>CM050520.1:15144830-17644830 GCA_027563665.1 Antrozous pallidus
AACTATGCTTCTTGCTTTACCCAGCACTAGGACATCTATCATCCATCATGGTCACGGTTCCTGACTCTACAACTTTGTGAAATATCCCCATTCCACAGGCCCGGAAACTGAGGCCAGAGTAAATGACTGGTCGGAGAACATACAGCTGACAAGAGGCAGAACTAGGGTCTGAACCCAAAGCCTGGGCGTTTCCTCTGGACCTTCCTGGGGCGGATACCCTGTGTGGGACGGGGACACGGCACGAGGAATCGGGTCAGGGAGGATGTGAAAAAGAGTGGGACTCAGGATAATGGCTCCTTGTAGATGCCTCTACAGATGGGTGATAGATGTCCTAGTATTGGGTAAAGCATGAAGCACAAATACTATCTGACTCCACTCCTATGAGGTACCTTCAGTGCCGGCCCCGATATAACCTGTGATACCTGGGATCGCCAATGAGGGCCAATGCCTGTCTCAGGACTTGCTTTCAGGGTCTGCAGCATCCCCCAGCTTATACCCAACTGACTCCTTCTTGTTCTCTCCCTGACATTATGTCTTGGTTTGCATTCATTTTCTTCTACCAAATACTCAAGTATTGAGAGGTAAAGAGGCCTATGTCTGCAACTTTCTCTTAAAAAGGTCATAAGAAAATAATACGCATGTTATATGCATGTTATGAATAAAGATACAATATATACATAGAAAGAATGCAAGAGAGATTGATACTGCCAATATGATGAAATATTAAATTTGGGGAAAGGGAAACTGGGAATTCTTTATACTTGTACCTTTTCTTAAAGTCTAAAATTACCTTACTACAAAAATTTGTTTTAAGAAGAATGTGGATAAATGAGGAAAAACCACTTTATCCCGGAATCCTACTTCAGAACCAATACTCACAATCCTTTGAACAGGACCCAGACTGGAGTTTAGTTAGCAACCTCCCACCTACTCCTCCCCGTCCGCAGCCTCCTGTGATTTTGTCATTAAAACGACCAGGTGGATGCCAACTCTGGGAACAAGCCTTCCTTCCCAGCCCTTCGGGAACCTTCATTGTCACAGAAGCGTCTGGCGGCTCAGAGCTCACGGTCCCCGTACAGCTCCTCTGAGGCCTGCAGGAGGCAGTATTTCATTCCCTGAGGTCAAGCTACTGTTGGAACTTAGTTAAAAATATTTTTTATTTTGATGAGCCTGTTATAATTTCAGCTTTCCTACAGTTAAAGGAGTGAGGTTTCCTTGTATAAAAAAAGTGGTGAGATACAAAAGCCTGCCTACAACTAATACATGGGGACAACCTCGGTGTCTGTCAGCGGGGGGATGGCTGAGCAAACTGTGGCATGCAGTACATGGAGTGTTATTCAGCCTCAAAGAGGGAAATTCTGACACATGCATAAATGTTGAGGATATTAAGCTGAGTGGAATAAGCCAGTCACCAAAAGACAATTCCTGTCTGACTCCATTCCTATGCGGTACCTCACGTAGTCAAGTTCATGGAGACAGAAAGCAGCGTGGTGGTGGCGGCGGGATGATGGGCGGGGACTTGCGGTTTAAAGGATACGTAGTTTTAGTTTTACAAGATGAAAAGAGCTATGCAGATGGGTGGTGGTGATGGGTGCATGACAGTATTAATACACTTACTACCGCTGACCTCACACTTAAAAGGGACAAAGGGGGTACATTTGTTATGTGAATTTTATCACAATAAATAACTGGGGAGTCCGGCCAGCAGGGTTCAGGGTTGAGCATCGACCTATGAACCTGGAGGTCAGGGTTCAATTCCCTGTCTGGGCACATGCCGGGTTTCGGGCTCCAACCCCAGGAGGGTGCGTGCAGGAGGCAACCAATCAATGATCTCTCCCTTCCTTTCCTCTCTGAAATCAATAAGAAATATTTTTAAGAAATTGCGTGGAGGGAAGGGAAAGCAAGTCCACTAGGCAGTGTCCCTTAGGCCCTCTGTTCTGTCTGTAGCCTGCACGGCCTGCTCCATTCGGTCTTAGGTCCCCTCCACCCCCGGCTTATTCCCTGAATTCTTTTTCCCTGTCTTCTCTCACATGCTATGTCTACATTTCATTTATCAAATCCTTGGGTCACCTGCTTGTTCATTCACTGAACACCTCCCCAGGGCCTCCCTTAGTCATGGCCTCAGGAGGGGACAGAAAGTTAAGGGGTACCAGGCCTGATGGGCCAGAGCATCCTGGGCACAACAGGTCCACAGGGAGGAGCAGGCAGTCCTGGTGGGAAAGTTTCAGCATTGCATGGCCTTGAACTGAGTGTTGAAAATCATAGAGGTCTTGGCAAGGCATGTTCAATTTTTGGTAAAACAGGACACTCCCAACTCCCACAATTGGTCGTAAATGACTCTGCGAGAAGCCTTGGGGCCTCTCACCAGGGTTGCTGACAGTAACAGAAATAACAATCACACAGTCCCTGGGTCGGCAGTGGTGAGCTGTGCACTGCTGTGTCTGATCCTCCCCAGATGCCCAGGGGGTCAGGGTTGTTGCCCATTTTGCAGAGGAAGAAACTGAGGTCAGACTAGTTCCTGGCTCTCAGGAGGAGCACGGATAGGCTTCATCGGGTCCCCGGGAGATACGACTGAGCCGACTGAGCCGCAGCAGTGATGTCCACCACAGAGGCCTACACTGCGCTTGAGGGTCACCATGAGAAGTCCCCTTGATGGCTAGAGTTGACTATCACTCCCTGATATGTACTGGGTGGGGGCATTGTGATCTTAGTCTCAGGCAGTGGTCGGCAAACTGCTGCTCGATAGCCACTCACGGCTTTCGAGCTGTGGTTTGCCACTCTGGTGATTAATGAGTTTGCGGACCACTGGGTAAGGCATTTATTACCCTTACCCAGAAATTTTGACTTCAGGTTAAAGACACTAGTACATTATTAAAATGTTTTTTAAGTGTTTTTCCCTAAGGCAGTGGTTGGCAAACTCATTAGTCAACAGAATGGTGAGCTGCATATGGCTCTCAAGCCGCAGTTTGCCAACCACTGGTCTAAGGGACTCGAACTGCCCTTAGCTGCTCTCCCATCACATACTGGAGGTTTCCCAGCTCCCACCTTCCAGGCCCGGTCCAGGCCCCACCCCGAGCCCTGCCTTCAGTCCCTGCAGGAAATTCTGGCACCTGGCAGGGGAAGGGGAGCTGATCCACATGGGGTCCACTCTCAGAGGGGCAAAGGGAGCCTCCCTTCACCCCCACAAAAAGTCCCAGAGCTCACACCTTACAGGCAGGATATGGAGACCCTCCCCCAGCCCCCCCTCCCCCCTAGTGCTCACACGGCCCCTCAGGACTGTATCTCCCAATGGGAATTGGCTGTGATGTGTTAATAGTTATTATTTGGGGGCAAGTTAGGCCAGAGAAGCTGTAAGAGCTGAGCAAAATCACTCCACCTGTAACTGTCTCATCCCACACATGCACTCTCCTCAGCTCAGGTTCCCCATCCAGTCCAGCTGCCCTGGACATTTACAGGCATCTGTCCAAAGGTGCCCCGGGACCCCTTCAATCAAGGCCCATTGCACATCGATGCAACAAAGACTAAAGGGAGTGATGCATTTGTCCCCACTGTGACAATCAGATGTTCACTTTATTTTGTTCTGTATTTTTAAAAACATCCTGTTTAATCTAATGAACCAAGTAAACTGATGACCCAGAGACACGGAAGCATGAACAGACTGTTCACCCTCAGAGAGGAGGCAGGGGAGGGTGGGTGGGAAGTGATGAACCAATGAACTTGTCTGCATAGGTGCTTAACCCATGGACACAGACCATGGGGTGGGGAGGATCTGGGGAGGAGGGCGGGGAGGAGATGGGAGCAGGCTGGGAGAAGTTAATGGGGGGGAGGGGGAGGACCTATGTAATACTTTCAACAATAAAGATTAAAACAAAACAAAACAAAACTTCTAGCCCTGACCAGTTTGGCTCAGTGGATAGAGCATCGGCCTGCAAACTCAAGTCCCAGGTTTGATTCCCATCAAGGGCATGTACCTTGGTTTCAGGCACATCCCTAGTAGGGAGTGTGCAGGAGGCAGCTAATCGATGTTTCTAACTCTTTATGCCTCTCCCTTCCTCTCTGCAAAAAAATAAAATATATGTTAAAAACAAAAACAAAAACTTTCTGGTTTATTTTTAAGGAAAACCCTCACATCAACATACTTGGACTGACTGAGGTGGCAACTTGAAGGCACAACCACACAACGAAAACTGCCGTTTTAATTGCTGCTTTGGGCACAGGGGGTTCACGGGCCAGGGGACTGAGCTCAGGTCAGCTGTGAATGCCTTACAGAGACCTGGCTCCCATTACATTCCCAGCGACACCTGGACCCAAGAACGTGTACATGCTCAAGGACCAGTTTCTCCGTGGGAGCGTCCTGTGCCTCCTTCATACCATGGAGACTGGGGGTGGGAGGGACAGCAGCGAGCGGCCATTCCAGAATCAGACCTCAGCGGCTCAGGGCCACGTGGGCGCAGCAATGCTTCTCCAAGTGGGTCCAGACGCTGATGCTGAGCTGAGCAGGAGGCCATTCCACGTGGTCTGTGATCAGAAGTTTGGGGAGGCGTTTGTCGGTTCCTCCCATGCGTGGAAGCAGCCCTGAGCTGGTTCTGAGGAAGGCTCTGGAAGGAGGGGGAGGTGGGGCCCGAGCAGTCGGCACGCATGGCCATGTCAGCGGTGGAGGGAGGTGGTGTGCTGTGTACTGACAACCCCTCCCAGGTGAGGTGCGCTCCAGGCCACAGTTTACAGAGTTCTCGCTCGTGTGCTTGGTCCTGCCACCCAGGCAATGGGCATCAGCCCCAGGGCAGAGGCGTGGGGAGGAAAAGGCCCAGCCTTTGGCCAGGGGCCTGAGCTGAGTTCACAGCTGGGACTGTGGCCCTGGGTGGCTCTCTGCCTTCTTTATCTGTAAATCGGGGCTGCTAACACCTTCCAAAAGGTTTCAGTGAGAGATCCCAGGCCAGGCCTGGCCCCTGAGCAACACTGAACAGAGGCTCCCTAATCACAAGGGGGCAAGCTGGGGCCCAGAGAAGGTGCAGAACCCCCGCCATTCTCTGCGCCCAGCTGTGCCCATGCAGAGATGAATTCCACACAAGCCCCGCCCTGGGGCCTTCTGGTCCGAAGGTGGAGGCCAGATGAACACATAGAACAGACATTCACTCACACTGCCTGGGTACAAGGTGGAGCAGTGGTGGTGGTGGGGGGTGAGGGCTGTAGGATCTGAGGGGCCTGGGGTCGCTCCTCCCCGGACTTGCATCCCTCCTGCCCTCGTGCGAGGCAGAGAGCCAGCCTCATTCCTTTCAGCACTCATCCATATTTGAAAAGATTTTGTTAACCACACAGTGTAGCTCAAGTAATAATTTTCCAATTTTATGCCTTGAGGTCAGCGATAACTGTCTGTTACAGTTTTGACCAAACCGACATGGTCGGAGTTCCCACAAAATCTCCTCGACAGTGATGGCTAGCTAACGTAGACCTGTTTTAGGAACTGTCCCAAGCCCCTTGCCCATGTTCCCTTAGTCATCCTCACAGTATTCCTGAAAGGTGGGTATTCTTATCCCCACTTTGGAGATAAGGAAACTAAGGGGAAAAATTCAACCAATTTGCCACGTGCACAAGCAGAAATCTATTTCCAGGTCCCGACTACACCAGCCTCCCCAAACCAAAGGCACCTGAAGTTTTAGGCTACCTTCCAGCCCAGCTGGGGAAGGAACGACATTTCTAGAAGATTCTAGGAATACTAGAAATTGTGCCTGAAGCTTGCCTTTGGGCACCTGCTGGGTGACAGGCTCAAGCAGTCCTCCATCTATCACCAGCCCCTTTATCCGCAGCCCCTCTTTCCACACTTCCAGTTACCCGTGGGCAGCAGAGGCCCAAAAATATTTAATGGAAAATTCCAGAAATAATTCATACATCTTAAATGGTGTGCCCTTCTGAGCAGTGTGGTAAAATCTTGTGCTGTGACCCTCATTTTACTTAATAATGGCCCCCAAGCCATTCACATAACTTTTATTACAGTACATTGTTATTATTGTTCTATTTTATTATTGTTGTTAATCTTTTACTGTGCCTAATTTATAAGCCTCATCATAGGTGTATACGCATAGGACAAAACATAGTGTATGTAGACTTCAGTACTATCTGTAGTTTCAGGCATCCACTGGGGGTCTTGGAATGTACCCGCCATGGATAAGGGGGGGTGACTATATTCACAGGGCAACATGCTGGAGTTGGGGGCAGGCGTGGACAGAGGCCTTCCCTCCTAGAGCTCCTCCAGCTCCACAGAGAGGGGGCTCTGGGGTCATCTTACCTAAGGGAGTAGGTCCCAAATGTGGGCTTGTCAGGTGTGTGGGCCCTAAGAGCACCTGAGAATTTCCCCCAGAAGCAAGTTCTCACAGGAGGGTCAGCTGATGTACATGGAGGCTCCGAACTGGCTGGGGGCCCAGCCAGAGGCCTGGGGGGTCTGTCCTCCACCCTTTCTCACCAGCCAGGTTCCTGGGATATAAATGTGTCCCTGAGCTGAATCTCTTTGACCTGTCAGTCACTGGCCTGGAGGTGAGAGGGGGGACTTGCGAGGTTCCCCATTTTCTGGGATTCTGGACTTTACCTAAGAAGGCATGCAAGGGACAGTCAGGCAAACCGATGGGATGGAATAGAGAGGCTAGAAATAGCTCTCAAATATATGGCCGGTTGGTTTTTGAGAAAGATCATTCAATGGAGAAATGGCAGTCTTTTCAACAAATGGTCCTGGGAAAACCAAATATCCACATGCAAAAGAATGATGTTGGACCCTTATCTTATACTATAGGCAAAAATTAACTTAAAATGGATCAAAGATCTCAACTTTAGAGGCAAAATTATAAAACTCTTAGAAGAAAACCGAGGGAACTTCTTCATGATGCTGGAGTGAGCAATGATTTCTTGGATATAACACAGAAAGTAAGGGAAACTAAATGAAAACAAATGAATTGGATTTCATCAAATTTAAAAACCATTTGCATTTAAAGGACAACATCTGGAGAGTTAAAAGACAACCCCACAGAATGAGTGAAAATTTTTGCAAATCACATATCTGATAAGTGATCGATATCCAGAATAGAACTCCTACCATTCAACACCCACCACCACCTCAACAAAACAACCCCATCCAAAAATGGGCAAAGAACTTGAATGGACTTTTCTCCAAAGAAGATATACAAATGGCCGGACACAAAATGACAAGTATGGCGGGCATGATCCCATGTTTATGAGAAACTGAAAGCGGGAAAATTCATAGGGACAGAAAGGGGAACAGAGCTCTTCAGGGGCTCAGGGAAAGGAAATGTCAGGTTCTCCCCCTAAGCCTTGATTCAAAGGAAGGAGAAAGGAAGAGAGGAGGAAAATATTTTTAGTTCACTTTTATGTGAAGCTAATGAACCAAATAAAGTAGAGACAGACTCATGTATAATGAGAACAGATCGAGAGCTTCGGAAGGGAGGGGATCAATAATGAAAGAGGCTGGGGTCCTTTGTCGCCCCCCCCCCCAAAGAACTTGACCTTGCAGGATGTACCTGAGGGGTTAACTGAGGCCACCTGAGTGACCTCCTTTGCTCTCATGCAACCAGGCACTTCAGTCCCCTCTTCTGTGAAGATTCTGCAGGCACCCATACCTCTCTGCACCAACACCCCTCACTCCCCTTTCTCATAGGACAGGCCCAAACAGCCCCGTTTTACAAATGAAAAAATAGGAGTGAAATCAAAGAAATAAGGGGATTGTTCCAAAGACACATGGCTATTTCCATGGAAAAGCCAGGACTTGAACTTGGGACTCTTGATCTCCAAAGAAGGCATGGGGGAGTTGCGGGGGGGGGGGGGGCACGAGGAGAAAGGAGAGAAACAGCAAGGACCTTTCAGCTACCAGAAAAGATCCAGTAGGCCTGTGGCGACTCCCAGCTTCCTTCAACTTCTCTGAGACCTCCCTCCTCTTCCTGGGCAAGGCGATGCCCACCTCAGGGCGGGGGGACTTCTAAGGAGCTACACGCCCTGGCAGACAGCCCTTCCCACCACTACACACCCAAGCTGCCCTCCTCTGCTAGCCTGAGCCAGGACTCCCCATTCCAGCATTGCCTGATGCACTGGAACCACCAAGTTACTATCCTGTGCCCCACCCTGGCGCTTCTCGGAATCCCCCACAAGGCCTGGCACAGTGACCGGCTAAGCTTGGTGAGCAATGAGTGAGTGGAATCAGGCACTCTAGTCCCCTCCTCTGTGAAACAGGACATCTGAGCCAACAGACGTCTGGGGCCTCTTCCAACACTAGGTGGGACACCCCACCTGACACCAGGACCCATTGTGTGTGGGTGGGCAGTACCAGGGCTCCTGGACGCCACTGAGGCTCCGGGCCTGGCACATGGTCAACTGAGAGAGGAGGAGGTCAGTCATGTGGCCTCAATTAACCCCTCCGGCGCAAGCCCTCCTGGTTTCCTCCATTAGGCAAGACATCCTGGCCCAGGGAGCCAGGCAGAGAGCAGGGGCCCCAGCCCTGCCCAGTCACAGGTAGGATGAGTACCTGCAACCCCACAGGGACTTCATGGGTGCTCTCCTGTTGCCACTGCAATCTCCAGGAATTTGTGGAGGAGCTGCCCTATTTCTAAAGCCGGGGGAACAAGCACCTACCGTATTTGGTGCACAGAGAGTGTGCGGTGTACAGGAGGGGTTACAATGAACGAAGTGGGTGAGCCTGAGCAGATCTTTCCCAAGTCCTTCCTCCTTCTCCACCCCCAGCAGTGCAAGGAGGAGAACCCAGGAATAGACCCTTCCTTCCCATTATCCTGTTGACAAGACCCCATTTCGCTTTGGGCCTCAGTTTGCTCATCTGCTAAATGGGATCTGCAACATGCAAAAAGATGACGCAGACGATGGTTTCTCTCCAGAGTGAGCCACATAGGAGCTGGGGGTCAAGGGGAGGCCTCGCTGCAGTGTGGGTGGGTTTGGGGGGGGACTCTGTGGAGGCCCTGGGAAGATGCTGGGGACTGGGTGCCATCCCCATGGGCC
Source organism: Antrozous pallidus (assembly GCA_027563665.1). NCBI lineage: Eukaryota > Metazoa > Chordata > Mammalia > Chiroptera > Vespertilionidae > Antrozous > Antrozous pallidus. The sequence continues at coordinate 15,153,837 of CM050520.1, forward strand.
ACAGCGAGACTTTGCCTGCCACTGGATGAGTCAGCCTCCAGGAGAAGCCCCAGCCTGGGGCAGGAAAAGGCACAAGCAGTGATGCACAGGTGCTTAGTACTGTTTCCCTGGCATTGTACGTAGGTGTGTGCCCTCGGACACAGAGGCTCATGTACACTGGGGATCATGCCCTTCTGTCACACAGGGGTGCACACAGATTAGTACACTCAAACACCCACTTGGCCTCTACTCACGACAAAGGTCCTGGGATATGCTCACAGGTGGCCCTGCCCATGCTCCAGCCACACTCTGAACGAGACACAATTCTTCAGTTCCCCTTCCGGTCCGTACACACTTACTATGCCCAAACATATGCCCCTGGAAGTATGGAAGCCAGAAGGTAGCAGAGGGAAGGACGGAAGCCAGAGGGTAGCAGGCAGGTGCTCAACTTGTCCTCCAGGGACCAGGTCTACGCATAGGTGCTCGGTGGCTGCAGAGCAGGGAAGATGATGGAGACAGCACTTGTGTGGCCTGGAGGGGCCAGGAAATCCAGAGCCTTGGCTTGAGCCTGGCCACTTGTGAGCATAAAGACACCCCTTAGCTCCCCACTCCACGCTTAAGCCCCGGCCCGGAGCCTAGAGCTTGCAGCCCACTGTGGCCCCACAAGACTGCAGCCCACTTGGTCCCTGTGCCTCTAGCACACCCTAGGGAGCCCCTAGGGCTCATCTCTGCCTCCTAGGAAGCCTCTTCTGTCCACCCTGTCCCATTTCTCCTGGACAGAAGTGTATGCATAGGTGGGAAGAGCAGGAAAACACGGAGGAGGCAGGTCCAATCTGGGACCGGCACAGAAACCCCTCGAGGGTCTTTGAAACTTGTCCAAGCTCCAACATTTCACAGAGCTACAATCCAGATGCAGAATGGGGAGAGGAGGGGACCTTCCCAAGGCCATGCAACGCGCAGGAAAGGACGGCGGAGACCACCTGATCTTGGTGTCGGACGGAACCTTCCACAGTCTCTCTGTCTTCTCCATCTCCACGAGGAGTGCGCTGAGGGCCGGCCGCTTGGCCCCCACCTGGGTGCCTGACGTGGACGCCCACGATCCACGGCCATTCTGATTTCTGAATCCCATGAAGCACACACGGGCTTCCCACCAGCACCCAGCAGCCTCTATCCAAGGTCTCAAGTACAAGCAGCAGGTCACAGGGAAAGGCTGGTACTTGAAGAACTGTGGCACCTCTTTCATCCCCACCCCACCCCGACCCAGTATCTCCCAGTCTGGCTCCTCCCCTAAAAGGCATTTCAGATGCCATGGGTGGCACAGTGACCCCCCCCAACTGCCTCTGGAGCCAGAATTGGAACCTGCCTGGTGCCCCACATCACCACCCCGTGCCCCCTCTCCCAGCCTTTCTCTCCTTCTGAGTCTCCACTTTGCCTGTCTCTTCTCTCCACGGAGCTTCTCCTCCCCCCCCTCCTCCTCCCCGTCATCCTCCTCATCCTCCTCCTGGGTCCTAGCAGTCTGGGGTAGGATAGGGTAGAGAAGCGAGTCTTTGCTAAAGAGACAGAACCACTGGGGATAGTGGGGGGGGGGGGCACAGGGTCTGGTGTGCCTGGTGGCTGGGAGACAGCCCCCAGGACACACGGGGGCTCCTGCTGCACCACCGAGTCAGCCATTCTGGGGATACCAGCTCCCCAGCAGCACAGCGTTTGCTGCTCCCAGGCCACCCGCACCCCTGTCCTGGGCGAGGAAGGAGCATCTTGCATGGAGGTGGGGGTGTCGCTCATTGGCACACCTGTAGCCCAGAGAAGAAGGTTCAGGGCTGCACATCTGAAGGGCGGTCCCCTGGGGCATCAGTAACTCCGAGAGGCACCAGCCTGCGGCTTGAGGGAGGGGGGCTTGTTGACCAGACAGAGGTGCCTCCCTTTCTGCAAAAGGGCTCCTTCTGGAAGAGGGGACTCTTCTCACTATCCAGGGGAAACCAGCCAATGGAGTAGGGCGCCCAGGGCCCCTGACCAAGACCAAGACCAAGCGTGGCTTTCATTTTTAATACATCGGTCAAGCGATGTCCCTCCACCATGTAGCCAGGGCCTCACTGTGTTGGTTTCCCAGTCTGATGGCTCCCCTGTCACCTTGGGGAGTCCCGGGCATCCCATAGCTGTTGCGGGAAGTACATGGGCAGGTGGCGCCTGGCAGGCGGGCCCAGCCCCAGCCCCCCAGCCCGGGATCTCACTGTCCCCAAACAGTGCCTGGGCCAAGGTCCCTGGGGGCCGTGGGAACTGAGGACGCGGAAGCTCCTGGTGGAGGAAACATCTCCTGCCAAGCTTCCTTCCCCAGCTCCCCCTGCCCGCAGAGAAAAGCGCACCCCTCAGTATCCCTGCTTCATGCCCTCGGTGCTGCGGACGCTTCCCGCAGCTTCCCCCTTCTTTCCCCGTTTGCTGCTTCCAGCTTCTGGTCCAGGGGTCCTCGGAGAAGCCAAACACGCGGGCGTCCAACCTCCCCTCACCCCGCAGCTGCGAAGATTGCAATATTTCCCTTGCGAACGAATTTCAATGTTCCCATGTGCACCCAAACAAAGCCCTTCCCGCGCAGAGCTGCGGGAGAGAGAGACGGGCTGAGGCCGAGGTAAGGAGAGGTAGGTGCCCTGGAAAAGTGCGCCCAGACTCTCTCCAAAACAGAGTCCCCTGGGGGCTCTGGCTGGATTGTATGTGCGGAATTTTGACCTGGTTTCCTATCAGGGCTCCGGCCGAAGCACCGCTCCCGGTTTAGGCATCTCCGTGGTGCTGACTGCGGCGGAGGCTGCGGCGGAGGTGGCGAGGTTCCTGCCGTAGTGGCGCGGGGACCCCGCAAATGCGGAGCATACAAAGTCATCCTCCGGAAGAAAACGCCACCGACTGGCACAGGCGTGGTCCCCAGCTCCCTGAGGTCTCGTATGCAATTTTCTTAGAACAACTTACCAAAAATTTCCCCCCAAAGTTTCCATGTATATACACACAACTCACACCGGGCTATATACACACAACTCACACTGGGGTAGCGGGGTGCAGGGGGTCCTGACCCCACGGCGCACACGCAGTTCTTCCCACTTAGCCGTGCGGACTGCCCTGCGTGTCAGCTACTCATCAGAAAGAAAACTGTTCAAATCGATCGATTTAAAATAATGCCAGTTCTTTCACCCAGGCCTTCTGTTTTTCTGTTTACGAAGGCGTGTGTTGAAGCGGGATTGTTGGAGCCGGCTGGCGGCTATCGAAATTATAAAACGAAAAAATTGAAAGCATCTTCTCGCGGGCTCCAGCGTCCCCTCGACCACCCTACACACCACCAACGAACTCACTGCTTCCGCCAGCATCTGGGTTCCCCACGGCTTTTGGGTCCCATTCAAAACCCCGAGCTGGTTCTTTGACCAAATTCAAATGCCACCTGATTGGGGCAGAGCGAACCGTTTGGGGATGTGTGATTGTGTCCGCGAGGCAAATAAATCTTCAAACAGCCTCTCATTCCACAAAGCAGGACCGGCCCTCAGGGCGCGGCGGCCCCGGCGCGGAGAGCGCTGCCCTCGCCGGGGGATGCGGGGCAGCAGTGCGCGAGCAACGGAAACCTGTGTGCATCGAATCGAAAGCGAAAGACAGAGGACGCGGGGCTGCTCCCAGGAGAGTCCGGGGCGCACAGCCCGGCCTGGCGCGCCTGGGGCGGCTCGGAGACCTGGCCCTGGGTTTGGGGGTGAGGTTCCCGCGCTCCCCACCCGGCGGCGGTGAAGGGGCCGTTTGCGCAGCTGGAGAATGTCCGGTCTCCAACCTGGGAGTCTCCTGGAGCCCATGCGCTCAAAAACGGGCCAAGGACAGGTGGGAAGGTCGAAGTGCTGACCCAGAGCCCGGCGCCGAGAACCCAGAGCCCCAGGAGCTCGGAGACCCAGAGCCCGGCGCCCAGAGCCGGGGAGGTCGGTACCGCGGCGGCCAGACCCCATGGGCTCCTGGTGACTACGCCAAGGTGTCCGCGCTGCGAGACTGCCGCCCCTGGAGCCCGTCGCCCCTTTGGTGCTGATGGGAGAGCCGAGGCCGGGTTAGGGGTAGAGAGGGCGAGGGTTTCTCACCTCCGCTTCTGGCGACTAAATTCAAATACCACCCGATTGGGGCAGAAAATCCCGCTGATGCTGAAGCTGACGGAGACCCAGGCGGCTTCACACAGACCAGGCGGTGCTCCACCCCCCCACCCCCCCCCAGACCCGCGCCTCACTGGCGGGGGACCCCTTGATCTCAGGGAGTGGCTCCCAGGGCTGAGGTCCGGGAGGAAACTTCGGAGCCTGGAGCTCGGTGTAGTCACTGCCTTCCGCCCGGACCAACAGAGCTGGGGAGGAGGGTGCGAGGTGGAAGCTACCTGAGGTCAGGACCGAGGTCAGTCGAGCAGCGCCGGGGCCCTGTCTGCCCCCAAGTTCCCCGGAACATCCCGAGGCTTTTTCCTGGAACCTCATTTCTCCCCTTTTGGACACACGGTCTGACGAGTGAGGGAGAGACCGGCTGCGGGCACATGCCTCGGTTCCCCTCCTTGCTGGCAGTCTGGAGAATCCAGCCCAGAGGCTCCTTCCCGCCGCCCCTGGAGAGGGCAGAGCCTCGCCTCATGGTGCCTGCGGTTCCTGATCTTGTACCCAATGTGCCCATCGCTTTTGTGCAGGGACCAGAGCTCCTCCGGGCAGGGAGACCTGCCGAGCAGGAGGAGGAAAGAGGCAAGAGCTGCTGCTTTTGCCCTGAGCGGTGCGTCCCGTCAGGCAGCCAGGCAGTGGGCCCTGTCTGCCATTCAGGCTGCCTTTCGTCCGAACCTTCAGCTTATGGCTCTGCCCGACGCAGGGGCAGGCGCCTGTCCTGTCCTCAGAATTGGGTGCTTAGAGGTTCCTAACTGCACAGAGCCTCCCCCCTCCCCGTGCCCCCCATGATGGAAATGTGGAGGAGGGTGGACTACACTTGCTCTCTGCTCTCCATGGGGGACATCTACCACCCAATAAGCCCTTCCTATTATGTCCCCACGATGCAGATGGGGACTGGGGTGTGTGGGGGAGTGCCTGCTCGCAGCTCACACCGTGGGCAGTCCCCGTGGCTAACGCCAGTAGAGAAAGGGCCAAGCTGGCATGTGAAGGCCCAGGAGGGCTCAGAGAGGGTGCTCACAGGGGGCCAGCCTGTACCCCTTTTCCTCTGGCCCTGAAGGCATCTTCTTACGAAGAACGTGGAAGCCGCGTGGGATCGCTCTTTGCCTAATGTGTAAGCCTCTTCAGCAGCCTCACCGGCGAATTTCTTTACACCACGAAAACCCCGTGCCGTGGGAGAAAAAGCACGGCAGTCTCCTGGGGTTGCACAATGCACCATCCTGGGGCCCCCAATTTGTGACTTGCTCTCACTTCACAGTCCTGACTGCCATGGATGAGGAGGGCCCTGGGTGCGGCCAGGAGGCAGGCCAGTGCATGGGGACAGGGCGGAGAGCCGCCGCCCCGCGGAGAGTGGAAGGAGCACCTGTGTGAGTGGTGAGCGGCTGTGATCTGAATGCCTGATCTCGGTCCAACAGGAAGGTGGAGGAAGTGGGGAGAGGCCCCGGATCCCTCTACATCTGCTCTCAGTCCTGCCCTGTGGGTTTGGGAGTGTGTGACTGTGTGCGAGGCCACATGAGTGTGTGTATCTGATGCGTGATCACGTTGGCTCATGAGAAAGAGGGTGTGTGTGTGTGTGTGTGTGTGTGTGTAGAATCCAAGTGTAGACGGGTATGGTTGTGGGAATTTTTGTGCCTGTCAACAGCCACCAAATGAAATAATGCTGAGCTTGAGGGAGAGCACGTTTGAGTGCAACAAAGTGCTTGCCATGGGCTGCTTTCCTAAGGCTATTCCACTGCCAAGGCGCCCCCCCCCCCCCCCATGTCCCACTTCTGTCCCAGGCCTGGTGCCTCTCTATCTGGCCTGGGTCAGCTCAACCAAAGCCGCTGCGCTGTCAGCACCGGCCCATCTCTAGGGCCCTGCCTGAAGGCCTCCGGGGGAGATTGTGCCTACAGTTCCCAGTCCAGAGAAGACTTCCCCCCTTTCCGTTTCCCTGGCTCCCAGCTCGGGCTCACCAATTCCCAGGCCGTGGAAAACAGGGCTCAGGCTCCTCGCTGCTCTGGCTCAGGCCGACCTTGAGAGAGGCCCTCTTCTCCACCATGGCAGCTGAGCTTTGGGAGCCCAGGCCTGCGTCCCAGGGGCCTGGAGGTCATTCAGGCCTCGGTTCCCTGTGGGCCCAAGTCAGTACCAAGAAACATCCCTCCTCCCCCAGCACGAGCCCCCTCCAGATCTTCGGCTTTCTGCCTCCCTGCGGTCACCCCTAAACCACTGTTGTGCGGCTGGCCTAGAGAGAAACGCTCCGGAACCCTGGCCGGTCCGCCTCCCGGCGGCGAGCCGCGCTCGGGCGGCCACTGGGCTCAGGTCTTTCTGCGGCCCCCGGGCGACTGTGGACCGGAATCCTTGCGGCGTCCCCGTTCCGCGGCGTCCCCGTTCCAGGGCATCCCGGGCGGGCGCTCCGAGGACTGCGCTCCGCACCTGCGACGCTCCCACCTGTGGCGCCGCCAGAGGAGCCTTCAGGCCGGCGGGGAGCGAGGCCTCGGCCGCCGGGGAGCCCTGTGCCCGAGCGCTGAGCCGCAACTGTTCCCCGCCGCGCGCCTGGAGCCGGTGCGGATCTGCCGCTGCGGAGCCAGCCCGAAGGCAGCGCAGCGCGAGCAGTCGGGGAAACAGCAACGAGGGGGTGAAACAAACTCAAGTCGGGTTTATCAGCTCAAACGCTCCTGGACCTCGGCGATGGCAGAGATGAAGGGGCAAGACGGAGCTCTGGGTCCCTTGGGAGCATCGGCTCCCCGTTTCTCTCCCGGAATCGCCCGCTGCTCGGCCCCGCACCTCCTCAGCCCAGGAACTCCTGCCTCCCTTAAGCCTGATAGGTTTCGCGGGCGCCGAAGCCACAGGCCCTGGGGTCCCCGGCCTCGAGGGACCCGCATGTGCACTCACCATAGCAGGGGACCTGCAAGGCCGCGTTGTGGCCACCGCTGCCTTCTTGGAGCTTGAGGCTGCCGTCCGGGGGCGTCTTGCAGGCGCCCCGTTGCAAATAGAGATGCGGTTGCTGCGCCGGCGGCTGGGGCTGCGGCTGTGCCTGCGGCGGCGGCGGCGGCGGTGCGGGTGGCTGCGGCTGGAACTTGTTAAAGGGGCCCCGCGCCCCGGCGCCACTCTCCAGGGGCGCCACCAGGTCCGGCTGCCCCGCGCTGTAGCGAGCCCGGCTCTTGGCGTCCCCGAATCCCTGTCCTTTGGCGGCGGCGGCGGCGGACAGGAAAGCCGCACCGAACTTGTCGCCGCCGGGGTACGCCCGGAACGGGGACGAGCCCTCCCGGCTCTGCGACACCGGGCTGTAGTAGGCGTCCATGGCAGCGGCCGGCGACTCGCTGTAAGAGACGCAGGTCTCGGCGTTCATGCCGGGCGAGCCGGGCGGCGGGCGGGGGCGCGAGCGAGAGCGCGAGGACGCCACCGCGCGCCCCGGCCCGGAGTTTGGAGAGGCAGAGGCTGTGCGCTCCGGGCCGGCCTGCTCGCTCCTCTCCCTCCTCCCTCCTGCTCTCTCTCTCTCTCTCTCTCTCTCTCTCTCTCTCTCTCTCTCTCTCTCTCTCTCTCTCTCTCTCTCTCTCTCTCTCCTTCCCTCTCTCCCTCTCCCTCTTTCTCTCTCTCCCCTCCCTCCCTGTCTTACTCTCGCCTCTCCCGCCTCCCCTCCACAGCTGGCCCAGGGAAAGAGTCGAGCGCTGTAAAAAGATTCAGATGTTTCGGAAAGTCGACCTGATCTCCCAAAACCCTCTTAAGGTTTTTTGAAAGGGGGGGGGGGGGGGGGCGGACGGAGCAGAGAGAGAGTGAATTTCCCCCTCAGAATCCCTTCTTTCTTCTCCTCTCCTCCCCACTTCCTACCCCCCCTTCTCTCTGCTCTCCCTCCACTGCCCTGCCCTTTCTTTCCTGTCCCGGGTGGTAGAACCTTAAGGATTCTACCCGAGGCGCCGCAGACTTGTCCCAATCTTGGCGGGGCCGCGGAGGTGTGGGGACCCCCAGGGCTCCCGGGCGAGGCTGAAAGGATCTGGTCCCAGCTTTGGCCTAGGGGAGGGGACATGTAAAACTGTAGTGACAGATTAAGAAACAAAAAAACAGAAAACACACCTAACAACAGGTTTTGACATTCGGATTCAGATGGGCCGCCGGCCTCGGGGTGCAGGCGTTCGTTTGCACACTTTCTGCACGAATTTGACGGCGCCTTTTCCACTGTTTCCACCCGCTCTTCAAGGTCGGGCCCTCCATGAAATGAGCACACCCGCGCCGCAGCCGCCCGGTGCGCGGCCACTTTGGCGCCTGGCTGTTTCCCTCCCCGGCGGGGCTCTGGGTAGGGGCGCCGAGGGACTAGGGTTCATTCAGCCACGGGAGAAGCCCTTCTCTGGGCCGGCTTTCAGGAGCTTCGGAGAGCGGCCTCTTCCCCTCTGCGCCCAGCCCCGGGGACTGTCTGACCCCGGTGGAGAGAGAGCGTGGAGTTGGGAGACGCGCGGGCTCGGCCCCGTGGCTGCGCTGTCACCTGCTCACGGCTCGGGTTGGGTGAGGCGGTCCGCAATCTCTGGTTTGATGGGTGGTGGTTTCCTTGACCCACGCAGGGCCTCGGGGCCCTGGGACCGGCCACCGCCAGGGAAAAGAACGTTTACGGCGCACCGAGCCCCTTCCACACTTAACAGGGAGTGGTGGAGATTGGGGTCCCCAATTTTCCGACGAGCAAATGGAGGCTCAGAGAGGTTCGATCACCAGGATGAGGTCACACAGCTCGCGGGTAGCCTTGGAACCCCGGCTGAAGCTAGCCCCTTGGGGGGACCTTTCGGGTGCAGGGAAAATCCCCGGATGGAGGAAGCACCTAGCTCAGGGTGCTGGCGCTCATGTGCACAGTTCTGCACAGAATTCCTCAGGGGAGACTGGGAGCGGGGTCAGAGTTGAAGGGACAAAGGAAAATGATAGCCTGAGCGCCCTGAATCCAGGAATGCAGGCCAGAAAGCAATCTTCTGATCTCTCAAAGAAAAAATATTTTGGGGTGAGGGGTTTGCTTCTACCCTCAACCTAATCCTGACTGATCCTTACCCCAGTGCGACTCCCGTGGTATCTCTGCTGCTTGCCCTGCCTCAGTATGACCTTGTGATCCCACATCTGGTTTCCATCGCGGCTTACCTTGACGTGCATGTTAACAAAGATATTCTTCAAACAGTGGCCAGAGGTGCCCATCCTGAACCCCTCTCCTGCTGCCCATCCACCCACCCTTCTGGCTCACAGACCTAAGCCCCATGAGGATCTTGCATTTATCCAGCACCTATTGTGTAGAAGCCATCCACAAGCCCTCCTTCTGGACACCCCCAACAACCTGGAGATGCTTGCCTTGTCAAGCCCACTTTGCAGATGGGTAAACTGAGACTCAAAGACACCAATTCACTTTCCAAACTCAGCTAGCAAAATGTGGGTGAGCTGGGCCTGCCATCGTCCCAACTGGCTCCTGTTCAGCCAGTTTCTTCCAGTTCTTTGATCCTGCCAAGTTCCGGATCCCCCAATCTTATTGCTGCACTTTAGAAAATATTTTTATTGATGAGAGAGAGGGGGGGGGAGAGAGAGAGAGAGAGAGAGAGAGAAACAGAGTGGTTGCCTTTCATTCTCATCCTGACTTATGATTGGGGGTTCCCCCTAAAGTCGCTTCCTCCAAGAAGCCTTCCCATGGTTCCAGTTTGCTTTGGTGCTTCAATTGGCAGGATCTGTGCCCTGAGCTTCATGGCTGTCTGATTGCCAGGTGGGTGTTCATCTCCATCTCACTAATTGGAGGTTCCCCCCAGGGCAGTCTCTGCCTTGCTGGGCGCCCCAAAAATATTTGTGGGAAAATATTAAAACCAGGGTTCAGACCCTTGGTCTTCCCAATGCCCAGCAAAGGCACCAGTTCCCAACATCTGTGGTTTCCTCTCGCCATGGATGGCGAGCTGCTCTCCCTCTCCCTCTTCGTGAATCAAACAACAAAATTAAGAGTCACTGGCTGGCCTCTTCGAAACTGCATGGCAACAGTGAGTTCTCTCAGAGCAGTGCAGGGCTTGCCACATAGCAGGCACTCATAAAGTGTGCGTGGAATGAATAAATGAATGAAGGCACCATGTGATCTGGGAACTGAGGTGCATTTTTGCCCAGGAGTACCAAGTGTAGCAGGAACTCCCTGTGCCCAGAAGCTGCCTGCAAACACCCGGATGGGGCAGCAACCCCTCCACTCTCCCCACCCCCAATTTCAGGCCTGGACCCAGGGAAGACTATGTGAAGTGAGACACATCAGTTGGGATCAGAGGAGGGACGACCCCAAGACAGGTAGAATTGCACTTAGGGAATATTGCTGGTAGCCTTTGTGCTATGTGCACTCAACACAAGACAGTGCCTCCTGCTTTCTTTGGGTGCTGCCTCTGACCACCTACCGACATGCACCTTTAAAATATATAGATTGATTTCAGAGAGGAAGGGAGAGGGAGAGAGAGAGAAACATCAATGATGAGAGAGAACTATCAGTTGGCTGCCTCCCTCAAGCCCCACACTGGGGATCTAGCTGCAATCAAGGCAAGTGCCCCAACGAGGAATCAAACTGGGACCTCCTGGATTGTAGATTGATGTTCAACTACTGAGCCACGCCGGTAATTACTTGTTTCATTACTGCCTAGTTGTTCCACCTTTCCCTAGCCCCATGGTTGGCAAACTGCAGCTCGAGAGCCACATGCGGCTCTTTGGCCCCTTGAGTGTGGCTCTTCTACAAAATACCACGGCCTGAGCGAGTCTGTTTTGAAGAAGTCGTGTTAGAGGAAGTTTAAAAAATTTGGCTCTCAAAAGAAATTTCAATCGTTGTACTGTTGATATTTGGCTCTGTTGACTAAATGACTTTGCCGACCACTTCCCTAGCCACCCGAGGGATTCAGGCCCAGGGCACTGGGGCTCAGCATTTGATGGACGCAGCAGGAATCCACCCTGTGTCCTTGAAACCCGACTTCCTACATTGGACCTTCGAGGTGGACTCAGAAAGAGTGAGTGTGTGCCTGCGAGGGAGGAAGTGCCGGAGGGTTTGCCTGTAACATGTGAGAATATTCTGGGCAAGTCTTTTGCCTCAAGAAAAATGCCACCTGAGCCCCTCTCCTAAGTCTCTTCAAACACACCTTTCTTAGGAGAATGCTAGCAAATGTAGCTGATTATTTCTATGTGCTGCGCCTTCGGTCATTTGTTCATCCATGGGCTGGCCCATCCACCCACCCACTCACCCGTCCATCCACAGCTGAACGCCGAGCCGCTCCCACTCAGTTCCTCCTCAAACCAAAAACGGCACCCTTGCTGCCATCTGGCAACTTCCCGGGCGAGGACGGCTGGTTCTGGCCCTGGCCTCTGCCTTTCATTTCTACTGAGGCTAAGGCTCCCCCCGGTTTACTGTTTTTCTCTAATCTTCTGCTGCCCTTGCTATGCCAGGCCCTTCCTTGCACTTTCTTTTTTAAAAAATATCTTTTATTGATGTTAGAGAGGAAGGGAGAGGGAGAGAAAGATAGAAGCATCAATGATGAGAGAGAAACATTGATTGGCCGCCTCTTGCACATCCCCCACTGGGGATCAAGCCCACAACTCAGGCATGTGCCCTTGGCCGGAATCAAACCTGGGACCCCCTAGTCTGCAGGCTGATGCTCTCTATCCCTTGAGCCAAACCAGCCAGGGCCTTCCTTGCACTTCCGGTGACGCCACTGGGAACCAGGAACGGTGGGGATCCGCAGAGCCCTTTGCTTCAAGCCCTGCCCCCTCCCGCCTGGCAGGCACCTCCTGGCCGCCCCTTCTCCCTCCCTTCTGGATCTCTGGCGCAGCCCTCCTGAGAGCAGCTTCCCCTCCCGAGGACTCCCTGGCCCTGCACACTGCCTGGGAGGGAGAGTGGGAAAGAAGAGTCTTTCTTTGTCTCAGTAAATATCTGGTGAGTGAATAACTAAAGGGCAGAGGAGTCAATAAATGGAAGAATGAACCAAGGAATATCAGAGGAGCATTGGGCATACTGCTCCCGCGAGAGTGGTTAAAGGGCCCGAAGGGGGAGGCACCGCAGATTCTCCTTCCTTTCCAAGGGGAGGACTCATTTGGACTCCCTTCTTTGGTCTGAGCTCTCTCCCCAAGACCCTCCCAGGCCCTCTGCCCAAGCCTTGGACAAACAGTGGAGATGGGGTGGGGGGCACTCCAGATCCCCGCAGCAGATGCCTTTGGCAGCTAGGACTGTGACCCAACCTGACTTCCGACTAGCCTCAGCGAGTGTGAACACCGCCTGGCTGGAAGTTGCCACTCTGAAAGCGCCGAGACAGGGAGGCTGCTCGGAAGCTTGGGGACAGTGAGAGGACACTCTGGACAACCGCTGCGGGGCAGGAGTCTTGCAGCAGGAACCCTCCAGCCTCCAGTCCCGGGCCTCACATCTCACCCTCTGGGCACAACCTATTAGCAATTATGTATCTGACAATGGCTACAGCCTCTGCACGTTGAGGCCTTTGCAGTCCTGCAAAAGCAGTGGATACCTTACCGTCATTTTACAGCCATTAAAAACAGATCAAGCCAAACCGGTTTGGCTCAGTGGATAGAGCCCCGGCCAGCGGACTGAAAGGTTCCAGGTTTGATTCCGGTCAAGGGCATGTACCTGGGTTGCAGGCACATCCCCAGTTGGGGGTGTGCAAGAGGCAGCTGATGGATGTTTCTCTCCCATCGATGTTTCTGACTTTCTATCCCTCTTCCTTCCTTTCTCTAAAAGATCAATAAAAGATATTTTAAAAATAAATAAAAACCGATTTTAAAAAAAGTGGAGCCACAGAGAAGTGAAGCAATTGCTCAGTGGTACCCAGCAGAGCCGGGGACTGGGGGTTCCGGCACTGGCGAGCCCACCTCAGCAGCCACGCTCCGCACTGCTGAGCGTCCTCAGGACCTCGAGACCCAGGGAGGCCTCAGCGATCTCGGGTAGCGGTGGGCTGGAAGATTCCAGATCCCTCCCTGCTTCCCAGGCCCCGGGCTCGGGAGCCTGTGCCACCGAGCGAATCAGGGCAGCCTTGCACTGGGAGGCCCGCGCCCTCTGCGGGGTAGGGAACGGGGCCTCGAAGGCAGGGCCAGCGCCCCTCGCCCGCACCCAGCCTTGGCGACACTGCTTCGGGCCCCCCACACCCCAAAGCGGCGCAGGCACACGTCCCCGCGCTCGGCTCCAGCGCCCACGCTGCCCGCGGGCCCCGCGCAGGGGGTGGGAGGGAGACGGTCCCACCGAGGTCCCCCCCCTCCCCTGCGCGGGACCACCTTTGGGGCTGGTTTAGGCGCCCCGAGCCCCGCAGGAGGACGGGCAGGCGGGGTCTTGGGACTAGAAGCCCACGTGCCTGGCAGGGCCCCGGGGAGCCGCCCTCCTCCTCGAGCTCGGAATCCCCAGTCCCCTGCTTTGCTGGGTAACCCCACGCAATCGCTTCTTCTCTGCGGTTCCATTTTTTTGTTGTTGTTCAATTTGATAATCGAAGTAAAATACGGGCATTGTAACCGCCACGGGGCTTCAGTGGGCACTGCGCAGGCCTCTGCGCAAAGGCCTCGGTGTGCCAGCGCGGCTCATAGCGGGGCGCCCGGCCTTTCCCGAGCCCCGCCGGCCCGGACTGGGGCGCGCCCGGAGGACACCTACCCCCCCACCCCCCCCCCCCCCCCCCCGCTTCCCCTGGGTGCCGCGCGGTCAGCAGGCGGTGGGGGAGTCTTGGTCCAGGGCCCGGCTTCGTTCACCGGGAATAGCGCTGACTCCCCAAATGCCGGGTGATTGAGCGTTCTAGAGAGTTCTTGTGGCTCACAGTGTTCGGGGGTGAGCGTCAAAGATGGACAAGCGGGAGGGATGGAAGTGTTAGAAAATGACCCACCGAGCCGTCCACGACCGACCGCGCGGCGGAAACGCACACCTTTGCCCCCTCTCCCCCTCGCAAGAGCTTGGGGATCCGCCTCCAGGCTGGGGGGGGGGGGGGAAAGGGCGGGGGCGCGCTGCGTACTTTTGCTCTGGGGGCTGGGGTGCCAGTCCGAAGGGGCAGGCCAGACATGCAGCAGAGCGGGGTGCCCTGCCTTCCGCCCCTCCTTACACGCAGGAGCGAGCTCCCGGGTGGTGGTTTGCTGGGTGAGCCAGTGGAAAAACAAAAACAAACAAACAAACAAACAAACAAAATGGTTCAAATGTCCGTGGCCTGTGAGGCTGGTAAAGGAGGAGAAGGGAGGAAGCAGCAAAGTGCCCGAAAGGCAGTTGCATTCGTGGTCTGGAGCCCAGCTCTAGATTCCCATGTGAACCCCAGTTCTGCTCCTTTTGGCTGTGTAATATGGGCAAAGCGACTTTCCTCCTGGGCCTTGGTTTCCTCATCTGTAAAATGGGGATAAAAACAGTAACTACTCCATACAAACAGCTGCAAGGAGTAAACGAGATTGTGCTCAGTTAAGGTATTGTCCAATAACAGCAATAACGACCTCCGGAGATAGTGCTATTTAACTACCATAGCCCAGCCTTAAAGAATCAGCAAAGACCAATCCAGGGCCCTGCCCTTCAAGGTTTGGAAAATGGGTCATAATCATTCTTTGCTTCTGACTCTAACTCCTGCCCATCATGATCCTTTCAAAGCTTAGGAATGAAGAGGCCAGATGAATGGAACCTCCCGGGTGGGGGCCGCTATTGCCCTTCCATCAGTTGGTGTAGGCAGGAAATGGGGTGTGTGTGTATGTGTGGGGCGGAGCTAGGGTAGGAGGTGTCTGCTGCCCTCCAGCTCCTGGCTCCAGCCCAGCTCACACTTAGAGCCGCAGTCCCTTCCTATCGCTGGTCTCTCTGTAAGCGCACCAGTACCCTGTGGAGGAGAGTCCACATTCCTGTTTTACAGTCTGGAAAATGGAAGCCCAGAGAAGGACACACATTGCAAGCCACAGGTCTGGCTCCTGCAGCCACGGTACCCTGAGATCTCACCGAAGGGGAACCAGGGTTAGGCATTAGCACCCCAGCCTGCACCCACTCTGCTGCCAGCCGACAGCCTCAGGAGGGAGGGGTCCGGGCCCTGCACCTGCTGTGGGAGGCAGCCCAGTGCACATTCCGTTCGCTGGATCCCGAGGCTTGTGATTGGCAGGGAGGAAGGCAGAGGGGAGGGAGGCTGCGGGGAGGGCAGGGTGAAGGAGAATACAGGAGAGATGTTCTCAAATAACCCTAGGCACCAGTGACAGAAGGAGAGACAGATACAATCAACTCTGGCACATAGTAGGTGCTTAGTAAGTGGGGGTGGTTACATTTTTATTGCTTCCTGCTTTCCCTGCCTCCTCCCCCAGCCTTCCCAGCCCCCTCCAAAGATGCCATTGACCTGACCTCCAGGTTCTCTTTCCCACCTGCCTTCGGTCCTTCCCGCCTTGGGACCTGGAGGCGCACAGCTGGCCTGGTCGCATCCCCAGGCACGCAGGGAGCCCGGCCCAGAACGCACAGATGCGGGGAGACTGTGGCCACTTCTCAAGTCCATCTGTCCACCCGGAGCCGAGGGGTGTGTGTGCAGGGATAGGGACATGGGGAGCAGGGGCGTTGCGTTGAAGGGCGAATTAAGCGGGGAAGCGCAGCATGGCAGCGCGATTCACCAAGCCCTAGCATACTTGGGGGAACCCTTAGGTGCGCGCTCACGGACTGATGTGACTCTATTGGGAAAAACAAACAGGTGGCTGCTGAGATAAAAGAAACAATCAAATCTGTCGGGGGGACAGGGGCGAGGCCCCAGGAGCTGGGCTGCTAGTCCCTTTGAGGTGCGTATTTTGGGTGCCAGTTCAGGGCCTGCCTCGCCTCTGCAAATCCGTGCAACGCATCCTCCTTGGTTCTCACTCAAGGAGGCAGGTCCAGGCCATGAAGAGGCGCCGCCTGCCAGAAACAGGGAAAAGCAGATCCTACAGAACTGGTGATGGACAAATCGTGGCCGGAGAGCCGAGTGCTGGCGTTCCCCTGCTTCTGCGCTGAGAGGCCTGGTGGGGCCTCCCTTGGACTTCCAGCTTCCTCCCTCAGCCTATTCCCCCCAACTGCTCCACCATCCGCAGGAGCGTGGGAACTCCTAGCTGCTTCCTCTAAATTGAATTCGTTTCTGGGTTCTGTCCATTTTTCGAGGGGTGTTTGAAAACGCACAGGCTCTAGAGCCAGGCAGAGCGGGGTGTCAGTGCCCACCTGCAGGGATGCGACCTTGGGCAAAGCTTTCTCCTTCCTGCGCCTGGCCATCCCCATCTGTGAGGTGCCAGATGATTGGCATCTCCTGGGAAAGTTGGTAGGCGCAGAGATCCGAGGGTCAGTGCTCCCCTCACTCCGGTCTTGCCGCTTATTTGGAACAGAGCAGGTTTCGCAGGGCTTGGAGGAACCAGTGGTTCGTTCAGTCACACCGTTTTTCGTGTCCAGTGGGGGCAGGAGACCAGTCTCCAGGTTTCCCAGCTCCTTATCCTCCCTGGGCCCTGGGGCCTCGTGGCTCACTCCCAAGTGTGGCCAATCCATTCATTTCGGAATTTGCCTCCTTTACAATGCCTCGCCAGTCTACATGTGGCATTTAATACATTCTCCATGTTGTGCCACCACTACCTCTCGTTGCAAAACATGTTCAACACCCCGAAAGGACCCGCTTTCCTTTTTCAGCTATTGCCAGGACCCAGTTTGTGTGCAGGCAGTGCAGGCAGGCAACTTAGACACCAGGGCTCCACGCCCTCTTAACTCCTCTTTTTGATGCTTTTAAAAAGGGCCCAGTTTCCAAAACGATTTGCAAAGTTGATCCCAGAGGACTAGGGGACCAAGGAGGTGGGTGGGAGTGAGAGGATTGCAGGACCCAGGAGTCAGGGGGTGGGGTGATGGCACAGGGAGCTGGAGAACCAAGCCCGGGGAGGGTCTCTAATGGCCCCACCCGCCCAAATTCCGGTACGATTCTCATTACAGGAGTGAGGGCTCCACACATACAATTTCGCACAAGCATTAGCATCATTGACGGCTACCCACTGTCGGAGGGCCACTTCTGAACCATCTGCCGAAGGCTGAGGACTCCTCCTGGAGAGGCACAGATGGGGACCTCTCTTAGTCCCCCAGGGCTGTTGTAACCAATGACCCCAAGAGACATGTATTCTCTCCAAGCTCTGGGGGCCAGCAGTCTGAGGTCTTCCCTGCCCTTTCTAGCTCCCAATGGTTCTAGGCTTTCCTCGGGGCTTCATTACTCCCACCTCCACCTTGATCTTCACGTGGCCTTCTTCTCTGCATCGCCTTTCCTGTCTCTTATTAAGGGCACCTCATCAGATCTAGGGCCCACCTGGAGATTCTAAGATTCTCTCCTCTTGAGATCCTTTACTTAACTGAACTATAAATATTCGATGGTTCCAAATAAGGTCACCTTCACAGATATTGGGGGTTAGGACACAGACATAGCTTTTTTTTGGGGGGGGGAGGCTACCACTTAACTCAGTACAAATGCATACCTCCAAGTCTAGATATACCTTCAGGGGCTCCCAAACGCTGTGCAAGCAAGGAATCCCATGTACTGACACAGTAAAAAATAAAAAAGGTGGAGAGAAAAGCGACCGTCTCTGTGGCCACGGTTCTCTTTAAGGAAGGACACGTCCACGTGTGCTTAAGAGGAGAAGCCACCCTTCTGCCCCCTGTGATACCATCTACCCTTTTGAAGAAGGGCATTCCACCAGAGAAGGCTAGCAACAGACTTCGGCTGCCTTTTTTTTTTTTCCCTTGAAGCTCTTGAAAAATGCAGCATCAGCCAGAATCTAAATTTGTGAAAATGGACCAACAGGAAATTTCCTCTTGGTCAGACAGACTTCATAAAGGCCCTGTAGGGGCTCCACGGCTCGGAGAGGCCTTTTAAGAAAATTGCAACTTTTAGCCAGACCCCAAGGGCAGTGTGGCAAAGACCTTTCGGGCCCTTCCTGGCTTCTCCTCCTGGGAGATGGGGACTGTGTGGGGAGAGCTAGTTCTTTTCCAGGGAAGGAGAGAGGCCTGGAGGAGGAGGAGAGCGAGCAGGGCTGGGGAGAGAAGCTATTCCCAGAGCCGGAGAACAGGAACAGGACCGGGACGGCCCCAAAGATAGAAGTGACAGCTTCCTCAGCCGGGTCCCCGCGTCGCCACCTGTGTCCTTCCTGCAGATCCGATTTATAGAGTGTAACATTTTAATAAAAAACACGCACACCTTCCCATTTTGGTACATTAAGAGATTTCTAACAAAACACTGTAATGTTGCTATAAATTTCTCTCCCAGCACCCTCACAAGTAATAACTCAGCTTGGGCATTTTGCATTTAATGTTTATTTTGATGGCTACATTCCAGCCGGGGGGAGGGGGGTAGGTCGGGGTGGGGGGAGCGAGAAGGCAAAAATGCCTCCTCTTTCCTAGCCATTAACTGTGTGTTTTTAATAAAATCCCCACAAATTGGGGAGCCGATACTTGGAAAGGAAGGCGGGAAATCATGACACCTTATCAGGAAGTGCCAGTGGCCTCATTCTAGGAAGGAGCTGGGGTGAGGCCCTGGCTGGGCCCTGCCAAGATAGGTCCCCAGAGGGTTTCTGGAATGCCTCCTTTGCCCATGCCATGCATTCAGCTTGAAATGCCCTCTCTCTGCTCCCCAGCAGCTTCTGGGGTGCAGCTCAAGCCTCATCTTCTGGAGTTTCCTCCATACCCTCTACTAGACTGATAGGCCCTTCCCTCAACAATATTCACTGGAACCTCTTACCACCTATAATGTCATCTCAGGCTGGAATGGGCTTAGGCAAAGATTGTCCAATGAATGAATGAATGAATGAATGAACGAACGAATGAACTAAGTAGCACTGATTGGGAAACTGTTTCACTACATTTGAGTTACCTCTCTGAAGGCAGCTATTTGGGAATGATTGATTATTTTCCCTTTAAGAAGGATCTGAGTATTCCCAATCTCACAGAAACCAGTTCACAGCCCCCTTTTCATTCGAAGGTGCCGTATTTCAGTGGTCTTGTGCCCAGGACACAGGTCAAAAGAGAGGTCAGTTAGGCCTTCTAGTCCCTTCCTTTGTCTCTCGGTAGAAATGGAAGGTGGGATGTATCCAAACTGCCACCGATGTGGGGGCTGCTTCCTGGAGGTTGAGGCTAAAGGTCCCGATGCCTAAAAGCTGGTTAAGGCTCAGCCTCCCCAGGCCCGAGCTATGGGACTGCCCATATCCTCCTGCCACCTGAAGCTGCTCCTTAGGCCCTTACAGCCACCGAGGGGCTGCTGATGGGAGCCAGGGTCCTGGGTCTCCCTATTCCGGAGGCTCACTCAAGTCCTCAGTGGAGATGATGAATGGAAAAAGTGGGCGTGAACTTCGGAGTGCCTGGGACAGGGGGTGGCGGGAGCATGTGACCTGGTGTGTGTTGCAGTGACTGCGAGTCACGTGGGTCGTGAGCAGGTCAAACACTGGTTCAGAATGATTTGGGCTGAGTCACCTTTGGCTGCAAAGTGGGAATAACTTTAGTAACTGGGTCCTGGGAGGAGGAGAGAGTATTATTTGAGAAAGTCCATGGGAAGTGCTTGGCATAGGGACATGCCCACTCTTACTGTTCAGGGTGGGAGAGGGCCTCGCTCCCCTTCTTCCCCCCACCTCTTTCCCACCTCCCCAGAAGGGAAGAACAGCTTCTTCAAAGCTGCTTTGCTTCACCTCCTCTATGGGTATAAACTGTTCTCCCATCAAGGGTTTGAGTCCTGCCTCTGCCATGTATTCAATGGTCGGTCGACCTTGGGTGAGTTACTGAACTTCTCTGAGCCTCTGCTTTCCGATCTGATCAATGACGATAATAATGCCCACCTGCCTTAATACATTGCTGTGAAGACTGAAGAAATGAAGGGAAGGCCTGGTACTTAGCAGGCACTTGACAAATGTGTTTTATTTCTTCTCTTTCCTCAAGGAGATAAGCAGATACTGTGTCTGCTACTCCAGGTGCTTCTCATAGACCCCCCTCCCCCCAACACATACACACACACACAGTGCCTACTAGCTGCAGTGGAGGGTTGGACTGGCAGGAAGCTGCACTGCCCATCCTGGGGAGCTCTCAGGGAGACCCCCTCACTCATCCTGGCTCTGAGAGTCACATGTCCTTTTCCCTTTACAAATGCTCAGCCTGGCCCAGGGCGTTTTAAAGCTGAGATTAAACAGTTCCAGGGCAAAGCCAGGGATCCAGGGCTGATCTTGGCTCTTTCCAAAGTGTTTCTGAGCCTCTTAGGCAGGTTCCCAGCCCCCACCCTGCGGCAGCTCTAGCTTTAATGGGTGCTGAGCACTTTACACCCCGTGAAACCAGCGGCAAATGGTCCCCGTCTCTGATGTGCCGGCCTGGCCGGCAGCAGGGCGCTGGCACTCAGCCTCCAGCCTGAGGAAATGAAAGCCTGATGGGGGCTGGAGAGGAGGTGGCCCAGGAGCTTCCAGAACCAGCATGGCAGCCAGAGCCACCCAGGCCTTCCCTCTTGGGGGCCATCCCCAGCCATGTCTCCCTCTCTCTTCCCAAAGACCTGCCCCTGCTCTGTCAGCTCCCAGAAACCCCTCCTGCTCAGGCCGTGTATCTGTGTAGAGTAATAATAACCAACAATTAGCACTGTTTATTACAAGCCAGACCTACTTCTTGGCTTGTTCTGTAGATTCTCTCTTCTGGGTCATCCAATCCAAGTTAGCTCTCTCCCCTTCTTTTAATTCTTTATTTTTTAAAGAAAATATACTTTTATTGATTTCAAAGAGGAAGAGAGAGATAGAAACAGCAATAATGAGAGAGAATTATTGATCGGCTGCCTCCTGCCTACCCCTAACTGGGGATCGAGCCTGCAACCCAGGCACGTGACCACGACCAGAATTGAACCTGGGACCCTTCGGTCTGCAGGCTGACGCTCCATCCACTGAGCCAAATCAGACAGGGCCCCTTCTTTTAATTCTTCAGAGCACTCACCGTTAGCTGTAATGACTACCCAGTCATACTGATTTATTTATGTGTGTGCTCTCTGTCTCCCTGTTGTAATGCCAGGAACCTTGTCTGTTTCTTCGTGCTCCATCTCCAGAGCCTGGAGAAGTGCGTGGGACCGAACAGATGCCCAGCAAATTTTTAATTCTTTGCCTGAACAATGAATAATTTTCAGAGCCATCTTCTAGGGGGGTACTATGTTCATCCCCATTTTGCAGATAAGAAAATTGAGGCAGAGAAGAAGGCAGGATCCTTGATGAAGGGCACACTGTCAGGAAGGGCAGCACTGGGATTCCCACCTCAGAATGTTGGGCTGAAATCTTTGTGGTTCTCCTCCACACCACCTCCCCTTGCCCACGAGACTCCCTGTAGGGCAGCAGAAGACTGGGTCAAAAATGAAGACTTGTGGCCCTTTTGTTGGAAGAAACATTTCCCAAATAATTGTGTTCACAACCATACAATACCTTGTTTCCACAGAAATCAGTCAGGTTGTTATTAGATGCCATTTCATGATGGAACAATCAAAGCTCAGAGAGGCTGTGTACTTGCCTAAAGACACACAGCAAGGATGTGGCAGAGCTGGCATTTGAATCTGGATCTGCCTGGCAAGGATGTACACATCTTGCCTCTTAGACTCATGGCCTCTTGGGGAATTTGAGTATCTCCTCTGGGCTCATACAGCCAGGAAGTGGCAAAGCAGTAATGGAGCTGGGTGTTCCTGGGATGCCACACCCAGTTCACTCCCCCAACTCAAAACTGCCACCTAGAAGCCAGGGGGGCAAGAAGAAGGTATGAGGTTCTGACTGAATATGTGGTCTGCATGCCCTGAGGCCCAGGAATTGGCGAAGAGTGATGGCCCCTTTATCACTATTTTGTATGTATTTAGTTGCGTGCATGTGAAATGCTAAGGCCTGAGTATTTATGGCCTCTCGCCCCACCTGCACCCCACCTCACCAGGGACCGGAGTAATTGTGGAGGGAGGGCTAGCTAGGGGCCGAGAAGCTAGCAAACCCGACTGCATTTACCTGGGGAAGGCTGCAGAGACCTGGGATGCACTTGTAAGAAAAGTGCAGACAGGGTAGAGGTGCAGGCGGGGTTAGGAGAGTGAGGTTTTGAGGGTCTGGAGTTAGAGAGAAGGTCCCTGGGGTGTGGGACCAGAGGGGAGAGCGAGTGTCTTCAAGGAATTTTCGGTGTTACATATTATGATGTAATCTTTGTTGTCCTGTGAATCTGCAGTAAATGTTTTTTAAAAAACATATTTTTATTGAATTCAGAGAGGAAGGGAAAGGGAGAAAGAGATAGAAACATGAAGGATGAGAGATAATCATTTATCGGCTGCCTCCTGCACGCACCCTACTGGGGATCAAGCCTGAAACCCCAGGCATGTGCCCTGACCGGGAATCAGACAGTGACCTCTTGTTCACAGTTCGATGCTCAACCACTGAGCCGCACCGGCGGGGCTGCAGCAAACATTTGAATGGAATTTCAAGGTGCTTCTGGAGGCTGGCTGATGTTTCTTGAATTAAAGCTCTGTGTCTAGAGGGGCTATGAGCTGGCTTGGCTTTTGAGGATTAATGTGTCTATGCATGTGTGCACATGTCTGCACTTGCGTGTTCATGTGCATGTAGGATGTTCTAACTGAAGGCATGTGTGCATGTGTGTGTGTGTGGAGTACCAACAGCCTGTCCATCCCCACTGTTTAGTCCCGCTTATGAAGACAGCCCCCACAGGAATGGAGTCAGATAATGGGGTGAGGAGCATTTGGGAGGTTTGAATCGGGACAACCTCCCACCTTTGATTTTGGGGAATTGGCATTGGCCATGGGATAGAGTGGGCTATGAGGGGACAGGCTCACTGGGCCAGAACACACAAAATGGCCTAGAGGAGGATTTAGCTGAGAAAGGTCCAGAGAGCAGAGAGGGAAGGAGCCGTGGTGAGGAGGTGGGGAGACTCTAGGGGTGGTGAGGTGCACCCAGGGAGGTTGTCTTTACCTTTCCTCTATCCCCCTCCCACAATTCCCCAGAACGAGTGGCGCTGGGCCCTCTGGGAAATGACAGCATGGCTTCTGCATCCAAGGTGATGGGCACAGGGAGAACGTCTTGAACTTGAAACCAAGAAACTGGGTTCTCTTCCTGGCTCCATTCACATGACAGGCTGTGCAACCTTGGGCAAGTCACTTGGCCTCTCTGAACCCAGCTTCCCCACAGTGACACCCACCTGTCTTGGCCTCAGACCACACTACTATGCTGATGATGACGTTATTTGTCAACTGCCTCCAACATAAATCATCCCCCAGCTTACTTCACTGACTGTACTTGTTAAACTTGTGTTTCTGGTGATGGATGCACACGACCCGCCCCCTGGGCCTCGGAGCAAGCAGATCCCATCACCACCGTCTTATAGGGGCGGGGATAACGGTACCTTCTCGCATTTTTTTCTATGTTGTTTCCTCCCATCTCTTGTTCTACTTCTCCTTGGACTCTCCCTCTCTCCCCAGTTCCCTCTCCACCCACCCATCCACCCCCTTTCAACCTGGCTGCCCCCTGTCCCTACGTCTCCCCCAGGCCAGCCTCTGGAGCCAGAGCCCGGATGAAAGCTGCTGGCCGGGCCCATAAATCAGCAGCCCGGTGCCCCTTAACCTCCCCCATTAACCTCTCACCTTGGCAGGCATTAGGTGTTACACTTGGCTGCTATAAATTACTTGCCAATGAATTTATGAGTGCTCACCCCTTGAGGCCTGCTTCCTTGTCCTCCCTTCTTTCCCTCAGAGTCTTCCCCACATCAAGGTCGGCTGTGCCTGGTTCTGGCCTGGACTTCCAGACTCCCAGTCTCCCTATCTGGTGCTCTGCACCCAACTTCTTATCACAGACAGGGGCTAGAAGGTAGAAGGGACCTAGGGGAGGGGCAGGGCATGTGTGAAAGTGACCCCTTAACTCCACTCCCCAGAATTTCCCTCCTCAGGAGCCAGTGCCTTTAGCTTCCACACATTTACCCGGGGAGGTGCCCCGGTCCTGACCAACAACAACGTCCACCGTCATTTACTTCGTTTCTCCCGTTTGTGCACACCCACACGCTCACTGCCTCTTAGTCTTTGACAACCATGTGAGGGATGACGTATTGCCCCATTTCACAGGTGAGGAAAGGTGATGCCAACAGGCTCAGGGTGGACAGTGACAGATGGTGACAGCCGCTACACTTGCCTTTCTTCTAGACCACAACCTGTGAGGGAGGAGTCCACTATCGAGGAGAAAACCCAGGCCTTCGGAGGTCAGCTGGCTTGCCGGTCACACAGCTTTATGCGTTTATAAAAGGCAGGTCTGGGAACCGCTGGTGTGAGAGTTAGAGGGTCACATCCCACCTACTCTATAGAGATCCAATTCGGCAAAAACAACCCCATGTTTGGAGACCATGACAATGGAACCAGCGGCTCAGTCTCATTCCCTGTTGTGCTGCAAGTCAGTTTCCAGTAGGAACAGCCATTCCACGGCAGAGATGACGACAAAGATCATGATGGCTGACACATTCGGATGTCACCAGATCCCTGTTCCTATGCAGAAACTTGCTGACTTTTCATGACATGATCCTATGAGACAGGTAGTGTTGTTGAGCCCATTTTACGAAAGAGGAAACTGAAGTGGAGAGGCCAACTACTTTGTTGAAGGTCACCAGCTAATAAGTGCCAGCCCAAGAGTCAGACCCAGCAGTTAGTCTCCAGAACACTTGCTCTCCATGCTTCCCCAGAGATACTGATAATGTGTGATGAGGCACAGGTGATTAGAGCAGCAGGTGTCTAAGAGGCACCTGCAGTGGCCAAGGGCTGCCCGTCTGCTGGCACCTGCTAGGGGGTGCTGCAGGAGAGTTACCTAGGGATGAGGCAGCCTGGTTTTCATGCTTTCCCTCTTCCCAGGGGGCATCTAGGGCAGGAGCTTTTCCTAGGTCAGTGGTCGGCAAACTGCAGCTCGTGAGCCAAATGCGGCTCTTTGGCCCCTTGAGTGTGGCTCTTCCACAAAATACCATGGCCTGGGCGAGTCTATTTTGAAGAAGTGATGTTAGAAGAAGTTTGAGTTTAAAAAATTTGGCTCTCAAAAGAAAGTCCAATCGTTGTACTGTTGATATTTGGCTCTGTTGACTAATGAGTTTGCCGACAAATGGCCTAGGTGAGCCCAGGTCCATGGGAGGTGCCTGACCCTACGTGCGGCTTCAGCACTGACCCCTGACTCATGAAGCCGTGGGGCCTCCACTGTGGCTTCCTGAATGCAGTAGGTGGAGCAGGAGAGCAAGTGTCTGTGATGACAGAGGAGGATCTGCAGAGAGGATGCTGTTTCATGGGGCCCCAGGGACAGCAGACTGAGAGGGACATGGTCTCAGAAGTCTCAGAAGAGGCCTCTGGGCCAGCTGCCACCAAGGGCCATACTTACCCCCTCTCACTCCTCACAGAGCTCTGGTATCTGCAGATGCTCCATGTGCAACTTGGCTGAATAAGTTGTGTATGACCCTGGCGTAGAGGGCACAGGGCGGGGGAGCCAGAGGGCAGTGCCACCACCTGCCACCTTGCAATGGAGGTCCTGTGCCCAGTTTTGCCATGGAAAGGGCAGGAGTGATGGAGTCACACAGAGTGGGTGCAAATCCCAACGGAAGTGGGTCCAATAGTGACCCCCCCCATCTCAACTTACCCCGACCCAGACCTTGTGAGTGTGACCTCATTTGCAAAGAGGGTCTTTGCAGATGTAACCTGTTACAATGGGTCAGGCTGGCCTCAGGTGGACTCTCATCCCAGGACTAGCACCCTTATAAATAGAGGGAGATGTGGACCCAGACACTCAGGGGTGGACAGGTGCTGAGAAGACGGGGGCAGGGAGTGGAATGAGGCATCTACAAACCAGAGAACAGTAGAGGTTGCTGGCCAACACCACAAGCCAGGAGAGGCAAAGGGGGATTCCTTCCTTAGAGTCTTTGAAGAGAGACTTTGATTGTGGACTAGTGGCCTCTAGAGCGGGGAGAAAATAGGTTTCTATTGTTTGAGTCACCCCGGGGGTGGTATTAGGTTATGGCTGCCCAGGCATAACGCGTGAGACCCATCATTGAGGAGCAGGATTACCTGTGCTGGTCACTAGCCTCTCCAAGACTCTGGGCATCCTTACAGCAAGGAGGACTGTCACTCAGGGGATTCATTGTAAGGATTCAATGAAGTTATGAACACAAGCCCAGAGGAGGTCCGTACCCAGCAGTGGAGTCTGACATCGGTGTTTCAATACAGCCATTCTCCAGAGCCGGGCTCCCAGTTGCTATGGAGGGACTGACAGCCCCCTGTTATTTCTTACGGTTAATTTTGGAAATTCCAAGTTAACAAGTAGGTAAAGCTGATCATATTTATGTCATCTCTATGAAAAGTCTCACAAGTTGTATATTCAACATTTTGAAGAAAAGGGGGAAAGAAACAGCCATATTTTTCACTCGGTGCACACAGATTACATGTTTGTAACCAAGTGAATGAATGGTTAGTTTATACCAGATGCCAGCTGACTGCCTGATGCCAACGGGAAATAAAGTTATGTATGTATATACACTCACATAAACGGATCTCTAACCTTGTATATAAAACCACATGTGTCTATCTCTTTATTCATATTGGACACACATCTATTCATAACAGATGCATGCATATATATCTTCAACAATTCCTTCCAGCAAATATTTACTTAGTGTTCACTCTGCAGGGCATGTGTATGTGTGTGTGCAGTGGGAGAGGGATGTGTGTTTGTAGGTAAATAATACATGCACGGAGCTGATTATACCAGAAGCCAACCAAATACTAGATGAGGGAGCGGGAGCTTCACCGGGAAGCAGAGTCTGCTCCAACCCCCCTGGCTGGGAAACGTTGCCAAAGCTCGGAGGTGAACATGAGCACCCCGACTTGTGTATATCCTTTCATGGAATTCTCACCGCACCCCCCTGAGCGACAGTCCTCCTGCTGTAGGGATGCTCAGAGGTGTGGGGAGGCTAGTGACCAACCCAGGTAATCCTGCTCATCAATGTTGGATCTCACCTGTTAGTTTCCTGGGGCTGCCATAACCCAGAGAGAGGAGAGGAGGCAGCACAGAACATGGGGGGTGCGGGAGGGGAGGCCTGTGTCTCCTCTAACACGAGCAGGGTCAGGTTCAAGGCTACCAGCCCTTTCAGGTCAGTTGCCACAGTCTCATCTTGGCGGGGGCATGGACTAAAACACCCTTAGAGAAGAGGAGCCTCTGGGATGCCTCCCACACCGAGCATCTCATGGTACAGGGGTACCGGTGCTCCCTGGCGAAGGCCTCCGTGTCCCAGGCCTCCCTTGTGTCCCACAAGCTCCTCTCCCTCCTCTAAGGCCCCGTCTCCACGTGGGGCCAGGCCGGGCAAGGCTGAGTCAGACACCCTGGGGGCCCCTGTGCTCTCAGCCTCCCCCTCAACAGAAGGGCATCATTCTTCTCCTGCCTTCCCTGCTAGACTGGGAGGGGGCTTTTGGGTCTTGTTGGCTGCCCAGCACAGAGCCTGCCCCCTAGGAGGTCCTGGATAAAATGCTGGGAACATGGAGGCTTAGAGGAGTGTAGGGGCTTGTCCAAGGGCAGCAGGGCAATGGAGGGGGGCTTATGAGCCCACACCCCCATTGTCCCAGTGAACCCCACTTTTGTGTCTTGATCTGACCCTGCCCACCAGCCCGTGAGCTCCAGGGGGCAGGCCCTTGTCTGGCTCAGTCACACATAAATTCCCAGGCACCAGCACACCAAGTCCACTAACTTGTACACAGTAGTTACCCAGCTGGTGTTTGTTGGATGAATGAGCGACTCAGGGGCCTGGTTCGAAGCCCTGGGCCTTAGAGAGCACAAGGGCACAGAGGGACAGTGTTTCTGTCCAGATGGTCTGGGAATTGTCCTGCACAGGGAGGCGGCCAATCACCGGGGGTAGGAGTCGGCGCAGGGTTGCCTGAAGATGAGTGGGATTTGCCTGTGACAAAGGGGCCCCAGTCCAGGACACTTATAATAACTAAACATTTCTGAAAGGACTAAGGCGAAACACAGTAATTGAGTCTATGTACAGGAGGGCAGTTCAGGGGTGAGGATTATTTCCAGGTGAAGTTGGGATGGGGAAGGGAGGGGCAGTCTTTTTTTAAACTATATTTTTATTGATTTCAGAGAAGAAGGAAGAGGGGATAGAGAGATAGAAGCATCATTGATGAGAGAGAATCATTGGCTGCTTCCTGCACTCCCCACTCTGGGGATGGAGCCCACAGCCTGGGCATGTGCCCTGACTGGGAATGGAACCATGACCTCCTGGTTCAGAGGCCGATGCTCAACCACTGAGCCACGCCGCAGGGGGGAGGGGTGGGAGGGGGCAGAGGGGCAGTCTTTCTTTAAGACCGAGAAGACTGACCGCTAGGGACTGAACATACTTTGTCCTATTAAAGGTAGATAGTTAATGATCTTCATTTAACAGATGAGGGAACTGAGGTTCAGGGAGGTAAAGCAACTTGCCCAAGGTCACACAGCGGGGCATGAATCAGCTCCCACACTGGGCCCTAGGGAAAACCCCTGTTGGTGTTGCTACTGAATCTAGCATAATGGTTATTGCCTGCTTTCTTACTTCCCCCTTTTTTTCTTTTTCTGTGGGGAATTTTGCTTTTTCTCCCTGGCAAAAAGGACACATTTGGGGCATTCACATTTTGGGGATTCCCCCCCCCCCCCCCCCCCCCGTATACCATCTAAGAAGGACATTGGTCTCTTCATCAGAGACAAGGGCTACATGAGAGATATGGGCTTCTGGCAATGCACCCCTCCCCCACAAGCCCACCTCCCAATCCTCTCAGGGGAGCTCCCTGATGCTAGGATGAGTGAGAGGGACAGTTTCTATGTGTGGCCACGAGTCCCCGTCAGCTGGCCCCAAAATAAAAATGTTTGCAAATGTAGGTGCTAGACAAATGAATAGAGGGACTTAAAGTGGGCCACTCATCACTAATAACACCCCCTCCCCCATGGATCCACACAGACCTGTACAGGTGGACTGAGCCTGTGCCAGTGGCACCGGAGCTCACACAGTGTACTCCACCCTGCCATCCCAATTCTAGCTTCGTGGCCAAGCATCTGGCCAAGCAGCATGGTTCAGTTATTCTAGGAAGCGTCCTTGACTGCAGGCCCTTTGTAAGTGACCTGTGTAAGGAGCTGGGTGCCCGTGGGCAAGTTACTTCAGCTCTCTCTTCCTCGGTGTTCTCATCTGTTAAATGGGGATAGTGGTATCGGCCTCCTATATTTGCTGTGATGTTTTACATAAAGCTCTCAGTGCAGAGCCTGGTGCCTGGTAAACTCTGAATAAATGTCAGCTGCTAAGACAGGGCTGTTGTGAAGGGTGATGGGGGTGGTGATGAGCAGAGGTGTGTGAGGGTGCGAGCGGTGTGTGTGTGACCTCTGCCTCTGCTTTGGGGATCCCAGGCCTAGGGCAGATTCTGGCGGCAGGGATATGACCCCCTGTTTTGCTGAACTCTCTGGCAAGGAGCCTTTCCTTCCCACAAGGCCGCCTCCAGCCATCTCTGTCATTTGGGCTGGCCGCCTGTCCCGCCCTGGTAAGGGCAAAGCGGAGGCCCAGCCAGGGGGCCTGCCCCATGACTCGCCCTGACAGGCCAAGGACTCTCTGTCCTGGGAGGGAAGCAGCCCTGGGTTGCAGCTGCTCCTCCTGGGAAGGGCAGGACCCCTCTCTGCCCGCTCTGCCCAGGGGTCAGCACCCCTAGGGGTCACAACCCCAAGACCCTCCGGTCCCCTTAAAGCTGTCTCCTCCTCCTGCTCCTCCACCCCAGAGACCTGAGAAAATGAGCCAAGTTTTTGGGAAATGAGGCTCCAGCTGGGGGCCTGGTCCCTTTGGCCACAAAGGCTTCGGGCTGGGGGTCTGTCTTCTTGAAGATTCTCTCCCCTTTCCTCCCATCCCCCGTTCCCACACTCCTTCCTGCATTCTCCCTCACACACCCAGTTCTTCTTAAAGGGGCTCTAAGAACGCATTTCCTATGAACAGAACAATGCCCTATTAATCTTACGAGGGATTTGAACTTGGCAACATTTCAGCCTTTGATTTAAATATCATTTTGGTAATGGGGAGAAAAAAGAAGGCTGACTTTGGGACAAGGCTGACTTTCCAATACCTTCTGAGCAGGAGACGATTCCGAATATAAAATTAAGTCCCCTCGTTCGCTCCCCGCTACCACCCTCCCACCCTCCCTCACACACAAGCTCGCTTCCCACATACTTCATGGGGATATTTCAAGTTAAAGTTTTGTTTACCTTAGAGAAAAGTTAATTAGTTCCTTTTGATCTCACAGGGCAAACCACACAGGAAATTTTTCTTCGTAAAGTGTACACACGAAGGCACGCTTTGCCCGCCTAACCAGAGATATTCATTAAAACAATTCGTTGCGATTTTTAATTTAAAGAAAACATTTTACATTTTCCCTATTTATTATTAAGAAAGTAGCTGTCCCCAGGGCAGAGCATAAAGGGGGTCCACCGCGGAGTTTTTGCTGCGCTAGCAGCCAGCGCTGGGCACTTTATAATCTGTCTCCAGTTTGTTTTTCTACTTTGGATAACAAGAGACTTCTGCAGAGAGGCAAACCTCCGACATGCCAGGTTTCAGTCGCCAAAATATTAAAAATCTGGGGTTTTGGAGATCGAGACTGTATGGTTCAAATAAAGATATTTAAGTTCTGAAACATAAATATTCAGGATGCTGAGAAGAACATACCACTGCATTCAAATCTGAAACAGGCAGCGGATGGACTGAAGGGAGAAGATGTTTACTTTTTTGAGGTTTATCTAATGAAATATAATAAATAGTACATCATGCTCTGTTTTTTTTTTTTTTGGTCTTTTTAACCCCTAGAGATATTTAACCAGTACCTGGATTTGTATAATAAGCTGCTTAGCGAACGCCTAGAAAGAGAAACCCTTTGATTTTCAAAACGCGATTTTCAATCTTAAGCACATTTTTCCACATCTTGTATTGTTACAGGATCAGGGATGCCGAGGACTCTGTGAATTGTGGAACTCATTTGCAGCCCAGACCAAGCGAAAAAGAAATAGCGCGGCTCCCCCAAGGTTGAAAGAACAAATTGAAAGATATGGCTGGTGGAGCTGCCAAAGCTGTGGTCTCGATTAGGGCAAGGGAAAAAAAAAAAAAAAAGCCTTGTATGTAGATACGGAGCGGACAGAAAGCCCGTGGAAAAGATGTTTTCCCCAAAGAAAAAAACCACAAAAGCATAACAGCTCGGCAGAGCGGTGTTGACATCAGTATATAATTTTGAGGATATTTTGGGGTGCGTATCCTTTTCCTGCCCCTGACACAAATATTTGGAGATTGAGACTGTCATTGTTGATAGAAATTAAATTGATGCCGCATTCAAAAGATATAAAAACCATGTTAACATATGGGGCGGCTTTGATGGTGTTCTGTACAGCGAAAGTATATGAATCTGATGACATTTTATTGTCACCAATTTTGCGTTGTAATCTGCACCAACTACTGCCTTTAAAAACAGAACGCCTGATATAGCTTTCTTTTTTAAAATGTAGATTTCTTTATCAAACGTTTCACCGTTTGATAAACTAAAGATAACTAAAAGATAACTCTAAAAGATAACTCTTTTAGTTTAAATATTCCCTATTCTCTCCTCTCCCCCCCCCCTTTTTTTGGAATGGTGAAGGGGTGCAAGGATCCGTTTGTGAAGTCAGGAGAGAAGGCATGTGTTTTGAAGAGGGCTTAACGCTGCTGGCTGAGCTCCCTGCACACCAACAGCCCAGGGAAGCCAGTTACCAATGCAAGTTCTCAAAGCCTTTCTTTTCAAAAGCAGTTTACAAAATCCTTCTTAAAATCGCCCTTCTGTAACACAGTTATTGTCATTTTCTAAGATACCTTTAATTTTGTCTTCTAAAAATATTTAAGCTTCTTAGAGTTGGAAATCTCTCTCTCTCTCTTTTCTTTTCTCCTTGAGGAAAATGGTTGATTATAAAGTTCAAGGAGGAGGGCGACTCACTTAACAAAATCGATGGAAAAATAGAAGCTTCAAATGGACACTGATTCCCTCTTTGGATTTGTCAAATTACAACTACAAATTGAATACTTCCCATAAGACCGTCGATGGGATTCCTCCCAAGTAAATAGGCATCTATTTTTATTTTCCTCTAAACAAATCCTTTTCGGCCGCTAGGAGTTCTGGAGGCTGGGGGACCTCACTTCCCTGGGGCTCTCCGCGTTGGGAACCTTGAGATTTCAATATATATATATATAATTTTCCTTTCCATGAATTCCCACAGAGTTGACTCTTTCTCAAGGGAGGTGGGGGGGGGGGTGGGTAGTGGGCTGGGATAGAGTTGGGACCCAGGGTTGACGTTCTGTTGGCCTGAATGCGAGAGAGAAAGGGGTCAAAGAACCGAGGGAAAGACAGGACCCGAAAGGAGAAAACGCTGGCAGACTCATAAAAAGAGCAAGACAAGTAAATATTTTTCTAGCGCACTTCCAAGTTAAAACCAAGCAAAGCCACCCGGTTAAAGAAAGGAAAAAACAAAAGACGTCCCTACCTTTGTCAGATGCAAAGTAATGGGGGGAACTTGTTTCCAGAGTGGTTATGACCTACACAGAGCTTCTTACCTTAAATCTATACATTTTGAACAAAAACAGCTTGGAGCAATTCTCTCCAAACAACCCCAAATGTTAACCATTCCATCTCAAGATCAGGTTTCTCCTTCAGCCTAGACGGTGATATCAGTTGGATTTTTTCTTTTCTTTCTTTTTCTTTTTTTAAAAAATATGTATTCTCGTGTTTCCAGTCCTCAAACGTACTTTTTTTTCATCTTTGTTAGCGCTCCTTCTGGCCGCTGGATGGGACGGGAGTCGTCAGGAGCCCTTCTTTTCAGGACAATTAGCCTCCCACTTGATCATTTTAAGACGGAATGATTTGTTATGGTCACTGGGTCCGGGTTCCCCCCCACCCCCCTCTCCTCTAATATTGTTGCAGATACGTAAACTTTACTGCGTGCTGTAAATATGTCAGCTTTGCCAGGGAGTTTGCTAATAAAGAGCTCAGAGGTATTATTGATGGAAAAGATAATGCTTTCAATAAGACTTGCTGGGGCCGGAGCTGGAGACATTCCACACCCGGGAAAGCTCAGGCGCGTTTGAAGCATCGGCCGGAGGCCTCCCCTTCCCCGCGGTCACTGCGCTGTGTGAAACGCCTGGCTGGTTTTAAGGGCTCCGTCCTTTCTAAATGACCTTCCTGACCATCAGTAAGAGCCGAGCTTATCAGAGAATCACCAGAGACCATTTTCCCAGGCCGACCCCTCCTGCGTTTCTGAGCTCACCCTGTGGGTAGGGGGGAAAAAGAAACCCAACGTTTACATTTTAATCTCGCTTTCTCATTTTCAAGGGCAACTTCTGAATGGAAGTTGGGTTTATTTTTCCTTTCTGTTCATTTGTGGGTTATCCTTTTTTTTTATTTTACAAATTTATTTCTATTTTTTTAATATATATTTTTATTAATTTTTTTACAGAGAGAAAGGGAGAGAGAGTAGAAACATCAATAAGAGAGAAACACCAGCCAAACTGATTTGGCTCAGTGGATAGAGTATCGGCCTGAGGACTGAAAGGTCCCAGGTTCGAATCTGGTCAAGAGCATGTACCTTGGCTGTGGGTACATCCCCAGTTGGAGGTGTGCAAGAGGCAGCTAATCAATGTTCTCTCTCATCCATGTTTCTGACTTTCTATCCCTCTCCCTTCCTCTCTGTGTAAAATCAATAAAATATATTAAAAGAGAGAGAGAGAGAGAGAGAAATACCAATCAGCAGCCTCCTGCACACTCCCTACTGGGGATGTGCCTGCAATCAGGGTACATGCCCTTGACCAGAGTCGAACCCAGGACACTTAAGTCCGCAGGCCGACGCTCTATCCACTGAGTCAGACCGGTCAGGGCTGTGGGATATCTTCCTGCTTTCTTCCCCTGCAAAGAAGTCACAGAGATTTGCTCTCTGTCCACCCCGCGGCCCTGGTCTCACAATCACAGTGGCTGGCTCTTGGTTTTTGTCACATCGCCATACAGGACGGCGTCACCTGGTGCTAACGTGGCCGTCCCATGGGCTGGCCCTCAGGACCCCACGCTCGTTTACCACGAATCAGATGCGTCATTATGAGCCGTGCATGCGTTTTAGAGCGGACCCAGGCCCGGCTCCAGGTCCAAGTGCGTTTTTCATTCACGTGCAGCCACAAAACTCACATCTGCTGTGAAGATTAACGGCGAGGCCAAAGGGACATTCTTTGTTTGCCTGGCCCGGAAATCGACAACCCTAAATTACAGGTTGGTAAGCCATGTCCAGGTAGCTTGCGTTTGGGGGCATAATTCTTCTTATTACCTATGGGCCACCGCAAGCATCCCCGGCAAACTGACGCTGGAGAGAGAGAGGCCGGGCCAGACACAGCTGTGGGGGAACCAGCCAGGCTCCCGAGGAGCCTGGGGTGGGGGATAGGTCCCTCCGTTTGAGTTTTAAATTTCATTTAGTCAAAATGGGGACTTGCCATTCTAATTTGGAAGAATGTGAAGTATTTGCTAGCTGAGCGTGGGTGGTGGCGGTGGGGGCCCCGGGGTGTGAGTGCTGGGAGCCTCCAGAAACCCAGGGATGTGTTTTCCTGAAACCCGTTCTTTGGGAGACCTGTCTCCTGTCAGGCCACGGGGTCCTCTGTCTTCTGGGCACGTAAACAGGGTTTTTCACTGGGGTCTTCTGGTGATCAAAGTCCTTTCCTGAGGACGGGACCATATTTTAGGTAAAAAGTTTCCTGAGCTGTCCCCACAGCTCCAGGAGGCGGGCCTGGGGCCTGAGACGGAGGCCCTGCCCTGCCCCTCTCCCAGGGAGGCTGGGGGGACAGGTCTGAGGCAGGGTCAGCTCACATTTTGATCTCCGGTTGCCAGAAATCCCCAGCGCGGATTGGGAACACAGGGCAGGCTCAGTCCCGAACAGTGAGGAGAGGTGGGGGACGGGGACTGTGGTGCTGGCTTATCTTGTGACATTATTTTCCCTCCAAGCGGACGGCTGGGCCTGGATTCTGACCTGGTTGCCTCTCCTGGGGAGGTGGGGGTACTCTGGCCCCAGAAAAGATCTCTGGTGTGAGGTTTTCCCGGGTCACTCCAAAGCCCATGAAGTTAGTGAAACGCGTTCAAAATAAACATCTTTTTAGAATATGCCACTCGAGATCCACCTTAGCCCGTGGCTGGGAGGCTCAGGAGGGCTGAGAGTGAGGGGCTGTGCGGAGTGCTCTGTGCTGGGGTGCTGGGCTCAGTCACGTGGCCTCCTGGGCTAGTTTTGGGATCTCTTCTCCCTCAGAAGTCCCTGATCGCACCCTGGAAGGTCTGGGTTACTTCCTTGTAGGGGAGTTCAGGGGCATTCAGCCCCCTTGCTCCTCTCCCAGTCACGGGGGAGGGACGGTGCAAACAGTCGGTGCAGAAGCAGTGATTTGCAGAAGCTGCTCCAGAGCCTGAGCCAGGCGGCAGCAGCAGCTGCTTGCGGAGGGTTCAGTGCTGGGGTGGGGGGTGGGGGTGGCTCTGCTGTGGGTGGAGGGGTGTGGGAATGGTCTAGGGGAGTGGGGCTGCCCTTACTCCCTAGGCCAAACCCCAGGCTCCATTTTTGTCCCGTTGGGCCCTCTTTCTCAGTGGGGCGGTGGCTGATGCTGCCTACTAGGCCGAGCCTGGAATCCGGGATGGGCAACTTGAGCCCAGCAGGTGTGACCTCAGAGGGGAGGCAGCTGGGGTGCTGCTTTCCCTCCCACCCCCATGACCTTCAGGGCCTGAAACAAGGCGGCAGTGTCCTGGCTTAGCCGAGGCCTGTGGGACAGGGCCTTGGGGGTGCTGCTTTCTGAGGCCTCCCGCTATTCCAGCCAGGACCGTGGACATCACCAAGGGGCTAGGGTGCACGCTATGATCCTCTTCCTAGGGCTTTTCCTTCCCACGGCAGTCCTGGGAAGCAGGACTCTGGCGCTCAGAATGGTTGATCACCCATCCAAGGTCACCCCGCACCTGGGCCTCTCTGCACCCGGAGCCCAGCCCCAGTGGACGCTGCTCTCACTGTCACTGAGCGGGTGGAAATGCAGGCCTGGAGATCCTGACACGGGTCTTCTCAGGCGAGACTTGAGGAGCGGTCTCAAGGTGGGGGTGGGGTGCTGCTCGGGAAAGGGCAGAGGTCAGTCCCACTTGGAGCACGCTCACTCTGGCTTTTAAGAGAAATGGCTTTGCCCTAGCTGGCTTGGCTCAGTGGATAGGGCATCAGCCTGTGGACTGAAGGGTCCCAAGTTCGATTCCAGCCAAGGGCACATGCCTGGGTTTCGGGCTTGATCCCCAGAGGGGGGTATGCAGGAGGCAGCCAATCAATGATTCCCTCTCATCGTTGATGTTTCTATCTCTCTCTCTTTCTCCCTTCCTCTCTGAAATCAATAAAGAAATATGTTAAAAAAGAAAAACAGTTTTGTTTTCTTGACATTTTTGGTGTGTTTTTTTTTTAAGTTAGGATGGGGGTCATTTTGGTTTGAGGTTCAATGTGACGTGGCTGGCTTGTTGTCTGCCACCTGTCCTGGTTCAGGGACAGAGGGAGTTTCTGTTTATGAAATATGCGCAGGTGTGCTGCCCGACAACGGTGGTGTTATTTCATTTCTTTCGGCTTTGGTTCTGTTTCAAGGAAGCGGGTAAGTCCAGTCCTCTCGGTCTGGGGCTGGTCACGGAAACAGGCTTGGCCCATCACGGTGGGGCCCCAGTTAGCACAGGGATATGCAAATGACCAGTATTTGACATGGAAAGCCGTTCACCACACGCGTGAATTTAAGCTCACTGTTAATGACAAAAGTAACACCAATACCATAAGACACTAAAACTCTACAGTTATTTTTAAAGTAAATGAAATGCGTTAATATTGGTGCAGTGTGAGGAGAACAGTGCCCGGCATCTAAGGAACATGCTAGAACTGCTTATTAAATAAAAAATAGATTAAAGTAGATTTCCTCACACTGTGCACCTGTTGTCTCCCTCTCTGGAAGCAACCACATTAATAATTTCTTGTACCCGTATTTTCCTCCAGAAATTCTGTGGGCTTATGTGAGCACACACAATCATTTCATCTTGATAAGAGGAGGCTATGAAACAGCTTTGAATGATATGACCCCATTTTAAAAAAATGTATTTTATTGATTTTTTTACAGAGAGGAAGGGAAAGGGAGAGTTAGAAACATCGATGAGAGAGAAACATCTATCAGCTGCCTCCTGCACACCCCCAACTGGGGATGTGCCTGCAACCTACACACATGCCCTTGACTGGAATCAAACCTGGGACCTTTCAGTCCGCAGGCTGATGCTCTATCCACTGAGCCAAACCGGTTAGGGCGATATGACCCCATTTTCAAAACAAACAAACATGTAGACAGTCATCCGGATCGAGTCCGCCAGAGCAGGCACAGAGGTGACCTCCGAAAGGTGGGATTGTGGGTGGCCTTCCTTTTTCTTTTTTGTCTCTTTTTGCTCGTTCCTTTTATAGTCCTAAACGCTAATTAGAGAGGAACGCACATAACTAGAGAAATGAATGGACGGCTATGTGGACCCTGGTGCTGTGAGAGGACCAACACCCGGCCGGGGCTCCTGGGATCTGCCACTCCGTTGCCGACGCTGAATGCTGATCTGCATCGGCTCTGCCACGTGTGCAGGCCTCCCCTCGGGCCCCGTGGACTGAGGATCCCACCAGGATAAGATGTCCGGGGCGGTCCCGCACACGCTTTCCAGCCTCGCCTGCTATTCGTCTTGCCGCCTCCACATCCACCCGACAGTCGTGGGGGAAGAGACGCCCCTCCGTCTGCTGGCCCGACCCTGGGGGGTAGCCTGTCTGGTCAGGCCTGACTCCCCATCAGGAATGAGAGCGACACCCATTTGAAGTGAATCGACTTAGGAGTCTATCCTGGGATCCCGAGCCCCAAGGCCTGGGTCCCCTTGGCCTGTCAGGCAGGCCCCTCTGGGCATGCCTTTGAGATGTGAGCAGGCCCGCCTGCTTTCCTTGGAGGCCTGTCTGACTCCTGCAATGGCTGGTGGAGCAGGGGGCCTGGAGGAGGGTCCTGAGTGGGCACGGCTGACTGCTCCCAACTCTATGCAAGTCTGGAGTCAGATAGACCTGGGCTGTGAACTAGGTGCTATTGCTTACTGGCTTAGGACCTGGAGCAGCTCAGTTCCACCTTTCTGAGCCTCAGTTTCCTCATCTCTAAAATGGGGGCACTGTGGTACCTTCCTCACAGTGCTAACACATCTTCATTCTCAACTCACTCTTTCAGTGCAGATTTTCCCAAGGCCCTCCTGTGGGCTGCAGACATGTAAGCCTCTGCATAGGACACCAGGCAGAACAGAAGACATGCTTTCAGGAGTGAGGGCACAGGGACAGCGGGGGAGGCTTCCCGAAGGAAGGGAAGGAGCTGGGAGGCGGGACTCGACATTGGAAAGGGAAGCTTCGGAGTATTCACAGCCCGTGGGCATTATGACTTTACCTATTTCCACAACAGTCTTAAGATCTGACTCCTGCTGAGGAAAGGGGAGGTTGAACTTATTTTTTCAGCCAGGTTGAGTTGGATTATAAGTAGAAGGGGATTTGCCCTTCTACCCTCATCCAAGGGCAACTGGTTGCTTCAGCTTTGAGATGGGGAGAGCTTGAAAACTACCCCAAAGACAGCTTTTCCTGGGTGATCCATCCCCTGTTTTCCCACTGCTGCTGTCCACTGGGCTGGAAAAAACCCGGCCTTTGGACAGAGCAGCCCCCCAACCACGACTCTGCCACATGCATCCTGGAGAGAGCTTGGGCAAGACTCAGTTTGCTCATCAGGAAAGTGGGTATAAGGACCATGCCCACCTTGCCAAGTCGCTGTGAGGATTCCAGATGGTTCGAGGGACCCACTTAATGCCTAGCACATGCCAGGATGTCTGAGGCAGGGCTGGGTCCTCTGCCAGCAGGGCCGTGTCTGGACTCAAGACATTGTTCTCCTTATTACAAAGCCACACACCAGGTCCTAGTGCATCTGGGGCCCACGTGAAGCCTGCGGCTCCGGAGAAATGTCATCCTTTTATTTGGCTTTTGTCTTCCAGACCATGGCGGAATGTGCCCACCCACCTGCCACCCCACCAGACCGTCAGGCAGAGAAACTCTGACCGTCACCGAGGGGGAAGGCAGCTGTGGGGTAGAGGCCAGAGAAGGGTTGGCAGGTGCGAGCTGCAGGAGTGATGGGGACCCCAGAGGCTGTTTGTGGCTGATGGGACCTTCTGGGTGACAGGACCAACCACAAAACCTACCCCAGTCCTCGCCTTCCCCCAACACGTCCCAAATCAGGAAGGCAAAGCTGGGTTTGGTGTTTTTCCCCTCCCTCCTCTCATCTGTAAAATTGAGACATTACAGTTCCAAAATGGGCTTTGAGCCTGTAAAAATTAACCCGGTTTGGCAGGAGGTCTGCAAACAAACATATTGTTTCGATTGGTGTTGACACTGGGATTGTGAGAAGGTTTGAAAATGTAACCGTAGTTGGGATTTTCCAGTCGATCAAGTGTCTCCGTGCAAGAGGCTCACCAAGCATACACTGGTGACTGGGAGAAGGCCTTCTTTAAACCAGCCGTGGGCGTGGGCAAGGCTGGGGCGCTGGGCTCTGAGCCTGCGCTACCGGAGGAGGTCTGTTCTTTGGGTAGGTCGTAGGGGGTCGGGGTGGGCAAGCATTCAGGAAGCCAACTCTCCCCAGGCAGCTGGGGCAACTAACCACTCTAGGAGTGCCCCAAACATCTAGGGCACCTACTATGTGCCGGGTACCGTATAGCAAGCACACCCTCATTTAGTCCTTGCACCAGTGGGCAAAGAGAGTATGGGTAGCCCCACTTTACGACTGGGACACAGAACCAGAGAGGGTAAGTAACTTGCCCAAAGCACACGGGAGCAACGTGAGGACCTGAACTCAGCCCTTTCTGGCTCCTGATGGTTTGCTCGACACCATCCACTTTGTGCCAGGAACTTTCTGGAGGGTTATCTCACCAACAGCATATCTCTTTGTTGCAGGGAAAGGGCTGAGCCCGAACTGAGGTTACCTAAGTCGCCATTGTGTTGGGTTGTCCTGACTGCTAGCTCCATCCCATCTCTGGGACCTTGTGCATTTAAGTCACCTTTTGCCCTCCTGCCACTATGGCAGTGGGTCTTGTCCCCCGGCCTGCACTCTATGCACTGGAGCTCGTCCTTCAGTGGCCGCTGGGTCCCAGAGCCTGCCCCTCCCACCCAGCTCCAGCGTCCCCGTGGAAGACCAGCCTGGTTCCTTGTGGGGAGGGGACAGCCTAGGCCGAGGCCCTATGCAGGGCAGGGGTGTGCAGAATATGCTGGCTGGGTGGAAGGGGCAGGCACCTCATTTTGGGGAAAGGCTTGGCGATTTCTGCACTTGTCAACGTCTGTGCATCCCAAGCTTCATCTCCAAGGCTCTCAGTTTCTGAGCTGCAAAGACCAATTTCCAGTGGCTTCAATCACCAGGGCTCTCTTCTCCTGCCTTCTTCCCACTACTCTGCCCCTGTCCCTGCGTGGCTGAACGTGGCCAGAAACACACACTCACCACCACGCTGCCTGGTCTTACTTTAACCTCGCCATCAGGAGCCTCCTGTGGGCCAATAGTGGTGACTGGCCATCCTCCAAGTTCATGACCAAATCACTATTTCACCAGATGTCAAAGTTAGACCAGATATAGCAAGAATCCTCAAGGGAGGGGGGGCCTTCAGTGCTACCTGATATAGGCTACCTGCACCTGCACCTCCATTCCCTTTGCAGACTGGTCTTGCAAGGTGGTAGCCCAGGCCCAGCCCCACACCCTGGCTTCACAGGGTGAACCCCATGCCTGGCCACAGTCCTCCAAGTCTTCTCTGCTCCATCCCTGCCCTCCTTGGGACTCTGGAGGTAACTGGCAGCCGCCTAGGGGAGGGAACCACCCACTTCATCTGTTTCCACAGGTGAGGGGAGTTTCTCCCACGGACACACCCAGTTGAGAAAGGCTTGTCTCTGCACCTTCACACATTGGGGCCCCCTTTTCTCTGGCCCCACCCTCTGTCCCCATTTGGTTTGACTCTTCAATACTTAATTCTCATATTCAAAGACTCAAAAGCATGACCAGAAGGTTGGAGATGTTGGGTTTGGCCTGACACCATTCTGGGAGCAGGTAAATTTGGGTTTCAATCTGTCAGGGTGTGTTTTATTTGCAGGCTGGCTTTGCCTTCAGGAGGTGTGAGTCTCTGGCTAGGTCGGAGGTTCTGGAAGTCAGGAAGATTTGTATTCATGTCAAAGTTCAGAAAATCACTGTGGTTTGGGGTCT
This sequence comes from Antrozous pallidus, assembly GCA_027563665.1. Classification (NCBI taxonomy): domain Eukaryota; kingdom Metazoa; phylum Chordata; class Mammalia; order Chiroptera; family Vespertilionidae; genus Antrozous; species Antrozous pallidus. The sequence continues at coordinate 15,195,210 of CM050520.1, forward strand.
GAGTGGGGTTTGATTTACATGCTAATGGCAGTGGTGGCCTAGGGGTTCAGAGCTGGGCCTCTGCAAGGTCCTTGTGGAGTTTGAGTGAGGCGTGTGTCCCTGGGGCATGTGGCCTGGTTCTGGAAGTGAGATGGAGAATTCGCTCTCCCATCGAGCATCTTAGCACAGAGCATACCTGGATGTTATTTCCAGGGATGAATGGGAGATGGTTGGGGGGAAAGCATGAAGAAAGAGCTGAGCTGTAGGTCTACTGGCTCCAGAAATGGATGTGAGTGAGCAGCCAGGTTCTGCTCCGAGGCCTGCCTCTGCTCCTCAATGTCCCTGAACTCCAGTCTCTTCCTGCCTCTTCCTAAGGTGGTTCTGAGTATTAAAGGGGGTCATGTTGGTAGAAACTCATGGAAGAAGTTGGACTATATTAGTTTGGGTGAGCTCTTTATGCCTCATTAATCATGTTCTTCCCACATTGGCACAATGCTTGGCCCCTCCCGAAGCCAGATGGGGGCTGGCCTCCTGACTTTTCCTGCCAGTTTTAAGGGCAAGCCTGTCGCCCTGATCGCAGCTCGGAGTTAGAGTCTGGACCCGCCCTGACCTGCTCTGGAAGGAGCCTGGTCTCCTGTCTGCAGTGGGTGCTAGTCTTTGGTTACTTCCCAAGGGTGTTCCCTATTCCCACCAAGGCCTGCCCCTCCTGCCTCTGAGACTGACTCCAACCATCTCCATCTCCCCACTGTGCCTGACTTCCCTCCCCAGGCACAAGGAGTTCCCACCGTCTTGGATTTTCCATCTTCAGATCAGTGTGCTGTGGCTGGAAGCCTTTGGGAGAGGGCCCTCGGGTTCCCAGCTGCAGTTTAAAATCCTCAGTGCCGTTGGCCCTGTGCGTGTCCGCCAAGCGGCCCTGTATTTTGGTTTGTAACTAATAATATTGGCCTCGATTTACTGACTTAGTTGGCTTTCTGTTCTGGGCGCTTACTGAGTCCTCACGGCTGCCCTGGGGCATTATAGCACCACCCTCTTTTATAGATGAGGAAAGGAGGCGCAGCTTGTCCTGGCAGAGCTGGGACACAAAGCCCGGTCTGGCTCCATGGTGAACCATCGACTCTGCACAGGTTGGATGAAGGGAAGCTGGTGCTCAGAGGACGCCCTCAGCCTCTGACTTGATCAGTGACCCCAAATCTCTCTGGAGCCCCTGTCCATGTGGAACAGGGAGGGTGGGGCCCCTGTCCCCAGCCAGAAACCCATCTCCAGCCACGGAAGGTGTGACTGGCCGGCTGCTTTGCCAGGCTGGGCCCTCACAGCCTGTTAAGAAGGTAGAACCCGCCATGAAAGGTGAACTGTTGAGAGCAGAACTGCCTGGGGCTATCGGAGGCCACACTGATTAGCTGGCCATGGCCCCTTTCAATCCCAGGTCTGTTCTGCCACCAGAGCCAGGAGCCTCTGGGTGACGGCCACGTGCCCCCTCCCTGGCAGAGGAGGGACCCAGGCCCGGTCAATGCCCCAGTGTCCCACTGGAGTTCCCTAGTCAGGGTTCCTTTGCCCTCTTCAAAAGGATCTGCTGCTACCCCTGGGGTGGGCGGTCGGGGGGGGGGGGGGGGCGGCGGGGGGAGAAGGAGGCTTGGGGGTGTATTACAGGCTCTGGGCTTGTTGGGTGGGAGCACAGAGGGCCTTTTGAGGCTGATAAACAACCTCTGACAGAAAGTCACGTTTGCATATGGAAGGACACAATTTACTTGTCAGAAAACATTTTTGTTTCCTTTCGCCCTGGTGGATTTGAGTAAAGCGATGCAGGAAGGTTTCTGTCCCCGTCTCCAGGCTCTCCCAGAGATTTCTTCCCTGCTCCCTCTTTCCTCCTGCAGGAAGGAAACTTCACTCCTGGCTGTGCTGAGATGTCCCACTGAGTAGTCCGGCTTCATGTAGCTCCTCCAATGCTCCATGTCTCTCGGTTTCAGGCTCTCAGTCCGCATCTCTGCAATAGCCCTGCGCCTGGTCCCTGGGCTTCCACTCCTGCCTGCCTTGGCATCTCACAGAGGCCAGGATGACAGCAGAAAGCGCCCATCTGATCCCCATGTGGTTCATTTAGGTATTCTCTGAAGGAGCAGATAGCACAGGGTTTAGAAAGCTTCTTGGGAGCAAAACATAAGAAGGAAGTAATTCTGTTCCTTTCATGGTATATGTGTGAATATGAAAAAGACCATTTTTCATAGATTTTAATGCTGAAATAAATTACTCATGCGTTAAAGGATCTCAAAAAGATCATTTTTTTTTCATTCTTTAAAACAAATTTTTAATTTATTCTCTGATCACAAGAGGGATAGGTACTGCTGAAGAAGTGGAACATTACAGAGACCTAGAGAGTGAAAGTGCTTTAATAGCATGCCCCCTCTTCAACCACACGTAATATTAAATTGTTCTTAAACCTACTACCACTCAGGGAGTGTCGGTGTCTAGGTAGGCACTAGGAGGACAGCAGTGAACAAGCATAGATGTCATTTGTGCCCTCATGGAACTCATAGTTGAATAGGGCAGAGATATGAGGTCATCAAGCAACTGTAAAAATTTAACCGTGTTTTGCATTAAAAGGGACAGATATGAAGGCATGAGACTGGGGAAGAGGACCTTGATAAGGAGGTCTGGCTAGGGGGAGTGTGTCAAGATGGAGTTGGAATCTGTTAAGTATGTGAAGATGTGAGGAAAGCTTTGTCAAGGGAGAAGACATGTCTATGCGAACGCCCTGTGGCAGGAGAGAGAAAAACCATGGTTGTGGGAGTGACTGGTTCACAGGAAGGGAGCAAGCACACCTGGGGGATCTTTGAAGCAAAAGAAGTATTGAATTGGCTCATTTTGCTGAGGGTTGGCCCAGGGGCTCAAACACTGTCCCTCCCCAGTTTCCCTCTGCCTTGTCATCTATCCCGCTGAGTCTATTTCCAGGCTCCATGTGGGATCTCCTGCAGTATGAGGTACTCACACGCCATCTTTCTACCTGCACCGCAATGAGAAATAGTGCCTGCCATTGCCAGCATGTCCGTTTCAGCCCTGCTCCGGCCAGTGCCAACCCCTGAACCAATCACCATGATTAGGGGAAAGTGACCCTCTGATGGGCCAGGACCAAATTCTATGCTCCAGAGGTGGTTGGTGATGGAGTCAACTCTGCTCATGAGCACATGGCTTGGTCAAAAGCAAATCCACAAGCTCAGGAAGATTTGTGGATAGACACCCCGGAAACCTCTCTGTTAACCCTATGGCCTGATGACCACTCAAGCTCTGTGTGTGTTCCTCTGGCTCTGGAGTTCCTTTATATGTCAGCATAACTGGTGAAAAGGGCCCAGGCCTTGAGATTAGACAGCTCCGAGTTCCAACATGGCTCAGAGGAGCATCACGCCTGACATAACCTCAGTGTCCTCAGTTGGGAGGTGTGGTCCATATTGTACCTTGCAGGGCTCAGAGGATTAGATGACATCGTGTGTGTGTGTGTGTGTGTGTGTGTGTGTGTGTGTGTGTGTGTGTGTGTGTGTGTGTGTGTGTCTGCACACAGTAGGTCTTCAGTACATGCTTGTTCTCTTTCTCTTCTGACCGAGTCCTGAGATTCACTTGGCAATCTTGTTTGGTGTGTGCACGGTCCAATTAATAGGGGCTGTCTTAGTTTGCCAGGGCTGCCATAACAAAGTACTATAGACTGGGTGGCCTAAACAATGGGAATTTATTTCCTCACATTCTGGAGGTTTGAGATCAAGGTGTTGGCAGGGTTGGTTCCTTCTGAGGCCTCTCTCCTTGGTTTGTTCATGGTCATCTTCCTGGTGTCTTCACATGGCCTTTCCTGTGTGTGTGTGTGTGTGTGTGTGTGTGTGTGTGTGTGTGTTCTATTCTCCTCTTCTTAAAGGACACCAGTGGTTGGATTAGGGCCCACCCATGTGACATCATTTAACCTAAATTACCTCTTTAAAGGTCCTATCTCCAGATATGCTCACATTCTGAGGTCCTAGGGATTTGAACTCCAACATAGAATTATGCAGGGATACAAGTCAGCCCCTAGCAAGGGACTTGACCCAGAGCAATTTGCCTGCCTGTCATGACTCATCATCAGAGTTTCCCGGCTTTGAGCCTTGAAGGTTTTTGAGCTTCCCTCTCTGAAGGAGGCCTACCTCTAGGATGGAGTCTCCTCTTATTGGCCAGCTCATAAGCAAGGGCAGAGATTAACCAAAGCCCCTGGAAGAGCACCAGGAAGGACATACATAGGGACAAAGAATGCTAACTTATACCCTAACCGGTTTGACTCAGTGGATAGAGCATTGGCCTGCGGACTGAAGGGTCCCAGGTTTGATTCTGGTCAAGGGAATGTATCTTGGTTGTGGGCACATCCCCAGTGGTGGGTATGCAGGAGGCAGCTGATCAATGTTTCTCTCTCATTGATGTTTCTAACTCTCTATCCCTCTCTCTTCCACTCTGTAAAAAAATCAATTTAAAAAAATGCTAGCTTACCTCATCTGCAATCTGCTTTTATTTAACAATCAAGTGCTTGTTGACGCGCTTTACAAAGATGAATTTATTTAATCTTGGTAACAACTCTAGGAGGTATGAGTTAGTCTCATCCTCATTTTGCAGATGAAGAAACTGAGACAGCTGGAAAGAACTAGCCCAGAGTCACATGGCTATCACAAGGCAAAGCCAAGGTCTGAATCCAGGAAGCCTGGCTGCGGAGCCCCTGCTCGGATCAGTGCAGTTTCACAGCACAGCCAGTCACAGGCGGCTACTGAGCACTGCCTTTTACATGGAACTGGTTTTAGTTTTGATAGACGCCCGTGGCTGGTGGCTGCCGTATCAGAGGGTTCCTGATGTCGGCGGGACGGCTATCTGGGCTCCAGAGTGGAGTCGGTTACAATTAGCAACAAGAATCAGGAGTCTTAAAAAACTCCTTTTCCTTCTCCTCCTTTTCCCTCCCTTTCCTTCTCCATCACCACAGAGAACGTTTTCTGAGCGCTCACAATTTGCATTTAATTATGCTTCAAATCTTGGGACATGGGTACTTTTCCCCCAATGTACCCATTGAACAGAAGGGAGAACCACACTCAAAGACGATAGGGGTCCTGGGGTGTCACACAGCCAGGACGTGGCAGGGCCAGAGGAGAACCAAAATCTAAGTGACAGTAATGCCAAGTCATGTTTCTCTGTGTTTTTTTGTTTGTTGTTTGTTTGTTTGTTTTTAAGGTAAAACGTGCTCTCTTTCTGACTCCTTCAGCCACAGGCCTGTCAGTTTCCTCTAAAGTAAAGTTCCTGTTACTGACTAAAGTCAGCATTTCTGAAGGAAGAGGATAGGAAGACAGAGGTGGCGAGCAGAGGCGGTGATGTGCTGGGTCAGCACAGATGTGAACAGCTGGTGAGGCTATGCATCACAGCGAAGGCTCGGTGGCTTCCAGGGGCTGCTAGGGTGATGCCCAGGGAGCTAAGGACTAGCCCACCACCCCCCAGGAAGGTTTCATGCTGAAGAAGAGTCAGAACAAGACATCTCAGTTTCCTCATCTGTCTAGTGGGAAGAATGATTGAACCAGACAGCATCAGAGAGTATGCCTGGCAGATAAAAGGGTGGTGTTCTTTCCTGTCTCCAAGCTGGTCCCTGGGGTAGACGCTCCCAGGAGCCTTTGCAGGGGAGAAGCTGTCCCCACCCTCCACCGTGGGCGAAGGAAGGAAAACAGCTTGTGAGCCGAGGGTCGGGGTGGGCGCGGGGGCTGCGGCACATGGCTGTCAGCTGAGATCACTGCTTCGCCCTTCCAGCTGCCTGGGGATATTATGAAGTTGCAGAGACAGGGAGAGGAAGCCCAAGCTTGGGGGCCTCTTGGGGGGCTAGGGAGGAGAGCAGAGAAGGAGGATGTTAATGAAAAAAACATTCCTCGTTCAAGGTGACTGAGAGGGTTTGGGGCCGGTTGGGTCAGGGTCTGGCTTTGGCTGAAAACAAGTCCCCCAGATGTGGAGGGGCCAGGCTTGGGACAACACTGAAAAGGGGGCTAGTGCAGGCCCAGCTGACTGGCCCAGTCAGGGTCTGCTGACTCCCAAAGACCCCGACTCTGAAGAGACACTGAGAGGGGGTAGCTGTGAGGTCCTGGGACCAGAAAATCCTGATGGGCTAGGGTTGTCCTAGTCTGTGGCCTTCCTCTTGCTTTGCAAATTCCACCCCCTGCCTGACTCTGGGGTGCCTGCTGGGAGACTCCAGCTGAAACGGGGATGACAAAGACGCATGCTAGGCCCAACCTGAGAAATGGCAGAACCTGCCAAGATGGGAAGGCGAAGATGGGTTTCTTAGGACAACTCCTCACTCATCTGCTGACTTTGCCACTAGTCACTTTCTAGACGTGCAAGGAGCGTGCAATACCTGACAAGCATGTGAATAAGGGCCCCTCCCAGTTAGAGAAATCCAGTCACAGGGCTCATCCTGGCGATAGACCAGTCAGATAGGAGTTCTCACTTTACAGCTGGGGAAACTGAGGTTTAGAAAGGTTAAGATTTCAAGCCACTCAGTTGAAAATGGGGTGTTGCTGAGATCGATTTTTGATCCTCGGGGAAGAAACCCCTTGAAATTGATACCTCTTTCCCCATCTTCTCCCAGAGACCTGGAGAGAGTCCCCGCCTGGAGTGCAGCATGGAGGGGCAGAGCTGCGGGTGAAGAGCACCCGAGATATGTTCCCAGGCTGCTTTGACAAAGGGCAATGGTCCTATTTCTTAGAACGGAGGCCCCGGGAAGCTAAAGGAATCCATCAAAGCCACATGGAACCAAGAACAGCCCCAGCTGGTGCTGGGATCCCCATCCCCTCTTCCAAACTCAATTCCATTGTAGATGGCCTTCTGGCAGTGTGGTTGAGGACACGCACACGTCATTCCTTTGGGAAACTTGGCTTTCCTTGGGAGTGAAGCTGTGCTTGGCTTTGCAGACAAGTGCACCTTTCACCAGGGTGGGGACCAAGCTACCCCTCTCCCGACTGCATCAGCGTCTCTGCGCACTCCGCTGCATGAGAAGCTGCAGGAGATGCTGAGGGCCACGAGCTGCCTCCAACATGGATGCTGCACCTGGAAGTCCCTGCTCTGCGTCGGAAAGCCTTTCCATGCCAGATGGCAGCTCAGGTCTTCACAGGCTCTGGAAGAGACCATGGGCGTCATCTTGTCCAACCTTTTTGGCACAGATGGGTAAACCGAGGCCCAGAGAGGGGAAGGCGCTGCCCTGGGGGAACCGCAGTGGGTCCCTGACTCCCAGGCCGCAGAGTCTTCCAGGAGCCCATGCTGCCTTTCTGGAGCAGAACTGGTTGGATGGGCAGGAAGTGGATAGTCCAGGGCTTGCTCAGAGGTTCTGGGAGGAACCAGCTCACGGACCATGGAGAAACAGGCTCTGGGCCGCAGGCTTCTGAGGGTGCAGGAAGTCCTGCTCTTTCTCAGGTGTTGTTCGGCTCTGGTTGGCTCTAGATGAGATGAAGGCACCTCTCCTCTCCTCTTTGGGGAAGAGCAAGGTCCTCTGTCAGCTCCAAAGGTGAGAACCTTCCCCACACAAGGACTTCTTGCATCTCCAGTGGGGGGGGGGGGGGGGCGGGATCCAGAGAAAACCAAACAGGAGTGTTCCAGGAGAACCAACCGCAGTGTGCTCCTGAGACCTCACAGCTCCCCAATGACACCCCCAAGCCAAGCATCACTTTCTGGCCACGCCGCACTAAATGTCACACAAGGCAGACACTTCCTCGTGGGTCACCGAGAGCCCCATGGAGAAACAGAGGGAACAGTTACGTGGGGTGCAGTGACTTGCCCAGGGCAGGTGGTAAACCCAAGCCCATTCTTGGTGCGACACTCTGACTTCTCTTGAACCAGCACTTTAAAAAACAACCCTAACTGGCCATTTGCATTCATTTTAGTCCACTTCAGACACTATGTTCTGCCTCCTTTATTCTGTTCTGTTTTAAATTGAATTTGTAAATCCCTGGCACCCAAAGAAACCCAAACCCAAACCAAAAAGCCCTCTCCAAATCCAGACAGATACAGCGGGCCGGGCACCGGCCTCTGTGTCTTCCGAAGTACAGGACTCCCGGATTTCTGTTCAGAAGCAGAACGGCTCCCCCCGCCCCCTCTACCCCTTTTCTTTTTTCTTAGACAATGTGGTTCTAATATATATCAACAGAGCCAAAGAAAAGGCCTTTTTTTTTTTTTTTAAAGAAGTTAACTTCATTTCAAGAACTTGTGTGTTTCTCATTAGTAACGCTGTCTTTTGAAATCCAGCCGAGGGAGGCGATTCCAGTTGAAATCAGAACTGATATGCGAGGCTTTGACTCAAATGTCGCTCTGTCCCTCGCGCGCTGCCTCGTTGGGGCTGATGGCTGCAGGGATGGGACAGTCGGCCAGCTCTCTGCTCCCGGACCCACGGTACCACGTCTGCAGGGGGTGTCAGTGGGGCTGGGGAGTCCAGCGGGCAGGGATCTTTCAATCTGGCGGGCTTCTCACCTGGTGAAGGGGGTTCAGACTGAACTTGAGTCTTGAGACCTTGAAGGAGGGAAAGCCAGATCCCTTGACCTGGCGACCTGGCCATGACCAGAGCCACCGGCTGAGTACATCTTGCCTGAGAGGCCTGGTCAACTGCTCCCCAGAGGAACCACACTGACCCCCAAGTTCTAGGATTTCTCAAGCTGTATTGAGCGGAAAATTCCCACTTTTTGTATTTTGGGCCAGTTTTGGCATTTCTTCTCTGTGAGGCGAGGCCTCCTGCAGAACATTAGGAAAATGGAAAAATCTTTCCGCTGTCAGCCAAGGGGCCGCTCATCCCTCCTGCTGGCGGGGCCACTTTCTCCCGATGTGTCATTTCTGGATGGAGGACGAAGGCCAAGGGCATTCACTCTCTTCCTGCTTCTCTCTTCTACCCACTGACCCCAAATTGGATCCCCCCCCAAAAAAAACACATAAAAAAGTCTTGGTTGTGCCCTAACCGGTTTGGTACAGTGGATAGAGCGTCGGCCTTTGGACTGAGGGGTCCCAGGTTTGATTCCCGTCAAGGGCATGTACCTTGGTTGCAGGCACATCCCCTGTCAGGGGTGTGCAGGAGGCAGCTGATTGATGTTTCTCTCTCATCGATGTTTCTAACTCTCTATCCCTCTCCCTTAAAAAAAAATCAATAAAATATATTTTTAAAAAAGTCTTGGTTGTAGGAGAGCTGATGTGGCCTGCACTACATGTCAAAGGGATTTATCTCAAGGATGACAGAAACCAATAGGATGGCTGCTCCCACTCCAGCCCCTAATCAAATGTCCCCCATCCCTCAAGACCTAGCAATGCTCTTCCTTCAATGGGAAGCCACCCCCTTGGTGACAGCTCCAGCCTCAGGGTTCAGCCTGAACCACTCCCTTTGCCAGTGATTGGAAAACTGCGGCTTGAGAGCCACATGTAGCTCTTGAGCTGCGGTTTCCCTCTCTGTTGACTAATGACTTTGCCGACCACTGCCCTTTGCAATGAATGAGGTGACATTTTTAAAAACTCAGATCATCCGTTCTTGTTTGTATTCTTTAACTTTCCGGACAGCCACACATATCTGTCTTCCCTCCTTAGCTGGGAGGCACGATGTTCCATGCCTGTGTCTCCAGCCCTTTATCACAGACTTAGCACAGTGTGCAAATAATAATGATGATGAAAATGACCATGAAAAGGTTTTTTTGTTTTTTTTCACTTTAACCTGTATCTTGTCTGACCTTTTAAGGATGACTCTCTTAGACAAATAAAATTTGTTCCCAAGAGTTGAACAGGCTCATTACTGAGTCGCTTTCTCTTTAAGGCCCCTTCTATTCCTCAGAGTTGTGATGCTCCAGTTGGTTGAACAGCCACCATGGACTTGGCCTTTGTCGGAAGCTTTCTCAAGCTTTACTTTGTTTGTTTTGTTTTAAATATCTTTTATTGATTTTTTTTACAGAGAGAAAGGGAGAGGGACAGAGAGTTAGAAACCTCCATGAGAGAGAAACATTGATCAGCTGCCTCCTGCACACCTCCCACTGGGGATGTGCCCACAGCCAATGTACAAGCTCTTGACTGGAATCGAACCTGGGACCCTTCAGTTTGCAGGCCAATGTTCTTCCCACTGAGCCAAACCAGTCAGGGCATGCTTTACTTTGTTAGAGGGCTTTATGGATCTGTTCAGTTCTCCACAAGGAGAGACCATATCCTCCCCATACCCCTTCCCACAGATTAGCTTTGGGGAAACAGGAGGCAGTGTGTCTCGGAGGAGAGCTAGAAAGACCTGCCTGGGTTGAAGCCCAGCTCTGGCCCACACTTGCGATGGGATCCTCAGAGCCTCAGTGTCACACCTGTAAAAGGGGTCACGATGGTGCCTTCCTTGCACTGTGGTGGTCTAGATGATGTGACATTGTGCGTGCTGCCATTTGCTGAGCTGTGGTAGGCCAGGCACTGTGCTGAGCACTTGACCCAAAAGTAAATGTGAGGAGCTCACACATGAGCGATCCCAGAAATCTTTCCTCCCTCCCTTCTCAAACGCTTACCCTTGCTCAGCTCCCTCTTGGATGTGCCTTCCCTTCACAGCTTCCAGCCAGTGTGTATTTACCGTGCATCGTGTGTGGGGTTGGCATCAAGTGTCACTCTATCAGCTCCCAAAGAGCCAGGCCCTTGTCTGTTTCCACTCCCTCTGTGGACCCAACAAGTATACCTATATACTTGATAGGTATGCAGCAAACATCACTTTCTGTCTTCCCCGGCTCCCTTTTGTGAATGAGTCAGAGCGCCCCTGGTTTCCCTGAGAGCCCTGCATCAGAGACTAACCACAGAGGCCACTGGCTGGGGCCTTCGGTCCCTCTGATGGATGTCAGAGCCCTGCCGAAATATTCTTTCCTGAGAGGAACTCCCAAGGTCCCCGTGCCCGTGATCCTGCCGAGGGGCTGGCATTTGATGGCCGTCCCACATCTACCCATGATTAACCTTACTCCTCCTTTAGGGATGTGCGCCAACGCCAGCTCCTCCGAGAAACCTTTCTTGACTCTCCACATAGACGCAGAGAGCTGGAAGCAGCACAGGCGAGGCCGTGCTCACGGACTGCAGCTCCCCAGGAACGGAGACAGTGAGCGGTCCATGCTGATGGAATGAGTCCCGGTGAAACAAAGCCAAACCCAGCTCCTCCCACACTGTCCTGCGAAGACTGGCACACACCCTGGTGATTTACACGGCTAATTTCTTCCTCTCTTTTTTCTTTCTATTTTTTGTTACTCTTCACCCAGGGTTATATTTTTTCCATTGACTTTTTTTTTTTTTTTTTTTAGAGAGAGAGAGAGAGTGGAAGGGAGGGAAGGATGAGAGAGAGAGAAACATCTATGTGAGAGAGACACATCGGTTGGTAGTCTTCCCGGTGAACCCAGGGCCAGCGTTTGAACCTGTAACCCAGGTACCTGCCCTTGACGAAGACTCAAAATCATAACCCTTTGGTCTGTGGGTTAACCACTGAGCACACTGGAAAGGGCTAATTTCTTTCTCAATTCATTAAAAAAATATTTGTCAAGCACCCAAGGTGGTACCAGGCCCCATGCTGGGTGTGGGGAACCAGCGGAATGGAGCAGTCTTGTTCCTAGATCCTGGCCAGCCTGGAGAAGGGTCCTATCCAGGCTGGTGGATTCGTGGGCAGGGACACAGTAAAACCAGGGAGATGAGGGGCGCAAGCCTACCCACCAGAGGCTGCTGGGAAGTCACTATCCCTAAGCTGACCACACATCTCCAAAGAGAAGGATGGAAGTGATAGCCATCTGTCCACAGAGCGGCATGGGTCCAGCAGCACCCACCGGGGGTGGGGGGTAGGGTGGGGGTAAGGGGTGCAGACAGGCGGGGCCGGGGCCATCCTGCTGACCCTTTGAACCCAGAGCCGGGAGGACTCAGTCTGCCCAGAACCAGCTGGGGCTGTCCAGATGTGGGCCGGCACCGCTGAAGGATCCTAATTAGCTCATTTCCCCAGCCCTGTGGGCTGTGAGAGACTCCTTTCACCTTTTGTCCTGCCCCCATCTCGCTCAATTTAGCAGTTCAAGGTTCACCGTGGTGTCAGCGTGGGGACAGGGAACATGTCCCCCGCCCCACTCCCAGGCCATTAAGTGAAACCATCCCATTGCAGCGTCCCCACCCTTCCTCCTAGCCAGGTCCTGGTGGCCGCATTGTGGGGAGAGGCTGCAATGTGGGCCAGAGAGCAGCTGTGAAGGCTGGCTCTGCCCTTTGACAAGCAGCTGTGTGGTTCTGAGCAAGTGATTCACCCTCTCTGATGCCAAGTTTCTTCAATTGTGAGGATACTAACACTTCACTTGGTGGCTATGAGGATTCAGTGAGACAAGGCCTGGTAGAGAGGGAGCACAGGGCCTGGACAGAGGAAGCCCTCAGGCCTAGCCTCTAAGCTCTGCTTAGCTTTTCCCAGACCGTCAACCCCTTGGAGGAAGGCACAGTGCTTGCTCAACTCACCCCTGTGTTCCCAGCATCTTCGGAGGTCCCGGACATAGGAGGAGCCTCCTCATTCCTCTCCTTAATCAGTATTTACTGTGCCGGGCCCTGGGCCCAGGACATAGCTGTTGAATGAATGAATGTTTCCTTGCTCCTCCCACTCCTTCCTCAGAGCCCATCCCTGTGCCAAGCAAGTAGGACACTGCGGATGGAGCATAGTTATATGGGGCCAGGAGGCCAGGAACGAGCCAGAATTCTGAATCCTGGCATCCCACCTCTCTTAGGAAATGGGGGTTCATGCCCCATTCATGCCCATACTCCCAACCTCAGGGGCTGATGGGTGAACCTGAGTTCTCAGCCTAACCCTCATACTGGATGGAGTCTGAAAATTAAACTATAAAGAGCCCAGCACAGTGCCTGGCCAGGACAAAGTCCATCATGGCAGCTTCCCTCCCTTCAGCCAACTTGTTTCTCAAAGCGTGGTCCTCGGATCTGGGAGTTGAGTTGGAGACGGAATCCTGGCAGGAGCCCCCCAGGCCCACTGAACCAAACCCTGCGTTTGCACAAGATCCCCAGGTGCTCTTGTGAAAAGCACTGCTCTACAGTGTGCCCTTGAACTGGTCACACTTCTCTGTGCCTTTTCTTCTGCCACGTTTTAGGGTGATGTTAATAAGGAATAACTGTCCAGCATTGGCGTAAACCTGTGGTCAGCAAACTGCGGCTCGCGAGCCAAATGCGGCTCTTTGACCCCTTGAGTGCAGCTCTTCCACAAAATACCACGGCCCGGGCGAGTCTATTTTGAAGAAGTGGCATTAGAAGGAGTTAACGTTTAAAAAATTTGGCTCTCCAAAGACATTTCAATCGTTGTCCTGTTGCTATTTGGCTCTGGTGACTAACGAACTTGCCGAGCACCGGCGGCAGCCAAACAGAACGAGGAAATCCAGTTTGGGCGAAAAGAACGGGACGATGCATCCTAAAGCCAAGTAGAAATGAACGGAGGGCTTTCTGCTGGCGGCTGGGCCACAGCTCTGCTGGTCGCTGGAAGCAGATGGAAGCCCAAGACTGGCGGTGGGGCCATCTCCTCCTTCCTGTGTTGGGTTTAAAAATAGAGCTCAGGCAGCATGACCCATCTGGATGGGTAACTTACCTTCTCCGGCTTCTCTGCAGGACGGCTCTGTGCAGGGGAGGTCGGGAATCACGCCCCATCCTGGGTTTACAGGACCTTTGCCTAATAAAGCCGGGGGGCCAGGAGGCCACGCATTCCAGGGGAGGTAATTAAAACCACTGAGGGCTATTCGGAATAACAGACCGTTTAGTCGGAAGCACTTGCCATGCTAATTCAAACAAGGTGATTACTGGCGATTAGCGAACCTAATGCCTTCAGTTTAAAACCAGCCACTGCAAGAGATGAGCCAGCGGCTTCTGCTACTTCCTGTGGGTGGTGAGGGGACTGACCTGGGCCTTCAGTTTCTCAAGGTCAGTGCCAAGCAGGGCTCCTGACCCTCCCACCTGGGTAAGATGTTCTTCCACTGCAACTTCTTTCCTGGGTGAAGAAGACAGACCTTGCCCAGGGGTGAGGGGAGGATTCGAAATGAACTCCTCAAAGTCTCTGGGAGGACCAATCAGGGCACACTCCACAAGACCTGACCCTGCCTATCTCTTTTCCTTCATCCATTGTGACCTCCTGAGGTAAAGGGCATGGTCTTATGGTCCCTGTAAACCCTCCCCCCCCCAAAAAAGGAAATGTTTACCACACCTCCTAATAATAGTTTATTTAGCACGTATTATGTGCCAAGCACTGTGCTAAGCCATTGATACCCAACATCTCATTTCTCATTTAAGTCAGCATTGCTATTGTCCCCATTGACTTGAAGCCCAGAGAGACATCCACTGCTCCTGTCCACACTGCTGGAGAGTGGTCAGGCTGGGCCCCGGGCCCCAATCCACCTGACTCTCAAGCCCTCTTATGACTCACGGAAGGGTTTTATGAAGCCCACGCAGTGGGCACAACGCTGCAGTTCCTTCTTGTAGTCGAGGGATAGGAGCTCAGAGAACTAGGTGACTTGCCGAAGATCATCAGCTGGTGAGCAGCAAACTTGGGATTTGACCCTGACGTTGCCACTTCAAATGCCTCTGCCGTGGTGCTCTGGAGAGGGCACGGGATGGCAGCCATGCCTGAAAGCGGAGGAGGCCACCAGGGAGACTCGTCAGGGAAGGGCAGCCGAGACGAGGGGAGCTGCACAGACACATGAAATAGAGAGTTCAGCTGCCCGAGACAGACTCCTAAATCAATGCGCTTAACCTTATTGAGTAAGGGATATTGATGGTTGCCAGCAGCCTGGAGTCCCGAGGGCTGGCTGACGTAGAGTCTCTAAGAGTCACCACAAATACACATCTCTTCGTTCCTCCCCTCCTGCCTTCTATCTATCAGGTATTACTGGCACCTTCTATGTGCCTGGCACTTTCCTAAGCCCTGGGGTTACCATGGTGGAAAAGCAAAGTCCTTGCCTTCTTAGAGTTTACATTCTTGTGTAAAAGACTGATAACAAACATATACTGTGAATATGTGTAATATATATAGTGTATATACAATATATACACATGTATTATAGATAATTATATATTACATATAGTGTATATCAACACAGTGTGTGTATACATGTATATATACACACTGTATATATGATATTTAAATAACATAATGTCAAGTAAGATCTACAACAAACACAAACAAGGGGATAGAGTGGTGGAGGGAAGAGAAGTCCTTCTGAAGAGCCCACATTTGAACAGGGACCAGAATAAAGTAGAGAAATGAGGGAAATCTGGAGGACGTGTTCTCGGCAGAGGAAATTGCATGTGCAAAGGCCCTGCGGTAGGATAGTGCTTGGAGCAGAGTGTGCGACCTCTCTGCTGTGCATTCTCAGAGGGTTGGCGTCTCCTTCAGATGGTGGCCAAAGCAGTAGTAGCAAGTTCATCCACCGTAGGCAGACACGATAGTGGCTGGTGAATGAGAGGATAGCTCTTCCCTGTCTCTCTGCTTTTTTTGTAAATCAGTGAAGAAAGCCTACCTGGGAGCCCTCAATCTTGTTGATCTGGATTAAGTCACAGGCTATGTCTCAATCATCCCCAACAGAGGAATGGACCTAGTGGCTGGCTTAGCCAGTGAGGATACACGTGTCTGGAGATGGGGCCATGCTTCTTTGAGTTGTGGGAAGGAGGGTAGATACCCCCCGAATAAAATGGGGCCCTGCCCTGAAGGAGGAAGGGAAGTAAAGTAGACATGATGTGCACAACTATGGGTCATGCCTTTAAAAGGAAGTGGGGTGTGGCCAGCATGGCTCAATGGTTGAATGTCAACCTATGAACCAGAAGGTCAGGGTTTGCTTCTGGTCAAGGGTGCATGCCTAGGTTGTGGGCTCGGTCTGCAGTGTGGGGCTTGTAGGAGGCAGCCGATCAGTGATTCCCTCTCATCACTGATGTTTCTGTCCCTCTCTCCCTCTCCTTTCCTCTCTGAAATCAATACAAAATAATAATAATAATAATAATAATAATAATAATAATAATAATAAATCAATAAAGGAAGTGGGGTGTCCTTTTCTTTCCTGGTTGGAGTGTGGGTTTGCAGGAAGTTAACTAGTCTTGGCCATGAGGACAAGGGCAGTGGACCAAGGATGGCAGAGAATTACAACAGGAGGAGACCGGGAACTATCAAATCAATGCTGGAATGCTTGCACTTAGATGGTGGGGAGGCCAGAGAGGTAGAGATAGAGACAGAGATACAGATAAGGATAGCGACTGGCCTCAAGTCATTCTAGTGCTAAAAAGCAAAGTCTGATCCAGCCCAGTGTCTTTACCCATGGTGCACTGCTTTTTCCATCATGCCACTGGACACTGGAGCCTCGATTGAGCTAAGGTGACTTTAGATGGTGACTATGACGAGGTAGAGTGAAAGCTGTCAGGGTCTTAGTCACCATCTCAGGCAGCCATGGTATAATGGGGAGATCACTGGTTCAGTGCCATTTCCTCCATATTTGGGGGCTTAACTTCAGGCAGTTAATAATTATCAACACCTCTCTGTGAATGAGGGTTATGAGAACAAAATTTATAAGGGAGAGAAGGGGGGTTTGGGTAAGAAAGGAATGAGCTCAGGCTCTACCAATGGGGGAAATCATTATGACAGGGAGGCTGTGCCCTCCCTCCCGCACTGCCCCAGAGGCTGGCTCCTCACCGCCCTGCCATTCTGCTGGCCCGGAACCTGCGCGGGGGGCGGTGAGTGTGATGAGAGGAAGGTGGGCTTTGGGAACATTCAGAACAGAGAGAGAGAGTCCTGAATCTGCCTCCTTACGCGCAATGTCAGGCCTCGGGCAAGTGACTTCATCTCTCTGAACTTGAGTTTCCTCGTCTGTTACGGAGGGATCATATTGTCTCCCCGACAGGGCTAGAAGGTTAGTCTCAGGACCTGTGAATTATATTTCAAGACCCCACGCTTTGCCGTCCCAACGTAGACTTTCCTGAAAGTGTTTGAGTTGCGAAGGACCTTGCTATGCTGCCATACAGACCCGTCTGAGGAATCCCCCATCTCTCCTGGGCCCTAGCCCTGACTTCAGGGAAAGAAGCTTCAGATCCTTGAGGAGAGGCTTACAGGATGGGGTGCTGGCCTGGACTTCACCACCAGGTCCAGAGGCATCTTGTGCCTCCAAGACCCCCCTCCCCTCCCATCCCATTCCAAGCACCACCATTTGCTTATCAAAGAACTTGGGCCCAAGGGGAGCTCAGACAATAGCAGCTTTGTTCTTCCTTAAAGTATCTTAATTGACTGAAGAAGAAGAAAAAAAATCTGAGCTCTTCCTTAAGAAGCTCATAATTTAATAGCTGAAATGTTAGGGAAAATCAATGCCAGGCAGTTTCCTGGCGGCCTCATTATGTCCATTAAACAACTTTTAGGTTTTGTTTATAGTTGCTCGACCACCTCCTCCCCCCATCCTATGTCCCCTTCTTATTTTTATACAAGAACATTTTAAAATTCATAGGGACATAGGCTAAGAAACCGAGTTACACGAAACCTGCGGACCATTCCTGGCAGGGCTGGGAAATCCAGCCACCAGGGGAGGGAGGTGTTCTCAGGAGCAGACACCACTCAGGCCTGGCCCAGCAGGACGGGCGCGCAGTCCACATTCTTACCCTTTTGCCTATTTTGGGGGGTTTCCCGAGGTGAAAAGGTTTGTTGGGTGATGATCAGAGAGTTCCCTGGAGGCTTCGGGGAGAGTGGACCCTGCAACTTTCCATTTTCCGTCCAGTAGAGAAACTCCAGGCCCCATTGCCTGTCAGGGTCCAGCCGGTCAAGAGAGGCGTTCGCCAGGCTGTGGTCTTGTTTCCAGGCCTATGAATGCGCAACTCAACACGCAAAGGGAAGTCTTAGGAAATAGGCCTCTGGCTCCGTCAGTTAGGCCCTCATTCCCAGCCATGCTCTGGCCACAGCGTGACCACAGGGGACATCCAAGTGTAACAATTGACTCAGGTTTAAGGTAAAGCTGTCCCCACCTCAGGGTGGGGGTGGAGGGGTGTTGTCTCCAGGTGTGTAGAAATCCATCTCTTGGAGCTTCTAGATCAAGCATGTCAAACTCAAAGGCTAACATGGGCCAAATAAACAAGGCTTAAGTTTATGTGGGCCACAAAAAACACAAGCTTCAATTTTCATAGAAACGTAGGTTTATTTTGATAGAGACATGCTGAATACAAAGGGATGAAATAAATGAGTAATCGTTAAGATAATAAAATATTTTAATAAAGGTTAATATTTTTTTCTTGAACATTAACTTACCGGACACTTAATAACTGCACAAATTAATGAGCATAATGCAAATAAACCTATTTTTTCTTGTTCTCTGAAAGGGAAATATTTCCTGTTGGGCACACACCAAACAAGTCAATCCAAGACTAATGATGTGGCAATCAGCTGCTAAAATATTTGCTGCTAGTATTAGTGGAGAGAAATCATGCGCCTGCATGTAATGCGAATAAGGGAAATGAATGCAACATGATTATAGTAATCTGTCATTAGCAGATGCTATAGTTTGTTATTGATACTAGAGAACTGGTACATGAAAATTCACAGTCTGGGAGCCCTCAGGGGTGGGAGGTGACCTGGTGATCAGGGGAAGGCAATGTCTCTTAACACCCCTGCTGCTGCCACTGCCGGCAGCGCAAGCCTCGGTCGGCCCTGGTTACCTGAGCATTGGGTGGCCCTGGATGGCTGGGCAGCTGCCATGGGAGACTTGCCTGCACCTTGGGCTGGCCCTGGGCAGCTGGGGGGCTGAGGGGACTGGGTGACTCTGGAGGCAGATGCGTGGTGCAGCTGGGCTTGCCTGCGCTGGGTCTGAGGAGACTGGGCACCGCCATATTGCGGCTGTGGGCACTGCCATCTTTGAGGGTGGGACAGTCAATTAGCATATTGGCTGTGGGTGCTACCATTTTTTGCGATGATGTGAGGGTCAATTAGCATATTCCCTCTTTATTAGGTAGGATTATGTATAACGGGATATCGTAAAAATTAAGTTATGGAATTTTTACTAAGACATTTCTTACATACCGTTATATTGGCTGGGCCACAAAAATATTTGTTGTGGGCTTCATGTGACCTGTGAAGCGCAAGTTTTTTAAAAATATATTTTATTGATTTTTTACAGAGAGGAAGGGAGAGAGATAGAAAGTCAGAAACATTGATGAGAGAGAAACACCGATTAGCTGCCTTTTGCACACCCCCCACTGGGGACGTGCCCGCAGCCAAGGTACATGCCCTTGACCAGAATCGAACCCGGGACCTTTCAGTCCGCAGGCCGACGCTCTATCCACTGAGCCAAACCGGTTTCAGCCGGACCGCAAGTTTGACATGCTTGGTATAGATGATGTGACCCTCCCCCCAGCCCTCTCCCCAGCTCTGGAATTCTGTAGAATCAGCTGACATCAGGATCTGAACCAGTTCCTGCCCTCAGGAGAGAAAAGGTGTTCTTTCCAGGGTTGGTAGAAGGTTTTTCCATTTATGGTCCCCAGAAGCAGGCCCACAGACAAGGAGTCTACTACAAAAAGTTTATGTGGTAGTTGGCTCCAGGACTCACCAGCAGAGGAGGGGGTGGGGTGGGGGGAGAGCAGGCAAAGGGTGAATAATCAAGTGGTCAAGTTGGTTATTATTGTGGGCACCTGGGGCTAAATTCTTCTGGGAAACAGTTCTGGAGTCAAAGCTGCCTCTCTCTCCATCCTCCTTCCAACTCTATCTGGGGCCAGGTTTCTACCAGGCACAAAGGTGGAGGGGAAAGAGGACAAGGCCCAGTCCTCCAGGAGCTCTCTGAACACCGGAAATCAGAAGACGGAGCTTCCAGGTGAGGGCCATGTGGCTGCTGTGAGGGCCATAGGCTCTCAGACGCTCAGGCTTCCGTGTTGTAAATGGAAGTCAGCATTCCTACATGCGGCCTGCGCTGTGGCTGGGAAGGTGATTTGCTGTAGAGGTGACCTCCTTGGGCTGACTTGGATCCCACCCCCCAAAGTATATTTCGAAGCTCTGACTCCTAATGTGACTGGACTTGGAGACAGGGCCGTTGGGTTAAATGAGGTTTTAAGGGAGGGACCTGATCCTGGAGGATTGTGTGCTTATAAGAAGAGGGAGAAACAGCAGAGATTTCACTCTCCACACGCACAGAGGACGGAGCAAGAAGGCAGCGCCTGCAAACCAAGCAGCGGGGCCTCACCAGACACCAACCTTGATGGCACCTTAATCTTAGACTTTCAGCCTCGGGAACTGGGAGAAAACACACTTCTGTTGATGAAGCCCCTGCCAGGGCATTTTATAACAGCCCCTGAAGACACACCGGAAGCCTGCAACAGACCGGGGGTTTGAGTCTTACCTCTGTTTACATGCAAGCGATGAAAAGTGTTTACTTGCTCTCATCTTCTTCATCTGTAAAATGGGGAGAACAATGGAGCCTGCCCCTCTCGATAGGCTACTGCCCCACAACCCAGTGGCTGAAAACAGGGAACATCAACTCCTGCATATGCCTCTTCACACAGCACAGGAGGGCGATGTCACTTATGTCGCTCAAAGTCTGTAATGCAAAGGCACTGATTCAAGGGAAGCCACCGAACAGGGCCATGGCTGCGGGTACTCTAGTCATGGGGTGTTTCAGGAACAAAATGGGGCACCACGTAGTGTTTGGAAGGGCTATGGCTGAAACGATGGTCTCCTAACATCTTTCTGACCAGGAAGTTGTCAAGATAAGACTGGATGCTCATGGGCCAGGAGACAGAATCCAATTTCTTCAAAGCCATAGCTTCTGTTTCCTCAAACCTTCCCCCAATGAGGTGAACAGAGGGGTAAACATTTCTCTCTCTCTCTCTCTCTCTCTCTCTCTCTCTCTCTCCCCCCCTCTCTCTCCTCACACTCTGTGTGAGAATGTGTCCACACAATACATTCATACATAGACACACAGTGAGGTGACAAGAGGAGGAAGCTGGCAGGGTAAACGGCAGGCATGATGACTATCCCCATCTGGCCCCAGTGCCAACTGGAGTGTGAGAAACAGCAGACCTGGGTTGGCATTAGTGCCCACAGGGCAGGCCTCAGGTAGCCCTGTAGATGCAAGGTAGAGGTTGATGAATCGGGGTGCAGCGTCTGAGGACCAAATACCCTTTCAGCAGCTCCCATGTCTGCTCTGCCCTCTGGGACGTTGTTCAGGCCCCACACAGAGCAGGTTGGTTGAAGCTCCCAAGACCCAGCCACCCACTGCTAGGCATTTATTAGCAGGCGGTTTGAGGTGACAGTGATGATGAAAGGCTTCCCTAGCTTCATACATCACATGGCCTGGGCCACAGCTTCTTGGACATCAGAGCCCTGGCAGGGTGTATATAGGGCGAGGCAGCAGGCGTCTGAGGCTCAGTCCTCCGCCTCGGAGACTGTGATGGCCCGGCAGGCACCAAAAGCGGTCCCTGCAGGTAATGACTATGGCTTTTGAGGGGTTTACTGTTTCTTGGGGCTTTGCATCATTGGGATGACTGTCCCAGAATCCAGTCCTCTGAGTTTGGGATGTCTTAGGGCAGAATGTGGGATACTCTAGGAGGCTGAGAGCTCTCTATGGCCTGAGGACAGATAGCCTGGGCCTGGTGAAGTCAGCCCAGAAGTAAGATGTGCAGATTTGCTTGTCTGTCCCCAGGGGCTGCGCCTAAACACCTCAGAGAAGGAAACTCAGGGCCACGGGGAGAAGGTGATGGCTGGCAGCTGTGGCCACCTAGGCAGGTCTGCATGACACCCTGAAGTTACCCTCGTGGTTTCATTCTTGTTCTTAGTGGTAGTGGTGGTGGTGGTGTGATGGTGTATGGACAAGTTGGTGAGCATGCTTTCCTCCAGGGATAGGTCAGCAAATCTTACCTGTTGCCTGTAAATAAAGCTTTATTAGAACACAGCCATGTCCACTGAGGATGCACTGCCCACGGCTGCTTTCGCACTGTAACCACAGAGATGAATCGTTGCAACAGAGGCCTGATGGCCCACAAAACCAAAAGAAATGTTTACTCTCTGGCCCTTGGCAGGAGAAGTCTGACAATCCCTGCTTTATTTTATAGCCTCAGAATAAGAACACGGGCTTCAGAATGAGAAAGACCTGAGATTGAACACCACTGCTCAGCTCGCTCTGTGACCCTGGACAGGCCACTTAACCTCCCTGCAGGGTCCCATCTGTAAAATGGGGATGAGTGCACCTGCCCTATAAGGTTGCAGAGAGAATTACAGCACTCAGTCCAGCGCAGGGCATGTGATGTTGCTGAGTAAATGGCAGTGTTTATTCAGGGGTTTACCAGAGGTTCCTTTGTCAGTGTTTCTCCAGGTGCCTGGTGAAAAGAATCTCTGGTAGGGGCCTTGATTAAAATACACAGCCCTTGCTCCACCCCAAATCTGCCAGTCATCCATGCAGGGGATGTGGTGAGCCAATCCGGTAAAGAAGGCAGGGCCAAAGTGGAGGTGGGTGTGGCTTAGGGTGACCAACCCACCTCCAAGATGGTAGGACAAATGGGTTTGCCAGGGATACATTACAAGCAGGAAAGTTCTGAGCAAAACAGATGAGCCGGTCACTCTAAGTGGCTCATTATAATCACCATCCTTTGAGGTGGTCTGGCAGGCAGAGGCCTAGACCCAGGGTACAGCTCAGTTGAAATGACTTGTCCTAGGTCCCAAACCACTAAAGCCAGGGCCCTCAGACCTTTCCGGAATTCATCTTACGTAGTCTAACCCCACCCAGCTCCTTCCTGCCTGTCTGTTGCTTCCCATCTTATTGTTCCTGTTTCTATCATTTTAGGGTCTGACACACCTTCCTTGTCTTCACTGAGACGGACTCTCTCAGGAAAGGATGAGCTATGGGTTATCAAAAACTTGGGGATAATTTAAGTAAGTGAGCCGCCTTTTGGGTTTTGCATTTGAAGCCTCGTTTTAAGAGCAGAAAGAATAGCTTTTGTTTTTTTGGTGGGGGAGATAATTGTGCAATTAGGTGTCAGGCCCAGGAAAGAAACCTCTGGACTCCCACGGAGAGTAACATCTATCTATTCCTTCAAAGCTTTTTGCCTCTGGAGCCCCAGGAAAAACCCAGGGGTGTCCTCTCACGCCCGAGGGGAACCCCGAGTCCTGGGCTGCCCTGGCCAGCCTTTGTCTTGACTCCCCTGAGAATAATGAAATCTGGGCTTTTGAGCCAAGAATATTGTTTTGAAAAAATGAAACGCCCGAAGAGTCCCTATAGTCCCCAAACCTCATTTTAAAGGGATTATAGCAGCTGGCCTGTAAATCCTGTTTCTTATGGCGGGGGGCTTAGAGCAGGGCTCAAGCAGGGTGTGGGGTGGGGGAAAGACAGGAGGTCATTTCATTTCCTGGAGAGGAGGCGCAGGGTCTCCCCACTATGGTGCCTGGGACCGGGCTCCCTGCCTCCACTGGGAAAAAAGAGAGGGGCAGGAACGGGCCCTGGACTTGGAGCAGGGACCAAGGTTCTAGTCCCCGCATTGCCACCAATTCACGTTGACTTGGGGGCTCCTCTATAATCCGTCCCCATTCCCTGAGAGCCTCTCTCTCCTGAGTGACAAGGGTTTGAAAATAAAGAAGAGTTTTGTCATCCACCCTTCTTTTCTTACTCTCCAAGTAGGGGTCCCTTTCCGTGGGAAATGGGAAAGCTTTTTGGGAACAGCTGACTGTCCAAGAAATTTTCTAAAAACTTTAATTTTTAAGAAATGAGGCTTGGGAAGGAGTGCTGCATGGAATTGGGGAAGAGATCTGACCCCTGTTGGGAAGTGGGACGAGGGGAAGGACAGGTGTGGGACGGGGGGCTTTCAGTAAGTTTCACTGGCAATTCCCCTCCATCACGTCCTGGCCTGCAGAAAAGCTTCAGTTAAGGTCGACCAGCCATGAGTTTTGGGGTCAGATCAGCAGTTCTTTGGTGCAAGCGCTTATGCGGACACAGAACTGGAGGCTCACTCCTAATTGCCTGGTATTACTAGAGTGTCCAGACTGGTCCAGACTGCCATGGTCTGAATGTGGGGGAACAAATCGCTAGTGATGCGTGCAATATTTTTGGAGTGGAACACAGGTGAATTAAGGACATTCTGATGTGTTCATTGAAATGGATCTTAGGGGACAACATCTCATGCATCAAACCTGCAATTTTGAGGATAGTATTGTGTAGGACAAGGCCCCAAAAGATATGTTAATAAACTATGCATCTATTTGGGGGGGATGTTAAGCAATACAAACTATGAGGTCCATGGAAAGAGGCCAAAGATAGGACTTTGGTGAGCATCAGCTAGCCCCACCTCAGAGGGCCTGGCTCTGTGCCCATTGCCCATCCCCTGCATGCCAGGAGCTTATATGTCTCTTCCCCAAACACCCAGTCATTAGCTTAAGAGGAGTCGGAGAGCTGGGGTTGAAAAGAGTGAGCCAAGAAAATGAGTCGATGCTATAAGAGTGTTGAACTGATTGGACTGCAGTGAGTTTTAAGTCAGATTGGATAAAACTCAGCTTTCCTCTCTCCCTTTCTCACTCCCTCCTTTCTCTCTGCCTCTGTCCTTCTCCCCATTGGATGTAGATTCTGAAGCAAAGTTAGAGTAATTTTAGAGAAATAATCTCCGTGTTCTTGGCAACCTTGTCCACTTGATAGAGTAGTGCTACTGGACAATCCTGACACACACACATATAATATTCCTCACATTAAAATACATTTTTGGTCAATAACATCTCATAGCCCTTTCTTGAACAGGCACAGCACTACATGTGCCAATTGAAGGTTCTGAGAAGGCCTGCACTTAAAAAGGATACACTTGACTATGAGCACTTCCCACATGTATTTGATTCTGGTATGTTACCTCCTTACACACATCTGTTAACATCTGGAGAACTGGTTCCTGAAGAACCCATTTTGGGACCTGATGGATTGGAAGCTGGGGAAGCAGCCCTTCATCCTCACACTTTATGCGCTGATGGTCCATAAACCCCGTGAGACTGCTGGCTCCCAGGCCAGCCTCTCCGGGGTGGGCAGGAGTATTGGCTATTTGTGGGAGACTTCTAGCCAAGATCTGTCCCCAACGCCATCCCTGGCTCCACCAGGGAGAAGTCACAGTGACCTGCCAGCATGGGTGGAGTTCTCAGAGCTCCCGGTTTCCAAACGATGCTTCTCCGCCAACCAGGCCTCCTATTGGGATTAGCAAGAGGATAACAAGAGCAACAAAAACACCAAACAACAAAGACCCTGGACTGAACAATACCCAAAGCCACATCAGAGGAGCCCTTTCTCTGCTGGCTTCGTGCCTGTGCAGAGCCAGGATGTCTGGGTACAGCTCCCAGCTCCACCCCATGATCAAGGCCAATGCACTCTCTAGGGACCTTGGTTTCCCCAACTCTGCCTTCCTTCTGGGCCACCCTCCTTGGGTAGTGTGAATGAGAGGGAGGTCAGAGCAGGCTCCACAGAGAAATCTCAGCCTAGAAGTGGTTGGAAGCTCTTTCTGTAAATATTTAAAATTCTGAACAACCTGGATACTCTATTAATCATAACTCATAACTGATCATCTAGATGCTCAGCATTTTTGTCAGCTTACAAAGCATTTACATAGTCATTCCTAAGAAAAGCCCAGGACCTTAATAGTGCTCCTTCACTGAATCAAAGCGGAAACCAAGGCACAGAGAGGATCAGCAGCTCACCCAAGGTCACATAGCCAAGGTGTGGCAGAACATGGATTAGAAACTAAGACTTCTGATTTTAAACTGGGTGTTGTCATAGAGCAGAAGACATAATCCATAACTTTGAGAGTGTTTAGTGCTGCTTGGGACGTGTGACTTCTTCCATTCCATTCTCTGTTGTTTGGTTTTTGAATATGTGTGAAAAATGAGTCTCTATGAGCATTGTACACATTATCCCACTCAGGAGATCTGGATTTAGAGAAAGGAGAATTTCTGTGGGCTGGGGTGATGAGGGAGGCTTCCTATAGGAGACAGACCCGGAGCTAGGACTTGAAGGCTAATACACAAAACACAAGAAAAATCTCTAATATATCAGTCACTTACACCATAGTGTAAAGTTCGCTGGTACCCCATCACTAAATGCGGGATGATAGCAAGGCTCTTTTATTCATTCATTCAAGACAATGTTTTGAGCCATTACAGTGTGGCAACCCTAGGCAGGTGCTGCTACCAGCTTGTTTCCCTGGAATATGTCTCTTAGGATCAGGACATGACTCTAATTCAGTGATTCTCAACCTTTTTTTAATGCTGCAACCCTTTAATACAGTTCCTCATGTTGTGGTGACCCCCAACCATAAAATTATTTTTGTTGCTACTTCAAACTGTAATTTTGCTATTCTTATAAATTGTAATATAAATATCTGTGTTTTCTGATGGTCTTAGGTGACCCTGCCAGCGGCCCACAGGTTGAGAGCCGCTGCTGTAGAGCCTAAGACCATTGGAAAACACAGATATTTACATTACAATTCATAACAGTAGCAAAATTACAGTTACGAAGTAGCAATGAAAATAATTTTGTGGTCGGGGGTCACCACAACATGAGGAACTGTATTAAAGGGCGGCGGCATAAAAAAGGTTGAGAACCACAGCTCTAACGTAAAGAGGAAGGAGGCAGGGGTCCTCTGTGGGGGTAATGGAGCAGGAGCTGCACCCAGCTCTCAACCTAAGCTCTCAACCACTTCTATCAAAGTGGCTGTCCTGCCTTCCTGGGAGCAGTGTCCGGAACTCAGAAAGGGCTTAGCACTGAGGTGCTGGGCATGGGATTTTGGTGGGAGGGTTATCAAATCCGAGGACCATGAATTTGAGCCTTGGGATGCAGAAGGCTGGAGTTTGAGCAAGAGGGAAGTGGTGTCTATGAGCCTGGTTCACCAAAAAGGCAGAAGGAGAAAGAGTTCTAGAACAGGAATTAGTAAAACCAAAGGAGGTCAAGAGGTCAAGGAGGTCAAGAGTGCAAGTGGTGTAGCAGGATCCAGGCAGACTGAGCCTGTGGGCACTGGGCAAAGACCTATGAGGGTCGTTGGTCAGATTGGACAATTAGCAAACTGAGTTGTGTTTCTACTTACATTTTTAACTTCCACAGCAGCAAAAGCATTCTCTGCTGTATTTGTGGACTGAGAGATGCTTTTGGTCATGCTGAGGTATCCACATGAAAGGGTTGTCAGGTCAAAAACTGAAGTTTGGTCCCACAATGGAGATGTGTTTGTTTTTCTAAAACATATTTTATTGATTTTTATAGAGAGGAAGGGAGAGGGATAGAGAGTTAGAAACATTGATGAGAGAGAAACATCTATCAACTGCCTCCTGCACACCCCCTACTGGAATGTGCCCGCAAGCAAGGTACATGCCCTTGACTGGAATCGAACTTGGGACCCTTGAAACCTCAGGCTAATGATCTATCCACTGAGCCAAACCTGTTGGGGCTGGAGATGTGTTTTTTTCTGTGAACTACTTGGTTTAGAACCAAGTTGTTGGAGATGGGAGACCTTGGAGAAATGAGGCTTGACTGTAGTTCTAAGTTCAAAGGTCACTTAGTCAAAAGGCCTTCAGAGACAACCCACCCCAGAAAAGCATCCCCACCAACACGTCACTTCCCTTCTCCACTCCTACTCTTGACTGCTTCCCTGCTGCTGAGGAGTGTCCTGGGTGAAGGGGAGAGCATGTGCAAAGCTTAGTGTGTTAGTTAGTTATGGCTGCATAACAAATAACTCCCAAAGTTAGTGGCTTAAAACAACCACATTTATGATCTCACAGTTTCTGTGGTTCAGAAATCTGGATGTGGCTTAGTATTCCGGCTCAGGGTTTCTCACAGGCTGTAATCAAGGTGTCAGTGGGGCTGGCAGTCATCGTAAGGCTCAACTGGGAGTGATCTACTTCTGAGCTCAGTCACCTGGATATTTGCAGGATCCAGTTCTCCAAGGCTGTTGGACTGAGGGTCTCAGTTTCTCCCAAGGTTGATCCAGTTGGTTCCTTACTGTGCAGGTCTCTACATAGAGCAGCTCATAACATGCAGGTGACTTCATCTGAGCAAGAAGGTGAGAGGACAAGACAGCAGCCACAGTTTATCATGACCTTGGAAGTGACACTCATTGCTTCTGCTGGTCAGAGTTATCAGAAGGGAGTCCCTGGGCCCAGCCCACTCTCAAGGGGAGGAGGATTCCACAGACCATGAGTCCCAGAAGGTGGTGACCCCTGATCTCTGGGGGCCACTTTAGAAGCTCCTCCCACACATGGCATGTAAGACTAGGGTGTATGTATGGAGTGTATATATATATATATATATATATATATATATATATATATATGGCAGAGCTGCAGATGTGAGGGGGAGAGTAGTGAGTGAGAGAGTGAGGGTCTGGAGCATAAGACAATGGTCACCAGAGGTTTTTCAGCAGGTCTCGTAGCTTGGGCTGTCATAACAAAATACAGCAGACTAAGTGGCTTAAACACCTGACATTTACATCTTATAGTCCCGGAGGCTGGAAGTCCAAGGTCAATGTGCAGGCAGATTTAGTTCCTGCTCTCTTCCAGCTTTGCAATTGATTGCCTCCTCCTTGTGCCCTTACATGGCTGGGAGAGGCAAGAGATGGAGAGAGACAAACACACACACACACACACACACACACACACACACACACACACACACACAGAGAGAGAGAGAGAGAGAGAGAGAGAGAGAGGGCACTCAGGTGTCTTTTCTCATAAGGGCACCAATCACAGCATGAGGGTCCAACCCTCACGACCTCATCTAAACTGAATCACCTCCCAAAGGCCCCATCTTCAAAAACAATTACTTTGGGGAAGCATATGAACTTGGGGAACCATAACTCAGCCCACAGAAACATGGTCATGATCAGATAACAGTTTTTGGAAGATCAGCTGGGCTGCTTTGAGAGGTTTAAAGCAACCATATTATAAGACAGAGATGAGTTAGGATGAGGAGAAATGGATAAAAGAGACCAAGAAGGGGCAGCCACTGTGGTCAGGGGACAGGTGAGGCCAAGTAGAGAAAGTGTTTTGAGACAATGGGAGCACAGGTCTGGCCCACCGGTACCTGCTATAGGTCCCACCTCCTTTGTAGGTCTGTTGGTCAAGGCATCCATGGCTCAAAAACTCTGAAAAGCTATTGATTGTTTCCAACCTCCTTATTATAGCTGAGGACACTGAGGCCCAGAGCAGTGATTTCTATGGGAAGCAGCATGGGTTTGGTACTGACAGGCAAAAGGTCACAATTTCCAGGTCCTGTTAAGTGAGTGAATTTGGGTTCTGCTTACTCTCAGCATGTGATGAAAAGTTCATGAATCTGCCTGTGTGTGTGGGCATGTGCGTGTGCATGTGTGTGTGCGTGTGTGTGTGTATGTGTGTGTGTGTGTGAAAGAGAGAGAGAGAGAGAAAGAGAGAGAGAGGCAGTGAAAAAATGTGTCTTTTCCATAACATGAGCCTATGTGGTTCTAACAGGGCCATGGGCAATCTCCTTTAGTGGGGGCTCAAGGGGAAACGGAGCCTGACAGAGGGCCAGCCTTGAAGATATTAATTACTCTTGGCCACAATTCCCTGTGCCCAGCCCAGATTAAAGCCCATGTTGCTGCAATCCTGGGCCTCCAGTGAAGAGATTTCCAACAATGTAAAACCAGTAATGAAGCAATTCTGATGGAAGGAGTGGGTCCCCTCCCTGGACCCCCTCCTGAGTCTTGGCTTTGAAATCTCATCCAACAGGGGGTGGGGGAGGGACTGTGACTGACTATCTGGAAGCCCATCTCCATGGCGCTGGATTTCCAGGACCAGCCAAGGGGGCCGGGCGTGCTCCCTGGTTGGGGCTCAGCCTCTCCCTGACCTCCTGCTCTGGGGCTGTGCCATCATGAGCCTCACTTTCTTGGTGGGGTTCATCTGTTCCAAGCGTCAGATCCCGCCGTGGGAACCTCACTGGTTGGGGCCACCTTGCCAGATTGCACAAGCATTTACCACACACAGGCAGGAGGAAGCAGCCGGGGATCTGAGTCCCCTTTTTCCACAGAAGGAGCAGGAGGAGGAGCTGCTGTCACTCTGTTGTGCCTGAGCTTGGCGGGAGGCCAAGGCGACACTTCAGGGACCCCTTCCCACACCCGCCAGGCCCACCCAGTCTTGCCTTGGAGCTGCCAGGCTGCTGGGTGTTAGGATGAGCCACAGGAAAGTCCCCCCTCCCCCGCCTCTCCCCAACCCCGCAAACGCCCCACCTCTGAGTTATGAAGGAATAATGGAGGGGTGTCTCCCTAGAGGGCCAGTCACTGAAACAGATGTGCCCTGACCTTGTCCTCTCAGCCCCTGGGGAACCTGGGCAGGACAGGAGCAGAAACCAAGCAGTGTGGGGAGGCCTGTGTGACCCATCTATCTCCTCATGACCTTCACAGCCAATAGTGAGTAAGAGGGCCCCTGATGAGGAGTCTATTGCAAACCTTCTGAAACTCATGTTTGATGACTCAGAAGAGGGGATCATCCTTTTTGCTCACCTAGTCCACAGGGCAAGTAGCCTTCTGGTCAAGAGGCCAGCTGAGGACATTGTCCCAGAGTAGTTTTCCTGGCAAAGGACCATAGAAAGTTCTGGACCTTCTGAAAGATGCTTCATATATTCTCAGGTGGTTGGGGGGGAGAGGGGAATAAATGAAAATATGTTCACTATGCATGAAGCACATTATATTCAGTATCACAGTACTCCTTCTAGAGCTCTGAGATTAGTACCACTATTACTGTCATTTTATACATGAGGATACCGAACACAGAGACACTGAGGAAGACCCTCCACATTGCTCTGACAGTAAGTGCAGAGCTGGGACAGAGCCCAGGTCATCTGTGTGTATGGTCTGAACTCAGCTCTCCTCTCCTTGGGTACCAGGCTCCCAGGACAGGAGCCCCAGGAGTTCTGGATCCTTCTCATCTCTGCTGTACCCGCCTCCCCTGTGAAACATAGAGGAGGGGTCCCTTGGTAAGGAAGAGACAGAGGTTCCGCTTCCCTGTTCTGCCAATTCCAAGGTGGTGACTTGTGTTACAAACTGCTGCAGTGAGGCTATAGAGCCAACTGAGGCCTCCTGAATCCCGCCTCTGGAAGAGCCTCTCTTCTGCCTGCTACAGTCGCTGTTGGGACAGTTCAGAAAGGCCCCCAGGTTTCAAAATATGCAGATTCCCAAGGTGCAACCTCTTTGCCAATTTACCCTCAACAGACACATACCCCATCCACTCTTTTATGCTCCTTGTTAGCTTCCTCATCTTGGGCAAGTGACTTCATCTCCCTTAACTTCAGTTTCTTCATCTGTAAAATGGGAATCATACCAGTACCTGATTCTCAGGACTGAGGTTACATGTGATGATGTGCTGTTTTCATTTTCTTTCATCTTTGCTCTAAATCAAGCCTGTTGCTATCATTTTCCATATACTGTCATTCTTTTGGGGAGGGGATGGTATAGGACATTGAGCCTTTAACTACTATTCCAGAACCTTAACCTGGGCCAGATTCATCATAGGCCAACACCCAATATAGAAATGTGGAAGCATTCCTTATTTTCTTTGCCCCGGCATCATTTCTGCCCCCTTCCTTCTTTTATATGATAATAGGGTTCAGATTTTTCTCTGGGGAGCTATTGATTCATGAGATTCAGATAGACTTGACTTTGGTTCCAAGACTAGATAGGTCTGCCCAATCAGAACACTGAATCCTCTGGCCAAGTGATTGGTTCAGGATGGTCATGTGATCCAAGCTGGGCCAATGAGACTGTGACTTCTGCAGGATTTATCCACCCTCTTTCCTTGGATTGCTAAACTGGTAGAATGTAAATGTGAAGGCGCTGTCAGATAGCTTAGACTTTCCTTGGGGAGAACCTGGCCAAAGCTGGAGCCATGAACCCACGTGTTTGCCTTTTTCTCAAGAGGAACTCAGATAAAGAAAATGTACAAAATTCCTATATTCCCTTCACCAGGCTTTCCCTGATATTAATGTCTTACAAAACCACAGAGCAGTGAACCAAAGGAAGTTAACATTGGTCTAATAGTAGAAACTAAACTATAGACTTTATTTGGATTTCACTAGTTTTTACACTAATGCCCTTTTTCTTTTCTATTCCAGAATTGAATGTAGGATGCCACATTGCATTTAGTTGTCATGTCTCCTTGGTCTCTTCCAATCTGTGACAGCAACTCTCTGGTTCACTTATTTTGACAACTGTATAATATTTTCCTCTGTAACTTCACCAGGTTGACCCACCCATCAGCGAGTATTTGGGTTGCTTCTGTTGTTTTGCTGTCATGATCAGCACTGTTATGAAACCACTCACACATGTGTCCTGTTGTACAGTTACCAAGAATTTATCTTGGATCAATACCAGGAGTTAAACATTCTGGATCATAGGTTTAAATGTTGAGTAGTCCGTGACTTCTTTCCTCTTTAGTCACATTTAAGGTTTGCCCACTGACTGGGTCTAAGTGGGCTTGGTTGCCCTCAGAAAACACACTGTCTTCTCCCTCTTAGGACCATGGGAGAAGCTGTCTCCCAGTGGGCATACCCCTCCTTGCCAGCTCTCCACTTGGCCCCATCCTCTGCTCTTCAGATATCTGAGAGGTCTTCCTCCACCCCTAACCCCTCCCAACCCTCCACATTCCATCAAACACACTGTCTTTTCTTTCTGACCATAGTGTCGGCTCCACAAGGTGCATGATCACATCACTCTTCCCCATCCCCGTTCTCCAGCCGGTCACAGTGCCTGGGACCCAGTAGATGTTCAACACGTGTCTATTAAATGAATGACTGGATGGAGCTTGTCTGTAAAAGATGCTTCCTATTGAGATGCACTCTGGCCTCACAGCCAGTAAAAGTAAAAGCTTCATCTGGTTTCCAAACCCCAGCCTCCTGTTTTCACCAGCAATAATTTGCTGCAAACCCTGCCAGCGAAGGGCAGACCATTTGGGATGCATAAAGCAAAATGGAATCATGTGCAAGATCATTGGGGTGGGCTGTGCTGCTCATCCCAAGTCTGGGGAGCCATGGGGGCATGAAACAAAGCTGGAGGAGGAGCTGGGTGGCGAGAGAGAGGAGGTGAGGGAGAAGAGCATTTGCCTCCCTGTTTGCCTCCATTTTCTCCATTTGAGAGATGGGGGGAGGGTGGGAGGTAGGGGTTGCAGGCTCTGCAGATGGTCTAGGGATCTCCCTATCCAGTAGGAACTTCTCTGGTGGTGGGTGGTCTCTTAGACAGCCCTACTGATGGGTGGGCTTGGATGCTGGCTTTTCATGACTGGAGGGCTGCTGAGGGTTCTGGAAGAATTTGTGGGGTTCCATCAGGATTGTTTGCTGCTCTTTTAGAAAAAAAAATACTATTGTACTGTTTGTTTTCTCTGATTGTACATAAAAAACACGTGCATTGTAGAAAAGCTGCAAAAGCAAAAGTAAATAGTAAAACCAGAAGCTGCCTCCCATCACCCAGAAACCTCAATGGCACCATATTTCCTTCTGGTCTTCCCTTCTCCTGCCTTGTTCACCCAGGCTGGAGAGCTGAGTGGTTAAGAATATGGGCTTTTCAAACTGACAGCCATAAATGTGAATCCTGACTCTGCCTCTTGCTAGCTGCGTGACTACAGGCAAATTTCTTAACTCTTCCAAGTGTATCTTTCAGTCTATAAAACAGAACATTGGCCCACCAATAAGGCCTGCCACTTAGAATGGCTGTGAGGAAGTTGTGATACATACAAAGCCCCTGGTCCCTAATAAGCAGTGAATCAATGTCAGTCATTGCAGTGTCAATCAAACTCATTCAGTCATTCAACAAGCATTTATTGAGCACTTACTGTATGTCAAGCACTGTTTGAGGGGCTAGGGATTCAGAGGTGAACAAATCAAAGCATGTTACCTCCATGGGGGGAATGTACAGCCTCTTTGGGATGAGGGTGGAAGGCAAACACGGTCCAACTAAGATGCTAATGAATTTATGGAATGAATGTGCTGATAGCCATGTGTTATGATGAGCCTTATAAGCATAAAGAACAGGACATTTTAGGCTACATTTCAGTGTGCGCTTGAAAGACAATGAATAAGATGCAGTGAGGTATGGGAGCAGGGGGCTTAGCAGAAAGTGAGAAGACTCTGCTAGAATGATGTTTGGATGTGTAGTGTCTGACAACCAGCCTTGTGGATGAATCGAGCTGAGCAAGGGGACAGGTGAGCAGCATAAGGTGGGGCCGGAGGGGCAGCCAGTCAGTGTATGCAGGGTCTTGTCAGTATCCTTGCAGATTTTTAATACAATTCATATACAAATAGAATCCTATCTAATAAAAGAGTAATATGCAAATTGACCATACCTCTGATGAAGCCATGCCCACAGCCACACCCATCAGCCAATCAGGAGCAAATTATGCAAATAAACCCCAACCAAGATGGCTGCCACCACTGAGAGCAGGAGGGAGGCTTAGGTTTCTCTGGCAATGGAGGAAGCTAAGCTTTCCACCTGCCATTGCTGGCATAGGCCTCCACTCAATGTAAGTTTGAATTTTAGAAGATACATAATCCCAACAGAAATGATGGCAGCCACTGAGCTGGAGAGAACAGAGGCTAGGGCTGCCCAAGTGATAAAGAAAGCCAAGCTTCTGCAGCCCTATGCCTAGGCCTCCACTCTAGGCTACAAAGTTTCAATTATATCGCCTGCCTGGAGCCAGCAGAAGGCTTGGCTCTGCTACAGGCTACAAAGTTTCAATTGTAGGACATAAATTAATCCCAGATCCCAGGGCCTCTGCTTGGGTAGCTGGGGCATGGCCAGCCTGCAAACCACCATAGGCCCCTCACCCAGGCTGCCCCACACCCCAAGGAAACCCCCACCCTGATCTGGGACACTCTTCAGGGCAAACCAGCTGGTCCCCACCCATATACCAGGCCTCTATTCTATCTAATAAATGAGTAATAGGCAGATTGACCATCACTCCAACACACAAGAGGGCTGCCCCGATGTGGTCAAAGATCCTGCCCCCATGTGGACACAAGATGGCCACCACAAGATGACCAGCAGAGGAGGGCCGTTTGGAGGTTCCAGGCCTGCAAGGGAGGTAGTTGTGGGCTTCAGGCCAGCAGGGGAGGGCAGTTGGGGGAAATCAGGGGAGGGTAGTTAGGAGTGACCAGGCCAGCAGAGAAGGGAAGTTGGGATCAAACAGGCTGGCAGGGGAGCAGTTAGACATAAATTCAGCTGGCAGGGTAGTGGTTGGGGGGTGATCAGGCTGGCAGACAGAGCGGTTAGGGGCAATCTGGGAGGCAGGCAGGTGAGCGGTTTGGAGCCATCAGTCCTGGATTGTGAGAAGAATGTCCAACTGCCCGTTTAGGCCCGATGGTAGGATTGGGCCTAAATGGGCAGTCAGACATCCCTCGAGGGGTCCCAGATTGGAAAGGGTGCAGGCTGGGCTGAAGGACATCCCATGCCCCCCGTGCACGAATTTCATGTACCGGGCCTCTAGTATAGTTATAAGCAAATGTGTCTAAAAACATCCTATCTTCCCACCATTCATTCCCTGCTCTTCACTCGCTTAGCATGGAACCTAACTCCTCTACAAAGGATGTGTAAGCATCATTTTAAGTTACTGTGCAGAGCTCTAGTGTATGGGTGAATGTATAATAATTTCTTTAATCAGTGCATCCTCCATTGTTGGAGGTTTGGCCTGTTTCCTTCCAGTGGCAGCTGGTGGCTGCTCTTTGTGCTCCTGGCAGCTTTCCATGGAGACAAACCCTGGGGCCATCCCACCAAGGCACAAGCCTTGGTGGACGAAGGCTTGTCCCTGCTCAGGCAGGCTGGGCCAGGCTGCCCTCTGATGTCATGGAAAGTTGGCCGGCAGCTGCTGGCTCTCACCGGAGCTGGCTGACCAGGCTGGCATCCACCCCTTGACCGCAGCCTGGAGCCCGAATGCTCCAACAGGACATCAAGGGCCCAGGCAGGGCCTTCTGAGGCCTTGTTGCTCCATATTCTGCCTTCTTATTTCATCCCTTTGTTTTGTCCCCGAAGCCACTGTCCCTTCCCCCAACAGTAGCCCCCAAGGGACGGGAGCGCTGGGAGGGGTCTCTGGCCTGGTACTAATTATTTCCAAATGCCACTTGCGGCCAGGCTAGTCCAGGACAGACACTGGGTCTTCTCCCACTGCCCTAAAGTGGGAGCACATCACCATGCAGAGAGCACATCGCAGGGGCAGGGGCAAAGGAGTGAGGGTTCAGGCACGAGGTGAGGGTTTCCCTGGAAAAACGCCTCTTTAAGGAAAGACCCCCAAAAGACGGGATTGAGATGGGACCTGCTGTGTGCCGGTGGGAGGGCTCCTCACCAAAAGAATTGTAAGGGGCGCTCACGTTTACGTTCTTTCTCCACTCTGAGGCCCATCCTGGGGATGTGGGACCAAAGGGCCCCTGTGTGTGGCATAAAGTGAGAGCTTGATAAAGGTTTTTGTGAGTAAAAGGACGAAATGACCGTTGGACTCAGAATCACAGACTAGGCCGAGCACGGTAGCCCTTGGAGATCACCCGGCTCCTTGGTCTTAATCTCTTGTGGGCCAGGCACTTTGAGGAGGATCTAATACAGGTTTGGGTTCTTTTCTCCTGATATTTACTACTTTTCACACACACCCAGAGCTTTTCCTATGACTTGGAGGAATCCCAAACCCCTAGAGTCTTCCCAGGGGCTGTCTAACCCTCTTTTTTTACACCTGGCAGAACAGATGCTCAGAGAGGTCTGGAAACCTGCCCACAATCCCAGGAAGTGGTGGCCATGATCCTCTCATCCTCCTTTTCACCCCAGAGCTTGGAACCCTGTTCAGCAAGTTACCTGAGCTCTCTGGACCTCAGTTTCCCTCTCTGTAAATGGGGATACGCCGGATGCCTGCTCGGGTTGTTTGTACTAAGCAAGTGTGAGTGGAGCACTCAGAGTCCCCATGTCATAGTGTCTGTCCCCTGGGGCCTGAGCCCATCCACAACCTCAGCCAAGTACCCATGTTTGGGTCAAGGTGTCACAGGCAGGTGTGTGGCTGTGGGCTTTCATCTGCTGCTTTGTTGCGTAGGATGGGGGCTAGTTCAGTTCTCATCCAGGTTCAGAACACATAAAATCGCTTCTTTCCCAAGACACTCTTTTGCCATCTGGAGGAGTCATTTCCCCAGATCAGCAGGCCACAAGGTCAGCAGCAGGGCAGGGTTTTGACTGTCCCTTTAGTTATGAATGGGCAGAAGAGGGTGTGGCCATGGGCCTGCTGTAGTGACTGACAAGGACTAAGTGACCTTGACTTTCAACTGCAGTGCAAGGAAGTTGCATGAGGGACAATATCATGGTGATAATGAGATGGGCAGAACAAGTTGTAGAGCTTCCTGTGGGAGAATGAAATGTAAGATTAAGTCTAGAACATGGGACCTCATACCCCTCAATGCCTGGGTGCCTGTTTCTTACAAACACTCTCTTCTGTTCCAACTTCTGGGGGCAGGAATTGTACCTGAACTGCCCTTTTGATCTTGCGCAGGGTCTGGCACATAGTAGGTACTCAATAAATATTTGTAGAATAAATGCACCAACTGGGTTATAGCAGCTTAGACCTGCTGGCTCTGGTTCCGCCTGAGATCCAGGTTAGCGAGGGGACAGAAGCAGCCACAAACGCAGGTGGCACCCACCGATGTTCATGCAGCCACCTCCCTGCCCCAAACCCTTTGACGTGCCTGTTGGTATTGGGTATGTGAAGGCATCCGCTGGGCCACTGAGCACTTTCCTATCTGTGAGGCCCCACAGAATTCCCAGGGAGTTGGGCATTGTCCTGCCCAGAAAGCTCCACGTGGATCATTAATAATAGTGCATTTTATTAACAGAAAGCGGGCTTCAAAGAACTGTGGGTTTATGGGAAGAGACTTGGATGGAAGTCATTATTCCTGCTGCCCATCTTGCCACTCATTCTCGGTCTCCTCTGTCTTCCATTCAGCCCACGTTTGATCTTCTGCCTGTGCTCTTTTCTGCTGGCTCGGGGTCCGGGGGGAATGGGCTATTGTGTCCGTCATGGGAGGGGGGCAAACCCTTTGAACTGGCCTCTGGCTTTGGAGGAGCACCGGGCATGGAGGGACGGGCCTGAGGGAGCTCTGCCAGGTGCCTGGGGATGTGACATGGAGACAGGGGTGGTGAGGAAGCTTTCACAGGCCAGGTGACAATGGGGCTCTGGTTTGCACAAGCCTACTTGAGAAGGGCCAGAGTCTTTTTACTCTACCATCTCAAATAGGTATAACAACTGCAGTGGCTGAGATAGCTCATATACACTGAGTGCTTGCTCACTGTGTGCCATGCCTGTGCTGGGCAGGGGCATCTTCACAATAATTGTCCGCATTTTATAGATGAGGAAATGGAGGCTTCAATAGCCTGTCACTTCTCCACAGCCACACAGCTGATACCACTGCTGTGTGTGACCTGGGCTGTAATGGCTCAACTTTCTGAATTTCCCCCCTCACGTGTGAGATGGAAGAGTTGAACTAAGTGCATCTGGTTCTCAGTATGAGTCACATGAACTTTCATGTAAGTTTTGTCTGATTGTAGCAGGGCAGACCATGCAGAGATACTGAGCATCATTGCTTTGGCAACACAGCCCCTGGTCCCAAGGGAAATGCAAGGAAGGGAATTCTTCAGGATGTGCCTCTTCATAGCACATGGGAACATCTAAGGATAAAGCTGTGGCTTGAGGATGAGTTATAGTCATCAGGAATCACCTGTTGGGGAAGACCATCTGTAAAGGTAGTCAAGTGCAGCCCCCTGGAGGAGGGCGGGGCCTTGTGTGTAAGCTAGAGACCATGGACTCAGCCTTGGAGAAAGAAAAGAGGGAGACTGAGACAGGTGAGAGAACTTGAGAGAGACAGAAATAGAAATATCAAGAGAGAGATAGGGATGAGTTGCCATACAGGCAGATGGTGAGATAGTGAGAGGAAAGAGAGAAAAATAGAGAGAGAGAGAGAGAGAGAGAGAGAGAGAGAGAGAGAGAGAGAGAAGAAGAAGAAGAAGAAGAAGAAGAAGAAGAAGAAGAAGAAGAAGAAGAAGAAGAAGGAGAAGAAGGAGAAGAAGGAGAAGAAGGAGAAGAAGGAGAAGAAGGAGGAGGAGGAGGAGGAGGAGGAGGAGGAGGAGGAGGAGGAGGAGGAGGAGAAGAAGAAGAAGAAGAAGAAGAAGAAGAAGAAGAAGAAGAAGAAGAAGAAGAAGGAGAAGAAGAAAAGAGAAAGAAAGGAGAGAAAGAGCCAGAATGATGGAAAAACATAGGGGAATCCCCTGCCTGGGGAACCCTGGTTTACTAACCACTGCAACTTCTGGTGACTACTGTTCTGATGGCCCAAAGACAGCAGTGGAGGAGCAAACCCCAGCTCATCGCAGAGAGGTAAGGGGGGCGAGGGCCTGCACGGCCATCCTGAGCTTCAAGGCCTCAGAGGTGTGGGATGTGGAGGGAGAAGCTTGAGGTTCTTTAGGTTAAACCAAAATTATGATTGTCTGCCCCCAATTTCAGGAGGCAGCCAGATCGTCCCAAGCAGCCCGTGCTCTTTTTGTGTTTTATGGGAGCTGGAACATTGCGGGTGTTAAGCAAACACAGTCTCTCAAGTTCAATCACGGGAAGAAGCTGGATGGGAGCTATTACACAGAGCAGCTCTCGCAGCTGGAAAAATAAACCCACGAGCTGAGGTGGCCCAGTGGCAGCCCCGGGCCCCTAATCCAAGATGGCAGGAAAGCCCTCTGCTCTGTTGTAAAAGGGAGCCCTGGAATGGTCATCGAGCCCAGGTCTTCACTTGAAACCTCAAGGTTATGGACAGTCAGGACCAAACAGGCTCTTGGAAATGCATAACAATGGCAACTGCCCTTGGGGAGCATGGTTGAGGGGTCAGCCTCATCTGGTGCCTTAAAAATATCCTCCCCCACCCCCCCCCCCAAAAATAACCCTGTGAGGTAGGTCCTATTCCTTAACTCACTTATTTTCTAGTATTACTTTTAAGTTGTTCTTTTTATGGGGTAGCCCCGTTTCACTGGCAGGAAAACTGAGCTCTGCTTTCCACAACTAGTAAAATGGCAAAGCCTAGGCTTACATCCCAGGTCTCCCACTGTCCCTGCATTGCTGTCCACCTAGCCAGTGTGAAGATGCTGCAGGTCCTTCCAACAGAGAAAACAGGGAAGACCTGGCTGTGGTCACAGAGCATTCCTCCCCTTGGCCTTCCCTCCCCCCATTGCCAGGGGTTGGAGATAATGCACAAGGGGCCAGCTGGCATCTTCTTTCCAGGGAATAGCATGGGAATGCAGCCTTGCCCTTCTTTCTAGACCTTCTCTTTCATTGCAGGCAATCTGTACCCTCCCCTCCAACCCTGGCAGCTTCTTTAGGGTAGTGAAGAGGGGAGGGGAGGTGTGGTCCCAGAGGCTGAGACCTGGTAGATGATGAGCAGCTACTGCTGTTGGTGCAGCATCTCTTTTGTTTCCCCTTTCCCTGGCGACACGCGTTGCTTTTCCTGCAGGAACCTCTCCCCCTCTGATCCCATGACTGGAGGAGATGTCCATCCCCAGACTCTCCCCTGCCCTTCAGACTGGCTCAAATATGACATCGTGTCTCTGTTACCAGTGTCTTCACCTGCAAGCAATGGAATGTGCAACTAACAATAACTTCGACCATAAAGACATTTAATTATCTTCCATAAGAAAACAATCCAGAAGTTTGGTGCAACCAAAGACTCCGGTTTTTACCATTCTCCTGGTTTCACTGTGCGAGGTAGTTGCCTTGTGGTGGCTGGTGACACGGCTGTAGTGGCTGCTGCATCATGAATGCCTCTCAGAGCAAGGGTGCAAGAGTCTTCCCTCTTGCCGACCTGGTTTTTATCCTGGAGAGAAGACACTAGCATACTTCTCTTTATATTTATAGAATTCAGGTTTCCTGCATGGACCGCTAGCTAGCTCTCTGAATGATGTAAGTTGTTCAGGTGTAATACCTGGATTTTTTATTTTTGACATGGCTAGCTCCAAGTAGAAATCCAGAGGTGTCTTGCCTTGTGATGGAAATAGATACTGATGGAATTGGGTACAGAGTGGACTATTGTGAAGGGGTGGGGATGTAGGGCAGTGTGTGGGACTGCCTTTCTTAGAGGTCTTGTGAAATATACTGCATTGTTTTTCTTTTGTTGTTGTTGTTTTGTTAATCCTCACCTGAGGGCATTTTTTTCCAGTGGGGCCAGGGATCGAACCTGCAGCCCAGATATGTGCCCTTGACCAGGAATCGGTCCTTTGGTGTGTGGGCCAATGTTCCAACTACTAGACAACATGGGCCAGGGCGGGAATGTATTGTTTTTCTATTGCTGCATAATAAAGGACTATACACTTAATGGTTCGATGGCACCTTTGAGAGGGGAACATGTAAGTCAAGTCTCAAAAAGAAAGAGTCAGTTATTCAGAGTTGAGGAAAAGGGAATTTAAATGAGATGGTTTGATGAAACATCGTGCCTGACACATAGAAAATCAATGGTGGCTGTGGTTTTTATTGGCTTCAAGGTCAGGGAAGTGGTGAGAAAAGAAGCTTTAGGTCAATGGCAGTGGATGAAGCTGGTTGAGAAAACTGAGCTTTAGCCTGTAGCAGGGGAAGCCTGCGATGGTTTTGACAACTGAATTATTGCCCTTGCTGCTGTTGGGAAAGGGCTGGACAATAGAGGGAAAGGGACAGTGATGTTTGTCGCCAGTGGTTGGATGGTCCCTGACTGCTTATGCCCGTCTCATTCTTCCTCAGTATTCTCCTTTCCCACTGCCCGCCCCCCCCCCCCCCCCAAGCCTTTGGAGTCCAGGGGGAGACAAAACAACAGCTGGTGTATTGATACCTCATGCTGAGCAGCCCTTTGCAGTTTGTAGAGTGCTTTCGTGTCTCTTTTCCTCAGAACAGGGAGGGGAAGTGGTCATGTGCTCTCTCCATGTCACAGCTGAGAAACCAAGTCCCAGGTCAAGAGGGTTTGCCCTCACTGAGCCCAGGAAAGCCTTGTCCCTCCTCGTTTGTGTGTGTTGGGGGTGGAGGTAGGAATGAGGGGCACTGCTTTGAAGGGGCAACACCCTGTGGTTAACCGCTTGCCCACCAGAAAAGCAGCCAGTGTATGGCAAGGACATTCCTCTCCCTGGGTTGCGCCAGCCTCAAGACAGAAAGGAAACCAAGCGGGTTTACAAGCTGACGCGACAAGAGACACTGGCTCATAAACCCACTCTGCTTGGTCTCCTGGCAAGCTGCGTTCGTCATAGTCTCTCCTGTCGCATTCTTTCTTCTCCACGTGTCTCCCGGCCATTAATTCGCTGGCTTTGCCAAGGTTCTCAGGCTCCTCCATGACCTCCTGTCCTGCCCAGGAGCTTCCCTGGGACAGGAAATTCACCCACTCACTCCTTTGTTCCTTCTCATATCCATTTCTTTGTCCATCATTTGTTCATATGTTCATTTGTCCATCCATCCATTCATCTATCCATCCATCCATCCATCCATCCATCCATCCATCATCCATCCACCCACTCACCCATCACCCTTAGAGTCATTACTGTGCTCTGGAGGTTATGAGGGTGGATTAAGAGTGGCCCTGTCCCAAGAGGCTCTGGTTGTTGTGATATGTCAGGTGGCATGAAGAGAAGGAAAAGCCTAAGGGAGGTGTTGGCGATGATGATGATGATGATGATGATGATGATGATGATGGTGTGGGCAGATACTTGGGAACATCACCTTAGGCTCAGTCTCCCCAGAAGGCACTGGAATTGGAAAGGAAGAGCCTGGTTCAGATGGTCCAGAGATGTCTAAGGACCTTCTGGATTTGATGTGATGTCACAGCTTCTCCCTGAGTCTCATCAGGGAGAGGAGTTGGACTTATAGAAGCCCCCATGACTTAGGAAAGGTGGATGCTGGCCTTTGGATATGCCTCCTAATCAACCTTCTGTCTCAACATTTCCTCCCACCCCACTCCATGGGAGAGTGGTCCTTTCAAAACACAAATCTGGCCATATTCCTCTCCTTTCTCAAAACTTTCTGTGGCTCCCCATTGCCTTTAGGATAAAGTACAATATTCTTTGCTTTGCCCCAGAGTGTCTTTTCAGGCTCCTCTTCCTCTGCATTTTCCCTAGAACCCTGTGTTCTAGCTTATTCCATGGGCACTCCCAGGCCTCTGTGTCTCCTCTCACTCTGCTTCCTGTCCAAGTGGCATGCTGGTCAACTGGCTCTACAGAAAGGAAAACACCACAATGCTGATTTGTAGCATTTGCCGATTTCTATGGTGTAAATACTCCCATTATGACTGATTTCAAGCTACTGCTAACATCACTGAAAGCAGAGTTGGGAAGAGATGCCAAGTATGGGTTCTTGCAAGTCCTTCCCCCTTTCTCCACCTGAGGCAGAACAGTGTCCAAGTTAAGAGCACTGCATTCCCAGTTTCCTGTGTGACCTTGAGCAAGCTACTTAAGCTTTTTAAGCCT
This sequence comes from Antrozous pallidus, assembly GCA_027563665.1. NCBI lineage: Eukaryota > Metazoa > Chordata > Mammalia > Chiroptera > Vespertilionidae > Antrozous > Antrozous pallidus. Next base: position 15,238,599 of record CM050520.1, read on the forward strand.
CTGTTTTCCCTTCTCTAAAATGGGAAGAGGAATTAATAATAAAAAAGGGGGGGGGAGATAGTGGGGCAATATAATGTAAGAAAAAATATCCTGTGTGTAAATTACATCTAGAAAATTCTTACTTCAGAAAATTAATTTCCATTTGTAATGCTAACAGCAGGACACACATGAAAAACACACATGTGTCAAAATAAGCCAAAGGAAAATCATTTGAGCAAAAATAAAAAGAATCCCAAGTCTAATTTACAGAAAAGATTTCTTAATTAACTTTTGGTCAAGAATATGTTTGTATAGTTTCAGAAAACAACTCCAAGACCATACAGATTCCTGCAGCAAAGAGGAATTGACAGGTCTGTTCCAACCACGAAGATAGCCCAGAGATGGAAGACACTGATGACACCTTGACATGCTAGCAGTCAGTAGCTGTGTGTCACTGCAAGTTGCCCAGGACCAAACCAGAGAGGGTGGAACCTGCATTGCCACCATTTGTCCACCATCCAGATACCATTGCTGACATGTACACATAAGGAACTATTTGACATTGAAACTGGGACTCAGAACTGTCGGACATTGAAACTGAGATTCAAACGTTTTTTTGTTCTTATATATTTATTTCCAGTATGCAGATGCAAGATTTTTTTAAAGAAAAGAAACGGGGGGAAAATAGATACAAAGACGAAGCATTGAACAGACTGTCAAACTACAGTGGGAAGGCAGGGGAGGGTGGGGGGCAGGGGCTGTAAGAGATCAACCAAAGGACTTGTACGCATGCATAAAAGCATAACCAATGGATACAAGACACTGGGGGTGGGGCAGGTGAGGGCATGGGCTGGGGGATAGGGGAGGCCAGGGGGAGATTAATAGGAGGAGGGAAAGGAAACATATGTACTCCTATTTGTAATACTTTAAATGATAAAATAAATTTAAAAAATAAAATAGGGAGAGGGATAATATCTCCTTCATAGGACCATTGTAAGAATAAGATGAGAGGATGTATGGAAGTGCTTAGTACAATACCTGACACCTGGTTAGTGCTTAATAAACTGTCCATTGTCACGTGCTTCCCCATTTTTCATCTCCAGCTCAAAGCCACCGCTTCCCTGAAGCCTTGGGTGATTTCTTCATTGAACAAAGCCACTCATTTTATACACCAAAGCATATTGCTCACGCCTTTCTTTATCACTGAAGTCATTTTAACTTGCAATGTGATTACTGGGTCTGAAGACCCAGCATATGTCCTGTGCCTAATTTCTTGTTGTATTCTTTGTGTTTTGCAGAGCTAGGCACACAATAGGTGCTCAAATCCATCTTTCGGGACGATTGGTGAGGTCATGCATGAAGCAGGGGTGTTTGCGGTGGGGAGAGTGGAAGGCAGGAGACAGAGATATGGATGGACATTGGTGTCCCTGGTAGGAGGTAGCAGGGAGAGGAGCTAGTGGCATATGTTGGATGAACTAGTATGTACACACGAGTGAAGATAGACATCTGGCCAGGTGGGCCCACCTGGACGGCCAGGTGGCCTTCATTTCTTGTAGCTGAGAAGGTCACAGCTCTCCCAGCTGGGGAACAGGAGCCAGCTCCCAGGGATGGGCTAGTCTGCGATGGCAAAGCAGGCAGCCTGGTTATTAGAGAGAAGCCAGCACAGGGCTGAGACTCAACGGAAAAATAAATCCACATCATGCCAGACAGGCCTGGTTCCAGGCTGGGCGAGTTAATAAACCGGCTCTGAGGTGGTTTGGAGCCACTGTGGAGAGGCTGGGGAGGAATTTCTCATTTCTCGTAAAACCTTAACAGTGCTAGTCACTTCCAGTGATTCCGAGGGCTCAGAATAGCTACCAGCAGCAAGCTGCAGGGACACCTCTGGGGCCGCTTTGTTTCTCTGGGGAGCAGAGCTGGGCCTGTGGGGAATACACATCTGTCCCCCCTCGCTGGATCACGAGCAGCTGTGAACTCACTGAGAGCAGGGACAGGTCTGGCTGGCACGGTGCCTGGGACATGAGGGGCCCTGTACGCCTTTGCCGATTGCCACTGAGTAACCAAGGGGCCTGTTGGCTCCACTCCGGTCCCTGCTCTCTCCTAACATTTCTCCACTAGTTTCTTTTCTTAAATTGGTTTCCCACTAGAACATCAGTGTTCTGCTCACTGCCGCATTCCCAGGGCCTTGAGCAGTGCGCAGCATGTGGTAGGAGCTGAATGGAGGGATGATTGAGGTGGAAACCATCTTGTAAACGTGCCTCTAGGATTCTCAGGAGGGCATCAGCCTACCACCACTCCATGGGCCACACCCAGCTCCTCCCAGAGGCCCTAGGCCTGCTCTAGCACAGGACATCCCAGAGACCCACCTGGCCACATTAACCCCTTCTTCTGTCCTTGGCCGCTCCTACTCATGTTCTTTCCACTGCTTGCTCTCTGGCTGGGCTGGGGGGCAAGAGAGGACACCTGCATGGTCAGGACATAGGCTCCAGGCAGCCACTCCAGTGCACCCCAGCAGATGAGTGGAGGGCTCTGGAGCCAGACTTACAGGGTTGAATCCCAGTTCAGCCCTTACTGCCTGCATGAGCTTTGGCAAATTACCTAATCTCTCAAAACGTGCCTCACGTGCCCCCTCTGGCAGGACTGTTGTAAGAATGAAAGGAGAAGAACGAAAAGAGTGTAGGTTAAGATCCTGACCTGAGGTGAGTCCCAGCTCTGCCACTCGCCAGCTGTGTGACTTTGGGTGAGTCACTTAACTTTCTGGACCTCGGTTTCCTGGTTTATAAGACCGGAGATATTGCAGTACTGCGTCCCTCTGAGAGTTCACTGAGACAATGCACCACAAAGAGCCTGGCATACAGTGCGCACTTAGCACAAGCTACTTGTATGATCCTGGATCTGAGCATAAAGCCTGGCACATAGGCTGTGCTTTGTGAGGGGGGTAGAGGAGTGGGGAGTGGGGAGCGTTATTTCCTCCCACCCTGGCTGAGGTCAGGCATGGCCCCTGGGAAGCCTTGGCCCCTGTTGGGACCTCTCTGTTTGTGCAGGCTGCCTCCTGTCCCACCCTCGGCCTGGGTTTCTGGTGAGGGGCAGCCACCCTGGGTCAGGGCAGGGCCTGGAGCAAGGAGGGCCTTCAGCTTTCAATTTCTGCAGCTCCCCCTTCCCTTCCTGAGTCCATTCCATCCCTATTAGCTTCCTGGCTGCCCCAGCTCTTCCTCTCTCCTTTGAAATCCCTGCCCCTGTCCCGGGTCCTCCAGACATTGCACAAAGGCTTCTTGGATTCCAGCCTCGGCCCCAGAAGCCAGCTCCGTAATTCAATTACCGCGAGGAGGATTTCTCCTTTCTTTCCCCCCTCTTTCTCTCCCTTTCTTTCTTCCATTTCTTTTCTTTCTTTCTTTTTTTCCCTCCTCCTTTAGATCAAAAACAAAAAGACAGGCATTGTGACCCTCAGAAGACGCTGTGACTGCAAAAGTCCTTCTGGGCTTCAGCCTCCACTAATGAAATACCAAGAATGTTCTCCCTCCGAACACGTGTGTGCGGCATTTGATGTGTGTTCTTTGTTTGGGGCTTCTTTCTTGTGCCTCCTGTTCGATGCTGGGGGGGCCATGTAGAGTCCCTACCAGAGACTGACAGCTGTCCCCCTGTCTGCCCAGCCTGGCCTCAGGAGGCCACCTGCTGGACCCAGGAGTAGAGGCTGTCCAAATAAGGCATTGCTCCAGTTCTGAGCTGGATGTTTATTCTTTGCAGACCTTACTCCCGTAAAATCTGTGGCTGGGTCATTGCCTGGAAGAGCAGGCCAGGGGATGCGGTGGGGGACGGGGCAGTCGGGGCTGAGTCAGTCCCTGCCCTAGTTCAGGCTCCTTTATGTTGTGTGATGGAGGCATGTCACTGGCCTTACTGGGTCTTGCTTGTCTGTGGACCATGGTGCTGTTGGCAGTCCATTAGACGTGGGCATGGTATCCACCATGTTTCCGCCTCTACGCCAGGGTTTGTGGACAGAAATGAAAAGAAACAGCAACACGCACACCCTAGACCTTCAGGAGTTTAGAGAAAATGGTCTTGGAAGCACTTTCTGGCTCTGACATTTAAAAACAGCCATGACACAGAAAAGACACATGAGCTGGTTAGGCAGGGGCTAACAGGAAGCCAGGTGTCAGAGATAAAATATTTTTGTTGCCTTTTTAGTAATTTTTCTGGAATAAATGGTGTCTTAAAGGCAAAAGGACTCTGAGTATTCGGCTACTCCAGTTCTTCACCAATTAAGGAAGTCCTTCAAAAAATGGAAAGGCCAAATGCTCTTCTCACATCTGCCAGAAGAGACAGCTGCCCTTAGGGGGCAGCACAGAGCACAATGGGGGAGCTGGTCTCTGAGTAAGCATCCCTCACTCACTCCACTTCTGCCCCCACAAGGCCTCACAGGGGAATATTCATTACATATTAAATGGAGAAAAACTGGACAATTGAGATAAGCAAGGAAAGAAAGGTTAAAATCCTCCTCCACCTGCCAGGGGTGTGCTGTGGACAGGTGTCAGCCTGGGGTGTGGGGGTGTGGTTCAAGCCCAACCTGGACGAGAGACGGCACTTTCCAGGTGACCTCAAAAGCACACTCAGAACCTGCTTTGCTGATGCTGAGACCTCTGACTCGGTGATACCACCTGGCCAGTGGCTAGAGGATACCAGGTTTAACACCACACACAATAGGGTCAATAATCCCATTTCCCCATGCCCCTACCCCAGGAGTTCAGTGTAGACTCCAGAAACTTCTTCCTCTATTCCCACTTAGCATGCTGCCCTCATTCTTGTCGACGCTGTCTGTGAACTTATTTACATGTCTATCCTCCTCTTCTAAGCCTCCATAGCTCTCACGGTGTCTGAGCCACGTAGGGCATTGCACAGGGCTTGGTATACAGTAGGCACTAAATGAATACACACATCGCCTCAGTGCACTCCTGGCTGGAGATCTCTGTAAGCTAGATTGGTCCTCAAACCCAATGACAGAGATGTAGTCAGCAAACTGTGGCTCGCGAGCCACATGTGGCTCTTTGGCCCCTTGAGTGTGGTTCTCCCACAAAATACCACAGCCTGGGCAAGTCTATTTTGAAGACGTAGCGTTAGAAGAAGTTTAAGTTTAAAAAATTTGGCTCTCAAAAAAATTTCAATTGTACTATTGATATTTGTCTCTGTTGACTAATGAGTTTGCCGACCACTGACTAGAGCAAAACAAATAACAACAACAACAACAACAACAAAAAAAAAAACAACAACAGAAAACTTCAAATCTTTATTCTCTAGTCCTGAGACAAATTTTCTTCCTTCCTTCCTTCCTTCCTTCCTTCCTTCCTTCCTTCCTTCCTTCCTTCCTCCCTCCCTTCCTTCCTTCCCTCCTTCCTCCTTCCTCCCTCCCTCCCTCCTTCCTTCCTTCCTTCCTTCCTTCCTTCCTTCCTTCCTCCCTCCCTCCTAAAATTACTTTTAGGAAACTAAACTTGTCCTTTAGTTTCCTAAAGGTAATTACTAGATATCCATCCATCTATCTGTCTGTCTGTCTTTCTAGATCTACAAGGAGGGCAGCGTTACTCCTTTGGGACACCTAGTGGGTGAGGGAAAACAATATACTAGTAAGTTACTATAAAGAGTAGCTATTATTCTTCTGACCCAGGTTACTTGCTTCTTCCCGTTTATCTTATGCAATCATCACACTTTGCTGAGATATCGAGAAAATGGAGCCTCTGAGAAGATAAAGACTTGTCCAAGGGTGTTGTGCCCATCATGAGTATAGTTTATCGAATATTTTTGGTTGAACTTCATGACACCTGGTAGGACTGTACTTCCCTTAGAATTATCCGTGGCCAGGCACTTGCTTTAGCTGATAAAAAGCGAGTGCCTTTTCACCTTCCACTGCCCAGGCTCATGATTGCATTTCAGATGGTGGAGAGCCCTGTTGACGTCTTGGTTCTGGAGGGAGGGTATCATGGCACAGAGCCTCCCACCAGTTTGCAGTTAACTTGCTGCGTGAGTGAGAGATGGGCCTCGTTTGAAGCCTCAGGAGGTTTGTTGCTGTAGCTTAACCCAGCCCCTCCTGAGGCAAACAGTTACAAAGCGAGTGAGTTGGCAGAGACGGAAGTTGAATCTCAGTGTGTCTGGCTCTACAGCCATTTCTGTTCCCACTATGCCCATAGTCCTTGTGGCCGTGTTTTGGGGGCACATGGACTGTCCTCTGGTGAGAGCGCAGCACCTTGACTGTGTTGCTGATGCACATGTGGGGAAGTCCCCTCCTTTGCAAGCTCAGACAGGTGAGTCTGCCACAGGTCATTGTAGTAAAGAGAGTTGAGTGAGCAATGGGTAGTATAAAAATCGCAATCACAATAACAAAAAAGGACAACTAAAGGGTGCTTACCTTGCATTACCTATTGTGTTGAATACTTCAGATCCTCACAACCACCCTCAGAAGTGGGAACTATTATTTTATCCACTTCACAGATTTAGAGAGGTTTAGGAACGTGTCCAAGTTGATCCATCCTTGTATCATGAAAGGGTTTCCTAGCAGTCAAGGCAAAAACGGAAAGCAATTGATTATACACATTGCATTGTCTTTTGAAAGAGAAGTGTTCAGCGCTGGGAAAAGTCTGACTTCCCAAGAAAATTAAAGTTTTTCCCTGGTCATTTATAAGGACTCCTTAGAGTGCATGACTTTTTATAAAACTTTTTGTTTCAAAATAATCTCAAGGTCATAGAAAAGTTGCAAGAATAGAACAAAGATCGCTCTGTACCCTTTACTCAGATTCAGCCTTGTTAACATCTGGCCCGTTTGCTCTATCATTCTCTCGCTATAGACAAATGACTGTTAGTTTTCCAGACCATTGGAGAGTAAGTTGCAGACATGATTTCTCATCTAGATTCGGATCCAGACTCACATATTACATTTAGTTGAGATATCTTTCTAGATTCCTTTCATCTAGAATAATTCCCCAGAGTTTTTATTGATATTTTTCCAGAGCAGCCTTTTTATTTATAGGATGTCCCTCAAGTTAGGCTAGTATGAGGTTTCTTCCTGCGTAGATTTGGCCTATGCATGTTTGATGGGGATGTCGCTGCAGTGATATCCTGCCCTTCTCAGTACATCACATCAGGAGGCTCACGGTCCTGTGTGCCCCATCAGTGTGGATGTTGACTTTATCTTCTTGAATAGGGGTGTCTGCCAACTTTCTATGATGCAGAGTTACTATTTTTCCTTTATAGTTAGTAAGTGATTGTGGGGAGATACTTTGAGACTTTGAACATATCCTATGAATCCTCGAACTTTTACACTCTAGTTTTAGTACCTATTGATGATCTTTAGTGCATTTTAAAAAACAGTGGCTTTATTAAAGCTAAAACATTTCTTCCCAAGACAATTTCTCATATAGAGCCACTATGGACATCTGAAAGATCATCTCTGCTCACAAAGACCATTTTCAACTCACCGGACTGACCAAAGGTTCTTGATATCCCTTGAATGCTTGTCCCAAGGTGGGGGGAGGCGGGGGAGGCGGAAGACTGTGGAAAACCTGGAGTCATTCCCAGTATTTGGGGGTGAGCAAAAGCTGCTACTCTTTGTAGGAATAGGTGATAGAAGGAAGAAGAGATTCATATCTGGACAACCAAATCTGTTTAATTAATTTGCTAGGGCTGCCTTAGAAATATCACGCACAGGGTGACTTAAACAACGGAAATTTGTTTTCTCAGAATTCTGGAGGCTGGAAGGCCAAGATCAAGGGACCAGTAGGGCTGGTTTCCTCTGAGACTTCTCTGCTTGGCCTACAGATGGCCATGTTCTCACTGTGTGCTCACTGGCCTTTTCTCAGCGAGCATACATCCATGGTATCTTTTTTTCATCTTATAAGAACACCCACCATATTGGATTAGGGCCCACCTTTGATCTCATTTCATCTTAGTTTCCTTTTAAAAGGCTCTCTCTTCAAATATAGTCACATTGGGGGTACAGGTTAGGACTTCAATAGATGAATGGGGAGGGGACACAATTCAGTCCATAACACCTGGAGAGGGGGGAAAATCAGGAGAACTAGAGAATGACCTAGAAGTGTACACGTTCCTCCCTATACCAATATTAAACCTATAGAGCCAATCCTTTAGATTTCGTCATGTTCCTTCCTTAAATCTGGCCCTTGGCTCTCTGCACACTTTGTTTATTACTTCTTGGCAACAAGGGGTCCATATATAAAGAGAAACTCCTCAGGTCCAGCCACAAAGTCTTTCTTCACTTTGGAAAGACTCTCCTTCTTCAAGCTCTACTCTCAGAGAGCTCATCAATGAAGCACGCTGAGGAGAGTCCTCCTCATAGTCTCAGCTTCTTGAGTCTCAGAGCTTAGCTTTCTTCCTCTGGCATCAGTTGCAGCTACCTCTGACTCTTTTTCCTGCTTCTAAATCCTGCTGTTCCTCCAGTAGTCCTTCACTGAGTCTGACGCACGAAGCCCCAAATCCACATGGGCGCGGTCCCAAGAGTTTTCTCTCTTCCAGACCCTCCAGGGTGGTGCCAAGTGGGAGGAGGTGGAACGCAATTCTCTGCTTTCCTGCAACTCAGCAAATTGCACTTTATGAGTTTTAATCCACATGAAAGGGCCCCCCAACTAAGTCTCTCTGGGTTCATTTGGAATGTTGAATTAATTTGGAAAACAAGGGGAAAAAGCAACTTGGTTTCCGCCCAGCGAGGGATCATGACATTTTACCAAGTCCTGTCACCCCTTTGCATTTTCTTCATCTCCTTCGTCAGTACCTCCTTCCAGAACAACCACAGGTAAAGTGGGAATGATGACAAAATCCGTCCTCTTGTGAAGGTCACATTGTGTGTGTCATTATTCACTCAAAATGGGGAGAGAGCCCTTGACTGGGCCTAGGACACCTTGGTTCTAATCCTGCTCCTCATTGTTGACCTTCCCCAATCTTTCAGAAGTCCTTGAACTCTGTATGATGTCAAGGCCCACGAATGGTTTATTCTCAGGAAAGTGGCAGCTACTGGCAATCCTCTCCTATAAATCCTTGTATCTCAGATCCAATCTCTGCATGGCTGCTAGGGTGATCTGGCAACATAAATTGGCTTACTCAACCTCACTGTGCTTAAATCCTTCGGTGATTCCCAGCTGATCTGAGGGCAGAATCTGTTATCATCATCATGGCTTGGGAGTCCCTGTATCACCCAGCCTCTGCTTATTTCTCCAGCTCTTTCCTGGACCACACTCACTCCCCTCTAGTCACCCAGATGTCTTCATTCCTGCATGCCCCTCTAGCCACACCACCACTGTACATGGTGTTCCTTTGTCCTAGACATGCTTCATCGCCACCTCTTTTTTGGATCTACTAGACACCCACTTTTTCTTTAGCTCTCAGTTAGGTGTCGACTTCTTCCGGGAAGCCTCCTGGACTAAGTCAAATATTACCTTTGTTCATTCCCCGACACCAAGTTTCACTTCTTTGAAGCAGTTGCCCACCCAAAGTCATTCTCCATTTGTGTGTGTAGGTGATGGTTTTATGAACGTCTGTCTTTTCCAATAGATAATGAGATTTGGAAGGCAGGGCCTAATAGGGTAGCTGAAACACGGTCGGCACTTGGAAATAATTGGTAAACGAATGAATGAATACATGAATTAGTACAGACATTAGTTCCCCTTGTTTAAGTCATTAGCTGCAAATGACCCTAGATAATTTTTTAAAAATTTACGAGAGAGAGAGAGAGAGAGAGAGAGAGAGAGAGAGAGAGAGAGATTGATTTATTGATTGCTTCCTGCACATGCGCTGACTAGGGAATCAACCCAAAACCTGGGTATGTGCCCTGACTGGGAATTGAAGCTGCCACCTTATCATATACGGGACAACACTCCAGCCAAATGAGCCACATCGACCAGAGCAACCTTACATCATTCTTGAGGAAAGACCAGGTGTATCCTGCCCCAGCACACAGGTGCTCCAAAGGCAGGTGGCTATTGGCACTGCTGGCCAGCAGCCGGGTCACTGACATTTCCTGAGAACTTGGTGCAAAGCCAAGGTGAGGAGCAGCTCCTGCTCATCTGTAAGGGGTCATCCATATAGCATCCAATCACGGGGCTGTGGAGAAGATTAAATAAGAAATAGTATGTAGGAGGCTTTGCACAGTGCCTGGTACAGAACAAGTGCTCAGATGTCTATCCATTCTTCTTTTAGTATCTTCTTCATCGCATTGTCTGCCAATGTGCTCCCCTGGAGCACAATGAATCTGGAGCCAGGACTGCTGTTCTGAGTTCGCCTGCACATTCCTCCTTCTTCTTTCTTACAGATTTTTGTTAGCTGGGGCTCTTGTTGGTGCTGCTGTTCAGACCTGCACAGGCTGTGGCTGTCCACATCTTCATGAGCAGGAGTGTTAACTGGGAACATCATTCTGGACCAGCACAAGAGTGTGGAGGTGAGGCGCTTTGCAGGAGAGCATGCCCGTGGATCTTGGTGCACACTGAGGATTGGGGCGTTGGTACATCTCTGTGGAGAGCAAGTGAGGCTTCAGAAAAAGGAATCTCTATTGGGGCCATTCCCATGATAGGGAAGCATGAGCCTGAAACTTCAAGGTTGACAGACCTGGATTCAAATTCTGCCTCTCTTCAGGAAATATATGAGCATTGCCTTTCCAAATAGGGTAGGATTAGGGGGCACATGATAGAAGGTGCCACTTCCAAAATGCATCCCATAGGGACACATTTCTCTGCTCCAATGCCCTACCTGAGTTCACCATAACCTCTCCCGTCTCCTGCTGCAGATGCTGCTGGTCTCCCTCCTTCCACTCTCCCCAGCCCTCCTCCATACCCTCAAATCCATTCTCCATGCAGCAGCCAGAATAATCATTTTAAGAGGTAAGTCAGATCATATCTCCATTTGCTCAACCTTCCATTGCTTGTCGTCACACTTGGATACAACCCAAACCCCTTACTGTGACCTAACAGGTAATAAAACCTGGCTCCTGCCTTCCCCTCCACCTCATCCCATCCCCCACTCCACCACTCTGCCCCCTCCAGTCACTCTCCCTTTTCTATGCTCCCCAAACCCTAAAGCTCATTTGCCACCTGCTGTTCGTCTTTCTAGAACCTTCTTCCCCTTTCACCTGCCAGGTTCCTTCTGGTCATCCAGGTGTCAGTGCAAATCCCCCATTTTCAGACAGGCCCTTCCTGAGTCAGAAATTTAAAGAAATGCCCCATCCCCCGCCTGTTTTTTCATAATTATTACCAGTTGACATGATTCTCTCCATTTTGTTGTTGTTGTTTTATTTCTCTGCTGAATATCAGATCCACAAGCACAGGATTTTCTGGTTTTGTCAACTCCCCTATCCCCAGTGGTGAGAAAGTTTCCTGGCCCATATTTGCTCAACAAATATCTGTTTACGAATGAATGAATGAATGAATGAATGAATGAAGAGGGGGATGAAGCCGAAAATGGGACCCTCTCAGCAAGGGTATGGTCAATAGCTGTAACAAAGAAATCCCAACACACAGTGACTTAAACAACCTAGAATTTCATTCCTCTCTCACATAGTCCAGAGCTGGTGGGACAGTTTTAACATCTTTGTCACATGGCTCCCAGGTGTCTGTTCCAATTCCAGACACCTCTCAGTTAACAGGGTGGAAGGAGGGCAGAGAGCAGAGATCTGAACTTGGACCTGCTCAGGGCAAGACTCAGAAACTCACTTTACACTTTTGCTAGCATCCTATTGGCCAAAACTTAGTCAGATAGTCTGACTGAGTTGCAAAGGAAACTGAGAAATGTAGCCAGGTGTCTAGTTATAATTAAATTACGATAGGAGTTAGGGCCAACTCACATTCTGCCACTAGTATCCAGAGCTGCCCTCAAGGGCTGAGGCACCTCTTGCTCTGCTTGTTGACCCCAGAGTAGCCTCCCACAAATGCTGGGGGAGTGAATGAGAGGATGGAGTCTGGAAAGAGCCCTCTCTGAGCCTGACCGAGAGTGAAGCTGGATCCCAGAGCAGGACGAGACCTTCCGTGTGGTGTCAGGGCTGACGCTGGCCCCCTCGTAGGTCGATGGTGCTTCTGGGTTGATGGGATGGGGAAGCAGAGGATGGGATGGGAAGGTTGAGGAGTAAACCAGGAGGTTGGGGCCCAGGCCACAAGGCAAAAGCTGAGACTCTGACTTCTTTCTACCTTCTTTCTACCTCTGGCATCTTTCTCACCTAAGGCTGGAGCAACTGGGTCCTGGATTCAAATTCAAATTCTGCCATTCAGCAGCTGTGCACAAACCAATGGACTTTCTGAGCTTTCATGTCCTCACCTGTAAAACAAGAACAGGTCAAAAATGAAGCCAGTGGGTGGGAAAATGCTGGCTACAGTGTTCCGGGCACTTACTGATGCTGCTCTTTTGTTAAAATATATTCTTTTCTTGAACTAGACTACATCATTATTTCACTGAACAGAATCATGCTTCAAAGGAGGGATCATTAAGCCCACTTCACAGATGAGGAAACTAAGGCTGGAACCTAAGGAGCACCTAGACTGTGAGGGGCACAGCGGATGCTAACCAGGGCTGTGGACCCCCAAAGCCTGTGGGGTTTTTTTTTCACTACACCCAGAAACCTCTCAAGTTGATGTTATTCGTGGAAACATCCTTCACCTCATGCTTGTAACTGATTATGAACACCTGGAGCGCACAGCACAGAGGATCCTTGTAGCCCCGTTCTTGGAGCCAGTGGACATCTCCACTGTTGGGGGTGCAAATGTCCCCATCTTATGGGGAGGCACGATACTTAGGCTCATAAAACCAGTGAAGGGATCCAGGGAGGAATGGATGTGGGCAATGTACCTCCCACCCATGGTGCAATGTCCAACCTTCTCTCCTTCCCCTGGACCCATGCCAAGCCTGGGAGCCAGGCAGGTTTTGGACAATACCACCTGAAATTAGAGTGGACAGGCAAGAGGGGTCCGCCCCTTGGTCTTCCAGGGGGAGGGGGCATCCTCACATAGCTGAGGGATGAGTCACACACCCCTGGGGGACTTCCCTAATTACCCACAGGTCTGTGGCTTGACAGAGTCCAGCCCCAGAGTGCAGGGAGCTGGGAAGCACAGTGGCTGGAGTGGCTCATCTGAGGTCAGAGAAGGGGGTGTCTTTGTGCCACCTGCTGGGAGTCTGCAGGGTTCTCTGGGTCAGAGGAGCCAGGCCAGTGCCCTGGGGCCACACAGTGACCTGCTCAGCTGCGGTGAGAGAGAACTGGCTGTGCGTTCCATTCAGACACTGGGACCTTGGGGACTCCCTCACCCTCACAGAATCTGAGCTGCAGCCTCTGAGAAAAGGGGTCACCATGGTGCGCTCTTCACAGGGGGTCGCAGCCCCCAATGTGACAGTGGTCACCCGTGAGTAAAGAGCTTAGCACATGGAAACAATGTGTGTTGGCTGTTGTTGTGTTTGCTATCCCTGGCCCAGTTTCCAGAACCTCTGCCAGCTCAAAGCCACACACTACAGAGCAGTGCCCAGGGCTGGTTTGATTAGTCAATGAAGCATGTAACCCCATTTTTAAGGGGCCCCGCAGGTCCCTCGTCACCAGTCTCAGTACTTCTTTGGGGTCTTGGAGGCTTTCTGGTCTTCGGGGTGTGCCCTGTAGAGATGTCTGAGCCTGGGGAGAGGCAAGCTATCCCCTTTCATTCGTGACTTTTTGTTGGAGGGCTGAGGGATGAGGTGGGGCTCCTGAAGAGGCCATCGGGTGGGGACCCTGTCTGGTGAGACATGTCTCCTCCCAGCCTGTGTCCCTTCCTTGTAACAGCCTGGCAGAATCTGCATGGATTGGTGTCCTCTAAGCAGTGAATCCTGGGATGGTGTTTGGGGGCTTGCGTTTCAAATTATCCAAACGTTGTGGCCTGCTCTTTGCTAGGTCCACCCAGGGCCACTGTCAGGATGTGGCCATCCTTGCTGCTGAGGTGTGGTCGTCACGAGATGCTAGAGGACTGTGGGGCTGATTCACAGCATGCTTCTGGTGAGACAAGGCCCCTCTCTAGGCCTCGGTGTTCCCCTCTGAGAAATGGGTAGGGGCTCTCTGGCTTCCTCTGCCTCCCTTGGAGAAGCTAAGATCATGGAGGGTGCCCGGAACTGGTGACTGTGCCTGGAGGGACCCACAACCAGCTCCTGGTTTGATTGGAGCCACACTGGGTCCTTCAGGACTCCTCGAGTTGGTGACCTTGTCCACACTACAGAGGGTGGTCAGCAGGAGGCTCCCCCCCGCACCCCCCACTCCCAGCTCAGCACAGCGGTTGCAGGCCCCACTCCCTGGAAAGGAGTGAAGATTAATTAAAGTTGTCAGGGCCTAAGTAAAATCACCAATGTCAATTTCCTCCCTCTGGTTCTTGCTGTCAGAATAAATTGGACAGTCATTACCTAATACTCGGCCTATTTTCCTAATATTTCATGGACGCTGAAGCGCTGATGGTAACCAGGGAAAGTGAGGCCCTTTGGAGTGGGAGAGAGAGGGAGCCCTGTGGGGCTGAGGTTGTCCTGGAGGAGTGACCCTACCTCAGGCCACTCCCTGGGACTGTGGCCTAAGGAGGGAGCTCAGATGACAGCCCCTGGGAGTCAGGAGTTAGGCTCTGCCCACAGGGATCACTGTTTTGACCCAAATGAAGCTGAAGAATGGCTGGTTCCCTGGGTGCCTTCCACCTGCTGCCAACAACTGTCAGTGACAGCAGCTGATGCCTCCATGAATTTCGGTTGCAGATCAAGCTCAAAGACAGCCTCGGTGTCTTAATCTGAAAAATGTTAGTGTCTTAATCTGAAAAATGGGAATGTGTGCCAAAGCTTCATGGATCACAGTGGATAGTTCAGACCTGCCCATGTGCAGGCATCTCCACAGGGACCACTCAGAACACCGTCAAGTCCCCACATAAGAACTGAGGCTGGTGACGGCCCCTCCCATGTGGGATGACATACCTCCGTGACTTATCAAACCAGCCCTGGGCACCACCCTTCAGTGTGTGGCTTTGAGCTGGCAGAATGTTCTGGAAACCGGGCCAAGTATAACAACAACAATGACAGCTGGCACATACTGAGTAGCTGTATATATGTATGTGTGTGTTTAAAGGCTCCTCGTTTCACGGTTACTTGTGGGAGGGCTTGGGTGGGGAGCGGGCAATGAGGACCTTCTGGGGGGTTGGAAACGTTCTGGTTCTTGGTCGGAAGACTGGAATCCCTGATGTGTACAAACATAAACACTCTCTGAGCTGTGCCCCTAGGCTTTGTAAGCTTTGTTCGTGTGTGTCATGGGGTTAGGTAAGGTCTGATTTTTCATGAACAATTTTGGAAGGCAAGAGGACTTCCTTATTCTTGGGATCTGGGTGTGGATTTAAAGAGGAAGGAGCACTCCGCAATGCTCTGTCTCCTTGAAGGGACAACTCGGGACTGTATGTCCCCCTGGGCCTGGCATGGCACACTGTGTTCCAGACATTCTTTCCCCCCCAAAAATTTCTTTATTGATTAAGGTATTGCATATGTGTCTTTATCCCTTTATTAACCCCCCCACACTTCCCCCACTCATGCCCTCACCCCCGTGGTGTTCATGTCCATTGGTTAGGCTTATATTCATACAAGTCCTTTGGTTGATCTCTCCTCTTTCCTCACTCCCTCCCGTGCCTTCCCCCTGAGGACCAGCATTCTGGTCGATGCTTCTCTGCCTCTGGATCTGTCCCTGTTCATCAGTTTATGTTGTTCATTATATTTCACAAATGAGTGAGATCATGTGGTATTTTTCTTTCTCTGACTGGCTTATTTCACTTAGCATAATGCTTTCCAGTTCCATCCATGCTGTGGCAAATGGTAAGGACTCCTTCTTTTTTACTGCAGCGTAGTATTCCATTGTGTAGATGTACCACAGTTTTTTATCCACAGACACACTTATTCTCACCCTCTTGGTAAGGCCAGGAAGTAGGGGGGACCCTTACGATTTCAGGGGCCGTGATGACGTCTGGAGTTGGGAAGGCCAGCAACGCAGCCAGCTTGCCCAGGTTTGCATCCTGGCTGCTATCTGTCACCTCAGGGGCTGCAGGCAAGCCAGCCTTCACCTGCACACCTGTGACCCAGGGGGTGATGTCAGAACTTGCCTCAGAGGGGCATCCTGAGGCACTGTGGGTGGGAATATCAAATGGTGAAGCCACTACGCAAACAGTATGGTGGCTACCCAAGAAATTAAAAACAGAATTCGCAGATGATCCAGCAATTCCCCACTTTGGGTGCATATCCAACAGAATTGAAAGCAGGGCCTTAAAGAGATGTTTATATGCCTCTGTGTGCATGGTGAACACGATCAGGAGTGCGAAGTGCTTGGTTCAGACAGAGAGGGAGTCAGGAAACAATGTCAAAACTGGCTACGGGGAGTCCCTTCCCTGGGCCTTGGTTCCCCTTGAGCTTGTGATGGTGGTGGGGGGCAGAGAGGATCCAGTCCTCCCTGCCTGGGTTGTACCCACTGATAGATGTCACCAAAACTGAAAACCCCTTGACCTGCCGCTCCTGGAAGTGCCCTGCCTGCCATTAGGGGATGGGAGTGGGAGGTTTTCTGTGAAGCAGCCTTCTGTGTTCCTCAACGGGAGCCTGAAAGGATGCCTACTCTTTCCCTTTTCAAGTTCCCAGCCAGCCCCAAGGCCTTGTAAACTCCACCAGGTGAGACTCTAGGCCAGGGAGGAGAGATACCCACCATCTGATGGGGTAGCCCAGGGTCACTTCGGGATGGAGGGGAAGGGTGGTCATTTATTTTTTACACAAACATTTTACAGTTCCTATGTGTGCCGGTCCCTGCTCTGGGCTTCAGGAAAATCACAGACAACAGAAGTCAGGGCTGCCGCCTCCAGGGAGCACATGAGCAGCCAGGATCTCAGCAATATAAGAAATAAAGTGACAGAAGCTGTGAGGGAGGCCTGGATAGAATGCAACTGGCAAGGGCACTCTGATCTGCTACCACCAAATCTTAAACTGTAATGTTAGTCTTTTTTTCTTTTCTTTTCTTTCTTTATTTTTTTAGGGTTAGGATTTGAGTTAGGGTTAGGGTTAGCGCTAGGGCAAGGGTTAGAGTTAGGGTATGGGTGAGGGTTATGTCTAGGGTTAGAATTAGGTTTAGGGTTAAGGCTCGGTTTCTGTAAAGCTAGTCTTTACCAATGGTCTCCTGAGCAAGGTTGGGCCAGGGTGGAGGAGGGGAAGGGGCTCGCAGGCTTCTATTATGCACAAGCAACAAACTGCCTGAAGCCCTCTCTAGACACTCATGCTGCACCTCTGGGGGTCCCCCAGAGCATAGCAGCTCTGTACCAGTTCTCTCTCCTCCTCCCATCCTTGCCACCAGTGAAAGAAGCTGGTTAGGGTAGGAGAGGGAGTCAGGAAGGTAGATGTCTCAGACTCCACTCCCCCCAGCTTGGTGACTTGGCAGTGAGTGATTTTACTTTCTGAGCCTCTCTTTGCTGATTTATAAAATGGGGTTGTTTGCTTAAGGCCCTGCCCATCTCAAACATCGCCCAGTATATACGCTCCATCACAGCAGGGTTTAATATTGTTCACCTCCAATCCCCAGGACACAGCGAAGAGTGGGGAATTAATATGTATTTGTTAAATCAACATGGGCAGTAGAACCAAGCATGGGGTGGAACCCCAAACAGACAAAACAATCTTGACAATTGAAGAACTCAGACTTCCTGATCAAAACCTACTGCAAAGCTACAGTAACCAATGCAGTGTGGTATTGGCATACAAACAGATATATGGATCCATAGAATAGAACAGAGAGCCCAGAAATAATCTTCAGATATATGGTCAAGTGATCTTCAACAAGGGTGCCAAGATTATTGAAGGGGGGAAAGGTTTTTCAACAAATAGTGCTTGGAAAACTGGATATCCACATGCAAGAGAATGAATTTGGACCCTTACCCAATCCCTTATGCAAATATCAACTCAAAGTGGAGCAAGGACCTAAATGTAAGACTTAAAACAGTGAAATTCTTGGAAGAAATAATAGAACAAAAGCTTGATGACATTGGATTTGGCAATGGTCTCTTGGATGTGACACCAAAGGCATAGCAACAAAGAAAAATAGACAAATTGAACTTCATAAAAATTTAAAACTTTTCTTCATCAAAAGACATGCTTCACCAAGTAAAAAGCCAATCCACAGAATGGTAGAACATATTTGCAAACCATCTATCTGATAAGAGATTAATATCCAGGATATGTAGAGAACTCCTAAAACTCAACAATGAAAAAACAACCCAATTCAAAAGTGGGCAAAGGACTTGCACAGCCATTTCTCTGAAGATGATGTACCGATGGCCAGTGAGCACATGAAAAGATGCTCAACATCATTAATCATTAGGAAAATGCAACTCAAAACCACAATAAGGGCTCACTTGACACCTATTAGGATGGCTACTATCAAAAAAACATACAGATAGAAAAATAATATGGAGGTTCTGTAAGGTTTTAATCTGAGAAGTAAGATTGACTCTGACCGAAGCCAATAAATTGGCCAAGACAAGCAGGGTACAAGTGAAAGATCGCGTTTATTGAGAGCTCTCGGGTGAGGTACCACGGTCTGAAAACACGGGCAGAGGTAGTCACACCTGCCTATGCCTGGCAGGGTTTCTTTTATGCTGCTGTTGGACCAATCAGGTTTATCTGAGGTAGGTTTATCCAAGGTAGTTTGTGGCAGGTGATTTATGAGCGGGAAATTTGTACAACTACAACCTGGCCATCCTTGATAAATCTGGGTGGTCGTTTATTGTCCAGAAGAATGTTAGCACAGCTCTGGCATGTCCTTGGGGGCTGGATGGGATCAGGGAAGTCCCTATCTTCCCAGCCCCAAACCTTACCCGTTCCCCAAATAATGAAAAATGGAACTACAGCAATACTACTTCTGGGAATACTGTGTACCCAAAAGAACTGAATGCAGGGTCTCAAAGAGGTGTGTGTGCATCCATTTCATAGTAGTATTATTCACAATAGCTGAACTGTGCAAGCGGCACAGTGTCCATCCACTGATGAATTAATAACCAAAATGTGGAACCCTGAGAACAATTTCCTGTGAAATCTATCAGCACAATGTGATAAAAACTGTGTGATCCCACTGTTACAAGGTACTTAGAATAGTCAAAATCATAAAGACAGAAAATAGAATGGTGGTTGCCAGGGACTCAGGGGAAGGGAGAATGGGGAGTTCTTATTTATTTGGTACAAATTAGAAGATTTACAAGACGAAAAGAATTATGGGGATGGATGGTGGCAATGGCTGCAGGACAATGTGAATGTATTTAATACCACTGAACCACACACTTAAAAATGACTAAAATGGTCAATTTTATGTTGTGTGTGTTTTAACATAATTTAAAAAAAAAACAGCACATGGGAGAGTGCTTTGTCAATTCTGGGACCAGGGATGTCTTGGGCATCGTTACTTTTACTCCTGGGTTAGACCTGCAAGAAAGACCCGGATTCTTCCTCATTTCGGGATGTAATGATGGGGTGGCAGACTGAGACTGCAGGGGGAACAGCTGAAGCAAAGACAGTGACGGTTTATGTTTCTCCTTTCTCAACAGAATGGGGGTCCAGAGCAGCACATGGTCCCCGAATCCAGTGACACCAGCAGAGGGTCTTGATGGACAGGGACGGCTCCTGGCTGCATCGAGGAGCCTCCATCTGCTGCTCTCAAGAGTGCCCCAACCTTCCCAGAGCTTCACAGTATTGCTCAATCCCCCCAGTTCAGGCAGCCTTTCCTTCGTGGAGACATGGTAGTGGCCCCGGGGTCTGAACGATAAATCAAAGCGAAAAGGCATCATTTACCATAAACAGGCCGGTCCCCGGTGGGTTCTGAGGCCCAGGGACAAGGAAACCCCGAGATCCTGGGGCACTCACAATAGAAGCCACCAGTACTCAGGGCTGGCGCCCACAGCCCTGACCACGGGGTCCCTCCCAGCTCCTGTCTGGAGGAGCCTCAGAAGCGCTGGGAGGGGCTCAGGACAATGGGGGGTGGAGACCAATGGCTGGAGTTGGAACAATGGGCCCCAATCAATGCAGGAGACTCCTCCTTTGTTCTAAGCTGTAACTGAAGAATAAAAAGAATAAAAAAGTGTATTTTAAATACAAAAATATAATAAGTGCTGGGAGTGTGGGTTGGAAGTAAATCTCACCAGGGAAGAGTAGCCCAATCCCTCTGTTGGGCGTGAGCTGTGCCCCAAGTCCCCTCTGAAGCTCCCCAGTCCTCAGTGGTGTTTGGGAAATGACTAACAACCAGGGCTGGAGGAGACAGCCCTGATTTGTGGCGCTTGCTGATTCCTGTGGTGTAACACTGCTTCCCCAGGCCAATCTTAAGCTGCCAAGGTACCCAGCTAAATCGGGTGGTGCTGAGAGGCAGAGCGACGTGCTCACTCAGCAAATGGCATGATGCCCGCTCATCTTTTTTTACTGTTATCCTTCATTTCGGGGTCCAGGTGACCTGGGCCACAGTCACCGTGGCCCTGGCTGCATCCTGCCCTGAGGATCTGGCCCCCTTTGCCACCCTTCGCTGGCATCACTAGCAACCGGCTTCTCTGGTCTTTTGCCAGCAAGATTCAAACCTGCATCTGGGCGCATTTGTTGAAAACATTAATGAAGCTCTGTAGGGAGGAGGGGGCTTCCCCCTGTCCCCAGGGTGGCCTGGTTGTTGACGGAGTAAGGACTCACATGAAATGCCCAGTCACCTCACACTTAGCTGGTGCTCCACAGGCTCCGGGCTCTGTGTTTGATCACTTGGAAAGGGCTTGACACAGACAATCCAGGTTTGGAAGCAGACGGAAAAGAGCTGAAGATCAAGCAATGGGCGAGGTGCTCCTGGGACCCCAGCCCGGCCCGGAGAGCCGGGTGAGCAGCCACACCAGCCTGGGGCTTCTCGCCAGACACAAACCAGGCCCGGAAATGGGTGAGGGCGGCCAGGAAGCCAGCTGGCCAGGTGCCAAGGAGGCCTGGGAATCTTTGGGAGCCACCCCTGAACCTCTCTCATTCACAGCAGATACCTTGCTCTCTGCCTGGGAGGCCATACCCTTCACCCACAGGGGCCAGAGCAGCGACAGGAATACAGGGTACAAGCACACCTCACTTCCCCAACGTTGTTGAGTCACCTGCATCACTCAGTCACATTCTCCGATGTAGGCCCTTGGACAGTTTTGCAGTGTCAAAGGCTTAGCTCGAGTCATCCTCACAACCATCTTTGAGAGGTGAGAGGAAAGCCCACTTCACAGATTGGAACCTAGAGGCCTGGTGAGATCCAGTGGCTCAGCTGTGAGCTGCAGCCTATCCACTTAACTGGGTCTTCAGATGCATGGTCTAGTGCTCTTGCAGCCAGGCCACCATGGTTCCCATGAGAGTGACTGGGTGTGTGGCACTGGGCAGAAGGAAAATTCATTTTTGTTCTTCTTCCATAGGGGTTGTGGCCACCCCAAGCCTTGGCAGCTTTACAAGAACAGGCTTATAAATTCAGCAACACCCCATAATACTTTTATGGGGCCTACTGTGGTAATGGACATTCATCAGCTCTCCCAGGCTAAGTCTGGTGGGCCCTGGGAGTGAGAGGCTAAGGGGAGCCAGGCCCTCATCGGCCCACCCTCCTTGGCTGAGTAAATAGTCCCAAGGGATGGGCAAAGCCACCGATTTCAGAAAATGCCAGGACTCTCAGCCAGGGGGCGCTGTGCAAACAGGGCAGGAAAGGAAGCCACAGAGGAAGACAGTGGATGAAAACCCCTCTCTGGACACCAGCATTGGCATCACATTTATGTCCACTCAGGAGCTCGTGTGAGCTGGGGAGAGGGGAAGTGTGTCCCAGATTCAAATGTCCAGGTTCCTCTCCAAACCTCCTGACCCCAAATCTCTGAAGGTGGCCCAAGGAGCAAACATTGACTAAGAGCCTTGATGCCACTAACATTTCATACCCGCTGATTAGGAAGAGGTCAAAGACAATGGCAGGAAGTGGGAGGTGGTAAGATTCGTAGGCTGGTCATTTACTTACTCAACAAACATCTGGCCTGGATCTCAGACAGGGGCCTTCATGTGGGTAGGTAGGGCCTGTCCACCTTCACCTGTACAGTGACCTTGGACCCTTCCCCTCTCCTCTCTGCCAAAGGGGAGAAGTGTCTGCAACCCCGGCCTGGTCAACCACCTTATGACTCCATTAGGGTGTAGATAATTAACCAGGATACCTTGTGTTACTTAGCATTCTGGCTGTTAGGGGTTGAGAAGATCCTGGGGAGACCTTGGACCCAGGGGTCCAGGCCAAGGGCCTTTCACCTCCCCCTTTCAGCTGCCAAGAGCAGGAGGGCAAGCAAGGGGTTTCTGTAAGGCCTCGCCTGGAGGCCAGACTCCACCATACTCTTGAGGCCCTCTAAGCTGCAGTATTGCTTGTGGGACCCCACTTTAGGTTTTGTTTCATCAGATCTGGGTTTTAACAGGTTGCTGAATGATCTGTGCAATGTGTCCATGTGTTTGCAAAGGATGTGTGTGTGTGTGTGTGTGTGTGTGTGTGTGTACAAAGTCTAAATCAATGCTTCTAACCTTTTAAAACATGTCTTACTTTCCTTGTCAGTGAAATGGAATAATAATAATAATAGGACTTAGCTCAAAGGCCTCGCTATCCTGTGTGGGACGGACAGATTGCACACCTGCTCTGTGGCCCAGAGAGTGGCTGCTCACCCTGGAGCACCACAGGCTGTGGCATCAGCTCTGCCCCAGGCAGGGCTGTTCACGCGCAGGAACCCAGGGCCACGTATGGGCTAGCACGGAGCATCCTGAATTCAGGGTTCCTTGGTGCTAGTTGCAACTCTAATAGAAAAGTTACTATGTGGCTTTGGGCAAGTCCCTTCTTTCTGGTTTACTTTATCTGTAAAATGGGATCCGGGTTTCCTCAACTAAGAATCGCGAGGGGGCACCACACCTCTTTAAATTCTAGGGCAACTCGCGCCTGTGCATTTTTCTGGTGGTGGGGAGTCTAGAACTCTGCCCTCTAATTTAGGGCAGCTGACCATCCAGGTTTGCCTGGATTGAGGGGTTTCCTGGGACACAGGACTGTCAGTACTAAATCCAGCATGTCCTGGGCAAACTGGACAGCTGGTCACCCTAAATACGGCAGCCAGCGTGCCACAGGCAGCTACTGAGCACTTGAAATGTGGCTAGTTCAAATTAGATGGCTGTGAGTGTAAAATACACAGCAGATGTTGAAAACTTAGTTTGGGGGGGGGGGAAGAATGTAAAATGTCTCAATAATTTCTTTTGATTATGTGTTGAAATGATAATATTTGGATATATTTGGTTAAAGAAAATGTTAACATTTAAATTATTCTTAAAATAAATTAGTTTCCCTTCCATTTTTTAAATGTGGCTATTTAACATTTTTAAATGCTATATGTGGCTCCCAGCTGTGGCTTCCTTTATATTTCTACTGGACAGCAATGCCCTAGAAGAGTGATTTTCAACTGGTGTGCCGCAGAATTTTTAAAGCATGCGGCACCTCGCTAGTGAGGGCCACTGACCTATTTCCCTTAGACTGTCAGATTAAAAACAAATGGCCATCAGTGTGAATGAATCAAAATTATACCCATTTTGGGGGTCAGATCGACAAAAAACATTTTTTGATGGTGTGCTGCAGAATTTTAGTAATCAGTTTATGTGTCATGAGATGAAAAAGGTTGAAAACGGCTGCTCTCGAACCTTCAGCAGATGTTGGGAGGAAGCTGGTCTGAGGCTCACAAAAATGCCTCCCTTGATAGAAGATCCCAAGACTCCTTCCATGTGAAGGATGATTCTCTGGGCAGCTGCCCGGACCGCCCTTTGTGGAAGGATCTCATGTACTCGCACATATATGTACTCACAGGTACATGTATGGAGACCTCCAGCAAGCGTCCCTCTCCTCTCCTGAGGCCGCCCTGTCCCCGTCCTTTTGTTGAAAGGCATCCCTGAAAGCTCAGGGCCTCCTCCCGCTGTCGCATGGGATTGTCGTTGGTCTGATTAAAGTGAAGCTGATGAAGGCAGGGATAGCGGAGACGCCTAAGCACTCCAGTGAGCGCAGGTCACGGACCAATCCAAAGAGGGGCCTTTGTGTCTCCACCCCCGAGCCGTGGCCAGCTGGCAACAGGGCACCGGGGGAGTGGGCAGAGGAGCCAAGATCAAGGCGGAAGGGGGCTCTGCTGGGACAAGCTGGACTGACATCCTCTATTCATCATTTGCAAACGCATCAGAAAAAAAACAAAAAAGAAGAAGAAGAAGATAAAAAATGAGAAAACTCTGGAAATCAGGAGAAAAGTCTTTTGGAAATGAGGGTGGGAGACTGGGGCTCAGAGAGCTCTTTGAGGCTTGGCATGCTGGCCTCTTGTCCCTTCATCTGTTCCTTCTGGGCAGTGGCAGCAGGTAGGGAAGAGAGGCCGAGGTTAGAGCCACTGCTCCAAGCAAAGTGGGAGGGTCTGACCTGGCCAACATGAATCCTGTAACCATGGACACTGGTTACCAAACTGCCCAGGGCCCCCAACAAACCCACTTCTTCAAGTGCTAGGACCTCTGGACATTGTGACACCACCTATCCTCTCCCTCCCTCAGCATGCTGGGAATTCAGAGATGACCTGGACAGGCCCGGCATAGCTGATTTTCTGTTTGCTTCAGCATCCTATCTAATAAAAGGGTAACATGCAAATTAACCACCACTCCATCACAAAGAGGGTGGTGCCCATAGCCACAAGATGGCGGTGCCCAGTCCTCTCAGTCCCAGGGGTGTGGAGCCACTGAGAGCGGGCAACGAGGCAAGCATTCTGTGCCCAGCCCCAGATGGGCCCCTGGTCAGGCTGGTGTGCAGAACGCTTGCATCGTAGAGAGCCTCTGGGCAGCAGGTACAGAATGGCCAGGCCCTGCAGAGAGAGCTACTGGTGCACGGATTCGTGTGCAGGGCTACTGGTTTCTGTTTAAAGTTCTCTACTTCTTCTTAAGTGAAGGACGGTAGTTCAGCAAGGGGAAGCCAAAGATGCTGCTGACCAACGAATTAACCAAACTGGAAGCATTGGTGTGTGACTGGGCCTCTGCTGAGGATTTTGATGGAAATAAGGAGGAGAAAGAGGCCCTGCTTGCCAAGAGGTTGAGCTCACATGCCAGCACAGCTAGAGAAGCAGGTGGGCGCACTCCACGAGCTGAGCAGAGCGCAGCCAGGGAGGTGAAAGGAGAAGCGGAGGGAGGGGGAAGTGGGGAGGAACCTGGTGTTGGGACGGGCATTCCTGGAGGCGGGCTTTGGCTAGCTTCACACAGGGAGGGCGAGGCAGATGGAAAGAGGACGGGCCCAGGAAGTCTTCATTCTCCTGGGTTCTTACACCAACTCTGTGAGTTAGGGCAACTCACCTTCCTCCAGGGGCCTCGTCGGTAAAGTGAGAGTGGTGACAGGGTTGGCATCTTTACTGACTGGTCTAGGATTTGAAGCACCAGGGAAGGACAGGGGAGAACTGCAGGTGGAAAGAAGCATTGTAGCATTTCTGATAGGATGGAGAGAGCTGTCAGTCAGTGGCGGAATCATGGCCGGCTGGAGGTGCTGGGAACAGCTCTCCAAAGCTGGGGAAAGTGGCCTAGACCTTGGCTCATTCCAGTCCATCTCAGGGCAAGGAAGGCCTGTGGCATCATTGGGGCCTCAAACAAGCGGCTGTATTGTGTGTGCCCAGCTGGGGTGCAGGCCAGGGCGAGTGTCATGGGAACTGCCCCTCACTTCAGAGGAGGGATGGGAGATCTGGCCTCAGTGGCCCCGCCTGGCGCCTCTGTTCTTTGCAGGCAGACTTTGGGCCGCTTCCGCCAGCTGTCCCCGTCATCTTCCCACAAGTCAGAACACCAAGTCAGAGCTGAGTGTGCAGCTCCGGTCTCCCAGGGAGAGGGTCAGGTGTGGATTGCCGAGAAGTGTAAGGATGGCTTCTGCCTTTCGGTTTCATCCATGTTGGAGTTCAATCAGCTACAGGTCTAGTTACGCCAGCGTGGAGCCAACCTGTGAGACCTCCCAGGCAGTTCACCAGAGTAAACAATGGCGAGCTGTACTTCTTGCTTTTTTTTTCTTTCCGTCGTCAATCCGCAAGCGGTTGTGAACGGCGGTTGTGTGCCCCAGTGCCTCCGTTCTCGGGGACTGCTCTCACAGCCCTGGAAGACATTCTCCGGGGCTCTGTGTCTCCCTCCATCCCGGGCCCTGCTTTGTCTTCTTCATTGGCCCATCACTGTCTGGAATTATCTCACACAGTTTTTAAAGTATATTTTATTGATTTTTTACAGAGCGGAGGGGAGGGGGATAGAGAGTTAGAAACATGGATGGGAGAGAAACATCAATCAGCTGCCTCTTGCATACCCACTGCTGGGGATGTACCCGCAACCAAAGTACATGCCTTTGACCGGAATCAAACCTGGGACCTTTCAGCTTGCAGGCCGATGCTCTATTCACTGAGCCAAACCAGTTAGGGCACATCTCACATATTTTATAACTGCTTATCATCTGTGTCCCCTGTACCTCCCCCCAACATTAGCATGTAGTCTGTTGTGTTTACTGTATCCCTGACCCTGAACAAGGCCAGACACCTGGTGGTAAAGAGATGCTGTTGAATGAATGAATGTGCCGACATGGACCTGCTGCCTCCACAGCAGAGCAGTGGGTGGGAATATGACTAAGCAAAGCTGTTCCCAGGGCTGGCATTCACCGTCCATCAAGGCCCCAGTGGGAAATAGGGGAACACACTCAGGCAGTTAATTACTCTAGGGGAGTTTAATCAAGGGCTGTTTATAAAGATCAGAGTTAAGGGAAGCTAAAAGGACAGAGAAAGACTGGCAGGGGAGCAGGAGGGCATTGCCCCAGGCCTGCAGGCACAAGGGGTGAGGGCAGCTACTGGTACCTAGAAAGTAAGCTGTCTGGTGTGGGTACCCCAACAGGAGCCGTGGCCTTTGATGAGGCACTTGGCTGACCTGGCAGGGAGGGAGTCAGTAAATACAGGTCCACCTCCCCCCCGCTTCTTCTTCCTCCCCCCTCTCCTTGCAGCGCCCCCTACTGGCCGAGGCACAACCAGAAGCCAGAGACCAGGGAGCCTGATGATGCTGTTCACACAGGAGATGCAGAAAGGGGAGCTGGCCTGGTGGGGCTGGGACAGAGGGAGGTTGGAGTAGGGCAAACAGAGAAGTCCAGCCGGGCCGGGGAGGAGACCTGGACTGTCCCCGTCACTATTGCCGCATAACAAACAGTCCAAAACTGTGGCCAGACACACCTGCCATGATGCAATGCCTTTCACAGTTTCTGGGGGTCGAGAATCCAGGAAGGGCTGTGCAGGGTCACTCCGGCTGGCGGCTTCTCACAGTTAAGGACAGATAGCCACGGAGCTTGCCAGTCGAGGGGCTGGAGGGGCTGGGTGGGAGCTAGCCAGGCATTGTTCTTCTAGAAAGTTCTGGCTTCCCGTGCAGTGTCTCCACATGAGCCAGTTTGGGCTTCCTCGCAGCACACAGCTTCACTGTGACAGGTCCCTAGAGGGGACTTGAGACTACGGCACCAGAGCTCAGGTGACCCTGGCAGAGGCAGCATCGCCTTTCCTGACCCACACTTGCAGGTCGTCCCTCCCCTACTGTCTAGTGGCCAGTCAGTCACTAAGTCTGGCCCAGGTTCCAGGGGAGGGACCTTCGCCCCCACCATATATATATATATATATATATATATATATATATATATGTATATATAATTGATTTTTTTTACAGAGAGGAAGGGAGACGGATAGAAAGACAGAAACATCAATCAGCTGCCTCTTGCATACCCCCTACTGGAGATGTGCCCGCAGCCAAGGCACATGCCCTTGACCGGAATTGAACCTGGGACCTTTCAGTCCGCAGCTCGATGCTCTATCCACTGAGCCAAACCGGTTTCGGCCGCCCCCACCTCTTGATGGGAGGAATGTGGAAGGGTCTGAAGACATGTTTAAAAGGCTAGAGAATATGGGGCCCCTGGCGTTGTAATTGAATATTCCTTGGATGTTGGCCACAGTTGTGTGAAATGGTGCTCGGAGGAGACGGGCAGGATGGAAGCTGGCAGCGCGGGTAGCAAGTCAGATCTTTTGCATGTCTCTTCTTCAGGCTAGGGGCTCACAGAGGGAAAGCGACGGGTCAGAGTTCAGGCAGGGCCACCCCTCAGGGAGCAGCGCCCTTTCCTTGGTCTTGAGGCTCTGTGCTCAGTTACACAGAAAGCGGGACGGCAGGCCGAGCGCTCCCATAGGCCTCCAGGGCTGCTCATTCGGGGCTGAAGGACCAAGGCCGGTGGCTCCGGCTTGTTTTCCTCCCTCGCTCCCCTCCCAGCCTCCTGCAGCCTCCCTCCCTGGAAAGAAAGGCAATTTGGAGACTATCAAAGGGAATGGCTTTCCCTTTCAGGCAGCGGGCTGGGGAAGATTGCTTCCAGGTGGCCTCTGCAGGGCCCCTCCCAGCGCGGCTGGGGCCAAGGGTGGGCCCCAGAGGTGTGGGCAGTGGCCTGGAGAGCGGGCTGAGAGGCTCCTACTGCCGGGGTGCCTTTCCTCAGAGCTGTCGGGCTGCCCCGTTTCTTAGCCAGGTCCCAGCTCAAAGGCCCCATCCTCCCTTGCCCTGTGGCTTCCCATAGGACCAGACTCAGAACCTGACTGAGAGGCAACCGTCTGGCTGCAGCATCCTCCTCAGGGGAGGAGTCCATGGGCCTGGAGAACACATCCCTCAGGGGTCTGAGAATCTGGAATTCCCTTCCAGAGGCATGGGGACCTCTTCTTCTTTTTTAAAATATATTTTATTAATTTTTTTTACAGAGAGGAAGGGACAGGCAGAGAAAGTCAGAAACATCAATGAGAGAGAAATATTGATCAGCTGCCTCTTGCACACCCCCTACTGGAGATGTGCCCACAACCAAGGTACATGCCCTTGACCAGAATCGAACCCGGGACCCTTCAATCCGCAGGCCGATGCTCAATCCACTGAGCCAAACTGGTTTTGGCAGGGACCTCTTCTTTAGTTTGTCCACCAAGGGCCAACTTGTGTGCTTGTGCGAGTACCTCCAATCTGAGGGGCGGCCCCAGGGCGCTGGATGCTGTGTGTGATGTGGGTGGGGGAGGAGACGGGCAAACCTTTTAGGTGCCCACACACTTAATGGGAGGCCTCTCAGTGTGTAGGCTGAGGGAGAGAGGGGTGTGGCCTGGCACCTCCATTTGGACTTGTGCTGGGCCCCACAAATACCAGGGCTGTTCCTGGCTTTTCATCATATTACTTTGTTTTCTTTATTCCCAGTGTTTTTCACTATCTGAAATTTGTCACCTTGTTTTGCTGACACCCCCAAACCGAACTACAGATTCGGAAGGAGCCAGGGCCTTGGGTTGCATGGCTGCTTCTCCACAGGGATCCCTCCACCTCCTTGACAAGGGGTGGTAGTGGTGGTGGTGGTGGGAGGGGGGTGAGACTGTCCCAGCAGGAATGAGCCTTAAAAAGTCTTCATCTCAAACGACCCATTTTACAGATGTCTACACTGAGGCCCAGAGAGGAGGAGGGATTTGTCCAAGGTTACCCAGGTGATATGTGACAGGATGGGGCATGTCCCAAATTCTGATGCCAACTCCTAAAATCCTGATGCTTATTTTTTGGCGAGTGGGCCGAGCAGCTCTGCCCCAGCTTCAACAAGTGACTGGAACTCCTCTCCTCAGGCAGAATACCGCACCCCCCTTCCCCTCCCCCCATCTGTCCTGATGCAGAATGGCTGCAGGGATGCCCAGATGTGTGTATTCCCAGCAAGCACCACAGCCGGGCTGGGAGATGCCCAGCTCTGGGAGGGAAAGGATGTCGTGACAACCCTGGGCTTCCCAGCTGCTGGTGCCAGGAACTCCTTCCAGATGTCCCCACCGCCCCCGCTCAGTCTTTGGTGGAAGAGCATCCCCCCTTAGCTGAGAGAGTCTGTCACCAAAGTCCCTGGCGAGCGAGGTGCCTTGAGAAGTAAAATGTGATGCCCACTCAAGGGTCACCTTAGATGTGACCCCACTGAATGAGCAGCTCCCAGCTCAGCTTCCTGCTCCGAATGGGCATCATTTATGCTTGAGAAAAAAAACTAAATAGTGCATTTGTACTCAGTCAGATAAACAGTATGGGCAAGAAGAGGAAAAAGAGTGCATTAGAGGACAAATAAGGGCAAAAATGAAAACAGCTCAGGTTTAAGGAGGGCTTATATGTACCAGCACGGTGCTGAGTGCTCTCTAATCCCACGAATCAGGTGCTGTTAATACCCATCATACAGATAAGGAAGCGAGGCACAAAGAAGGCACAGAACTAGCTGGTGGCAGAGCCAGGATGGGCATCCAGGACAAGCTCTGAGGAGCAGGAGCAGCTGAGCAGGAGAGATGGTGCCAGGGACACTCCTGCCTGTGGTTGGGCACAGAGAGGCCCTTGGGGAATTTTGCTAACTGAATGGGAGAGGGCAGGCCTTGCCTGGCCCCTGAAGAAAGAAGATTTAATCAGACTGACAGGATCTTCCAGGACTGAATTCTACTGCACAGCAGGAATGAGCGAGCTCTGGGCCCATCTCCTCACGCTCAGCTGCTCCATACTGGGCAGTGTTCACAGGGGTGGCGGGGAGGAGAAAAGGGGGGCTCTGAGATTCTCCATGTCACTAAGCCTTGTTGTATTGGAGGTTGAGCATGGCCTTCAGTCTCTGGTCTCTCTCCCTCTCTCCATACTGTTCTGCCTAGCTTGACACACAGTAGTAGCTCACAGAATATCGATGCCCCATGATGGGACTGGCACCTGCCCTCAGGACTAGTACCTGCTCTCAGAACAGGTTCTTCGGGGCAACAAGTGCTGTCTACTCTTCCCTCCAGCATGGCTCTCCCATCCCCCACTGAGATGCCCAACAGCACGAGCCTGGTGGGGTTCAGGGGTAGGTAGTTCCATCTGAGGAACTGTTTCTTGGGCAGTTGTTGATGGACTCATCCCAGCGTCAGAGCTTCCCCAACCCAGGTGCCCTTAGCAAAACCTCAGCTCCAGCACCAGCTCCTTTCAGATGCCTTCCCCAGCCCTCCCAGCAGAGGCCGCCACCTCCTCTGTTCAACACCACATCACCCAACACACACTTTACTGGGCCACAAAGTCCTTGTGTTCTGTGTTGTTGTTGTTGTTGTTTTAAATTGTGGCAGAACATAAAATTGACATTTTATAACATTTTTAATGTATAGTTTAGCAGTTCCAAGTACATTCATACTGTTGTGAAAAGATCTCCAGAACTTTCTCACCTTGCAAATCTGAACCTCTATAACACATTAAACAATAATTCTCCGTTTCCCCCTCCCCCAGCCCCTGGCAACCACCATCCTATGAACTTGACTACTCTAGCCACCTCATATACGTGGACTCTCACAGTATTTGTCTTTTTGTGACTGACATGTCACTTAGCATAATGTTTTCAAGGTTTACCCATGTTGCAGTTCAAATCAGAACCTCCTTCCTTTTGAAAGCTGAATAATATTCCAATGTATGGATATACCACATTGTGATTATCCATCCATTCACCCACTGACTGACAGGTCCACCTTTTGACTTCTGTGAACAATGCTGCTAGAACTTTGCTTTTTAGATAAAGGGGACTGTGCCGTGCATTCATTTATAATCAGGTGCCTTACACTCTTCCATAAAACGCTACTATTGTCTCCATGTCTCCATAGAGGAAACAAGGGCTCCAAAAGGTTATGTCTCCTGAGGAGTTTTACGGGCCTCTGAAACAAGGGCTGCTGCTTGCATGGGACAGTACAGCATAGTCATTAAGGTAAAGAACTGAATGCAGACCGCCAACTTTATTGATTTCAACAAGAGGAAAGGAGAGGGAGAGAGGGAGAGAGGCATCAAGAATGAGAGAGAATCATTGATCTGCTACCTCCTGCACGCCCCCTACAGAAAATTGATCCCTGATCAGAAATCGACTCATGACCTCCTGGTTCTTGGGTCGATACTCAACCACTGAGCCACACAGGCCCGGCAGACTGCCCAAGTTTAAAGATGAGCTCCTTTCGCCCTGGCTGGTGGGAGCATCGCTCCGCACTCTGAAAGGTTTCAGAGTCGATTCACAGCCGGGATGCATTCGAGAGGCAACCGATTGATATTAATCTCTCACATTGATGTTTTTCTTTCTCCCTTTCCCTTCCTCTCTCTAAAAACTAATTTTTTAAAAAGTTGGTTCCTGTCATAGCAGGTTTGGCTCAGTGGATAGAATACCAGCCTACGGACGGAAGGATCCTGGGTTCAGTTCTGGTCAAGGGTACATGCCCGGGTTACTGGTTCAATCCCCAGTAGGGGACACACAGGAGGCAGCCAATCTTTGATTTTCTCTCGTCATTGATGTTTCTATCTCTCCCTCTCCCTTCCTCTCTGAAATCAATAAAAATGTATATTTTAAAAAGTTAGTTTCTCTCATTTATCAG
The DNA here is from genome assembly GCA_027563665.1 of Antrozous pallidus. NCBI lineage: Eukaryota > Metazoa > Chordata > Mammalia > Chiroptera > Vespertilionidae > Antrozous > Antrozous pallidus. Next base: position 15,271,013 of record CM050520.1, read on the forward strand.
CTATGTGACCTTTGCCAATTTACTTAACTTCTCTGTGCCATGATTGATTAGTGATGTCTGCCGTGGGCTCAGGAAAGGGTACAAATGCCTCTGATCTGCTTCGCTGGACAAAAGGAAAAGCTTGCCTGAAACCACTCCCCACACCCAGGCTTCTTCCAGCTCCCTGGTCTTGGAAGCACTGCTGTTTCCTACAGAACTGCTGGAGCAGCGCCCGAGGCCGGGGCCCCAAGGACGGGGCACGACTGGCTCCAGGAGGACTTGGGTTCCATTGGGGTGGGAGCTCCTTCCCTGGCTCATGGTCTGCTTACCCAGCAGGGGGCTAGGAGCCTGCCCCACCTCGGTCCTCTGCACATCCTGCATCCACGACTGGGCCTTGAGCTGCCGCTCATTGCCCAGGGCCTGGCCACATCTCTGATGTGTTGACAAGGTCCTTCATGGCTCCTTCCTCCCCAGAGTTTCTGAGGTCCTCCGTTCTCTTGCCTCTCCTGCTGGAGCCCCACTTTGTCAAAGCAAGTATTCCGGGGAGATCCGGGGAAAGCTGTCATGAGACCTCAGTTTAGTGGCCCTGGACCCAACCTCTGCTGATCCTGGGGCCACCGAGAGGGTCCTGCCGGCTGTGGGGTGATGGGGATGCATGTGGCAGGGTGGGAGGGCTCAGCAGTTAAAAAGGCTTCCTTGAGTGCAGGACCCGGTGGATGCTGGCATGGCTGTGGGGAGGGGAGGGGGTAGGTGATGAGATGACCAGTGCAGCACTTGAGGGGGTGACGGTTTGAACAGATGGAACTGCAGTGGTTGTGAGGCAGGCCAGGTGACAGTGGATGTGACCCTGGAAATGTCCCCAGAGTGACAGACAGACCCAACTGGTGAGAATTTAGGTGGGTGACCTTGAGAGTGGGGGTGAGAATGTCCTTGACACCACGATGGGTGACAAGGGAGAAGTGTGGACTTGAGGCTGATGGTGGGTGGGGAGTGTTGGAGTGTGAGAGTGCGATGGGGTGGGTCGCGCCGTGGCTCCAGCTCCGGGCTGGTGGGAGCCACTGGCCGGGCCCTTGGCTTGTCTCTCCGGGACCCTGCACATGCCGGAAGGGAAGGAGCGAATGTGTTTTCTCTGCCTGTTGAAAATGATTCCGAGCGAAGGGCCGCGCCTCCTGGCCGCGCGAGCCTGACTCCACTGTGTCAGGAGATGATCTTTCACAGATGCTGAAAAGTTAGGAAGTGTAATTACGGGGAAATTGCACTCCGGCAAACGAGTACAAGCCAAGGGCTGCCAGGCCCCATTCCTCACCTGAGCCCCCTGATTGTGGCCGACAGCCCCACATCTGCATGTGCTTTGCAGCCAGGAGAGGAAAGAAAGGGGAAGCAGCGATGGCTCAGGGAATTGAGGGGGAGGTGAGGGGACCTTTAGCTACCCTGCCAACTGCTCCCCTGGCTTCCTCGGGGAGGAGCTGAGGGCAGGCTGAGGCCTGGGGCGCATTCCTGGGTTCTGAGGGCTTTCTGGGGTGTCCTCGCTCCCAGGGTGATGGGCTGGGGTGAGCTGGGGCTGGCTCTGAGGGAAGAGAAGGGAGGCTGAGGCCGCTTCCATTCTAACTTCCTCATTTCATGCAGGGAAACTGAGGCTGGTGAAGCCAACCAGGTCACACAGTGAGTTAATGGTTTAGGCAGGATGCCATCCTCTACCTCCTGACCAGCTAGGGCTCTTTCTGCCCCAGAGGAAAGGGGGGTGGGGGTGGAGGGGACAGGCAAGGGACTGACCTGGTGAGCAGCAAGGTGCCTCTGCCCTCTGCCCAGCCCCTCTGACGGCAGCCCCTGCATTCCTCAGATTCCTCTCTCTCATCTTCTCACTTTGGTTTCTGCCCCTTGGCACCAACCTTCGAGGGAAGCTGGGAAGCTCCCTGTGGGGGGCCTCGAGTCCCCCCTTTGCTGTGGAGACCACTGCTCTGTCACTCCACATTGGGCCCCTTCTCATGTCTGTCCCTTCAATTCCTGGGCTGGTTCCAGAGAGTGGGGTGGCCCCTCCTTGTTCACACCCTCTTGGGCTAACTCAAGGGTAGCCTGATGCCCACTGCTCCTGCTCCTTGCCCCTCCCCTGGCGTATGGACACTCTGCTTTCTGCTGGGCACAGAGTTTGTGCCCCACCTCCATTCTTCTGTAACAGGAGCCCTGCCCGCGCCTCAGGTGAGCACAGGCTGACCCCATCACCCCGCATCCTCTCGGCGCCAGCGGTTGGGTGAACAGGTGAGTTGATCTTTGGTGAGGACACTGGGAGCAGGAAGCTGGCTCTGTTCCCACTGGACTCGATAGGCTGGGAAGCTGCAGGCTCGGGATCCTAGAGGCCTTTTCTTTAAATGTGGAGAAGCCCACGCACAGGAGGCAAGAATGAGGCACATGGAGACCGTTGGGAAGGTAGTGAGAAAAGCACACAATTATCGTTAGCATTTTTGAACTCTGCTTTTAGTCCTGTCCCCATCCCCACAGCTCCTGTTACATTAGGCAATGATTCTATTCTATTCTATTCTATTCTATCCTATCCTATCCTATCCTATCCCATTCTGTTCCATTCTGTTCAGTTCTGTTCCATTCCATTTTGGTTTTGGTGCATTCAGCTGGGTTTCTGTCACTTGCAGTAAAAGAGACCTGATTAAGGCAGCTGCCAAGGATCTGGAGCTTGGGTGTCCTGGGAGGTGGTGCTGATGGCTAAGTTAGCAGGACCAAGGGAGGACCAGTGCCAGAGAGGATGGTGGTCACCTCCTGGCTGGGAGGGGCTTGGCAGGGGTGGGATGGCATGGGAGGTATTTGCCAATGAGTAAGCAGGCAAAAAGGAATTAAGCAGTAAAACCTCAACACAGAAGGAAATGGATTTTTGTCCAGCTGTAGCCACTAAGGGGATGCTTGTCTATCAGAGAGAAGCCCCAGGAGGGAAGGGCATCAGTGGGATGTTGGAGGAGGGTATTTGGGGTGGGGGGGGGAGTGGAGGGAAGGGGAGAGCTGCTGGGGAATAGGCAGCTGAGAGTGGCCACGGGGATGCTGCTGGGAGGATGTTTCTGTCCAGGGAAGAGAGGGGTTGAGAACATTGCAAAGAACAGCACCAACATCACTGCCCCCCCCCAGACCCCCCGATCTAGAATCAAGCGGGAGCAAACCAGAAGCAGCCTGAGTGTGGGAACTCCCCTGATGGAGGCCGTGTCCTGGGGCAGAACCTTGAGGACCTGCATTTCTAAGGAACTGTGGACGGAGATCTCCTGGCAGGTGGGGCTCCAGTTCTCAGGGATGAGGAGCAGTGTGGGACAGAAGACATTGGGCCGGCAGGATCTGACCGGGACCACGCTGGTTTCTGGCTGCCATGGCTCGTGGTTCTCAAACCCCTGGAGAGGACTGAGCGGGACTGACCTCACAGGTGCAGCTCTTCAGAAGGAGGCTGAGGCGTCTCCTCCAGGTCATGCAGGGCAGGTTCGATTCTACTGAGGGAACATGATAATATTGGCGGGGAGAGGGAGGGAGACAGGGAGAGAGGATCAGAGTTTAGAGATGCACAGGTTTGAATTTGGGTCCTGGATCTGCCCCTTTCTAGCTCATAGACCTTGAGCAAGTTACCGAATCCCTCTGAGCCTTAGTTTCCTCATCGATGAAATGGAAATAATAACATCTGCCCCGTGAGGTTGCTGTGGGATTAAATGAGATCATGGATGTTATGTGAATTAAATAAAGCAATTAAGTAAAGTGCCTTTGCCTGGCACAGTGTACGCACTCCCCCAAACACTCTCCTCTCACCTTACTGGCTGTGGCCTAAGACAAGCCCCTGAGTAACATGAACCATTTCCGGTGTTGTTAGGGCAAGTGTTCAGCCGGAGCTGCCTAAGCAAGAGGCTCCCACACCTTCCCACCAACATTCCTGGCAGACTTCCTCTTGGGAAAGCCAGATGAGCCGAAAGGGCATAAGACTTGGCCCTTGGGAGAAAGTAAGATGGGCTCGCTGAGTTTGGGCTATTAGATGCCCATTATTTCTACCATCGGCAGGCTGTGCACTGGTAAATCTCAGAGGTGGTGAGAGCCTACTCTCCTTGCCCATCTTGCCCTGTTTCTCCTGCTCCACTTCCTCCCACAGACCTCAGCCCCAGGCATGCCACGGCCCTGCTCTGCAGCCTTCAATGGCTTCCTCTTCTCTTGGAATTAAGGACAATTGCCTCGACATGGATTTCATGCTACCCACCCTCTGATCCCAGCCACTGTCTAGCCTTATTTCCTCCTACCCTGCTTCTTGCTCCTAATTCTCTAGCCACATCGAACTATTCTTTGCCAAGCACACCCGGTGCTTTGCCACCTCCCTGCCTTTGCTCACAGGCTGTGCCCACTGCCAGCTTTGCCCTCTGTGTCTGTGCAAATCCTATTCCTCCTGCACAGCCTAGAGCGAATCCCATCTCCTTCATGAAGTCCCCTTCATTCCTTAACCCAATGTGACTCTTTCCCCTGAACCTCACCTTGTGGAAGCCCAGCTTCATCACCACCTCCTGTGAAAACACCTACCTCCAGGAAGAGCTCATCTCTCCCACACCAGGCCTGCCATGTGCTCTTCTCGGGGTGTGCCCAGGATGAGTCAGGTGCCCATTTTCTCTCGAGGACTGGGACACCTGGACCTTACCTACGCACCTCTGTGCAGAGGGCACTCTGACATGCTCAGCCCATGTTTTCCAGGATGATGGTGGATGGCCCCAGAACACTGGCTAGTCTTCTTCTCTACATTGACCTAATGTGCCTGCAGTAGAGCCACAAGAATAGGATCAAGTCCCCCCCACCCTCTGCCCCAGGCAGCCAGGGCCCTGCATGTCTGTCTCCCTCGTGGCTGTCTTAAATGCCTCTGCCACCAAGTAGCTAACCTTAAGTAATTACCTCCCCTCTTGGAAACTTGATTTCCTCAACAGTCAGATGAGGAAATTGGCCAAAATCATCTCCAAAATCTCCTTCAGCCTAAAAAAATCCCCCTAGCAGGCCCTCATGGAGATGAACCAATAAAAATGGTGGATCTGTAGTTAATAATACCGTAGCCTGAGTATTCTTACCACAAAAAAGAAACAATAATTATGTGACATGATGGCATTAACTAACCCTATGGTGATAATCATTTTGCAATGTGTAAGTATATCAGCAATGTGTAAGTTGTACACCTTAAACTTACACAATGTTATATGTCAATTTTATGTCAAGATAACTAGAAAAGAAACAATGGTGGACAATCACTTGAATGGTATAGTCTAAGCACCTGGACAGCCAGTTGAAGCAGACAAGAGTAGCCAGGTTGATGAGGGTGTTGAAATGCTGTTAAGATTTATCCTGATCATTCTTTAGGTCTTGCTGCATGTTAGGCGCTTTGTATGCACTATCTTGAATTCTTCCAAGGTTTTTGAGGGAATATTAAAACCCATTTTACAGATGAGGAGACTGAGGCTGAGAGAGGTGATGTGACTTTCTCATTATCCTACCTTCAAGTGGCCAAGGCAGAACTTGGAGTCAGGCCCACTGAGCTTCCTCCCCTGCTCCGCTGGCACATTCCAAGCAGGCCCAGTGGCCGGAGCAGGCCCCACTGGGCTCCCCGCCTGGCTCCCCTTCTGCCTTCCCTCCTGCTTCCCCTTCTGCCCTCTGTGGCTGTTTCGCATCCTGCTGGATTCCTGAGGTGTCAGGCTTCATTAGAGCCCGCACCCCAGCGAGCGCGAAGAGGCAGTTGACAGGTATACAATCTGACCGCGGCTCCCTTCAAATCATCAAGCTGTCTTCAGGCAGGAACGTGCCGAGAAGCCGGGCAGAGGCCCCTGGCTTGGCTGCATAATCTGATGCACATTAAAAACATCTTTCGGACGCCTTTGCCTGGCTGCACGCTCATTCTCACTCTGCCGGTTTCTCTTTTCCTCCATCCAACAAAAGCTGACGAACTTAGCCAGGCGTGCATGCTCTCCACCCCGAGCAGGGTCCCGCTGCCTGGATGGCCACCCAGGAACGGCTGACATGCTCATTGTTTGGCTGGCATTTGGTGTGAGCGCCTGTGACATTGGGCCATGTCCATGCAAGTTTAATAGGGACCAGGAGCTCCTCCTCCTGCTCTGATTCTGGGGAATGGGTACAGTTTACCACGTCCTACAGTAGAAAACCTGGACTAGTGATACTCATGGCTAACATTGAAGAGTGCTCTATTCCTCTTTCTGTTTGGGGGATTCCTCATCCATGAGTCCAGAGGAAAAGGAAAGCCAGCCTTCCATCAAGAAACTGAGAAGGCCAGATCCCAGCTTTACCAGGAACCCTTGCAATCAGGAAGTGGTCTTGTGACCAGAGCCAGCCAAAGTTGCCCATGGCCTAACCTCCAGAACCTGTGAGTATGCCTCCTTCCATGGCCAAGGGAGCTTGCAGAATCATTAAATAAGGATCCGGAGATGGGGAAGTTATTCTGGATTATCTGGGTGGGCCTTGTTACAAGAGTCTTTCTCAGAGAGAAGGGTGTTTGGACAGAGGCAGAGGTCAGGCAGGGGAGAAGGTGCGACATCCCTGGCTTAGAGGATGGGGAAGAAAGGAGCCGCTGGAAGCTGGTGAAGGCAAGGAAACAGATTCTCCCCAAAAGGCAGCAGCCCTCCGGCACCTTGTTAGCCCAGTGAGGCTAACTTCGGACTTCTGATCTCCAGAAATGTAAGAAAATAAGTAGACTTATGTTGTTTGAAGGCACCAAGTTTGTGGTCATTTGTCATGGCGGCAGTAGGAAACTCTATGGAGCCACAAAAAGATTTATAGCAGCCACCTCCCTTGGCTCCCACTCTTATTCGAGGGGAGATACTTTCCAAGAATCCCAGAGGATGCCTGAAACCGAAGATAATAGCGAACCCTGTATATGCTGTCTTTTTCTTATACATACATGGCTATGATAAAGTTTAATTTGTAAATTAGGCACCAGAGGGGAGTAACAGCAGTAACAGCTCAAGCGTCTGTGCCGGAGATGGACTCTAGGAAGTAGCCTTGGCTTGAATCCATGATAATTATCTCTTCCTAGAACTTCTCTATGGGATCATGGATGAAAGAAGTGTGCCAAGGAATAGTTACCATGACGGACATCTTCTGTGATGCCACTGCCTTGCTCTCATGTCTGTGAAAACAGCCTATTTGTCAGGCGGCACTGCCATCTGCTCTGCCATACACAGAAGCACCAAGCTTCTAAACAAAGCTGGCTAGCTGCAGCATGGTATCCAGAATTGCACAAAGACGGTAGTTCAGTCCATAGGATTGTACCAATGTTAACTTCTCGGTGGTAGCAAGTGGAGCATGGTTATGTAAGGTTAACAGGGGAAGCTGGAGGAAGAGTATAGAGAAACTCTCTATACTACCTTTGCAGTCCTATCTAATAAAGACGGAATATGCAAATTACCTTTACGCTTTGAAGTGTAACGATTGACCGCATAATGACAGGATCACGGATTAGCAGGATGGTAGGGGCAGCAAGCTACAGGAGGGGGCAGGGCAGCAAGTTATGGAAGATTGGGCCAGGGGAGCCAGAGGAGGGTGGGGCAGTGGGCCAAGAGCTATTGGAGGGCGGCAGTAAGCTACTGGCGAGCTACTGGTGCACAGATTCATGGGCAGGGCTACTAGTTTTCCTATAATTGTAAAACTACTTCAAAATTAAGTTTATTTAAAATAAGACAATTACCATGAGTGGAAGCACCTGCAGTGAATAGGTGTCCCTTCCAGGTACCCTACATGCTGCGTTCTTTTCCCCGCTACCGTGACCTTTCCCATTGGACTAGAAGTTCATGGGCCTTATTGCATTTCTGTACCCATCACAGATCATGCACAATGCACCAGTCACCATGTTAAACACTTTATATGCTTTCCATATAGTCACTCCTTTAATCTTCACAGCAATCCTGAAGAGTTCCAGTAGTCTGGCTTCAGCATTTATGTCTGATCCCACTGGCATATGCCCTGAGGGCTGGGCATATCTTTGGCATCAGGTTAGCATCCCAGCTCTGGCACATGCCAGCTGGGTGACCCTGGGCAGGTTACTCAATCTCTCTGAGCTCACCTCCCTCATTTGTGAAATGAAGAGAATAATAGAAACTACTTCCCAAGGAATGAATGAGACATGTAAGGCGCTTAACACAGTGCTGTACACACGGCAACCATGGTGATGCTGGTCCGTGGTAACAATGGGGATAATGATAAAGGTGGTAAATGGTAACCATGTGATAATACATGTGATGAGTATGATGATGATGGTGATGATGAGTTAGTGCGTGCTGCCTGGATGAACAATGCAGAAGGAAAAGAGAACTATGACCAGTTTCTGGAAGAATCCAGACATGATAATCTGGATGTTAGAGGAAGAGTAAATTGTAGCATCAGGTAAGGGAACCATCCGTCCAGAGGCCAGAGAGGAAAATGGGAAAGAGGAGCCCAGTGGCAAAGGCCAGCGGAGAGTGGAGTAGAGAAAATGACCCACGCAGAGACCAGACACAGGCACAGGCACAGGCACAGTCACAGACCCTTCTGCTTCTTCAGAAGGTGGACATTCCCACCACGGCTTCTTGCACTGCTCTGAGCCTGGGAAAAAAACGAGCAAATCAGGCAGAGGCCCTGGGCAACTCTGCCTCTGCCCCTGCTAGAAGGGCTTGGTCTGTTTGTTGTTCCACAATTAGAAACCGGCTCTTGTCCCTGCCTGAGCGGGGAGCTTTCGTGTGACAGGAGGAGGAAGAGCCAGGCGACTCCGGAGAGGAGCCCCCCGATGCCACATGCTCTGCCTTTCCCCCACTATTCCCCACCAGAGCCCAGACGGGCGGGCGTGGGGGACTGGGAAGCCCTCGCCACCCAGTGAGCAAGGCTCCCGAGCCCAGCCCCACCACCAGAGGTGGCGGCTGTCAGCGCGGAGCACAGCATTCCGAGGCACAAGAATAGCCCGACCACAAGACAGGGAGGCGCTGTCTCTGAAGCAGGGCCCTCCTCCCAGGAGCAGACAAGACCACATGTTGGGAGGCCCCCGAGGTTTCCTGGAACTGCCAGGAGCAGAGGCCATACCCCAGGTAGACCAGGTTCTCTTGCAGAGTCCTGATGCCCTGGTCACAGGTGGGCGCATTCATGAAGGGGCTCAGGTCTGGGCTTGCTCCGGTTCTATTTGAGATACCCTCCCCTGCAGCTGACGGAGGTGACAAGAAAGTGCCATTCAAGGGACCACCCATCACAACCAAGTCCACACTTTTATTGCATGTGAGACCCTGGGCCACAAGGAAGTGCTGACAGAGCCCGTATCCCACTGTGAACCACAGACACAGACACAGACACAGCTCTGTCCCACATCCTCGTGCATTTCATTGTTCTGTGTGAAATACCAAGCGAGCGCCTTTGTGTCTGGAGGGAGTGGGATGACAGACAGGACAGGCCCTGGCTCTCACAGGGTTTACATCCAGGAGGGAGAAGAGGAAATGAACCAGGAAATGAAGGAAGATAGCAGATGCGTTCGGATACTGGTAAGTGGTACAAAGACTGTAAACATGTTTACAAAGACCATAAACATGGTTATGGGATGGAGATACCTGGCCCTGGGCGCATGGGGCAGGAGCTTCAGTCTGGTGGTCTGGGAAGCTTCTTGGAGGAGGTGAGAGTGGAGTGGATTCCTCAGAGGTGAGAAACAGCCAGGCATGCAAACATCTGGGTGAACAGTGTTTCAAGCATAAAACTGAGCAAGCAGGGATGGGCGGAGTGGCCAGAACGGAGTGTGAGCAAGGGAAAGGCATCAGATGGACTTGGTGGGGTAGCAGTGGCTCGGGTTGCCTAGATGTGGAGCATTATAAGTCAGGGGGTGGGGGGACTTGGAGTAGATTAACTAAATGGACTAGGAAGCCACTAGCAAGCTGTAAAGAGGCATGATGTGATCTGGCTTTTAAAAAAATATATTTTTATTTTTATTGATTTCAGAGAGGAAGGGAGAGAGAGAGAGAGAGAGAGAGAGAGAGAGAGAGAGAGAGAGAGAGAGAGAAACATCAATGATGAGAGAGAATCAAAGATTGTCTCCTGCAAGCCCCCTACTGGGGATTGAGCCCGCAACCCAGGTATGTACTCTTGACCAGAATTGAACCTGGGACCCTTCAGTCTGCAGGCCGACACTCTATCCACTGAGACAAACCAGGTAGGGCCTGGCTTTTGTTTGCAAGCGCCCACACTAGCAGTAGGAGGCAAGTGGGTTGCAGTGTGGTGGTGGGAAGAAACAGGAAGATCTGGCAGGTGTAGTTCAGTTCTAGCCAGAGAGGATGGTGGCGTGGACAGGAGACAGAGCAGTGGGCAGACTCAGGCTGTATTCTGGAAGGTTGCACTGCTGGGAGCTGCTGATGTAAGATGTGATGGAAAGTAGAGGATGAAGATCTGAGGCCTGAGCAGCTGGATGAATGGTGATGACCACTTGTTGCAGGGGTTGGGGTCAGAGAGTGCCGCCTTCAATAGGAAGTGGATGTCAGGGGGCTGGGCTAGAATCATGTTCTCACAGAGTTCAGGAAGGTGTTCTGAGGTCATGGGGCTGCTGCAAGGTGTGGGGAGATTGTGGGAGGAATCAGATCTTCATTCAAACACAATGACTCATTTTTTACCTATTTTGTAGACAAAAATATTTTTCACTGAATCAGAAAAACAGAACAACAGGTTAGCCTGGTGGTTAAGGCTGTAGCCGCTGACACCCATGCTCATAGCAATGTGATTCACAGTAGCCAAAGGTGGACACAGCCCAGATGCCCACCAACAGACGAATGGGTACACGAAAGGTAGTACCAGTCACCCCAAAGAAGACTGAAATTCTACGCTACAACACAGATGGACCATGAAGCTCAATGAAACCAGCCAAATATTTGTCCCCAGAAGAATAAAGAGTATATGATTCCGTTTATATGAGGTACCTAAAATAGGCAAACTCATAAAGACAGACAGGAGAATTGATGTAATAAGAGATTGGGGGAAGGAGAAGGGGGGTTAGTTGATGGGTAAAGACATTTTGTTTAGGATGACAAAAGTCTGAATGTAGACAGCGGTGATGGTTACACCGATCCTCTAGATACTTGGCCCCAGGTCCAGGCAGGTCTGCATCCCTAAGAGTGTTCCCAGGTGGAATCTCACCCAAGTTCATTTCCATGTAGAAGCGTCTTGTCTGAGTCAGCTCAAGCTGCCATAACAGAGTACCGTAGGCTGGGTGACTGAGACAGTAGACATTTTTCTTATAGTTCCAGAGACTGGAAGTCCAAGATCAGGTGCTAATCAACTCTGTTCCTGGTGAGAGCGCTCTCCCTGCTTGCAGACCTCGCTTTGTCCTCACAGGGCTCTCTGGTGTCTCCTCTTACAAAAACACTGATCCTATCGAACCAGGGCTCTACCTTATGACCTTATTTAACTTCAATTGCTTCCTTACTCTAAATACAGCCACACTGGGATCTGGGGCCTCCCACATATGAATTTAGGGGCTCGGAGACACAATTCAATACATAGCAGGCCTCAATCTCAGTGTTGTCTAATCCAATGTGCCCTCCTGATCCCAAATCAGCATCTCCTTACTTCTCTGTTGCACTGGTGGCAGCTCTGTGCTCCTAGTCATTCAGGGGTGTGTCCTCCCTCTCCTTTGCACGCTACCTGTCACCTGCTGTCAGAGAGGCCTTCCTAAAACACCAGTCAGACCATACTATTTCTTTCCTATTCTGATCAGCTTTCATTGGCCCCCTAATGGCCAACCAAATGACATTCAAGCCTTTGGCCCAGGTATTCAAGATCATCCCACAGAATATTCCAAAGCTGTTTTTCAGTTATTCACCTGTCCTGTAATAAATTGTTAAACTACTTTTTCCACACCCCTGTCTTTACTCAAGCCATCCCTTCTGCATGCAATGCTCTGCCAACACCCATTTAGAGGATTTACGTTCTCCCAAGTCAAATTCAAATTTAACAGCCTCTGAGATAACTTCTCTGACTCCTCTAGATGGAAAAGGTCTCCCTCTCCCTGGCTTTTTTTCCCCATTACTTAATAACACCTTTGATAACACATAACAGGAGTTCAGCTCTATTAGTGTAAGCTTCTAAAGGGGGATTCATTGGTTCATGTACCAGGCTGGCATGGAGCAGGTCCCCAAAATGAAGACATGAGGATTCTCTTGTCTTTTATCAGTTGACCTTTAATTTCACAGGGTTCTGCTTCACTCATTCCTCCTACAGATGGAGTACCTCCATGTCAAGGGGTGGGACAAAGAGGACATGGTCATGGTCAACACGAGGAACTGTATTAAAGGGTTGCAGCATTAGAAAGGTTGAGAACCACTGCTCTAGAGCATTATCCCTGGCGCCCATCCCTGCTGTCTCCAACACTCCATTTCCATCCCTGAGCACTGAACTCTCTGGCCATCCTTTCCCTGGCCAGGCAAGCCTCACACTGGGAAACACAGAGCAGCATGCGTGTGTATCACCTGCACAGCACCCTGCTGCCAGGCTATTGCCAACACACGAGACATCACATCAGCACATCCCCACTGGAGGCTGAGCCGTGGAGGAGGCATCCTGAATTCAGGCCCCTGCCAAGGCCCCAGGCACCGTCTGCCGTCTCCTCAGCTCCGGCTCCTGGCTCCTGGCTCCTCCCGGGAATTTTCCCAGGGACCTCCACCCTGCTGGCTGCCAGCCCCAGGCAGAGGGAAGAAAGGCAGGGGCAGCACAGTTGTGGTTAGCGTGGGGGAGGGTGGGAAAAGCTCTCTCCCCACCATTCCTGCCGGGTGTAGGCAGTGCCGTCCCCTAAGACAGGAATGTGGCTTTGTTGTTGCTGTTTCCTGAAGAGAAGAAAGGGCATCGATGAGTTTCCAGACGCCAAGGATCTGGAAGAATGTAAACCGCTGCTGAGATGACAAGGCCTTCGCTTCCCTAGTACCCAGGCCTCAAGGATGCCTGAGGGACAGGGGACTTCGGCAAACAAAGTTGCCACTCAGTCTGGCCTCAAAACAGAGGGCAGGGTGACCTTGAGTGACTGCTGGCCTCTTGGGGCCTCCTCAAGGTCGGGCACATCATGACAGATCTGAGAAATAAGACTCTTTCAGAGTTTGCACCAACTCTGTTTTGCAGGTGAGGAACCTGAGGCTCAGAGCAAGGCAGTGGTTGGATTGCCTAAGGCCACAGAGTGGGGGAGTGGGAGGCAAGGCTCACTTGGAGATGTCACTCTCTCGGACAGGATGCTGTCTCTGTAGAGAGTAAAGTCAGTAAGTCTCACTTTGGTTTCCACCCACATCCCCATCCAGCCACTCTGGGCCCATCCAGGGGCTCTAACACCCGGCATGTAGACGGTGCTTCTTCCTACCCTCCAGCCCTGTTGTCAGGTGCTGGGAAGCCAGTCGTCAATGCACTCATTGTAATAATTTAGGAAGTTTCCAACCCAGAAAGATTAGAATTTTCAGAGTGGACTCCAGGAAACCCCAAATCTTCAAGGCCCGAAGGAATAACTGCCTAAAAGTGAAATTTCGGACACAGTGGCAGATCTGTGGTTGTGGGATCCTTCCTGGAATTCTTCAAATTGTCCCCTACCATATATATACCCAGCCCTCCCCCCACTGGCCTGCCTTGAGCTGGATCAGGAAACCTGGATTCTTCCCTGAGATCTGACTTCCACTAGCAGTGAGACATTGGATATCACCTACCATCTCTGAGCCTCCAGAAACCGAGGAGGGTATACGAGAAAGTGGCTCAGAGTTCCCCTGTTCCAGGATCACCCTCGAGGGATGTTACAATTGCAGGTGCCTGTGCCCCACCCCAGCCCTACTGGATGAGCCTGTCTGGAGGGTGGCCACTGGATATCTGCCTTTAGAACAGGTTCCTCAAGGGATTCTAACAACCTGTAGGGTTTGACAATCACTGACATAGAGGATGTCCAAGGTCAGTTTCAGGCTCTGCATGTGACCCTAAGGTGGGTAAGCATTGTATCTCTCTGTCTGCCTCCTGACCTCTACCCCACTTTAGCAGCAGGACAGCGGTGGGTGAAAGCAGGCATCTGGGTGGAGCAGGAGCTCTGTGCTGGGCCTCTAGGCTCGATCTCTGCTCCAGGGCTGGCTGGGTCTGGCCCCAAGTCCAAAAGGCCATGTGGGCTGCAGCCTGGGTGGAGCCACTGCTTCAGCCCACATTGTCCTAGTCTGCTCCAGACCCTTCCCTGCGCCACAGCTCTGACCAGGGGAGCTTGCCATCCCCACTCTGCAGACTTGCCATAGGCCTGGATCTCTCTGCCCACATTAGCACTGCTAAGCCAACCCTGTCCTCCTTTAGAAGTGCTTCTGGATGATGTTGTGGACAAGGGCCAAGTATGGGACTAGGAGCCAGATAAGGGTGAGAGCCTGAGGCTGGGCCATCCCATCTGTCCTAAACCTGGGAAAACAAGTGGAATCCTAGAGTTCTGGCTGGATTACTGAAGTAACCTAGAATTTAAATAAAATTCTTGGAAAGACATCAACAACAAATGAAGTGAGAGAAAAAAACACTTTATAAAAGAGAATTTATAGAGTGATCCCATGTCTACACTAATAAAAGAGTAACATGCTAATTGACCATAACTTTAAGACGCCCACCAGCTAATCAGGAATGAGCATGCAAATTAACCCAACAAAGATGGCAGGTTAATTTGCATACACAGGTGCCAAGTGACCAGGGGTGGGGCAAGACGCTGATGGAGATGACCCAGGCATTCTGCACCACCCCAGCAGCTCTGGGCCTCTGGGCAGAAAGGTGGCTCTGGTCACAATGGAAAGGTGGCTCCTGGCAGAGTGAAAAGGCAGCTCCGGCTAGAGGGAGGCAGTTCCAGCAGCCCACGGAAGGAAGGCCCATTCTTGAATGAATCTTCATGCATTGGGCCTCTAGTTTCATATATGTGCATTTCAATCAGTAGTATATGTGTGAATCTACATATTCATATGGACCCAGAGTTGGGCCCAAATTGGCCGTAAGGGCATGGTCTTCCACAAGACTGCCCCAACTTCATACACCAGGGGTCTTCAGGGTGCCCTTCACCTCAGACCAGCTAGTTACAAACTCAGAGTCACCTATGGATTCCCTCATGTTTGATAATTCACTAGAAACAGTAACAGAACATGGGAAAGCATTGTAATAATAATTACTGTTTTATTACGGCAAAAGAACACAAATTAGGAGAGAACATGGGTATAAGCCTGGGAGAGTTGCAGACACAAACCACCCATTTCCCAGGACCACATTCCCCTTTGACCTGTGACAAAGAGTACTACCAACCAGGAATTACAACAGAACCTCGGTGTCCAATGTTTTTAATGAGGCTTCATTACATAAACATGATTGATTGAACTCAGTCTCCATGCCCCTTCCCTTTCCCAGAGGTTGGGCTGATATCATGGGGCTCAAAGCCCCAACCTTCTAATCTCATGAATGGTTTTTCAGAGGTGGCCAGCCACCATCCTGAGCCATCCTATTAGCATAACCTATCAGGTGTGGTCCCAGGAGACACCAGGAATATTAAGGGAACTCTTATTTCTCTGAAAATTCCAAGGACTTGGAGATTGTCTCCCAGGAACTGATAACTTAGGCCAGCCTAGTGCTTTACTACACAAAATGTATATGACATGGAAAAAAGAATGGAAGGAAAGCCCTCAAATTTGAATAGTGGTTTTCTTAGGATGCTGAAGTTCAGGTTGTGGTAGACATCGTGTGACAGACAGTTCACCAGAAGACAATTCTCTTTCCTGACACAGGTAGACTACATTTCCCAGCCTCCCTTGCAGTCCAATGTGGCCATGTGACAAAATTCTGGCCAATAAAATGTGAGCAGAAATAATGCTTTCCAAGTCTAACCCATAAAACCCACTTCACAATCTTTACTCTCTTGTTTCCCCAACCATTGGTTAGAGACAAAGCCCCCAGAGCCCTAGAGGATGGTGAAGCCACACGATACAAGGATTCTGAGTCCCTGAATCATCAAGAGAAAGGTTATGCAGCAAATATTGTCACTAGAGCAATGAGCAGAAGTAACTGTTGCATGAGCAGAAATAATCTAGTATATTAAACCATTGAAATTTGGAGGTTGTTTATTAACAACAGGTGGTCTGTCTTAATGAGTGCATTGGCAATTTTCTTCCCCCCCCTTATGCTAATTTTCTTAACATCCTATAATAAATACTTATTACTTTTGTAAAAAAGAAAGCAAACATCAAAGTTATTCTTTTTAATGACAACATACAAAAAATTAAATTAGATGGTTAGAGAGGAGGGTGCCTGAATACTTTAAAAATGCGTTGGAAAAAAATTTTTAATAGAAACATTTGATAGCACAGGAAAAATCTTTTTTTTTCTTCTGGATTTTTGAAATCCAAAGGGTTCCTCCTTCTCCCAAAGACCCACCAGCAAGCCTTGGAGAAGCTTTTCTCATTGATCCTTGCCAGGGTTAAGGACACGCTCATCTAAAGGATCTCTTCCCAGCCTGCTACTTGAGTGGCATTCCCTAAAGCTGCTTCTACTCCTGCCCAGTGTCCTCTTCCTGGGTCACTGTCCTGCCCAGCAACCTCACTGGCAGGTGCCTTAGAGATTAGAGAGCCTTGGCCTCCATCATACATTGTATGTGGTTAGACTGAGGCCCAGGGATTCAGAAGGGAACTAGGCTAGGACCCAGGCTTCCCTTCTTCCACAGTGTTTCACCCAAGGTGAGTCCTTGGGTGTAGACAACAGTCTGAGCTCCATTGGCCTTCTCACCAACCTCATTGCCTTGACATTTTCACCATGAGGGTGTTTCCTTGCCTTCTGCTCAATCTGCTGTGGTTTCTCAGAGTGGCCAGACCCATGTCTGGGGCCAGTCCCCACCCTCCACCCCTACAACCAAGCAGGACTTCTCCAGGGCCTGGGCCCCTGAAGGTCTATTTCCTGGGTATACATTTTCAGGTCACTTCTAAAGACACCTTGCTAAGGATTCCCCATTTCCCATTTTTCATGTATGAGATGGCTTGTCCTAGACCAGTGGTCGGCAAACTGTGGGTAGCGAGCCACATGGGGCTCACGAGCCTCCGTTTGCCGCTCTGTTGACTAATGAGTTTGCCCACCACTGGGATAAGGGCTTAATCACAAGGAACAACAGCCTGTAATTATTGGAACTGAGAATCTAGGTCAGTGGTCAGCAAACTCATTAGTCAACAAAGTGGCAAACCATGACGCGCGAGCTGCATGTGGCTCACAAGCCACAGTTTGCCGACCACTGTCCTGGACATAGTTTTTATTATCAACAAACACAGGATCTGTATTAGTTGAGGTTCTCCAGAGAAACAGAACCAGTAAAGTGTGTGTGTGGAGAAGAAGGAGGGAGGAGAGAGAGAGAGAGAGAGAGAGAGAGAGAGAGAGAGAGAGAGAGAGAGAGATTGGGGGGAGATTTTAAGAAATTGACTCAAGATTATAGGGGTTGAGAAATTCAAAATCTGTAGGGTTGGTCAGCAAACAAGACCTAGGGACTAGCCAAGTCTGAAGGCCATCTGCTTGCAGAATTTCCTCTCATTTGGGGAAGGTTAGTCTTTTGTTTATTCAGGCCTTCAACTAATTGGATGAGGCCCACCCACATTATGGAGGGCAATCTGCTTTACCCAAAGTCCACTGATTTAAGTGTTAATTTTATCCAAAAGCACCTTTACAGAAACATCAGGAATAATATTTTACCAAATATCTCGGCACCATGGACAATCAAGTTGACATATACTAGTAACTATCACAAGATCCTTGAAAGCCCAGCCTTTAGGTTAGTTTTTCTTGACAATAAGACCTCATACCCCAGGAGAGCTCAGGCCACGGTAACCATATGAAGCAGCCACCTGCTGAAAGCTACAATTTAATATTCACAGCATCCGCATAATCATCGCCACCACCACCACCACCATCATCACTTTCCTCTCCACTTTGCAGAGCAAGTGCCTAAAGTTTAGAGAAGCTTAGTGACTCATGCACGATTACATAGCTGAGAAAGAGAGGAAACTGAATTTGAACTCAGATATGGAACTTAAATCCATGTACTTTCCATTATGCCAACCTGCCTCTCTTCAAGCAAACACAAAAATCATTTCCAACAAGGGATGGCACTGGTCTGGCATTAATAGGCGTTAACTCACTAAATTCCTACAGTAGCCCTATGACATCAGTACCTCTAACATCCCACTTGTCAAAGGAGAAAAATGGAGCACAGTGAGGTGGGCCAGCAGGCACTGCAGAGTGCTGAGGTCTGACCCTGGCAGTTTGATCCCAGGGCCCAGAGCTACCTCTGCCTAATCTTGCCTCTCTGTGGTACCCCTCTGTCCTCCATCCCACATAGACTTTTTCTTCCTAAAAAATGCTTTTGCTCTAGCTGGTTTGGCTCAGTGAATAAAGTGTTGGCCTGTGGACTGAAGAGTCCCGTTTTTTTGTTGTTGTTGTTGTTGTTGTTTTCTGCTCAAGGGCACATGCCTGGATTGTGGGCTCGATCCCCAGTAGGGGGTGTGCAGGAGGCATCCAAATCAATAATTCTCTCTCATCATTGATGTGTCTATTTCTCTCTACTTCTCCCTTCCTCTCTGAAATCAATAAAAATATTTTAAATATATTTTATTGATTTTTTTTACAGAGAGGAAGGGAGAGGGATAGAAAGTCAGAAACATCGATGAGAGAGAAACATTGATCAACTGCCTTTTGCACACCCCCCACTGGGGATGTGCCCGCAGCCAAGGTACATGCCCTTCACCGGAATCGAACCTGGGATCTTTCAGTCTGTAGGCCGACACTCTGTCCACTGAGCCAAACTGGTTGGGGCAATAAAAATATATATTTTAAAAGAATTAAAAATACATAATTGGTGAATATCATTTTTTATTAAATTTATTGGGGCAACACTGGCTAATAAGATCATAGATTTCAAGTGTACATGTCTATGGTACATGATCTGTACATTGCATTGTGGAAAGAAATTTCATGGAAAAGAAGAATCTAGAAATTATTAAGCTCCATCTCTCTGCATCCCCCCGAACTCTGAGCCCGAGTCTCTGAAACGTGTGCTTGTTGGTCACTGTGGCACCAGCTCCATGGGGATCTGCCTGCTGTCCCCGTTGGTTCCCTATCCTCAGAGTCTGCATGCTGTCCCCTCATGGAACAGTGTCTCCCACTCTGCCCATTTCCCCAGCTACTTGCCAACCCCCAGCCAATTAAAGATGACTAAGAGTAACCATTTTTGAGAGCCAATGCTGGGCCAAGTGTGGATTAGGCTTATGTGCATGGACTCTGGAGCCCCAGCAGTGCTGTGAGGCAGGCACCGTATCACCCCCATTCCCCAGATGAGACGACTGAGGCACAGAGCCATCAGTGCATCTACCAAGTGTGCCCACTTCAGGTCTGACTGGTTTGACAGCTGGAGCCGGTCCGGGGGATAGCTGGTCAGTATTTTAGGAGACAACGACTGAGGTCCCACTAAGAACCTGGCCTCAGCACATGCTGGGAACCCAGATACTAGTGAGATATGGGTCCGGCCCTCCTCTGGCTCACTGTCTGGCCAGGCAGCAGAGAAATATCTTTCCTGTCAAGCACCCAGCTCTCCGGACCCCCCGTTGCAATCCCTGGCCGGCCTTCACCTTCCCACTCTGTCGTCTGGCCTCCCAGCCTCCAGGCTGCTGCTCGGGCCAAGGCCTGGCCTCCCGGAGGGCGGGGGCATCTGGTTCTGCTTTGCCTGGGAAAACAGCTCCGTTTACAGATATTTGGACCGCGGAGCTTGTCTCCCCACTCAGCCTCAGTTGGGTCTCAAGATGAAGCCTTCCTGTAAGGGACCTGATTGAGATGAGGCTCCAAGCTGGGAAAGGGGAGGCCTCTGTTTAAGTCCTCATTTTCCTTCATGGAAACTGCACTCCCAAGCTCCCCCGGAGCAGGGCTGCCCTGGTCTGGAGCCCTGAGGTGCGCAGTGTGTCCAGATAACAGGGCTAAAGTGACAGCATGCCACTGAGACCTCAGGCCCTGCCTGTGACACCTCAACAGTAGCCTTCAACTCCTCTTTCCCATAACTGCCCTCCCTCCCACTCCCCTTCCTCCACTAGTCCTGGCAGCCATGCTAGCCTTTCTGGAGCGCTGTGGCCTGGAAAGCAAGTGACTTGGGAACAAGGCTCTGGCTGTATGGAAACCAGGATGGTTCTTCCAAAGGGAAGTGCCAGGTATTGCGAGGGCAGGAGTCCCAGCCAGAAGTCTCCTCTGAGGACCCACAGACGAGGCAGAGCAGTTCGACATTGCCAAGAGACATGATTCCTTCACGTGCCAATTACTGAGTTTCTACTCAGTGCCGGCTCTGAGCTAAGACCTGGGGTACCTCAATTCCTCCTCCCAGGATCTCCCTCCCTAGTGGGAAAATGGAGGGAAATCACACTGATGAGTAGGAATTAAAAACTAAGGGAAGTGTTGAGAAGAACTGAACTGTATGAGGCCCGAAACAAAACATCAGATGGGAGTCCAGGGAGGACTCCCTGGAGGAGGTGATGTTCGACTGTGTTCTGTCATAGGAGTAGGAAGGAGTTCAAGAGAAGCAGCAGAGGAGTAAAGATCCCAGGTTTGGATGAGCAGGGAGTTTGGGAGGAAAGGAATGAAGCCCCAGTCAGTGGGAGGACAGAGATAAGGGGGCAGGTCATGGGGGATGGGCTAGAAACCCAGGAGGAGACACAGATCAGGCCAGGCCTGAAAAGCATGTGAAAGGTCTGGGTCCTGGCCTCTGAGAGGCAATCCGGGTCTTCCATGTGCCTTTGGGCCACTTGCCTAATGGCCAGAGTGTCTAATGCCCATCCCTCACTGGATTCATAGGCATCCATATAGACTTTTTATTATTTTCTTTACTTTGTCAATTTTTTGGTAAGTTTTTAAAAAGTAATCTTAACTTATCAAGGAATAAATTTGCTGAAAAAGAGTAAAATGTTTCCACAAAAGTTTTTAAAATCCTATCCTATCTAATAAAAGCGAAACATGCAAATGGACCGTACCTTTGCTACGCTACCAGCCAATAGGAACCCTAGACTGAGGGACACCCCTTCTACCCCCCCCCATGCACGAATTTCATGCACCGGGCTTCTAGTTATTTATAAAAGTTTACTTATAAAGCTACCATTGAGTCTAACAGTTAAGAGTAGGCAGACTCAGGTTTGAATCTCAGGTCTATCCTTCATAATCTGAGTGTCACTTCCCCTCTCTGAAACTTTTTTCTCATCTGGAAAATAGGAAAGTATCTATTTCACGGTGTCACTGATAAATTAATGAAGCTAATGATATGAGCAAATGGTGAGTATAGTGTGTCCCATTAATGATAGTAATCCTTATTGTCATTAGATTCATGAACTTTTCATTTCCTCTCACCAAAAATCTGCTCTGTCCTCTGTGTTTCTCCTCTTAGACCACAGCCTTGCCATTTGTCTAGTATTGTTCAAGCAAAAATCCTGAAGTCGCCTTTGATACTTCACTTTCTTTCTTTTCTTTATTTTAAAATATATTTTATTGATTTTTTTACAGAGTGGAAGGGAGAGGGATAGAGAGTTAGAAACATCGATCAGCTGCCTCCTGCACACCTCCCACTGAGGATATGCCCGCAACCAAGGTATATGCCCTTGACCAGAATCAAACCTGGGACCCTTTAGTCTATAGGCCGACGCTTTCTTCACCGAGCCAAGCTGGTTAGGGCTACTTCACTTCCTTTTCTCCCAAGGGCGGACCCATGTGCAGATGGTACCACTTCCTAATCTGTCCCTTAAGGGCCATGTCTCTGCATTTCCCCCACTTCCTCTCCTTCCGATTCTCCATCATCACACTCTGGCTCACTGCACTGCTTCCTAGGTGGTCTCCACTTGCCCCTGTCCCCCAACCTCCCAGTTCATTCTCTGCACAGTGGCCTAATGAACCCCGGATCCTCACAGCTCTGGCTCTTAACATTCAGGTATTATTTAATGTCAGCTCCTTAGAAAAGAATCCTGACTGTCCTAAGTCACTCCTCCCCACCTCTCACTTTCTATTCCTTTATACAGCATTTCTCACTTTTTGAAATTATTTTATTCATTCATTTGTTTGTTAGTGTCTAGAATGTAAGATTTTTTCAGGGTAAGGACCCTTTTATCTCATTTATCACTATATCCTCAGCACATAGTAAGGGCTTGGTAAATATTTATTTGTTCATTGAAGGAATTAATATCAGTACTGTTCATATAAAATTAATTTGGAGATGCCTCAAATGTCACCTCCTCTCTGAAGCCATCTCTGATTTCCCAGAGCACTTTGTGCCTGGTGACATGTAGACATACAGACACTGGCCAGCTGACCTGTGTTGAACTGGCTTTAGGTGAGTTGGTCCAGAGCTGCTGAGAGGAGCTGTAGGGTTTTTCTGAGAGACTAGCTCAGCCTGTTACCTGAGAGGCCTGGAAACCCCACCCAGGAACAGGCTGGTCCATGGGTCAGGGAGCAAGAGGTCAGGATAAAAAACCAGCAACAATTTTCAAAAGAGGAAGAAAACTTTGACCATCAACCACAATGTAATGAACTGAGAAAGCCACCCTGATAATATTTTCATTTTAAAAAATGAGATCTTCCAGGGCTTGGTCATAACACGTCTGTGTCTGCTTGCTGCCCCGTAACTCATCTCCGCATCCTTGGAACCTGCCCAAATGGCTCTGCTTGGCCAGTCCAATGTCCTCGGGCTGCCTAGAAAGCTGGGAGTCCATGACCTCCTGAGGTGGCCAGAGTGAAGGAAATGCAAAGCAGAAAAGGCAAAGCCTGTGGTGAATCTGAAGTTGGGAATCAGAGGTTATTCTGCAGTTTTGTCTAAAGAGCAGATTTGTACTGAGTTAACCCACAATGCTCTTCACTATGGGTAATGGACTCTGGAGTCATTAGATTCAAATTCAGATTCTACCAACTATAAGCTGTATGACCATGGGCAGCTCACTTAACTTTTCTGGGCCGCAGTTTCTCCATGTGTAAAATGGGCCCAATAATACCCACCTCAAAGAAATGCCTTGAAGGTTAAGAGAGGGGGGCGGGATTGGGACAGTGTCTAGCACACAGTTAGTACTCTGTTAGTGCCTGCTTTCATCATTATACTTTATATCCACACTGATTGATTTTCTGCAATATAACATCAGAGTTCATCAGAACCAAGTTGCATCTCAAGAAATTGAAGATTCATTTTACCTCATTGTCAGTTCAACGTCAGTACTGCTGGATTCTTGTCAACCTGAGAGTTTTCTGTCCTAATGTAGATTGTGAGAAAGAAAACATACTTGATATGATAGGCCAGCCAGGGCTAAGCGACACTGTGCCTCCAACCTCTCTCCCCCCATTTTTGTTTCTAGAGAATCGCCTTTCTGAAGCATAGATCTGGGAGGCTGGAAAGAGAAGATAACTAATAGAAAAACTATTATAAACAATAGACAGCTTGCTATAGTGCCTAGTTACAAAAAATATGCAAAAATCAGTAGCTTTCTTACGTAGCAAAAATAACCAGTACAATGGAGACAAAGAGCCTGTTTACCAAGGCAAAAATAATAACAATGACAACAAATAAAATAGGGAGTAAATTTGACAAGAAATGTGCAGGTTCACAGGAAAAAAATATATCTTTACATATAGCATAGAGAGGAAGGCTCTAATAGATAGATATGTATCTTGTTCTTATCTAGAGGGATTTAAAATTATTCAATTGTCAATTCTCCTAAAATGTATTGAAAAATTCAACCCAATCTCAATACAAAATACAAAATTCCAGTGTGATTATTTTTGAAGATTGCTAGAGTTTTCTAAGTTTTATCTGGAGGAATGTATAGAAGAGAATAAAAATCTGGGGCAAAAAAAAATTGAGAAGAGAAGGAGAAGTTGTACTAGCAGATTATTGAAACCTAAAGATAGAATAATATAGATGCTTTGATATGAGATCAAAAATGGGCAGATCAATATAATGGAGAAGAAAGTTCAACTTAACACGGCAACCTAGTAACTAGAAGAAATGCTTCCAGTCCGAGAGGAGGAATGTATTATTTAATAGATGATGTGGGCAACCGGTTGGCCATTTGGGGAGGGGTGAAGAGATGGATTCAAGTTTCTCTCACCAGAATAAATTCCAGATGGAATAAAATCCAAATGTGAAAACCCAAACCATAAAAATATTAGAAAAAAACTATGGAAGAATATTTTATACGGATAAAGCCTTTCTAAGTGGCAAATGAGACCCAGAAGCCATAATGGAAAAGATAGGCAGTTTGAGGTTTAACAGATTTTATAGTAAAATACATTGCATATAAAGCTGAAAGACAAGCTTCACTTGGGGAAAAATATGACAGAGATACATTTACTATTCATAAAATAGAAAATCCTGCTACACATCAGTGAGGGAGGAAAGCAAGGAATAGGAACAGCACTCAAAAAGACTTCTTTAGAAATAACAGAATTGAAAACTACAACAATGAAATGTATCCCCCCACCCCCGTCATATTGACAGTTTTCAAAGATCAGATACTCAAAGTTGGCGAAGAGGTTGGAAAATAGGCATTTTCATACACTGCTGATAGAGTATAAATGGTTCAAGCTTTTTGGAAAGAAATTTAACAACATCAATCAACATTTTAAATGTGCAAAATGTGTAGAATACATTTCTATTCTTCTGGGGGTCTTTTATACATCTCTTCATGTGAACAAAATTGTGGTGTAATGGATGCCGTACTGGATGACCCAGATCCTCCTTCAGCTACTAAGAGGGTTGACAGCCGAGAGCTCAGAGCTGAGTACCACACCATGTCAAGGATTGCACCCCCGGGACTGTTCTTGGCAGAAAAAAAACATCTTGCCCAAAGGGCAGCCTGAATCCAATGAATGGTTAATAGAGGTCTATAAACACCTAACCCTCTTGCCCCATTTTGGGGTAACCACAGGTTCCAGAACTCCCTGTGGGATTGGCCGAGGCTCTTGTTGTGTCTACAGTGCAGCCCAACTTCTTCCTGTGCTCAAACACGCTCCGTTCTCTCCCTGGCAGATGTTGATACTGAGAGCATCTTTCAGTAAACCTTCCACAAGCAAGTGTCTATTTCAGAGTCTGGTTCCCAAGGAGTCGGCCCCATGATATTTGGTGCTATGAGTGGTCCAAGAAGACAGACTTCAAAGTGGGGTTTTTGAGCTGGATTATCTGCTGCCAGACTGACACTGAGGGCCCCTCACTGTTTATATGTGGAGCACTGCTCTTCGTGAGAACACTGTAGTCGTGAAGTTACTAGTCTGACTGGTGGTGAACTGGGAGGGCTTGTGGGCAGAAGAGAAGAGATGACCATGTAACAAGAGTTTGATAAGTATGGGAATGTAGTCATTCTAGGAACAATGGAATAGAAAGACTGTTGCAATTGATGCTTTGGAGATAGACAAGGAAAGGCTAAAGGTGTTTAACCAGCAATGGAAGGCTAATTTTGAAAGCCAGAACGTCTCTCTTTGCAGTTTAAAAAGAGACTCTAATCACCTGAGGCCAGAAGGCAAGAACAACTGAAGATCAGGTGTAGGACTGACTAGCTCAGGAAAGCAGTTTCTATGAAAGGGCAGAGTTCTGTAAAGGAGTAGGGGCTATGACAAGGGGCTATCTGGAATGATACATTTGAAAATCATCTGTCTTCAGATGACCTAGGATCTTTGGGTGCTGCCTGAAGGAAATGCAGAGGCCTCTGACTTACAAGGCAATATACACTGAGTGGCCAGATTATTATGATTTCTGAGCGCATAATAATCTGGCCACTCAGGATATATATATTAGAGGCCTGGTGCATGAATTCATGCATGAGTGGGATCCAGCCAGCCTGGACAGGGGGAGGAGACATGAGAGGTTGGCCAGTCTGCCTACTGGTCAAACTCCTGCTCAAGGGGACAATTTACATATTAGCCTTTTATTATATAGGATATACACTGAATGGCCAGATTATTGTGTGTTCAGTGATCATAATAATCTGGCTATTCAGTGTATATCTCCCTTAAGATGTGCTCCTACCTTCTCTCCTGCCTATCAGACCAATAACTGAGATTCATTCACAGCATAACTTAGGCAGAGAGGTACATGGCAGGTAATGGAGGAAAGCTACTCTACTCAGAAGTATAGCCAACCAGTTTGGTTTAGAGGAAATGACATCTAAACAACCAGGTTATTTCTTAAATTCAGGAATGAATGACCAGGAGTCTGAGAGTAGCCACCCTAATAAAAAGCTGCAATTCTTTTACCAGTTTCTGACCCCAAGTCAGTTTTTAGACCTAGACCCCTCTGGCTGGAGAAGAGGCTGGGTCTCCAGGAGGAAGAAGCCTGCAGTGCTGTGGCAGGTGAACTTGATAAGAATTTCTCCAGCCTGGTTAGGTTACTTGGGTAACTGGACATGGGGAGAAGGATAGTCCTCAACATTTTGAGGGCTATTAGACTCAGGGCATGCATTGACATCGATAACAAAAGCATTATCATGGGCTTTCCGTTAGAACGGAGACATGTGGGAGCCAGGCCAGCCCAGTGGGTCTATTTGGTCTATGGACTTGTTCAGATCATTTGCCCAAACCCCCAAATGTATCACTGGAACATCTTTACTTAGAAGTTGGCAGAACGCATTGGTTGCTTAACAAGTGGAGTGTGATCCAAGTGTAAACTTTGGAAGCTGCTTCCCTTGCCCCAGCAAAAGCAGTAAATAAAAAACAGTATTGTATCCCAGAGGTGGGGTGAGGGATGGAGAATGGCAGCAGTCAGTGCCACTCTTAAAGTTCCAAAGGATGCATAAAAGGTGGTCGCCGTCATATTTCCATTTAATTCATCAGTCTGGCTCCTATAAAAGCCAGGCAGAATCTGGAGGAGGACAAGGACCCCTGCAAACTTAAGCGAGTAGTAAGTAGCCTCTCTTATAACTACTGTGTCTGATGTGGTTTCTTTGTTGGAGCAGATTAATATGGCCTCTGGTACAGTATATATGACCAGCCCTTTCACCAGAGAGACCTATAGCCATTTACTTGGGTAACTGAACACTGAATGTGTTTTCCCCCACCTCCAGCAGACAGGAGGATCAGAAACAGTTTGCATTCACTCGGAAAGAACAACAGTGCACATTTACTGTCATGCCCCAGGACTATGTTAATTCTTCCACCCTCTGTCACAATATAATCTGAGGTAACGGTCCATGCAGACATTCCACAGAACATTGCATTAGTCTACTCTGTTGATGACATCATGTTAATCAGACTAGAAGAACAAGAAGTAGCAAATATACTGGAAGCCTTGGGGCAACATGTGCTTGAGAGGTGAGAGGTAGTTGTAGAAGGTTCACGAGACACATTAATAAATTTTTGGGGTCCAGTTTGGTCATGATCTAGAGCAGTGGTTCTCAACCTTTCTAATGCCACTACCCTTTAATACAGTTCTTCATGTAGTGGTGACCCCCAACCATAAAATTATGTTCGTTGCTACTTCATAACTGTAATTTTGCTACTGTTAATGAATCATAATGTAAATATCTGTGTTTTCTGATGGTCTTAGGCTCTACAGCAATGACCAACAGGTTGAAAACCACTAGCAGGGTCACTTAAGACCATCAGAAAACACAGATATTTACAGTATGATTCATTAATAGTAGCAAAGTTACAGTTATGAAGTAGCAATGAACATAATTTTATGGTTGGAGGTCACCACAACATGAGGAGCTATATTAAAGGGTCGCAGCATTAGAAAGGTTGAGAACCACTGATCTAGAGCATTCCAAGAAACTCTCTCTGACTTTAATCTTCCTTCCTTCTTCTTATAAGGACCCTTGTGATTATCTTGAGCCCACCTCAATAATTCAGGGACATCTCCCCACCTTAAAATCCTTAAGTTAACCACATCTTTAATTTCTCCTTTGTCAAGTAAGGTAACCTATTCACAGGCTCTGGGGGACTGAAATGTGGACAACTTTCGGGGGGAAGAGCATCATTCTGTCTTCCATAGTGGTAACGCTGGCGACCACAGTGATCAAGACAGCCACACATGAACTGTAGGGTCCTATGGTTCTTTCACACACTATGCTTTGAAATCTGGTATGCTTGTCTGCCAGTCTTAGCTAGGACAGAGAGCAGAGCAAAGCCATGTTAATTTAGAGCCATAGGAAGGCTAATAGCTTGGTGAGAGCTGAGGTTGACGATGGTGGTCACACTGGGCAGGGATATTAGCCCTGGGTTGCTGCACAGGTGGGTGATAGAGAGGGTGCAATGCAAAAGCTGATAGGATAGCCCTGTTGTGTTGGTAAGATAGTACCAATGGTCAGCCTTCAAGCCGGGGTCCATAGTGGACCCAGGCACCTTGCCAGCACAGTGAGAATGAAGGAGAAACTGCTGCTTCTGAGAGCCAGAACTGCAGCAAGGGCTCATCTCTCAGGGCCTCACTCTGTAGCTGGAAGATGTGGTGATAATATGAATTCTCCCTCATGAGCATCCATAAATGATAGGCATGAAGGGCATCACCTGGTGCAGGCGCTCAGGGAGTGCTAGTCACTGAGGCAGTAGCAGCCATCTGTCCACTTCCAGAATGCAGACATTTCTGGCAAACAGCAGTCCCCATCCAAGGACTACATCTCCCAGACACTCTTGCACCTGAGTGTGGTCATGTTACTGGTTCTTGTAGATGGAATATGAGCAAAAGTGATTGTTCCTCCCACACTGGGCCAATACAATCCTTCCCTGCGGGCCTCCACACTCTCTCTTCCTTGTCTCTTAGTCTGATAACTGAAATGTTAATGACCTTTGATCATAGAGGATGAAGCTGGCAAAGATTCCATCAGCCTTGGGTCCATGATAATATGCAGTGAGCACCTCCCTGGGGCCTGCTGCCATGCAGACTTTACATTGATGAAAAATGAACATCTACATGTTAAACCAACCACTAAGATCTCAGGACTTAATCTGTCTGTAAAATCAACTAGCCTGACCTTCACTGATCCAGTTGTCAATGGTTACTTTGGTTATGCTGAAAATGCAACCCAAGGAACAAAATTGTCATGAAGTTCAGAAAAGAAAATCAACAAGTCTGAAAATAGAAGGATGGGATTGTGCATTTATAATAACCCTCAGCTGCCAGGACTGACCCGAGGGGGGGGCACAGTTTGGGGGCATGCAGGCTAGGTGCTGTACCTGGGACAAATGGACTCATTCAATATGGCAACTCCAAGCCATTCACTTCCCTTGATTTTTATCACTGATTCTTAGGAGACAGGTACCAAGTTTATGTCCATCTTTATGAAGGAGCCTCTGTAAAATCTCACAGAGATATTCTGCGATTTGCTTATACTTACACAGCCAGAGAGCAGGAGGCTAGGATTCGAGTCCAGGATACCTGATGCCAAATCATGCTCTCAGCTCTGTGCCAGTCTCTCTCCACAATAGGCTGGTGGGAGCTAAGTGGATTGCAGACTCGGGAGAGTCTTAGTTTCAACAATGAACAATTGCCCAGGAGGTGGATAAAGCCATCATATTAAGATGCTTATAATCATATTTGTATATCAGCAAGGAAGGTCCTCAGGAGAGGGCTCTAATTTATTATTCCGGGGCCAAGAAGTCTTCAAAAATTTGGGTTAGGAGACAGAAAGAACAGTGGCCTGGCCTGCTTCCCTCTCTCACTTCTTCTGTCTGGCCAACATCATCATGTTTCTGGCATTTTTTATTCTTGGCTCTTTATCTCAAACAAAACAAGGAGGCTTATTTACTATAGTTCAGATTTAGAGATTTATGGGTTCACTGTCAAAAAAATCTTATGGGGATTAGGACAAGAGTGAACTCTCATTACAAATGTCAATATCTTTGGGTCCCAGAGGCCCCAAGATCCATCTCAAAGAATCTGTGTTTCATAAGCAAGTGTCAATAATGTGGCATATTCCTATCTGGATCCATTATCTATTTTCACAATAATGCTGGGGTACAGCCACAGAGGCGTGGATGCATACAATGAGAAATGTATATTTGACTCAAGGGTCTGCAGGGTTCTGCTGACCTGGGCTGGGCTTGGCTGTCCTGGGCTGGACTCACTCCTGCATCTGCAGCCAGTCGTGCGGTGTCTGGGAGCTGCATACATGTCTGGAGCTGGCTGGCTCTCCACAGATCCGGGATGGCTTCGTCTGAGCTGCCCAAGCTGACTCAGCTCTGAGCCACAAGTCGCATCTTCCCGCAGGGGGGTCCCTGCCTTCTGGCAGGTGCAGAGGCGCAAGAGACAGGAAGTGGAAACATGCAAGTGCTTTTGGAAGCAGGTGCTTGTGTCATATCTGCTGAGAGATATGACATTGGTCAAAGCAAGTCACAGTCAGAGAGGAAGGGCACAAAAGGTAGAGGGTGAGCATGTAGGGAAGGTCAAGAATTTGGCAGTGAGGGGAGGGAGAGGAAGCATCGCTGCCACCCATCTACCATAACCCCTATCACTACTGTGCGTTCACCACGAGCCATGTCTTGGGCCCGGCTCTGTATTTCTGTCATCCTGACCGTGATTTAAGGGCTCAGAGAGGTGCAGTAACTTGCTCAGAGTCCCACAGCTAGTGAACCACAGAGATGAGATTAGAACTCCAGCCTGTGGACAGCGGTAAGTGATCTGTCCACACCAGCACATGGCTTGAATATATACTGAGTGGCCAGATTATTATGATCTCTGAATGCATAATAATCTGGTCACACATTGTACATACTATATCATAAAAGGCTAATATGCAAATTGTCCCCTCGACCAGGAGTTCAACCAGCAGGAGGCCAACCAACCACTTATGTCCCCTCCCCTGGGCTAGGATGACTGGACCCCACCAATGCACGAATTCATGCACCAGGCCTCTAATAACACACACACACACACACACACACACACACACACACACACACACACTGAGTGGCCGAGTTATTATGTGTTCAAAGATCATAATAATCTGGCCACTCAATGTAAATACTTTAATGCTAATTTTGAGGATGATCAGATCACAACTGCTTGAATTTCTAACTTAAGCAGAGCATCAGTGTGAGTTGAAGCCTTTGTTGGTTTGTTAGTGCGGACATCCTATCTAATAAAAGAGTAATACCCAGATTGACCATCACTCCAACACACAAGATGGCTGCCCCCATGTGGTCAAAGATCCTGCCCCCATGTGGGCACAAGATGGGCAGCAGGGGAGGACAGTGGGAGGTTCCAGGCATGCAAGGGAGGGCAGTTGGGGGTGATCAAGCCTGAAAGGGAGGGCAGTTAGGGGTGACCAAGCCAGCAGAGGAGGGAAGTTGGGGGCAAACAGGCTGGCAGGGGAGCAGTTAGACATCAATTAGGTTGGCAGGGTAGTGGTTAGGGGGCGATAAGGCTGGCAGGCAGAAGTGGTTAGGGGCATTCAGGGAGGTAGGCAGGTGAGCAGTTTGGAGCTAGCAGTCCTGGATTGTGAGAAGGATGTCCGACTGCCCATTTAGGCCCAATGCTACCGGGATCAGGTCTAAACGGGCAGTCAGATATCCCTTGATGGCTCCCAGATTGGGAGCTATCATGAGGGACAGCTAGCATGAGGGACACCCCCCACACCCCATGCATGAATTTTGTGCACTGGGCCTCTAGGGTTAAATATAAAATTTCAAAATGAGATGATTACCCTCCAATAATAAGAATAACAGTAACAGTAATAAATAACTTAGCAAGAACGTATTACGTGACAAACACTGCACTAAGGACTTTCCATATATTACACCTCATTTAGGCCTCACAATTACCTTATATACAGGTATTATTTCTCCCTACTTTTTACAGAGCAGCAAGGAGAGGCAGATCTGGGCTCTACACAAGTGGCTGATGTCAGAACTTACGCTTCTAACCGTCTTGCTAAATGGCTCCCCTCCTCTGTTATTAAGTAGAATTGAACGTGCTTGGGGCTCACTTTGGGGACAGCCAGCCTTGGCGCCCGGAGCCTCTCCCTCCCTGCTTTTGCAGCGCCCCTCTTCATCTCAGGTGGTTGATCTGCCCTGGAAAGGGGTGAGGGGCTGGGCAGAGGGGGAGTCTCCAAATTGTGCTGAGAGGGTGGGCAGGGTGGGGGTGTTCCTGCACACGCAGTGAGCAGACGCTGGCTACAGGGACCCGGCTTCCTGGCAGTGTAGACGCCAAGATGGATGGCCGTGGCCTTCAGGGCTGAGCAACCTCTTCTCAGGCCTTTGATGCTGAAAGCAGAACAAATGTGAGCCGGCCGCCCGGCCACAGCTGCCTCTCATTAAAGCCTGCTTCCTCCAGCCCAGGACAAGGTGGACCCGCGAGGTAAGCTGGGGCAAACGCCAGATGTGTCCGCCACAGCTGGCTGCAAAACCTTGCTCTTGACTTCTCGCCCCCAAACCTACTTCCCTGAACTCCCCCAGCCCCCATCCCACCCAACCTCCCCTTAGTTCTTCAAGTGAGATTCTGAAGTCTGAATGGGTCTCCTCTCCCTGCTGCAAACACTTTCCATCACACATCCAATCCATCAGCAAAACCCATCGGCTCTGCTTTCAAGGTATGTCTTCTGTCTAACCACTCTCTCCATCTGCGCTGACATCCCCAGGCACAGGCTATTGCTCCTGGACAACTGCAGTAGCCTCCTGTTTTGCTTTGAAATTTTCATAAATTTTGAACTCATACGTTGGAGTCCGAAATGGGATTTTATTTGGAAATGGGGTCATTGGAGATATAATTCATTATGATGAGGCCATAGTGGAGTAGGGTGAGCTCCAATCCAATAGGGCTGATGTCCCTATAGAAAGGGAAAATTCATAAACACCATGAGCCATGTGGTAGGAAGAAGGCCATGTGAAGGTCAAGGTGAAGCGTCCATACGCCAGGAATGCCAAAGATGCCTCCAAAGCACCGGAAGCTCGGGAAAAGGCACCAAGTAGATTGTCCCTCACTGGATCTGCCTTCCCCAGCCTCCAGAACTGTGAGACAATGACTTTCTGTTGTCCAAGTTGCCCAGCCTGTGGTTCATTGCTGTTGCAGCTCCAGCAAATGAGTAAACCTCTGACCCTGATTCTCTACTTTCTCTCTTGCCTCTCTCCCCTCCCATGCACATTACACTCTATAGAAAAAGGGCATTTTAGAAGTCAAGTCTGGACTGTGTAATTTTCCTGCGTTAAACTACGCAATAGCTTGCCATGCCCTGCAAGGCCCCGGAAGACCCGGCCCTGTAGAGTTCTCTGACTTCCTCTCTTCTGCTCTCTCCCCAGACCACTACACGTCACTCACACCAGCCTTGGTGTCAATCATCCCAAGTCCTTCCAGCTGAGGGCCTTTGCACATGCTATGCCTCTCACCCCTCCTCCAAGTCTTTGCATGGTCGCCTTGTCCAAAGAGCTAATGACATCACTATGATGGGGAGGAAGACACCCGTGGAGAAAGGGGAGGGGCAGGTAAGGAAACTGATGGAAGGCTCAGGGGTCTGAGCCCAGCTCTGAGAGTGAAGGGATTTGGTTTGTTCTCCAGGGATGTTCAAGTTTTGATGTAAAGACCCAGACTCTCAGCCTGATTCTTCTCTAGGGACTTGTATAGCCTTCGATGGGTCTCTGGTATCATGTTGTGGGTCTCAATTTACCCATCTGTAAAATGGATCTGTATGACCTCATTTAATGATCCTGATAGCAGTGTAAGGGACATGTTATCTTGACAATAGGTAGGTACTATTGGTATCCTCCTTTGTTAGAGGGGGAAACTGAGGTTGAAGCCGAGGAAATAACTTGTCCAAGATTACCCACCACAGGAAATGGCAGAGCTGAGGGGTTTAAACCAGAGTCTCCCTGGCTCCAGAATGCCTCTATGAGTTGGGCCCTGAGTGTCCACATCTCTAAAATGGGCAGGTGTCAGTGCACGCACTGTTCTGAAGGGTCCAATGCATCCATCTGGTGTAATTCCATGAGCCTTTCCAAAAGGGGAATTCCATCTAGATTTAGTGTGAGGTGGGAGAGCACCCACCAAGTGCACACACCACAGGTAACATGCACATAAACATACCAGGCACCCTCTGCTGTGCAGCTTAAGCAGGAAGAAACCCCAAAGCTACACAAGCCACACCCTGTGGCTCTCCCAAAGCCAGTGGCTGCTTTAGAGGAGAGAGCAACAGCACTGGGGTGACCTGTTCCCACGAGGACTTCATGTTTTCAACTTTACAGCAGCTCTGTGTTTTTTAAAAATGAGTCTAAGCTAGATCGCACAATCGAAGTGCTTGGAGCAAAGTTTTAGTCTACTGTACATCAACTGCTTGCCAGCAATGTATATTATAAATGGGAGTCTCCCGATAGAGCTGACCTGTCACCTGAGAATGGCACCTGTGACCCTCTGGCCAGCCAGTGTAGGGTGCCAGGCTCTGGGCTGACACACACGTGCTTCTGATTGACCCTCAGACAACCTTCTGAGGTAGACGCGACATTCCTGTACCCATTCTACAGGAAGGGAAACTGAGGTGCAGCACCCGGATCAGGGAGCCCACGCTGTCCATCAAGCCAGGACCATGGCAGGCTGATAAGTGACACCTCAGTTAATAGGGTTTTCTATAACTTTCTCAACCCTTTGACACTCCCCACCTCTCACTTGTGCCTTTAAGTAGTCGTTAGCTATTGTCCCCAGGTATGTGGCACAATCAACCTAGAAAGAACAGAAATTCTGAGATTTTGCAATTCGCTGAGATTTAGATGATTAGTTAAGCAATTTGGAAAAGGGGGTTGTTCCTGGAAAGGCAGAGTTTGGGGAGATAGCAGGGGGCTTTGACTCAGAATCGGGGCTCTGCCAGCATTGGGCGGAATCTGGAGGTGAGACTAACAGTCCCTGTACATTGGGAGATGGACAGGCAGAATAAGCAGTGCCTTCCTGCCTCACCTGCCCAGGGAGCCCAGGCAGGCCTGGAGCGCAGCTCTTTGTCCCCAGGTATGACAATAGCCCCAGGAGGACCTGTGCCAACCTCCCCTGAGCTAGATGTGTGGGGTCTCCCGTGGCCCCAAATTGCGGTGGACAGCCTCTAGGTGGGTGTCTAGAGACACCACCCCACTGCCTCTGTGGGACTCAAGTTGGCTAAACGACAGAACACAGACAGACGGTGGCCCAAAGTGGGTCCCGTTGGGAAGTGTTATGAACCCCAAGCTATAAAGAGCTGCAAAGAGAGGCCCTCAGAGGCCCAGCTGCCTTCTTGGGCCCCAGCCTGAGGAACTGGCCTCTGAGGGCCCCATTGAAGGGATGGAAGGACGGGGCCGTGGCCCCCAGTGGGGTCATCCTGCCTCAGCAAAAGCCTGGGAATCGCATTGCTGTCAGGATCTGCCTGGATGTGACGACGTTTTAGTGCATCAGCAGAATGAGGCTTCTGGACACAAGTAAAGGTTCACGGCAGAAAAATATATATTTGCACACCTAGGTCTATCACCTGTAACATGTATACCTGCGCTATTGTTCCCCTCACACAGTGAGTTGGTTCCTGCTAGAATGTCCAGTTCCCTGCGCTCACACACCATGTGGACGCTCTCGTCACGTCTCCCTGACTGTGTGTGATAGGCAGGACATGGCTCCCCAAAGAGGTCCCTGTCTTAATTTCCAGGACCTGTGATATGTGGCAAGCTGGGAGAATAAAGGCTCATCTGGCAATGGGCACCTCCCAAATTCCAGTCCCCACCGGGCAGGGCCTTCTTAGTGTTCTCTGAGGCAGGACCAGTTGCCCAAGCCCTGGGCCAGAGCGGGAGCGCCCCTGACTATAATGGCTCAGATGTGAGCTGGGCAGGAAAGGGGCCGGGCAGGGGCCTCCTGAAGGGAGCAGAGTGTGTCACACCTCGTAAAACCATGGCACCGAGTGCAGAGAGGGACTGCCCCGGCACTTTCATCTCCGTCAATAAAGTGTTATCAGCGCTGAGCTGGGTTTTCAGCTCTTAATTCCAGATGTGGCCCGAGGCCCATCCCCAGCAGGGACGCCTTTCCCTTGCCCTTCTTCCCACTGCTCAGGGTGATGCTGGAGATGCTGGGCTGGGTGAAGGAGAGGGACAGAAGGCCTTGAGGGACTGTGTCCTGGGGTCCCAGGAGCCTGGCTAGTGGTGGAAGGTCCTGATGCTGAGATTCCTGTCCCATGAACTGCTGGTGCCTCCAAGAGTCTGTCTGTCCCCACTGCGATGTGGGAGCAGGCACACCCTGGACTGGGTGCTGGGAGGCCAGGACCTCAGGGCTGTCCTTGATCTGAATGGTGGCCTTGGGAAAGGCAGTGTCCTTATTGGGCCTCAATAGTCCTGGTAAAGGAAGCTTGCTCCAGCTCCTTTGTTCTTTAGTCAGTGCCCACGCAGTAAGCCTACGTGCAGCTGACTCCTGTCTAGTCTTGGAGATGCAGATGGACAAAGAGCAGGGCTCTCTACTTTTGTAACGTATCCATCCTGGTGGGAAGCTGCAGTGAATCCCAGGTAAACACATAAAGGAGCAACAAACCTAGACCGTGAGAAAGGCTGTGCAAGAAAGGAAGTAGGACGATTTGACAGAGGACAGACACCTCGGGGAAGGGTCTCGGTGGGAAAGGTGGTCAGGACACCGTCTCTGAAGAGGGGTTGCTTGAATGGAGCCCAGTGGGAAGATGTAGGGGAAGAGCATTCCAGGCAGAAGAGACAGGGAATGCCAAGTATTCCGAGTGGGAACAAACTTGGAGCCTCAGAACAGAGAAGCCGCTGCTGCGGCATGGAGTGAGAGGGAGAGGATAAGAGGTGAGGACAGTCCAATAGTCAGGAGTCCAAGTTCCTATTTTGATTAGGCCCTGGCCAGGTTCATGGCAGAGAAATCTAGAGGTGCTGGTGTGGCTCTACAATGTCACGTCCCCAGCTCGTCCACGTTGCTGCTACTCTACATTCTCAGCCTGTGACACACTCCTCATTGTCCATGGGGCTGCTTGAGCTCCAGACATCAAGTACATCAAGTCTTCCTTCCAGTTATACGGAAAGAAGAGGAAAAACAAAAGAGAGCAGACCATTTCCTGCTCCTGACACTGGGCACTAGTCGAACACAGCATTTCTGCTTGCATCTTATTAGCAGGAATGCTGGGAAGTGTGTTCTGTATTTCAGGTGATTACATACCCCACTAAGAGCTGGAGTTTATATTACTCAGGAGGAAGAGGAGAATAGATATTCAGGTAAATGAGTGGCAACTCTGCCACCTGCCTACAAGGTAGGGCATTCCCATCCAGAGGCCCCCTTCTGGTTCCATAACTCATACCCACATCCAGTGATAAACAAATCCCGAATATCCCTCCCCCCCATAAACTTAGTCTTCCCCATCTCAAGAACTGGCACTATCCTCTCTCTCTAATCTCTCTCTCTCTCTCTCTCTCTCTCTCTCTCTCTCTCTCTCTCTCTCTCTCCTTCCCTCCCTTCCTCCTTCCCTCCTCCTGCCATATTGGACTAGTTTCAAAGTCACCAAGCACTCCAAGTTCCTTCCTGTCACAGGACCTTTGAACATGCAGTTTCCTCTGCAGGAGTGCTTATTTCATGGTTAAATCCTGCGTAAGAGGCCCTCTTACCACCCTATCCTAGATGACATATTTTGCTCCCACGCACCTATATGTCTCACACATAACATTTATTACAATTAATCAGTTGTTTCTTGTCTGCTCGCCTGCCAGAACATCCACTCCTGGGGCAGGGAATGTAGCACATTTACAGTGTGTGTGTGTGGGGCGGGGGGAGTTTCCAATAAACATTGGTTCAATGAGTGCATTCAACTTCTCTGTCAGTCCCTGAGCCCAGCCCTGCTCTAGCAGATGCTGCTCAATCCTGAAAAGGGACACGCAAACATCTGGGAGTTGAGAAACTACGTGTTAATGGTGGGGCTCCATTTGTATGGGCTGCTCACTGTGTAATAAACTTATGTCTCCTTAAAGGGGCCTTAATAGTTTCATGAAGTGCTGGGTCAGCCACAGGATTAGACCTCACTTGAGACCTCCAACAGAGAATTTCAGAAGGCAAGAGAGGGAGGGGTGGTCAAGGGCCTGGGAGGGGAAGCAGGGGTCTCAGCAGGGTTTGTGGGAAGCCAGGGTGGTCTACAGGGAGCTCCCAGAGGCAGGCAGCATCTGGGGGACCAGAAGCCCGACCACAAACAAGATGTCTTTTGAGGCCTCTTTTAAGGAGCAAGTCTCTAGAGTATTTTTTATGGAAATTTATAGTTGATCAGAGTGGGGAAGATGGGCTTCGGATCAGGGGCCCAGCTGTGGACTCACTCACCCATGCACCACCTGATTGCAACAGTGGGCATATTGCTTCCACTCTCTGGGCCTGCCTTAGTTTCTCCATCTGCAAAAAGGGGGTGATTGAACGAATACCCTTGCAATTAGCTCTCATGTTGACAAACCTATGAGCTCTTGACTATCTCTGAAAAACTGTACAAGTTGTATTTAGGTATGAAATCTATTAGGTTAGGCTAGGCTGTGCTATGATGACTGATAAACCCTGATGCCTCAGCAGCCTAGTCTGCTGTGTGTTAGCTGCATCATCTGTAACATGTGGCCAGCAAGGACGTGGGGCAGGGGAGAAAAAGTCAAGGAAGGGGCGATGCTGGCTCTCACTGTCTCTGCCTGAAAGGGACACCCAAAATTTCCATTCATAGTCCACAGGCTGAAGAAGCCCTATGGCCTCACCCCAGATGCAAGGGAGTCTGGGAGATGAGAGGAGCACTTGGAATATTTGGTGGGCCCAACTGCCTCTGACATTCCATGATGTCATGGTGGGGTCATGAGCCTTTGTTGCAACACTTAGGCATTGAGCACCTTCCCAACACTCCCCGAAGCTGGGCTTCATCCCCTACACTGTGCTTTGCTCCCATTTTCATGCCAGCTGACCCTCAGAGACCCTGAATATAGATCAGTGCTAAGTGCAACGATTGTGAGTTCTCTATCCCTTCTTTCCCAATATACACAAATATGCACAACGAAATAAAATAGATCTCTTACCCATACCTGCCACTCCTCAACTGAGCATCCAGCTCCTCAGAAACATCTGGAACTCCAGGGGGAGACCTGGAGCTGGCCACAGATGGTGTCCCGCCAATTCTGGGGCATCCTTGGTATGACTAAGGGGACATCTGTTCTCCCTTTGTCTGGAGCATGGTCCAAGTGAGTGAAAAAGGAGAGTGGCTGTTCAACTGGAGAGAAACATTTGAAATATTTAACTTGCTATGCCTGTCATTCATTCTTCCACCACACAGCCCATCCACCCATCCAGTCAGTTACTCAAGAGCCATTCCACACCAGACACTGGATGACACTTTGGAGGGTACTGTTCCTAAAATATGCCAAGTACCATTGAGGGCACAGGAGCACAGTGGAGAGGACTTTTCTTCAGGTACAAGACTAACTGGCTCAGAGAGACTTTCACAAGAAAGTAACAGTAATGATGATGAGATGTGAAGACCACAGCGGTGGCTGCCATTTCCTGAGTGGTTGTATGCCAGGCACTGGGGCACTCACTATAAGGAGTGCTCCCATGCGACTGAGGCATTGTTCCTCGTGGCACCACCCCCAAGCTAGTTCTAGCACGTATCTGCTTGAATTAGACACATGTGGTTTCTGTTGCTTGCCACCAGGAGCTCTGGGTAGTTGGTGTCAAACAGCAGGGAAATGCCCCAGCACACATGGGGAAGAATTCAACAGTCTTCAAACGTGCCATCTTTTCTTTCCCCTCTGCC
Source organism: Antrozous pallidus (assembly GCA_027563665.1). NCBI lineage: Eukaryota > Metazoa > Chordata > Mammalia > Chiroptera > Vespertilionidae > Antrozous > Antrozous pallidus. Next base: position 15,310,678 of record CM050520.1, read on the forward strand.
TGGGTCCAAAGCCGCACCATCTCCCCCAGGATTATTAAGACAGCCACCCATGTGATCTCCTTGGCGGCTCCTCACATTCTGCACACAGCCACCAGAAGGTGCTATCTAACATGGAAACTGACCCACCCTCACCCTCAAATGGACATGTGGCCAGCAAGGACAAAGGACCCCTCCTCCACCAGGCCTTCCAGGCCCCTCAGATCTGCCATGACTTGGCCTGTGGCCTCAGCCCCAGGCCTACCTTCTCTTGGCCACCTCTGGACTATACCATCGACCCCAAGCCTCAGAGCCTGTATTCACACTGTCCTACCCAGCAAGTAGTTGTTGAATGTTGAGCCCTGTGCTAGTCTTACAGCATCCACAGTGTCTGGTAGGTATCAAGCTCCCTGCGAATTGCTATTGAAGGGACTGGACTAAAATTAGAGGGGCCCTGGAGTGTCATCTCATTCAGAGGTCTCAAGCAGGTGGCCATGGGCTGGATGCAGTCAGTATGGTTTAAAATTTTAGTGAACTAGCTGCCAGCATTTTTAAAAGGGGGGATTCCATGTAGAAATGAATCCCACTTTCTGACTTCTCTTCAACCAGCAGGAGAGCAGCCCTCGCCCCCTTCCCAGGACCAATTCTGACAATCATCTCGTTGGCTGGAGCTGAGTGGTGGCCACTTCTTACAAACACTGAATGCTCTCTATTTTCTTTTCTTTTCTTTTCTTTTCTTTTCTCTTCTCTTCTCTTCTTTTCTTTCTTCCTTCCTTTTCTTCCTTCCTTTTCTTTCTATCTTTCTCTCTTTCTTTCTTTCCCTCTCCCTTTTTTCCCTCTCCCTTTCTTTCCCCCCTCTCTCTTTCCTTCCCTCTCCCTTTCTTTCTCTCTCTCTTTCTTTCTTTCTTTCTTTCTTTCTTTCTTTCTTTCTTTCTTTCTTTCTTTCTTCCTTCCTTCCTTCCTTCCTTCCTTCCTTCCTTCCTTCCTCCTTCCTTTCTCTCTCTCTCTCTCTCTTTCCAGTGGGCTTTCTACCAAGCCCACTCCCTTCATTTCTGCAAAATCTGTCCTGGGCCCCTGTAGGCACCAACATTTTCAGCCCCCGGTCAGTTTGAGAGCTTATTTCACTAGTGAACAGAGATGCCCTGCAAGGGGCGGGTGCGCCGCTGCATTTAGTGGCAAAGCTGGGGCAGGAGCCAAGGTACCCGGGTGCTCGCTTGGCTCCCCCATCTGCCTCACGTTCTCCACGCATCCTTTCCGGTACATGGAATCGGTCCTGCGCATACCCTACACGTGCTTGGAATCTCCGTTTTGGATTTGCCTTAAGCTCCTTTTGCTACAAGGTTGGGATGTTTTAGAGCCTCCTAAGTCTACACGGGCTCTTCCCATTACCACCCCCACCAAGGCCCCCTGGTGCCCTTGGGCTGGGCGTCCAGAGCCGCATCCATCACAGACACTGGGCTGTCAGCACGGCCACGCGCCCCCTCAAAGGCCTGGATCCAGAACGGATTTATCCCAGGGGGACCTTGTTATGCTTTTATGTCTTCAGTTCATTAGATTTTCTGTCAGCAGCATAAATCAGGGCTGGACCCTCTTCTCACACACGCGTGGATGGGAAGACACCAGGAACAGATAGGAAACGCACAGAGGGCTTGATGCAGCACACGGTGACTTTGTCCCCCTATGTTAATTCCTTTGTTTTATAACTAAAATATATATCTCAGGGAGATCCCTTACAAGGTCAAGGTGAAAGGGGAATGGAGAAGAATGGGGAAACTGAGGCTAAAATTATTGCTTTCCCCATAATCCTACCAGATTGCCCCTATTTTTCCCTGATGCCATAGTCAAAAATTTTCTCCTTTTAAGGTGTGCTTGAAGATTGATTTAGTAAAGATTAAGTTTCTTAGCTGCTGACAGACAATCTGGACAAAATGAGTATACACTTGATTTTCTTATATTGAATTTTAAAATATGTGAAAATTATCCCCTTTTATTATGCCCTAGCGTGACTAAACAGAGTTATCTTTAAATTTTAACAGAACTATTACATTAAACCGTCAGTTGCTCCCTATGGCAATAATTTCAAAATCCAAATTCCCTACCAATGTCTTGCAGACTCCCTGTGGTCTGGTCCCTTCCTTCTCTCTCATCTCACCTTATACAGTCTTTGTTGCATACATTGCAAAAATGCTTTTCTTTCATTCACTCATTCATGCATTCATTAGCCAAATGTTTAATGAGCACTTGCTAGGTGCCAACTACTATGATGAGCCCTGAACGTGCAGTAGAAAACAGAAATGTCCTGCCCTTATAGAGCTTACATTTTAGTGCAGGAAAGGCAATATTACAAATAAACATATACGTCAAGTTGTGACAAGTATATTAAAAGAAAGCAGAGATAAGGGATAACGAGTGAAAGGGAGCTATTTCACATGGGGTGCCCCAAGGAGATCTCTTTGAAGCCTTGTCTTTGGGGCAGAGACCAGAGTGAAATGAGGGAGTGAATCACTGGGGTAAAGGAAGGGGGAGTCCTCCAGGGAGAGATAACAGCGAGTGCCAAGCCCCTGTGGTGGGAGAGTGCAAGGTGTGTTTAAGCAAGGGCAAGAAGGCCCCTGTGTCAGGCAAAGGCTGGGACAGGAGTGAAGTTGGAAGAGGTGGCCAGAAGCCACCTTCGCTCAGGGTCCCTGGGCCATGGCAGGGACTTTGGATATATCTGTGTGTGGGAGAAGCTATGGATACTTCATGGGGAAGACATGCTCATCTGTATGTTTTCAAAGGATCACTCTCTGTGCTGTTCTCCCATGACAGTGCCCGAGTGGGTCCTGGAGCTCTGCAGGTGGAGCCTGATCTGGAGCAGGAGAGGCTGGAGAGAGAGGAGTGGGTGAAGGTTTGTGGCAGCAAGAGACTGAAGACTCCAGCTTCATGCCTTGGGTGTCTGTTTGGGGCACTCACATTACACCTCTGCTACATTTTTATATTTTTAAAAAATATGTATTTTATTGATTTTTACAGAGAGGAAGGGAGAGCGATAGAGAGTTAGAAAATCAATGAGAATCATAGATCAGCTGCCTCCCGCACACCCCCTACTGGGGATGTGCCTGCAACCAAGGTACATGCCATTCAGGCCACAGGCCAACACTCTATCCACCTAGCCAAACTGGTTGGAGCTACATTTTTATATTATTGTTACCTCCATTGAGCCATTGCACTCTCCAGAAACCCCCATGGGCCTGGAACCTCATCTCACACTCTGACTCTACCTCCCACATTGTTTTGTGCATCTGAAAGGGTATTCAGTCCACACCAGCATGAAGTTGGACTAGATGGAAGAAATGCCTTTCTAAGAATAGAGGATGAAAGAGAAGGACTTTTGTTCCTTATAGTCCCAAATTCATTCCCATGTCAGGGTTTTTGAAGCAGCTACTGCTTTAGAATGTGGGCCTCCCTTCCCCTAGCACCTTCACCCTATCCTCCTCAGCTCCATCCTCCTTTAGGTAGGGGTGTGCCCCCTCCCCAAATTCATATCTTGAAGCCCTAACCCCCAATGTAATTTATTTGAAGACTACTGTCCCAGTGCATGGATTCATGCACATTGAAAGGAAATTAATTAGGATAAATATTTTAATATCGCCAATTGCCCTTTCTCTGTAATAAAAGGGTCGACCAATTTCATGATGGATAATGACAGATCGAAACACACGCATGCGATTGGTGCCAATGAGAGCTTTATATGTATTGCACATGTTCAAGTCAACTTAGCTATATATATATATACATATATATATATATATATATATACACACACACACACACACACACACATATATATATATAAAATAAACTTGCTTAATTAGACCTGCTTTCTGATTTAGTTAAACCTTTTCCAGCCCAGTGAAATAGCCAAACTTCTCTTTCAAGTAATTGTCAGCAACAAAACAGTAAATATCAACACAAAGCAGATTATTATTGTAGAGCATGCAGGGAGAACAAAGAGTAAAATATTTAACTGCAGCAGTGTTTGACTATATTCTGCGCAGTGAGAAAACCTGAAGTCATTTTCGAGTTCCACCATTTCTTACTTGTTTTCAGTCAGGTCAAGTTTCTAAACTTTCTAAATCTCCATTTTCCGGCTAATGAAAAGAAAACACGATTCTACCTAGTCTCCTATCTACCTCCTCCAGGACTTCTGTGAGGATCAAATGAGATGAGGCATAGGAAAATGCTTCACAGACATTTGGTTAAAATGTAAAACGTTTGCACCTGGCTATAAAGCAAGTAGTGTTCCTGGGCTGAAGAAACTGCAAGGAGGCTAGCCACTAGGAAGAGGAAGCTGGGTGTTGCTACATGATGTCATTACCCAGTGTCCACAGCGATAGTTTCTCTGCTGGGCTGGGCTGGGCTGTGGACCACATTTTGTGCCATGGGGTCTTGGCAGGACTGGCACAATTTGGTGCGGTGGTGGCAGGGCCTGTGTCCCCCTTGGGAAAGCCAAATGTTGGTTTGTCAGCACCAGGTCTGCAGTGCCGTTTCTTTTTAAATGGCCGGTGCGCATCATGGCAGCTCCTGCATTGAGCATCTGTCTGCTGTAGTCAGTGCTCATCAGTGCTCATTATAGCTACCGGTTGGATGGCAGACGGACACTTACGCATATATATATATATATATATATATATATATATATATGGTTTTTAGGAGATAATTAAGGTTAAATGAGGCCATAAGGATGGTTTCCTAATCTGGTAGGATAGGTGGCCTTTTAGGAAAAGAGAAAACTCTGTCTCCCCCATTATGTGCATACCTGCCATGTGAGGTCACAGGGAGAAGGTGGCTGTCTGCAAGCCAGGAAGAGGGCTCTCACCAGGAACCTAGTGGCCAACACCTTGATCTTGGACTTCTGAGCCCCTAGAAGTATGAGAAGTAAATGTCTGTTGTTTAGCCACATTTTCTCTGTGTCCCACTTGCCCACTCTCCTTTGGAGACATTGTCTTAGAACTCAATCTCTGTTCTGTATGAAGGCCTCCTCTGATCTACAACTTATTTGTTCATTCATTTACTGAACAAATATTCATAAAGGACCTACCAGGGACCAAGTATAAGTAGAATGAAGGCAGCAATCCAGTCTTGGCAGGCCTTCCTGTAATGCACTTGCCTCTGTAATTGGCTGTAATTAACTGTTTAATTACCTTTTTGCAAGACATCTGCCTTTCCTACCAGAAGACACAGGCAGTGAGGATAGAGGTCATGAGGACAGAAACCATGACTGACCTCATTCACTGTTGCATCTTCAGTGCTTGGTGCATAGTAGGCACTCAGTAATTAGTGAATGGGTGAGAGATGAGTGGTGAGTGATGAATAAATGAATGAATGAATGAATGAATGAACGAGTGAGTGAGTGAGTGAGTGAGTGAACAAAAAGTGAATGACTGCGTTTACTCCCCCTTTTCCTCAGGTCAGTCCTGCCATGGAGAAATGTTGACGGCGGACTGGCCACAGAGTGGAGCAAGGAGGAGAGATTTGTGAGCAGGGCCAGGTTAGCAGTGGTTTTATTACATCCCATTAAGCATATGGTCATGATTATAATAAGCGCATGAGTTATGGCGAGTGACATATGTTTCTTAAAATAAGAGAGAGAGGAGGAGGAGGAGAAAAAGAAACACAGCAAGCCCCCAGAAGCTGCCTGCTGGCTGGGCAGGAAAGTGGGCCTGAGAGTAGGCCTGCTCTGCCCCCTGCTATTTAACCCCTTCCCATCCTGGGTGGGTCAGGCTGGAGAGAGGGACTCCCGAAGATCAGTCAGGGCCTGGGCATCCTCAAGAGGATCTTGCCCACTTGTCTGAGCACCACCAGAGGATAGGGTTGTGGTCAACTCCATTTGATGGGTGTGTGTGTAAAGATTAGGAGGACCAAGGGAGGACAGGAGGAAGGAGAAAGAAAGGAAAAGTTAAAGGAAGAAAGGAGGAAGAAGTGGGGAGGGGAGGAGGAGCCTGAAGGTTCTCAATGTTCATTCATTCATTCATCATTCAATAACTGCCATTTCTTTGTCACAAAGCATGGCGTAGGGGTAAGCCCCAGGCTGGGGCAGAACACCTGGGTTGCTCCCTAATCTTTGCCACGCACATCCTGTGTGGCCTTGGGTGAGTCCCTTTCCTTCTCTGTGTCTCATTTGCAAAAGGAAGTGTTCACTCAAGTCTCCCTTGGCTCTGATTTTGTGGGGGCTACAAGTCTCAGGGTGATAAGGGGCCCAGAGACCCCTGTCTGCTACCCCAGCCTCAGGAAGGTCTGCACCCAGCCCTCAGCTGGACAGCGTCTAAGAGATCATCTAATCACCTTCCTTCTCACCCATTTTATAGGTGTGGAAATTGAGGCCTCAGGGTCTGTGCTGCCTCATGATGAACTCACCAGGTCTCCTTCACTTCCTTTCCTTCCTTCTCCTCAGCCCAAGGTCAAAGGGGATTCTAACCAGAGAGTCAAAGATGTGAATATCTTCAGCCCACTGTGTGAGGCAGACAAAAATCCCCACATCTGGGCAGCAGCAGCAGCAGCAGCAGCAGCAGACAAGGCCCCTGTCCTGGGAAGCTTCACCTCACCCAGCAGCCAGGCTGTGGCTCTCGGCTCCAGAAGCAGGCATCGCGACTGAGATGGAGGGTGTGGGAGCTGGAACGCAGACCCTCAGCTGTCAGAAATGCCAGGCCCCATCTCTGCAAATGTGCCCAGGAGCTAGGTCACCTGGAGACTTGCTCCTGGACTCACTGAAGTGGTTTCATACCCTCTCTAGAGATGAGGAGATGTGGTTTGCTCAGACTCTCCCAGTAGCAGGTGGCAGAGCCGGGCTGAGATGCAGGTCTGAGATCCTCTCCCTCCCTATGGCCTCTACCTCTGCTCAGTAGAGGCCTGGCCTCGACTCCGCCATTGTGACCTCGGACAAGTCACGTCACTTCCATAACTGTTGCCTTCCTCAGCTGGATGTGGCCACACTCAGAGGCCGACAGGAGGGGCATCAGGTCAGCGGACATAGAGCTGGGTAGGTGCACAGGGCCCGGCGCGGTACTGAATGAGGGCTTCCTAGCTTTTTCCCCAAGGGAGGTGGCTTTTAGTATCCTGTGTTTTGACAGATCCTGTCTCTTGAACAAAGTCTGTTTTTAAAGTAATAATGAACCTATCTCCAAGTTCTCCTGCCTTGAGTATGCCTGTGGCCGTCCTCTGAGGTGACAGTCATGTCTGCAGTGGGCTGTGGGAATTCCAGTCACCTTCAGACCGGCTCTGTCTGTCGGGCCGGGATTCCCTGAGAGGGGCTGTACGGGCCTCAGAACCGTCGGGACTATGGAGTGACACCCCCCACTATCATCTCTCTCTGGATCCCGGGTAGAGAGTCTCTGGGAGGTTGACTGTGAGAGTAAAGACAGTCACACGCCTTCTGGGCCCACACAGTCCCAGGAAGTTTCCATGGGCTACTTCCCAGGCTCTTTGCTTGTCCTCACTCTGCATGGGAGGAACTGAGACGGGAGACATCATCAGCTCCCCGAGGTCATGGGCTGGGATGTGGAGAGCCTGGGCTGAAGCCCTGTGTGGTTCCAAAATGACCCCTTTAAACCCAGTACAACTATAAGTCCCCTCCCCAGGCCTGAGAGATTGGGCAGGGGGCCTGAGGCAGCGTGTGCCCGCCTGCAGGACTTCCCAGCCCCACAGCGGACATGGGCATGACCTCATCCGCCCAGACCTGCAGGGCAGCAACACAAAGGCTCCTCCAGGCCTCATGAGCTTGGCCAAAGGCCGACCACTGGTACCCGAAGCAGAGCCAGGCAGCCAGGGAAGCCCTGACTGAGCTGAAGGGCTCGCCTCTCCGTGCCTCAGTTTCCCCCAGTGCAGGCACTGATGTTTCAAAGGACTGCTGTCAGGCTGCCAAGGGATGGCAGAGGCCCAGATGCCCAGCGAGCGTGGCCCATGACTAAGATGCATCGTCCTCAGCTGCAGGCCTTCTCTGCGCTGCCAGGTGGGGACGGGAGAGGAAGCTGGAGGAGGATCGAGTTCTGGGGGCCTGTCCTGAAAATGGGGGCTGCCCCGCAGAGTGATGGCCACAGGGGGACAAACCTGAAGATAAATAAGAACAGTCCGCGTGAGCCGGGGCTCATCTTAACACTAAGCAGAGAGGCCTGGGGCCGGACTTGAAAGCCTGTGGCCGAGATGGATGGGCTGCGGCCGAGGCGGGGGCAGCTGGGTGTGGGGGATGAGTGATGGGGTGCCGGGGCGCTCAGTCACCGCCAGCCAGAGATGCTGGCCTCTGTCCGGCCGCCAGGACATATGTGGGGGCCCGCCCCTCCCGCCACCCTGCCCGAGGATTTATGGCTTTTCGTTAAGACCCCGAGAGGGGCTGAGGCCAGGCCTGCGGTGGGAGAGTTTGATGTCAGCTGGCTGCCCCGCTGGATTTCCGCCCCGAGCAACAGAGGGGACGTGGGGCCAGGCCCCACGGGGATGCAGTGGCTCAGGGTCACGCACAGAGGGGCGTCAGGCCTGGCCTCCTTCCTCTGTTGTCTGGCCCCTGAGGACTTCTGGGTAGAACGCCTCCAGGCGACTCCCTCAGTTGCCCATCCTCAGCCAATGCATGTTCGGGCTTCTCCAGCCCCCTTGCCTTTACCCACGCAGGTTCCTCTGCCTGGAGTGCGGGAGCCTGCAAAAGTGCCACCCATCTTTGCAGCCTTGGCATCTGTGCCACCTGCTGTAGGGGGCTTTCTCCTCAGGATCCTGCCCCACTCCTAGCCTTACCAACCTCTTTCTGCAGTCATTTGGTCTGTCCCCGTAACCATGGGCTTGAGGGCAGGGAGCCCACATTTCTCCATCTTGACAAGTCCCAGAATTTACTCCATGGTATTAACCAAACCGCCATTTGGTGGGTTTTCCTGCATGCCAGCAGCTGAGCAATGTGTTTTACTATTTCACTACCCCGTTTCCCCGAAAATAAGACAGTGTCTTCTATTAATTTTTGCTCCCAAAGATACACTAGATCTTATTTTCGGGGGGCAGGGGGATGCCTTATATTACAGCAAGTAGGTCTTATTTTCAGGGGATGTCTTACTTTTGGGGAAACGGTATTTACTGCTTTCATCTGTGTTACAGGCGTGGCAACGAGGCTCAGAGCGTTGTTGGTCAGGAGGCAAATGGAATCACCTGGTTCCAAAACATAAGTGCTCGGCTAAAGAATCAGCAAACATGAGGCAGGTTTTCTCTTTTTGCTCTCATTCTACCACCCAGTGCCTGCCCTTTGCATTTGAACCCTAATGGGGCTTCACACATATTCTCCCATTTGACCCCATAGCAATCCTGTGAGGTCAGTGTTATTGTGATCATCTCATTTTACATCGAAAGAAGTGAGGTCTGGAGAGGGGACATGCCTTGCAGGGCCCCAGCCAGTGGGCGGCTGAGCCAGGGATATCACGCGTTCCACCCTCTCCCCACTGCCCGTGGTGAGTCCCACTCCTCCTCCCTCTCAGGCCAGCCCCAGCTCAGGAGGCCACGCCTGGCGGATGCCAAGACTCTGCAGGTGGACGTTTGGACTTCCCACTGGGGGCTCAGAGGAGCTTTCCAAAGCCCAGGCCCTCACTCACCACCCCCAGAGGCATCTGTCTCTTTGGTAGAATAAAGCCCCCATCAGCCAGCCAGCCTCTCCTGAGCCCAGGATGGTCCCAAGTGGACCTGACCTCCCGCCCACTGACAGCCCTCTGTGCTGGGGTGGGAGGTACCCACATTCTCCTTCCCGTCCAGGCCTGCAGCTCCAGAGTCAGTACAGCTGTTAGGAAGCAGCCTTCTCCCACCACCTTGGCATTCCTGTGGGGCTCCGAGCACTGCAAGTGGGGGTGTGGGTGACAGTCCATGGAGGCAGTCTGGGAGAAGCTCGAGCAATGCAAGCTGGTCCCCTCTCCAGCTTTCTCCCTTGGTTCTCCAGACCCCACAGTCTTGCTGCCTGCTGGCTCTCTTACCTGCCTATTTCGGGTCCAGACACTCAATGAGTTTCGGATTCTCAGCACCTGTCCCAAAAGATCAGCCAAGCGCCCCTTCACTCCCCATTTGGAAGTGGGGGTGGGGGAGACTGATATTTCTGCAACCTCTTCAGGCCTGGAGTGAGGTTAGAACTTGATCCTGCAAAGATTTTCTGCCTCTGTCATTCATTCATTCATTCATTCATTCATCATTCATTCACCCATTCACCTTCTACGCGCAAGGCACTGTTTGTTGAGCGCATACTATATTCGAGGCACTGTTCTAAGCACGGAGACACCCTCATGAGCAAGACAGGCAAACGTTTTGTTTTCATCGTGCAACCGTCCAGTGGGAAAGACAGACATCAAAGAGATCACAAGAGAATAATTAATGTATGCTGGGATAAATTACTTCCCTCACAGCTCTGCTCAAGTGTCATCTTCCCAGAGACTTTCCTTGGGCCCCCCGCCCCCCGCCAAATCTAAAATGCCACCCATTTCATTTCCATCCCCTTTATTTAAAAAAAAAATACTTCATTGGTTCCAGAGAGGAAGGGTCAGGGAGAGAGAGAAATATCAATGATGAGAGAATCATTAGTCAGCTGCCTCCTGCACACCCCACCGGGCATGTGCCCTGACTAGGAATCAAACCGTGACCTCCTGGTGATGCCCAACCCCTGAGCCACACCAGCCAGGCTCCACCCCCTTCCTTGAAACTGGATTGCAGAGTGAGTGTTCGGTATTGATTGTGCGTTTCTCGTTTTATTTTCTCTCTCTCCCACTAGAGTGTAAGCACCATGGAAGTGGAGACGATGACTGTTTTGTGCTCAGCCTCCAGCCGTTGGCATGCGGTAAATACTGAGTAAGTGCCTGTTGAATGAGGAATGAAGGGAGAGGGATAATAGCATGTGTGGAGCCCAGGATGCCCATGAGAACTGATAAGGCCCCTGTGGCTGCCTCAAGGGCACATGAAGGTGACCATTTCCCAGGGAGTCTTGGGTGGCCTCTGGATCTCTGAGTTAAATCCTGGACCTGCCACCTCCTATCTGAGGGGTCTTGGGCAAAGACTTAACCTCACTGATCTGCAGTTTCTTCATCAGCGAAATGGACATGAGTACAGCAGCCACCTCGTGGGGTTGCTGTGAGGACACAAGGAATGGCAGCTGTGAGTCCTTTAGGTGGTGGGGGCTTAATACATGCTGGCTAGTGGAAAATTAGCCATGGAAAATTAGGCTAAGGCGTTTAGGATTTTAAAGAACTGGTTCCTGGTTAGCTTTGATCTGGGAATGATGGGGTACAAAGTGGGAAGAACTAGTTCATTCTCAGCCTCTGCCTCAAACAAATCATCTGCCTCCCAGCCTCAGTGTCCCCATCTGCTCAAGGAGGCATCCTCCAGCTTCTCTCAACAGCTGAGGATCCCTCCCCCCACTCATCCCAAGCCAAGCTCCCTGTTCTCTGAGGCCTTCACTCCCCATCAGAGATCTCAGGGCCATGCACAGCCAGGCCTTCACCTCCTGCACAAATACTTTGCACCTTCCCCCAGCCCAGATGTCCTGGAGTCTTGCCGCTCTGGCTCTCTCTGGGCCTGCTCTCTGTCCCCACTGGCTCCTAGCCAGAAAGTAAAGACCCCTTTCCATGTCCCCAGCACCACTTGCAGGGACTGGTCCACCCTGAAAAGCCCCCACATTCCCAGCTCTCACCCATCCATTCCCTTGGTAGCAGGAGGTCACCCCCAAACTTTCAGTAATTAATTTGAGGAGGCCTGACTCCCAAGGAGGGTTGGGGGCTTCTCTAATCTTAGAAAGGATTCCATTTCTAAGAGAACGCCCCCACCTCCCACTGCAGGGGAGATGTGCCCTAGGTAAGCACATGCATGCAGACACACACACACACACACACATACACACACACACACACACACACACTGTGAAGCTTTCCCTGGAGACAGGGAGGAGTTTCAGAAACCCAGGACAGTGGGAAGGGGGTCGCTGAGGGGGCAGGCTCTGGCAGCAGGCTCAGAACTGTGGTTTCAGATGCTGCCTCAGCCTCGGGGCTGGAGGGAAGCTGGGGAGAGAGGAGGGAGAAGAGGAAGCGCTGAGTCTGCAGCTGAGCCATGAAGAAACATTTCCCAGAGCAGAGGCGGTCCTGGGACCTACACCAGGGCAAGGTGACCTGGGTCTCCGACTCCGGGGGCTCTGAGAAGTCACTGTCCTTCTCTCGGCCTATTCCCACCTCTGTGAAACCTCCATTCCCAGCAGTAGGTAGGGGGGAGCCATGCACAGAGCAAGCCGAGCTGGGTCCCAGTCCCGCCAGGCCCCTCGGGACTGAAGCAACACCTGGCTGGGCCTTCATCTCCTCATTTTGGAAATGGGGATGATGACTTTACTTACCTCACAGAACTGCCACGAGGTGGAGAAACGTGTATGGAGGGCACGTGCCCCCCGTGCGTGGGAAACACACCCCTTCCCAGGGAGCCCTGCGGAGCTAGGGTGGGAGCCAGGCCCCTCGGTAGGGCCTTTGCTCACGGATCTGTCGCTCATAGCACTGAGCCCCTGTTCTGACCTACGTATTTATGTGATGGTTCAGTGAATGCCCTTCTTCCCCACTAGATTATAAACTTTTTAAAAAATATATTTTTTATTGATTTTTTACATAGAGGAAGGGAGAGGGATAGAAAGTTAGAAACATCGATGAGAGAGAAACATCAGAAACATCGATCAGCTGCCTCCTGCACACCCCCTACTGGGGATGTGCCCACCACCAAGGTACATGCCCTTAACCGGAATCGAACCTGGGACCTTTCAGTCCACAGGCCGATGCCCTATCCACCGAGCCAAACTGGTTTTGGCTAGATTATAAACTTCTTGAAGGCAGGGACCTGGATGTGGCACATAGCAGGGGCTTCTATTCGATCCAGTCAGGAAACCAGAACTCAGGCGGGTATTTCAATGGAGGGGATTTAGTGCAGGGAGCTCATTCAGTGGGGGGTTGGAATTGCTGGCCGGCCTGATGGTATGGGGGGCAACTCAGAGACCAGCAGCAGCAGGAAGCTTCCACATCCCCAGGACTAGAGGGAGCAGGGAGGGCGTGATGACATCAGAGCCCAGGGGCCAAGGTCAGTGGGGACACTGGAACCATAGTCAGGCGGGGATCTGAGCTGAGGGCCTGTCCCCAGGACCTGGAACCAAGGCAGTGGCCTAGTTGTTGCCCAGATGCCACCCAAAAGGGGGTGGATAACTAACCTGGCTCCCACTGGCTGAGGCTGACAGGAGGTTGGTTGGCAAAGGAGCCTGGGAGTTGTGGCTTGGCAGGTGTCAGCCCTAGGATGCAGAGTAGGACAAGGGAAGAACAGGGGACAGATCTGAGTGGAACAGACACACGAGAGGCCCAAGCCTCAATTTATTATTCATTTACAAGTGCATATACATCTAGCATTCACTGTTCTAAGCTTTTCACTAAGACAAACTTAGTGAATAAGCCTGTGTTTAAAGAATAAACAGCAGGCACTCAGTAAATGCCGCCCATCCTTGTTGGTGGCGCTGCTGTTGTCAGACTTGCTAGGAATCTGTAATTTTCCTGTGGACACTCCAGGACCTCCACCCGGGCCCTGGCCTCCCGGGGACCCCCCCCCCCCACAGGCTCTCCTGGGCCGAGAGGAAGGGCAAGGGGTGCTGGCCCTGGAGCCCGAGCCCCTGTGGAGACCCCCGCCCCCATCTCAGCCCCGGCTCCACGGGGAGCCCTGGGGCCTTTCCCTGCCTGTCAGTCAAACCCAGCGCTTGGAAGTTCAAGCGTGGCCAAAAGGAAGCAGATTTCAAAACACACCTCTGCTCGCTCCTTTCCTCCGACCCCCTCGTGGCCTCTGCTCCGGGCCCCCCGGGGGCTCCGCTGCCTTGGCCTGTCTCAGGCAGAGCTGAAACCATAGGGTTCTGAGGCAGAGGTGAGGGTGGAGGGGTGTGGGTGGGGGATGGCTATGGAGAGGGAGGAAGGGAGAGGTACTGGCCAGCATTCACAGGGTCCCATGCCTCTCTGGACACTGCTCCTGGGGGTGGAGGAGGGATCTGGGTCAGATCAGGGCCACAGCTGTCCTTTCTCCAGTGAGGAGGGGTCCTGGGGGCGGCAGGGAAAGGGGCCTGACCCCTCAAAATCAAAGAGGCTGAGGGTCTTTTTATCACTCTGTCCCTGCACTAGCACAAGCCTCAGCTTCTAGAAGATTCTCCAAAGCATCTGTTGAATAAATGAGAAGTGAATTCCCACTAAGGAGAAGCTGGCCTAACTTTGACACTGAAGGTAAAAGGGGGGATAGGGCTGGAGGGCACTCCTGACTGTCCGACAAGAACCAGAGACCAAGCCACCTCTTTCCTCTGTCTGCTTCCTCCCACTCTCTCTCTCATTGGGGTTCGGGTCAGCATCCCGCCTCTGTACCTTCTGACCGTGTGACATCGGACAAGCCGGTGGCCTCCGCCAGCCTCGCCTTCCCACCTGTGAGACCAGCCCCCTCCACAGTGGCTAAGGGAGGCCCGTGGCAATGACCTTGGGGAAGGGGGAAATGAGCCAGAATGTCAAGGCGGACCTTGAGGGGAGTCTGCCCTTCCTGGTTGGTTGGTTGGTGGTGTTTGACGGTTTCTTCTCCCCGACATTCCTCCCGGCTCAAAGCCCAGCCCGGAACGCGGGGACAGCCAGGCGCACACTGTTCGCTTTGCAGGTAGTTTTCCTTTTGGAAAAGCTCTCTCCAGGAAGCGCCTGAAATTTTGAAGACGTGAGTGAACAGATCGATGATGTCTTTATTGTCGGGACACTTCCTGAATTAGAAATAAAAGGCTCTGCTGAAGTCCATACAGTGACGTGGGGTGGGACAGTCAGTTCCTTTCCCAGGAAGAAAGCCCTGCTTTTGTGGCTCACTCGGAGGGGGCGGGGCCCAACGTTCTGAAGCTCCGAAGATTCCTCCGAAAACTCAGGAGCCCAGCTTCCTGAAGGCAAAAGAGAAATCGCTGCCCTCCGGGAAGCGAAGAGCTAGGTCCCTGGATGCCCAGGATGTGCTCACCTCTGGCCCTTGCCTACTCCACCCTCCCCTGTTCTCTGAACTGGGAGGAGACAAACTCAGCCTTTCCCTCCCCCCCCCCCCCCCCCTCCGCCCTCTGCAGAGTGCCAATCCCTTCTCCAGGCCCTGCCAGCCCATACCCTCAGCTTCATGGTCCAGTGCCCTCCACCCAACCCCCAACTTGTCTGGAGTCTGTCTGTGGTTCATTAGAAGAGGCAGATGGCAGGGTGGACTGGACTCGTCTGGACTTGAGTCTCTGTAGTCTGTTCGCTGCTGTGTGACCCTGAGTAAGCGACTTTACCTCTCTGAGCTTCAGTTAGTTTCCTCACAGCGATAGAAACACGGGGTACAGGGCCTGGTAGCTTCTGCTGCTACTGAGTCACTTCCCCGGTCTTGTTATCACCGGGGAAGAAGCGAGTTGTGGGGAGAAGAAGCCTATGGCAGTGGTCGGCAAACTCATTAGCCAACAGAGCCAAATACCAACAGTACAACGATTGAAATTTCTTTTGAGAGCCAAATTTTTAAAACTTAAACTTCTTCTAATGCCACTTGTTCAAAACAGACTCACCCAAGCCGTGGTATTTTGTGGAAGAGCCACACTCAAGGGGCCAAAGAACCGCACGTGGCTCGAGAGCCGCAGTTTGCTGACCACTGGCCTATGGGATATTAGCAGCAGAAGTTTCCCCTTAGAGGTGGTGACATGTGTCAAGCATACAGTTTTACAGACTCAGAGAGGTCTAATGACTTGCCCAAGGTCACACAGCTAACAAAAGAGATTCAGATCCATGCCTGGGCCCCTCAGGTGCCCAGCTCGTGCTGAGTTTATTCCACCCTTGAGAATTCCTCCCCCAAAGCTGTCACAGAGTGAGTCTGCACTGGTGGGGCCTCCCAGAGTGGCCGAAGGAGGGAGGGTGGGATGATGCAGAGGCTCCCATAGCAGCAACTCTCCCTCTGGCAGGGGAATCTGCGCCCCTGTCAGTCATGTTCTGAGTGGTCCTGCTCTCCCCGAGGGAAGCCCCCAGTGTCCTGGGAACGTCTTGTTGACTCCCACACCTGATGACGTCTGCTTCCCAGAGTCCCAGTGTTTCTCACTCCATTTCTTCTCTCCTGTGGGTGGATTTGCCTTTACATCCCAAGCCCCTGCCACTTTGAGCTTCTGTGTTCCATTTCTCTCTGACACCTTGGTCCCCACGAGGACCCCAGAACACGAAGCTGGGGACAACCGAGTTCACTGCCCCCACTCCCCCCCCCCCCCGCACTGCCGACAGGGAGAGCATTGGGAGGGATTCCCAAGATTTGGGACTCCCCGTGGGGGAGGGGGAATGAGGAGGGGTTTGGCTGGATAGGGAGGAAAGCCACAGTCACCCCTGACTGGTCACAGGGTCTGGGAGCAGGGAGGGGACCCTTGGGCCAAAGTTGCACCGCAGCCAAGGACAAGGGAGGCTCGGATCTCAGGCTCAGCAGCGCCTTCTCTCACCCCAGGCAGCCTGGGAGGAAGCCAGGGTATCAAATCCCTTTGCTGGGAGTCCATCCAACTGCTGTGCTCTGTGAATGAACGGCTGCCTTTCCCTGCACCTTGTTCTTCCTACGTGAACCCCCTTCCCTCCCCACCCTTCCTCTAGTTTCACCGCCCGAATCTTCCCGATAAGATAGGACTGTCTCCTGATGCTCTCCCCTCAGGCAGCCCAGCTCGTCTGCAGGGAAACGCCAGCTACCCCACGGAGGGCAGGCCCCTCGTGCTGTGTGCTCCCGTCCTCCCTGAGCCGTCCTCTGTAGAGGAGGCAGCCTGGGTCTCCGGGCCACGGCCAGCCCTGGGGACAAACCCGGTTCTACTGCACCAGCCAGCGGCCTCGGGCACGTGTCCTGGTGCTCGAAGCGATGACCAGTCTAGTCCATGGGGCTGTTGGGGACATAACCTGAGCTGCCATGGCCCGAGTCACCCCTCCTCATGCCCAACCATGCCCAGGGCTGAGCAAGCACCAAAAGACCAGCCTTTGGCTTCAGACCCAGTCACTAAGTCTCTGGGTGCCCCCGGGGGGACAGGACTCTACCTCTTTGGGACTTGATTTCCCCATCTGAGCGATGACAGTGTCCCTCCTCTCCGCCCCGCCCATCTCTCTCATTGCCCAGACACTCCAAGGAGCCTGCAGGAGAAGGTTTTGATGGCTGTTGCCTGGGCCAGGGAGTGGGGAGAGTGTGGGGGGGGGGGGGGGAGAGGGATGAGTTGAATGGGTGAGGAGGTGGGGAGGAGGCCATGGGGCAGCCCCACCCCCCTGCAGGCACATGTGCAGCCCCATCTGGAAGAGCCGGGCCCCACCCGCACACATGTCCTGCAGCCAGACCTCCAGCACGCCCCCACCCTGCTGGCTGCCTTCCCTGCCACCCCCGGATTTGTACCAATAATCTGCATATTTAGCAGTTCACCACATTGCAGGCCAAACCATAAATCCTCCTCCTCCTCCAGGGACTGGGAAAGAGCTCCCCACGCCCTGCAGCACCCAAAGGCCTGGCTTCTGAGAACCAGCTCCCAGAGCCTCCCGGCGGGCAGGGGTGTCGGCTCTGACCTCAGGCGTCCCCCGGCTTCCAGGGACTGAGCCAGGCAGCTTAGAAATCAGAGTAATAAAATCATTGGGAGAGAAATACAAGGGAATAAGAACAATTATTCCTGCAGGACGCTCCGTGAGGGGACCTGGGCAGCACCTTTCTCCCCGTGGTGCAGAGGGGTCACCTGAGGCTCAGGACAGCCCCCCGTCATCCAGGGCCCATTCAACGGCAAGGCCAGGCGAGGCCGCCGGGTCTAAGGCCTGGCCAAGGCAAGTGAAGTGCTAGCCGAGCCTGGAAGCAGCTGGGAACTATGGGCGGATTGCAGCGTGCGGAGCCCACACATGGCCTCCAATCCCAGCTCTGCCCAGCCAGTGGTGTGGCCACGGTCCTGGACTTGGCCCTCTGAGACAGGTTCCATCCTCCCTCGCTCCTGGACCCTCTCCAACCTCCCGATTCAGCCCCCAGCCTCCACCTTCCCTGCCCCAGCCCCATAGAGGCAGGGCCTTCACTGTCCCTGATTCTCTTCAAGACAACGCAAATGGACAGCCTCAGAAGGCTGCTGCTAAGACGTATGCACAGCAGACGTCCTGGTGCCCTTAAGCCGTCCTTGAACCTGATCTCTAATCTGACGTGCCAGCCACCTGAAGGTCTGAGCTTCCTCTGTGTAAGGACCAGCCGCTCCGTGAGCACCCTGACCTAGCCCTTCGGAGAGGGCGGAGGGCAATGAAGATGCTGGTTGGTGAGCAGTAGAGGCTGTGCTCCGGCCAGAGCTGTCGGATTCGGGCCTGGGCCTCCACACCACGCTGGAGAGCCCACGGCCCTGGGCGTCCCAGGGAGGAAGGAATCCTCTCGCTTTCTGCATTAGGGGCTCCTGCAGCTCAGTCCGTGTGTGGCCTGACCGTTCCCCATCCCAAAGGGCGTGCCCACTCCCAATTTTCACACCCACCACCTCCTCTGTCCGGAGGTGTCTACTACTCACCGTAGAGATCTGCCCACAGGCGACTCCCTCCACAGCCTGGCTGTGTGCCATAGGCCGGTGTGTCTCCCCAGCAGCACCAGGTGCTTGGCTAGGGGGGACATGGGGTTCCAGGTCTTCTCTTCTCTCTTCTACTCCTTCTTCTAACAAGCGCCTCATGCCGGCACTGTTCTGATGAGGGAGAGAAAGTCACTTTAAAATGCCTCAGCACTTGAGCGTCGACCTAGGAACCAGGAGGTCACGGGTTCGATTCGTGGTCAAGGGCACATGCCCGGGTTGCAGGCTCCATCCCCAGTAGGGGGCGTGCAAGAGGCAGCCAATCCATGATTCTCTCTCCTCATGGATGTTTCTCTCTCTCTCTTTCTCCCTTCCTCTCTGAAATCAATAAAAACATAGTAATTAAAAATAATAATAATTTTTAAAATTAAAAAAATTAAAATGCCTCAGGCATATCCTCTCCAGCCCAGGTTGCCCCTGCCCACCCCCCTTACGTGTCCACTCCTGGGTGAAATAGAAATGTAGAATAAAGATGGAAGAACCAGGCCTGGAATCAGAAGACCAAAGTGTAGGTGCTCACCTTGGCATTAGCTTGTGTGACCTTGAACGAGTCACTGGACTTCTGGGGGTCAGCTTGCCCAACTGTCATATGGGGGGGGCAGCCTTGGTCACTCGGGCCCCTCCTTCATAATTTTTGTCCTGTTCACCTACTCCTGTAACTTTATTAACTGAATATTATTCTTTGAATAAATGTACTGCCCCCAGTTAAATAAATTTATTTTAAAAGGAAATTTTAAATCACTTCCACAAATGAAAAACCCAGTATCACTTGCCATAAGAAATAAAAGGCAACCAGAAAAATAAATACAATGAAGACAAAACCATGTGATAGCTTCCGTGGAAACTGTTCGCTGCCAAAGGCTGCGGTCCCAGCGCCCTGCTCTCCTTCCACTCATTCATCTCCTGAACGTTCCCCGAGCTCCTTCCTGGGCCGGGCATTGTTCTGGCTCTGGAGATAAGGAAACTGAAAAGAAATAGACAAGGTTTCTACCTGTTGGCGTTCATGCCCTGGTAGAGAGGGACAGAACATAAGTAAAATAAGCACAGTATGGGAGAGGCACATGCTGTGGGAAAGCAAATGGAGAGGTCCATTACCTTACCCGAAATGGCCAGGGAAGGTATTGATGTGAGTTTGAGCACAATTCTGAAGGAAGCAAAGGCATGAGCTACGTGAAGAGCTAAGAAAAGAGCTTTGAGTCGGGGGGGGGGGGGGGGGAGCACGTGCAAAGGCCCTGGGGCAGGAGGATTGTGTTCACGTGTCTGAGAGATCTTGAGCAGCCCAAGATGAAGTGAACTGGGGGATCGTTGCTCAGTGGGGCCTTCAGGGCTAAAGAAGCCAAAGAAAGCAAAGCTTTGAGCTCACCCCGGGAATGCCCTCAAAGTAGGGAGGCAGACCCCAAACTCCTCTTTCCAGAAGAATCCAGGCTGGGGGAGGGATTGAGGGAGAGACCCAGAGCTGGGACCAGGGTGAGGCAAGTTGGTGTCCAGGGCACAGAACTGAATGAAGGAGGCACTCCTGGAAGGGTGGGCACTCGCACACACAGAGAAGCACCCCCTTACATTTTGCTTACCGGGTTCTGGCTTGCCTTCCCCCACTCCTGGCCCTGATCTGGTATCCCACTGTCTAGCTTTACCTAGGGCAGAAGGAACCTACCCACCCCTCACCCTTCCCCGAAGCTCAGTGCCTCAGGCTTGCAGAGCTGACGCTGCTCACAAACAGTGTGCTGCCTCCTACCCTCTGTGTGATCTGAAGCCAGCTCCTCCCCTCTCAGAGCCTCCATTTCCCCATCTGTGAAAGTGAAACGACATTAAACTGCCACAGCATCAGGATCCCTTGGGACTCATGCAGGGGTGGGGTGGGGGAGCCCTACTTATTTCAGGTCTCCACTCCAAACCTGCGAATCAGAGTCTCAGGGGGAGGGGCCAGAAACCTATTTTAAGTTCATGGACCATTTGCTCTGTGAGCTACTTAGCGCCTTCCAGCTCTAACTGTCTTTGGGATTATATACCCCAGTTTAGAGAAAAACACCATTGGTGGGTTCATTCATGCATGCATCCTTCCAAGCAAGCAACACATATTTCTTGAGCTGTTACGGAGGGCCAGGACGTATTCTAGGTTCACAAGGCACACACACTGGTGGGGGTAGGGGGGAAGAAATAAGAAACAGGGCAGGATGGTTTAGATGACAAGAGCTGAGAGGAAAAGACACCGGGGAATGATACCGAATGAGTGGCAGGGCTACCTTTGGGTCCTTAGAGATGCCTCCTTGAGAAGAGACATTTGAGCTGGCATCTGGATGACATCCTCAAAGAAAAGGTGCTCCAGGCAGCACCAACAGTCAGTGCAAGGGTCCTGGGGCAGGAGCAAATCTGGTGCATGTGAGCAATAGATAGAAGGCCAGTGCAGCAGGAACATGGTGAGTAGGGAAGAGGAGGAGGTGACAGGGGTGGAGAAGAACAGGCACAAAGGGTACAGGATGAACTTGGACAAAGTGTTCAGCAGGTTGTAGCAGGATGGGAGCTCCTTCAACAGGTGACTCTGATACTGGCTGAGAACAAACTGGAAGGCACAGTAGAATCAGAGAGGCAGCCCCACATGTTCAACTGAGATGGTCTGGTGGCTGAGCTGGAGGTAGCTAAATACCAGCCTGCCTACAAGCTATGCAGAGCACAGGTAATTCCTGCCGTGTCCACAAGATGGCAGAATTCCAGCGAGTACAGGGGAAGCCAGGCACCTGGGTCAGGTAGGGTGGCCTGTGGGACCAATGGGCGGTACAGTTCCAGGAGGCACTCCTCATGCTGCATTCCAT
The DNA here is from genome assembly GCA_027563665.1 of Antrozous pallidus. NCBI lineage: Eukaryota > Metazoa > Chordata > Mammalia > Chiroptera > Vespertilionidae > Antrozous > Antrozous pallidus. The sequence continues at coordinate 15,332,044 of CM050520.1, forward strand.
GTAAACAGTGCTTACTGGGGGTGGACAGGGCACAGTCTGGCCTAGAGTCTGAATTCTGCTTTGCCTAGTGGTGCTAACCAGTCAGCGGGCCTGTGGCAGGCCTAACGTGGCCCCCTGTCCACAGCAACCAGCACCTCTGAAAAGCCCAGACTCAAGCTAGCCTGGCCATGGCTGGTATGAAGCCTATCTCTGCTACGTACCAACTGTGCAACCTGCACATGCTGCTTCCTCTCTCTGTGCTTCAGCTTCTTTACCTGTCAAATGGGGCCAGTAAGAGCCCCACCCTCCAACCCCCTCATGCTGTTGCTGGGCAGATTGCATCAGCTAATATGCAAAAAGTGCTTGGGACAGGGCCTACCTAGGTCATTGCTAACTCGCACCACATGCGAGCTTTTATGTGTAGTGAGAACTCCTTTCTTTGGCAAGTGAGCTGAGAGAGGGTTCAGCGAGTGGGTCAAGAAGGTCCCCATGACCGGGGAGGCCTGGAGTAGATGGTGATGGCTGAGCAGAAACCAGACAAGCGGAGGAGAGGGAAGGAGTGGACTCTTGATTTGCACGGAGGCAAAGTCGGGGAGGAACAGCAGCAGCAGCAAAGGTGGGTGTCTGTGGGAGGACAGAAGGAACCAGTACCTGGAAGTGAGAGTTTTGTGAGGTGGTGTGGAAGGGGAGAGGGAGGCAGACTGCAGACCCATGAATGCTGAGAAGAGAAGCTGTGATCTCTCTCCCTCGGAGCTCCTGGGGAAAAAATAAGAAAATGGTTTAACAATAGCATATGTTGTACATATTCTCTCATTTAATATTCCAAACAAGCCTGTTGTTATCAATAACTATTATTGCCCCTGTTAGGGATGAATCCCAGGCTGAGGAATTTTTTGTTTCAGTTCCACTCAGAGAGGCAGAATCGGTGAGGTGAGGTCTGCAAATGCCCTGGCCTTCTCCAGCAAAGGCAGGGGAAAGGCCAACTTAAACACAGAGAAACAGGAAAGCAAGTCAAACGCTTTTCAACTATCAATCAGATGGAGTCCTGTCATAGCATTATGGCCCCCCACTGGCAGATGAGGAAACTGAGGCCCAGAGGGGAGAATGGACTCTTCGGTGTTCCAGCTGGATCTAGAACCCACACCTAAGACTCCAATGCCCATGTGGTCTGCTATGGTGAGGCTTTGCACGCCTCTCCCAGTGCCTCGTGCTGAATGCAGCCCCAACCTCCTCCCTCCCCGCCCTCCTCTTCAATCTGCTGGGTCAGCAGCATCCTCAGATATCACCTGCCCTCCATAGGCTTGGCAGCTTGGCTCAGTGTGCAGGCCTGGAAGTGCCCACTTTTAGGGACAAGTGCGACACCTTGTGGAAACGTATGAGCATGGCATCATGTTAAATGTTATGGGCATTTTCCTGGAAGGTGCCTTGGGCACATTCACTCCTAGCTTCCTTCCTCTCAGTGGATATTTATTGAAGGCCTACCATGTGCCAGGCACAGTCTAAGGTGTTATAAACACAGAACTAAACGTGATCTTTTCCCTAAAGTAATTTCCAGCGTAGAAGAAGCATTTCCCTCAAGAACCTTGCAGCATACGTTATTGTTGTATTAGGTAACAATCATTGCAATCACCAATATCAGCCACTATCACCAATGTCACCAGTGATGCCCCATGTCACCAAAACACATCTCACCATTACTGTTACCACCTACTATCACCATCCTCATATGACCACTACCATACCTATTGCCTTATCATCAGCATCTTTATCAGTATCACTATTAACAACATCCATTTATGTAGTTCTTCTTTAATGTCATTAATCAATGGTTTGTCATTTTCCTCATATAGATTTTATGTGTTTTTTTTGTGGAGTGCCCCCAGGCAAGCCACCTGAGCATTCTTTAAATCATTGTCGGATGAATCCAAGGCGCCAGGCAGAGCCGCATCTTGGAAAACACATCTACCAACAAGACTGACTGTGTTATCAGCTTGGCCTTAACTTTGCCTCAGGTGTCTGGGAGAGGGCCTTGAAATGTAAATGGTGCAACCCCTTTGTATTTTGGGATATAAATGAATACGGCTTCCTGGCTTAGAGATCCTGTCTCTCCAACTAAGAGAACAGAGATTCCACCCAGCCCCCAGCTATCATTTCTACTTCTGCATTTTCTCTTCTATTATTTCTCAATCCTCAGCTCCTCTACTCAGAAACTGTACCCAGTCTCTCTCTCTCCATGCTGGACGTGGAAAAAAGAGAAAAACACCTACAGATTTTTAGATATATACCTACGTATTTTATTTTGGGGGATATGCTGATGGAAATGGTATTGTGTTTTTAATTTCAAATTCCACTTGTTCATTGCTGGTATATAGAAAAGCAACTGACTTTTGCATATTAATCTTGTATCCTACAATCTATAATTACCTAACAGTTCTAGGGGGTATTTTCATTATTACCCCTCATTTTCTACATAAATGATCACGTCATCTATGAACAAAGACAGTTTTATTTCTTCCTTATTAAGCTGCATACATTTTATTTCCTTTTCTTGTCATATCACATTAGCTAGGACTTCCAATATGGTGCTGAAAAGGAGTGGTGAGAGGGGAAATCCTTGCCTTGTACCTGGTCTTAGTAAGAAAGTTTCAAATTTCTTACCATTAAGTACAATGTTAGCTGTAGTGTGTGTGTGCGTGTGTGTGCGTGTGCGTGCGTGTGTGTGTGTGTGTGTGTGTGTGTGTGTGTGTGTGCGTGTGTGTGTTTGGTAGGTATTCTTTATGAGATTGGGGAATTTCCCTCTATTTCTAGTTTACTGAGAGTTTTTGTCATGCATGAGTGTTGGTTCTTCTTCCTCAGAAATCCAGGCTGGTGGATACTTTTTCTGTCCATTGCTTTTCTGCATCTGTTGATATGATCATGTGATTTTTCTTTATTCAGCTTATTAATGTGATGGATTACATTAATTGACTTTTGAAAATTGAACCAGACTTACAGACCTAGGATAAACCCCACTTTGGTCACACTGCATAATTCTTTTTATACATTGCTGGATTTGATTCACAAATATTTTATTAAGGATTTTTACATCTAGGTTCATGGAGGCTATTGGTCTGTAGCTTCCTTTTCTTTTCTGTAATGTCTTTTTTATCACAGTAATGCTGGCCTCCTAGAATGAGTGAGGAATGATTCCCTGTACTTCTACCTCCTTTTACTTTCATTTATGGTGAAATTTAGAACACACATGTATATGGAAACGTGTATGTCCACCAGAAGGACAATATGGAAAACAAATGTCTGTCTACCCAAGCCAGGAATTGTGACCTTGGGATAGTTACTCAGCCCCTTTCTTCTTTTTCCTCATTTTTAAACTAGCTCTAATCATAGCCAGCATATTGAACCTCAGGCCTATTTCAAATATCAAATAAATTGCAGCATGTTAAAGGTTTAGCACAGCCCCAGGGCCTGGGAAGGACCCGTTAATATCAGGTATCACTGTGACCAGGTCTTTAATTGTATATATAGAAGTATGTCTCAGCCTAAAAACTGAATCCATGCCTGAAGTGTTACACAATGAATTTTGCATAATGAGGGACTACATTCTTCATGGCAAAAATAACGCATTCCTAACCCACCCCAAATTCCCAACCAAGTCCCCAATTATCATTTAAACATAAAGTGGCTAAAACACCGATCGCCTAGTTACTCAACCCCGAACGGACTCATTGGTGTGCCTGCTTGTTCGCCGGGCACACAGTGTGGACCCCATGATCACGGGCTCCTTGGCCATGACCAGGGGATCCTCCACCCCTCACCATTTCTCTAGGTTTAAAAAAAAAACAAAAACATGTCATGCTCAGGAAATGTGGTAATGCATTCCAGAACCCACAGCACATTTATAAGTGTCCTTTACTTTTTTATTCATAAAAATGTATGTGTGTGTATGTGCCATAGGTGAAAGCACATGTGTGGTGCGGTGAACAGCTTTATCCGTACTTGTTTTCTTTCCTTTTTTTTTCTAGTTAAACAATGACTTTATTGCTTGAGTACGTAGATGTTTTATGCAACCAAGACAGAGGCTGTGGATGGACTTGTGTTTGCAATGAGGGGGAGCCCTCATTTGGTCTTATAATATTGAACCAACTGGCAAATGCAACCAGTGAGTGATACAGCTCTCGATCAGAATCAGGTGGAATTAGCATTCTTATCCTTTCTGGTCCTCTCAAGATGCTTTCGAACAGCAACCGCTTCCCCACCCCCAAATATATTTTTACTGACTTCAGAGAGGAAGGGAGAGAGAGATGGAAACATCAATGATGAGAGAGAGTCATTGATCGGCTGCCTCCTGCATGCCCACACTGGGGATTGAGCCTGCAATCCCGGGGCATATGCCCTTGACCAGAACCGAACCTGGAACCCTTCCATCAGCTAGCTGACGCTCTATTCGCCGAGCCAAACCAGCGAGGGCCGCCTTCTTAAATAAATGGCAGAGATCCTCGGGAAGATCAGACAGGTGCAAGGCCTTTGGACTTAAGAATCTTACTGCGTGTTACAAAACAGTCCTTGTTCGACGCCATGTGAGCATCCCGCGATCACAGTCGTTTGTGAGGGAGTTGGGCCCTTCTTGGCCAGTTTGTAGGCCTGCTCCTTCTCCTCATCAGATGTCCCCTTCAGCAAGGTGGGGGCGCTGCAGCGGGGACAGAGGACCCCTCCGGGAGAGGCCCTTCCTGGGAGCACCCCCCGCGCCCCAAGGTGGCAGCAGACAGGCTCTGGAAATGAGCTCCATTCGTGTCTTTCATCACCAAACGTTTCTATTTGTAGATTCGGTTTTCTGGGCTTCGGGGCTCACCCTCTTTCTCCGCAGGCCCTTCCTCTTTTGTGGCAAACGTTTCCAATGAGCAACGGGAGGGAGGCGAGAGAGGCGGCGCACGGCCCCCCCTGCAGCCCAGAGGATGGGCACGGACCCCCGGGCAGACCCACCGCGGCCCAGCGACACCGGCTCCACCCACAGCGTGGACCTGCTCGCGCCGGTCTTCCGCGGAGTCATCCGAGCAGGCTTTTGGTTCCTTACAGTGAGTTTGGGGTAAAGATGGCTAGAGGGGTGGGGTGCCCTTTCTTCAGAAGAAATCCTGTCCCGATGTGAACGGAATGGCTGGGAGGGGAGCTGCGGGAAGAGGGCCTGGAGCCCCCGCGCTGGACTCCGCGCGCGTCCCCCGCGATGTCACCGTGCCCATGGCCAGCCCGCTGTCCGGGAAGCGCGCCGAACCGGATTGTTTCCATGTTTCCAGCGTCGCACCCGCGGCCAAAGGCCCGGGACTCCGTTTTATGCTCACGTGTCGGGGCTTTTCTCAGCTGGGCCCTTGACGGGCGCGGCTCCCACGCGCGGGCGTTGCGGACGGTTTCCGGTTTCCTCGCACTGTGACTGCTGACAGTGGCTGCCATCGATGGTCGTGCCCGGGATGCCCACTGCACCACCTTGGCCTCCCTTGCTCTAGGCTTGCCTCTCTCAGGCCTGTTCTCAGCAGCAGCCTGAGGGACCTGTTAAAATCAGTCAGATCATCCCGTTTCCGTGCTCAAATCCTTCCCTCTGACTAAAGCCCAAGCCCTCAGACCCTCCCTCATGGGGCCTGCGACACCTCTCTGGCCTCCTTTCCTGTTACTTTCCCTGCATGCAACCTGTTCCAAACCGAGCTCAGCCTCAGGGACTTTGCACATGCAACTCCTGTGCCTGGGATGCCCTGTGTCCTGGTATCACCTCATGCAGGTCTCTGCACACATGTCATCTCAGGCTTCCCTGACAGGTTACATGAAACAGCTTTCCTCTTCCAGAAACTCCCTCCTCTTTACTATGCTTCCCTCTTCCAGTCCACTTACTGCCACCCACCATGTTATACATTATTACTAGAAGTCCAGTGAACGACATTCATGTACTGGGTGGGGAGGGTTCTCTCAGCCTTGCCTGCACCCTCTCACAGTCCGGGACCCCTCGGGGGATGTCCAACTACTGGCTTAGGCCCACTCCCTGAAAGCTAGCAGTCAGACATCCCCTGAGGGGTTCTTAGCGCTGCCACAGAAGCAGGAGAAGCTCCCACCACCACCGCTGCCCTCTCCAGCTGTGAGTCGGGCTTTTGGCTGAGCAGCACTTCTCTTATGGGAGCGCACTGAACACCAGGGGGCAGCTACTGCATTGAGTGTCTGCCTCCCGGTGGTCAGTGCACAGCATAGTGACTGGTCGTTGTGGTCATTCAATCAATTTGCATATTAGCCTTTTATTGTATAGGATTGTCTGTCCTTTACTGGAAGGTAAGAAGCTTCAAGAGGGCAGGGCCCTGACTGTTTTGCTTGCAGCTGTCTCCTCAATGTGAGAATATTGCCCAGTACACAGAAGGCACTCAACAAATAATTGTGGGATGAAGGAATGAATTCTAGTCAAATGAGAGTAGTAAGCATGATTTCTTGCATTATGTTGTTTTGTAGCTGGCGCAGATGGCAATGCTGCTGCCTGGAATGTAGCTATCAGTGCTGGAGCAGCTGGTGGTAGAATGTGCTTTTGTTCCCAATGATCCACTCCCCGTCCCTGTAAGAAGATTAGATAGTCCTGCCTATTGTCATGTTATTGATTAACATGAGAGAGGACACTTCTCTGTCCACTGATGTGGAGCTCAATGACTTGCCTTAACCAATAGAATGTGGGCAAAAGGGACAGATGCCACAGCTGAGCAGGAGCTTTGAAAGCCATCATGGGGCTTGGCCATTCTTTTTCCTTCTCTCATAAGAAAAGCATACCCCAAATGGGGGTCAATTTTTCATCTTGAATCTAGGACTAAGAAAGACATAAGGAAGGAGAAGATCCTTATCTGACTCATAGCAATCTTTAGTGGTCATTTAACATAAATGAGAAATAACTCTTTGTTCTAAGTCAATGAGATTGTCAGATTTTTTTGTTCCTGCAACATAACCTCACAAAAACTGATTGATACAGGGCTAAATGGTAGCACTGGAGAAGTAGTTAAAATAGGGGACCTCTTAGGCCCTCATCCTAGAGTCTATGGCTCATTCTCAGTAAATGGGACATGAGTCTTGAAAAAGGAGGCATTTTGGGGGGACAGTAGAGCCTACTTATTGATTTTGAGTCAGATAGTCCTGGCTTGCTCCAACCCTTGCCATTTACCAGCCATGAGATCTTATTCAAATTATTTATAAACTCACTGAGCCTTAGCTTCCCACTCCATAAAATGGGGATGGTGATTGTTCCCACCGCAAGGCGTCAGTGTGAGGATCAGATGATTCAGTGCCCAGCAGGCACGCAGCATGCCCTCCAGCAGTGGGAACTGTGGTTGACATCTGTCATATTCAAGCTGCCTTGCATCTTTTAAACAGTCTTTCCAGATTTGATGAAATTCCTACATTACGAGTTCTAGCATCCAAAGTGGAAGTGGGAACTCCAGCTCCCAGCCTCCCAGCAGCCAGCCCTTCAGGCCAGTGACCTGGGCTCCTCCTGTCAGACCCTCCGTTCAAGGCTAGTATCAGAGGGAACAGCTCTGCCAGCTCTGTGGTTTTGTGCCTTGTGGTGTGGCAGAGGTGACTTGCTGGTGGTGGTCTGCCAGGGGTTCCTGGGGAAAACGAGTGTCAGATGGGGGAGGGTGAAGACAATTGGCTTGTTAAGCCAGTTCTGCAGTAATTTGAGACCTTATTCTTGGAAACTGAGCTTGACCTTGACTCTCCAGGCAACCCCAACCTTCCTCCCTGCCTCTGCCTACCAATAGCTCAGGGGGCTTTGCAAAATGCCTTTTAGTACATTTTTCTGCATTAACCACCAGATTACTCTTCCTATGCGTATAATGCCAACTAGACTTAATATTATTTCATCACCATTGTTAAATAAGAGTCATTGGGTCCTTGAGGCCTCCAGACACCCAGGGGGACTGTCGGCTGGCTAGCATTGGCTTGTAAATCCCACTACCCGAGTTTCCTTGGGTGGGGAATCTGCAGTTGGAATCTGCTAAGGAGACCTAATTTCATGTCCACCTTTGCCTGGCCCTCCTGCCACCAGAACCGGGTGGGGACCTTCCCCTCCCTCTAGCCTTCCTCTCTCCCCTAGTCTCTCTAGGCTTCTCCTGATTGGCTGCACTGAGTGCTGTAGACACCAGAGGGCGATAAATACCCACTTTGGAGAGAAGAGTATGGAGAGTTAACGTTTCTTTTTTCCACCCTATTTCTGTTGGTGAAAGTAATGACTTGGAGACAACAAACTGGTCTTAGAGCCCTAACATAGCCAATGTTGTGTTGCATTGCCTGCACCTTACAGGTCAGAAAACAGACCCATAGAGGTGACTAAGGTCACACGACCAGGAAGTTAGCCCAGCAGGGACTTGAGCCTAAATCATCTCTCAGAAGAAGGCTGTGAGAACACTGCAACTTTCCAGGGGAGCGTGGGGGAGAGTAGGAAACAAGAGAATGTAAGGTCCCTGTTTTCCTGTGAAGGTCTGTTTGTCACTGCCCTTACTTGGAAAGCTCGCCAATTCAACCAGCATCTGCTGACACCAGGACTGCAAACTCAGTTGCCCGCAGGCACCAGGCAGGTCACCAAAATGAGAAAAGCAGGTTGGGTGGGCAACAGGGAGTGGTGGGGACTGTGGCCAGCTGGAGGGTGTATATTACCACTGAAGGGGGCACCCATACTCCACTCCAGCCAGCTGCTGCTCCCTGAGAATACACATCAGGCTGTTTGGATTTGTCTGTTTTTCAAAGTAAGTTCTACATCTCAGTGTTCATTTGGAATTTCCTAATTTTGAAATGCTGGTGACAAATTCAAAACTTTTCAACTCAGTTCTCTGAGTTCTCACCTGTCGAGAAGGGAGAATGTCCACAACATGTGTCTTGGGCCACCGGCATGCCCTTGATAGCCTTGACCTAATTGGGGAAGGATTTCAGTCTGGTTTGGTGCAGCTCCATCCAGTGGCAGGTGCGAGGGCTTCCATGCCTGATCCCCTTTTTTTCTTTTTCTTTTTTGTTATTTTCTTCTTTTATGTTTGTTGTTGTTAATCCTCACCCAGATATATTTTTACACTGATTTTAGGGAGAGTGGAAGAGAGAGGGAGAAACAGAGAGAAACATCGATGTGAGAGAAACACATCGATTGGTTGCCTCCTGCACAAGCCCTGTCCAGGGCCCGGCTGGGGAGGATTCTGCACCCAAGGTAGGTGCCCCTGACCGGAATTGAACTCGGGACCTTTTGGTCCACAGGCCGACCCTCTATCCGCTGAGCCAAACCAGCGAGGGCGCCTAATCCTCTTCCTGCTGCATCTCCCCGTCCATCTCAGGAACTGAAGAGTATTTTGAGACACAGAGAAAGGGGGTGTCCGGAGGAGGCATCTCTGCTTTCTGTCCCAACAATTCTTCCCTGTGGGAATGGGAGCCATGGTAGGTCAGTGAGAAAATAATATAATTTCTTTATTTTTAAAAATATATTGAATATTTTAAGTAATTTTTAAAAAATTATCTTTTTCCATTTTTTTGTGTGTACGGTTCAGAATATGCAAAATGGCTAGCAAGTTGGTACATATGAGCACATCTTAATTATAAGTAAATAAATGAACATGTATTGGGGTGTGGGATCATGACTGTTTAGGATGCCCAAACCCTGCTAAGTTAAGCTGATATGCAAAAGTGGAAAAATAACCAGAAATTGTGGATGGGGAGACATCATGTAATAGTTTCAACTATTACCCTAGTGCCACAGTTGTTGTTTTTAAAAGCTTCATAATATGTAAAGTGCAACAAAATGCTAATTATCCAGATAGTTAAAAACACACAAATCATTTAAAAAACATTTGGTGCATGAAAACAGCTTATTTTAAAAATGATAATTCCTATTGTTATTGTTGTCATCGCTACTGCTATGTGACATTGCAGGGCACCACTGCACAGGCTTATGGGTCAGCATCCCCACTGCCCCAGGGCGGTGGGATTAACCCCTGGACCTTCAGGTGTAGCAGGGGCAGGTGGGAACGATGATCTTCCTTCAATGACTGAGACTGAATAAATCAATGGCTCGCTCCCTCTGGTGTGAACTTGGGTCACAGCCCAGCTATAAAGGGTTCAGAGTTCAGATCCTAATTCAGTCTCTGGAGAAGACGGTAAAAGTCAGGGTCCTGCTGAGCCCATTCAAATGCAGAAAAAGACTTCTTAGAAACAGACTCAAGCTTGAGGAACTGCTATTAACCACTTCCTGGCCAAAGACTCAGCAAGAGGACAAAAGGTGGGGCAGACTTTTGCCCAAGGGGCCAACATGCTTTTTTCTCCCCTGAAGGAGCAGGGTCCCTTCTAGGCCCTAAGGGAGGCGGTGGTGCAGGGGGCTCTTCGATCAATGAGAGCCTTTGGAGATGGACCATGTGGCTCACTGTTGGGTGCTCAGAATCTGGGTACCCATGTCCTGCCCAGCTTGGGCCTTTCTCCTGGGGCTCGGTTTCTGCCACAAAACTGGGTTGGCCATCAACTTTCATTTCTCTTTTCTCCATCATTTACTATTTGTGACCTTGGGCAAGTTACATACCTTCTCAGTGCCTCTATTTCCACATCTGGGAAATTCACAGCCTCATAGGGTCATTGTTATAAGGACCAAGTAAGTGCTATTTAAATTGATAACTTTATTTTTTTTATTGTTTAAAGTATTACAAATAGTAGTACATGTGTTTCCTTTTTTCCCCCCTTGACCTCCCTCCAGTTTTCCCAACCCCCCAGCATATGCCCTCACCTGCCTGCCCCCCCACACACACATACACACCCCCCAGTGTCTTGTGTCCTAAGGTTATGCTTTTATGCATGCATACAAGTCCTTCGGTTGATCTCTTGCAGCATGCGCCCCCAACCTCCCCTGCCTTCCTGCTGTAGTTTGACAGTCTGTTCCTTGCTTCTTTGCCTCTGTATCTGTCTTTATTTCCCCCATTCCTTTTCTTTAAAAAATATTGCCTCTGCAGACTAGAAATAAAGATATGAGCACAAGAAATGTTTGAGTCCCAATTTCAATGACCAGCAGTCCTGAGTCCCAGTTTCAATATCAAACTGTTTCTTATGTGTACATGTCAGCAATGGTGTCTGGATGGTGGACAAATGTTGGCAATGCAGGTCCCACCCTCTGTTGTTTGGTCCTGGGTAACCTGCAGCGACGCACAGCTGCTGACTGGTAGCATGGCAAGGTATCATCAGTCCATCTCTGGACTCTTTCTCCTCTTGTCTTCGTGGTTGGAGCAGACCTGTCAACTCCTCTTGCAGGAATCCACATGGTCTTGGAGTTGTTTTCTGAAAATACACAAACATATTCTTGACCAAAAGTTAATAAAGGAAACTTTCTATAAGTTTGACTTGGGATCCTTTTTATTTTTGCCCAGACGATTTTCTTTTGGCTTATTTTGACACCTTATGTGTTTTATATGGGTGGAGGTCCCAGTGTCTGTGGATCTGCAGCTGGAGTAGCGGGACTTTGGCTGGTGTGGTGACTGGGTCACGGGGCAGTTCCAGGGCCCGTCTGGTTGGTGGTGTTGATGAGTTCCCCCCCAAAAGGGCCTTTCTCCCCTTCAAGGTGGTGTGGGCTTCACGCTGTGATCCCGGCATCTGGGGAGTGTCCATAGTGGTGGTAGGCTCTCCTGGTCAAGGAGAGCCTGTCTCCTAGCCGCTGCTGCTCCTGCAAGAATCAGCTTTCCCTCACTCACACACACTCCTCGCACATCCACACATTCTCCTTTCATACCCCCCTCGCTCACTTCCTCTCCCTCACTTCCATCCTGCTAGCCGCCATCTTTTTCCTCTCTAAACGGATAACTTTAAATAAATTAATAAACTTATAACTTTTAAGGAAACAGTGCAGGATGAGGGGGAGAAGGTGCTAACTCTACTTTGAGGAAGGACTCTGAAGAAGGAAGATCCTAAATAACCCAAGTACTGAAGACTCATTTTCTGCTGTGGGACTTATGCATTCATGCACGAATGGTTATGTGAGAAATATTGTCTACTTCCCTTCTTTAAATCAGTTTAATTCATATGTACCACAGCCTTTTTTATTCACTCATCCATCAGTGGACCCTTGGGCTGCTTCCACATCTTGGCTATTGTAAATAATGCTGCAATGAACAGAGCGGTGCATACCATTCTTTTGAATTAGTGTTTTGAGTTCCTTCGGATAAATCCCCAGAAGTGGAATCAGCTTACTTCGGACTCTCAGTTCCCATCAGAGGAATTTCTACTCCAGTCTTTCTCACAACCTACTTGCGGGAGGGTGTATTTTCTTGACCAAGGCCCCGGCCAGCAAGAAAAGTTGCAAGAATAGCATTCATCCTACAAGGTCTTCTTAAACTTTGGCACATCTCCCCCCATCAAGAGAGGGAGTATGACCTCTCCCCTTGAACTGGGTGGGCCTTGCCTATAGTTTGTACTTGCCTATAGTGGGCCTTGGTGACTGTCTCCATGAATAGAATATGAAAGAAGTAATGATACATGATTAAAGTCTAGGTCAGAAAAGGCTATGAGCTTCTACCTTGTTCTGTGCTTGCTCCTGAAACCCAGCTGTCTTGCAATGAGGAAGCCCACGTTGCATGCAGAGAGGCCTGAAGAGGAACTGAGGCCTTGGTCCACAGCTCTGGCTCAGCACCAACTTGCTAGCCATCTTAGAAATGGATTCTCAAACTTCAGCTGAACCAGCTGACATCGCACAGGGCAGAGATAAGCCCTTTCTATCAAACCATCCTAAACTGCAGATTTATGGGCTAAATGATTGGGGGGTTTGTTACCAAGCAATAGGAAACAGATGCAGCACTCATCTCAGTGCCTTTATTTCCACAACTGGGACATTCACAGCCTCCTTTCCTCCCTCCCTACAGGCACCAATGAGATCCTGACAGCCATGTTCTTGCCCACAAGAAACTTCAGGTCCCCTGCTCTGTAGCTCCTGTGCTACACTTGGTATGGGGGATTCTCTGAGAAGCTGGGAACCCCATGGACATATCCTTCTGAGGTCTTGCCATCCTACCATCTCCCCTGCCCCCAAGTTGGCCACTTGATATCTTCTCTCAAGGCTTTGAGAGTGGTTCTTCTTGCCCCTTTTCCCATATCCAGAACTCCCAGCTTCACTTCTGGATGGACTGGAGAATTTCACAAGATACGCAAGTAGTTTCTCACTAGAGGGGGCTCTGCTCTCTGCCGGCAAAATGCCCAGGTGAGCCATGACAAAGCGTGACTCCTGCTAGAAAGAGGAAATGCTGGGACAACCAACTGATTTGATGTCAGTAAAGAACTCAGACACACATCTACTCAGTGACTGTCCCTTAAGCTTCTAATGTATGTGAGCATTGTACTAAGTGCTGGGGAGACAAGGACAAATGGCCATGCCACCCTTAGACCTGTGTCCACTCAGAGTCTGCACCCCATCCGATCCCTCTCCTCAATCACGCTTTAGTTATATAAAAACCTGGAAATCTCTGCCTAGAGGATCCAACAACAGTCTTAGGGCTTACACAAGCACTTTCCCCAGGATCATCCTTCTGAGGGTACAATGTAGCCCTGTGTGCACCCTAGTACAAACTATAGGCAAGACAGGTGGACAGTTTGGCCACATGAGCTGGGATGTTTATATGCTTGGGTCCTAGGCCACTTGTAACATAGGACAGACATTGGGCTAGGAGGAGAATCAAGATGGGTGGGCTGAGAACTGGGGTTAGGGTTGACCCACCCCACAGTGTCAGTTCCTGCAGAGAATTCTGAGTCCAAGAATTCTAAATTTGAACATGGCTTTCTTGGTCATTATCCTATCTAATAAAAGAGTAATATGCAAATTGACCACACCTCCGATACACCCACAACTCATGCCCACAAGCCACACCCATCAGCCAATCAGGAGTGAAATATGCAAATAAACCCCGACCAAGATGGCTGCAGCCACTGAGAGCAGGAAGGAGGCTTGGGTTTTCCTGGCAATGGAGGACCCAAGCTTCCTGCTTGCCCTTGCCAGCCTATGCCTCCACTCAATGCTACAAAGTTTCAATTATAGAAGATACATATCCCAACAGAAATGGTGGCAGCCATGGAGCTGGAGAGAGCAGAGGCTAGGGTTGCCCCAGTGATGAAGGAAGCCAAGCTTCTGCAGCTCTGGCCAGGTAGGCCTCCACTCCAGGATACAATGTTTCAATTATAGAGAGTAAATGTCCCAACAGAAATGGCTGTTACCATGGAGTGAGCAGAAGGCTTGGCTCTGCTCTAGGCTACAAAGTTTCAGTTGTAGAAGATACATAAATCCCAGATACCAGGTCCTCTGCTTGGGTCGCTGGAGCCCAAGGCTGGCCTGCAAACTACCACAGGCCCCTCACCCTAAGGGAACCCTAACCCTGATCCGGGACACCCTGCAGGGCAAACCAGTTGGCCCCCATCCATGCTCCAGGCCTCTATCCTATCTAATAAAATAGTAATATGCAGATTGACCATCACTCCAACACACAAAATGGCTGCCCATGTGGTCAAAGATCCTGCTCCCATGTGGACACAAGATGGCCACCACAAGATGGCCAGCAGGGAGGGCAGTTGGGAGGGACCAGGCCTCCAGGGGAGGGCAATTAGGGGCAAACAGCCTGGCAGGGGAGCAATTAGGCATCAATCAGGCTGGCAGGGGAGTGGTTAGGGGGTGATCAGGCTGGCAGGAAGAAACAGTTAGTGGAAATCAGGAAGGCAGGCAGGCAAGCAATTTGGAGCCAGTAATCCTGGATTGTGAGAGAGATGTCTAACGCCCCGTTTAGGCCTGACCCTGGTGGGATTGGGCCTAAATGGGCCATTGGACATCCCTTGAAGGGTCTCATATTGGAGAGGATGCAGGCTGGGCTGAGGGACAATTCCCCCACCAGCCCCCCGTGCACGAATTTCATGCACTGGGCCTCTAGTCCTATATAATAAAAGCCTAATATGCTAAGTGTCCAACCATTCATTCGGCCAGTCATTATGATGTGCACTGACCACCAGGGGGGCAGATGCTCCAACCAGTAGGTGAGCTTGCTGATGGGGTCCAGCTGATTGGGACTGGGTGAGATGGGACCTCCTGCCACCCTTTCCCGGCCCTGATCGTACATTGGTGGGGTCCCTCAGCCTGGCCTGCACCCTCTCACAATCTGGGACCCTTCGGGGGATGTCGGAGAGCCGGGTTCAGCCTGATCCCCACAGGCCAGGCAGAGGGACCCCACTGGTGCATGAATCCATGCACCAGGCCTCTAATAAAGAATATTTCTCAAGACAGGAGAATAAACATGTTTTATTTCCCAGTCTGTTAAAGGTTTATATGTAAGGTAGATGGGCCTTTGTTTGCACTATTAATATGTTAGCATAGTTCACAGTAGGGCGGGTGGCAGGAGTATGGCAGAAATTCCAGAAGCTGTCTGTATACTGCCCTTCATGTTGCCACAGCTGCTCCCATCTCTAATCTGGAGTGACAGAAGCAGAAATGGGTAGCAGCTGGAACTAATGTGATCAGATGTCTGTATGGAGGAGGGAGGGGCCAATGGGATCCAGCTGTTTTGCCAACGGCCAATCACCATCACCAACACACCTAATTTGAGGGGCAGGGACACGAGCACAGTAGAAGAGGAGGGCATTTTATGCCCATTTTGCATGGGTTGGCTGCGAACCCAGCCCAAGACAGAATAGCACAGTGGTTCTCACAGTACGTCCCTGAACCAGGAGCACCGACTTCATTTGGGAGCTGGTCAGGCTCTTGGCCTTTTGCAGGGAGATGGTGTCCCTCCATGGGAAGAACAATTTAGTATGGAGATTCTATGAAGAAGACTTTTTACTGGGAAAAGAACATGTACAGTGTCCAAGTGTGGGCTAAGGCTTCATGAACACTATCGGAGTTGTTCCTCAATAGACACTCTCAGCATTGGTATTATTACCCCTTTAAGGGCTTATCACAGAAAAGTGAAGTACTGTGTATGAAGTTACTTTAAAAAGTAACTTCACAGGGTGATTTGATCATAAACTCCTAACTGGCAGGTCATGGTGAGTAATCACCTGCCAGGCATATAACTTTTTAACTTAGAAAAAGGTTTATAGTTGCCTTAAGCAGCCCTGCCCATTGTTCTTATGCATCTAAATATACACATCTTTGAAATAACCATAACCACCTTCAAGAGGGCACAGAATCTTAACTACCCTGTAATCCAATCCCCACCTTGCTCTCATCTCACCTTCCTATAACCTTTCTTACTTCCCACATAATTTCAAGTGCATGACGGCAACTGCTAACATGTCCTTTGAAGCATTTAAGATCTTGCTTCCCCGAAATTGTCATCAGTTTTGGCTCATATAAACTCAGAAAAATTCTCTACAGGTTTGGACCTGCCTTGGGCCACAAGTTTCCCAGGAGGCTGTCTGGTCTGCATTTTGTCCGACCACCTTAACTTCTCAAACTTGAGTGGGATTTCAAAAATCACCCCGAGACCCTGTTAAAACAAATTGCAAGGCTCCTCTGCCAGAATTTCTCATTCAGTAGGGCTGGGATGGGATGGGGCCCCAAAACACACATACCTAGCAAGTTCCCAGGTGCTGCTGCGGTGCAAGGACCATTCTTTGGGAAGAACCACGCTGGCTGAGAGCCAGTTTCCTCCTCCACCCGTGCAGAATGACGTCCACAGGAGATTCCAGTGAGATAATGGGAATGAAAGAGCTTTGTCAACTGCGCAAGTAAATGGCCCTGGTCAGTAACCTGCCCATGACCTTCGTGAGGCTGGTCCCTGGGGTCTGAGAATGCAGAGGGCTGGAATGCAGGTGGGGGCATCTGGAGATCTTTAGCAGCCCATCTTAAATCTGTGCCATTTCTTCTCAAGGCAGAAAGTCACCTTCTGAGGGCTCTGGTTGACAACCCCTCCTGCCACCCCCCCCCCTCCCCAATCAACCCACGCCTCCTCCCTCACCACAGTCAGCCTGTCAGGCATTGATTGCCCCAACATCTGGCTGCACCAGGCCACTCCCCCAGGGGCCAGCCAGTCCAGGCAAGCTGGAGCAGCATCAAGCCTATGATTCACGGCTTGGGGCTGGATCCCTATCGCATCTCCAGGACTTCCCTTCCCTCAGCTTCCGTTGGCTCTTGGGTTAAATGGGCGCAATATCTGCACAGAGTTGTGCAAATGGAAGAGCCAGTAGTTTTTACAGCGCTTGGCCTAGAGCCCGGCCCCTGGCGAGAGTTCTATCAGTGGTAGCTGTTAGTATTTTCAAAAAATGCTCGGGCCCAAGCCGCCTCCTGATAGAGGTTCGGACCTGGAACGCAGACGGCTTCCACACCGTTCAACTAGTCACACCCGGATACCGCCGCCCGGGGATGCCGGCGCGGGGGCCGGAGGCTCGCCCGCCCGCCGGGTTTGGATTGGCAGGGCAGGACAGGATTTGGTAGGCGCTGAGGAAGGGAGGGGCGTGGCCTTATGCTAGCGGGGCGGGGACCAGGGTAAGACTGGGAAGGCCGAGGAGGGACAGGCCCTTAGGTAGCTGTGTGAATAGGGGTTTCCACCCTGCAGGGCTCGAGCGCGGAGCCCCGCCAGGCGGAGAGTCAGGCAGGCTTTATCCCGGCGGGCCTGGAAGCTGGAGGGGCACAGAGGACCGAGCTGCGGAGGAAGGACCGGGGGCGGGGCCCCTGCGTGTGGGGGCGGGGCCTGGCTGTAGATTGGGCGGCGGCAGCGAGGCGGGGGAAAGGGGCGGGGTCTCACCCCCAGCAGGGCCCAGGACTGGGCTGGCGAGTTCGGAGTCGCGGAGGACAAAGTGGGCGGGATCTGGCTTGCCGCCCGGCTAGGATCCGGCAGCGCCAGGGGGCGGGGCCAGAGAACTGGCGTCTGGAGGCAGGGGGCGTGTCCTCGGCGGGGGCGGGGGCGGGGCTTGGCCGAGGCTTCTGCTTTCTCCGAGGACCGCGGGGAGTGGGTGAGTCCTTCTCTGCACAGTCGGACTCTGACAGGATTGCGATCGCGCGCCCCCAGGCTTGCTGCGCCGAACAAAAAGCAGACCCAGCAGGTGAGAAGGGGCAAGGGTTCCGGGGGTGCTGGCCGGTAGCAAAGTTAGCTTCCAGAGCGCGCTTGGGCAGCTTTCTCGGAACAAGTGACAGGTCGGGCCACGAAGGCAGCTGGTGGGTGAGAAGGAGCTTAAGTTCCAGAGTCCTGAACCCCAGTTCTCCAGCTCCGCCATGCACCCGCTGTGTGTCCTTCAGCACATCCCTCCCCTGGGCTCTAGACCTCTGGGGTTCCAGTAAAAGGAGGTTGAACCAGCTGAACTTTATGGTCCCATTGCCCTTTCTCACTAAAACCCCGGAAGGTGAGGGCTGGCAGGTGAGAGCCAAGTGCAGTTCAGCCACAGACATTCAAATCGCCTGGCTCAGACCACAGTTTTCTGCCTGCCGAGTGGCACTGAGCAAAGCAACGTCTTTGGGAGCGTTAAGTGAATTGCTTCAAAGGCCACACTAGTTACTCAGATGGGGCTTGAACCCACAAGCCCAGAGGGAGTGGAGCCCAAGTCTGGGAGCTTTCAGTCTCCCTCTGCCCCCCGCTTCCCCCCCTCCCCGCCCACTCTGAGAGCAGCACAGTATGACTTTGGGCCAGAAACTCAAGGGGGGTTTTTGTCCACCTCCAAGGGCTTTTTTCCCCAGGTGAGTTGGCCTGGGGGCCCAGGGCAAAAAGCAGGGGACAAGTTCTCATCCGGTGAGTGGGAAAGCTAAGGGGAAACCCAGCCAAACTTTGGGTCCAGATTAAGCCCAGGGCCTGGGGTTCTTGCCGCATGCCCAGGGTTAGGTTAGTTCCTGGTTCTGGGGGTTTCTGTCCTTGGTGGTTGTGGGTCCCCTGTGCCAGGGCTGAGGTAGTTGGGCAGCCTAAATCAGTGGTCAGGGGCTTGGGCTTTGGGACTAAACTGACTTGGATTGCTCTTCCCTGTAAGCTTCAGTTTCCTCATCTGTAAAATGGGGGTACTGACAGTACCCAATGGTAGCAGCGAGGACTTAATAGAATCATGTCGCTACAGTGCTTAGCAAGGCGCCAGGCTCTCAGTGAGGCCACACTACATGCCAGCTGCTCTGATGTGGATGGGCAGGTGGTGGACTGGCTCCCTGCCTGGGAATGAGCTAGGATTTGGAGGGTCAGAGACTGGCTGCATCCCCTTCTGACCCTGTGTGAGCCAGAAATCGCCACCTGCCACCAGCATCACTTTGTCCGTTTCAGGATTGAGGTTCAGATTGTCATCTGAACCAGAGTGGCTGAGTTTTCTGTAATAATGCTTGAGGTTGGTGGGTGTCCAGTTAAATAAACACAAAAATGTGTTCTGAGCACCTACTATCTATTAGGTGTTGTTTCGGAGATGAACTAGCCTGACCTGGTCTCTGCCCTCACTTTGAGCTGCTGACAGTGAGGACTCCCCATCCCCACCATGGTCCTTCGGGAGAGGGTAATTCAGATCCAGGGCTCCAGGCCAGATGAGATTTCATGGGTCTGTACTGCTCTGGTGGCTGTAATCCAGCTCTTCTACTGCACTGGGCTTGGGTGGAGGTATGGGGCAGTGTGGGCACCTGTTATCTGTCTGATCAGAGATGGGCACTGGAGGAGATTGGGAATGCTGCATGCTGGCTGCCAGCATCTCCTGGGGAGATGAGCCCTACACTTTAGAACCAGCTGGGAAATACAATGGGACAGAGTCTGATTGAAGGCTGCATCAAAAGGAGGAAGAGGAGGAGAGAGGGAGGGAGAGAGAAAGAAGAGAGAAAGTGAGAAAGTATGGAGTAGATGTGGTGCTTAGAGGTGAGACACTGCAGAAAGCAGGGCAGGAAATGAGGGCATGTCTTAGAGTTGGTGAGACTTGAGCAGGACTTTCTACCTGGGCTCCCAAGTCCAGATTGGGCTTGAATCAACTCAGAGCTAGAGACTCCCCTCTCCAAGCATTTGACGTAAGATTGGAGTCTGGTGTGGTGGGGAGGGAGAGGTCAGTAGATGGTGCCTGTGGCGGGAGATGCTTAGTAAGCATCGCCTGGAGAGTCATAGGCACCACTCTCTTCCCCACATGATGAATGACCAACGGTGACACACTGATCCCATCACTAGTTGTTTACAGTCTGGAGAGGAACTTAAGACACAGATCTCAGTGCTTCTGCAGGAGATAAAATGAAAAAGGTCTAGAGCAGTGGTTCTCAACTTTTCTAATGCTGCGACCCTTTAATACATACACAGTTCCTCATGTGGTGGTGACCCCAACCATAAAATTATTTTTGTTGCTACTTCATAACTGATTTTGCTACTGTTATGAATCGTAATGTAAATATCTGTGTTTTTCGATGGTCTTAGGCGACCCTGCTAGTGGTTCTCAACCTGTGGGTCGAGACCCACTGCTGTAGATTCATAACAGTAGCAAAATTACAGTTATGAAGTAGCAACGAAAATAATTTTATGGTTGGGGGGTCACCATAACATGAAGAACTGTATTAAAGGGTCGCGGCATTAGAAAGTTGAGAACCACTAGTGTAGAGGGATTGTTAGGAAAGTTTCATGGAAGAGGTGGAGTTTGGGTGGGCCTGACAGATTTGGGGAGGGGGGTTTAGCAGCCACAAGGAAGACAGTGTTTAGGGCAGCAGAAAATGTCTAGTCAGAGGCAAGGAGGTCAGAGTGTTCAGGGAGATTTAAAGAAACTTCTGGGCTGATCAGTCTAGCTGAAGAGTTGGGACTGTGCAGCGATATGACAGAGGAAAGGTAGGTTGGGTCAACTCCTAGAGGGCCTTGAGTGCCAAGGTGGATATTTGGATTTGGTTTGTAGAAAGTGAGAGCCCCTGGAGGTTTTTGAGCATGGGAGTGACACCGTCAGAACGGCACCCTAGAAAAGGTGGTCTGCCAGATGTGCTGGGGTGGCTGACCCAGCGGCTAAGGGATAATGAACCGATGGCTGTGGTGACAGGGAAGGAGGGGTCTGGGGAAGTTTGGGGATATCTGCCGCTGGGGGTTAGAAAAGGCACCATCGGAGGAGTGGGAGGGACCCAGGTGACATGGGAGAAGTGAGAGTGTCTCTGTGTTTCTTTCTGTTCTCCACCCAGGCTAGATCATGGTGTATAGCAGGCAGGGGCTCAGAAGGTGCTGGTCGGGGTGGGGAGGGGAGGTGCTGGGAGGGTGAGAGTGCTACTGAGTGATATGGAGGAGCCACCCTAGGAGGCCCAGTGTTTGCCCTGATGGGAGGCACCTGGGCCAAGGGGCAGACTTTTAGCCAGGCAGCAGTGGGTTTGGGAGCAGGGTAGATGGGGAGAAATGCCTGTGGCTCTCCCCTTCATAGCCCTAGCCCAGAGAGGGCCCGGGTCAGAGGTTAGCCTGTCTGGGCACCAGTTTCCTATGTGTGGGGGGTGGACTTGCGTTCCTCCAGGCTCCTCGGGAGTTTCTGTCACGTGGGGCAGTTCCCTCTCTCTTGAGGCCTCGGACTTTTAAGCCACAGGATGGAAGCTTCTCCTCCCCATTTACCCTCCACCCCTAACCCTGGGCCCAACCCATTTTCCCTGAGGACCAAACAGGCCCTCCTGGCACAGGCTGAGCACACCCAAGCCTTGAGCGCTCCTTTAGAGCTTCTGGAGTCAGCTAGCACCACCTGGGGCTTTGGCTTGGCCTTGACCCTCTGCTCCAAACTGTTCTACCCACTTCCTCCACCCCAGGGGAAGATCAGAGGGGGCGGTTAAGATGTAATCAAGTGCATCAAACCCTCAGGAGTTGCCTCTGGGGGAGGCAGGAGAGAGGGAAGAGTCTGGGCCCCAGGCAGGGGTGAGGGGTGAAGGGCTGGTTTAATCTTTGTAGGAACTGCCCTGCCCACTACTTCCCCTCCTCCCAGCCTCAATCCCAGGAGCCAGGAGGGAAGCCCAGAGGTAAACATAAGTGTATGGGACTTGTCGATTCCCTCTTCCCTTCGCCCTAATGCTGCCTGTGAGGAGGAGGCCAGCCACAGACCCAGGTGGTGTCTGGGTTTCTGGTTGGGTCCTGCCTCACCCCTGGGGTTCCCCCTCCACCATGGTTTTCCTGCCCACCCCTGATTCACTCTGTGCTGACATGGAGAAGCAGCTGAGGGGAGGGAAGAGGCCTGTGCTCTGGGTCATGAAGTTCATTCCAAGTCCTCAGTTTACAGACTATGTGACCCTCTATAGGTACCTCCTCTGCTCTGGGCTTCCCTTCTGCTCTGCTAACGGCCTGTTCTCTGCTTGGCTCTCAGAGGGTTCTATGGCCAGGATCTGTCCTTCGTAAAATAGGGTATAGACACACACGTATACAACACAGGCTCTCAACACAGAGTGGAAGTGGGTGGCTCCTTTCTAACATGCAATGATTAGTTCCCCCCCTCCTCACCCTTGCTTATGCCTCCACTAGAAGCACCCTTCCCTATCTCCTGCCTGGCTGCCACTCAGGTTCACGGGATAGCATGGTGCTGAGGAACTGGACTTGGCACCACAATCTTGACCCTGCTCCTTCCTCGCTATGTGGCTGTCTCTGAGCCTCAGTTTCTGAATCTGAGAACCGGGAATAATCATGGTAACTTCCTCACAGGGGAAAATGAGAAAAACAAAAAAACAAACACCCCCCCCCGCCCCCCCAAAAAAACCCAGCCCTAACTGGTTTGGCTCAGTGGCTAGAGCATCGGCCTGCGGACTGAAGGGTCCCAGGTTCGATTCCGGTCAAGGGCATGTACCTTGCTTGCGGGCACATCCCCAGTAGGGGGTGTGCAGAAGGCGGTTGAATTGATGTTTCTCCTCTATGTTTCTAACTCTCTATCCCTCTCTCTTCCTCTCCGTAAAAAATCAATATAACATATATTTTTAAAAATGTCCATGAAGCTTAACAGCTTGATACCTTTACTCAGTGAGAACTCCATCAAGGACAGCCGTTGTGCTTTCCTGCCAGTGGCCCATCTTTCAAAGCTCAGGCCAGGCTGCTTCTGGGGTCTCCAGGATCATTGTCTGGAGCACCTACCTATGGCCCGGGCCCTCTGTGCTCTCCAACATGTGTCTGTGCCACAACACACTAGTCGCCCCGCTGTGTGGTGCTGCCTGGCTGTGGGGCGCTTCCTGGCTGTGGGGCGCTGCCTGGCTGTGTGGTGCTGCCTGGCTCTTCCTGGTGGTGTCTGGGACTCCCCAATATGACTCTACGCTTCCTGAGGGGAAGTAAGTCTGAATGTCAGTGGCGAACTTTCCCCAACCCACTTCCTCTGTGCTTATGTACACCCAATACTCTACGCTTCGCTGCTGTGTTTTGGCACACTGAGTGTCTCCGTGAAGGCCCAGGCCGGGACTGCCCTGCCCGGCTCTGTATCCTTGACTTCTGGCTCCAGGCCTGGCCCACAGCAGGCAGTCGGGAAATGATGGCTGAATGAATAAGTGATTCTCCTTGGGGCAGCCCCGCAGGACCCAGCTCGGTGCCAGATGCTTGGCGAGTCCTTGGCAAAGGCGCAGCCTGGAAGCGGGGTCTGAGTGCCCCCTGCCTTGTCCTTCAGGCCTGCCCTTCCCAGTCCTAGAACCTGGGCCCAGGGAGGCGGGAATGGCCTGCTAGCCTGGGATTGCTCAGTCGGCATTTCAGTTTCCCTTGTGAGGCCTGGCCTTTGGCCTCCTGAGAGGGGAACAACCAGACTTCCTCCAGCCTCAGCCTGTTGAGGGGTCACTCTGGTCCTTAGTGAACCCTGACTCAGCCAGAGAAGGCACCTTCAACTCAGCAGTTATTTTCAGAAGGTGCTACTGCCCTGTGAGGGCACAGGCTCAGGGTTGGTGGGATGGGAGGCCCGTTTCTCCAGGAAGTCCACCCCTGATATTATCCCTCCAGACCACCAAGAGGGACGCTCTGGGAAGCACCTCCAATCTCCCCTGTCTTCTTTCCCGGTAGTGGGGGGCTCCTGCGCCCTCTTTGTATATCACCCCCTGACTTTCCCTCATGTGTGAAGGGTGATCAGGGTGGAAGTTGTTGAGAATCTAGATCTGGGCTCACAGAGCCAATGCAGAGAGGTAGACGGAGAGCTGGAGGCTGGGCTTGAGGAAGCCCGGCTTCAGATCTGGCCTGGGGTCCAGCTGGCCTTGGCTCAGGAGAGTGGGGAAGGAACCATGGCAATGTCACGGACCCTGGAACCAAACGGCCTATAAATGACTCCTGCCTCTGCTGTTTAGCTGCCGGGTGTGACTTTCGGCAAGTGTTTTAACCTTTCTGTGCCTCAGTCTTGGCAGCTAAAATGGAGATGGCAATACACTGGCCTCACAGCGCAGTTTGAGAACAGTATGAATTCATGTACGTGAACCATTTATGAAGTGTGCCTGGCACAGAGTAAGTGCTAGATGGGTGCACGCTGGTTTTGGTAGGCTGGCTGTTATTAATAGGAAAAACTTGGTGAATGGCTTGGTTCTGGGGATCAGGAGACCTGGGTTCTCATCCCAGCTCATCCTTTACTTGCCATGTGACCTTGGACAAGTTCCAGCCCTTCTCAGGCTACAAAATTATAACTATTATGCCGCACTTGGTGTTTGTAAGCGAGGCCCATGTGACTTCTGGGTGCTTGCCCCATTCTGCAGTCATTGGGTAGGTGGGCAGGGCCTGGCACTGCCATGGAGACACAACAGACACAAAATGGCAGAGCTGTCCCAACACCCACAACTGTACTCAACAAGTAGATGAGTCCACTTAAATATACACATAACTGTGAGATTATGTAAGTCATATTACAGACCTTTATTATTTATTTTTTTACTTTCCCCTATTTTCCGAATCTTCTGTAGTGAGTTATTATTATTATTATTATTATTATTATTATTATTTGCTTCAGAAAGAAGACACAATAAAGCTATCAAAAATCTTATTATACATAGTTAAACAAAAATGTATTATATAAACTTGGGCTCACATTGAGCTTTTTGTTGTTAATATAGCATATGTTTTTTCAAAAGGGGGTGGGGTTTGACATGAATATCAGTTTGTCAAGCTGCAAAAGACAGAGGGGATGTCTCTGGAAGGAGCTGCCTTGGCCACGGGCCTCAGATCCTGGGAGATAAGAGCCTGATATGGATGGGAGTTTCACCAGTTTCCATTGTGGCGGGCACGCCCCGAGCGCTGCTTGGTGTTTACAAAACTTTTTCAACAAGCTTTTCAACAGTCCTTGACATCCACAGACTTAATCTCCTCACGTCAAAATTGGGGGGGAAATAAAAATACTTCATTCAGGGAGGTGCTATGAGGGTTAAAGGAGCTTAAACGTGTTGCGATTTTCGAAGGGACCCCCTTTTTCCTCCTGAATTTGGAAGCAAGCAAAAACAGTTGACTAAGATGGAGTGCCACACGTACAGCGTCCTTACTGAGAAGGCCGGGCGGAGAACGCGGCTGTGGATCCGGGACCCAGAGGGCTTGCTAGCCGTGTTCCCCGGCCCTGGCAGAGTTACCCGTCCGTCCGGTCCCAGGCGGCGCTGGACAGGTGCCAGCCTCGCTGCAGAAGCAGGTGGCAGCAGCACGGAGGAGCTCAGGTGATGATGGACCGCTCCAGCGGGCAGCTGGGCTCTGCGGGAGGCGGGCCCACTGAGCATGCCCAGGGTGCCTTCCAGACGAACCAATCAGATAAGCCCCTGTTGGGCCTGGCATGGAGGGGGCGGGGCGAGGCCAGAGGTGTTCCCCGAGCAGAGGTTCCTGATCAAGGAAAACATCCGTGTTCCCCCTCATAAATATAAGGCACTATGAACGATGCCGGGTAGGCAACGGGCACTCAGGAAGTGTTCGTTTGTCGCTCTGATAATGATAACAATGAGTAATTCTACTAGGGCCGTTGGGAAAATCACTCTCCCACTCACCGTCTTAGGCGATGGACTATTAGAATGTTGTTGCAGTGGGACCTGATGAGACATCCTGAAAAGAGGAAATAGAAACTCATGGGGAGTGAGGCGCCTTGGTCTGTGGGAGGTTCTGTGGCAAGGGAATGAGTGGGTAGGCCTTAGGTCACTTCGTCATATCAGCAGCTGACCTCCCTGACCTCTGGCCTCTCTGAATATGCAGCAGAAATGTAACTGGGGCAGGAAGGATGTGTCGTCTCCTTCCCCCCCCCCCCCCCAAAAGATTCTCAGGTTCCCTTTTTCTCTGCCCCACTCCATGTCATGGAATGGAAGGAATGGCTTTAACTAATGCTCCAGATATGGCAGGGTCCAGCAGAGGAATTTTGTTTTGTTTTGTTTTGTTTTTTCTAGAAGACTGTATAACATGGTATCATGTTTATCAAAGTTTGTGCATATCAAAAATCCCCACAAAGGGTAGAGGGCTGCGAGCTGCACATAGGGAACCACTGGGGCTGTACTTACAGCTTGGGCTTCTTAGGACTTGCCATTGGCCAGCCTCGGTATGGCCCAGCTCTTCCTCCCACTCTGCTCATCTTTGGGCAGGTTTTGCAGTCTCTCGGAGCTTTGGTACGGTGCCCCTCTTGTGGGCTTGCATGAGGATTAAATGAGCCAATTAGTGTGGGTAAATCGCTTAGTGCAGGGCAAAGCTCAGAATGCATCCTCCCTCCAAGGCAAAAGCTAATGAGATTGATAATGATGAGCAAAGGCTGCTCCTTTGGGGAAAGGGCAAAGAGTGAGGTGCTGATCTGGAGTGGAGCTTCCCCAGGGTGTTGGGAGCTCTCGGGGTCAGGAGGGCATTGGGTCTCGGCCAGCTTGGTCCTTGATCAGAATGTGCGAGCCTCAGCCTCAGCCCGGGTGCTCTTGGCTTAGAGTTGAAGGCCAAGTTGGGCGCTTATGACTAGACTCACAGGATTGTGGTTTTGTGGGTAGCACTGATCCCGTGGAAAACATCCAGTTTTTGCTTACACACCTCAAGGCTTGGAGAGTTCACTACCTTTTCTCTCTGGACAGATCTAACTCTTTAAAAATATGGTATTGGATTAAGCAAATCCATCCTCCCTTCACTTCCACTTGTTGATCCTGATCATTCTTGTTGGGACCATATGGGATGTGGAATACTCTCTGAGAGAACCAAGTCTCTCTTGTAATCAAGGCCACCCCAGGCCAGTGAATTTGATGTACAAAAGAGATGTTTCTGTTAAAAAAAAAAAAAAAGTCATCTCCATAGGAAGCAAATGGGCACTTAAAGAATAACTTTCTAATTATTGAAGAAATGGTTTTTGTGGAGAAACTTGCTGGGTGAAGAACAGATGCAAAGAAGGAAATAACCGTTCAGAGATAAATAGTATGAACACACACACACACACACAATTGGGAACTACTTCCTGTTCTGTGGCATATCAGTTAACATTGTAAGGGAGGATTTTTCCACATTATTTATTCCTCTCCCACGGCATGCTTCTCTGTCCACAGCATGTGTCACATGGACCTACTGTGACCCAGTTTAGTGCTCCCCTGCTGTTGCATGTGTACGCCAGTTTGCATTTTTTATTACTGTCCGCATTGCTACTGCAATCACCTTGTCCAGACATACACTTTGTGCTCAACAACCATAGAGTGAATTCCTCCAAGTGGTTTTTAAACTCAAGGTCTGAGGGCTAGATTCTCAGGGAAAAGCCCTTTCCCTGAATGTACCCCCAAATTTAGCTCCAGTCCCTTTGGGGGGAGGGACAGACAGACAATGCCCCTCATTGCTAGTCAGCAGGCTCACAGAAACAAGGGCTCAAGCTCTTGCTGTGTGTGTGTGTGTGTGTGTGTGTGTGTGTGTGTACGTGTGTGTGTGTGGTGTGTGTGTGTGTGTGTGTGTTGTGTGTGTGTGTGAAAGACAGACAGATATGGGGAGCTTTTTCTCCTCAACTGTAATCTGACTTTTGACCCCCTCTTCAAGAGCCCATGGTGTCATTAACTAATTATGGGCCCTCTTTACTGTTTAATGACCTCTCTCCATGGTGACTCCTTCCCCAGAAGCCTTCTGGGAGCCAGGGAATGGGGAGATGAGGCTGTGGGAGGAAGTTTCTCTGAAGTAAGAGTGGGTCATGGATCATGGGGTGGTGCAGTGCCTCTAAAACTGACAGATGCCAGTCTCCTGAGTGTTTGTTAAAGCACAGATTGTACCGTTAGGTTTTCTGATTGTGTTGGTCTTGGGCGGGGGTGGGGGGCAGCAGACAACCTGAGAATGTGCATAGCTAACATGTTCTCAGGAGCTGCTGCTGGTCTGGGCACCACACTTTGAGAACCAATGGAATAATAGAATGGGGCGTGTAGGGGCAGTGTGGTGAGTTTCAGCTCCTGGTACTGCTGACAGCAAGAACCTTACCCTATTTGGTAAAGCCTCATGTGAGGCCTGAACTCACCTTCCCCTGCCCTCATCTCACCCCCCTCCACCAGTGTATGCTCTGTATATATTTATGGGCAGGAGGCTAAGATGATTATCACTATCCCTATTTTGCAGAAAGGAAAACTAGGGCTCTGGCAGGGGACCTGATGTGTCCAAGGGTGTGTCCTCAAAGCCAGCAGGAGCACTGATACAGGACCCCTGGCCTTGTCTCCTCCCTGCGCCCTCCCTTCTTCTCCCCTCCCCAACTCTGGGTTTATTCTGTGCGGGTCCAGTGGAGGAACATGGGTACCTCCCTTGAATACTGTGCTTCCCCAGGGGACCCCAAGAGAGGGGGCTGGAAAGGCAGGTTTCCCTATACTGTCTCTGAGCCTGGGTCTTGCTCTACTTTTTACCTCCCTCCCACCCTGCTAGCCGTTTGGTAATGTGATCTTCTTCCAAGATCAATGTCCTCCTGCCAGTTTATGTTCCCAGTTATAGTTCTGGCCAAGTTTTCCCGGAGGGTGGAAAGTTGCTCCTGCCAACCCTGGGAGCGCCTGGCAGGCAGAGCCGAGGGCGAGGAGAGAATCCTCATCTGTGGAGCATCTAATGTGTACCAGACCCTGCACTGGGCACTTTGCAGCCATGATGTCAGGTCAGCCCCCCACCAGACCCCCAAATAGAGGTCATTGTCAGTCCCCATTTACTGATGAGGAAATGGAGGGTCTTGGAGCTGAAACTACTTATAAAAGGAGCAGAACTGGGCTTTCAAACCCAAACTCCAAGGCAGGGTCCCTGGTCCAGAGTGGCAGCCAATCTTGTACTGAAGGAGCTGGGAAATGGGGAGGCCACCACCCATACAAAGAGGGTCAGCCCCAGGGGCAGGGCTCCCTGGGATTTGGGGTCTTACAGTGGGAGAGACCCAGTAAAACCAAGCTCTGCTGCCACCTGACTGTGTGACCGTGGGCAGTCACTCCCATGTTTGAGGCCTCCAAATCCTCATTTCTCATAATGATACCTTCTGCTTTATAGCTGTTAGCAGTGGGCATTTTCTCACATTCTTAGTCCTAAAAGCTTCCCAGCACCTTGTGAAATGGGCAGGGAGGGTGTTATTACTGAGCCCATTTTGTAGATGATGACAGAGGCTATGAGTGAGATTACTAGGATCCTACAGCTAAGGAGGTGCTGGAGCCAGGATTTCAACCCTGTTTTCTCTGCTCTCCATCTTGAGCTTGGTCCCTCACCCCACCCTGCCCCCTAACTGAGGAGGGAGAAATCTGGGCTCCTGTCTATTCTCAACAACAGGATTAGGGGTCCCAAGGCTCTTATTTGAGCTGGGGAATGGGGCAAAATATTGGGTGCAAGAGGCCCAGATTTCCAGGAATGGGTATCCTGAGGTTCTTGCTCTGGGCCAGGAACCTGGGGAGGCAAGATCGGGTGGTCCAGGCTGTCCCTGTTTCCAGCTCCTGCCCAGACCTGGGCATTTGAGACCCCTGGTGGTGGGGGGAAGTGGGGTTCGGCCCCTCTCCACGCTCCCACCTTAGCCCCTGGCTTCCCCCTGGAACCTGTACCTGTCCTCCAAATGCACAGTACAGAATTTTCCAGAATCAGACATCGGTGCCCAGGCCTTGTGGTTGTGCCCGAATGCCCTCACCTCCTCCCCGTCTCCTGACCGGAATGAGTCTTCCTCATTCTTCCAGGCCCAGCTCCAGCCACCTTCTTCCCTGAGAGAGCCTTGGTACTCTGGCCAAGCCAACTCAACTCTCTCCGGTCTGTCCCAGGGGTGAATTGGCTCACTGGGTTAGTAACTCCCCAGTGAGGCTGTGAGAGCAAGGGCTGAGGCTGCTGTGGCTGCTGTGGCTTCAAGACCCCTCTGGGGTCTCCCAGGCTGGCAGAACTCAGAGCACTGGGTCTGCCTGGTCTGTGGACAGCTGATGACTTCAGAGTCAGCCTCAGACCCGTGACTGTCATATTTTGTGACCCTGAGCAAGTCACTTATCTTCTCTGACTCTTGGTTTCCTTCCCCTGAAAATGAAGTTATGTGCCTCACTGACCTCTTGAAAGGTTTGCATAAGACAAAGCATGCAAAATACTAACGTGGATTCCAGGAACTCAGGAAATGCCGACCCCTCCCCTTTCCTGCAGTCAGCTTCGTTCCACCTCCACCCACTAACCCCCTTGAGAGGGGCGTCTGCTTGGGCCTGGTCTAAGGCCTGAACTCTAGCTGCTCTAGCTAGGGGTGTTCTCGGCCAATAATAGGGGAAGGATTGGGCAGAAGCACTGAATCAGCTCCAAGCAGGCTGTGCCATTTCCAAGCTGTGACGTTGGGCCTAGTACCTCCCTGAGCCTCAGTTGCCAGATCTGTGGGATGGGATCGTCTATGTTCTGTGTTCTCAGGATCACACGGGGCGCCCTGGTAGACTTGCATGAATACGAGTGGGCATCCAGGTGACCTGAAGCTCTGAGTGCCCCTCCCCGTGTCTGGAGGCTGGCAGTAATGGTTCATTTACATATCCATTTTCCTGCTGCAAAGAAAACAGTCTACTTTCCCTCTGGACACCCGGAGGCTCATAAGGCTGTTGTGCTCTTGGCCTTGGGCCCTGCGTGCTGGGCCCTCCCCCTGGGGAAGCAGCTTGTCTGAGCTGCTTTATCCTGTGCAGCCTGGGGACCCAGGCCTGAGGCCCTGTCTGACCCTCTGAGACCAAGGTGTTGTCACCACAGGTCCCTGTGCTAACCCCTGGCACCCTATGCCAGACCACATCCTAGAGGACCAAGCACATTTTCTTTTCATTTAAAAAAAATATATTTTTATTGATTTCAGAGAGGAAGGGAGAAAGGGGAGAGAGAAACATGAATGATGAGAGAGAATCACTGTTGGGCTGCTTCCTGGATGCCTCCCATTGTGGATCGAGCCTGCAACCCAGGTGTGTGCCCTGACTGGGAATTGAACCATGGCCTCCTGGTTCATAGGTTGACGCTCAACCACTGAGCCACACTGGCAGGCTACATTTCTGTCTGTCTGTCTGTACACCCCCTCCTCTCACAGTGATAATAATCACCTCCTCACTTTTCTTTATTGAGCTAGAGCATTTTTGCCCCTCAAACCTCACACCTCCCTGTAAGGGAAGAATGGACTGTTGTTATCTCTGAGAGGGAAGGTCTGGAGCTGACTTGCTTGCTCAGGGTCACAGCTGAAAGGGGCTTTCCACCCCAAACTCCAAGGCGGAGTCCCCTGGTCCAGAGTGGTAGTGGGGGTCTTGAACCAAAGGAGCTGGGATGTGGGGGAGGCACCTAAGGCCCATAGCTGCACCTCATGACCTCTCCACTACCCCCAGTCCCCCAGTCTCAGCAGGTGCTCACATTCTCGGCTAAATGTCTTCCAGGGGAATACCATCGAGGAGAAGGAAATGGATTGAGAGGAGGTGAAGGTGGCAGAGACATAGATCTCCAGGGTGGAGGGTCCTGGATGCTCACTCTGCTTTGGGGGCTGGCACAGGAACCATCCCCATTACATTGATAGGGAAGCTGAGGTTTAGGGAAGGGGCGTGATGACAAAGTAGAACTGGCTGGGCATGGCCCCTTTCTTCTTTCCTCCCCAGGGCCCTGAGGGCTCTACTCTATTTCAGGGGATTTCATGGGGCACTTGGGACCTCCATGCTCATTTTGGCGTGGCTGCTTCTGGCTGAGGGCAAGTCCCTCTTCCTGCTTCAGCTCCCTCAGTGCCTGTGAATGACTCCAGTAGCCTGTGGGAAAGACCCAGCCTTCTCTGGAATCTCCCTGGGGGAGGGGGGTTCCTTCCAAGCCACTGCCCAGTGCTCACAGGATCTGGGTGAGGCCAGGGCTGAGAAGAATGGGTTGCGGAGGGGCTGGGCCACTATGGATGGCTGGTGGGGGGAGGAGACCAGAGGGTCCTGATCCCTCAAGGAGGCCACTTCTTTTGGCTACAGAAGAGGATGAGAGAGAGCATTTGGAGTGGTCTGGGAGGCGGACCTGGGCTGGGCTGGGTCAGCAGGGCTGCATTCCTGAGCAGGTTTTGCCTCCGGCTTCCCTGGGGGCTTTCCATGGAGACCAAAGGTCCTAGATGCATGAGGTTCCTGCATCTGGGATCCGTCTCTCCCTGCCCTCTTCCCTTCATTCTCTGTGTGTCTTTGTCTCTTTGTCATATTCTCTTATCTCTTTGCCTCTGCCTCGCTCACTCACTCCTTGGCATCTTCCCCCTCTCTTTTCACTTCCCACCAATGCCCTCCCACCCCCCTCCATTTCCCTTTGGATCTAGAGCATCTCAGGAGGGTCTAGCAGATGCTGAGGCCCATGGCCATTGGCAGAGTCCAGGCCCAGCTCCCCAGAATCCCAGAGAACCTGAGAGCCCACGGCTGTCTCTCCTGGGACAGGGAGCCCCGACAGGCTGTGCTGGTCTATTATCCCTTTCCTGTCCCAACTGCCAGGTGTCTGGTTCAATGGCCATCACCCTGCCTGGGACTTGGGGTTCAGGCTTGATGTGCCATGCGGATGCTGTGGCCTTTCATCCTACGCTCAGAGGGCCTGGGGACCTTGCAATTGACTGCAAGTGGATGCCTCAGGGCCACTCCTCCCTGGAGTGGCTGCCCGCCATGGGGAGGGTGGCTAGCCTGGAGCCGCGCCTGAGTGCTGGGTGAGGTTGCCCTGGACACTGCAAGTTCAGAGAGGCTCTCAGGATGTGAGAGGAAGAGACTTGAGAGATGGTCTCGGAAACAAGGAGAGTCGGGGAGAGGGGAAGACTCAGAGGAAGCCACTAATGGAGACAGGGGCATATACAGAAGGAAAGGGACAGGTGAGAGGGGAGAGAAAAGGACAGGTGGGTGAGCCTCTGGAGAGCCCTGCCCTGCCCTCTCCTTATCTGGGTCTCAGCCAGGAAGACTACGCTCACCCACCTCCAGGCTCTTGGAGTTAGAGTTGTCCCCATATTTTCTGTGTTTTTACCAAAGTACCCACAGGTAAGCAGCACATAGAGTATGTTTACCGTGTCTCACTCATGCTCTCCCTCTCCCCCTTCTCTCCCTCCATCAGGACCCCTAAAGCCAAAGTGGGGTGTGGAGAACTGCAGCCTTGGGAGGGAGGAAGTATCAGCCCATTTTGTAGACAAAGGAAAAGAGGCTTAGAAAAGCTATGTGACCATTAGGGGAGGACAGAGCCAGTGTTTGAACCCACATCCATCTGATGCCCACCCTAAGTACTCATGCTGAGAGGATTAGGGCTGCCAGATAGGGCTCTATGAGGGTCTGTGCAGGAGAATATTCTGGAAAGGCTGCTTGAAGAAGGGGGCATCTCAGCAGCCTGTCTTTTCCTTCCTGAGCCCAGTGCCTGGGGAATGGTGCCTGAATTACCAGCCTGCTGCTATGTGGGGTTCCTGATTAGTGTCCCCCTCCTTCTTCCTAACTACCCTGCTGACAGCCCACACCCAACACCCAACCTCCCTCTCTTAGGAACCCCAGTTCTGGCCTAGATGTTAACCCTTTGTTAGCTACCTGCTCCCAGCTGGCCAGGCTCGTGGGTGGGTTTGCAAGCTGGCCTTGGTGCCTAGTGTAGCCACAGGATGTCTTCAGTCGGTTAGGTTTAGAGGCTGAACTGTGAAACGCCAGTGAACATAGGCTGGGCCTTGGTCAGGTTATTTTAGTTCCTATCATTTATAACTTTCTGCGGGCAGCACAGTATGACGGGAAAGCACAGGGGCTCTGCGTTAGATGCTGGGCTTCAACCCCCCAGCTCCATCTGTTGTAACCTTGGCCTTGGGCCTTCGTCCTTGAATCTCAGTATCTTCAACTGTAAAATGCTTACCTCATAGGGTCATTAAAGGGAGAGCTGGAGGCTGGGTGGGATCGCCATACTACTTTATGATTACGTTGGTGTATAATTGCTTGTTTTCATGTCTCTGCTCCTCCGCTGGGCACTCCCGGGGACAGAGATAGGTCTCATTCATTCATTCCCTGAGTCCAGCTCGGGGACCATCCAGAGCGAGGATTCAGTGAATGGGAACTCTGAGCAGAAGACGTCCACTTAGGACCCCCTGGGAGGCAGCTCCTCAGACCGTTCGTGGGAGGCAGCATTACAAAACAGGGAGGCCCTTGGGCTCCAAAGCCAGAGAGTCTGGAGTGCAAAGCTCAGCTGGGCCCCTGTCTCCATGTGACCAGGACAAGAGCCCAGAGGTGCTGCTAATAAAACGAGGATGATGGAGCTGAAACCGGTTTGGCTCAGTGGATAGAGCCTTGGCCTGTGGACTGAAGGGTCCTGGGTTCGATTCTGGTCAAGGGCATGTACCTTGGTTGCGGGCGCATCCCCAGTGGGGGATGTGCAAGAGGCAGCTGGTCGATGTTTCTCTGTCATTGATGTTTCTGACTTTCTATCCCTCTCCCTTCCTCTCTGTGAAAAATCAATAAAATATATTAAAAAAAATAAAAATAAAATGGGGATGATGGAGCCATGCTCTTCACCTGGTGGCAGGGAGTGGGGTTAAATGAGATAAGATGAGAGAAACAGGCTCCCATGGGGTGCTCTCCTATGTTTTTGTTTCATCAGTTCTCCCTCTGTTTCAAGTTCTTGGGCGATGGCAACCTTGGGGGCAGTTTATAGGAACCTGAGTGTGTCACACATCTCAAGGGGCAGCATATTCTCCTCCTGATGTGTGAGGAGGGGACTGTCTAATATGACCTCTCCCCCGAGGCCTCTGTCTCTGTCACACTCACATTCTGGGGGTTGGCAGCTGATTATGCCATCTTCCCGGGCAAGCCTTGATACCCCATTTGACAGATGAGGCTCAGAGTAGATAGGCAGCTTGTTAAAGGTCACACAGCTCTACGAGATGGTAGTGGAATCAGGTCCCTCTCAATTCCAAGCCCATAGTATGGCCTGGTTCGTTGTTCTGCCTCCCTCTGCGGCCTGAGAGCCTCCCTGGGAATCTGAGTTGCAGGGCCCCTGGAATCTGGGACTCCTGGAAAGTCTTTATTTCTAAATTTCCCTTCAAGTTAGGGCCTCCCAACCGATATGCCCAAATGGGTTACAGATGTGTTGAGATTCCGCTTAGCCCTTGGCTGGTCACCTAAGACCAGGCATAGTTCTGCCTCTCCACCCCAGTGTACTGAGCAAATATGTTTACTCTCTGTGTGTGTCACAATGTGAAACTGGTTGGGAAGTACTGATGGCTCTAACCAATGCCCTTCCTGCCCCACCATACACACTGAACACACACTTTCCCCATAAGGGTAGGGATTTGTGGTGCTCTCTGGGTCACAGTCTCTTCATCTGAGAAATGGGGACCGATGTAGGTGATGTCAAAGGCCTTTCTGGCACCGTGATCTGAGTGTATGAGCCTTAAAATCCAGTGTTGGGAGGGAGCAGGGTCTGCATGGGGCCTAAGCAGTCTGCTAAGAATATAAAAAACATCAAGAAAGGAAACCATGGAGAAGGAGAGGCCAAAGACAATGACTCTGCCTCAACTTGAGTCTTTGGTGGTGTGAGGGCCAGATGGGGAGGCTGAAAGGCTCCAGGTGTGTGCCCTTCCCCACGCTGCCAGAGGAGACCCCTTCTTTTTTTTCCCTCCTGGGAAAGTATAAATTTATTTATTTAATAATTAACTTTTTATTGTTTAAAATGGGGACCCCTTCTTGATGCTGAAAGCTCTCCAGTCTCATTGTTTGGGTTTCAGAGCAAAGCATGCTGGGAAGGGCCACATCTGTCAGCCTCATCAGGCACACTGAAGGAACACCCTGGACAGGTTTGGTGGGACTTATCTTTTCCTTCCTGACAGGAAACTAAGAGTCAGGCCTCAACTTGGGAGAGGGCAGAAGGTCAGGCGGGCAAACAGAGGTATGGAAGGGTAAGGTTGGCAGACCCCACCATCTACCTCATTCCCGTCTTCTGAACAGAGGACGTCCACTGAGACGTCTTTAGAGAGAGGGGAAGGGAGAGGGAGGGAGGGGGTGACATCTATGAGTAAGAACCATCTATCAGCTGCTCAAGCCCACTACCCAGGCATGTGCTCTGACCAGGAATTGAAACAGAGACCTCTCAGTGCATGGGACAATGTTCAATTGACCTAGCCACACCAGCCGGGGCCAGACCTGATTTTTAATCAGGGTTTGGTCACTTACTTGTGTGACCTTAAGCAAGTCACTGAACCACTGAGTTTCAGTTTTTTCCTCTGTTAAATGGGGGCAATAATATCTCAAGGGAAGGGTATTAGATTAAATGGGAGACAATGGGAATGGTATGATACAAACTATAAAGTGATGTCCCTCCTTTGCACAGTCTGGCCAGGGGTGGGTGCTGCCTATATTCCTCTGGTACCCTTGGCCTTCCCCTAAATGCATGGGTCAGTTCCAGCTCCAGAGTGTTAAGCCCTCAGGAGAATGGGAGCCTATTTTAGATGTGGATGAGTCATATGGCAGGAGCCACTCTTCATGGAGCCTCGAGTTCTGCATCAGTAAAAAGAAAGAAGACCTTGGGGCTCAGAAATCCCATGATTCCTGGGAGGGTCTGATCTGAATATGTTTCTTCCAAGCCATGATGGCAGCGGTGGTGGGATTTGCTCACTTGAATTGAGCAACTGACAGTTTTCCCAATATCTCACTCAGTCCACCAACAGTCCTACGAGAGGGTCCTGCTAGTGTCCCTGTATTAGAGGTGAGATGGTGGGCTCTGGGAGGTTTAATAACTCCCTTGCTCAAGGTCACAACCAAGCTAGTAGGGAGCAGAGCTGGGATTCAAACCAGGTCTTGGAGGAAACTTGAGATCCTAATCATGCCGGTGGCCTCATGATTTTTCTGTTTCCCAGAGTAACAGTCTTTTATTTTGTTTTTCTTTTTTCAAAAACAAAAAACAAAACAAAACAAAAGCACACACACACACACACACAAACCAAGATCAGAAGCTGCAAAATAAGATAGTGAAGAGGTCAAATAGCCAGTCCCTGGAGTCAGCCGTGTTTTCAGGAAACACATCACCTGTCACGTGTGAAAACAAATACAGTCACCTGTGGCCAGCCTCTGCATGGGTGACCGAGACAAAGTCCAGGCACCGGAGAGCTGGGTGGCCAGTATCGGGCTTGCAGGTGGAGTGCCTTCGGATAGGGCTTCCAAGCACAGCAGCCAGGCCAGGCCTTCTCGCTCCACTTTCTGCCCAAGGAAGCAGCCTGAGCTCCCACGGGATCAGTTGTCCAACTCACCAGACCGGCTGGACCTCCAGGCCTGCGACAGGCCCCCTAGGCACAGCCAGAGGCTTGGAGACAGAGGCCCCGCCCCCGTGAGGGCAGAGGCCCGCCTTTCCAGGCAGCTCAGCCAGGCCATGTTTAACTTCACCCCCAACCCCTTGCTTCAGAGCAGCGGCATTCACCCTCCGGGCCGGGCACACATCCGGAGTCTGCTCAAGCCCTTCCGAGGGCTTTCAGGCTGTTGGTGGAAACTAACAACTTCCGGAGACTAACCATCATCATCATAATTGATAGCGTTTATTTGACATTTACTGGGTGCCAGGCACTTTACACAGATACTAATTCATGTAAGTCTCATCGTAACCCATTATTAAGTCCATTTTATAGGTGGGAAAGCTGAGGCACAATGGTCAAGTGGTTGCCCAAGGCCACACAGCTGGTGAGATGCAGCTGATTTGGCATTTCAGGGAGGGAGAGAAGGAGTGGGCTAGGGTGCCAGCACGATCCTCCTGGGTGCTAGCCTGATAGCAGGTCACCGTCACAGCAGTGTGGTGGGCGGATGTGGTATCCCCATTCACTGATAAGGAGGTCCCTCTGCAGTGTCTCCCAGGGCTATGTGGCAGGTCCCAGGAGGGAACCAAGGGTCACTGAGTTCAATTCTAATACCTTGCTATGCTGAAGGCCTGGTGAGCTGGGACAGGGCCGCAGATGAAGGGAGAAGAGCTCTGGACCCAAACTCGCCCAGGCTTCCATCACGTGCTCAGCCCTGATTTTACTGTGTGACCTGCAGGCTCTTGCTCCCTCCGGGCCCCTCTGAAAAATGCACCGATCTAAAAGGTCTTCGCCAACAGAGCGGACATTGCTCTGGAGTTGGTGACTCAGGGGGGATGTGCCTCCTGAGGAAGCCAAGGATGGATTGGAGGTGCTGGGAGCTTTGTGGGAATTCTCCCTGGCCAGGCCCTGCTGCACTGGGATCCCAGGCCTGCCTGCATCCCACTCCCAGCAGAGGCACCGGGCCATGCTGGGGATGGGGCCTATGGCAGTGGGTTTCACGCGTTCGAGTCCCCAGGAAAGCTTTAAAAAATCCTGATGCTGGGGCTGCTCCTCGGACCAATTATATCAGCATCTCTGAGAGGGGTCCCGGGCACCGGCCAGTCTCAGAGCTCCCAGGGTGATTCCTGTGTGCCGCCATGATTGAGGGAGCTGCTCCACACAAAAGGGAGACAAAAGAGGAACTAAGTACCTCCTGGCTCTCCCTGCTTATGACCCCCTGGCCAGATGACAGCATCTGCCTGCCCCACTGTGTGCGTCTTTCTTGGGAGACAGTTTACAGCTTTCCACTGGCTTTTCTGACACAAAGGAGATGAAAATCCCACTCTTATGGGAGGGAAGCAATCCCCTTCCCACAAGCCAGCCACGTCATTTCTAAGGACTAGAAGCCTCCAGTTGCAGGATCAAAGTCAGTTTGTCTCATCCTGTCTAAGAAAGCTTTCCTGACCTCTTCAGGCTGCCTTCGGCTGCCCCCCACCCCCACCCCTGTTTCCTTTCCTGCTAATACTTAGCAAGTTCTTACTATGTACAGGGCACTGTCATAGGCTCTGGGGTATCGGGTGAATAAGACAGACCCAGCCTCTCCCCGTAAGGAGCCATACTCTAATGGGGGCCGCAGACACAGCAGTGAACCAAGAGGACAAACGCAGTGAACAAGGTGTGTGACAGGGCCACGTGTCAAAGCTGCTGCTCTGTATAG
The DNA here is from genome assembly GCA_027563665.1 of Antrozous pallidus. Classification (NCBI taxonomy): domain Eukaryota; kingdom Metazoa; phylum Chordata; class Mammalia; order Chiroptera; family Vespertilionidae; genus Antrozous; species Antrozous pallidus. The sequence continues at coordinate 15,371,186 of CM050520.1, forward strand.
TCACTGGGGGAGTTCCCCCAATATTTTGATGACTTGGTGGGTTAGGGATGGGGGGCAGGCATTGGCATATTTTAGTTCTAATGTGCAGCTTGGGGTGAGGCTCAGTGAGTAGATCAGGTGTTCAGGGAAGGCCTCTGGGAGGAGGAAGCGAAGCCTTACAAGGAGGTTAGGAGCCAGCCTGGGGTTTTGAGGGAGGAGTGGTCATGGAGAAGAGGCCAGTCAAGGGCCTGCGGTGGACAAGGGCCTGCTCTACTGGAACAACAGGAAAGCATGGCCTTTATGGCCTGAGGAATGAACGTGTGTGTGTGTTGGGGGGAGGTGCTGAGGACAGAGGTGGGCAGGGGACACCAGACAGGGCTCTGGGGGCCACATAGAGCTGGATGTTATAGCAAATCTCTCGGCTATATCACCGTTGCAGGGCTGCAGGGCTGCAGGGCTGCAGGGCTGCAGGGCTGCAGGGCTGCAGGGCTGCAGGGTTGGGGAGCAGCAAGATCTGGCCTACATTTTGCAAAGCCCTTCCTGGGGTGTTGGATAACGGATTGGGAAGGGCAGGAATGGAACCTGTGACCAGCCAGGGAACTGTATTGGTCCAAAGGGAGGTGAAGCGTGGGGCCAGGAGGGGTCCTGGATTGAGCTGTGGGAGGAGGCAGAGACCTGTCTGAGGCTCTCAGGTGTTCAGCTGGAGGATGGAAAGGCCATCTCGTCCCCTCCTCTGAATCCTGCGGTACTCAAAATCCTGGAGTATCTACCCCCAGGGACCTCAAGAGCTTACTAGGATGTGTTCCACCTGGTGTTAAGGGCTATTAAGTGAACAATGGTTTTAAGTCAGCAGTGTTTATAGCCAGTGTGGAGTCCTTAACAGCCTAATATATAGTGACACTTAGAGAGAACTGTTCTTTCCCAAACTTGGTGACAGCAAAACTTTTTGTTCTTAACAGGCATCTCCTAGGACTTGTATTTGGAGAAACTACTCCATAAACACTGCTCTGGTTCTGTCATTTGACAGGTGAGGAGGGTAGGGTGGACGTGGGAGGGTGGGAGGGTGGGAGTGGGACAGTCACCTGTGCTAGGTTACCTACTGAGTGACCCATCAGAGAAGGCCTCAGCCGGTACCTCCTGACTCCGGGCCTTGAGGGACAATGCTGCAGGCCCCACCCAGTGTCCCCAAGGCTAGGTGGGGACATCCACGTTCTAGGGTCAGGGTGAAAGGCTCCTCCTCCTCAGCTGAGGGACAAACCAAACCTCCTCTTCTAGGGGAGGCAAGGGAGGCTTGGAGTGGGTCTGACTGTCAGAGTGGGCCCTGGGTGCTCACCCTACACAACCCCCACTCATCCCTCGTGAGGACAAAAGAGGCCTGAAAAGAGAGTGTCAGCTGACCCAGGTGCAGTGGGTCTCAACCCCTTTCAGGTGGCTGAGTACTTGAAAGTTCTGGTATTTGATGTGGAAGTTCTTCCCCCCCCGCCCGCCCGCACCTTCACCTCTCCATCCATCCATCCCTTCATCCATCTTTCCATTCTTCCATCCATCCATCGATCCATCCCTCTATCCATTCCTCCATCCATCCATCCCTCTCTCTATCCCTCCATCCTCCCACCCATGCTCCAGTTGCCAACATTTTCTGGGAGCCTACTTTGTTCTCATAAATAATACATAGTCTTTCCTCTCAAAGTACCATATCCCCTAGGGGAGATGGACAAGTGAGTAGAAAATTACTGGACAGCATTCTAGGGTGGAATAGTAACCTCCATTTATTGAAAGCCTACCAGTACTTTACCCACATCATCTGAGCAAATCTGCCAAATAGATTTCATTTTCCTCTTTTCACAGATGAGTCAGGTGAGCTCAGAGAGGTGAATTTCTTTGTCAAAGTCACACAGCTAAGAGGTGATAGGATCCCATTCAAACCCAGGCAGTCTGATGCCAAGAGCCTGTTCTGGGAACTGCTCCAGCATCCAGTGCTACTGGAAGGGAGCAGAGAGGGAGCGCCCCTAACCCATGTGTGCTGGCTCCCGGGGAGGGGTGGCTATGGCAGTGGTGACAGGACTGGCTGGAGTAGGAGGGCTCCTGGAGAAGGTAGATGTTGAGGTGAGACTGAAGGACGTGAGGAATTAATAATATATTAGCATAACAAATGTCACTGTACAAACTGGTTTGGCATAAAATTATATATATATGGTCAATTTAAATGATGGATGCTTAGAAATGGTCAATTTGCCTGCTATAAAGCCTAAACATAGAATCAGTACCTTCTTCCTCCTACTGCTCACACAGCTGTCAGTGACTGTTCTGGAATTTCCCAAATAAAATGTGCTTGTTTTGTCAAGACATCCTCATAGGAAAGCTGGGCAGACCCTCCAGTGTTTACAGAAAGTGTACACAAGGAAGCACAGCCCCGGGAGAGGCTCTCTGTTTAATTTCATCTGCAAATGAGACGCTCACCCTCACTTCTCCCAGAAGTCCCAATGTAGATGCTTAGCCAGCTCCGCTCACTGAGTCCTGTCTGCCAGCTGTGACCTCACTGTCTTCATAACAGGGGCTTCAGTTGGGAGCCCCACTGTACAGGGGAAGAGAACAGGCCCGGAAGTCCTTCCCTGTGGCCATGGACTGGCAGAGCCAGGGTTTGCCGGAGACCCTGTGTCACCGCCCTTTGCTCCCCTACACCAGGGACTGGCAAACTTTTTCCACAAGGGGCCGGGCAGGGAATGTGTCGGGCTCTGTGGGCCGAGGGTCTGCCACAGCTGCCCTGCTCTGCCCCCGCAGTGCCTTAGCAGCCTCCGACGAGACACACGAGAGGGTGTGGCTGTGTGCCAACCCACTTTATTTATGGACATCGACATTGCAATTTCATGTGTTACAAATACTCTTCTTTTTATTTTTTCCCCAACCATTGAAAAATGTAAAATCTGTTCTTACTTTGCCAGCCATACAAACACAGGGGTGGGGGCTGGATTTGACCCACAGGCCTGGCAGGCCACCCGCTGTCCTAACCCTTATTCATATCTGTGAATGAGGAGACGGAACCTCAGACCCCTCAGCATGAGCAGGTGGAGCTGGAATGGAAGCCAAGCTCTCTGATTCCAACTTTGGAGTCTCCTTGGGGCCTGGTGGTGGTGGTGGGCTCCCTAAAGTTGATGCCACATGCCATCTTGGGGCGACATGGGTATGTTCCCAGCCTGCACTGACCCCCTACCCTTCGTGGAACCATGCATCTGCTGCCGGGCGTGGAGCGCTCCACTCCCCGTGGCTTAAAGGGAAATGTCTAGGCGGAAAGACTCTGCACCCTAGATCCTGGCCCACAAGCCCAGGAGCCACCCACCCAGACTCTGGTTCTCCTCTCTCGGGTGATTCCCAGGTAGACTCTGCACCTACCCCGGTTGGCCAAGCTGCCCGCCAATCATGGGGCTGCCTGGCTCCAGCTCCAGCATCTAAATCCAACCAGCTGCCTCCTGAAGAGGAGGGGGCAGCCCAAGGGCTCAGCGGCCTAGGTTCTGCCTTGGCGGGTCCACATGCTGGTAACTGGACAGGCTCCTTTACCTTCCTGTATTCTCTGCCTTAGTCTGATGATAGGATGTTGAAAGGCTTTGCCCAATGTTTAATACCATTTGTGTGACCAAGAGACCAGCGCAGTGACCCGGGGGCTGGAGTATTGGGGGTGCCAGCCCAGCAGCCTCCGCCTCCTTGCCCCCCAAACCAGAGCGTCTTCAAGCAGTCAGTTGGTCCTTACCACCTGCGTGGTCAGCGGAATCCCAGCATCCCCAGATACAGCGGCAACCACTCCCTGCAGACCGCGTTTCTTGGCGGAAAGATCCCGGGCTGCTTAAGGAGCTGTGTCACGTGGGCACGTGACTGCACCTGTCTGAGCCTGTCCCACCCCCTCCCCAGGAGAGGAATGCCCTCCTCACCTTCCCACCTTCTGGGCAGGTTGTGAGGCTTAAAAGGATGACCAGGGCCAATGGCTATTCACAGGCAGCCCCTCCTGCTTACTGGGCAGGCCTGCTATTCACTCTTGTCTAAAAGCTGCCCCATCCCAGCCCGGCTGGTGCTGCTCAGTGGTTGAGCGTCAGCCCAGGAACCAGAAGGTCCCGGTTTGATTCCCGGTCAGGGCACATGCCTGGGTTGCTGGCTTGATCCCCAGTGTGGGATGTGCAGGAGGCAGCTGATCGATGATTCTTTCAAATCATTGATGTTTCTAGCCCCTCCCCCCACCTCACCCACTTTTCTCTCTCTGAAATCAAAGGAAAAGAAAATTTATTACTATTTTTTTTTATTAAAGAACCCACCCCAATGACACAGGTAGTCTGAGATCAGATTTAGAATCTGACCCACATAAATAAGAAGCAGATGGAATTTTATTTATTTAAAATATATTTTATTGATTTTTTACAGAGAGGAAGGGAGACGGATAGATAGAAACATCGATGAGAGAGAAATATCGATCAGCTGCCTCCGCTACCAAGGTACATGCCCTTGACCGGAATCGAACCTGGGAGGGACCCTTCAGTCTGCAGGCCGACACTCTATCCATTGAGCCAAACCGGTTAGGGCAAGAAAAACATTTAAAAAAATTTTTTTAAAGCTGCCCTGGACACCTGGCCCGAAAGGAAGATGTGGGAGCCAGAAAGTGTACAAACTCCCTTCCCAGGCTCCAAGGCCGCTGGCAGTTGCCAAAGGGCTGTTTCCACACTTCTCCAGTTTCACAAGAACCGACGGGCAACGATGCCTCTGCCCCCCTACCCCAACCTGGGCCCCCCCACCCTGGAACGTGGTTACTGAAAAGCTCTTCTGGTGAAATTCAGACTATTTTATCTACCGGCCGTTTGGCTGGGCCCGTGTCAGCCCGTGGGGCGGGCATCACGTGTCATTTCCTGGGAGAAAACCCAGGCAGGCCGGCCAGTCCCGGGAGGAAAGAAACGCACGCCTCCCTCCATGGGAGGACTTTTCCTCGCAGGCTGTTTGTTCCCTGCAAGTGTATGAAGTGCCTGTGGTGTGTCAGGCGCTGTGCTGGGAGGGGACCGAGCAAAACAGTAGCTCTCCTGTATGCGGACCGCCCCCCAGCAGGACTACTCTCAGATCTCTGTGTCTCCTGACATGGGGGAGGCTGGCCTGTTTTCTCCCCTGGAGGTCTGGATGGGGGGGGAGGCGGCGGGGGAGAGACAGAGTTGCTAAGGCTGGACTTGCCTGGTTCCTAAGTCACTGGCCTCTTTCCATTTCCCAGACCCAGACTCTGGGCCCCCATGGCTTGGAAGAGCCATTTAGTCTAATTTCCCCATGGAGCGCTTGAACCCCCCATGTCCTGACTCAGACTGTATTTCCATGACACTTGTGATGGGGCGCTCACCACCAGCCAGGCAGCCACTTACCTTCTTTCGGGGACTTTGCTTCATGGGCCCAAATCTGACCCCTAGAAAGGCAGCTAGCTAAAGACAGGGATGTTAGAAAACTGAACTGGGCCCCTTGGCTGCAGGGAGCCCTCCTCCTGCCCCCCTCCCCTGTCCCTGGCTGGAAGCGTATAAAGTTGAAGCTGAGCTTCCACTTGGCAGGGATGATGGAAGATTGTTATTATGTCCAGAACACATGAGGGACCTCTGCATGGACAGGGGAGATTCCCATGACTTAGGATGCCCTTCACCCTGCAAGGGCCTCCGGGTCCCTATTCTCTCTGCTCTGTGCCCCCGTCTCCCCCCCGCCCCTGCTTTCACAGGGTGGTGGGAACATGGCTGGGTCTGGTGCCTGCTTCCCCCACCCCCAGCCTGGCTCTAGCCAAGCAGCTGCCCTGGCCAGCTGTCCCAGCCCTAGCTGCCTGGCTCTGGTTCCATCATTCCTGGCTTGTCTGGCCTGGGGGAGGGCACAGGGACGGCCAGCTTTCAGCTTCCTCACTTCCACCACAGTCCTGCCCGGGCCTGGGGTCCTGAGTGAAGGGTCACGGCATGTTCAAGCGTGGTGTGTGTTGTTCTGAAGCATGAGCAGTGTCGGAGGGGATCTGAAAATGCGTGGGACAAACCTGGGGTCTCACCCTCTGGGTGTCCAGCAGTCACTCACTAACTTCCTGGACTTCCATGAGCCCATCTGGGCAAGTCCCAGACCCTGAGGTTCTCCATATAATTTTCCTCCAGGCCTGGCCCCAGGAGAGTGGCTGACTCAGACCCTGGCTGCCAAGCATCTAACAGCCGAAACTACTCAGGACCATATCTCCCAGCTGTGTGGCTTTGGACCTGTCATCTAACCCCTCAGGGCCTCAAGGTGCCACAAAATGGGGACCTCACCTTAGTACTACCTCCCGGGGTTGCTGTGAGGATTTGGGGCCAGCAGATCGTCTACGCCCACTAGCCTTGGTTCTCTCTCCCTCCTGCCCCACCCAGTCCCACCCTACATTGACCTACCTGCTTCCTTTCTCCACAGGGAGCTCCAGGGCCGAAGGATGGGGTCAGCCTGTGTCAAAGTCACCAAATACTTCCTCTTCCTCTTCAACTTGCTCTTTTTTGTAAGTACGGCCGGTGCTGCTTGACTGTCTCCAACAGGTCTCTTGTCCCTGGTGCAACCCAGCCTGAGACCCCTCAGAGCTGCCAGGCCTGGGGACGGTAGTGGGGCGTGGTAGGTGCGGGCTGAGGGCAGACCATTCCAAATGGAACTGGCTCAGGGTGGGGAGGGGATTCCTGGCATGCCCAGCTGGCTCCATGCAGAGCCCTGGACTCCAGACTCAGCACCCCCTCTCCTGGAGCACTGAGTCCAGGTTGGGCTGCCAGGGCTGGAGCCTGGTGTGGGGGAAGGAAGCCCTCTGAGCCTCCCCTAAATTCTTGTCATCAGGGAACTGTGTGTGAGAGAGTGTCTCTGGAATCCTTCCTGTACCATCCTGACCCACCACTTTCCTCTGCCGCTCTGAGAACTTGCCTGTTACAGTTCTGGGTCTCTGCTGCCCTCGCCACACTCCCACCCGCATTGCGGAGGATGTGTCCTGAGTCCCAGAGGGTGTGAGGAGGCTGGGCTCTGGGCCAGGGGGAGGCACAGTTCCCTTCCCCCACACCCGTCCTGGCAGGCATCACCAGGGCCCTGAGTCAGGGGACGCCCAGATGTGAGCTCCATGAGCATCTGGACCTGGTTTTTCCGGGGCTTTGGTTCTCTTTGCTGGCCTGGCACCAACTGAATACTCTGCCTTGGAGTTGCCAGGATGATGGTGTGTGTGTGAGAGAGAGAGTGTATGATTGTGTGTGAGAGAGAGAGTGTATGAGTGTATATGTGAAAGAGTGTATGAGTAGGTGTGAGAGAGTGGATGAATAGGTGTGAGAATGTATGAGTGTACGTGTATGAGAGAGTGTATAAGTAGGTGTGTGAGAGAGAGTGTAAGAGTAGGTGTGAGAGTGTATGAGTGTGTGTGAGAGCGTATATAAATGTGTGAGAGTGTATGAGTAGGTGTGCGAGAGAGAGTGTATGAGCGTGTGTGTGAGAGAGTGTATGAGTAGTGTGTGAGAACATATATAAGTGTATGAGAGTGTGTGAATATATGTGTGTGAGAGAGTATATGAGTGTGTGTGTGAGTGAGTGTATAAGTGGGTGTGTGAGAGAGTGTATGAGTAGTGTGCGAGAACATATAAGTGTATGAGAGTGTGTGAATATATATGTGTGAGAGAGTATATGAGTAGGTGTGTGAGAGTGTATGAATAGGTGTGTGAGAGTGTCTGAAGAGGTGTGAGAGAGAGTGTATGAGTGTGTGTGGGAGTGTATGAGTAGATGTGTGTGTTGAGAGTATATGAGTAAGAGTGCGTGTGAATGTGTGAGGGAGAGAGAATGCATGCACGAGAACATATGTATGAGTGTGTGTGTGATGGGGTGAAATGAGGGTGATCTAGAGGGGCTTTCCCAGCCCAGACTGGTGCTGGAGGCTGCGGCCTCTCCAGGCTGTTAAAACCAGGTTCTGCAATAGGATGTTTCTTATGAACCAATTTTATTTTTTAAAATGTACACATGCATGAACATTTTTAAGAGGAGAAAAAATTCCTCTGAATGTTAACGTTGAATTCCTGGGAATTTGGCTTTTATTCTTTGTGCCTCTACATTTTTCAAATTTTTCTACAATAGATATGAATTACTTATTGGGGGAGGGATTGCTTTATATTACAAGTTACCTAGGATTAGGGAAAGTTTAGAAAGTAAAGAATTATTCTAAATTCCTCCTCATAACTTTAACAACACACAGACACTTACAAGTGAGTTCCTGACACAGGTAAGCTCACACATGTCACACATGTACACACACACATGCACATGGACCACCCTGGCTCCAGTCTCCCCCCCACCCCCTTCCTCCTGAGGACCATGCTGAGGCCCTCGGCTGATGGCAGCCAGGCCTGGAAGCCACCTGGGCAGGGCCTGGGCACCTGGGCTTCCCCAGCTTGGCAGTCCGGCCCTCCTGGCTGGCCCAGGTCAGTGGAAAGCAGCTGCCCAAGCAGCCAGAGCCAAGCCTTTCCTGGCAGGCAGGAGGCTCCCTGGTTTCTAGGGCCTGTCGGGGACGAGGTGGGAATGCTATGGCTCCATCCCTGGGGGCTCTAGGCACAGGAAGGAAGGGTCTAGACGATATCCTAGAAGGTGATTCGGCTTGGAGTTCAGGACAGTAGATTCCCCCTCTCCCCATGCTGTAGGAGGGAGGGTTGGCCCCCTCTTTGTGGAGAGAGGCCTCGAGGTTGATGGTTTTGGCTGACTGTCCTTTCCTGTTCTAGAGGCAGCCCTATGCAACCAATGACTGGAAAATTCTCTCTGGCCAGAGCCTGGGGCTGCTCTTGGGGCTTGGCTCCCTCCCAGCTACTCCAGGGGGCTGGTGGGAGTCAGCTGTTAACTCCCTGTGTGCTGGCGCCAGAATGGCCCCTCAGGATGTGGGAGGGAAGCTTTTATTATAGAGGATGAGAAGGAAAGGAGAGAGCTGGAGGCAACAGCGTGTGTTTGCTGTTCACTCATCCACCAGATGTGTATTTGACACCTCTGTGTATTCACACCCTGTGGGGGTGCCAGGTACACACCAACCAGCAGAAGAGCCTGTCATGGGGCTTATGTCCGGGCAGTGGTGGCCTCCAAACAACCAAACAAAAACTTACTCAAATGGGTGGTGAACTGGGAAGGAAGGATGCCACCCTAGGAGAGCGGATAAGGCGCGGGACCTCAGCTGGGCCATCAGCAAAGCCTCCTGGAGCTCCGTGTGGCTGGGAGAGAGGGTGGCTCAGCAGGAGCTTAGGTCCAGTGGGGAAGGGGACAGAGGCTGCCTCTCCCGGGCACACCCGCAGGCTTCCCAGAGCGATTCTAATATTTGTTTTATGAGCAGCGGGAAGCAGTTCCGTGATCTGACTTGTGGTTTGGAAATATTGCTCTGGCTGCTGTGTATGCTCACACATGCACACGTGTACATGTCTCCATTTTTGCCTACACCCTCCTGACCCCAGACTCCCGGTAAATTGCCCCATCGGCTTTTCTGACATCAGAGAACCAGACGGCTGCTGGTGCGGCATCTGCGGGTGGCGGGGGGGGGGGGGGGGAAGAACTCTGACTGTCAGGACCCCAGCTACTGGAGAGCCCTGGGAGAGGGGGCGGGAAGGGGGATTCTGGTAGGGCTGTGGGAGGTGGGGGTTAATGTGGGGTGTGTCCCAGGGCCCCAGTCTTGGTTCTCAGAGAAAGGGGGTACTGTGGTGCCCCCCCCGCCCATCCTGGTCAGCCACATGGCCCAGCCTCCTTTCTGGCTGCAGCATGACCTGGTGGCTGACCTGCCATACCTGCTGGTCAGGCTGCAGTCATGGGACCTGCAGAGACACTGACGGGCCACACCAGGGACTTCCCTCTAGTTTCTCCAGGAGCCAAGGAGCTTATCGGTCGTCTGGGATTTACTCTGTTTGGGATTACATTTGCCCAGAGGGAATTTTCTGCCCTACCTCTCATCCCTCTTGGGAAAGGTGGCTCTCCCCACCCTGCCCGGCCCTCTGAGCACTGGAGGTGGGTGAGACTGGGACTCAGCTCTCCCTCCTGGATTTGAGGTGACAGGAACAGATCTTGGGCCTAACTGGGGTGCTTGCCCAGCTGTGCTGTGAGGTTTGGGGTGGGGAAGGCAGGGATTCAGGCATCTTTGGGAACCTAACTGCCAGGTTGCCAGGTTCTGTAGAGCCGCCCCCCCCTTTCTTCCTCCCAGTAAGCTGTGCAGTCTGAGGCACCCCCACTCCTTGCTGAAAGGAAAAATCAGCCCTGGCTGGTGTGGCTGTTTGTTGGGCATCGACCCATGCCCCGAAAGGTTGCTGGCTCGATTCCAGCAGGTCAGGGCACTTGCCCGGGATGCAGGCACAATCCCTAGTAGAGCATCGCAGAAGGAGGAAACTGACGGATATTTCTCTGTTATACCAATGTCTCTCTCCCTCTCCCTTTCTCTTCCTAACAATCAATAGAACTATTTTTTAAGGGAAAAATCAGTAATACTGAGACAGCTTTTATTTAGAAGTTATATTGTTCATCATGGGGTTTGTTGTTGTTGTTTTTGTTTTTGTTTTGCATTCATTTCGTTTTTGTTTTTTAAATGATTGCTGTAAACTCTTATTTATCTTGTTGAGTCTTTTGGTGTCTGCTTAATTTTTTTTTATTTACAATATAACTTATATTTAATAGTAGTACATATGTTTTCCTCCCCCCCCCCCAATATCCTCCCCCCAGCCTCCCTTACCCCCCAGCACATGTCCCCACCTGCCCCCCTCCCCACCCCAGTGTCTTTCATTCATTGGTTATGCTCCTATGTATGCATACAAGTCCTTCGGTTGATCTTCCCCTGCATCTGCCTCCCATCCACTCCAGCCTTCCCCCTGTAGCTTGACAGCCTGTTCGAGGTCACCCTGCCTCTATATCAATCAGTTCCCCCTGTTTCTTTTCTTCAAAAATATCTTGCCTCTGCATACTAGAAACAAACGTATAAGAGCAAAAAAAAAAAAAGTTTGAGTGTCAGTTTCAATGTCCAACTGTTCTGAGTCCCAGTTTCAATGTCAAATAGTTCTTCATGTGTACATGTCAGCAATGGTATCCAGATGGTGGACACATCGTGGCAATGCAAGATCCATCCTCTCTGGTATGGTCCTGGGCTGCGTGCAGCCATTCACAGCTGCCGACTGCTAGCATGGCAAGGTGTCGTCAGCGTCCACCATCTCTGGACCATCCTCATGGATGGAACAGACCCGTCAGTTCCTCACTGTCACAGGAACCCATTAATTTTTAACACCTGAAGAAATGCTCCATTCACCTTTTTCAGGGTCCCAGCTCTGGTCTTTAGTGACACAATGGTCCTGCTGTCTGGATGGCTGGGGTTCACTGAGACTTGGGGCTCGGGGCCTGAGGCCACTTTGACATCGTGGGTTGGGCAAGGATAGCGGTGGCTCTCCTGTATCCCCCTGGCCTGGGCTGCAGGGACAGCTGGGCAGGGTTCTCTCCCCCACCTGCTCTCAGTCCCCGCATTAACCCCCCCTCCTCCTTCTTCTTCCAGATCCTGGGTGGAGTGATCCTGGGCTTCGGGGTGTGGATCCTGGCCGACAAGAGCAGTTTCATCTCTGTCCTGAGTAAGGATCCCTGCTTCCCTTGCCCTGCAGGCCCTGGAGGGGAGGGCCTGGCACAGGCAGGGCTGGCCCTGAAGGACTTCAGCTCCAGAGCTGCTGGTCATTTTCCCTGCTGACCTCCGGCCCTGCCCAGTCCTGCCGCTGACTGCTGCGGGGGTTCCAGGAGGAATTTCTCTCTCTCTCTCTCTCTCTCCTCCCGCCCCCCCTCCCCCCAAACAAAGCGGCTGTTGTCTGGAGAACACTGCGGAGTGGGGAGGCTTATTCTCCCATCCTGGCCCCTTTCCTCAGCCCTGACCTTGAGAAAGCCTCTTACATTCTCCATTGGCCGTTCAGCAGTGTGTGGGCAGCCGTCCCTCCCCTTCGTAGCTCAGAGAGACGTAGAGAGCCAGGAATGGCAGGTTGTCGGGTGTTGATGAGGTGCCTGCTGTATGCCTGGCACTGTCTAGGTGGGCCGGGCACGTGCCCTGAGGAGGAAGGTACCAGACAGGGCTTCTGTCCTTCGTGCTCACAGGCCTACGCATGTTGCATACATCAGTTGTCTTAATCCCACAACAGCTCTGTGAGGTAGGAACTGTGCTATTCCTGCCTCGCAAATGAGGAAATGAGGTCCAAAGGACTCACGTCCCTTGCTCAGGCTCACACAGCTTATGAGGGATAGGTGTGGGGCGTGAGCTCCGAGAGCTTTGTTCCTAAACGCTGCACGGAGTGAGAGAGCCACACACAGAAGGCCCTTCTCTCACTGTTTAGAAGCAGGAAGAAAGACACCCAAGATCACTGGTTCTCAACCTTTCTAATGCCGCGACCCTTTAATACAGTTCCTCATGTTGTGGTGACCCCCAACCATAAAATTGTTTTTGTTGCTACTTCATAACGTAATTTTACTACGGTTATAAACCATAATGTAAAAATCTGTGTTTTCCGGTGGTCTTAGGCAACCCTGCTAATGGTTCTCAACCTGTGGGTCTTAGGTGACCCTGCTAGTGAGTGGCTCTCGACCTGTTGGGAACTGCTGGGTTGAGAGCCACTGCTGTTGAGAGCCACAGGTTGAGAACCGCTGCTGTAGAGCCTAAGACCAACAGAAAACACAGACATTTACATTATGTGTAATGTAATGATTACATTAATAGTAGCAAAAGTACAGTTATGAAGTAGTGATGAAAATAATTTTATGGTTAGGGGTCACCACAACATGAGGAATTGTATTAACGAGTTGCGGCATTAGAAAGATTGAGGACCACTGCCCAAGATGTTAAGAGCCATTCCCAGTCTACTTGCAGTCTCCTCCAGGAAGCCCACCAGGCTTGCTGCACTGACCTCTCATGGACGCCTGTGGTGGCAGGGAAGCCAAGCACATGGCCCCAAGTAGCACAGGGATGCCACTCCCATCAGCGAGTGTGTCATCCTTGGCTTACTTCCCCTCCCAGCAGCTGTGGAGGTAGCAGATTTGGATTCAGGCCCACAACAGCTGCTTGATTTGAATAAAGCAGAACCGGGCTGGGATGGGTGATGGAGGGGCACACCTGTCACCATGGCCCCAGGAGGCTAGACCTTCTCCCCTCAGAGGGTGAGGGGAGCAAGGATGACACATTCTCCAGCCACATCAGATTCGACCTGGGGCTGTCAGTCTTTCCTCCTACTGGGGGACAGCAGATTGCTCCCCTATTCTGGGCCTAGGGTCCGGGTTTCCTGTTTCAGCCGGGTGCTCACACTCCTGTGCCCTCCCAAGAGGGGACCTATCCTCCTTGGCCTTGACTAAGCCCAGACTCACTACTTCCTGAGCCATGGCCCACACCCAGTAGGCACTGTGCCACAGGGCAAAGTCCTGCCCTCTGCACCCTGCCCCAGGGCTCCAGAGACTGCCTGCTACTCTTCCTGCCCCCTCCTGTTTCCTCCCTATTCAAGTCTGAAAATCTCAAGCTGGCCAGACTTTAGAGGCTCCTGGATGCACACTGTGTTTTATTACTACCAGGCCTGGGACCCACCCCAAGGCTGTGGGTGGGGCCTGGAGCACCGTGGTTTTTCCAAAGCTCCCCACGTGGTTCCCCAGGCAGCCAGGGTTCAGAAACACCCATCTGATCTGCTAGCCCAGTTGCTCTACCCTGGGGTAAATGGAAGCTTGGCAAGGGGAAAACAACTTGCTAAGCCACATAGCAAGTAAGGATGGGAACCCAGGACTCCTGACCTGCTACCCTGTTTCCCCGACAGTAAGACATCCCCCGAAAATAAGAGCTACTCACTGTCATATAAGGCATCCCCCCGAAAATAAGATCTAGCGCATCTTTGGGAGCAGAAATTAATATAAGACACTGATTTATTTTCGGGGAAACAGGGTATGTGCAGGCTGTGTGACACAGCGCTTCTCGTACCTCATCGAATCCTCCCTGCATTACTATCCACATTTTACAGTAGAGGAAACTGAGCACAGGGAGGGAAGTAACTTATCTGAGGGCACCCGGCCAGAGGGTGGAGAGCTGGGATGTGAGCCAGGTGGCACAGCTCCTGAGCCCCCATTTCCTGAGCCCCTGCAGTTCTGCGAACATCACGAGTTCACAGGGCTCACACAGGGAGCGGAAGCAAGCACAGGGGTAAGAGTGCAGGTTCCGGATACAGGCTCTGCTGCCTGTGAGCTCTGTGAACCTGGGCACATTACTTCATCTCTCTGTGCCTCTTTGTCTGTAAAATACAAGTGATAGAAAGTACCTCATTATGTTATTGTGAGGAATTAAATGAGTTAATATTCAAAAACAGTTTAGAAAACTAAGTGATTGTTAAAGATTAATACTTATAACAATTGTTATATTATCCATCTATACTGACAAAAGGGTAATATGCTAATTAGACCGAGAGACTTACCAGGTGGCTATCCAGACCAAAAAAAACATGGTGGCAGGACAGAGGCAGAGGCGGTGAGGGGCCATCAGGCCAGGAGAGGAAGGCAGTTTGGGGCAAACAGGCCAGTAGTGGAGAAGTTGGGGGTGATCAGGCTGGCAGGTGGGGGCAATTGGGGGGCGAGAAGGCCAGCAGGCAGGGGTGGTTAGGGGCAATCAAGCAGGCTGGCAGGTGAGCAGTTAGGAGCCAGCAGTCCCAGATTGTGAGAGGGATCCCAGATTGAAGAGGGTACAGGCTGAGTTGAGGGACACCTGCTTCCCATGCATGAATTTTGTGCACTGGGCCTCTAGTAATAATTATAATTGTTAAAGAATAACATTAATAATACCATCTAATCCTTATAACATCTTTAGGAAGCAGGACTTTGTTCCCTTTTACAGAGAAAGAAATAGAGGCCAGGGAAATGGAGTCTGCATTTTCAATGCACTTCCATAAGGACTTGCACAGTCAGGGAAGTGCCGGTCCAGTGCCCAGAGGCTGTGGGCAGCAGAGCTGGGATTAGAGTTCCCACTTCGTGGTCCCCAGTCCCTTTCAGTCTGGCCACTTCCCTCGCCCTCGCTGGTACCTGCTTGGCCCAGTAAGATCAAGGTGTTTCTGCCACACACAGCAGATGGGTCTCCCTGGAATAGTCACAGGTCCCCTCTTCATTCAGTTGCTCCCATAGGGGTCAGCCTGAGACCTGGGTGAGGGCAGGGACTGGTATTGATGAAATGTTCTGAGAAACCAGGACCTCGAGGCTCAGCTGCCTGCCAGGGGAAGAGCCTGAGTTGGGGTCTCAGCCCTGGGCCTGGCCTGCTGGCCACCTTGGCCAGCCGCCTCTCAGCATCTCTAGGCCTCGGGCCCTTAGGGACCAATCAGGATGTGAGCCCACCCTCGAGGGGCTGTGGCAGAAGTGAAGCAGGATGATGGATAAAAAGGGCCTTGCTGGGGCTGCACACACCAGGCAGTGCCAGTTCCTTTGTTCTAGTTGTCGTCACTGGGAGGATCTGTCGGAACCCAAGCCCAGGAAGTTCAGGAAAAGTGAAATTTATGGGCTCCTACTGCCCATGGAAATTGCCCAGAGCCAGGGTGGTGGGGGCCTGGAACCAAAGGAAGCCCCACCCTCACTCAGCAGGGTTCTGGCCAGATTCCTGGGGGCCTGTGAGGAGCCAAACAGAGCCAGCCCTGCCCTGGCACCCTGAGAGTGGGGTGAGCAGGCCAGGCTCTTCCTGAGTTCCAGAACATTCTGTCTGCCACCAGGAAGTGGAGCTGGATCAGTCCCTCCTCCCACCCACACTCCAGCTGTGTGGTTATTCCTTAAGAGCGATAACCCCCTCGGTAGCCTCCCAGCCCCGCCAGGGGCAGGCCCGACTGTTCCCCAAGTCCTATGGAAGCACATTGAACATGCAGACTGCAGGCAGCCTTGTGCTGCACCCAGGAATCCGAATCTGTATCCCTAGGAAGTTCCTCCGATCGCTAGTATGGTCTCCAGCCTCTGCTCCCAGCTACCTCCTGGGAGTGAGCCCTTAGCCCCTGCCGGTGGGGGCACATTTACCCCGGCCTCCTGGTGTGTCCCAGCCTCTGGATAGTGGGTATCCCATGCCTACAGGCCAGAGGTGGACATGCGCTCTGCCCTGTGTGATCTGTTGGGCTTCTTGGGAAATGCCTGCACAGAACTGCCCATCTCCACCCACAGGGGGGCGCTCTGTATGCCCATGGCCCTGGGGAGGGACTCTTGCCATCGCCTGTCACACTCCTCTCTCACTCCATTCTTTCTCCCCTTTCCATTCTTCAAATACATCAAGCTTACTCCTACCTCAGGCATTTGCACCTGATGTTCCCATTGCCTGGAATGCTTTTCCCTTCACTTGAGGTCTTCACTTGACTGACCTCTCTTTTCTCGTCTGAGTTCCGATGTCACCTGCTCAGACCAGCCTTCCCCACACCGCAACCCACTCCCTGCTCCGTGGTTCTCTACGTTAGCCGGCTTAGCACCTCTGTGGCCCCATATGCAGCCAGAAGATTGTATTGCTTCCTTGTTGTCCCCCCTAGCCTTCCGCCCCACATGATGTCAGCTCCTGGGTGTGGGAACCTCTGCCGTCTGACTCTGCATCCCCAGCAGTCAGCACGGTGTCTGGCAGGTGGTGAGCACCTGGTCAACATCTGTTGGCTGAATGAATGAACAAGCACCACACCCGTGCCAGGACATGTGCCCCGTGCATTGGTGGAAAGAGCGGCCTTAAAAGTCCGCACATTTCCAAATCCCAGCTCTGGTCTGTGCTGGTGCAGCTCTCCGTTTTCTCAGCTGGAAGTGGCTGAGTTATGTCAGAGCTGGAGATGGCCTGCATGAGGCCCCCAAGGCACAG
The DNA here is from genome assembly GCA_027563665.1 of Antrozous pallidus. Taxonomy (NCBI): domain Eukaryota; kingdom Metazoa; phylum Chordata; class Mammalia; order Chiroptera; family Vespertilionidae; genus Antrozous; species Antrozous pallidus. The sequence goes on from CM050520.1 coordinate 15,387,981, forward strand.
GGCGTGGGCAAGAGAGGCTGGTTTTTATTACTATACTAGGTGCACAGATTTGTGCACTGGTGGGGTCCCTCAGGCTGGCCTGTGCTCTCTCATAATCTGGGATCCCTTGGGGGATGTCAGACTGCCAGTTTTGGCCCAATCCCCACAGGCCAGGCTGAAACCGGCAGTCCGACATCCCCCAAAAGATATAGTAGTACATAAAGTGGCAAGTGGCCAGGGAGGAGCCCAGGCCATGTATGGTGCTGCTCCCGCTCAGTAGAGCTGCCATGGAGATGGGAGAGGCTCGTGCCTCCGCGGCTGCACTTGCCCGCAATGAGCCCGGCGTCTGGCACCTGTAGCTCAGCTGAGTGGGAGTGCACTGACCACCAGGGGCAGCTCCTGCATTGAGCGTCTTCCCCCTGGTGGTCAGTGTGCATCATAGCAACTGATTGACTGGTCATTCAGTCACTTAGGCTTTTATATATATATATAAATATATATATTACTATATATATATAAGGAGGAGGACAGGCAGTGGTGTTGTGGCCTCAACAGGACCTGCCAGTCCCTGGTTCATTAATTCAGCAGCTGTTCACTCATTCTTTTGCTGTGCCAGACACAGCTTGGGATCTGGGGGTTCAGCAGGAGCAAACCTGAGTCCCATTCCTCCTGTAGCTCTCCTTCTTGTGGGGCGGCAGACAGGAGCAAGAGAGATTAGTCAAAGGTCATCTTCTCACTCCTGGTTAGTGCTGAGGAGATCAAGTGAAACAGGATGGGGTTAGGATAGATTGGGGGAGGCACGTCCAGGTAGCTTCCAAAGGGGGAGAGGAGCAAGTTCATTGCTGGGAGGCTGACCTAGCACCCCGACTCTAAGGAAGGTTCTGGACCTTCGGACCCTGCCCCTGATTCTGTACTTCCTGAGAGGGAGACAGCCAGACAGCCAGGCAGGATGGAACACCCTCCTTTCCACCCCCAGATGCCTCCTCCTCGTCACTCAACGTGGGCGCCTACATCTTCATCGGCGTGGGGGCCGTCACCATGCTCATGGGCTTCCTGGGCTGCGTCGGTGCGGTGAACGAGGTCCGCTGCCTGCTGGGGCTGGTGAGTAGCGCCCCCTCCATCTGCCTTGCCCTGAGCTCTGCCCCTCCGGGCTGGGTGGGGAGCACCTGAGGGGGGATCAGGTGAGGGCTTCTAGCTAACCTGCCTGCTCTGTGTCTCCAGTACTTCGTCTTCCTCCTCCTGATCCTTATCGCCCAGGTGGCTGCTGGTGTCCTCTTCTATTTCAACATAGACAAGGTATGCACCCCTCCCTCCGTCCCCAACCGGCATTAGACAGCCGTGTGGGGGGTCGGCCCACACGGTGGGGGTAGGCTAGAAGCCTCAGCTGTTCCAGACGAGTCAGGTGGGTGCAGGCAGCCTCCCTGTGGTTACACCGCAGACCCTTCGCCTGGAAAGCAGGGTCTGTGGGCAGAGTCCCTCTTGGACCAGGGTCCCCCTCCATCCCACCTCATTCTAGGCCTCAGCCACTGTGCACAAGCCCTCTGTGAACTGGGGACAATAATGAAATCTAACTCTCTGGGTTGTTGGGAGGGTTCAGTGAGTTATGTTAGTGCTTGGTGTGGTAAGGACTCAATAAACGTTTCCATTAATGTTAAGGCTCCTTGGCAACTGTTAAATCCATGCCACTTGCTCACAGAGGAGGCCCAGGGAGGTGACAGTCCATAAAAACACCAGTCCTGAGTCAGCGGGGAGGTGTGCAGCTTTGAGGAAGAGAACTTGAGACTTACTGGGCTTCAGATCTAAGGACCCTGTGAACCGTGGTCCTGGCTGTCTCTTCAGCATCCTCCTTGTGACGGCTTTTCTACAACATGCCACTCACCTTGTGGTCTCAGGTGGCTGCCACAGCCCCATCTTGTGCTGCTGTGGCCAGATCAGGAGGAGAAGAGCCAGGAACCCTAAAAATTATGCCCCAGACTGCGTTACAAAGGCACCCCTGGCTTTCGGGGTGGCTGAGAAAGTATCTGGCTTTCCGACTCAAAGACAGGGGCACAAGGAGCCGGGAGTGGCTGCTTTGGTGAGCAGGTCAATTGTGGTAATCACAGTTATTTAAGGAACACCTACTATGTGCACATGGTAACTTCTAGAAGCTGTACACACACAGTGTCTCCTCACAGCAGCTCTGTACAGTAAGTGTTACGCTGTCAGACAGGGAAGCAGATGCTCAGAAAAATGAACAGCAGTAGCTACATCAGCAGTAGTAACGGTAGCCTCCACCATCCCTACATTGGGTCAGCACAAACCAATGCTGGGTCAGTGTTGGCCACTTTACCTCATTCTTTCACTGATCCCCACCACGCTCTCCCAAGTGTGAGAATCCATCCTATAGGTGAGGGCGTGAGGGCGTGAGGGCATCCGGCAGGTCAATGGCCAGAGCAGGGAGCGCTCAGGCTCCGGGACTCTAGGAGGAGTTCACCGGGGCCCAGCTGGGCCAGGGCCTGCCTTCCTCCAGGGCTACAGTTCTGGTCCACTGAGCAGGTGCAGAGCCGGCAGCCATGGAGGCTCCTGCATTTTACCATTTGAGGGTCAAGTTACCTCCAATCCCTCTTAGAAGGAAGCTGAGAAAACATGACACCATCAATAGCTAACACTTAGAACACACCTGGAACTGAATGGTGTGCCCTTGCTGCATTTAATATCTGGTCCTCACAGAAATTTCATGAGATCATGGGTATGAAAACTGTCGTGTTCACATATGGAAGCTGAGGCATAGAGAGGTTAAGCAATGTGGCCAAAGGTCACACAGCTAGTAAATGGCAGAACCAAGATTCAAACCCCAGACCCCAGCCACCTGGCTTCTGGGTCCCCGCGGGTGAAGTTTTTCACTGTGGTGGTTCCTACCTAAATCTGCTTTACTTATGTACAATCCACATCCGGCCTGCTTCCCGAGAGGATTGGCCCCGGCTTCCTACAGCAAACCAAGCTGGAGAGATCAGAATGCACCCCGAGAGAGAGGAAGACCACTGTTCCTGAGCCATGGGATGAGAGTCATGTAACTGAGGGCTAGCTCGGACACTGAGCTTCCTGGCAGCCAAGGAAAAAAGGGAAAGGGTTTTGGTAGATGAAAGGAAGCTTGCTTGGCCATCACACAGGAAGCAAATGCTTAGGGCAGGGAATAGCCTTTTCCAGAGATCAGTACCTGGGGCTTTTCTGGGACCCAGTCAGTTGCATATCATCAGGTTAGATCGAAACTCGGCTCCCATGAGGTGTTTCCTATGACTCAGAAGCTAGTCAGCTCTGCAGAGTGTCGGGCAGTCCACTTTCTCACTGTGTGTTTCCCCATCTCACAGTCAGAAAGGTGGTGCCCCTCGGTGAACACCAACCCCACGCCAGGAGCTGACTTCACAACTGGGCACACGTTTCAGTTTGGCAAACATTTTCCACTTTAGGAAACTGAGGCCCAGAAAAGCAAGGTGACTTTTGGTCACGGCACCCACAGGTTGTAGGTGTCAGAGTGGAGATTTCCCTTCACTTCCTCTGCCTCCCCCGCACCACGCCGCCTGCCCACAGGATGGTACAGTCTCTGCTTGGCTCACGACCAGGAGCTACAACTCCGAGGTGTCCCTAGAGCAGAGCTTGGCAGGAGGATCACCCCTCCTGACTCCAGGCTAGACTCTGTCCCCTTCTTTGCCTCGTTCACCACCCCCAGACTTGACACCCCTCTCCCCTGGTCCCAGCCCCTTCCCCTTGGCCCACCTCCTCTCTGGAAGGCAAGGGAAATTTTCTGGCTTTTTGGGGGAAGTTCTGGCGCCACCCTATCGCCCAAGTTGGAATGAATGATTTATTTTTTCTTTCCCGACACATTGTAAATCCCAGCTAAAGACTAAACATGCCCTTGATGGTGTTTATTCCTGCAGATGAGGCCCAGCTGAGGGGGAGGAGGGGCTGGGAGCCTGAAGGAAAGGCCTGTTCCAAGGCGGGGGGGGGGCTTCTCCCCCCTCTGCAGGCCCCCTGGGCAGGTGAGAGGGAAGGAACCCCTGGGCTGCCATCTGTCTTTCTTGCCCCTTGTTTCCAGTGGCCACTGTTTCTAGGGCAGAGCTGAGAGCAGCTGGGTCCTTGGACAAGGCACGTGGCCTCTCCAGCCTTGGGTTCCTCGATTATAAATCAGGAATAAACCTACCTGCCCCCCTCCCAGGCACACCAACAGCAACACGCTTATAAAATACAGAGTAGTGGCCAAGCCTGACTCCAGAGGGAACCACCCGTGTTGGAACCTCTGTGCTGAGACCCTCACTCAGCAGATGACTCAGCCTCTCTGTGCCTCAGTTGCCTTGTGTGTCAAATGGCAATAAGCAATTGTCTGCAATTCTGAAACCTCAAACCATTTTGAAAGCACTCCCCCCGCCCCCTCCCCCCCAAATTCCCAGCTCATTTGGTGGCAAAATGGACCTGAACTGAAGTGGGGTTCTTTGTGGCTTTGTGTACCCCATTCAGGTGTCCCCCGGGAAATGTGAACGGGAGAGACTTTGGGCTGTGACACAGCCTGATTCCTTTGTGAAACTGGGGGATCTCAATGCCGGAGCACGTGGGCCCCAAGAGCCACCATATAGGCCGTGACGAGGGTGAAGGGCGCTGACATGTGGGAGGGGTTCAGTGTAGTATTGGCCCCCGAGCAGATGTTCGCCGGCATCATTGCAAGTGTTATTGCCACTGTCACCATTATTAACTTCATTGATGCTTAATAAGGGCTCACTCAATACATGGCAGCTGTTCCTGTTGATGTTGGTATCAATATTGATATTAGCAAGGACTGTGGGACCGGAAGTGTGAGGTTGAGATTCTCCTGGCTGCTTCCTCACCTGACTATCCAGCCTCCATTTAGAGGGTAAAGAGCAGGTTTGGGATTCAGGGACCTGTGTTGTAGGATGGGCTCTGCCACTGATTGCTGTGTGTGTTTAGATAGGTTACCCAGCCTCTCTGAGCCTCAGGTGATCTGACAGTCTGGGGTTTTGACGTGTTCCCTGCAGGCAGTGGAGAGTGGGAGGAGGTCAGGAGGAAGGAAGTGGGCTGATAGTGCTGCCTATGACGTGCTGGGCACCAGGCTGACTGCAGTCACATATTGCACACTTCTAACCTGCCCAAGCAGCCTGCACAGATGATGTTGCTGAGGTTCCGAGGGGTTATATCAAGGGCTCAGGAGAAGGCCTGGGGGAGGAGAGCCTGACAGGGGCGGGGCTCGCATGGCCTGGATAGGAGCTGGGGGTGGGGGTTCAGGACACTGTCTGAGCTGACTGCCGTGGGGTCCTCAGAGAGTGTGGTCAGCAGAGCTGTGATCTTTCCTTCTCTCTCCCCCATTAAGCCCACATAGACACTGGGCACGCGTCCTAAGCACAGGCAGTGAAGCCGGTACCTTGGGGACAATGCCAGTGTGGGAGATGCCTGCTTGCAGGGATGGAACTTCCCGGGGGACCGTTTGGAGGCAGCTGGAGCAGGGCAGGGAGAGGGCACCCCTTCTCTCCGCTTTAGGGAAGGAAGTATCCAGGCTGTCCCTCTGGGAAGGGATCACAGGGAAAGTGGGACCTGCTGGGTGCCGGGTGCTGGGCTGCACGGGTGGCTCCAGCACAGGGCCTGCCCTCAAGACCTTCCGAGGTGACGGGGGACATAGTGTGGCCTCCTGCTAAACTCGAGATCTCTGGTTGTTAGGATTGCAGTGGAGCTTCAGGAAAGGACCTGGTGGTCATTAAGAGTCAACATGTCATCCCACATTAGCCACTGCAAAGGGTGCTCATTTCCTCTCAGGATACCAGGGTGACACCTGGAAGCATTCAGCAACATGGCCCGTGGAACCCAGGGAGAAGGCAGGAGAATGTAGCCATTACATTGCGTCTGGGGCACCCATTCTAAGGGGATTTGACAGGTTAGAGCAGGGGCTGGGAACTTTTTTTTCTGCAAAGGGGCCTTAATATAATTCACTTTATATAAATTTGCTAGAGGCTCCGTGCACGAAATTCATGCACGGGTAGGGTCCCTAGGCTTGGCTAGTGATTAGGGCCAATCAGAGCCTTCTGGCTGCCGGTTGAGGCCTGCCTTCATCCCACGAGCGACTTTGCCGATCACGGATGTGGATGATACACTGGACTCAAAGTTCTGCCCCTTGGTGGGCAGTGCACATCAGAGCAAGCGATCAAACTCCTGGTCTCCCAGTTGAACTCGTGAGGGGACACTTTGCACATTAGCCTTTTATATATATAGATGTTGCTATGAGAAAAGCTCCTAGATTTATTGAATATCGAGTCCTACCTGTGGTTGCCTTAGCAGAGCAAGACCAAATGATTTTGTGGGCCTTCTATGGCCCATGGGCAGGATGTCTCCCACCTCTGAGTTAGTATAAAGAGTGTGGGGAGAAGTCTGGACACCATCTCAAAAAGTGACCAAAGGAACCTAGAACTTCCCCTGGAAAGAAGGGGGTAAGGGGAGACGTGGTCTGGCCTCGAATATCTGAAACATCATTGTCCTGGGAGAGAGCGATTTTGCCGATCACGGATGTGGATGATACACTGGACTCAAAGTTCTCTTCTAACTTAGCGTCTCTGTGAAAAGTCACACTACAGGGTGACATAAAAGCACAGCATTAGTGGGGAAAGATGGGGAGGCGTCTATCTGGGGGACAGTGGTTAAGATCTCGGGGTTCTGGAGCTGTACACATCAGGTTACAGTCATAGCTTTGCTACCTGCAGCTGTGTGACCTTGGGAAGTTGTTCTGACCTTAGAGGCCTATGTTTGCTCTCCTGGAAATGGGAAGATGGTATTGGGCAGGACCAGAGCTGGCTTTTTAGGCACGTGGCCTGAGCAGTCACACAGGGTCCTGCACGTAGAAGGGTCTTATGCTCCGCCTGCTGCTCTGCTGCTTTGAAATTCTTAGCCCTTTTGAGCGAGGGCCCTGCGTTTCCATCTTGCACTGGCGGTTCTTCCTGGCAGGCCTCCATCGCCTGTGGCAGTGACCCAGGGAGAGTAGCCGGCTGGCCGCAGGCTCAGCTGGGCCCGGGCATCTCGAGGCTGCCAGCAGGTCTCTCCCTCTCCCTCCTCCACTTTCTCTCCTCCATCAGCTCCCTTCTCCGGCGGGCTGTCCCCAGTGGAGCCCAAGGTGGCAGCCCTCCTCCCATCAGATTAGTAGAAAGAGAGAGCCTATGTGTGTGGCCATGGGGCACGTATTTATCCCCAAAGCACCCGCTGTTCCAACGATGTGGAAGGCATTAAAGTGGCAGCTTGGGCCTTTGCCTGCCCATAGCAGCAGAGATATAGGGTGGGGGAGGGCCTGCCAGACACATGGATGGATTGAGGGGTGCTGACCCTTAAGGAAAGGAGCTGTTCTTTCAAGAAGAAGGGAGAATGGGTACAGGGCAGTCAGGAACCGCAGAGGCAGCCTGCGGAGGCGAAGTGAGATGTTGAGCATCCTCTCACTCTATCTCCCTGCTCCTCCTTGTCTCGGGAGCCACCTGGTTGCCAGGGTGACCTCCCTGGGCTCCCAACACAGCCCCGGGATTGGGATCCCAAGACATCAGCTGCCAGCTGAACCAGCCCCGGCAGCCGTGGTCCCTGTGGCTCAGCTGTGGCCTTCAGCCACCTTCTGGGCTGGAGGATGCTATGGTGTTTCCATGGAAACCACCCAGTGCAGGTGGAAAGCACGCAGTTTCCATCATCTTCTCATTTCAGGGAAGTCCAGGCTGCTGTGGCAACCACCCTGGGGTGTAAATAGAGCCTGGGTTCCTGGAGGAAGGCTGTGAGAGGATGTGGGAGAGGTGGCTTTCCAAGCAAATGCCTCTGGGGAACCCCCTTCTCTCCACGCCTCAGAGATCATCCGTTCGCTGGGGCAGAGGTGTGGAGCAGAGATGATGGGGGGCAGAAAGTTACAAAATCTGTAGGTGAACAGCCCCAACTATGTGGCTGAGGCCAGCCACTAAGGCTTCTCTGGGCCCTTCTTAAAGGGGCTATGGCCCACGTCAAGGTATAGCCAGATAGTTAAAATGCCAGTAGAGCTGAATGGGTAAAAGCTTGGGGTTTTGAATCAGTTCAAATCTCAGCTGTTGTACTTGTTGGCTGTGTGACTTTGAGCAAGTTAGCGAACCTCTCTGAGCCTTGTTTTCTGTGTCTCTAACATGAGGGAACGAGGTCGGTACCCAGATCACAGGCCTGCTCTGGGGATTGAAGTGAGAGGCCGCCTGAAAAGTGCGTAGTTCAGCACTGGTGCGAAGCAGGTATGCGGTCCATGTTAGCCCCTGGGCTTGTTACTGACCAGAAACTGGTCAACTGTAGTGAGCTCTGGGGAGTAAACAAGAAGCGACACGCAAAGAGTTTTATCAGGAGGGAGAGGGCCGAGTGAGTCCTCGGGCTGGTTTCCCCAGGTTCACGACGGAGGCCCAGGAGCCAGGTCCATCCGGAGGATGTGGTTTCTCTAAACACAGCAGCCGCGGCTGCCTGTGGGGGGCTGGCGGAAGTCCCACGCACAGGATTCAGAGCCAGGCTGTGAAAGCCCCTGCCTGGAAGCACCTGTCCCCCCGCCCTAATCCCCTCTTCTCATAACTGAAGGCAGGTGTGCAGCTGTCCTCGGTGCCCCTGCGCCTCTCGGGCCCCTCACCCTGAGGTGACCACTGGTTAACCATCCTGTGCATGCTGAGCCGGGCCTTGGCAAGGTTCACGGGAGAGGCCAGGTGGGGCCAGGCCAAGGCTGGCTCCGGTGCCCCATCCACACGGGGCCGTTCTAGTCACTGGGGAAAGCCCTGTCCTCAGCCACCTGGGCTGGTTTCAGTTTGTTTTTCTTCGCTCAGCTGACGCGTTCCTGAAAAGCTGCTGTAGTGAGGTCCTCAGTTCAGGACTCCTGTGAGAGGTCTTTGGGGTGAATTCTTTTGATCCTGCATCCCTCATCTGCCTTATTTGTAAATCAGTGCTTCTCTGTGCATTTAGTGAAAAGCGGGTGTGCTTTTCTCTTCTTCATTGTGGGCCTCTGCATTCCTGACCAGCACTTCCAGGATGTGGATTCTGTGGGGCCCAGGGCAGGTGTGAGGGTGGATAGGGTGCGTGCGTGAGGGCTGTGGGGTGCATGCAGCTAGAGGTGGTTATGAGGACTGTGGGTGTGTGTATGATTGTGGGTGCATGCATGAGGACTGTGGGTGCAAGTATGAGGACTGTGGTGCATGCATGAGGACTGTGGGGTGCATGCAGATAGAGGTGGTTATGAGAACTTGTGGGGTACATTCATGAGGACATCGGGGTGCATGCTGATAGCAGTGGTTATGAGGACTGTGGGTGGGTGCTTAAATGAGGATTTTGGGGTGCATGCAGATAGCAGCGGTTCTGCACATGTTCCTTATTGTGGACACTGCACATCTACTCTGGCCAGGCTCACAGACACAATCCCTGCTCTCACAGACACAATCCCTGCTCCCACGGAGCTGACGTTCTCAGGGGGGATAAGTGGCAGATGATAAATCCTGGAAACAAATTATCATGTCATGACAATGCTATGAAGAAAATATAAGACAAGGAGGGCCTGGGAGGGTGTGGAGGGGGGAGGGACGCTATCTTGTAGGGTGGTCCAGGAAGGCCTGTCTGAGGAGGTGACATTTGAGCAGAACCCTGAAGGACGTAGAAGGGAGTCATGTTGATGTTTGGGGGAAGAGGATTCCAGGCAGAGTGACAGCGAGTGCAAAGGCCCTGAGGCAGGAGTGAGCCTAACACAGAGACTGCTGGGAGACTGGTGGAATAGAAGCAGAGGAGGCAAGAACAGAAGGAACGAGGTCTGAGGAGAGCAGGAGACAGATGAGGCAGGGCCTTGTGGCATTGAGAGGATGTTGGCATTTGTCCTGAGAGCCGCAGGGAGAGACTGGGAGGTTTTCAGCAGTGACATTAACAGATTCACATTTGGCTGCTGAGTGCCAAATAGACTGCAGGGCAGGAGTGGTTGGTCCTGGCTACACTGGGTGTAGCGTGGTGACCGACAGGAAGTGCCGGGAAAGTGGTTGGAATGGACAATGAGATGCTGTGGCACCGTGAGCGTGTCCCTGGCCTCGGGGGTGAGGGAGGGGGAGAGGCGGTTTAAGTAGTTGTGACCAGAGGTGGGCATGGGCTTCCAGAAATCAGACCTCACCCTGGCTCTCCTCTCTGCAGGTGAAGCAGGAGATGGGCAGCATCGTGACCAAGCTCATTCGGGACTACAAGGATGGGCAGGAGGACAGCCTGCAGCAGGGCTGGGACTACGTGCAGGCTCAGGTAAGCTGGGTGGGGAGGGGTGGCCAGCGTGAGGTTCTGGGCCTGTGGGTATTTGTGTGTCTGGGTCTGGTCGTCTGTGTGCCTGTATGCACCTGGCGGAATAGGTTAGTGAGTTTGTGTGAGTATGTGTTGGGGTTTTCCTCTCTTATCCACAACCAGTGTGGAGAAAAGAGTAGGGTCCAGTTACTGAGTAGAGGGGCTGGGGATTGAGAAATAATAGAAAAGAATAGACAACACAGAAGTAGAAAGTAAAGCTGGGGCTGGGTGGAATCTCTGCTCTCTGATGGAGAGACAGAGAATTCCAACCCAAACGCAGCGTGTTTATTTATACTAAAATAGAAAGGGGTTTCACATGAAAATACTTAAAATCAAAGGAGCTTATTTGAGCCCAGGTCCCACTCATTCCCTCATTCCCGGGGCTCGGCTGAATCTACATTTCAAGGGCCCTCCCCCTGACACTTGAAGCAAGTTAAAAGTCAGTACAACCTTTTTGGTGGATGTGTTTCCAAGACGTGGCTCTGCTTGGTGCCTCGGATTCAGCTGACACTGATTTAAAGAATGCTCAGGTGCCTTTCCTAGGGGCCGGCCCTCTACAAGTGTGCATCTGACGGAAGGTGGGGGGACTCCTGGCACCTCAGCCACCAGCACAGCTCCTTGTTCAGGGGCATGGGTCTTGGAGGCTGTCCCATGGCTCAGAGTGCTCCCACCTGTGGCCAGAGAGTGGGGGGTCAGCTCTTGGCCCTCTCACCTCTCACCACAAGCCAGGCTGGCCAGTATTGGGAACTGTAGCCTGGAGGTTAAGAAATGGGGTGCCAAGCTGAATGGAGGCTACCTGTAGGGAGGAGCCCGTGGGAACTTCTGGGGTAAAAGGGATGTTCTAGTCATTGATCCAGGTGGTTATACCGGCATGCATATAAAACTCACAGATTGAATTTGTATACTTTAGTGTATGTGTATTCCACCTCAATTAAAGTGGGGAAGGCAAGACCAACGACTGACTAACAGAATGAGGGACTACGGGACAGACAGACTGGCATGTTGACTGAATGACTGATGGAATAACTGACTGACTGAATAAATGACAGAGTGACTGGCTGAATGAATGAATGAATGAATAGCCATCTGATGGGATTCCCAGCCTGCCTTGGTGGTGAGCCATCATCACATACACATCGGCTCAGTGATCAGGTCCCTCGTGTGCCCTTGGCCACGACCCCTCCTCTGGGCTGCAGCCTCCTCCTCTCTCCTGAGGACGCTGGGCACTGCAATCACCTAGGCCCTGTTGGCACCGACTGGCAGGAGCGTCTGCCAACTGAGGAGGGGCTTTGTCCAGGAGACGTGGGCACAGCCTTTTGAGCTGCAAAAGGGGAGGGTGGTGTTTTCTGGCCTGAGTGCCTCTGGGATTTCCTGGTGAGGACCAGGTGAGTCCAGGTAGGAGGGCCTGGGCCACCTGGAGGGCCAGGTGCACACAGGAGGCTGTTGTCATCACACCATTCGTTCGACCCACAAATCCTGAGATGCTTTGCTCAGACTGGAGGGAGTCGCCAGCTCAGGATGACCAAGTGTCACCTTTCAAGGAGCCTGGGGGGAGCAGCGAGTCCCTTGGGAGCTGAGGAGCATCCCGCCGGGGAAGGTCGTTGGCTGGTTGGGGGCTCCCTGCAGCTGACAAGGCTCTAGATGATTCTGATGTCTGTGAGACACTACTTGGGAAGGTGGTGAAGAATGTAGACTGTGAGTCAGGCTCCTAACTACTGGGATATTAACCCAGCCCCTTCCGGGCCAGACCTTCTCTGAGCCTCCGTTTCCTCGTCTATAAAATGGGGCTGTTGATCCATACTCATTTGGATAGTTATAATATCATTCGTGGGATGAACTTTTAAAGGCCATGGCACTTAACACTTATATGGTGTTTTATTCGACATGCACAACCACGGAGACACAGGGTGGGTGGTGGCTGGGTTCAGACTGGCACGAGGTCCTGCAGAGGAGGGCTCCACCTGGGGCAGTAGAAGGCCAAGGAAAGCCGCCCCCTTTTGTGGGAGAGTCTCCGAGGTGCCAACCTTTCTGCCAGAGAGAAGGCAGACAGGCAACTGCAACAACATAAAAAGTACAACCTGAAGCCTCAGAACACCGAGATGCTTGGCACGCCCCCTGCTGGTGACCGGGCTGCTTGGCAGGGACTCATCACAGATGGAAGCCGTGTGCTGGACACGGTGGCACGCAGCTCACACAGCTCACTCATGCAACACATTTAGTCCTCCCAGGGATCTGAGCATGGTGGTTATTGCCATCCCATTCTTCAGGTGAGGAGTCGAGCCCAGAGAAAGGCAGCGGCTTGCCCATGCACAGGGCAGGGCCAGCATTTGAAAGGAGCCCTGCCCCCACTCTGCTCTGCTTTCCTGGGGTATTTCCAGCACGGCCCAGCCCCTGGCAGTGGAACTGGACTTTCCTGAGCAATTACTGTGCTCTCCAGACCTCTGCTGGATGTTCTGCCTGCCTCATCCCGCTTAGTCCTAGTAACAGGGAGTTAGAAAACGCATTACCCCGTTTTGCAGATGAGGAAACTGAGGTCAGTACTGTGACCCAGGTTGAGCAGCTGGTAGGTGGCAGAGCTGGGATTTGAACTCAGGAGCCTGACTCCAGACCCCACACTCTTAGCCGAATGCCGTCCGCCCTCCTACTTGTCCCCACACCTGTGTTCTGCCTTTCCACATGAACTTCCCTCCTGTTTGTTCCACTTCATATTTTTTGCCGATCCTGATTTTTTTCCTTCCTACTGTTTAGCAGTTTGTGGTGTGTGCTTCCTGAAAGCCCCTTTAAATTCTCTGAGGCTCACAGAAGCCAAAGCAAAACTTACATGAGAAAACTCAAGTCCTGGAGGCGCGGCTGGGCCCAGGGAAACCTGGAAGTAGGGGATCTGAGCCTCTTCCCAGGCGGCCCCACCTCTGCCAGGAGAGCAGCCTGCCTGAGGGGCAGGGGCGTGAGCATCCTGTCTCCTCTCTGCCCAGGGCAAGTGCTGTGGCTGGGTCAGCTTTTACAACTGGACAGAAAATGCCGAGCTCATGAATCGCACCACCGTCACCTACCCCTGCTCCTGCGAGAAGAAGGGGACGGACGACAGCCCCCTCGTGAAGAAGGGCTTCTGCCATTCTTCCGACGTCAACGGGACCCTGAGTGGCAACGGGACCCAGAGCGGCAACAGCCCCGAGCAGTGGCCCGTGTACAAGGAGGTACGCAGAGGGCTGTGGGGTGCAGAGGCTGGGCTCGGAGACACGGGGGCTCACCCGGGCTCCTGCTCCATCCCTTCCCCTTCCTTCACTTAGTGGTTCCCGCCTTTGGTCCATTTGTCTGCCTGTCATTTGTACCTTCATCAGCTATTCACTCATGTATCTAGTCAAGATACACACAGACCCCTCTGGGCGGGGGTAGCCCCCAGGGGTTCTGCATGACGGGGCGAGGCGCGTGCCGTGGGTGTCGCGGGTGACACGGGCGACGCGGCTGTATTCTTCCCTCGCAGGGCTGCATGGAGAAGGTGCAGGCATGGCTGCAGGACAACCTGGGCACCATCCTAGGCGTGTGTGTGGGCATCGCCGTCATTGAGGTCCGTATCCCCTTCCCGCAGCCCTCCCCATGCTCTGTCCCCCTGGATTGTCCCTGCTGTGCTGACGTCCTCGGGGAGGCCCCGTGGCAAGCCTGGCCTGAGCACTGTCCCACCCTGGCCCTCTGCCACCTGAATCTCAGGCTGGTCATGAAGCCATAGCTGAGGGATCTCTCTCTCTCTTCCTCTCTCTCTCTCTCAGTCTTTTATTGATTTCAGAGAGGAAGGGAGAGGGAGAGAGAGATAGCAACATCAATGATGGGAGAGAATCACTGACAGGCTGCCTCCTGCACGTTCCCACGGCCCACTCTGGGGATGGAGCCTGTAGCCTGGCCGTGTGCCCTGACCGGGAATTGAACCGTGGTCTGGTTCCCAGGTTGACGCTCAACCACTGAGCCACGCGATCGGGCGAGGATCCTCTTCCTCCCTGTGTGTGGACCTGGATAGGGGGGTGCTGCCCTAGGGCCTCCGGGGGCTGGGCAGCCCGCCTCCGCTGACTCCCGCCCTCTCCCTCCACAGCTCCTGGGGATGCTCCTGTCCATCTGCTTGTGCCGGAATGTGCACTCTGAAGACTACAGCAAGGTCCCCAAGTACTGAGGCAGCTGCTGTCCCCGCCTCCCCGCCTGTCCCCCAACCTCAGGGCTCCCAGGGTGTCCCTGGCTGCCTCCTCCCGGCCCGCCTCCCACCTCACTGCCAAGGCACCTGCGTGCCCTGTGCTGCTGGAAGTGAGGGGCTGTCTGGGGCCTGGACCCCTCCCTGCCTTCCTGCCTCCAGCCTTGAGCCCGGCTGCGCTGTGGCTCCTCTGCTCGCTGCCCGCCAGGGTTCTCTGAGCAACTCCATGGAAACCCTCCCTGCGGCATTTCTGCGCAGGTGGGCTGGGTTTCTACTTGCCTCGGGGGATGTATATAGTGTAAGACAGAAAGTGTATTAAAAATGGGGGGGGGGTTAGATAAGGCACCCTGGGCTGTCAGGGGACTACCCACTGCGTGGGTCAACTGTTTTTCCACTCTAAGGCTTATACCTGGGCTTTCATATTTTCATTAAAGGTTGTGGGAAAGGGTAGGCTTTGCCCGACGTTAGGGACGGCACCCCGCCCCAGGCCTGACCCAGCCCCACCCAGAGGCAGCTCCGACCTGCCTGGGCCACCTCTTGGAAGCAAGGCCTAGATGGGCCAGGCTGAAGGGGGCTTGGCCTGGCCCTGGGCTGCGTAGGGAATCCGAGGGGTGCGTCTGAGGGGTGTGGCACAGAGCTGGCCCTGCGTTCGCCCGGACCTGAGCTCTTCAGGAGTGGGGTGGGGGGGGAAGGGGGCGGTGAGGCCGTGCTTTGCAGGGTGCGGAGGACTCCATGTGCCACTCTGCAGATCTGAAGACTGACTATTAAAGAGGATTTGTAAGAATCTGGTCTGACTTGGGGAGGCTGCGTCCCCGGCCCGGGAGGACGAGAGGGGAGAGAGAAGGTATGAGTGGAGTGGCTGGGTCTGCAGGGAAGCGTGGTGGCACCCACTACTGTCCCCAGGGCAGGGGCCCTTTCTCGGCATCTCTCACCTCTTCAGCCCGTGTTTTGGTCCGTCTGCCTGGCTGCCCGTGTGGCTGGAATTTGATTTGTATATCGAAACAGGTGTAGATGGTACCTCTAGGTGCCTGCCTCTGAGACCAGGTGGTCCCAGAAGGTACAGAACGTGGGCTGGTGAGGGAGGGGTCAGGGAGGCCGCAGGACAAGCCTGGTCTTTCTGTCTGAGCGTCTGGTTTTGGCAAAGGAAGGAAGCATTTTTGTATTAAAGACATGTGATGGTGTAAGATGTGCAGAATTCAGGAGCTTTCTCAATGCAATGTGGGCTTTGAAGGAAGCTCTTACTTGTACCCAGAGGGAGACCCAGCACTCCCCAGGCCTGGCTCCAGGAGCCTGCACAGCGGCTGTAAGGCATGTCACGGGAGGTCCCACTCTGCTGAGATGGGTGTGGAAGTCAGGGGAAAACGTTGACATAGGAGGGCACTTGCCCCACCATCTCCTCCTCTCCAACTTCTTGGGGCCCTGGAAGAGGTGGAGGGGCTGTGGGGGAGGGACTTGCCTCCCTACAGTAGGGCAGGAAGGGCAATGGATGGGAAGTATTTCAGAGAAATCCATCAGGTGGCGCTGCTGCCCCAGCCTACAAGCCCTCAAGTTGTCCTGGTTACTTGCAAGTCCCTCACCAGCCCCAGGCCTGAGGTCTCTCCTTCCAGTGGGAGCACTGGCAAAATGCAGATTCCAGGGCCTGGGAATTCTGATGTAGCCGTTCTGAGCCGGGGACAAGGAATCTGCATTGTTAGCAGCCCTCGGAGGTGGTTACTAAATCATAGTACTTTAGATCAGTGGTTCTCAACCTTCCTAATGCCGCGACTTTAATACAGTTCCTCATGTTGTGGTGATCCCCAACCATAAAATTTTTTTCATTGCTACTTCATACTGTACTTTTGCTACTGTTAATGAATCATAATGTAAATATCTGTGTTTTCCGATGGTCTTAGGTGACCCACAGGTTGAGAACCGCTAGCAGGGTCACCTAAGACCAGTTATGAAGTAGCAATGAAAAAAATTTTAATGGTTAGGGGTAACCACAACATGAGGAACTGTATTAAAGTCGCGGCATTAGGAAGGTGGAGAACCGCTTCTTTAGTCTCAGGCCCTGATTCGATGTAGCCATCGATGTACCCCAAAGAGAGAATGTAGAGCTCACAGCAGGCATCACTAATTGATCACCGTTCTCTTCTTAGCCCAGATGCTCCCAACCATTCTTATGGCCAGCACTCGCTGCAGCCTCAGAATCCTGCTCAGCTCAGCCCGAGCCATCAATCAGGTTGAATTGAAAAACGAAAGCAGCCACCACCCTTGAGCTCTGGTTGTTTAGTTGAACTACACAGGGTTGGGCAAACCCCATATATAATCTTTCCTCTGAGCTTCCCAGTGGTCAAAGCAAAAAAAAACACACCAAAAAAAACCCCAAAACAAAACAAAACAAAACAAAACAAAAAGAGTATTGTCAGTTATATGGCTCTCCTTCCCCAAGGCTTCCTCATGCCTAGCTACTAGGAAGAATTCAAACCATCCTCCAACGCACAAACCTCAATAGCCCTTCACGACCAAAGCAAAAAGAGCCTACTGTGTGACCTTGTGTGGGTTATTGTCGGTGAGGAAAGGAGTTGTGCCTCTGCCAGGAAGGAACCAGGAAGGCCCAGTGAAACAGTTGGGCGACGATTTCCCATTCCCTGGTGCTTAGGTAGCACTCGCTCCATCCTAGTCCCACGGACACATGTTAACCGACTTGCTCGCGTGCTCATTATTATCCCCATTTTAGAGATAAAGACAATGAAGACAGGTTCAATAATTACCTCAACATCCCATCCTTGGTAGGAGGAGCTGGGAGCCACCCCATAGCCATTTGGTTGCAGACCAGGGAGGGGACTCTGGGGCTTCAGCTGGATTGGGGCTGTATGGGGTGGGGAAGGCATTCGATTTCACTCAGGGATCCCTCTGTGCCCATGTGGCAATTCCACATCACTAGATTTTGGGAAGAGGTGCAGCCGCCCATCCCTTTTGCCCTGAGAAGGCCTGGCTCCTGGGTTGGGCAGACGTGAGTTATAGCCACATGGCCCCTGAGAAACCCCTGTCTTTTCTCCTCTGTACTGGGATGTTGACGTGGTTGTGTGAAGCTCAGGTGGCATGGAGGCACCTAGCCCCAGGATCCCCTGAACCAGAGTGATCTGACCCTAATTAATTAGGGTCCCTTGGCTTGGCTCACCTGATAGTGCCCCCAGCTGAGCAGACATCTTTCTGGTATCTGCCTGAGACTGTGGCAGTGGAGGGCAGTGGGAGCCACACAGAGGGCAAGGGCCTGCAGGGGACGGTCACTGACCAGCACAGGGTCCTCTGAGCAGGTGTCAGGAGAGTCTGGCCTGCCAGATGGTGGAGCTTATCTGCCCTTCAGGCCAGCTCTGGGTGGCAGATCCCAGCATGACACTGGGGAGAAGTAGGCATGTATGAACCTGGCTTGGGGTTTCCAGACTCGGGGTCTGCCCGGCCATCTCTCAGGGTTCCATCAGGGCCTTTTCCCCCCATGCTGATTTCACTTTCCGGCCTGAGTGGTGGGAAGAAGGGGTGCCAGGATGGTCTGGGAAGCTGAGAGCCCCCTCCCCAAAGAGCAGCAGCAGATGGTAGCTGGCCAAGAATGGAGCATGAAGTCGGAGTAAGCCCAGGGCTCTGGGGCTTAGGCTGGGCACCTTGAGAGGGTGGTGGCATGGGAGACCCAACCTTACCCTGTCCTGACCCCCTGCTAACCTCTAGCTTAAATGGGACCAGCTGAGAGGGATCAACGGCAGGTTCCCTTGGTGGCCTTGGCCACCTCCCTCTCAGGGCATGAAGGCGAGGAGAGAGCTGGGCCTGTGTCATCATGGTGGGGCTCCCCACCCCGCCCCCGCACCAGCTTCCCTCCCAGGGAGGGCACAGGGGCCTTCTCAGGATGGCTTGTCATAAATGCCATGTATTAGGAGCCAGAGGACCTGGGCTGCAGTCTAGCTCCACTTCCGTCTTCCTATGCCGCCCTGGCCACATAGCGTGGGGGTGGGCTCAAAGTTATGTTTGCAAAAGACGTCAGAGGGGACTGAGGAAAGGCAGCATTTACTGAGGGGGCATGCTGAGTCCCCCAGCTTGCCTCTTCTGGCGGGTCCGCCCCTAATGGCAAGGCCCAGGCCTCCCAGCCGGCAAGTGCCAGCGCCAGGACTGGAACCACACAGCCTTGACTCAAGGCACCCTCAGTCCTCCCACCATCCAGGTGTCCTTGGACAGCCCCATGGTTGTGCTATGTTGTCAGACCATGGCCCTGACTTTTGTGGAATCTGGTCACCAAACACCAACCAGTGGGGGCCCTTCCTGCTTTCTCCTGAGGAGGACCCCGAGTCAGCCTGAATCTCCCCACGGAAGGGTTGGTCAGGCTTCCCTAACTCCTGGTGGGCCCTAGAGCCCATCATCTGTCTGGAGACCGCCTGAGCTTCCAGCCTCCCTCTCTGAGATGCTGAGTGAGCTGAGATGCTTCAGGCTTTCTGTGGGGATAGAGGTCACCCCCAGGCTTCTCTCTCTGCCCGCAGTGTCCAGGCATATGAGCCCCACAGTGGCCTGGCTGCTGAAAAGTACCCCTGGACAGTGCCCACCTGCAGCTCCCTGGGGCCAGGCAGGAACAGGTGGGTGCCAGCTTGCTCTCTGGTCTTTTGGGGGAGTCAGTGTCGGCGCTGGGAGTGTCTAGGAAGCTGGACTCAGAGGGTGCAGTGCTGGACACTGACGGGTGGGCATGAAAGCCAGACTTGAGCTGGAACAGGGACCTGCTCTGTGTGTGGACTGGTGGGAGGTGCAGGGCCGCCTAGGGGCTGGCCTGGGGGCACTGTCAGTCAATCAGTAAAGAAATACTACAATGTTTTAGTAATTGGCGTGGCTGTGTGAGTACCGATGAATTTCAGCACACACACACACACACACACACACACACACACACACACACGCCCTGAGCCCCTGAGAGCTCAGTCCATTTCCAGGTGTGAGAGGTTAAGCCACGGTGGCCAGTGGTGGGTAGGACAGGCAGAATGTCTGCCAGCCTAGAATGTTCTAGGCCTACGCTGGGAGAGCACCTGGCCACCATCCCAATCCTGCCTGTGTCCTAGCAGAGCCTCCACCAGCTTCTGCCACGGGGTCTCCAGGTGAGCAGGTCCCCAGGCTGAGGAGCAGCAGGGTGAAGGGGGACACTTGTGACATGGGCATCTCTGGGGCCAGGATGACCACCGCCTCCTTCCCCCGAAGAGGGACAGAGACCTAAGTGGCCAAGCTGTCTTTGGGCCAATATTTGGCTGCCCCCTGGGGTCTTTGGAATCTGTAAGTTAAGGTTCATGTGTTCATTCATTCATTCATCCTGTGAATACTTAATGGACACCTAGCAGTTGGTGGGAATGGCAGTTAACTTGGCTCAGGGACTCTTCCACTTGCCTAGCCCCAGGCTGTAGGATGACTAAGGGTACTCCAAAGCCCTGCCCTTACCTCCCAGGCCTTTCCCCTAATGAGAGCAGCCTGGGGCTCCCCTTCCTGAAGCACCTGGGTTGACAGGAGCCAGCCACTGGGTTTTCGTGCCCAGATTCTAGATGCCAAAACTGAGGCTCAGAAAGGGGGAGCGGAGGTCTCTAGCCTTGGCCCACCTGCCAGTCAACTCAGCTGAGCTGACAGCTGCCTCCACCAGCTGCCAAGGTTATGGGGCCTCATGATCAGGCATAAGTGGGCACCTGAACAAGGGGGCATGGGCAAGTGAGCAGCCGGAAGTGGGCACATGAACAGGGGCGCGGCGGGGCTTGTGATCAGCAAGAAGGGAGCACAGCCTCAGGTGGGCACCTGAACAGGGGGGCAGGGCTTGTGATCAGCTGAAAGTAGGAACAGCTAGAAGTAAGCACGTGAACAAGGGGCAGGGGCATAAGATCAGCCTGAAGTGGGCACCTGAACAGAGGGGTGGAGCTCCTGATCAGCTGACAGTGGGCAGGTGAACAGGGGGGCGGGGACAAGTGATTACACGAGAGATGTTCCCCAAGGATGGAGGAGGGCCCACATGAAGATTGAAGGGTTGTGGCCAGGAGCCCCCAGAATCTAAAGAGGCAGGAAGGACTCTTCCCTGAAGCCCTTGAAAGGAGCACAGCCCCAGATACCCAGATTTCAGATTCTGGCCTCAGACGGGAGAGCATGTGTTCCTGTTTCTTGAAGCCAGTCTGTTTTCCCAGAGCAGCAGCCTCAGGTAATATTCACCTACTTGCCCCTGGGGCTCCTTGACAGCGACCGTACAGTGGGCACACCAGGGCAGGCTGCGCCAGTGTTGTAGGCTTTGAGAGCACAGCGGCAAAGACGCTGTATGGCAGCTGTGCTCTGGTGAATGTGGGGGTCTTGCACACTCCTCTGTACATACCTGTACCACCGACACATGCACACACAGCACACGCATGCACACAGCTGCCAACTCCTGACAGCACGGGCCATGCTGAGTGTTGCTGGGGATCCCTGGGGCACATCCCGGGCCTCTGGCATCCTGTGGAAGGAAGCTGAATAATGAACATTGAGTGGAACAAACAGGATAGAGAGTGGAAGCGCCCATCACTCAGCCCCCTGCCCCCCAGCCACACTGCATAATTAGCCATTCTCACGGTAAACCCCTTCCCAGCTGAAATGAAAGAAAATCAAAACAGCGGTTGGCAGAGTGGCATCACCTGTCTAGTGTCGTCTGTGAGATGGGACTGTAGTTCCTACCTCCAGGGTTACTGTGGAGCAAGTGAGGGGCTGTGCTTCCCGCAATGCTTTCCAGTGTAGCCCATCCCAAGGCCGCTCCCCTGCTCCATGGGACCCCCTCCCTCAGTGCTGCCACCTTCTGGACAGGACCAGGTAGGCCGGGCAGTTGTGTCTGTGCCTCCCGGTTGGGAGCTACTGGTTGGTCCAGAGTCTGGCTGGGAAGAAATCAATGCGTAGCCCCCTGCCTGGTAGGGCGAAGCCTCCTGGCTTCTGGGGAAGGTGCAGCCAGGTAGGATGGGCCGCTAGAGGACACCTGACCTGGAAGCCCACCCCCACCCCCAGCTGACCCTTCTGAAGTCATTTCCCCAGCATCTGCCATCTGGCCTGGAGCAATGTCAGGCTCAGAGTCAAGCCAGTCACCCCACCCCCTAATGTTCCCTGAGATGCTTCTAGCAGCACCCTCTGCAGACAGAAATGGGTGGATGGCGATGGCAGGAACAGCTGGACATGCAGAGGTGCCAGAGGGGAGGGCTGGGGAGGATGGGAGGTGGGAACAGCCTCCCAGGATGTTGGGGCGGGGGTGGGGGGTGGGAAGGGGAAGTGATGGCAGCTGAGAGATGGGCAGGGTGAGCCCAGCTTGCAGCGTCCAGAGTGACAGAACCCTGTGATCCTGGCAGCCAGTCCTCTTGGTTCTCTTGGACACACAGAATTGTGAGCTAAATCAATGGTGGTTGTTTAGGCCCCCCAAATTTGGGGGTAGTCATTACACAGCAGTAGCTAACTGATACAATGATGACCTCCGATAGTAATAATGATGGCATCACCTGCAGAGGGCCTACTGTTCGCCAGGCCCAGCCCCATGCTCTCGGATGACATAGATGACCTCATTTCATCCTAGCAGCTCTGAGAATTGGTACTGGGACCCTCACTTTATGGACAATACAAATGGAGGCTTGGAGGGGACATGGGCCTCATCTAAGACTGCCTGTCAGGAAGAGGCCAAGCCAAGGTTAGAATCTAGAGTCTGTCTTCCTGGACTCAGTTCTGAATCTCCTTCTGAGCCCAGCCTCAATGTCAGAGAGAGCTTGAGGGAGTGTAATGTATTCTGCACACAGAGGCTGACGTCATTGAGAGTGTTCTCAGCCTTCCCTGCCCAAGAATTATGCTGTAGCTCACCCTGCTGCTCGCTCACCCCAGCCCGTGTTTCTATAGAAAGAAAGATGAAGGCAGCGATCTTGGGACTGTTCATGTCTTTTTTAATGCCTCTTCCTATTTAATCAGCCAATACTTACTGGGAACCTGCACCCATTTCCACAGTGGTCTTTCTTGGTCTTTCCAGTGACATTTCTTGGATCCCTTGCATGCTAGGCCCTCACTCAGTGCACATCGAGGTAGTTAAGATCATCCTCTCTTTACAGATGGGGAAACTGAGGCCCCAGAGAGGGGAAGTGACCACCTGAGGCCACCTAACTAGTAAGTGGTCGAGAGAGAATTCATTCCAGGTTTGGCTGAGTTTAGGAGGGCCTCTCCTTACTCTATCACCACAGCTGTGGCTTTTTTAGAAGGGATTCTGACATTTCCCCTGGGTCTTGTGTGTGGCATGTTGGGGCTGGGAGGCTGAGAGGAGAAAGAAAGGGGAGAGGGGGTGCTGGAAGGTGTCCTCGACTCCAAGAGCTGGTTTGCTCCCAGCCTCATTGATGCCCAGGACTTAATGATGGCCAGGAGTTATGCTGTGAGTGGAAGCAGGTAAAGGAGGATGTGGCATGTGCTGGAGGGGCAGAGAGAGAAGCACAGGCTGCATCCTGCTCCCCGGTGTTCATAGCTGACAAGCCACAGCCATCCTTCATCCCCACCCATCTCCCTGGCCCTCTGCTGAGCTGCTGGACCACAGCCATTTTCCACTACCAGGCACCAGGCACGGCATCCTTCATCTCCTGGCTGCACTGTTTTCAAATGGGAATGCAGGATCAGTCGGCCTATCTCTTGCTCCCAGGGCGATCACACCCCTGGGGTGGTGGAGTAGCCACAGACCTCCCAAGAATTCCCAGAGCCAGCCCCTGCCAAGGTTGCCTCCTCCAAGCTGGCAGCAGGCCTGGGCCAGGTGCCCTGGCCCATCAGAATCTAGCTGCCAGGAGCCTTTGTGTGGCCTGTGAGCCCAGCAGATGTTCTGTGAGAGCAGGAAGGTGCCCAGGTGAGAGGCTGGAGGGCGGGGAGGGCTCGCATCCCACACATGGCTGCCCTCCTCCAGGACAGCCTGCCAAAACCTCTGCGCTGGAGCTGAGAACCTTAGTCACTCCATCTCTGGCCCCCTGTCTCCTCATCTTTCAATCGGAGAGAATGCTCAGAGCCGTGTATCAGCAGATACTAAAAACTAACGTTTCCTGTCAGCACTTTGCACACATTATCTTAATTATTCCCCCAAACAATGCGAAGATCTAAGAATTCTTAGTGTCATCTTCGTTCTAACTGATGAGGCTTAGCCTGCCCAGGGTCACACAGCTCGTGAGTGGGTGGCTACAGGGCATGTGAATCTAGCCACCCCCGCTCCCAACCCTGGGGCTCAGACTCACGCTGCAGGCCTCCTTGGTGTATGTGAGGAGGGAGATAAGATTTACAAATGCCTGGACCACACCTGCCAGACTCAGCTGCTGGTCAGATGGGTCTCCCACACTTGTTTGCTGTTGTCTTGGAGTAAGTAACCAGCCTCAAACTCCCCTAGTGCTCTGACCTCTCAGAAATGAGTCCTGCTCTTGCAGGCCCGCGCCCCACTTCTCTCCCAACCCTCTAAGGAAATTCTCCCTCTGTTCTCCTGCCTAACCTTGCTCCCCTTTGGGTCAATCTTCAGGCGGCTTCCCTGACGATGCCCCCAGTGATATCAGGGTTTTGCTATGCCCTCCCATGGTTCCCTCCTCTAGTACTGCCTCCTGTCCACACACATAGGCCATTGGTTCAAATCCAAGCTCTGCCCTCCTGAGCTATGTGACCATCAGCAGGTGAGTTAACTAATAGCTCCTCCTCTCAAAAGTGGGCATACTGCCGGTCCCAACCTCACACTCACTATATGAGCTGGCAGCTGGGCAGGCTTGGAACTTCTGGCTGACGGACCAAACTTTCCTGCCTGATTCTAGGCACCGTTCTCCCCCTTGGGGCTCTCCTGGCAGAAAATTGTAATTGCTGTTTAGGGATTGGGTCTTCTGGGCTGAACTCAAGTTCTTTGAGGGCAGGGAAGGCTTCTGGCTTGTTCCTTGCCCTGCCCTCACCTTGCACCACTATGCATGACACATTAAAGGCATTTAATACATGGGTTTTTTTTTGGATGGATGGATGGATGGATGGATGGATGAATGGATGAGTGGATGGATGGATGGATGGATGGATGGATGAATGGATGAGTGGATGGATGGATGGATGAATGGATGAGTGGATGGATGGATGGATGGATGGATGGATGGATGGATGGATGAGTGGATGGATGGATGGATGGATGGATGGATGGATGGATGGATGGATGAGTGGATGGATGGATGGATGAGTGGATGGATGGATGAATGGATGGATGGATGAATGGATGGATGAGTGGATGGATGGATGAGTGGATGGATGGATGAATGGATGGATGGATAGATGAATATAAAGGATCCCTTTCTCAGTGCCAGAATGAAATAAGATGATGCAGAAAAGAACTTGGGCTACCATCCTGCTAGCAGTGCCCCATGCTTGCTGTATGTAACAATCATTGGACCCTCTTCTTAGAAATCTATATTCCTGGGACCACCCTGGGGGATCTGGCTCCTTGAGGGTGAGGGGCTCTAGGAACCTGTGAAGAATCAAAAGCATTCCTACATACAGTCAGGAGCCCTACAGGTGAAGAGGAGGATGAGGGCCTAGGGGTGAGGAGCAAGGACATGTACTGGATGGAGGAAGGTCAAATCCCCCTCAGCTCACTGCCTGCAGAGGAGAGCCAGGGCAGGGTACTAACTCTAAATCAAGTTCACAGTTGTGAGTGATTATCACCTGGGACCAGGAGCTACTCATGGTTAAATGGACTCATGTTTGCAACTTAAAGTGACCTAAGCATTTTTGTCACTGAATAGAGGTCAGAATACTGTGGGGCTGCAAAGTTCTCACCCAGACATGGGGAAGAGCTTCCTCCAGTGAATATGCTAGAAACAGATGTCGGGAGACAAGAATCAAGTTGCTTTTCTCTCCCAGCCCATGAGGCCAGCTCATCCAAGGCACCAGTGCCAGTCAGTCACCACAGGTAGGAATCCAGTTCCTTGAAGGCAGGCCCTGTCCAACCTACCTTTGTCCCTCTGGCACCTGGCCCCTGGCACCTGGCACCTGTAGATGTTCATTTCCTCCCTTGCTGCCACCTGACCCTGGCTGTTCAGAAGGGGCAGCATCAGGCACCTGTGAGAGGTTAGCGGAAGGTCTCACAGAAGTGGGCGGAGATCCTGACCATCCCTGCTGACATCTGCAAGTGTCAGTCACATAAATGAGACAGTGCACCAGGCAGTGAGGAAATCAGGCCATCAGCAGTCGGGCACCAATCAAGGAACAGCTGACCACTAGACTTGCTAGTTACACAGAGAGACAGACAGACCACTGACAATCATCCACATCCATCTGATATGGACACTGCTTTCTAGAGTCTCCTCCCAGGACTCTGAAATTGTCTCTCTTCTACTGGAGGCCCCTCCCCAGGAGGCCGGGGCCTGGGTGCTCCTGGCACAGTGCCCGCTCCTGATCACCAACTTGGCAGCCTCCTAGCTGCCGGCTCCAGCACTGCCCCTCCTCCTTCCTCTCTCCCTCCCAAGGTGGGAGCTTCAGACTCTGCCAAAGCATTACTAAGAGTGGGGGTGACGTCACCCTCCCTGGTCCCACCCTACCCCAGGCCCCACTTACCTTTCACCCTTGGCTGCCCCTGAGAATATGACACATCCTGGGTGGGGGAGGGGCCATCCCTGGGACAGACACTGATGGGTCCTTGGTCCCAGCCTAGCACACTCAGACCACTCTGCCTCCCCCTGCTGCAAGCTGTTCTGCCTAGCTGAAGCAGCTCTGCTCCCAGAGACCATGCTGGACAGATCCAAACACACATAAAAGCTCCTCCACTCACCAGCTGGGTGGCCCTGGGCAGGGGCCTTTACCTACCTGGGCCTTCTGTCTAAAATGAGGATAATAATCAGACCTGCCTCAGAGGGCCAGTATGAGGCTTAAATGAAGTCATGTCCATCAGCATCCTGCCCCAGGGAGGGGAACTTGGCTCCATTTTGATTGCCTGTGGGCTGTTCGCTCCTAAGATACACTTATAGACACCACTACCACCAAAAACAAAACAAGAGTAGGGACGGTGCATGGTCCACTCAATTTGAGGAATAATGCCAAAAACTTTCCCAACATACTCTCCATCTACCCACCCCTCCTTCAGCCTTTCACAATGAACGCTCCAAGTCTTTATTGGTATTTTTATTGTAAAAATAACACATGATTACTGTCAAAAGCCACCATGGAGACAAATATAAAGCTGCAGAGGAAGCTCCTCAATTCACTTAAAAATGTGAACAAGTTACAAGAGTCCAACAAACTAGATAGATTTGGAAATTGATCAGATACAGCTTCTAGAAATAAAAAATACAACCCTTGAAATTGCAGAATTCAAAGCCAAAGAGGAGGGTATATAAAGCTGAAGACATAATTAGTAAAACATGAGCTAGAACTGCAGAAATTATTCTGAATGCAGCTCAAAGAGAAAAGAGTTGGAGAATGTAGAGGACAAGTGAAAATAGGTATGATCATCTAACACGTTTCATTAGAATACTGCACAGAAAGGAGAGGAATGCAGAGGAGAGAAAATATTTGAGGAGAGCATAATAACATTTTCAAGAGTTGTGGAAAGATAGCAAAGCTTACATGCAGAAAACCAAATAATTCTTAAGTGCTAAAAGTTAAAAGAGCCACATCTATACACATTACAGTAAACCAGCAGAACTAAGTGTGTGTGTGTGTGTGTGTGTGTGTGTGTGTGTGTGTGTGAGAGAGAGAGAGAGAGAGAGAGAGAGACAGAGACAGAGACAGACAGAGAGACAGACACAGAGAATGAAAGCAGTCAGAGAGCCAAAAGTCACCTCTAATGGAACAGCATTTAAGCAGATGGCTGACTTGTCAAGACCAATGATTCCATCCAGAAGACAGCAGAATGATTTTTTAGTATACTTAAAATTTATATAGCTGAAATAAAATAGTTGTTAACCTACAATTCTCTAATGGATCTGTTTTTCAAGAACAAAAATGTAATAACACTGATTGGATTTACCACCAACAGACCTCACTAAAGGACATTCCTCCTAAATCAAGAGCAAGATGTCTCCTCTCACCACTTCTGTTTAACATTGGGCCAGACTAGTTAGGCAAGAAAAAGAAATTAAAGGCATGCAGATTGGAAAGGAAGAAGTACAACTATATTTTCAGATGAGCATGTTCTTGCACATAGAAAATCCTAAGGAATCAACTAAAAAACTATTAGAACCAATAAGCAAATTTAGTAAGGTTGCGGTACAAGATCAATGTACAAAAAATAATTGTATTTCTTTATATTAACAATGAATAATCAAAAAATGGACTTAAGAAAATTCCATTTACAATAACATCAAAAAGAATAAAATACTTGGAAATACCTTTAACAAAAGAAGGGCAAATTGTACTCTGAAAATTACAAAATAAATAAATTAAGGAAGACCTAAATAGGCAGATATCTCCTATTCATTAATTTGAAAACTTAATATTGTTAAGATGGTAATGCATTCCAAATTGATTTACAAATTCAATGAAAACCCTATTAAAACTCTAGCTGGTTGTTTTACAGAAATAGCCCTCATCTTAAAATTGAATTGGTCCTAAAATTCATATGGAAATTTAAGGGACCAAGAATAGCTAAGACAAACTTGAAGAAGAACAAAATTGGAAGGCTCACACCTCCTCATTTTAAAACTTACTACAAACTTAACTAAAAGACGATATAGTACTGCCATAAGGATAGACATATAGATCAATGGAACAGAATTGAGAAACCAGAAATAAACTAGTACATTAATGCAAAAAGGTGCCAAGACAATTCAATGGGGGGAAATAGTATTTTCAACAAATGGTGCTAGGACAACTCCATATTCACATGCAGAATAAAGCACACATGAAAATTAACTCAAAATGGAACCTAAACCTAAAGTAAGAGCTAAAACTATAAAAATCTTAGAAGAAAACATAGGCGTAAATCTTAGTGACCTTGAGTTACGCAGAGCCTTCTTAGATACAACACCAAAAGCACTGCAGCCAAAGAAATAATTGTAAGTTGGACTTCATCAACATTTAAAATTTGTGGGCTTCAAAGGACACCATCAAGACAGTGGACAAACAAATACTGAATGGGAGAATATATTTTGAAATCATCTATTTGGTAAGAGCTAGAATATATGAAGAACTATTACAATTCCATATTAAAAAGGCAAATAGCCTAATTAAAAAATAGGCAAAGGATTTACACACACATTTGTCTAAAAGACATATATAAACGGCCAGTAAGTACAAGAACACATAAGTATATGCCCTGCATATTTAGCTATCAAAGAAACAAAAATCAAAACTACAATAAGAACCCACTAGGATGGATATAATAAAAAACCTTTTTTTTTTTTTTAAAAAGGAAAGAATAAAGGAAGAAAATATCAAGTATTGGGAAGGACATGGGGAAGTTGAAACCCTCTGACATTGCTGATCGGAATGTAGCTTGGAAAACAGTTTGACAGTTCCTCAAAACATTAAACATGGGGTTTCCATATGACCCAGCAATTCTGCTCCCAGGTATATATACCCAAGAGAAATAAAAGCACCCATCCATATAAAAATTACATATAAATGTTCATAGCTGCATTATTCATTTAAAAAGTGAAAAACCACCAGATGTCCTTTGGCTGATGAGTAAATAAATAAAACGTAGTATATTCATACCAGGAAACATTATTTGGCAATAAAAAGGAATGAAGAACGAATACATGTACAGTTGTGAGGAACCTTGAAAGCATTATGCTAAGTGAAAGTAACCAATCACAAAAAACCATGTACTGCGTGGTTCAACTTAGATGAAATGTCCAGAATAGCAAATCCAAAAAGACAGAAAAAAAAAGTTAGTGGGTGCCTAGGCCTGGGGATTTTGGGGGAAATATGAAGTGACTATTAGTGATTGTGAGATATATTATTGGGGCAATGAAAATGTTGAGAAGCCGATCATGGTGATGGCTGCATAACTCTGTGCCTATACTAAAAACCATCGAATTGTACCATTAAAATGATGAATTATGTGGCAGATGAATTATAGTTCAATAAAGCTGTTTTTAAAAAATGTTCTCTAGGTAGAAGAAAAATACCTCAGAGTTGGAAGGCCTGAGATTCGAGGAAGCAAGCTGAGCAAAGATGATGGTAAATGTGTGCTTAAATTCAAAACACAGTGACTGTAATGCATCGGTAAGAATGTCTAATGTGGGGGAGTCTAATACAACAAAAGAGAACTTACTTAGCTTTGCTATGCTAAGTAAGAATGTGAAAATATTAAGGGGAACAACCAGAAGAATAAAGAAAGAAAATAAAACTGCTTAACTAGTGAAGGGGGAAATGAAACTCAATACACATAGAAATTTGAACTGTGTCTTATTACTGTTCACATGAGCATGTCCCAGAGTAGAGTTCTACAGAGGAGGCAGCTCACCCACGCAGAAGGTTCTTCCCCGAGCTGGATTTGGGGACGCTGGCAGGTCACATTACTTATTGTTCATATTGTTTGTTTTTATTCTGTTAACATGTTTATGTTTTTCAATGAGGATCAAATCCATTTAATTCAGAGTGAGGCATGAGGGAAATAAAACAGAAAAAGCTGTGCAAATAGAAAACACAAAATAAGATGGTGGGAATAAACCCAGGTATTACAATCAATGTAAATGTACTAAATGTCCTGGTGAGAAGATAAAATTTTCAGTGTCCTGGTGAGAAGACTAAATTAAAAATTAAATTTAAGCTCTTAGCCAGTTTTTTTCCCATATTTGAACCTACCTTTGCTTGTTATTGCTGCTCTTTTTAAATAGCAGCTCAACTTAGATGTGACGCACACATCACACAATTGACCGATTTAAAGTGCACATTCCAGGTTTTTAGCATGTCCACAGAGTTGTGTGACTGTCAGCGTGAGGACAGTTTCATCGCTCCAAGAAGATACTCCATGTCCATTAGCTCTCCCCATTTCCCTCGGGCCTCCTCAGTCCTAGGTTCCACCACTTTCTACTTTGCCTCTAGAGTTTTCCCTACTCTGGATACGTCATTGAATGCAATCACCCCAAGATGTGGTGCTTTGTGAGTGGCTTCTTTCACTTTGCATACTCTTTCCGAGGTTGTAGCATGGCTCCAGAGTTCATTATTTTTTATTGCCCGACGATAGTCCACTGTAAGGAATAGTATCTGTCCATTTCACTTGTCCATTCATCAGTGAAAGGACAGTTGGGCTATTTTTACCCTCTGAATTTTCTGAATAATGTTGCTATGAATACTCACGCACAGTCATTAGGCAGTTTTGTCGTTGTGCGAGCATCACAGAGCGCACTTCCACACACCCAGATGGTACAGCCTGCTGCACACCTGAGCTGTGTGGGACTCTGGACTACGGGCCTCCTCGACGATGGGTCTCTGCAGCGCGTTACCGTACAGAACAACTTGAGATTAAATCAAGCGCAAGAGGACATGGTGCAATCCAGAGACGCAGTTAACAGGAGATGCATGAGGTTATTGCAGACACTTACCTCCTAGCAGATGTATAAAGAAAGAGCACATCATAAAATAACGACTAAAAGCTTAGTATAATAAATACATAACCCAGTGACATAGCCATTTATGATCACGATCAAGTATTATGTCCTGTCCATAACTTCAGGTGTCGACCTTCACACGACTGGCAGTGCAGTCGGTTTGTTTATACCAGCAGCACCACAAACACGTGAGGAATGCGTTGCACTATGATGGTAAGATGGTTATGGCATCCCAGCTCCATTATAATCTTGTGAGATCATTGTCACATATGCGGTCCATCACTGACTAAAACGTTGTTATGCAGTGCATGACTGTACAAGTTTTTGAGGGGGTGTGTTTTATTTTTCATATGTTTTGTGTGAATGTCTGTTTTTTAGGGCTGGAATTGCTGAGTTACTTGGTAACTCTATGTTTATCCTTTGGAAGAACCAACAGAGTGGCTGAACCATCCTATCTAATAAAAGAGAAACATGCAAATAACCGTACCTTCGCTACGCTACCAGCCAATCAGGAGCAGGGGGCGGGGTGGTGGGAAGGGTCCTGGCCTGGGAAGTGGATGCTGCGCTGGCAGTCCCCGCCAGGGCCCAGTGGAGGGG
Source organism: Antrozous pallidus (assembly GCA_027563665.1). Classification (NCBI taxonomy): domain Eukaryota; kingdom Metazoa; phylum Chordata; class Mammalia; order Chiroptera; family Vespertilionidae; genus Antrozous; species Antrozous pallidus. The sequence goes on from CM050520.1 coordinate 15,419,541, forward strand.
CAGAGCGGGTGCCACGGGCTGGCTGGCAGCGGCAGGGCAGCGTCTGCTACTCTCCAGGCCAGGGTGTCGTGGAGGGGTCGGGCCCCATGAGATTAGGCTGGGCCAGGCTGTGGGTGGGGTGCCTGCGACTGCCTGTGGCTGTGGCCAGCCTGAGTGAAGCTGGCCCAGGTCCTGGATGCCTATAGCTGGCCAGAGGGAGGAAAGCCTGGGTCCCAGGTGTGGGGCAAGGCAGAGGCAGTTAGGAGCAATCAGGCCAGCAGGGGAACACTTAGGGGTGATCAGACAGGCAGGCAGAGGTGGTTAGCGACAATCACGTAGGCAGGCAGAGGGGTTAGGGGCAGTCAGTCAGGCAGACCAGTGAGCAGTTAGGAGCCAGTGTTCCTAGATTGTGAGAGGGATGTCCGACTGGCAACAGTCCGACCTCTCTGACTGCCAACAGTCAGAGTTAAGAAAGGTGACAAGATATAAGATCAATATACAAAATTTAATACTACCCACAATAAGGAATTGAAACAAAAATTAGCATTTAAAATCATATCAAATAATATGAAATACTTAAGGATACATCTGAGAAAAGATGTGAAAAGCCTGTATGCTGAAACTATAAAACACTGCTGGTAGAAGTTAAAGAGACCTACATAAGTGAAGAGATACACTGTGTTCATAGACTGGGAGGCTCAATGTTGTTAAGATGTCAATTCTCCACAGATGGATCTGCAGATTCAACCCAATCCCAATCAAAATCTTGGCACGCTATTTTCTGTAGACACTGACAAGCTAATTCCAAAATGTATCTGGACATGCAGAGAACCTAGAACAGCGAAAACCATTTTGGAAAAGAAGAACAAAGTTGGAGGGCATGCACTACCTCACTGAGTATAAAGCTACAGTAATCAAATCAGTGTACTACTAGCATCAAAATAGATTAATAGATTAATGGGGAAAAATGAAGAGTCTGTACTAGACCCACACATACATGGTTAATTGATTTTGAACAAAGGTACAAAGGCAATTCAGGGGAGAAGAATAGTTCTCAAGAATTTAGTTAAGCTTTGATGTCCATTTTGTTTGACCTAGTGCCTTCAAGGGCCTTAACCTGACACAAGCCCCTCCTGCAAGAGCATACCTGAGAGAACAGCCTGTGGACTCACAACTTCCTCAACAGCTTTTGTGACCAATAGTCACCTCACCTCCCAGGGCCTTCCCCTGTGTGCCTCTTAGGTAAGACCCTCGGAGAGTTTACCAAAGTCCTGGTTTTCGTATTTGAATTGGTAATCCAGCCTTAGCCTAGGAACTCAAATCCTCTTCCCATGGATTCTAACAAAGGCATGTGCCCCCATCCCCATTGCTCTCTTTCTGCACTCTGCCTTGACCTCCACATGGGGCCCCTCATGGCATGTGGTATACTTCCTTCAAGACCTGGGGTTAATAAACTTCCCTATTTCCATTTCTCTTGTGGTCTGTTATTGAGCCTTGACTCACCCTGTGCTCCATTTAACACATGTTAATTATATAAAGTCATAACAACAGTCTTGTCAACACAAGATGCTGAAACAGTTGGATGTCCGTATTTTAAAAAAGCAACTTCGATCCATACCTCACACCATACACAAAAAATTAGCTCAGAATGAACAATAGACCTAGATGTAAAACATAAAATTATAAAACTGTGGAAGAAAACATAACAGAAGATATGTGTGACACTGGACCATTAAAGAAAAAAAACCTGGAAATCTGGACTTTATCAGTATTAAGACCTTTTGCTCTTTCAAAGACATTGTAAGAGAACAAAAAGAAATCATAAGCAGGAAAACAATATGTTTGCCAATTACCTATCTGATGAGGAATTTCTATCCAAAATACATAAAGAACACTTAAAACTCAACAAATAAAATTAGAAAATGGCAAAAAAAATTGTACAGACACTTCACCAAGAAAGATATACCATACAGATGTCAATAGCACATGAAAAGATACTCAGCATCATTAGCCAGATAAGGAAATGCTAATCAAAACCAAAGGAGGTACCGTTATCCACCATTAGAATGTCTAATGTGAAAAAGTCAATCCTACCAAGTGTGTAAGGATATGTGAGAATGCTCAGATACAACTGGTGGGAATGTAAAATGATACAACCACTTTGGAAAAGTTTGGCAGTCTCTTGAAAAGTCAAATATACACCAGTCATACAACCTAGCCATTCCACCTCTATTTACCCAGAAGAAGTAAAAGCATATGTTTCATTCAAAAATTTGTACACTAATGTTCATGGAAGCTTTATTTATAGTAACCCAGACTAAAAGCAATCCAAATGGCCATCAAAAGGTGAAAGAATGAACAAATTATGGTATATCCATATAACAGAATATTACTCAGCAATGAAAAGAAATAAACTGTTGATAACACAACAATTTAAATGAATTTCTAAATAATTATACTGAGTGAAAGAAGCCAGACAAAACAGTGTATGCATTATATGGTCCATTTTACAAAATTCTAGAAAATGTAAACAAATGTGCAGAGACATAAAGCAAATCAGTAGTTACCTGGAGGGAAGGTGAAGGATGAGGCATGAGGAAATTTTTGAAGGATGATATATATTTTCTGTCCTGAAAGCAGTCATGGACTCCCAGTGTATACATATATCAAAGTCATCAAAAGGTGTGCTTTGCATATGTAAAATTAGTTTATGTCATTATACAGCACTTAAGCTGCTAAAATAATCAGTAGGTAGTATGAGCTTTACCCAAATACGTATTAAAAATTATGGGACATGCCCTAGCTGGTTTGATTCAATGGATAGAGCACTGGCTTGAGGATTGAAGAGTCCCAGGTTTGATTCCAGTCAAGGGCACATGCCTGTGTTGTGGGCTCTGTCCCCAATAGGGGGAGTGTAGGAGGCAGCCAATCAATGATTCCCTCTTATCATTGATGTTTCTATCATTCTCTTCCCCACCCCTTCCTTTCTGAAATGTTTAAAAAAAAATTATGGGACATAAATAAATTCTTAGAAAAGTAAAACTTGAAAATGGCCACCAGAAGAAATACAATGTAAAATAGTGTCCTCTAAAGTTGTGTGTGGGGACCCCAGAATAGTCCCACAAAGAATACTGACTCCAAAGTTTCAGACTTCTCAGAGTTGAAAACACCAGCCTCATACAACCTCACAAACAAGTCCTTCCAAACAGTCAAGTTTCAGATCATTCCAATCATGCACAAAATACTCCAGGGATCAAAGCAGAGAAGATAACCCCAGCTCATTTTTATGAGGCGAGAAAAACCTTGTTGGCCAAGCCAGACTCAACACGATGGAGAAAGAAGCTGCTTCACTCATGGACACAGAGATAAAACTCATTGTTAGCACACAGACTCCTCTAATGAATAAGAATGACCACATATCATGACGTGTTCCGTTTATCCCAGGAATGCAGTCAGTTTGACTTTGGAAAATGGATTGGAGTCCTTCACCACATCAGACAAGTCAAAGGACAGAACGTGTGTAATAATCTCAACTGACGCAGAAAAGAGTGCAATACATTTCAACATCCATTCATGAAAAATGTATTGAAAACCTAGGGAGAGAAGAAATGCTGTTAGTCTAATAAGGGGTACCTTTTAGAGCACACACATTATAAAGCCAGAGAAATGATTGAAAGCGTTAACATCGGGCCTAAGACAAACATGCCACTTCCAGTCAGTATTGTATTGGGGTCCCAGCCAGCACAGTAAGACAGAAAATAAGATAAAATAAAATTTTTTTAAAGCTTTAAGGATATAAATATTGGAAAGAAAGAAGAAATAATAACTACTTGCACATGATGGTGGGCCCCCTAAAGGAACTCACTGATGTAGTGTTAGAAATAACAGAAGAATTTAGCAAAGTTGCCAGATAAAAAATTGACATAGAGAAATCCATTATGTTTCTGTGTCCCAGAACAAACAATTCAAAAGTGAAAATGATAAAAATGATAGTGTTTATAATAGTTGCCTCATCTATAAAGGGCAGGGCCTTTCTCTCTGCATTTGTGTGAGGATTAATGAGGCAGGTAAGTCCCTGCCAGGGCAAGGTTACTAACTTATTACAGATCAGTTTCTCTGGCTCCTCCCTGAGGCACTGAATTAGGTACCCTCTGGGGACCACATGGCAGGACGCAACTCACATCTTGGCCTCAAGAGCTGCAGGAAGGTAGCCGTGACCCCCACCCAAATGTCTATCATGTAAGGCAGGAAATGACCAGTGCCACGGGAGACCAGGTACCATGTGGCCAGAGGATGGAGAGAGATGCTTTCCATCTAGAAACACTTCGGTAAGGGACTTGAAAGTGGGCCTTGAAAGAGACGACATAGAAAGGGAGGCCACTGTGGACAGTGGCGAGAGGTAGGAATGTGGGGGGAGAGAGTGGGTTGGTATTGGCTATAGCCAATACCTGTGGTCGCTCTCCTCCTGCCATGCTCTTTCTTGTGCTTGCCTCTGAGCTCAGCAGCATCCTCCATTTGATCCCCTGCTCCATCCAGCCCCGGTGGCTCCCCCAGAGCTGGTGGCCCTCTGGCCCCTGAGGTTTAGAGAGGAAATCTCTGCGTGGTGTTTACTGCAGGGCCCCAAGGTGGCCGAGAGCCAGGCCTGAGCGTTGAGCAGGGCCTTTGGAAGGAAAAGGGAAGGGGGCCTGGATGTTTGAACAGCTGGGCTGGCTCAGCAGCTGCCATCCTGCTCACTTCTCCCCTCCCCTCCTTCCGGGCTCAGCTCCATACCCCTTTCTACCTGGGGGTCTGCATGTGGAACCCTCATTGCTGGACCTCTGTGGCTGGAGGGCATTTTCTGCCCTCAGATTGTTGAGGGAAAGCGTTTTGTGTGTTCCCCTGAGTGGGTCTGTGGGTAGATGTGCAGGCACACAGGTAGAATTGTGCCGTGGGGTTCCATGGAGGCCTCAGCTGGGGACCCAGCCCTCACCAAACACAATGATATGGAGTCATCAGATGTTATAGCTAACTTGGGTTTGCACAAAGGACAGCTTCTGAGCAGACACAGGACATACCACGCTTTCTCGAGTAGACAGGCCGGGGAGGAGGAGCTCGAGCCTGGAACTTGGGAGGAGCCCCCAGCCCCAAACTCCAATCAGATCCCCTCCCCTCCCCCCCCCCCCCCCGCAAAAGAAAAACCACACCAGCCTCAATACTTTGCACAGCTGAACACCCTTTGGCTGGCCACATCTCCTGAATCCAGCCTGGCACATTCCTCCCAACAGTGCAGCACCCTCTGGCTTGTCCTTCACAGAGTGTCTTGAGGACTAGGCATCCCATCGGTGAGCACACGCCCCAAGTTCTCTCTCGTGTGACAAGGCCCAGGAGGCATTGACCCCAGGACGTTTTGTCCAGGTCGTCAGCATTGCTCACAGAAAACCTCACCTGGAGGCTCTCCTGCAGGGACCAGAGTGGCTTTCAGTGAAGACCTCACATGACATGACTAGTGACTCTCCAGGAAATTTTGGAGATGGTCCAGCTGATGATTTACCCAGGCCCTCCTGGGCTGGGAACAAGCAGCAGGGTCCCATAAGGGGTTCATGATAGAGAGTAACTTGCACCCTCCCCCATCTGGATGGGCAGGTTCTGAAGGAACACACGCTGAAGCTCAGATCCTAAGTACCCCACTCCCTAGCTGTGTACTATTCTGACTGAGCCTCAGTTTTCCCATCTGTGAAAGGGAGGAAGTGCTTCCTGCCCACAGGGTTATCGTGAGGATCCCCGAGACATAAAGGGCTGATCACATAAGAGGTGTGCTGAATGTAACTTCCCTTCTGTGCCCCCATCCGGCCCCCAGCTCAGTGGTGGGTGAGGGGCAGTTCTGGAAATCCCCATGTTAGGCTCTGGCCTGAGGGCTGGGCTTCCCTGCCTCCCAGGGGATAGCATCCCTCACACTATTTTCCCAGGGCTTTCCAGTTCCATAGCTGTGTTCAGCCCCTGGGATGTGTGTGTGTGTTGCGGGGAGGGATAACGGGGGGCCGCTGTGCAGGGCTGAGGGTGGGACGGGGATGGGACGGAGGATTCTGCTGACCTTGCCTTTCTCCTCGCCTGGACCAGAGTGGGAGGAGCCCCATAGAAAGGAAGCCAGCCTCCTCTCCAGCCAGCCCTGCTTTTTCACTGTACCTGCTGGAGGCTGAAGATCTGTGGGGTAGAAAACTGCTTGGAGTCGGTGAAATAAGAGAAGCAGGATGGCATTTCCTGTTCAGGTCAAGTTCCTGGGCCCCCAGAAGAACCGTAAAAGCCGGGTCTCTTCATCCTTCTCCCCCCACCCTCACTCATGCAGACAGACTGGGGTGGTAATACTCCCCGATGCCCACGCTGGGCAGATCGTGGGCACCCGAAGTTGGTTAAGATGTGGGTTCCTGACTCCTCACTGCCCTCTCTGGGAAGGAGGCCACAAAAGCCTGTCACTCTCCTCAAAGAACTTGGAGCTCAAGCCTGTGAGACGATGCCTCCTGCTGGGCACTGGGTAGGAAGTGCCTCGCTGCACCTTGCCTGGGGGCCTGTGAGGCAGGGAGCTGCTGTCTTCTCCTTGGGAGGCTCTCATTTCTCCTGCTTCCTCGGAGCTTCCTTGGAATGCCCTCCTGGCCAGTGGCCTGGTGCTCAGACCTCACCCTGTGACTGCTTGTGTGGTGCTGGGCACAGCCATTCACACGTCAACACCAGACAGCAAGGGGCCAGGGCGAGGCCACACCACTGGAGCTGGGCCTCAGCTTAGCCACTGACCAGCTCTACAACTTGGGGCAAGTTAGCTTCTCTGAACCTCAGTTGTCTCATCTGCCAAATAGCCATGGAAATCTTCATCTTGTGAACTGAGAGCTAAGGTATGGAGTGAGCTTGACCCAGCACAGCACCGAGGAAGCAGGCCCCACGTCCTTGTCCCAGCCCTCATCCCGGGTGTCCAGGGCCCTGAAGGGCCTGAGAAGTGATGCACTGTGAGTGCCAAGGGCAAGTATCCTGAGCTGGCTGTGCTGTGGCCAGACCCCCGTTCACGTGGCCCATCTTCCAGCCAGCGAGGGACCTTGCAGATTCCCTCTCACTTGGCCCAGGTGCCTCCCCTGTTGGGCCAGCTGGGTGGAAGAGGAGACCTCAGAAGCCCACCCACTCTCCCACACCCTCCATGTCCAACCTGGTTGCCCAGGTGCAGTGCAGGAGACAGAAGGACAAGGGGACTGATGTTATTGCATGCCTTCTAAGACCAGACAAGCAGCTTATCACATGCCCTCCCATTAAGCCTGTGATGCAAATATTATCAGATGTTTTACAGATAAGAACTGGTGCTCAGGGAGTTAAGTGATGCCTCCTGGTCTCACAGACTGCCTTGCCATGTTGGTGCAAAGCTGGGCTCTCAGCAGAGCTGGCACAGAAGGCCCTGCAAGGCACATGGGAACCTCTTTTCCAAATGGCGCGTGCAGGTTCAGCTCCCACAAGTAGGAACAAGCTGGTGCATAAGCCTGGAGCCTCAGCTCCAATCTTTCTCCTGTCCTAAAAGACCTCACCTACTGCCTATGTGCAGTTCCCTCTTGGCCCTTCTAAAGCCAGGGCAGGAGTGTGGGCTGTCTTGACAGCTCTGGGTCCTGGGGATCCCACTGCTTGAATTCCAACCCTGGCCATATGCCTACTCTACTCACGGGGAAGTTTTGGGAAATTGTCTCATCTTCCTGAGCCTCATTTTCCTGCCTGAAAAATAGAGATAACAGTGGTACTCACCCCTGAGGGTGGCTTGGATTAAATGAAATGGTGCATGTCAATCTCAGCCCCTAGAGCAAGTGTAGCACTTATTATATATTTACTCTTATTAATTAACTAGAGGCCTGGTGCGCAGATTCATATACTGACGGGGTCCCTCGGCCTGGCCTGCAGGGATCGGGCCAAAATTGGCAGTCTGACATCCCCTGAGGGGTCCCAGATTGTGAGAGAGCACAGGCCAGGCCAAGGGATGCCACTGGTGCATAAATCCATGCACCAGGCCTCTAGCATGCATATAAGATCTTTGGTTAATTTCTTCCTACCTTCCCCTCTTCCCCCTTTCACTTTAAGATTCATCAGACTGTTTCATGTTTCCATGCCTATGGTTTCTGCTTCTGCGCTGAGCATCTGCCCCCTGCTAGTCAGTGAGCATCATAGCTACAGGCCAGTCGGTGAGTTGGTTCCTTAGACTTTTATATATATAGATTGATTCTCATGTTCTCCTACTCCTTCCTAGACTTCTCTGTGGCCTGGATGGGGCTAGTCTAGAATAGGGAGGGCAAGGGAGGAGGTGTTGGGTGTGATCTAATCAAACCTCGCACTTCAAGTTCACTTAGTACCTACTTCACCCAACCTGCCCAGAGACTAAAACACCTTTTAGCTTCTTTCCCATGTAGAGGGAGAGGGGTAAAGAGGGGTTGGGAAAAAGGTTGAAGCTCTTTGGAAATTACAGAAATTATGCCCTATTGGTTCTCGACTTTTCAACAGTAGGTGTCCATGCTCTGTTGATTGACAAATATTTTTTATTTCATCTGGCTTATAAAGTTGGTTGAACTACATTTATTGCTTGCCCACTGTGCATGTGCTGGTGTTAGGAGTGTGTGTGTGTGTGTGTGTGTGTGTGTGTGTGTGTGTGTATTATGGTGGGGGATGGGACGCAAGGTGGCTCAGATAGCAGTTCCCAAACCTTCTTAAGGAGCTCAGAGGGGGAAGGCAGACACACAACTATTTCACTCAGCATATCTTCAGAGAAGGCAGAGAATGTGATGTGTGTGAAGGGGTGTAACAATAGGTTTGTGGGAACAAGGAAATGAACTCTTATGGAAGGAAGTTGGTAGAGGTTGGAAGACCTCCAGAAGAAGGCATTTTGGAGATGAGTGTTGGTGAGTGGGTCGGATTTCTTCTGGATGAGAAGGTTGGGGGATTCTGGGGTGGGGGCTGAAGTGGGAGCAAACAAATCAGCCTTGACATGTGACCTGAGTTTGGTGGAATATAGGACTGACTGGAGGAGGGATATACAGTGAGACCAGAAAAGGCAGGACACATTTGATCCCCAAAGTGGAGCTGAGGGTAGACTGAGGTGCACTCAGATTTCCCTCCTATGCCAGGGCCTCTGGGCACAGTGCCTCAGTCATAAGTTGGGAATAGATCCCATCTTCCCAGAGGAAAGGCAAGGCCCCTGGCTCCCTGTCAGTGCTCATGAAAGTGGGGTCCTGCTAATGTTTCTTTTCTGTTCACTTCCCAAGAATAGACTCAGTTTCAACTGCAGACTCAGCAGAATTGGAGTTTGTTGGGGACTTTAGCACTCACTGTACCGTAAGTTCTAGAACATGGGTGCCATTAGGTCCAGTCAACAAACATTTATTGAGCTATCACAGTGTGCAGCATACTGCCCCCTTGAGGAGACACTCTGGTAGTGCCTTATTGAGAGCTCTCAACAAGTGGACAGAGGAATGGAGAGATGGATGGATGGATGGAAGGGGGGATGGAGGGGAATGAAGAGAGATGGGGGAGAGAGATGTAGAGAGGACTGACTGACCACTAGATGAAGGGTGAAGGGGTGGAGGTATGGGAAGAGGGAGAAGGGAAGGATGAAGGAAGAGATACAGAGGTGGGCAGAGGAATGGAGAGATAAATGGATGAATGAAGTGGATGAAAAAATGAAAAGATTGAAGGAAGAATAGAGATGGATATGAATAAATGGATGCATAATGATATGGATGGATGATGAGATGGAGGGAGAGAGAAAAAGGTGAGTGAGTGCCTGGATGAAGGGGCGAAGGAGTGGAAGATTGGATGGAGGGAAGGATGGAGGAAGAAAGAAATGGATGGATGAAAATATGGAAGGGTAGAGAGGGAATGGTGGAATGAGGAGATCCAGAGTGAGGGAGGGATAGAGAGGTAGAAAGATGAATGGAGGGAAGGGTAGAGGGAGGGAGGGAGGGGAGAGGGAGAGATGGAAAGGTGGATGTATGGATGAAAAACGGGTAGAGACATGGATGAAAAGATATAGGTCTGGTGGTCCTCTGAGGAGCTCACCTTGACCTGTCCCTGCAGATTCTAGCATGGCATACGAGTCTGATTTCTGGGTATGTGTATTTGTTTAATTGAAACCAATGCATGTGGGCACTCTTTGGAAAGTTTGGAGGCCCTGCAAATGCTAAAACATCCCATTTTAATTCCTCCGTGGTCAGGAGTGGGAGATCTTTGAGGAAGACAAAGAGAAGAGAGGCAGGGGATCTGCGGGGGGGGGGGGGGGGGGAGAGGAGGAAGAGCGGCCGACTCAGCTGTTGGGTATAAACTCCTCATCCTGGTGGCATATGGGGAACATGTGGCCCCCTCCCTCCTGGCACCAGAGAATCCTAATGCCAGGAATGCTGGCAGCCACGGACATGGAGCGTTCCCAGAGGGAACTGCTGGTAATTGGGCAGGAGGCCTGAAGCCTGGCTCTGAGGCAGGCCCCCAGGGAGTGTGGAAAGCTGAGAGCAGGTGGGTGCTGTGCTCCTGTCCCCCAGGGCTCAAGGAACAGTCACTCCCCAAGTCTCCAGCAAGGAATCCAAGGGACCAGGCCCTCAGAGCCCATCTAGCTTTGAGACATCAACGTTGTGGAAGGAGCCCTGGACTCAGAGATCATTCTGCCACTTATTTGCCAAGGGACCTCAAACACATGACTCCATTCTGGGCCTCAGTTTCCACATTGTTCCCAAAACCACCCTGCCCACTGGAGCTAGTTAGGTGAGGAGTTGTTATCACCAAGTAAGAAAAAGAAGCGTTATTCCCCCCTCCGCCCCCGACACACACACACACACACACACACACACACACACACACACACACACACGGTGCAGGTTGTCCCAGTCTTGAAACTTTCAAAAGAAACATCATGGTCCCAGCCCTAGCCCCAGCTCCAGACCCAGCCCCAGACCCGGCCCCAGCAAGACCCGCCAGCCAGCTCAGCAGTTCCTCCCAGCCCCATTCCCCAGCTCTGAGGTCTCTCCCTCCCAGCAGACAGACTGCAGGCAGCTTGGGAGACGGGGAAACTGCAGACAGGCAGGGCCCAGCCGGGCTCTCTGGTTTCCTGGATCTGAGAGTTTGCCCTCATTTATTATTTAGCAAATATGTCTTAATCACTGACTAAGGAATGTGTAAAGCACCCCAGGGGGTGGGGTGCGAGCATGTGTGTCTGTCTGTCTGTGTGGGTGGGGAGGGGGTTCTGAGAGGGATCACGTGGGGCCTCTGTGCTCCAAGGCCCTGGCTCCAGCAGGTGAGTCTGTGGGGGAAGCCTGTGCATTCGCTTCGCAGGAGTGAACGTGGAGGGTGTTGGTAGAAGCTCCTGCTAAAGCATGTGCTGCCCTGGCCTTGTTTTTCTCCACCGCACTTGTCAGTGTCTGATGCTCTGTATATTTTTCTTATTTCTATGATCTTCATCCATTAGATGCTCCAGAGCTCCAGGAGGACAGGGATTTTTCACTGTTTGGGTTCACTGCAAGTCCTCAGCACCCAGGATGGTGCCTGGCACAGGGGAGATGCTCCATGAAGATGTGTTGAACGAATGGATACAGAATGAATGAAAGAATGAATGAGCAGATAAATGAAAATTTCAGTTTTGAACTTGACTACCCCATATAGTCTCTGTCAAGGGCTGTCCTCAATGAGGGGGTGAGTGGGAGGGATGGAAGCGAGCCTTGCCCTGGAGAAGGTCAGGGTACGTCTTGTCATGAAGAAGGCCTTCGGCTCCATCTGGGATGGCAGGGATCCTCCTGGGCAGAGAAGCTGGGGTAGGGGCTCCCAGACACTCAGGATCTGGCTGCCCTCCAGGCCACTGTCTGAGGGTGAGGATGCCCTGGAGTATCCCTTGCCCAGAATGCCAGGTCCTAAAATGTGGGACCACCTGGGAAGGTGTCTGCCCTGTGTCCCTGGGCCTCCTCATGCGCCCACAGCCCCTGTGATCCTGGCTGCTCAGTGCTTGCCCCAGTTCATTATCACAGACTGCCTCTGTGTGGATCTCCCCACATATTGAGGGCAAGGACTGGCTGATTGGTCTTCACTTGCCCAGCCCCTAGCATGCAGTCCTGTCACAGAGACACAGGCAGCGGTGGAGGTGTGAGTGAAGGAGACGCAGCCTCCGTACCAGCCTCCAGCATCTTGGCTACTTACTCGATGGGCAGCCTCCAGGAAGCTCACAAAGACCCATCTGTGAGCACAGACCCTGCGTCTCCTCCCACTCCCCGTGCCTCCCCATCATCAGAATAGTTTTCTGCCCCTTTCCCTTTACCTCCCATTAAAATTAACACTCATTTACAGGGATTTCCTCAGGTTGCCTCCAGCTCCCAGGGCAGCCTCAACCCTGGCTTCCTGCCTCTGGGTTTCCTCTTAATTGTCCTTTTCCTTTTCCTTACTGGGGGGCAGGGAAGGTGTGTGTGTGGGGGGGATACAGCTGGGCTAGTCCAGCTGTTTCCCCAGCAGCCTGGAGCTGCTTCACAAAGGAGGTGACAGCCAGCTTTCCCCGGCTTCCCCAGCTCCCCCCAGCTGGGTGAGGATTAAGTTAACAGGCTGCCAAATGTGCCAGGGCAGGCACCCCTGGCCCTTGGGCCAGCTTGCTTCCTGCAGCCCATGGGGTGGGAAGGATAGGACATTCTGCCCTGTCAGCGAGGAGCTGACACATTGCAGAGCTGGGATCTTTGGGTTTCCGTTCAGCTGCCCTCCCCTGTTCCCTCCCTCCAGCCCGCACCCCTCCCTGCCCTTGCTCTTGTTTCTGCTGCAGCTTTGGTCATCAGCACTGCTCTGCTGTGTGACCTTCTTACCTCTCTGGTCTCCCGTTTTACCTTCTGGAAGTGGTGAGAAATAATGAGGCTGAGAGGCGTTGGATCTTCACCACTGGCGAAGTCCATTCGGACTCTGGGACCCATCCATGAGTCCCTGCTTCCACAGTGGTTCATTTAGCAAATGTTTTCTGGGCCACAGAATGGGCCAGGCCAGGGATTGAGGACACAGGGAGAAGAGAAGGATGAAGAAAGAGATACAGAGATAGGCAGAGGAACGGAGAGATAAATGGATGGATGAAGTGGATGGAAAAAATGAAAAGATTGAAAGAAGAATAGAGATGGATATGAATAAATGGCTGCATAATGATATGGATGGATGATAGGATGGAGGGAGAGAGAAAAAGGTGAGTGACTGGCTGGATGAAGGGGTGAAGGAGTGGAAGATTGGATGGAGGGAAGGAGGGAAGGATGGACGAATAAAGAAATGGATGGGCAAGGGCCAAGGGTGAGCAGGGCACAGGAAGGCACACTGGGAGGAGACAAAAAGAATTCAGTGTGATGGGGCTCCTGACAGAGGGAAGCACAGAGAAGGGAATCTGCTCCTGGTGCTGGGAGGTCAGGGAAGGCTGAAATTTGAAAGATGCCCGCAGTAGCCAGTAGGAGAAAGTCCTCATCAGACCTAAAACTGCCCTATGCTGTGGACAGAGCTGCTCATTTGACTTCTCCCTGGAAGCCAGGCTTTCTCATCCCCATCTTGCCTGATGTTCACCCATGACAGCCCCCCACCAGCTTCAGGGGGCCAGTGCCCTGGTCCCTTGAGTAGTCAGGGTTCTCCAGAGAAACAGAACCGATAGGATTATCTCTGTAAAAATAGTATCTATGCTTATTACAAAAGTTAATTACAGAATATGGACCTGAATAATGTTAAGAATAGCACCTCAAGTCCCATTACCCAGAAGCAACTGTTATTACCATTTGAGTGTCACTTTACATACACACAGAGATAGAAGGATGGATAGAGTGTTAGAAAAAGTAGAGACGTACTGTAACACTATGGGATAACAAGTACCCTATTTTAAAATAAAAAGTACTGAATATAATTTTACCTGACTTTAACAGAAAAAAAAAATTCAGGGGGGAAAAAGGAGCTGACCTAAGTGACTTTATAAAACAGTTTCTGACTGGGTACCTGAAACTAACGAGAAAACACTGCACAGGGACACTGTGGTCTCATTCACTTGTTTCTCAGGGGTTCCAGGTTAGCAGCCTGAAAGAAATTTGTGTGTATTCTAAAGCAGAACAAATAAAGTTTATATATCCTAGACTATGAGAGCCAGGTTTTCCACTATTGGAGAAAGAAGTTACAAAGAAGTAAGTTACAAAGAATGCATGTTGTGATGCTGAGTTACAGCCACCAGGCCAGTGTGAACTCATATTTATTAGAATACTAGAGGCCTGGTGCATGAAAATTCATGCACTGAATAGGGGTGCTCCTCAGCCTGGCCTGTCCCATCTCACAATCTGGGAGCCCTTAGGTGCAGGAGGCAACCCAGCGACCAGGGGACAGTGATGCCTCCATCATACCTCTGCTGCTGCCACTGTCAGCAGCTCAAGCTTTGGCTGGTCCTGGTTACCTGATGCTCGGGCAGCCCTGGGCGGCTGGGCAGCCACCATCTGAGGCTTGCCTGTGCCTTGGGCCAGCCTTGGGTGGCTGTAGGGCTGAGGGAACTGGGGGACTCTGGAGGCAGGTGTGCGGCTGCCACCCTGGCAGGGCTGAGGGGACTGGGCACTGCCATCTTGTGGCTGTGGGTGCTGCCATTTTTGAGGGCAGGTCAGTCAATCAGCATATTCCTTCCTTATTGGCTGTGGGTGCCACCATCTTTGATGGCAGGGCAGTCAATTAACATATTCCCTACTTATTGGCTGTGGGTGCTGCCTTCTTTGCTACAGCATGAGGGTCAATCAGCATATTCCCTCTTTATTGGATAGGATGTACACAGGTAGATACAGAGATATGTAGAGTTCTCTGTGTATGCATGTACTTAGTTCTGTCTGCTGAGAAGACCTAGAAACAGTGACACCTCAGTAATCACAAGCACATCTGGCACCTGGATTTTGATCTCTAAATACTATACTATCTAATAAAAAAGAAACAGGACTCCTTGGAGAAATGGCTGATTCAATGGCTGAAAATGTGAGTCTGGAGCATCTTTTCTCAGAAAATAAGTAAAAAAGTGCTGACAAAAAATGTGGTAGGAAACAGGATATACAACATCGTAAGTCATCAGGGAAGTGAAGATTAAAACGAAGAGATGTCACTACACATCTATTGAAATGGCTAAAATCTAAAGCACTTTCAACACCAAAAGGGGAGGATGTAGAGCAGCAGGAACTCCCATTCATTGCTGGTGGGAATGTGAAACACCATAACCACTTTGGAAGACTATTTGGCAGTTTCTTACCAAGTTAAACAGTTTTACAAAACGATCCAGCAGTTACTGGTATGTTCTTAGGCATTTACCCAATTTACATAAGAACTACATCCACACAAAAACCTGCACACAATTGTTTAGAGCATCTTTATTCATAACTGCCAAAAGTGTGGAAACAACCAAGGAGTTCCAGTAGGTGAATAGATCAGTGAATGGATTCCCAAACAGTGGCACATCCTTGCAAAGGAATATTATCCAGCAATAAAAAGAAACGAACTATCAAGCCTGAAAGGGACATTCAGAAACTTTAAATGCACATTGCTTGGTCAAAGAAGCTGATCTGAAAGGCTACATGCTATATGATTCCAATGATATGACTCCTGGGAAAGGTAAACAATGTGGACAGAAAAAGTTTGGTTGCCATGGCTTCGGGGGAGAAAGGGATAAATAGGTGGAACAAAGGGGATAGAGCAGTGAAACTATTCTGAATGAAACAGTATATGGACACATGTCATTATACATTTGTCAAAGCCCATGGAATATTCAACACAAAGAGTGAACCCTAATGTAAACCATTGTCTTTAGTTCATAATACTGCATCAATATTGACTCATCAGTTGAGACAAATGTACCACACTAATGCAAGATATTAATAATAGAAGAAACTGTGTGAGGGGGTGGGAGGGGTGACAGAGTACAGAATCCTCTGTACTCAATTTTTCTGCTCAATTTTTCTATAAACTGAGACTTCTTTAAAATGTGAAGTTTATTAAGTTAACAAGAGAGAGAAAGAAACACTGGAAGCTAACCTGATAACGATGCTCCCAAGAGCCAAGGCTAGACTAATTTGAGCAATAAAATAGATGATGATAGTGTTGATTATAACCCAAAGAATAAAATAAATATTCATGAGTCCATTCTGAAATAAACAAATAATTGACTAAACAAATAAATGGAGGAGGAGGGACAAATCTTCCTTCCAGAGAATTCCAAATAAGAAATGTACAAGGAATGAGGCCAATACAAAATCACCATGAGAACACAAGAGTAGTAATTGCTGCAGGCAAGATCCACTGATGAATGTCCCCAGAGTATCTCTCCTAAAATATTTATTAATTAATTACTGTGGTAGGTTTAATACATGTCCACAAATTCTTTCCTACTCCTCATTCTAGGAGGGTGGAGGGGGTGCGTTCCTCTCCCTTTGAGTAGGGGCTGGACTTAGGGACTTGGTTTTGTCAAATAGAGGATGGAAGGGGGAAATGGTTTCTTTTCACAGAGAAACCTGGCCGACCTCATCTTCACCAAGTGATCAAGGTTAATATCTCCAGTAATAAGTCATGTTGTTGTCATATCTGTCCTGATACATGAGAATGGTGGTTTTACTTTTTTTATATTCTTCTCTCAACTCTATATGTAGTCTCAGCCTAGTCATGAGTAAACATCAGACAAGCCCAGATTGAGGGGTATTCTACCAAATACCTGACCAGAACTCTTTGAAGGGGTCAAGGTCACAAAATATATTTTCTGTGAAATATTTTCTGTGTAAAAATGAGGAGAGACTGAGATACTGTCACACAGCAGAGATGACTAAGGACACATGACAACTACATGCAATGTGCTGTCTAGGATTGTTCCTGGAATAGAAAAAGGAGATTCGTGGGAAAATGTGAAATCCTAATCAAGTTAATAGTATTGTACCAATGTCAGTGTTCTAGTTTAGATAAATGTGGCATGGTTATGTAAGACGTTGACCTTAAGAGACATTAGGGAAAGGATATATGGAGAACATTTTGCAACCTTATTTGTAAATCTAAAATTATTTCAACATAAAAAGTTTAAAAATAAACTGGTAAATTGAAACAGAAGAAATCGCTAAATTTTAGATGAAATGTTTTATTTTACCACACACTTGTTGTCCCTTAAAGTTAAGAAATATAATTATATAAAATGTTAATTATGAGATTAGAATAATTATTCTTAAAGAGACATTTTTTCAAATGTACCCCAAATGTCTATTAATATTTTCTGTGAAAAAATGAGAAAATTTACACATTTACACTTCTTGCCACCTTCTTGACTCCATATACCAATTCTTATTAGTCTTATTAGTATCATTACCTTATTGTTGATGTATAACAACATTTACACTGTGTTCTATGCTTCAAATTTGCAGATGTCTAAAGAGGTGTCTGCTGCCAGCCTGCTTTCCCATTCATGTGACTGGAGACTTTTGTCTGGATGCACTTGTGATTCTGTCTTTTTTTTTTTTAATTTAAATTCTTTATTGTTCAAAGTATTACATATGACTCCTTTTTCCCCCAATTGACCTCTCCCTGATTGCTCCCACCCCCCAGTATATGCCCCCAGCCCCCTACTGTCTGTGATTCTGTCTTTATTTTTAAAGTTTTATCATTTTATTAGAAGGCCACACTTGATGCTGATGGTCCTGAATCTATTTTGTATTTCCACATTCAAATTTTTATTTTGGGAAAGCCTTTTCCCATAATATCTAAACTAGAGGCCTGGTGCACGAAATTCATGCAATGAGGGGATTCCTCAGCCCAGCCTGCACCCTCTCCAATCTGGAACAACTGGCTCCTAACCACTCACATGCCTGCCTGCCTGATCATCCCAACCCCTATGCCTACCTGCCTAATTGCCCCTAGCCCCTCTGCCTGCTGGTCTGATCACCCCTACCTTGTCCCTCTGCCAGCCCAATATTGCCCCTAACTGCTCTCTTCTGCAGGCCTGATCTCACCCCCAACTGCCCTCCCCTGCCAGCTTGATTGTCCCTACCTTGCCCCCCTGCCTGTCTGACTGCCTCTAACTTCTCTGCCTGCCTGCCTGATTGTTCCTAACTGTCTCTGTCTCCTTGCCTTATTGCCCCCAACTGCCCTCTCCTGCTGGCCTGATTGCCCCTAACTGCTTCTGTCTCGGCCCCCACCACCATGACTTTGTCTGAAAGGAAGTTGGACACCTGGAAGATGGCTGGTCAACCGGTCTAACTAGCATATTGCCCTTTTATCAGTATAGATGCTTTTCGTCATTGTTCCATTTGTTTTTACAGGAACACTAAATGTGGAGCTGTTCTGTCTCTTTGGTCTGTCTGCCATATCATTTAGTCTTCCCTATAACTATCAGTTGTAGGCTGAGTTGTGACTCCCAGAAAGATTTAGAAGTCCATACCTCATCTCTGACCTTATTGAGAAACAGTCATTGCAGAGGCAATCAGTTAAGATGAGATCATATGGGTAAGAATGGGCCCTTTGTCCTTAGAAGAAGAGAGACTCAGAAAGACAGAGAGAAGAATGGCACATGAGGATGAAGACAGATTGGAGTGTTACAGCTGCAGGCAAGGGCTGCCATCATCATCGGAAGCTCTATTCTCCCTCGGAAGCCCTCAGGAGGAGCTTGTACTGCTAACACCTGGTTTTCAGACTTCAAAACTGTAAGAGAATAAAATCCTGTTATGTTAAACCACCCCACTGATGGTACTTTGTTTCAGCAGTAATAAATATATCATTTTTATATGTTTGCTTTATGAAACTAAAATTGGAGTTGGTAAGGCCTGTAGAAGGCGCTCTCATGCCCTACCTCTGCAATTACACTACCAGGAAAACATTCACACTGGCCTCAAAAGGAAGAGATGTATATACCTTATACTCCCAATGGGAAGTATAGCTGTTTACTACTCTAGCCAGATGAAGAAAGATTTTTCTCTTGCCAGCAACAAGCCCTGCCAATAGAAACTCAGCAGCTCAGCCAATGAGAAGCAATGATCACCTGAACTTTTATTTTCCTCCAATGAACTCATTTTTCTCTTGCTGATTACTTCCTTATCCCACGTTTCATTCTATAAGAGCTTTCCATCTTGTCTAACTCCTGAGTAGCTCTCTCTGCTTGCTAGAGGAGATGCTGCCCAATTTGTGAGTTGTCTATCAGATCTTCAAATTCACTCAGTTAAATTTTACTAAGTTTCTTTCCATTAATTTTGGGTGCTTTTCTCCAGGTGTTTGCTATGTACCTTTCTCTGTGTCGTGTTTATCCTGAGTTTTTCTTCTTTTCGATATGTCTTTTTAATTTCTAAATGTATTTGTTGCTTTCACGTCTTTCCTGAGTGCCGCCAATTCTCTGTCTATCCCTTCACAATCTTCTTAAGGAGCCCTCGACATCTCCTAGCTCCTTCAGAGAGGCCAGACTGCTGCAGCCTCCGAGTCCATGGAGAGCTATGTGCTTGACCTCTCCCTCTGTTTTTGTTTTTTAGTAATTCCTCTTGTGATGTAAACTCTTTTGGCTTTTGCTTATGTTTCTTAGCTTCATTTCCTCTTTTTTCCTGTTTTTTTTTTTTTTTTCCAGTTTCATGATGTTCCTTTGTGATTTATTCATATTGGAAAAGGCCAGCATTTCTTGAAAGCTGATGTTGAAAGGAGCAGGTAATCATAGCGGGGAGGAGGGGGGTTAGCTTTGTGCTCACCAAAACAATCTTACTAAATCCTTCATTTTCTTTCCCTGGAGTTCATTGCCTCTAACTCTCCTCCCTACCCCACCCCCACCCCCAACCCTCACAGTTTCAGTCCTAAGGTTTTTGAAACCCTCAGCAAAGACCTCTAGGCTGCCAGGCTCCAGAGTTGCATTTTGCAACTTCATCTAGCAGTCTCCCCAAGCTGGGAGGTGTTGGGTGCTGGGCAGGGAGACACAGCAAGTCAGCAAACTCCCTCCCTCCCCCACACTGCCCCGGGACATTGAACTGGGTCTAGATGGGGAAGTGCCCAATGCCTCCGTGGCCTAAACTCACCACAGACTCTGTCATCCACCAAGCAGGCCTCTCACCTGTGCCTTCTGCAGGGATACCCTCTTCCTCCTCAGGTCTCATGTCTTATTTGAGATCACATTTTAGAGCATTTAGCAGGTATGCTTTCTAGTTTAATAAGAGATGGAGGTCTTGCTCTTTTTTTCTCTCTCTTTTCCAATTTTTTTTTTTTTTTTTTTTTTTGGTGGTGAGAAAATCAATGGGGAGTCGAAAACTAGGATTACAGGCTTTATTATGGTCTGTCTAGGGGAGAACTGCAACACGTGCAGAAAGTGAACACGCCTTTTGAGGGGAGGAATGGGAAGGAATGGGGGTTTAGTGTACTCTGCACGCGCTGATTGGTGTCTTAATGTATGGTCATAGGAACAAGCGCTTAGGGTATTTGGCAGGTATTGATTGGTGGTTCAATGTATAGTTCATATAAGGTGCCTGGTTAGGTACTCAGGTATTTCCAGGTTGCAGTTAGGTCATACTCCACCCACCAATTGGGGGAAAGAAGGATCTATCAGGTGGGCTTTGGATAAATAGGACTTTACCCTGCCATTTTAAACTTCTGCTTTCTTGGCCCCAGTTGTTTTGGCTGGAGTAGAGAGAGTATCGGCCAGCTGACCAAAGGGTCCTGGATTTGATTCAGGTCACAGGTACATACATTAGTTGCAGGTTTCTCCCCTGCCCGGTCCCTGGTCAGGGCTCGTGCAGGAGGCAACCAATTGATGTGTTTCTCTCACATTAAGGTGTCTCTCTGTCTTTCCCTCTCTCTTCCACTCTCCCTAAAAATCAATGGGAAAATATCCTTGGGTAAGAATTAACAACAATAACAAATAATAAACAATAAATAAATAAATAAATAAATAAATAAATAAATTCCCACTTTCTTGGAAAACCTGAAATAATGCCTTATTTTCCTCTTTTCTTGCAGGCGACCCAATGGCATCCCTTGTTCCATCTTTCTCTATCAGGCCGTGCAATGCAGACAGAATGGAGGTGATGCTGAAGGCCACACAGATGGTAAGGAGAGGAGCCAGGATTCCAACCCCAGGCACTGTGGCTCCACCCCTAAGAATGGGAGTTTTGGGGGCATTTTGGGGTTAATTTTCACGGAGCACTGCCTCCCCAACAGCTCCCAAGGAACCACTAGGCCATCCTTGCTCGCTTCTCAGGTCAGAGTCCCAGGAATCATCGCCAAGGGCGGCATGTGGAGAGGGACTTGTCCCACTTCCTTCCATCAGCTTCAGAGCCTGGGGGAGGGGGGGCCTGTCAGCTCATGGGAATCCTGGATATTGACTCACCTGGAGTATTACAGGAGTAGCTGTGAAAGAAATATTGTTTCCCAATATAAATAAGCCCTTGGCAAACTGTCCCAGCCAGGACCCCACTTAGGGGCATCAGGGAGTCCTGACCTTCCTACCTGGTGCCAGTACTCAGCCAAGGAATAGAAAACGGGCCTGCGGCCATGAGGGTGGGGACAAACCCCAGACTCTGCCACGCCCGACTCTGCCAGTGATGGCCCGTGGGGCACCCTGGGAACCACTGCCCTTCCTCACCTCTCTGCCTGCATTTATCCAGGGTGTGGCCTGAAGGATCCCTAAGCCTGTGGGGTCATTAGAATGATGTGGTGTCACAAATAAATGCCTCAGTACTGCCTGGCTGTCATGCTATATTTAGATGGGGGGAAATACCAGGTTGTGAAGGTTTATTCATTATTATCCTGTTTTATGCTATTAAGTGCATATATGTTTATAGAAAAAAATACTGGAGATATATTGTACAATCTTAGCAATGGAGATTTCTGGGTGGTGGAATTTGGGATGGTTTTTATTTCCCTCTCTGTACTTTCTTTATAATGAGCATGGTGGGAGGAGCCTGGGCTGGGAGTCAGGACACCTTTTAGCTCCTGACTTGCTAGGAGACCTTGGGCCAGTCCCTTCCCCGGTAGCTTTCATACGTAGAATGAGAATTGGCCCAGTGCACTCCAAGATCCCATCTGGACTGGCTGCTCTCCGACTGGGGACTAGAAGTGTGTGTTCTTGGGGATCTTTGCATCCTATGAAACTTTTCAAAAAATATCTGCATGCCCTCGTTTTGATGATAAGCTCTAAGAAATGAGCTTATCCACATAAAATACTAAGAATTATGTCTGGTACATGGTAAACTCCTCCTTATAGGTGAGCTATTTTTATTAAGAAAAAATGCTGTTGCTATTTTTCACGACCATGCCTCTCTCACTGTGACCATCCTATCTAATAAAACAGTAACATGCAAATTTGACCACACCTTGGCTCCTGATTGGCTATGCTACCAGCCAATCAGGAGCAGGGGGCATGGCCAGCAGGAGGGGAGGCGAGGCCGGGGAGGCATGTGGGGGTGTGGCCATGGTGCAGCCCTTGCTCCCCAGGTGGGGCCCCGCAGAGGGGCGGAGCAGCTGTGGGAAGCCCACCTGGGGCTGTGGGTCATGCTGTCTGCGAGGTGTTCTGTGTGAGAAGTACCCGCCTGCTAGGTTGGCGTGGGACCCCCCAGTTCTGGATGTATTTCTCTGCTCCTTCAGTCTCCATGACCTCATGCCATTGTCAGTGGCAGTGTGTGCGAGTCCAGTAAGGTCACCCTTTCCCCAAGCACCACGCACACTCTGAGGCTTCCCACCTCCTCAGGCCAGGATCGGAGCCGGGAGCCTTCCAACCAGGTGCTCCGGCTTCTGGAGATGCTGAGGAAGGCGTGCCCTCAGCGGAGCTGCAGCATCTCCAGTTTCTCAGCTCACACCCTCTCCCCAGGAGGCTGGGGAGAACATATATGGCAAAGTTCTTTAAGCCACAGCAGTCAGAGTAGTAGGACTCAGCCAGGCAGGCACATAGAGGGGCTGGGGCCCTTTCCGGCCCTAAGATTGGGCAACATTCCCTGTGGTTCTGGGTGCCTGTGGGTGCCTGTGGCTGCAGTTGGCCCGAGTGAAGCTGGCCCAGGTCCTGGGTGCCTATAGCTGGCTAGAGGGAGGGAAGCCTAGGTCCCAGGTGTGGGGCAAGGGCAGAAGTAGTTAGGAGCAATCAGGCCAGCAGGGGAGCACTTAGGGGCGATCAGGCAGGTAGGCAGATGTGGTTAGGGGTCACACATCCCTGAAGGGGTCTCTGATTGGAGCGGGTGCAGGCTGGGCTGAGGAAACCCCCCTTTGTGCACAAATTTCATGCACTGGGCCACTAGTTTATAATGAAAAGACATTTTCCTAGACCTGTGGTTGACAAACTACAGCTAATGAGCCACATGCAGCTCTTTGGCCCCTTGAGTGTGGCTCTTCCACAAAATACAACGGCCTGGGCAAGTCTATTTTGAAAAAGTGGCATTAGAAGGAGTTTAAGTTTAAAAAATTTAGCTCTCAAAAGAAATTTCAATCATTGTACTGTTGATATTTGGCTCTGTTGACTAATGAGTTTGCCGACCACCGCCCTAGACTAATTCTTTGGTTCTTGGGCCGGTGTTTCTCAAATCAGGGCTTGCGTGCGGACCTCAGAGTTCCCCATGATCTGCTTTCTCTCATAAAAGGGGGTTACGTACGAATCAAGTTTGAATAAGAAACATGGGTTTGGGGCCCCTGAAGAGCAGGAAATGTGGGCTCTGGATACCCCTCGTCTCTGCTTTTACGGCTTCCCTTCGGCCAGAGTGACTTGCTTTTTCCCGAGGTTGGCAGAACCCTTGGAAACATACGTACCTTTCCCAGGAAAATGAGTCCCTGGGGAGGCTTCGGGCCCCAGGCTCACTCCAGCACCTGTGTTCTGTAACGTAGCCCTAATTGAAATCACATTAACATTATGATTCCATTACGGGGAACAAGAGGCTGGCTGCAGGAACGCACCCCGTGAGGCCTCATCAGCTGGACTGGATCATTTATAAAGGGCTGTGCATCTGCTTGGAGCTCAGTGTTAAGTAAGGCAGACAGGGGCCTATTCATTATTAACAAGGCTTTATGCGTCCGGCCAGGCAGGAGTGCAGCGCTGGCCGCAAGGGGAGTCTGACAGGGGAGAAGCATGAGGGCAACACTGCAAACCCCCGTCTGGCCTGCCTCACCAATGGTGGACCTTGAGATTCCCTGACCGAGGCCTTGTCTGTGGCAGCTCCTCCTACTGATGGGAAAGGCTAAGTAACTTGCCTGAAGTCCCATAACTAATATGTGGTAGAATCAGAATTTGAACCCAGGCAAGTTGGGTCCAGAGCCTCCATGTTTAGCCAAACTGCTATCTACAATCCACCCCTTGGCACTTCCCTCTTCTGCTGGGTTTTGTCCTTGACCTCTCACGGATCCAGCAACTTCAGATCCTTAAGGTTGTGATGTAAAGGAAACGGCTCTGGAAATCAGAAAAACAAACAGAAAATGTTGCTGGAAGGTCGGGTTTTTCCGTTCATTTATTTTATTCGCTGCTCTAAGTACCAGTGTTGTGCCAGGCGCTGTGCTAGGTGCCACATCTAAAAAGGTAAATGAGACCCGGTGCTCGCTCCAGAGGAGCTCAGAACTCCTTGAGCATTTCCTGGTCTCTGTAGAGAGCTTCTGCCCTCAGCATGGTGCATACGTGATCTTATTGACTCCTCGCCTACAACAAATGGATCCTTAATTATAATGGGTTGTGCAAGAACCATAAATGGGAGATTAATAAACTAGAGAGAGTATTCCTCTATAAAGTATAAGTATCAAGACTAAGTACTAAATTAATGAAATATTATTGGAGCCAATATTACATGCTATTTAAGAATAAAGGCTCTGGAACCTGACAAACCTCATTCTAATCCTGGGTTTGCTGCTTAACTGTTATGTTGACCTCTACCATGTAGTTTCCTCTCTCTGTGTCCACCCCTACCTATTCCTTCTGATTTGTCCTATTCTGGGTATTGGGGTGAGGTGAAAGGAATGCAATATGGACATCTTGTATGAATGGGTGTTGTGGAGTTGGCAAACTTGGCTTCAAGTTGGAAAGAAAGTGCTGGTCAGTAGAGGGTAGTGGCTGAGAGGATGAGCTCTGAAGGTTTAGAAAGGCTCTGAGGAATAGCCCTGGTTATTTATCCAAGTCATGGTTCTATTCCAATGACTGTGTAACCCTGGGCAAGTAACTCTATATTAGGACCCTCCATTTCTATTTCTGTGAAATGGGGGCACTGGTAGCACTTCCCTCACAAAGCTATAATGAAGATTAAATGAGATGAGAGATGTAAAGCACACAGCACATGATCTGAGACACGATAAGAGTTAAAAGCAAAATAAAACACTTCAGCTGCCATTTTAGAGAATATCCAGGGGTGATGGGAGCATACTTAGATCTCTACCAGCTGTGTGACCTTAGGCAGGTCTTCCGGTCCATCCAAGCTGCTAAAATGGAGGTAGTAAAGCCAAACTCATGGAATTGAGAGGTAATAACACATGTGGTTATGTTTTGTAAATGGTGCCACCATACACAACTGTGCAATTCTCCTTATTGAGCACTGATTGTGTGTCAGTCCAGAACTCAGATATGGGATAGCGGGAGGGAGACATGGTCTCCTGTTCTCCAGAGGTACCTAAGTAGCTGGAAGAGGTATTGTAGTGACTCAGATCACCCTGCTTGTGTGTGGTATCAACTAGGAATGCAGGCCTTGGAGGGGAGACAGGGAGCTGACTCCTAATGCCCCCAGCATTTTGGGGACAATCTATTCATTGGGTATGAGCACGACCTCACATGTCTTTTTTTCATCGCACATTTTACTGTGTGTGTGTGTTTGTGTGTGCGTGCACGTGTGTGTGAACATTTAAGTTCTACTCTCAGCAAATTTCAATTATACAATACAGTTTTTATCAATTATAGTCACCTTGTTTTACATCAGATCCTCTGACCTTATTCATCTTATAACGGAAAGTTAATACCCTTTTACCAATCTCTCTATCCTTCCCCGCAACCCCTGGCAACCACCTTTCTACTCTATGAGTTTTGGATTCTAAATGTAAGTGACTCCATGGAGCATTTATTTTTGTCTGGCCCATTTCACTTAGCATAACACCCTCCAGATTTATCCATATTGTCACGAATGACAGGATTTCCTTCTCTTTTAAGGCTGAACAATATGCCATTGTGTAATGTAACATTTTCTTGATCCATCCATCCATCAGCGGGCACTGGGATTGTTTCTGAATCTCGGCTGTTGTGAATAATGCTGCAGTGAACATGAGAGTCAGGTATCTCTTTGCGATAATGGTTTCATTCCCTTTGCTTGTATACCCAGAAGGGGAATTGCCAGATCTATTCTTAATCGTTTGAGAGACCTCCATACTGCTTTCCATTGTGGCCGCACCGATTTACAGTCCCACCAACAGTGCAAAAGCGTTCCCTTTTCTTCACATTCTGGCCAGTATTTGTTATATCTTGTCTTTTGTATAATGGGCATCCTAGCAGCTGTGAGGTGATCTCTCATTATGGTTTTGACTTGCATTTCTCTAATGATTAGTGATGTTGAACACATTTCTTCTCTCCATATTCAAACAGGGCAATTTGTTTTCCTTCCAAGATACTGAGGACGCTGATCTTGTCCAAGGAATATTTTTCTGAAAAAACACCCTTAATTATGAGCCTTTTCTAATGTAAGTCCCGAAATCCTAACATGCAACCATGACTGTTATGCTGGGAGGAACCCTAGAGGTGGAAAAACTGAGGCTCAGAGAGGTGAAAGGACTCATTCCATGGTCTGTAGGTGGAGGCTTGGTCCGTGGGTGGAGGCTGCCTGATGCAAGGCTCTAGCTCTCACTCGCCAAGTTGAACTGACCAGTACCCGCTCCCCATCCCAAGGATACATTTCATGACCATGAGAGGCATCATCTCCTGGCATCTCTTACTCCGATAATCAGAGATGAAGGACTGGGATGGGTAGGGATACAGCCTACAACCTCCCTCCCTGATTCAGACCTTACCCTATAGTAGTGACTTTGGGTTATTTAATCTTTCTTCCCAATCTTTTCATGAAACAACAACAACACAGCTCCCTTCTAAATAGTGCTTACTGTCGGTCTGACACCAGACGTGTGTCAGCTCTCCTCTTCTTCATGTTAACCGCCTAGGCCAGTGATTCTCAACCTTTCTAATGCCACAACCCTTTAACACAGTTCCTCCTGTTGTGGTGACCCCCAACCATAGAATTATTTTCGTTACTACTTCATAACTGTAATTTTGCTACTGTTATGAATCGTAATGTAAATATCTGTTTGCTGGTGGTCTGAGGCAACCCTGCTAGCAGTTCAGGTTGAGAACCACTGCAGTAGAGCCTAAGACCATCAGAAACACAGATATTTACATTATGACTCATTTAAAAAATATATATATATATATTTATTGATTGATTGATTGATTGATTCTTCACAGAGGGGAAGAGAGAGGGATAGAAAGTCAGAAACATCGATGAGAGAGAAATCTCAATCAGCTGCCTCCTGCACACCCCCTACTGGGGATGTGCCCGCAGCCAAGGTACATATGCCCTTGACTGGAATCGAACCTGGGACCCTTCAGTCCGCAGGCCAACGCTCTATCCACTGAGCCAAACCGGTTTCAGCTACATTACGACTCATTAACAGCAGCAAAATTACAGTTATGAAGTAGCAACGAAAATAATTTTATGGTTGGGGGTTACCACAACTTGAGGAACTGTGTTAAAGGGTCACGGCATCAGAAAGGTTAAGAACCACTGGCCTAGAAGGTAGACACAGTCAATATGCACATCTTACAGGTCAGGAGACAAAGCTGGGAGAGGCTGAGTAGAGCTAGGTGGTGAATCCAGGCAGCCTTCCCCTAGACTGTCAGCTCAGTTTCCCTTAACGTTCGCCGAGCATTTCCTCGGCAGGTACTGTGTGTGCTAAGCACTGCACACACACGGTCCCATTGAATCCTCCAAATGTCCCTGCAAGGTAGGGACTATTGATGAGATTCTGCAAGAGTAAATGACCCGCCCAGAAATGCATCACTGAAGTGGCAGAGCCGGAGCTTGCACACACCCTCTCTGAGGTCCAAGCCATGCTGTCCACCTCTCCTGCCTGCCTCAGAGGGGCTCCCAGTGACCTTTCTCATGCTGGGGCTGGGGAGGAAGGGCTCCTGACGACAGGGCAAAAGGCCGCTTCATGGGGAAGACAGAGGCAGAACCTCCTTTCAAAGAGACCCAAAGAGCCAGTGGTCCCCCACCAAACTGCCTCTGATTAAAAATAGAGCCAGGGAGCCTGCCTGGCTGCCCAGCAGCTGATCTGAGATCAGAAACCATTTCCAGCAAGCCTGGCTCTTTTAAGTTATTTATCCATCTGCATTTTTCATCATTTGCCATTGATTTGCAAAGGCCCTTCCTGAGAGCCCCCCAGGTGCCCGCCTGGCAGGGTAGCTGGCTCTCTGCCTCCCTCACCCCTGGGGGTCTCCCCTTTTCCTGTAAGGCAGCCCAGCAACAGCTGCCCGCTCAGCGGCTTCCCCACCTGCAGCCTCCCTTACCAGAACTGCCCGGGCCCTGGGGCCTTGGTCCCCTTACTTTCTGATGTAGTGAATCAAGATGGGGCTAGGGATCGGCATGGACCAGCGCCTCAGATGATGTGATGGATGCTGAAGTTGGAGAGTCATGTACTCCAGTGGCCGGCAAACTGATGCTCGAGAGCCACATGCGGCTCTGTTGACTAATGAGTTTGCCAACCACTGACCTGGACTCTCAGTTCCAATAGTTACAGGCTGTTGTTGTTCTTTGTGATTAAGCCCCTATCCCAGTGGTCGGCAAACTGCGGCTCAGAAGCCACATGCGGCTAGCGAGCCAGGGCTTGCCACTCTGTTGACTAATGAGTTTGCCGACCTCTGATGGAGCCATTGAGATTAAGGGGTGGGTTATGGATCCCTTCAGACCTGAGTTAGATGCTGTGTGACCTCGGGCAAAGAGTTTGACCTCTCTGAGACACAATGGGGATAACAGAGTGTCTCCCTCAGAGGGTCACTGTGAAGCATGAGACCAAGCAGGAAGAACAGGGTGAGCCTAGTGAGTTTTGGCAGATTTCCTTATTTATTCTCTCTGTCATTATTAGTAGCATTCTAGCTAAGTCCCACCTGCACTAGGACATTGGGCTGCTTAAGTGAGGGGGGGCAGGGGTACCCAGGGCACCTGTACCAGCTCCGAGTCACACATTTTGTCCCCTCCCAGGGCCCTAGATGGGAACTCAGCCCTGTCAGCTTGAGGGCCTGTTAATGTCATTAGCCACAACCCCCTCCTGCTACACTCAACACCTCCCCTCCCCAGAGCCCCATTAGGCAGCCTGTCTGCTTCTCCCATCAGTGCTGCCCCACATGCTGCCCCCTTTGGGGTGGGGAGGAGTCAGGGCCACTTCAGGTGATGAGTGGAGAGGTGCTGCAGGCCCGGGCTCCAGGCTTGGGAGAGGACCCTGGGAGAGACAGGGAGTAGGTGAGTGAGTGGGGGCTCCTGCTTTTGGTGTTGGACTAGCACTGAGTCTCAGATTCTCATGTGGGTTGTTTGGAGGTTGGAAGGTTGCCTGAGTGGAGAACAAGGTGGGGGCCTCTGACAAGTCCCCCATAAGCCTCCTTCTTCCTTCCCTTGGCCTGAGGGTGTGGGGGCCCTGGGTAAGCATCTTTAAGGACCTTCACTTGTTAAAGTTGATAACTTCTTAGGAAGTGATCACCTTTTTAATTTCCATTTTAAGATGAGAAAACCAGGGAGCAAAGGGATTAAAGAGATTGCCCAAGACTCCCATGGTGGACAGTGGAGGCGGAACTCGAACCCAGAACCTGGGACTGGCTGAAGCCAAAGCATTGCTCTCTGCCTCCCATTCTGCCTTCACCAGAGCAGGCGTGGTCCCTTCCCTCATCCCGTAAAGCTCCCTTGGAGCTTTGAAGAGCTCTAAGACTTGTATTTTTAAAAGCCACGTGAATGCCTTCCAGATAGTTTTGACCTCACTATGGCTCTGAGGTAGGTCATAACTGGTTGATTTTTTTTTTTTGCCACCATTATGATTTTAATGATTCTGAACTGCCCCCATGGTCTAGATCTCTTCCCTGTTTGGGACAGGCCCTTGGGTTCAGAATTTCCATGGCAGGTGAAAGATCAGAGTGAGATGTCCTCTTTGCTCTCACCCTGCCCCAGTCTTATCCCACAAGCCCTCTCCTGGCACAGCAGCAAGGACGGGAGTCAGAACTCTCATGAGTCCACAAGCCACGTTCCTACCACGTTGTTAGGAGGAAGATGAGGCAGAGGGCAGGGATGCTGTGTGGTCCATCTGAGTCTCAGACTCCCAGCCTCCTACAGGGCAGGGGCCACAACCTGGGCAGAGCCAGGCTGTCTGCGTTCAAATCCCAGTGTGGCCACGTGTGAGCTGTGCAACCTTGGGCAAGTCATTTAGCCTTGCCGTGCCTTAGTCTCCCCATCTGTAAAATAAAGGTAATGGTATAAACTGATTGTGAGGGTTGAGTGCATGGCCAGGAAGACATAGTGCTGTGTAAGTGTTTGCCATGGTTCATGGCCTGGTCCCGAGGCATGACCAGCTTCTCTCTTCCACAGACAGAGGCTCTGCAGGTGCAACCGCGAAGAGCTGGACCATGTCCCTGTGCGTCGCCATCTGGAGGCCCTGAGCCATCTGGAGGCTGCTGTGGCTTCAGTGACACCTCACTGCCAACACAGTTTCTGATTCTGAATCAGACCCTGACCAACGCCCACGGAATCCGAGCACCCACTCTCCCTCTTCAGGACTCCAGTTTAGTTTCTTGTCATCACCAGCTGATTTGGACTCAAGTTGTAGCCTCAGAGCAGCCTTCCTGTTGGTTCCCTTCCCTCTCCACGGGCTGAGTCTATGCATCCACGACAGAAGGTTTCTCCTAGTTCTGACCCCGTGGGCCTCACTCTCACCCCCGTCACAGCCCTCCTCCCACTGCCCTCTCTAGAAAGACCAGACTTCCGAATCTTGCTGTTTCTTGCCTTCCTACCTCTCCTCATTCTTGAGTTTCCTTCCATTTTTGTGCATTGAGCAGAGACTACCTCTCCTTCCGGATTTGCTTAGTGCCAGTGACAGAAAAATGCAAAACTCACGAAGCAATAAAGAGAATCTTTGCTCATGAAAACGTCAGCATGTAGGAAGTGTCAACATGCAAGGCCTCAGGCACAGTTGGATCCAGGGGTCATAATTATGTTCCTTGCACTCAGTTCTGGCCATCTCTCAGTTCTGTTTACCTCTGGGTTGTGGAGTCTCACCCTGAAGCCAGAAAACAAGTCAGTATAACTGATTCAGAACACAGACCCGACACCATTGGGGTTCCAGTCCCCACTCTGCCACACACTCGCTGAGTCATCCCGGGAAAACTCCTCAGCTTTCTCTGCCTCAGTTTCCTCACTTGTAAAATTGGCGTAATGTCAGTTGCTGTGTCCTAGGGCTTGTGAGGATTAAACAAGTTAACTCATCTGTGAAGTGCTTTTGAACAATACCAGGATAGGGTTAAGGGTTTCATCAGTGTTAGCTGTGACCAAAACAGCTGGATATTAACTGTTGCTTTCTACAATCAATTCTAGTACTAAAACAGAATATCAGTGCCAACGAACCTTGCCAACATAAAAATAAAGTCACCCAGACTGCAAACCTTAGGAAAGGCTCACTCCCTCCCTCACTTTCCATGGAGGGTCACAGGCAGATGTGGCCTCTAACAGACACATGAAGACACTGGAGTGTATTTTTTAAAAGTTTAGTCCAGAAAAATAAAAAGCAAACTTGGAAACATTGGGGAAATAGAGGATTATTTTTTCTAAATCATTGTTAACCTTATGACTTATTCCTTCCACGAGAAAAGTGTAACCACAAAACGTAAGGCCACATAAATAAACACAGAGCTACAAAATGAAGAGCAGTTGCTCTGCAGGCGCTGCCCTGGAAAGGAGTTCCAACACAGGACTTGGTAGGAAACAAATGGCAGAATAATAGATCCAATATGATCTGGGTTTGTAAAGAACAAAGCGTGTGCTGGGTATTCACCTTGGAGAAGGGCACATGCTACGTTATTGATGGTGCCAGCCCACCTCTGGTTGGTGAGAAAGAATAGACAAAACAGAGAACCCACACTCCTCTACCAGTTGGGGTTCTTTTAGCAGTGAGCATGCGCTTCCTGTAAAGAGAAAATGTGTAAATAAAGGAACGAATTTGAGGCTAACAGGATGATGTTTATTCCCAGCAGGAAGGAGCGTGGCGCCCAGAACCACGGTCCCCCCACTTTCCCCTCCCTTCTGCCTGAGCCTGGGTGGGAATTCCCTCTCTCACTCTGGGACCAGAGCAAATGCCCCGGAGGCGGGGACAGTGGCCCCGATCCCACTCCAGCTGGGCCTTCAAATCCAGGTGGCCACTGCCCAGGAGCTCCAAGAGCAAGGTTAAAGTTATCCTGAGCAATTTCCTGGACCAGCAGTGAGCTGGCTGCTGGGATCAAGGAAGCCTTGTGCTTAGCTGGCCCCACAGAAGGTTCTGGAACCGGAAACAGACAGGGCCAGGCTGGCCCAAACAAGGGGTCTCCTGTGTGTGGTAATATGAAGGGCATATGAAGGTGCTAGCATAAGGGTAACATGAGAGCCTGCTTCCGCAACAGGCCTCCAGTCAGTCATTCACTCGTCGTCAAATGTGTATTGCGCCCCTAACAACAACATCTGAATTCTTACAGCTCCCACAGTGCTCTGCAGTAGCGGGTCTCCGCCCTCTCACACCTCTTATATTAAACACATGTAATACCCTCTTTAATGCTCTGGAATGAACCCCATGAATGCTGTAACTTTCCCACACATATAACTTTTTAAAATATCCATATAGAATGCCCCAACTGTAATATAAAGGAGGAATAAAAAGAACCTCGTGTAAACTAAAATCTCTTTGAACCTGTGCTAAGTGCTCAGGCCCAGCTGCTCTCGAAGACACAGCGGAGTTGTCAGGAGCCGTGACCCCCACAGAGCCGCCGCGAAGGTGACAGACACAGGTGTGCAGAGACGTGGAGTGTTGAGCGGAGACCCACAGTGTCGCCGTCCCAAATTGTGAGCAGCTCCTGGCATGTTCTAAATAAACTAAATATAGGCTTCTCTTGCTTTTGTCTTCAGCGCCACCCCTGGAAAATTCAGTGTCTATTCAAACTGTGCAGAAACACTTTGTGTTTATGTGCAAAGCGGAGTGAAGGTTCAGACCACTGTAATGACACACATCTCTTCTCCCCCGTGTGATGTCCAGCAGGACATAGGAGAGTCACGTGGCTCATGGGACAATTCTCACTGCTCAGGACTGTCCCCCCTTCTGCTCCTCACCTGCCTTCCGCATTCCACTGTCTCCTAAATATAGTGACTCTCCCCACCTGCCCCCAGCTTTATGACAATCCAAAATGCACCCCCATTCATGTCCAGGACATCCCTGGGGACAGTGCCACTCCATTAGATGCATCATTTAGTCATCAACAAGTTGATGGACCAAGTACTAACAGTATCCCCATTTTACAGTGAGGAAACTGAGCGCCCAGGTTGGAGTGGCTGAGCCAGGACCCTCACCAGAGGTGAAGTCCATCCAGTTTGCTGCACTGCCTTCCTCCTGTCCATCAGCCCTGGGCTGGCATTGAGGACCCAACTATGAAAAAGGCATCCCTCCTGGGGACAGCAACACTCAGACCCCTCCCAGCATGGTGAGGAAGTAGATGGAGAAACGCGCAGAGAGCAGTGGACATGCAGCAGAGAACTGCCCACAGACGAAGAGCTCCAAAGGTAAGGGAGGTGGAGGAACCGTGAGGAACGGCATTCTGGGTGGGGGTGTGCAGGGGTTTTTCCTCTCTTTTCCGCGTCCAGCGTGGAGAGAGAGTTTGAGTCCAGTTTCTGAGTAGAGGAGCTAGCGATTGAAAAATAAAAAAATAGAAGAGAAAATACGGAAGTAGAAATGAAAATAGCTGGGGCTGGGTAGAATCTCTGTTCTCTCTAACGGAGAGACAGGATCTCAAACCCAAACAGCAGCAGTTTATTTATATTCCAAAATACAAAGGGGTTTCAACGAAAAACTTAGAATCAAAGGCGTTTCCGAGGGCCCAGGTCCTATTCATTCCCCCATTCCGGAGGCTAGGCTGGATTTATATTTCAAGGCCCTCTCCCCGACACCCAAGGCAAAGTTAAGGCCAAGCTGATAACACATTCAGCCTTGTTGGTGGATGTGTTTTCCAAGATGCTGCTCTGCCTGGTGCCTTGGATTCAGCCGACAATGATTTAAAGAATGCTCAGCCAAAACTGGTTTGGCTCAGTGGACAGAGCGTCAGCCTGTGGACTGAAAGGTCCCTGGTTCGATTCCGGTCAAGGGCATGTACCTTGGTTGCGGGCACATCCCCAGTAGGGAGTGTGTAGGAGGCAGCTGATCGATGATTCTCTCTCATCAATGTTTCTAACTCTCTATCCCTCTCCCTTCCTCTCTGTAAAAACTCAATAAAATATATTTTAAAAAAAAGAAAAAGAAAAAGAATGCTCAGGTGCCTTGCCTGGGGGAGGCCCTCCACAGGGTGGGGAGTGGGGAGGGGTGCGGCATGAGTAAAGACACAGAGGACAGAGGAACATAAATAAATGCTCCTTGCGAGGGGCTTAGGATGGTGCGGGGACATGGGCCTGGGCAAGCGGCCTGTGATGACTTTGGGAAGCACCCAGGAGGCCCAGGGAAACAGTGTGGTTTTAATTGAGCAGGCAATGGGGAGCCATGGGAGGCTTTAGAGCAGGGCAGCTACATGACAGTGTTGGTGTTAGGGAAGAGGCTGAACTAGAGGGTGGAACCAGGGAAGTGATGTCTGGACAGCCCAGGCCAGGGCTGGAGGCAGGAACGTGATGACAGAACCAATTCGGAGGCAGAATTCTCAGCTGCATGACCGATGGCCCGGAGGGCCGGGGAGGAAGAGCCTCAGTGACTTGGGAAGCAGGAATGAATGGCTGGAGGAGAAACAAGTTCGAGCCCAACTGTGGTCTGAATCCGGACACTTTGATTTTGAACTCTTTCTCCCCACGCGCCTCTCCACCTGCTGCTCCCTCACGTTCCTGCCTCTAGCCCTGGCCTGGGCTGTCCAGACATCACTTCCCTGGTTCCACCCTCTAGTTCAGCCTCTTCCCTGCTCCCTGGGATTGTTCTAACACCAACACTGTCATGTAGCTGCCCTGCTCTAAAGCCTCCCATGGCTCCCCATTGCCTGCTCAATTAAAACCACACTGTTTCCCTGGGCCTCCTGGGTGCTTCCCAAAGTCACCGGTCTTCGGGATTTCACCGTGGCCTCAGCTGCTAAATGTCTCCTCCTGAGAGAGGCCACCCAGCCGCTGTGTCTGGAGCAGCCTCCCTCTGTTTTCCCGTCCTCACACTCTGCTGGTTCCCCTGTGACACGCGTCCCAGCTGGCCATTGGTACTGCTGTTGTCCTGCTTGTCCTCTGTTCCCATAGAGAGCCGGGATCCTCCCTATTTGGGCTCACTTCTGTGTCCCCGGGGCCTAGCAATGTGCCTGGTGCATAGCAGGGGCTTGAAAATGTTTGTTGGTGAATACATGAGATACTAGAGGGCCATCATGGGAGAAATGCCCAGGAGCACACATATGCCCCTGCTGCCTGCCGGAAAGCCACCATTTGGACTCTTTGCTTTGATATCAGCCCTGCCCCCTCTTTACCTCAAGATCCTCTTTAAAGTCACAGAGGGGAGGTGGGGATATTAGCTCTTAGGTCTGAGCCAGCAGCTAGGAAGGGCTGTGTCAGGCTCTTATGGAAGCCTGGGGTAGGGGTCTCTGTGGACCTTTCCCCATTTGCTACAAGAGGACAGTGGGAGGGGCTCCCTCTATCCCTGCTGTTTGTGTGTGTGCGTGTGCGTGTGTGTGTGTGTGTGTGTGTGTAGCCCTGGTCTTTCCTGGAAGCCAGAGGCAGGATGCCAGACTGCAGGCTTTGTTTCCCAAGCAATTCCCAGGCCCAGGGGAGTGAGCCTCAGGCCTGAGCTCAGTAAGTCTGAGATGCACCCGCAGTCCAGCCCCTGTGCTGCTCAAGGTCCTGCTGGCCCAGCCTGGAGCCCCCTTTCCCTCCCCACAGAGCTCATGAAGGGATTGTCTGCCTCAATAATGAAAGTCATGCTGTGACCTCCATTGTCCCCCTTAATTCTCACCCTGATGGGCACACCCACTGGCGCTATTCCACAGATATGGAAACTGTGTAATGCATGGGGGGCTGTGACTCGCCCAAGAATGAGAGTAGGCAGAGGTAACTCACGTGCTCTTTAGTCATGCAGCAGCAAGCCTCGTCATCATCATCCCAGCCCCACGTTTGGGCATCATTTGGGCATCGCATGTCTAGGCGGCCATCCCTCTGCCAGAGAGAACTGGCCAGATGGGGGGCTCTCTGTCCCTGAGCAGTGCATCCTAGCCTGGAGCCTCTGAGAGCCTTGTTCCCACTATTACAAGCGCTCACAGGAGGGTCTGCCTTTTCCTCCCTATCTCCTTGGGCAGGAAACTCATCCAGGAGAAAGATAAGGAGAAAAGAAAGGAGGGGGAGGTCTTTGTGGAGCCAGGGCTAATACCTCCCACACATAAGGCAGAAGAATGGAAGGAAATGGCCAGAGAGATGCAAGTGTCCGTGTTGGTGGTGGAGGGGGATTGGGGGGCGGGGGGGTGTCGGCTATAAATAACCGATCTCCAGGATCCCAGGAGAGGGACAGAAGGACTTGAGGCCAGAGGTCTGGTCTCTGTAGCTGGGGGTGGGGGCAGTTGTCATTAGTGTTGGCCTGGGTTTCAGTTGTTATTAGTGTTGGCCTGGGTTTCAGATCGAAGGGCCAACAGAGGATAACGGTAAGACCTGGAACCCTCCCCCTGGCCTCCTACTTGAGGTAGCTGCTCTGGCCTTACAGTTGGCCAGGCAGGTTGTGCATTCTTGCATCTTTCAGGCAT
This sequence comes from Antrozous pallidus, assembly GCA_027563665.1. Classification (NCBI taxonomy): domain Eukaryota; kingdom Metazoa; phylum Chordata; class Mammalia; order Chiroptera; family Vespertilionidae; genus Antrozous; species Antrozous pallidus. The sequence continues at coordinate 15,456,439 of CM050520.1, forward strand.
TCTTAAAGGCATCCATCTACCCACCCATTCAGTCAGTCATCCCACCAACCATTCATTCACTCCCTCCCATCTATCCATCTACCCAGCCTGCCTCCCCCTGCCCCTGAGCCTTTCCATTTGCTGTTCCTTCTCTCCACAATGCTCTTCCTTTCCACGTCTCCTTGCTAACTAGTCCTTTAGGAGCTGATAGCCTGACTGATTCTCTGGATATTTTCCTTCTGGTGTCAAGATAGCTGTCACACTTCCAACCTTACACTGTTGAAGGCAGAAAGGAAGGCGGGGGTTGGGCATGACTTGGATAGCCAATAAACAGTGTCTGCCACAGAGATTAGAAAACTCTGGAATGTCCTCTATTTTTACCCACCCCCCTTTTAAATCACCTATAAGCTACCAGGTCCTATTCATTTTAATTCCATAAAGTCCTTTCAGTTGTTCCTTGCTTGTCATTCCTTTTATATGGTCTTTGTCAGGACTAAGCCATGAAATAGCCTCCTAAATGGTCTGTCAGGTGCCTATAAATCCCCCTTCATCTGGTGAAGTTCACTGAATCCCTATGCTGTGGCAGGCACTGATCTAGGCACTTGAGATATTTGATGAACAAAACAAGCCTTGCTCTCATGGAGTGTATACACTGAGTGGCCAGATTATTATGATCTCTGAATGCATAATATCTGGCCACTCAGTATATAGGCCCAGTGCATGAATTCGTGCATGGGAGGGTCTGGCCAGCCTAGCCAGCGAGAGGGGACATGGGTAGTTGGCTGGCCTAACTGTTGGTCGAACTCCTGGTCAGGGGGACAATTTGCATATTAGCCTTTTCTTATATAGGATATACACCGAGTGGCCAGATTGTTATGCATTCAGAGATCATAATAATCTGGCCACTCAGTGTATTGTCACAGAAGGAGAACAACAGTAAATAATAACCATAACAAATAAGGATGTTTCTAGATGTGGGATGGTGATTATACTATAGATCAGGATCAGAGAAATCAGAGAGGATGGTACAATTTTAAATTTGGTGGCTGCTATGGGTTGAATGGTGTCACCCCAAATATTTCATTCATTGAAGTCAATATGTCTCTCTCTCCCTACCCTCATACCTGAAGATGTGGCTTCATTATAGTTTTTGTAGTTAAAATAAGGTCATATGAGTCAGATGAGCCCATACTGGCTCATTATAAATAAAAGGATAGTTTGGACGTATGTAGAGGGAGAATGCCATGTGAATAAGAAGGCAGGAATTTACAAGCCCAGGAATATCAAAGATGCCAGCAAAGCATCAGAAGCTAGAGGGGAGCATGGAACAGATCCTCCTCCCACAGCCCTCAGAAGGAACCAACCCTGGCCTCTGGCCTCTAGAACTGAGACCATCAGATTTGTTGGTTAAGCCATCCAGTTTGCATCACCTTCTGTGGCAGCCTAGGAAATGGGTACAAGAATCAGGTAGACCTCATCGAGAAGATGGCTCTGAATTAGGATGTGAAGTGAGGGTATTTGGGGGAAGAGTACACCAGGCAGAGGGAAAGCCAGTGCCAAGGCCTTGAGGCAAGACCTTGCCAGAGCAAGGAGGCAGAGTGTAGTAAGTGTAGGACACAGAGTTGTAGGAGAGGAAATGAGAAAGGTGATTAGCTGAAGGGTAGATCAGGGAGGGACTCAGGCCATTGAAAATAGACTTTGTGTTTTTGTTTTTTAAATCAAATATGTTCATTTATTTTTATTTTGAGAGAGAGAGAGAGAGAGAGAGAGAGAGAGAGAGAGAGAGAGAGAGAAACATCAATGTGGTTTCCTCCCATATGTGCCTTGACCAGGGATCCAACCCAAAACCTAGGTATGTGCCCTAACCAGGAATTGAACCCACAATCTTTTGGTGCATGGGACTCCACTCCCACCAATTGAGCCACCTGGCCAAGACAAATAGATTTGGGCTTTTACTCAGCATGAGGTAGAGTCATCACAGAGTTTTGAGCTGGAAAGTGGAATGATCTGACTACGGTTGCTGTACAAGAGACTTGCAGTGGGGGAGGTAATGGGAGAGGAAACAGAAAGTTAGGGACTATTGCAATAGCCCAGGCAAAAGATGACAATGTCTTGGATGAAGGTGGTGGTGTTGGAGCTGGGGAGAAGCGGTTGGATTCCAGGCACATTTTGAAAGTTCAGCTAACAGCATTTCCTGACAGATCAGAGTTAGGGGGTGAAAGAGATGAGTCAAGGATGACATCAGGGTTTTTGGCCTGAGCAACTGGATGGATGGAGTTGCCATCCACTGAAGAAAGGAGGACGTGGCTCTTCCTGCTTCTTGCTGGTTTGGGGGAAGGAGGGGAAGATCAAGAGTTCAGTTCTGGACCTGTTAACTTTATAACAGGGGTGGAGAACATTAGGCCCCCGGGCCATATAAGGCCCTCAAAAATCACTGGGTTTGGCCCTGCCAAAGGCATTAGGGGTAAGTTAATTAAATGTTGGTCCAAATATAGCAGGCTAATTTTTAAGTTGATAATTTTGTGTGGCCCAAGAATGATGTTATAAATATCCAAATGGCCCTGGGCAGAAAAAAGGTTCCCCACCCCTACTTTACAAATTCCAACTCCCGGTTCATCTTCAAAACAGTTGCCAGAGTGATGATTCTTTAAAAAGCAAACAAATAAATGAATGGAAAAAAAATAAACAAATAAACCCTAGTTGGCTAAGGCATGAAGTCCCAACTTTTTAGCAGGGGTGGAAGGGTCTTTAACACATGCCCAAACACATGTCCCTAACACTTTCCCCTCAACCCCCTCCATTCTCCTTATGCCTCCAGCCTCCTGTGAGTCCCTTGCAATTCATTTGCTCACTCATTCAATCAGCATTTGTTTGGCATTTATTCTGCCAGACACCGAGTCAGGCATCAAGGCTATGGCTCTCATGGAGCTCCCTGTTACCAACACTCTCACATTCTCCCATACCCCAGGACCTTTGCACAAGCTGTCATTTGCCTCAAATTACAGTCACTCTCTTTCTCCTACACCTTTTCACCTTCTAAGTTCCCGTCCTTTCCTCTGGGACACCTTTTCTGACGCCCTAGGCTCAGGGAGGTTGGCATTTCAAGCTCCATTACAAATAGACTTTGGCTTTTACTCAGCATGAAATGGAGCCATCATCTGTGGGGGCTTCTCAAAGGCAGGGATCTGTCTTTATTCAGCCCTCTTTCTCCAAATGTTTGAATGAATGAGTACTTGGATAATTGAATGGATGTCTACGGATTCAGCAGCTTTGGCCTAAGTCTGACTCATACTTGGCTAATGGTGTCCTGAGATGAACTGGCTAGGGTTTCACTTCTCTTTTCAAGGAAACTACCAGCAATGCCATGTTGATAACTCTATGGCTTTGTAAAGCATTGTGGTGGGTTCTTCAAGCTGAAGTCCCCTGGAGAGGAGCAAAGAGAACTGTTGAGGAGGAGCACAGGAGCCAGAGAGGTGTTTTGGTCCTAGTGAGTCCAAGCCACCAGTGCCAGCCATCCCCTGTGGCCTCTGAGGAGAGTGAGGAAACCGTGGCAACCAAGCACTAGAGCCAGGAATGGGATGGAGGCAGGCCCACTGAGGGGCCTACAGGCCAGGCTGGGCTCCAGGGCCACTCTGAGTATGTGTCAGAGTAGGGGCAAAGGGGGAGGGAGGTAAAGGGTAGTCCAGAGACCAGAGGGTGGCCTGGCTGTGGGAAACCGGCATCTGTAAGGCATAGATAGATTCAAGGTCCTGAGCTGGAGAACTAACTGCCCTTGTTAGTTCAGCAGAAGATTCTCTGGGCGGAAGCTCCTTCTCTGAGAATCAGGAAAGAGAGACAGAGTAAGAGTAAGGAGAAACACACTGATAAAGGAGAGGAGGGATGGGAGGAGGGGGAGAGTGCTGACAGAAGGCAGAAAGAAAAACAATGGTGGATGGAGAGGCAAAGGGAAAGAGCTAATAAGAGATGCAGAATGAAAGGAAAAAGAGACAGTAAAAGAGAGAGGGAGAAATAGATACAAGAAGCTGGGAGGCAGAGATAAACAGAGATAAAAATCAATGAGAGGGGAGAGAGCACAGAAAGAATATAGATGAGAGATAAGAAGAGCAAATAAGGAGAGAGAGAGAGAGAGAAAGAGAGCGAGAGAGAGAGAGAGAACCAGAATGGTGAGAGAGAGAGAGAGAGAGAGAGAAAGAGAGAGAGAGAGAGAACCAGAATGGTGAGAGAGAGAGAGAGAGAGACAGAGAGAGAGAGAGAGACAGAGAGAGAGAGAGAGAGAGAGAGAGAGAGAGAGAGAGAGAGAGAGGAAAAATGTCAGAAATGGAGATGGAGATTGGCAGGAAAGAGGAAATTATTGGATTGGCAGAGAGGTGGGCTAAGACACAGTGGCGAGCCCCAGTCCTGCCTCATGAAGGACTTTAGACCCCTGCCATGTGATGGACCCAGAGACAGCCTGGTCTGCTCCAGGAAAGGTCACAGGACTCTGCCCCTTTCCTTCCCAGGAGAGTGGCCAGGCAGGGTGTCCCAGGCCCAGCTGTCTCAGCAGCTGCAGCAGCTGCAGGAGCAGCAGCAGGTTGGCTGCTGGAAGGTTTCCTGGTGGCGGCTGCACCCCCAGGGTCCTCCATATGTCCTGTGCATTTGTCAGCGAACTGCCTCCAAACTCCAGCTTCGTGTTCACACCCAGGGCGGATGGCGTCTATTGTTGGGGGAAGGAAGCTGGCAGTGTTTTACATTTCAAGGTGGTGTGGCCATATTTGCAGATTGAAATTCCCAGGCACCCTGCAGTTCCTGCTCAATGGAAAAATAAAAGCTACTGTTTTGCCTCCCAGAGATAAATTCTTCACAGACAGTGGTGGGACTTAATGTACTTTATTTCTCCTGAAGACAAATGAGGACTATGGAACCCAATATTTCTTTTTGCTTTGACTGCTGGGAAACTCAGAGCTGAATTGCAATGATTAATGCATTTTTAACCAGCTTCTACAAGGGGATACTTAATATAAAATCTATGGATTCCATAGGCTTTCTAAAGCCCCTGAAATTGTATGCAAAATTATTGTCTTAGTCTGCTCAGGCTGCTATAACACAATACCATAGGCATTTTTCCTCACATTTCTGAGGGCTGGAAAGTCCAAGATCAAGGTGCCAGCAGATTCAGTATGTGGTGAGGGTCCTCTTTCTGGTTCTAAAAGGCTGCTTTCTTGCTATAGCCTCACATGATGAAGAGAAGAAGATCTGGTGGTGTCTCATTCTCTTCTTATAAGGGCACTAATCCAGTCCTGGGGGCTCCACCCTCATGGCCCTGTCTAACCCTAATCACCTTCCAAAGGCCCCATCTCCTAATACCATTGCCCTGGAAGTTAGGGCTTTACATATGAATGGGGGGGGCAAAAACATTCAATCCACAACAATTATGTGTATATTTTTCTGGGGAGGGAGGTCTTCAGCTCCCTGAAGGTTCTCAAAGATGTTTGTTACCTTTATTTGTTTACTTATTTTAAATATATGTTTAGTTATTTCAGAGAGGAAGGGAGAGGGAGAGAGAGATAGAAATATCAATGATGAGAATCATTGATCAGCTGCTTCCTGCACATCTGGATGGAGCCCACAACCCCTTGACTGGAATCAAACCTGGAACCCTTTAGTCCTCAGGCCGATGCTCTATCCACTGGGCAAAATTGGCTAGTGCAGTTACCTTTGAAAGGTTAGAAAAAAGGGGGGCAGTCTGGATTAAGCTTACAATATTCTGTCTATTGGGTCAAGCCACATTCAGTCACCCCCTTTTGCAGAGGCTGATGGTAGTCCCTCTCCTCTTCCTCTATAGTAACACAACTGTGGGCTTGCACATAGCTGCCCAGGTAGACTGTACTTTCCATCCTTCTCTACACCTGGACATGGCCATTGAGCAAGTGCTGACCAAAAGGCTATGAGTGCAAGGTATGATGCTAATCACAGGCCAAGCCTTAAGATACTGGGTGGACCTGTTCTACATTGTCTTCCCCCATTCCAAAGGCTAGAACCTGGAAATGCTAGGAATCTATTTTCCAAAGACTATGAATACAGTGAAAAAGCAACTAGAAGGGACCTATCAATCTTGGAGCTACTACATGAAAGAGAAATACATTGCTATAGTATGTCACTGTATTTGGGGATCTCTTTGTTATAGCAGTTGAGCTTTATGCTATCAAATGGCCATTCTTGAGTTCCCACAGCAAAATCACACATTTTGAGCCACAGTCACCTAGTTCCTGGGGATATTTAGCATCATGTGAAGGTGTCCCTGCCCCCATCATGACCACTCAGAGGGCCTCTGCCCATAGCTGGACTTGCAAGCCTTGTAGTCCTCTAGCTCTTCCAAATCTTTCTTTCCACAGTGATGTCCAGGCACAACCCACTGGGCCCTCACTCATGTACCTACCCTGGGCCCTCTTCTGAGTACCTGGCTTTCCAGGGTTCTGTCTGAAATGGCAGTGTCATGGTTGAGGGCACAGCTTTGGACTCAATGTGCCTCTGGCCAAATCCTGACTCTGTTCTGCATAAACTTTGTGACCCCAGGGAGCTCATTTGACCCCTCTGACCCCTAGTCTCTTCATATTTCAAAGGAGGATGATAAATAATCCCAATTACACAGGACCCATGTGAAGCTGACATGAGCAAAGGCACATGAAGCTTAGAGAGTATGTGATAGCACCAGTAGTCATTGCCACTGTGGTCACTTTACATCCAATTTTTCCACTCGATGGACAACTGTCCTCCATGGGGCCTCCTCCTCTGACTTCCTAACCCTAAGTCCCCAGGAGTCTCTCCCCCTATGGCCAGTCCACACCCTGAATTATCTAATACTGCAAAACAGGTCACTCCCACAGTTAGTGGCATAAAACAATACTCACACACAGCTCTGTGAGTCAGGAACTCATGATGTTTGGCTAGATTGTTTTGGTTTGGGGTGTCTTCTGAAGTCATAGTCAAGATATCAGCTAGGTTTGCAGTCATCCGAAGGCTTGACTGAGGCCAGAGGCTCTGTTCCCAAGATGGCAAACCCACATGGCTGTTGGCTGGAGGCCTCAGTTCCTCACCATGTGGACCTCTTATCATGGCACTTTGTTTCCCTAGAGCGAGGAGAGAGAGAGAGAGAGAGAGAGACTTAAGTGCCTTTCCTGGTCTAGTCCCAGAACTCACAAGCCATCACTTCTGCCATAAGCAAGGTGGAAGATGGAAGGTGATGATCTAATTAATACAGGGGGTGAGGGGAGAGGTCAGGTTAGGCCTGGTAGATCACTGTTAGGTCTTCAGCTTTTTCTTGAAGAAGTAATAAGGACAAATGCAGGCCTTCCCTTTGATCAATATTCCCTCTGGTTCTCATTGGAATGTGTCAGTTGTGGGTGGTCAATGGGATTGCCTAGTAGAAGTGAGGACCCCTGTGGATAACAGTGAGAAAAGGCCTGGATCATGGTCTCTGGCAAGCCACAGGTGGCCACATGTGAAGAGGCAGGGGTCCTAAACCCAGGTGCCCCCTGTGCCCAGGACCCCCAGCACTGACATCTTTGCTCTTCAATTTCTGAGCCCATCAGAGAAAGTTCCTTCTCAGACCTAGAGTTGGCACCATGTGCTGTGCATGACTTGGCCAGTGGCTCCCTAGGAACCAATCTTTCTTCCTTTCTTCTTTCCTTCCTCCTTCCTTTTTTCCTTCCTTCCTTCCTTTCCTGTATATTTTTATTGATTTCAGAGAGAAAGGGAGAAGGGAGAGAGAGATAGAAACATCAATGATGAGAGAGAATCATTGATTGGCTGCCTCCTGCACACCATCTACTGGGGATCGAGCCTACAACCTGGCAAGTGCCCTTGACCAGAATCGAACCCGGGACCCTTCACTCTGCAGGCCTATGCTCTATCCACTGAGCCAAACCAGCTAGGGCCCTAAGAACCTTTCTTTTAAGAGTGAGAGCACATTACTAAGAATTACACAGGACAATCCAGGCATAAGCAGGTTCCTAAGTGGGGGTGGGATTGGGGTGGGGGTGGACAACAGGTGAGGGGCAGAGAAGACAGGAAAGAGAGAAGCATTTATGCGGATTTAGAAGGGCTGAGCTGGAGAGGACTCATGGCTCATGTCATCCAACCCAGAGCACTCAGAAAGGGCAGAGCCTTGTCCAGGCCATCAGCACATCACCAGCAAAGTTGAAACAAACATTCTGATCTATTGCTGTCCAGTGTCTCTGAGCCCCATGGAGTCCTCTTAGCAATTCTTGTTCATTTGTTTTGGGAGGCTGTGGTTCCAGGGACCAGGCTGTGGAAAGTGAGGTACAGATCGTTCAGTGGGTTTTTATCTCAATAAAGTGTTGTTGCTCTCCTTGGCTGGGCCCGTTAGGAGGTGAGGCGATTCCCACTATTCCTGTAGGTGGGCCCTGGGACTCTTTGCCCATTTTGGAAGGTGAGGATGGACTGGGTCACCTTTGCATCCACAGGGCTGCCTTCTCTGTGACCTGAAAGTGCCATGAAAGCCAGGGTTGCATCTGCTGGGGTCACTATTCTTCACCCAGCAGAGCCCCTGGTGAAAAAGGTGCTCCCCTAAAACACTGGCTAGATGAATGGAACCTCTGGTTTGAGGGATTATGTCCTAGAATGTACACTGTTTCTCTGATAACAGGTGCTCCATGGTGCGGATAATCAGAATAAGATCTTTTTGGCCAGAGAAGATATGCTATTCAACATTTTTCCCTTTAGAGGATTTACTCTCCTAATTTTTTTTTTTTTTTTTGTTTTTTTTTGTTTTTTTTTTGCTAAAGGTAATTTTTACTGATCATTCAATTCATCTCTTCATCCACTAGATATTTATTGAGCCCCTACCAGTTGCTAGGTGTTGTGAATTCAACACTGGACAGGGCCACCTCGAAGTGCCTGGCTCATGTGCACTCAGTCACGGGCTACTGTGACCTTCTATGTTGCAATCCTCTGAGGAGACCCAGTGTCTTGTAGCAAAGGTCAGCTTCTTAAAAAATGGAGCCTCTGAGCACACATTCCGGGGAGCTTTGTGGAGTTAAGCTGTTTATGCTGGGGAAGCATTTCTAAAAACTGCACATGGGGCCTTCCGCCCACCTCAGATTGGCTCTGGCTCCTGTGTAACCAGGGAATAAATCAGGCACAAGCCTGCCTCTCGGTTTATTAGAGGTTTTCATGTTTGGAATACAAAGCCAGGAATCAGGCAGGCAGTTGCAGCGAAGAAAAGCCTGGGAAAAAGAATCACTGGAAGGAGAGAAGCGGACAGCTGGACTAATGGGCCTTGGCCCTGGTTCGGCTGCAGATCAGCGGGTGAACTTGGCTGCCCCTTCCCCGCTGTGATCTGTAGGTTCCGCATCTGCGAGGAAAGTCGGCTGGGAAAAGGGCTTTTGATAAGTGAACTACTCCCCTCTCCCTCTCTCCTGCGCGGCCTTACTCCCAGTCTTCCTTCACACATCCTCTTTTGTCAGCATGCTAGACGGAGGTCAGCAGGCATCTCCGTCAAAAACAGGAACAAGTCGCAGGAAAGCTGATCGCTGCCCAAGGCTCGTTAACGCAGGGACGAGACACAGCCCGTATTTTTTTGGTGGAAGGGTCTTGAGGGTCAGTTCACATACTGGCACACGAACTGGCTGTTCCCATTAAATGAGTCAGTTGAAATGTGAACATTAATTTGATTAAGTGAGTCAGCCTCACTCTGAAAAATAAAAAGATGCCATTAGTCAGTGTGGACGTGTACCCCCAACCCCCCGAAACACACACACACACACACACACACACACACAGACATGTTTGCACACAGACACACATATATACACATAAGCACAAACATGCACACATGCAAGCACTGACATGTACCCTTACACACACACACACACACACACACACACACATACACACACACACACACAGGCATGTTTGCACACAGACACACATATATACACATAAGCACAAACATGCACACATGCAAGCACTGACATGTACCCTTACACACACACACACACACACACACACAAGCACAAACACATACACACTCAAAGTAGTGGGCTAGTCAATCATCATGTTCCTTCCGTCACCAAGGCCTGGTGATCTCCATGATGGGAACTAGGATCCCAGTGCACGTAACAGGGTGTGCGATGGTTAGTTGCTCCCATTTAACAGATGGGGAAGCAGATACAATGGGATAGTGCTATTAGAGGCAGCCAAAGTGGTTAAGAGCTCAGGTTTAGGGGTTGATTGCCCGAGTTTGAATCCCTGCTCTGCCACTTAGCTGTGCATTTGTCAAATTACCTAGCCATTCTGTGCCTCAATTTTCCCATCTGTGAAATGGGGATAATGATAGTAGTAAATATTCAGAAAGTTCTTAGCAAAGCACTTGGGACATAGTAAATGCTCTGTAATATTAATGAAGCAGGAACCCCTTTTCTAAAGAGCGGGAGAGCCTCTGGAGTCCACCATCTTGTGCACCTGTTTCAGGGACAGCAGGCACAGAGCACACTCGTTGGTGAGAACTTGAGGCAAGTCCTTTCTTTTGAGCCTGGTCACCTTGATGTGCATGTGTGGATGTGGCGGCCAAATTGGGGGAGCAAAGAGGGAGAGGGGTCCTAGTGTCCTACAGCTGCCATAATAAAGAACCACAGACCAGACGGCTTAAAAGAACAGAATGTGCTGGTCTCACATTTCTGAAGCTGGCCGTCTGAAGGCAAGGTGATGGCAGGGACACGCTCCTTCTGGGATTCTGGATAGCATCTCCTCTTGCCTTGCTAGCTTCTGATGGTGGCCAGAAACCCTCAGCATTCTTGGCCTTGCAGCCGCACCAGTCCAACCTCTGCCTCCATCATCACATGACTTTCTCTGTGTGTCTCCACACTGTCTTCCCTCTGGTCTGTCTGTGTACAGGCTTCCTTTTTTTTATTATTAATAAGGACACCAGTCGTATTGGATTAGAGCCCACCCTAATGATCTCATCTTAACTATATCATCGACAGAGACACTATTTCCAAATAAGGTCCCATTCACATTTACTGGGGGTTAGGACTTCAACAGCCTTTGGGGGAACACAATTCAATCCATAGCAGAGGGAGAGGGAAGGACAGTGGCAGGAGAGAGGAAGAAGAGGTTGGAGAGAGCCAAGGAGTAGGAGCCACCCTTGCTGACTCACAGCCCTGTCATGTCACCGCAGGTGGAGGTCTGCCCTGGAGCCTGGAGATGGCCTAGCGTGGATCCAGGTTCCTTAGTCCCACTCCGCAGCTGATTGGCACCATAAGACAGACATCCAGTGTAATGATCAGGAAGAGGACTAGTCTTCTTGTAACCACGCCGCAAGCACCTCAGTGGCCTGAGGGCCCTGCTTGACTCCTTGAGGGGCACTTAGTGGGCAGCCCTTCCTGGCTGGAGAGACCCCATAGACTGGTCACCTTTCCTTTGTCTCAAAAGTCATGGCACTGAAGTCAAAACATCTGGAGTTCTTTCTAGCTCTGACCCTGAGTCACTCCACCTCGCCACCTCTCTGAACCACACTTTACTCACCTGTAAAATGAGGACAATGCTAAAAACCACGGGGCTGATGGGAAGAATTCACCAAGCAACATTGAGATAAGATAGAAAACCTGGACTGGAACACAACTGCCTGGGTTTTCAATTTCAGCTCTCCCACTCACCACCCAGGTGATCAAGGACAGATAACAGACAGCCTCAGTTTTCCCCTCTGTAAAATGGGTATAATAATGGAACCTTTCTAATAGCATTCTTGGGAGGAATAAACAGAGGTACAATGTTTAGTGAAATGCTGGAATTTAGTAAGAGCTCAATAAAGTTCTTGGCTATGGCCTTTGTAACTTTGCTTCCCTCTGAGCACATAGTAGGCTGCCAATGTTTCATCTATCAATGAGACTTGGTCTACAAGGGAAGTAGACACCACTATCTTGAATGCGTATTGTGTGCCTTCAGTAGGCACTTTACATGTGTTGTTTCGATTCACCACCCCAAACCCCAAAATGTAGTTACTACCTACATTTTGTGGAGGAGGAAACTGAGCTCCAGGCCGGTCAAGTGACTTGCTCAGGGTCCCAATGACCTGAGGTTTCAGCCCATGTCTAATCTGCCCCAGACAAAAGCAACATCCTGCTGTTGCCTGAAAATGGATCTTCATCACCATTACTCCCATAGCAACGCAGATGAGAGATGTCCTGGACAGAAGAGCCCTTGGCCATGACCCTACCCCCTGGGGCTTTCTGGAGCAACTCCTAGATGTTGTCAGAGGCCCCTGCTTGACCAAGCAGGGGCCTCCCATTTCTTTCTCTTTGGGAAAACAGAGAACATAAGAGGCTCTGGGGTTGAGAGCAGAGGTGTGGGCACTAATAGCAGAGGAGAGGCATTATTCGGGAGCAACTGAGGATCACAGAGCAGAAAATAAGGCAGAAGGATTGATCCAAAGAACATTGATGTGGGACGCAGGACCCAATCTCCCCTAAACTCTAAAGTCAACTTGCTGGAGGATCTTCAGTAAGTTACCCCTGCCCACTCCCAGCTTAACCTTACTGTTTTCACCTGTAAAATGGGAGAGCTGTTGTACAAGATGAGTCTTAAATTTGAAATCAACTGATGATGTGGATGGTTCCCCATCAGTCATTCAAATGAAGGCCAGGACCATGCACATTTTTGGTTCTTCCTCAGGTGTGGATGTCCAGGTTAGAAGCTGGTTCCTGGCCCACAGTGGTGGCTTTATAAATACTTGCTGCATGACTGAGTTGTACAGGGAACCCCTAGGTTCCAAACTCGTAGCTCCACATGGGTGATAAAGGCTATTTAAACAAAGACATATATCTGTTACACCCTTTCTGGTTTCAAAGCCCCTTTGCAGACTTCATCTCTCTCAACATTTACAACGGCCCTGTGGGGTAGGTGTTAGCATCTCCTTTTACAAAAGAGGAGGGAGGCTCAGAGAAGTTAGGCCACTCTGCCAAGGCCACACAACCAGAATGTTCAATGTCAGGATGGGCCCAGGACTCCTGACCTCTTCCCTGCTCACCCTTCTCACCTTTTCTCATGAACATATTGTCCTGATGGAAGTGAAAGTAGAGATGTTTGGATCTCTATTCTCGATTTGCTGGGTGATGTTAGGCAGGTCTCTATGAGTTTCTCTCTCTGTAATAGAGTTGTTTGGAGGTTTAAGTGAGCTGTTGCTCTAAAGACCTTAAGACAGTGCCTGGTATACAATATCCCTTTCTCACCTTAAGATTAGGAGTTGCTCAGAGAGGCAAAATAACTTGCCCAAAGCCACACAACTGGTGAACAAAGAAGCTAGGCATCTCCCTGGCTTCTGCTTTCTGGAAAGTTAGGCTACAGATACCAGCAGAAGCTGGACTTTGAGCCCCTCCCAGCACAGCCACCCAGAACCTACCTCTGTTCCTGCAGAGGGCTGGGAGGAAGCAAGCACCATCCCTTTCTTCCAGCAGCCAGCCAGCAGCATTCCTGGGGGTGGAGGAGGACCTTGGCAGGCGGGCCCTTGGGCCTTGCACTGAAAACACTCAGAGAGGCTGGCCATGGCCTGTGGGTATCTTGTTGGAGAGAGAAAAAGAGAGAAAGAGGCAGGAGGGGATGCCTGAAACTAGTCCAGGACTTAAAGGGTCTAGACTGTATGCTTCAACCCCCCAAGGACGGTCTTAGGATTTGCAAATTTCTTTCTATGAAAATCACTGCAAAGATAAATAAATTCAATCACTCTCAGTTGTACTTTTAATGAACTGTCATTTTGGGGAAATGATTGCAAATTGCATATAAAAAGAGATTATTCAGAAAAAACATCAGGGAGGCAATGATTAAATATTGAAAATGCAGACTGCTTTGGAAAAGCTGGGTTGTAAGGTCAAGATGCCTCCTGGGAGAAAGGCGCGGCCCATTTAGTACCATCCAGCCGTCCATTCGTGCATCAGGTTCCCCTTTATTGAGCATCTGTTAGGTGCCAGGACTGTGCTGAAGGTTCTCTGTGAGACCCACAGCCACCCAGTGCCAGAGGTGTGGTTACGATCCCCACTTTAGAAATGCATCAGCTGAGGCTAGAGTGTTTAAGTGGCTGGATCGAGGCAGCACATTTAGGAAGTGGCCTCCGACTTCTCCTTAAGCCCTGATTTTGTGCCAAGCTCTGGAGACTCAGAGATGAACAAGGCAGGGCCCCGCCCTTGAGAAGCTCACAGTCTAATTAGCCATTCATAATAATAAAAGGGTAATATGCTAATTAGACCAGAAGTTCTTCCGGACGTCATTCCGGACAGCCTTCCTGATGAAGCTGGGGTCGGAAGGAAGCCAGCCCAGGTCCCAGGTGCCTGCCCACGGCTGGAGGAGAAAAGAGGAGGGAAGCCTGGGTCCCAGGTGTTGGAGGGAAGCTGGTGCTGGCAGCTGGGGGAAGGAAGGCCTACTCTTGCACAAATTTTCATGCATCGGGCCTCTAGGAAATTTATAAATTAGGAGTCAGAGGTCATCCCTTCTAGTGATTTTACATTCTTTTTTAAGCGAAGGACACTTTCTCCTTAAAATCACAAGTGAGACACCATCAAACAAAATAGATAAGAAGGTAACCTGCTTCTGGCTAAAGCTGGAAGAGGGATTTTCCTCCTCTCCTGTGGCTGCCAGTGGATACCTTGGAGCAGGAACTGCCATCCCAACCTAAAACTAAGTGTCTCATTTACAGATGGGACCACTGAGATCCAGAGAGGAAAGGGAATTGTCAGGATCACCAGGCCTGGGATTCTGGCCAGTGGACCCCTAGTCTGGGGCTCTTTGCTCTGCATTATTAGTGCCTCCAGGATGCCAGTGTGTGGGTGCTCGCCCCAATGGCTGGCATACAACATCCCAGCACTGGCCACACCCTGGTGAATTGGGGGCTTTCAGGCCAATTCTTCCAGGTGCCAGAGAAAACGGAGTCTAAGAGCCCCTTGGAGGAAAGGTGAGAATTTTCCAAAGAACCATTTCTATGAGACCCTCAAACAGCAGGGGAGTGAGCACAATGGGCCATAGACTGGGAGTCACAGGACCTCAGTCGGATGCACAGCTCTCTGACCATGACTAGGATCTAGTCTGTGTCCCTTCCTCAGTTTCCCCATCTGTAAAATGAGGTGGCTGGATACAATACATTGTCCAGAATGGGCAAATGAGGAGTCTAGAACTTTCTGGGCCATGCCACCTCTGGGTTTGTGACAATCTAGACTCCAATCAGTCTAGATTGGATATCAGTCAACTGTTACAGCCACTGTTGACTGATTGGAGTCTAGATTGGAGTCTAGGCTTGCTGACCCTGTTCATGCCCCCTTCCTTTCCAAGTCCTTCCCCTCCTCGTTCCCTCTTCTCTCAGTTTCCTTTCTTGCTTTTATGAATGAATAGCAAAAGGGATCATAGAGGCCATTTGTCCAAGCTCCTCATTGTGCAGGTGGAGACACAGGCCAGAGAAGGAAGTGACTTCCCCAAGGTCACCTGTGAGAGGGAGGCCCGCTCTCTGCAGCAGGATCACTTCTGCCCAGGACTGAACTCTTGTGGCTGATAAGTTTTAACAAATAGGACTTTTGCCTAATATACTTAGAATCATGTTTCCCAATTATGGGATATCAGGGTTCTTCAAGGAGATTTAAGGCCATGCATCCAGAGATCTTCAGATCCCCACTGACCTCCCCAGGAGTTGGAGGGGGGGGGGAGCCCCTTGCTACTTCTCTTTCCATCCTTTTGATCACAATGTGGGAGTCTTGGTTTGCTGCTAATACATCCTTAACACCCTTCTAGCCCTCGCTAATCTCCCTTTTCAATAGCACCTTCCTTAAGCAGTATTATCTTGCTGGAACTTTTTTTAAATTGTGGTTTAATATACATTGTTAGAATTTAATAACACTTTTATTTTCATTGTGTTTATTTTATGGTTACCTTCTATTTATAGTAATGCGATTCTGTTTTTCCATTTATGGTAATGATATAGTGTTCCTTTGTAAAAACAAGCACATTGAAGTAAAACAATAACAAAGCAAGGGGTGATTTAAAGAAAGCTATTAAGCAAACAGTTCTAGCTGGTGTGCAGAGATGGCCAGAATCTCCGTGGCGGCAGGGGAATGGCTGAGGTCTGGGCGACTTGGACTTGGAACTCGAGCTCTTCCCAGCTGGATGTCCGAGTTGTCCAGTTGGCTTGCTGGGTCCTCATCTCCTGCATTCTCCCCCCCGCCCCCCACTTCCTCCTGCCTGCTTTGACCAATCCCCCAGACCCTCAGAAACTCCCTTCCTCCCTCCCTCCCTCCCACTTTATCTGGGCTCCACCTCAGAGGTCCCAGCACCCTCACTGTAGGTTCCTGCTTTTCCCCCTCTTTAAATTTATGTGCGCCTTGAGTCCAGAGAGGCCCACACAGATAGCCTCTTCCACCAGCATTCCATAAATGCAGGGCCTGTGGGGTTTCTCAGCTCAAAGGGTCAGCCTCTCTCCCAACCCTGTTTTGGCAGCTGAAGCATGAGTGTGGAGCCTGAGGCCCTTTAGTGTTTTCCCTATCTCTGTTACAGAACTTGAACTATTAGAGACCTCCCCTCCCCCCAGCCTTAGGGAAGTGTAGCCCATTCTGGATCCCTTTAAAAATTGCAGATCCCAAGTGTTCCCCCCCCCCCCGCACCCCCCCTCCAGCCACATCTCTACTCTATTAGCCCCGCCTCAGTTTATCCAGCGACTCAGTGAAATCCCTGGAAGGACCAGACATCCTCGAAGTCCTTAGGGGGGTGTATCCTTTTCCTGGAATGTGGGCAAGCAAAGGCAGCAACTTCCTGCCCCTTGAAACTCTGCCTTGTCGCCTGATATCACCACATTCATATCCAAGACTGGAGTAGGTTCAACTCCTATCAGTCACTCACGCCTTAGTGCGAATCAGTGGACCAAGGGGCCTCCTACAGAGCTTGTGTGCTTGAACGTGCAGGGCCAGCAAACATGGGTATAGGTGCTTCAGAGATGGGAGTAAAAAAAAAAAAGCTGTTTAGGGAAGAGGAGTAGACAGCCTGAGCCCTTCTCATCTGGGGTTTAGCAAACACTTTCTCTTGAGCGGTCATCTTTGATCTGCTTGCTTACCAATTTCACCTGGGGCAAGTGGGGTGGGTAGCTGCTTTACAGAGGAGGTTCAGAGGTTAAATGTCTCAGTGAAGTCATGCGTCAGGGCTGAGGAGGGGGCATGAGGCTGTGGCAGCAGGACAGAGATGAAAAGATAAGTCCTGAGATTGGAGACACAGATTCGGCCTCTTACAATCAAGTCTTTGCATCTGGTCTAGGGTCAGCCCCTCCCCGCTCCATCCCCTTCAGGGGCCTCTATTATCTGCAACCATCTAATAGCAGCCCAGGAGGGGGACCCCCTGGCTTTCAGCAGGTACTCCCAGGGCATCAGAAGCCTAGGAGCAGGCCCCCATGGAGGGGGTCACTCCCCCCAACCCTGCAGTTGGATCACGGTGGGGCAACGTCAAGTTCTCGGGAATTAATCCTTCAGGTCTAGCGTGCCACTCTGCCCACTGTCACAACGGAAGTGGGTCCGTCAGCAGAGAGGGGAGACGCGCAGGGGCGAAGGAAGAGGAGAGGGGCAGAAGTTGGCCCCAGTGCCCCCAGAGCAAGGCCTGGATGTTGGACTGAAGGCGGAGACCAAGGGAGGGAGGTGGCGCGGGGCAGCCTGCGGGAGGCGGGTGGAGACAAGTGTTCGCGCGGCCGGCCGCGGAGGCAGCAGTGGCGGCGGCGGCGACTGGAGACTGAAAGGGAGGAGGTTTGGGAGGGAGCGCGGGAGAGGGAGGGACTGAGCGGTGGTTGGGAGGTGGGGCCGGCGGGCGGGCGCGCGAGTGCCTGCAGCTGCCGCCGGCATCTCGGGGGCTCCCGGCTGCGGGGCGGACGCAGCGTGGGGCGATCCACAGCGGAGCCGCGCGAGGCCGCCCGAGCCCGGCAAGCCCGGAGCCCCGAGCCCCGAGTCCCGAGCCCCGAGCTCCGAGCAAGCGCAGCCGCCGCGCCCGTCGCCGCCTGGAGCCAGCGGGTCCCGGGACCAGCCGCCGCCAGGAAGGCAGCCCGAGCCTAGCAAGTTGGGAGCGCGCCTATCTGCCCCGGGAAAGTTTCCCCCGCGGCCGCCGGCGGGAGTTGGCGCGGGGTCCGGCCGCTGCAGCTGAAAGGTAGGGGGCCCCACACCTTTTACTCGGTGCGTCCTGCCGCTGCGCCCTGGGACTTGGAGACTCCGCGCGCGCTCCCCCCCGGAAGACTGCTGGGCTTGGTGGGTGGGGTAGGGGTGCAATCCGGGGTATCCCAGGACGGTTCGGGGAAGCTCTGGAGCCAAGTTTTACTTAAACCAGCATGGGGAGGAGAAAGGGGAGACCTGTTCGCCTCTCATTCCTGCTCGGAATCCGCTGAAGGCTGGGGCTTCCCCGCGGACAGGTGCAGCGCCAGTCGGCTCGGGGAGCTCTGGGTGGGTGAGTGGGGGCGCCAGGAGAATGGCGGGGGGTGGCAGGTGTGGCTACAAGGTTGGGGTCTCGGCGAGAGCTGCACCCCGAGGGAGGGTGCGCGCGCGACACCCGACTCTGTAGGAGGGCAGGATGAGGTCTAGGGATGAGAAGCGAGGATCAGGGCTAGGAGGATCGCTGGGCCCAGCGGGGGCACCGAGAGCCTGCGGCTTAAGGGGTCCCTGGCAGCGGGATGAGGCCGGGGCGCCACCCTTTCCTTCGGGGGGGTCCCTGGATTCCCTACACGGCGTGTGCGGTTTGGGGAAGCAGAGATTCTGTGTGGTTCTCGGTGGATCCGAAGCCCAAGTGTGTGCAAATTTAAGGGGTGTCCTGGGAGTCCGTTTGGAGGGCTGGCGGGCTCTGCTGGGTTCACGCTGGCTTTGGGACCCGGCTGGATGGAGGTGAGTTGCTCCCGCCAGGGGGCGCGCTTCTCCGGCCCTTTCACCCATAGGAAGGCCCATGCTGGTTCCTTCCAGACGAATGGACTGAAAGCCAGGACAGACAAACAGAGACCCTCCAACACACGCGGAGCCCCGTCCGGAGGGGCACCCCTCCGCACAGCCGGCCTGGGGGAGAGGGTCGAGGTGAGGCTGGGGTGCTTCATTTGTAACCGCACCGTGTGCCAGAAAGCCCGGCTGTCAGGGTGTCTTGGAGAATAAAAAAGTCACCGCCAGAGAAGCAAAAAACGAGAGAAAAACTGCACATTAACGGCAAATTCATGTGGAGAAAATGACTAGGAGGATTAACTTTTGGGGGGGTTTCTTTGGAGTCTGACCCCCAAATTGCTGAACGCACCATCCTTTCTGTGAAAGTTGTACCTTTGTTCCCTGTATCCGGCCAGGTCCCTGCCCTGCTGTGCCTGGGTGAGGTCTCCTGGCATATCCGGCCAGGTCCCTGCCCTGCTGTGCCTGGGTGAGGTCTCCTGGCATATCACACCGCCTGTCCACACTCTCTCCGGCACAAATAAGCTGGGGGGCAAGGGTGGGGGTGATGGGGGACCCTTGTAGTTTCCTCAGCAGCCAACAAGAGCCCCCTCCCCTCCCATCTGTGATCCATGGGCCACAGTCATCTGGTCATTGCACACTTATTGGTGGGAACCTGCTGTGTGTGCCCTGTCTGACCTCAGGGACCCTGTGCATCCCTGTGTCCCTGCTGACACTGTGCGAAACAAGGCGGCTGCTGGCATCGCTGAAGAGTGTGTGCTCTGTCATGTGTGGGGCTGTTTGACATTGAAGGGACACCAAAGGGACTGTTGCCTCATCGTTCTCTCTAACTCCCTCCCTCCTCCCTACACCCCAAGTGAGTACAAATGAGCAAATCAAAGACGTGCAGTGGCCTCACAGTGGCCAGCGGAAGTTTTCATCTTTCTCTTGGCTAGAAACTGCGAGCCTTGGGCGCCCCCTCCCTCCTGTGTGTCCCCTGAGTCTCCTGCAGAGAGGATGGAAGCGGGGAGGGTCCAGAGCCGGGCAGCCCACCCATTGTTTTTGCTGGATGCTACCCACCTGCCTGAGGACAGAGCTGCCACACAAGGAAGGATCATCCTGGATGTTATTTTGAGTAGAAGAGGAGCAGCAGAGACAGAGGAAAGGGTGGAGGAGCCGCTGTCCCTGGGGCTCAAGACATTCCACGGGGCCAGAAAACAAAAGGGTTGTTCTGCTTTGTCTTTTAGTGACTTGTTTTTCTGAGGAGGAAAGCCTGCTCAATCCATCCAGCCCTGTCCTGTTCCACCCATTCTCTCTGCACTGCCCACCCCCCTCCAACCCCCATGTGCCCTGAGGAGAAGAGGGAACTGAGACCAGGGGCTGCTGACTTGGAGATCTCTGATTCCGCAACTCTTCAAGTCTTGGTCACCCCGTCCCCAAATACATTCAAATGCCTAACTCTTGGCGGTATCTTCATGCAACCCGTGGCTGAAATGGCAGTGCATCAGGGAAAGTTCCAGGCATCTTCTAGAAGCAGAAGTTCATCTGGAGCTGGAGTTAGGGCACCTTGGATTGGTCCAAAAAGTACTCCCCCTTCCCCAATAAAAAAAAAAAATTCCATGTGAGTTTGGAAATAGCTCCTTGAGTTACTGAATACGATTTTGGCGGTGTGAGGGGTGGGCTGGAGGACAGGGTGCTGGGCAGGGACCGGTGCACCAGGTGGTATCAAAGCAAGAGCTTGTGGCAGGGCCAAAACCGGTTTGGCTCAGTGGATAGAGCATCGGCCTGCGGACTACGGGGACCCAGATTCGGTTCTGGTCAGGGGCATGTACCTTGGTTGCAGGCATGTCCCCAGTGGGGAGTGTGCAGGAGGTGGCTGATTGATGTTTCTCTCTCATTGATGTTTCTGACTCTATCCTTCTCCCTTTCTCTCTGTAAAACAATCAATACAACATATATGTTTTAAAAAAAGAGCTATGGAAGGGATTGGTGGGAGGAGGTCGGGAAGGGAGCCGATTCTTCTGGGTCATCCATGTGGCTTTGGGTGAGTCACTTCCCCTCTTGGACATGCTTTCTCAGCCTGTGACATGAGGGTGCTGGTCTAGGAGATCTGAATGGCTTCAAAACTTAAAATCAGAAGAGTGTAACCTCTCCGGGTGCCAGGCAGCCCTGCTCTGCCTTAGGTCCAGTGGAGGACACCTCTCCAGGCTGTCTTATCCCCCTGTGCCCCCACCCCCCACCCCGCCACACACACAGCTTCCATCAGTTTTCGGTAGGGGGTAATGTCAATGCCTGCTGGGAACCCATATCTATCCACACACTGCTTTTCTCCTGATGCCTGTCCAGCGTTCACTCTCTCCCCTTCCCTGGGAGGAGCCAATGTTGGTGGCTGGGCCGCCCCTTTTAGGGACCCCTCTTTCCAGAGAGCTGCTCGCTGGCCTATTTCATCAGCCGTTGAAAAGAAAATCAGGAACATTTGTTCAGACTCAGCTGGGACATTGCAAAGGGAGGGGCCTTGGAAACCAGCACTTTGCCCCCCCCCTCCCGCTCCCCGCTCCCCGCTCCCCGGGAGCAGATGATGGGTTGAGCGGGTATTTCTGCAACCTGATGCCATGGAGCAAACCTGCCAGCTTGGGCTCCTCCTGCCACACAGGCTGGCACCTTGGACCCGCATCAGCGCTGCGATCGAGGGAGGGGGAGCAGATAATGAAACACTTATTAAAATAAGAGAGAGTCAGATGAGGAGTCCCAATGTTGGCAACGGGCAAAGCAGGCCTTTCATATGGGTACTTCTCATAAGGTGCAACCATTAGGCCTGACTGCTGCTGTAATTAGTGACTTAAACAACGTGGAGATGAGCAGAAACATGTTCACTGCTGTGTGCCTGTGGGTACTAGTAAGTACGAAGAGGCAACAGGAGGGAGTGGAATGGTCACTGAACCAGGAGCCAAGGAGATCTGTGTCCTAACCCTGATTCTGTTACACACGGAGCTGTGTGACCCGGAGTGAGTCACCGCCCCTCTCTGTGCTTGTTTCTCTGTGTCTCTACAGGTAGCGTTGCTTGGTGGTTAGGCTGCCTGAGTTGTTTGAATGCTGGCTTTCTCCTAGTTATTAGCTCTGCAGCCCTAGGCTGCAAACTCATTAGTCAACAGAGCCAAACAACAACAGTACAACGATTGAAATTGCTTTTGAGAGCCAAGTTTTTTAAACTTCTAACACCACTTGTTCAAAATAGACTCGCCCAGGCTGTGGTATTTTGTGGAAGAGCCACACTCAAGGGGCCAAATAACCAGCCCCCATGTGACTCACGAGCTGCAGTTTCCCAACCATGGCCCTAGGCTGTTCAATCTCTGATGCCTTAGTTTTTTTATATATAAAATTGGATTAATAATACCTTATCAGATTGTTGTGAACAGCCAATGAGATGAAACATATGAAACACTCAGCACAGTGGCCGGAAGTGGCAAACGCTCAGTAGATTGTCTCATGTAGTCATTATTATCATTATACAGTTACTGTGAAGTGGGAAGATCAACTGTGGTCCTTTCCAGCTCTGATCTTCTGGGGCACGGCGTGTGTGTGTGTGTGTGTGTGTGTGTGTGTGTGTGAGAGAGAGAGAGAGAGAGAGAGAGAGAGAGAGAGAGAGAGAGCGTTTTGGGGATAGAAGACAAGGTTACATAAAATAAACTTTTGTTTTGTTTTCTTTCTTTCTTCCCTGCTTCATTGAGGACTCCTAAGTTAAAGTCTTGTGAGTATTCTCACGATAGCCCTATCCCCATGGCAGGAAGCCCAATTTGACGTCACTGAAAATATCCCGGTTTCTGGCACTTGAGGGATGATATTTCATCAGCTCCTCTTTGCCCATCCTTTCTCTTCCACCCTTTGTTTCCCACCCTGAACCGGAGTACGAAGACCATGTGTGCAGATAATGAGTTTAAGCTGATACACAACCCCCCTATTCACCCAAATAAAAGGCCGTCCTCTGGACGACACTTTCCACTTTCAAGTAAATATTCTGGCTCCTCTGCTGGGTTGCATTCTGTCTGGCTGGCCCTGCTTCCCTCTGTGTCCTGCCCCTGGGTCTGTTGCAGGGATGTGGGCAGGGCCAGGTTTACAGTCTGAGATTCTAGGCTTTCTCAGCCCTGCTGGCTGGGGCCGTCCGCCTGGGCTTTGCCTCTGCTTGGTCTCCTCTCGTAAGGCTGGTGCTCTGAGCCCTCCCAGGGATGATCTTCATGATGGCCGACAATTTGAAAGGCTCACCATCAGCCAGGAGCTGGATAATGCTTTCTCTCACCTCAAGCTTGGTTCAGATATTGTTCCCATTTTACAGAGTAGAAAGTAAGGCTCAGAAAAATCAAGAGAGTAAGTAGTAGGACTGGGATGTGGTCCAAAGTTGATTGGATTCCCCATTCTGTGCTCTAAGCCACTATGTGATCTTTCCTCTTATATTAAAACCTCCTGTGAGCCCCTAAACCTCAGGAAATATATTAACCAGGCCCCCTCTTCCTGCTTTTGATCATCTTCCGGCCTCACAGTGCCTTCTAAGAGTCCCTTTTTTCATCCCGCATCCATTGCTCAGCCATCCTGGGGACAATGAAGGATGGGAGATTTTTGTTTTGTTTGTTTTTTTTTTTGCAAGTCCGTTTTAGAGGGGAATGATCTTATTAAGCAACAAAAGGTTGTAATTTAAAGAGGATGTGTATTGGAGTCACAGATCTGCATTTGAATCTGCTTCCTGCCACTTAGTGGCTATATGGCTCTGGTTTCCTTATCTGTGAAAATCAGAATAATAGCAACAATGATACTGTTAAGCCAAATAACACTAGCTGCCACAGCACAAAAACTATCAGTGGCTTACACTGCAGGTTTGATTCTCGCTCCGTTCTTTGTCTAACATGGACCTCTGCTCCACATAGTCACTCAGGGATCCAGGCTGATAGCCATCTTTGTAATTGCACCTTCTAGGTTCTGTGGCACCCACAGTTATTGTAGAAGGAAAGGAGAGACATGGAAAAGGCATACTTAACACTCAACTGCTTAGCCAGGAGATGACACACATCACTTTAGCTCTAGTACATTGGTTAGAACTGTCACCTGGCCCCCAAACAGCTGCAAGGGAGGCTGAGAATGGAAGGATAGTGGCTATTTGCTGAGCACGAACTCCCTGCATTTATATTTCCTGAAGAGAGGATTAATTGAGATGATGTGATGAGTTGAAAGCTTCTTGCATACACAGTCCTTAAAACATGGAAGCTTTGCCTGGGGCCAGTGTGGCTCAGTGGTTGAGCACCAGCCTGTGAACCAGGAGGTCAGGGTTCGATTACTGGTCAAGGTACATGCCTGGGTTGTGAGCTCAGTCCCCAGTGGGGGCATGTAGGATGCAGGATTGATGATTCTCTCTCATCATTGATGTTTCTATCTGTCCCTTCCTCTCTCTGTAATCAATAAAATATATATATGCATTTTTTAAAAAGAAAACATGGGCTGAAGCTGGTTTGGCTCAGTGGATAGAGCATCGGCCTGTGGACTGAAAGGTCCCAGGTTCGATTCCGGTCAAGGGCATGTACCGTGGCTGCGGGCACATCCCCAGTGGGGGGTGTGCAAGAGGCAGCTGATCGATGTTTCTCTCTCATTAATGTTTCTGACTTTCTATCCCTCTCTCTTCCTCTCTGTGAAAAATCAATAAAATATATTTTAAAAAAAAGAAAACATGGAAGCTTCTTTTCCCTAATAATCTCTGATGTATATTGCTCTTTATAGATTACAGACTGCTACATGGAAATGATATTTGTGTAAATGGGCAGATATATAGTATTATAATACACTGGAGGGAGGGGCTGCTCAGAGAGGCCAAGAGATGGCAAGTGAATGAATACACAGCAAGAGCCCTTGACCTTCAGCCCATTGTTACCATGGCCTCCTTTGGTTTCCTGAAATTTACTGCTCAGAGGACTTCTTCCAGAATCCTCCAAAACCTTCATTTGCTCCCATCTTCATCACCTCTACCCCAATGGCATGGAGAAAGGGCCGGGGAGGGAAGGCTGCAGGAACTATCTGGAAGATGGGATAGAAGTGTATGTCTGCAGGTGAGAGAAATCATAGGTTTAATATGCATAGTGAAAGCCATAGGAATTCAGGCCTCACGAATACTGCTTTGGGAACTGTTGTGCTTTCAAGCTTTGGGGGTCCCCTCAGATGACACACATGGTTACTTGTGTTCCCTGGCAATCCATGCAGCCCCGTGGGACTGGGCAGGGAAGAGAGGGGTCCTGATAAGGCTCTCCAGCCCGGTTTTTCTGTGGATAGTAAGATGGCCAGACCTAGGTTTGAATCCTGACTCTTCTACCTGCTCATCCCTCTGCAAAATGGGAAGAATGTGGGAAAGCTATAAAGCTAATCAAGAGCCTGACACATAGTGGTGTCAACATGCTTGCATATTTCTCCTCTCTCTCGAGTAAGAAGGAAGACACTCTGTGGCAAGGGACCAGTGCTGAGGGGAGGCTAGAAGCGCCCCAGCACACCCACCCATGACGTTGGACCAAGAGGCTCTGGGCTTCCATCCCCCGTGGCCTATGGCTGAGCTCTCATGTTGAACTAATAAGGCTTCTATTTGAAATGGGAGAAGAATTTGGAGCGCTGGCCCTTGGATTTAGGCCCATCTTTTCATGTCTAATTACTACTGTGGGCACGGGGCCTGAGGTGGGGGCGCTGCTGGGAGGCCCTCTCTGTCTGGGACAGATTGCAGTGCGCTTGCTGGCCAAGTGCGCCTCAGCCTCCTGGGGGTGCAGGCCCCTGCCACCTGGTGCCTGACATGTAGGGCTCCCTCCAGCAGGGTAGGTAGGCCCAGGGCGCTCATCTGCTGCAGGGTCTTAGCTCCCACCAGCATGAGGTGCATGGAGAGGTCTTGGGAGACGATGGTTCGCAGGTGATCCATTGCCCCCGGGTATGGTGGACATTTGTTCCTGGAGGCACTGCAGAGGGTGAGCTTCCACTGCAGGTGGCAGGGAGGCACCGCTGACCCTGGCTTTTCTGAGAATCACTGGCAGGCACACAGGCCGGCCCGGCCGTGAGTCCGCCACCATGGGGTCCCTGAAACACTCCTGCCCCAGACCTCAGTGTCTGCAGCCCTCCCACCTGAAACACCTGGGCAGAGCTCTGGACCAGCCAGGAGCCCTTGGACGTGGCGATGTATCAGTCTCATAGAGCTGCTGTAACAAAGTGCCACACACTGGGGATTTCGCACAGCAGACATTTATTCTCTCACAGTCTGGAGGCTAGCGGTCCACAACGAGCTGTTGGCAGGACTCAAGGGGAGGGTCCCTCCTGCTCCTTCCTAGCTCCGGTGCTGTTGGCAGCCCTTGGTGTTCCTTGGATTGTAGGCACATCAATCTCTTCCTCTGGCATCACATGACATTCCCCATGTCTGTCTATCCTCGTAAGAGGACATCAGTCATATTGGATTAGGGCCTAATGATCTCATCTTAACGAGTCCATCTGCAAAGACCCTATTTCAAATAAGGTCACATTCACAGGTACCAGGTGTTAAAACTTTCAGCAAATCTTTTTGGGGTTCACAATCCAACTCATTACAGGTGAGTACTGTTATTGCCCCTTCTTACAACCAAGAAAACCACCTCAAAGAGGTTAAGTAATTTGCTAAGTTAATCTGGTGATTGGTATATTAATCTCTGTTCATATCAGTGTTCTCATCCATAACGTAGGGATTTATACCCACCTAGTGGCTTAGTTATCAGCAACAAAGGAGCTAAGTGTTTGCATCCACGTGCCTTGCCCACAGCTGAGCATTTGTCAGATGCTGCTGTCTGCTCCCTCCCCACCTCCCGGCCTGGAAAGGTGCTGGGTGTTCAACCTGGGCTCAGGAAACAGCAACGAATATGAATTGTAACCAGCTGCAGGTAGAATGTTTTCTAGAAGCAAGGATTTGTAACGACTGCATGACAGGCGCCATTTACATTCTTTCCACGTGTCTTTCTGGAGTCACCTACCACCTCCATCTCCTCTCAAGTTGAGAATTTCTGATTGAGACGAATCGCTCTCACTTGCTCTTTGTCCTGGTTCACCTTTAGCAATGGAAATCACTGAGACTTTTGAAGTTGGGCTTCCCTCTCCAGGGGCGGCATTTAGGCATCTCTGCCTAAGGAGGGAGCTGAGGAGGAAAACGGACAGTTTCCAGCTCCAGAGCCCATCCCTAGGGGCCCCAGGAGGGCTTGGGGGCTCAGAAGTGAGGCTGAGGATTCAGACATGCAGCCTCATCCCCACCCCATGACAGGAGACACCGTGCCATTGAGGAGGAGGAGTGCAGCTTTTGAATATAACGGCCTGGGTTCAAATCGCGGGTCAGTCCCATAACTTGAACTCTCTGATAGGGTGCTTCTCTCTGCCACCATTCTACCTCATAGGGGTTTATGAAGATAAAATAAGCGTAAAATGCATAAGTGTTTCTCTTAGGATTGAATGTGGCACTTCAAAACTATTCAATGAACGTTAGAATTATTCTAATTGTTTTATTTATTCTCTGTTTCCCTCAATGGAATGAGGCAGACACCTGCCTGTTTTGTTTCCTTGGAACCTGCAGGATGTAGCTCAGTGCGGGGGAACAGACACTCGGTTCATACATGCTGAATGAATGAGTGAATGAATGATTCCATTCTTAGTAATCACTTCTTTGGGATCACATCCTTCCTTGCTGGGCACCATCTCTTCCTCTTGTCTGGCGATACCACCAGACCCAACCCAGTGGGGAGTGCCAGGGCACCGTAAAAACTCAGGGAAAGCGTTAGGTCTGGGGGTGGGGGCAGCGCAGGCCTCCCCATGGAGTGAGGTAGCAGTTGAAGCTTAGAGAATGAGGAGAAGCTGGGGAAGGGGAGCGGCAGGTTGTCACCCCAGGAAGCAGGCTATGTGGAGGTCCAGCAGGAAGAGACACATTCACAGTGTGGGGCTTTCCCATGACTTCGGGGGGAACAGAAGGATATGGCCCGCAGAAACACTGCCCCCCACACTGGCACATGGAAGGGAGGCTGGTCCTTCTCCAGGGGTACTACCTAACAGGTGGACCTCGCTCGAGGCAGCCGGAGCTATAAAATGCCAGCTGGACCGGAGGGTCCTCATTCAATTTGCAGATGGATGAACTCTCAGGTTCCCATTGACCCCCACCGCCTTAAAAATAAAATTCGATTTACAGAAGTTCGACTCGCACACTGTCAGGGAAAACATCTGTTGTGTAATGTGAGCATGTTAGCTGGCTGGCTGGAAACCCTCCCGTGCATTCTCACTTGTGTTCAAAAGGCTTTCCCGAGGCCTCTGCACCCTCCCCAACCAAGCCTGCCTCCCGTGACTGCAGCCCACTTGGCTTCCTTCTCTTGCCCCCACCCTCCCAGGGCCACTCTATGCGCTCTCCCCAACATTTCCTGCAGTGCTTTTTCCTGACTCTTAAGCTCCCTGACTCCTCCTCCTCCTTTTGATCCCAGCCCCTGGATCACCTCCTCTGGGAAGTCCTCCTTGACTCGTGAGTGGGCCAAATTCCCTGTTGACTGGGCTTGCTCCATAATCTCCTCCTTAATGGGTTGTCATTGACTTGTGTGGGTGATTATTTCATGTCTGTCTCCCCCACTCTAGTGTAAGTCCCAGAGGCAGGGACCCTGTCTGTCCTTGCTCATCCAGGGACCGACCCCAGGGACCTGGCAGGTGCTCAGGAGCTGCCTCCTCTGCAGCCCAGGCTTCTCCAGGTTGTTTTGGGGCATGGCGTGGCTAACATGCATTGGTCACTTGCAGTGTGCCAGGCGCTTACAAGCCTGATCTTAACCAGTACAATGGCTTACAGCCCCAGCTCCACCAACCATCAGCTCCACAGCTTCATGTCCTCATCCATAAAATGGAACTAAAAATAATATCTAATATATTGAGTTGTGAGGATTAAATAACGTAATTCATGTCAAATTTATTTTCTCACAGTGTCGGAGGCTAGAAGTTCATGAGCAAAGTGCTAGCAAGTTTGGTTTCTTCTGAGGTCTCGCTCCTTGGCTTGCAGAGGGCTGCCTTCTTGCTGTGTCCTCACATGGTCTTTATTTTGTTCATGTACATCACTGATGCCTCCTGGGTGTTTAGGTACGTGGTCGGCAAACTGCAGCTCGCGAGCCACATGTGGCTCTTTTGGCCCCTTGGGTGTGGCTCTTCCAAAAATACCACGGCCCGATCGAGTCTATTTTGAAGATGTGGCATTAGAAGAAGTTTAAAGTTTAAAACATTTGGCTCTCAAAAGAAATTTCAATCGTTGTATTGTTGATATTTGGCTCTGTTGACTAATGAGTTTGCCGACCACTGGTCTAGGTCATCTCTTCTTATAAGGACACTAAGTCAGATTTGAGTAGGCCCTTCCTAAAGCCTTGTTTTAACTGAATCACCTCTGTAAAGACCTCACCTCTAAATAATTCTATTTTGGAGGTACTGGGATGAGGGCTTTAATGCATGAATGTTGGGGGAAACACAGTTCAGCCTTTAATGCCATCTAATTTGGTACTATGACTATCCCATTTTACGGTTGAGGAAACTGGGGCACAGAAAGGTTAAGTCACTTGCCTAAGGCCACACAGCTGGTTACCAGAGTTGTAGCAATGCACACCCAGGTGGTCTGAACCCTGGAGCCCAGTATCAAGCCCAGTCTGTTCCTTGGCTTGTGCCTGTGGGACACCACGGTCTTCCCCATTGGTGCCAGGTTATGTCTTAACAGCGAGAGTGGCGAGGAAGTCAGGATGCAGAGGGCTCAGAGGCCTCTCACTGACCCCTTTTCTCCCTTCCAGCGCTGAATTCCTAGTTTGTCGGCAGCTACCAAGCCTTTGAGGGAATAGGGACTGCCTTCCTGCACCGGGGCTGAGAGGGAGGCCACGATGGGGAGAGAGGAAGTGAGACAGTGCCAGAGAGTGAGGGAGATGACCGGCTCCAGGGTTTTCTCCCTCTGCAGTGCTCACTTATTTTATTTTCCAGGATTTAGAAGCTCTTGGGAAAGAATTGTGCTTTAGTGGTGAAAGGCTTAGGAAGAAAATAATCAGAAAATATGGAAATAGAACAAAAGCATATACAGTGGAGACCAACTCTTTGCCTTCATGCAGTCCCCTCGCACATAGATAGCCAGCTTCCTGTCTCTCGAACTGTCCTCTGGGTAAACGGGCACATCTTTGTGTGCAGCACCTTCATCCCACAGCTGGCGATGTTCCACCCTCTGCTCTGCCTCCTGCACGTTTTCCCTGGTTTGGCATTAGCACCTCCGCACCTGCCTTGTTTTAGTTGGTTGTCTCCAAGAGCAGACCGTGAGCAAGGATTTGGGCGCAAAGAGTCTGGACAGGAGGTTGGTCCCAGGGAAGTGAGTGGGCAGGTCGGGGAGGAAAGCCAATCGAGCTGGCTACCTCTGTGGGCAACTGGGGTTCCTTCCCTCCCCCTGGGGACCTTCCCAGTGATTGTATGGAACTCACCTGAGCGCCCTCCCAGTAGGTGGTCACCAACTTCCATCTCCCATGAGCCGAGGGCTGCTCCTGGCACATCAGCACCCGGATATTTCCAGCCTGCCTTCAGGCCAGTAGATGGAAGGGGGCTGGAATGCAGCTCCCAGAGTGAACTCATGTTTCCTGAGGCTGAGAGGGTGGGGTGGGGGAACAGGGGGAGGCAGGGGGTATGGGAGAGGCACAGCTCACGTATCTTGAATGCAGCACATCCTTTTGTGAGGGATGCCTGGAGTTCCTGCGTGGAGAACTGTGATGCTTTGCCGGATCCTCTAGTGATGGACTGGAATGTCTGTCTCGCACACACCCCTTTCCTGATGCTCCACAATCTGGGAAGACCACAGTGTGGAGTGGCTTCCTGGGCCAATGTCCATCTCCTCTCTCCCAGTGGGTTGGCCCTGTGGGATCCAGGTGCCTGGGCCAGGTGGTGTGTGTGAAAGAACCTCGGGACCCTTCTCAGAGAACTTGGGAGCAGGAGGCCAGAGGTCACAACAGAGGGTGATTCCCACCTTTCCTCCTGGCCATCTGTTGGCAGATCAAAGGGCTTTCTGTTGTTGTTTTATTTCCCTTTGCAGTGGCTTCTTGCTGAGGAAGCAGGCTGCAGAGCCAAGGCAAACAGAGACCTCTGAGGCTGCTGCCTGCTTGTCGTGCAAGGCTGAGCGAGCTGGAGGAGTGGGCTGTGGTGCTGGAGGGGCTAGAGCTGGAGGACTGGGCTGTGATGCTGAAGGGACTAGAACTGGGGCCACAGGTGGGAGCTTCCCTCCTCTGAGTCCAGAGACCAGATGGGGACACTGGGGGCCAACTTCAGAGCCTGATGGACTCCAAGAGGCCTGGGAATGTGGTAAAACCATGAAATTGGGAGACTGGGGCTGAGGGTGCCAACACAGTTGGATCACAGCCCAGATCCATCCCATGAATTGCTGTCCCCATTGTTCCCTAACTGAAGAGATTGGGAGAGCACTGGGCTTGGGAGTCCAGAAAGTCAGAGGTTAGAGCCTCATTCTTCTTCGGCTAGAACTAGCTCTTGTTTCTGCTGTGGACTTGTGACATCTCGTCTACACCCTGGGGAGAGGAGGCTGCTTGGTCTCTGGGTCTCCCTCCGCCTCTAGAGTTGTCCCTAGAAATCCTGACCAGGGACTATGACCAGCAAGCTGTGAATTCCCCGGAGAAGAGTGCTTACTCTAGGAAGCCCAGGCGTGGCTGTTGATGGAAGTGGGGGTGTTGTTTAAATAAATTAAGAGCAAAGGAGGAAAACCCATCAGCATTATTTTCCATAGCTGGGATGATATGCATAACATTTCCTCCCTTTCATTTGATAATGTTTCCTTCTCCAAGTAGCTGGAAGAAAGAAAAGTGTCTGAGGATTTGCTACACAATGAGCTCAAATAAAAATATGCCCTTTAAAAAGTGGTTGCTATGTAATTGAATTTAAATAATGGGCAATTTTTGTTCCTAAGTAGCCCAACCAGTATTCAAGCACGATTCTAACTAGTTGAGAGGTTTCGTGTTTGTTGTGTAAGAGTGTAAAGAAAAAAAACCCAAAATAGTCTTTTGGCAAAACAATGTTGACAGTGTAGTAAGTAAAGTTCATGTCTGTCTGCTGGAGAGAAATGTATGGGATTAAAATGAAATGCTCTTCTAGGAGAAAGCAATTGAGAGGCATTTGTGGAGTCCAATGGCATTTGCACTTAATGTGAGAATTCTGGTTTCGGAGTCCCACAGAGCTGAGTCCAGATTCTGAATCTGCCCCTGATGAGCTGCGTGGCATTTGGCAGTTTTAAAAGTCCTAACGGAGCCTCAGCTTCCTCATCTGGAAAACAGGGACAGCAAAGGCTGGGGCAACACTTTAACCTGGTGCTGGGTGTGAAGGGACCTACCTTGTTGGCTCTCCTTCCCTTCCTTTCCAGAAGCACAGAGTTTTTTCATCTAGACCAGTGGTCAGCAAATTCATTGGTCAACAGAGCCAAATATCAACAGTACAAGGATTGAAATGTCTTTTGAGAGCCACATTTTTAAAACTTAAACTTCTTTGAACACCACTTCTTCAAAATAGACTCACCCAGGCCGTGGTATTTTGTGGAAGAGCCACACTCAAGGGGCCAAAGAGCCACGTGTGGCTCGTGAGCCGCAGTTTGCCGACCATGGATTTCTAGACCCATAGACACTACCTCATTTGATGCCCAATAATCCGATTGGGGTGAATTTTTTAAAAATAAATTTATATTATTGTTATTTTTATTGATCTTAGAAAGAGGGCGAGGAGGTAGGGAGGGGGGGAGAGAGAGAGAGAGAGAGAGAGAGAGAGAGAGAGAGAGAGAGAGACATCGAGACATCGATTGGTTGCTTCCCACATATGCTCCAAACAAGGATTGAACCTGGAACCTGGGTATGTGTCTTGGCCAGGAATCAAGCCTACTCCCTTCTGGTGTATGGGGTGATACTCCAACCAATTGAGCCACCCAGCCAGGGCTGGGGGAGATTTTAAATCCCATTCTATGGAGGGAAAATGCTGCCCTCTGGGCTCCCAACCTGCGTCAGAGGCAAGGGCTTTGAGGATGACTGATGGGTGAGTTAGAGGGAGCAAAGGTCTCCTGGTCATGCTGGGGTTCAGTCCCAACTCTGCCTAAACTTACTAATTTGGTGACTTTGGATGAGGTATTCAGTCTCTCCGAGCCTCAGTTTACCCATTTGTAAGATGAGGAGAGTAGCACCCACCTCAAAGGATTGTGTTGGGGTTAGGACAAGACTATCAGAAAGTGCACAGCATGCCTGCTGGCCGTGGATGCTTGGCAGAGCACAGCTGGCCTCGGGCTGGCCCTCATGCCCAGCGGGAGGGGAGACTCCGTGGTTACTGCATTGTGTCTCCCTTTGCTGATGTTGGGGTGGGAGACGGGAGTTCTCTGGGGCCCTGACGTTCCTCTGGCCAGCTGAGGCCAGGTGCCAGGTGGGGTGGGGACTGCTGGTCACGGCACCAGGCACTCCTGCACAGGTGGCATCTGCCTTGCCTGGTGGGGCAGCTGAGAAGGAACTGGCAGGGAACACGCTGTCTTCACTCCCCACTCCTGGCTCCCTTCCTTCTCCATTCTGCTCACAGACAGGAGCAGCCCTGAACCCAGGGCTGGTTCTCAGGCACACGGTGCTTCCATAGAAGCTTGTTGGCTGGATCTTTGCTGCCTACAAGGCTTCCTTACCCAAGAAACCACTTGGGTGTGGGGACCAAGCAGCTTCCCCTCTCCAGCCTCAGTCACTTCTCTGGAAAGTGAGCATTAGTCACACCTCTTTAGGATTCTTGACAGTGATATTCCTGTTGCTGTTGTCATTGGTTATGAGAAAGCATCTAGGGGGCCATTTGGGGTTGACTTTGGTGTAAAGGATGTGGTTTGAAATGGCCTCTTTGTCTTAGAACGAGCTGTTTTAATTTATTCAACTGTGGGAATTTGAAAATGGCCCAAATGCTCTTCCTCCTCTTAGTTTTCTCTCTCGTTAGCCTTTGGATTCCCTCTCACTCCCTCCCACTCAAATCCCTCTTGCTCACTCGTACACCCTCACACTTGTTCACACCCATCTTCTCAGATAAGTGCTGGAGAGTCAAATGACTCAAAAGCTTCTCTCCAATCTCAGAGGTTCATAATCTCATAAGTACACACTTTCAAATGTGCTTGCAAACTAACACCCAAACTCTCCTCCCTTTTTCCATCCCCCATCCCCACCCCAGTAGAGCCTGAGGTCAGGAGACCCGATTCTCACTCTGTCTCTTTCATCAGCCATGGCTATGTGGCATGGGCCAAATCACTCAAACTCTCTGGGCCTCAGTTTCCTCCCTCCCAACAGAGGTTCGCTCACAGTCTACCTTTAGAGAGATGTTGACTTCCTTCTGCAGGATCTCAGATGCTCAAGCTCAGGTCCTTTCTGTATCTTAAATGCCCTGACTCTGCAAATGAGTGGGTTCAGTCTCATTTAGGCAGACCTGAAATTACTTTTCTATCCTTTTCCCAGTATGAAGAGAGACATCATTTTATTCTGGGCTAGAAATTAACACAAGGTCAGGAGAAAACAGAAAGTTCAAGAGGATGATTCACTCCTGACTTTAGACGGGACATCAGTCTTGGTTGGTCTCATTCCTCCTCCCCACTGAGGTCCCCGCAGAGGTGGCTAGGGAAACAGGGGCAGCTGTCCATTTGCCATGGCTAGGTGGGGGAGGGGGGATCTGTTTCATTCTGTGTCCCTCTCATGCTGCCCCAGGGACAGAGAGGGTAGATTTTAGTGAGGACATACCTGGGAACACCTCGGGTAAGTGCAGCCACCTTTCCCATTTTAGGGCTGGCGAACTGGAACACGATGGGGCCCAAGTGTGTCACACAACGTCTCAGGGGCAGAGCTGGGACTGCTACTGGGTGGCAGCCTGCACGGGAGCTCAGCTTCTGACCACCAACTCATGCTGCCCATCCCGAGGGGCGTGTCCTGAAGGGCGCAGTGATGCCGAGGGGGAGTGGAAAGAAACAGATTTCAAGATGGGATTTGAGTTTTAACCCTGCTCTGCGGCAAGTCATGATGAACCTTGGGCACATCCATTACCCGCTCCGGGCCTCAGTCCCTCACTGTCAAATGGAGGAGAGGGGCCAGTGCTCCCCAAGCCCCCTTCCAGCATGGTATTCTGGGGTTTTCTGGGGTGTTCGATTTTTAGGCAGTGCTTAAGAATCAGGCTGCTGGGATTAAATCCTGGCTTAGGAGCCGATTGGCCTTGGGTAGGTTACCCAAGTTGTGTGGCGCTGAGGTTCTCTACCTGCAAAGTTGGAAAGAAGATTGACACCTATTACCGGGAGGACAGAGAGGTAAAAAGCCCGGGACAATGTACGTGCACCTGGGCCTGCCAGCTCTTACTGTGGCTTTATAATCTGGGGAGACCCTTTCGCTAGGGATGGGTGCTCGCTACCTGGCATGGAACGCCCTGCCCCAGAGTTAGTGACTTTGTACATGAGTCACCATGATGGCTTTGGATAAAACCATTCAGCCGCCAGAATGCCTTGGGTTTCTTAACCAAGGGTACCATCTTGGGCATTCCAAAGACTAAAGTGAAAAAGACCTGGGATGTCTTAGTTCAGTGGCATTCACCCCACCTGCAGCCATAGAAGTCAACGAAAGTTCAACCTGGAGCAGCCAACAGGAAATCCAATGGAGCTTTCCTATTGAAGCAGGATGGGGGCTGCGTCTCCCCCCGCCTCCCCTTTGGTATCTCCCAGGGAACCTGCAGGGAACCCATTTTGAGCATCCCACAATGCTCAAACTGAGATTCCTAACGGGACAGTAACTTACGCAGGAATTAGAAGCAGGCCGGTTTGCTAGAATCATTGGCATTAGCAGTATCCTCTTCTGTTTTTATAAGAGGGCCCTCCTGTTTCTTTTGGCCATTGGTCTTAATTAATCACCTAGAGACATGGCTCTCCATATTGGCACTTAGCAGCTGACATATCTGAATTTTCTCTCCTGCCTCCTCACAGCCATATACAAAGGCTGTGAGGTATTTATTGTTCAATCAAGGAAAATGGGGCTTTTTATTTAGAAGCTTTGGAAACACAATATTTACCCAAGTAATCCTACCTGAGTCTGCAGGTGTTCAGAGACCTAGGAAAATGTATTTGACCAGAATAAAGCAATCAATTTGTGCTCAGGATGAACTCTCTGATGGGGTGGTTTGTAGAGGCTCTCAAGAGCCTGATGTAAATGAAGCGTCTCTCCCCATTCCCCATACTCCCCCTCTTGCAACACCACCCCCCCAATTTGGTTTTCTAGATCACATGGTATTCCTCCCTCAAAACCTAATTTCTGCACAGATTTAGCCCGCAGTGACCTGCCACATGAAGAGCTTTAGTGAGAATCAATAGGCGTTGGTCCCTGGTGAGGGAGGGCTCCACGCCTGCTGCATGTAAAGTACACTGGCAGCAAAAGCGAGACTGGCCCTAACTGGTTTGGCTCAGTAGATAGAGCGTTGGCCTGCGGACTCAAGGGTCCCAGGTTTGATTCTGGTCAAGGGCATGCACCTTGGTTGCAGCCTCATACCCAGTGGGGAGTGTGCAGGAAGCAGCTGGTCGATGTTTCTCTCTCATCGATGTTTCTAACTCTCTATCCCTCTCCTTCCTCTCTGTAAAAAAAATCAATAAAATATATTAAAAATAAAGTGAGATATATGCTGGCAAAACATCTGAGGCATCATAGCACCGTGGGTCCTCCTGCCCACTTTAAAGGCACGATACCCCGTCCTAAGGAGACTTGCTGACTTGCCCAAGGTTATTTAGAGGCAGAGCCCTTGGCCTTTAGGGTTCCTAGGCTGGGGCCCTTTCCAACATACGGAACCCGTCTTTGCTGAAGCCAGTCTGCCCTTCGCTTTCTGGTAACAATATGAACCAGCTCCGTGGTGCCTGTGTGGGCAAAGAGAGAGATGGAGGGAACTATGAGTTGAAGCTGGCTTTTAGAGTGCGTGAAAGGTTTAGCTGCCAGAGCAGGTGGGGAGGTGTCCTGAGACATTCGCTCAGCACCTATTGTGCCTCCATCCCAACGTGATGGGAGATTGAAGAATGGAGAAGACCTGGCCCCCACCTGCAAGTGTGGGAAAGACCTGTGGGAATTCAGTTCAAGGTTGGCGAGGCCTGTGCTTGGCTTCCCAGCATGCTGATCCTGGCAGCCCAGCAGATGTGTTTATTTCTTCCTTCTCCACGTGGGAGGCCGGTGTCTGGCCGCATGGTTACGCAGGCAGCCCCTGGGCAGTGCTGCCTGGGATTCAGACCCTCTTCTGACTGCTCAGACCTATGATCTGAGGCTAACTCCTTGTGCTTCCATTTCCGCGTCTGTAGAATGGGGAGAGTAATAGTACCTTTCACATGGGGTGGTGGTGAAACCTTAAATGGGATAATACACAGAAAGTGCTTAGCTCCCTGTCCACAGACAGAATTAGCAAGCAGTTTGCTATTAACTTGGGGAATTTTAGGTGGGGGTGTTTCTCTACTTAAAAAATAATATTTATCCCCCTTCCAAGCCCCCTCCCCCCGATTATAAAAGTCACATGTATATATATATGCCAACTACCTAAAGATACTCACTGGTAACATTTTGCTGTATTTCTTCCCCCCACCCTGTGCAGTGTGTATGTATGTATGTATGTATGTATGTATGTATGTATATGTGTGTGTGTTGATTGGGCATGTGTTGCCAAAATATAATTTTCAAAAAATTGTAAATTCTATAAAATCTCATATAAATGTAAAATGAACATGGGTCGGAGGTTTTTTTTTTTTTTTTTCAGGATCACGTATTTATTTTTGATACAAATGTACATGATACACATGTTGACAGCAGCCCACCCCCACCGTACAGGTAGAGCCCGGCCCCCGGGCAGAGGCAGGATGGGAGAAGCGCTGGCGGCCGCTGCCATCTGCCTCTCCAGCCTCCCGGCTGTGGCCCAGATTACGGACCGGACACGCACGCACAGGCGCTCGCCTCTCAGAGGGCATAGGGAGGGGCCTCTCGCTGAGTCAGGGACCCCGGGGAGCCAGCCCCAGGCTCAGGTGCTCAGTTCTCTGCCCTAGTGGGCACACTCCCCCTCCACAGGGAGGGGGCGAGGTGGAGGGGAGTGGTTTTCAGTTTATAGAGAAGGGGTAGGAGTGGTGGGAGTGATGAGGGGATGCAGTGGGCAGGACCCCAGTTGGTTACTCTGGAAGGCCCTGGCCCCAGGATGGGTGAAGGGGGCTGACCCCC
Source organism: Antrozous pallidus (assembly GCA_027563665.1). Taxonomy (NCBI): domain Eukaryota; kingdom Metazoa; phylum Chordata; class Mammalia; order Chiroptera; family Vespertilionidae; genus Antrozous; species Antrozous pallidus. The sequence goes on from CM050520.1 coordinate 15,494,573, forward strand.
CCCCCTCCTGCTGCTCTGGTCCCCTCACCCTCACAAACTGCACACGGACCAGGCCTCTGGAACGGCACTGCCGCCCCACCCACTCACACGCAGGAACCCTTAGTCACCACGACGTTAAAATTAAGGGGTGGAGAGAGATTTTCCAGTGTTTGCTGCTGGGGACCCCGGGACACAGGTTGGGGCTGTTTGGCATTAATGTGGGAGCCAGCAGGATGGTAAAGCTGGTCCTCCGGAGAATTAGAGACGCTGGTTATATAGGCACTGGGGAAAGAATGCTGGAATAGGCGGCTGGTTGGGATACAAAACTGGTTATGCCCTGTAGGGCAACTGAGTTTTAACCTTTGGGGTTATCTTTTATACAAGACCTACAGATTCCCATGTAACTTCACCAGCTCTAAAGTTTACATTCCTCTGGAATCCCCTGGATAATTCGGTAGTCCTTGCGGGCCTGCTGCTCAGTGGTCCAACATGATGTCGAAAAGACAGCCCTCTCCTTGGATCATTTTCCTGAACACCATCTCTGTACTCACTCTGAGCATACACTACAAAGCATTGTGCACCTCTCCTTCGACACTTAATGTTGCATCACATGTATTTTTCAAAAGAAAGTTCTGAAAGCAGGACAAGAATTTCCCAAAGGGTATAAACCCAGCTTGATTGAGGCCCCCTCCTCCCTGGGGGGGTCCCTGGGCAGCCATACTTGCTTCTGTCACCACTATGTGTTTCCTCTCTCTCTCTCTCTCTCTCTCTCTCTCTCTCTCTCTCTCTCTCTCTCTCTCTCTCTCTCGACTGAGTTTCTTAAAATTAGGGATTTGTTGAGCTGAACTGTCCTCAGATCCTTCTCTCCCAAGGACCTAATACCCAGCCCAGAGCAATTCATTTTGGAGATGCTTGCTGAGGGGTGACCATGGGTGTTAAGAAGAATGGCTTTTGCCAGTTACAGTAGGTGAACCTTGCTGTTAGGAGCCAGCAGGCTCCTCTCTGGACTCAATAGAAGGCTGTGTCCTCTGTTGAGTCAAAGACACTCCAATCCCCACACAGTGGCAAAACCTTTTCAGGCCCCTGTCTCTGGTTCTGCCTTTTAATTGTGTTTGGAGGGCTCTACATGTACTCTCAACATAGGAAACCCATCTGTTTCTTCCCTGTGGACTCTGAAGAGTGAGCTCTCAGAGTCCCTGACTTTCTTTCTTAATCAAGGTCTTAAAGGGGTAAAACTTCTTGGCCTTCAAGCTGGGAAGGGAGAAGTGTAGCTGGAAGGATTAATCTCTTCACTATGAATTTTAAAGCTCTCTTGTTCCACGTGTTGGAAAAACCCATCAAAATGCTAATGTCGCTGTGGTCCAACCTCCTGCAGACTCCTTTCTGCACTAGAATATATTTAAGGGAGCCAGGAGGAATTACTAAGAATTGGGGTGTAGTTTTCCCCATCTCACCACCACCCTGTGGGTTGTAAAGTCTGAGTTAATAGCCCCAGGTTGAGGAGGCGGAAAGCTGCGGTTGGCTGTGGGATTGGCCGCTTCCCTCAGCTCAGGTTATGAGTTCTCAGCTTTCGACTTCCTTGTGAGCTGCAGGGTGGCCAGTTTGGAAACATCTCTATTACTGTCGTGTGGCTTTTTCATACAGTCATGTATCACTTAACGACAGGGATATGTTCTGAGAAACGCGTTGGTAGGCGATTTTGTTATTGTGTAAACATCATAAAGTACACTTACACACACACCTAGATGGTCTAGCCTGCGTCACACCCAGGCTACCTGCCTATTCAGCATGGACCTGTATTAAATATTGTAGCCACTTAGAACACAACTAGAGGCCCAGTGCATGAAAATTCATGCACTGGAGAGGGGGGTGTCTCTCAGTCCGGCCTGCCCCCTCTTCACAGTCCTGGAGCCCTCAGGGGTAGGAGGCAACCCAGTGATCAGAGGAAGGCGATGCCCCATCACACCTCTGCTGCTGCCACTGCCAGCAGTGCAAGCCTTGGCCAGACCTGGTTACCTGAGCCTAAGGTGGCCCTGGGCATCTGGGCAGCCACAATCTGAGGCTTGCCTGCACCTTAGGCCAGCCCTGGGCAGCTGGGGGGCTGAGGGGACTGGAGGACTCTGGAGGCAGGTGGGCCCGACCTTGCCACACGCCTGCCACCTGGTGGGGCTGAGGGGACTGGTTGCTGCCATCTTGTGGCTGTTGGCACTGCCATCTTTAAGGGTGGGGCAGTCAATTAGCATATTCCCGCCTTATTGGTTGTGGGAGCCACCATTTTTACAACAGCATGAGGGTTAATTAGCATATTCCCTCTTTATTAGATAGGATAGTAGATACTTGTGTATCTAAACATTGAAAAGGGACAGTCAAAATCCAATATAAAAGGTAGATGCTACACTTGTATAGGACACTTTGAATGAAGCTTGCAGGGCTGAATTGCTCCGGGTGAGTGAATGTGAAGGCCAGGACATTCCAGTGCACAACTGTAGACATTACCAGCACAGAACCCTGAGGCAGCACTGCATTTATAAAATGACACGAGATTAAATCAAGCACAAGAGAAAACAGTGCAACCAAGAGACTTGGTAAATAAACATGAGGCTGCTGCCAGAGCGACAAGGCATCGTGTTTTACAGCAAACTTTTTGTGTTTTTTTAAAAAATATATTTTATTGATTTTTCACAGAGAGGAAGAGAGAGGGATAGAAAGTCAGAAACATCGCTGAGAGAGAAACATCGATCAGCTGCCTCTTGCACAACCCCTGCTGGGGATGTGCCCGCAGCCACGGTACATGCCCTTGACCGGAATCGAACCTGGGACCTTTCAGTCTGCAGGCCGACGCTCTATCCACTGAGCCAAGCCGGCTTCGGCGTACAGCAAACTCTTTGTTTTTAATAAGCAGGAAGAGGACACTCTAAAGTGACAATACAAAGTATAGTGAACACGTAAGCCAGTAACATAGTCGGTGGTTACCATTATCAAGTATTATGTCCTGTACATAAGTGTGTATGCGATGCTTTCGTACGTCTAGCAGCGCAATAGGTTAGTTACAGCAGCAGCACCACGAGCACGTGAGGAGTGAGGTACGCTGCGACTTCACGACAGCATCCTTTACAACAACATAGGGCACCGAGGACGTGACTGGTGGTTGGTATGATGGCTGCTACGACCTCACTAGGCAATAGGAGTTTTTTGGCTTCGTTATAATCTTATGGGACGAACACTGTATGTATAAGGCCCGTGGTTGACTGATATCGTTAGGCGGCATGTAACCATACTGCTGCTCAGAGATGGAGGGTCCTGGGGAACGCATCCCTGTACACGTAAGACTGCACGGTGGTTCCATGTTGAGTTGAGAGCTGGAACGTGCAGAGACAGAATTAGGACCAGAGCCAACTTTAGCACTAAGATCTCTCTGCCTTTCCCGAACCATGCACTGGAAGCATCGGTTATTCTTGTGCCTTTGAACCTGGGCATCTCTGTGCAAACAGCCCAGTGGCCTGAGAATATCTCAGATACATCCTTGGGAGGATGGCCTATGGGTTGGCCTAGTGCAGGCTGGACACAGGTGAGATGGCTCTGGGGACTTGGGTTGAAAACAAAGTTGTGGGTTCTGGTTCTCAGCCTGATTCAGCTCTGTGATGGCAGATGCTCTGCTTGGCCTCTTTGAGCCTCAGGTCCTTCCTTCACTGGAGAGGACACAGGCCATGCGGTAGAAGAGTACGTCTTCTTGTTTTTCATCCGTTTTCTCACTCAGATGACCCTGTGGAGTAGGGGTGGGCAGGCCAGGTTCCACCTTCAGGGACAGGTCCCCTAACATCAGGCTTCTAGGTCCTCTGGGCACCTCCTCTTTGTGAGAGCGAGGGAGCCTTACTTAGCAGACACTGTGGATAGAATCATTTGTGTTGTCTGTTTTCCTTTTTTCACCAACAGTGCACCCATGATTATAGTTACATAAACATGCTGCTGCTCACTTTCCTCATCTGCAGAATGGGACGAGCGATGATACCCCCCTGGCAGATGAGTCTTATCTACCAGTGTGGGAGGAAGAAGAGTGATGATCAAGTGTAAAATGAACTCCAGCACTTGGGTAGCCCTTGTTCCTACCTCCTTCTGCTAACAAGAGAGCACTTCCAGACAGAACGGGACAGGAGCACATGCAGGGCAGTGCCCTCTGGGGACAGGGGAGTCCCAGGCTCCCAGAGGCTACACATGCCCGTCCTGCTCAGCTGAGCACCTTGGTGGTGTTTGCTCACACGGGCACTACTGGGGAGAGCAGGAGGGACCCTGGCTGGCCTGTGCTGCCTGCAGCCAAGCCCAGACCTGATGGGAGGTGGGATAGAGGGGAGATGATTATTAATGACAATTGCATTAAGAATAAACAGCTTCACTTGTTAACTTCCATTGGTACTTCCACCCTCCCCAGGCCAAGAGCTAATGGACTCAGGTTGGGAGTTCCTCGCCCACTGGGACCCTTCCTAGCAGTGCCAAGGCCCACTGTGCGCTGCCCAATTAAATGTAAGGAGTGGCTCTCCCTTTATGGAGCAAAAATAAATTTCAATCTTTCTGAGAATGTTGTGGCTCCCCCTCAGCTCCACAGTGACCCAGGGGCACAATTAGCAGGCCAATTTAGGGACTCATTATGGAAACCGGGTGAGGGGGGCTGAGTGAGTGGGCGGGGCAGACGCTCTCCCAGGGAGACAAGTGCAGGTAGAGAGAAGATGCAGAGGCAGGATGCGGCTTCATTAGGGGCGGCCCAGGGAATAGTTGAGATGCAGGACACAGCAGGAACTCCTCCTGAACTCGCCTTGGCTCCTTGCCCTCTTCCCCAATCCCACACCAACTCCCTGCAACCCCCTTCGTTGCTAATTTAAAACAAAGCAATACAGAGCCTCGGCTTCAGCTTCGCTTTGGAGCCTTAAACTGCAGAGCTTTTATCTGTCAATAAGCCCTGCATCAGCTGGCAGTGGCTCAGCCTAGATCCTGGGGCTTGGCATTGGTGTGGCAACAAAGGGCCCAGAGCTGAGTCCCCATTGGTATGGGAACAAAGGGTCTCGCTGAGGACACTAGCCCTTGTTGGGACACAGGAACAAGAGTTCTTGTGGTCATAGGACTCAGAAGGATGGCAGTTCTCCCTAGGAGCCAGAAAGAGTGGCTGAAGGAGAGGGAGAGAGAGAGAGAGAGAGAGAGAGAACAAGAGAGAAAGAGGGAGAAAGAGAGAGGACAAGAGAGAGAGACATGGAGGCGGAAATGGGGGCTGGGGGGGTGGAGAGGAGCTAGCTGGGATAAGCCTCATCACTGGGCTCATCTCCCTTCATCCTTTCCTTGCTGCCTCTTCCAGGAAGCCTTCCCAGCTCTCTAAAATCCTACTGGCTTGGAATCTAGGATATTAGAAGATTATAAAATAGTGGTTTTCAGTGTTATCTGGGAACTTAATATATATAATATCAGCTAAAAGATCTGAGTTTTTCCACCCAGAGGAGGAAAAAGATCTGAGTTTTGAATTGAACTTTGCACAATGGGAGGACTTGGCCAATAGTCATCACATTTGTTTTTTGCGTAGACCCCTGAGGGAGGGAGGGAGTGGGGAGGGAAGGAACCACACTGGTCATGGCTACTATCATTTTTGCAGGAAGTAGCAAGCAGATTCTGTTTTACACAATTCCTGCTTCCTCTCTTTATTGACTGCGTATGTTGTGCCAGGTGCCTGGGGAACCACTTACAATCTGTTAGTTCGTCTCATCCCTGGCTCAGTCCTGCCAGGTAGGACTATGATGGTCCACATTTTGCAGATGAGTTCGGTTTGACTGTGGGGTTTGTGTGTGTTGTGAGGACCTGAAGGAGGGCCTGGGAAGATGGGAAACCAGGGATAAGATGATAAAAATCCCCGTGTGCAGGCAAAAGGAGACCAGGGGACCCACTGAAGCGGGAGAGAGATGTGTTGCACCACATTTATGGGCTCAGTCCTATCGCAAAAGAAAAAGGGGCCTGTTTGCAGCAAGCAGACAGGCAAAGGTGAGGCTGGTTCAGGCAGAATGGGCAGGGGCGGTGGGGATGGAGACTCAGGGATGATTTGAGAGGCGTGGATGGAAGAGGAACAAATATTGGGGGAAACGGAGAAGAGTGGGTATTAGGTATGCCGGGGCCTCTGTTTTTGAAAATAAAATTCAGTAGGCTGTATCCACCTAGTGTTTGTACTGCTGTGTATATGTCCTATTTTAATTTAAAAATAGAGTGGGAACCGTCAGAGTAAAAGTAGAGTAGGAAACATCATTAGTCTCTCACCGGGGTGTCACCCAGGACACCAGAGTGGTGCTCAGAATTTTCCTTACGACCTGAGAGCTGATTTTCCTCACACAGCGCACGTTTGCTTTATTTGGAAGAAGAGGAGGAAAAAGATCTGAGTTTTGATTGAACTTTGCACAATGGGAGAACTTGGCCAATAGTGATCCCATTTACCGCCACTGATTAAGTTCCTGCAATATTTCATGAAGTCTAAGGCACGCTTTATTTTTTAATATTTTAATGTCTCTGAAACCAGGGCGCATCAATATAAAAAGTGACATGTCATAATTAACTAACCGACCGGGTTTTCTTTCCTAGAAACCCATAAAAAACAATCCAGAGTCTTATATTCAAGAAATAGGATCGTGTATGGCAGGCCGTCTGCTAAGTCTTGTGTCTACATTCCTCATGCAATCCTCACAACATCTTACGAGTTTTCAGATGTTGTGAGCCCCTTTTCCCAGATAAGAAGTTGAGGTGCGGGAGTAAGAAAGTCCTTGCTCGAGGTCACAGAACTAGTTAGGGCTGGACTGGGGATGTGAGCCTGTTTCACCTCAAATCTGTGGGATCTTAGTGCAAAGCAAGACCACGTCTGTGACCTGGATGGTGGTGGCCCTTTCTTCCTACAGCCCAGGACAACCAGGCCTACAGCGAACGCCATCACCTGGCTTACCGTCACGCAGTGCTGCCTCTTGTCACCCAGCACCAGTCTCCCCTCTTGGCCTTAAACCCGGGGATTCTTTTCTCCCTCCCAGGAGGGCTCGGGGTCCAACATCTGCACTGACCTCCCTCCTCCACAGAGAGGAGGGGGCTGAAATGAGATCTCAGGGGGAAGGGGGAAGAAATTCCGAGCCCAGCTGGTTTCTCTCACACAATGAAGATTCGCTTAAATGGGAATTAGGATTAGTGCTGGATCTTGCCTCTCCTGGCAGAATGGTAATAAACTAATCTCCGCTCAGGCTGCAAGAAAGCAGAATTCCTGTGAAGACGGGAGACAGCTTCAGGCTCGCGAGTGCAAAAGCTGGAAAGTGACGTGGTTATTGACAGGCCTGCTCGCGCCGCCGACATGCAGCCCCCAGCTCCTCTCCCGTGCGGCTGCGGCCTTTAATTTCGTTAATGTGTGACATTCACCCAGGCTGCGTGGCTGACAGGCATGCTTGACATTAATACGTGTTCCTCGCGGTCCCCAGAGCTCATAAAAGCTCATTATCAGTTCTGAGCCAGTAAATGTAGTTCCGGCTCAGGTGGGCCCGAGTCTTCAGAAACGGCCCCCGGGCAGGGAGGCAGCGGCCATCTGCGTGAGCCAAGAAATGTACTCCTTCCTCCCTTTGTCCAGGGGACTCGCAATCCCAGGCCACCGGGCGCGGACAGGCACAGCCCTTCTGCCAATAGAACCCCCGGCTCCCAATTTGCATCCTAGAAGAAGGGCTCCTGCCCTGCGATGTGGGGGGAATCCACCCAGCATTTTGGGAAGGCGGTGTGTCTGCATCCAGCCAGAGGCGGATGTGCAGAGCCTCTGCCCAGCCAAACCACGTCTGGGCTGTGGAACTGCACGGGCATGTCCACACAGAGAGGCGGGGGTCACTGCAAGGTTTACAGTGGCCGGAAACAGAAACACCCCACATATCCACGGGGAGGAGGAAGCTATATTGTGGTCCCCGTGCGCTATGGGGCACTTTGCAGCTGTGAAAACGGCTCGGGAGGTCTGTATCGTGTCACAGTCCTGGGTAGACATGATATCCCTGATAAGTAGCCTTGTATGTAGAAACATCTGTGGCGAGATCCGCTTTGTGTAAAGTCACACGGTCTGCATGTGGGCTCACACGGAATGAAATCTGGAAGGGCACACAGTACAGAGTCTTTGCAGAGATTCTATCTGTTAATTAGGATGCATGGGTAAGGAAGAACCTTCATTATGTAGTTAGAAAATTATAATATATACATATGCATATGTACATGCATGTGTATATATATATCATAAATTCCTCTGATTGTAGCTTTAGTCTGGCTCCCAATGCATGAAGTCCCCAAACTGACAATGTCTGGATGAATGAGGTAGAGGTAGCGGTAAGGTAAAGGTAGAGGTAATATCATCCTCCAGCCAAACCCTGTTCCCCATCATTTAGGGAGTCCTGAGCACGCCCTCTGTGAGGACAGTGCACTGCAGAGCAGACCTTGCACTCAGGGCTCTCCTGCTTGCACCTCTCTCCCTGTGGAGATGGCACTTGCACCAGGCTTGACTCCCTAGGGACTTGAGTTCTAGTCCTCGTTCTTCCCCAGTTCAGAGCTATGATCCTGGGCAAGTTATTTAATGTGTCTGAGTTCCTGATCCTCATCCCTGAAGCGGTAATACTTTCTCATGGACTTGGATAGGGTGTCTCAATAATTGTCATCATCGTTTGAGGTAGCCTGAAACTCGACCAGAGGGCTTCCACTGTACAGCCTGTCCATTGAGGGCAGCCGGAGCGGGGAGGGGGAGGTCAGGGAACTTGGTTCTGCCCTATCTGCTATAAGTTTTGCTTTTGTTCCTCAGCTGTGCACATGAATGACCTGGTCCCCTGGGACTGGCGTAAGCCCTGGCAGGCAGGTGTGTGGCCTGGGCACAGTGAATTTGATCCTTCTCCTGTGACCTGAGACTCAGTCATACTGACAGAGGAAGTGGGAGGGGTGGGACCTTGGCCCCTGCACTCTGGAGCTGAGCTGTTTTTTCACTACCAACAACCCCTCCCCTTATGACTTATCTCTTCATGGATTCCAGATCTTGAAAGTTTTGTTCTGCCCCCAAAGCCTGCTTTCATTAGGCAATGATTAATTCCCTTTCAGATTTCAAAATTACCCAGAGCGCCGTTTTTTCGCCTAGGGAAAATGGAGTTCCCACACCAAGTTGATAATATTCTAGCCAGAAGCGAAGAAACGTGATGCGATGTTGTAATTAGCATGCTCTCAGAGTCATCACATGGACGCTGCACAGGCTCTGGGGCTCATGTTAGCAGACGGAAATTATGCCTCAATCCATAGGTACTGGGGATGTCATCCCGGGAACCTGTGTGGGGCTGGGTGCTTATTTCTGTCTTTCTGGCCATGGGGACCCTGTCTGGCTGCTGCATCTGCAGAGGTGCAAGGAGGGAGCATGCACTTCAAGAGTGGGTGCATATCTGGACGGAGCTGGCCCCCAGACGCCCCATGCCCTGCTAACCCATGCCTTCTTAAAGCTTATTTCTCTCTCTTCTCCCTCCAGAGTGTCTCCTGAAGCCACCACCAAAAAGAGATCTCAAGGGAATCCTGACACAGTTGAAAGAGGTATGATTTTGGTATCATGGTGGAGTGGCATCTCAAGTCATTCACATAGAGATTCTGATCTCCTCTCCTCTCTCCCTGCCCTCCACACCTGCCCTCCCTGCGCAAGAGAGCTCTCAACTCGTGCTAAGGAATGCAGGGCAGGTGAAAGGTCGCTTTACACTCGTCAGTACCCCAAATGTTCGTTCAGGAGTGGGGAGCAAGTGTGGTGTGTGAGGAGAGAGGCTGATGCTAAAATGGGGGTCTCATGAGGCTGGTTGTCCCGTTGAGGAGGCTGCAGGTTAGGGTTGCTCCTGAGTTCACCCAGGAAGTGGGGGCCGGGGGATTGGAGGGAGGGAGCCCTTGGAGGGGAGCTGCCCCAGCCGCCTGATGGCATTTGCAGTTTTGGCTGCCTCTGGTGCCCGTGGTGGGGAAGCACTGGGCTACTATCCTCATCGAGAGTCCCCTGATCTCCCAGTTTATCCTCTCGCTTTCGGACTATGCTGGCCGGCCAGCGTTTTCCCAGCTGAAATCCAAGTTGGCCAGCTCTCCGAGGCAGGGTAAGCAGGGCCAGGCTGAGGCCTGAGTGGACAGCCTCACTGGAGTGGCTTGGCCTGGCACCCAGTGTGGGCTCTCTCCCCCCCTTCATAGCGCCTGTGCCTTGAAGCACCCAAGTCTGGCCAGCTCTCGGGCCACAATCTTAATTGTAAGCCTCCCAGCAGCAGTTGACCTATCCTCATAGGAAGCTATTGCCTTATCCCAGTGCCTGGATCTTGGATGGCTTTCTTACTCAGGAGAAGGCTCTGAAGTGAGTTCGGAGAAGGCTTAACTTTCCCGTGACTTTTCTGCTATGAATGTTTCTCTAATCAGAGGAAGTTGGGGGTCTGGGTGAACAAAGGAAAAGAATCTCTTTCTTTAAAGTGTATTTTTTAAAATTGATTTCAGAAAGAAAGGGAGAGCGAGAAAGAGATAGAATCACCCATGATGCCCCACACTGAGTATGGAGCCCGAAACCCAGGCATGTGCCCTGGCAGGAAATCGAGCTGTGACCTCCTGGTTCATAGGTCGATGCTCAATCACTGAGCCGTGCCAGCCAGGAATTTCTTTAAGGACAAAAAAAAAAAAAAAAAAAAAAAAAAGGAAGCAAGTGTGCTATTGTTCCTGAGTTACCTTCAGGGGTTGTGTAGGCAGCAGAGTGATTTAGCTTTACCCCTGTTGTTAGCCAGGAAACAGATCAATGTTAGAGTCACAGGAAAAATAAAAAGATGACCATATGGCCACGGGCAGACAGGCATGTTGCTGGGGTTTGGGAGTCAGACTGGTGGTAAAAAGGCCATGCGACAGAGTCCCAGCTCCGCCTTCTCAGTAGCTGTTTGACTTCAGGCCAGTGATTTGATCTCCCAGAGCCTCAGGTTTTGGCAAACCACTGGGTGGTTGTGAGCGCGAGGAAACTGTCAGCAAGACATACCTGCTTGCTTTGAGCGATGGCAGTTCCCTGGAGTAACGTGGCCTCCCAAGGTGACCTCTTTGAAGAGGCTCAGGCTCTTGAGATGTGAGAGCTGGGTGTTATGACCAAACAGTGAGGTTACCCTGGAGACACATACCTCTTTTCATGCTTGGTCTAAAAAAGGTCTGAGTATGAAACCTGGGTTGTGTCAGCTCTCTGTTCTGAGCTGGGGGCCACCTGGGATATGAACTGAGCCTTTATCCCATGGTTTACACTTGGCCCTGATGATCTTCACTGGACCCTTTTTGTAGATAATAGCTGATCCTCCCCACAACCCAAGAAGCAGGTATTAATACAATTTTTATAGATGAGGACAACTGGGGCTCATAGAAGTAAATTACTCTAGGTTTCACCTCTAATAAGCAGCAAGCTCATTAGGACCCAACCACAGGGCTCTTGCCCCAATAATAGTGTGCTTGCTATATCACCCCACAGCACCCACAGTGGTCATGTGGCACCCCTGCACACCTACAGAGCACCCAGCATGTGCCCATAGCTGCACCCCACAGCACCACAGTGGCTTCCCATGGTGCCAATGACAGCACCTGCACTGTGGCTCCCCACAGGAGACATAGAGACCAGGAAACACACACAGGACTCAATATTACCACAGCACTCATGGTAGTGCCCCATGTGTCTATAGAGCATTCTGCATGCCCACAGTGACACCCCAGGGGTGCCCATGGTAGCACTCTTCCCATGTTCTCTACTTGGCTTTGCATGGACTTTGTAAAAAGGGGAGTCCCTGGTATCTTTATCTCCTAGCCAGACCACTGCAACTGGGTGAGCTAGCAAGCCAAGGCAATTTCTAGGAAGCATTGGGACCTTCCTCCTGCTGACATCTGAGAGTGAGGTCTTATGTTTAGATCCCTGATTCATTTCGAGTTAACTTTTGTAGTGTATGGTGTGAGATAGGGGTCTAACTTCATTCTTTTGCATGTGATTATCCAGTTGTACCAGCACCATGTCTGGAAGGGGCGATTCTTTCCCCCCATTGAATAATCTCGGCCCCCTTGTTGAAAATCAGTTGGCCATAGATGTGTAGGTTTGTTTGTGGATTCATAATTCCATTCCATTATTCTATGTGTAAATCCTTATGCCAGCACCATGCTGTGCTGATTACTATTGCTTCATTTGTAACTTCGGAGGGGTATTAGTATATTTTAAAGCTCCCTTACTGGTTTTCAGAGGAGGATGGGGCACTGGTTCAGTGCCCAGTTGGGAGGCTGCTGGAATGACCCAGGGCAGTGAAGGGGGAGAGGATGCAGCCCTGAAGCCAAGCCACAATCATGGTGGTAAAAAGGCCATTATCGAGTTAGAGAGGGGAATGAGGGAGACATCCGGATCCTCCCTGATTCTGGGACAGCCTCATAGATGACAAAGGTGAGAACAGAGGCCATGTTTCAGGTGGGCTTGATTAAACTCCAACCCATACCCAATATGGTTTGGAGAAAGAACTGGGTCCCAGGCACAGCTCTGCGCCACTGTGTGACCTTGGGCTAGGTCCTCCACCTCTCAGAGCATCCTCATGGTCTCTGTAGGACCAATATTCTCTGCTATTCATGCAAAGGGTTGGGGAGGGTCAAGTGGGTCACTCTATGAAGGCTAAAGGGCTTAAAGACACTGAATGCTAGGTAGCATCTCCTCCCCAAAGTTCTTGCCAGCTGGTTATCCTTATCAGCCTCACCGCCTCCAGGGTGTTAGGCTCATGGCCTCCATTGCAGCCTGTGCTGCCTGGGGCTGTGCTGGGCTATCTCTGATGGGTCAGAGTGTCTCCTTGTGCTGAGCTGACATCTATTTTCTTGTACCCTCCGTCTACTTGCCCCAAATCTGCCTTGTGGGCTGCATCACCCCTTTTCTTTCAGGCTGTTCTCCAGTATCTCTACCCTCCCCTTCTCACCTGCAGCTGAAAGGGCCTAGTCACCTCTGCCTCTCTCTGAGGATGCAGGAGGCATTAGATGAATCTTGGGACTGTTTTTTTTAGCTAGTTATTGGGTTGGGGCAGTGGTCGGCAAACTGTGGCTCGCGAGCCACCTGCGGCTCTTTGGTTCCTTGAGTGTGGCTCTTCCACAAAATATCACATGCGGGTGTGTACCTAGAGTGCTGTTGAAACTTCATGGCCCATGCCACGAAGAAGTTAGTTTTTGGCCTGGGTGAGTCTATTTTGAAGAAGTGGTGTTAGAACACTCAGAGCCAAAGAGCCGCATGTGGCTCACGAGCCGCGGTTTCCTGACCACTGGGTTGGACAAATGAACTCAGTTTATTCTCCTGTTAGCTGACGAGAGTCATGACAATCACAGACTCATGGTCAAGATTAAATGAGATGACAGATGTCAGACATGTTGTCCACCACCTAGTAAGAAGTCAACATTCCAGAAAATGGTGGATATAATTGCCATTGTCATCTGAACACACCCACCCCCCAGTTTCCTCTAGTTCTGACTGGTGGGGCACAAGCCCTGAGTGTAAGCACAGGAAGGGGCCGCAGCCCCCAGTCCTCATCTGCCTTCCTGGCTCCCTCCTCTGTGTCTGGGACACGTATGCGAGGGGACAGGATGACAGGTTCTCACCACCCATTTCCTGCTCACTCAGCTCAACGTCTGCCAGAGTTTCTGGCCTCAGGCCAGCTTCACGTCCACATATGACGCATGGCAGCTCCCTGGTCCTTTTCTCCCTTCTTGGCCATTTTCCATCCCAAGCCTTTTCCTTCTTTTCTTTTTCAAGTTGTTGAACCCAGGAAGGTTCATCCCAGGGCCACATACCTGTTGGTCCTTAGAGGAGGCCAAGTTGGTGGAGTGTCCCCTCGGGATGCCCCGTCTCCCTGGCATGGTTGCCTGTGAGAGAAAGGCCAGACAGACCCATCACCATGGGAGGTGACTTCTTTGACATCATGGAGAGATAATAAGAAGTCTCTCTTTCTCCCATCTAAAGAATGAGCAAATGATTGCTTTTCTATTTATGCAGCAAAACTTAGCAGAAAGCTCCCTTTAAGAGGCTTTTCTTTGTTATTTTAAAATAATGACATATGTCCACATTGTGAATCACCCATGAATTTTCAACCCCCCGCCCTCCCCCCTCTCCCGCCAGTAGAGCAAAGAGGGAGGGAGGAAGACCCCAGTTGCAGATGCCATGTCAGCACTGGAGGGGGCCACACAGCTGTGCAATGGCAGAGAATGGGCCTAGTCTTCCCGACTGGGGTCACTTGGCTCCTCCTAGCTGCTTCTCATATTAGTTAAAAGTGTAAACTAATAGACTTTGATGAATAGTCCGGGAATTCAGGAGTGAGCCCGGATCTGCAGGGGGTGTTGTTAGCTATGGTAGTTTGCTACCTGTCCAGAGCTGCTGATGGGAGAAGAATGACCCATGCTATTCCCTGGGCTTAGGGACTCGCTGAGGTGTGTCCCTTTTGGGGTGTAGGCAGGACCATGTTAGAAAAGGAAGGCACTGTGGGATCAAGGAAGGAGATTGGGCTCTGGATACGGGCCTTTTTTTTTTTTTTAAAGCAACTTATTTTCAAGAGCAGTTTTAGGTTCACAGCAACACTGAGGGAAAAGTACAGAGAGTCATCATCGCCTCCCGCCATCCACACACCCAGGGCCTCCCCACACTGACATTGCACCACAGTGGGACATACAGTATATTACCATCGGTGAACCTCAGTTGACACATCATTATCACCCAAAGCCCATCAGTGTCACTGGTGGTGGTGTACCTTCAGTGGGCTTTGACAAATGTATAATGACATGTACCCACGAGTAGAGTATCATACAGAATAGTTTCACTGCCCTAAAAATCCTCTGTACTCCGTCAATTCATTCTTCCCTTCCTCCTAAGCCCTGGCAACCACTGACCTTTCTACTCTCTTCATAATTTTGCCTTTTTCAGAATGTCATAGAGGTGGAATAATATAAGATGCTGCCTTTTCAGATCGGCTTCTTTCACTTGGTAATATCCATTTGCTTCCTCCACATCTTTTCATGACTTGATAGCTCTTATCTTTCTCCATTTTTCTTTATTGTGGTAAATATGTATATAACATAAAATATACTGTCTTAGCCACTTTTAAGAGTACAGTTCAGTAGTATTAAGTACATTCACATTGTTGTACAGCTATCACCACTGTTCATCTCTAGAACTCTTATCTTACAAAACTAACCCTACCCCCATTAAATAAGAACTCCCTGTCCCCTTCTTTTCCCAGCTCCTGGTAACCACCTGTATACTTTTTATGCCTAATATTTTTGTTACTCTGAGTACCTTATATAGGTGTAATCATATAGGATTTGTTTATTTCACTTAGCATAATGTCCTCAAGTTTCATTCATGTTGTAGCATATGTCAGAATTTCCTTCCTTTTTTTGTATGTGCTTAATTAAATTTGGCTTATCCATTCATCATCAATGAACACTTGCTTCACGATTTAGCTATTATGACTAATGCTGCTAAGTTCATTTCTTTTTAAAGCTGAATAATATTCCATTCTCTGGGTGGGCTATGGTTTATTTATCAATTCATCTCGGAAGGACACCTGGGCTGCTTCCAAGTTTTGGCAATTATGAATAAAGCTGCTATAAATATCTGTGCACAGGTCTTTTGTGGACATACGTTTTCAACTCATTTGGGTAAATACCAAAAAGTGTGATTGCTGGGTCATATGGTAAAACTATGTTTAATTTTGAGGGAAACTGCCAATCTATCTTCCCAAGTGGCTGTACCATTTGCATTCCCACCAGCAGTGTCTGAGAGTTCCTGCTGCTCCCCAGCCTCCCAGCATTTCGTGTTGTCAGGGTTTTGGATTTCAGCCATCCTAATCGCCTTGTAGTGGTATTGCATTATTGTTTGAATTTGCAATTTCCTAATGACATATGATGTTGAGCATCTTCTTTCTTACATGCTTGTCTTCCATCTGTATATCTTCGGTGAGGTAACTTGTCTGTTCAGGTCTTTTGTCATTTTTTAATCTGTTATTCGTTTACTTATTGTTCAGTTTTAAGAGTTCTTTGCTATTTTGGATAACAGTCCTTTACCTACATATCTTTTGCAAATATTTTCTCCTAGTCTTTGTCTCCTCTTAATAGTGTCTTTCAAAGAGCATCATTTAAAAATTTTTTAATGAAGTTCAGCTTATCTCTTTTTTTTTAATGGACAATACCTTTGGTATTGTATTTTATTGCCATACAAAAAGTCATCTAGATTTTTCTTCTGTGTTTCTTTTAGGAATTTTAGAATTTTACATTTAGGTTTGTGATCCATTTTGAGTGCATTTTTGCAAGGATTATAAGATCTGTGTCTAAATTCACCCTTTTGCATATAGAGGTCTAGTTGTTCCAGCACCATTTGTTGAAAAGACGACCTCTTCTTTTATTACCTTTGTCCCTTTGTCAAAGATCAGGTGACTATATTTATATGGGTCTGTTTCTGGGTTCTCTGTTCTGGTTCACTGATTTATTTATTATTTCACTTCTACCATACTGTCTTGATTAATGTAGCTTTATAGCAAGTCTTAAAGTCAGGTAGTGTCAATTCTCCCCATCTTTGTTCTTCTTCAATATTGTGTTGACTATTCTGGGTCTTTTGCCTTTCCACATAAATTTTAGAATCATTTTGTCAATATTTAAAAAAACAACTTTCTGAGATTTTGATTGAGCTTTCATTGAATCTGTAGATCACATTGGAAGGAACTGCCATGATGACAATATCGAGTCAACATGAATATGGAATGTCTATCCAATTATTTACTTCTCCTTCAATGTCTTTCATCATAGTTTTGTAGCTTTCTTCATGTAGATCTTGTGAATATTTTGTTATATTTATACCTAAATATTTCATTTCTTTTGGTGCTAATGGAAATGGTATTGTGTTTTAAATTCAGATTGTACTTGCTCATTGCTGGTATACAGGAAGCAATTGATTTTTGTATATTAATCTTGTATTCTGCAACCTTGCTTTGCTATAAATGCTTCTTAGTCCCATGAGTGTATTGTCAATTTTTTAAAAAGATTTTCTAAACAATCAGGGCATCTGTGAACAAAGATAGTTTTATTTATTCCTTCCCAATTTATAAAAAAAAACAAAACACAAAACACAAATCTGTAAAAAAAAAAAAAAAGCTTCCTCCTTAATAATAATAAAAAAATGTCTTATTGAATTAGCCAGGGCTCCCAATACGCTGTTGAAAAGCAGTGGTAAGAGGGGACATCCTTGCCTTGTTCCTTCCTGATCTTAGTGGGAGAGCTCTTGGTTTCTCACCACAAGAATGATGCTATCTGTATGTTCTTTGCAGATGTTCTTTATCAACTGGAGGAAATCCCCCTTAACTCTTAGATTGCCAAGTTTTTTAAAAATCATGAGTGGATGTTGGATTTTATCAGATGCTTTTTCTGCATATACTAATATAATCATGTGATTTTTCTTTTTTAACCTGTTCATTTGATGGGTTTCTAATTGACTTTTGAATGCTAAATCAGCCTTGGATGCCTGGAATAAGTTCCCTGGGCTCTGGTCTATAATTCTCTTTATATATTGCTGGATTTGATTGACTATTACTTTCTTGAGGACTTTTGTATCCATGTTAATGAGAGATATTGGCCTAGAGTTTTCTTTGTCTGGTTTTGGTATTAGGATAATGCTGACCTTCTACAATGAATTATTAAGTACTCTTTTTGTTCATATCTCCTAGAAGAGATTGTGGCAAATTAGTATAATTTCTTACCTAGGTGTTTGATAAACAATCCAATAAAAAAACAGCAAAGGACCCAAATAGATACTTTTCAAAAGAGGATATACAGAAGACCAAGAGACATATGAAAATATACTCAAAGTCTTTTATTATCCTTTTAATGTTCATGGGAACTATAATGATGTCCCTTCTTTAATTCATTTCTGATGTTAGTAATTTGTGTCTTCTCTCTCTGTGTGTTTTTTTTTTTGTTTTGTTAGTTTTTTTGTTTGTTTGTTTTGTTTTGTTTTGTTTTGTTTTGTTAGCCTGGCTAGAAGCCCTTTGGTATTATTCTTGTTTTCAAAGAACTAGCTTTAGGTTTTATTAATTTTCTGTATTGATTTTCTATTCTTTGAAACCTATGTTTTAATCATGGATCTATCACTAATTATCTGAGAGATCTTGAGGGGTAAATCCCTTTCATTCTCTCAGTCTTGGTTTCCACATCTGTAGAAGTGGAAATAACGAAACCCAGTTTTAACAATAACCTGGCCCAGAGTTAGTTTGAGGGCAAATGTCAAATGTGAGTCCACATCCATTGATTTAATATATATTTGTTGAGCCTACATAGTAGTACTGCTTTGCATGCTGGAAATATCACAGTGAAAGAAACAGCAAAGTTCCTGCTCTCATGGAATTCAGAGACCGAACAAACTGAATGCCAGACAGTATCAGGTGCTGGGAAGGACATGGAGTGGCTAGGAGAGTTGCTGTGTTGACTGGAGGGGGCACTTGGAAGGCCTTTCTGATCAGGTGTCACTTGAGCAAGACTGAGGGCAGTGAGGAACAAACCTTGACTTTCTCTGAGGGAGGAGCCTTGCTGGTGGAGGAACAGCAAGAGTCTGGGCGACTTGGTGGGCAGGCAGCTGGCATGTTGAAGTACCAGCCAGGAGGCCAGGGTGCTAGAGCGAAGGTGGTGTGGAAGGAGAGGAGGCCACAAGGGAGCTGGCAGCCAGGTTGAGGATTTTGGATTTTGATTCTAAGTATAATGGGAAGTCAGTGAGCAAGTAAGAAACAAGATCAAATTTATCTTTTACCAAGATGGCTCTGGCTGTTGCATGGAGAACAGACCATGTGGGACTGAGAAACCAGTGTGGAGACTGTTGAAATCAAGGCAAGAGATGAGGTGGTTTAGAAGGACATATGGTGGCAGAGGTGCCAAGGTGCCCAAACCTTCAGCATTTATTTGGGAAGTTTTGTTGGCAGACTCACTGATGGTTTGGATGGAGTGGGAGAGAAAGAGAGAAGTCAAGGAGGACCATGAGTTGTGCCTGAAGTGGGGGAACCTTGGTGGACTAGGCTTTGGTGGAGGGAGAGGAGAACATGCCGAGTTCTTTTTGGGGGCATTTTAAATTGAGACATTTATTTTATCTTTTTATTTTGTTGATTTTGCTAATCCTCACCTGAGGATATTTATTCCATTGATTTTTAGAGAGAGTAGAAAGAAAGGAGGGGGAGAAACAGAGAGAGAGAGAGAGAGAGAGAGAGAGAGAGAGAGAGAGAGAGAATCATCGATGTGAGAGAGACACATCAATTGGCTGCCTCCTGAACACTCCCAGACCCAGGTTGCTGGAGATTGAGCCAGCAACCGAGGCACGGGCCCTTGACCAGAATCGAACTTGGGACCCTTTAGTCTGAGGGCTGATGC
Source organism: Antrozous pallidus (assembly GCA_027563665.1). Lineage (NCBI taxonomy): Eukaryota > Metazoa > Chordata > Mammalia > Chiroptera > Vespertilionidae > Antrozous > Antrozous pallidus. Next base: position 15,513,986 of record CM050520.1, read on the forward strand.
TCTATCCACTAGGGCAAGTTGAGACATTTATAAATCGTCCCCATAGAGTTGGCAAGGACGTGGATGGAAATAGAAACCTGGAGTTCAGGAATGAGGTCAGGGCCAGAGCGATAAATTTGGGAGCCATTACTTCTAGAGAGTATTTCGAACCTTAGACCTGAATGAGATCACCTAGAGAGTGGTGAGTTAGAGATGATGATGGGGAACTTCGGGATCTTGGAGACCCATGGGAGGTACCCATTGGAGGCTATCTGTGCTACTCATAGGGCAGCCCATCCAGCACAATATGGCAAACATCTTATTTTCACAATACCTGGAGAGCTGTCGAGTGGCATGGAATGAAGAAGAGAAATCAGCCACAAGAGCAAGACCTGGGCTCAGGGCCCACCCCGAAAGAGAGCCAGTTCAGCTGCCAGTGCTCGATGTGGAATAGGACAGGTTCAACAGGGCACACCTAGGTCTCTGGAACCTAGGGAAGATGGTGTCTTAATACTGCCTCCTCTGTACAACTCAGTTCTTTTTAATAATAACAATGAAACAACACAGATTCTAATACTGGCCGGAAAAGAAACACAGACAGTAAAGTTCTTCTTCTTTTAGTGAAGTTCATAATCTAACCATGTCATTAGACAGCAAACGTTACAGCTAGCAATAAAGGGGAGAAAAAGTACTGGGTCCATACTTTTTAATTGTAGTAATGGATATTTTTTTTAAAAAAAGAAAAAATATACATGAAGACAATTCCAAAAGAGGGAACCCCACAAGGTTCGGTGTACAGAGATGGCTGCAAGAGCAGTCATCCAGTTTATATTCCCTGTCCTCACAGCCACTGTGTACCATGGCTTAGTGCAGATGAAGGTGTAAGTGGGGGAATATCAAGTGGCATTGGGGCTGGAGACAGGACTGGGTACAGAGAACTCCAAGGATCCTGAATCCTTTCCACATGGAGATGAACATGTGTAGCAGAATCATCACATATTGAGGCTGGCTGGATAAGTAGATATTTTTTCAACTAACTGCCATGTAAGCACGATGCTTATTAAAGAATAGAGACCCGTTGCAGGAAGATTCCTGCAAGAATAGAACTTCCTGCAGCCTGAGGTAAGCTCCCTCCCTTCTCTGCTGCCTCCCTCCCTTTCATCTCCTCTGCTTTGCTCCCACCCCACTTGCTTACTTCTCTTTGCTCCCTTCTGCAGGCTTGGCTTCCTTCTACACCATCTTCTGAGCACCAATATGCAAATTAACCGCTATCTTGTTTGGGTTAATTTGCATACTCGCTCTGATGGGATTGTTGGCATGGCTTGTGGGTGTAGCGAAGGTACAGTCAATTTGCATATTACTCTTTTATTAGATAGGATTAAGGTATAACAGTGCATTCATTTGAAGCTTACATACATATTAAAACTCATCAGCGACTATAGCGATTGTTAAGAACTTAGAGCAACAAAAACAATTTTTTTAAGGCTGAGTGTTTTATCACTGACATTTGTGTAGAATTGTCAGCTTTTCCTGTTTTTTTTTTTTGTTGTTGTTGTTGTTTGTTTGCTTGCTTTTTAATTATCCACAGACAATTCATCCCCTATGGCCCGCTGCCCCACCCTTAGCATGCCAATGCAGAGGTGTTTCCAAGTGAGTTGTTACTAGGGATGGGAGAGGGGCGGAAGATACACAGAAGAGGAGACCTGTGGCTGGTCCTGCAGTGTGACCAGGTGGCTTCCAGGTGGGAGAGGTGTAGCAGGGCTTTCTAGGGGTCTAGTATAGGCTGAGGCAGAGGAAGCACCGAGCCCGGTGTGCAGGGGACCCTCAGTCGGTAGGTATTTGGCTCCGGTTCCTGATGGCTCCAGTTATGTGTGCCCTCGGGGTACAGTGTCTAGAGGTACAGAGAGTCGGGCACGGAAAGCTTCATCCTCAGGGTGACAGTGTGCTCTGGTGGATCTGAAGCTGCAGCCTTCCCAGGGTCGTCTCAGCCTTGAGCAGTGGGATGCCTGCCTCACCTTCTCTCTCCTTCCCTTTCCCCTTTCGGCCATGCAGTCCTTGGAGGCAGCCATTCTATAAAAAGAAAAAATCTCATAAATACCAGGAGATAAGGATCCAGGGCTTTTGGTTTTTATTTCTGCCCAGACTCCCTACAGAGCCTTTTCAATGGGAAATGTGCCTTTGGAGCTGAGATTTGCTTCCAGACTTCAAAGACAAGGCTTCTTAAGAACACGCGTCTGTTTAAGCTGAACTTGCACCAAGAGGCAGGCATGTCCACAGGAGCAGGCCGGGCAGAGCAGGGGTTGCAGAGTCTGCTTTCTGTCTCGGGGAGCTCCAAGGCCTGTCTCCGCATCCTACAGTGCGTCCCCTTGCTAGGTGGTGGCTCTCAGTAAGTGCAGAGGCCTGGGGAGCAGGGGGCCTCAGGACAGAGGCTGGGCTTTGTGCTGCCTGCTGTCCACATACCACCCAAGCCCATGACCACAGGGGCCTCCCCTGCCAGAAGTAGCCAGGAGACTCAGGGTGACAGGAGCTCCTCCAGGAGGAAGGGCCCGTGACCCTCAGAAGTCACTTTCCAGCTGGGATTTCCCAACTCTTGGCATTTGTACAGTGGTCCTTCTTTACTCTCTTTCTCCACCCCTTCTTCCCCTCTCACTCCTTTAATCCTCCCTCCCTCAGCCCCTGAGCATCCATTAAAAATTCCCCGTCCCCGGCTTCCGGGAGCTCAAACTCTGATAGAAAACCCGATTCGCTCAAAGCTAAGAAAAGTCGACGGTTTTGTGTGCTGTGTACACTGTGACTATGAAGACAATAAGACAGCGTCACACAGAGCTCGGAAATAGAGGCAGGAGAGGTCATTCAGTCCCCCTCTCCGGACAAGAGGCCCCTCGTTTCCTGCTTTTGTTCCTGCTGGGGTGCACGTTCAGCAGCGATGCCTCCAGAAGGCCCTGCAGTTTGGCTTCCTGCTTTTCTCTGCTCCCCGTCCGGCTGCAGGGCAGCTGTGCGCACCTTCCTGGGCGGCGCTGGCCAGGGGACAGGCAGCTCATCCCCGCCACTCAAGGCGGGCCTCTGGGAGGAGTAGCCGGTTAGACCACAGGACACCCCGTGGAACTGGAGCTTCGTGGAGACTCTGAGTAATTGTTTAGTGGAAGTCCCGTGCCACGTGAGTCCCACCCTCAGCACGCCAATACAAATAAAATATTATCTGTTGTTTATCTGAACCTTAAACTTGACGGAGGATCCTGTACTGCATCCGACAGTTCTATGTCTGGAGTGTCTCTTTGCATGTGTGTGTCAACGCTGCTTTGTTTAAGGACAGAGAAAACTATCTGGTTGATGGGTCTTCTTTCTCTTTTTGCGGGGAACACCCTCTCTAACTTGAATCACTCCTTCTCTTGATCGCGCCTCTCTGACCACTCCGATCTGCACTGCTCTGTGGCTTAGCACACTTGGAGGTCATGGGGTCTAGCCCCGATGGTCCTCCTAAGCATATCCCTTCCCCAGTCTCTTTCTGGGAACTTCCAGTGACCACAGTTGTGGGGCTTGCTCCCTGTAGGGTGAAGGGGGAGGTGTGAATGAGCACCCCCTCTTGGGCCCCTCACACTGCTTTCTCCAGAGCCCATCTGCATCGTTGGCAGTGATGGATCTCAGCAGTGTGTCCTTGGAGCAGAGGGAGCAAAGGTTCGAGGGTGTTGGTCCAGAGGCTGCAAACCCATGGAAGCCTTCCTTCCCTCCCTCCCCCCCACATCTTTATCTCCATCAATGAACTTATTTTTCATTCTAAGGCAGCTTCAGGGTGATAAAAACATAAATCTAACTGGAAGACAGTAAAAAAAAACAAAACAAGTGATTGACTGGAGACTAGGAAGACAGTGTTGCCTTGTGGTTAAATGGATTTTCTGCTTAACTGAGGGTTAAGTAGCAGACTCGTTTTGATCCAACCTCTGTTGCTGCAGATCTTTCTAAAATGTATTAGCCTGCTCCCTGGTTTTCCTGAGTGCACCATAATGACCGTAATTGAATCTCTCTGCTGGAGGGGCATCCTGTGGGGCGTCGGTTGGAAATGTCAGTCCTCTGGGTACAGCCGGTTCTCCCGCATTAGAGTCTGTGGTGTAGGCTGTGTGCTTCGCCATGGTCCTTATTCACTGTCACCCTCTATCTTCCCGGTTACCCTGGGCTGGGGGCTCAAGAAGGGAGCACTTTACAGATGTGGGAACTGAAGTCCAGCGAGTGAAGGACTTGCCCCAAGTCACTCTCTAGTGGAGGAGCTTGACCTGAAGCCAGCAGAGGGGGGCGGTGGTGAGTTGGCCCAGACTCCAGTCCAGCGCTCACTTGCTAGCTGGAAGACCATTAAGCCGTGTGTGAGTTCACCCACGAATTGGGCGTAATAACCTTTCCTTGAAATGCTTTGCTGAGATTAAGTGAGGTCATGATATGGGTGGGCTGCACAACAGGGCCTTCATATATTGAAAAGAAAAATGCCACACGCATACTCTCTCCCCTGACAAAATCAAATGTGCCCTGGTCTAGGTCCCTGCATCCATCTTCTTTCCATGTTCCTGCCTCCCCTCCTCCATACACTGGTGGTTTTGCATACAGACCCAGAGCCAGAATGTCTGGGTTTAACCCGAACTCTATTGCAGACTCCCTGTGCAACTACACTTCTGGATCTCAGTTTTCCCATCTGTATGATGGGGACAATAACGGTAACATGCCTCTTGGGGATGCCATGATGATTCAGAGCAAGAGAGCTTGTCTTGGAGCAAGTGTTTTACACTTTTACTTGCCGTTGTCATCCTAGGACTTGGTTGGGTCCAGGTTAACAAGCTTTCCTGGGTGGGGTTCACATCCCGAGCATGTTAGCAGGATTGGGCTCAGGGCCTGAGCTCCCTGTTGGTGCCCCCAGAGTTTCTCTGGTCAGTCTGGACAGGGAGATAGGGATCTCCCTCTCTTGAGTCTACTTCCTGCCCCTGTCTGGCTGATGTTTACCCTTCCTGGGGTGTTCAGGAAAGGATACCAAGAGGACCCTGGGTAACTCTGGAGGGGCCCTGGTCACTGAATAGAAGACTTCTGTCCTGTCAGAGACCCTGCCCAGGGGATGCTGGCTTCAAATAGCCCCTCTGTATGCAATGCATTTCTAGCGTTTAAGAAGGCATTTGTTTTCCCCCTTATCGAGGGCTTCAATTGGAACACAGAGGCCTATCTTTGTGTGACCCTGGACCCTCCAACGGGAAGTCGTTCTGGAAGTGGGGGGACAGTTTGCAAAGCCAAACCCTGGGCAGCGAGGCCACCTGTTCTGACCTCTGGGTTGCTGGGTCAGCTACTCCTGGGGCCTTACAGGTAAAGCTACTTCCGCTCCTGAGTGACCCGCACTGACTTCTGCCAAGCCACCCCCTAGCTCTGTAGGTGACCCACTTCTGGACACCCTCTGGGACTCTTTGTGGGTAGAGGCGTGGTTACAGCTAAATAAATAAAGCCACCCTCGTATTTTAGGACAGAAACAGCAGTCTGTGTGCAAAGCCCCTGGGTAGGCTGGTTTATTTATGCATTTCTTTTTAATGGGAAGGCTGAGAGAAATTACGTGGTTTGTGAATATTTACAGGCAAATTACTTCAGGGAGGAAATGAATTCATTCTCTCTCCTCTCCCACTGTTAACAGATCACACTGTGGTTCCTGCCGCCTGCCTCCCACATCCCTCTTTTCTTTCTGGCAACTCCTTCAAGTCTACGCCTGCTCCAGAAGGAACGGCTGGGTAGAGGGGTCCCTGTAAGGCTCTGTGCATTTATTGAGCACCTGTGGTATACGAGGCCTGGTTCAGGTGCTGGGGATACTGAAGTGAACACCATACCATGGGTGTCCCGCTGAGGGATATGTGGACGAAGAAGAGCATTACTTTGTTGTTGGAGGAACCAGTTGCTCTGTCTGAGGCTCCAAGACCTGCTGAGCCAAGGGGAGGAACTGTCCGGCCGTTGTGGGCCTTGTGAGGGCTGCAGGCAGGGGAGTCTGTCCTGAGAACCTGCCCCGGCATTGACCCTGAGCCCTTCTCAGTGGGAGAAGCTTCCATTGTGCTCTCTCTTTCCTTCTAGCCTTGTGAGTTCCTCCTCTGTTCTCTCCCCTCCCTCAGGGTCCCTGAGGGCTGTGTCCTCAGTTTAAACCCAGGTCATGTGAAGGGAGACCATCCCTCTACCCTCAGGATTCTGAAATGGGGCCAGGGAGAGACTAGAAATTTCAAACTGTCTAGAGCTGCTCCAGGCCTGGCTGCCCGCAGATGATAATAAAATGTACTGGGCCCTTTCTGTACTCCGTGAGGGCCCCTCTTTGACTTGCTACAGGAAGGAAGGAGTGGGCCAGGCCAGCTGGGCAGATCCTGGGGATGTGTAAGGGCGGGGAGGAACCTTCCTAGACTGGGAACCTTCAGGGTCAGCACTGTGACTGACATTTGGCCCCCTGGGAGCAAATGCAGCATGCCATCGTGGTCTTTTTTAGATAGAGACTGCCTTCAATTGCTCCTGATGGGCATGCGCACACTGGTTACACACCAAGCCTTCGCGTTCTCCCTGCACACGCCTATCCATATGCCTAAGCATACCTGAGCACATGCCTGCACATACCTACTCACACTCCTGCACATTCAACCTGCACCCACTTACCACCCACACATCATTCCCTTTGCAAATTCCCTTTGTCCCAACACACATCCTCCCCAGTCCTCTCCATTCTTCATGTGCCCTCTCCCTCTCTCTCTTTCTGTCTCTCTCCCCCCTCTCTCTCCCCCCTCTCTCTCATGCTGCACTCCAACTTTTGGGTGGTCTTGCTTGTTCTTCAGCTCATGGTCTACAGAACTCTGGATTACCTAGGACCCTTGACCCATTGCTGAGCCCATCAGGGGCTCTGGAGAGATTGGGGAGGTTGAGTCAGGGAATAACCCTGGACCCACTGGAAATACCATCTTGAGGCTGGTGCATCTCCTGACCCCTTTTATTCCCACATGTCTATTCATCCATTCACTCATTAATTCATTCGCTCATTCAAATTGATAGCAATGGCCCTGGCAAAACCATGCCCTGTGCCCTTACCGGCTTACCTTCTTGCTACAATCCCCCTAATTCATTTTCTTTGTGGGTTGTGGTTTGTTAAGGAGAAAATGACATTGGACCTTATACTTGTTTTTGGAATCAAAAGCTCTGGTATCCAGTTTCTGCCATTTGCCAGCTATGTGACTTCGCACATGTCATATCATTCCATGAGCCTCAGTTTTGTCATCTGAAAAGTGGGGATCAGGCTACTGCTCCTCCAGGAAGAGCTCTGGGCCTTGTGGACAACAGCCAGGAGCACCAGTTTAGGAATTCCGTCTATCAACCAAACCCTTCTTAAAGGGGGGTGGGGGGGGGGTGCAGTAAACTGCCTGCCACTGCCAGCTTTCTGGGGCTGGAGTGAGAGGTGGAGGCATTGGCGAATGATGTTTTTCTAAGTACTGCTGGGCCTTTGAGCCTGTCTGTGGAATACCTACTTTTCAGCTGGGGTTTCTTTTTCCTGTCCCTTTAAGAGAAAGCAATTGAGAACGGACTAGCTTATCGCACACATTAAGGAAATATGATGTTCTAGAGGTTTCTGCAAAGGGCAAGAGGAGTAGCCAGAGACGGTGGCTTAGTCATCAAGTGGCTGCACTGGAGGGCACCCTGCCAGTCCTGTCGTCTGCAGAGTAGAGATAGTGAAGCCTGTTGAAGGCTTGGAAAACCTCCCTGGCGTCTGCAGGCTGGGCCCTGCTGGAGGGCGGCCCTGTCTCCAGATTCCACAGAGAGGTCCCTCCGCTTCTCACCTGGCCCCCAAGTCCTGGGCTGGGGGAGGGTGCTGCTTAGGACAGATCCAGAGGTTGGGCTGCCAAGGGCCTGGGGGACCAAGAGGTGGCTAAATGGCTATTTTTGTTTTTGTTTTGTTTTAATATTATAACAATTTTAATTGGTCATTGGAAAATGTGATGCTAACTTCTAGAACTTGACATCTAAACACACACACACACACACACACACACACACACACACACACACACCCCTTCCCTGCCCCCCACACGCACATGAACACACGTACACACGCACGATGAGATGACTGTTAGCTCCTTGATTGATGGGACACTATCTTATTTGTTGTTCTAAAGTAGTGGTTGGCAAACTCATTAGTCAAAAGAGCCAAATATCAAGTACAATGATTGCAATTTTTTTTGAGAGCCAATTTTTTTTTATTTTTTTGTTTTTTGTTTTAAATACATATTTATTGTTCAGATTATTACAGGTATTCCTCCCCCCCCCCCATAGCTTCCCTCCACCAATCCCCCATCCCACCCCATGCCCTTACCCTGTCTTCATCCATAGGTATAAGATTTTTGTCCTATTACTTCCCCCACCCTTCACACCCTCTTCCCCCTGAGAATTGTCAGTCCACTCCCTTTCTATGTCCCTGATTCTATTATATTCATCAGTCCATTCTGTTCATCAGATTGTTCATTCATTTGATTTTTAGATTCACTTGTTGGTAGGTATGTATTTGTTGTCATTTTGCTGTTCATAGTTTTTATCTTTACCTTTTTCTTCTTCTTCCTCTTCTTAAAGAATACCCTTCAGCATTTTATATAATCCTGGTTTGGTGGTGATGAACTCCTTTAACTTTTTTTTGGGTCTGTGAAGCTCTTTATCTCACCTTCAATTCTGAATGATAGCCTTGCTGGGTAATCTTGGTTGTAGGTTCTTGCTGTTCATCACTTTGAATATTTCTTGCCCCTCTCATCTGGCCTGCATGGTTTCTGTTGAGAAATTAGTTGACAGTTGTATGAGTGCTCCCTTGTAGGTAACCAACTGTTCTTCTCTTACTGCTTTCAAGATTCTCTTTGTCTTTTGCCCTTGGCCTTTTAATTATGATGTGTCTTGGTGTGGTCCTCTTTGGATTCCTCTTGTTTGAGGTTCTGTGCACTTCTTGGACTTGTAAGTCTATTTCTTTCACTGGGTAGGGAAAGTTTTCTGTCACTATTTCTTCTAATAGGTTTTCAATATTTTGCTCTCTCTCTTCTTCTGGAAGCCCGATAATTCGGATGTTGGTATGCTTAAAGTTGTCCCAGAGACTCCTTACACTATCTTCATATTTTTGGATTCTTTTTTCTTTTTTTTCTAGTTGGGTGTTTTTTGTCTCCTCATATTTCAGATCTTTGGTTTGATTCTTGGAGTCCTTTCATCTACCATTGAATTTCTGTATATTCTTTATTTCAGTCAGTGTATGCTTAATTTCTGACTGGTCCTTTTCCATTTTCTTGACATTCTCATTAAGGTCCTTGAAGATCTCATCAAGTTTCTCAGTGGTTTTTAGAAGATTCTTGAGTAACCTTATAAATGTGGTCCTGAACTCTATGTCCTCCATTTCTTTCATTTGTGACATGTTTCTTTGTCTCCAAATTTTGCTGCTTCCCTGTGCTGATGGAGTGGAAGAACTGCTGTACTGGAGACACGCCTATGTGGCCGGATTTACTTCAGTGGGGCTTTGGTGCTCACCAAGTCTGCCTCTTGAATGTGACACTTATGGATGTGAGTAGTTGAATTCTGGTGTCATCTCACACTGACCTCTAGATACCCTAGCTTCTGGATATCCAATGGGATGCAGGTCAGCTACTGTCTGAGGTGACCCAGCAGGAGCTATGGTGAGGTCTGCAGATTTCTCCTGGGCTGACCAGAGCTGCAGTTAGTTAGCTTAAGCTGTGATAGGGCAGGCCATTTATATGCAAATGCCTCTGTGCACAGCTAGGGCAGGTTTGCAGATTGTGTGGTGCAGGGTCTCTGGGAGTCACTAGGGCGTGGCAAACAGCCATGGCTGACACTCATCCTTTTCTGAGTTTCAGTGTTTCCAAGTCCCCATGTCCCGCAACGTGAACAGTAATCCTGCAGGGGAGCCACCATCACTTTCTGACCCGATGTCAGACCGTCCAGCTTCTCCCTGTAGGCGTCTGAATCACCAGCATCTCCCCAGAAACGAGTTCAGAGTAATCAGGAGCTTGTTTCCCTTCAGGTTGAAAACAGCAGCACCCCGTCACCCGCTGCCAACCCGGTTCGCGCACCTCTCCGTACCTTAGCGTTTCAGCACTTGTGCTCTTCTCAATGCTCTGTCTAGCTGCAGAACTTCCACAAGGCCAACTTCCCCATGGTTCTGGTGACAGACGTTTTGTCCTTTAGTTGCAGTTTTAAAATTGTTGTGCGAGGGAGCAGCCTAGGTGTTTACCTATGCTGTCATCTTGGCTTCTTATCGAGAGCCAAAATTTTTAAACTTGAACTTCTTCTAATGCCACTTCTTCAAAATAGACTTGCCCAGACTGTGGTATTTTGTGGGAGAGCCACACTCAAGAGCCAAAGAGCTGCATATGGCTCGCAAGCCGCAGTTTGCTGACCACGGCTCTAGAGTCTAGAGGCTGTAATTGCACACAGCAGGGTCAACAAGTATTTGCTGGATGTGAATGAATGGAACCTTCCAAAAGTGTGTTTGTGCCTCTCTTTGTTCTGCCAAGACTCTGGGCATCTTTGGTACATAGGACTGTAGTGCCTTTAAAAATATTGAGGTACAATTTACATACAGAGCTCAAGCACATTTTAATTTGCATACACCCATGCAAAATACACTTCCAGCAAGATAGAGAACTTTCCCACCAGCCCAGAAAGTTCCCCTGTATCCCTCCCAGTCTGTCCTTTCTCACTCCCCGGAGCAGCCCTGATCTGCCTTCTATCATGTGGGTTCGCTCTGCCCCCTCTGCCCGGAGATGGAACCACACAGTTGCACTCTTGTATCTGGTGTCCTTTACTCTAATGTTTCTGAGATTCAACCATGTTGTTGCCTGTATGGGTAGCTCATTCTTTTTCTTTGCTGCATAGTATTCATGTTTATAAAAAATAATCTGATCATCCACTCACCCGTTGATGGACATTCAGTTGCTTCTAGTTTGAGGCTACTTTATAGTAAAGCTCCTGTGAAGATTTGAGTACAGGTCTTTGGGTGGACACATACTGTCTTTTCTCTTGGGAAAATACCTAGGGGTAGAATGGATGCATCAGAGATTAGCTGTATGTTTACTTTATCAGAAGCTGCCAAACTGTTTTCTAAGATGGCCGCCCCATTTCATGCCTCCACCACTGTGCAGGAGGGTTCCAGCTCTTCCACAGCCTGGTTAACATTAGGTGCGGTCAGCTTTTTAATTGTACCCATTCGCTGTATTGTGTAACGTTAACTCATCGTGGTTTTAATTTCCACTTTCTATTTGGCTAGTGAAGCGGAGCATGTTTTCTTAGGCTTGTTGTCATTTTGAATATCTTCACTTGTGAAATATCCATTCGAGTCTTTTGCCCCCCCCCTTTTTTATTGGATTGATTGTCCTTTTATTATTGAGGTAAATGATTTTTTTTAATTTCTGGAAGAAAACCTAAGAGAATATCTTCACAACCATGTGGTAGGCAAATATTCTTAGATGGAGCATTAAAATAGTAACCATAAAAGGAAAATGTGGAGAATTGGATTTCATCAAAACGTAAAGCTTCTGCTTGTCAAAGACGCTATTACGGAAATGAGTAGGAAGCCACAGACTGAAATAAGACAATCACACCACGTGTATCCAGACTATTCCACAACTATTTCTGAAGACTTGCCCACGCTAGGCAAGGCGGACCCTATGAGGCCCTCCAGCCAGCAGGCTCTTTGTGCAACCCTATGGGGTCACGGTGGCCCTGTTCAGCCTCAGCCTTCCAGGGTAAACCCCTCTTCCACGTGGCTCGGCCCCAACCCCTTGCTGTCTGCCAGTGTGTGGAGCTGCCTTCCCCATCCCTCAAAGCTCTAAACTCTCTCCCCTGGAGCTTCCTTCACGGGCTGTGCCTCTAGACCTTCATTCTTGGCTGTCACCCTCCATCTCTCCCGGCCCTTCAGTGTGCCACATGAGGCCCATGCACGAGGGAAACTTCCTTGCATTCCAGAAACTTCCTTGGATCCCAGAGGCTCTATGGTGGGAGGAAGAGACCAAGGCACAGCCTGCACTATTGACATCGGGGGAGAGATTGAAGTGCCATTTAGAACCCCACTTTGCTCAAGGGCAAAGTGCAAGCTATTAAAGGGCACGTTGGTGCTGGTGCTGACCGGCTAGAGTGGACAGTGGTCATAGTGCTGGGTCCCAGGGGCCCCTCCTGGGCTAGATGTCCCCCCTTTAGCTTCTGGGTGTGAGGAGGGGCTGGGAGGTGCTGGGAAGACTCTGAAGCCCAGAACAACAGCTAATTACCAACCAGTGCCAACCAGAATCGGGCAGGATCTGTTCTGGTGTGTGTGGTGGGCTCTTGGCCCTATAACAGCCTTCTGCTCCTGGCTCACGGTCTTGCTTTTATTCCATTTTCTCGAAAGCCTCTTCATTCTTGTCTTTATTACAGTCATGTCAGCCCATTACCTTTCCAACAAGACCACAGATGATGAGAATGAATCCAGGCATTAATGGCCCAGCTTTGCCCTCAGACCTGTTGAACCCTTGCCATTAGCTCTCTGGGGACCATGTGCCATCACTTCTCATATTTATCTCAATGTAATGAGGTACTATTCTATTCTCTGTCCACTATCTGTCTCTGGCCCCGGTCAGCAGACTCTGTGAAGGCCGCTACCACTTCTGCTGCGTCTACTGTTGTATCCCTGACACCCACCCAGGGCTGTGCCTGGACCCCGGAAATTGCTCAATGAAGCCTGGACCAGTTAGTGAGGGTTAACGAACAACTACCCGGCAAGACAAACACCCCAAGCACATGCTCCCATTTTCCCAATTGGGAGAGCGAGGCCTCCTGAACATCAGTGGCTTTGTTTAAGGTCTCAACGGCTGATAAAAGGCGCAGTCGGGAAGGAACAGCAGATCTTCCGGCTTCTAGCATGTTCTGCTCTGAGACGGCTGCCCTCCTTACTCCTAAGTTTAAACCCAGTAATGTGAGTGGTGAATGCTATAAAAATGTGGAGTGCAATATAAATAAACGGCGCCATTAAAAATATCTATGGGGATTTTAATCATCCCTAACCACGGTAATAAGACAAAGCATTATTCTTAATACGGGCAAGGCGAGTGCTAAAATCCAGATGTTTCCTAAGGGCTTGATGAATTTCACGTGTGAATGCTTCTGTTATACATGGATGAGAGGCAAAATATATTTATAAAATACATGTAGGGGGTTAATTATAACAGTACATTGAGCACATGAGTACCCACCACCTAAACCCAGGAATACCAAAAGTCCCATGTACCCTGCCTTGCCTGTCTCCTCCCATCCTAGGTTTTCCATTTATCCTTCTCCTGCTTTTTTTTTTTTTATGGTTTTTCCACATCCATTACTTTAATATTTCCTCCTCACATAGATTCATTCAGCAAATGCTTATAGGGCTTTACTGCCACAGGGAGAGTTACAGAGCTCCCAGCCCAGCCCTGTGCCCTTCCCTCGTTACAAGGGCAGGAAGATCGGTGTTTTTGTTGTCCTCCGCCAACACTGTTCTTCTGGTGGTATGTGCAGCCCGCCCCCCACCCCACCAGCCCCTGAAGCCAGTTTCCCTCCTCAAATGGTTTGTTTGCCTTTTGGCCCCCACTGCAGCCCACTGTGAGTTTTCTCCACAAAATATTTGCGGCTTTGGCAGGGTGGCTGGTGCCATTAATAGTGCTCCCTTTGTCTGGAGGTTTTCTCCCCTCGGTGTTTTGCTCTGTGTGCATCGTGGCGTTGAGACCTGGCCAAGCAGAACTCTGTCCAGGGGCCCCGTACTCTTACTTCCTGCTGAGCAGTGGTGCCCCGGGCAGCTGCGGCACTTGGGTGGCTGTGGTCACAGGGCAGGGGTGGCAGTCAAGGACATGTGGCAGAGGGTGATGAACATTGGCCCTTTAATATCTGCATGACCTTGGGCAAGTCACTTAGCTCCTCACATTCCCCGTCTGCAAGGCGGGTTCAACAACAGTCCCTGCCCCTGGCTGCCGGGAGGGTTAGGAGGGGAAGCCTGTGAGATCCTCAGCATGGGTGGAGGGCTGTGTCTAGTTAACTAGCTGCTTGGATCAGGTGAGACCAGGGCACTGATGGATGCCACCCACAGGCCTTCACAGTGTGTGACAGTTTGGGGTGTTAATGAAAAAACCATTGAAACATGTGTAAAGAATTTTAGTGAGTTTATTTGAGCCACCCTGTCGACATATGTCGGGAAGCAGAACCTCAATGAATTGAGATAATGCTCTGGAGAATGGCGGGTTACAATTCTGTTTATACATCGCAGTCGAAGGAGGGACATAGGTGGGTTACATGAAATTCATTGGTGATGGATTAAGGGGGAGGGATAAGCAGTCCCACCTGGGATTGGATAAAAAGTAAAATGATGAACACATACTTAGGTGAATGCAGGAACAATTATCATAATGAAAGAATTTGTGGCGTGTGTCCTGGCGCCTACCACATTTGGTTGTGCCCCAGGGGCTCCAGAAAAAGGGAAGTTACAAGTTTCCTAGACACCCCACAGATATGTTACCTTAGAGGCAAAAAGGCAAATGGCTCAGCAAAGATCTAAATTGATCTTTGTCAGGGAAAATACAGGCCTAGAACATGACCACCCACCATAACCCGCCTGCAGTTATATTTAATTTTTCAAACCATCTTTTGTGGTTACTCTAGGTCTCTGTGTCTGCAAGACTGCCACACAGGCCTCCCCTGAGTTCCTCAGGCCAGCATGTGGCTCCTTTCGTCCACAGGGGTCTACAGACTTCTGTATCTAATATCCTTATGTGATATGTTCCCAGATGACAGATGAGCAGACTGAGACTCAGAGAGGATGGGGTTTGTTTGTGGTCCCCCACTAGGGAATGGCAGAGTTCATTGGAGCCTCCTTTCTGTTCCATGGGATGCTCACTGCTGGCCTTTTCACGGGGAGGGGCTAGGTGAGCTCGGGGGGCTGCAGTGGTGGGATACGCTGGTAGGGAAAGAGGTTCTTGGTTCTGTGACTTTGAGACCTGGCTTTGGGTAGATTCAGGGTGAATTTCAATGATATTTTCTAGTCTCTTCCCACCAGTCTTGTGCCATCTGTTACTCCTGGGGACAATTGTTGGGGGCCTCCTCCCCCATTCCCCCTAGTGGTGGAAGGTGTGTAGGGATCTGGTGTCAGGGCTGTGGTCACTTCCCCATTACCTGCACATGGTTTGTCCACTTATATTTTTAACTCTTGCCCTATTTCCCTCCATCACTGTTCGGGGCAGTCTTAGGAATGCAAACCAGTTTTGTTACTAGCCAGAGTAGGACCTGTTTAGGAAGGTGTATCTGCTGCTATGATGGTGGGGACAAGATGGGGGGGTGTTGGGGGAGGCCCAACAAAGATAGAGTGGATTCTAAAGCTTAACAAATTGAGGCAAAAATTTTAACTCTTGGAAAGTAATGACATAAGCAACCTTTTTTTTTTTTTTAGTGCTTTCTATATGTTAAGCTGATATTATCTGCACTGACTCACTTAATTCTCACATCAACCTTATGATATATGTACTTTTAGGATTCCCATTTTACAGATAAGGAAACTGAGTCTCAGAAAGTAGAATTAGCTCTCACACAGTTAGTGAGGAACACAGTTGGGATTCAAAGCCAGCCCTGTTGGATTCTAGAACCTGGAATTATATTTCCTTTCCTACCTGCAGTTTGGATCTTTCCACAGCCATGGTTGGTACAGAGCTTAAAAAAATTTACCTAGAGGGACCCCTGTGAGAATTCTCTGTGTCATTTGCTGGCCACTGGAGGTTGATTCTCATCTTCTTAACATGGGAAGGCAGCAAGATGGAGGCAGTGGCTTAGACGGTAGAAGCCAGACTGTTGGCTATCTTAGCTTCCCTGTGCCTCAGTTTCCTCATCTGTAAAATGGACGTAATGCCAAAACTGGTTTGGCTCAGTGGATAGAGCATTGGCCTGTGGACTGAAAGGTTCCAGGTTCTATTCTGGTCAAGGGCATATTCCTTGCTTGTGGGCACATCTCCAGTGGGGGGTGTGCAAGAGGCAGCTGATCAGTGTTTCTCTCTCATTGATGTTTCTGACTTTTTATCCCTCTCCCTTCCTCTCTGTGAAAAATCAATAATTCTATATAATAAATGAGAAACATGCAAATTTGACCGTACCTTGGCTCCTGATTGGCTATGCTACCAGCCAATCAGGAGTGTGGGTGGGGCGAGCGCCAGGCCCCGGGGTGAAGATGAAACCATGGTGGTGGCAGGGAGCGCCCGGCCACTGGGCACTGTGAGCTGAAGTGGCGGCAAGCACCCAGTCCCCAGGGCCGGGTGGTCGCAGACAGTGGGGGCTGAGCTGAGCAGGTTGATGGCTGGGTGCCCAAGGCCTAAAGGCTTTAGGCCTTAGGCAGGCTGGGGGTGAGCCATCAGTTGGACATCCCCTGAGGGCTCCCAGTATGTGAGAGGGGGCAGGTTGGATTTAGGGACCACTCACTTCCAGTGCATGAATTTTGTGCACTGGGCCCCTAGTGTATGTGTGCGTGCTCGCGCGCGCGCACGCGCGCGTGTGTGTGTGTGTGTGTGTTGTGTGTATTTAAAAATAAAAAATTTAAAAAAATGGATGTAATAAGCTGACTTCTTATGATAGTTAAAGGATGGAAAGCATTTAGCACCTGGCCAAGTCCTAAGCAAGCACTGACTAGACATTGGCAAGTGTGACTATCACTCTGTACAGACAAAGCCCAGAGATCAGGCAGACCCACCCTCCAGCTAGTTTGGGGCGCTTTTGAGCTGATCACTAATTGCCTGTTTTTTTGCTTGAGGCTACTCTCTGGAGCTCTCAGAAGTCTCCCAGATTCATCTGACTCACTGTTACCACCATGTGTCTGCCTTAAAGCCTCTAATTGTAGCACAAGGCAGGCAGTCACACCGATTGTGGACCTACTAGGCGCCTGGCCAAGGCCAGTGTCCGTTTCACTTATACTCTCTGGCTGAGAAGTTCCCTTTATCCTCATTTTGCAGGTGGAGAAAAGGGTGAGAAGCCAGTGTGTAAACAGGAGCTAGCTGGATATACCTTTTCACACATCTTCTCTGTATGCAGCCGGCAGGTAGACACTCTCAGAGAGCTGGGAGCTGGGGAGCAGCTGCATTCCAGGACCCCTGCTCCCAGTCAACTGTGGGTTGTCAGCATGTCTGCACAAGCCCAGCAAGCTCCTGTACCCATGCTGACCCGTGGAACTTTCTGTGAGGGCCCAGATGTATGCACTGTCCACTATGCGAACAACATGCCACACGGAACACCTGACTAGTGCTACCGAGGGACTGCCATTGTAGTTTGATTTACTCTTCATTGATTTCAGTGGCCACATGTGACTAGCGGCTGCCCTATGAGAAAGCGTAGGTTGGAGGAGGGATTTCCTGCAGAGGGATGTGTTCTACAAGAGCTGGTGGCAACTCGCCGGTGGGTTTGTTCCTCTTGTATCCAGAGAAGCTGGCCAGGTTTCAGGAGGTCACGTGTCTGAGTTGACTTGACACTGATTCCCTGCCCATCGCTCCAAGGAATGGAGAGGGCAAGTGAAAGGAGAAATCCACACATCTGGCTACCATTGCCTTTCTGCTAACAAGGCTGTGAGGGCCCTGGGCACACGTGTGGAGCAAACCATGAGGAGCTCCGCAGTCATGCCCGTTGGAGGGTTTTCCTGTTCAAGCCACACGCAGCCTCCGAGGGGGAAGAAAGCGAAGGAAGAAAGTTGTGCTGATTTTCCCCGGGTAACACCCTTGCAAACCACCCTCGAGTCCGTCGCTGGATTTCATTCACCCAGGAGAAGAGTGTTGCATGACTTCATTGATGAAGCCTTTTCACAGTTTACGAATGTTTACACAAGTCAGAGCTGGGATCAGCAGAGACGCCGAGGTTCTCACTTCTCCGCAGAAAGGAGTCACGGGCGGGGACTTAAACAGCCAACCAATGCCAAGTCCTGTAGGGCTCTTCCCACCTTTAGCCAAGAGCAGGATTCAGTTGCCCAATTTGGAGCCTTTGGGAGGAAAGTTGCTCTGTTGGCTTCTATTGCTGCTAAGAAAAATGCTTTCCAGGATTGGTCTGTTCCTTTGTGAACTTGCTATGTGGCCCAAGACAAGTTATTTAGCCTCTCTGAGCCTCAGCCTCCCCATCTGACAATGGTGGGCAATGATACCTTGTGGGGGGCTTTGTAGGAAGTTGGTGAGACAAAATGTGGGCCTGGCCGTGGCAAACAGCGAAGCTCCCCTGGCCCTTGAGAGTGGCTGTGATATGGCCGAGGGAGGCGTCTCCCCAGGAGGCTTCAAGTTCATGATGCTGATCCAGGAGCAAGCCAGGGGTGGACTGAGTGCCAGAAACCCCGAATTATGGTATTTGTGGGACAGAAAGGAAAGAATACCCCAGACCAGTAGGAAATGAGTCTTTATTTTCATAGTCTGTCAGCAAGACAATGCAAGCATTGGAAAAGGAAAAATAATAAGAGTTCATGTTCAAAAGTGTAGTCTCGCCCACCTTCTCCCAATCCTTCTCTCTATGGGACTGTGCAAGGTACATGGAGATGAAGACCTTTCCAGAACCCTTGGCCCACCCCAGCCTCTTTACGAGTGCTTTGAAGACATGGGGGAAGGTGCGCTGGCTGGTAGGCTAGTATACTGGAGAGCAGCATCTCTGGGTATTCCCTGGGCTGTCAGAAGGACACCCATCCTGTGGATGTCCTAAATCCAAGGCTTCAGACATCACGGACTTGTTCGTATCCCTTGGGTGGTGAAGCAGGCAGCATCTTTATTCCTGGGCTCTCCGGGACCAGGAAGGAGTCTGGCTGCTACGTGTGCATATGTTCACGTGCACGTTTGATCTGAGCTGTAGAACAAAAAGGACGATGGGATGACAGGTGTCTGAGGAAACTTAGAACCTGGTCAAGCAGAGCTCGATACCCCTGAAGGGGACATCATGAGGTTTAGAATCCTGTATCCCCCTCTGGGCCTCTACTTCCTCATCTGTACAATGGAACTGCTAATAGCTCACTGTGATTGTATTATCCAGGTGCACAGTAATGCCAAGGAAATGGCAGTCAGGACAGGATGACCCCATGATGGTCCTGAAGCCAGCTTCCGATTGTGGCTCCTTCAGGAAATGGCATTTTTGTGTCTGAGGCAGGCGTTTTTATTCTGTCTGGGTCTCCACATCGTGGAGGGGCATCTAGTGCAAGGTCTGTCTCTCCTGAGGTCCTGCTGCAGGCCCTCAGAAAATAAGGCTGCCCTGGTCTCCATCGAGAGTCATCTAGCCCTCTGTAGTCCCAAGCTGGAGTGAGGGAGTGACTCCATCCTCTGTGTGCTTTTGGAAAGTGGGCCTGAGGTAGCTTTCTCCCTTCCCTGTTTCCCCACTCACCGCCGAACCCTTCAGAAAGGACGGCAGTCAGCGCCAGCAGAGAAGGACCCCTGGGCTTGGCGCTCCGCCATGGGGCTGAGGTGTGAGCAGTGAGACCAATCTCATTGGGCCCTGCTCCTCCCACCTTGGTGAGGAAAAAGGAAGTCTGCCTGAAATCCATCTGTCATAATTTCTATTCAAACTTTTGAGCTAATTGGCTTATATGTTTAATTAATAGTGGACATGTTGGGCCCCCTGAAGAGGTTGGAGTGCTTCCATCTGAACCCCCAGTGTGGGGAGGCTGAAAGCCTTGGCGGTAATTAAGGAGCTGGAGGGGGCATCTTTCTGGTCTGAAGAATTACTCCCCATGCTGCCACCAGCCCCTCCTCCTCATGGGCACTGAGAGGTGCTCAGAGGCAGCCCTGTCCCCTCTTCTGTGGGCCATTCCCCCTCCTGGTTCCTACTGTATCCCCAGGCACAGGAGAGCCGGTCACCAAGGTCTGGGCGTCTGCTCGGGAGAGAGCGGACAGGCTCTGGGAGCAATGTGCAGGGCGTGGTACTGCTGGATGGGTTCATTGTCATGGCCATCCATCAGTCCCCGTGGCACAGGGCACCTCTGGTTCTCAGCTGTGCAGCCTTAGGCAAGCCATGTACCCCAGTGAGCTTCATTCAGTCTGTACCAGCATGTATATCCATGGACTATTTCTCATCTATCTGAGGGGCAGTCAGTTTATTCATTCATTCAAAACTATTCATTGAGTACCTACAATGTGCTGAACTGTTCTGGGTACTAGGGTTATAGTAGTAGACAAAGGATTTCCCCCCTGTGGACCTTACACTCAGGGACCAAGGGTTTCCTGGGGTGTGGAACTTGGAGAACTAAACCCGGGTGATAGGTCACCTGGAGCACCCACAGTGTTCATCACAGGACCTTACCTTCTGGGGCCTTCGTTTCCCTTGGGTAAAATGCAGATGGAAACAGCGCATGACTCTGTGGGGCATAGGTGGACTCATCACCAATAACCCAAGCAGAGCCATTGCCTGACCTTGAAGCCACGTGAAGAATGTTTGCTCTCTAAGCTTCCCCATCACTTGCTGGGCACAAAAGATGAGCTGACATTTCTAAAGCCAGGGCTCTTCCCAACTCTTCGTCTCCCACCACGCTACCCTCCCATCTCCTCCCCAACCCTTTTGACAACTGCCCGTGGACTGAGGTCCCGAAGAGGAGGAAGCTGTGTCTTTAAGTGTTCCGAACAGCACTGAAATGTTATGACAGTGCATCTCACAAGGGATGCAGTTTCCACGGCAACCCCACACTAAGATAAGCAAGCCGCCTGTATTTTTTTTTTTTTTCTTCCAGAAAGGTTCAGGAAGAGGGGCGGGAATTAGGCGATCTGTCAGCGGGTGGGACTTGAAAGCAAGAGCCATGTCCATTAATCCTGGAGCTCTGATTATATTATCCGGGAATGAACGTGCACCATTAGAGGAGGGAGAAGCAGGGCCCCTTCCCCCTGCACCCCATCTTCTGGACTCATGGCAAGAGGAAGAAAGAGAAAGCGCCGTGGTCAAGTTTTGTGTGAGAAATTACAGCACTCTGGACTCTGCCAGTTCCACCTGCATCGAGTGTTTTTTAGAAGCTGGGGAGTTAAAGCCCGAGCAGCCGGGAACGCCTGTGTGTGTGTGTGTGTGTGTGTGTGTGTGTGTGTGTGTGTGTGTGTGTGTGGTGTAGAGCTCAGGACTTGTATTGTGGACTCAGGGTTTGCAGTCAGACAGACACGGGTTCAAATCTGGCTCTTCAAATGGCAGGGATATTGGACAAGCTGTTAACCTGTTGGGGCCCCAGTTTCTTCATCTGTAAAATAGGCATAATGGTAGTTGTACCTCTACTCATTCATTCAAAATGCCAAGCCGTAGGGTAGTGGCACAGCAGGGGACTGGGTAGAGGCCACTGCAATGATCCCAGTGGGCAACGGTGGTGGGCTCCTGTGGCACACAGGTGTGAAGGTCAGACATGTACTGAACCTCCTGGAGGTTTACACTGAGTAGTGACACCCCTTACTCTGCCATTTTTGGTTGACTAGGTCCCTGCAGCCTGAGACCCCATTTTCTGCTATATGAGCAGAGAGAGGGTAGAAATTCTCTCACCAGACCTCCTAGAGGAATCAGTCTTTACCTCTTGGGATCTGATCAGTTTCCAGGTTGTGTGGGGCCTTAGGTTGCATAGCTGTGGATGCACATGTGTTTTTAGTGGAGACACATGGGGCCAACTCCATGCCCTGAGCCCACTGCAAACTGGCTCCACGGGCCAGCCTCCTGTGAGTCTGGTGTGACATGGCACCTGCCAGAGGCCCTGCTCTCAGGCCTGTGAGAGTCGTAGTCCACAGACATGGCCTGTCCCCTGCACTGCCCACCCCAGCCCACAGGCTGTGCCACGGCTACATATGCACCAGAAGGCCTTTGTGTGTCCCCTTACCCCCTCAGGCACCCCTTTTGCCCTTTCCACATCACATCCGCATCCCACCCCTTTGTCCAGGAGCCCCTTGCCCACGGTCATCAGCTTTTACAGAACAGCAACTGGGGACTCCCAGGATGTCAAGGAGGAGCAGAAAATGGAGGCTCCTGGTTCTTTGCTAATTTATTTTGACAACTGTAATATCATTTTAATTACTTATGCTCATCATTCAGAGGTCACTGGCAAATGACCCGAGGTGTGTTTTTTGTGCCGTGGAAAAGGCACAAAAGAGAGCTATTTTCAGCTTCTATGGTTGTTTTGCTGATTCATGGGAAATGGATGTCAGGGTCTTCTGCCCCCACCCCCACCCCATAAGTTCCTCCACCGTCACTGCAGAAATATTCTATTTTCCCTGCGAAAGAAAGCAAAAACCCAGCTCAGGGCGATGTGGGCGGACGGAGCCACTGCCCCTGTCTCAGGCTGGGCCTCTCCTCTCTGAATTTTATTGCCAGCCCCTCTGGTGTGTGTTCTGCTTACAGTGCCCACAGTGGAATCCAGAATGCCAGGGAAAGCAGAAAGCTGGAGATCGCTCACCCCCTCCTCGCCTGTGAGCATAAGGGAAATCATGACCAGAGGACAGGGATAGCCTTTCACACGGCAACAAGCAAAACCCAGGCCTGCTGACCCAGGCCCCTGTGTGCCCGTTCCCCTCCTCTATCTGCCCCCTGTGCTCTTGCCCTGGCTGGCAGAGCAAAGCAACAGCTGGGTATTTGTTAACATGCGTGTTTCTGAGTCTGCAAGGGCTTTCTCAAGCCAACAGATACTCTTGAGACACTGGCTTGGAGGGTGTGGTCAGGCCTGGGTAGGGCTATGGCTGGTGGGCTTCTTATGTTATTGGCTTTGAGCGTATCAAGAATATCCCCCGCCCCCGAGTAGCATCCTCATCTCATTGCAGGTGTCACTGGCCCTGACAGTCCACCACTGCAGGGTCTTCCTTTAGGAATGAGCATGGCCCTCAGCAGTCTTTGCAAGCGAGTATTCCTGGGAGGAGTTGCTCATTAAAGCCACAAAGAAGGGCCTAATAATGACTCCTCGTGTCTGTGGAGCATGCTGTGCTGTCCACTCATCTGATTTCTCACAACCTTCCAGGAAAGCAAAGAGAGCAAGGCTCACTCTGCCCGTTTCACAGATAAGAGCTAGAGACGCCAAGAAGTTGACTTTTCCGAAGGTATATGGCCAGTAAGTTCATAAATCAGACTCTGTGCTGTACCCTGAGGAGGGTGGAGGGTTAAGAATAGGAGAGGGAAGGCATGAGGGGCCAGATGAGGGGTGTGAGAGAAAAGGCTCTGATGGGGGCCCCAGTGGTCACCATTGTTTTCCTCCCCATTTTGGCAGCTTAGAAGGTTCATTCATTCATTCATTCATTCATTTCTCACAGCCTATGCTGGTTAAATAGTTTTGGAGTAAAAGACTTGGTGACCTGCTGTGTTATGGACGGTGTGACCTGAGCTAAAATTAGGGGAATGAAACTAACCTCTCAGGGGTGACAGGAAGGTTTTAAAGTTACCTCCTGTGTGTAAAAGTGCCTACACAGCACTTGGCACAACATATGTTTCAGCTACAACTTTCCGAGTGGGGCAGACCCCTGGCTGTTTGCTCAGCACCTGGAGCCTGGGTCCTTGTCATTGGGCCCAGGAGTGGTGACAGACAGGAGTATTTTCCCAGTTGGACCAGGACCAGGGACCATCCTCGGTGATGTTACAACCCCAAAACTGCCCCCCACCATTCTCTATTGAGCATCCTCCTCCATCCATCTGTCTAGCAGATACTTCTGGAATATCTAGTATGGATAGACATTATCCTGTCCTAAGACCAGAACGATGCATGAGAACACCCCCTTCCCCCATGGAGCTTCTTACTTACTGGCAAGGGCAGAGAAAAGAAACGGGGAAATAAACTAAGTATAACAATGTTTGAATGGATGCAGTGCTGTGAAGGAGGCAGGCAGGGAAATGTGGTGGGAACTGGCTGGGATGAGAGGACCTACTTTGAATGGGGTGTCAGGGAAGGCCTTGCTGAAGAGGCGGAAGATGAGACAGTTTCTGATATCTGTGTGAAGCTCCAGGGGAAGAGCATGGCAGGCAGAGGGACCAGCAAGTGCAAAGGCCCAGGGGTGAGGTCTGCAAGGAATCCAGCATGGCTGGAGGATAGTGCGTGGCAAGGCGAACTGTGTGCAAGTGGTAGGTAAGATAGGATTGGGGGTGGGGCTTTACAAGACAGAGTAAAGTGTTTGTTTTTTATTTGGTGTGAGAAGAGGCAGTGAATTTTAAGCAAGGGATTGGAATGATCTAATTGTATTTAACTCTGTAGAGAAAACTGGTAGGGCAAGAGTGGAAGCAGGAGATCAGCGAGGAAGGAACTGCTACATCAAGGCAGGAGATGATGGAGACTGGGACCAGTGCAGCAGTAGTTAGAAACGGTGAGCAATAATTGGATTTAGGACATATTTTAGGATAGATCTGGTAGGGTTTGCTAATGGATGTGAGGTGTAATGGACAGGAGGGATAAAGAGTGACTAATAGCCCTGGCCAGTTTGGCTCAGTGGATGGAGCGCTGGCCTCCAAACTAGAGTCCCAGGTTCGATTCTGGTCAGGGGCATATGCCTGGGTTGTGGGCTCGATCCCCAATGGGGGACTTGCAGGAGGCATCGGATCAATGGTTCTCTCTCATCATTGTTGTTTCTATCTCTCTCTCCCTTCCTCTCTGAAATCAATAAAAATATATTTTTTTAAAAAAGAGTGACTAATAGATTTTGGGTCTGAATATCTGGGAGAAAAGTCCTCCCATTAACAGAAATGGGGTAGGGGTGGACATACCTGCATTGTCTCCCTGATGAGACGAAAGATCCTTAAGGACCGTTTCTGTGCCCGATTCGTCACTTTATCTCCTTTGTGCTCGGTGCAGGGCCTGAGAGGATGAGATCTCGGGAATGGTTTGTGGAGTGGGTATGTTTGCTGGGAAAAGGGCTCAGGAAGAGATGAAAAGAGTGAATAAATGAAAGGAGGAATTAATAGCACTCCCATGCTTAAGGTGGAATAGCATCCAGCCTTTCCCTAAGTAGGTGATGCACACCACCACCCTTGGCTCTAAAGGACTGACTGTACAGCAGAGTTTGGGAACCAAGGTGTATTCTTGCCTCTTTTTCTGGAGATTGAAGATGCACATTGGGTCCCAAAAAGACTCTCACAAAAGATCCCATTTAGCCCTGGCCGGTGTCGCTCAGTTGGTTGGAGTGTTGGCCAATTGACCAAAAGGTTATGGGTTCAGTTCCCAATCAGGGCACATACTTACGTTGAAGGTTTGATCCCCGGTTAGGATGTATACAGAGGCAACCAATCTCTCTCTTTCTCTCTCTGTCTCTCATCAGTAAAAACATATCCTTGGGTGTGGGTTTTTTGTGTAAGATTCTATTTAATGGGTTAAGCCAGTATTTCTCAGACTTCACTGATCACAGAGCCTTTTTCTTTTTTCTTTTTTTTTCTGGTGCTCTTATTAACATCTGAACACACTTCAAGAAAGACTCTTCAGGCCAGCCCCACTTATCTGCTCAGTTGCTGGCTGCCTCTGCAGAGGGTCAGAGGGCCAGAGTGCCCTCCCACGCTAGCTCTTGGGAAATCTCCCTCTGTGGTCAAGGATTATTCTGAAGACAGTGCCATAATTAGCATCATAATAATGGCATCTCTTACCCAGGCCTCCCCCTGGGCCAGGCAGGGCTGTGAGCAGTTTTCATGTAGCTTTTCACTTAGAGCTCATCGCTGCCCTGTGACACGGGTACTGTCATCACCATCCTCATTTTACAGGTAAGGGGAGCAAGACCTTGAAGAATTAGGTGGGTTGCCAGCTGGGCAGTTGTAGAACCAGGATGTAGTCACATGAAGGTTACAGAGGACCCCCCTCCCCACCAGCCTAACCACTACTCTATCCTGCTAGGAGCTGGGGACCCTCCCCCATCTAGCCAGGACCCTGGTCCAGCCCCACTGGGGCCTCCAATTTGGTATCTGCATTGCTAGCTTGAGTGTGGACTCCCCTGGGCACCCCCTCCCCCTGCCCCCAGCCATCCTGGAGCCAGGGCTGAGCATCTCAAAAGCCCATGGAGTTGGAGACTTTTAAACAGGAAACTGGTATAATTTTGGTCAGAAGCTCAGGCAAGAGGGGAAGCTCTGCCAGGCACAGCCGCATCCAAAAGAAACAGAGAGGGAGGGTTTAGGGTTTCAAGTTTGTGCATTTAAGGGGTATTAAGGCAAATAAAGGACTTTTATTCGGCCCGGCCATGTACTGCTTTTCTAGTCTACCATGACCCCCCCTCCCCCCCTATTGAATTGAATGGAACTGGGGTCAACCAGGGAAGCCCAGCACAGGGCAGCCCCACCTCCCACCCTCACTTTTATGGCTTGGCGAATGAGCCCCCTCCGCCCCCTCTCCCAGGCTCTGTCCCAGCCAGTGTGTCCCCCTCCTCAGCCTTCTCCTCCCTCATTTTTTGTTCTCGTGGGAGCTCCCCAGAGATTGGGCCACTGTTGGGGCAGCCGGTGCAGAGAACATACAATGGAACCCTTGTGAGGCTGTAGGCCCCCCCGTCCCCTTCCCAGGGGCCCCATGGAACATTCCTCATCATTGCCCAAGACCTCCTTGAACCTTGTCCCCTGGAAAACCAGACTAAACCAGTCTGATAGGGAGAGGGATTTTCTCGATCCCAGAAGCCTGTCCCAAACCCCCACCCTGTTGTTGCTGCACCCCAACACCCATGGTCCCTCCAAGCCACACAGTGCCAGCCCGGATTTAGCAGTTTTATTAGATACCAGTTCATTCTTCCCTCAGGTTTTCCCAACCCGTATTCAATTGCATTTTAATTCCACAAACATCTATTAGCCTTCAAGGGTGAGGGAATGAATAAGCAGTGGCTTCTGAGTGGGGAGGGGCATTGTGGTGGGGGAAGCAGAGAGTGACCACATGGCTGGGCACAGCATCAGGAGTAGCATTTATTGAGTGTTTACTGTGTGCTGGCTATCATCTATGTGGTCACAGAAACCCTATGAGGTAGCTATTCTTGCTGGACAGGAAACAGGCAGGGGGAGTGATGCTCCTTGTCAATGGTTAGAGTCTGCAAGTGACAGAGTCGGGATTCGAACCCAGGCAGGCTGCTTTTGGTCTGCTTTCAGCAATCTACTGCATTGATCAGAATGCTTCATTACCAAGAGTCCGTGAGCCAGGCCCTGTCTTCCCCACCACCACAGCCTCTCCCCAGGACTCATGCTTTAAGATGCGTGATACATGTTTCGATCCTGGTCTTAGGATGACCACGCAGGTCCTGGGAAAACGGAAAGGAACTGCAGGAGCCCCAGAGTTCCTGGGTCCTGCAGAGCAGAGACTGGACCCTCTTCTGGCTCAGCTGAGTTTCACATAAGCACTCAGCTCAGCATCGACAACATGATGCTATGAATGAAGGCCAGTTACTGCAGGAGACCAGGATCCAGGGCCAGACAAGCCGCCCTGTCTCTGAGAGCTGGCCACGTGGTCCAGGGATTTTCCTGACTGACCAATGGGCTTGTGTTTGTGCAACATTGGGAAGCTTTGCTGGGAGTGCATTTGAGACTGATCTGCTCGGGATGCCTCTTCCTGGGCTGTCCCACAGGACGCTGATGACACCTGGATATATCTGGTCTCCCCACCTGGGCCAGATATATCCAGGCCCCCTGCGACCCCCTCTCTGCCCAGGATTCGGTGGAGGCGGGCACGGACTTCTCAGATCATAAATCAGGTCTAATTGCAGTGCTTCCCCTGCACAGAGGCGTGGTGTCTGCCCGGAAGGCTGTCTCCTGGGAAGGGAGACTTCGGGAAGGCCACAGCGGCTGTCTGCCATGCGAGGACCCTCCCTGGCTGTGGGCTGCAGGGGCCTGACCTACAGCCCCAGGCCACACAGCCAGTCTAGGGCGGCGCCAGGACCAAACCTCAGATCTCCTCACCCGCCTCCCCTCCAGTCTGCCGCTTTTTAAACCCCATGTGCTTATTTACTAGTATGTATTTTTAAACAGCATCAGAATAAGAACGGCAGGCTTGCCGAGGCTCAGGGATGGGTATGTGAAGCTTCATGGTGGTATGCTTTCTGTTTTTGCGCATGTTTGAAAACTTCTGAAACCAACAGCAAAAGCCATACACGCAATGTTACCTTCTCTGAAAGAAAAGGTTGCATTCATTCTTCCCTGCCGCTCTTTTTGTTTCCTCCACAGGACTGAGCTAACTCACAACTGTTTTACGGGTCTTCTGTTTCTGTCTGTCTCAGTGGAGCGAGCTCTTGCATTGGTGCTATTGGCTTAGCTTTGCTGCCTGGTGTATCTGTGCCTGCCAGCACAGAGCCAGGCATGTATGAGTACCTTTGGAATAACACAGTGTGCGTATGGCATCTGGAGAAACCTCATCAGCTTTGGGGAGTTGTGGGGCATAGTGGGAGAATGTGAAAAATACCTACAAGAGTCAGGACACCTCAGAGTGGTGGTGAAGAGTGTGGAAGCCAGTTTGAAGTCCATCTCCCTGCTTTCCCCCATTGCTTCACCTGTGGAATGGTGACCTTGATGGTTCTGGTGTCAGAGCCCAGGTTGCCCACGCAGGTGCGCCTGGCACATACCCAGTGCTGCTTTCATGCAGGTGAGCAGCCTTGTTGCTTCATCCAGGTCCCGCAGCTATCTACCCAGTGGCATGGAGCATCCCTTAATCTCCTTGGACCTTCTCGGCTGCCTCCACGAAGCAGAGCTGTTGGTGCCATGTTTATCTAAAGGAAGGAGCTGGCTACCTCCTTGGGTCCTGCTCTTTGGAGAAGCACTGCTTACTTCCACACAGAAGGCATTTAAAAAAAAATATGTTTTTATTGATTTTAGTGAGAGGAAGGGAGAGGGAGAGAGAAACGTTGAAGTGAAAGAGAAACATCAACTGGCTGCCTCTTGCATACCCCATACTGGGGATTGAGCCTGCAACACAGGCATGCGCCCTGACCGGGAATCCAACTGGCGACCCTCTGGTGCAATGGAACAAAACTCAATCAGCTGAGCCACCCCGGCCAGGGCCGCACAGGAGGTTTTTATTTCTGGCTGCAAAGGGCTTCACTGTTTCCCAAAGTCCTGGGTTCCTACTCCTATCCCCTGCCCCCACCCCCATCTCCACAAATAAAGGAGATGCTCAGCAGAAATAGTCCCTGGCCAAGGCAGGAAAGAGGTCTGCAGGATGCTGCGTGAGCCTGGGTTCTGAGCAGGGAATGCCTCTCGAAGATGCACTCCAGGGGCTTGGGGACATCTGCTGGTCCACCACCCCAGGCACTGAAGTCAAGACTGGGGGCTGGCAAGGTATCCTACTGCCATGTGACCTGGGGCCACCCCTCTACACCCTGGGAGCTGCTTGTCCCTCTGCAGACCTGATGTGATGTTTCATGGGTGAAAGTGCTGGGGGAAGAGGTCAGGGTACCTTTAGACCCGTGTTTTTTTTCTAACCTAAAGGGCATGGCCCCTGCAGGCCTGGTCTGGGGGACCTTCTCCAATGACAGCAGGACTTGCTGAGTGTGCACAGGCCCTTCATGGGCAGTGTCTCCTTTATGAGGTCATCTCAATGCTCATCAGAGATGAGCTCCCATCTTCATTCCTGTTTCATACCTGAGGACACTGGGGCAGAGAAAGATGGAGTAACTGCCCAGGTCACATAGCTGTGAAGAGGTGAAATGGATTCAGACTCAGGCCAGGGGGCCGGTTCTAGACTTGAAAAACTCCCTGACTGGTTTGGCTCAGTGGATAGAGCATCTGCCTGCGGACTCAAGGGTCCCAGGTTCGATTCCGGGCAGGGGCATGTACCTTGGTTGGCACATCCCCAGTAGAAGGTGTGCAGGAGGCAGCTGATGTTTCTCTCTCATCGATGTTTCTAACTTTCTATCCCTCTCCCTCCCTTTTTCCCTGTAAGAAATCAATAAAATATGTGTGTGTGTTTTTAAAAAGAAAAACTTAATGATGATTCATTCTTAATGCCCAGTCAAGTGGACAAAGGCAGATCCCCACTTTCCTTTTATACTTCACTCCCTCATCGGGTGCCAGAGGCAGTGGAGGGGTGTTTGGGAGCACCGGTGTTGGGGTGGTTCCCGAGGTCTTTCCAGGGGAGGGAACAGCAAACAAAGTCTCAGGTGTGTTCAGGGACCCAGAGAAGCAAAGCTGGCTGTGGCTGGTGGGTAGGAGAGTCTTAGGGGGCAGTGAGAGGGGCCGGTGGGGGCTGCAGACCTTTGAAGAGTTTGGATTTTGTTCTGAGAGCAATGAGAAACCTTCCAAGGGTTTCCAGCAGAGGAGCTCCAGGTTCTAATTTGCATTTTAAGTAAACCTCCAGCTGCTGCATGGAGAATGGATTACAGGAGCCAAAGTAGGAGCCGAGAGAGGCCAGAGGGTAGAGATAGGAGGGCCTGTGGGGTTTGGGCATCTCTCTCTCTCTCTCTCTTTCTCTCTCTCTCTCTCTCTCTCTCTCTCTCTCTCTCACACACACACACACACGCACGCACACGCATATGCACATGCACACGCACGCACATGCACACACCTGTCAGAGCTCAAGACCTCAGGGGAGAGAAGTAGCTGGTGTCTTCAGGTGGGGGCTACAGATGATGGGGATCCAGCCTCTTAGCTGCATCCAGACTAGTCCCCAAAATAGTGGGAGAGAAGAGGAAATGGTGAAAGAAAAGGATACTGAGGGCTTTACTGGAGAAGCCCTCTGAGTCTGCTCAAACTCAGTGATTTTATTATTGTTCCTATTATTTTCAATGTTATTATTTAAACATTAAGAATAAAGAAACGTTAATTTAAATGTTATTACTTTGACATTGAGCTGCGATGGTAAACTGTACACCTGCCCCTTGATGGAAGGGGACAGTGGTGGCGAGAGGGTATGGGGAGAGGAATGTGGAGCTAATTCTATTGACCTCCCATGAATGGCATCCTTGATGTTGTCCAGGCCCCGCCAGGTCTGAGAAAATAAAGGGCGTAAACACTGACTGTGACACAAAGACGGTACAAATGGTGCCGGAAGCAACATCCACAAGGCCACCGAAGGCTTTTTAGAGGACGGAAGTGAGAGACGGCGGATAAAGCCTCTCTGGGGTGGCCTTCAAGGATTGGGCTTGGGAGGAAGGCATCCCACGTGGTGAGGCAGCCTTTGCCAATGCTTGACGTGGGAAAGCGTGGGGTGTGTATTTTCATCAAACAGAGAATGATACCCTTTGTTGGTAATTCTGGGAACATGCAGAGGGGTAGTGAAATATTAAATTTGAAGGGAAGTTGGAGCCAGATTCTGGAAGTCCTTGAATGCTGAATTTGAACTTAATTATTCAGCTTTGGAGAGTCTTTTAAGGTTTTGGGTCAGGCCAATGGTCTCAGGCTGCGGTAGGCAAACTGCGGCTTGCGAGCCACATGCAGTTCTTAGACCCCTTCTCACAAAAGGGGCCTGGGTGAATCTATTTTTGAAGAAGTTTAAGTTTAAAAATTTTGGCTCTCAAAAAAAATTTTTTTAATCTTTGAAATCCTTTCCACTCACCCCCTCAACCCCCAGAATGGCTGCGGTTTCACTGCTAAAAGCAGCTGACCAGGAGAAGGTCTATTCTTTCTCCATAAACCGATTTCTCCCCGTCAGTCTTCTCCAGGCGCCCCTGGGGGCCGGGCTCGTGGCTCACCCCACTTACACAACCCCTCGCTGTTTTAGTAGCTCTCACCTCCATCCCAGAATTCATGGGGGGCGGGTGGAGAGTGGAAAGGTCCTCTTGCTTTCTCCTCTATCTTCTCCCTGGCCCGCCAGTCCTCCTTAGAAATGCAATCTACTTGTTATTTTAGGCTGGGGTTAGTACATGCCTTTGGACTTGAAAGGAAAATTCAGATCCAAACCTTTAAGATAAACATACCACTGCAAGCATGAGAGTTACCAGAGGGGAGCTTTGAAACCTCAGCCTGCAAAGAATCACTCACCCACCGCACACTGGTCCTCAAATATTAGTCAAGGGGCTTCCGGCGGCTAGGCCCAGTGCTGAATGGAGACGAATAAGGCCTCCGCTCCCTCCCACACTTCCTCCCTCCTTCACTCCCTTGCTTCCTCCCTTCTGTACACAAAACAGATTGCACTCTTCTATGGCCAGGCACTACAATTTACTTGGGGTCCACAAAAGTTAAAAAAAAAAAAGAACTGATATGGCCCCTGCCTGTGGCCCTAAGTGAATTCAACTAAAAGCAGAAAGGGCCGAGGAAGCAGAGTATAAAGATGAATAACAATGCAATCTGATGAAGAGCAGGTGGACAGGCTCTGGGCTGGTAACATTCTATTCTTATTTTCAAGATTTAATAAACGCTCGTCAGACCTCCCTCTGAGTGCTGAGGCAACGCTGCTGGAAGGGGACTCTGCTGTACAAAAGGGCAAGGGAGAAAGGATTGTAACCTCTTTGCCCAAAGCTGAGTTCATCACCCTGGCCCCTCCACTGGCTCTGTGCAAATCCTATGCATTCCCACCCTTTTTCTTAGCAGCTACAACAATCTCTTAGGCATCATAGCTCAAAAACTCAGACATCATCATTTCTGCTCTTGCCTCATCCATTCGTCCTAAAGTCCTATAGGGTCTTCCCATTGCCTCTTGCATCTGCCCCCCATCTCTACCTATGTGGGTGAGGAGGACTCGTCTGATGTCTTGGAAGTGGGAGCAAGTCCTGCTGATCGCAGACTGAGGCAGCCCAGAGATGCCCACCTGAAAGAAACCATGCTGACTGTCACTTTCCATAAAAGATGGTCTTACCGATGCCTGGCTGGGGGCCACAGAGGGGTGCGTCTGTCCAGAAAGCCAGTGAGAACACAGAGACCTCGCCAATGACAGGTGGCGTTTCTGGCCACTTTCACTGCTCTCTCTGAGCAAATGTGGGGCGGGGGGAGCTGGTTCTATGGAGGCAAACGTCACCTCAGGGGTTTTCCTCGATGTTCAGGTGAAATTAGAAAAGGGTGGGGGTAGGGTCTGGCCGCCCACCTTGTGTTCTGGCTGCTGGTTTCTAGAAAGTGATTGTTTCTCAGGGTAAGATCAAGACCCAGGCTGGGAGGCCCGAGTGCCAGTCCTGGTTCTGTGAGTCACTGGTGGTGGGACCTCACTCACCTCAGTTGCGTGGTTTTTCTGAGCCTCCGGTACTTGTCTTCTGTATTAAATTCCGAGAGCTGCTGTGACAAATCACCACACTCCGAGGTCCTCAAAATGCAGGAAATGTAATCGCTCACATTTCTGGAAGCTGGAAGTATGAAGTCAAGGTGCAGCAAGGGCCGTGCTAACCCTTGGTTCCCAGGGAGCCTCCTACCTGCCTCCTCCAGCTTCCCTGGGTGCTGGCAGGCCTACCGTCTGTCTCCTGCTTCAGAGCGGTGTCACCAGGGTCTCCGCCTCCATCCTCACACAGCTGGCTTCCTTCCGTGTGTCTGTCTTTCCGTGTGTTCCTTTCTTCTGTGTGGATTTCTTTTGTTTTGTTTTGTTTTGTTAATCCTCACCTGAGGATATTTTTTCCATTGCTTTTCAGAAAGAGTGGAAGTGGGAGGGGAGAGCAAGACACATCAATGTGAGAGAGAGACATCGACTGGCTGCCTCCTGCATGCCCCCCGATTGCTGTGGGGAATGAACCTGCACCCCTTACACGTGCCCTGGACTGGGAATTGAACCCGTGACCCTTTGGTCAATAGGCTGATGCTCTAACCACTGAGCAAAGCCAGCTAGGGCCTGTGTGTCAGCTTTCTGTGTGTCCTCCTCTCTTATAAAGAAACAATCATTACATTGATTGTCTTCTCTAAACCAGTATGACCTCATCCTAACTCTGTCTGCAAATACCCTTTTTCCAAATAAGGCCACATGCTGAAGTTCCGATGAGCATGAACTTGGAGGCGGAGGGACACTATGCAATCCATTATACCTTTCTCCTTTAAAGCGAGGTTGTACTTTATAAAGTTCACCATATGTGGTTCCTAAACAATGATTAAGTGCCTGTTGGGTGCAGCATGTTGGGGAAGAGGGCCCCAGGGTCAGTTAACACGCAGGTTTGGATTTTCCAGCCTCACTCATCACAAGCCCCTGTCAGCTGTGCTTGTGCTAGGCCTGTTCCAGGTGGGGGTCCCAAAAGTCAGGGTTTTCCCCAAGAAACGGAGCTGCCTGACCACGACTTCTGCAGGGTCTGCACTGACTGCTTGGAGGTCTAAAGGACATGGTCAGAGGTATCCCTTTTATGTCACTGGCTCCACTATAGAAGTCTGTCTGACTCATCCTGGAGCTGGAAGAACACTTTCTGATTCCACAGATGCTCAATCCAACAATTTTTGGAACACTGGCTGAATAATCAAAGAAGCCTTTGGCAGATCTAAATCAAACGTAACTTTGGGAGGCCGGTTCCTTTGACAGTCCCAGAGCAGGGAGGAAGCCCACCCGAGGTCAGCCGTCAGCGGTCAGCGGTCAGCGGCATGTGGCTGTCAGATGACTTTTGGTGGAACTCATGGGAACAAGGACACTTCTCATTCTCATGGTTTATATAGGTATCTGAATGACTTTTTAATAAAATGCATTTAACAAACACATGGCTTCCTAGATAGTATAACGTAAGATTAAGTTTAAAAAATTGAGTAGGTTGGAAGCCATTCGAAAGAACAAGATTCAGGGAAGACTAGCACAGGGGGCTATGGATCAGGTAATGCGTGAGGGAGCATGCACTAGCAGTGGATATTGCAAAGAGGGTGAGGGGTTATGGTGTGGGGACACTGATGGAGTAGATGAGAGAGTTTGGCACTTATATCTGGGTTTGAACTTCAGCTGTATTTGCCTACTGGCCTGGGACCCTCAGTCAAGTCAGCCATGCTTTGGAGCATCAGTTTCCCCATCCAGAAATTGGGTCAGGGGAGCCCCTGTGGCACAGAGTGGATCATTCCTGTGCGTGTGGAGCACTGGGCATGGAGGGAGAGTCACTATAGGCGGAATGTGGCTGTCAGATTAGAGGTGCCTCTCATGGGATCTGGAAGACAGACCCAGACTCCAGTTGCCCAGAGAGGAGGCCATCAAGGCTGGCTGATGTGAGAACCCTTTTCACATCCCGTGTGGTCCAGAGTTGCAATTCAGGGCTCGAGATCTGGAGAAGGCAGGCCGCACATAAATGAAAGAGACTAGAAAAGCATTAATTTGGGAATAATGGAAGCCAGGCGTGAGTCCACCTCTAGAGGGAGGACACCACAGTTCTGGCCTTGCTATTCCCTTTTATTAAGACTACTGGAGGCCCGGTGCATGAATTCATGCACGGGTGGGGTCCCTCGGAATGGCCTGTGGGGATCGGGCCACAGCTTTGCAACCCCGAAGCCCTGCAGCCCCGCCTGGCACCCCACCTTGGCCTGGTGCCGCCCCTCACTTGTTCCTCCATCCTGCCTGCGGGGCATTCATCAGGGCTGGGTCCCCCACCTGGTTCCCTCAGTGCCTGAGGGCCAGGCAGCGGCCCTGCTCCCTTCCGCTGCTGCTGCTGGTCACTGTCTGTGGGGTAATCAAGCCCCAACTCACACCCCACTTAGCCTGGCATTGCCTGCTCACCTGCTCCACCATCCCAACGAGGTCCTGCTCTTGTGGGGGCCCATCGGGGCTGGCAGGGCCTCCACTGCTGCCCACTGCCAGTGCCCCCTGGTGGTCAGGGCATGTCATAGCAAGCAGTCGAACTCCCAGGTGAGGGGACAATTTGCATATTAGACTTTTGTTATATAGGATGTGATATACCCATTTCCTTTAGGTCAGGAAATTCCAACGATAGTCAATCAGCAAGAATTAAGTGGAAGCTGCTTCAACTACCAATGTCTCAACTAAACAATGACTGAACAGCTCTGACTTTCATACCGATTAAGGTTAACCAGCCTTCCTAATTATTCTGTTTGCATCTCTATTAGTGAGGCAATGACTGGTTTCCTGCAGCTGAGTTTCAGGGCTCTGAGCTGGGGAGTCTCCTAGAACATTTGAACACTGGGGAGTGTCCTGAGAAGCAGACTTCTGCAAATTTGAGGCTGGAATAGGTCTAGGAGGAGATACTATTTTAGTAATTCAGGAGCCTTGGTGTTTTTATTAGTTTGTTTTTAGCTTGTGCCAGGTGCTTCACTTGAATTTTTCTTGCTCCTGTGGCAACCCCATGAGAAAAGTGACATTATTCCCATTTTACAGGTGAGTGCACTAAGGCTCAGAGAAAAAAAGTAACTTGACTGAGGTCTTACAGCTAGAGGAAGCAGATGGAGGACTGGAAACCTTCACTGTCTTGCTCCATCCAGCACCTTGTCGCTACTGCCCTAGGGACTGGTGTCTCTGAACCTGGATCCAGGGAACAGCTGTAATGAGAGAGAGACACGATGCAGGAGAGGAGACAGAAAATTGACCAGAAAATCCCGAATCTCTTTATACACAAGGGAGGATCCCCTAGATAAAGGCTCTTCATTTCACCGGTCTTCCTAGAAAGGAGACACCAGGGCTTATCTCCTGAACTTTCACATTTTCTCTGCAGCATAGGAGCCAGTAATATTGTCCAAAGGCATCTTCTAGAGACCATAGGGGTAGGAGTAGGGGGGAGTGGGAGATGCAATCTCATGGGATTAAAAAGCAATTTGAGCATGCAATGACTCCCTGGGGCCTGGCAGCTACACGGGGAGAGGGATATAATTTGACATTTCTTGGAAATCGGTGTTAGCATTTCCCGGTGGACCTGGGTTTGTGGACAGTCTTCGGATTGTGTTTTCCTCACCCTGGTAGTGCTGCCTGCTGATCGCCCTTATTCATACAGGACTGGCATTTCCATTTCCACATGGACTTGGACTTGACAACAGGCCTGAGTTAGTTTAGCATTTGAATCTATTGTGGTTCACTGCGTGTCTTTCCTGAACTTTGTACCTTAACTTGTTCCCATGCCTGCACACTACACAGACAAGAGACCATGTTAATTATAAGAGCTAGCTAGTGCTAGTCATGTAGTGATGATCATGTGTCAGGCCGTGTTCTCAGCCCTTCACATGTCCTCAAGTATTTAATCCTCAGCACAGCCCTTTGAGGCAGGCATGGTTAACCTCATTTTATAAAGGAGAAACAGAGAGGTTAGGTGACTTGCCCAAGGCCACACAGCTCAGCTAGGATAGAACAGGATTAGAACCAGAGACTGCCTTCTTTTTTTTTTTAATTTTTAAAAAATATTTTATTGATTTTTTACAGAGCGGAAGGGAGAGGGATAGAAAGTCAGAAACATCGATGAGAGACATCGATCAGCTGCCTCTTGCCGGGGATGTGCCCGCAGCCAAGGTACATGCCCTTGCCGGAATCGAACCCTGGACCCTTCAGTCCACAGTCCGACGCTCTATCCACTGAGCCAAACCCGTCTCGGCCAGAGACTGCCTTCTTAACTAGCACTATGCCACACTGAGTTGTTCCTTTGACACACAACCCAGCCTACCCTGAACAGACGTCTATCGCTGAGTTTATAATAGTTGAGAGTACTCATTTATTTTCCTATTTATCTCCACTGCAAGTTCTTTGAAGCTGGGGTTTGGGCTTACTCGTTTTGCTTCCCCAGGACCCAGCATGGCACTCGGCACTCGGAGAGTGTTTGATAATGTTGTTTTTGTAACAAAATGATTTGAAGTTCACTTTCAGGGAAATTTACACCGGTGGGTGCCAAGAAGTCAGAAAGAAGCCATTTGAGAAGCAAAGAGCAGCTGGTTGGGGAGGTGTGGGGCAGAATGACCAGCTCCTCGCTCGATGCTGAACTAATGCAGGGGTGGGTTCGTGAATCTGGATGGGATTTGTGAATCCGGGTGGGACTGGTGCTTGGTGTTGATCTAGAGATGTGCTGAGCACAGCGGAGCGAGCTCTCCCCGACCCCGTGGTAGCCGGTCTTCCTAGAAAGGAGACACCGGGGCTTATCTCCCCATCCTTGACTTTTACATTTTCTCTGCAGCATAGGAGCCAGTAATATTGTCCACAGGCATTGTCTAGAGACCACAGGGGTGAGAGGGGCTGGGAGATGCAATCTGTGGCAGTGTGGCCTGCCGGTCAGTGCACCCTGGGCTTCAAACCTGGCTCTTCTTCTGATTTTCTTTAAACCACAGCTTCCTCTTCTGTAAAACGGGTTTATTATGAGGATTAAACGAAACAGACAGTAAAACATGCTGAGTACAGAAACTCAACTTGTAAGCCCTCCATAAATGTTAGCTTAATTCAGCTCACATTTTCAAAATCACTTTCCCAAAGAGCAGCTACTGGACCCCCACACAGGCCGGTGAGGTCCCATTCTACAGCGGAGGAACCCGAAGCAGGGAGAGCCCAAAAGTGATTGTGCAGCTCCCAGAGTCAAAAAGAGAGAGAGAGTAGGGCCAGGGCGACTCGGACATCAGTGCTTTACCGGCATCGCCCCACTGCTTACGCGCCATTGGAGAAGCTGGGGCTTTCCACCCTTTGGCTCTTGTGAATGATGTCGTTGTAAGCATGGGGGCACATTTGCTTTTTGGAGTACCTATTTTCCAATTTGGGGGATATACACCACTCTTCTTATTTTAAAACTTTTTCATTGAGAGAGAGGAAAGGATAGCGGGGATAGGAGACATAGAGACATGAGAGGAACATCATCCATCAGCTGCCTCCTGCATGCCCCCTCCTGGGGATCGAGCCTGTGACCTCTTGGTTCCTGGGTCGGTGCTCAACCCCTGAGCTACACTGGCCAGGCACTTTTCTTAAAACTTAAAGAAATAGGCAGATGCACCACTGATGATCAATAATTGGAGATTTAAATGCACCCATACCCACCCACACACTCACACACACCCTCGTTTGCACAGGTCTGTGCTTTCTCATACCATAGCCACCGCCTTCCCACTGGTTGCTATCCAGCTAGGAGGTTGTGTCTCTGTTTATGTTTATTGGCATAATCTGATGCTCCGGCGTTGTAACTGCCTTCATCAGGCACTCATCGCCATTCGAGGGTTGTGAGAAAAGACAGAGAAAGAGAAAGGCACACTCTGCAATTAGCCTTGGAAATAGAATCAGAGATACAAGCACAAGTAGTCTTCTAGTGATAAACTCCTAGATGACATGTGCCATGTTTTATGCCTTTTACTAAACATTTTCTTTAGCTCCAAGTGTAAAATTTGGGGCTCCAAAAGTATTTGTTCACTGAGTTTATCAGCACTTTTTTGATGTGCTGATAAGCCCTTAATGGAAACTGTGGGTTCTGTGGGTGAAATAGGGAACTCCCAGAAGGCTAGAAGGGTTAATTCGCTTCCCAGCATCACAACTGTCACAGTTAACACCATGAACGAGCAGGACTAGCAACACCATGTATTGCCATTGGCCTGTCTCTTTGTGTGGCACCTGCTGGAAATCCACTCTCAGCGATTAATCGAAACAAGCTTCCCGATCTTTACCAGGTGGGCCTCAGGCTGCGGCATCTTCTGCCCTCCATGGCGGGGCAGGAAGCCCTACCCAGGGCAAAGAGCATATACTTTGCAGATCCTCAGGCCTAGGTTCAAATTCCATCCTGGCCATTTCCCAGCTGTGTGACTTTGGACAAATGACGTACCCTCTCTGGGCCCCGGTTCCTTCCCGAGGTTTCGGTAATCACTAAATGAGCTCGAGCTTGTAAAGAGTTTAGTGAGGTGCCTGGCATGCATTAGGGGCTCAGTTCTGTGTTGTTGTTACTGTGTCCTTCCTTTCTTCCTCCCATCCACCCATCCGCCAGGAGTCAGACATTTTCTGTTTCTGATGTAGAAGTGGTGTCTAAGCTGAAGGGCTTTCATGGAGGGCAGTCTAAGGGGGAGATGATAAACATGGAAATAATCAGAATCACAGAGGGCATATAGACCACATGCTGCTGGGACACAGACTAGGAGCACAGTCTGTTGTGGGGCGTGGACCTATCTGCACAGAATGGCTTCCTAATATGGTTCTTAAAGGATGAAGGCTCATTTGCCTGGTGGAGAACGTGGGGCAAGCACTCCCAGGGAAGGTCCAGCGTGGGCAAAGAGGGGGAGGTGTTTCAGACGAAGCGAGCATTGTAGCCTGAGGTTAAGGCCACTTGAGGTCTCCAGGGGTGTGTGTGCACATGCGTGGTTCAGGTGAAATCTGGTAATGCCTTATTACACACTAGAGGTCTGGTGCACAGAATTTATGCACAGTGGGAGGGACGGGGGTGATGTGTGTGTGGGGAGATTCCCTCAGCCCAACCTGCATTCTCTCTAATCCGGGATTCCTCAGGGGATGTTCAACTGCCAGTTTAGGCTCGATCCAGCTCATCCCGGCCCCATTGCACTTGCTTCCCTGTGCGCAAGGGGGAGTGTCCACCGGAGAGAGTCACAAGAGACTCGTGCTACTGATACAGCAGTGCTCCAGCTGTGGGAGCGCAGTGACTACTAGGAGGCAGCCCCTGTGTTGAGTGTCTGCCCCCTGGTGGTCAGTGCACATCATGGCTAGTATCCGGTTGTTCCGGTCATTTGGTCACTTAGGCTTTTATATATATACTAGCAGATTGGTGCACAAAATTCATGCACTCGAGGGTGGGGCGTACCCACCCAGGCCAGTGCCCCCTCACAGTACGGGAGCCCAGCAATCGATAGCCCCAAATAGATAGGCCCCACCCACCCATCCGGAGATCCTCAATGGATTGCCCCAAAGAGGCAGGCTGGAGCCAGGGATCTCGCCTCCATGCTGCACAGAGCTGCAGAACCCCCAGGCCTCACTGCGTGAAGCCACCAGGACCCCTGGCATTGCCCCACAGAGCTGCCAGGACCCACTTTCACACGACACACATAGCATCAAGTCCCCGCCCACCCGCACGCACCCGCTGCGCATGCAGCCTCCTGGTGATGGACTGTGATGGCATGAGGATGTGCGGAGCATTTGCATATTAGCTCTTTATTATATAGGATTTAGAAAGCCTAAGGTGAGTTATGGGTTAGGGGGTAGCAGTTACTTTGACTCTTGTACCCTGTAGAACCAGCCAATTTCAGCTCAAAGAAGGAACTCAAAGAAGGGAGTCCACAGAAAATGGGCAGCTCGGTGAATGATAGGCTAGAAGTGCTGTCTAAGCTAAAGGGTTTTAATGGAGGGCTGCCTGGCCATCAACCCCACACTCAAAGGAGGTTGGGCATTATTATCAAGGCACATGAAATAGCTTCATTGGCTAGAGGAGGAGCTGGTGGGTTCTCAGCCAGAGGGGCATCTGAGGGAGGAAGAGGAGTTGCCAAGGGCAGCCCCCAGCCCAGGGCTGCTCCTGCTGTTGGCACCGGAGGACCCCTCGGGTTCCTGGGAATGCCAGGACCTGGCAGTGCTTTCTTGTGCCTGGTGCTTCCTTCTTCTGCAAGACAGGAGCTCAGCCGAGCTGATTTTAGAGAGTTGACCCCAAGCAGAGAAAGGCCAGCTGAACGCCTGTGGGCAGGGATTTGGGGCCATAACTTGGGGACTGACACAAAGGAAGAAGGTACACTTAGAGTAGATACAGCCCTGATCTCGGTTTGGCCACTTATGACTCCTGTGGGATCGTGGGCAACTCAGAGAACGTCTCTGAGCCTCAGTTTCCACAGGGGTAAGTGGGGATCATAGCACAAGCTTGCTTTTGTGGGTTGAGATAATGGACTAAAGTGCCTGGCACAGCCCCAGTGCTCAACACCCACATTAGTGGGCACAGTGTGAGCAAGTTGGAGACAGGCTGAGTTTCTCAGGTTCAGGACAGGTTGCCAAAAGACTCTTGAAATTTCTGCTTAGCTGCTGGGAGAAAGGCCTCTAAGAACTGGCTTTGCACTTTTCTTTTCACAAAGACATGACACCTAATTGGATACTGGGTCTCTGAACAAGGCTAAAATGGGGGTAATACAACCACTCCCACTGGCAGGGTCTCAGATGCATGCATGGCAAATACACCTCAAGGGCTATTTTGCTATTTGTATGTGTGCACAACCTGCTCTGAGAGACCTGGGAAGGAGTGTGTTTGGTCAGAGGACAGTGGTTACTGGCAGACCATCATGCAGGGTTGGACTGGGCTTGGAGAGCCCTCCTGGGTTCTCTAGATCAATGGTCGGCAAACCGTGGCTCTCGAGGCACA
Source organism: Antrozous pallidus (assembly GCA_027563665.1). Taxonomy (NCBI): domain Eukaryota; kingdom Metazoa; phylum Chordata; class Mammalia; order Chiroptera; family Vespertilionidae; genus Antrozous; species Antrozous pallidus. Next base: position 15,555,943 of record CM050520.1, read on the forward strand.
TTTGGCTCTTTGGCCCCTTGAGTGTGGCTCTTCCACAAAATACCATGGCCTGGGAGAGTGTATTTTGAAGAAGTGGCATTAGAAGAAGTTTTAAGTTTAAAAAATTTGGCCCTCAAAAGAAATTTCAATCATTGTACTGTTGACATGTGGCTCTGTTGACCACTGATGTAGACCTGTCAGCCCAGCTCTGAACTCTAGTGGGGAAGGTACACCTGGTCTTGAAGAAAAGTCTGAGCAACTTGCTGGGGTTGGGAAAAGAGACCTTGGGAGATAGTGTCTTCAGAGATCTAGAGTCTTCAGAGATCTCAAAGGTTATAAAGCTACAAAACCACATTTTCAAAGAAAGCCCAAAATAGGCAACAGACAAAAGCAAAGAAGGAGTCCTCAAGGCAGTTTAATTCTTCATTGTGTGGTGGAAAATGCCTCATTGTTTGTGGCATGTCAGCAGAGCTCCAGGGTGGAGGGTCCCAGACTTCATTTCCTTTACCAATAAAATTAAAAAAAAAATGTTAGGACTAACATCTGCTTCTGGTTGTCAACCTCTTCCTGTTGCAGAATAAGGGCGTTAAAAAAAGACAGCTACCATCTCCTAGCACCATTATTGCCACAAAGAGAGATTTGTCCCCACCTCAAAAATAGAAAGGACAGAGCTTTACCAGGAGGATGCTTGGCTTCATGAAAACTTGGCCTTGTCTTATATTTGCTCATTTGCTTATTGGAAACTTGCAGCAACAAAGCGTGTGGGAACCCCCTCCAGGGGGTTTCTGGGCACATTTTGAAGAGTGTTGATGTACCCCAGTGCCTCATTTTACAGATGTGGAAACTGAGGCCCTGAAAAGCAGAAGCCCATTCATTGAATGACACTTCATAAGTGTCTGTTCCAGTGCCATGTACCATGCCCATGTTAGTCCTGGGGCTTCAGAGAGAAATGCCATTTGGGAGGACTGGATCCCACAGGGAGTCAGCAATAGAATCATTCATTCATTCACTCATTCATTCATCAGTAGCTTACTGGGCCACTATAGTAGACACAGACTATGAACAGGGCCTACAGGATTCATAGCCTGATGGGGTTTAAATTCTGGTGGGGCAGACAAATAAAAGGAAGACTGAAGAAAGCAAACAGATAAAGTGACTTAATGGAAGTGACACAAAGATATGCGAAAGGAGGATAGCATGAGAGACCAATGATGTCTCCCCAATGAAGTTAGATTTGTGTGAAGACCTGAGCCCTGAATCTGGCCATGCAAAGAACCGGCAGAAAAACATTCCAGCCAGAGGAAATGGCCAGAGCCCAGGTCTGGAGGTGGAAATGGGTGTCATGGGGGAGCTGTAGCAGGAAGGTTCTGGAGTGATGGGGCTGAGGGTTGAGCCACTTCAGAGCGAGTGATCAGGGGACACTTCCTTTGAAGAGGGGCAGTGGGGAGTCAAGCTTGAGAGCCCACCAGCCCTGGGACATTAGGAGACAAAGGGGCTAGCAAAGGAAACAGTTGGGGACAAGATCGCAGGTTCCAAGGGCATAAAGAAGGCGAGGTGGCTGGAGTAGAGAAGGCTAGGGAGAGGGAAGTACAGCAGAAGATGGAGGGTCTTACTGAACTGCAGATTCAGAGACTCAGGAGACAGGAAAAACCAGTCTCTTCCTTTTCCATGTGTGTCCAGAAAACAAAATCCCCATCAGAGAAAAGCTGGCGAGGCAAAGAAAGCACCAGGATCTAGGGACCTGAGTGACTGTCTGGACTTCCTGTGTGCAAGTCTACTGCCCGCTCTGGGCCTCTCTGTAAAACAAGACTGTTAGTCTAGACAGGGAGATAAATAGGTTTTCCCCTTAGTGCTGCTTCCGACGTGTGATAGTGGCTGCCAGGGCTCTGGCTGGAAGGATGCCAAGGTCCCTTCTGGGCTGATCAGCAAAGAGTGCTGAAACCGATTAGTGATGTCTGCCACAGTTGCATGTTTGCCACCCATTTGCCATTCTTGGATCACTTAGGACTAAAATTGGTAGGACACCACATTGGATATGTGTGTGTGCTTTACCTAACTTCCACATCTGTGTATTTTCATCAGAAATGAGGGCTGTGTGTGCCTCTGGCACTAACTAACGTAACAGTAGTGAACATGTTACACTGCCTTAGAGTTTCTACCAGGCCTTGGTGCTCATAACCCATGAAGTCCTCATAGCAACCATGGGGGTGGGTCTTTAAGTCTTTTCTCCATTTACCAGGTATTGAGGCCCAAAGATATTCTTTCTGGCCATGCAGCCAGCGAGAGGCAGAGCCGGAATTGGACCGCATCTCTGTGAACACCACACTCTCTGCTCTAACAGCTGCCTCCTCAGAGGAGGCGAGGACACTGTGCCCGACAGAGAATCACTTGGGGAATGAGTCAGTGAGAATCAGTGCCGACTGCCTGCTTCCCCTGTCCCTTCCTGCTCCCAGGAGCCGGCTGCCTCCAGTGAATTCTGCCTGCTAATCCAAGTGCATGTAGATTTACTGGAAGCAACTGGATCCCAAACTGCCCGCTGTCTGGTGTAGGAGGCAGGCTGGCCCAGCAGGACCCTGGCAGCCCTCCCTTCCCACTGCTATTTGCTTATCTTCTTCCTGTGTTTCGTCTATGTCTGTCCCTACAAGGAAATGTGAAGCGATAAAGCAGGGTGCCCAGGCCCAGGTGAGGGAGACCTTTTTGGGCAGGGGACCCTGTGGCCAGCTGGGCTCTGTTGCCAGCGCTGTGGTTAGTGGCCCCAGCAGTCTGATGGGGCTACCCTAGTGAAGGCTCCATCTCGGGGAATTGTGGACCCGAAGCAGGTGTTGCCCTGTTTAGGTCCTGGTGAGCATCGCCCACATCGGCACGCTGGAGAGGGAGCTGAGGGCATGCTCCCGGGGGCCTGTCTTGGGTCGCAGCCCTGATTTTGCTGCCTGCCAGCATCATGAGCTTGAGCAGGTCACTTACCCTCCCTTTCTCATGGTAAAATGGTGTTATCACCAAAACGATGCCACATAACAGAAGACCCCAAACCTCTGTGGCTTACAGCAACATTTATCTTCATGTTCAAGGGTGTGGGGCGGACTGCAACTTGGCTGGTCTGCCCTGTACTCCAGGCTGTGGGCTCCAGGCTCCAGCTGCAGGTTGGGGCCGAATCTGCTCCCTGGGTCTCTCCTTCTTCTTGAACCAGCAGCTAGCTGCTGGGGCCTGTGGTCAGCTCTCTGTATTTATTCTGGGATAGTGACTATTCTGATTTTCTCTCAGCAGCTGACCAGAGCATGAGAGGGCCCTCATAAGGAAATTTAGGAACATCCATGTGTCTGTTCTGATTTCCCATTGGTTAAAGCAAGCCTCATTGTCAGGCTCAAGGTCAAGGGGTGGGCAGTCACTGCCCACATGAGGGTGCAGCAAGGTATGGATGAACAATTCTGTTATGGGGAGGGGAGACTTGGGGTCTAACTCAAGTTATCACTGAGATGCAGAAGAACTCATATACCAACCACTGCTCATACTCAAGGAGCAATTACCATGTGCCAGGTGCAATGCAAAGTGCCTCAGGTGTGACACCTGTGAGGGGGCCATTCCCTACCCCATCTACTTCTCTAGTGGGCAAGTGAGCCCCCGGAAGCTGAAGTCTTACCAGGCCAGCCTGGGTCTGAACCCTTAGCCACTGTGGTCCTGGCACTTCCCCCAGTGTTTAGCTTACATACAGCCTGAGTATTCCCCAGAGGTACCCGCACTTATTCTTTGTAGATGGGATGTTTGAGGCCAGAGAGGAGGGCACTATAGCTGAGCTCACCATTCAGGAAGCTGGCAGGTCTGTCCACAGACCTCTGATCCCTTCCATGCTGAGTACTAAGATCTGTTCCTTTGGCCTTAAACATTTATTAGGCTAGGAGGGCAGGGGGCATCAGCCTGGAAGACAGGATGTCCACATATTGCCTCTGTTAGGTGTGTGATGTGGGCAAGTCTCCGTTGTTTAACTTGGCCCCTGCAGAACTGACGGTGAATGACAGGAAGGCCCATTTCCTCTGTGAGCCCTGCCAGTGCGGCCCTGCTATTGCAGGGGATGCTATTTCTATACATCCTCCCTCCTGGGCCCTGACCCTGACCTTCCTCTGCCCTCAGTTCTGAGGCTAGGGAGAGCCTGGGCCTCTGAGGCCAGAGGATTTCCTGGCTCAGCCAACACACGCCGGCCAGAGAGCATGCAGCGGGGCCCACCCTCCACTCCTGGCCTGGGTTCTCTGTTTGCAATGGATCAGGGCGGGCAGGGAGGGTGGCAAGGCTTTGTTGAGGATTGGCTGGCCCAATGTCCTGTGTTTGTCTCCCTGCTTCTCTCCCAAAAAACAAGAGTAGAGGCCAGGACCTGATTCACACCTGGCTCGGCCAGAGCACCCTCATCCCTTTTGCCCTCCCCACTGCCCCATCCCCACCTCTCACCAGTCCCCCAGGGCTCCAAACATAGCAGCCCATGCCTGCCCTTTATCCCTGGCAGGGGAGGGAAGAAGAAAGTGAATTGGTATTTATTGACCTTCTTTTATGTGCCAGACACTATTTGGCAATGATTAACATTGATACTATATGTATGCAAAATCAAATACATACAAGTAAAATAACATTTATATATACTATATAATAAAAGAGTAATATGCAAATTGACCGTACCTCCGATCAAGCAATGCCCACAAGCCAATCAGGAGTGATATGCAAATTAACACTCAACCAAGATGGCTGCTGCCCCCGAGGCTGGAGGCTTTTTGTGGCCTTGGGTGGCGGGGGAGGGGGCGCCAGGGCCAGAGCCAGCCAGCCAGCAAGATCTGCCACACAGCAGGGCGATCTCCCTGGGTTCGCTGGGTTCCCAAGGCTGGAAAAAGCCCTTGGGCAGGCTGACGCCAGGACGGAGCCAGCCAGCGATTGGTCCCATGGTGATCACTGGCTGGGGTCCTCTGGTCAAAACCCCCTGCCCAAGCCTCAACTAGAGGCTTTCGGCCTTGGGCCGGGGGTGACCTGTCAGTAGAACATCTCCTGAGGGCTCCCAGTATGTGAGAAGGGGCAGGTTGGCCTGAGGGACCACCCATCCCCAGTGCACAAATTTTGTGCACCGGGCCGTGTGTGTGTGTGTGTGTGTGTGTGTGTGTGTGTGTAATATTATATACATTTTATAATATGTCCAAGAATGGCCTATAATATCAATTTCTAGCTCTCTGGCTAGAGCTCAGAGGCCTCAGCCTGAGTCTTGGCCCTGTTACTAAAAGCACATGGCCTGGCTTTCCTGAGCCTCAGTTTCCCCATTTGCTAAGTGATCTCTCATATCACTCCCAAGCCCAATATTCCAAAGTCAGGCCTCAGAGACCCCTTTTGAGCAAACACTGTAGGTCTCTGCCTGTCTGAACAGGGAAAATCATCATAGAGGTTGTATGGATTATTTAGAATATTCAGTGGTATCTAAGCCATTGATGTTTCTGATTTCTAGATGTGAATCTGGTTCTGAGGTTGGAGTCAACTTGTTCTGAACCTCCTTCCTGCCACATCCCCAAAGACAGCTCTGGAGTGGTTTGGCTGGTCTTGCCAGTGGCAGGGTCTGGACAAGATAACCCTCTGCTTCCTTCAGGCTCCTGTTTTGTGCTTTTGTGCAGGAATTTGCACCCAGCAAGCTTCTCAGTGCTAATTAGAGACCTGAGAAGAGCAGGTAATTATAAGGATGAGGTTGGGGTATCTTGACATCTGGGGGGTGGGGGTGGGGACTGCAAAAATTTGCATTTCCTGCTGATCACAGGGACCCCAGGGAACCTGACCTTGTGTATGTGGATGTGTCTTTAAAATTGCTAATTGTCAGGGTGAAAATATTTTCACACACTTGCTCTCCAGGAGAACGTTATTACTGAGCCCACTGGCAGCCTCCTTGAAGACAACTGGCCACAGTCAACATTGAAATCCTAATTAATAGACGTTCATGCTGCTCTTGGGCACAACAGCGGAAGTAATTATCATGATTTAATTGACTTTTTTCCCCTCTGTTATGCACTCCGCTTTTTCCATTTTCTTGATCTGGGAAGTGGTTTTTTAAATTTTTTTTATTAACTTCTTTTCTCTCCTTTTCCCCTGTTTATACAAACTGTCTCTCACACCAGTGCTCTACTTATCAAATCCTATTATGATAAATATTGTGACAGCGCAAAGCTCTATATTACAGAAACATCCAGAGCCTGAGCCAATGGCTTACTTATTGGGAGCATATTGGTTTGTAAAGGTGCAATCAGACCCAGTGAAGTATCTGGCAAAGAGGCAGGGAATCGATTTGCTTAGAGGTTCTGGTTTCGGCAAGCTCCTTGGGGTTACAAGGGACAGAGTCACCTGCCCTAGTGCCACCAAAGGGCTGTTGCTGTCAAGATACATTTGGGGCTCAAGGAAATCCACGGGACCAAAATGGGGGGAATCTCTGATCTCCTGAAGCCAGAAAGCCATCAGAAGAAATCTCTCTCTCTGGTCAGGCTCTCTCAGGATGGCTTATTGCTCTCTATGTGTTGACTAGCATGGTGTGCTCATTTATCTTGACCTTGACCATGTGGTTTCAGTTCAGTTCCCCACAGCCAACTGGCCATGCCCTCTGAGCCTCCCTGTGCAAGCCTGAATGTCTTTTACACTCTAAAGGTCAAGGGGTTGGCTACCTGGACATAGATGTCCTCCCTGGACCAGTCAGCTATGGCAAGTAGGTGGGGTCATATGGCCCACTGCCCACTCCTCAGGAGGTATGGGCAGAGCCTTTTGCAAAAGAGATGAGACTGTGGGAGGTACCAACATAGCACTATTTGGGTTCAAATCCTGGTTCTGCCTACTTGGGGTGCATCCTTGGGCAAATCCCTAAAACTTCTGCCTCTTGGTATTCTTATCTATAAAACAATTATCACCTGCTTCATAGGGCTGTTATGAAAGATAAATGACTACACTCTTGTGACATACCAGATAAGCACTCAATAAAATGTTAACTTACTAGCAGGGTTAGGTGGACATGAGAGGCCATCTTTGATGTCTGATTAGCAAGTGAGTTACAAATGTTGAGGACTGCAAGGAGCTCCAGTAGGCATCTAGTTTAACCCTTTCATTGTACACAAGGGAGAGTGAAGCACAGAGAGGGGATGTAACCTTTTTTAAGCTCAAATCGTTTTGACTAAAATGATATTGGACTACTGGGCATGTAGCTAAAGTTAAGACCAAGGCATTCCTTAGGTCTCATGGGGGATTATTGAGAGCTATTGGCTTTGAATTAGAGCATCACAGATAATAAAACAAGGTGGAAGAGAAGATGAACCCAGGATTCTTCTATTTCTTTTGTCCCCATACAGAAATTCTGTGCTTTTAAAGTACCTTGGTTATCTTTTGCATGTGACTCCTGTGTGTTGGGTCAGGGGCAAGATGTCACCCATCAGCTGTTTGCTTCTCAAGGGCAGGGATCGTTTCTTCTTTGCCTCCTCTTCCTCATCTAGAACGTTGTCTAGCACACTGTAGATGTCCACAGAAATTTCTAGAAATGAGCTGAATGATTCCCTTGAGATAAAAGTGAGAGTCAGAAGGAGTCAGTGTATAGACAGGCTGTGTGGATGGCTCCACTTCTGAAAGGTGAGGCCATTAGATACAGGAACTGAGGTTCCAAGAATTTAAGATATTCCAAACTGTGACAGGGATGGAGAAAGGGTGACCTTTGCTGGGTCTGTTTCTTAGGATGTTGGGGATGAAGGCCAGGCTGGAGGGGTTGAGAAGGGAGCAGCAGCTGTAGCAATGGCATCAGGAGGTGTAGCTAGCTCCTCTAAGAAGTCTGGATGAGGAAGGCAGGAAAGTAGAGGGTCACCGCTGTGCTTGTGGCTGGCAGTGAAGGGATGAAGACGCGGAGAACTTTTCCATGTTGCTGAGATGGGCCAGGGAGAGGAGGGGCGCAGTAAATGCTTCCTGAATAAAACAAACTTCTCTCTGAGCTCTCAGGGTTCCCAGGTCCTTTCCTCCCATTCTCAAGAATGGTTGTGGATGAGGTGGTTGGGAATCATTGAGAGCCCAAGACTAGTGTATTGTTTAAGGCAGTGGTTGGCAAACTCATTGGTCAACAGAGCCAAATATCAACAGTACAACAATTGAAATTCCTTTTGAGAGCCAATTTTTTAAAACTTAAACTTCTTCTAACGCCACTTCTTCAAAATAGACTTGCCCAGGCTGTGGTATTTTGTGGAAGAGACACACTCAAGGGGCCAAAGAGCCGCATGTGGCTCTCAAGCTGCGGTTTGCTGTCCACTGGGTTAAGGCAGTGCCTGGTGCCATAAGAGGTAAATTCTGGAGCTCATTGGCTTACACACTGCAATTTATTTCTCACTCAGCAGCAGTTCAACGATATTGAGTAGCAGCTTTCCATACCCCTAGTTCCTTTTCTCTTCAATATGTGACTTCTAAGCTTACCGTGGAAGGAGAAAGAAATAGTAGAGAAGGCTCACCTGCTTCCTCCTCATATTGGCCTGGAAAAACTCACATCACTCCCATTCCCATTGGTGAAAACATATCACATGGCTACATATGTGCAAAGGAGGCTGGGAAATGTAGTTCCTCTCTGGACAGCCCCTTCCCAGCCACAATTCCTCACTCTGGAAGGGGTAGAAGTGTGAGTGCCTGGGGGCAGCCAACATTCTCTGCCCTGGAATCACAGTCCCTTTCGGTTATCTGAGGAGCACTTTCCAGCAGCCTGAGGAGGCACAGTCGAACTCTGAAAACACATCAGGCCACAAATGAAGAAGACCCTGCTCCTGGGGACAAAGGGGGAGAAGTCACTCACCTTGGCCTCAGTTTCCCCCGTTGTATAATATTAAGTATTGCCAGACGAAGTTTGGGAGATTAAAAGGCGAGGGTTGGCACAAGCAGGTGGAGCTGAGTCTGAGGACTTGCTCTGTCAGTCACTAGCTGTGTGACATTGGCAGCATTGTGATCTTTCTGAGTCTTTGTAAAACCTCCTTGAGTTGCTATGAGGATTAGCAAGACACTCTGGTCATACAGTTGATGCTGAGTAAACGCAAGCTATTGCTATTAGTATTCAGGCCGCCTCTCCCTTCATTATGCCATCAGAAATGAAAGGTCTTGACCTAGGTTTCACACCAAAATTTATAGAATTGATATTGCTGGGAGATATTTTTGTCTTCAGCATTTTACATCACTCTGAGACAACTAGACAAGCTTATCTGAGTCAAGTAGCTGGTGGAGGGAGAGGAAGAGGAGGGGGAGAGAGGTCGTCCACCTGGAATTGGGTTCTCTGTGGCCGCCAATCACTTAAAACACATGGCTTGGTATTGGTCACCCATCCCTGACCTCCTGCTTTCTAGGGTCTTCCCTCATTGTTAAGACCTGCCTCACATCACAGTTGGGGGTTTGGAGTTAAGGCCTTTGAGTTTGAGTTCAGCTGAGTTCTAAGAAATCACTTTTGTGGTCTCTCAGATTTCTCCTCTCCTCCAGGGCAGAATGGATCAGCACCTCTCATTCCAGGCCCCTCCTGACTGTCATTATTTAGCTTCTAAGTTACTGGTTCTGGTTACTTATTCAGTGTGGTGATTTGTTGCCTTCCCCAACCTTAGCTAATCTGTTGGCCTTTTCTGGGGGCGAGGGGGGGCTGTGATCACTAGTCAGCTGCCTTGGGGACAGGGACAGGGGATGTGGTGGCCTCAGAGTCTCTAAGGAAACCAAGCTGTGAGGAGGAGGGTACCTGGGAAAGATCTGAAAGGAAGGTTTGCCCAGGAGGGGCTGGCCTTTCTGCCCTTCTTCGAATGGAGTCTCCTCGGGGACAGTCAGGATTACTCTGTGACCTGCAAACAAAGCTGGACCCTTGGCCTGCAGCTGTGGGAAGCCAGACAGGACAATGAGAGGAAGGAGAAAGCATGGAGATAAAACCCAGGGCCCAAGCTTCTGGGCCCGGGATTCCTGAGGCTGGGGTTCCTGAGGCTGGCTCCTCAAACCCTAGCGAGAGGAGGAGAGGAGACTTCATGTAAACATGGGCTGGGTTTCCTGCGCTCACAGGGCCCGTGCTGGGGTTTTTATTGTGCTGTTATTGTTGAGATAATCATTCCATTTCAGGAGAAGCCTGAGCCAAGGACAGGCATGCCTGATGCATCCACGGGGACACTGCTATCTCTCACTCATTCACGCCACGGACCTTTATTGGGTTGGCTTTGCCTGGTGCTGGGAATATAAAAAAAAACAGCTGCTGTTATCGAAGAAAAAAAACACCCAACAACATTGAAACCTATTGTAAAGAATTTTAGTGAGTTTATTTTGAGCCAAACTGTCGACACATGCCGGGAAGCAGAACTCACGGAATTGAGATAATGCTCCGTAGAATGGCGGCTTACAACTGTATTTATGCATTGCAATCAAAGGAAAGAGATGTAGGGGAGTCACAAGAAATTCATTGGTGTTAGAGTAAGGAGGTGGGATAAGCAATCCCACCTGGAATTGGATAAAGTAAAATGATGGACACACACTTTGGTGGATGTAGGAGCAATTCACATGATAATGAAGGAATTTGTGGCATCCATCCCGGCGCCCACCACACCTGGCTGTGTCCCAGGGGGCTCCAGAAAAAAAAGGAAGTTACAATTTACCAGACTTCTCGCAGATATGTAATCTTAGAAGCAGAAAGACAAGAGAAAGGCTAATGGTTCAGCAAAAGATCTAAGCTGATCTTTGTCAGGGAAGATACTGATGTAGGACACAACTACCCACTATAACCTGTTTGTAGTTAAATATTTAATTTTAAACCATCTTTTGTGGTTATTGTAGGTCTCTGGGTTCGCAAGACTGCCACTCAGGGCTCCCCTGAGCCTGTCAGGCCAGCATGTGGCTCCTGTCGTCCACACTGCCCACCCCTCTTCTCAATAAACTCTTCTCTGGGCCTAGACACAGGCACCAAGCAGATTCTCAAATCCAGACTGGCCAATGTTTAGAAGTGGAGGTGAAGGTGGAGGAAAAATTAACTACCTTTTGGATGGGCATCAGTCAGGGCCCAGGGCTGGGAGGCCAGGCATGTTCTAGATGCCCCTGAATATCAAAAGTAGGCAAAGAGTTCCCTGTGGTTTAAAAAAACACAAAAACAAAAAACTTCTACTCACTCTAAGGCAAAGGTCTCTTAGAAGCCATTGGAGAGGGGTGCTGACATTTGTCCAGCACCTTCATGTGACCCTTTAATCCTCAGGACACCCTGTGAGGTAGGGCTGACTTTTGTCTCCATTTTACAGAGGGCGGGGGGGGTGGGGGGAGAGAGTGAGGCCCATCCCGGTTAAGTAACTGGTCCAGTTCACATCACTAAGAAGTGGGCAGCTGGAAGGGAGCCCACAGTGGGAGATTCCTGCATTTCTAGAAAACTCTATGCCCACATCCACAGGGTCTGGTTTCCCACAGGTTCCTCACTGACTTCACAGCTTCCCTCCCGCCTCCACCCAGTTTCCCCTTCTGCAGTCTGACTAGTGAATGGAGCCTCAGTTCACTCACTATTCAAAGCCTTACCAGGGAGTCCTCCTTGACTCTCTCCTTCCCTCAATAGCCAGCCCATCCATCAGCAGGTCCTGTTCATTCTTCCTCCTAAGTAACTCTTGAATCCACCTCCATCTCTCCATCACTGCCTGATCTCGCACCTGGACAACTGGTCTCCCCGTCTCTCAGGCCTCTCCCGCTAATCCAGTCTCTCTCAGACTTGTCATTTTTTAAAGGGATGTTTATCTTTTAATTTATAAACTTTACTTTTTTTGGAGCAGTTTTATGTTTACAATAAATTTGATCAGAAAGCACAGAGTTCCCAAATACACCCTCCCCCATACACACAGTGTCCCCTATGACTTCCATTTTGTACTATTTGAATATTTGTTATAATTGATAAGCCAATATTGATACATTATTGCCGATTAAAGCCCATAGTTTACTTTAGAGTTCACTCTGTCATACATTTGTGAGTTTTAACAAATGTATATTATGTCCAGTAATGCTATTTAACCCAGAAGAGTTCCACTGGTCTGAAATCCCCTGTGCTCTGCCTGTTTGTGCTTCCCTCACTCTTGAACCCCTGCTAAAAAAAAGTGCCCCCTCCGCAGAGGGTCCACCTCTGCCCCCCTCACCAGGTCACATCACCCCCTTCCCCTCGCCCAACCTCACCATCCACACCAGCCGCATTCAGTTCCTAGAACAGTGTGAGCCCTTTCTTGCCTTGGAGCCACACATAGGCTGTTCCCTCTGGTTAGTGTGCTTGTCCAGCCCTCTCTGCACCTGGCAGGGCCCTCTCATTCTTTCATGTTCAGCTAAGATACATCTCCTTGGGGAGCCCTTGCTCTACTCTCTCATTGTACTCTATTGCTTTCATGGCACATATTTCAAACTGTATTTATAGATTTACTAGATGCCCAGTGCATGAAATTCGTGCACTTGCGGGGGCAGGGAGTGGTCGCTCAGCCTGGGTTGGGAGAAGGTGAAGGCCAGGCCGAGGGACCCCATCCGTGCACAATCGGGACAGGGGAGAAATGCAGGAGGTTGGCCAGCTGGGAAAGGAATGCAGGAGAGCTCTAGGGTGTGTCTGGTCCGTCTCTCTCAGTTCCAATCTCCCAGATCCCAGCAGCAAAATAACCTACTGGTCAGAGCATCTGCCCCCTGGTGATCAGTGCACATCATAGCGAGCGGTTGAGCGACCTTAGCATATCATTAACATATTACTCTTTGATTGGTTGAATGGCCGACCAGTTGACCAGACATTTAGCATATTAGGCTTTTATTATATAGGATTTGCTGGATTATTTATTGAATAATGGGGCAGGGACCCTGCTGGTTTGCTCACCATCACATCCCACTGTATTGCACAACCCTTGACATTGAGCTGTTCCTCGATATTTATTTGCCAATTGGAGAATGAATGGTTGGGTTAGTTTAGACAGACAGGAAAAGGAAGGGGAAATATTTATTGGCCATCACTTGGGTACCAGCCATAGTCTGGCCACATTCATGTTCATTATCTTCTTCAATGTTAGGAGGGAAGAATATCTGTACAGGTGAGAAAACCAAGACAGAGGGGCTTAGGCCAGAGATCCCTGGCCCTGCAGTGTCTGCAGCCTGTCTCCTTGTTCAGCTGACAGGTCCCTCCGGCTACAGAGACACATTGACAGGAAACCTCCATGGCTTCAGTGTCAGTCTTCACTGCCATTTCTGTGCCTTCTACAGAGATGGGCATGGATATCCTAAACATGTTGGGACTTTATTTTCTGACAGTGCCTCTTTGATATCTACCAAATGAGGCTGCTCACCGATACCACTTTGCACCCCCACTCTGCGCCTTTGCCCACACAGTCCCTTCTACCACATTTGGAAAACACCTCCTCCAGGAGGCCTGCCTTCACTGCTCCAACAGAAATACCCTCTCCCAACTTCAAGCATCACCTCAGTTTGTCTGCTCCTAACCATTCACTCGTGTCTGGCTGTCCATGACTCAGGGTCAGGGCAGGGTCCTGGCTGGACATGTGGACCTGGGTTCAAATCCCAGCTTTCTTTCATATTGGCTCAGTGAACTTGGGCAAGTAGCTTAAGCTCTCTGAGCCTCCTTCTTTCATCTATAATGCAGAATAACAAGAAGATTTGTTTGATGTTTAGAGACTAAATATAGCCTCCAGCTCCATGCTGGCCTATGGCAAAGGGTAACTGTTAGATAATTACTCTCTTTTGACAGTAGATGTCTCAGTGCCACGAGTGTTACCTTCTACCTCCTCCAGGAAGCCCTCCCTGACCTTCAGCCTTAGTCCTTCTTCCTGTTATCACCCACAGCACTTCCTTGGTGATCACTTTTCATGCCTTCCAAAAGATCACTCATTATTTGAATGATCTTTTCTTCTATGCTGGACTAGACTGAGCTCACCTGCAGTGGCTACTTTCACTGCAGATTATTGTAAACCCAGAAGGGTGACCGGCCAGGAAGCAGAATCAGGGGCAGGCGGAGCAGAGAAGGTACTGGGACTTCGGGCCTAAGTGCAGGCACTGGGTTAAGTACACACCTCTCCTGGAACTCGACTTTTTCCTTTTTAAATTACCATCTGAGTGAGTCTCAGAGACCTGAAGACTGGTAGGGGAAGAGTTGTATCACCCCCTCCCCCCATTCCTGATCATTCTCAATTAAGTGCTCACTCCCATCTAGCAGAGGAGGCGGCTTTGCCCATAACCCACCCAGAGAGAGCCTCCTGGGCAGGTAACTAACAGGCTGGTGGGCGTGGCTTCCCTTTGCAAAGGAATGTATGACAGCAGCCGGATCATTAATCACTGCTGCCCACCTCTGCCCAGCCACGCGTGGCCCAGGGATTGGCTCTGTTCCCAAGGCTTACACCCAGGCAGTACCTCTGAGATTGCCAGGAGCAAAGAGGGGACTGTTTACCTCTTTTCCTCTCTTTCATAAGGACACACGGGGACATAGGGTAATTGGGACACCATCTTTAGCTCTTCTCCAGCTCCTTGGGTTTCTTCTCCGGGAAGGGAAGCAGCAGCCCCAGGGAGAGACGCCCAGCAGTTGGGTTTCGGATCACACTGTGTGTGTCTGAATTGGCAAATGATGAATCTGTGTTTTGTGTTTTGTTTTGCTTTGATGAAACCCAAGGCCTCACAAGGAGTTTTCACCCACCATCCTTTACTAAATGCATCTCCCCAGCACGCCTTCCTTCATTTTCTCATGCCTCCAAGAAGTTGGGAAGTCACACAGAGAGGGGTCAGGTTTGCAGGCGTGGTGTCAGGCTGATGAGGGTTCATCCCACTCAGTTGCTTACTCATCCTATTACTCAGGCATACCACTAAACTTTTGGACTCAGTTTCCTCATCTGAAAAATGGGAGCAACCACAGCACTCACCTCCATCTCTTTCCCTCTCCTGCGTGGCTCTGCGTCTCTCTCTATCCCCCTGCACATCTGCTCTCTACTCCAAACCCCTCTGCTCTTCCTCTCTCGTCTAACCTGCTTCCCTCTCTCCACCCCCATCTCAGTCCCAAGGGTCTCTCTCTTCCAGGTGTGAAACCTTCATCACCGTCACCACCCGCCTTCTCTCTGCCCCCTTCATCTTGTCTAATTGCTTCCTGGAGCAAGACTGGTACCACCAGAACGAAGCATGAGGAGTGGGGAGTGACAGAGTGATGGGAGGGGGCAGATGCTCAGGGCCATTTAGGGTTCGGGAGCGCTTAGGCCTGTGGGGTGCAGCCAGAGGGCAGGGGGAGCCAGTGGCTATCTATCTGGCCTAGAGCTGCTTTGTTGATTTTGGGGGAAATCTAGGCAGCATGGGTCCCCTGGGGCCTGGAACTGGGGCCTTTCCTTCCAAGGACGCTCCCTGTTCTGTGTGCACATTCCCAGATGCCACCTCAGGGTGGCCATCCTCAGTGACCGCAGCCCACAGCCAGGACTTGGCCAGAGAACACAGCTGCCTCAGGTCCACGTGGGCTTTGTTCTACAGGAGACAAACGGGCTACCTTGTCCAAGTCCTCCACAGGGAGAACGATGCGCCCCCATAGCCAGGGAGCCTAGAGCGAGGTTACTTGAGGCTCAGTTTGCCCATCTATAAAATGGGGCTGATAAGGATGCAGAAGTCACTGCTGAGAGCTGGAGACTGCGTGGAGAGGGCATTCCCACAGTGCCCGGCCCACATGAGGGCTCTGGACAGGCTCCAGTGTTGTCACCTGGATGTGAGGTGGGGGAGGCAGCCCTGAGTGTCCTTGCCCGGTTGGTTCATCGAGGAGGTGCCTCCCGCTTTTGGGAAAGTTGGTATTGTAATAGCTGGATGTCAAAAGACATCAAAAGATGAAGCAACATTTGCACGGTGCTTGGAGGGAATTAATCCCTTTTTGTAGGTGATCTCGGCTCAATGCTCCTAACAGCCCCAGGGATGAGAGAGTTGTTCTTTTCATTTTGCAGAGAGAAAAAAACAACCCTGCAGTTCAAAGGAGCGAAACAACTCACACACCTGAGGGCACCCAGCTCTGAGCTGGGATGGAGCAGGATTCAGCCAGGGCAGGCTGGCTCCAGAAGGCGCTCTTTCCACTCCTTGGCCGCTCCCCAGAGGGGCAGGCACCATCTCTGCCAGGCAGGGCAAGCTCAGGCTCTGTTTCTATTTCAACATCATGGTGGTGTGCAGAGGCCCCGCGTTAATTATCCCGCTGGATCGTGACAGAGCTTGCAGTTCGGGCAGGGACCCCAGCCCCACTTCACACATAAGAGCGGCAGAGCCAGAGGGGGTCCAGGCTCCATGAGCCTCTTTTCACAGATGGGGTGACGAGGCCAGGAGTGCCTGATAGATTGACCCCAAATCAGAGAGGGAGGGGGAGCGGGGCAGGGGCCTTGACAACTGAGCTGAGTCCCCGAATTCCAGCGGTAGAGCCTGGGACTCACTCTCCAGGCTCCGAGAATCATAAAACGTCAGAGCTGGGAGACCTCAGAGATGGTCTGATCGAATCCATGCCCTACTCCAGTAATTCTTTACAAATCCTATTTAGGCATAACATAGACACACACACACATTGGTGTGTGTATATAGATATATATTTCAGTGCATCCATCTTCAGTGTACAGCTCAGTGATTTTTTTAAATACTGAATAGCCACCATCTGGGTCAAAATCTAGACCATTCCCAACCATCAGCCCAATCAGTACTCTCCTTTCCCTACCCCCTCCCACGAGCTACTGTTCTGGCTTCCATCACCATCAAGCCATTGTTCTTGTAGCTTGAGCTCTGTGTAAATAGAATCATGCAGCATGAACTCCTTTAGCTCAACATGATTTTATGAGCCATCCATGTTGTTGCATACAGAAGTAGTTTGTTCTTTTTTATTTCTATATAATATTCCATTGTGTGTGTGTGTGTGTGTGTGTGTGTGTGTGTGTGTGTGTATGAATTTATCCACTCTTCCTTGGATGGGCATGGGTTGTTTCCACTTTGGGGTGCTAATGCGTAAGGCTGCAGCATACATTCTGGTCCTCACCTTTCTGAGGGCAGTGCAGGCATTTCTCTTGGGAATGTAACTGAGTGGAAATGCTGAATTGTCACAGGGTAGGCAAAGGGTTAGCTTTCACACACACTGCCCAATAGAACGGTGTGCCATTAGTCGGTCCTGACAGTGTGTATGAAATTTCTGGTTACTCCCAGTCTGTAGTTTACTTTTTCAATCTTAACTGTGTCCGAGGCTAGTTTGTGAGGAGAGAGAACGAATGTTTATTGAGAGCTCTCTCGTACCAGGCATGGTGCTTCTCACATCTGACTACCTCATTGCTCACTACTACTCAGTGATGGGGGGCACCATCCCCTCCACCTCTCCACACCCCCTCACCACCTGGCAATAGACTGGCCCCAAATTTCAAAGTTGGCAAGTGGCTGAACTGCGTTTCTCTGGTCCCAAAGCTCCCTCTTGCTGCTTTGGGTGTCATGGGAGAGGAGGTTCCCAGTCCCCTCCCCCCTCCCCCTTAACATGTCTCACCATCAGTAGCCAAACAGAGAGGCCGATCAGAGAAGTCCCAGTCTCCCTGCCTCCCCTGGAGGGGCGGCTTCCTAATTACCCACCTTGTTTTGTTTGAAGTGGATTTCTTGGCATCCTCAACTACATTCCACTGCAGATGCAAAAGCTCTTTCAAAAGTCTATTGAAAAGATTGGCAGTATCTGGTGTTTGGGATTATTCTTAATGCCAATACCTTACACGTATACAATTTCTTTGATTTATAAAGTTCTTTCCTGATGTTATCTTACGCATATTTATTAGCTTAAGGCAGTGAAGTAAGCAGGGCAACAGTTATTAGAGAGATCGCATCCTGTGGATTTTTACCGAGGACGGACCCAGTCCTGGGCAGGGGGCTGCTGTTGAATGGGTCCTGTGCTTGGACATTCCAAGTCCAGGGGGTAAGATGGAAGCCTCTGGGCAATGTCCAATGCAAGAGTGCACTCACGGGACGATGAGTTCTTACTGCACGGCAGGCATCCTGCTCGGCGGACATTGCAAAGAACAAACCAGAAAACCAGACAGTCCTCGTGGAACTTGCAGAGATGAAGCAATCACAATGGGAGCATAGCAGAACATGGCCACCTGTCCCTGGGAGAGGGGGAGCTTCACAAAGGAGGCAGCATGTGCATGGGTCTTGAAGGGTGAATAGGAGTTCGTTAGATGGGGAGAGAAAGGTATGGCATTCCCAACCAAGAGAACCGCACGGACAGCAGCCAGGATCTGTGACTTACCCAAGGTCACCTGGCCGCGAAACGGGGGAGTCTGCTGCTTCTCAGCCCTCTGTCCTTCCACCCTTGTGCTATCTCCTTGATGCTCCCCGGGCACACAGTCCGCACAGAAGTGTGTAAGTGCAGCCTGTGGCATTTCCAAACCCAGTGGCTCAGATGCCAGACCCAGGGGTAGTTTGCCAAGGCAGCACAGGCTGTGTCTTGTCCAAAATCTGGACGTGCTGAGAGGAGTACATTATCAGCTTAGGGGTCCTGGGTCTCTCCTAGTGGCCTTCCTGGGCCTCAGTTATTGTATCTGTAAAATAATAATAATAATAACAACAACAATAGCTGCATTGGTGGAACCTCTGCTTTATGCCAGGCACTGTGCTGAGCGCTTTACACACCACCATCTCCTTTAATCCCCACGATGGCCCTGTGATGTGTGGGTCCTCTTATTACCCCAATTTTCAGTTGAAGAAACTGAGGCTCAGAGGAGTTGTATGATGTGTCCAGCATTTCACAGAGCCAGAAAGTGGCAGAATCCAAATCTCTCCCAGTTGTGAGTGACTCCAACTTGAAGCCAATAGGCCTTTCAGTTCACACCTCTGCCCCCACCCCCAACGGACACCTCGGGTGTTTAATGAGTATGTTGCCTGCGTGGCAGCTGGGATCTGGGGGCTGTGGTTTGATGGGGGAAAGCACTTGGCAGGGGCCCATCTCCAAAGAGACCAGAACTGATTTTCCCTGACCTGGCGAATCTGGCCGCGGAGGTGCCTCAGACAGTAAAATACCAAGACTCAGGCGGGGCTTGGCTTGTCCACGGAGCCCCAGACACTTGACCGAAACGGCCGGCTCGGGGGGGGGGGGGGGGGGGGGGGGAGGAAATGGAGTTGCATTTATTATAAACAAGAACCAAGACAGGCTTCCTGCCCCGTGGGAAAACAGGTAGGAAAGTGCCCTTCGTCAGGGGAGGCGGAATCCCTTCCATTCCACAAGCGTGAGGAGTTCTGCTGGACACGGGGCCTGTGCAGGCAGCTGTTTAGTCCCTGTCTCAGTTCTCTGGGGTGTATACTAGGAGTGGAATCGCAGGCTCATGTGGCGATGCTATGTAGAACTTGCTGAGGACACATCACTTCTTTGAACCTCAGTTTCTACATCTGTAGAACGGAGGAGGGGGAGATGGAGGAGGGTAGGAGGGGGAGATGGGAAAAGATTTGAAGATTAAGTGAAGTGCAATGCCCCAGTGTAGCCAGGGCTCAAGGTACTTTAGGAAGAGGACAGATTAAAGAAGCTGATGGTTGTGGGAAGGAAGAAGGGGGACAGGGGTCCCCTGGACCAGGCTGGCTGGGCTCTGCACCTGAGCAGCGGGCTCTTTCTGTGAGAGACGGGGCAGAGTGAGCTGGTGGCTGGTGCCCTGAGATCCAAGCCCTCTTCCTGCTTTTGGACCCAGGGAGACTGACTCCCCGGCCCCAGTGGGCTGCCCTCACCCTCAGGGAAGCGCGCAGCAGCTGCTGATGTAGTTGTCCCCCATTTGCTGCTTGCCCCTCTCTCCCCCTCTCCTTTCGGAGCCTGCCGGGGAGCTGTTCAGGCTTGGCAAGCAGCAGGGGTTCAGAAATCAAATTAATAGATAAAAATTCCCATTCTCTGCCTGTTACTCACCTGGCTGAGCTGCGAATTCTGTGACATAACAGGAATTGGGAGTGGGGGAGGGCAGGGGAGCCAGCGTCAAGAAGCATCATTTGAGAGGGAGAGAGTCTCAGGCTTTCGATGTGGGAAGAGGCCAGATGGCACCAGGGGAAAAGGTGCAAGAGGAATCTTTAGCAGACAGCACTGCTGAGTTTGAGGGAGGGGGTGCAGTGTCCAGGAAAGAGGTCAGGGTATAGCACCAGAGTGCTCCCTAACTCCTTACTTCAGAATCAGGAAGAAAACACCAGCTATGGTACCTCTGTGGCACTTACTTGAACCACTGCCCTCCCAGAGACCCTGTTTAGCAGTCTCTCCCGAGTAGGGTCCATGGGAAGATGCATCAGGGGCCACGTGGACAGCAGCTCTGTGGAACCTGGCACACAATAGGCCCTCAGCACCCGTTGGGCAGGTGGGGTCAGGCTTCCTGTTCTCACCGCTTGTGTCTGCATGGAGACATCCCACGATGCGGTCTCTCCAGCCTGGCTGGCCCGGGTGAGCTCTGTCCCTCCCACAGGCGGGAGAGGACCCCGCGATCCCTATAAGCCCCTGTCCCAGGGCTGGGGAGAGGAGGAGGCCTTGTTCCCGGCTCCCTTCCAGGAATGAGAAGCACAGCCGGAGCCTTTAGCACTGGGGTCGGCCAAGGCCTGGGGTTTCCCGCAGTTGTTTGTCCCCAAGTGATGACTTATCCCGTTGTCCCGTTGTTATTTAGTAAGGATACATGGATACACTCTGCCTCTAAAACATGACCCATTCCCGGTGAGATTATAACCCCTGAAGCCAGGCTCCTTTCCCTACTGTTTGTCCAGAGGACTGATGTTGTTAAAGACAAACTTTGCCCTGGCCGGTGTTGCTCAGTGGTTAGAGTGTGGGCCCAGCGCACTCAAGGGTCTTTGGTCCTATTCCGGGTCAGGACCTGTACCTGGGTTGCAGATTTGATCCCTGGCTCTGGGGCACATGCTGGAAAAAACCTATCCACGTGTCTCTCTCACATCCATCTCTCTCTCTCTCCCCCCCTCTCTCTCCTCCCTCTTTTTCCACCATCTCTCTCTCTCTTCTCCTCCCTCTTTTTCCACCATCTCTGGAAAGCAATGGAAAAAAAATTACTCTCAGGTGATTAACAACAACCAAAATAAAAAATCAACTGAGTAAATTAATTTAAAGATCTTATTCGTGAATTTGGGCAGCATCCATCTAGCAGTTAGAAAGGAACTCCCAGGAGTAACACAACATGGAAGGCTTTTATAGGCAGAAGAGGAAATTTCTAGTAAAGAGTGGCTAGCTCCAGGCTTAGGTCACCCTCCTCGGTGGGATAGAAGGGGTCTTCGGGGATTGTCTCGTTCGTGCTGACCAGGAAATTCCAGAGTGACCAGTTAAGATTACATTCCTAGGGGAGGCCGACACTGTAATTAGGTTAGGAATTAAGTCTGGTTTGCTGATGTGGCTTAGCACCAGTGACTTTTTTAGCCATGTCAACACTTCGGAGCAGTGTCTGAGTGTGGCTGGGGTGTGGCCAGGAAAGTCCCCCTTCAGGGCTGGGGCTGCCAAGAGTCTGGTGAGGACCAGGATGAAGGTAAACCCCGTCCAGGGTCCCTGCCCACCTGAGGTTGGCACTGAGGGGTGAGTGAGCTGCCTGGCTGGGTTTCCCCAGGATGTAAATGGAGCTATAATTGTAAT
This sequence comes from Antrozous pallidus, assembly GCA_027563665.1. Classification (NCBI taxonomy): domain Eukaryota; kingdom Metazoa; phylum Chordata; class Mammalia; order Chiroptera; family Vespertilionidae; genus Antrozous; species Antrozous pallidus. Next base: position 15,577,499 of record CM050520.1, read on the forward strand.
GCTAATAATAGCTTCCATTTACTGAGGCTTACTGAGGCTTACTGAGGCAGACGCCATACTGGGCCAGCTCCCCTGTCTTCTCATTTAACTCTGGGAATGAGAAGCAGCATTGTCCTCATTTTCCAGGTGAGGAAACTGAGGCCCAGAGAGGCTTGCAGAAGTGCCCAAAGTCACATAATGGTGGGCACTTAAATATAGCCTCAATCGCCCATGAGGCCAGGTGCAGCGGACCCTGATTCTCGCCCAGCTGGCATCCGGCTGGTTTTCTCCAGGCACGGACCATTTCATCCCTGGGACTCCTTCTCCCCGCCCCTTCACCCATCTGTGGGGACTGAGCCCCCTCCTTTCACTCGAGGGTTGAAGATTATTGAATACCTCATTTTAAAGAGGAGACGGTAGAAGCCCCAAGAGGGCACATGGCCTGCCCAGGGCACACAGCAGAGCTGTGAACAAATGTATCCCTGCCTTGGGTCAGCATTCCTAACCGAATGACCTTATTGTTTCAACCCAGCACCAGGCTTTGCCATATGTGCATGCACACATGCATGTGTGTTAAGGGGGGAGGGAGTGTGTGCATGTGTGTGAGAGGGTCAGGATTGGGTGCAGGTGGAGCCTTTAAGCAGCCAGCACTGCTGAGGTTGAGGGAGGAGGGGGTGCACGGCCCAGGAAAGGGGTCAGGATGCAGCTCCAGCGGACCCCCTAATCCCTTACTTTAGAACCGGGAAGAAAACACCATGGTGGCACCCTATAGACCTAAGTGTGCAGCCCCTTGTGCCACTTACTGGAACCACTGACCTCCCAGGGCCTCCATTTAGTGACCATTGCTCCATGGTGCCTCTCTGTGACAGGCCCTTGGGAGGCAGGTTTTGTTTCTGGGAAGGACATGCTTCTCCATGCTGGAGAGCTGAGAGGAGAGGGCAGGACGAGTTAGGGTTCACATTAAAACGGACGCGAGTGCAGAAGCAGCGCCTTGTGGAGGAGGAGGCAGCCTGCCTGGGCTCCCCGTTCTGGGTGGTGGGGATACCAGCCCAGAAAATTAATGAGAGGGCAGGGGAGTGCGAAAAGGAAGGAAGAAAAATTGCTGCCCATTATACCTGTCCTTTGGCAAGGGTGGGTAATTAGCAAACCCTCAGCAGTAAAATATTTCGTTTTGGTATAATTGCAAAGTAATTATGTGGTATGGGTTGTGTATCAATCGTGTTGATTAATAACACTCAGGTAGTAATTAAACATCTGCTTCATAATCGTGTGCAGGCTGAAGCTCAACATACATGCACTCATGCACGCATGCAAAGCTCCTTGGTCACTGTGGTGCTCATTTGTGTGAGGCCCAGCGAGGTGGTGTGTGTGTGTGTGTGTGTGTGTGTGTGTGTGTGTGTGTGTGTGTGTGTGTGTGTGTGTGTGTGTGTGTGTGTGAGAGAGAGAGAGAGAGAGAGAGAGAGAGAGAGAGAGAGAGAGAGAACCTGGTTGAGTTACGACTCATACCTTGAGGTCTTTCTGTCTCCATCCTCCCCTGGGACACAGGGAGGAACTGAGCTGGCCCTGAGGCTGTGTCACTCTGAAGCTCCTCTCAGAACAGAACCTCCCCTTCCTCCCGTGTGTATCTCCTCCCTGGCTGAGCTGCCTGGCCCAGTGGGTTGGCATAGGGGTTCAAGGGCACATACATGATGCTGTGCTTCTAGGCTCCTTTCTTGGGCCGGCTACTTTTTCCAGCAGCCAGCTGCCCTGAGGCTCATCTAAGACCCTTTAGGCCTGGATCGAAGGATCTGATCCCAGAGGCCGCAGGGACCAGAGCAGGACTCGGGGAGGGAACCAGGAGCCTTGTTCCGGCTTGGATCCCACCCCACTGGCTCAAGTTGGTCAAGGTGCTCTCCTCCTTCCCTCAGGTTCCAGGTCCATCAAACAAAGAAAACTGAGCTTAGCAGCCCCCAAGGACCTTTCCAGATCGGCTGTCCTCAGATCCTACGTTGGTTTGTACTAATTAGGAATCGGAGACAATTTAAATTCAATACATCCGATCCTTAGTGAGTAAACAATCAGGAATAATTCCTTCCTTTATGACTTCTCAAAGACTCACTCATGAGCAATGAGAACCCAAGCTAAAATCAATAGCTTTTATTTCTCAGACGGAGAAACTGCAGAATCCCTGAGCTGCTGGGCATTGCAATTCATTCTTGTATTTTAAATTTTTATGTTTATGTTTATGGACTGCCATTAGGTAATACAGATCTATCCCGAAGGTTGACTTTTTTCATTAACTTAACTCATTTTAGTTATTAGTTCACATTTATAGCTTGGGTTTAATAAGCGTATAGTGCAAAAGTCATAAAACAGCCCTTTTTAAAAGCAATATTTTAAAATTGAGACTCTTCTCTGAGTCATCCCAGTTTTATTTGCTCATAACTTGATTCTCCTGTGACTTGAGGCCCAGTGGTGCCAATCCCAGCCAGTCATTTGCCTTGAGTTTTAGCGCCTTATTTGCAATAGGGAAGGGCACCGCTGATTAATAAAGCAATAAATGCTTACATTTTAGAAAGTAAGCATCCAACAATCACTCAGTGTGTTTCAAGTGCTTCTCATATATTATACTAGAGGCCTGGGGTATGAAATTCATACACAGGCAGGGGGGCCCTCAGCACCCTCTCATAATCTGGGACCACTGGCTCCTAACTACTTGCCTACCTGCCTGATCGCCCCTAACCACCTCTGCCTCAGGGCCCTCACCTGGGACCCAGGTTTTCCTCCTCCAGCTGGCCACAGGCAACCAGGACCCTGAGCAGCTTCGCCCAGACCTTGGCTTTGTCAGGAAGGACGTCTGGAATGACGTCTGGTCTAACTAGCATATTACCCTTTTATTAGTATAGATTGTCTGGTTGACTCCTACATCCCTATGAAGTGGCTTTATTATTATTGTTATTTCACTTTATAAGAGAAGGATACTGAGGCCCAGAGAGGTTAAATGACCTGCCTGAGGCCACACAGTTGATGACAGTGTTAGAGCTGGAATACAGACCCAACATGTCTAAGTCCAGTCACAGTCTTTCCCCCGGTATCTGTCTCCCTCTCCCACTCACCCTTTCATCATCTCTTTACTCTCCACCTCTACCACCAGGCCCTTCCCATCCTCCTTCCACTCTCTCATCTGTTTCCTCTTGCCTGGGCTCCCTCCTACTTTTTATCTACCTGGAGAATACCTCTGCTCTATGACCTTCAGTGGCTCCCCATTGCTAATGGATGAAGTTTCTCATCCTTAGCCCAGCATCATTCAAGGACCTTAACCATCCAGCCCCTGCCTCCCTCCTTGTCTCATTTCCTCGGCAATCTTGGCTCATGGTCCTGAACACCACCCACACCTGGGTACCTCCATGCGTTTGCTCACCCTGGTGCCTTTGCCCATGCTGTCTTCCTCTCTACTCCATACATTCAAATCTGCCCCCTCTTTCAGAAAGCCTTCCTGGGGCTCAAAAAAGAAGGGGCCCCTCTCTCTCTGAACTCGAAACCAAGTGATAAGCCCTCCTTAGCCTCCTTAAACTATGAAAACCAGGTCACTTAACAGTGAGCTGCTTTCGAGGTGAAATTTGTGCCTCACTCATCCCTAGCACCTTCTGATGACTGGTTATACAGCAGATGTTTAATTAATGCTCACCAACATGAGTGAATGCTCATGTTGCTTGGGATCTATAGGAAAATGCCTGTGTCTTCTCTGTGGCATTCAGGGCCAGCCTGGTGCAAAGTTAGGGAGACTCTGTCCACGTTTTACCAGCACTCAATGTAAAGCGCCGATCACAGCGCTTTTCCATCTCATTTCCTGCTCTGCCCGAGGCCCCAATCTGGGTATCTCTGTGCCTTTGCTCACCCTGGCCCCCCCTGCCCACAGCACCCTTTCTCCTCTCCAGAGGCACACTACTCCAGGAAGCCCTCATGTGCCTGCTGAGGTCATCAGGACATTGGAGGAAGGGGGGCCTTACTTTGGTATCTGCTTGTGAGTTATTAGAGCCCTGGTTTTAGACCTGGCCCTGAGAGACTGCAGGGACCGGTGGCGGGTCCAACACCCCCTCTCACCGGGAGAAGCCAGGGCCCCATGGAGGAGAAGGTGTGCCTGAGTGCTCACATCCTGGGACTGGAACCCAGGACTGCTGCCTGCAAGTCCGTGGCGCCTCCTGCTGTTGCCTCCTGCTGTCACCTCCTAGGAATGAAGGCCCCCACCCCTAGCCATGGGTCTGTTAATGAGGTGGGTGGTCTGCTTCTCTTAATAGGTGTGAGGGAGCATGGACTGGGGTGTAAATGAAAGATAGAGGCTGGGGGTCACCCCTGATGAGTCACTTCATTGGGAAGAGGCCCAGAGAGGCTGACACACACATGCCATCCGGATGGGGCTGGAGCAGGGACCACGGGCGGCCGCAGTGAGCCCGAGAAAGGCCCAGCTGCATAGCATGCTGCCGAAACAGCCTCCATCGTCACCTCCTTCCTGCAGCCATTTATTTCCTTCTTTATCATACCCTCCTGGAGAAAGTGGAGAATGCCACCTTTCCTGGGGATTTGTCCCACCCCACCCACCCCTGTGCAGTTCTCACATGCTGGCTGCCGTCTGGTGTGACATTAGTGTGGCATTAGCGTTCACCAGCTTGCAGAGCGCTAATGACATTTGCATTTTGCCGCCTGGTAAAATGTGGGCTGGGGCTTGGGGTCCCGTGGGCAGGTGGGGAGTTTGCAGCCCAGAGGGAGAAGCAGATATGCTGGGTGCGGGCCCACACTGGGAGGTAGAGAAGAGGGGTACAGGTGGATCGGAGGGAACAAATAACTGGTGGAATTGAGAGGTTTTTGTCTAACCATGTGCCAAGGACAAAATGCAGCTCCCAGTGCAGTGCTCCTTCTTCCCTGCAGTACTCACAGCATTCTGTCCTGTGTTGCTTCTCTAACATTTATTGAGCACTTGCTGTATGCCAAATGCTCTACTGAAGGCTTTATAGACTCATGGAAGCCGTTTTCACTTCCTGCAGTTCTTGAAGATAATGCTGTTGTTATCCCTGTTTTACAAACCTGGAGACGAACGCCCTGAGAGGGCACCTGACTTGCCCGGGGCCCCACTTCTGGAGAGAGGTTGCCCCAGCATGGGGTGAGATCCACCTGCCTCTAAAGCTTATGCTACTGTGGGCATTGCCTCTCACACCTTGTTCCAGCTTCAGCACAGCCAGGAAACCATCCTCGGCCCTGGCCTTTGCCAGCATGCACCTGACAGGCAGGCAGCAGACCCCGGCTGTGCCTCCTTGGCTGCTCCAGGGGCTGCAAGGCTAACAACTACAAAAGAGGGAGCATCCCCAGAGAGAGAGCACCCAGCCATGAAACAGGAGAGAACCCAGGTTCAGGCTTCACTCTGCCATCAACTTGCTGTGTGAATTTGGATAAGTCGCTGCCCCTCTCTGGTGTCATTCTCCTTGCTGGTAAAATGATGCCGTGGGTCTGGCTCAATGGTGCATTCCTGCAATGCATTTGCATATGAGCAAGGATCTTCCCTCCAATGTACTTGAACTCTCCCACAGTTTCCACCCCCTCACTTAGAGGTATAAAATTATGTTCTATGTTCAAGCAAACCATGAACATTTGCTGAGCATCCCCACTCTGCAAAGCGCACTGTGCTAGACGCAGCGAGATGCTTACGTATTTTTTTTTTTCGGGCGTACACACAGGCATATGCATATCTTTGCGTCTCAGAATTGTCTGGCTTCCCAGTCCTGATGAGTAACCTCAGACTCCTGCAGTCTTTGCCTCATCACACTGCCTCCTCGGGGCCCAGAGAGCATTTCAAACAAAAACAAGAGGCCTCGGGCAGCGTGAGCAAGTAAGATCTCCCCCCCTCGAGGTAGTCACAGCTGGCTCTGTTTGTCTCTGACAGGTGGGCATCCCCTGGACAGCGCTGAGCTTGCAGTGGCGAGTGCTTCTGGCACTGTCATCGAAGCAACTTGCACCCTTTGAATTTGGCTTCTAGCAACGTGGACACAATCCTTTTCCAGACGCCAGCCTCTGAGGTAAGGGAGTTCAAGCTTGTTCAGCCCGGGGCTTTATGCTGCTTTGTTGTTTGTTGCTAGGTAGTAACCGCCAGCAGGGCACCCTGTCATGCTTTATCATAGGGCCCTGATTTAGTCCCTTCTTTAGCAGGAGTGGCTAAGGCTCTAAAGTCCAGGAGACCAGAGTGCCAATCTTGGAATCCCCAGTTTTCAGCTGTGTGCCCTTGAGACCTTCCTGTGTCTCAACTTCCTCATCAGTCAACCAAGGAAGCAATAGCACCCACTTTCTGGGTTTGTGGTGAAAAAGACTTAGAACAGGATTGGCACCCAGTAAGCTCAGAACCCAATACGTGGTGGCTATTGCTGTAGTGGTGCCTGCCCTGTCAGCTTGTAACTGGCTGAGTTTCCCATTGTGGGAGTGGGATCCACCTTGCACTAGAATGTAGACTCTGTGAGGGCAGGGGTTTGTCTGTCTTGAGGTGAATCCCAGATCCCAGCAGAGCAAATTGGCCATTGCTTGTTGACTGCCTGATTTGTGAGGATGCTTTATCTATATTGTGCACAATCTTCGAAGGTCCTTGCATTAGTTGGGATATGGGTTTGGCTGTGTGTGACAAAATCCCACAGTCATGGTTCCTTAAACAAGAGAGGATGCTTTTTCCTAAGTAACACCGAGCTAAGGGGTTTCTTCTACACAAAAGCATTAGAGGCCAAGTTTCCTTCTGTCCTCGACTCCTCCATCCACTTGTCTACATAATCCGTAATAGCCCACGGTGGTGTCTCCATTTTGCTCAGCAAGGAGGGGAAATCAGAATAGGAGAGGGTGCCCCATCCTCTAGAGGGTGCACATGTCCCTTCCACTCGTGTCCCATTGGCCAGAACGTAATGTATGACACACCTGGCCACAAGGGAGACTGGACGTTAGAGACTTTATTCTGGGTGGCCATCTGCCCCAGTACAATCTTCAGAAAAAGGAGGAAGGAATGTGGGCAGACAACACAGCGGATGCTCCTTAGTGGGCAACGGGTGGGGACAGGGAGCAGGAAGGAGGGCTGATTTGTCTCAAACAGGTCCTTCCCGTGGCCTCTGACAGGTAGACCTCGGTTTCATGGATCTGGTATCTGGAAGACGCGCGCACACACACATAGACACACAGACACAGAATCACACACATTTACATACACATAAACACACACATTTACATACACACAAACACACATGCCCGCACATACACCCAAACATGCACCCCACCATCTCAGCCACCCCGTATCAGGTTGCCTTGGGTTCCCCTCTACTTGCTAAAAGGACCTTTCCCTTCTTCCCTTCACCCCATTACCACTCCCAACCCCACACCCAGGCTGGGTAAAGTTCCTTGAGCTACTTGAGCATTTATTTGCTCTCGATGGCCCCAGAAGACCAGGCCTATGACAGCCTCCTTTCCAGAGGAGAGCTATAGCACACCCCCACCTCAGCCACCACTTCCTGGGGCCTCTGAGAGGGAGGGGATGAGGGGAGGCTCTGACTGAGTGGAAGCCCATCTTCCAGGGCCCCAGGGGCCTGTGTGGGGTTCCAGGGCACAGGCAAGCGGGCCAGCCTCGCAGCCCCAGCTGACGTCCACCGTGGCACTCTGTGATGCATTTAGGGTGTGGTGTATGATTTCATTTGAAAAAAAGATTGCTCTGCAGAAAAACATAGATGGAAAACCACAGCATATGCTTCTGCCTCCCAGGCAACTAGCCGAGTACTTTTTAAGATCTGTCCTTTGCTTGATTTGGGTCAACCACAAACCTTCTTGGCCTTCACCTCTCTCTCTCTCTCTCTCTCTCTCTCTCTCTCTCTCTCTCTCTCTCTCTCTCTCTCTCTCTCTCTCTCTGTCTCTCCTGTGGATTCTGCAGCTCTGACTCACCAGGCAGACAGCTCAGTGTTCAGCATCACCCTGCCTTATATGGTGTGTTCAGTGCTCCCGGGGCAATGAGTATTCATTCATTCCTTTCTTCAGCCAGTGACTGCTGAGTTCTTGTTATGTGCCAAACACTGTTTCATTTGCTGGGGATTGAGGGGGAGCAAAGCTGAAAGGGCCCCACTCTCAGGGAGATCTGCTGAGGGCAGGACCCCTCCTCTGTGTGCCTGGCCCCCAGCCCCTTGTCCAGTGTCTCAGTCAATGCTGAATTACAGCAGGACTTGGTGAATGTTTGTCAGTTACTTTTCACACTATTATAATCCTCACCCAAGGATATATTTTTTCCATTGAATTTTTTTAGAGAGAGTGGAAGGAAGGGAAGGAAGGAGGAGGGAGGAAGGGCAGGAGGGAGGAAGAGAGAGAGAGAGAGAAAAAGAGAGAGATCCATGTGAGAGAGCAATTGATTGCCTCTTGCACGCGCCCAACCAGGACCAAGTATTGAATCTGCAACCCAGGTACATGCCCTTGACTAGGAATCAAATCCATGACCCTTTAGTACACGGGGTCTTGGAGCTTTGCATAAGCCCTCCCTTTCTGTGCTGGGGCTAAGGTCCCAGGGAAATGCTGGAGAATCCGCCCCAGCGAATTGGCCTGGCCATGTACCTAGATGGTGTGAAGGGATGGGTTGAATTTCCTAGCTCATTATTACACAAACTGAAGTATTTTGGAGAAATTTGGCTTGCCACTGGGCATGGAGTATGGGGCTATGCTTTATTCTCACCTCCTTTAATGCCTCTGGATCCTGAATTGCAAGGAGTTTAGATATTTCTGAAGGATGCAAAACCTACAGAGAGGTGCTGGGGGGCCTAGGCTGCTTGGTGCACACCTAGTCCTTTGCTGGGGTCTGTGAGCCTCTCACCCTCCGTGGTCGCCAGCATCCAGCACAGAGCTGGGCACGCCGGGGCTTCCATCAGTGGTCGGTGGATGGGTGGACAGATGGCCGGGTTACCGTGGCTCCTCTGTACTACATGCTTTCCTAGCCTCAGTCCAAGTCTCCAAGGGGGCTGGAGGCACCGGTAACCGTTTGATTTTGGCTCCTGTGCAACACGAGTGGTTTTCAAGTCATGGAGGGGACGCAAAACAAATGGCCCTTGAGCTTGTCAGTTTCTCATTTCGGCTGTGGGAGGCGGCGTGGCGCGTGCCCTGATCTGAGGATGAGAGCTTGCTCAGACCCCGGCTCCGAGGCTGGGTGGCCTCGGGCGTGTTATTTAGTCTCTTAAATTCTATTTTCTCATCTAGAAAATGATAGCACTAATAGCAGCCAGCTCCCAGGGCTCTGATGAGCATTAGATTAAATAATGGGTGTTAAGACGAGGAGCAGAGCTCTGCGCACGTGGTGAACGCTCAGGAGAGGATGCTGACGGCCTGTTTAATGAGCCCCGTAAGCTCTTCGTTGCATACACTTCTTTCTTCCAGACACATTTGTGCAGACGGCTTTGCACTTTTAAGACAAAAATTATTTTTAAAGTTGTTATTTCAGAAGTAAAATATGCTCCTTAAAAATTCAAATGATCCAGAGAGACTTCAATTAAAAAGCAAACGCAGCCCCCTACACGTACCCCCCTGCCCCCATGGCCAGCTCTCTCATTCTCTTTCCCCAGCAATGTTCCAAAATCAGAGCTTTTCTCCTTATTTTTCTTCCTAAGGGCAGGGCACAGATACGCAGTTAGGAGGGGACGGTGGCCAGTCCAGGCCAGAAGTCCCGAGGCTGGTGCCTCGGTGGTCCTTTTGGACCCAGGCACAGCCTGTCCATAGGGCAGCCTGGCATCCCTGACTCCCGTTTGCTCTGACCTGGAGGATCACCAGTGTCTGGAGTCCAGGGGAGTGGTGTGAGGCATACCAGACGAGGGCCAGGCCTGGAGGGACAGGTGCACCGACCCTGTGTCTGGCCAAATGCCTAGGCCCCTTCTTCTGTCCAATTTCAGAAGCCTTGTTCCTGGCAGGGTGGTCACTCACTTCCAACCTGTGCCTTCTGCTGCCACTCTCCTCCCCTCATCAGGAAGGGGCCAGGGCCTACCCAGCACACAGCCCAGAGCATCGCCGGTGCTCATGGATTGGGGCAGGCTTGAGTTTTACCCACACTAGGGTGCAAACTGCCATCTGCCTTTATTTCTCGAGATCCGACTGTTGCTGAGCCCCCTTTGCCTATTGGAAGGACATTCGATCCCAGGCACATTGGGGAGGGAGGAGACTGGCCCTCTAGGATTGTGTAGGAAACGTGGGAGCCTTTGTGTGACCCGGAATGTGGCCGGGAGGCTGCTTGGCCTCAGTGCACTCAGGACCCCACAGAGAGGCTCATTTGCCAAGCCTCGGGGTCCAGTGAGGGCAAGTGGGCGGCAGCCATTTCCATGCCAACCTAGGCGTGTGGTCTTTGGTTACACCTGCAGGTCTGGAGTTTGGGTGTTTAGAATCCCAGCCTCTCTCAGGCACCTCAGAGTCCTGTCACCTCTTGAGAAGGCCATTCCCGGATCAGGCCACTTGAGCTGGTAGCTGTTGGATCCCACAAAATCCAGCTCTCCTTGTTGTCGTCAGTAGTGTCCCCCAACCCTTTCCCCAGCCTCTGCCTCCGCCCCTCCCTCACAGGCTCCACCCTTGTGGGGCTCCAGCTTGTCTTCCTGGGCCCAGAGATCTCTGCCCCCAGCGATCTCTGCCTGCCTTGGAAACAGCAGTCCCAGGCGTAGGACCCAGTATTAACAGCCATCTTGGAAAGGGAGAGAGAACGCCCACAGCGGAGAGAACAAATCACGTTCTCTGCACGTTCTCCTGCCATCACATTGGGCTACAACAGACGAAACAGTACCTTCCACTCATTTGTTTATTGAGCACCAGCTATAAACCAGATTCTTTCAGAAACTGAAGGTGGAATGTCATACAAGGTGGACCTCAAAGAGTTTAGGGTTTCACTAGCAGTTTTTAGATGTGGTCCTCACACCAACAGCCCAGCCTGGGAACTTGTTGGAAATGCAGATTTTCAGATCTCCCCTCCCCCACACCTGATGAATCAGAGGCTGGGGGTGGAGGTCCAGCACTCCGGGCTATGCTAAGCTGTCCAGGGGACTCGGATGCAAGCTCAGGTTGGAATCACTGAGAGCAACAGGCAGGTGGCAGGAGGTTAGTATACTTCGAGGTGGTGGCACATGGAAGGGGTGCTGGGGCCCATGCTAGGGAAAGGGATGTGCTGGGGAAGGTGCTTGGACTATGAACGACTGAGAGGTGACAAATAAACCTGTGTGTGACTTAGGAGAGGGGAGGGAATTCCTAGCAGTGGGATCAGCTCATGCAGAGTCCCTGGGGCATGACAGAGCAGCAGCATTACAGGAGCCACACAGGTGCTGCTGGGGTGGCATGACAAGAGGTCAGGGGGAGGGAGGGATGGTCAATAGACCTCTGTGCCCTGAGTTTGATGGGTCCCCGGAAGTGCTGGGGAGCCTTGAAAGAGATTATGCAGAGGAGGTGGGAAGATCTGAGCCCTGGGAAGATGGTGGGGAGGGAAGAGGCTAAGGCCTCTGGATCCCAGCAGGTGATAGGCTGCCTCTGGAGGGCAGAGTTGAGCCTGCTGTGGATGGGGAAGAGACAGAGTGGGGCTGGATAACCTGGGTCCTGGAGAAGCCCTGCCCTGTTGCTAGAACATTCCCTCTGGGGAGCTGAGCCCATTGAGTGCTAGAGCCCAGGGAGCCACTTCTGTCCCTCTGTCTCAGTACCTGGGAAGCATCTGGGCCGTCCTGCTCTGTAATTAGTGTCTGCACACCCCTCCCACCCCAAGTCTCCATGTCCTCTCTCAGGGGAGGAGATCTCAGGGGTACCATCTGCAGGTCCGGCTTCTTGACCTGGAGCGGAGGTGCAAGAACTGCAGGAGCAAATCTGGACCCCTCTGAGGATGGAGCTAGGTGGGAGAGAGCGGGGGACCCAGGCGGGTGACAGGAGGTGTGGCTCAGGGAGGCCCTCTCATTCACCTGGGTCCCTCCTCAATGCTGGCTTGGGAGCCCCATGAGAGGAGGTGACTGGAGAGCCCCTAGCCCAGACCAGTCCAACCCCCTTCTCTGAAGGCAGCCTCCTCACTGCCTTCTCAGGGCCAAGCAGGCATGAAAGACAGTGGGGCCTCTCCCAAGCCTGGGGCTCTCATTTGGGAAGGGGCCTCCTATGAGCTCATCCTGTGGTGAGTCCAGGGCTGAGAGGAGGGAGCTTGCAAACCGCAGCCAGGAAGCTGAGACCTTGGGAAGCCCAGCACCGAGGGGCGGGAGGGCGGGGCAGGTACGGATCCAGGCGGTGCTGCAAGGCCAGACTGGGCCCCACTGGACTGCCTGGGCAGCTGCTTTGGGTTGGCAGCTCCTGCTTCTTCAGCACCCACTCCTGGGCTGCGTTTAGCCTAAAGTGGAGTTGCTTGGAACCCTGGGATGACACCCTGGCCAGGCCTGTTTGTATTCAGGTATCACTTTAGCCCCAAGCAGCAATCAGTGCTGATTTGTGGTGAGCGTTCAGAGCAGCTGTGGTTCCAGCTGAGGAGGTGCCAGCTGGGCCCTGCCCACCAGTCCCCTCCCTCGGGAGGGCGCAGGCCTTGCTGCTTTACTCAGAGTATAGACTTAACTCTCAAGGGATATTGTCAGCAAGGACTTGTGGCCTCACAGACTAACTGGACTGGGCAGGATTTCAGAGTCATCGGTTTTCACTCCTTGAGAGGTCATCATTGAGCTTCTGCTTGCATACCTCTAGTGATGGGGCTCTCACTACCAACTAAGAGCAAAGTTCAGGTTGCTTTGAACCTTCTTCTCCTGCTTTGCACAGGTCCCGGGTTCAATTCCTACCCCTTCCACCTCTTCTGTGGCCTCAGGCAAGTGACTGACCTTCCAGAGCTCCAGTTTCCTTTGTCTAAAAGGTTTGATCGATACCCACCTTTCACTTGTGGAAAGTTTAAACCTGACATCTTTACAGCCATGAGCAGTTCACATCTGTCCCCAGGTCTTCTCTGCTGACCTCCTGGTCCCACAGCCAGTAACATCACCAAGTAGCGACTCAGTTCCAGATTGGTTTCATTGCGTTACCTCTCAAGCAGACCCATCGATGCCTTTGAGATAAGGCTAGACCAAGTCCATGGTTTTTACCCTCGATCAGGGACCCCAGACCATGGGTGCCCTGAGCCGCCACCCAGCCCTGCTCTCCAAGGGCTTCTGGGAGACCAGTTTCCTGCAGGCTCCTCCCTCCTGCTGCACCATCTCTGGCCCCTAACCCTCTGCAGAACCCCACCTCCTCACATCGCCTGGGCTTTGCTTCCGATTTTTAAAGAGGTCTGCTGGTGGCTCTAGTCCCTTTCCTCACATTTTAAATAACAAGGAAGTGCCCTGTGAAACCCCAGAGAAGAAGTGGAGATGCGGAGACCGCAGGTCAGCTTGCCACCACAGGGTGTGGCCATCACCCTCAACCCTGGCCTTGGCCCGTCTGCCCTCTGCTTTGTTGGGGATGATGTTGTTTTCAACCACTTTATGGAGGTCGAATTTATACACCATAAAATTTGCTCATTTGCAGGGTATGATTCAGGGATTCAGAGTAAATTTATAGTTGTGCAACCATCACTACAATCTAATTTTAGAATATTTCCATCACCCCATCACCCCAAAAGAAATCTGCTATGCATTGGTCATCGGTCCCTGTCCCTCCCCCTCCCCCAGCCCCAGGCAACCACCAATCTACTCTCTGTATAGATTTTGCCTTTTCTGGACATTTCATATGGACAGATCCGACACCATGTGTGGAGGGGGGGTACTGTGTGTACTCAGTAATATACCCATGTTCCCACGGCCAGCCAAGTTGTGTGTTTTATTAGAGTAGGAAAAACTCAGAGACACTGAGTGCAATCTTTACTTCAGTGCAAGAAGGAAAGTGTGAAATTGTACCCAGTCCCACACGAGGACCCGCCGACCTCTGCTTTAATACATCCAGCGTCAGGCAGCTCACTGCCCCCCGAGACTGGAGGAAATTGGCATGTCCTGACCACAGCTAAGTGCCAGGATGGCTGAGGTCATTTGACCTCTGGTCCCATCCTCCGGGATGGCATCATTTGGCAGCTGAGGAAACTGAAGCTCTGAGAGGTTGAGGCACGCAGCCTGAATCACACAGATGGGGGGTGGGGAAAACCAGGATTTCTCCCAGAGTCTCTCTGATTAATATGCATCTTTGACCCCTGAACCGCAGTTCCAGTCCTCCCACAGGTGGAGGTACTCATCTTTGTATAGAGGTGAACTCTGTCTTTGGATAGAGGTGAACCATTGTGTCTAGTTTGGTTGCCAACACCCACACAGACTTCCAACCTGGACAAGGGAGGTGGGGAGCGATTGGAGAAAAGGAAACAGCAAGGATGAGCACTGGACCCGGAGGTGCACTTGCAAGGCTGACGTAGCAGGAAAGTTCAGGGAAATGTGGCTGGAAGCCCCCTCCCTCCAGGGTCTGGGGAGCCAAGGAGTCTGGACTCCTTAAGATTTATTTCCTTCTGGAAAGCAGAAAATTAGCCACTTGAGGGAGGTCTGCGGGAATGCTGTTCTGACTTGAAGGCCTGTGACTTGAAGAGGTCTGAGACTGCGCCTGTTGCCTAGATACCAAGCACCATTTCTGAGCCCTCTAAGCAGGTGTATCTCACAGGGCTGGGGGTTGCTGCTGTCCAGGAGGGGGCTGATAGCCTCACTCACAGACCTCAGCATCAGCCCCTCCAGGGGCTCCCATGAGCTGGGCCTTCCCCATGGCAGAGCTCGTTCATGCCAGCCTCACTACTCCAGGCCAGCAGGTGACTTGTCTGGACCTTGGATCCTGCACCTGCAGGATGGGGGTGGCACTCCCGCCTGTTTCACATGAGCGCTTAGTGGGGTGCGGGAGAGCTCTGTATGAAAGCACGAGAACATGTTCCCACTCTGCATAGGAGCTGCGCATTCCAGTGCAAACTCTGTACCATGGAGCCTCTGTCTCCTGATCTGTATAAAAGGGATGGGCCTAGCACAGTGGAGGACATACAGTGGAGTTCCTTCCACAACTCTCTCATCCTTAACCAAATATAGCAGCCTGATATCATGAGCATGATCTTTAAAGAGAAGGGCCCCCTAAAGGTCAGTGATCTCTGTGCCTTTATCTCTGAATGAAACCACTCTTCCTACAGTGGGAAGAACCAGCAGGATGGCTGTCTTGCTAAGAGTTTCATAGTTATGATCTCAGTCGTCCCTACAGCACTGAGAGAGTAGTGTGGTGATCCCATTTTACAGGCAAGCATACTGAGGCACAGAGAAGGCAACTAAGGCGTCCCAGGTCACAGACCTAGAACAGAGCAAGGATTCCTACTCATGTCTGTCTTGATTCCAAAGACTGGACACGAATCACCTCTCTTCACAAGTATCCTTCTGGAAACGTCCAGAGGCAAAAAAAGGAAAACGGTGAGATGAGAACTAGTAGGAGAACTAGTTGGACACTTGGCATCTGGGTGAGGATACATTAGTTGTCCTTCAGGTCTATGTCTGGCTTGACTGGCACTTCCCAGTTGGCCACAGGGTGGGGAGGATATGAGAAGGAGAGGTAGGCAGAGGCTACCATTTAAGTATCCTCAAGCCTTAACAGCGTGGAACCTGCTGGGACTGGACCCCTCCTCTCTTGTCCCCCCGGCCCCTTTTTTTAGAGAGAAACTGGGGATTGGAGGTAGGGAGTGTTAGGGCTCCTGGTTGGAACAAGAACCATTATTCCTACACTTCAAAGGAAGAGGCAGGAGGGAGACAGGCTGGTAACTGGGAAGGAAGAGGGTCCGGCAGCCACTGGCCCGTTTCCCTGTCCCAGCCAAGTGGGCTCAGCATGCAGCAGGAGGGCAGGATGCATTGCACCACCACCTGTAGCTAGGTTTGCCCTGGGGCAGGGAGAGCAGAATTGGGACTCCTGGAACCAGCCCCCAGGCCCAACCTTCCTTCGCCCTCACGGGGCTGCTGGCCTAACCCAGATCCAGCCTCTTTGATGCTGCTGCCAAACACCAGACCACCTCTCCGGCTTTTCCAGAGCTGATGTCCCACACAGCTCCAGGCCTGCAATTAAGCAAGTGGCAAAGGGCTTACCTTTCTCTGGCTGAGGGTTTTTTGGTGGGAAAGATGATCTTGGTCTATATTAAGCTGGAGGGTAAAAGAATATTTACTCTCAAACAATCCTCTCTGGCTAGGAGCAAGTCTGGGCCCTGGGGCTTCAGGACTAGGAGCTGTCAGGGGTCTCCCAGCTCCTGCCTGGTCCTCACCCAGGAAGCCTCGCCTCCCCACTGACCCTCACCCGGGTTGACTACGCAGCTCACTTCGCCGTGGCACTTATTCTCGTGAAATGAGCACGAGAAGCTGTAGGTTCAGTGTGTTCTTGTCCGTGGAGCACTTGGCCTGGGCTGTGAGCTCATCCGATCTGTATCGCTGTCTTGGGAGACGGGCTTATGACCCCAAACGGATTCACACTCAAGTCCCAGCTCAGTCACTTCTGGCTCTGGACCTCGGGGAAGTGGTTTCATGTCCTGCGAGCCTCGATTTTTTCACCTGTGAAATGTGAGTGAGGATAGCTGCCTCAGGTGTGTCGTGAAAATGAGCCACAAGAAAGAAAGAAAAGATGAGCCATGAGCGCATACCACACCCAACTAGCGACCTGGCTGCTAGCAGCGCCTCAGAATGAACGGTAGCTTCTTTTATGAAAGATGAGGCTCAGATATATGAAACAACAGCTGTTCAGGGGCAGAGTTGGGGGTTTAGACCCAGGGCAGTGTGGCCCTGTGTGAGCCAGGCCTCCTGGTGACCAGCCAGGGAGGGGCCTAGGGCATGAACTGGGTGGGCAGGGAGCCCCTGCCTGGCCCTCATGGGGCTGGCCATTCAGACACAGCTTTGAGCTCCAGGGAGGGAGGAAAGGTCCCTGAGCCTGTGTCCCCACTCCCCTTTGTGGAAAAACAACAAGGCCATTCTCTGCTGCTTATGTCATACCCCAGTGATTGGTGCCCCTAGAGGCTGGGAGAAGAGTACTCTGGCTCATGCCTGGAGAAAACAAGGACGGAGGTCAACGCTGTCCCCAACAGGGCAGGCACTGGCTGTGGGGAAGGAAGGGCGAGTTGAGAGTCAAGTAGAGTATGTTCCACATTTCCACCCCATGCCCCTCTGTGCTGTAAAGGAAGCCCTTCTGGGTTCTGGTGCAGACTTCATCACCCCTGTCCGTGCTGTGAGGCCTGGTGAGGCCCTGCCCCTCTCTGGGCCTTGTCTTCTCATCTCCGGTGTAAGGACATTGCAACTAATGAGAAGGGACCACTGCCTAGGCTGGAGAAATCAGGGAAGGCTTCATGGCTGAGGAGACGTCAGGCTGGGCTGTGAAGGGTGAGAAGTTCTCCAGGCAGGCAAAGGGAGAAGACGTATTGCAGGCCCAGGCTGTAGCATCTGAGAAGACCTGGCAGCTTCCGAGTGTAGGGCTTACATGGACCTTTCTCTGTTGTTATTACATTAATGATACATGTTCTTTGTAAGAACAAAAGAAATCATAAAGGAAAAAAAAGTATAAAGAATAAAAGAAAATCACCCATAGTCAGTTAGTTAGCATTTGGTACCATATTAGCCCTTTTTAATCTGATTAAGGAAGTGGCCTTTAAGCTCCTTAATATACAGAGAATCTCAGCTTCTGGGCAGACAGGGAAGAACAAAGAACTGTCTTCTGGAAGCAGAGCCAGGCCACACGCCCTAGACAGACGGACAGCATTTCCTGGGGGTGGGGGCAGATGCACAGCAGACACTGGGGGAAGGGGACTCGTTGGCATGTTGGGGCTGTAGGGCTGGGGAGGGGGGAAGGCTTAAGGGAGGGTCTGTGTGCTTGAATGAGCTTCTGGGCAGCTCTGCGCCTGTCATCTGGCAGAAGTGGCCGTCCTGCCTCCACGCCACTGAGGGGTTCCTGTAATGGCTTCACTGTGGTTTACTAAGACGCCTGGCTGCAGGGACGGCAGGCTGCAGGGGACGCCAGGCTGGGGCAGGGGCCTAATGACTGTGAAGTCACTGCTGTGATCTTGGCAGCTCTTTGGCGCCGCCTTTAAAATATGGTTCATCTTAATGGACAAGCCCTAGGAGGGAGGTTGGGCAGGGGCAGGGTGGGCAGCCAAGGTCATGTGGCTTGAGCTGGCTGCAGTGGGTCAACAGCGGTACAGGGGACTGTCCACTCTTCCAAGGCCCACTTGGGGCTCTTTTTCTGAGGTAGGTCTGCATCCTCCTTTGGCTCCTGCCCCCCTTCGCCCAGCCCCTGACAGCAGCAGGTTTTCCCCAGAGGCCCCGCCCCAGCCTCCTCGCCTTAAGGAGGCGGTGAAAGCAGCCCACGAGGGAGCCTCCATTCCTCGGCTGCTCACCCCATTAGACTGCCATCCTGGTCCCCTGGGATCCCTGGGGGAGATGCCAGTGCCTTGGAGGGTTGGAAGAGTGGGAAGGTCACAGTGACCACGTGAACCACCATCACCTTGGCCATGAAAACAGGATGGGGGTGTTCCATTTCCTCCCTGGCCACTGTGAAGTCTGTTAGCAGTAATTACGAAGTTATGGGGAATTCCCAGTCTTCCTAATTAGTGTTAATAGGGGTTGGGTGAGTTAGTCAGGGGGAAAAGAGATGCCTTTGTCTGCTTTCTCCGAATTAGACCACTGTGTTCTGCTTTTAGATGTGATAAAGCAGTGTTCTCATCTCGCCAGCCCCGTGGGCATAGAGCCCTGCACCGTGCACATGCCCACTGACCCTGCTAGTCCTTGCGCGCGGGAACACACACACACGCACATGCACACACACACACACACACACACACACACACACACGCGCGCGCGCGCGCGCAGCAGCAGCAGCAGCACAACAGATTTCAAGCCTTTGCAAAGCAAGCAGCAAAACCAAACATTTCAGCCACACTCCCAGTTCCCTTTGGCAATGTTATTAGCAGCCCTCTTCCCCCCACGCCACACCCCACCCCAGAGACCCTGTGCCCCCGCCTTCCCAAATTAGTTTGTATTAACAACCACTGCGTGTTCCCTTAGCGCAGTGAATGAACCTGGCTGGGTGAACAGGGCGATAACGCCCTCCTCTTCCTGTAACAGCCCAGGGCATTCCCCCAGGAGGGAGGCAGCCAAGCCCGCTCCCCTCTCTTTCTCTCTGGTGGAATAATGAGATCTGGCGTCTCCACTGCGCCTGTGGAGGCCCCCTGCCATCTGGGTCTGGGGCCATCCTGGAGGAGGTTTCCTTCGAAGCCAGCAGGAGGGAGGGAGGGAGGGAAGGAGGCAGGGAGGAAGACAGTTATTGTGCAGTATTGGCTCTAGGGCCTGTGCTCGCATCTTTTGCCTAGGACGGTGCTTTTTTGACTGCATCCTGGGTACCCTCAATGCCTGGGGGCTCCTCTCTGAGCCATGGGGTACACAACGTCTCAGAATGTATTCTAATAGATCATCAGTTCTTAAGGATTTGGAAGGCAATATCCTATTTTTATGTTAAAAATGGCAGGCGGGCTATTTTGAAGTAAAATACAAGAAGAAAATAGATATGTACATACAAGAGGTTCATAGGCAGGTTTGCTCTCCCACTTCCTTCTCTGGGCTGGGTCCCCAGATGTGCAGGACGTAACAGGATTCCTTCCGGAGCCACTGCAGGAACTGAGGAGGGCCGAAACCAGTTTGGCTCAGTGGATAGAGCGTTGGCCTGCGGACTGAAAGTTCCCAGGCTCGATTCTGGTCAAAGGCATGTACTTTGGCTGTGGGCATATCCCTAGTAGGAGGTGTGCTGGAGACAGCTGATCGATGTTTCTCTCTCATCGATGTTTCTGGCTTTCTATCCCTCTCCCTTCCTCTCTGTAAAAAACCAATAATATATATTAAAAAAAAGAACTGAGGAGGGAGAGTTTGGGAGATTTTAAGTCATAACATAATGCTGTGTGATGTTGTACAAACCACTATACCTCTCTGATTCTCTGATCCCTGAATGGCACAATGGCAATGGTGATAACACCTCCCAAGAGCCAGCTTCACAGTGTGCAACTGGGTTGTCAGGGCCCTGTGCTTAAAAGGGCCCCACCCCCCCTGGTTTAATTCTCTGCTGTTGCTGACTTGGAATTCTTAATAACTTTGGAGTAAGAGCTTCCCTCATTTTTACTGGACCCCACAAATGAAGTAGATGGTCCTTTATCTCCCAGTGAAGTTTTAGCAAGTTTTAAATCAAATATGTGTGAGAGAGGCCAACACAGATACTCAGCCCTAAGACCTCCATCTCCTCACCTGGAAATGGGGATGTTACTAGTGATGCTGTGAGTGAGGATTAAATGAGAGTGAAGAAGCACCTAGAACATCTCCCAAATACTCACTTCCTGAGGCCTCTTGGGTACAGGGGCCCAGCCTGGGTGTCATCCCTGAGCCACAGGACTGGCCGCAGAGCACCTGAGAAGGGAACCGCAGAGAGAGGGAAACGGAATCTTGGGACTGACCCAGCTCATGGTGCTGACGACCTCAGCAAATGGGGGTGGGTCCTGGGACCCATCATCTATGTAATAAAGGGGACGGGCTCAAGGACCTCAAGCCTGGACATTCTCTAAGATGGAAAAGCGATGGATTCCTCCCCGAGAGCCCACTCACCAGGACAACCTTCCACTTTGGGTGGGGGCAACACACTGCGGGCCCCATCTTCACCTTGGGGCTCTGGAAGGCTGCCCAGAAAAGGGACTAGCTTGCAGGCCTGGGGCTCCTGCTGTCACCAATGGGTGAGGGGCAGTGCTGGACAATTGTGAGGAGCCCAGACTGCCTGGATTCAAATCCTAGCCCTGCCTCTGTCAAGCTGAGTGACCTGGGCAGGTGACTTAACTTCTCGGAGCCTCAGTTTTCACAATTAAAAACGAGGTAATTATAGCATCCAGCACACAGAGTTGTGGGCATCAGTGAGGGCTGAGTCTGGCACATGTAGCTTTGTAGAAGTGCACCACATTCTGTTGTTCATTCTCTCCTGGTGAGCTGCCTCCCCGGCTCCCTTTCAGGCCCTGGCTCCCCCAGCCATCCTCTGGACCTCTGCCCCGAAGGCCAGTCTGCCCAGTGCTCTCCGGGGGCAGCTGGGCAGTTGTAACCTGGTGATAAGAACAAGGCATTCTGGGAAGAAAGGATTTCTTTGAGCATCATGATGAAGCTGAGCAAAGGATCCTTACATCCATATTTCAGAGGGAAACATGACCTTCAACTGGGGGTAGGTATTAGTACCTCTCGAGGCTGCAGGAAAGCTTCAGTGAGATATATGTGAAAATGTGTGTCCCAACACCAGAGTCCGGCAATGCAAGCAGATGTTCACTGAGCCTGTGCTATTCTGAGCCACCATTTCCTATTCAGCCCTACTGAGCAGGGAGCATTGCCTGCCCCAGAGCACCCAGCCAGGAGGGGCTGACCTAGTCCCTGATACCTCTGGTCCCTTAGGTAGTGGATCCAGGTTCTCTTTCATGTTCATCTCTTCCTGGAAAGTCCAATTTGATGCCACTCTAGTTGCCTTGTATCTCATAGAATGTCTTCTCCAACAGTACTTGCCATTCAGAGTCACACTCTGGGAGAGGCAATCAGTGGGATAATGGTCTCAGCCAAAACCCAGAATCATCTTCCCAACATTCACTCAGCCCTGCAGCTCAGGTGTGCCTGGACGTGACATAGATCTGCCCACGTGGTCAGGGCCCCTGTGGCTCTGAAGTCATCTTACAGGGGCTCAGCGGTGCTTGCTCCAGGTCACACAGCACCTAGGTTTGGGGGTCTGACTGCAGCCAGGACCGCCATGGTCTAAAGCCTGCTCCATACACCTCCTCCCCGCCCCATGTTCCTGGAAATCCCAACCTCGCCCGGTGAACTTGCTGTCTTTCTCTTGCTTAATTAATTACAGGGCAGCCAGAGGGAAATGAAACACCTGCCAGGCTCTTCCTTTTCCCAGCAAGGAGGCGCTCCAGGACCCATGTTCTCAGCAGGGCCCCGGCAGTCCTGAAGTTGCTCTGGGCCAGCCAGCTTTGTACAATGGCTCATACATGCAGAGCCTCTAAATTAAATGTGGCCACCGCCTGCTGGGGGTCATAGTCCCAGGGCGGGGATTTATGTCCAGGCCTCTGAATGAGGTGTGCTTTAAGAAAAGTGTTCCAGCTGATGTAAGCAGGTAGCCTTCCACCTCTCCAGGAAGAGAGAGAGAGAGAGAGAGAGAGAGAGAGAGAGAGAGAGAGAGAGAGAGAGAGAGAGAGAGAGAACATGCACATGTGGGCATTCAGAGACGGGGGAGAGAGCAGACAGAAGCAGAGAGATGAGATTTTGAAATGGAGAGGCAGAGGGACAATCTGGCACACACAATTGGTTAGTAGCAGAGCAAGGACTGGACCTTGAGTCCCCTAATTCCCATTGAGAGATGGGAACCTAGCTCATCCCCAGCGCTAGCTGGCTGACCGTGTAACCTAAACTTGAACCCAGATTGTTGTGGAAATGAAGTGGATGAATAGTCGCACAGTGTTTAGAACTGTGCATGGCAGGTAGTAAGCATTCTGTTAACGCTTCTCCTCTCCTCCCAGAATCTGCCACATGGTCCACAGCCTCCCTGCCCCAGCTAACTGCCACTGGACCTCAGCACCACAGAGAAGATGCCTTTCCCTGCACAACAGGCTAATCCAAAGGGCACATCCTTGGCTTGTCATTAGCTCTGCATCAGTCACCTGTCATCTGTGAGAGCCTCAGAGAGGGGACCAAAGCCTGCAGCAGGCTGCCAGACACGTTGCCGTGCGCCAGACCGGGCAGTGGCCATGGCCGAAGGGTCAGGCTTCTCTGGCTCCCCAGCAACCCTTGTGCAGTAGAGCCCTCGTCCCAAGAGTTCTCGGCAAAGGATACAATCCAGGAGAGTTCTCCCTGGGTCTACAGGGCAATAGGGTCAGGCCCTGGCCCTAGAGGGTGACAGCTCCAGTTCCTCTGGCTCATTCAACCCTTTCTGATGGACAGCGCCCCTCCCCATGCTGTTCAGACTAGTGCATGCCCCACCTGGAGCTCTTAGGCCTCACCAGCTCTCCTGCTTCCTATGGTTTGAGTTAGTCTTTCACCCAGAATTTTCTGATTGTTGAGGGTACTGCCCATCATCCACGAGGGCCTCCTTTGACCCTCACGGCATCCCTCTTCTGTCTTTATCCCTGTGTCCACAGTGAGGCTCGGAGAGGTGCTGGGACTTGGCTAAGCTGCACAGCCTGAACGCAGGGCTGGAACCAGCCAGCCACATACCCAGTAATGAGGCCCTTTCATTATGCACCCCGCACACAACTAGGGGAAACACATCCACTTCTAATCCTCTACTTTAGCCCAAGGCGAGTCCCTAAATATTCCTTAGGGTGAGGGATCCACAAACTATTATCTGTGGGCTAAGCCTCCCCCATATTTTTTGTAAATAAAGTTGTATTGGCCCACAGCCCTGTCCATTCATTTATATGCAATCGGTGGCTGCTTTCTCGAACAAAGCAGGGTTGAGTCATTGTGACAGAAGTAATATAGCTGCAAAGCCTGAAATATTTACTGTCTGACCCATTATGGCAAAAGAAAATTCCCAACCCTGCTGTAGATGGGTGCTTGGCACATTCCTCTCATGTCCCCTTCAAGTTCATGTCTTTCCCTTGGCTCCTCCCCACCTCCCCACCATCCAATGGAACAAGTGGGAGTGGGGGTGGAGGGTTTCTGTCCCATTCTACAGGTGGAGAAACCAAGACCTGGAGAAGTTTTATTCCTTCATATTATTATTTATTATTATTTTATTAAATTCATGCACTGGGGGGGGGGGGTCCCCTCAGCCCAGCCTGCCCCCTCTCACATACTGGGAGCCTCAGGGGATGTACTACTGATGGCTTAGGCCCATTCCCCATGGGGAGCTTGCCTAAGCCACAGTCTGGCCTCCCTTTGTGGGAGGTGACCAGGCTGATCAGGGAAAGGCACCAGCCCCATCACCCCACTGCTGCAGCCACTGCTAGTCACCACAGCCACCAAGGTGTTTTCATCAACCCAGACTCCAGTCCCTTCACCGTGAAAAAATGACCACTTTCTTTAGGCATTTTCAAGATGTGTCTTTCATAGGATATGACATTTCTTTATTTTTCTTTTTTTATCCTCATCTGAGGATACGTTTCCATTGATTTTTAGAGAGTGTGGAAGAGAAAGGGAAAGACAGAGAGAAACATCAAAGTGAGAAGAACACTTTGATTGGCTACCTCTGGCATGAGCCCTGACCTGGGCCCTAGCCAGGGAGGAGCCTGCAACCTAGGTATGTGCCCTTGATCAGAATATAACCCGGTTGGCAAACCTAGGCATTATCCACTGAGCCAAACTGTCTAGGAAAAGGATATGATATTTCTTAGCCCTCCAGCAACAGACCTTTGTTTTTTTTCTCCAGGAGTGTGGTGGAAGAACCTTAGATTACTTTTTTGGATTCTTATACCCAAGTTACTAAGAATATTATCAGTGGCAAACAGGGAGCTTAGCCAATGAACAGTCAGAAAAGGTGTTTCCTCTACAGTTCACACCTATCTCCTCTGATCTCCGGCTCCACCCCTGCCAAGGCCTAAAGCCACTGGCCCTGGGCAGGGGACCCCCAGAGCCCCCAGTTAGCTGCGATCGCCCTGCTTCACCCTCAGCCAAGGCCCCAAGCCTCTGGCCAAGGATCCAAGGCTCGGGTCTAAGGCAGGGGACCCCCAGCGTGCTTGATCGCCCTGCTCCAAGGATGGTTGACCCCTAGCACGCATGATTGTCCTGCTCTGCCCCTGGCCAAAGCCACAAGCCTCTGTTTGGAGGCTCGGGCCCTGGGCGGGGAACCCCCTGTGCATAGGATTGCCCTTCTCTGGCCAGGGCCAAGGCTGCAAGCCTCTGGCTGATGCTCATGCGTGCTGGGCGGTATACTCCCAGCACCCACCAACGCCCTGTTCTGCCCCCTGCCAAGGTCATAAGCCTTTGGCCGCGGCTCTGAGGCTGGGGCCCTGGGCGGTTGACCTCCAGCGCAGGCCCGCATATGCCGCCCCACCCTCCCGTATGCTGCGCTGCCCTCCCACACACCATGGCCCTGCCCCTCGTGCCGCTCAGCCCCACCCCCCGCTCCTGATTGGTTGGTAGCGTAGCAAGGTACAGTCAATTTGCATGTTCTCTTTTATTAGATAGGATTATTTTGTCAGAAAGAAGTAGAAATCTTCTGGAGCTTAGTGAGACGGACACTTGCTCATCCCCGAGGTTCCTGGTGAGATTGACAGCATCCTTCCTGGCTGCAAAAATGCTGTTTGGTGGAATTGGTGAGCTGGCTCCATGGAGAGATGCGGCAGCTCCTGGTTCCCCATGGTCTGAGACCCAGACCTGTCTCCATCCAAGCCCAGCCTCTTTCCTGACCCACCCCTGCCCTGCTTCTTCAGGGCTCCCAAGAGCAGTTGGAATGATGCTTTTTTATTTATTAAATTGATTAGGGTGATTTTTTTTCAACATGAACATATAGGTTTCAGGTGTGGGTTTGTATGTTACAAGACCTGTATATTGCCCACCACCCAAAGTCAGGTCTTCTCCTGTCACCTTATATTAAGACTTCCCTGTCCCCCCACTCCTGGGATGATGTTTTATAGGGAGGAAGAAAACAGGGCTCTCTGACTCCTGCCTGCCCATGTTCTCAAGCCCCGGCCCCAGCTTTGTCCTCTGATTCATTTTCTCCAGGCTTTTCTCAAGTCATGCGGAGCAGAACCCTGTCACTCTGTTTTTGGTGATTTGCTCATCACGACTTGAGCTTTAAATACCTGTAGTCATTCCTCCCTAATTCAGGCCAAGTTGACTAGAGTCCATTGCAGCTGCCCTGGGAAGATCCCATGTCTCTAATATTTATTGCCAAGCAAGTGTAACCGTGGATGTAAGGCTGTGGGGTGGGGGTACCTGCTCTGTGACAGTTCCTGGGCCCTGGGGATTCGGGGGGAAGCCTTGCCAGACTGCCCTCATGGAGGAAACCATGGGGAAGCTTCAGGGTAGCCTGGGATCCCCCGACTCTGAAAGGCCAGCCCTCCCTGCTGCACACAGGCAGGAGGGAGGTGAGCCAGGACCAGTGAAGTCCCCTCACGAAACACTGGCAGGCTGAGGTCCAAGGAAGTTCATTGCAGAGGGGAGCAGACAGGGAAAATGACAGCAATCTGGTGTCACGGAAGAAGTCTTGAAATCTGCTCAAAAACAAGGTACAACAGCTGATCAAAGCCCACCTCAAACAGACGCTGTTTCAACTCAGCAAGCTCCTTAACTTCCCTGGGCCCCACTCCCATAAAGATCATCTCTTCTGCCCTGCTTGCCTCAGTGGATGGCTCAGAGGATCAAGCAAGAGCATAAAAATAGAAGGGATTAAGGAGCTGTAACAGAGTATTGATGCAAAGGGTTGCGCTGTGAGTAAAGTAACGTAGGAGGGAATTTGGTTAGATGCCAGGAGGAACTTCACTACTTAAGGAGTGCACATCAGAATGAGATTGTACCTATGTGTGTGGCTAGCTCTGTCTGTGTGTCTGTATATATCTGTCCATTGTCTATGGACATGCATCTCTTTGTCTGTGTGTCTGTGTGTGTCTGTGTGGCTCTGTCTGTATTGCATGAGTTTGTGTGAATGTGTCTTGTGCTAGAGCAAGTCACTGAAGCCAGGCCTTGAGTTGACTCACCTTTATTGCTAAGTGCTGAGGCATTTCCTCTTGCTGTCCTATGCAACATGGGAGGACGTGGACATGGCACCAGGGTGAAAAGGGATTTTAAATTATATTGATTGATTGGTTTGTTATTGTTGTTGACACCTTTCTAAAAGAAGAGCTAGACAGAGCAAGGACTGCTAAGGCCTGAATCCCAGCGCCCCGGCTTACCTGTGATCTCGATATGGCTTCCTCTCTCTGGGCCTCAGTTGTCACATCTGTAACATGGGGGTAACAGAGCCTACCTCACAAGGTCATTGGGAGGGTTCAGCGGGTTAGCCCTCAGCACAGTGTCCGGCCTGCAGAAAGGGATTCATGCATGCTGGCCATTACTGTTATCAGCTCTCAGCCGTGTTTCTGGCCCTGACTCCTGATAGATGGAACAGAAAGAGCACCCGCTTTGGAGCCACAACACCTTAGGTTTAAGTTTGCCAGTCAGTGGCTGCGTGACCTTGGGCAAGTTACTTCAAGTCTCTGATTCTAGTTATCTCAGCTGTCAATTGGAAATAATAATAGGCCTGCCTCAGAATTATAAAGGTTCTGAGGAATTAATGTGAGAACTGTACACCATAGGCACAGAAGAAGAAAATAGGTTCCCTTTGTCTACCTGCAAAAGAGAAATTCTTCTGGGACACACCCCCTTTATCCCCAACTGTGGGATTCTGTATCTCACCCACTCCCTGGGTTCCAGTCAGGATCTGCTTTCCCCTGTGGGATCTGATCTGCAGGGTAAGTACAGCAACAGAAGCCTGGAGCCTTGGCACTCTTCTCTGCAGGATGGGCATGGGGGAAGAGCTACTCTGGCCTCCTCACCCCTGCTCAGACCTGTGCCCTTTTCCACCTAGTTCCCAGGCCCCCTTAATGCCCATGAAGCCATTAAATGTTTAACTCCAGGCTGTGTAGCAGCCAGGTCGCTCTAGCAACAGTCCTGCATATTTTGGGTGGGATTACCAGGTTTTTCAAAGAGTTTCTTGCAGCTCTGGGCCCGGAGGGAGGAGGAAATGTGGGCTGGGAGACCATGCTTGCTTGCTGGGAGGGGAGAGGAGGTTCATGCTCCTCATTTGAGGCATAGAGATTCAGTTGTCCACAGGATATAGCCAGAGGAATTGAAGGTCAGAGGGAGGGCAGGCTTCGCTCAGTTTTCAGAATCTGGACTCGAACCCAGGACTCGAGTCAGCCAGTCCCCTCTCTTCAACCACTTGCTTTTGCTGTGAGTATGTTGTCTAATAGCCTGTCCACCGCAGGGTTCCTAGCTCTTAGCAGCAGTATGCCTTCTTGGATCTGACTCCCAGTCCTGCCCTTGCCGGCTGGGCCAGCACGGGGACCTTATTCTCGTCCTCTGAGCCTCAGTAACACTAGGATAATGACCTGTGTAGGTGCTATTGGAATCCTGCTCAGCCTGGTTCCTGGCACGTGAGAAGTAGGAGCAGTTATTATATTGATAGCATTCTATCCAGTACCCGCTTGTGTCCTGAGGGGACTCAGAAGAAGTGGGAGCACTGCGCCAGCCATGGAAGGCTTCTATCTGGAGGGGAAGGTCTGACAGCAATGACACAACCAGAGGCCACACTCCCGCTCCTCCCATTCTGAGAGGCTGAGCTGGCCTCCTTCCCCGTCCCCTCGATGCCCATGCCATCACCCAGAGCCCGAGTGTGCCCTCACAACCAGCAGGATTTCCCAGGTGTGCCCGACTGCAACTGTCCTCCCTGGGCCCTGGGAATGTCTGCTCATGTCCTTCTTATACCCGTCTTTCCCCAGATCACAGGATGGTAGTCAGGGAAACTCCCCTGGAGGGCTCAGCAGGGGCGATCAGCCTCAGGAGGCGAAGGGTGTCCTCGCTCCTCCCTCTACCCTCCTTTGTCCTTCCCAGCCCTGCAACTCAGTCCCTCAATGCTGCCCCAGCTACACATCGCTGGTGGGCACCACCCTGAACTTGGACTCATGTTCTGAGGCCAAATCTTGCTCCTGATACCCAGAGTGACCTCCACCATTCTTGCTCATGACCAAGTTCAGATTGCCCAGGTTGCCTTGCACCTGGACCGTGGCAAGTAAAAAAGTCTCTGCAAGAGGAAACAGAACCTTTGTTCCCAGAGGCCTTTGCAATAGGGCCGTCTCCATTCAAAGGTAGGAACACACCCACGGCCTGGGTCTGGGATGAGCACTTTTTAAGGCTTGCGTCCAGCCCAGGTCCACGTGGGTGCCCTGGATTGCGGTCACTCTGGGGACCAGCAGGCCCAAGTCCCGGAGGCCACACCTTTGAGGACAGCCAGGGAAGGATGAGGAATCCTGCTCTGTCCCAGCAATTTCTCCAACCTCCTGTGATACTCTGGGCCAGTGAGTTCACATCTCTGAGCCTCAGTTTCCTCACTTGTAAAGCAGGAGTGCCCATCTCCTGGGCCTGGGTGGTTGGGACAGTTCAGTGAGGCAATATAGGAACGTGCTTCTGGAAGTCAAGATAAAGTAAGATGTCAGTCTTAGGTGGCTGGCTGAGTGGGGGAAAGTAGCAGCTCCCGATTCCGGCCCTCTGTGTGACTTTAGGCAAGACCCTGCCACTCTCTGGGCCTCGGGCATCCGCAGTGTGAAAAGCCGGCATTCGAGTTACCCCTTACTAAGGCACTTTCTTCTGTAAAGATTCTCTGATGGAAACAGCTTATGCCAGTTCTGGGTGCGACAGAGGGAAAGGGCTTGTGGCAAGGACTGAGCGCCCACGTACTACCTCAGCTCCTAGACCAGAGACCTGTCCTTCTCAGATGCCATGGATACTCTCTGTTTTGCCTCCTGGGCACTCATGATGCAGTGGGTCTGGGGGAGCTGTCATTTAGGATCCCATTGCATCTAAGGCAGGTTGCCCGGTACCGTTAACCCTCGAGGCACCACTCCCAAGAGCCTAATTAGATTCTCTCCCCCACTCAGCTGCGTCCATGTCCCCATGTTCATGCCATTGCCAGGCACGCCAGGATTTAGGGCCAATTGCTTGTTTATCAGACCGTCTGTCTCCGGGATGAGGCCCAGCAGGCCCAGCGAGAGCGCAAATAAGTCCCCCGCTGCCCCCCGCCTCAGCTTTGAACCTGAAGGCTAGAATCATTGTTATTCTGACCAGCCTCCTCCATCCTGATGAAGGAAAACGTGGCTCTTAAAACCTGGTGTCAGTCCTGGCTCTAAGATCTTTCTAGCCTGTTGGAGACTTTCTCCCTTCTTCTGTAAAAGGGAATGATGATGATACCTATTTTCCAGAGTTTTTTCAAGGATCAAGTAAGACAGTTGTTGGTAACGGTCCCTGGCACAGTGTATTATCATTGAGCTCAATGAATGTTGGTCCTCCCTGTCCTCTCCACACACGGGCCTCCCCAGCTTCTAGGATCCCCTCCAGCCCTTTCCCTCTCCTGCTGGGCATGCCCAGAGCACTAGGTTGATGGCTGTAAACACTCCTCTCCAAGTATCGGGTTATTGCCTCTCACTAGCAAGTGAGACTTGAGCAAGTCCTCAGTCTCTGTGCCTTGGATCAAGCCCAGGGCTGGCATTAGTAGGTGTCTGGCACACACAGGAAGGAAGGAATTGGATGTGTAGCCGCTAAAGTGCTTTCACCTACATCATCTCCTTCACTTCCTCAAGGACCCTGGGAGTTAGATTGAGAAACCCCATGGCACAGATGAGGAAACAGGCTCAAGGAGCTAAGGAGGGTGGCCCAGGTCTCAGCTTGTCAGGGTGGATGGAACCCAGGGTTTGGAGGTGAGGCAGCTCCTGCACCACAGCGCCCTCACCTGGCAGGGGCGCGTTCAGGACATTTCTGTCTTTCCAGCAGCCCAGGCTTGCATTTGCTTCCTCTGATGGGGGCTTCTCCATCGTTTATGTCCACTTGTTTTCTTTTCTCTTTCTACAGAAAGCATGCCCAGGGGCTGGGGGCAGTGCAAGTGAAAGGAGTGATTTATGAGCTGAGCTGTCCTTCTTAATCAGAGGACCCCGCTCTGTGCAGATGGGACTGAGGCGCCATCTGGGGCAGTGGGAGGGGCAAGATTAATAAAGCTGTCTGGCCTTGGCAGGGGCCTGCAGAGGAGACCCCTGAGGCGCTGTGTGACCTCGCCCTGTCTCTGCCCCTCCCTGGGCCTCAAGGCCCCCATCTGTCAAGGGGTGGCAGTTTTGGGTTACCCCCCAGGGACCTCTAGCTGGCACAGGAAGGATGCTAGCTGGTCCCAAGGCCTTCTGCCTGATTCAGAGCCGAGCAGCACTGGGTTGGAGACTTGGGAAGCGAGGCATAGCACGTGCTCTTTCTGGTGTCCTCTCTCTGGTACCAGGTCCATGGGCTAGTGTTTTATCAGGAGCTCTGGTTTGGAGTCCAGCAAACTTGGGCCTGAATCATGGCCATGCCTTACTAACCATGTGAATAAAACCAGGCCAGTTAATTACATTCTCTGAGCCTCAGTGTCCTCATCTGTAAATGACAAAATGCACCCACTTCCTCCGTGAGGATTAAATAAGAAAAGAAGGAGGGAGGCTTAGCATAGCCCGCTACGTGGTAATTGCTCAATACTATTAGTTATTACTAGGTTCAGTTATCACAACACTATAAACATTAATTTGAATTTGGGGCCTTTAGGGGAAAGATATTTTTTACGCATCCTGAGTGAGCCATATGCCCATGGTTCCCTCCCACGCTCACCTCCATGGGTAACTAACTGGTGGATGTGGTTCGAGCATCCACTTATTTCCCATCTGTGATGACGCTGCCCCCCGGCAACTGTGCTTTACTGGTTTCCAAGTGTTTTCCTATTAAACATCGGTTCATTTTATGTCTCGTGTCATGAATTCCTACAACCACCTTTGGCTTCAAAATGGAGAATCCCAGTTTTCAGAGGAGAATTGAACAACTCAGGGAGGGAAGTGACTTTGTAAAGGTTTCAGGGAGCTGGTCCAGGCAGGTGTGCCCAGCGAGGTGTGCCAGGCTGTGTAGAAGCAGGGGCGGCAATGGAGTACTCATGAACTGACTGACCTGAATAGGAAGAAGGAGTCTGAACGGGCACCTGAGACCCAGAAATCCTCCCTGTCTCCCTTGCCCTCCCCACCCCCCATGAGAATGTACAGCAGCCCAAGCTTCCAGGCCTCAGATCGCCCCTGACACTTGTCCTCTGGCCCAGTGTTGGAGCAGGACCCGGCTGTGGAATTCCCCACAAGTCTGGTAGAACTGGATTTCCCACCTGGGCCCATTTGCCTGCTGAAACCAGACCTTCATTTCCACTGCGGGGAGCTGACTCTCTGAAGGACCCTTCTGGCAAGTCCTTGTGCAAAAAGCTGCGGAGCCCTTTCCAGCATCAGATTTCTCTCTCGGGGGAGAGGGGCTTTGATGAACAGCGCCCCGCTGGCACTCTCTCCTGAGGAATCATTGCAGGTGGCATCCAGGTGGCATCCAGGTACATGGGCCACCTATGCCTGTGGTCTCCTCCTAGCTCATCAGCCACATGCAGTGTGGCAGCGTAGATGAAGCCTTTTGAAGGTGTCTCCACACAGCCCCAGCAGGGGCACCAAGAGCTGCCATCTGGGCAGAAGGCGGGCATCTCTGCCGGCCTCCGCAGCTGCAGGGGCCCAGGTGCTGAGGGCTTTTCATTAGCCCTAATGGGCCTGGAGGAGTGAGGCACTTCCCTGAGTGTGTGTCCGGAGGGTGGGTTTCCATAAACAGCTCCTTGAACATGGCTGTTCCTTAATGACTTCCTATAGTAATTGAATATTTTCTCTTATAGGACAAGCCGGACCAATAACAGAATTATACAGCAGCCCCTCTGACCAGGAGACTCTGTTCTGCTGACGCCGAAAGAACTGCCCAGGTGATAGGTCAGCAGTTGCCTCCCCCTCACTCTGTGCCCCTCTACCCAACCCCTCTCCCTCTCAGTTCTTTCCGTCCATCTCTCCCTATATCGCTTCTTGCTCTCTCGCTCTCTCCTTGTCTTTCCCCATCTTCCTCTCTCTTTCTGACTCGTCTTTATCTGTTTCTTTGATTTGCTGTCCATTGTCCTCTATCTCTGTTCTCTCTTCCCACCATCCATTCATTCAGACATATTAACTGGGGACCTGCCATGTGCCAGGCGCTGGGAACGTGGCAGTAACAGGTCCGGGCCTTTATGAAGTGTACATTCTAACAGCAGGACTTGTGTGCTACCAAAATCAACAAGTAAAACTTCAGGTCTGTAGTGTGTCCGTGGGCATGGCCTGGGCTTCAGGAGACGGCTTCAGCTTCAGATCCTCCAGTAGTTGGTTTTGGAACTTGGCCACACCCCCTTTCCCTTTCTCAGCCTCAGTTTTCTCATTTCCAGTGTGAGGGTGTTGGAAGAGATGGGTGCTGCCCTGACGTTTTATGACCAAGAACTTCTTTCATGGCGAGGCCGGTGACACAAGTTACACCGAGGCTAAGCTCGAACCAGCACTTACACAAACAGTGTCTGATAAAAAGCTTCCCTTAAGTCCCCTCAGAGCTCTTAAACACCTGGTTTTGTTATACAAGAAACAATCGGTTGCATCTGGGGGAAGGAACACCCCTCTGTAAGCCCGGAACCCTCACTTGGCCAGTGCGGAGACACCGTGGCAGGCTCAGAGCCTGGAGACCACGAGACCCAAGGCAGGTCCACGGTTCCGCCACCCCACCCCCCCCGTGCTCCCCGTGGAGAGATGCCCCGGAACTCAGCACCTAAGCTGCTCTGCTCGCTTTCCCGGTGCACGTAGGACATTGAATTCACACGTAGTCAAGTTCGCCTGTGATGCTGACTCCCACATTTCATCCTTCTGAGCCCCAATATTTAAAAGATTTTATCTACCCAACAGGGATGTCTTCCCTAGGTCATTGGTTAAGTATATGCTAATGTTTCACCTTAGTGTTTTTACTGCAAAGACATGCATACCTAGTGGCCAGAGCTTCTGAATAACCCAAGAAACATGGTCCCCACTTGGGGTGGTTTATTTGCTCTAAAACTCAAGAGACTTGCCTGGTCAGTGGTGAGGGGTTTTTTAACATGTTATTTGATGTCCTAAAAATAGCTTCAGGAGCCCTGACAGGTTTGGCTCAGTGGATAGAGTATCAGCCTGCAGACTCGAGGGTCCCAGGTTCAATTCAGGCCAAGGGCATGTACCTTGGTTGGGGGCACATACCTAGTAGGGAGTGTGCAGGAGGCAGCTAATCGATGTTTCTCTCTCATCAGTGTTTCTAACTCTCTATCCCGTTCTCTGTAAAAAAAAATTAGTAAAATATGCTTTTTAAAAAAATAGCTTCAGGATATGCTTAGTTGCAGGGAACCCAGTTTGAGAACCCGTGCACACCCTCATCTCCCCACTCAGAAATTCTCCACATCAGAGCCCTTATGGCTCCTGACAGGGAACAGCAGCTAATGCACCCGGTTGGGGTCTGGAAGGGCAGGTAGCGGAGCCGCCTGGTGGCTGGGCAGCAGGGAGGACGGGGGGACAGAGCCGCCTGTGGGAGGCCTGAGGAGCCTTGCTGTTTTGCAGGTGGAGCCATGGAAGGTGACTGTCTGAGCTGCATGAAGTACTTGATGTTCATTTTCAATTTCTTCATATTTGTAAGTATTCCTGGAACATACCTGGGGGCTCCCTAGGCCTCAGCTGAGTGGGCAGAACCAACTGCTGCTGGGAAGTAGTCACAACAGGCTGCGTCCCAGGGCGGGCACAGGGGCCAGCACAGGAAGCAGGTCTGCCTGCCCAGCCAGGATTTCCTGGCTGGGAGGCCCAGCAATGCCCACCCCACTCCAGAAAGCCCGCTGTCCTAGGAGGGCTATTTTTCATGGGCCCGGGATGGTCTGGCTCCTCTGACAAAGAGTGAGGCCTCAGTCCTGGCCACTGTCTTGGGATCTGAGCCCTGATGGCTCTGGGGAAAGGAGGAGATGGGGTGATCAGAGGACAGCAGAGGGAGCCCCACCCAGCCCGGCCCCCAGAGCATTACAGACGTCAGCTGGAGGGGAACCTGATGCAATTAGAAACCTCCCTAGAACTGGGAGACTGAGATTCAAAGCCAAGCTTAGCATCTTATCAGCTGTGTCCGTGGTCGGCAAACTTCGGCTCTCGAGCCACATGTGGTTCTTCCACAAAATACCCCGACCTGGGCGAGTCTATTTTGAAGAAGTGGCGTTAGAAGAAATTCAAATTTAAAAGAAGTTTGGCTCTCAAAAGAAATTTCAATCGTTGTACTGTTGATATTTGGCTCTGTTGACTAATGAGTTTGCCGACCACTGGGCTATGTGATTTGAAGCTCACTTCACCTCTCTGAACCTCAGTATCTTCATCCCTTCATTACCTACCTCAGCGGGTATTTAAAAAAATTGAGCAAGATGAGGAAGCGCCTGCCATGCGTCAGCACTCAATAGCTGAGCCCCATCTCATCCCTCCGATGATGGACAGAACCCCGAGTGCTCAGTGGCCGCAGCACCGCCACCTGCTGGCAGCCCCTAAGGCTCTGCTCAGGCCCCAGGCCTTGCCCAGGAGAGAGGCACGCTCCCGGCGTCCTGGGCCCCTGCCGGCTTTCCTGACCCACCTGAACCTTTGATCTTAGTGCAGCCAAGACCTGGATGATGAAAGGTCCACCAATGTCCGCCAGGGGAGGGCCACTGTGAAAAAGAGGCCCCTTTCTGGTAAGGCTGACTGTGTCTGTCTCTCTCCATCCATTATTTTAAAAAAATATATTTTATTAATTTTTTACAGAGAGGAAGAGAGGGATAGAAAGTCAGAAACATCGATGAGAGAGAAACATCGATCAGCTGCCTCTTGCACACCTCCTACTGGGGATATGCCCGCAGCCAAGGTACATGCCCTTGACCGGAATTGAACCTGGGACCTTTCCGTCTGCAGGGCGACACTCTATCCATTGAGCCAAACCGGTTTCGGCTCTCCATCCATTTTTCATACATCTCAGCAACTGTCCAGGATTCCCTCCCCTGCCCCATCATTCTGAAGAACGGGAAACACGACAGACTTGAATTCTAGACCCAATCTCTAAGCTGGCACCTCCGGGCCAGCCCCAGTGTCTCCAGCTGACGTGGGCGGAGTCACCTGGGCAGCTCAGTCTGTGATCACGGCCTTGCAGCGGACCTCAGCACACAGGTGCAGACCCCGACCCTCCACCAGACATGAGGAGGGACACAGGTCATACTGGAGGTTGGTCAGGACCAATGACAGAGGCAACGTTGTTGGTTTTGCCTTCCTCTCTCTTCCCGCTGCTGGGTGCCTCCAGCCTCTCCATCCCATCCCTGTCCTAACTGTCCCTAAAATATCATCTCCTGCCCCAAACTGTGCAGCGCTTCCCCACAGCTTGCAGACCCCGCTCAGCCATGCCAGAGCTCGGCAGTTTGCTCCTACCGCCATCTGTCATTCATTCTTCAGGCCCCCGCACCACACAGGGATTTCAGACACTTTGCAGCCTTCAAAACCCAACAATGCCAAGCTGGCACTCCTGCAACTGATCTGTTGCCAATGCTCTGTGCCCAGGACAAATGGAACGGATATTTCTTAAAACCTGCTAACGACATTTACATCCATTCTGTCCTTTCTTCCTGGGAAGATGGGAATTACTATCTTTTTTTTTCTTAACCGTGAGGAAACTGAAGTTCAGAGAGGTTAAGCCACTTACCCAAGGTCACACAGCTAAGAAGTACCACAGCCCTTTCTCTGATCCATGCTGCCTCTCTCCCAAGATGAGTAAGGCATGGAGAGATGGGCCATGCAGACGAAGACATAGACACGAAGGCTTTCCAGGTGCAGATTTGAGATTGGGGAGCCCAACCTGAGAGTGGGGGACAGAAGGGATGGCTTCTGTCTGTGTTTTCCTGCCCCCCCCCCCGGTAGGGTGCAGGCACCGTGTAGGTGTCAGTGTATGTTCCGGGAGTTTGGTGAGTGTCCTTGGGGCTGGAGTCAGGGAGGCCAGGGTTCTCAAAAACTGTGTGTTACCTTCAGCCTCCTCTGGGGCTCAGTGTGGAATCTGAGGGTTGGACTAGGTGACCTCCTTATCCTGCAGCTCGGACATTTAAGGGGCATTTAAAAGTAGCAAATAAACTCCACATACATGGTTCTCAGCAGGCTGAGGTGGGGCTGGACAGAGAGTGGGTTTAGACCAGGTCAGAGTAAGTAGGAGGACTCGGAGCAGTGACCAGCGGTACGAGGACACCTGCTCCTGCAACAAACGAACTCCGTTCTTGTTTCTTCCCCTCCCTCCTGGCTGGCCTGCGAGCAGCTGGGTGGGGCCTGTCTGCTGGGCATCGGCATCTGGGTCATGGTGGATCCCACCGGCTTCCGAGAGATCGTGGCTGCCAACCCCTTGCTCATCACGGGTGTCTACATCCTCCTGGCTATGGGGGGCCTGCTTTTCCTGCTCGGCTTCCTGGGCTGCTGCGGGGCCATCCGGGAGAACAAGTGTCTGCTGCTGTTTGTGAGTACCGCCATCCCCGCCCCCCCCCCCCCTCGGGGCCCTGTGCCTGCACTGCAGGGACTCGCACAACTGGGCCAAGCAGGCCATCCTCCTGGAGTCGGGGGGCCGCCAGCCTTCCCCATGTGGACCTGCAGCCCCAGCCTCCGGAGCCCGCTCTGTGCTGGGCCACGCAGGCCGTGTGGACAAGCTGCCCCCGGTGGAGAGTGGTCTCAGCCTCCAGGTCCAAGCAGCCAGACTCCTCCACGGCATCGTCAACGGAGAATGTTGACCAGGATGCTTATCTGCTTGCTTTTGCTTTTAACAACTTAAATAGGTAACTCCTTATTGGTACAAAAGCTAAGACAGCTGTGGGGTAAATCACCGTTTGCATTTCCAGTTCTAAAACAGAAATGATAGGACTTTGGAAGGTGCTTTAGTTATTAAATAAATAGTCCTTGGACTGTTCCTATGGGCCACATAGTTCACTAGGTGCTGCCGATGCAGCAGGGCCGAGAGTGGCTGTCCCTCCCTCGTGGGCACGGGGAGGTGTTGACCCCGTAAGGATGGGCTGGGCAGCAGGCAGACCTCGTTGGAGTGTGCACCCTGCTCTGTCCCCTGACTAACGATGCGACTCCCGTCTAGTCTCTTAACCTCTCTGAGCCTCAGTGACTTTGCTTGTGAAGTAAGCAAGGAGCTGACCAGCTCAGCTATCAGTGGGAGCCAAACAAGAGAAGGGGTAGATGTTGTTTCTCTGTCTGTGGTAGTCCCGTGAGCTGTGGTTCTTTGGGCTTCTGCTCACCTTCCTGGCCTTGGTGGGTGGGTCCCCCCCTACAGGGGTCCTGTGAGCCCTCCCAGGGCTAGGAGAACTTGTGGGTTGAGCCCAGCCTTGCTATGGGTTCAGTGAAAAGCAGCCCTGCATAGAGAAGTGTGTGTGTGTGTGTGTGTGTGTGTGTGTGTGTGTGTGTGTGTGTGGCGAGTGGGTGGTGGGGAGTGAAGCCATAGGAAGGTCTGGGCGGGTCATCAGGAGGACTTCCTTGCAAGGCTCTGGCTGCTCCTGCCGGCACTCTGAGAGGCAGAGACCTGTCACAGGGTCTTCTCCCCACACCCTACAGCCCCCATTGTCACAGTGAGAGGCCCCACATCTCCGAGACAAAGTGAAATCAGCTGTGAAATGGGTGACACTGACGCCTTGGGTCCCTTTGGCCTTCAGTCACACACACACTGCAAACTTTTCAATGGGAAAGAAACAAAGAAACCCGTGGGCGCCCCCTGGTGGAAAACTCTCCGCAGTGTCAGGTGGTACAGGGGAAATCTGGGCTTGGGGAGCCTCCAGGACTTGAAAGGGACCTGAGTATGGGTCCCAGGACACACTGAACCGCCCCTCCAGTCCCCCTGCACCTCGGCTCCCAGGGCACATCGTTGTTAATGGGCTCAGCTCTGAAGCTAAGCCAGGAAGGAGCTGGGGCTCAGGGTTGGGGAGGCAGCGAGCTAAGTGGCTCCCTCTGAGCCGGACATCTGGACCAGCTCTCTCAGTGCTTAGGAGACAGGCCCAGGATGAGGTTTGCCCTCAGAGAGAATGAAGTCCTGGTGTAGCTGGGTCCAGCCCACGGACCCTCAGAGTAGCCCCTTCCCACTCCTTTCCTTTACTGCCTCTATTCCTCCCTTTTGTCTCTCTTTAGCCTCATCTCTGTTGCTCCCTTTCTTCGCTTGCTCTTTCTCCACCTCTCCCCCCAACACTCCTCTCTCTGTCTCTGCCTTTCTCTTCATCTCTTGATTCTGTTCCTGCTGCCTTTCCTACCCCTCTCCTGAGTACTCCTTGCCTCTATCCTATCTCCTCCCCCCTTTCTCTTTACTTCCCCTAGCTGGCTCCCGTCTCCTCTCCCCTCCTCCCATCCCCTCTTCTCCTTGCCCTTTTCTAATGCCCAGCACACACAAACTGGAGGTCACAGGGCAGGTCAAAGCCAGGGGATCCTTGGGCCAGGTCTCATTCTCTCAGACCAGGGCTGAGTGGCTCCTACCTTGGCAGGGACTCAAGTGGTTAAAAGCTCACCTGAAATTATGTGTAAAATATTCCGTCAGGGCCTGTGTGTGTGTACCTGTGCATGCGTGTTGTATATGTGTGTGTATATGGTATGCATATGCGTGTTCTGGAGCGAGACACCACAGCTTCTAGAAGGTTTTCAAAAAGGCTCATGACCTAAAAAATAAGAAGGACCACTTCCTCTTTTAACCTGGACCTGTCCATGTGGGGTCCACCCCTTAGGGAAGCCTGAGACCCCTCCCTCAGGCTGCTGGGAGGGAGGGAAGACTTGTC
This sequence comes from Antrozous pallidus, assembly GCA_027563665.1. Classification (NCBI taxonomy): domain Eukaryota; kingdom Metazoa; phylum Chordata; class Mammalia; order Chiroptera; family Vespertilionidae; genus Antrozous; species Antrozous pallidus. The sequence goes on from CM050520.1 coordinate 15,616,856, forward strand.
TTGAGAGGGGCCAAGGAGCACTTGAGGCTCCTCCAGAACCCAGGCTCAAAGGCCTGCAAGGAAAGGATGGGGGTAGGGCTTAGCTGAGCATCCCGCCCCCTCCTCTGAGGCTGGAACCACAAGGTCCAGTGACCCTGAGCCCAGGCCAGTGCGCCCAATGACCACATCACCTAATGGTCATTGGTACGTTTTTTCAAACACACCTGTTGATCAGTTTTACAGCGTTTTCACACACAGTAGGTCATTTTCAGCCTATTTTGATACGTCGTAGCATCCCTTTTTCCTGGTTGCTTACCTCTGAATAGGAATTTTTTTGGCTCATTTATTTGATTCCGATTTTTAAAAAATAATTTTTTTATAACAAAGTCATGCTAAATGAGAAAAGAGAACAGCAAGAAGAGATGTGTGTGTGTTTGAAAGAGATAGATGAGCTGAATGGCACATGAAGTACATAAATTTGGTAAATATTTATTAGAAGTGAGAACTGAAAGCAGATGAGCCTGTAGGCAGATGGGCTAGAAGAGTCTGGAAATACTCACCAGTAGGCAAAATAGCAGTCCCCGCCCCTTTGTTGGTTTTCCCATCCTGGGCCAAGTGTTGTAAATCTGATGCTTGGGAATTACCGGCGAATGTGTCCGTGGGCAGATGGATTGCGGTTTGGTGAACCCAAGGCCAACAAACCCTGGAAAGGCCCCGATTAGGGGACGCCCCAGGAAGTATCAGGATAAGCCCTGTGGCTGGGCCAAGGGGCTTCCCCTCCAATTGACCAGTGCTGACCTCGTGGAGGAGGAGGAAATGGCCTCAGGATGGAGAAGGCGGGCTGGCAGAGTGGCATTGTTGTGATGTTGACACAGTGGGCACTTTCCTTCAGGCGACTCACTCTCCTGCACACTCAAGGTCCCCCATGGCCCCCATCCTTGGGGAGCCCTGCTCCAGGCGGGAACAATGGCAGGCAGGCCTGCAGACCCCCTTCCTCTGCAGAGGCCCACTTTCCCTGTCACTGCCTTACCAGGTTCAACCTTTCATTTCGTCTCATGAACTTCATTTCCTGAATTATGAAGCTCGGCTCAATGTCAACTCCATGAGGATAAGGACTGTGTCTGCCTTGTATGTGTTTGCCAGCACCTCGCCCAGCGCCGGGCACCAAGTAAATAGCCCTAGAATGCAACAGAGAGAAGGCTGTGCCGGGGACGTGGCAAGAGCCTGGCTCTGCCCCTGCTCTGCCACTTCCTGTTCGGGTGACCTGAGGTTGGTTACCGAACCTCAGATTCCTTCTGCATAAAACGAAGATAGTAATCCCTCCTCCCCATCTCCAGCTTTGCTCTCTGTTCCTGGCTCATGTGAACATGTGGTACATGGGAAGCCGAAGGGACTGGTGTTGAGCCAAAGAATGATCATTAGACCATATAGACCATTTCAGGTGCTTCTTAATATAAAAATTCCTAGGCCTCATCTAAACTTATTGAATCAAGAGATAAAAAAATAGAGTATAACCAAAAGTCTGAACTTTTAACACATTGCTTAGATTAGTTCTTCTGCACTTAAAATTTGAGAACTCCTGATCTAAATTTCTTAATTTTTCAATTAGGAAATCAAGGCCCAGAGAAAACAAGGGATTTGCTTAAGGTCATAATACTAATTAGTGGCAGAGATGGGACTTGAACCTAGATTTCCAACTCACAGTTTAGTACAATTTTTACTATCCTATGCAAGTGTTCCCAGTGGTGTCAATGCCATGCTTCCTCTCGGTTCAGAGCCGCCCGCCGAGCAGCCCTCACAGGCTTCACTGCCTCGTCTCGCTGGAGCTGTGCAAAGTCATCCTGGTCAGCACACGCTCCCCGAGTCATGCGCTCGCGGAGTGCGAGGCTGGAGCTCGGTCTCATTCATAGTTTATAGCTGTCTGAGCCACGGAGATCGATAGCGAGAGCCAGCTGCGTCACCGAGGGTGGAGGCCACTTCGAGGCCACACTTGGCCAGCCTGCGGACTGCCAGCAACTCCACCGGGAGGGCCCAGGCAGGGAGGGGCTCCCATGGAGGCCGTGGGGAGCCACCGGATGACCATCCATCACCAGCAAAATGGAAGTGCCAGGGGCCCTGCCAGCGGCCTCCATTACTGTTGGGAGGGGGGAGGCCACAGAAGTGGAGAACACATCACTTCTATCAACCGAGGGCCAGCCAGTGCATGGGGGCGGGGCTGGGGGTGCTGGAATGGACTGCAGGTGCTGTGGCCAAGGGCACAGGAGGCCCTCTGTCACAGGCCCCTGGGGTTGGGGATCTCTTCCCAACCCGCAGCTCAGCCCAGGGTCACCCGCAGAGCTGACCCCAGCAAGGGTGACCCCATGGGAAGCAGACTCTCAAGGCTCAGCAGAGGTGAGGTGGCATGGCACTGGGAAACGAGCTGGGTTAAGACAAAGGATTTGCTCTGAAATTTTTGAGCTGCTCACCTTGGGGGCAGTCATTCCCTCCCCTGGTTTGTTTTCTCCACTGGGGAAGTGGGGGGCTAAACAGAAAGGAGACGGGGGACAGAGCCCGGGCTGGAGGCAGCTTAAACCTGGTGAGATTCCTGCCCCCAAAGACAGCAATGTGGGAGGAGCTTTGTGCTGGCTGGTCTGTTTGAGCCAGGGGTTCTTCTGGAGTGTGGACCTTTAAGAAACCAGACCAGACCGTCTGACGGGCCTAGGGGATGTGTTCATGGCCCCGTCCTCAGTGGGTCATTTTGAAATCCATCCCAGTGGTTCCCCAAAGGTGGTGTGAAGCCCAAGCAATTGGGCGGAACCTCAGGACCTTCTAGGGCAGCCTGGGGAGGGCCGTGACTGGGGTCTTCCCAGGATGAGAACAAAGTGGCCGAAAATGCTTCTGTCCGAAGGAACACGACCCAGGAGAGAGATACCGAGGGCATCCCAGCAGCCCCCATGAGTGTCTGCAGAGCTGGGCACTGGGGCTCGGGCGCTGGGGTTTGGGGAGCAGCTTCCCTCCTGCTCCTGTGGAAGCCTTGGCCACAAGCTTGGCTCCACCTCCCACTTCACGTCCATCATTTCATTGTTCCCCAGGTGAGCCCCGAAGTGGGTGTTATACCACCCTCATTTCACTGACAAAGAAGCTGAGGCTGGAAGGGGTTCAAGTACTTGTCCCAAATCACACAAAGCATGGCAGGGCGGGCAGAGGTGTCCGGACACTGAGCCCAGGACCCTTTGCATCCTTGCAGCCTGGGCACACCCAGGTGGCTTGGCAGCTCTGGGACTGTGATGCAGCGGAGTAGGTCTCGGGGCAGCTGGCCTAAGCGGCCAGGAGGCTGCGCACCAGGGACTCCGTCCTCTGCTGGTGGTCGCAGGTGGGGTGACAACTCCGATGGTCTCAGGCCATGTATGCCAACGGCACCAGTGCTAAGTAGTGAAGGCCCAGCCACTTCCTTTCTCTGCTAGCAGCTCTCAGCCCAAAACAGTGCCCAAGAGGGCCAGGGCTTGAGAGGTAGTGGACAGCGAGGTCATGATGGCGAGTCAGTCACTCCTGGCTTCATTCCTTCATCTGACAGCTTCATTTCTTCATCTGTGCTGTCCGGGCCTGGGGAAGCATGCTGAGCTACAGCGTCTGCACTTAATTGGGGGCCCAGTGTGGGCACAGCGGCTGCGATGGGGACATCTCTGTGGGGCCCTGTGATGGGGCCGGGGAAGCCGCAGGACAGCGCCCGGGCTGCACCTGGGCTGGAAAACAAGGAGCTGGTGACTGAGGAAGGACATGCCTTCCTGGCAGAGGGGACCCCGAGAGGAGAGGCCTCCTGGTTGACTCGGGGAGCATCAAGAAAGGCAGTGAGTGGAGCAGAGCGAGTTCTGTTAGGTTTCAAACTCTGGCCCCTGGGATTTCACATTTGATAGATTCCCCGTCTTCCCTCAATCTTGACTCCTTCCCTGCAGCTGAAGACCAACATCTCCCCACTCCCCGAGGGAATGGGGCTCGGGCTGGGGCAGGGGCTGGGGCCGGGGCTGGGCAGCGCCAGGGCTCCTGAGCCTGGAGACTCAGCATCCGCCTCTGCCAGGGCTGTCATGCAGGCAGTTCAGACTGAGCACCGGGCAGGGGCCTCAGCTCAGGGGACCGCGTGCCCGGGAGACTCGCCTGTTTACTTTTTCCACTTTTGCATTACAGCCTTGTTGACTCCAGAGGTCGGGATGTTTATTACAAAAAATGTCTGCTTTGTTTTACAAAGTCGGTGCCTTGTGCCAGCTGCGTGAGAGGTGCAAGGGGCTTCGGTGAGCGGGTCCCCAGGCGCCTGGCCCCAGAATTCACCAGCCTCCCCTTCTCTTTGCAGTTCTTCTTGTTCATCCTGATCATCTTCTTGGCGGAGCTCTCGGCGGCCATCCTGGCCTTCATCTTCAGAGAAAATGTACGTACCGGGCCCCACGCCCTGGCTCCCCGCTACCAGCCTGTCCCGCCCTGGGGGACACACAGAGACATCAGCCTCTCACTCAGCACTCCCAGCCCAAATTGTGACCCAGCCGGCCTCTTCCTCACCAGGCTTTTCCAGAAGGTTAGCGTCAGGGACCCTTAAGAGTTTCACTCTTCCAAAAACATCTAGTGCAATCTCACACTCCTGGTTCTGGAATCTTCCATCCACACCTTGCCAGGTGATGCACAGCAGTATTCATGTGACAGTGTGGGGGCAGTCAGGGAGGCTGTCCCCTGAGCCTGGAATGTGTGACACACGGAAGGGACCAAAGGGGCAGAGCACCATTCCCTGAGGCCCGGGCCAGGACTCCGTTTGGGCCACCTGTCCCACGGGCCATCTTATTCCAGGGGCTCCAGCACCCAGGCACCAGCTCCCCCCCCCCCCCGAGTCTATAAGAGCCAGGCCCCCACCACGGGTGGCCTGGAAGCAGAGAGAAGAAGGGAAGAGGAGGGGGCAGGAGACCCAAGCTGGCCCTCGGTGGTGAGCAGGGGAGCTGTCCTCAGAGGGGAGGAGGCAGCAGCCTGCACCCAGCATGGTGCCCAGCGGTCTCCCTCCGGGTTAGATCTCTGGAGAGTATTCTGAGGGAAGGAGCGGCTTCTGAGGACATCCCTGGAAACTAGATGTGCAAAGGCCACCTGCTCCATGCTGTGGTTTCTTCCGGGCCTGGGACCCAAGCATCCGCTTAGGTCTGTCTGAGGAACAGCTCAGAGTGGAGGGGGGTGAGGGCAAGCCCCTGCCCTGTGTTAGCCTCCCTGTGAGAAGAGCTGCAGGGCAGAGTGAGGTTCCCAGGGTGCCCTGGCCTCAGGGTCACTGAGCAATGTGTGTAGACTTCTCATGTGAGGGATCCCATGATGGCTGGAGGCCATAGGCCTTGAGGTGGGGGTTAAGGGACTCGTTCCGAGCTTAGGAGAATGCCAGGAGCCTGGCAGCAGGACCTTGGCTTCCCTCCCTTCCCCCAGAGCTGACAGACGGAGAGGCCGGGAGGGGTGGGGTCTCAGCCCACCCTCTCCCTCTGCCTGCAGCTCACCCGGGAATTCTTCACCAAGGAGCTCACCAAGCATTATCAGGGCAACAACGACACAGACGTCTTCTCTGCCACCTGGAACTCGGTCATGATCACAGTGAGTGGCCCCCCACACACCCAGGGGCCCTGTGAGCCTTCGGGGCCGTGACGCCCAGTGTTGCAAATGTCGGGCCATCGGAGACCCCTCTCCTCGTGCCAATGATCAGCCAGGGCACTGCCTCGCCAACCCCGCCTTGGAGTCGTGTCCACTCGGCAGTCCCAGCAGCCACTCCCTCGACCACAGTCCACGCTCTGAATGAGACCTGTCTGCCATCCCTGGCCGTCATTGTCATCCATGATAGTAATCAATACACAGCAACTGTTTGCTGAGTGCTGACTAGGTGCCTGGGGAGGCAGGGATTGTTACCACCACCCCCACTTTACAGGTGAGGACACTGGAGGCTCAGAGAGTCTGAGGGGCTTTCCCAGGGTCCCGCACCCGGGTCTCAACTGCGTTCCATCACGCTTCCTCACTGTGGCCCGTGGAGGGGCTGTCTGTCCCCCTCGGCCCCGCAGGGCCGGCTCCCGCCCACAAGACCCTTCCTTTGCTCTCCTCCTAGTTTGGTTGCTGTGGGGTCAACGGGCCTGAAGACTTCAAGTTTGCACCCATTTTCCGACTCCTGACCTTGGACAGCGACGAGGTGCCCGAGGCCTGCTGCCGGAGAGAGCCGCAGACGCGCGACGGGATCCTGCTGAGCAGGGAGGACTGCCTTCTGGGAAGGGATTTGTTCCTGAACAAGCAGGTACACGACTGCTCCCCGGGCGGGGGGACGTGGGGCCAGAGCTGGCGGGTGGTGTATCGTCCCAGACGGTCCATAGCCGGGATCCCGTGGACTGTTGCCGGGATACGGGACTGAAAGGAGGCTAAGGGAGCTCTGTCCAGGCTGCTGACATCCAGCCAGGGGGTAAAGGATGAAGGTGGCCGATGGCTCGGTGACGGCTCAGGCCAGAGGAGTGGCCGTTTGGCTGGGGCGAAAGGGTGAGTAGGAGTTTGCCAGTGTTCCAGGCAGAACACTCCTTGAGCTTCTTATAATGTAGGTTGGAAGCCGGAGCTAGAATCACACAGTGGGAGCCCCTCCTTGGTCATGTCCTCTGTTTTGGGGAAGCTCACATTGGCCATGCGGGGGCACCTCCTGGCTCCAAGGGAGCAAGATCAGGGAAGCTCCTGCAACCCCAGAACTTCATCTCAGTTTCCGAAGAATCCCTCCCCCTTCCTGTGACACAGGTTCCCCAGTGACCAGCCCCCGACCCCTCCATGTGTATGTGAGACCAGAGAGAGGGGAGAGAACGAGGGTGGACCCATCTTCCTGGATGAGCCCTTTAATGAGAGTTTTATAGGAGAGTTCCAGATGCAGGGGACCCCCCAGGGGATAGGAGACAGGCTCCTGTTCCTGTGGGGCTCATGGCTGAGGGTGCAGATGATAAACAAGAAGCAAATAAACCAAAAGTGATCATTTCACATGGCAACTGTTACTATAAAGGAAGTAAAACCAGATGATGGGCCGAAGAGACAGGGGAGAGGGCTCAAGGCCTCTTAGAGTCCCAAGGGATGGGACAGTTGAGCTGAGGCCTGACACTGGCCATCTGGTGAGTCTCTTTCCAGCCTCAGCCTTGTCTCACCAACTCGGCGCCGTCATCCCCTGCGCCTGCCCATGTCATGTCAAAGGGCACACAAGGCCCCAAAGCAAGTGTCTCTGCCTCTCTCTCCCCCTACCCTCCACAGTCCTGCCTCCTGCACCGAGGGAGAGAGACAGCAAGAGAGGGACGGGGCGCTGGGATCAGGTCGCTGCCGAATTGGGGAGGGTGGGCCACCCAGAAGTTGGGTCTCTGCTGTGAGGACAGGCTGTGGGACATGGGGGGCAGTTCCAGGCTGTGCTGTCAGCTGACCTGGCTGTTAACCCCTATGTCAACACAGCCAGGACACATTCTCTGGACCTCCGGTCCCCTATACAGTGGCAGAGACAGCTAGCTGCCCCCACATTTCCGCTTTGGAAAGAGGGGCTTTTATAAGACGCCATGACCACCAGGTAAAGGCTGCCCTTCCCAGCCTCCCTTGCAGCTATGCCATGTGACCAACTTCTGGCCAAAGGGAGGTAAACAGATGTGATTTGTGCAACTGGGTAACATCCTTAAGGCAAAGCACTGTGCCTGCTCCCCCCACCCCCCGCCCTTCCCTCCTGTCTGGGATGCAGCTATGGTGACAGACATCTCTGACCTCGATGTCTGGAGGTCAGAGTATCAAGGGAGAAGGAGCCTGGGCTTGCGGAAGGAGCCTTTGGCTGGGGCGAACTTCACGGAAAGCCAACACCACTCAGGATTTAATAAGAAAGACAAACCAGCATCTAAGTCAGGAATGAGGCCACTTGCGAGTTGTTCTGGGAGGCCTTCAGTGGGCCCTGGTCCTTGAGGACTTCATCCTGACATGCTTCCCATTTCTGATTCAGACGCTGGCGATGCCTCCGTCCCTCTCCTGGGCCCGGCTTTGATGTCAGAGGCTCCACAGAGGGCCCCGAGCAGCTTTTAGTTCTTCCTGACGCTCTTCCTCTGGCCCTTGGGGGTGACTGAGATGGGCTCCTGGGACTCCTTCTCCGGGACGTCACGTCCCTCCTGAGCGTCCTCCCCTTTTAAGAGCCTCTGCCAAGGGACTATCTGCTTGTCTTTTCCTCCAACCTCCTTCCCTGAGGCCCAGGGTGCATTTCTGACTTGGCCTGAGAGCCCGGGTTCAATTGCAAGCCACATGTTCTATGGCAAGCAGTGAGCTCCCAACTGAGGGGGCTAAGCGAATCGCTTTGTGTTTCACACACGGAAGACATTCTGGGAGACGGTGGCTTCTCACATTGTGTCAGGGGCTCTGTCATGTCAGCCAAGGTCTTGTCTCTGATTTCTGTGGCCTTATCTTGAGGTCACCACTTCATGTTGGCAAAATGGCTCCCATGGCTCCAGACATCCACCCATGTTCAGAGAGGGTCAAGGGGAAAGGGTGGCACTGGCTTCTTTCCCAGAAACCTCCAGGCGACTTCTGCTTAGGACTTGGGCCCATGGCCACCAGGAGCCAAGACAGAGGCACCTGCCTATGGGTGTAAAGTTAGTCCACCAACGCTGTTGTCGTTGAATTCCAGCGAAATCAGAAAATCCCAAAAAAGGTACCCCAGGATGAATACTTGTTCTCCCCCAGTGATATGATTCGAACCCAGGCGACAGCTTCTCCAGCTCATTCCTCAGCCGTCCCTGGGTCAAGACAGTCACCCAAGCGTCAGGAGTGTGTTCTGCTGGAAACAAATCAGAGGGTCTCCCAATAGGTGGTGACCTTGCTAGACCTTGACTCTGGGCCAGTGTGGTGGTCACCCAAAGGAAACCATCCACACTCTGCAATTGACCGGGTGACCTTAGGTCTTCTCTTCCCACAGCATCGCTGTTTCCCTGCTTTATCCTCACTGTCCCCATCTGCTTTGTGACGGGCTGTGAGTGTGGGTGCTCTGTGATTGTCCTTGAAACAAAGTGCTACCTCCTCTTCCTCTTGGAAAGGGAAAAGCAATGCAGCCAGAGAGCAAGAGCAGCAGCACGTGCAAAGGCCCTGGGGTGGGAGGGAGCATAGTTTGTTCCAGGACCCAAGAGAAGGCCTGTTAGGCTGGAGCCTGGTGAATAGGGCAAGTCTAGCTCAAGGCGAGGGCCAGCAGGTTCATGCTGAGGATGCTGGAAGAGCAATGGAAACCCACACTCAGATCCACTGGGGAATGGGGGCCATGAGGGCATGCCAGCTGCTCAATATCTGGGGCCTCTCTTGGCCAGCTCAGTTGGTTCAGTCCAGGGACCCAAAGGGCCTTGGTGCCGAGCCAGATGGAGGGGAGACGAGCAGTGAAAGCCCAGGTGCACTGCCCACAGCAGAGGGGTGGGCAGGACGTCCTCTCTGCTGGACAAGGCCCCCTGGGTGAGGCATGTCAAAGTCAGCTTCATGCATAGGAAGGAATATGCTTCTGTCCCCTGGGTGGGGTGTGTGTGTGTGTGTGTTGTGTGGAGAGACGGGGGGAAGAATTGTCTTGCAATGACACCCAGAGACGCAGGGGGTAACCCCCCCCAACTCTACACTCAGACCCTTTCCACCAGCCAGGAGATGCTCAGATGGCTGCAGGGGAGGGAGGGCGGGCAGCCTTTAGGGATGGTGGCCTTGCTCCATGCCAACAGCACCGCCTGAGCTTTGGAGCCACATGCCAGTTTCCCCGGCTTCCCCGTGTTGACCTCTGACCCCTGACCCCTGACTATCCCTCGGGCTGTGGATTCACCTCTGGCCCTTTCCCCCAGGGCTGTTACACAGTGATCCTCAACGCCTTCGAAACCTACGTCTACCTGGCTGGAGCCCTCGCCATAGGGGTGCTGGCCATCGAGGTAAGGGAAGGCCCACTTCTGTGACTCCTCCCCAGAAGTGAGGCACACACGGAGTTTGGGGCAGACCCCGCCCCCCGGGTTAGCCCCTTCCGCTCAGGGTGGGCAACCCGTGGGAGGCTGGGGACCTGGCCTAACCAGCCAACATCTACGTTCCATGCAGCTTTTCGCCATGATCTTCGCCATGTGCCTCTTCCGGGGCATCCAGTAGGGGGCGTGGCCTGAAGCTGAGGAGTCACCCGGCCCACCACTGCTCAGTCCCAGTGCCCTCCTCTCGCCGCACCTCTGCTCCCTGGATCCAGGGGCAGGAGGTGAGGCCATCAGGAGTGGCCAGGAGAAGGGGCAGGGGAAATAGCTATTTTTTAAACAAAACAAAATGATGAACATATGGACTGATGCGCCCCGTCTGGATTCCGGGGTGGGGCCGTGGGCTCTGCACCCGGGCTGCAGGCTGCACTAGAGACCAAAGGAACACCGTGGCTGGTCCCCTCCTCGGCCCCACCCGACTCCCACAGCCCCGGGCCCGGGGCCGGGCTCTCTCCTCACAGTCTCGGGACCTGGTGCAAGAAAGTGAGGATTTGGGCAACAAGGAGGCCAAAGGAAATCTGGGAGAGAGATCCCCCGAGCCCAGGGGCCCGAGGACACGGGGTCACCACGTCCTGGAGAACTCGCACCTCCTCGCAGTCCCCCAGTCCGTGTCTCTGCTCCTGCTCAGGCCAAGTGTGGGCTGCGGACACTGAACCCGAGAATGGCCCAGCTGGAGGGGCCCTCGCTTTCCCCAGCCATTGGACCCAATATCCGGGAGGCCCAGAGTATCACCCACAGTCACACAGCACACGTGTGACCTTCTGGACAAGAGCCGGGTGCTCTCCAGAGCTTCGGTCCAGCTGAGCGGCTCACGCCCCTCCCGGGCCCTGGCATCATGGTTTCCCCAGAAGAGACGGGGCAGCTGGCCGGGACCTGCCTCTTCCCAGTTCCACTGCTAAGATGATTCAAGACTCACCCCACCTCCCCGCCGATTGCCTTCCCAACTCCCTACCTTCTAAGCCCCAGGAACACACACCAGAGAGTCCCTTTTCCATGCTGCCTGTCTCTGCTCACAAGCCAATCACTTCCCTGTTCTCTGTTAACCCCCGGCTCCCAGCGCTGGAAGGAGCCCCCAAGATCATCTGGTTCTCTCCCACCCAGAGCTGTAGCTTGGATTTCTTCTGCAAGATCCCTGCCACGACATCGCCACCCTCTTCTTGCACACCTTCAGGGATGGGGACCTCACTACCTCCCAGGTCAGCATTCTGCCTTTGGACTGCTGACTTCAGACTTCCATTTTCCTGTGGTTCTGCCCAAGGCTCACTCTCCTTCCCTGAGTGTTAAAGCCACACACTGTCTCCCCCCTGCGCCCCGTTACCATCAGGCTCAAGAATTCAAGGGCATCGCATCACTTCCTGCCCCTTCTCGGTCCGCAGCACATTTCTGAGTGCTCCCTCCAGGCCCAGGCGGGAAGAGGTTTTCCCACAGACTCACTGACACACAGCACCCACACACCAGCCCCTCAGAACACGGACCTCAAGTCCTAGACCAGTGCTGGCAACTGGATTACAAGATGCCCCAACCCTGATGAGGCAGGAGTGGCTGGAGGGGGCTGTGCAGAGGATCTGAAGATCAGCCTGGGCTTGGTGGGAGAGGGCGGTATAATCCCGATGGGTGATGGGAAAGGGTAGCGTGGCGCCTGCCTTCCCCTCCTCTCCACTGTCTCTTCAGGGTCTGGGACAAGCCCTTTCTGTCTCCCAGGCCCTGTGCCAGCTTCCAGCCTCCCCCCGCCCCTGCTTTCCCACTGCTGGGGGAGAGCTTCAGCCAGGTGCCCAGTGCTCTCCTGCCCTGCCCCCTGCCCCCTTCTGAGCGACAGCCAGAGCTCTGTGCCTGCTGCAGCGATTTGGTTCGACCTTCCTCCCAACTCTCCCTTTCCCCCTCCCACCCGTCCTCTCCACCTGCTTCCTTCACTGTGTCGGCCTGCCCTGACCATTCCATGATGGCACGAGCTTCCTAGCCACTGGGCATCCCGGGATCCAGGGGCCCCACAGCTGGTACCCCAGCCCAGTCTGAGAAGGGCCTGGGGCCTGCCCCTCCAGATCCACCTTCACGCTTATACAGCTTCCTGGAAAAGGCAAATGTCCCGTCTGAGGTTGAGCAAAACAACAACAAAAAAAACAAACAAAACCAAAAACAGGCTGGCTAGGCAGGACGGGAGGTCAAATTGGGCAGCTGTGTGGCTCCAGTCCAGGGCGGCCCAGGAGAATCTGGGGCCTGGAAGGTCAGAGGTGTGTCCATACAAGCTTGAGAGGCAGGTCATGGAGCACCATTTGGCGGAGGCAGGCTGACGGGTGGAGGTGAGACTCCCCCCAAGGACTTTCCAGAAAGGTGCCAAGGAACCCTGAATCTGACCCTGCTCACTTCCCCAGGCTGAGAGGGAAACCGGATCTGCTCAGGCTGGTAGCTGTTTGCAAGGCTGCCTGTGGCCATTCAGAGGGGAGGGGCTTGGAAGAAAGAACACTCTGCCCCGATATAAGGAGCCTCTCCTGGGCTCTAGATGGTGCTGGAGGCAGCCGAGGGCTGCAGCAGTAGGAATGCCTCTGCAGGGCAGTCAAGCATCCTCCCTGCTCCAAAACTACTGCCTCGGGGAGAAGGGACACAGCTTAGGGGCTGGGGCCCGTCCTCAGCCTCCCTCATCCCTCTCCTGCCCACGCTCGAGAGGCCTGACAAGATACCCCCAAACGAGCTGAGACCCCAGCACCTGTGTCTGCAGAAGCCCCCTCTCCCCTCCCTCGTGGGTCCTGTCGAAATTCTATTTTGAAAATGGTAAATGTTCCTCACAGTAGATAGCAGAGCTAATTTATCATGTTTATTCCCATGAGCCCCCTTTTATATTATATATCCAGAGTTTTGTAATATAAAACAACACCCACACTGATGGTTTTGCACTGGTTTTTGTGACCGTTTCTTACAAAAAGAAAAAAGGAACGAAGAATAAATAGTGACTGTGAAGAAAGGTGGTCTTGACTTGGGGGTGGGGTGGGGCAAAGAGGACCTGGGGGACCTGGGAAGGGGCATTCGGGGTCTTCCCAAATCTTTAGGATGGGAGCTGGGCCTTCCTCACTAGACTTGTGAGTCCCCTTGTCCCTCTCCCCTTTGTCACTGTCTCCTCAAAGAAAACTCCTTATCCCCCTGCGCAGCCCCGCCCCCCCAAGGCCATGCCTGCCCCAGGCCCCCCAAGGCCATGCCTGCCCACCAGAGCCCCCCCCTCCAGGCCTCATGCAATGCTTAACCAAGAAGCAGGAAGTCTGCTCTGTGCAGAGCCTGGACAGTGCCACCCGGGGGGGCCCTCACCACACCCCGTGCCCTGCACGTGGCACCCCAGTTGCGAGCGAAGTAGCTTGGCCAGCTCAGCCCTATCCTCTGCCTAACGCAGAGCCAGACTCCAGAGCCCATGCCTCCACTTCCCTGCCTGCCTCCGGCGGGGTCTACCTACCGGGCCCAGAGGTTGTTTGGACAAACCACCACCTGCCGGAGAACTAGCCAGGCCTTCAAAAGGCGTGGGCCAGATGGAGGACATGGCCTCAGGCCGGGGCACTGCCCACCGGTCACCAACACGACCTCCAAAGTGGGCAGCCGGCAGCCTGCCTAGGGCTCTCCCTGGGGACAGGCACCCACTCTAGTGGTGGGAGATGGACGCCAGGGAAGAGCTGGCCCTTCCTTAGGTCTGTCGTCCCTTCGGCTTGGCCATGGTCATCGGCAGCACAGCCGTAGGCCCCTGACCCGCTGGGCCTCGCTCCTCAGCTGTGGGGACACTAGGTCTGTGGCTGCAGGGACAGCTGGGCACAGGGACAGCGGTGTGGGGCCCACTGCGGGCAGGTGCCCAGACACAGGCCTACCTGGCAGTAGCCAGAGCTGGGCTGCACTAAAGGAGCCCCCCATCTCGCCCCCGAACACTCTCTATTCCAAGACAGAACGCGAGATTGGGCCCAGGCTCCTGCTCTTCACCCATCTCCAGAACACAGGGCTGGAGAGAAGGACGGTGCTGGGAGGGAGGAGGGAGAACCGGGGGACACACAGGCCGAGGGTGGTGGGGGCGATTTGCAGGAGTGTTTAGCTCTGAGGGAGCCAGGTGTCCACCTTCTCCAGAGCATCTGGGGGCGTGGAGGGACATGAGAGGAGGTGGTCCGCTGAAATAGTTCTGTATTTTCCGACAGCTGAGCTTGAAGGGCACCCAGTCCTATCCTGCCAGGCCCTGGGGGCAGCCCAGGCTGGAGGTCCAGAGGGCAGCACCTGGGGAGGGGGGAAGGGAAGGGGAGAGGAGGGGGCAAGGGGAGGGGAGGAGCTAAGCCAGGTGAGCATCCACATTGGAAGGCTTTTCTTCTCATCTCCAAGCCCCATCACTGACAGGTGGGTCTGTGTGTCCACGTCAGGCCAGCTGTGGGTGAGCCTCTGGATCCAGGCTGGTTGGGCGAGGGGGTCTCCTAGGGGCCTCCAGGAACTTGGGCGGAGGCACAGCAGCCTGGACCGAGGCCCTGGAGAGCCTGTGGTGGCCGGGACAGGGCTCTGCTGCGGTGGCCTTTCTGTGAGGCCGGCAAATGCCAGCTCAGACAGTCACCCCCACCCACCAGCCTGTGGCTGGGCTGTGGGTGGAACAGGTGCCTATGTTTAGGGGTGGAGAGGGGCCCCCACAAGTGGGAGGGCCCACAAGGAGTAGGGGCACAAGGTCAAGTTGTTGGGTTTCCCAGCTGCCTGGGCACTAGATTGGCTGGGGGTGCAGGGGGAGGACAAGGAGGCAGCCCACAGCCTCTCTCCAAAGAAAGAAGGGCCTGGGGCAGAGGGGCGGGGCTTCGCCTCAGCCCGATACCCCGTGATGCAGGCTCTTCAGTCTGTGTCTGTCCCGGGGCTCTGGAGACCCAGAGGCTCAAGAAAAGAGGCAGCCTGGTGTGGGGCAAAGAACAGGGGTGCAGAGGCCCTGCCCCTCCTCAGACCTGAAAGCCCTGATCAGAGCATTCGGGGAGAGCCCGGGAGGAAGGAAGGGGGGCCGCTCCTGTCTGCCCGGGGCAGGCAGAGTCCTTCCTGCCTTCCATGAACCAAAGGGAAACTGGGGACCAGGGCTTCCATGCCCTGCCAGGGCCCCCGCCCAGTGGTCAGCTAGACTTTCTTGGGTTTCCGGCCGACTTGGTAATAGTAGTAAACGCTGATGGCGACGAAAAGGAGGCGGCTGGCCAGGAGCAGCAGGATCCCCAGGGACTGGAGGCCGGTCTCAGCTAGCGTGGCAGTGACCACTGTGGGAGACAGGCCGGGGAGGAACAGAGGTCAGAGGGCTGTGCCCTCACCCCGCCACAGGGCGGCAGGCTGCTCCTCGAGCTGGGGGTCCTGCCAGCTGTCGGACCCCAGAGACACGTCTGTTCTGATGTCCCCCACGCGGCAGGAACCGAGGTGTGCAAGTGGGCAAAACCCTTATGCGCTGTCACCCAGCGCCGGGCTGCGGGAGGCGGCGGAGAGGCCCGGGTGTGTGCGGGAGATACAGGGAGGTGGTGTCGTTGTGTGAGCCCAGGGGTGCAGGCACACAGGTCAGCACAGCTGCACGGGGGCCTCCTCCTTAGGTTTCCATCACTTCCTAGAAATCTCAGTGGCAAGAGCCGGGAGGTGGGGGCAAAGCTGCCCCGCCCACCCTGCCGGCAGCCGGCCTCCCCTCACTGCCCGCCTCAGGACTCACCCAAGAACTGGACCCCGAAGTAGCAGGCTTCGGCGAGCAGAGTCCAGCGAATGATAATCTTCTCGGCCGTGTAGAGAGCGTTCCACATGATCAGAGCAATACCTGGGCAAGGATACAGAGGGTCTGGGGGCAGGACAGCCTGACCCACTCACTCATTTGGGTCAAGGGCAAGGGGCCTTGTCCCTTTGGCCCTGCATGGCAAGGGAGCCCGGATCTCCTGCCCTCACGCATTTCTTCCAATTAAAACTCATCACACTGGGGGACACTGGGCAAGTCACAGCTCCTCACTGGGACTCGGTCTTTCCATCTGTAAAATGGGAGACCTGAGCTCTAGGTACCCGGCCCCGATCAGGTTCTGATTCTGGGTTGATGAGCTACCTGGTCCTACAATCACGTTTTCTTTTCAAATGGCCTGCTGGAGACAGAAAACTTGAGCCCATGGAGGACTCTCACTAAGGAGTTCCCAGGAGTGGGGTGGGGGGAGGGGGAGGGGGTGGGGGTAGGCAGAGCACATTCCCAGGAAAACCATCTACTTAGCCTCTACCAGGCCAAACTGACACAGTGTTTATTTTGCCTGCTTCCCGAGGCTGGGAGGGCCTCATTCATCTCTGCACCCCAGTGCCCAGGTGGCACACTACCAGCAAGCACTCAGTTAAGCACGTGTCCAGAAGATGGCAGACAGAGCCCCAAGCCACTGGGTGCATTTTCTATCAGTGGCCACAAGATGGCAGCATACACGCAGCAGAGACAGACCTCAGCTGGAGAGATGGTCTGGGAAGGGAAGCCTTCACACAGAGGAAGACTCTCCATGTTTCCCTCCATCCCAGCTGGGGCCCCAGTTTCCCATCACCTTCCCTCGAGTCCTCCCCAGCAATACTCACTGAGGAGCGCACCCCCATAGAGGCGGATGGGGATCTTGCTGGTCACCTGAACTCCATCGAAGACTGCGTCATAGAGCTGGTCAGGGAAGGCCAGGGCCTGGGGACAGCAGTTGGGAGGCTCAGAGGGAGGGGGAGGGGGAGTGGGGGTCACTGTGAAAACCCCCTGGACGTCTTCCCCCAGGAAGTGGGCCAGGATCCCTGGGACAGTCTGGGGCCAGGACCTTAACTGCCTCCCCCGCACCCCTTCATGCCAGGACAGGAGGCCCTGGGGTTGCCAGGGTCAAGGGGTGGCCAGGGACAAGGGGTTGGGACCATGGCCACAGACCCAGGCTGCTCTGGGGCAGGCAGGCACAGGTGGGATGTGTCAGGAGCCAGAACACGGAGGCAGCCAGCGAACTTCACAGATGGGGCCTCAGAATGGCCACAGAATGGGGAGAGGAGTAGGGGCCCAGGGCGGGGAGGAGCCCCTAGCAGAGGCCCAGGTCTCTGGGTGGGGTGGGGGCTCACCATGACGGCAATGCCAGAGAAGAGCACAGCAGAGACAAACTGCCAGACCCTGGGGAGGCACCAATAGGAAGGTCACCGCCAAGCCCCTCGCCGCCCCCTCAGACCCCAGTGGATGCCCCCTCTCCAGCCAAGGGGCCCGGGGATGGCTGGTTTGGGGGGAGGGAATGAGCTGGGATGAAGTCAAGGGCACGGCTGATGAGACGGGGTCTTACACCGCTCCTTCCTAGAACACACACACACGCACTGCTCACCTCAGTCCCAAAGGCTCCCGAACAGCAAACTTGATTTCATTGCCCAAGACCTGGCTGATCTGTGAACACAGAGGGGAGGGGGCACAGGCAAAGGAGGGGGAGGGGAGAGGCAGTGCTCAGCATGCCCAGGCCACTCAACCCCCCAGGTCCCCTTCCTCTCCCCCGCCCCCCGCATGCTCAGGAACCCAGCTGGGTACCTGTGTTTAGCCAAATGGCCACCCAGACTAGGTTGCCCTGAGGCCACCCCCTCACTGCCTCCCTGACACCAGGGATTGAGGGAAGCAGGAAAGACAGTGGCTGGGAATGAAAGCTCGGGGGTCTGCCAGATGTGGGGTTGAACCCTGGCTCCTCTGCCACTTCCTGGTGCGGCCTTGGACAAATCACTAGCCTCCCTGAGCCTCAGTTTCCTCACCTACACAATGGGCTGATGCCCGTCTCTGCATCTTCCAGGACTAGCAAGATTAAATAATGCTTATAAAACAGCGGTACAGTAACAGGCCTATAATAAGCACGCAAACCTAATTATCAGTTTTCAGTCTTGTTATTATTCCCCTGACATCTCCATTAAGTTTCCAGAAAAACGAGCTCAGTCTCGGGGCCCCTGCGGCTCTGTGGGCCTCAGCTAGCCTTCTTGCAAAGTAGTGGGCCAAACCTGCCCCCCAGCAGGTCCTCAGAGGCGGACCCCACCTTGGAGCGGTGCACCTCCCCGTCGTCATCCTCGCCGCCCACACCGAGGATCTTGCGGGTCTTCAGGCGGCTCACAAGGTCGGTCTGGCTGTGCTTCTTCATGAGAGGCGGGGGCTGCTTGGCTGCCATCTTGTCCTGGAGCCCGGCCTCCGCAGAAGGACTGCAAGGAGACACGGGCCTCAGGCCACAGTCCCGCCCAGCTTCCAGACCTCAGAGGGCAGCCCAACCCAGCCCAGGGCCTGCTGAAGCTGGAGTCCCGGCTCTCCAGTGAACTCCTGCCCAGACAATTCCTGCTGCCCAGCAAGCCCCCACCCCCCACCCCTACCCCCAGCCCCCGCCTCAGATCCCCAGACTGAGGGCAGAGGAAGAGCTGGCACAGACCCGGCTGAGCCAGAGGAAGGATGGCCAGGGGCACGGGCAGGGCAGGGCAGTCCAGGTCTCTCCCCTCCCTGCCATCAGTACCCACCACCAGCCTCTCCCCTAACCCCTGTGTCTGCCCATGACTTCCCACAGTCCCCAGTCCCCAGTCCCCTCCCGGCCAGCTCCTAGCTCCACCTTGGGCCAAGTCTTAAGCACCTACTGTGTGCCAGGCACTGTGCTGGACAAGGGAGACGCAGAGATGAGTTGAGTGCCCGTTCTCGCCTGCTGTCAGCACAACACCTACACAGAGGAGACAGGAGTGAAAACCGCAATGAAGCAAAGGCTCCCAGAAGCTGGCCCTGGGGTGGCACGAGGCTCCTCTAATCAGAGCCACTCCGCCCTGTAAGATGGGTGCTGTTTACACCCCTTTCTCAGAGGAGAAGACCCAAGTTCAGTCAAGTTCCACCAAGTTCAATGAGGTTCCCCAGAGACCAGCAGTGGGTGCTTCCCATACTCCAATATCTCATTCCCACCCAAGGCCACTCTCTGGGAAGGCAGGAACATCTCTCTCTCTCTCTCTCTCTCTCTCTCTCTCTCTCTCTCTCTCTCACACACACACACACACACACACACACACCCCGTTCACAGACAAGGCTCAACCAGAAACCTGGGCTGGACTTGCCGAACCTCCCGGACCGGGCCTCAGACCCGGGTCTCAGTGCTGTGTGGCCCCCGGCGAGCCTCGCTCTCCAGACCACCAAAGGCAAAGCGCAGATGTCTCTACGTCCCCTCCAGTTTCCCAGCTCCCCCAGTGTCTTAAAGCAAAATGAAGCGCCCAGCAAACAAACACCAGATCAGAGAACCAGACTGTGGGCGTTTGGATGACGAGGCTGTAGGCTTAGACACACTGGGCAGGATGCACCAGCAAGAGTTTGGAAATCAGGGCAAAATCAGGATGAGAGGTCTCCAGTGAGTGCGATGTCCGTGGTGATGGCCCCCCCCCTGAGCTCCCCGTCTGCAGCAATCCCTCATCTGTCAACTGGGGGCAGCTATGCTTCCCCCCCCCCACACACACACACCCCCGAGGGCACCAGAAGGCAGCTCAGTGCCCCGTGCCTGTAGGCCGGAGGTGGCCAGTCCCACGGGGGGAG
The DNA here is from genome assembly GCA_027563665.1 of Antrozous pallidus. NCBI lineage: Eukaryota > Metazoa > Chordata > Mammalia > Chiroptera > Vespertilionidae > Antrozous > Antrozous pallidus. The sequence goes on from CM050520.1 coordinate 15,636,326, forward strand.
CCAGGGCTTAATCACACTGCTCCTCGGGGACCAGGAGCTGTCACAACACCTCAGCCACTTGCCACCACCTGCCTGTGAATCCAGATAGAAGCTGTAATCAGCTTGGCACCCCTCCCGCTGCCAGGCGGGCCTGAGAGCCCGGGCACAGGAGCATTTATTCCATGGGACGGATGTGCCAGTGTCATTATCGTCACTCACCAAGGAACAACTGGGTTGATTCCAGCGTTTAATGACTGTGAACAAAGCTGCTATAAACATCCATATACAGGCTTAGTGCAACCATAAGTTTTCATTTCTCTAAGGTAAATACTGAGTTATACGCCACCCCTCCATTTTGCTCTAGGAGATGGCGCCAAACTGCACCCACAGCAGCGGCCCACGAGCATTCCCCACAAGACCTGAGCACTGGGGTTTCTCTCCCCATCCCGCCAGCACCAGGCATGGCCAGTCTTCCAACCAGCCCCCTGTCCCTTAACCCTCTCTCCCAGGCTGGCCATGCTGCCCGACTCAGTCTCTGCTGGTTGTGTGACTTGGACAATTCTCCTGGCTTCTCTGAGCCTCAGTTTTCCTCATCTGTGAAATGGAGCTATACTACTTCCCTCCTCCCAGAGATTTAGCGGCAAAAAGGGACGCTTGGTCCGAGCACACAGTGCAGCCCCTGCACCTTCAAATGAAGAAACTGCAGTGAGTGAGGATGTGCTGTAGGGCAGGTATAGGATGGTGGCTCAAGGCCCTCTGCCTGTTGCGGGGAGAGGGGGCTGATCTGTTAGCTGTCAGTCAAAGCAAGTTACTTCTCTGAGCCCCAGTGTTCTTGTCTGTGAAGAGAAAGCCCTTACCTCTCCCCTAGGGCGGGGCTAAGGAGAAACTACGTGAGGGACAGGAAGCTCCATAAAGGGCCAGCTTGCTGCAGAAGACCTAACGGTTAAGAGCTTAACTGCTGAAGTCACACCTGAGCTCCAACCCTGTCTACCACTTCTTAGCCGTGTGCCTGTGGGCAAGTCACTTAATCTCTCTGTGCCTCAGCCGCCCCCCCTTTTTCCTCCACCCCCTCCACACGCACACCTGTAGTTGGGGAAATACAGGGTTCTCCTTAAAGGGACGCTGTGAGAACACAGGCTATAGTTGTGAAGCACAGAGGGCAGTGTGTCCGGCCCCTGGAAAGTGCTCGGTGGAGACGAGCACTTGCACATTCCGGCCCTGCCTTGGCTCCTGGTCCGGCAGTGGCCCTGGGCTGGAGGCCAGGGAAAATCAAAGGGCCTAACTAGCATTTCCTAACTAACATCTCCATCCGCTGGGCAAACCCCCAGACCTCAGTCCCATGACATAAGGCTGACGCTCGAGCCCCAGCCCACAGGCTTGGGTGGGGTCACGCCCCCAGCTCCTCTGCCCAAGGTCCTCTCCCCAGCAATACACAAAGCTCCCCTCTGTCTCTTAGGCTGGAACCATACATCGAAGGCGGCGAGGTGTGGCAGTGCCAGCCTGCGGGGGGTGGGTATAGAAAGGGGCTCCACCTGACCCTGACCCTGCCATCACTCAGAGGCACCGCCCACCAGGGACCTGGGCTAGTGGGACCCACTGCAGCCACCCAGAACCCAGCCCCAGCAATGAGCTCACCGCCAACAAAGAAAGGGCCCTGGCGCCTCCCAGGGAGAGCGAGATCTTGAACTTGATCTCCAGGGAGTGGATCCCCTGCACCTGCCTCTCGTTAACGTCCCGAGCACTGAGTTCTGTCCCATCTCCACCTGCAGGACTGGGCCCTGCCTGGGGAGGCAGGTGAGCAATTGCAACACCCCTATATACCCATCAGCCTTAAGCGTGCCCCGCTCCCAAGAACCCCTCATCTACCCTTGAACTTTCCTCCCCATTAAAGGCCATTCTATGAGTTCACATTAGGGCCGGCCCCATTTTAACCTAAGAGAGGACAGAGGGCACCTCCTTCTGGTCCTCTGCCTGCACTCGGGCTGGACACTCACTGGCTCGGGGCAGCCAGACCTGGGTCTGAATCCCGGTTCTGCTCGCCTACAGGTGCAGGGCTCCGGGCAGGTCGCGCAGCCTCAGCGTCCGCCCTGAGCAATAGGGCAGTGGGAAGGCCCACTCCGCGGAAGTACTGGACACAGAGGGCGTGTGGGCAGTGCCTGCAGCAAAGCACCCTGCCTGCCACAGACTGGCCCACGCTCCTGCCCTTCCTCTCTTCATTCACTCGGCCGTGCACAATGGAAAAAGCCTGCCTGGCAAGGCTGTCACGCTTCCTTTCCCAGATCCAGCTGCAGTCTGAAGGGCCCCAGACTTCCCCAGCACAAGAGGAAAGGTGGGGAGGAGGGCTTGGCCCTCCACCTACAAGCTCACTTGGGGGACCTGCTGAGCAAGAAGGGAGTCTGTGGCTTGCAGCCCCCAGCCCTGAGTTCATGACCCTCTGCACTCTGCCCCTGGGAAGTCGCTCCTTTTAATAGTTGTTTCCACTTCTGAACCAGGAGGGCCCTTCCTGCCCTCCGACCCCCCTCCCACCCCCATCTTCCTTGTTCCTCTCCCAGGGCCCTGCCTCCCTCCTCTGCACTCACGGGTTTCAGTTAAGCAGCCACTGGCCACCTCCAGCCCATACTCCCAGCCATGTCACGGGCCATTGGCCTCCTGAGGTTCAGTGAGCTGAAGGCAGGGCTGGTATTGTGCCCATCTGAGAGTCCCTGCTCTGCCTTGGCACACAGTAGGCACTTTGTCAGCTCAGGCGAATGAGACAGGCTAAGAGAAGCAGGTCTCACTGCTCACTCAGGACACTCAGGACCACGCAGGGCCCAAGAGGGCTGGGGGGTGGGGCTCAGCTCCAAACACACAGGGCGGAAAGCTGAGGCAGCGGGGACGGGACCTGCCCCAGGCCACACAGGAGCCGGTGGCAGAGGAGGGCAGAAGGGGGCTTTGCAGTCAGTCAGGGCTGGGCTTAAATTTGCACCCATTACTGTGCACCTGGCCTTGGGCAAGGGCTTCCTAGGGTGCTGAGGACTCCAGGAGAGGGTGCAAACGCCAGAGGGCCTGGTAGATGGGTGCCAGGATGTGGTGGGGGTCAGAGGACTGGGTGAGAATTCGGGTGAAACCTCCCCCGAGTTGCAGCTCAGAAAGTAGAAGGAGATTGCCAAGGGGCGGGGTGTCAACTTGTGATAAATTAGTGAGCTGGGAGAGGGGTTGAGAGGCCCCTGTTGGCCAAGGACTGACTCGTGGCAGCCCATCTCCACCCCCCTTCCTCGTGTGCTTGTCATCTGAGGCCAGGGAAGAACATCCCCAAAGAGCCCCCTCCTGCACCCCCCCCCCCCCCCAGCAAGAAGAGGGGCCAGGCCCGGGCAGAGGCCAAGCAAAGCCTCCAGAGACTGAACCGGCAGCGGTGGAAAAGGTGTCAGAGGTAAAAGTGTCAGAGGCGGAGGACAGAGTGTGTGTGTGGGGGGAGGGGCATACACTTAACGACTGGTAAACCTGGGCTCAAACCTCAATGCTTTATCTTAATTAGGCGGTAACCTCAGAAAAGTTTCTTAACCTCCCTGAGCCTCTATTTCCTCCTTGCGAAACCACACGGCTCCTTCTCCGCTTGCAGGGCCTTGAGAGGCACCGAGCAGGCAGCGGAGGGCCGGGCGCGGGCCATGTGCCAAGTGAAGGACGGCAATTAGTGAGGCTGCCGGGCGGCTGCCCAGGCTCTGCGCCTGCCACAGAGCAGATGGGCCGGGGCCCCATTCTGCCAGTCCTAGAGGGCCTCTCCCAGCCCCCAGCCCCCAGCCCCCCAAGCTGGGTTTCCATAGAAACGGATGGACTACTGAGTTGTCCCCATCCCAGAACCTGTGTGGCAGGAGGAGGGGAAGGAGGAAGGGGCCTGGCCCCAGAACACCTACCACTTGGGATTGGAAGGGGAGTCAATGCTGCAGGGCCAGCCAATACCCACTTCCTTTCGAACAAGAGACCAGCCTGCTGGCGGCGGGACCACCTGTCCTCCCCTCTGGTAAGGAGAACGACCCCCTGGGCATGCACCCTGGGGCCGGAGGGGGCGAAGGTACTTCCAGACCAGGAGTTCCCGGTAACCCCCGCCCCCTCCCCCACGCCCCATGAGACTGGCGGTACTATCACCCCCGTTTCACAGAAATGAAGGCCCACGTGTCTCCTGGGGTAAGTGGCAGAGCTGAAATTCAAACCAAATTCACTGGATTTCCTGAGGGGACTTGGGGAGCATGTATGTGGGAGTGGGAGCCTGACCTCCGAAAAGAACTAAGCTCTAAGCTATCGTCCCATCTCCCCTCCCAAGTCCCTGGCTGGTTGCCAACAACTGCACACCTCCCTGGGGTCCAGCGAGCCTGGGGTTAAGCCCTGGGCCTGGAGCAGGCCCTGGGAAGGGCTTCTGGGAGACCCATTGTTCTGGTATCACATTCCTGCAAAATACCTGGAAATGGGGTCTGGGACTGGCAGCATCGGGGGCAGCGGGAGGCAGAGAGAGAGGGGCAGGCCCTGGCCAGCCAGAAAGGGAAGCAGAGCCCACACCATCCACCCTGCGGTCCCTTTCTGGGGAGTCCATCACTCCTTTGGGCAAGATGGGGTTTAAAGACCCCCCCCACCAGCCCAGAACCCACGACCAGGGCCCTCAGACAGTGAATCATGGGGGGCAAAGGGACCTGTGTTCACCTCTGGTTGAAAAGCATCTGAACCTCTCCATTCCTTTATTCTAAATGGGGTTCATCATGCCTGACTTACTAGGTTGTAGGTAGGTTAGGGGTAAACTAGGAAGTTACAAGACACAAGGGAGGCCGATGGACACACTGCGTTACCGACATCATCACAGTGGTCTCTGGGTGCAGGTTGGGGCGGGGAATGGGGTGGGGGGGGGGGTCTCAGGGCCCACTGGCTAAGGGAGGAAGCCGAGGCCAGGCTGCCAGGTGGCAGGGCTCCCTTGCTGCACGTCCCCGGAGAGGAGAGCGTAATTATTTAACGGCTGGGCCAGCCTTAGTCAGCCTGGTCTCTCTCTCAAGGAGCCGGTGAGCCAGCCTGCATCATCCATCTCTGTCACGTCCCACCCTAACCGCGGGCTCAGGGTCCACGCTGCTGCAAAGGGCGAGGATGACAGAGTAGAACTGGCAGGGAGGCGGGGGAGCATGATGCGAATCCTGCTGTGGCAACAAGCCCGGTTCCCACGACGAGGCTCCGTAGTCAAGAGAGGGATCCCACGCTCCATTTCCACGAGCCTCCAGGAGCCTCCAGGAGCGCGAGCTGGCAGCCCAGGGCTCTCGCTGATGCTGGAAGGCTGGTGGGGGAGCCCGAGCCGCTGGGCAGAGACACGTCGTCGGCTGAGGCCACCGGCCGAGTCTGCCCCAGGGCCAGACTCTGGGGCTCAGTTTCCTCATCTGAAAAGAGGGGAGTGCGGTCCCTAGGGCCCCTCCTGGCTGTGGCAGTCACGGTCTGGCTTCTGGCTTCCGAGCTGCTTTGTCTCCAGGTCCTGCCACTAGTTCTCCTGCTTTGAAGGTGCTGGTCTCCAGAAAGGCAGAGGAAAGCCCAAGCTCCCATTACAAATAAGTATCTGCAAAGCTTCCTAAACAGAAAGTAAACATCGCCTGCTGTGCTGCATTGGGGGAAGGGGTGGGGGCAGAGGGCCCAGGGGACACATCCCTGGGGGGCCTTGACCTGGGGTCTGAAGCTGCTGCTGTGTGCAGGGGGGACAGGGTCTCGGAGGTCACTGAGTGGTTTCCCCCTGTCCCTGCTGTCACTCACAAAGGGCAGACAGAGCACATGGAGAATTCCTGTCCTTCCCAGTGACCCTGTCCGGACCCTCAGAGGCGGCTGATGCTTCAGGATCCCACGGGGCCAAGGTCACTGGGAGAGCCTGGTTCCAGATTCCCTGCAGCCAGAGCTCTTGTGAGGAGGCAGTGGACACATCCTTCTCTCCTCCCCCCCTCCTCCCCTACCCCCACCCCCCTAGCTGCTCAGGAACTCAGAGGAGGAGGAGGGGAGGAGGGACGTTTCCTTGAAGAGATGCTGCACCATTTGGAGTCAACTTTTTCAGAAGCAAATGCCTTCTGGAGTGTTGGAGGAGGCAGGCAGAAGGGTCCCTATACTTTTCCCAAGATGCTGAGGGGCCAGAACCACCGTCCAGGGCTGACATCTCCCCCCGGGGTGGGGGGGGAGGGGGGCTCTGGCTTAGTGATTAAAAGAGGAGGTCACCACTAAAGAGGTCTGTGCTTATCACTCCTGGGCTGCATGGCCTTGGGCCGGTGACACCACCTCTCTGAGCCTCAGTTTCCTCATCTGTTAAACAGACCTCTCCCCAGGGGGAAAAATACACACCAAACACCTAGAAAAGTTACAGTCCCTGTTTCATAGTGAATGCTCAACAATAATGTTGCTGCTGCTATTTTCAGACCAGGAGACTCGGTTCCTTGCTTCAGATTTCCCCTCGCCCCGTCTTCAGGCCAGGCACGCTACAGGGACTTCACCGTCATTAACTACAGACGGGGGGCACTAAAAGGGGGGTGGCCATGGGAAGGAGATGGGAAGAGAGAGAACTCGGGGTCAGCAGCAAGATGCTGCCCTGCGTGCACTGACAACAGGTGGGCAGGGAGCTGACAACAGGTTGCAGAGACAGGGAGCCCCTTGGGTACTAAGGCCGGGGGGCTCCCCTCCATGTCACAGGCACTTGGCCAGGTCTGGCCCCGGGCGGGGCACAGCCAGTGCTGCGGACGAACGGTTGAGATGCAGGGTGAAGGAAAAGCATGGTGGGCCCAGAGGCAGAATACCAGGTGCCCCGCGTGCAGCTGTGTCTGCCCTGCAGCTGCAGCTCCTGGACTGCATGTCCTGGCACGACTTTTGTGCTGTTTCGGGGCAGCACTTCACTCCTCTGAGAAAGGGCAGGCTCCATCCCCTCTCTCAGGCAGCCTTGCCTCCTATCTCTCCCCCACGGCCACACTGGCTCCTCAGATACAGCCGGCACATTCCAGCCTCAGAACCTTGGCACGGGCTGCTCTCCGCGGGATCTTTCCTTCCCAAAGATACCCCCCAGCTCACTCCCTCAAAGCCTTACCTCAAAAGTCACCTCCTCAGGGGGGCCTCCCTGACCACCCTCTATTTAAAGGAACAATCCCATCCCTGGCCCAACGCTCAACTTCCCCCCTGCACCTCCCAACACACTATTGAAGCTGCTGGTTGATGTTGTTAGTTATTTGCCCTTTAAGTGTCAGTTGTGGGAAGGCAGGAATCTTCATTTTTGTTCCCAGCTATCTCCCAGGGCCGGCGCTTTGTTCATTAAATCACTGCTGGTGTACACGTTTTAACGTTCCATGAGTGAAAGCACAGAGCAGTCCAGGGATGTGTGGGATGTAATTGCGCTGCGAAGATATGGGGATCGCTATCATGAGATCTTGGGGGAGGGGAAGCAGCTGAGCTTGGGCTGGGAGAAACTGCAGAGGGGGGGCCCTAAGAACAGCGGGGGTCACACCTCCCCCCCCCTGCTCCTGCAGAGAACTGACTTGAGCAGTGGATCCCAGCTGGTGTTGACATCCAGATCTGGGTGAAGGGCTTTGGGCCCAGCCCTCCACTCTGAATTTGGAAGGACTAATGAAGCTGACAGCATGCAGTCTGAAAGGGAGAAGCCAGAGCAGCTGGCTTCCGGGATATTGGGGGCAGAGGGTACCTCAGGGACCCATTACTCAGACGGGATCACAGAGGCCTGGAGAAGACCCAGTACCTTCTCTGGTAATAATAACTCCGCAAGAAAAATCTTCCTCCTGGTCTGGTCTGAGCGTGGAGCTTCGGGTAAGGCATGGATAGTGCTTCCCCCATCTCTCCCACAACCACCTCCCCCTACCCCCAGTGTCCCTGGGATTTGAAGGCTGCAGGATGACAGAGTTGTGGATCGCCCCACCCCCTCCTCCACAGGCCTCCAGGGGCGACGGTCCAAGAGGCCACGGAGTTGGGGTGAGCATTCCTGCAGCCCCGGGGCCTCCATCCCGCTAGCCAGCCCCATCAGGAAAAGTTTGTCTGAAGGAAATCAACCAGGAAGTGCGCAGCCAGCGGTGGGGCTGGGGCGGTGGAGCGGGGAGGCCGCCTTGGCTTCGGGGGAACCTCGGACTTTGCGGCCTCCGCCACGCTCCTGCCCCCGCCCCCGCCCCCAGCGCTCCGATCCGATCGAGAAATACGCTTCCCTGGGGCTGCAGGGAGGCGGGCGGCGGGAACCCGCACTGGTTGGGGGCGCGGAGAGTGGAGTGAGGGGACCCAAAGCAAAAGCCAGGCTCCGCTAGACGCGCTGGGGGTGGGCGCGGCGTCCCAGGCGGTTCCTCGCCAGACCCGCAGCACAGGTGCGAGCTTTTTGCCGACAGCCGGGGGGTCCGGGGGGGGGGGGGCGGCGGCGGCCATCCAGCGCCAAGCCCAAGGCCCCACACTGCCCCCTTCCAGCTGAGCGCGCGACTCCGGGGCGAGTGGGGGCGTTGTCTCCACCTGTGCCTGCTCTACCCGCCCCCCATATAACGGGCTGAGGCAGGGGTTCAGTTTCTGCCAGATTCCCCCCCCCCCCAAAAAAAACAGTCTGGAGACTGGGATCGTGTACCGCCTTGCTCTTCGCTCCCTCCAATGTGTCCTTTATCTCCCAGCTCCAGCCAGTCACCCACTTTCCAAGAGCTCCGGGCTGTGGGCGCCCCCGGGTCCTCCGGTCCGGGATCCCGGCCCCCACGGCCTCCCGAACCAGAACATAGCGCCAGACTTGTGGGCTGCGGGAACTCCGCCACCTCCTTTCGGGGGCCCGGCCGAGGCGAGGAGGGGAGGAGGGGGATTTGCAAGTTTTTGCCGCGCACTCCCCGGACCGGGAACAATGGCAGGTTGGGGAGGGGGGCAGCGATGGCGAGGTATGGGACAGAGTCTGACTCCAACCAGAGAAAATTTGCTTTTCTGCTCCGTTTCCCTCTTGCTCCGAAGCAAGAGCGAGAGCCCGGGACGGGGAGGCTGCGGGCGAAATAAACAGTCCGAGAGAGAAAACAGCGCAGGGACAAAGCCGGGGAGAGGGAAACCGAATCGGAGGGAAGGGCAGCGAGGCGAGAGCGCAACGGGAAGGAACAGATGGCTGTGGGGTGGCGCCTTGGAGAGCCAGGGAGAGGATCCCTGGGGTCCCGGCCCAATCCGCCGGTGCCTAGAGGTCCTGGGGCGCCCCGCTCACTGTCCCCAGAGGTCCCCGCGACCGCAGGAGCGCCGCTGAGCTGCGCAGGCACCGGCCGGCGAGACGGGGCAAGTGCGAGGCTCCGAGCGGCGGTGGGGAGCAGAACTTACGTTGCTAGCGCACGCCGGGGCCGGCTTCGCGGAGCTGGCGTGCAGGGGGACCGCGGGCGCTCACATCACGCCGCCGCGCCGGGCAGCGCAGGGCAGGGCCGGGCCGGACTGCGAGCGGCACCCAGCGCGGCCGGGGTCTGCCGGAGCCTGGAGGCCCGCGCTGGTCCCTCCTCTCGGTGCCGCGCTGAAGCCAATGGCGCGCCGTCCCCTCCCACGCGCCGGGCTGCCTCGCCCCCAGGGTGGCCGCCGGGGCGGGCGGGAGAACGAGGTGCGGGGGGGGGGGGTAAGGGGGGGGACACTGGGTTCCGGGCTCCCCAGCGGAGGCTTTCCTGGAAAACGCCGCCCGGGGGCGCGCTCATGCCCGGGGAGAAGACGCTTGGGAATCAAAAAAAAAACCCAAAAAACAAAAAAACAAAAACAAAAACAAAAAAAAACCACAGAGGCCCCGCGCCGCCCAGGATGACTTTGTTGGCAAGTTATGAAGACAGCGTCCTTGTTGTGAGACCGTCAACAACCCCATAGGTCGGCAAAGCACACTGTCTTAAATATCCCTGGGGCACTCCCTGGAGCCTGGGCCAGTGTCTAAAACGGAAAGGACCGCTGGGCTGGTAGGCATCGAGTGTGTAGTAGCACAGTTATAAGGGTCACACTGTCTGCCAGCCCATCAGTGCCACCACTGAGCTCAAGGTATTATGGGTAATCAACGCATTGGATTCTCACAACCAACTATGAGATCCAGATGTTCAATCCCATTTTACAGATGGCTGTCATTCATGTTTGATTTTACTTAGCCTTCTGGCTTCCAGCCTAGGCCCAATCTTCTCTCCCCTCCCCCCCCTCGCATCCCTCCCCTCCCCCCCTCGCATCCCTCCCCTCCCCCCCTCGCATCCCTCCCCTTGGTGTGACTTTACCAAATAACATGATAACCCCCCCACACACACACACACACACACAAATGGTCATGACTAAGATCTTATCTGGGGCTCCCAGACTTGTGGAGGGGGTAGGGATGCTCAGTTGTCAGACTGTAAGGGTGTGAAATGGGGTTTGGGGGCTCTGGAGGCTCTTTGGGAGCCTTTCAAGCCTAAAGAACCAGGCTCCTATAAACAACACCCTCCCCCCTCCCCCCCCCCCCCCCCCCCCCAGATTCTGCTCTCATTTCAACCCTCTATGACCAGCCGGGTGCTCAACCTTCTCCCAACATCCTGCCTGCACCCTCCTTCTTAGAAAACAGCCTGTCTCTCTTCATCTTGTCTGATGGTTACAAATGGGGGGGAGGGGTGGAGAAGAGGGGGGCGGAGGGGCGAGGGAAGAGAGGAAGGCAAGGTTGATGACATGCTCCATTTCACAAGACAAGTAAATGGGGCAGAGAGAGGTGAGCGGTGGTGCCCCAGGCATCTAGGGAGCTGGGCATTTTGACTCCAGGTCTGAGTTCTTTCTGCACTAGTTCCTTAAAGGTTAATCACATGCGCTCTGGAACCAGACTGCCAGGTTCAAATCCACGCCCAGCCTTTTGGTGGCGGAGGCTCTAGGCACACACAGACAGCAGCGGTAAACGACATTAATTACAGGCAAAGTGCTTGGGGGGCCAGAGTAGAAGGAAGAGACTGTTCATCATCACCACCGTCACCTCCAGCATCCACTTTCCTTAAAGCTCCCATAGACGCTCTTGTTCTCTTCCTTCCCACACGTTTCTAAAGTGATGTGCATCCAGTTCGGGAACATTCCTTAGGCAGCCATTCTGCCCTTAACTTTTCCGAGTTGCCTTGTCTTTTCATTGAGCATTAAAAGGTTCACCTCGCTGGGCTATTGTGTGGATTAAAACTGGCATTCATCAAGTGCAGCCAAATCTAAGCAAGAATAGGTTCTCAGTGCCTGGTAACAATGAGCTGTCATGATGATGCAGGAGAAGGAACTGAGGTGATGAGAAGGGATTTAAGGCCCTGTCTCTGCTCCTGACTAGCTATGTGGCCCTCTGCTGCACTTGCAACATGGAAGTATCAAAACACCTGCCTCTCAGAGCTTGGGAGAGTCAAGTGAGGCAATTAGATGAAAAACGGTTTGTAAGCTGGAAAGGCTGATTCCTGTGATTCTCATTATTATTGTGATTCTCATTATTATGAAATCTTTCCCTCAAAAGGGAGATAAAAGAGGGATGGAGCTAGGAAGGCCAGCTGGGAGAGGGCCACTTTCCCCCACCGGGGAGCAACGGGGCTTCCCTCTGTCCTGCAGGGGCAGGGGCAGGCACACTTTTGTACCCAGGTGTGAGTGAGTGAGCCGGTGTGTCTGTGTGGGCCTGTGCAGGTGGGTGCTGGAGATGGCATGGGCACAAGGAATGTCCTTGTCTGCACCGGAAATCACTTGTGGATTGTGAATTGCCCCAGGAAGGATACAAATGCAATCAGATTTTAAAGATGCTGGTTTGCACAGCTGGTGTGGCTCAGTGGTTAAGCATCGACCAAGGAGCTCATGGTTGGATTCTGGTCAGAGCACATGCCCAGGTTGCAGGCTCCATCCCCAGTGTGGGGCATGCAGGAGGTAGCTAAACACTGGTTCTTTCTCATCATTGATGTTTCTATCTCTCTCCCTATCCCTTCCTTTCTGAAGTCAATAAAAATATATCTAAAAAACAATCAAACAAACAAACAAAAAGATGCAGGCTTTGGGCCTAGTTTCAGAACCTAGGCAGTGGAGGGAGAGAGGTGAGGGGGAGGGGCTGGACCTGGTCTTAGGGACAGGGCCTGGGGAGAGGTCTCAGCAGTGATGCCCTCCATAGGGATGGGGGAGGGGGACGCACATGCTGAATGAGGATGCTGGCAAAGGTCCTTGTGATTGAGCCCAGAGGTTTTTGGAACTGATGGACCTGGGTTCATATCCTAGTTATGGGACCATGGGCCTGTGCTTTCATTTCTCTGAGCCTCAGTTTTCTGCTCTGTGAAATGGAGATATGAGCCCTACCTCTTAGGGCTTACTGGGAGTTTAACAGCGTGGATGCATATAGAGAAAGGAATGGGCACATGGTAAATTATTGTTGCTGGTATTATTAACTAGTAGCCTTGAGCACAATTCATGAACCGGTAGCTCTCCGCCCACTGCCCCACCCTCCTGTAGCTTCTCCACCCCCTCACCCCTTCTCCTCTTCCCCCTCTAAGCTTGCTGCCCTGCCCTCTCCTGTAGCTCCCCATCCCACCCTCCTGCAGATCGGTGATCTGGTTGTTACAGGGCTGGCTCAACCTGTAACATAATTAGCATATTCCTCTCTTATACAGGAGGATAGGCAGCCAGAGGAGGAGGGAGGGAGAGGGCCTCAGGGGTGCTGGTGCTTTATAAACTGTAAAAGGTAGCTCTGGGGTTGTCAGGCCTGGGTGGGTGAAGCTGCCACTAGGAGCACCATTCTGGCCAGGACGAAAAGGCCACTGTCCCAAGGAATGAGGCAGAGGGGCCAGACACTCGTCATTCCCACCCGTTCCTCTTCCTGGTTCCCTTCACTTCCTCTAGAGCTTCTTTCCTTGGGAGCCTGCCTGGAAAGACCTCTGGGGCTTTCCTCTCCACCCCGGTGGTCCCTCGCTGAGCAAAGCCTTGGGGCCTGGGAGAAGCAGCTGGGGGCTCAGGAACTCCGAGACAGGCCTCCCCTGCCAGGCTGCTCCCCCTCCCTCGAATCCCTCCCTGGCTGCTCCTGCTATGGAATGCCAAGCAGCTCCTCACCTGCGGGACAGAAGCAGGATGGGGTCCAGCCTTTCCCAAAGGAAGGATGTGACAACAGCTGGAGCCAGAGGGCCACCGTAAGTCCTTTTCCGCATCCAGCAGAGTAACACTTAAGGGGACAGGTGAGAGCAAGACTTGGGAGCTGGACCTTCTGGGATGTAGGGCCAAAGCCCTAGTCCTCCCAAACTTCCTCTGTGGCCTCAGGCAAGTTTCTCAGCCTCTCTGAGCCTCCGTTTCTTCATCTGTCCAAACGGAAAGAGGGAGATTGTGATGACTCACGGGGTACTTGGAGGATTAAGTGAGACTCTACCTGTAAGTCCAGAGCCAAGGGCCTGGCTCACCATAAAAGCTCAATCATTGTTCACTGATGCAGTGAATGAACGTGGAGTGCAAACGGCCGTGGGTGGGGTGGCGGGGGGTGCACGTGGCTCTCTGCAGGAACACCAGCCTCCACCAGCTTGTGGGTGGGGGACATGTCTGAGGACCTTGAACCCCAGGCCCAGGACACCTGTGGCTCTGTGCTGCTGTGAAGGGGACAGCTCCCACCACTCAGACAGGGTGGAGCATGGATTATTCCTTGTGGGCACAGTTGACCCTTCTGCCAGAAAAACAAGAGCCTCGGGCTGGGTCCAGATTCAAAGTGCTGAGCGTCCCCCGTGCCAACAGATTCTAATTCATAAAATCGCCCTGGAGCAGCGGTTCTCCATGTGCGCTCACAGGCCTGCCTTAGAACTGCTTCACACCAGGGATCGGAACCTGCAGGGGTACAGGGGTGGGGGGCGTGTGGGGGGGGGGGGGCGTGGGCTGGGGGGGCTGGGCAGCAGCCTGCATTTCTCTGAGCCCTTCCTTCAGAGGTTCTGATGGGAGCCGGGGTTTGAGAACCACACAGAGTTCGTGAAGCAGATAGGGATTATCTTGTAAAAGGACACTAAACACGTTAGTTTGCCCGTTCTCCCGGGGAGGGGGATGAGTGTCCCTGGGGAATGTGCTCTGACTGGTGCAAGGTTGATGCTCCAACAAGCTGAGCAGAAAGGGCAGGAGTATTTTTGGGTTTTGCCATCTCAAGATCAGACTGCGGACTGGGTGGGGGCGAGGAGGGCCCAGTGCTGAGGGGCCAGCTTCCTTCCTCCCTCCCCAGGGAGGAGGCCAGGAGAGGAGGCCGGTGTCTCTGTTGACGATTCCCTCAGAGGTACCCCAATCCAAATCTACATAAATAAAGCCTAGCCTGGCACTGTGAGCGATCGGTTTATTAATGCCGGGGCGCCGCTGCAGAGGCGGATTGCAATAACAAAGGCGGCTCCCAGCGCGAGGTACCCAGGCTTCATTACGTAATTGCTCCGAAGAGCAGCGGAGGGCCGGGGTGCCAGAGGCCCTGGACGCACTTGGCCTCGAGCTAAGGGAACTCCTCCTGGGCACTGGGGCTCCTGGCACTGACTGCGGCGGGTGGAGGGAGCACTTGCCCGGGGCTCCTCACTCCCTGCACCCCCCCCCCCCCCGCTCTCCTCCCATGCCCAGAAGCACAGGAGCCCCCAGCGGTACGAGTCCCTGAGGCCTCAGGCTGAGCTCCCCCTCCTCTTCCATTCACCACCTCCCCTCCTTGCCAGACCCTCACTCTGATTTGGGGGAGAGTGAAAAAAAAAGACCAACACACTGGGCAACTTGTGGGTGCAGGAAAGGTGGCTTGTGTATCAAACTCCTGGCAGCCTCGCTGAGGTGCCCGCTTTACAGGCAGGCAGGCAGGGACCCGAGGCCCAGAAAGGTGTGGGTCCACACACTAGGCATTCCAGTCCCTGAAATTGTGGGGTCCAAAGCCCATGCTTTTGACCTCGGACCCCCAGGGGGCTTTATAACCACCATGGATCAGTTGCTGCGTCAGTTTCCCCATTGGGGCTCAGAGTGACAGGATGGAAAATACTCTGTGCCTCTCTGCACTAGGGGCCTGGGGGAGGGGTCTGGCACAGGGGGGCTCTGCAGCTGGGACACTGGTGTCAAAGAACAGCCACGGCTGTTTGTGTTGGGGGAGGGGGAGAGTCAGCACACCAGGCCCTGTCCCACAGTCCCCACCATGCCTAGGCTCTGAGAACCAACCCCTGCATATCCCAAACACTCCAGTACACCAGTCCTCAGGCTTTAGCCCAGGAATGCTCTGTGTTGGGAATGCCCTTCTCCCATCCACAGGCTGTCTCATTTCTGAGATGTCTTTCCAGCATTCTCCGTGCCTCCCCCCTACCACACACACACACACACACACACACACACACACACCCCAGAAAGCCTTCAAATCTGTGTCCTCCAGCCCTGGGAGCACCTGGTGACAGCACCTGACACCCTGCATTAGGAGAGCCCATGTTATGTCTGCCTCCATTATGTGGCGCAGTGTCTGACTCATCTTCCCGAAGCTGCCCCACTGCTTAGCACAAGGCCTGGCACACAGTAGGCCTCTTCTAGCACTGGGTGGAACCCTCAGATAGATTTCATGCCTGGTGACAAGCTTCAGACCCTGGCTTCTGAGCGCTACAGAGCTGCCTGCCACTGGCTCTGCCAAGTCCTAGTTGTGCAGCCTTGTTCATTTTTCTCTAATACATATGTTTTGTTTTTTGTTGTTGTTGTTATTATTTCAGAGAGGAAGGGAGAGGAAGAGATAGAAGCATCAATGATGAGAGTGACTCATTGATTGGCTGCCTCCTACACGCTCCACACTGGGGATGGAGCCTGCAACTCAGACACATGCCCTGACTGGGAATCAGATGGTGATCTCCTGGTCCATAGGTCAGTGTTCAGCCATTGAGCCACGCCTCCGGGCAGGCTTTGTTAATTTTTGTAGCCTCCCGGGGCCTCTGTCTCCCCATTTCTAAATGGGGAGGATGGCAAACCCATTCTCATATGCTAGTTAGTGTTTATTGAGCAGTTACTCAACCCTCGGCAACTATATGCTGCGTGACCCATGGACTCTGCAGGCCAACCCTGATGAGGCAGCTACTGTTACCTCCATTTTGCAGATGAGACACTCTTCCAATTCACCAGCTGATAAGAGACGGAGCCTGGATTCAAACCCTGGTCCCTCTGTCTCCTGTGTTTCCAACCTCCCTTTCACAGGATTATTATTATTTTTTAAGATTTTTATTGATGTTAGAGAGGAGGAGGAGGAAGAGGAGGAGGAGGAGGAGGAGGAGGAGGAGGAGGAGGAGGAGGAGAGAGGAGAGAGAGAGAGAGAGAGAGAGAGAGAGAGAAACATCAATGATGAGAGAGAATCATTGATCAGCTGTCTTCTGCACGCCCCACATTGGGGATGGAGCCCACAACCCAGGCATGTGACCGGGAATCAAACTGTGACTTCCTGGTTCATAGGTCAACACTCAACCACCGAGCTGGGCCAGGATTATTTTGACAATCAGATGTGAAGCAGTTAAGGACACATGGAAGACTCCCAGGACAGCTCTCCTTTGCCCTTCAGCCTCACCAGACCCCACATACCCTGGGGCATTCTGGGAGCCCTTCTTTGGAAGTGGAACTGAAGGAAGTGTTCTGGTTGCTGAGTATACATAAATTATTGTTTCCTATCCTTCTATTCAAGGAAGGGTACAGCGTGCACTTGCCAATCCAAGCACATGGAGCTGCACTTTCTGATTGCTAAAACTGCCAGTAAACGAAGCCCACTCTGCTGGCTGCCTCCACGGGGTCCTGGAGTCAGGAAGGACATCTGTCCCAGGCAGGCCTACAGAAAGAGCAGGTGTCGGCTGGCAGGGATGCTGCGGCAGGGAGAGAGCTCCTGTGAGTCTCCTCCAGGCTCTGCGGACCTCAGAGGACTCTTCACTTCTCTCAGCCTCAGTTTACACAGCTGAAAATGGGCCTTTAACCAGTGTCCTGCCCATTTCGAGAAGGGAGGAAAGTGGCTATAAAGGTGCTTTGTCCTCATGAACATTATTACTGTTATAATGTGGAGAGCAGGAAGAGTACCCAGTTCCATTTTGTCCCTTCTGTGCCCCTTCACCTCAGCTGCCCCTGTCTACCCTAGCATGCTACCTAACGCTAAGCCAAGCCACTGTCCTCTCTCATGGACTTGCTGTCTTCCCTCCTAAATGGTCCCCTAGCTCCGTGGTCAGCAAACTGCGGCTCACGAGCCGCATGCGGCTCTTTGGCCCCTTGAATGTGGCTCTTCCACAAAATACCCCGGCCTGTGCGAGTCTATTTTGAAGAAGTGGCGTTAGAAGTTTAAGTTTAAAAAATTGGGCTGTGTTGACTAATGAATTTTCTGACCCCTGGGCCAACCTCATAACCTAGCTCATAACTTTGCCTCCTCCAGGTCACTCTCCACCCAGCAGTCCAAGAGAGCTTTGACAAGGCTGATTAGAGATTATGAAATATGCCTTTCCCTGCTACTTAGAATAAAATCTAGAATAAATGGCCACCCTTGCCTGGCTGGCGTAGCTCAGTGGTTGAGCATCAACATCAACCTATGAACCAGGAGGTGAGGGCCCATGCCAGAGTTGCGAGCTTGATACCCAGTGGGGAAGGGGGGTGTGTGTTCAGGAGGCAGCTTATCAGTGTTTCTCTCTCATCATTGATCTCTCTCTCTCTCTCTCTCTCTCTCTCTCTCTCTCTCTCCCCCTCTTTCTCTCTCCCTTGCCCTCTGAAATCAATATAAACATATCTATATTTAACGTTACCGTAGCCAGCATAGCCCTGCATTCTCGGGCCCCTTCTGCTTAGTCCTTTCTTCCCAGCCACACCCCGTCTGCCTTCCTAGTTCCAGCCACTGAACTTGTTTTCACCTTGGGCCCCTGGCACATGCTGTTTCCTCCGCCTGGAATGCTCTCCCTCGGGCCTTCACAGCCTCTCTCTGGCTGTTGATGTCAACTGAAAGGTCACCTTGGAGAGCCTTTCCAGACCACACATCACAGTAGACCCCTGTCATTCACCTGCTTCACCCTGCCTCCCTGCCCTTATATAGCATGTGTCAGTCACCTTCAAAGATTTCCTTTACTAGTATGTGTCGAATTTTCCTGTTTACCTGCCTCTTTTGGAATATAACCTTCTTGAAGATACAAACCTCCTTGTTCTCACACACCATTGTATCCCCAGCACCTTACTCTACACATATTGCAGGGGAGGAGGGGATAATTACTACTAATGGAGGACAGTGTCGAGCAGAGCCCCAGGGCTTACTATGGGAGGATGGGCACAGGATGTGGCCTGTGAGGTAGTAACTACAGCTCCAGTGTAAAAGCCATCACAGCTCTTCACTTCATCTGGCAAGATTTTAAACCGTTCCAACTCGAAGGAATGAAGGAATAAAAGCCTGCCTGTGCACGTATGTGCGCGCAGGAAACCAGTGATGGCTGGAACCCATTGTTGCATCAGAGAAGCTGATGAAGACACACATCTAGCAGATGCTACTCCCAGTTGCCCTCTGGCGCATCCCTCCATCCTGCATCTGGGCCGTCCGCTGGGGCCCTACCGCGGCCTTCAGCTGCCAGCACTGCCTCATGCTTCTCAGACCTCAGCTCACTCACTCTGCACACCTTTCCTGACCCCAATCTGCACCCCTCCTACCCTCGCCCAAGAGTGGGTGCCACAGACTCCCAAGCGACCCCAGCAGCTCAGTCGTGGATTTGACAGCTAGGTCCTGAGTCTGTTCCCTGCTGTATCTTGTGCCTAGCACAGTGCAGGCGCCTGGTAGATGTCTGAGGAGTGTGGGGAAGTGTGGGGAAGTGTGGGGATGTGGGGAGACAGCGAGAGCTGCCCCCTCCTACACTCACACAGCTCCGGACCCAAGCATAAGAAGCCTAATCAGAACCTCCCCGTGGGTGCATCTACCCTCGGAATTACCCCCATTCGCCTCCTGTCACCTCTGCCCCCACTCCTACTTTCCCCGCCCTCACCAAGGTCCAGAGCAGCCCCAGAGATGGTAAGAAACCCCAGCCATCCTGGCCTCTGTCCTTTGCCTAGCCCCTTCTCTTCTTCCTTCTCCTTCTGCTTTGTTTTATACTCAGTCCTTTCCCAGCCAGGTGAATGCGAACTGAAAAGCAAAGGGAGAGAAAAGAGGCCCACACAGCAGAGTCAACAGTGAAAAAGAACCAATTTAAGGAGTAATCACGGCCGTACTGATTGTCGAAGTGCTGAGTCACTGCAGAAATCAGGCTGGGGCCCTGGCTCTCCCAGGCTCCCCGAGGTGTGTCGCAGGGGGTGCTTCATGCCCAGGCCCTCCGTGTCTTTGTCTGTAAAAAGGAGGGAATAATACCAGCCCAAGGGAGCTGGCAAAGTGTCACCTTAACCCCCTGGTTCTCCCTGGGGCTGCCATCAGAGGTTAAGGCAGCAGCACAGTACACAGCCTGAGCCATGTTTTTCCTGCGGGGGGAGGGGGAAGGATGGGGGGACAGTGGGAGGAATGGAGTGGGGTGGCAGTGGGGGTTACTCAGAGAGCTCACAGGTTAGGGATCATGGGAAAGGCTTTATAGAATTGGTGACATTTAACTGAGCGGGATGGGGGGCGGGGCAGTGAATAGGAGCTATGGAAAGTGAGGGAGTGAGAGAAAGTCAGCCTTGGAAGGAGCCAGAGAAGTCAGTCATCTGGTCCCACACTCCTGTTTTACAGATGGGGAAACTGAGGCCAAAGAGGAATTGCTCAAAACCCCCAGCCATTAGTGGCAGAGCCTGAATGAGAACACAGGTGCCCTGATTGCGTTCCAGGGCTCTTTCTTCTGATGTCAAACTAGTTCATAGTGACAGTAAGAACAGTGTCTCTATGCTAAACTCTCTTTCTCTCTGTGTGTGTGTGTGTGTGTACGTGCTGTTTCCTTTAAACTCTGGATAATGCTGTTAGGCCAGATTAGAATATTGGCTCTGTTTTACCTTAGTGAGATTCAGAGAGGTTAACTGACTTATTCAAGGGCACACAGCACAGCTTTCTTAGCCCTGAAGTCCCTCCCAGCTTCTCCATTCTCCAGCACCATCTCGCACCAGTGGACTATGTGGAGAGAGCAGCTCTGGGCTGCGTCTTGAGGGGCGCTTCCTCTGAGGCATGGGGAGGGAGCCTGGCCTTGCCACAGCCCCCGCAGGAAGGGGAGCAGATGATCAGGCAGAGGCATGCATTTCAAGTCCCCATCCACCAGAGTCTGCCTGCCAGGGCCTTCTGAGATGCAGGTACCCCTGGCGGGTGCATCCCAGTTGCTAGGAAAGAAAACTGGGTGGAAATGAGGGAGTTGGGGAGGGACTAGGTCAGGGATGAGAGGGCAGCTCTCCATGGACAGCCAGCCCCTCACTGGCTGGGGTACCTGAGACAGTGAACTTGAGGAAGTGGGGGTATTGCTCAGGTACCACATAGCAGGCCACCAGAATAAAAGAAAAAGAAAGAAAAAAGAAAAGAAAAGAAAGAAAGAAAGAAAGAAAGAAAGAAGGAAGGAAGGAAGGAAGGAAGGAAGGAAGGAGGTGGTCATAAGGAATTTAATGTCAAAAACCTCATCAAACATCGAAGTGCTATTGCCATCCTGGGGTTTCCTTACACTCATTTTAGGGTTTAGTGCTGTTTTGCTCAGGAGTGCACTGGGCGAATGGAGACCCCATCTTCTTTGCAGGCCTTGGGGCCTCAGAGTGTTTTAACTGAGAGAGGGGAGAGGGAAGGGCAGTGGGAGTGTGTATGGGCCATCCCTGCTCTCCCCTGGGACCTGGCAGAGGACTGTTGCCCAAAAGCCATTAACTAGGAAGCCAGGCCTGGCATTGGCAGGATGTGGCTGTGTGAAATCTACTTTGTGAAATGGTGCCTTTTGGGGCTTCAATATCTTCACTCTTGAAAAGGGGATGATGGCTCTGGTCCTGCCCCTGAACCAGGCGTTCCACTGCCATCTGGGCTAGAAAGAACCAGAGACCACAGGCAGGTGGCAGTGCCTGTGAGACCTTCTGGAAATCACCTGCCGAGTTCATCAAGAACGCAGATTAATAGGGCCCTTTGCAGACCTCAGGCCTCCTGGGTCAGACTCTGTGGGGCCGGGGCCCAGGGAGAGGCATTCCTACCTTGCCACCTGCAGTGTCCCTGATGCTCCTGCCGTCTGCGGGGCAGTGGACTCTCGAACACTCAGTCCCAGGCTGGCTGGTCCTCTGAGGAGCTGTGCGGGCTTAGGTGGACGCTGGTGCCTCCTGTGTGGACCCAGAGGCCAGGCCTGGTGGTATCTGAGGTTGAGGCCAGCAGGGGTAGGGCTGGCTGGGCAGTGGGGTGGTAGGTGGAACCCCAGGCCTGGCAACAGATGCCCAATGAGGCAGAGGCCCAGGGCCTGGAATCTGGGGCTGAGCACTTCCGCCAGAGGAGGGCAGACCCCGCCGCCCCCAAGTGCAGCTGGGCCTCAGGGCTCCTGAGCTCTGTGGAGAGGTGGCGGGTGGGCCATCTGCTCAGGCCTGGCCCTGGAAGGGGGGCCGACACAGGCACAGCGCTGAATGGCCTCTCTGTTGGGATCCAGCTTGAAGAACAGATGGCCTGGGGGCTGCTGGTGGGTGACGGGGGCAGGCAGAGGCCAGGCCTGCCTCCTTCCCCTGCCAAGTCACAAAGTCCTCTCTTCCTGGGAGAGGAGGCCCCATGAGCCACTCATGGCAACAGTAGTCAGGCAGCAGCGGTTGAAGCGGGATTAGCAGGCCCAGCAGCAAAGCTGCCAGCAGCCTGAGAATCCGAGTGGCACCTCCTGAGACTCTGAGTGGTACCTCTGTCCTCAGCAAGAGCAAGGAGGTGGCCCAGTGCAGGAGGGGGGCTCTCCCACACATCAGGCCCAGGAGAGCTCAGAGCTTATTGGTCTAGCCCTCTCCTACCAGTTTCACCGATGGGGAAACTGTGGCCTGGGAAGGGGCCACATCACGCAACAAGCCAGCGGCACAGCTGGGACAGGAACCCAGGTGTCCTGATTCGTGGTTTGAAGCTCTTCCTACCACACCCATTTCCCTCCAACAGCCTCCTTCCTCCTCGCTCCTCCCTCCCCTGCAGTTGGGCCCCAGACTGCCCCCCACCTTTGGGAACATTCCAGCCCATCCTGGGAGCCTACCATCAGTCCACCATTTGTTCATTCTTGTGGGTTGTCAAGGCCAATCCTTTCATGATAGCTGAGACCCCAAGGGAGAAGGATGTTTAGAAATGGCCCCCAGCGCTTCCTACCCCAGCCATTCCCCTGAGCTTCTGTTTTCTTTAAAAAGCTATTTAAAAAGCTTCATTTTTTTTTTTTAAGACGTTCATTTTACCGAGGCTGTCAAGGAATCTGGTAGGACAAGGGTCCCTTTGGGTCCCTCTCTTGAAAGAAGATAGTTTCTCCTGTTTCCCTCCAGGTTTTCCCAGGGGATCAGCTTTCCTTTCCTTTCAGAGGCAAGCAATGAGCAAAGCTCGTTGGTGGATGGTGCTTGGTGGTTGGTGCCGGGGAACAGCCACACCTGTTGGCACCGGGGTGAGGTTGGTGATTGTCCCTCCCCCGGGTGTCAGCTTATCACGGCTGATCAAGGTCTGCAAATTGCCTCACAACTGCTGCTGGGCCTGGCCGGAAGGGGTCTGGGGAGTGGGGAGGTGGCTGCTTGTACAGGTGACACCTGGTATGAACCCAGGCTCCACCATTTCCTCCCTGTGTGAGCTTGGATCGGCATCTGAGCCTCGTCTGGGCCTCCTTGACCAGCCTGTGGGGACATCCGGGAGGGTCCCAAGATGGTCCCATGAGCACAAGCTCCAGTGTCCAGAGAGGGTGAAGTCAGCCTCAGCCCTGGCCCTTCATAGGCCCAGTCCAGGCGACAGCACTGCTGCCCCCAAGAGCCACCCAGTTCTCAGCAGGCCTCAGTTCTCTTAGTCAAGAGAATCCCGATTCTCCTTTTCACCTGTGTTCCTGGCGGTACCCTCTGTCCTGACTTTGCTGAGTGTATTTGTTTTTATTTTTATTTTTTAGAGAGAGGAAGGGTGAGAGAAACATAGATCAGCTGCCTCCAGCATGCCTCCTACTGGAGATCAAGCCCGCAACCCAGGCATGTGCCCTGACCAAAAATCAAACCTGTGACCTCTGGGTGCATGGGTTGAAGCTCAACCACTGCACCACACCAGCCGGGCGGTGTGTATCATTAGGTACATGCCTACCCTTCTCTAACACGCAAGGTTCTCAGCCCTCAAATGAGTAGAGTTGGGCACCTCACTCTTCATAGCTTCTTCCACCCAGGAAATCACCCCAGGCTTCTCTGAACCCCTGAGATAGGGCCTCCCTGGTATAAGGAAAGCTGGAGAGGTTCGAGGCCGGGGTGGGGGGGAGTTCCCCATATCCAGTAGCTTCTAGCTGTGGCCAAGAGACAAGCCCAATCCAGGAAAGCATTTGTTGATGCTCTAAAACCTGACTCATTCATTTCATTATGTATTTATTTATTGGGAACCTCTATATCCACCCCCCCCCAAAAAAATCTGGATCCTGGCACACTGCAGTGAAAAAAGCAGACGTGCTTCGTCCCTGGTGCTCTCCAAACTTATCCTCTGATGGAGGAGACAGCAGAGTCTATAGATTTATACAGAGAACTTCTTGCCTTAAAGGTCATAAAGAAGCCTGGAGAGAGAGAGAGAGAATGGAGGGCAGGGGCAGGTGGTTAGTAATATCCTATACAATAAATAGGTAATATGCAAATTTACCATCACGCCAACACACAAGATGGCTGCTCCCATGTGGACACAAGATGGCCACCACAAGATGGCTGGCAGAGGAGGGCAGTTAGGGGCGACCAGGCCTGCAAGGGAGGACAATTAGGGGCGACCAGGCTGGCAGGGGAATGGTTAGAGGGTAATCAGGCAGGCTGGTGAGCAGTTGGGATCTAGCAGTCCTGGATTGTGAGAGGGATGTCCCAGATTGGAGAGGGTGCAGACTGGGCTTAGGGATAAACACACCTCGACCCTCTGTACAAATTTCATGCACCGGGCCTCTAGTTCTATAGATAAGAGGCTGACCCTGGCCTCTCTGAGGCATGAGACTTGGCCAAGGAGCTCCAAGAGGCCCTCATGGCAGATACAATGTAAGGCAGGAGGAGGGAGGGTTCAGGTGCAGAGGAAGTTTGAGAAGAAGCAAGACCCACAAAGAAGTTCTACTTTTTTTCAAGATCCATGGATGCAAGGGAGGGGCAGTGACTTGAACAAATCTACATTTTCCCCACAAGCTCCTGCTGCTACTGTTTTCGATAGAGATTGATCAGGAGGTGATGGGGAAGGTGAAGTGCTTGATGCGGGTCTCCTACGTGGAGTTATTTCTCTGGCCCCTGTGTCCCCTCAAAAAAGAAGAATTAAATGTTACTAGTATTTACAGGTGGACACCGATGTGCCCATTGGGTCTTGATGTGAGTTGTCACTCGGGGAAGGGCCACACAGAGAAGCTGGCAGCAGGACCCTCTTCCTTGCTGTTTGCATTTTGAAGAAGTTTTCTCTCTGTGTGAGATTAGTCTCCAGCAGATTTATAGAAAATAACACCCTTCAACTGATTCCTCACCAGATGGACAAAGGACGTAAAAAGAAAGGATGAAAACAAGTAAAAAAAAAACAATGAACAGAACACAGGCCCTCGAATCCAGAGCTGGGCACTGTGTGGGCCTTTCCTTCCTGCACAGGAAAAGGTAATAACAACATAATTGGCTCTAACAAGAAAGTGGTCCCCAAATTTCAAACATAAGTGAGAAGACAATTTGCAGTGCGTTTATATCCACTATTAATGCTAATGAGCCCAAACGTAAGTATAGATTTTTGCTTTGAGATGTTAGCTAATGATGGCAAAAAGCCATTCGCCATTATTAAAACCTTTGAAAAGGTTTGAAAAGACTGTTTTATTGGAATCTAATTTAATTTCCCATTAATTTCTGTGCGTGTTCCATAACATTCATGATGTGGGAGTGCGGTGGCACACCATTTCTGTTTATAAATGAATGCATGTGTTGGATATGTGTGATCAACCTTTTTGCTGGCTTAAGGGCATGAGCAAACTCGGAGGAGCACCCCAGGCTGTGACGTGAGGAGCCCAGGATTAGGCTGTGTGGGCTGGCTTCCTGCAGGAGGTGGCTGGCCAGGTGGTGCCCAGGCCCCGGTGCCCAGCCTATTGGGGATGGGGAGACTCTCTCCTGGGAATCCCCAGGCTCCTGTCAGCACCACGCCCTGCGTCCAGCTCATACCATGACAACGACGAGGACAAACACTTCTCCCAACCCAGGCTCTTGTCTGGGAGGCTTTTTTTTTTTTTTTAACTCCCCAAGTTCATTCCCTTAAAGGGTAAACGGCAGATCCTGGCAAGGCTTTCCGATTATTTATTCACCGGCCAGTAATAGAAGAGAACACACCTCCCGACTAGAGAGGGGTATTTCTGTGCCTGTGCATGAGGCCTGCCCCTGCCGGGGTTCCCTGCCAGCCACTTCCACAGAGGCCCAGTCCTCTGGCATGTCCTTTTTGGGCACGTCGTTCCTGGACATTTCTCTTTACAGCATCCTGGGAAGGGGCTGCAGTGCTAGCTGTGCACACTGACATCTCCTGTGCACCAGGCCTAGGCCCTGCCCTTCCCTAGTGTGATGGAGGCTCCCTCCCGCACAGCCCAACATTGGGCCCAGACGCCTCCCTGCCTTTCTCCTGGCTTTGGGGTTAAGATCCTCAGCAGGTGTTGTACTGCTGCCGTCTACCTCCCCTGCGCCACACCGTGCACGCAGGGTCCAACCGCCCCTGGGGGAAGATGTGTCTGTGGGACCGTCTGCTGCTGGGCCGAGCAAGGCCTCTAGCCCAAGCGGCTCAAAGTCCTCCGGCTGAAGGGTCAGGACACCAGGCTTTTTCCATCCGGTTCCTCCCAGCTCTCTGTTTCCCAAAAAGGTCTTCACAAACCCAGAGGTCCTTGGTTGCCCCAGGATGCCCTAAATTGGACCATCCGGCTGCCTGCCTCCCTCCCCGCCATAGATCCCGTTGCTATGATCCAGCCAGAGAACTCCCCAGAGCACGTTTGCACTCCTGTTCCCAGGCAGCTGTTTCCATGAGTTGGCATCACTGCGCATTTATTAATAAAATGAGCAAAGTCACCAAATGCTTCGGCAGCTCCTGACGTTTGCCAGAGGCTCGCTGTGTGCCCAGTGGCCCTGGAGAGGAAGTCTGTGGGAGCCAGTGGGGAGCGTGTCCCTGACGTCGGTGAGACCACCCAGAATCCACAAGGGCTGATGGGTCCCATGCCCCTGACTGTCTTGGCTCAGGGTGGCTTTGGGGAAAGGAAGCCAGGGTGGAGAGCCCCCCGCCCCACCCCCGCACTCTGCACAGACAGAGGGCCGGGCCAGAACCCCTCAGGCCGAGGGAGCAGTAGAGAGTGGGTCAGTGACCACCCACCGGAGAAGTGCTCTTTGTGTTAATAATGCTGGTTTAGGTTCCTACCTCAGCATTCAAACCCTGCCTCTGCCCCTTCCTGGCTGAGGGATCTTTGCAAACCACCTGCCCCAGCTCCCCACTTCACCCAGGCTGCTGCACCTGCTACAAATGCATCAGCAGGTCCATCCTTGACGAGGATAATTGTTCCTACCTTTCAGGGTCATTGTGAAGGTCAAACAGATGAGTACATACCAATAATGCTGAAATCTGGCCAGCATTCATGAAGACTGCTACTGTATTAACTCATTTAATTCTCATATAGCCCCATGAAATGGGCACATTGGTTAAACCCGTTTCACAGATGAGGAGACAAGCTCAGAGGGTTATCTAGTTGTCCCAAGGCCGTACAAGTGGTGGTGGCTGGAATCCATGTAACCTGCTTGGCATAATGCCTGGAACATAACTACTCATTACTTGGCGGTTTGTTTAAAAGCAAAAAACAAACAAACAAAAAAGTGTGGGTGGGACTCAGTCTTTGGAAGAGGAACGCTGTCCCTGCTCTGCCATTCTGACCTATTCTGGGTCAACCAGACCAAAGGATCTCCTTGACAATATGCTCCACAGCCTAGCTCTAGAGCCAGAGCTGGCTGCCTCTGCCCCATCACCTGCACCCCAGGGAGGAGAATCTCAGAAGCTGAATCCAGCATGATCCCCCCCAGGACCCCCCACCCAGCCCTGGACCCGTTTTCCCTGAACGTTGCTCGCTCACTGGCAGATGAGAGAAAATGCTTTATGCTTTCTCAGCTCACGTCTGTGCATTCAGGTTCACAAGTGGTACTTTTCTTAGGCCAGTGCGTCATTTATGTTAGAAGCGCAAGTTTGACACGAGGGAGCCTTGCAAAGGGGTGGGATGGGGGGAGGGGAATGTGTGCCTTCAGCCAGACACTAGGATGGGACTTGGGCATGCTATCTTGTTTTGTCTTTCCAAATGGCCTGTTCAGGATTCTTCCTTCTCCTGTGATCCCTTCCAGCTATGCCTGAGTCCTGGCCCTGAGTTTCTTGTTTGTGAGGAGGCCTCGCTCTCAACAGGAACCCCCAGAGCTCCACATCCCACAGCCTCCAGCCCAGAGTTACACCCACCTCCTCCTGGAATGAGTGTTCCAACACCAGCTCTGCTACTTCAGGGTGACATCGGCAGGTGGCTTCACCTTTCAGTGCCTCAGTTTCTCAGTCTGTAAAGGGAGGATGGTAATGGCATCTGCTTCATAGTGTTGTGAACATTAAATGAAAAAGATGTGTAAAGGGCTATGCCCAGTGCATAGACTATAGGAAACCCTCAGGAAGTGATGGATAATGATAACGATAAGGATGTAAATATCATTAACTCCAGTTTGATGGGAGAAAGCTGTAGATGATGACTGACACATTGCTTGAGACCTAGAACCAGTTGTACTTTTTAAAAATGTTCTCTGTGAGCATTTGGCCAGAGCGGGGTGAGGAAAGGAGAAGGCAGGAGGTGGATACAGAGGTAGGTCCCTGCCTGTGGCCACTTTTGGGGAGGTCTGCACAGCCTATGTGCCAAAGACATCTATCTGCAGCCCCCCCCCCCCCCCCCCCACACACACACACCACTGGGAGGGGAAATGTGGGATTGTACCGCATACTGCATCCTAGCTATGGGTGATTAGATTCAGGCTGGATACGTGACCCAGTCTGGGCCAATCGGTTCTCTCCCAAACAGTTGGATTTGGGAAGGAAAGGAGGGGAAAGGACACAGCCAGTCAGTCGGACTGTCCACGTGGCTGGGCTGGAGCCAGAATAGTGGCCACAGTTCCACGGCCTTGGAAGAATGGAAGGCTCTGCTTGGCAAAGAGAGAGAGGAAGGAAGCCAGCTGGCAGAGGGGAACCTAGATGAGGAGCGAGAGATGGCCCTGATGGCTCCCAGCTCAGCCCCGTCTCTCCAGGCCTGGCCCTTCCTGCCAGTTCAGGGTGAACAATCTGGACGACACCATCGGGCCTCACAAAGAAGTCCCCCCTCTCCGCTGAACCCAGCTTGAGTGGGTGTCTAGGACTCAAAACCTGGAGCCCAAGCACTACAGCCTTACCTCCATCCAGGCCAAAATCCCGCTCTTCCCCCGCCCTGAACCCCCATGTGGGGGACCCCTACCCTACAGGGATCGTGCATGAAAGAGGAGGGGCTGAGAAAGGTCTGTTCCCATGCTCTGTAGCCTGGGGGCTGCGGATGTGAGGACCGCCCGAGGATGGGGCGGTGGCCAGAGCGCATGCTTGCTCTGAGCTGTGCTGTCTTGAGGCGTTTCTGAAAACTTGCTTCCAAGACAGAGCCCTCATTGTAGCTGCTTGTGATGACCTCACCACCATCCACATTGGTCCCACTCTTTTGATTGCCTGGTCAGCACCCTGGGGAGCTTACCTGGGTCTTCCCACCAGGCTAAACCAGTCTCCTCTGAACCTTGGACATCCTTCTGCTGAGGCTGTCGCAGTCTCAAAACAAGCAGGTGCCATCTGAGCCCTACCACCTGTTTCCACTTGTGATCTTGTGATGCTGCAGGTCTGCAGAGCTCAGAACAAGCCTGGCACTTAGTGAGACATCAAAGGGTGGCTTTATTAGTGATCGTTCGCGTTAGAACCAGGTCTAGTGGAGCCCAAGCCTGAGCCGAGTCCCCACTTCACCAAGTTGCGTTTCTGCTCAAGACTCGATTCATCCCACGCTCATTTGACAGGAGACAAGCTGGAGAGCCTGGCATTCTGCTCGAGGACACACGGACCCCTCAGTGGCTGGGGTTTCTCAGTCAGGCCCCGAGCCTGAGCCGGGGACAGGTGGGGTGGTGAGCAATGACATGGTGGCCTTTCCTGGAGGCAGCCCAGCCTTAGCCCCTGCCCTACCTGACCAAGGAGTGCTTTGCTGAGTTATAGGAGCTCAGTGCTCAGAGTGTCGATGGAGTCGGGGTCTTCCAGAGTCTCAGAATCATCTATCAGAGTGTCGCCATCTCAGGGCCCCATTCTGTCCCCAGCAGGGCTGCGACTTCACCTGGGAGAGCTGTGCATTCAGTCCTGCCTTCCCCGCCCCACCCCCACCCCCACCCCCGTTCCATCCTGCACCTGGATTCCAGCACACGGTACCGTTTGGCGGTGGGAGGAGAGATTCTTCTTTGTTTAAAGCTTCTGAACCAGGGAACTGAAGGCAGCCAACCCCAGGATCCTTACAATGATCACTGCCCCAAATCTTTCAGATGCTAGAGGTTCCGCGTAACCCCAAGCTTCATCTTCGGCCCACATGTTATGCCAGCGCACCACAGGTGACAGTCAATAACTGTGAGGCTCAGCATGCCAGAGGCGGCCAGAGGGGTCCCTGCTGCATCTCACCAAGTGGCCCAGCTCCGTCTGCCACCCTGTAATGTTGCTCTCAGGGCTAGCCTAGTGCCAACCATCTTAGCTCAGGGTCCCCTCAAAGCAAAACCATTGCAAGAACATGTGTGCAGGGAGATTATTCTGGGGGTGATCCTAAGGAGCAAAAATGAGGGACCAATACGAGCGTGGGAGGGGGGAAGAGCAGAAAAGCCAACAGTGCATCGTCAGGTGACAGCTGTGGGTGTCGGATCACTCCTGAGCTGTATATAGAAGAACCCTCGGACTTGACAGCCAGATGGCAGACTGGCAAGAACATTCCGGTTCCCAGGCCTCACTGACTGAGGTTGGCCCACCTTCCCTCCCCATGTCTTCACACACAGAGCCTGCTCCCGCCAGCAGCCGTGGTGGGCACCACACAAGCCTGAGGCAGGAGGGGGAAATGCCCCGTGCTCACATGAGGCGAGGCACTGTCAGTGCATCTTGAGAGGAAGCCGGTGGGGGAACTGCTTGTCACAGCATGGCTGGAAATAGAGGTGCCTCGGAGCGCCTGCTAGGCTGTGAACACAGACTCTCGAGCCAGACAGTCTGGGTTCAGATCCCGTGCGATGCCTCATTTTCCTCCGCTAATAAAAGGGAGAGTAGTACGAGGAAATACTTGATTGGGTTGTGATGAGGTAAAGGAGAAATCCATGTGCCTGGCTCATACAAACCTTTCATAAGAGCGACTTCTATTACCCCCATTTTACGGTTGAGGAGATTGGGATGTAGTTTCTAAGGGAGGGAGGGTGAGGGGAGGAAGACACAGGGAGAGACTTCATTTAGAATCCGCTCCAACCTCCCGAGAGGTATGGGTTTGCAACTCACAGAAAGACCTGGCATTTGCAAGCAGAGTCCCTCGCCC
The DNA here is from genome assembly GCA_027563665.1 of Antrozous pallidus. Taxonomy (NCBI): domain Eukaryota; kingdom Metazoa; phylum Chordata; class Mammalia; order Chiroptera; family Vespertilionidae; genus Antrozous; species Antrozous pallidus. The sequence continues at coordinate 15,666,874 of CM050520.1, forward strand.
TCTCCAAGTTTCTTCGCCCACTTTCCCTACCACACGAGGGGCCTCCAGAGGGGAAGCAGATGCCTTTCTCCCTTAAAAGTGCTTTCTTGCTCCTGCTAAAGGGTCTGGAGCTTCCTCGTGGTGTCACAGCTGGTTGCTATGGAGACCAGGTTGCTGTGAATGTCAGTCTGGGTCCATAAGGAGCACAGTGATTAGCATCGCAGCTGGGCCCAGGGAGGGAGGAAATGAGGCACCCGGGGGAGGTCTCATAAACACCTCTCCCCATGCCCCAAACACAGACACACAGGATGAAGTTAGCCACACACACACACACACACACACACACACACACACACACACCCTAACCTACCCTGTTGAGCTGAGATCTGACAACATATGTTGGGGACAAACAACGGGGCCAGCCAGGAGCAGGGTGACCGTAGTCAACATCAGCCACGCTCCCCTTCCACTCCCCCCTGGGGTAAGGGTGCTGCTGACAGGTGGCAGTGGCAGGCTGAGCGTCTCCATAGCAACACTGAGGTCAGGCATCACCCAGGTGACCTCACTCTGGAGCCACTGGACTCAGACTGAGTTATCATCACCCTCAGAAGGGATGGAAAAGCTGTGAGGAATCTCTCCAGAGAAAACAGATCTGCCCTCTTAGGGCAAGGGCTCTGGGAGAATTCATCCCAGGCTTTCTCTGGCTTAAAGGAAGGAGAAGCTGTGTTCGGGGGCTTGGTTTTTCACTGGGTACAGTTGGAGCCACAAGAAGTGGCTTTCCTGCCTCTGAAGACAGCAGACAGCCTCTCGGGAAAGGGCTCTGTCACCCGCTGGGCATAAGTCCTGGGCAGGTTGCTCTAACCCTGGGCGTGGGGCATGTCTTCTGGAGAGATGGGCAGAGGCAGGGGGAGCACCCTCCCCACTGTCCTTCTTGGATCCCAGAGGGGATCCTCCCTCGAATCCTGGCTGGGTCCTGCCCTTTTCCAGGACAGAGTTTGACTCAAAGCTGCCTCTGCCTGCCCCAGCTGCTGGTTCACCCATCTGCCTGCCTGCCCCATGCTAGGCCAGGGCCCTCTTCCCGCAGCTCAGGGGCTGGCTGGAAACCTGCCTATTGGGATGACTCTTCTGGAGGGACTCTCACCTTTCTCCGCTAGACCCTCTCAGGAAATAGTTACTCTTGACCTTGACCCCATAGCTAGGGCCGTTCATTGGGCTGATGGGCCATCTGAGAAGGGGGTAGAGAAATCACAAGTTGTCATGGATACAAAGCCTATCACCCCCCTTTCTAGAAGCATGGTCTTGTCACATCTCCTCTCCGAGATTCTTGTTTTCTCAGGGTGGGTTAAATGGCCCCATAATTGTGCACATCCTTCTTCCCCCTGCCAGGACCCCCAGGTGACCCTCCTGCCTCAGAGTCCCTGGGCCTATGCTCTGCACACCTGTTGCTTCATCTGGGCCCCCAGTGCTGGCAGTTTTTCTACACCTTACTCTTGCTGGCTCAGTGAATGTGTCTAACAGTTCTGACCTCTTGCCCCGTCCCTTCCAGCGAGGAAACCCACCAAAAGCCCATGGCTACTCTGCATTAGGATCTGTGGTGACCACTTCAACATCCCTTATTTATGGAATTCGCACCACACACCTGTCAGAGAAGCATCACTAGTCCCATTTCAAGGGGTGGGCGGGCGGGGAGGAGACTTACAGAGTAAAATGGTGTAGCCAGCGTTACACGGTAACCACAGCTACCATTTATTAAGCTTTTCCCTTTGTTGAATTTTACACCAACATGCTGTCCACCCATTATCTCAGTATAGAGTAGAAGTGAAAGCATGAAAGCTAGGGCCAGCCTTCCTCGGCTGGATTCCTGCCTCTGTCACTTTAAAAGCTGTGTGTAATATAACGTTCCATGTTAATTTTATTTCCATTTTCAAAAAGCTGTCTGACTGTGGGCAATTACTCAACCTCTCTGTGCCTCAGAGTCATCATCCGTAAAACAAAATAGTTGTCGTGCCTCCCTCATTGGGTTGTTATGAGGATTCATTAGGAATAAGAGTTTAAAACAGTGCGGGAACAGTAAGCGTTACATAAATAACGTTCACTGAAAATTTAAAAACGGGGGTGGGGGTGGGATTGGGGGTGAAGAAAGCCTCACATCATTTTTGGGTCGAGTACTACTGTTGGTTGCAACTTAGGAGGCAAACAGGCTCAGAGAGGTGAGGGAATGCATCTGGGGTTGTGCATAGCAGGGGTTGTGCATGGGAGGGGTTGTGTGTGGCAGGGCTGGGATTTAAGCCCAGGTTCCTGGCATCCGAAGCAGGGGGAGCACCCTGGTTCCACCCTGCCAGTCCCCCTGCTGGAGAGGACAGCAGAGATTCTACCAAATTTTATACCAAAATACTTTGCACACATTAACTCAGGATAGAGTAGAAAGTGGAAGCATGAACTGGAGAACTCGAAAAGTAAGGTCCATGGGGACTCAGAAGTGACCCAGAACATGGCTGGGGCAGGTAGACTCAGGGGTTGTGGGGTGGTAAAGGAGCCCAGCAGAAGCTTGTCAGGACCCTAGCACCCCAAATTCCTGCTCCAACGGAGTCCAAGAGAAAGAACTATAATGAGTAGACGGCTGCCGGCAGAGCCGGGCTCTGGGCCACCTACCAAAGCCAGTACTTCTGGCCCAGATTAAGCTTGAGCCCTTGTAAATCCGTGAATTAGCTGTGGGTATTGGGACAAAGCTCTAAGAAAGTTAAGATCTGCTCATTTCCTCCTCAAGACAGCCCGGGAAAGCTGAGGGATGAAGCTCCTCTCAGCCACTCCCTGATTGTGGGTCCCCGCACCGCCTCCAATCAGTTAGGTGGCCTTGGACAAATCACTTCCTCTCTCTGAGCTTCAGTTTCCTCATCTGTGAAATGGGGCAACAATAGCACCTAACGCTTTAGTGCTGTTTTAGGAGGCTCCCACGCTGGCACATATATAATGTGGAGTAACTTTCCACTGACAGAGAATGTCCCATCCATGGAGCTATTATTTCCAACTCTGTGACCATAGACGAGGAACTTGACATATCTGGGCCTGTGCCATGGGTTGTTATGGGGCAATGCATGCCTGTGCAGGGGAGGCACTGTTCGTATATGGCAGTCAGTTTCCCCCTGCTCAATGCCCGAGGGCCACAGCTGACCATTAGTCAGTAGAGAGGGTGCAGAAGAATGCTCGTGTGCCCAGAATCGGCAGGTGTATTTGTGATTGATTATCTCAGGATGGAGAATCAGAAGCTGAAATGTCTTTGCTGCTTCCTCAGAGTCTCTTGAAACCAGAAACCAGGCCTTCAGCAATAATTATGGGGCAGATAGCCAGCATAAATATGATCAGGTTTTCACCTTGTTTTTCCTGCAAAATCATCCTGGCAATGACAGCCAGTCTCTGGAGAGTTGGGGAGAAATAAAGGAAAGGGGCTCAGAACAAGCCCGAAGGGATTGTGCTGACCACAGTGACCTCCTGAGGCCAGCATGGTGGTGGTGGCAAGACAGAGCAGCTAAGTGTGACCCCAAGGGAGAGATTAGAATAAGCAGGAGGTTGTGGGAGCATTCCTATAACATGCCTCCCTATTCTCACCCATCAGTCATATGCATGCACATGCTCACATACCCCTGCACATGCATGCCTGAAGATTGTCACGTGACTGTTCCTAGGACCTCCCCTCCACCCCCACATACACTGCAAGGCTTCTCAGCCTTCCTCTCCAAGGTGCTTGACAGCCAAGGAGAGCAAAAGATCAGTTTTCCTGAGTGCGAAACATGGGCCAAGCTTCACCCACTTTATCTCATTTAATCTCATGGGCAGGAAATGCCTTTGCAGCCTTGAGTTTGAACTTCAAAATTCATCAACATTTTAGCCCTTGATAAAGCTGAGCTTCTTTTTATTTGAAACAAGGTCAAGCCCTAACTGGTTTGGCTCAATGGATAGAGCGTTGGCCTGCAGACAGAAGGGTCCCAGGTCCAATTCCCGTCAAGGGCATGTACCTTCGTTGCAGGCACATACCCAGTGGGGAGTGTGCAGGAGGCAGCTGATCGATGTTTCTTTCTCATCGATGTTTCTAACTCTCTATCCCTCTCCCTTTCTCTCTGTAAAAAAAGTAATAAAATATATTTTTTAAAAAAGATTGAGATATTTGCAGTCATTAGATTTCCCTTCAGGGACTGTATTTAGAGGGGTCTCTTGGTTGCAGGGAGGAGGGTGGTGGTGACAGAGGGGACATTCAAGCAACAGAAGGAGGCATGTGGAGTGTGTGAGGACCGGGGAACCAGAAAGGATCTAGGAGAGAGCAGACAAGCAGTGAGACTGGAGGCAACTTCCAGGAGGAGGAGGGGAGGAGGAGAGAAAAGCCAGCAAAAGCAGCAGCATCAGAGGGGTTGGTGGAGGGAAAGGAGATATGTACATGGTGATGAGCTACTCACTGCAGGAGCCTTGGAAATCTGCAGAGAACGTCACTGTGTCTGCGCACCTGGGCATTGGTCCCCTTGGCGCAGTGCGTTGGGCCGCCATAGACTGTGCTGGAAGGGAGTGTGGGCCTTTATCCCAGAGCCAGAACCTGTCAGCATCGTCAACATGGCTGGCACTCCCACAACAACCTGTACTTGGCTGAGCTCTGTGTGGGTGGGTTCGGAGGTCGTTACTCTTTGTTTTCTAGGTTGGTTTTATTTAACAAAGGCGGTGGTTCAGGTTCAAATCCAAGCCTCACCTGCAAGGTGAAAATGACCCCAGCCATTTCCAACATGGGTTGGCCAGTGCCAACTGAGGTCCTGGGAGCACAGGAAGTGATGGGGGCTTCTGGCCTGGCTGCTGAATTGCCTGCCAGGAGGGAGGCCAGGCTTACTATTGAGCAGTCCAAGGGCCACAGGGGGGCCCCCCTCTCTTGGCAGTCCAACCAACTCTGGGCTGCGCTGTGTGTCCCAGGCATTTGGGCTCAGAAAGAGAGGAAAATGGAGGTAACATCTCTAGGGGTAGCATCTAGGCCTCAGTTGTTTTTCAGCTTCAGGCCCAGATAAACAGCAAAACCAGACAAGGGACACCAAGGCCCACAGGATCAGCTGCCCTGGCACCCATCAATCAATCAGTGGAGACCTAGACCCTGAAAGAACACACCTGGAAAGCTGCTGAATATTCCATTAAGATCTTTCTCTGGGACCTCCCCTAAAATCTCCACCCTTAAAACCCTTAGAACAGAGGACCCAATGTGCTCTCTCCCTCCTGGCAGGCAATTCAGCGGCCAGGCCAGAAGCCCCCCATCACTTCCTGGGAGCCCAGGAAGTGATGGAGGCTTCTCCCCTCACCACCCCCCCAGGCTCATTACATTAGCATCTGCACTCTTCCTTTACCAGGATAAATTGTTTCTTCAACCCATTTCTCTCACAGATGACTCCTCTCCCTCTGTGATTTTATAATAAACTAGTGGCCTGGTGCACAAAATTCATGCACGGGGGGCGGGGGCCTCAGCCCAACCTGCCCCCTCTCACATACTGGGAGCCCTCAGAGATGTCCAACTGATGGCTCACCCCAAGCCTGCCCAAGGCCTAAAGCCTGGTGAGGCTTTAGGCCTTGGGCACTCAGCCATCTCCCTGCTCAGCTCAGCTCCAGCTGCCTATGACCACCTGGTCCCAGGAGCTGGACACTCACCTCTGCTCCCAAGCCCTGGCTGCTTGCCCTGCCTCCCCCCCCCCCACCCGCCACCTCCAAGCTTGGGCAGCGGTGTTCCTGTGCTTGCCCTGCCCCGCCCCACGTCCTGGCCGCCTCCAAGCTTGGGCGGCCCGGGCACCGTAGCACTCACCACCACTACTGCTTCGTCTCCACCCCAGGGGCCCAGCCCTCATGCCGCTTAGCCTCACCCCTCGGCCCTGCCCCCTGCTCCTGATTGGCTAATAGCATAGGCTGATAACAAAATTCGTGCACGGGGGCGGGGGGGGGGGGTGTCGTTCAGCCCAGCCTGCACCTTCTTCAATCTGGGACCCCTTGAGGGATGTCCAACTGCCTGTCTAGGCCGGATCCTACCGGATCCTATCCTTCTCACAATCTAGGACTGCTGACTCCGAACTGCTCACTGGATTGCCCCTAAGCGCTTCTGCCTGCCAGACTGATCACCCCCTATCCAACCTTGCCAGCCTAATTGATGTCTAAAAGCTCCCCTGCCAGCCTATTTGCTCCCAACTTCCCTCCTCTGCCAGCCTGGTCACCCCTAATTGCACTCCCCTGCAGGCTTGATCGCCCCCAACTGCCCTCCCTTGCAGGCCTGCTCCCTCCCAACTGCTCTCCCCTGCTAGCCTGATGGTCCACAACTGCCCTCCCTTTCAGGCCTGGAACCTCCCACTGTCCTCCCTGCTGACCATCTTGTGATGGCCATCTTGTGTCCACATGGGGGCAGGATCTTTGACCACATGGGGACAGCCCTCTTGTGTGTTGGAGTGATGTCAATCTGCGTATTACTCTTTTATTAGATAGGATGTTCTCTGACGGTTTGAGTCTTGGCTCTGAATTCTTTCCTAGCTAGAACTCAAGCACAGAGGTGGCTGAGCCCAGGTGCGGGCTGACTCCATGGGTCTAACTGGAGCCATTCTTGCCACCTACACATTTCCGGTACCGGAGGCACCAGACTGAGCTTCTGGAAGCTGCTTTTTCCCCATTGGGGCAGGAATGCAATGAAGCAAACACGCAGAGTCATGGGCGCAGGGAGGTGTTTGCGGGACAACACAGGGAGCCTCTTTCCACCTGAACCGGCTGCCACGTTAGGCTGTTCTTTGGGGAGAAGCGGCAAGTAGCAACCCCGAGGGTCCTGGAGGTTGGCAAACTTTCAGAGACAGCAGACAATGTGCCCTCAGGAGCTGTGGGAAGGTAGATGCCTCTGGGAAGTACGGCAGAACCCACAGCAGCATTGGCCCAGCTCTAGGGTGAGTCACTGGATTAGCTAATGGCAGGGAATAAGGAGGGGGTGGTGGGAAAGCTGGGCCCTTGGGTAGGGAGAGAAAAAAATGGAAATAATTGTTTGGGGTGAGAGCCAGAGGCATGAAAAGTCCCCTAGAACAGCGGTCGCCAACCTTTCCGACCTCACCGACCGCCAGTGGTCTGAGGACCACCTGTTGGCGACCACTGCCCTCAGAGGTGGAGAGGGTATGCAGGGTCCCTGCTCCTCATAAATTCAACTTTCTATCCAACTGGCCTGAGCCCAATAACCAACCCAGTGGGGCTCTTGGAGGTTGGGATGGAAGCCACCAGGCTGTGGAGAGGCGAGGAGCTGACCTTCCTCACTCCGGGGCCAGGAAACTCCTCCAATAATAAAGCAGATGCTGTTTGCTGAGCACCAATAATGAACCAGATGCTGGCCAAGCCCTTCGCATACATGATAACCACAGCACTGACTATGTGCTGGGCACTCTTGCCAGCAATTCACTCGCATACACTCATAGGGTCCTCACAACCAGGGGAGGCCATGGAGGCACAGAGAGGTTAAGTGACTAAGGCAAAGCCACCCAGGACTGGGCTCCAGAAGCTATGCTCCTGACCCCCAGTGCAGCCAGCCCCTTGGGATGCTGAGACATTCTTCATGATCACTGTGTGGCGGATATAGAAGCCCCCTTACTTGGGGGAATACATTCTTTCTAGGCCCCTGTGGCTGCCTGAAACGGAGGGTAATATGGAACCCTACATACACTCTGTTTTTTCCTATGCATACACACCTACCATCAAGTTTAACTTATAAATGGGGCAGTTTCACAGGTAAACTTGTTCTTGCTGCAGATCTTAGCAACCTCAGTACAATTTTTTTAACGTTTACCTTTTCACTTTAAGGAAGCACTTCGCAGCTTCTGTTTGGCGTGTCCGAACTGTCAGCGTCCCCACGCTTGCACTTTCGGGCTATAATTAAGTAAAATGACAGTTACCTGACCACAAGCACTGCTACACCTGGGCGGTTGGCTGCTCTGAGGAATGAGATGGCTACTCACCGACTACTGGGCAGGGAGCGAAAGCAGCATGCAGACACTGGACAAAGGCACAATTCACACCCCGGCAGGACAGAGCGGGGTGGTGAGAGATATAATCACGCTTCTCGGGACGGGGCACACCATTGAGAACTTAGGAATTATTTTTGGAATTTTCCATTTAATAATTTCAGACTGAGATTGACTGCAGGTAACTGATAACACAGAAAGCAAAACCACGGATCAGTGGGGACTACTGTTTGGTTTCCTCCATTTTACAGAGGAAACAGGCTCAGGGAGAGTGGCCGAGCACAGAACAAGACTCCATCAAGCCAGGCTCCATCCTGGCCATGTGCCCACCTGTAACTCCTTCTGTCCTTCCCGCCCACGGCCAGGTGAGGTGCGTCTTGTTATCCTCCCCTCACAGAAGAGAGGACGAGGTGGGAGAGGGGTAAATCATTAGCCAGGAGTGGGCCCGAGTCAATACAAAGCCTATGCATTTTTCAATAGTTTTCATGGCTTCAGGGAGCCACGACTTCAACAACTACATTTCGGGGCCAACAGGTTCTTCAGACCTCCCTCCACCCCGGTCCATTCTGGGGACTCAGGCTGGGGCCAGACGGGGAGATGGGCAACCCGTCTCCTGTACCAGCTCATTACACACAAGCACTCTCTGGCCGCAGGAAAAAAAGGTACTTATTCTGTTTCCCAAGGGTTGGGGGAGTCCCAGGAAGAGGACTTTGAGAGGTGGTGGGGCCCATGGATTAAAAGCACCGTCTTTTGCCCAGCCAGCATGGTTCAGTGGTTGAGCATCAACCTATGAACCAGGGGGTCATGGTTTGATTCCCAATCAGGGCACATGCCGGAGTTGTGAGCTCCATCCCTAGAAGGGGGTGCACAGGAGGCAACCAATCAATGATTCTCTCTAATCACTGATATTTCTATCACCCTCGCCCTTCCTCTCTGGAATCAATATATATATAAAATAATGAAAGCACGGTCTACGGTGTCTGGGAGTAGACACCGGTTTATGCCCTGGTGACCCTGCACTGGGCAGAGTCTGTGAAATGAGAGTCATCCTTCCTTCTGCCCTGGGGTGTGATTGTGAGGATAGGATAGAGCCACTCCTAGCACAGTGCTCCTCTGGTTGGCTCTGGAAGCAGAGCTGGAGACCAGGACTCTGGTGCATGCAATGGATCATTAAGGACATGTTCCCAAAAGAACTGGGGGGCCTAGAAAGGGCAGGGGAGGGGAGGGGAAGAGCTGAGCCAGGGTGTCACAACCAAATGCTCTCCAGGTAGGTTTCACCCAGGAGTTGGTCAGACTTGAGGTGAGGGGCCCAGGCACTGGCCGAGGGTCACCTGGCTTCTAATTCTCTCCACCTGAGGCCAAAAGGCTCCATGCCTGAAGGCTGTTAGAAGCACACAGAAGCTGAGGGTGTGAGGTGGGACAAGCAGGATTGGTAAGAGGCATCCGGGGGATCAGGGATACCTGTGTGACACAGGGAAGGTGTTCAGTGAGCAGGAGCAGTGATTGCTCACGCCACAGATTGGGACCAGGGCCTTTGAGCCTGGGTACATCATGTGGCCACTGAGCCTTGACAGCTGTAGGAGTTTCTTACCGCTGCTCTAACAAATAACCACTCACATAGGGGCTTGAAACCACACAAATGTATTCTTGTTCAGAAGCCAGACATCGAAAACCAAGGTGTCAGCAGTGCTGAGTTCCTTCTGGAAGCTATGGGAGAGATAGCTTTCCTTGCCTTTGCAGCATCTGAGAGCCACACAGCACTCCTTGGCTCATGGCCCCTTCCTCCCACCACTCCAGCCTCTTGCCTCCATCTCGACCTTTCCTGCTATTGACTGCCATCCTCCTGCTTTCCCTTACAAGGACTCTTGTGACCACACCAGGCCTTCTCAGCCAACCCAGACCAACCTCTCTATCTCGAAACCCTTAACAGCGCCAACAGGCAAAGGCTCAGAGTCACTAAATGGGCAGTGGGTAAAGTGAAACTGAGACACTGAGGATGGAAGGAATGGGCAGAAAAGGCAGCTAAGTGAAGAGGCAAGGAGATAACATAAAGAGATGAGACTGGAGGAAGCAAACAGGAAGGGCAGGCCTGCAGGAAGTCCACCATGGAGGAGGCTGAGCCAGGACGAAACACAAGCAAACATTTTCTCATCTCCTACTGTCCTTTCTACCTGGAAGGTAACATCCAGCAGGTTCAGGGGATGAGGATGTGGGCATCTTTGGGGACCAGTATTCACATGCCCACAGCAGGGGAAGGATGGAGACATGTTACCCCACATCCCATCCCCCTGCATAAGACAGGTACAAAAGTCGTGCCTTTGTCTCAGGATAACAACTCCATAGAGCCGTCCATACTCCAAAGCTCCCTACCGAGACCAGACTTCAGCTGAACACAATGCTTTGCCTGGTTCTTCCAAAGCCTCGCCTATTTCCTTTCCTCCCCTCCAGGTTCCTTCCAATGAGTCACTTGCACGAGAATCCTTGTCTCAGGCTCTGCTTCCAGAAAATCTGACCTATGTGAATGGTCCCCATTATGCCCATTTGACAGATGAGGAAACTGGGGCCCAGAAAGGGTGACTATAATGTGCTCAAGGTCCCATAGTGAATCAACGCCAGGGCTGGACTGTACCCAGGCCTCTCAATTCCCCGTTCTGGGCCACCACCCTCACCGCTTGAGGGATTTAAGGGCCTTTGAGGGGGTTCTGTGGAAGATCAGAGAGCCAGGGGGCTCTAATTGCCTCTTCATATAGCTCACCTTTCTCTGGGGTCTGTCATATCAGCCGAGGATCTGCCCCCCTGCTGGCCAGTGCCTATTTGTCCTACCTCCTCTCAGTCTTTTGTTGGAGACGGCTTTGAAGAGCCTGCTGGCTGTTTAGCTTTGAACTTCCCCAGCAGCTCTTTTGCCCCAATTCCTGACAACGGTGCGTGGCTTGAGGAGTTTGCATGGATGGTGGGTGAGGACTCTGTTTTTCCTGGATCCTAGACAGGGAGGCCGGGCAGAGGCAGGCAGCATCAGGCCCTGGGCTCTCTTCAGAAGACCAGGCCTCAAACTCAGTGACAGCTGAGCCGGGCACACTGGAGTCCTGTGCTGCTTATTTATCGAATGCAATTCGATAAATGCAATTGATACCAAACTGTGACTGTGTCTTGACTCCCAGGCCAGGTAAGTGCGCTGGCTGACTATGCATCTGCTCGTGTGGGTGTGTGTGCATGTGCAATGTGAAATCCCTGCTCACCCACCAGCTGGATAGAGGATGGAAATGGCAGACAGTAGGAGATGAGAAAATGTTTGCTTGTGTTTCATCTTGGCTCAGCCTCCTCCATGGTGGACTTCCTGCAGGCCTGCCCTTCCTATTTGCTTCCTCCAGTCCCATCCCTTCATGCTAACTCCTCGCCTCCCCACTTAGCTGCCTTTTCTGCCCCTTCCTTCTACCCTCAACGTCTTGCCTTCACTTTACCCACTGCCCATTTAGTGACTCTGAGCCTTTGCCTCTTGGCGCTGTGCCTTCCACCTACATGCCTCCAGCAAGTCCACAGTAGTCCCTCTTTCCCCTCCTCCAGTGTCCTCCTTTTCCCCAGGAAGAATTAATGGTCCCCTTCTCGTCATCTGCACAGCCTTGTACCAGTCTCTGTCGCAGCACTGACTGGGCTGGAGGGCTGCTATTTTCATGTCTGTGTCCCTCCCTTTCCTTCAATTCAGGAAGGGGTGGTGTCTAATTTGTCCTCATATCCTGAACGGGCTCCTGACAGTGTGACCCCTTCCGTTCGCTTAACCTTTCTGAGACTCAGTTTCCTCATCGGAATCCTCAGGGTGGAAATGGCTCTGCTAGTCCCATTGTCATCCCAGGAGCTCAGAGTAATCGAAGGCTTTCAGACCCAACTCTCTGCTCCCAGCTGGCTTCTTTATTGCCAAGATGTGAGGAAAGGGCTCTTTCTTGAAGCAACTTCAGGGACAGCACCACAGAAGGGAAGTAAAGACCACTTCCTACTTTCGACCCTAGCTGCCCCCCTGCAGCCCTAGCCAGGATGGGAAGTGTCTGGCACACGTGTTGCCTCTAGTCCCCAACCCCTCAGCCACAACTGTTACTCAATGGCCACACTCAAATGCAGACTCAGAATCCTTCTCAACACAGTGCTCTAAGTAGCCCCTCCAGTCCATGGGAACTGGCATGTAAGATGGCACACTTTGCCATCCCTGCTGCTTCCAATGAGGCAGCCCTGAAGATGAGAGTTTTTCTAAGCCCATCTACCCACATGCAACACTTCCATTCCAGTCAAACCAAAGGTCCCTCTTAACCCTCAAGCCAAGTCAGCAATTGACCCCACCTCTATGTCCAGCCACCCCACTGCAAGAGCCTCCTACCCAGCCAGTCCCATCTCATTCATTGCACCCATTTCCCAAATGCCATGCTGCCCCCCAATCTCCAAGATTTTGTTCAGCCTTTCCCCAAAGCCTGGCATGCCCACCCTGGCCTTGTCTGTGTATCCAAATCTTCTCAATTCTTGGAGGGCCTCTCAATTGCCACCTGCCCCAGGACCCTTCCCCAGCTGCTCCTAACTCCAAGGAAATCCTTCTCTCAGCCCTGGATGGACATTGGCATCACGGGGGAATTTTAAAAGCTGCTGTCACTGGGTGCACCATCAGATACCCTCGTTATTTCATCCATTTGGGGGACACACTGGGCTCCTGGATGAGTCTAAGGTGCAGACGAGGCTGAGCTACCACTGGGTGAGCTTTCCACACAGCCCTTCAGTTAATGCCGTGGCCGACCTTCCTGCAAAGTGCATGGATGGAGTTGTTTATTTGGTGTCCACACTTACTAGGAGCTAAAATGCTAAATCAGAGCCATTACCAGGGGCCAGGCACCATGCTGAGAGTTTTACTCACTTACTCTCATTAAATCTTCATGACACCCCTGAGAAGTAGGTACTCTTTTTATAATCCCGATTTTCAGGGAATCTCGGCTCGAAGTGTGAAGGGCTTATCATGTTTGCACAGCTGGTCAGCAATACCCTCAGGGATCGAAATCCAGCATGCCCCCAGAGCCTGCCTCACCATTGATATGGCTTTCCGCCTTCTCTTCTCTCCTCTGCCTCTGCTAAAGCCCCGTGGAGATCACAGCTCTGCTTCAGATCACTTGGCACCGTTGCCATTTCCATTCATATTTATCATATTTGTGTCATTATTCAAATAGTGCCTGTCTGTTTATGCAATCCCTCTCCCCCAGCCATAAACTCCACGGGAGCCAGTTTGTATCTGCTTTTACTGCATTTCTTGGGCTTACTTAGCACAGTGTCTGGCACATATTTCTCAGATGGATGGATGGATGGATGGATGGATGGATGAATGGAAGAAGCCAGATTCAAAACGCAAATGCCAGCTTCCCAGCTAGTCAGCCACATCTGTAGAGACAAGAGACCTGCTTTTGACTTCTCTGAGGGACAGTGGCCAGCCACAGTGGCAACTTCTGCTTCCTGGCTGTGTGACCTCGAGCAAATGCTCCACCTCTCTGGGCCCCATCTATACTGTGGAGATGGTAGCACTAATTCACAAGATGGTAATGAAGCTTAAATGAGACCATTAGCAGGAAAGTCCTGTAAACAGCAAAGAACTGGTTAACAAGGATGGACTCAGTCAGCAGTGGCCAGCTCTCCCTGCCCTGCCTACCCCTCCCGCTGTGTGACATTGGCCTTGGTAGTGGGGGCAAGGCATCTCTGCAAACCAGGGGAGATGAACTCTGGCAGTGGGCTCTGGAGTGGACTTGCCCCTGGCGTCCATTCTCCTGAAAGTACTGAAAGGCTGTTGAGACTGTGATGAGAAGACAGTAGAGGAAGCAGCATGACACGTGGGTGTGAGCACCAGGGGTCACACTGGGAGGTGCAGAGAGGGGACGGCCAAAGGCAAAGGCCTTGGGAAAGTTCTGTCTCTCTCCATCCAAAGCCTTGGCATCACGGCATCACGCAGCCGTCAGCCCCAAGCCTGCTCCTGAGCCCTAGCCTCCTGCAGAGAGCTCTCCGCGGATGTCCATGGATTTGAATGGGAGAAAAAATCCATCTTTATTCTTTGAAAGACAGCATTTCCTTCAAGTGTGTGTTGGCAACAAACCACCGGGATTAGCACACCTGGGACTGTGTCACCAAGAGCTCTCCCAGCTATTTTCATGTCACATTCCAGTTGTGGCACCTTGGAATGCCGTTTGTGCTCTTGGGGACTTTGAAAACACGTTCGTTATTAAGCCTACCTCTGGATCTTGCTCTTCAGTGAATCAGTAACAAGCCCATATGTTACTATATTGCAATTTTTGTTTTACTTTGATAATCATATCCTATCTAATAAAAGAGTGATATGCAAACTAACCATACTTCTGATCAAGCCATGCCCACAAGCCACACCCACAAGCCAATCAGGAGCAAATAAACCCCAACCAAGATGACTGTGGACACTGAGAGCAGGAGGGAGGCTTGGGTTTCCCTGGGAATAGAGGAAGCCAAGCTTTCTGTCTGCCCTTGCTGGCTTCGGTCTCCGCTCAATGCTACAAAGTTTCAATTATAGAAGATATATCCCAATAGAAATGGCGGCAGCCATGGAGCCAGAGAGAGCAGAGGCTAGGGTTGCCCAGGCGATGAAGAAAGCCAAGTTTCTGCAGCCCTAGCACCTACACCTCCACTCTAGGCTACAAAGTTTCAATTATAGAATTTAAATAAACCCAAACAGAAATGGCTCGCCACGAAGCCAGCAGAAGGCTTGGCTCTGCTCCAGGCTACAGAGTTTCAATTGTATGACATAAATTAATCCTAGATCTTAGGGCCTCCACTTGGGTCACTGGAGAGCATGGCCGACCTGCAAACCACCACAGAACCCTTGCCCAGGCTGCCTCATGCCCCAAGGGAACCCCCACCCTGATCCTGGATACCCTTCAGGGCAAATCAGCTGGCCCCCACCCATGCACCAGGCCTCTATCCTATCTAATAAAAGAGTAATTTACAGATTGACCATCACTTCAACACACAAGAGGGCTTCCCCCATGTGGTCAAAGATCCTGCCCCCATGTGGACACAAGATGGCCACCACAAGGTGGCCAGCAGGGGAAGACAGTTGGGAGGGACCAGGCCTGCACAGGAGGGTAGTTGGGGGTGATCAAGCCAGCAGGGGAGGGCAGATGAAAGTTATTAGGCCTGCAAGGGAGGGCAGTTGGGGGTGATCAAGCCTGCAGGGGAGGGCAGTTAGGGGTCACCAGGCTGACAGAGGAGGGAAGTTTGGGGCAAACAAGCTGGCAGGGGAGTAGTTAGACATCAATCAGGCTGACAGGGGAGTGGTTAGGGAGTGATGAGGCTGGCAGGCAGAAGTGGTTAAGGGCAATCAGGAAGGCAGGCAGTTGAGCAGTTGGGAGCCAGCAGTCCTGGATTATGAGATATAGGCCTGGTGGGTTTGGGCCTAAACAGGCAGTCAGACATCCCTTAAGGGGTCCCAAACTGGAGAGGGTGCAGGCTGGGCTGAGGGACACCCCTCCTTCCCACTGTGCATGAATTTCATGTACCAGGCCTCTAGTTTTAACATAATTGGCTTCTTATGCATTTTATTTTATGATTAAACAGTTCAGTGAGAAAGGGTCTATAGGCTTCACCAAACAGCCAGCAGGGTCCATGGCATAGACAAGGTCATGACCCCCTTTTGGAACCTGCTTCTCTTCTAAGTGGACATGTCACTTACTCTTACTGGCCCTCAGCTGGTCACAGGGACCAGGCAGTGTCCCTGTGCTAAGTTAAAAGGCAGCTTTGGGACTTTGAGTTTGTTTTAGAGGGCCACCTCAGCCTCTAGTGATAAATGGGTGAAGGATGGTGACCCCACACAGGGATCCTGGACCTTTCTCTGAATCAGAATCATCCCTCCTGCCTCACCATCATCCAGGGACAGTAGCTTTGTTGTTTGTCCTCCCACCAGCTTTCCTGAGCTCTGGTTTCCTTGGCTGTTAAACGGGGACAATAGGTCCAGCTTGCAGTCTGATACCCGCTCCAATGAGGCTGCCTAGGAAAGAGCGTGATGAACAGTGAGCTGCCATCCATCTGGGCTGGTGACAGAGCCACCTCATATCCTCCCCAGTACTCTGGCCACCCACGAGCCAGCATCTGTGAAGCAGCAAGACTAGGTGTAAGGGTCACTGCTGGCCACCAGGGCCTCTAGATTCCTGTGCTGCCAACACCTCAGCAAACACTGAGAAATCAGCCGCTGTTTAAAGCAGGTGCTGCTGGGCGCTTAGGTCAACCCTATAATCTCGCTGGAGCCTGGGAGTCATTGCAAACAGGGACTCTCATCAGCCAGGAGACAGCTGGCCCAGAAGGTCACACCTAACCTGGCACAACATTCCGTTCTGACTCCTTTGTCTGTGGTGGACAGCTTCTGGCTGACGCCTAACCAGTCACTGGACAAATCACCGGATGGTGGCAGACAGACGACAGTCTATAAGGAAGGGACTCTCGTCACACCCATTACACAGCTGGCAAAACAGGCACAGGAAAGAGAAGTCATGTCAGGATCTGAGCCGAGGCAGCCCTGGCTCTGGGCTAGTCCCCTGATGCTGCTCTAAGCCTTGGAACTGCACACCTGAATGGACATCAGAATCACCTGTTTAAACACCTGCTGCTGGACCCCCGCTCAGAGCTTTTGAGTCCACAGGGCTGAGAAACAGAGCACTGAGTGGGACCCAGCTGCTCACCGCGTGGGGATCAGCCACATCAGCATCGCCTGCACTGGTTAGAAACACAGATTCTCAGCAAGGTTGCCCAGTGACTCATAAGCACACGACAGTGTACAGAGCTCTGCTCTGAGCCACCCCAGCACCAGGACCTTCACTTCCGGGGCTTACACACCAGTGTGAGGAAGACAGAAACAAACAAATCAATAAATACGACGAGACCATCTCAGACAGCATCGTGTTTCCTGAAGGAAATAAAACAGGGAAATGAGAAGTGAGCCCTTTTGGAAAGGTTGGCCAGGGAGGGCCTCTCTGAGCAGGTGACATTGGAGTTGAGACCTGGAGGAGGAGGGGCCAGCCCTTTCCCAATCAGGGGAGGGGCACTCGCAGCAGGGGCCTCCGGCTTGTAGAGGCTCCTGTGCTCCAGCAAGGTCCTCCCTGGCAAGCTGGCAAGATGTGCGTGCTTAAGGAGGGTATAAAGGCCCACTGAGGGTGGGAGGATGTGGGGGCCCTGGGTCAGGCAGTGGAGCTCAGACATGGGGGAGAGCTAGGCTTGCCCTCCAGGAGCTCGAAGACAGGCGGGAGAGAGCCATGAGCAGCAGAATTGTGAAATGAAGTAGAAAAGGCCAAGTCAAACAGCGGCCGGGATAAAGGGCTGTGGAAAGGAAGTGCTCCCTGAACTCAATGCCTGGTCCTATGCTGTGAGCTTTGTCACATACACACACAAATACATATATACACGCTATGTGCATATGCTGAGAGCAGGGAGCTGCTCCTTCGCTTCCCTGTGCTTTGGTTCTGTCTTCAAGGACTGAGAACATTAAGAGTCATTTGTAAAGCACGTCAAACAGGGCTTGGCACCCAGCTGGTGCTGCTGAGTGGCAGCTGCTATCATGATTTTACCTCTGAGCCTGTAATTCTCTGAGGTAGTGGACTGGCATCTCATTTTTCAGACAGCAACACTGAGGCTCAGAGAGGTCCACCAACCCACCCAAATCAGAATCCCTCTGTCTGACTTGGAGTTCAGGGGAAGCAAGATCACTCCTAGCTGGGTGAGCAGATAAGGCTTGATGGAGAAGACATCTGAGCTGGAGTACATGGGATGGGGAGAATGTGGTCATGTAGAAAAAGGATGGGGGTCAGAGGGAGAGGGAGATAGAGTTCGTGCTGAGAGGAATGGAGTGAGCAAAGTCACAGAGGGAGTGAGTTTTGGATGCAAATGCAAAACAGGGAATAACATCATTTGGCCTTGACCATGAAGACTGATCATGGTGAAATGTGGCTGGACCAGATGGAGGAGGGCAGAGGCTGGGAGCTTCAGGCTTGGCTTTAAAAGTTGAGCCATAGAAGGTTCAACCCCAACCACCATATTCTGAGCATATTCTGGGCATCTGTAAACAAATGTGACCTCATTTCAACAGCTACACTCATTCCCACTTTGGAAGGCCTGGCTTTGGCCTTGGTCCTCGGCTGGGCCTGCAGCCACGTGCCTTGGAACCGGGTTGCATCCGGTAGCCAGACCTCACTTTTCAGGACAGAGCCTTCAGGAAAGGAAGCAGGGCTCAGCCTCAGGGCAAACCCGGGGGACTGGCAGTGCTGGCTGGGTGGCAACAGCTGTGGGGCTCAAGGTCCTCAGCCTAGTTGCCTCGGGCTCTGCAGAAGCCGTGCCAAGGGCATCGTTTTGCTCCCTGGCCGGCCATCAAGGAAAGCCAGAGAACGCTCTCCTCAGCCCCCAGCCAGCTGGAACCAGCCCTGCCAAGGAAGCCGCCCGGCCTGGAGGACAGCTGGCCCTCTGGGCACAGGGGAACCACGTGTACAGGCGGGAGAAAGTCAGGAGGTCGCCCCCAGGATTTAAGGTTGCTACTTTGACCTTGTGCAGGTCACTTCCTCATCCCGGGTCTTAATTTCACATCTGTTCCTTGGAGGTGATGGTACTTTACACATTTTCTGATCTTTTCTTTACTTGTAAATGTTTAATTCATTTGTGCATTGTCTACTTCCTGGGTTCACACTGGGCTGCGCTGTGTGGAGACAAGAAGTATGTCTCGTGCCACCTGGCACATGGGAGGTGTTCAGCGCATGGTTGTTGACTGACTGACCATTGGAAGATCAGATGAGATCTGATGTATGTAAAAGTGCTTGCAAAATACAAAATGCAGGCGCCACGTACAACAGTATTGGCTTTAACTCGCCTGCTACAGCCCCAGTCTCAGCACATGACAGAATTGCGCCAGGTGGCCAAATGGACAGGGAAACACAATAGGAACTGTAACACTGAAAACGAAGGCAAACATGATGACAATTTGCTGACGATTTGATTTTCTACCTTGAAAAATCCAAACAAATCTGCTCGGGGAAGAAAGTTGGTAAAAGAACTAGATAGAAGAATTAGGTAAAAATGACTTGTTTCCCCATCTAGTCACTATACTTAATTCCGGAATGTTATTCGAGAAAAGGATCTTGCTCATAATAGCAACAAAAAGCCGAAAACCCTCTTAGCAATTTGCTTAAGTAGCATTGCAAGTGCTCTAGGAAGAAATCTATTAACACTACTGCATGGGAGAAAAAGAATATCTGAATACATAGGGGCACACTGGATTTTTAAGAAAAAAAAATCCCAAATGCAAAGAATTCAATTCTCTTTTATATAATTAATAAACATAATGAAATTCCAGGGAAAAGAGCAGTGGGAATATGAAGTTCATTTGCAACATGAATAGCTTGAGATTAGCCAAGAAAATTTTGGACAGGAATAGTAATAAAATAATGATGATGAGATTTTTATTTTACTTAATCACTATAAAGTGACAAAATTGCAACAATGTGGGTTTTGCAGGGGCAACCCTGGTTCAATCCTTACGCCCCACCCCTCCTAGCTGGTGGGCCTCAGCTCTCCTGCTTATCTCCTCTAAGTTCGTTTCAGTAAGATGGGGATAATCATGTTCCCAGGGTTCATGAGGGGATTAAATGAGCTGTAGCATAAGTGGTACTTAGCATGGTGCCTGGAGTAAACTCTCAATGGATGATATATTTTAGTCACTAAAAACAATATTGAATAAGTATATTGTTAATTGCCTTACGAGCCCAGGGAAAAAAAGCCAGGTGCATGTTTCCATTGCTGGTTGCTGGGATCTTGGTGCACTTTCCCGGTTTGCGTCCCTGCTGGGCAAACTCCTAGCAGATGGGAGGTGGAACCATCTGCCCTCAGCTCACCTTCTCAGTGTTCTCTGGTGTCCCTATGCTTGTTTTTCCTGAGGGCAGTTCACAAGGCCATCCCCCACCCCTCCACCTTCTCAGGTCAGATAGGCTTAGGCAGCCAAGAACTGACCCAACTTCATCCTGTGGGGGCAGGGCTCCTGCCCTTGGCCTTTTTGTGTTCAGGATGTACCCCTCTGCCCCCTGATACACCCCACATGGTAGGGTTGAGTTCAGTACAGAGTGGAAACCCCTTCCCTCACCCCTCCCCATCTACCCGGCCTTCAGCACTTGCAGGCTCCCAGCTGGGAGAGAACAATATTTTCCCAAATATAATCTGTATGTGATCTGGGTTGAAGCTCCAGGGAAGGGAGGGTGAGGGGGGTGGCCTGTGACCGTTTGCAAGGAATGAAGCCGAGAGCGTGGTGAAATCCTCTGGAGCCTATGAGCATTGTGGGTACCACACAGGACCTGAGGGACTGTCATCACACCTGTCTCCTCTGGTGGGGGAGGGGGCACCTGGGGAATGGGCTGTCCTGGGCGGAAAGAGGACTGTCCTGAAGGGGATATGGAAGGAGTGGAAAGAGCACTGGATGGGGAGTCACAGGCCCGTGTTTGAGCCATTCAGCCTCTTCTAAGGGGAGGTTACTGCATGGGTGGGCCTTTCCCAGCTGTCCCTCCTGAAGCGTAAGACCAGGGTCCTATTGTCTGTGGTCCCAGGGCCTGCAGAGGGCCTGGTTCCCCATAAGTCTTAGAGGTGCCCCTTGCATTGGGAATGTGGGGTAAGGGGCATATGGGCCTAAGGAGAGTAAAGCCCATGAGACAGCTGACCTTCCAGAGGAATAGAAGGCCACTGAATGGGCCTACCAAGTCCAACCCCATCTAGCTGACTCTCATCTGTGGGACCTTGGACACCAAAGACACAATCACAGACATCAGCAGAGACAGGATTTAGAGAGTGGCCAGGGTTAAGGTCCTTCTAACTGGAACCAGTGCCCTCTGTGATCTATCGAGGCAGTTGTGGGCTTTCACTGCTTGAACTAGTTTGCTTCCTTCCAGGTAACCTGCTCCAACCCCCATTTGTCCCGTCTCTGTAACTGGTACCACATCCCCCAGTTCCCTAGGCTATAAACATAGAAGCCATTCTGGTTTCTCTCCTTCCCCTCGCCACCCACATCAATCCATGAGCAAACCTTGTCAGGCTCTGAGTCACGCACGCTCTTCTCTCCATCTCAGCACTGAGACTGGAGCCCTAGCGCCCCCCACCCCCACCCCCAAGAGCGGGAGGGGCACAGAGCTCCTGCCTAATTCCACGACGCTCCTTTGCCCAGGGAGATAAGCTACATTTTCCATCATTGGCTTCATCGGTAATAATAATATTTTTTTAGTCTTATTTCTCAATTGGTTCAGAACTCAGAGTGGGAAGAAGGGAGACATTTATCAAACGCCCTCAAAAACATCAACATGAACACCTCAAGGGCACTTTCTAGGTCAAAGGATATACCTATTTATAACTTCCTGGATCCCTCATTTCTATACAATATAGAGATTATTCTTATTATTCGTACTTAACTAATTAAAAATTAAGACTCGAAAGTATAAAATGACTGCCTGGCCCACATGACTCAGAGGTTGAGCATCGATCTATAAACAAGGAGGTCATGGTTTGATTTGATTCCCAGTCAGGGCACATGCCAGGGTTTTGGGCTCGATGCCCAGTGCGGGGTGTACAGGAGGCAGACGCTCACTGATTTTCTCTCATCACTGATGTTTCTCTCTCTCCCTCGCCCTTTCTCTCTGAAATCAATAAAAAAAAATATCTTTAAAGCATAAAGTGACTTGCCTAAGGTCATGCAGAGAAGCCTAGAATCTAGATTTTACAAACTTTCATTGTCAGAGCTTCGGCTTAAGTTTTGAATTCTTACTCAAATGCAGTTCTGTTACTATGTAGCTCTGATATAGTTAGTGTACCAATTTTGCAAGTCCTTGTGAATCTAAAGACAAAGGAAGAAAGGTGTTTGGTGGGGTTCATGGGACCCTCCCCACAGAAAGAGTGAAGGGAGCAGGTGATCTGGGGCTGGCATGGAATGGAGCCAGCCTGTGGCTGCAGCAGGTTCCAGGCTGAGACCCAGGGCCACGTGGGACTGTCAGGAACAATGGAGCAGAAGGAAAAGCAGCCTTGTACCTGGACAGGAGGCTCTTCAGCAGCAGCGTTTTCACAGCACTGTCATAAGAATAGATACCCAGGAATTCTCCAGTCTTCTGCCAGCTTCCAGAGAATCAAGAACCACTGAGGCACGAGAAACCTTGAAGGCTTGTGTGGGGAAGATTTGTCTGTCCTTCATCCATCCATTCATCCATCCAACAATATATTGTGCCTACTATATCCCAGACATATCATAGGCTGGCCCCTCAGAGGTGAGCACAGGTAAACACAGAATTTGACCTCAAGATGTTTATGTTCTGTGTCTAGACACAAACAAGAACATAATGCAGTGTGATATAGGGAAGGCCAGGGATGCTGGATGAACACAGGAGGGACACCTAATCCCCATACCTGGAGACTCAAGGCAGGCTTCCTAGAGGAGCACCATTAACTTAACACCTGAAGGAGGAGCTGAAGCTCGCCAGATGTGATAGAGATGGCTGGTTGTCCCTACATAGTATAGACTTGTCATTGAAGGGGCCACATCGTCCAGCCTGCCCTCTCCTTTCTGGTGGGGGCTTGTGATGAGATCTCTCTGACAGAACACGAGTGGACGTTATATGTGTCATTCCCTGGCTAAGGCTTTTAAAAAGTAGGTGTGTCTTCTCCAGTATCTCCTTCCCCCATCTGGACATGGATGCTGGGAAAAGACAGAATCACAGAACAGAAAGGGGCTGGATCCCCAAGTCTGTGTGGAGGAGAGCCACCCTCAGGCAGGGTGGGAACACCCACGTTGTACTGCCATGAGGATAATAAATAAACTTCTGTTACCTTAAGCCATGGATGTTTGAAGTTCATTTGGTACAGCACCTCCTGTTCTTTAAAAAGAAATTAGAGAAGGCACCCCATGGAGAGAAAGGGAGGGGAGGAAGAAGAGAGCTCCAGAGGAAACCTTGAGTTTAAAAGCCCTAGGGAGAGAGTGGACAGTGATGCCTGGAGAGACCGGGAGATAGACTGAGTGTAGGCCAGTCATGCAAAGCAGTTGGGACCCTATCCTAAGTAAATAGTGTATAACTGGGCCATACAGCTCTAAGAATTTTCCTCTCTGCCTTCAGGCTCAGAAAAGATAGGCAACTTGCTGAAGGTCATCTGATCAGTCAAGGACAGAGTTGCACTCCAGCCCAGATCTTGCTGACTCCAAGTACCTAAACATTCAGCTCATTCTTTCAGTAGAATGTTGTACAACAGAGAAACTAGGATATTCATCTGCCAAGAACTCTATGGGAGTCCTGTCTAGGTGGACTCCTTCAATTTTCTGGGACTGGATTCTATCTGAGAGTGCTGTCTCCTGGTGTCAGCACACAGAATGGTCGCCTCCACCCAGCTCCAGTGGTTCCAGCATCTCTCAACCTGTCAGGGCTCTGCATCCCCAGACCAATAAAATTAATGTCCTGCCTGGTCTGGCTAGTCTCACCTTCTGGGGGAGCTCATAGGAGACCATTACCCAGTGAGTGAGGTTGGTCACATGGACCAGCTCCCACTCTGTGGTCTGATTCACAAATGGGACACAGTAGGTGGCAGAGGTTGCTCAGAGTGACTTGCTCCTCTCTGTAGCCCCTGGGCTGAGTGAGCGATGTGGTAGCATTGCAAGTAACACCCAACGCTCCTGTTCGTGCATCCTCAGGAGAGGTAGAAGCAGGCGTCACTGGCTGCCTTAGGCTACTAGACAGGTCTTTGCTAACCCACTTAGTAGTAATATTTGATGTGGGCAGGAAAGGCGAGGGATTTGGCTAAGACGTCCCATTCCTCTGCTTTGCCTCCCCAATATGTCTGTTCTTGTTTCTGAAACCAGAATATTCTGGATCACCTTTGTGTAAGACCTTGGCTTTGTTAAGATGTTTCCTACAGAAAATGAGGGTGAGGTACAGGAGCAGAGCTTCTTGTAACTTGCCAACCTTTTTCCCCAAAGCCATCCAGAATTTATTATGCTCAACTTTCCCCAGAGATAGCATTTGAAGACAAAATTTTAATATTAAAGCAAAAGGGAAATACATTTTAAAAAAACATTTGCATCAAAGTTATAGAAAAGTGTCTGCTTGCCAATTTGTGTCTGTCTGTCACTGTCCATCCATCCATCTATTCATCTATCCATCTATCCATCATCCATCCATCATCCATCCATCATCTATCCATCATCCATCCATCCATCATTCATCCATCTATCCATCCATCCATCCATCCATCCATCATCCATGTAGTTAATAAGTAGTGAAAGCTCATGATGTTCTGTTCTTCTCACCTTGCAGTCTAGGTAACCACTTCTAAAGCTCTTGGTCTTCTTAGTACCATCTATATATATAAAAGCCTAAGTGACCATTATGACTGAACGACTAAGTGACTGGTTTCTATGATATGTACTGACCGCCAGGGAACAGACACTTAACCCAGGAGCTGGCTCCTGGTGATCAGTGAACTCCTGTAGCTAACCTCCTATAGTCCCTCCTCCTGGCCAGCCAACCTCTCATAGCCCTGATCACCAGCCAAGCCAAAGGCCCCCTCCTGTGCATGAATTTGTGCACTGGGCCTCTAGTACAATAATAAGAATGAGGATTCTGCATAGATTTAGGCTCAAGCTACTTTTCTGCCACCTTCCAGTGATAACATTAATTTTAGTTTCCTCAACTGTAAAATGCAATCAGTAATTCCTACCCTCAGATTGCAAGGCAGTGTGTGCAGTCCCCTGATAGAATGCCTAGAGCATAGTAGGGTCTCAATTCCTGTGTGATGTCTGAAAGTTCTCCCAGGACTCGGTGCTTAGGGGTGAGCAGGGAAGCCCTGGACCTGCTCCCATCCAGAAGTGCTCAGGGCTACAAGGGAAGGAAGTCTCTTTGCTTTCCTTGCAGAAAGCTCGGTTGTGACCTAATTTTGGTCTGGCCAGAACTGGTGTCTTCCTTTTCCCCTCATTGTCTTGGAGACCTTGAGTGACCTTGACTAGGACTATTTTCGCAGGAATGATATATCATCCCCCAAACAGGCACACTATGTGGAAACCCCCACCCACTCTCTCATCTGCAACTTCTGAAGTATTTCCTCCCAACCCTCCCGCCAACCACTTGTCCCTGGATCTCACTGCCTGGCTTCCTATAGTTCAGTGGTCAGCAAACTCAGTCAACAGAGCCAAACATCAACAGTACAACGATTGAAATTTTTTTTGAGAGCTAAATTTTTTAAACTTAAACTTCTTTAATGCCACTTCTTTAAAATAGACTCGCCCAGGCCATGGTATTTTGTGGAAGAGCCACACTCAAGGGGCCAAAGAGTCGCATGTGGCTCATGAGCCGCAGTTTGCCGACCACGGCTATAGGTCATCCCATCAATTGTCACCTTCCAAGAAAGGCCATCCCTGACCCCTTCTGTGCTGCTTGTTCTCCTCTTAGCTTAACTTATTTTAAATTACATATTTATAATTTCCTTTATAATTTGTCTCATCCCAACAGGATATAAGCTTTGTTATTTAGTTCATTGTTGCATCCTCAGTCCTGTCACATGATTAGCACTTGCAAAGATTTATTGAATGAGTGGATTAGTGAGAAACTGAGAAATCCTAAACCTTTGTACCCTAAAATTCACCCTATTGGTTGACATCACACACTCCCATATCATGGAGTGTCTGTGGCTATCTGCGTCAAGGTAGATATGGTATGGGATCAAGTCTTGGGCAGAGCATTAGAACATCCCCAAAGGGGCAGGATGAATGGTCAAACTCACCTGCCTATTTGTGAGATGCTGGGTATGGATCAAACCTGACCCCAAGAGAGGGAGGTGGAGTGACTGAACACAGGAAACCTGAGAAGTAGGCTTGGAAGTTACACAGATTGGGTTCAAGTCCTGGCTTTACCAATTTTTAGGAGCAGTTGTCTAGGCTCCTGAGCCTCATTTTTTTTTTCATGCAATAGGGCTAATGATTCTTGCCTCACAGGGTTGTTAATAACAAAAGTTATTGGTGATCTCCCGTTAGAGCGTGGTCTCAGCTTTTAAGGCTCTAGTATAATTGAAGGAGTGTTGTTTCAGACCACCAAGTATATGTCCCAGCTTTCCCTGCCTCCAACTTGTGTGATCTTGAGTAACACAACCTCCCCAAACCTTTGCTTCTCATCTAAAACATGTTAAAAATAGAACTGGCGCCGAAACTGGTTTGGCTCAGTGGATAGAGCGTCAGCCTGCAGACTGAAAGGTCCCAGGTTCGATTCCAGTCAAGGGCATGTACCGTGGCTGCGGGCACAACCCCAGTAGGGGGTGTGCAAGAGGCAGCTGATCGATGTTTCTCTCTCATCGATGTTTCTCACTTTCTATCCATCTCCCTTCCTCTCTGTAAAAAGTCAATAAAATATATTTTTAAAATAAATAAAAATAAAAATGAAAATAGAACTGGCCATAGAGTGACTGATTAAGCTAATGCAAGTCAAGTTTAGCACAGTGCTTGGCACATCATAAATAATAAATATTAGCCATTCTTAGTAATATTAGCTATTTAGGCTATATATTACCAAGAAGCACAACCAGGATTTGAATCAGAGTCAATGTCTGCATATGTTACCCATGGTACTAGTTTTCACCCAGAAAGCTGGTTAACAAGGCAGGTTCCAGACCCCGTCCTCAAAATGCCGATTCAAAAAAGATCTCAGTTGGAGCCTGGGGAACTGCATGTTGACACTCTGAAGATCACTCTGAGGCTATTCTGACTTCCTGCTTGGAGCCAGAGGTACAAGCTTGGGGTCAAGGGCGGTCAGAACCCTGATGACATCTGGTCACATCTTCTCTCCATTTTCTGCAGACAAAGAACAACTCTGCCCCAATTCCCAACACATTTAAGTGGTTCTGGGAGCCCCGTGGGACCAAGTCCACAGCTGTCAGTGTGACACTTAACATAGCGGGTATGAAGCCCTCAGGCCCAGCGGTGATCTCTGCCTATGACAGGAAATGGCAGGTTGGGTCTGCTGTCACCCTCATAGAGGAGGCTCTGAAGTTGGGTTATAGAATTGCCAAATTAGGCTATTGACCTACCAGGCTCTGAAACTATATGAAGTGGTCAGCTCTGTTGGCGAAACAGGTTTCATTCCGTGGCACTACTCAAGTTGACTAGCTACGGAGCGTTATGTTGACAAAGATGTTTAGGTTGAGTTTGGGTCCATGGTTCTCAACCAAGGGCAATTTTGTCCCCCAGGAGACATGTGACAGAAATGTCCAGGGACATTTTTGGTTGTCATGACTGGGGTTGGGTGAGATAATGGCATCTAGTGGGTAGAGGCTGCTAAAGTCCTAAAGTGCATTGAACAGTCCTACCCCACCCCCACCCCCATCTCCAACCAAGAATGATTCTGTCCAAAAGGCAATAATGCCACGGTGAGAAATTCTTCTCTATTTCAGCGGGAAGGAGTGTCATAGTTGATTAGCAAAGTCTGGCACAGTGGGGCAGGGTAGTGACAACTCATGTGGTCTGCTTTTGCAGAGCAAAGAAACTGGAATGGAAAAAGATCGTATGCACAGAGAAAAGTCATAAAAATATATAATCACAATAAAGACAAAACCCTCTACATCCAGAGAGAGAACAGAAGATAAAGCATCCATGGAAAAGCACATGATGACATAAACAAGGAACACAGAGAACAAGAAGGGCTCTTGCAAAAAAAAATATGAGAGCAAAAATATGAAACTCAGCCAGAGATTTAGGCGATGAAGTTAAGGACATTTCTCAAGAATATACAGCAAAACAAACCATTGGAAAGAGGAGATACATCGTAAGAAAATTAGAGAACTGGCATAGGAGCTTAAATACTCAAATTATAGGAGTTTTAGAAAGAGGAAGAAAATAATGGAGGAAATACCATTAAAATAGTTGAAGAAAATTACCTCAACCTGAAGGACATGCATCTCAAGTTCAAAAGTTATTAGCACAGCACACAAAGCCAGATTTCCATCTGGGAAGGTCAATGGAAACTCTCAGGACATTGGCAGCACAGAGGACAGTTGACAAACTTCCAGAGAAGTGAATAGGGAATCAGAATGGCTTCTTCAACTTCTCAACAGAAACTCTGGACATGAGAAGACAGAGGAGCAATGCCTTTACAATTCTGAAAGAATTTTATGCCAACTTTAGTCCATGTCAAGCCGAAAATGTGAAAACACCCTAAACAGTGGTTGGCAAACTCATTAGTCAACAGAACCAAATATCAACAGTACAAGAATTGAAATTTCTTTTGAGAGCCAAATTTTTTACACTTAAACTTCTTCTAATGCCACTTCTTCAAAATAGACTCTCCCAGGCCGTGGTATTTTGTGGAAGAGCCACACTCAACAGGCCAAAGAGCCGCATGTGGCTCGCGAGGCGCAGTTTGCGGACCATTGCCCTAACATATACGAGGTCTTAAGCAACTGACCTCCCACCTACTCCTTCTCAGGAAACGACTGAAGGATGTGCTCCAATACAATGAAGGAGTGAACCTAGGAACAGGAAGCCTGAGATGCAGGAAGCACGAAATCCAACTCAGAAGAGAGGTGAAGGGATCGTAAAGCTAATGGGGGAGAGAGATCCCAGAGTGCCAGCAAAGGCCAGAAGATTCCAGGAGAGACCTCTTTCAAAACGACGAAACTGATAGAACGTTGGATGTGAAAGAAAGTCCCAAGGATGTTTTGGACAGCTGGCAAAGAGTTTGAGTTAAAAAAAAAATTAGGGATCAACACACAGAAAGTTAAGCAAATGGAAAGCTCAGTTGTAACAGTGAGTACCAGTCTCCCCAAATCATTGCATGGCTATTTGAGGGGACTCTGAGGGAAGGAAATGTGGGTCAGGGCAGGGAAGGACAGGGACTTAAAACAGCATTTCCTGTAGCAGGGAAGCAGTGACGAGGCCTGCCACTGACCACCATACAGAACCTCACAAGCATGGTCTGTAGCCATAGGGCTGAGTACAGCTGTTCCGCCCAAGGAACTGAAAGGAGCTGTTTCTGGGGGAAGAGGGTGTGGGGCGGGAGAGGGAAGCAGCGCTGGAAGCTGCAGCTTGTCTTAACAAACCTCCTAGCCCTAGCCCAGAGGACTCTAAACAGGAGCTTCAGCAATTGCTGACATTTGCAGATTAGAAATAATACAATTGGCTCTAACCAATTGGATCAGTGGATAGACTCAAGGGTCCCAGGTTCAATTCTGGTCAAGGGCATGTACCTTGGTTGAGGGAATGTCCACAGTAGACAGTGTGCAGGAGGCAGCTGATCGATGTTTCTCTCTCATTGATGTTTCTAACTCTCTGTCCCTCTCTCCTCCTCTCTGTAAAAAAAAAAATCAATAAAATATATTAAAAACAAAAGAAAGAATACAATTGGAGTGCCTGCAAAAAGTGGTGAAGTCTGCATCTTGAGTTAGTAACGTAAGCCTGCATCCAGTTCCTGATTTGGACAATGTCCTTTGGCCACTTTACATATCATCACTAGGGGGACCTGGGTGCAGGGTGAGGACCCTCAACTAGTTTTGCAACTTTTTGTGAGACTAAAAAAACGATTTCAAACCAAAAGTTTATGTAAATGAAAGCAATGAACCACAGGAGACTATGCTGTCCCCAAAGCCACCCCTTTTAGAGGAAGGACACTCCTGGTCACCTCCCCCCAGATCTGGGTGGTGGGGTCAGGGGCTGAAGCTTCCCAGGTAGATCCATGCACACGCTGGCAGCCCATCTCTGAGAGGAAAAGGGGTGGGTGCAGGGAGTGCAAGACCGGCGGACCGAGGAGGCAGCTGTCCTGAGCCTCGTGAGAGGCCAGCCTTGCCGCTTGGAGAGGAGGCGGCGCGCAGACTGCAGTGTCTCCTCCAGTAGTTTTGTGGGGAGTTGTGGAGGAGAAAACACAAATTAAATCATAAATATGCCGCTGACATTGTCATTTTAAAAGGAAATAAATGCCTGCCAGTCGCAGCTGGGAAATGAGCCTTAATCATGCAGCCAGGCCACGTCTGGAAGGAGCGGCCACCCTGCTCAGTTGGCATTCTCCCCAGAGGCTGTGGTTCTGCAGCTGCAGGCAGTGGGGCGAGTGGGGGGCGCTTGAGGGCCAAGAAGCTGAGCAGCTCCCGCCTGCTGAACCTGCTCGTCCAACCCTCGTGAGACAGATGCAGAACGAGGGGTCAGGAGGCGGAAAGAATTGGTGGATTTGGAAGCAGACGAATCTGAGTTTAAATTATTAGAGTAGGCTGGCCTCAGATCCCTGCGTGGCCTTGGGCAAGAGTCTGGCACTTCCTGATCCTCGTTTTCTTCACCTGAATATGAATGTTCAGTGTGAGGCTTGGGAAGAAGTGTCTGTCAGGCCCTGGCCACAGTACTCCAGCACACTGCTGTTTTACATACGAAGAACTGTGGCTCAGAGATGGCAAGCAGCTTGCCCAAGATCACACAGCAGGTAAGGGCCAAGCCAGAATGGGAACCCTTTGACACTACCCTATGGTTCCATTAGTTGTTCACAGACCTTTGCTGAGCACCTACTACGCACCAGGCAGTTGTGGAAACTGAAGCTACAGCTGTGAATGAAATAATCCTGTGCCTGCATGGGGTTGGCATTCTGGTGGGGAAGGTGGCAATAAACATAACCACAAGAGATGTCAGATGTGAGGAAGATCAGCCGACAAGGCACATTGAGCACGTACTTCCCAATGAAGGGACCATCACAGCAAGCTTTTCTATGGGGAGGGATGCAAGATGGGCTGATGGAAGAGACCTCCAGGTGGTGATGTAGGGAGGATGGGAGCAGGGCCACAGAGGGGCTTGGATTCTAATATTCTAACTCCTAGAATGACTGAGGGACAAGGTCAGCCTTGGGATTAGTTCAAAGTGGGCCTTTGGCTGAATAAGCTTGAGGCTGGTGCTATAGATTGAATGTTCACATTCCCCTAAAATTTGTGATGTTGAAAATTTAAGGGGAGGGTATTAGAAGGTGGGGTGTATGCGAGGTGCTTAGGTCCTAAGGGTCCACAATAGCTTTATGCTCTTAACACTCTGCTCTGTCATGATCAGGAAACAGGGAGAGTAAGACATGTCTGGCCAAGGATTCAGACAGACAGACAGACAGACAGGTGTATCAGTTATATATTGCTGTGAAACAAGCATCCCAAAACTCAGTTGCTTCAAACAACTAACATTGATTGTTCATGATTTAGGCTTTGGTAATGGGGAAGGTTCAGTTGGAATGGCTCCTCTCTGCTCCATGTGGTGTTGGCTGGAATAGATTTAGGCAAAAGGGAAGGTCAGGTGGCAGGTTGGCTGAGGGCTGGCTGGGCTGGCAATTGACTGGGCTGGAAATCTGTTTGCCTCTCCCTGGCTTCTCCAGAGGGGTAGCTTGGGCTGCTTCAGTAGGTTCCAAGACAGCAAGAATAGAAGCTGCAAGTTCTCTTAAGAGATCATCTTTGTTAAGTGCAAATTTCTAGATTGTTCAAGTGAGGAAATTGAGGCTCAGAAAGGGACAGACACCCATCTTATGTCACACAGCAATTGAGAATGGGGTGGGGAGGGCACACCAGTCCAGTGCCCCTCCCTGGGCCAGAAATCAGTGAGTGGAAGGAGGCACCTCATGGGACAGCTATCCATGGGCACCCCAGGAACTGTCTCCAAGGCCCCTGCAATGCCTTGCGGGTCTAGAAAGGCATTAGTTTCTTTCCCTCTACAGCTCTCTTAGTCAGTTCAGGCAGCTATAACAAAATACCGTAGACTGGGTGGCTTACAAACAACAGAAATTCACATCTCAGAGTCTGGAGGCCAGACGTCCAAATCAAGGTGCCAGTTTGGTGGGGTTGCCATGAGAGCCCTCTTCTGGAGTGCGGGCTGCTGACTCCTTGCTGTGTCCCCACACAGTGAATGGGCCAGGCAGCTCTCTGGGGTCTCTTTCACAAGAGCACTAATCCCATGCACAGGGCTCCAGGGAGGGCCTCGCTGGGGAGGTGACCTCTAAGTTGAGATGTGGATAATGAGAAGGAGCCAGGCACTGGAAGATCAGGAGGAAGGATGCTCTCTCTAGACACAGGAAACAGCACATACAAAGGCCCTGAAGAGGGACTGGAGTGGATGGGTGAGGCTCAGGAACCCAGGGGCTCTGCAAAGAGGCCTGGGGGTCTGCAAGGTGGTGGGAGGAGCATGTGAAGAAGTCTGTGCTGGTGGTGTGAATAGATGGGGCTGCTTTATTATTATCATCTCTGTGATTGATATCAGCCCAGGTTCAAAGCCCGACCCAGAGCAAAGGCTCAATTCATGCCGGACAAGTGGCTAATGAGTGAGGGCTCAGGCATAAGCTGTGAAATGTTTCCATGGAAACCCATCACCTCCCTGTTGATGACTAGAGAGGCTCCCCAAGGTCGCATATTCTTTGGTCCTGGCTGGCCCTGGACTGATGATGTTTCCTGAGCCCCGTGAAGGGGAGTCACTTCCTCTTCCTCTGTGCCTCTCCCTGCACCCCAGCTGTTAGGGAAGCCGCCCAGGCTCTTCCCGTGAGGCACACACGCACATGCACACACGCAGACAATACACAGGGGCTCAGGCTACCCCAGGCCAGGCCTCATGGCTCAGCCCACATCAGAGCCCAAGCCAGGATGCAGCTGGGCTCCGTCTGGCCCTATGGGACAAAGCACGCACGTGGATGTGGCATGGGGCATGGCCAGGCCACAGACCTGGACAAAGGAGCTGGACTGAGACATATTCTCAGGAGACTCAACACAGCAATGTGTGCTTGTGTGGCCCCAGACCGAGACCTGTGGCCCAACTCAGCAGCTGAGGACATGGGCACAGAGGTGGGACTAGCCTGCCCTGAAGGCTGCAGGTCTGAGAGCCAGGCTGCACATTCATTTAGGCAGATATGTGTATACCATGTGCACACACAGAGACCCACAACAACCACACGTGTGAAATTAGATTCAGACATAACGTGTTCTGATATGAGTGAGACAGAAACACAAAGACACTGTAACGCATGGACTCACAGACAGACATGAGAAGGACACACAGACATACCACCCAGCAGGATACTCTCCCTAGGAGGATGACACGCAGACATGCCATTCTGCACAAGACAGACACCCGTGCACACCCACACAGATTCTCCTTAGCACTAGTGCACACACAGCAGCAGGCACATCGCTGTGGCCCCTGCCTCACTGTCCACATAATTGTGCCAGAAAACAGACACATCTGCTCCCCTCCAAGCCATTACCCAGCAATGGGGATAGCAGATTAATTAAGCCTTCACAGGAGACTGGCATTTTCCTGGCAGTCCTGCTGCCCCTCACTGCCAGAGGGCCACCAGCCCAAGTGGCCTTTATGATGGGCCCCCAGGACACACTTAGCCCAGCCTCTTCCCCCTCCTCCCTCTCTGGACCCTGGAATGACTCCCCACCTTGCTGTCAAAAAGGATTTTTCTTGGACTGATGGAAGGGAGGAAACTCTCCTGGGGGTTTGAGGCCTGAATCATCAGGGATTTCCAGCTGTGGTGAAGCCCCCTGCTGCTCTCTGCCTTGTCCAGTGGTCGGCAAACGCATTAGTCAACAGAGCCAAATATCAGTACAAGGATTGAAATTTCTTTTGAGAGCCAAATTTTTTAAACTTGAACTTCTTCTAAAGCCACTTCTTCAAAATAGACTCGCCCAGGCCATGGTATTTTGTGGAAGAGTCACACTCAAGGGGCCAAAGAGCCACATGTGGCTCGCGAGCTGCAGTTTGCCAACCACTGGCCTAGTCTGAGGGCTAAATGTATCCCTCCATCGGGAGGGGGACTCAGTTTCTCCTACTTGACATCTGGGCTTGGGGCCCTCTGCCACACTGGCCTTCCTGCTCTTCCTCCAACACACCAAGCTCATGAAAGCTCCGGGCCTTTGCACCTACTATGTTCTCTGAAACATCCCCTACCCAGGTCCTTGTCTGGCTCCCTCCTTGTCACCATTCAGATCTCAGCCCACATGTCACCTCCTCAGAGAGGCCTACCTTCATCTACTTAGTTAGAATGTCTCCTCCAAGTGGGCCCCTCCGTTACTTTCTAACTCAGTGGTTCTCAGTCCTAGATGCTTGTTAGAAGTGTCTGGGGAGCTTTCAAATAAATCATTCAGTGCCATGCCCTGTGTAGACCAATTAAGTAAGCATCTCCGGGTGTGAGTCCCCGGAGATTCCCACCCTTGTGCTAATGAGCAGTGTGGACTGAGAATCTTTGGCCCAGAGGCTTTAAGTTAGTAAGAGGAAAGGCTGAATCGTGTAGCCTCCTCATTGGTGATGGTTATTGAGCACCTACTACGTGCCAGGCCTCTGGTGGTTGTGGGCATGGCGGTCTCAGCACACACTTGTGTAGCTTTTACTATGCACCAAGTTCTATTCAAAGGACTCTGAGTGGGACAGTTTGTTTCATCCCCCTCATGACGTGGGAGCCATCACCATTCCCACTTTACACATGAGGAAACCGAGGGACAGAGAAAGAAAGTATGTAACTTATCCAAAGAATGCAGCTGGAAAATGGCATAACTGTGAATTTAACCCAAGCAGTGTGGTTCCAGAGCCTGGGTTAACTAAGGTATCATTATGTTCTTTCCTCCTCAAATCACTCGAGACACATTTTAAAGATGAAGAAACTATGACTCAGAGAGTCAGGAGACTTGACCAAGGTCCCACAGCCAGGATGCAAACCCACAACAGTCTGACTCTGAGGTACAGAGTGCGGATGGCTATTTTTGTGATCCCTCATATCCTTATCCCCCTACCGCCCAGAAACCAGCCTTAGGGGCAGCGGGGCAGACAGGAGCCTGGAGCCAGCAGGGGCCAGCCACTTGCAGCCCATGAATTCATTTAATAACAGCAATAGAACTGCCACACACATGGCAGCCACAGTTCTAAGTGCTTGACAGTATGGCTTACATGGTCCTCAAAGAAACCCTCATTTTCCAGAGGAGGAAACAGGTGCGCAGAGAGTGAGGTCGCTTGCCCAAGCTCACACAGCTGGTTAGAACAGAGCTGAGCCTTGAGCTCAGACAGGCTGATGCCAGAGTCTGCACGCTCAACGCACACACCACAGTCCCCTCAGATGCCTTGCTTACCCAAGCCGCTTGAAACTCACTTTCCCCCTCTATACAATAGGCCCATTAGTGCCTACCTCATTTAAGGACAATGTGTGGAAAGGCTCCAGCACAGACACCTCGTACAGTAGGCATTTTAAAAATATGTTTTTAATGATTTTAGAGAGGAGTGGGGAGGGATAGAGAGATAGAAATCTCAATGATGAGAGAGAATCATTGATCGGCTGCCTCCTGTACACCACATACTGTGTCTGAGCCCTCAACCCAGGCATGTGCCCTGACTGTGAATCGAACCGGGACCTCCTGGTTTATAGGTCAGTGCTCAACCATGGAGCCATGCTGGGCGGGCATTAGTAGGCATTTGATAGGAGAGGCCACTAGATAGAGGAGACAGAGCCACAACCTCGCCCTGCAGCAACTAGCCTTACACACAGTAGGGACTGAACCAACATGGGACATGGATGCAGGTGGTGGCAACTGGAGGCATCCAGCCTGTAGTTCCCCCAGAGAGGGATGGGGCCCCAGCAGCCAACTGGAACCTGAACCCAGCATGGGAACCTTCAAATGTTCAGAGACCTGCTGCGTGAGTCACTGCTGACCCTCCATTAATGCGTAATTGGAATAGCAGGCCAGTGACTAACTGTGTTCTCTGGGGTGAGATTTACAGCAGAGCAGAAAACAGCCAGGCAACAGGCGAGATGGAGACAGGAAAGGGGAAAAGAGAAGGAGCTGAGGGACCAGGGGCAGAGGAGGCCTCCACCGAGGAAAGCTGCACCCTCGGGTGACCTCGCAACCTGGGTTTTGGGGTTCAGACATCATTTTATAGTCTGCCCTGCTGCTCCCACCAAACACGCCCTGGAAATGCTCATGTGTGAGCCTCCAAGCTCTATCTTCCTGAGGATGTGAAAAGCCGCCCACGGAAGGGGTAGTATTGGGATTAAAGACGTTTATAATGAGGCTCTGTACTCTTCATGTGCGTGATATCACTGATGCATGAGAACCATCAAAGCCATCCTGTCTGGAGGGTGTTAAGGCAGCCTTTTAGTTTCAAGGCTCTCGCTGTCTCTCCAGCTCGGACCCTGTCACCCTTTCCTGGGTGAATTAGTCATCACCGCAGCCCTTCAAAGAGATCTTCAAATGCGTAAACAACAGGCTGCCAGGTGCCCCCTTGGTTCCACCATGCCCTCTACAAATGTCATCGGAGTTAGGGAAATGGGCGCTGTGTCTCCTGAGTTCTGGCCTCTGCACTAGCTGTTCCCTTCGCGGGGGGTGCTTTTGGTCTAGCTAGCCTTGCAAATTTCTCCTGGGCTGTCAATACTCAGCTCAAGTATTACTTCTTTTGTGAAACCTTCCCCAAGGAAGCTCTTCTGGTAAGTCTATGTCCCAAGATCAACTCTAGCTCCATCACGAAGCAGCTCTGCAGCAGAGCAGTGTGGTTCTTTAAGCAGCAGCGCAGCTCTGGCCTCCCCTGAGACCCAGGCCCAGCCCAGCCCTACCAAACCAGAAACTCATCCATCTCTCAGCAAGCCCTCCAGGTGACAGATGCACGCTCAAGTTTGGGAATCACTGGGAGATGAGTTGAGTTTACAAATGCTTAATCCAGAACAAACAAGACAAATTGCCATGGCAAACACCACCTAGAGGACTGTGGGCCAGATGTATGCCAAGCACTTCCTGCATCAATTCTCCACAGCAGCATGTGAGGAAGACTCATGTGCCCACGGCATGGATGAGGAAACTGAGGCTCAGAGAGTCATTCCTTTCCCTGGGAAACAGCTACTAAGTAGTGGATACAATTGCAAACCAACCACAGTCAGTTTGATTATAAAGCCTATGTGTTATCTTCAGAGAATACTGTCCATGTGATTTAGGGTTTAAAAGAGGAAAAGTCTACATCCAGGTCACAATTTTTCTAAATTTTATATTTTCAAAGTACAGCGTTATAGATTAAATAGTACTTTTTAAAAAGCAACACTTGCTTCCTGCTATCCAGCTCTCATATCAGTTCTCAGAAGCAACTATTGCACTTTTAACTTTTGGGGTTGCATTTTTTGAGTATTTACTTGCATACTTTAAAATATTTGCACCTCGCATCACCTCTTGATTCATCACCCAAGCCCTTAAATTATGCTGGATAAGAACTTCTGGTTTTGCACAAGTGAAAAAAACAAAAAACCTAGAGGCAAATTCAGGGCAGACATAAAAGATCCATAACTATCAAAGTCCCAGATCTTGCTAGCTTGTTGCTTCATTATACTTAAAAAGGTCTCCTAACTCTTAGATTAAAATGGCTGCTTGAGCTCCCACCATCATGTATGCATTCCAGAAATTAGAAAGAAAGGTTCTTCATGCCCTATAAAGACACTTCCTGAAAACTGCACACATTAATTTTGTTTATACTTCGATGTTTATAGCTTAGTCACACGGCTACACAGAACTGGGAGGGAGGTTGGGAAATGTGGTCTTGAATCTGACTGGCTACATGCTCAGCAGAAAAACTGGAGTTCTGAGATCAGGTCAGAAAGGAAGAACTGAGATCAGGGGCAACTGACAGTCTTGGCCACACTCCACTTAAATTCGTTGGAGCTGGCATGCCCACCCTCGTACCCTCACTCCCTTACTGGGAACACATGGCTGCCTCTTCCTGCATCTCCTGCATCTCCAGCACCTTCTCTCCCCTCTTTGTGCTCTGGGCACCCTGCACTCTTCCTTGCCCTGGGCCGTCCCACACACTGTGCCTTTGTTGGCAGATGTCTTGCTGAGAGGTTAGCCCCTCTCTGATATGACAACACCTACTTATCCTCCAGCTCTCAGACGAAATGACAGCTCCTCGAAACCCCTCCTTCATCCCAACTGGATCAGGGCCTGCTGGATGTCTCCTGGTCTTCCTTACAGCATCCTTTGGATTGTAATTAGATATTGGCCTGTGTGATTATACTCACTAATTATCTCTCTTCTAGACCATAAGCTCCTGGATGCAGGGCTATCTCTGACTTGCTCATCAACCCAGCACAATAAACATTTGTGGAATAAAAGGTACCTACTTCTGAAAGCCTTCCCTTCCTAACTTCCCTTCCTAACTTCCCTTCCTAACTTCCCTTCCTTCCAGAACCAACGAACAAGCCCCCTCCTCCAGGAAGTCTCCCTGTGCTCCCACTCTGAGACAAGTAGCTCTCCCTCCTTGGTGCTCAAGCCCTCTTAAGGCATGATTGCCCTCTACCACATGGCTTTGACTCTGAGGAGCATGTCTTGGCTCCTCTATGAGTCTGTGAGTCCCAGGAGGATAGAACCCATATCTGATGCTTCTGTGTCCCTTACACACACACACACACACACACACACACAGTAACAACCTAGGTCAGTGGTCGGCAAACTGCAGCTTAAAAGCTACATGTGGCTCTTTGGTCCCTTGAGTGTGGCTCTTCCACAAAATATCATGGCTTGGATGAGTCTGTTTTGAAGAAGTGGCCTTACAAGAAGTTTGAGTTTAAAAAATTTGGCTCTCAAAAGAAATTTCAATCGTTGTACTGTTGATATCTGGCTCTGTGGACTAATGAGTTTGCCGACCACTGACCTAGGTAATCCTCTGGTCCAGCAGCAGAATCACTGGCCAGGAAGCAGAACTCCTGGTGTGGCCCTTGGCTCACCATGTAACATCCAGCAATGGCCTTCCTTCCCCACTGGCATCTCAGGGACGTCTGGATCTGATATTCTCCAATTGGCACCCAAAGCCTTGGTCCAGCCCAGGAGTTGCTGGATTTGACTCAGCAGGCCTCTCTCCACAGGCCATAAGCCCAGGTCCTTTGGGTTTTATTTTCCAGTTAGAGATCAAAGGGACAGAAATGCTGGACACCACACTTACAGGCAAAACAAAACAAAACAAACCTATGAGACTGGAAAAACTTTTATTAACTTAACAGCTTGCTCCAGAGCTTGTTATGGAAGGAAATATAACATTGTTTGGAAAAAAATATTTTGACAAGTGCTGGAAGGAAGGTAAGAACTCTGGGCCACGGGCCAAAGCCTCAGAGTGAGAGAGGCGCTGCCCTGTGAGGGAGGTTGCAGCTTGCAGGGCATCCAACACAGTGGGAGTGCAGAATGATGCAGAACAACAGAAAAATGTTTACCGATATCTCAAGCCCCACTAAGGAATGTGCACACTTTATGTTTAGCATATTGCAGCAATCAGGTGCCTGATTACAAAGGAAGGAAGGAAGGAAGGAAGGAAGGAAGGAAGGAAGGAAGGAAGGGAGGGAGGGAGGGAGGGAGGGAGGGAGGGAGGGAGGGAGGGAGGGAAGGAAGGAGGGAAGGAAGGAAGGAAGGAAGGAAGGAAGAGAGGGAGGGAGGGAGAGAGGGAGGGAGGGAGGGAGGGAGGGAGGGAGGGAGGGAGGAAAGAAAAGGAGCAGAACAGAAAAAGATAAGATAAAGGAACCCCCTCTGGCTAGCTGTAGCAGCTGAGACAATCTGAGAGATGTATGAGGTATATATAAGGCCTGCGGCTACTAGAAAAAGAAGACCAGAAATAGCAATGCTTAAATAAGGTGGCAATGACTTTCTTTCTTAGGAAGTAGCTGAAATGTTACGGTGGTTCTGCTCTATGAATTTTTCAGGCCCTCCGCATGTGGTCCAGGAAAGCTCCATGGCCTCTGTACATTTCAACCGGCAGGAAGGAGAATAAGGCAGGAGAGAGGCTGTCCCTCCCCTTAATGGAGCCCTGGAAGGGGCACACATCTGTCTGCTCACACGCCATCGTGCAGAGCCTGACTCAATGACCACACCTGGTTGAGGGAAGCTGGACAATAGAGTTGTATTCTGAGCAGGTCACTGGACCAGCAAAAATAGTCTATTACTGCGTGAGGAGAGATGCTCCCGAGGGAGCAGGAGTCTCTGTCACAGTTGGAGGCTGGGGAGCTCCCAGGACTGCTAGGAAGCTGGGGTATCAGGCTTAGAAACTGGTCAGGAACCCTGGTGGCCATGGGGCCGGGTCCACAGTTATGGTGACATCAATGGCAGCAGGCACAGCCAAAAGGCAAAACACAAATGTCCACAGCACAGGTGATGTCATGCCATGCTCACAACCACCCTGAGATAAGTCCCATGATCAGTCCCAGTTTGCGAGTGAAAGGGGTGAAATTTACCAGTTGCCGCTACAGCACTTTGCCTGAACTAGGCATTGCTAAGAGTACAATCAGTCCTCACTTAACATTCTCAAAACAACACATATTGAAAAACCAATTTACCACAGGCCAATTGATATAAACAGAACTAAGTTCCTATGGCACCTCATCAACCTTATAATGAACGGATGTTATGAGAGAACTGGCTGTACTTTACAATCATAAACTTTCAATTTGTCCTTGCCTCAGCACAACCATCCGGACAGGTAACATTATATCCCCATGTTACAGAAGCAACCAGGGGTAGGGGAAGGTGCCCACGCTTGCATAGCCAGGAAGCATCAGCAGAGCTGGTATAGGAATCCAGGGGCTCTGGCTCCAGATCTGTGCTCCTGACCACTGCTATGGGGCAAAGGCAAAGAAGCAGCAGGGAAGGATATGAGGCTGTGCATCCTAAGAGGAGGCCCATCCCCAGGTTTTCCAAACCAGTTTCCAGTAGAAGATACTGATGTGAAAGTGCTTTATGTAAATATTTGTTGTTGCCATTCTGGAAATCAGTCTGGTTTCATGTCAGGGTCACTGAGGTGCAGCTCAGAGGCAGCGCCTCCAGCAGAGGTGAGCACCAACTCTCCTGTCACCCCCAGCTCCTGCTCGAAACTAGTAAAGGTATAGGAGAAGGCTTTGAAATTCACTGGGGGTTGGAACAAAGGCCTTAAAGACCATCTTCTTTAGATCCCGGAGGCAGGATGGCTGACAGCTGTCATCTGAGTCATCCAATTTCCAAAGCCAGCAAGCAAGGGCCAGCCTCCATCCCATATGCACACAGATGCCTGGATCTTCATTCTTGGCTGCTGTCTGGGAACTGAGCCACAAATCTGCATTTTTGCCTGACCCAGTTCTGACCCATGTTCCACTAGGGATGCTCTAAGCAGGCAGAGGTCACAAAGCAGAAAGCCGAGAAAAGAGAAGTGTTTGCGGAATCTATGGAGGGTATCTGTCCCCAGAGTTCACCCAGTGCCTCCTAAGATCAACCTGGGTGCTGGGCCTAGGGCCTCACAGGGACCTAGCTGACCTCCGAAATAGGTGGAAAGGCTGTGGGAAACCCTGCTCCAGAGATATCGCTCTAGCCTGCTGCAGGAACCCTACCCCAGGCCATGGCTGATTTAAGAGCTGGATGTTTGGGAGCTGTAGGTCCTCAGAGGCCTGCTGCACACACCACCACCACCACCACCACCACCACCACCACCACCATCACCAGTCATTAAGGAGATCCAAAGTGTCACTTGACTGAGGCATGCCACACCCTGATTCCTCTTGTATCGCCAAAGCTGAGGGGTCCTAGTCATCTGCAAGCAGTAGGGGATTCACTCCCTCAAAACACACAGGCCAAGAGAGCTTAGTTATTAATGATATATGCTACCAATTATTACCATTATTGTTACTCAGCTATCATTTTTTTTT
Organism: Antrozous pallidus; assembly: GCA_027563665.1. Lineage (NCBI taxonomy): Eukaryota > Metazoa > Chordata > Mammalia > Chiroptera > Vespertilionidae > Antrozous > Antrozous pallidus. The sequence goes on from CM050520.1 coordinate 15,708,527, forward strand.
TTAGGATTTCCAGTACCATAAGCTATATTAGGCATTGATATTCCCTACCTTTGCCCCTCTCCCAATCCCTCCTGCAAAGGGAGAACCGGATGAAGTGATGGTCCCGCCTTCATGAAAGTCAGGATCGGCACAAGAGTCCCTTTTCTGTGCCAAACCCAGAGAATGGCTCACCCTCTAGGAGAAAAACAGCAATTCCTGAGGAGACCTGGAAGGAAAGGCCCTGGTGGGGAGGGTTGGTGGGTTGACCAGCAAGACCATCTCCTGATGTCCCCTTACCTTGGTCTCCAGGAGACACACTGTAGGGTTCTCTTTGGATCCCGACATCCCAGGGTAAATCCTGACTGAATTCGGCAGGACGGTTGGGAGTGCAGCTGGGGAGCCATTGCTATGTCACATCCTCCTAAATATTGGGATCTGAGGGATGGACAGCTGATCCAGGGAGCCAGCCCACTGCGAGGCAGGAACCATTTTTCTTTAATAAAGCATGAACTAAGAGACATGAAGTCTCTGGGTAATGACTGGTGGCCTCTGGGTCTGTAGGGAATGAGGAACAGGGGCCAGTTTGGACACCACAGCAAGTCAAACTGGCAAGGTTCTCTTTTGTGCCCTCTCTGCCCCTAGACCAACAGACTCTCACTTGTGTATCTTGGACCAAAATTACAGGGGAGGAGAGAAGCCATAAGGATGGCAAGTAAGTAGGGGAGAGGGGAATGAAGAGAGAGAGGCACAGAAGACAGACCACATAGAAAGAGAGAGAGGTCATAAATGAGAGTAAATGAGAGGTCATAAATGAGCTTCTTAATCCCTCAAAGCTCCAGGTTCCATGAGGCCAGACACCCTTCCCTGTGCATGATGCCTGTGCCCTCCCCGACCTTATCTGACCTGGTTTGAGTCCTTTCTGTTCCTTGCAGCTAAGCAATCCCTGACTAACAGAAAAACAGGAACCAAGAATGGACTGGAAATTTTAAGTTATTAGAGGAAACATTAAGCCATTGGTGGATCAAAGCAAATGTAGGCCAAGAAGATGCTGTGGTGAGCTGTTTAATGGCCATCCATTCCTCTCATCCTAAGACATCCGGTCTCTGCAACATGACTACGCTGAAGGTGGAGGTGGAGCCTGGTGCTCCATCCTCATTGTGGACGTAAACGGGGCCACATACTAAATCTGACAAGCTCAGGGGAGGCCAGCATAGTGGGCCCTACAAACTCAGACAGAAAGTAACCACACAGGATAGTCTGGACATAAATTCCTAACTAGAAGCCGGTCAGGGGGAATAGTCACATCCCAAGCTTGAAGCTTCCTTGACAAAAGACAGTCTTTACCTGAAGTGAACCTGTCTGTTGTCTTTTGGCATCTACATGAACATACCTTTGGAATGTCAGAGCGATCTTCTTTTCCAGACCCCTCAGTGCACACCCACCTCACAGATCATGAGACATTGTCACCTTGGTCCCCAACTACCACCTCTGTGAGATGTAAATGTTAATTGTTAACTATCCTACCCACTCTCTCCATTGACTTTTTAATCCAATCCCTGAGATTGCCCAGCTTTATTTTCTTCCACCCCCTTCATCTGCCACCAATGACTTTCATGTGACCCTCCTTACATCTCTTCTTTGAGTCTAGAGCATAATTAAGCTGCAAAACTGCCCATTCTCTGGAGCATTTTCTCAATCCATTGAGATTTTGCTTCCCAGCAACTGTCAGTTTGACCCAAACAAATCAAAAATTCTCTACAGGTTTGGATGTTCTCACATGGACACCTTGACTCTGAGCTGCCTGTGATTCCCTGCACCAATAGAATCTGGCGGAAGTGAGTTAGTGTGAGTTTTGGAGCCTAGGTCTCTCTAGAGCTTTTCAGCATCTGCCTTTATTCTGTGTTGAGACCACCATCTGTGAAGAAGTCTGGAGAGAAGGACCACGTGGGGAGAGAAGGGCCCAGCATCATAGCCATCCCTTTTGGGCCCAGCAGACCTTCCAGCTGAATACAGACAAGACAGGCAGAACAACTGCCCAGTCAACTGCAGAGACAGGGAAAGAATAAATTGTGATTCTAAACTACCAAGTTTGGCGTGGTTTGTTACGCAGTAAGTTCTAACTGAAACAGCTGTCTCGACGTTCTAGCAGCCCACCATGGACAGGACTGTGGCCCTCCCGAGAAGAGAAGCTCTGAGAACTGTGGCTGCTGACAGTAAGGATGCTGGAGCATGCAGATCCTCCTTCTAGTCTCATGGAAAAGGGAGGGAGACAAACACTGATTCTGAGTGTTCCAGCTGGAACCAGAAATTTATAAAAATGGGACATTCATGCAGCTTTTTGCCCATCTATATCTAGCCCACCAAGAAGGCTGAGACCAAGTCCAAAATACAATCATCCATCTTGCCAAGTCACAGCAGCTGAATTTTCTGCCATTCTGGGTTTCTATGAAGAAAATGAATGCATTTAACAAGGAAGACTGGCAGGGGAGGAAGAAATTGGGCATTCAGGGCAGAGAAAAAGTTTTGAGCAAAAGCTCAGAGAGGTGGTTTCAATGAGACCTGCACCCGGATGCAACTAAATAAGCAGCCAATTACCCAGACATTTAAACCAGTGGTTCCGAAACTTCAGTGCATCTCAGAATCACTCAGAGGGTGCGTTAAAACCAAGATTGCTCAGAGTTTTTGGTTTTGCAGGCCTGGGTGATTGGGAGAAGGGTAAGAATTTGCTTCTCTAACAGATTTCTATATGATTCTGATGCTGCTATTCATGCAAGTACCAGTGGCTTTGAGAGCCACTGGCCCGAAGTTAGCCCCTAAACCAATGGGGAGGAGATGACTGGAGTGGTAGTTCAGGCCTCAGCAATGCCACCAGCTACCCAGAATTCCAACTGGTCTTGGAGTCCTTTCTGTTTGCGGTCTCATGGTCACAGGATGCTGCTGCAGCTCCGGAGTGTATAGGAGTAGCATCTCTCACCACCACCGCAGAGGCACGCTGGGAAAAGGGGGTGGGAGATAAAGCTACAGTGTTTACCCAGATGTGAAGATGACTAAATGTCTGGAGGCCAGTCCTTGCTGGAATCTAGTGGGGAATATGATAGGCACCCAATAAATGTGCATTGATGAATGAACATCAGAAGTAGGTGCAGAAAGAACAATGGGACTAGACCAGTGGTCGGCAAACTCATTAGTCAACAGAGCCAAATATCAACAATACAACGATTGAAATTTTTTTTGAGAGCCAAATTTTTTAAACTTAAACTTCTTCTAATGCTCCTTCTTCAAAATAGACTCACTCAGGCCCTGGTATTTTGTGGAAGAGCCACATTCAAGGGGCCAAACAGCCGCATGTGGCTCTCCAAGCCGCGGTTTGCCAACCACTGGACTAGACCTCTTCTGTTTACTGGTTGGATCTCGAGCAAATCACTTGACCTCTCTGAATCTGTTTCTTTTTCTGTGAATAAAAATAAAAACGACCTCATTCAGTTGCTGTGAGCATTAAATGATGTGAAAGAATCCGGATAGAATCCTTAAAGGTGGGATGAAATCAGGAGTGTCCAACTATTACAATAGCCCCAGTGACTGAGGGCTTGCTGTGGGCTGGTCCCTGTGCTAAATCCTTTATGTCTTCTTTTCATTTCCTCCCCACCATAGCATGCCCTTTCTTCAGATGGGAAAACTGAGGATCGAATGAGGCTTTTAAAATCACAGGCTGGTCATCAGAGAGTAAAGATTCAAACCAGGTCTGTTGGGCTCCAGCAGTGTACCCCTAACCACCACTCCAGATTGCTTCCCCAGACAATCAAGCCACTGCAGAGCTTCCCACGACACAAGCTCAGCCCACACCCTTCCCGTCCTGCTCTCCCTGGGTTAGTAACTCAGCCCAAGCCAGAACTGCCTTTGCTGTCCCTGTCTCTCAGCTGAAGTGGCCTGCAAGAGCAAGTTGTCTGCCCCTAGGCCAGCCTCCCATCCAGACTGCTTCCCCCAGCAGGAGTGGAGTCCTGCCAGGTTGGCACAGTGACTTCCAATTAGACGTCATCTCCTGCTCGGGCAGGAGGCAGGAGGCAGGTGGCAGAAAGCAGGCGGGGCCCAGTGGGGAGCAGCAGTTAGAGGGTAATTAGCTCTGGATGTGGAATAGCTTCCTTAATAAGGAGGCCGTTCTGGGCAAGGGACACTTAAGAGGAACATCACTGCAGGTACCTTCCCCCTCCCTGCATCCTGTCCTGGGTGCCACCATCAAGAAATAAATAACAGACATTTGTGGCCCAGGCCCCCGGCTGGCCGTAGGGCTCCTTCACCCTCCTAACACCCAGCCTGCAGGTGAGAGGGTGAGAAGCAGGGGGAGAGGGTAACCTCTGAAGGGCACACAGCTGGGAAATGGTTGAATCCATTTCCCAATGGTTGAGTCCATTGACTCAACTCTCTGGTTGAGTCCAGAGAAAGAGGTTGAGTCCCAAGCCTCTTCCTCCCCATGGCTCAATGCTCTTCATCTGCCCATATGCAGATGTTAGAGCATCTGATGGGAACTCATAGTTGATACCAAGGATGGTAGTGAAATTGTTTGTCATCTGATGTGGCAGGGCTGTGATCAGCTGGGATAGACCCAGGCCTGCAGGAGGCTGTACCAAGCATAACCCCTTGGCTGCTGGGAAGGGCCAAGAGGATCCCAGGTGAGGGGCTAGGGTGGCTGAGTCAGCATAGGGGTGAGGGAACTGGAGTGCTCAGAGAAGCAACGTTTAATCGACTGGAATGGAAGAATTTCAGTTTTAATTACCAAGATGGCTATAATCACCAATGCATCATGGCAGGACCTTAGCCACTATGGGGTCTGCCCTGGGAGGTGGGGTTTACTTTCAAGGCCACAGGACCATGGCCAAGGAGGCTGCTGTGCCTTCCCACTGAGCACATCCTTCCCCACACCCCCAGAGCTGGCACCCAAAGCTCAAGATGGGTGACTCATTGCTTCTTCCAAGAGCAGGAAACAGACTTCCCAGGCAGGAGGGAAGCCCCAATCTGTCTAAGGCAACCTGTCCTGGTAGAAGTGTTCCAAACACTATAGCAGCAGCTATGTCTGAAGTGAGATCTGCAAACCCAACAGATTGTCCTCAGGAAGGGTTCCCTGGAGAAATCTGTTTGGGAAACATGCAGGCTTCATTCCCCCTTGAAGAGTCACAATCATAATGACATGTTAAAGGTTCTCAGAAGTCCCAGCACAAAAAGGCCTCTTCATTCGATTTAACCTAACATTTTCCAGGCATGTTTAATCACAGAGCTGTTCTTTGTCTAACCCCACTAGGATTCCAAGGACACACATTTTCCTTGAGATGCAGCTTTGAAAACACATTCATAGAAAAATTCATTTCCTGATTTCAGCAGCCTGGATATCACCACTTGGCCAAAGCTAATACTGGGGGAAACGGTGACTTGATTCAGGAGAAAAGGGAGCAAGGTCTGGGAGGTGGGGGGTGGAGGCTGGTCCTTACCCCAAGGGCCCATAAAAGTCCCTGGATGGTCCCCGTCCATCACATAAACAAAGCCCGTCCACAGGTGGGAGCTGAGGCAGCACCCAGGCCTCCCTTCAAGGTAGAAGGAAGTTTTAACAATGCAACTCAATGCCCAAGCACCAGGAAACAGTCCCTCAGTGCTAAGGGCTCTGGACTGGACTGGTTTATGTATCAGCTCCACCTCTGCCCAGCTCTGTGGTCTTGGGCAAGTCACTTAACCTCTCTGAACCTCAGTTTCCAATTGAATACTTGGATGGTAATGCTTAGATGGTGAGATTAACAACTTAATAACAGCCACACCTACATCGCACTATCTGTGAACACTGCATGTCTCTACATACTTTCCGTACATTCACATCACAATTCCATGAGACAGGTATCTCTGTCCTCATTTTACAAATATGGACATTGGGGCACAGACTGGCTGTGACTTGCCCAAGTTCGTGTGGGTGATAGGTGGCAAAGCCAGGACTCCAACCCAGGGAGTCTGGTTCCTAAATCCACACCATCAACCATTACCCACAAAGCCAGGCCACAGTCAACACTCAGCACATGGTCACAACAATTTGTGTCATTCTGCAGAAGTTCTAGGGGTTCAGAGATTGCAGGGGTTAGAAAGGAGCCTATCGAATGCAGAAAGAGAGATCGGGTCTAACAAAAGAAGGACTTGTCGGGGATGTCTCCACTTCCAGAAAGCAGGGATCTCCTTGCCTTTGCAGTCTGATGTCCCATCACAGTGACACCTCTAAGGAAGGAGGGAGGCCTCATGGAGGGCCCTCACCTTCCCCACTATGATGATGCTCTGGTTATTAGGGCCTGGGGGAGGGCAGTTTGTCTTGCTCAGTGTATAAGTTCTGTCCTAGAGTCTGAATCAAATATTCTTGCATGAATCAAACATTCTTCGGCTGGACATGAATAGGTAATGGGCACGCCTGAGCCCAGGGGCCTGCAGAAAGCAGAGCCTACAACAGAGACTTGAGTGTGAGTACTTAGTTGGAGTGTGTGATCCAGGGACTGGAATGGTGTGTTGGGGGTGGGTCCAAGTCGCTGCTTCCCATGGGACTGCCAGGAGGATAGCGCCAGAAGAGGGGGAAGGGTTCAGGCACAGGCTCCATCTCCCATTGGCCAAGGTGGCCCTGTGGGGCAGCAACTTCTGCACTTCTGGATTGTGCACGTGTTCATGCTAGAGACAGCACAGGCCCTGGGTGAAGCTGGTCAAAATCTGCATGGAAAGCCAACAAGCAAACGCGCATGGGGCTAGGCATCGCAGCTGCGGCTGAAATGAGAGGCACGGCCACAAAAATTGGAGTGGAGCCCAAGGCTGCCTGATTCCGGGAGCTACTGAGGGTTTGGGGCAGCCACGTGTTGCGATCGTGTCTGTATTTAGAATGACTCGTTAAATGCAGGAAAGAATGAAGACTGCACCACCTGAAGGAACTGAATTGGGGAGGCCAGCCCGGAGCCCGTGGTTCTCAAACTTTAGAGGCCGCGGAATCACGTGGAGAGCTTGGGAATGCACAGGTCGCTGGGCCCTCAGCCCAGGGACTGCATTTCTGCCCCAATACTGCTGGCCAGGGGAGGCACACGCAGAACCATCACCGTCTGTTCTGAGACGGGAAGAAGAGAAAGGCTTCTAGACCATGCGATCTCATGAGACGGAGACAGGGACCTGTAATCCAGTCCAGACTCACCTCCGTCCTCAGGCTTCTATTTGTTGGTGAGTGAGAACATTGATCACAGGATCTCAGAGGCCTTTTCTCTGCTCAGAAGTCCCTCGTGGAGGGGTGGATGATGACATCTGTCAGCAGCCCTGACACTGAGGGGAAGATAGAAGAAGGCATGTCTCTGGGCAGGAGGGGAGACCTGGGCATTCTGTACTGCCCGGGCTTATTTCAGAGGAGCTGACAGCAATCCTCAGCCTCTCCTCCCTGCCCCTGGTCAGGCCACAGCTCTGTCTGGCAGACGCATAGGTAGTGGGATATCAACAAGGCTGCAAGCTGGTGAGAATGAGGTCTCAGGAGGAAGCAGAGCCCAGGGAAGTTAGCGAGGTGGCCTCCTGCCCTTTGCTGAGACTGACTTCGTTGCCTCTGCATGGAGTTGCACTCTGTGGTTGGCATCCGAGGTCCTCCTCAGTCAGGTCCATACTAACTGGTCAGCCTGCTCCAGTCAGAACACATCCCCAGTTCTCCTAGGGCCAATGAAGGAGTGAGGGCTTTGGAACCAAACGGGCTTTGGTCAAATCCTGTGTGACCTTGAACAAGGGCCTGTGTGTCCGAAGCTGTAAATTGGAGGTTAATCTCAGAGTTGTTTTAGGATTGAATAAGATAAAGTTGATAATAGTATGCCGGATGTGAAGTAGGACTCAATGATAGCAATTGTCACTAAGCCTAAAGTGCTATGTGACACCATCCTGGTCATTAAACACCATCTATCAACTGATAACACCCACATTTATTTCTCTAGCCCTGGTGTCAAGACTCCAATAGACAACAGTACACGTAACACCTCCACATGGGCCAGAGATTTCCATAGTGGGCGGGGCATGTCTATAGCCTCACTCTCTCCCAAGACAATATAATTGCTAAGAGGAGGAAGCTTGTCCCTTTTGTTCAAAACTATATCCCAGTGCCCAAACATTTTTCAGCACCTGTAGCAGGTGCTCAAAAAATCCTCACCAACAAAGGCCTTCATTATAGAATTCAATTCTCTCTCTCCGGTTTATATGAAAGAGGGAACTGATGCTCAGAGCAGGTCATCATTCAGCAAGTCATACTCAGCAAGTCCCTGCTTACTGGTTCAGACTCCCTCCTCTGCCCATCCCCACTCTGCTGCTTGGTGGCTTGGTGGCAGCAGGAAACTGATTAAGACCAATCACCCTGATTAGCCTGAGAGTCTGGGATGCAGAGCTCTGGGCAGAGGTTGGCACGGGTGGAGACTGCCAGCAAGCAAGGCAGAGGCCCGTGCTGCTGCTCCGATTCGGGGCCAGGACTAGGGTTCATGCAAATGCACAAGTCATAGGCTGAGCATCACAAAATTGCTCGAGATGACAACAGACGACAGGAACACAAAAGTCCAGGAGATGGTCGACTTATTATCTTTTTTAATCAAGAACTTTTTGTGGATTTCTGCTAGACCAGCCTCAGGGTTCAGAGGTCAAAGAAAAATCCAGCTGGGAATTTTAAAAGGAAGCAGGAAACCTTTCTTCCTGCTGGTTTGAACAGGAAATGGGTTTATAATTGGAAGGAGAAAGGTGTGAAGGGGGAGTGACGGAGAGGGGTTCTGTGCCCGAAAATGCTGTTGACAAGAATGGCCCACACTACTGAGCCTAGCTGTGCCCTGGTTGCCTGGGAGTGAGGGAGTATGCAGTCCCAAGTGAGGCCGGAGTTTGCATCCTTGCTGTCTGGCCTCTGTGAGCCTGTTTTTCTCATCTGTACAATGAGAAAGGAGCCCACAGGGGACATGAGAATCACATGTGAAGTGTCTGGCACAGCAAATGGTGGCTGATGCTATCATTGTCACCAGTCTCCCAGAGATGGAAAGGTCAGGAGAAGCTCTTCTGAGCTGGTGACAAACGGCTTTTGACAAGCATGCAAGGCGAGGAAGGTGTGCCAGGCAGAGGGAACAGCCTAAGAGATGGCTCAGAGTAGGACTGTGGGGCCCTATTTGGGCACTACAACTGACCAGTCCTAATTCTCTCCCTGCTCTTGACTGTGACCAGGAGAAGCCTTCTGGCTGGCTGCCTCTCCCATGGCTCCCTCAGTGGGAATCCCTGGAGCAGGATGCAGGATGAAGGGGCCAGGGAAAGGAGGGGCAGAGCAAAGGACAGGGTGAGAGCAGGCTGTGGTCTCATCAATCAGCCTGTGGACAGTGGCAGCCCAAGGAGGAGCAGGAGGGTCTCCACCCCCCACTAAGGGCTGCTAGATTCAGCACAGAAACAAACCAAAACCAAAACCAAAATACAACAGGATACCAGTGCAATTTAAATTTCAGATAAACAGAAGACAATAGTTTAGTCTAAATATGGAGAAACCAGGTCACACTCATGCAAAAAAAATTCCTTGTTTATCTGAAAGTCAAATGCAGCTGGTTGTCATGAGTGCAGGCCTTGTGCAGGGTGGCAGAGCTGTCCAGGAGCGGCACCCACAGGTGGGACAGGAGGCCAACCTGAGTCCCACAAAGTGGCCATCTTTGCACCAAATGAAGTTTAAGGGCCAAGGGCCAAACCACCCACCTTCCAGCTTCACCCTGCCCCTTGTTCCTTTAACCCTACACTCCAGCCTCCAGACCTTTGTCCTTGCTGAGCTCTGGCCTGGAGTAGGGGTCTCTCCCCATGCCCCTTTCCCCATCTCCTTGACTTAGTTCCAGCTAGCTGCTAGGACCGCCTTCAATGACTGCCCCAGGAATTAATTTGCCCTGTTACTGCTTTTCACAGCCCTGAACCTTTCCTTCATTACAGACAGATATCCTTCATTCATGTGTGAATCCCTTTTGTTTCTGTGGTGGTTTGGGCTCACCACCATTGTCCTCTATCAGATGCCCGCCTCCCGCCACCCCCCCCCCCATCTTAGCAGGTGCTACTACCCTTTTCTGTTGTGAAATGAATGGAAATTGTCCCCTGGAGTGGGAGGACACAGAAAAGGAAGGGCCGAAGCCCGAAGTGCTCTCATCTCTCTCTCTTGAGAGAGAAGACCATCTCCAAACCTGGACAGGACAGTAGCCCATGGCCATGGTCAAGGGGTCAGCTCTTGAGGGAGCTGAGAGCGGGAATCTGCTGGGCATGCCCAGTTACTCAGTTTGGGCAACACTTCCAGGCCGGATTGCACCTAGGTAGTGATTGACACCCTCCTGACTCTGTTTCACTGGGAGGCTTGTCACCAAAGACGCGAGAGAGACTTGGCTTCCCCTTCCCAACTAGGCTGTCATCTGAGGGCCAGGGCCAGTCCGTGAAGTCCTGCTTCTGTCCCCAGCACCTCTCAGTGTCTGCACACATAGTATGAGCCCAGTGATTATGTGTAGGGTGAATGAATGAATACATGGCTCCTTTCCTTCAGACCGTGTGAGATTTTCAGGGACTTGGGGAGGAGGGGAGAGAGGCGGCAGCAGCAGATGGCCATTGGGACCAGGAATGGGAGCTAAAAAGGGAAGGCGATGCAGAAAAGAGGGCTGAAGCCACCGGCACGCTTCTCCACAGTGATGCTGTCTTGGATCAAACCCAGGGGGACTGGCTGGGTTATCACAAATAATGTCTCCCAAGGCTAGTGTTATCATCTGATTTTGAACAAATTACAGAATTAAGGGGTGGGGTGGCTGAGTCTGTTCTATATTTGGCGCTGGCATGTCAGCAGAGCCTGTGAGAGCCTTCTGGAATTGTACTAAAAAACCTGATTAAGGTTCGTTTGGGCCAGAATGTCTCATACTCTCCCAGACGGCCAGGGATCTCACAGGCTGGGGGTGGGGGGTGGGGTCATAGGAACAGGTCAACCAGAGACACACACATCCCCACCATCAGTTCCCATACATTGAAATGAGTTGGAGGTGGCAGCTGGCAGGTGCTGTGTTTCCAGAAGGTGCTGCTGGCAACTCTGATGAGACCAGATTACATCCAGCATCCATGGAGGTTGGAAACACGTGCAGAGAGGAACCAAGGAGGTGCGAATGAGTACATCTTGGAGTTGGGGGGTGGGGTGGAGGAGCTGGGAGGTGGAGGGATTTGGGGGAGGGAGGCAGTGTGAATTAGGAAGGCTTCTCTTTTCAGTCTTAGTTCTTGCCACCTTTAGAGGACACCTGGTGTTTTTGTCTGCTTACCATTCATTTTCCTCTTTCTGGAAACATCATTCTGGTTTCCCTTTGAGGGACTGCCCAGCCTCTACTCCCAGCCCATGGCATCCAATTCCAGATCCAGGAGTGGGTCCAAGCCCCAGTCCAGGCAATAGTTCTGAGCATGGCATGCTTCAGGGATGGCTTGACATGGAAACTGGGTCAATCGGTGTCAGCTCTGGGACTTTGAAATGACTAGGAAAGATCTGTTCTTTCCCATCTGGGATTGACGCAGGTGTCAGAAAAGCCCAGAGACATTCATTTACCTCAGAGTGAACCCAGTGCAAGGAGGGCAGAACTAGGAGATGGAAGAAAGATTGGAGCACCTAAAGCTCAGGGCCCACATTCTTCTTGATAGCATGAGCAAAAATTCCCTTTGAGCTGAGTTTCTGTAACTTGCATCCCAAAGAACTGAATATTTTCAATCCTACACTCCAGCCACAAGCACCTAGTTGCAAGTTCTCAGAACAGATCAGACACTCCCCCACACACCACCTCCTGATTGTTACTCAAGCTGTAACCTCTACCAAGAATGCCATCCCACCTCACAACCTCCTGTTGAAACCCCACTCTACCCTTCACTCAAATAATACCTCCTTTAAGGAGCATCCTTGATGTTACAGTCACATTACTTCCTGCATCACTCCCACAGCAGACAGTGCAAACTTTGGTGATGGGGCCCATGCTGTGGCACGGGCTACCCTCTTCTCAGACATATTTAACCCTCTGCACTGAGCTCAGCACCACCCTGAGAGCCTGATCACGTTTTATCCTCACAGTCACCCCTTGAGGTGGTTCCTTACAATCTCCATTCTGTAGGGAGGCACTGGTTCAGAGAGGCTGGGAGACAACCCATCAACCTCCATCCCTGGCCTGTGCTGTGCTGGCCCTGGCTTGTTCGCTCAGTGGTCCATGGGAAAGGTTTCAGGGTAATGAGTGTAAATTCTAGAGTCACCCTGCGTGGGCTCCAATTCAGGCTCCACTTCCTAGAAGCTATGTAACCATGGGCAACTCCTCTGAGTTTGATTTATTTTGGTGAAATGCACCTATCCTAAAGTACACCATCTTAACTGAAGTACTGCATTCGGGGGCATTGAGCACATTCACTTTGTTGTGTAACCATTGCCACCATCCACTTCCAGCACCGTTTTCATCTTGTAAAAGGTAAACTCAGTGGCCTTTAAACACGAACTCCCTGTCCCCTCCTTCCCCAGCCCCTGGCAGCCACCATTCTACTTTCCATCTCCATGAACTTGACTCCTCTAGGCACTTCACATAAGGGGAGTCATATATGGGTCCGTCCTTTTGTGGTTGGCTTACTTCACTCAACATAACATCCTCAAAGTTGATCCGCGTTGCAGCATGTGTCAGAATTTCCTTCTTTTCTAAGGCTGAGTACTAGCCATCACGTACATATATTGTACCTTCTTTTTAAGCCGAGAGTAGAACCTACCTGCACAGTAAATATTAGGCATTAGTACAGGCATCGTGGCTGGGGAGTAAGACAGTATGTCAGGTGGGCAGAACATGCACCTGCTGCCAAGGATAGCTCCATGGGGGGCCGCCATCTGCACCATCACCCTCTCAAGCCATTGTCCACTGGGGAGAAAAAAAGAGGGACTGGCAGTGTCTCCCCTATTCTCGAGCTCGCCACGGGAGATGGGGTGTCCCTGCAGTGAGGGAGCCTTCTAGACTCTTGATTCCTCCCGTCTGGGGAACATCTGCTCTGAGCCAGAAGCTGTGCCAGAGCCGTCACTCCCACTCGCCAGCTCGCACCCCAGCTGCCAAGGAAGTGCCCATCAGTGGGACAGCAGAGAAGACGGTGGGCGAGAAAAGTGCCAATCCAGAAACTCTTGGCCGAGCCCCAGTGAAAAGGCCAAGTTGCAACCTCTCCCAAGGCATGCACACTGCTGGAGGAAGGAAATGAAACACGTCGTGCCAGTTCAAGGGGGGCTGCCTGTGAAAGTTGGGGAGGAAGGAGCACCATCAGTGAATGCTTTGGGTCCAGAGCCCGACTTCACAAGGGGGATGGTGCTGCCTCTCTGGATTGTAGACCCTCCTTCGCAGTGGTACGGGCTGAGACAGGCAGGGGGATGGACACCATGAAAGCAGGGTGGGGAGAGGAGGGAGGCACGCTACAATTCACCTATTGGAGCACTTGGCTTACCAGGTGCCACATGCTGGACACCTAGAGATCCTGCCACCCCAGGGTGCAATTTGAAAACTCCTGTCAGAGGCTCCTCTTTCCTCTTTCCATTCTAAAGAGGAGGAAACTGAGTCACGGAAAAGTTACGACCCTTTGCCAAGGCAGCGGAGAGCAGCACGAATCTCTGGTGGCCCTGACTCTCCCTCCACCCTCCAACCTGCATTTTTATAAGTTCCATGTTCTTGCTCCTCCATGTGCCCCACTCCATCCGGCCCACTTAATTGAAGCCAATTATTTAGTACCAAAGACCAGCACGCGCCAATTCATGCTTTGTCCTGACAACAGGCCCTAAACAAGGAGTCCAGCTGTCTTTGTCCCCAGAGATGCTCATTAGACACCAGCTGAGTTCAACCTCCAAAGGCCAGGCCAGGCCTGCCAGGGACATGCTGTTGTGGCCAGAGCAATTTGATAATGACTTCTGGGGTGGCGGCCTGGCTGGGGTGCAGAGTTCTTGACATGGGAGAGAGGGTTTCTGGGAAGTTAGCAGACCACAGAGTAAGAGTCAGAGTGGCTGGGAGCCAAGTCATTCTCCCTGGAAGTCTCAGTGTCCTGACCTGTACATTGGTGACAAAAGTGGACCCTGTAAGTTATACCTACACAGTGCTTAGCACAGTACCAGTGATAGTTCCTAGATTATTATCACTCAAACACATACTATTGTTAGCATTGGAGTCAGGATATCTAGGTTGAATCTGGTTCTGACTTTTATATGCTGTGTGACCTTGCGTATATCAAATAGCCTCTGGGAGCCTCATTCCTCATCTGTAAAATAGTTACAACAGTTGCACTGATCTCAAAGGCCTGTTGACCTTTGAATGGAATGTTGACCTGGCACTCTACGTAAGAGACAGCCAGGTATGCTCTGGGCTACCAAGTCACAGGTTGGATCAGCTGAGAGACTATACTGTCGTCACTGGGGGCAGCCCAGGAAAGGAAAGCATGTGCGTCTGAATCCTGCAGAGGTGAGCAGCACCTGCACCTGCCTCCACTGTGGGCTCAGCACCTGCTTCCCAGTTGGGTGAGCTGCCCACTCTCTCAGGGGCCTCAGTTCTTCACCTGGAAAGCCGGGGTGATGATGGCATCAAGACAAAGCTCTGAGAGCAGGGCCCAGTGAAGGTTAGTTCTGATGTTTATCCATCCTATTGGACACCAAGCTTTGCAAATGCATTTTACTCCATCGAACCTTCCCAGCAATCCTTAATTGAGCCTCATTCCAGAAATGTGGGAACCGAGTTCAGCAGGTTTAGTTATTTGTCTAACACCAACTAAGTAACAAACAGCAAAAACAGGATGTCAGCCCAGATGCAAGGGAAGCCAGAGTTTATGCATTTAACCATGGAAACATTCTGTATCCCTCCTCTATTCCGGAGGTAATCTCCAACCTCAACTCAGTGAAGGAAGGGGGAGAAAGTCAGGGCAGGCTTTATGGCATTTAAGCCTTTGCAGGATGGGTCTGAGGAAATCAGGTAGAATTGGGGGAGGGGAAAGGCAGAGGAACAGCATGGAAAAGGTACTGAGGGCAGAGTGTAGGGAAGCTTGTCAAACTCTCTGCCCTCGGGCTGCATATCTAGTTATTTGGCCTGTGTCAGCCTTTGAGTTTGGCATGCTTGGTGTAGGGCAGTGGTCAGCAAACTCATTAGTCAACAGAGTCAAATATCAACAGTACAACGATTGAAATTTCTTTTGAGAGCCAAATTTTTTAAACTTAAACTTCTTCTAACGCCACTTCTTTAAAATACCTTGTCCAGGCCATGGTATTTTATGGGAGAGCCACACTCAAGAGGCCAAAGAACCGCATGTGGCTCGAGAGCCGCAGTTTGCCGACCATGGGTATAGAGCATGCTTGGAGGACACTATGGGAGTCCCTCTGGGGTGGGACTCATTCAACAGTAGGAGGTCTTGATTAGCCTTGGGCCCCTGGAGCCTTAAATGGAACCAGCTTAGCAGAGGTCCCTATAGCACCCTTCCAGCCCAATGTCAGCTGTCACTGCCAGCACCGCTCAGTACTAACAGCCTTGACTGTTGCCCCAGACCCCTGAGAAGAACTCGCCGCCCCCTCCTGCCCTAGGGCAGGGTTCTCAATCTCAGCACTATGACATGGTGGGATGGATAATGCTTTGTGTGATGGGCTGTCCTGGGTCCTGACCTCAGCCCACAAGATGCCGGTAGCACCCATCCTCCAGTTGTGACAATAAAAAAGAACCTCCAGGCATTGTGGATGCCCCCAGGAAGGGGAAAAACACCCCCAGTTGACACACCCCTGCTTTAGGGCTTCCCTCCCTGGGCCCGGGCACAGACCTTCTAGATCCTTTCTCCCAGATCAGCATGCCCACATCCTCCCGGGGGCAGCCCTCCTCCCTGCTCCCCATCACTGCTGGGGTGATGGGCTCTCCCCAGAGAGCAGACAGGGCTCTCATCCTGGGCTCACATCATCACCAGGTCCCCACTAGGAAATGGACCATAATTGCCTAGTTGTAGCTTGCCCTGATAAGATAGATGCACCGCCCTCACTCGGGCACTGCTCTCACCCTCTTCCATCACTGTGCAGAGCACACACGAACCACAGAGGCACTGGAGGCATCAATTTTGATAATAATGATAAATTTCAGTGATTTTCCAGAAGGTCAGCAGGCCTGGGGCAGAGAGGAAACTCAGCTGTTAAACTCTGATAAATCATCCGCATCACCCTGCGGGAGGAACAAAACGTTTTTGTGTGTTTTTTTGTGGGGGTTTTTTGGTCACAGTTTTTCTTATAAAAGCAGATATTCCAGAAAGTATGGGAAGTAGAGAGTAAAATATCACCCATCTTGCCACGGGGACTGTTTCTATTTCTGCGGATCTGGCCGGGTGCCAGCCCAGTCTTCCTATAACTATAGGTACTGCATATAAAACCCCAACCATCTCTTTTTGTGTTGTCCCATGAGCTCCATCATCCCAGCACTATGGTGTTTACTCGAAGTTCGGCTCAGGGTCACCAGGGGCCCATCCTCATGGGCGGGGGGCCCTTGAAGGTCCGTGGCCTCATAAACACGAGGATGTGGGATTTACTAAAAAATGGGTCTCCAGAGGGCAGTCAGCTCTGCGGGTGGACCAAGCAATCCTGCAGCTTCATAATTATACAAATGTGGTGCTAGCCTAAAAGGGTTTTGGAAGACAAGAGGGTGATCAGATCCTTGGGTGGTGTCCTTGAGATGTTAAGATTTCAAAGTTACATAGAAGGATGTGCTATTTGAGATCACAAAGCCCTGTGGTTTCTAAATGGAAGAATGTGGGTTTTTCCGCAGGGAGAGCTCGACTTCTTGGGTAAGGCCATGATGCCCTGTAGCTGCCAAGGCCTTGGACATCAACACTCGGATGTCAAGTATTTCTGAGCAGAGACATGGCTCCCGAGGGTCTAGAGGAGGCCCGAGGTATCTGCTCTGAGGAGACGCTTGCTGGGAGCAGGGTCTGCAGGATGCACAGGTAGCCGGCCACACGAGTGAGGATGATCTCTGGCCTTTGGCCTGAGCTATTTGCACAGACTCCTCTCTCCAAGGGGCGGGAATTACGTCCATGGGCCACTCAGCCATGGGTTGCTAACACATCTCTTCATTGAATGTGTACTGTGTGCCCCTGACCCAGCCCTCAAGACCAAGGGTGAATAAAGCCAACACCAACTTGCCTTTGAAGAGGCCACAGTCCAATGGCAATGCCTGCCAAACGACATGCAAAATAATCATTGTATTGCTAACCATAAGAATTAGGAAGGAAATTCACAGGTTGGTCATGTGGGAGAAAACAATTAAAGGGGTGAGGTCCTTACTACAAAGAGGTGGGCCCTCACCACGTTGTCACTGAGCACTCCAGTCATGGCCAAACTGAGATTGGCTGTGTCAGATATTAAATGTATTGGCTTTTGAAGAGAGATGTAAAAAATATAGCTAATGTTATGTTTTTCTATTACTTACTTGTTGAAATGACAACATTTTAGATACATTAAGTTAAATGAGATATATTATTAAAATTAATTTCACCTGTCTCTTTTTGCTTTCTTTAAAACATGGCTATAAAAGTATATGTGTGGCTCACACTTGATTTCTACTGCAGGTTGCTGCTCAAAGGTGTGGGGCTCAGAGCAGGGGCCTTGGCTGTGCAAGAGCTGGAGAAGATTAGAATGGTGTGTGTGTGGGGGGGGGGCCTGGGGTACAGAGACTCCTGTGGCAATGCTAGACTCTGTATTCATCTACCTATTGACTGCTCTTCTCCAAGGTTCAATAATTATCACATTTTGCCACACTGGCCTCATCCGGGGTTCATTTACTTAGTGGTGGTTAAGAATTTCCCAGCTTAGCCTTGAAAGTATAGTCTGGAGGATTGCCAAAAGTGGCCACAGATCTTCCCCTCTCATGGAGAAGTCAAGTCTATTTCTGCACCCCTTGAGCTGGTTGGCCATGCCAATAGGACATTAGCAAACATGACTCAGGTCCTCTTGAAAAGTGCTTGTACATTGAAGTGTGCCAATTCTTGCTGCTTTTGGAATAGCATTGCATGAGAAGAAAAATTGATGACCCTAATGAATAGCCTCCATATAAGCACTCCCATTGCATGTGATTTTGAAGCCTCTCCCATCAGGAGGTGAGTTGGTTTCCCCAGCCCTTGAATCTGAGCTGTCTTTAAAACTTTGACCAATGACATGCATTAGAAGTGAGGCTGTGCCTGTTCTAAGCCTATTCCTCAAGAGGCTTTGCAAGCCTCTGATTTTTCTCCTGAGCTCGGCCAGCTGCCACATGAATAAGTTCAAACTGGCTTGCCAAAGGATGAGAGACCATGAGAGGTAGAGCCAAGGCAGCTCAGTTATCCCCCTTAAAGCCATCCAAGAACAGCTGTACCCCACCAAGCCTCTGATGGCAGACTCATGAGCAAGCCCAGCAAAGAATCAACCAAATTAAGTCCAAAGAAGCAGAAATGCCCAGCCAGTCTGCATACTTGTGAGCTAAACAAATGCTTCTTACTTTAAGTTGTCAAATTTCAGGGTGTTTGTTATGCAGCAAGAACTAACTGATACAGTGATACAAATAAAATTTGAACTCAGGTCTGTCTGATCTGACTCCAAAGTCAATGTCTTGAATTATCACAGTCTGCCAATTATATTAAAACCTGCTGACATCCAAAGCGTTGAGGTAAGGTGGAAATTTTTCAGCCCAATGATGTGGGATTTATTAATTCTCTACAAGCAATAAGAATGGCTGCCCCATGCTATGCCACCTTCAAAAGGCATACCATCTGAACTTTGGGTCCCAGGATAAAACATTAATGAGGAGGCTCTGCTGTTCTAGAGGATGACAATTACTCTTTGAGACACCAACTTCAGTTATCTTCCTCATTAGTGATTATGAACCTTACCTTTTATATCTGTTGTTAGGACCCAGGAAGGGGCTGCTTTGCAGATCCTGTTCTGCCTCGATAATTAGCCATTATGGGAACTGAGCATCCGTAATGAAAGTCTTCTCAATTTCCAGCATTTACCAAGCACAGTGTATTTGCAAACTTCTCAAAATCCTCTATTCATCCAATTCACTAGATTTGCTTTTTGGATGAATTTAAAAGCCTCTTTGATGATATAATCACCACACATTGTATTAGTGCTCTTCTCCAGGAGATTAGAACAATTTATAGCTATTTATCTGCATCCCTGTTAAACTGGTGGGCAGGAGTGATGGGGAAAGGAAGAATCCAAGCTATTTATTCTCCCTGCCTTAGCAAAAGCAGAACTCACATTTTCTATTGCTGCATAACAAATATCACAAATACAAAGTTTAACACTGCACACACACTTATTATCTTACAGTTTCCGCAGATCAGAAGTCTGGACACAGCTTAGCTTGGTCCTCTGCTTCAGGGTCTCACAGGTTGCAATCAGGTGTTGGCCAGGGCTGCAGTCTCATCAGAGGCTTGACTGGGGAAAGATCTGCTTCAAGTTCATTTGGGTTGTTGGCAGAGTTCATCTCTTTGTAGCTCAAGGACTGAGATCACTATTTCTTGGCCAACTGTCATCCAGGGGCCACTTTTGACTCCTACACGTGACCCACGGTGGTTTGCCATATAGCCCTTTCTATAAGCTTGTGCAAATGGCAGCTTACTTCCTCAAAGCCAGCAAGAGTCTCTTTTTTTATCTTTCTAGTCTGCTGAGACAGTTTTATATAGTGAAATATAATCACAGGATGGCATCCCATCACCTTTGCTATATTCTATTGGAAACAAGTAATAGTTCCTGCACACACTTAAGGGGAGGGGATTACACAAAGGTGTGGACACCAGGAAACAGGATATAATTGAGGGTCCCTGGAGGGTCTGTCCATCACAATACACAGAAGACCCAGTATCACTCAACAGTTGATAGTTCCGTGCTCTAACAAGAGTGCCCAGAACCTCAGATAACTGTGCCCATCTCTCATGGTGGCCTTGGTGCCCATGTACATACACACACTCATCTCCACTCATGCTCCCAGGAGCCTGTGACATGGCACACTCATGGTCTCTCATCCAGGTGAGGCTGTAGGGGAGGTCCAGATTGAAGAGCAAATCTTCCCACCCAGGTCACCCAGGTAGACCTCGTGCTAAGCAATGGCTATTGAGTTAATACAAGTTGAACACAGACAGAATGTGTCCCTCTGCGAGAGCTTAATGCATGCTCACTGTGTCTATTATTTCTGAACAGGATTTTGTAAGTCCAAGTGAGACCAACCTGATTTCAAAAGTAAACGCATCATATATACGAAAGGACTGTGATCAGGAGAGTGACTTTTCTTAAATATAAATATTTGTAAAGGGAAAGCATCACTTCCTTATTTTTGTTTCTTTTGCATTTTCTTACCAGAGAACTGAGCTAAATGCTTTCATTGATTATTTAACCCTCACAGTGACTTTTCTAGAAAGTAAGTTTTATTTTTCACATTTTGTATAGAAGGCCTTCAGGTAACCCGGGCGGTTAGATGACTTGCCAAGGCCACACAACTTGCAGGTGGCTGAGCGTGACCCCCAAATCCATGATTGGAAAGACTCGGTCAGCCTGCCTCTTTCTCTTTTCACTCGCAATTTCTCAGATTCTGCTTCTAGCCCAACAGTGGATTCTATGTTTGGTCCACCCACTTCTTCCAAGGCCTTGTTTCATGACCTAAAACCATCCATTCCCTTGAAGAGTTTTAGCATCCAAACTTTCTTTCTGTCTCTGTTTCCCTCAAACACACATTTATATCCTCGTAATACAGCCCCCTTTAAAAAAGACAGACCAAAATAAGAGTCAAATATTGTTTTCCTATTGAATAGTCTGAACTAAGTAGACACCATTAGGAACCTTTATTTTCCTCCCATCACTGCCCCAGCCCTGCTCTGTCTACTCTCCATTCAATGCTTAGATGACACTCAAGCAGGTCTGCAGGCACTCTGTGAGGAAATAAGGACAACCTGGCCTGTGTTGCTCAGCAGTTGAGAACTGACCTACAAACCAAGAGGTCACGGTTCAATTCCGTGGTTAGGGCCCATGCCCAGATTGTGGGCTCAATCCCCAGAGTCGGCATGCAGAAAGCAGCTGTCAATAATTTTTTTTCTCATCATTGATGTTGCTCTCTCTCTTTCCCTCTCCCTTCTTCTCTGAAATCAATAAAAACTATATTTAAAAACAACAACAACCACCATAAGGCCAGTCCAGAGTGATGCAGGTTTCAATTTCAGTATCTACTTTAAGTACAGCCCAGCCCCGGCTTGATCTAGGACCTGCCATGGAAAAGATACTTCTTCCCATCCCCCCTTTCCTAGGGGAGAAGCAGGGAACCTCACTCACCTCATTGGGGACCAGCCCTTTCATCTACAGTAGTTCAGCAGGATGGCTCAGGCCAAATGCCCACCCCAAAACCCTACATCCTCTCCACACCAGGGGTGGGCACACCTGCAACACCCTCTCCCTATAGACTCGTCTCTCACTCTGCCATCTCTCCAGCTCTCCGCTTGTAGCCTCTGCCTAGAGCTGAGGTGGCACCACAAATGCCCAGAGAGGCCAAGATGCTAAGACGCTCCTCCAGGCACCCCTATCCTCTACCATGTCCTCTTGGGCCTGTCTCACTGGACTTGGTAGAAGAATACCCAGGGGAGAGGGCGGAAACAGCCACATCACCCTGCCTTGGTTGGCGACCAGGTTCTCAGAATTTCTCCTGACTCCCAAGGCCTTGATTTCTATAGGCTCAGAGTCCGTATAAGGTTGTGGGGCTGTGGGGGAGAAGGGGAGACTGCTTAGATTCCTCTGAGGAAGTCTGTGTGGCCCGTTGTTCTGAATGTGGGACCACGCAGCACGCAGTGCTCTCAGCTTTGTCCCTTGAGCGGCAATCCCAAGGCAACAGAAAAGCCCCAATCAATAAGCTGCTACCCATCACAGTATCCTCGCTTTACTCAGCTCTCGGCCCCCTAGGAGCGGCTCCAGCTCACAATGCAGGCGCTAAAAACACTAAAACGCAGGGGTGATTACACCCTTCCTCGGAAGAGGCCTGATCTCGCTGTGCAGGAGGCAATTTGCTGCCGCCCAGATTGTAGTGCCCTGCTGCTGGCCTGAAACCTGCCGTTTCCTAAGTAAGCCCCCCCGGTGGCCCAGGGGAGAGCAGGGCTGGGAAGCCAAGTGGACAGGAGCTGGCTGCTTTGGTCTTCCCGGCTGTTGGGCATTAGGGGTCAGTGCTGCCCCTGGGTGGCCCCCAGCCCTGCCATGGGCCTCTGGACAGTGTGGTCTTTTAAGCCATCCTTCCATTCTCTCTCACGAGGTGTCGGGTTGTAACAGCAGCTCTGACACGTACGTCTCTCTGAGTCTTGCTGACAGGGCTGTGAGGCAGGACTCACATCTCCCTTTCACAGAAAAGGAGACAGCGGTTCAGAGCAACTTTCCCCACGTCAGGTGGAGTGTATCGTGTAATGATGAAAGCGGAGTCGGAGCGAGGCCGCTTTCAAAACCCGTGTCGCTGAACACTCCGCTGTGCAATTAGAGCTCAGCGTCAAAGACCTTGGCTCTGGAGTTGACGGGTTGACTTCCAACTTGGCCAACCCTCAATTCTTTTGACATTGGACTTGTTACACAGTCTCTCTGAGCTGTTTCCATGTGCTCATTTATAAAACAGACATCCCCATAGCCTTGGCCTCTCGTGTGAGGAACAAGTCAGGCAAAGCAGGCAAAGCGCTCCCAGGACCAGCATGTCCGGGTGCTCGAGCTGAGCACTGCTTCCTCCGGGGGCCTGGGTAAGGCACGTCGGCAGCTACGTGGACAGCCCTGTTGAGCACAGTGCCTGGCAGAGAGTCACAGCTCAACGAAAGGGAGGGAGCTCTCAGTTCCTGGAAAGCACTCATACAGGCAGATGAGAGGACTGTAGACAGCACCCTCTGGTTCCTCTGTTCCCCTAGGCGGCCAGAGGCTGGCTTCCCAGTAGCACCCACTCCTGCAGCTAGCGTCCTGAGATAGCACGGCCCTGGAGTCTCGGGAAAAAGCGGTGCGGAGAGGAGGGAGCAGGCAGTGGACCATGCTGAGAGTGGGCATGCATTGCCCAGGTCGGCTGCAGAGGCAGCGGGTTCAAATGTGCCTGGGGCTGTCCTGTGTCCTTTGTCCCCTCAGAGGAATTGGGGAAAGAGGCCCAAAGTGGAGGGGCCCGTGGACACCCTGAGACCTCAGAAGGGAGAGCGTCAGCCAGATGTTGCCTCCAGAGTCAGGGGCTCTCCTGGGCACAGCTGAGAGGAGCCTGAGGCAGGGCAGGAGCTGAGCCTCTGCAGTTCTGAGGGGAGGTGAGAGGGGTAGATGGTGCCCTGTGTGAGTCAGAGGAGGTTAAGTTCAACTCACTGTAAGAAATACTTCCGAAGAGATGGTGTTTTCCAGGTAAAACACTAGCATTAATGGTGGGGAGTTCCTCATCCTTGCGGGTACATGAGGGGATTGGAGCACCAGGTGAGCAGTTGGCCTAGTTAGCCGAGATTCGAGTATCATTTTGACCCTCCAACCTAACAAGTCAGCAAATCAGCTGATCCTCTGAGCAATGCCTGGAGAGTATCGATCAAAGGCGAGAGACAGGTACCTTGTTTTCCGGAAGCACAAAAGTCCGAGGTGCTGTTTCTAAAGCTGAAAACAGATCTGGTCACTCTCGCTGAAAGCCCTCCCTAGGCCTCTCCTGAGTTGTGATCGGAATGAAATCCTCTGGCCCCACCGTGGCCAACAAGACCCTATATAACATCCCCCAGCCCCTTGTTAGGATGCTGCCACCCCCGTGGCACAAGACATGCTTATCCACCTCTTAGGGCTCTGTCCTCACTGTCGCCCCATCACCCGGCTAGACCCTCCTCGGCCTTTAGGTCCCATCAAATGCTGCCTCCTGAGAGCTCTCCCTGCCACCCTTGCTAGGACCCCAGCACCAAGTGACGCTCACCACATCACAGTGACCAGCCCCTGAGAGTGCTCTGTGAACGACCTGGTCTATTCTGCCTCCCCAGAATGAAGTGTTTTGAGCCCGAGGTCTGTGTCCTGTTCACCTGCATCTGTACCGGGCACATAGGAAGGGTTCAGTGAAGAGGCAGTGACTCCCTAACTAGCTGAATGACTTGACCTATACAACCCTCCCTGCACCTCCTAAGGCAGGTAGCCAGGAGAGAAAAGCCCAGAAGGGCTTCCGAACTTGTCCAAGGCCAAACAGCCAGTAAGTGGCAGAGCAGGTGTGGGGGCCTAGTCGGGCCTGACTTCCGTCTGTACCTGCACCACCAGGCCACACTACCTGGGCTGGATTTTCATCAGCTTGTGTCCTTCCTAGCCGGAGAGGAAGGCGCTGGCAGGCACCTTCCCCTCAGAACCAGAGCAGCTCAGTAGCACTCACTTCCTGGTGTCTGGCTTTGACTTGCACGAACATAGCAAAGTGGGGGCAAGAGTTTGCTGTGCGTGTCTCACTGAACAAGAAGCTCTTGTCTGAGTGTTTCTGGCAGCGTCCTCGGGAAGGGCTGGGCGGGGGAGGAGGAAACTGTGAAATCAGCATTCCGAAGCCCGAAGAGGCTAATCACAGATAATCACGGTCCCAAAATTCATCTTGAGCCAGAGGGTGGTTGGACCCCAATTATGGGCCAGAACAACTAATGACAGTTCTTGCCTCAGAAGGGTAGCAGCTCTGATTGCCATTCTCACTCCTACCCCCACCTCCACCCTGGGGCCCTGGGTTGGGCTGCTCCCCACCAAGGGGTGGAGACTCAGAGACCTCTTTGCTCTCTGGGGCTGAGGCTTCTCCAGCTGTAGAGACACAGCCCAGGGCATGGCTGGCAGACACCATGCTGAGCCGTGCTCGCCAGGCAGCCCCAGCCTGTCCACCAGAGCCGGCCAGCCAGGCTTAGTCACCGTGTAGCCCTCTCTCCTCCACACCCAAGCAGAGGACGGGGAGGCAGGACCGCCACTTCTTGAGCACTCAGGATGGGCCAGGAATTGGTTAGATCCCTGAGCACGCTAACCCCCAGGCAACTCTGCAAGTGTCCACATTTCAGGCGAGGAAACGGAGGCTCAGAGAGGTTAGTGACTTACCCAAAGTCACACAGGTAGTGAGTTCAGGGGACCAGATTCAAACCTAGGTATTTCTGACTCTAAACCCTTGTTATTTTCAGGATCCTGGATTCTGTAATATCCTTAAGGACTAAGGGATGCCGGAGGGAGAAAAGATGTCAAAGTGCAGAGTCTGAGACCCGTCTGGACAGGTTCCAAGGGCCCATCCTCCTCAGGCATGGCATAGGGGAGGGGCTGTGGGCAAAGTGAGCCCTGTTGCTAGGATTGACAGTCACTAGGCAAACTGCATGTGGAGAGGTGGGATGGGCGGGGGTGCTGTCACTGTCACCTCCCCGAGGCAGAGGCAGGTTCTGAGATGAAGCAGAGAGCTTGAATGGGGCAAAAGTGAGGGGCAGAGGCAAAGATGGGGTGAGGAGGAGCCTGCTCCTGCTGGAGGGGCACTGAGCACTAAAAGGCTCTTAACTCTCTTCCCTGCAGCTCACAGATAGTTCCGCTGACCAGGCCAGGGCCATGTGACAGCACTTCCTTCAATGTCTTCTCACCAGGATCTAATGAGCTGCATACTTCAATATTACCTTAAGACACCATTCCCAAAATAGCACGCACTTAGGGCTACTTTTCCCCATCCCCGTCCAGCTGCCTTTCCCATATTGTGTGAGCTGTTTTCCTCCAAGTCACCAAATGCTGGCGTCATGGTTGATTGTCTGGCCAGTCAAGGAGACCAGCAGATGGATGTGAAGACAATATGGGGCTCCCTGCCAGCCGGAGACCAGGGCTCAGCTGCGGGAAGGAAGCCATCAGAACTTCTGCGTGTGTCAAAATAGGAGGAGTCCTTTGGGGTCAGGTGTAAAGCCTGCGGCACTGGAAATAAATCTTGGGAGTTGGGATACGCCCTCCATCTAAGACAGTGGTTCTCAACCTTTCTAATGCCTTGACCCTTGAATACAGTTCATGTTGTGGTGACCCCCAACCATAAAATTATTTTTGTTGCTACTTCATAATTGTAATTTTGCTACTGTTATGAATCGTAATGTAAATATCTGTGTTTTCCGATGATCTTAGGCTACAGCCTAACACAGACATTTACATTACGTTACATTATGATTCATAACAGTAGCAAAATTACAGTTATGAAGTAGCAACAGAAATAATTATATGGTTGGGGGTCACCACAACATGAGGAACTGTATTAAAGGGCCATGGCATTAAAAAGGTTGAGAACCACTGATCTAAGGGAAGTACATAGATGAGCACGACCTGTAATTTAAAAAAGATTCCTTCAGGACAGTGGGCCATGAACTTGAGCCAGACTTTACAGATGCATTTAAGTTTTGTGGTGATTTCACCAGGGGTTTCTGTGCCCAGAAAAGATGACACAGAAGTTTACTTTGAGTTTAAGTAACTAGAGTCCAATTTATTAAACTGCCAAGTCCTTAATCTTAGTTCTCTCCGAAGCATTTAAGTCTGCTTGTAAATCTTTTTCTATTTACATGGAGCAGATTTTAGCAGTCACTTCTACAAAGTCTCTGAGTGATATTTGGTCCTGTTTGTAAATTATATTTGGTCCCGTTTACAGATGTAAGTCATTAATTAAACATGCCTTCAACAATTCTTATTGTGTGTATAACTTTAATGTTTTGAGTGAGTGGTTTCCCTAAAGGGGGAGTGAGTGGAGGAGGCACGTGGTAGGGATGGGGTGCTTCTGGGGTTCCAGCAATGTTAGGGTTCTTGATCTGGTTCTGGCTTACTTTGTGATCTGGGGGCTTTGCTCAGTGTATGGTACATCTAAAAAAATTCTTCACGCGTCTGTTGTTAAAATCTCCCTGGGTACTTGACTAATTCTTCTACATCTAGTAAACTAAATGTGTCTATGTGATGAACCTAAAATTCCCTTACATAGTCTACTTAGTAAGATTTCAACCGACACCCACACATCAAAGTTAATTACTCAATTACGTTTTAAATTAGAATGATTATACTCTCACATTAATAGGCCAAAATTTCTTAGCATGACAAGGAAGCATATAACAGAAAAATAAAACACGGTGGTTCTGATTCCCAGGGAACAGTTGACATAAGTGGAGCCGCCATACCAGGGGAAGAGCCTTGCACGTCTTGCTCCTCGAAAGTGGGGGCTGTTTGAACTGGGCAAAACCACCTTAGGACCGGGCCAAACCAATTTTGTTTTACAAACAGCGTTTATAAAGTTAACAGGAAAGCAGACATCCTGTTAACATGACCACAAGGACTGAAGTTATAAATTATCTTGTATGCATGCATATAAGCACACCAATGGACACAAGACACTGGGGGGGTAGGATGAGGGCATGCGGCAGGGGGTAGGGGAGGCTGGGAGAAGGTCAATGGAGGGGAAAAAGGAGATATATGTACTACTATGTGTAATACTTTAAACATTTAAAAAATTCTATTTCTGAAGACAAAACCAGTAACCAGAATGCACAGCTAACGAGTAACTCAGCACCAATAGGAATTGCCTTCCTCTATTGACATAATCGTCCCTTTCCTTTTCTCATTAAAACTCTTGCCCTCACCCTGAAATTAAGACAGGATCTGGGTTTCCTGCTGAATCTGTGCTCCCAAATTGCATTTCGTAATCCCAAATAAACACGTATTGCCTCTCACTTTGCCTTTTTAACACCCATAGGCCTGTCTAAATGTAACACCAAACCGTCCTGGAGTTCAAGGATGTGCACACACTAAGGAGGACCATTACCCACATTAACTGGGGTTCCCTGCCCGCCAGGTGGCAGTTATAAGCCCAGTTAGTTGAGGTTGCCAAGGGGGGAAGATTTCTCTTGGGGTGTTGCTTGGGTTCTTTTTGGTGCCTCCGAGGGTCTCCCTGCATCCTATTCCAGGTTCGCTGTCATGGGCTTAAACAAACAAGGGCTTGTCTCCCCAGCTCCCTAGCCCTCGCTCTGGATTCTGGTAATATACACACTCTGTATGTCATGTCTGTGTCTACACAAGATTGATTACCTGCTTACATTTGCATGTTTCAATTCTGACCATATGTACACGTATTCACCCTGTTAAGTCAAGACTTTTAAAGGGGATGGAATCCTTCCTTTGCACTCTTAGGATGTAGTAACTCTTGAAAACAATTACATAAAAAGGGATCAGATGGAATTTTCTCTTCTGCTTGGTCATCATAAGCAGGAGAGTGAGGGGGCAGGAGGGAGGAAGACAGGGGAGGAGGGAGGAAGAATTTTAACCCTCGAGGGCTCAGATCTGTTTGCTTAACCCTCATACAGCTGAATGTCATCCGCTGTGGTGGGCCTACAGTTGTCACAGAATGAGCCACTCGCTGATGACAGCTCATTGGATGGGCCCTTGCAGCCCTGGGACCTTGTACCAGGAAGACTGCTCAGCAAGCATCCGTGAGCGGCTCATTCTGTGACAACCTGCAGGCCACCGCACTTGACGACATTCAGACAGGCACTCCCTGGACACCTCATCTCTTGCCTTTCCACAGCAACTTCTGTTTTGACCACACACACAGTGATTGTTCGAGTTATTCACTCCTACTGTTTCTACATGACTGGTCCATGCCGGGCTCAGCTCTGTTAAAGTTAAGAAACTAAAAGGCATTTAATCACTCACGTGGCTTTCATCTGATAACAGCAACATATTGATTAATTGCTTAGTATGCGCTAAGTGTTTTATATGCATTTGCTCATGTCGTCTCGACAAGAGCTCTATGATGTCAGTCTGTTCATCGTTTGTATGGCAGAGGAAGCTGAAGCACAGAGAGGCTAAGCAATTTGGCCCAGATCACACAGCCTGTGAATAGCAAACCAGACCTGAAACACAGGTCTCAGTAAGCTCTGCACAGGTAACCCCTAAACTCCCCGTTGCCCTATTAAAGAAGGGCCCAGGCTTAGTCCAGAATCAAATTTTTGGGGGAGAGGCCCAGCAAGACACGGCACAACAGAGGGCTCCGGCTGTCTCCAAGGAAGTAAACATGGCAGAGAAGGAGGAGGGTGAGAAAGGAGGCGGCAGGAGATGTTAAATGGAAGAATTAGAAGCAAGAGCTGTGTCTTCTCACAGCCATGAGAGCTTAGCATCTGCCAGGCACTGCGCTGGGCCCCGTTACCCTGGAATTCCTCCAACCTCATGCCTCATGCGGTCTTCCATAGCAGTGAACCCCCCAAAAGTAAATATTGCAAGTCACGAAGAGTGAAAGCAAAGGGGGAAACCAGCTCCTTGTTTAAGACCTAAACACCCCTCACCCCATCCTTGAGCTCCCATCTGGGCAGCCCTTCCCCAGGCAGGATTATCTAATGGAATCCTCCTCCCAATGGTGCTAGACATCTGCCCATTCTACAGATGGAGACACTGATGTGTAAGGGACGGAATTGGCTTTCCATGGAGGCCTGTGACCCAAATCCCAGGGTTTTTAACCATTACCTTCTACTGCCTGTTGGGGGTGATGTCAACTCTCCAGCAGGGAATCTGCTCAGATGACCAAGGAGCCACATCCCTCGCTTAGTGTCAGGCAAATGTGATTCAAGTCTGTGCCATTTTCTAAGGGTGGGAGAGAACATGAGAGGGAGGAGCAGTGGAGACTCAGAGAGGGTAAGCAACTTACCCAAGGTCACACAGCAAGTCCATGGTGGCCTTAGGACTAGAACTCAAGTCTGGTTTATCCCGGTCTCTTGCCTGACTCCTCCCCCCTTACATCCCACATTCTGAGATGCCCAGCCTGGGGCCTGCTGAACAGGCGTGTGGCGTGCTGACTGGCTTGAGATGAGTGTGTTTCGCTTTTCCTCGCATATGCTGCTTAGTGATTGTTCTAAGCCCATGTGTGGGCTCCTCCAGTACCCTGGTCTTCTATTTCTTTCTACGCCCCCAAACAGTCTCCCATCCCCACCCCACCCTCCTCCAGCACCCAGCACAGCAACCACACTCAGCAGGTGCTCAACGGAGCTTGCTGACTGAAGGAAGCATTGGACCATCTGTAGGGGCCAGAGTGGGTGTCAGACTCCCCCACCTCCACCCCAGTGCCAGCTCCAGGGCCCAGCATGGGGGTCCCTCTGCAGGTGAGCATGATGGCACTGAGCTGCCACTGGGAATGGATGGGAAGGACTGGGACTCCTGGAAGGAGGCAGCTAAGAGGCCTGGCTATGTCCAGAAAGTCAGAGGCATGCTCCAGCCCAGGGACCCCCCCACCCCCAGAGCTGGCCTGCAGCAGAAGAATGGGAAGGGAGTTGGTACACAGCCAAAAGGGCCCCATTTTGAATTTAGAAACTGCGGGGAAAGTGTGAGCAGTGTAGGCAGCTGGGGAGAAAGGAGCGAAGGCTCAGGCTTGGGCTTGTCACGGGAAAAGCTGACTCCCAGTCACGGTGGAGGAACACACGGTGACAAGCACAGATGGTACCGAGGGTACGAGGGCTTCCTTACCTGTGTTGTCCCTTGAGCACAATGTTCTCCAGTTCGAGTGTGCAGGAGGCACCTGGGGAGCTTGCTACACACAGTTTTCAGGCCTCCAGCCCCAGAGGGTAATCTAGCAGGTCTTGTGGAAGGCCTGAAAATTTGCATTTTTAATGAGCCTCCTTCAGCCCCACCACCAGGGGATTTGGCCCATAGAAAGCACCTGTGCTTTCCTGGATGTGGCTCTGCCTATCAGCGGCCCCATCTCATGTCCGTGTCCCTCAGACCCAGGCCACCTGGCTCCAGTGTCACTGAGGCTGGAGCAGGCCGCTGGAGTGGCCCACCAGGGCCTGGGCCCCCCTTCTCAAGGGCATATTTTCTGAGAAGCCTCAGACCCCAGGCTGGAGCTGGAGCTGGAGTCCCTGAGAAGGGACAGAAGAGAGAGAGGGTGCAGGAGAGCATGGGAGGAGCTCTGTGGTGGAGATCTGGGCCCGGGCCCTCAGGAGAGGGTGACTGAGCTGATCAGGAAGGGGACTGGCCACTCCATTTCCAGTGCTGAGTCCCTGGGGCCAGCCCTGTGGGTGATGGTCACAGCAGACAGAGTGGGGAGGGCCTCAGACCATACAGCCCCTCCCAGATGGGAAAGCAAGGTTCCAGGTGTCTCCGTCTTGAACACTTATGGGTCCTTCTGCAAGCACACCTGTTGCCATGCAACAATCTCTGGTCTCACATTCAGGAAACAGTGACCTCTGTGTCCCTGAGACCCTCTGGGCAGGGACTTCCCTCCACAGTGAGAAGATTGGGTTCAATCAGGTAGAGCAACCGAAGGACAGTGGCTGCCTGGAGCCCCACTTCCAGAAACAACAAAAACGCTCATGATGAGCTAATGACCAACATCTGACCCAGGCATGGATTGCACAGATGTGAACACACACACACGTCTCATTCATCTCTGCTGCTGTATTTCCGGTCTGATTGTATTATCCATACACAAGCCTGAAGGGAGCAGACATAAATGGAGCCAGGACACACGACATGTCACGGAAGACGGGAGCCCAGGGCTGGCTCAAGGTCCTCACTGGAGTGCACTGTGCCAATTCCTGCCAGTGTTTGGGTCTAAAGCCACAGGGTGCTGCTTCCTGGTCCTTCCTACCTTGGGGCCTTTGCACATGCTGATCTCTTCTCAAAAATACCTTTCCTTGTTCAGAGTGAATCTCAAATACCACCTCCTCCATGAAGCTCTTCCAGATTCTCCTCCCTCCAAACAGAACCTGCCCTTTCTCTGCAGCCCCAGCCCCAGGGCCTGAACCACACCCCCACCCAGCACCTCCCCGAGATCACGACTTTCCAGCTCTGCACGCACAGCACCGATCCTGGTGTGTCACAGGTGCTCAGTCATGACAGAGACACTAAGCGAAATAAAAGCCTTCAGGGTTCTGACTCATCTGCCACCTCATTTATTCTATCAAGCATTTTTCTTAAATGAAAAACAACTCTAGACTTGCCTATGAATAAGGATTTAAAATCACATTAGTCACAAGAGACCAATCTTTTCTCTCCCAGAGTCTGTCTCCTAATCAACTTTCTTTGCAGCCAAATTGGGTGTGACTTTGCCCCACTTGGCTGCAGTATTTGCAGGACTGTACAGCCACACAGGTCCTGCAGGGGGGCGGGGAGGCGGGTGAGGAAGACACTGAAAAATGTTCCTCTGCTCTCCAGGAACCGCCAGGCTAACTTCCGGCTGGGCACACGCAGATAAGCCCCTATCTGGCCAGGGCCCCTGCAGGAGGAGGTGCCAGGAGCCTTCTCCATTTTCCCATTGCCATTCATTTACACAGAAGAGTGGCAGCTCAAAAAAGGGAGTGTTTTCACTCATTGCTGTTTTCTTCCACTGCTTCTTAGTTAGACTAATCCTCTTCCCTGCCAGCGTGGGCCGGAAGACGGCAAAGGTGGGGACTTCAGCAAATTAGGCAGAGCTGGTGCCTGGTGGGGAGGAGGAGCCCTCCAAGGCAAGGAGCCCCTCCAGGGCAGAGGTCCACAGCAGCCTTGACTCCCTGGAATGCCACCCAGGCAAGATGCTTGTCCCAGGGCTCAGCGGGATGGCCCCTTCTCTGGATCGCCGGCTCTGACCCCCGCAACCGGATAAAGGGCCCCTCCTTTGCACCCCCACATCCCCTGTGTTCCTCTGTCATAGCACTGGTGGCACACTTCCATGGCTGCTTATTGCCTGCCTTCCCCCAGGAAACTGGACACTCCTGGAGGGAGCAGTGGAGGGCCTGGCAGAGTCAGCATCGGTGCCTCAGGGAGTGAAGGAATGAGCCGTTGGAGCTAACTCTGGGGTTGGATTGGCAGGGCATGTGGGTCTCTGCTGGGAATATCTGTACTTACTCTTTGTACTTAGCATTTGACAATCACAAGTTCTGTCTTTTCTTCTTCCTTCTACTTCGTCTTCCATCCCCCGACACAACACTACACCTACACACACCCACACGTACAGGCACACACCTCCACACAAACCACAGACACATACACAGTTAGACACATGCAGACTTACCACAGACTCTAGACAAATACCGAAGTAAGTCAGTAGCACCCACACGCCACACAGTAACTCATGCACATGCAAAGCAAACACCTACATCCTTACCTACGGGGACATACACCCACAAATGAGACCCACATACACATATGCAGACATAGCACAGCCATGCAGACAGACAGACCTATCACCTTAAGCACACACTCTGATGCTGTGCTCATCTATCCGACTTCTCTTCCATCCAGGGACTTCCTTCTTTTTCTTTCTGTCCCCATAAATCTTGCATTATGATGAACAAAGCGCTTTCCTCTGTTTACCCCACCTGCCAACCTTGTGGAGATCTATGCCAGGAAATACAGAGAAAGGTAGATAAGAGTTCAGATCTGTTCCTGTTTTTGTCCAGCAGAGGAAACAGGCACTGAAATAACAAACATGAGCACATGTGATCGATCCTTCGATCCAAGAACTGCTGCTTGAGTACTTTCTGTGTGTTTGCCTCATGCTGGGCTTCGGGAATACAGAGATAAGTAAGGTCCGGTCACCTTGGCCTCAAGGAAGTCCCAGACTCGAGGGGAAAGAGACGAGCAATGATCTATATATATAAAAGGCTAATATGCAGTGTCCCCTCAGGAATTTGACCTGAAGACCAGGAGTTCAATCGCTCGCTATGATGTGGGCTGACCTAGAATGAAGGCCCTGATTGGCCCTGATCACTGGCCAGGTCTAGGGACCCTACCTGTGCACAAGTTTTGTGCACTGGGCCTCTAGTACAAGTATAATCCCTTTCGGTCATTTACACAGAACACTGGCTTCCCAGAGAAGGGAGTGTTTTCATTCTGTTGGGAGAGAATCAGGGAGGTGGCATTGGGCTTTGTAGGTTAAAGAGGAGTTCACTGTAAGGACTTGAGCCTGGAGCAGGTTGGCATTTGATGCAGAACAAAGGCAGAGACCTCTGAGGGTCAGAATTATAATGATGAGTGTGTGGCTGGGGCTGCGGAGAGTGGAGGCGGGGGGTGGGGGGAGGAAGGGGAGGGAGGAGAAGGTCTGAGGTAGAAGATAAGGCTGAAAAGATAACCAGAGGCAGAGAACACATCCATTTCACAGTAGAGGAAACTGGGGCTCAAGTAGGTAACCTCTGTCCTTAACCTCTGTTGGACTCGTTTCTGCTCTTAGGGCCCCTGCCAACGCCACTGACCATTCTCTCCAAATGAGACCAGGCTGCTTGCTGGTGGTGGCTGAACAGGTTAAAAGCTCAGAGCAGGTGGGAGGTGTCATTATGGTAGTGCTATTCTCTAAGGTCCAGCTTGGCAGATAATCAGCAGCTCAGCAGGCCCCAGGCTGCGTGATTTGGGCTTTTGAGGCTGAACTGCTCTCAGCTCAGGTTGGGGGTGGGGCAGGGGGGAGTGGAGACACCTAGCAGCTGGATGGCAGCTATGGGCCTGGGTAAGCTGCAACCAGGAGTGGGAGCACCTCCTCTTTCGGATACCTCATTCTCCCCTGTTGGTTCTTTCTTTTCGTCTCCCATCCCAGCCACCCTCTCATTAAGCCCACTCCCCCTCCCACCACCAATTACTTCTTATCACGCAATTAGCAGTTCCTATTCCTCCTGGGTTTCTCCTCCCCTCCATTCCCGTGAAGCCAGGGGCTGAGTCATTTTCCTGAAGAAAGTGGTCCAACCTCCCTCCACCATTTCGCTCCCTCCTTCCTCTGCCCTCCTCCATAGCAGTGTGGCCTCAGGCAAGCCACTTCCCCACTCTGAGCCTGTTTCCTCACCTGTACACAAAGGGGGAGGTGCTAATCCAGCTGGATTAGGAGCACAGAGGGCTCACACTTGGACTCCTCTGTTGCTCACTCTGTGCATCGGTTTCCTCCTTGTGAAATGTGGAGGAGGGGTAAAGTCAGAGTCCAAAACTAATGACCCTGAGGGACAAATTTATTCACCGTTTCTTTTGACCACCATCTTGTTTTTTTTTTGTTTTGTTTTTTGCTTTTTGTTTTTTTGCAATTTAAAGGCATACCCCAGTTTGGCCTGGGCCCTACCACTTCCTACCCTCTCACCCCAGCCACTTCCCCTAAAGACACCTGAGTTTGAGACTCTTGGCCAGCTGGTCTCAGAGTTTTCATGAAGTTCATCTCTAGGTTTGGGGACCTTGGGTTTGGGACAGGCCAGGGAGAGACAGTGGGGCTGGGGCAAGGGGCCAAATGCCTCAGCCAGTGGGCCCAGCACAGGACTGCTCACCCACGGCCTTCTTTCCCTGATGCAGGCACTCCTTCTCTCATGTGGGCTTTCCCGGGCTCCTCATGTTCTCCAGCCCCTGCTCCCCAACTCCTCTCTCCTCATGTTCTCCTGCCCCTGCCCCCCAACTCCTCTCTCCTCATGTTCTCCAGTTCCTGCCCCCCAACTCCTCTTTCTTCATGTTCTCCCAACCTCTGTCACCCAACTCCTGTATCCTAATATTCTCCAGTCCTGTCCCCCAACTTCTCTCTCCCCATGTTCTCCAGCCCCTGCCCCCCAACTCCTCTCTCCTAATGTTCTCCAGCCCCTGTCCCCAACTCCTCTCTCCTCATGTTCTCCAGCCTCTGCCCCCCCAACTCCTCTCTCCTCATGTTCTCCCATCCTCTATCCCCCAACTCCTCTCTCCTCATGTTCTCCAACCCCTATCCCCCAACTCCTTCCTCCTCATGTTCTCCAGCCTCTGCCCCCCAACTCCTCTCTCCTCATGTTCTCCCATCCTCTATCCCCCAACTCCTCTCTCCTCATGTTCTCCCATCCTCTGTCCCCCAACTCCTTTCTCCTCATGTTCTCCAGCCCCTGTCCCCAACTCCTCTCTCCTCATGTTCTCCAGCCCCTGTCCCCAACTCCTCTCTCCTCATGTTCTCCCATCCTCTGTCCCCCAACTCCTCTCTCCTCATGTTCTCCCATCCTCTGTCCCTAACTCCTCTCTCCTCATGTTCTCCAGCCCCTGTCCCCAACTCCTCTCTCCTCATGTTCTCCTGCCCCTGCCCCCCAACTCCTCTCTCCTCATGTTCTCCAGTTCCTGCCCCCCAACTCCTCTTTCTTCATGTTCTCCCAACCTCTGTCACCCAACTCCTGTATCCTAATATTCTCCAGTCCTGTCCCCCAACTTCTCTCTCCCCATGTTCTCCAGCCCCTGCCCCCCAACTCCTCTCTCCTAATGTTCTCCAACCCCTATCCCCCAACTCCTTTCTCCTCATGTTCTCCAGCCTCTGCCCCCCAACTCCTCTCTCCTCATGTTCTCCCATCCTCTATCCCCCAACTCCTCTCTCCTCATGTTCTCCAACCCCTATCCCCCAACTCCTTCCTCCTCATGTTCTCCAGCCTCTGCCCCCCAACTCCTCTCTCCTCATGTTCTCCCATCCTCTATCCCCCAACTCCTCTCTCATGTTCTCCCATCCTCTGTCCCCCAACTCCTTTCTCCTCATGTTCTCCAGCCCCTGTCCCCAACTCCTCTCTCCTCATGTTCTCCAGCCCCTGTCCCCAACTCCTCTCTCCTCATGTTCTCCCATCCTCTGTCCCCCAACTCCTCTCTCCTCATGTTCTCCCATCCTCTGTCCCTAACTCCTCTCTCCTCATGTTCTCCAGCCCCTGTCCCCAACTCCTCTCTCCTCATGTTCTCCAGCCACTGCCCCTAACTTCTCTCTCCTCATGTTCTCCAGCCCTGACCCCCAACTTCTCTCTCCTCATGTTCTCCAGCCCCAGTCCCCCAACTCCTCTCTCCTCATGTTCTCCCAACCCTGTCCCCATCCCCATCCCAGCCACAGCTCCTATCTGGGCTGTCAGTGGGATTTCTCTGAAAAATAACTCAGATTTGATTATGCTATTCTTTTGCTGGTCATCACCATCAATTGTCCCAACTACTTGTCTGGCATTCAAGGCCCCCACCGTCCAGCCCCTGCCTACTTTCCTAGCCTCATTTCTCTGTTTCCCCCACCCCACCTCTCCATTTCCTGAGTGACCTCCTCCCCACACTCATACCTTCACTTTGCATAGGCTGATCCCTCTGCCTGGAACATCCTCCCTGGCTTCTCCTCTCCGAAAAGCCTTCAAGGCCTTCTCTCCGACTGCACGCAGATGGAGATAGGGACCCCCCTCCTCCGGACACCCCTCCGCTATAGCAAATGCCAGGGTACAGTGGAGACAGTTGTGCCAGCTGCTCCACTTACAATGTATTCAGTAAATATTCAACATTTACTGATCACCTAACATAGGGAAGGCCTTGAGCAGGAAACTGGCTACTGCCTCCATCACCTTCTATCTTCAGAGCCCAGAAAAGAGGCTGACAAATTAGGAGGTGGTCAGGAAATATGTCACAGACTGAATGACAAATGAGTGAGGTAGGCATTGTCCTCTCCCACCCTAACTCATTTAAAATGCAAGAGGCAGACAGGGGGACACATAGGAAGCCTCCCTCCTCAGAATAATGATTTCCTCCTTCCCCCCCATTTGTAAAGACCTTACATTTACAAAGCACTTTGACATCTTTGCCAGCAGTCTCCTGCAGATAATAGGAATTTGTGATCTATCATCCCTATGCTGCAATTAGGCCCCAAGAACCAGGACACTCGCGGGAGACCTCAATGTACCGAACCCCCCCTTCCCCGCCCCCGCCTCCCTGGAGACACTGCTCCCCTCTGCTGTCTGGCTCCTGGCTGCCTCCCCCTCTCTGTGGCTGCCTGTCTTTCTTGCTCTTGTCGCTCAATATGAATATAAATCCATCTGTTTGCTTCTCTGTGTCTTTCTCTTTCTGTGTTTCTCTCTCTTATGTCAATTATTTGTTTCTGCCTTGAATTCTCCAGGCTCCCACCCTTCTTGTGTAGCTGGCCCTGTCTCTGTTTCTCTCTCTCTGCTTTCTCCCTTTTTCCTTCTCCTAGGCGGTCTGTCTCAGAGGCCTTTCTCTCCATAATCAGCCTTACTTCTCCCTTTTACTCCCAGGCCCCATGGGGGTTGGGGTGGGGTGGGGGATGGGCAGCAGGGCAGGAGGGAAGATCTTTCTAGCATGCACAAAATGGGCCAATTAAAGCTACAAGGCCGCTCAGCAGTTGAATCAGGAGAAAGCAAAAAATACTAGTAGCTCTAGGTGGGATTAGCCGGAAAAATAGAGAAAAGGGAGAAAAGGCAAATCGAATGCAGAGTCCAGTCACAGTGCATCCTGGCCAGACCAAGAAGGGGTGGCTCCTTTCCGCCCAAAACTGGGGGCTGGGTTGTGGCGACCTGTCCTTTAGCAGGTATCCCTGCCTCATCCTCCAACCCTGCTGGCCCTTTCTCCCCACCCCGCACCAGGAGGCAGCTCAGAGCTCCCAGACCTTCCAGGGCCCCTTCCCAAATGCAACTGTCCCAACTCTCACCTTCTGGCTGTGGTGGCAGCTGCTGCCCCTCATGACCTGGCCCCTCCGGCCTGTGGGGTGCAGGGAGCTGGAAGCAGAGAGGTGGAGGCACCCACTCCAATCTGTCTAAGGTCTTTTTCTAGCATTTCATACCAGAAAATCCAGGACCTGCAGGGGAACACCTGGGCTGGAGGTGAAAGAGGATGGAATGGTGAGCATCCCAAACGGCCTCTCTTCCTCACAGCTCCCAGTCCAGTGGGGAAGCCAAATAAGTGAACAGGCAACAACTCCTGGTGTGATCCTGTAGGAGTGGCCCTCACCTTAGCCTGAGAAGGGTCCCCCAGGAATCAGTATCTGCTCCAACCTGCACAGTCTGCAGAGCGATCTGTGCAGAACGGGGCCGTGGGGGCTGGGCTGTCTTAAGCAGAAGCAGACATAGGGACATTCACAGAAATGAAAGTAACCCATGAGGACTCAGCGCAGGGGAGTAAAATTGTATGTGTGGGAGGAGGGTGGTGATTGTAGACCCGGACAGGGAGCTTAAAATTTATGCTCAGGACAACAGGGAGTCATAGAGAGCTACAGGTGGGGAGGGCACCATGATCTGCTCCTTTATGGAGAATTCGCTTCCTACAAGGGGGAGGAGGGACAGACAAGGCTGGAGGCAGGGGCCGATGGCCAGGTGCTACAACAGACCTCCAGGGGAGAGGCAGCAGGCAATGTAAGTGCTAAAAAAACACTTGTTAGCTGAATGAGTTTCTCAATCTGTCATTCCCCCGCTGGCCTCCAAGGCTGGGGCTGAGACCTGGCTCAAGGCCCCTCTCTAATCTCCCCACCCACTCCTCTCCTCCTTCCCACTGTCTTCCCCCCTGGCTGCCCCATTCTCTGGACCTGCCTGGATTTATCCCACTGCTGTGTCTTTGCTCATTTGGTTGCTTCCTTCTAGAATGCTCTCCCTCATTCTCATATATTT
This sequence comes from Antrozous pallidus, assembly GCA_027563665.1. Lineage (NCBI taxonomy): Eukaryota > Metazoa > Chordata > Mammalia > Chiroptera > Vespertilionidae > Antrozous > Antrozous pallidus. The sequence goes on from CM050520.1 coordinate 15,747,812, forward strand.
AAGTCCTACCCATCCATCAATATCCAGTTCAAATATCTCCTCCTCCAAGCAGTTTTCCTCCTTCTCCTCCCTCCAGGTGCTCGGGCGGGAAACATTACCTGGGCCTCTCTTATAGCGCAGGCCACTTTGTACCTTCCATATGGTTCTTTGCATCACCCCGTGTCCCCTTTAAATTCAGAGCATCTTCAGGGTTGAAATCTGGGTTTGATTCAATAGTCAGTCAGGGCCTGGATCAAAGAGAAGTCTTGATCAAGGAAAGGAAGGAAGAAAAGAGGAAGAGAGGAAGGGAAGAGTTAAGATTTTGGGGTGTAAGGCTTGAATTGCCTTAGCTTTTACTGGATAATCCATTTCTGAGCTATTTGTATTGCTCCCTAACTAGGCGTGCCTACTATTTGCTGAGTTTGATATTAACATTAAAAAAATCTGATTTTCTTCTTCCCCTAGACTTACTATGACTTCAAACTCATATTTTTGCCTAGCCACAGAAATATATGAATGGATAGTTGGATAAATGGCAGGATGGCTGGATAGAATGAATGGATGGAAGGATGGAGTGATTGACCAAATTAATGACTAGAGGAAATCATATAAAAACTATTCATGATAAACTATAAATGGTGTGACCCCAGCATTTGGTGAATATCAATCAAGTTCTAGCCATGTATTCATTTGTTTCCCTGGCACTAATTGAGCCCCTATTATGTGTCAACCATCATGATAGACCTGGGAAGCCAACAGTGAGCAAATAAACAGGGTGCCTGCCCTCAAGGGCATATAGTCTGGTAAAGGAGACAGACAAGAAGCTGCAGAATCACCAAGATAATATATAGCAGGGTAAGCATTATGAGAGAGAGCATGTGGAAGCCATCCGAGCAAAGAGAAGTGGCATGCATCACTCATTCAGGAGTATTGGGAAGGCTTCCTGAAAGAAGTGACATCTAGACTGTGCAAATGGTAGAGGGGGAGGAGGGGAGCAAGCCTAGCAGAAGGAATAGTGTGTGCAAAGGGCCGGGAGAGAGCACAGGGCAGATTTTGTTTGGGAAACTAGAGGTCAACCGGACTGAAGCACAGAGGGCAGAGGGCAGCAGCTGAGCAAAGGACAGAGCCAGATCTGTGAGCTCCTAGGGGGTTCATGCGGGCCCTGTTTGAGGAGCAGCGAATCCAGGATTCTGAGACGGAGGGACTTGGCCAGGGACACAGGAAGACTATTAATTGAATAATATCTTTTGAAATTCCTTCTGTTAACACAGAAAGGTTATTTTCTTCTGATGTTTTCCCATAAATAATGCTGTGCTCAATCTATAAATCATCTGGGAAATTAAAAAGCAGGAAATCTTGTACTGCTTTTCTTGGCAATGAAAAATCAAGAAAATGAAAACAGAATTAACCTCCTAACCCCAAATTTAGAGTTTCTCATTGACCAGGCTGAAATTGTTTCATTTCAGTTTTATTTAAACAGGACTCCATTTCATATTTCTAGTCCAAAAGGTTAAAAATTCAGAAATCAAAGCTTATGTCTGTTAAAATAATACTAAGTTTCATTGAAATAAAATAACCAGGATGCCAAAGCTTATTCTTCTGGTTAAATAATACACTTTCTGACTTGGATACACTTCAGAAGCCATTCTCAGGGTTTCACAATAGCTGTGATCTAACCTATAATTCACACGCTAAAGAAAGGCCTGCTTCAAATAGCTTCGGTAAATACAATTTTTAAAGTGCCATTTGACTTTCTGATGTAGCTGCAAAAGCAAACATAAAACAGAAATTGTTGTTTAAAGTCATAGTAAATGCCTGTCAAAAGGAAACCTACTCCAATCCATCCTGCAGTCAGTATGGTTCACTCATTCAGCTGGTGCACAGAGAGGTGGGTCCTTCATTAGGTGGCCATGGGTAAGAGAAGCCTTGATCAGAAGATGGGTTTTAGAGAAGGTGCTTGTCATTAGGGGGGAAAAAAAAGGGTGATCCAGGCAGAAGGAATACCAGGTGCTGAGGCCAAGGAGCAGAAACAAATAATGTGGATAAAAGCAGACCAGCGGGTTGGAGTCCCATCACCACCACCACCATCCCTGCCTTCGTGCATACTCTCTGCAGCATTGTCACTAACATGCTGGGCCAGTGCCTGCTTCCCCGTGTGCCCCATGGCCCCTGTCTGTGCCTTGTATCCTCCTTCCTGCCTCTTGGGTTTTCTGGCCCAGCTCCCTTCCCTGCCTCCTCTCCAGCCTGCCCTCTGGCTGCCGATGGCGAGCTGTTGGTTGAAGAGATGAAGTTAGATGCAGACACATACATATTTTAAAAACCCAGCCATTTAAGGACATGGCATCTCTAAACAAACACTTAAAGGCCACCGTCTTCTCCACAAGGGAGGCAGAGCTAAGACCTGGATCTGGTGGGTGGGGGAGGTCCCTGAGTGGAGGAGAGGACAGTTTGCTTGTTCAGACCCCCTCCCTCCAAGGGTCTTGCTTGTCTCCCCCACACACACAACCCCCATCCCTGGCTGCTCATGGCCTGGAGGCCATGGTGCTGGTCTCAGGCCAGTTAGTGCCAGTTAGTCAAGTTATCCTTGGGTATTTGGCAGAGATTTAGCTTCTGTAGCCTTTTTCTTTTTTATATTAACTTTCTACTTTATTCTTGTTATTGTGAAATATATATATTATATACAGATAAAATGATGTACATAACATATCCACATTAAAAATAATCTATATACTGGTATATAAAAGCCTAAGTGATTGTTCAACTGTTCAACCAGTAGCTATGATGTGCACTGACCACCAGGGGGCAGATGCTCAATGCACAGGCCTGGAAACATGAAACAGACTGATGAATCTCAGAGGGAAGTGGAGGGAGGGAGAAATTAACCAAATATCTTATATGCACACTAGAGACCTGTCCTTTGGCTTGGTCTATGGGGATCGGCTTGAAACTGGCTCTCTGACTTCCCCTGAGGGGTCGGTCCTAGATTGTGAGAGGTTGCAGGCTAGGCCCAGGGACCCCACTGGTGCACAAATCCATGCACCCTGTCTCTAGTTTATCTATAACAAATAAAACAAATTAAGGCCTCAGTGTCAGCCTAAAAATCGCATTGCCAGCATCTCCTAAGACCCCCTGTGCACCCTGACCCATGCACACCCCACTTTCCCCCCCAGGTTATCCACCACCTGAATGTTGAGCTATTCTTAAGCTCATAGCTGCAAGGGAACATGCAGCTCAGGGAAACTTCGGGCTGCCTTGCTGAGGGGGCTGGAGAAAGCGCCTCCAGGATTCCACCATCACCATCACCACCATCATCCTTATCACCATAATTATCTCCATCACCATTACTATCACCATCACCATCACCATCACCATCATCATCACAATCACCATCCCATCCCCATCCCCATCCCCATCCCCATCCCCATCCCCACCACTGCCTTTATGTACACTCTCTGCTGCCTGTGTAGGTAGGTCATATCTGTTGTGGATGTTTCATGTGTGTGGGTGTGGATCTGTGTATGACAGGTGGTTATTGCAGGAGAGGGTGAGGGAAGACTATTTAAAGTTTGGGGCTGAGCAGCCCTAAAGAACCAAGAAGTTGGATATAAATATCTGGGCCCTGCCGCTGTGGTTCTCTCCTGGTCCCTCCATCTCTGTGAAGGCTGAGGAGTGGGGCTGCCAAACAAGCATGGGGACTGAGTCAGACTAGGGCTGGGACTGGCAGTGGCTCAACAATGAGGCTCCCAGCAGTTCACTGTGAGGCTTCAAACTATACTTTGCCTCTGTGAGCCTTAGTTTTCATACCTATAAAATGGGAATAACCATAACCAGCCTCACTAGATTGTGGTGAAGATGAATTAAATTTAAGTGACATCCTGTGGCTAGCATGTAATTGGAGCTCAATGGACACGAGTCCCTTGTCTCCATCTGGGGAAGGGCTGGGGCCACAGGTTAGCAGGTAACCACACTCTCTCCTGACCCCTGATGCTGGACAGGGAGGTGGGGGCTTCTGAGAAGGTCCTCTGACCCAGTCTTGCCCCCAACTGCAAGGAGGACCCACAAGAGTGGGGCATGGACAGTGAAGGGGTAGGGGAAGCCAAAAGGGCAGGAGAGGGAGGGAAAAGAAATACAGGAAGAAAAAATGTAAGAAGAAGAAAGGAGAACAAGAATGAAGAGGAGAAGGAGGGAAGCGTGGTAAGACACTGGGAAAGGAGTAATGAAGAGAGAGGAGAAGGGACAGAAAAAGGAGGGGTGGACTCAAGAAAGGGACAGGTAGAGGGATGGAAGGGAGGAAAAGGAGAAGGAGGCACTTGGTGTTCTATCAGACAGGAGGAGATAGTCCCCAGCAAGAACCGCAGACCAGCCCTGTCCATGTTCTGTCCAGCCATCAGCACAGGCATGGGGGAGGGGAAGCAGAGTGGGGTGCAGGGCTGGGCAGGCTGGCCTTGCCAGCTGCTTAATGAGCTCCCTCCTTCCTCCACTTGCTGCCACAGTGGGCCCCCACCCTGTTCACTGGGAACAATGGGGAGCTGCGGGAGCTGTGTCACCAGCTGCCTCTCAAAAAAGGATGGTGGGGGGAGGGACAGCAATGCCTCCCTGTTCTGGGCCTCAGGACCACCTGCCAGCTCAGTGCAAGCAATGGGGAAGGCCCAGCAGCTGGTGGGAGGGCCCACTTTGGGGTGCACCTCTTCTTTCTGCATCCTCCAAGGCATTCTCCCAAGGGGTTCTCCTACATTTGATTGCTATTTGCTCATCATGGTTGGGGGCAGGAAGGAAGAAAGGGCAGTGTAGAGAATACTATGGAGTCAGGACCTATGGGTTTCAGTCTCAACTTTGTTATTATAGCAGAGATGGCTAGCTGTCCCTCATTATCTCCCCCATGTCCTGATGAATGACACTCCTAAATTTGGGCTGGTCAAGTGGCTGTCTTAGTAAAGACTACATTTCCCAGTCATCTTTGCTGTGAGGTGGTCATGTGACTATGTTCTGGCCAATGTAATATAACTGTGACACCTAGGCCACATCCTTTTGGGGAAGGGCACGTTCTTTTCCAGCCCTTCTGCTTTCTGCTTTGGAATGCAGACCTGATGGCTGCAGCTTGGCAGCCATCTTGGGTTCTGAGGAGGAAGTCACATGTTGAGGATGGCAGAGCAAGTTAGGAGCAGCCTGGATTCCTGATGATCATAGAGCTATCATATCAGCCCAAGATGCTTACTTCTTGTTTTGTTTTTTTAATATATATATTATTGATTTTTTTTTACAGAGAGGAAGGGAAAAGGAGAGTTAGAAACATCATTAAGAGAGACCCATCAATCAGCTGCCTTCTGCACACCCCCTTCTAGGGATGTGCCTACAACCAAGGTACATGCCCTTGACTGGAATTGAACCTGAGACCCTTTAGTCCGCAGCCCGATGCTCTAGCCACTGAGCAAAACCAGTTAGGGCTACTTCTTGTTCTTTTTTTCCCCTTCAAATATATATATATATAATTGATTTTTTATAAAGGAAGGGAGAGAGATAGCAAGTCAAAAACATCAATGAGAGAAAACATCAATCAGCTGTCTCCTGCACACCCCCCACCAGGGATGTGCCCACAACCAAGGTACATGCCCCTGACCGAATGGAACCTGGGACCCTTCAGTCCGCAGGCCGCCACTCTATCCACTGAGCAAAACCAGTTAGGGCTACTTCTTGTTCTTTACTGGAGACAGAATGTATAGAATGCTGATTGGTAGATATCTAACTCATGGTATGACCCTGGCCAAGTCCATTTCTGCCTCTGAGCCTCAGTTGATCCACTTGAATGAAATGAGAGTTTTGGACCAGTAGAGCATCTCCAAGGAACCTTCCTTTTCTGACATTTTAAAGACAGAACCCAGGGTAGAGGCTCATTGCTGAGGGTAAAGGTCCTGCCTAGTGAACTGACTTTAAAGCCTAGCAGGAGACTCAGAAAAATAGAAGACTTCCCAAGAGCTGAGGGTTCATCAAGACTGGAAGAGAGTTCTCCTTCCCGGTTGCTCAGTGGTTGGAGCACCAGCCCTTGCAGCAAAGAGTCACAGGTTTGACTCCTGGTCAAAGGTAGTGGTGTGCACTGGAGGCAGCCAATAGATGTTTTTCTCTTTCTCTCCTCTGTCTCTGTCTCTCTCCTTCCTTTCTACTCTCTCTGAAAGCAATGGAAAAATAATCTCTGGAGAGGACTAACAACAACAAGGGACTGAAAGGGGTTAATATGAATAAGTGTCTCAACAGGCCCACAAGGCCCTACCTGATTGAGGCCCTGTCCAGCTCTCCCACCTCCTCTCTTGTTGCCTGTGCTCCAGCCACACTGACTTCCTTCCCAGGGTGCCAAGCTTGTGCCTACCTCAGGACCTTTGTACTTGCTGTTCCCTCTGCCTAGAATGCTCTTCCCTCCAAACCTCCATTCAGGCTTCTGCTCATCGTCATCTCCTCAGAAGGACCCACTTGACTCTCCTGATGCTGCCATTCTCCACTCCCTATTACAATTAAATTAAATGTTCTTTATAGAAGCACTTACCAATAGCTAACATTTTTTTGTTTCTTTTTTTCTAACTTCTCTAGTCAAATGTAAACTTTGTGAGAGCGACCGCTGACCATGTTAATTGCCAGGTCACCAGGATTTGGAATACCCTTGGCACATAGTAAGTGCTGAATAAATGCTTGATGACTAAATGTAGGTGATGATAGGAGGACAAATATTGACAAGGAATTGACACTTATTGAGCAAGGCACCCAGCTGGATGCCTTGTGTGAATCATCTCACTCACTCTTCCTAACACTCTCAGGTAGGAGTTGTTATTCCCATTTTTCAAATCTGGAAACGGAGGTTCCAGGATCACAGGTGACTCGATCTCAGATCCCAGAGCCATAAGCAGTGGGGCTAGGGTTTCAGCCCAGGTGCCCCGGACTGTGTCCGGTGGGTGTTCATTATTCTGGCCAGGCCAGTCACTCTCAGATGTCCTAAATCCACTCATTCAGCCTCTCCCTCCATATGCTAAGCAACTCCCCATTGCCTCCAAGGCACCCGCCCCACTGGCTTTGATCTTCAGCGATTTTCCCTTATCTCCGAGGAGACTGTGCTCAAAGGCTGTGGAATCACAGAGGCACTGAGAAGCGTGAACAGATAGGCCTTTTCCACTTTGAAATGTGAAGACTGTTTGTTTCAGGCTGGGAAATAGGATGGTGTCATTTCCAAGCACATCTTCTGCCAGACTCGCTTCAGGAACTCCTGCCTGCTCATCTCACATGATCTTCAGGCCAACCCTGGCAGAGGGGCAGCTGTGTGGCCCTGAACTGTTCTCATCACCCCCTTCGGGCCTCAGTTTTATCATCTAGAGAGTGGAGATGTCAACACCAACTTTACAGAATGGCTGAGAAGTAAATGGGATAAAGGATGGGGTAAGAGGACTTGGTTTGAGGGTTTAATCAAGGACATTACCTGCAGCTAAATAGAAAATACCTTGACCTCCATCCTGTGGATGGCCCCAGACCTCTGACTACAGCATCCTAGTGTCATAACATATCAATAGATCATGAATTTGAAGAGCCTCCTCTACCCAGAACCCTCTCCTTTCCTGGCCATGTCACCTTAAACAAATCCCTTCACCTGGCTGAGCCTCAGTTTCCCTGTATGTAAACTGAACAGTCTAGATGAATGTTTCTTCCAGTCCTGAAATCCTGAAAGGACAGCTGTGCTCCAGTCTCTAATCCAGGTCTCTGGGCAATGCATCCAAGTCTGGAGGTGCCTGCAGGCAGGAGAGGGTAGTGGGCATATGACAGTTCTCCAAGAAGTTGGAAGACTGGGGAAAGAGCTGTGCAGGCAACATCACATCATTGTCAAAGGTGCCAGGGAAATGTCAGAACAAAATGTGCTGGCTGAGATCTGGAAATGAAAAATCCATTCCTGGCTTCCCTGAAGCAAATCCCTTTACTTTCCAACATCCATCTCAGGGAGGGGAATTAGTCACAGCTCAATTCTCTTCAGCACCATGGATAGCACCCGGGTTCGCCTTCTAGGTTCCCACCCAAGACACAGTGCCTGGCACCACAACCAACGAAAGGAACAGCTTTGCTCCTCTCCACTTGGGGACTTACCATCTGGTTCAGGGAGAAGATTGACATGCAAGGAAAACTCAATACAGAGTGCCGGGTGTTCATTCATGCTGCAGAAGGACCCTTCCAGCCAACGTTGGACTTGACTTCCATTCACACAGTTGGCTGTCATTGAGCAGCTGTTATGTGCCTGATTCTGCACAAGCATCAAGGAGGAAGCATATAGATGAATGAAGACCAAGCCAACCTTTGAAAAGCTTAAGGTTAGTGGGGGAGACTGGAAATCAGCAATTAAGCAAAATAGCTCACACTAATTGGATGACTGTATGCCAGGAATGGCACTAGGAGCTTGACACATAATGAACTGACTACTGTATTTAGTCCCATTTTACAGATGGGTAAACCAAGTCAGCTGTCATGCCCCAGGTCACTCGGGCTTGAAGAGGCAAGGCTGAGATTTGCACCAAGGTGGTCAGGCTCCAGAATCCTGCCACAGACTGTGAGGCATGGAGCAGGAGGCACTTGGACCATCCCAGAAGAAAGTAATGGAAAATTCCTGGAGGAGGTGACATCTGGGCTGAATTTTCCCAGACAAGGAAGTGGGTACAGGGTAGAGAGAATAACTCATGGGAAGCCAGAGAAATCTAGCATCTCATATAGATTCCTCATGGCTACAGCAAAAAGGGTGTGGGGATGGGGTGGCAGTGGAAGGAGAGGCCAGAAGGGTCCCCAAGGATGGGACCTTGGGAAGTGTTATACTAAACAATGGAGTTTGGGCTTTATTCTGAAGCACTGCAGAGACACCAAAAGGTTTCGAGAATCGAAGGAAATGCAAGAGATATGTCTTTTGGAAAGTGATTGACAGTGCTTTGGGATGGTCTAGACATGACCATCGGTAACAGCTAGTGGAGCTGCTGAAGAATGCCAGTTGAGGGAGAACAAGCGGGGGGGCGTGAAGCAATAGAGCAGGAGTATGAGTACAGGAGTCCTTGAGGAAGGCATGACCTTGGATTAACACCAAGGGCTCTGGTCGGCCATCTCCTGGGTCCATGGCCAAGACCGGGAGAGAGAAAGCCATGCCGTAGGCTGCCCACTTTATAGCTCCTGCACTTGGTTCACAATCCCCTGTTGCTCAGGACCCAGCTAGTCGCACTTTACATACAAAGCAGATTTGAAGTGGAGAGTTTTACAGGACGGGAGAGTGGTTGAAGCATATACCCAGATAGCAGTGAGAAAGGACGGCTGACATTAGCAGACCAAAACCTTTTTTTAAAGCCCAAACAAGTGGCATCAAGAAGTAGATTTCAAAAGAATCAATACAACTTACATGAAGGATACTCTATTTAATAAAGTATGAAAATAGGTCACTTTTTTTTTAAATTTTTCATCCAAAGGCTAAAATAAAATTAGAAAATGTGAATAATCAAGAGCAAGCTCTCGGCTCTACAGATTGGCAAATTGCCCCTAAGATCCAGAGAACCTAGAGACCTTGCTGTGCCTTGCATTTCCAGAAACTTCCAGAACCCTGTCCTATCCATCAGCTTAGCTGATCTCACTCCCAGCCTATTAGAAAAATAGGCAAAGGGGCCAGTCCTATGTCACAGATGAAAACACTAGTGTTGGCTTTCCCCAACCTGCTCAGATAGCTCATCATCTTCCAGCTCACGCTTAACCCCTATCTCCCGACTGGCAGCCCAGAGCCCTCCTGTCTTCCTTGTTTGCCTCCTCTTTCCTCCCTTCCCTTCCAGGGTCCAGGACTCACTATGAACCCCAAACTCTTCCTCCCCTCCCTACCCCCACCTCAAACACACGCACACACTTTCTCTCCCTCACTTCTCACTGGTTTTGGTTACATCGACTGTCTATAACATTTCTGTCATCTCTAGACCAATGCAACCTTGTCATCATGATTTTCTACCCAAAGTTGCTTCCGACCAATATGCTGGGCACCTGCTGCTGTTGATTGGCTGGCAAGATGACCCAAAGCAGCAACCCTCTCCTCCCCAGATCTACATGCAGTGACATCATGGAGTGCATTTGCATTGCCATCAGCTCATCATCACCCAGGCCTCCCACACACTGTCCCTCCACGTGGGCGAGCCCCCTCCCTGAGACTGAGCTCATGAGACTTCCACAGCCAGACCGGCACTGCAAGTTTTGCATGTGCTTTGTCCCCGAATGCACAACAATCAGTAAAAGAAACAGTAAGAACTATGTTTCCTCCACTTCTCAGGCTAAGAAATTTCCGAAGTTAAGGATTTGGCCCAGGTCATGCCAATGATAAGTGGTAGAGAAGGAATTTGAACCTGAGTGTCTGACTCCAAACGCTGGGCACCTAACAGCTCTAGCATCTTCCAACAGAGCTACAGTTTGCTAGGGCTCGATGGGGTGGGGGTCCCACAGACTTTTCCTGGGAAGGCAGCTCCTCCAGGCTCCTTTCCCCACCGCCCCACTCGTACCTGCTGACTGAGAGCAGTCACTGGTGTACCTGCTCCATCAGAGGAGGGGGCTGGTGAGGAGTTCCCAGCCAAGGAGAGGGTGTGGCCAGGTCTCAGACTTGGGCAGCCTCCTATAGGGCCTTCTGGGGAGCCCTGAGCTGCAGGCCCAAAGGCCGATGGAGCCAAGGCCTGTGGTCAAGGCGCTGCGTGACCTGGGTCGCTGTGAGATAAATGAGCAAGCACTGATGGCCCTTCCTGACCTGGCTTCGGGGAGGGTGACTTTCCAGGGGCTGGACACGGAGCGAAGACACAAGCCCAGCCTCTCAACAGTCCCCCAGGGCTGGCACAAGATGAGGCCCCCGAGCTGGGGCCCAGGCAGGCTCACTGCCCGCTGGGTCCAGTCGCTCCCAGGAAGGGGGATAGAAGACACCAGCAGCCTGGACAGGAGTCTCTCTATCACTGAACCCTCAGGCAGCCGAGATAATCAATTCAATGACTCCTCAGTCAGGGAAGCCTTCCTTGGGGGAGGGTGGACCTGGGGGCGCGGAGAGGGGGGACGTGGGGGTACGGGGAGGGTGGCATTGAGCTGGGCTTCTTGTGCTGGCTGAAGGCTGGGCAGAGTGTGGAGGGGAATGCACGCCAGGTGAAGAGAATAACAAATGCAAAGGGTGGAGGTGGGACTGAGTTTACCTTGTAGGTGAGGAAGACCACTCACTGAGGTTGGGCAGGTAGGTGACTCAGAGTCCATGTGACCGGTATCACCAGAACTCAGGTTTCTTTGCTCCTAGCCCAGGGTTTATCTCAGTCTGAGCCCCAGTCTGCATTTCTATCTTTTTGTCGGTCTGGGTGTCATTGGTCTAGGGTCTGGGATGGGGTCACCTCTGCCATGTCAGCTGGGCAGGGTCCAGGATGAACATCCACGACTTCCCCTTGCCTCCCCGCTAAAGCCAGGGAACCCTGACCACTGGCCAGGCCCAAGGCCTCCAAGTCCTTAGATCCCAGGTCCTTTGGCTCCATCTGGTGGTAAATCTACAAAATAGTAACGGCGCTCAAGAAGAGGCTGGGGTGGGAGCGGTGTAGGAGGAAGAAAGTGAGAGGAGGGGTGAGAAGGTAAAGAAGAAATACTGTTTTATAGATTCTGTGAACCATCATGTCCTTTGGTAAGAGACAGAAGAATCTTGGTCCCATCCCTTAGCTGCTATGCACAGCCCTACCTTGAGCCTCAGTTTACTCATCTGTAAAACGGGTGTAAGTAAACCCACCCTTACAGTGTTACCTTTGTTGAGTTTTGATTGAAGGGCTCTGGAAATGATCTGTAAACGATGGTGGTTACACGGTTATAAAAGCCAATGAGCTGTACACGTAACGCTTGTGCACTTTATGTAAGTTATACTGGTAGTTCAATAAAAAGACAACATTAGGGACAGCTGTCTCTGCCTCGTTGGACCCATCTCCTCACAGGCCTCCCCTGCAGCTATGCAGAGACTGAGGCCCAGTACCCCTCGACTGTGGGGCCCAGGACCTCTCTCCAGCACTTTCTCGTCTTACCCCCAGAATGCCTGCTAACACAAGAATGAACACGTTTCGCCAGCAGGCCAGGCAGCTGGCACAAGTGTGACATTTCTTTGAAGTCTTGGGTTTTGTCTCAAAATTATATACAGATTCTGCATTCTGCTCCATGAGGTTTCTGTTTTTGTTTAAATCTAAACATAGTGCTTGAAATTACTTCCACTGAAGAAAATCAACTCTTCAGGAGGAAAATGGGCTCATCCTGCAGCTCCAGAGATACCCCAGCTCCATGCCATGGCCCTCTGGGCAGCTCAAAATTTGGAAAATGGTGGCCTCCACCTTTGGATCCCTGACCTTTCACCTCTGACCTGTGCACAGACACCGTCCTTGAGCTACCTCTAATTTTGGTCCCTCTGAACTACAGTTAATCCTGAACTGTGCCTTGGGGCCATCCTGAGAGATGGACTCTGCTCAGGGAGGATGCAGTACCAGGACCCATCACTCACCTGCCTGTGAAGGAAAGCAGCACAGCCAGGGACAAGGGACACGGCAGCACCCTGATGACATCATTGACTCTCTTGGAATCAGCAGAACCCTGGCTATCTCAAGGTGCCCATAAATTCCTCTTATTTTGCCTAAGCTAGTAAGAGCTGAGCTTTGTCATTTGCAGCCGCAAGAGTCCTAATCAATCAACGTTCCCTAGAGAGGAAAACACTCTGTGGTACCTGCAAATATGTGGAGGCCATTATGGGGAGCAGTGTTCATGGGCCAGAACCCAGACTGAGATGTAGAAGATAGAATGAGGCAGGAGAAGGATGGGATGGAAGTACTTCCTGAGTCATATCCTTCCAGAGATGGGCAGATCTACTTTATCAGATAGTGAGCTCCCTATCCGGGGGGGCATCCTTCTTAATTAATAAAGGAGTAATATGCAAATTGACCATACCTCTGATCAAGCCATGCCCACAGCCACACCCATCAGCCAATCAGGAGCAAATTATGCAAATAAACTCCAACCAAGATGGCTGTGGCCACTGAGAGCAGGAGGGAGGCTTGGGTTTCCCCGGCAATGGAGGAAGCCAAGCTTTTCGCCTGCCCTTGCTGGTGTAGGCCTCCACTCAATGCTACAAAGTTTCAATTATAGAAGATACATAATCCCAACAGAAATGGCGGCAGCCACGGAGCTGGAGAGAGCAGAGGCTAGGATTGCCGGGGCGAAGGAGGAAGCCAAGCTTCTGCAGCCCTAGTGCTTAGGCCTCCACTCTAGGCTACAAAGTTTCAAACAGAAATGGCTATTCCCACAGAGTGAACAGAAGGCTTGGCTCTGCTCTAGGCTATAAAGTTTCAATTGTAGAACATAATCACAGATCCCAGGGCCTCTGCTTGGGTCGCTCGGGGGCATGGCGGGCCTGCAAACCACCACAGGCCCCTCGCCCAGGCCACCCCACACCCCAAGGGAACCCCCACCTTGATCCAGGACACTCTTCAAGGCAAACCAGCTGCCCCCTACCCATGTACCAGGCCTCTATCCTATCTAATAAAAGAGTCTCCCTTTCTGAAACTCTGACTCCACAATACACAAGGGGGCTGCCCCCATGTGATCAAAGATCCTGCCCCCATGTGGAGATAAGATGGCCACCAAGATGGCCAGCAGGGGAGGACAGTTGGGATGTTCCAGGCCTGCAAGGGTAGGCAGTTAGGGGTGACCAGGCTGGCAGAGGAGGGAAGTTCGGGGCAAACAGGCTGGCAGGGGAGCAGTTAGACATCAATTAGGCTGGCAGGGTAGTGGTTAGGGGGTGCTTAGTCTGGCAGGCAGAAGTGGTTATGGGCAATCAGGGAGGAAGGTAGGCAAGCAGTTTGGAGCCAGCAGTCCTGGATTGTGAGAAGGATGCCCCACTGCCTGTTTAGGTCCAATCCTACTAGGATCGGGCCTAAACGGGCAGTCAGACATCCCTCGAGGGGTCCCATATTGAAAAGGGTGCAGGCTAGGCTGAGGGACACCCTTGCCTTCGTGCATGAATATCGTGCACCAGGCCTCCAGTCCTATCTAATAAAAGAGAAACGTGCGAATTGACCGTACCTCTGCTATTCCCACAAGCCACACTCACCAGCCAATCAGGATAGAATTAACCCAACCAACATGGCAGTTAATTTTCATATCCAAAGAGCAAAGACTGAAGACAGCATAAAAGGAAGCCAAGTGCTAAAGAAGGGATGGAAGCTGTGGAGAAGCAACCAAGGGGGGCAGTAAAGAAGGGAGGGAAGCAGGCGGGGCAGGGGAGATGGAAGGAAAGCAGGCAGGGCAGGGGAGATGGGCGGGAAACAGGTGGGGCAGGGGAGATGGGAGGAAAGCAGGCAGGGCAAGGGAGAAGGGAGGGAAGCAGGTGGGGCAGGGGAGAAGGGAGGGAAGCAGGTGGGGCAGGGGAGATGGGAGGGAAGCAGGTGGGGCTGGGAAGAAGGGAGAGAAGCAGGCAGGATGGCAGAGACCAATGCAGGAAGCCCTATTGCAGGAATCTTTCTACAACAGGCTTCTAGTATAAGCTTAAGCTGATAATCCTCTGTAGAAAAAATGTGGAGGGTTTGAGGGACTAGATGGAGAGGAGTGGACCATTCTATATAATAAAAGCCTAATATGTAAATCAGAGAAATGCCCAGTGGAATGCCTGGTCACTATGATGAGCATTGACCACTAGGGGACAAATACTCAATGCAGGAGCTGCCCCTACCCAGCAGGCCCCAGGCTAGCCAAGGTGGTTGCCAGCAGGGGTTGGGGAGAGCGGGCCCCCCAAAGCTCTGCTGGTCACCCCACAGATCAGCCCTGATTGCTGGCCAGGTCTAGGTACCCTACCCATGCAGGATTTCGTGCATCAGGCCTCTAGTTTATCTTATAAAGTTGCTCCCTTTCTGAGACGCTGACTCCACAACACTCTGTAAGCCCTGCCAAGGATGTCATTTCCCTGCTCCAGGGACCAGACCTGTATACAGCCACCACTCCTCCCTCAGCTGGAGACGCAGTGGGAGAGCAGGGGGTGCCTGGCTCTGCGAGACCTGTTCTCAGCAGAGGTGTGGTAATTGGCCACCCACACGTCAGGATTCTAGCAAATAGGAAAACCCAATGACTCAAAGTAACCTTAGTCTAAATCTCTCCATTATTGCTGTAGTCTATGTTCTTTGCGTGCAAACACCCGTGGGAGAGGCAGTATGTAAAATCTTGGCAATGCTGAGCTTAGCACAAAGAATTTCCCATCCCCTTTCCAGTGGGACAACTTCTCACCCACGAAAGACGGATGCTTCTGAAACCAGAGCCAAGAAGTGGAGGCCAAGGGTTGGAGTGGAAAAGTTCAGGCCCGAGTAAAATGTACTTGTGGAGATCTGACTTCCTCACAGCTCACCCTCACCCCTGCCAGAGTTCACCAAGAAAATGTTAATTGTGTGCAGTGGACAGAAATGAGGACTGCGGGAGCATTAGAACAAGGAAGAGAATCAAGTGCACAGTATAGATTTCCAGGAATTTTTTCTCTACATGTCACAGATGGAGGGAGGCCCTGAAATCCAAGCATCTAGCGGGCAGCTACAGCCAAAGGGTGCTTCCGTGACCTGTGGGGACGGCACTCGGGAGGAGTTCAGGCCGCGCTGCTCTGGCCACCCCGACACAAGTACCTCACTTAACAGCTCAAAGGCAAAGGATCCCATCAGAGTGCCAGATTGGTGACGGATGGCCGATAGCTGCACGGTGGCTTCATAAACCCAGGCACTGCATAGCCCAGAGGACACTTGAAGTCACTCCATGTTTGTAGTGTTATTACTCCAGTTGTCCAGCAGAGGGCAGTAAAGTACTACAAGGAGGAGGCGCCTTTTTCTGATTTGCCCAGAAACCACTGTGTTCCTTAGGCAGCAGGAATCTTGGAAATGAGGTTGAGCTCTCCAGACTCTAAGACGAAGATTCTTTTTCCTATTTACAGAACCTTTGCTGTTTCATCTCCAAGTTTCCAAATGACCTGCATGTAGCACCAGTTCTTGATTTCTTCATTTTAGACATCGTCTTGGACTCACTATGAACCCCAAACTCCTCCTCCCCCCCATCTCGCCCCCCCCCCCCCCCCCCCCCCCCCCCCCCCCCGCCCCAAACACACGCACACACTTTCTCTCCCCAGCCTCTTGCTGGTTTTGGTTAAATTACTGTCTCCAATATTTCTTGTCATCTCTGGACTGATGCAACCTTGTCATCATTATTTTCTACCCAAAGTTGCTTCCAACCAATATACTAATTTCATAGCAAAATAGCAACAATGGGCTTGGGCTCAGGGCAATCCTAGTCTTACCAAGTACTCCATCCCCCGGAAGTGGAATGGCCTTTGGGAGACTCAGTTAAATGCTCAGCAACAAGGCATTATTCCTCTCATATCCACAGTAACACGGCCAGAACACACAGAGTGGGGGTGCCTTCTCTCCCTATTAGCTAATAACCACGTACAGAACTTTTGCATCTTGTCCCCACAACTTCGAACTCTACTACCTTGGAAATCTTTGTTCCCTGGAGAGAAACCCTTCCATCCTGGAACACAGCAATGGGCCCACTCGGCTTAGTCAACAGGACTGCGGACTCTGGGATCCTCCTGCAGTGAACCAACAGTCACAAGAGGAGGTTCTTCTGTTGTCTGGGGTAACTGATGCACAAACTCAGCTGCTACTTTACAATGGATGCACCCAGTCTAAAACCCAGAGGACTGCCTCAGGGCACTTCTTAATTCTTCCATGTCCCCAAATGTAAAGCTACAGCAATCACACAAGGCTGGACCACTGGAAAACCAGACTCTTGAGAAACGAAGATTTGGGTCACCCCAACCAACCAAGGTTTTGGCTGAAGGAAAATGGAACTTGGCATGGATAGTAGAAAGAAGTTATAAAACTCAGCTATGGCCGAAACCGGTTTGGCTCAGTGGTAGAGCGTCGGCCTTCGGACTGAAAGGTCCCGGGTTCGATTCCGGTCTAGGGCATGTACCTTGGCTGCGGGCACATCCCCCGTAGGGGTTGTGCAAGAGGCAGCTGATCGATATTTCTCTCTCAAGGATGTTTCTGACTTTCTATCCGTCTCCCTTCCTCTCTGTAAAAAAAATCAATAAAATATATTTAAAAAAAAACTCAGCTATGGCCTGGTGACCAGTAGGGAAATAAGGAGTGTTGCACCGATGTGTATTTTCTTCTTGCTTAACGTGTGTGTATATTTTATATTTGTATATACTACTAATTTCTTTTTTTCACTGTCCTCCTTTCCCCCGATGATTTTGTTAAAGGATTGCAGATGAAGGTTAATTTTAACAATTTAGTCTTTAGATTCCAGAGTAGGTGAAACTGTGATTCCACCTGAGGAGGAGTTAATGTCATCACCCACAGTGAACACTGTGCTGTTACCTCAGAGCAGGAGACAATGAATGTTGGGACCATGTATCTCCCCTTTTGAGACATTTCCATGCCCCCCTTTGTGCCTGCTCTGCAATACCGGACTCACCCTGAAAAGTTCATCTCTCGCTTGCCAGCTGGCTCTCTGCCATTTGAGGGTGACTAGAGGGAGAGCACAAGGCAAGAGACAGGGAGAAGGGACTTGGTCCTTCTTGCTTGAATCCATTCCTGTCAGTGTAACCCTAACAATGGCTCTTGATATTGGTAGTGGCGATCAGTTGCAGTGGACATCAGTTCTTATTTCCAGCTTCCTTCAGCAGTCCCACAACCAGCCTCACTGCATCCCTTGGAGATGCTAGCACTTTCCATAGGGGTCAGAGTCCCAGCCACATGATACTCTCCTCTGAGACCCTGAGATGCTATTAATAGCCAATCAGGGCTCTCTTTCTAGAAGTCAGCAGCCAATCAGTAGCCTCTCCCTAGAAGTCAGCAGCCAATCAGTACTCTCTCCCTAGAAGTCTAAGTGACAGCTGTGAGGAGCCCCTCCTTGGAACTCTGGAGATGCCAGACAGACAGACAGACAGCAACTCCTCCAAAGATGTCCGAATTCCACTCCATTTTTACTATTTGATCTCCATGTGTGTGCCTTGGAGGGTGGCAGAAGCTTAGGGAGTCTTAGGTGAGCTTCACCCAGCTGCAGAGGACAAAGGCTGGCACAGAGGTTCCCCTTCAAGGTGCCTGGGCCAGGAAGCAGATTGGCAGCCTGCAGGGAAACAAAACGGAGCTATAATTATTGCATTAAAAAGTTAATGTGGAAAAATAGGTGCTGATTCTGAAAGATGGCAAAAGACACATTGACAAATTTCAACTTTTATTCCTAATATAAGCTTCCACTGAAATAGAAAGACATTTCCAAATATATAAGAAAGAGATGAATATATACAAACCTGATAAAAGCTGCCATCACTAACAACAACAACAACAAAAAGACACTTGCTGTCATCTCCATCCTAATTGCAATTTTTTGGGAGCTTTATCTAATGCAATAATAGAGGAAATTAATGAAGCTTCATAAATATTTAAAAGGAAGAAGCAAATTGTTTGCATGAGCTACTCTTATCTATCAAAAAAGTTGAAGAGAACCAACTCAGAATTATTACAAACAGTAAGATAGCTAATCTATATATATAAAACTCTAATATGCAAATAGACCAAATGGCAGAACAACTGAACAACTAGTCACTATGACTTGCACTGACCAGGAGGACCACATGCAGAACATGGTGGGCATCGGCAGTAGGCAGCAGAGTGCGGAACATGGCGGACATCGGCCAAGGTGGGGTGGTGAAGCAGGTGAGCCAGGGTGGCAGACCAAGGCAGGGCACTGGTGGCTGTCATCGGGGCAAGCCTCTGGTGGTTACTGAAAACTCTTTGCTCCTATGCACGGCAGTCATTTGGGGCACTCACATCTGCTGCCAGCGCTGGCCCCACTATCACCGCTGCCCATACTAGAGCCACTTCTCACATTCGCTGCTGGCACCCAGCACCGATCCCAATTGCTCAGCACGGTCAGCTGTGCATGCAGTGGCTGCTGGCTCCAAACACCTCTGAGGCCTTCTCCACCTCCCTCTGCCTCTGAGGGGTCGTTGGGGCAGCAGTCACTGCTTGCACCCGCTGATGGCACTGGCCCTGCTTGCACCCACTGCTGGCTCTGGCCCCAATCGCTCCACACTGTCAGCGGGTACAAGCAGGGCCAGCACCACGAGCACATGGGAGTGGCAGTGGCTGAGGGAGTGGGCTGCCAGCAGACAGGGGACCGGGGGCTGCGGCAGGAGGGGCCAGGCAGGGGTGTAGAGGATGGGCCAAGACCTGCCTCTGTGCCTACCGCAGCCTTGTGGCCCACAGTTCCTTTCAAGGTGCATAAATGCATGCACTGGGCCCCTAGTCAGAATATAAACTTATAACCATCAATAGCTCTCCAATAGAACAGCAAGGACAATATAAAAGAGAAATGTAATCGAAACAGATCCCACTCACAATAGCAGCAAGAGCTGTACAGTATCTTGAAATAAACCTTACAACAAATAGTAAGGTCCATAAGAAAGAAACTATGACACTTCACTGAAGATGGTGAGCAAAGATGTGACTACAAGGCAGAAGCGTACCACATCCTGAAGGATCCTCGATGAAGGAACCTCGATATTGTGGAAAAGTCAGTGCTCCTCAAATTCTCCTATACATTTAATGGCATTCCAGCAAAATCTCCATAGCTTCCTTCCCCAAGTCGGTAGCCCTGGTCAAAACCATTTGATGAACGACAATAAAAGGGCATTTTAGAAGGTACGTGAGCAGTACTCCTCAAAACCGAGGTCATGAAAAGAAGGACAGCTTGGTCACAGTCACAGTCGAGGGCCCGAGGAGACACACTGACTAATGTGCTGGGGGGGGCGGGGGTGGGTAACAGAAAACGACTTAGGCAAACACTAGGGAAATCTGAATAAGTCATGGACTTTACTTAATAATAATGGATCCATATTAACTCATTGATTATCACCAACGTATCACTAATGGAAGGTTAAAAATAGGGGAACTGGGTGTGATGTGTATGGGAACTCTGTAATATCTTCAGTTTTTCTAAACTTCACAGAAATATCTTCACAGTTTTTCTAAACTTCATAGAAATCTAAAACTGTTTAAAAAGTAAAGTTTACTTAAATATTCCAGTGGGACACAGGACATTCACCATTTGCAGGAGAGTCTCTTGTCTTGGGAAGCAGGGTGGAGGGGAGAAGGGGCTCTGTTTCTTAGGCATTTTTTCCCCCTGGAGCTGAATTCAGCCTCCATGTGGTTCCACCCAGCATTCCTGGATCTTCTCCCTCATCAGCATGGGGTCCTGCAGGTTTAGGAATGTGTGGCATTCAGGAGTCTTATCCTAGAGTTTCTGGGACTGGAAAACAGTCTCTCTCTATCTTCTCAATCTCCAGTTCTCACTCCTTTCTTCGCTCTAATGGACAAGCAGAAAAGAACAATACTAGACACACATTTCATCTTTTGCATGATGATTGAATCTCACATTCCCACCCCAATTTCCAGATGAGGAGACTGAGACTTAGGAAGAAGTCACTGGTTCCAACACCCTCCACTACTGAGGTTCCCTGAGATGGAGGGAGTCCCCCAGAGTCGGGTCTGGAAGCAGCGCTGGGGTCACGTGTCCAGATTCTCTGTGACCAAGGGCGTGTGCCAGGCCAGCTCCACACCTGTCCTCCCTCCCCTGAGAGCTGGGGGCTTCTTTTGCCTACTCCCTGGCTATGTCTACTGTTGGGAATTCTGGAGAATAGCTGTGCAGCCTTCTACACGTTACTTAATTTCTTAGGTCTTAATGCCGCAAGGGACAGAAATCACTCTGGCTGATTTCAGGCACCAGCCTCCTGTCGTCCTGACACACAGCACAGGGGCTGGTTTGCGTGACCAGTAGAATATGGCAGAAGGGATCGTATGTCACTTTGAGATAAGTTTAAAAAGAATGCAGCTTGCCTCTCTCCTCTCTCTCTCTCTCTCTCTCTCTCTCTCTCTCTCTCTCTCTCTCTCTCTCCCCCCCCCCCCCCATTCACTTTAAAGAAAATCAACTGGCATGTCATGGGCAGCCCTACTACCATGCCTACAGCTACAGCAACATGAATAGGGCAGCCAAGTGACCGGTTTGCCTGGTACCGACCCGGTTTTAAAGCTGAAAGTCTGTGTTTTGGGAACCCCTTTGCTCCTGGGCCAACTTGGGTGGTTGGTTACCCTACATTGAGAGAATCTGGGAGGAGAGCCTCCGGCCCTGGGCAAGCCTTCAGGTGACTGCAGCCCCACGAGCTGCCCGACTGCAGCCCGAATGAGCTTGACTAACCTCACGACAGACTAATCTCCTGAGCCAGAAACACCCAGCTAAGGGGCTCCCAGAATTCACGACTCCCCCAGACTGTAAGATAATAGGTGTTTATTATAATCTTCAGCTGCTAAATTGGGGGTGGGAATCATTTGTTTTTGCAGCAATAGATAACTAGTGCATTCATTTAATCCGACAAGGAACATATAGAAAGGAATCCAGGTATCTCATGACTCTCTGAAAGGCTGGAGAACCAGGTGGGGGGTGCACAGAGCCGAAGCCACAGCCAAGATCATGCCATCGGGCCAGTGCAGTGAGGACGCTGCCAACACTGACCAACGGGGACTGTAGCTTGCACCACCCGTCCCCCAGCTCTGCTGCATCCAGCCACGAGCAGCCCTGCGCTGAGAACTGCCTACTCATTCCCGCTCTCACCAGAAAGGACTGCCCATGGTCCATGCCTCTGAGTCACTAGCTCCCAATTCAAAGTCAGGGAATGCATCTGATTGGCTGAGCCTCTGTCATGTTCCCGTGACATACACACAGGGAGGCTGTCTGTTTTAGTCCATCCAGGCTGCTTCAAAATAAGAACAAGATCTCTCACCATCGTGGGGCTGAAAGTCTGAGATCAAGGTACAGGCAGATAAGTGTCTCTGGGGAGGACTCACTTCCTGGTTCACAGATGGCTGTCTTTTGTGTCCTTATATGGTAGAGAAGGGGCCAGGGAGTTCTGGGGGTCTCTTATAAGGGGATCCCATTCACAAGGCTCCCACGCTCATGCCTTAACCACCTCCCCAAAGTCCCACTTCCTAATACCATCACATTGGAATTACGTTTCACCGAATGAATTTTCAGTCTATAGCACTGGGAATGGGAGTTACTAGTGGTTTTGGCTTCTCTCGTGGGCATAAAGGAGGGCACACCCTGCTTCTCCCCAAGGCTCAGAAGTTCCCCAGTTACTGGAAGGGGCACCAGATGCTGGGCAGCTGGGGAAAAAGAGACATGTCCACATCTAATTAAGTAAGACGATTTCCAAAATGTCTACCCCTTCACCTGGCACTCGGTAAACGTCAGAAGCCCCACAGAAGCCACAGTGATTGTGTGAAAATGTGTTATCAGGTCCTGCTCATCTCCCCGCCTGTGAAGCGGCCAGTGGCTTCCCTTGCACTTCAAATAATTCTAAAGTGTGTAAAAGCATGGCTCAGACCCACCCTCTTCTCCCTTTAGTCTCCTTCCCGGGGTCCCCTTTCACACTCCCCTCTGGGCACACTGGCCTTCTGCGGCCTCTTGCAATGAGCCCAGTGAGGCTGCCTCAGAGCCTTTGCACAGGCTGTGTCGCCGGCCAAGAGACTCTTCCACTCAACTCTTGGTGGGGCTGGCTCCTTTGAATCTGCGAGGACTCCCACTGAAAGGCCACTTCCTCAGAGAGGCCTTCCTTGTCCTCATGATCTCAAGTGGCTCATTGCCCAGCTGGCATGGCTCAGTTTTTGAGCATCAGCCTATGAACCAGAAGGTCGCTGGTTTGATTCCTGGTCAGAGCATAAGCCCAGATTGTGGGCTTGATCCACAGCGGGGGCGTGCAGGAGGATGCCGATCCATGATTCTCTCTCATCATTGATGTTTCTGTCTCTCATTCCCTCTCCCTTCGTCTCTGAAATCAATAAAAATATAGTAGCAATAAACTTACAAAAGTAAAATGAAAATCAAAACTGCTTTGTTTAAAAAAATAAGTACAGTTGCTCCTTCACCCGGGCCCTACTATTCCCTACCTCCACCCCCATCACCTCTTTGCTGGGTGCATGGTAAGCAGTCTGTAAGTGGCAATGGCCTATGTAGAAAAGAGGGGCTGTGTCTCAACAGGAGAAACTAATGAGGTATACTTTCGGGGAATAGGGAAGGGGTGGTGGTTTGTGCTTCCTGTGGAGCAGGAAGAAGAGAGAGAGGCAAGCTGCTTGTCAGTAGTGCAAAAAATAGCAGTGATGAGCTGACCCAGGGCATTTGATCTTAGCTGTCGTCGGCAGCTGGGCGAGGAATCCCTTGGTCTTAAGCCAGCCCCTCCTTCCTTCCTTCCAAGAGAGGGATCCCTCAGCTGCCGAGCAAGTGGACAAGACCAGACCAGAACAGAACTGTGCCTGGCTTAACAGAAGGCCCATGAAATCCCGGTCCCTTCAACAACTCCACCAAATGGGAATTTATTGTAAACATTTATTTCTTGCAATTAAAAAAGGGGGACTTCTTTAATAAAAGGCACAGAAGTCAAGGCTGAGTCAGTAGGATTAGACGTGGAAAGGGAGAAGTGAGGAGGAAGCAACTGCCAACGTTGTTGGGAATGGGGGTGGAATTTGGCCCCGAGCTTCCTGGCAGCCCGTGCAAAAAGGAAAATCTGATCAGTTACGGAGCTCTTCTTATTAGTGAGGGAGACGTTTGCCATGTTTGCCAGTTCCTTGAGAGAAATGCAATTGGTTTTCTTTTTTCTTTTTCTTTTTATCTTTATTGTTCAGTTTATTAATTACAGTGTTCCCTTTTTTTTTTTCACCCTATAGTTCCCCTCCATCTGGTACCCATCCCACCCTCCGCCCTCACCACCCTCCTCTGTCCTCTCCCATAGTTGCATGATTTTTGTCCAGTCTGTTGCTGCACTTCCCACACCCCCTTTCTCCCCAAGAGTTGTCAGTCCATTCCCTCTCTATGTCCGGGATTCTGTTACATTCACCAGTTTATCCTGTTCATCAGCTTATTAATTCACTTGATTTTTAGATTCATTTGTTGATAGATGTGTATTTGTTGTTCATAATTTACACTTTTATCTTTTTCTTCTTCCTATTCTTAAAGAATATCTTTCAGCATTTCATATAATATTGGTTTGGTGGTGATGAACTCCATTAGTTTTTCTTGTCTGCGAAGCACTTTATCTGACCCTCAATTCTGCATGATAGCTTTGCTGGATAGAGTAATCTTGGTTGTAGATTCTTGCTGTTCATCACTTTGAATATTTCTTGCCACTCCCATCTGGCCTGCATCGTTTCTGTTGAGAAATCCGCTGACAATCGTATGGGTGCTCCCTTATAGGTAACCATCTGTTTTTCTCTTGCTGCTTTTAATATTCTCTCTTTGTCTTTTGCTCTTGGCATTTTAATTATGATGTGCCTTGGTGTGGTCCTCTTAGGGTTCCTATATATTGGGGTTTGGTGCGCTTCTTGGACTCCTAAGTCAATTTCTTTCACCAGGTGTGGGAAGTTTTCGGTCACTATTTCTTCAAATAGGTTTTCATTGTCTTGCTCTCTCTCTTTTTCTGGTACCCCTATAATTCGGATGTTGGTATGCTTGAGGTTGTCCCAGAGGCCCCTTACACTATCTTCAATTTTTTGGATTCTTTTGGTTTCTTGCTTTTTCAGCTGAGTGGATTTTCCCTTGTTTGTATTTCAAATCTTGAACTTGGTTCTTGGGGTGCTCCAGAGCACTTTTAGGTCTTTGTATAATATTTTTTATTTCAGTCAGTGTATGCTTAATTTCTGGTTGGTCTTTTTTCATATCCTTGAGAGTCTCCTTTATATCCTCGAGAGTCTCCTTCATTTCCTTGTAGGACTCATTCATTTCCTTTGTGATCTTGCTTAATTCCTTATAGGCCTCGACCTTTTGTTGGAGCCTCTTGAAAAACCCTATAACCGTGGTTTTGAATTCCATGTCCAGTCGTTTTTTTTCCTCCATTTCTTTCACATCTGATTTCTTCCCATGTCTCTGCATGGTGGCTGCTTCCCTGAGTTGGTCAATTAGCTTTGTGTGGTAGACTTCCTACTAGGGACAGTGGCTCAGCCTTCCCAGTTACCTGAGGTGGATATGGGCTGCCCAGTCTTGCTGAAGTTAAGCTCAGGTTAGGCGTTGTTAGCACTTGGAGGGTTGACCTCCAGGCCAATTGTCTGTGAAGCTCAGCTGTGCTCAGGTTGGATGGGCGGAGTCTCCGGGCCAAGCAGACAGGGTTAGCTTCGCCCTATGTGGCCCCAGGAACTCTGTGCTGGGGGCAATGGCTGCCAGCACCTCTGAGAGAGAAACACTGCCGAGCTCCACCGGCTGCTGGGGAATTCACTCTCCCCAAATGAGTCTGCACACCCAATGTCTCACCCAGGGTCGTAAAACAAAGCAGTCTGACGGTTTCCCGAATGAGATAGCAAGTTGCAGAGCGCAGAGCGCTCTCTGTGTGGTCACGCAGCTGAGCTGTTCGAGCAAGCTGCCTTCTCCACAAGCTCAGAGACCTTGCAGCACTTGAGCTTCGGCGTGCCCTCCCACTGTCCAGTTTTCACCCCGTATGATGGTGGGTTCCCTGGACTTCGCCCAAAGCTGGAGAATCAGCCCAGTGGGACGTCTTTGTCTCCCTGTTCGAGAAAACTGGCCAGTTTTTAGCCGCCCACCCTCTCCGCTTGCGCGCGCTCCAAACCTCTCTCCACGCGAATCTTTCAACGCTGTCCACCGCAGCTCCTCTGAGTCACAGTGTCTTATCTTCACTTTTATTTGTGGAATTTTCACTCGGCCAGCTTTCTGGTAATTCTGGAAGGTGTTTGTTCTTTCGTTAAGTTGTAGTATTAAAATTGCTGAGTATGACGGCAAGATAGGTGTTTTACCTCTGCCGCCATCTTGGTTCTCCTCATTTAATTCGCAATTAGTTTTCATATTCATTTTTTTCCCCAGGCATTAAATCCTGAGTGAAATTCCCCCTGTTGAGGGTTTAGTAGGGGTCATTAATTAATGCAACAAACATTGTTTTCTTGTTTACAGCAAATGGGAAGTGAATCTCCAGTGCTGTGGCCGTTTAACTGGCAGCTCATTGGTTGGATGTATATTGTGCTTAAGTATCATTATTATTAGAAGATGAGGAAGACCACATTGGTTTTTCCTTCTAAAGAGCTGAGCTTCATTCCCCTTAGAGCATCTCAGGGTCCTCACAGGGTCATGGAGGTGACTGGACTACTAGCACAGCTTTTGCTGGGGGAGGTCATCCAGTACCTGCCCGACATGCGTCACAAAGTTCTGGTCAGCTCCCTATATGTGCTATGTCTGAGGGAGAAATTAGAGAAATGTTTCAGCAACCAGTAGGCTGAAAGGCTGCATATGGAAAAGGACAACGAACCAGAAATGAACAAGAGTAGAAGACATTGAGCAATGGAGTCAGGCAGACCTGGGGTTGAGTCCTTTCCCACCTCTGGCTGTGTGGCCTTGGGCAACTGTCTTAACCTCTCAAGCCTGGTTTCCCCATCTGTAAAAATAGTGATGATGATCGCTGCCTTGGATTATTGAGATTCCAAAGGTAAGGTATCTGAAAGTGTGTGCCACGTGCTCCGTTCCTTCAGCCCCTTCTTCTCATCCTCCCCCACTTGTTTTCAGGGGACTCAAGGGGAGCTCCCACCCCATCCTTACTTCTGTTTCAGGCAAAACTCAGCTCTGGGGGAAGCTGAGGGGCAGCCTCACAATACCTGCCTGTGGTGACTACATTCAGCCCCCAGGGACACTATGACCACACTGACCCAGAGCTCCTGTATCAGTCTCGAGCCACCTCGGGCTTCCCTTTTGAGATGGTCCCAGCAACTCTCCCAGCCCTGCTCCAGATTCCTTCCTGTGCCTTGGTCTTGATCACCTGCCTGTAGGGCAGCTTCCTAAGGGCAGCACATGGCACCACTGGTCCAAACTTCTTGTGTCATACAGGAAGACACTGGAGCCTAGAGGGGAAGAGTCATGTCCCATAACTTTCTGTGCGAAGTGGCAGGCCCCTCAGACCTGGATCCCTGAACCACACCGTGTCTCTGTGCACCCCACATGCGATTCCCACTCCCCAGCCTTCAATGCCCAAGTTCAGCCGCACTCCTCAGCTCCAGCCCCAAATATAGAAGCAGCTCTACAGGAGAAAGCCCCTCCTGGCCTCACCAGTTCATTCATCCTCTTAAAGACTTTTTTTTTGCCTTTTTGGAGGATGTGACCACACTCTTTATTACCTGGCTTTTTAGTCCCACCCACTCTCTACCCCAGCCACAGCTGACCAGCTGGCAAACGCCTGGGCACTTTGCTCATGCTGTTCATGATGCTGGAATGCCATCCCTCCACTGGTGGAATTTCCAAACCTCTCTCAAGGCCAGACTCTGATATCACTTCCTTGGAGAACCCTCCTCTTCAAAAGGAACAAATGGCTTCTTCTTCTGTGTCCTACCCCCTACCCAAGAGCCCTTAGCCTCCATGTAAAGTTGAGCAAAGCTGGGTGTATATTAACGACTGAATGAATCCGAGTGATTCCACCTCCTGGCCAGATTGAGTCCTTCTTAAAGGACCTTGTCTAACTAATCTTGCTACTCCCCAGTACCCAATACTCTGCCTGGCATGGAGCAGATTGAAGCTGGGAAAATGTAAAGTTGTATTGAATGTCACATAATTATGGTGTCAATTACTGCTACCTGAGCATCTACTGTGAGCAGCTCAACTTGGCCCTTTGAATACACACTCATGGCTCCTCACACATAGCCAGCAATGTGGGTTATTAGCGTGCCCCACTCTGCAGGGGAGAAAACTGAGGTTCAGTGCAGGTAAGTCACTTAATGTGACACAGGGGTAACAAGAAGCTGTGTTTGTGATGCCAAAGTCAAGGGAAACAGATGATGTGGTACATAAAGTGCTTCTCCCCCAGTCCCCAACAAACTCCAAGAGGCAGGAGCGGGTGCTGGGGTCCCACCATGGACCCCCATGTGGGCGCCAGGCTCCCAGCCAGCATAGATTTACATGGAACTCCATCCCCTTGGGAGGAGGCCTCCCTAAGGTGGTACCCTGAAGCCGACAGTGCCAGCTCTTGCAGGACTTTGGGTGGGGCCACACCTCTCACTGGGCAGCCCCGCCCAGCTCCTTTCTGGGATCCAGTCCTTCTTGACAACCTCCGATTAGGGGGGAAGGCCCTGTTTTAGAGTCAGCACAGCCTTCCCTGGCAGGAGATACGCACCTCAAAAACTCCAAGGGGACGGGATTTTTTCCTGGAATGGTTGCCTACTTACTCCATCCCGCCGTGTCCTCTGCCCCACCACAGCCCTTCGGTTTTCTAGGCGCCAAAGGAAGCCTTTCTGACTTTTAAGCACTTTGTCTTTATGAAAATTCCCCGTGTTTTCCTCTCAACCTTCAGTCTCTCTGATGCTGAATCCCATTTCACAGATGGAGACAAAGAGGAAACCAGCACATTTTAAGCATCGTTCCCAAGCCAGCCAGGAACCAGCTCGCCCGGTTCTCAGAATCTCAATCCCCAGAGCAAATTTCTGTCTGAAGAACACGTGCGTTTCGCGACTGGTAAACCGCAGCCCCACGTAAATAGTTCACATTTTAAACGAGCCCCCAAACCCTTACCCTTAGCTTTCAGGGGGACGCCTTTTGACTGGTTTGTGTCTCCAAACTGCTGGGCATTCAAAGGGTTAAACGGGTCCAGGCGGGGGCCTGCGGTGGGCGGCGGGGCTTCGAAGGGGTTAAAAATATAAACGCTTTTAAACCCCCCCTCCCACCACCACCACTACTATTTGGTTCAAAATGAGCAGCGACAAGGCCTGGAGAGCCTGGGGGTCCCCACTACGGAATGACTTCTTAAAATTCTAGAACTTTTAATTCCGACCTAAAATAAAAAAGGAGAAAGTATCCCAGTTGGAAAGTTGTTTTAACCTTCTCTTTTTTCATTTATTTATTTATTTTCTCGATTTCTCCGCGGGCTGCATTATAAAACTCGCCCTCTCTTTTTTGGGTTCGAGGAGCTGGGTTTCCCCCCTCCTGGCCGCGCGCGGGCGGGGTCCGCGGGGGCTCCGGGAGTTTTCTCCGGGGCCGGGCTGGGACGCGGCTGGTGAGTCCCCGCTCCGGCCCCTGAATTGGGGGGTCCGCGTCTGCCCCAAACGCCGCTTTCTTCCGTTTTCCATGTCATTTCCTGTACTAATAAGATGGTGGTCAAAGAAGGGGAGGAGAGCAGCAGCGAGTCGCCGCCGCCGCACCGAGGCTGGCGCTGAAACTTTGCCTCGCCAGGGACCAGCGCGCCCGCAGCGCGGCCGCTCCCGCCGCGGGGGCCGCCAGCCGGGGCCGCGCCGTCTCCGCCGAGCCGCCCCGCCGGGCCGTCCGCGCCACCTGGGCCCCGCGGATGCCGCAGCATTCCCGGGAAGGTGAGTCAGCCCCGGTAGCCAATGTGGCCATTGAAAATGGCTTCGGAAAGCGCTCGGCAATTTGCCAGCGAGCGCGGGGTCTGGCACTAATTCCATGGCGAGCGGCTGCGGGGGGCCCGGGCGGCCGGGGCCGGCGCTGGCGGAGCGGGGGGCCGGGGCGGCGCGGGTGCGGGCCGGGTTGGGGGAGGGGGGCACGGCTCGCCCCGGCCCTGAGGTGGGTTAACCCTCGGCAGGTAGTTCCTGCCGCCGCCGCCGCTGCGGGATTCGGGGGCCGCCCCTCCGCCTCCTTCCTCCCCGCTAGCTCCGCGTTCGCTCGCCTTGTTACAATGTAGCCTTTTCTCTGCGCGGACGTTCCGCCCGCTGACGGACGTGGCCGCCGACCAATGGGAGCGGCGGCCCGGGCCCAGCGTTCGGCATGAGAACCCGGCGACACGCGCTGGGCGGGGCGCCGGGGGCTGGAGGGCTGGCGGCGGCCGCTGGCCTAGTTCTGGGGGCACTTTGGGCTGGGCGCCTGGGGCTGATGTGCGGGGCTCCGGCCTTTCGGGATGTGGTGGAGCTGCTGCCCTCGCGGCCCATTTCCCGCTATACGTGGCCAAGCCAGAGGCCGTTTCCTTAATATATTTCATGTCTTAGTTGCGGTGTAGACTATTCGGGAAATCTCTCCGGAGTCTAGCCTTCACCCCCCCACCTTTTCCTCCTCCCGCTCCCCATTCCCTCACTCCCCAAGGTACTCTCAGATGCAGAAATTGTGGAAACTTAGAGGCCAATGACCTTTCTCCGGTCAAGGCCAGCACGCCCTAGGCTAGTCGCTGCAATAAGAATACTAATGTTTTGGGCGCTGGACGAAGCTGGCTGGAAAGTTGCTGGTGTCTTGAAACTGGTTGGGTGATTGGGGCTTTAGAGACCCTCCTGCCCCCCAGGAGGGGCTGGGACTTGGAGAAAAATGTTAAACCTCTCTTCCTTCTTACACGTTTGCTTCGTGTGGAGAAAGGCTGTAGTATGTAATTTAGAGTGGCTGAAAGGAAACACGCCTCGTTCTTTGTGCACGGGGACAGGAGACAATAATGAGAGGTTGTTCTTGATGCCTGGAAACCCAATAGACGTTGGGGGTTTTGTCTGTGCTGGGGCAAAAATAATTTTTCCAGGGTGCCTGTGGCACCCAAGCTCGCCTTTGCCCACATTCTCCTTGAGGAGAAGGAAGGTATTGGGAGGTGGGGAGGAATCCATGGACCAGAAAGAACAGGCTGTGGTCTCCTTCCCTGGGGAGTGGGCATGGTCTTTGCCCATCAACTCTGAGAGGTGAGCAAGCAGAGTACTCTGGGCCCACGACTGCAAACCTTCTCTTCTGGAATACAGCCTTGGCAACTTGCATTAGTTTAATGGAAAGAGCCTTGTCCGTTGGAATCCTTCCTCCCCCTCACTGTGCCACTGTGGACTTGGTACTGTTACCTGGCCTCTCTGAACCTCGCTTCTCCATCCCTAGAATGGGGCCAACAAAGCTTGTCTGGCAAGGCAGTTGTGAGATCAAATGAAATGGCAGAGATGAAATGCCCAGCTCACGACTGACATATGATTTAAGAAGTGTCGTTCTCTCTTCCTGGAATTAGTGCCAAATATACTGTCCTGGGAATATCAGAGTTGCCAGGCAGGCCCCACCCAGGTTCGTCCAATCCGAAACCATCAGGGCCTCCAAGGAGCAGCTGGGGCAGGATCTAGTTCTCCCCTCAGTTGTCCCAGGAGCCCTTGATCAGCTATCACAACCATCCTATCTAATAAAAGAGTGATATGCAAATTGACCATCACTCCAAGACACAAGATGGCTGCCTCCTTGTGGTCAAAAATGGTTGCCCGCATGTGGACACAAGATGACCACCACAAGATGGCATGCAGGGGAGGGCAGTTGTGGGCAGTTGTGGGCAGTTAGGGGTGAGCAGGCTGGCAGCAGAGGGCAGTTGTGGCAGATTAGGCTTATAGGAGAGGCCAGTTGCTGAGGGGGTGGGAGATCAGGCCTGCAGGGGAGGACATTTGGGGCAGGGACCCAGGCCTGCAGGGAAGGACAGTTGGGGGGGACTAGGCCTTCAGGGGAGGACATTTGTGGGGGGGGGGCAGGCCTACAGGGGAGGACATTTGTGGGGGGGGAGCATGCCTGCAGGGGGGGCAATTGTGGGTGATCAGGTCAGCAGGGAGAGCAGTTGGGGGGGCAGGTCTGTAGGGGAGAGCAGTTAGGGGTGACCAGGCCAGCAGAGGAGGGCAGTTAAGGATAACTGGGCCAGCAAGGGAGGGCAGTTGGGGGCAACCAGGCCTGCAGGGGAGGGCAGTTAGGGGCAATCGGGCCAGCTGGGGAGCAGTTAGGCATCGATCAGGCTGGCAGGGGAGTGGTTAGGGGGTGATCAGGCTCACAGGCAGAAGCAGTTAGGGGCAATTAGGCAGAGGCAGATGAGCAGTTGGGAGCCAGCAGTCTAGGATTGTGAGAGGGATGTTCAATTGCCTGGATTGGGCCTAAATGGGCAGTTGGACATCCCTCAAGAAGTCCCAGATTGGAGAGGGTGCAGGCTGGGCTGAAGGACAACCCCTCTCCGCCTCCCGCCCTCTCCCCCTCCCATGAATTTTGTGCACCGGGCCTCTAGTCATTTATATACTGTTTTGACCTGAGTTATAGTTCTATCCTTTAGATCCCTTGGGTTGATGTGTTTCATAAATTTGTTCTCCTCAATGTCAAGAAGGCTTCTGTCATCTGTATCTTTCCTCCCTGGTTCTAGGTTATTGGCAAGTATGAAGTAAGTAAAGACCACTGGATTGAGTTAGGAGCCATAGCTGCTTATTCAGCTGCCTCCTTCACCTGCCTCTTGGCTATCTCATAGCCATGACTAACACCTTGGGTCCAAGGCTGTCATAACTTCCTCCCTAAATTGTCCCAGGGGCTGTAATCTTGGTCAAGGCTACCACCATCCCACTAGTCATCAAGGCAGAAAGCTTGATGCCTCTGTTCCCCCATCCCAATCCATTCCATCGCCAAATCTAGAGAACTTAAGTCTATACATAGATTCTGTCCCCTTCTTCCCATCTCCTCCCCCCAGCTTCTTAGTGAAGTCACCACCGTCTCTCCCCAGGACAAGAGCAAGATCCTCCCAACTGCCCAACTACAACCTCTCCCCCCATGCCAATCTCAACATCAGCTTCACAGCCAGAGTGTCTGTTCCAAAGATTACATCAGGCTTTCCATGTCCTGCTTAAGGCACTGAAAAGTCTGCCCAGTGCTTTTGAAATGAGGAACCAAATTATAACCATGACCTAAAGGCCTCGGAGAGATCTGGCTCCTGCCCTTTCCTTGGCCTCATCTTCCTTCCTCCTTGGATCTCTGCATGCCAAGCATTATTCTCCTCTGTACTGGCTGGTCCCTCCTTCATGAATATTGAAATGGCTGTGGTCTAATGAATGAGTTAAGGCTGGTAAAGAGCAAGAGGGGGTGGGAGAGTGGTGGTTCTTAGTGCTGTCCCATAAATATTTCCAGTTCATCCAGGCACATGGTAGGAATGGATCTAGGTCCCCTAGTGCTCGAGTAGGGCCATGTGGCTGACAAGTGAGTTGAGAACTATGGTGATACATGTCATTTCTGGACCCAAGCACTTACTTTCTGCTATGGATCCTTCAGAGTACTCTTTCCCGATGGCATGGCAACTGGCAGTAGGTGGGATGGTGGCTGCTTCTGCTAGCCTGGGTCCCTGCACCCCTATATGAGTGGAGCCCTATGATGTCCTATGATGGACATGCAACATGAGTGAAAACTAAATCTTTGCTATTTTAAACTGCTGAGATTTGGGGGTTGTTGGTTACTGCCGCCTAACCTAATCTTGTCTGTCCTGACCGACACAGCACTAGAGGAGTGTTCCGGGCAGAGGCAAGTACACTTGACCCTTGAACAACATGGGTTTGTACTGCAAAGATGAACTGTACACTCAGACTTGGGGAGTCTCATCCTCTGCAGCCAGGGTGACCTTTTAGACAAATCTGAGTCTATCAGCCCCTGCCGGAAACACCTCCAGGGACTCCACTGCTGTTCGGAGAAAGACAGAAATCCTTAAGCTGCCTCAAGACCCCATAGGGACACCATCTTGCTGTCCTCTGTTCAGACCACAAATTCCACTCTGCTGCTTAGGCCTCATTCTTCATCTTTCAACTTCAGCATCACCTCTTCAGGGAAGCCCTCCCTGATGAGGTCAACCCCCCGTTACAGGCTCTCATGGACTCAGGTCCCCTCCTTTGTAACACTCATCTTAGTGGCCCTTTTACATTTATTAGTGTATTCTTGATTGGCAGCCTCTCTTTCATCAGATCATAAACTGCCAGTGCAGGGCTTGGGTTGGCTTGTGCATGCTGCTGTGTGTCCAGGGTCTGCACACAGCTGCTCCATAAATACCTTCTGAAGAGTCCCTGGGCATTGACTGTGGGCACACTTTGTGTTGGGGGCTAGGAACAGGATTCATGGGCCCTGCTTCCCTGGGGCATGAGCAGGCGAGTCTGGCTGGAAGGACCATTTGACTGGGATGTATAGGAGGAATGTATTTCCAGAAGGGCAAGAGTGTGCGGTTTAACAGAACGTTGAGGCCTCTGCTGACCTGGAGAAAATGTGACCCAGGGAAGGATCACATAGTAGGAGATTCAGGGATGATGGCGAGGATGAGAATAATGATGATGAAGGCAGCTAATGTTTATAGAAAAGTTATTGTGTGTGAGTATGGTACTAAGCATGTCACATCCCTGTGCAGAGAGCGGCTTTGCACATTAGGGGTTTGTATTTCCATTTCACAGATGGGGAAACTGGTGTCCCCAAGAGGGTGAAGTGAGGGAGCCAAGATTGGAACCCCGGCAGTCTGATGTCACCTCCTCAGGATTGCCCTCTTAGAGTGAGGGCAGAGAACTGTAGACCCACCAAGAAGTCCCTTTGGAAATGACACATTGGGTTATAAAACCCTCACTGGAGAGCAAGTTTCCAGAAGGTAACACCCCCCCGTCCCAACGTTGGGGTTTGAGCAAGGGGGAGTTCTAGCTTAGAGGTGCCTGGTGGCCTTGGTGCCAGGGGCGGTCTGGAACCATCTGGTGCACCTCCACCTCTGCTGGGGTTCTGGCATTCATGGAGGCCCCAGGACCATGTTCTCAGAATGGGGCCTGGAAAGGGCTTTCCTGCAGCTGGCCCAGGGACTGCACCGGAAACATAAGCCACGCAGAAAGAAAGAAAAAAAAAAAGAAAAAACAATGAAGAAGAAAGAAAAATGTGCTGTTATTTTTAAAAAGCCTGTTTCCTATTGCAGATCTGTATCTGTGTTGGAAAGGCCTGTGTTCCCCGGTGCAGCCGTCCTCGTGGAGGAGTCCCTGGGCTAAGGCTCTCTAAGAGGGAGGCCAGGGTGCCCTCGGTCCTTGATTCGTTCATCACATGGTCACTCACATGCGCTTAACCTGTGCCAGAGAGAGAGAGAGAGAGAGAGAGAGAGAGAGAGAGAGAGAGAGAGGGAGTTATCTTTCTACCCAAAGATGAACAGACTACACCTTCAGACACTTCCATACCCCCCATGGCCTTGTGTTTAAAGCCAAGCATGTCTGTGCCTCAGTTTCAGTTTCTGTGAAGGGAGACAGTATTGCCATTTTTACATTACATTCTGTGGAAGAACACTTTTCTTCTGTGTTTTCAGGACCAGAGTTTAAGAGGGACAAGTTTAAGGGCACTTGACGACAGCCCCGTGAGCTCGCTTCCATATCCATTTATGGACAAGGAAACTCAGGTTCAGAAAGGTTAAGGGACTAGCTCTACGTCACACAGCCATAATCTAATCTTTCCAATCCCCTCGAGAAGCCCACATTTATAAAGGAAGTCTTAGGAGTCGCCTGCTTGTTACCTAACAACTCCTAGCTGGTCCCCTGGGTGCTTTAAACACAGGATTGATTTATAAGCTTTTGCTTTGCATGCTGGTTCCAGGACTCTCTCCCCTTCCTAAGAACTGGCAGGCACATCTGGACAGACCAAGAGCCTTCAACGCAGTGACACTGGGTGAGGGGGTGGAGGTGGACAGGGCAGAAGGCTGCTGGCCATCCCACTCCTCAGTGTCAGCCTGGGACCTAAGTGGGTACAGAGGGCTGGTGACTCTGTTTGCAAACTGAGGCACTGGGCCTCTGGGGCCTTCACTGCCTTCTAGAGTTTTCCCTTTCACCCCCTCTTCCCCATCCCACCTGATCTATAAGGGGACCCAGGACTCTTCCCACCATCACCTTCCAAATGCCCTATGGTTAGCTCAAGAAGGCCGGGTCAGTTCTCATGACCTCCATTTTACAATTGAGAAAACTGAGGCTCAGAGAGGGGAAGTGACTCACTTAAGGTCCTACAGCTCAGGGAGTGACCAAGCTAAAATTCTACCCCCAAATCTAGCACCCCTTCCTCTGCATCCAGTCCTCATCCTAAAATCATAACAGCAAGGGGACCTCTGAGAGCGCTTGGCTCAGTCCCATGCGCCACCCTTCAAACGGAGAGGCCGGCTGGCCGCTGCTTGAATATCTGCAGTGGCAGTTCACCCGGGGTAACGTATATGAGGGAACTTAGGGTGGGGATGGGGTGGCGCCTTCTCCCAGGCTCATGTGGGTTCAGGCAAGGGTGGGACCAGCAAGCAAGAAGATCAGCTTGACTTGGGAACTAAGCTGGGCTGGTATGGACGTCACCAAGCAAGTACATATGGAACTGCCTCCACAATGTCAGCTTCCCCAGAGTGGCTTCTTCCCCTATCTCATACTTTCCCCAGGGGATAGGGGCGAGGGTCAGGGAGGGATCCTACTGCCCAATGTCCAGGGCATGGAGATGGCTGGCTTGGGAGTCTCTGGCAAGCGAGAGTCTCTGAGCGGCTCGGGGAGCAGCCCAAGGGACCACCCACGGCCCCGGAAGGGAGTGAGCCTCTGGGGCAAACCCAGTTGGGGTGGACTCTGCATTGTCATGGCCCAGGGTATAGAGAGGGTGGGCTCTGGGTGGGTGGGTGGGGAGGGTGGAGGTTGCATTCTGGGGCCGTGCCTGACCTCACAGCCCAGCCTTTCAAATGCCCTGACCCAAACGGTAGCATTTTCCAGGGCAGTTCAAGATTCCTCCTCAGTCCAGCTATGTTCCAGAGGAAAAGCCTGCGCGGGGGCGGGGGGGGGGGGGGGAGGGAAGGTGAGGAGGAGGGGAGGAAGTGAAGAGGATCAGAGTGTTCAAGGTGTCCCAGGGATATGGGGTGAGAAAGGAGAAGCCTCTTCGCCTGGGGAAGGGGAGGACAGGTTGGTGAAATCTTCAAAGGAAATCATCCAGTTTAGCAGCCAGGGAAGAATTTACCCCAGAGAGAAGAGGTTGAGTTTGGAGGGAGGTGAGCAGAGAGGAAGAATCCAGGACAATGTTGTTGGCTTAGCTCCCCCCGGCCCTTTATGAACATCAATAACAGCCAAGCCTCAGTAAGGCTTACAGGTGTTGATGGGCCCTGCCTGAAGCACCTACATGCTGCTCTGTGATGCTGAAGTTATTAGCCTCGGTTTACAGAGGAGAAATTGAGGCCCAGAGAAGTGAAGTGACTTACCCAAAGTCACACAGCTATGAAAGGCTGAGGTGGGATTTGAACCCAGTCTGTCTAATTCTGGAGTCTGAGCTCTTCACCACCGCATGGGACTGCCTCTCTGTTACTGCCGTGGGGAATGGTATTAGGAGCCTGTGCTGGGAGGGAGGATGGACTGAAGGACTTGCAGTTCCAAATGTCAGCTTCGGGAAGCTGGGGCATAGGAGATACAACATTGGCCAACTGTGGCATCAGGCCAGTCAACCTCTGGGCTTCTAGGTGCTCACCTGAAAAATGCTGCTGCCTAGCGCAGGTACTGCCCACGTTACAGAGTTGATGGAACCTTCCCTTCCAGTTTTGGGTCAGTAGATGGAGCGCCCCCTTGGGCCCTGGAGGTCCAAACATAAACACAATGACTTGATGGGCCCGGCACACAGGTTCCTTTGGGAACCCCAAGGTATAGGGCCCTGCCAGTGCCTCATTGAGGGTGGTCTGCAGACCCTTGCCCATCTGGGAGCTCTGTGTTCCTGCTCCGCAGCAAGATAGGCGCAGACATGGAGAGTAAACATTGAGAAACTCATATTGCAACTTGACATTGCCGCATCTGTAATTTACAGAAGCATCAGTTGGCAACAGATTGGAAAACTTAAAAAGTCACTTTACCACAAATAGTTTGAGCAGCTCTGGCCCAGATCCTAATTGTGATTGAAGATAGGAAGTGCCCTACTTGCTCAGGGATGTGGTGGGGAGGGGAGCTAGTCCTTTTGCCGCGGGCGGTGGGGGAGGGAGAGCAGAGGGTAGGCTTCCCAGAAGTGATGCTGAGCTGAACTGGACCTTGAGGAGGAATAGAAGTTTGCCAGGGGTAAGAAGAGGGAAGGGCATTTTCGGCACCGGGAACTGTATGTACAATGGCAGGCAACGCAAGGCACCTGTGGTTCAGGGAATGGCAAGTGACCTGGGATGTTTGGAGAAGAGGTGGAGGAGACCTCCCTGGAGAGGCAGATTTGGGCCAGATGGGGAAGGCCTTGAATGCCAGGCTGAGGAATTGAGACGTAAAGAGTCTCCTGGAGGCAGTGAAGCGAGCTAAGATCACCACTAAGTAGGTGCTTTACAGGCTCATACGGGTTTTTCCCTTTGGTCTTCAGCCTTCAGGAAGGTGCTCCTCATCCTACTGAGGCAGTAGCCCTATGGGTCAGCCTGGCTGCTCTATGAGCTAGGCCTGGCTAGATAGGCAGGCAATTTTCGGTGTGAGTGGCAGGCCTTCTCAGGCTGTCCTGGTCAGTGGGTTGGCATCTGGTGTGGTTGACTGGCCATGGGAGAATCTTCTTGTCTCCATTGCCCTAAGCAATCAGTGCAGTGCACAGTCAAAGTGGGTGTGCCAGCAGCCCCCCAGGAGTCCAGAGTCATGCGCAGGAGTATGAGCAGGAGGAGGGAGGGCTGAGGTTTGAGGCTGAGGTTGGGGATTGGCTAGACTGGGAGCCTGGTGTGTGACTGTGTGGGGTCTGTTTAGGAGGTGAGCACGGACGATGGCCTGAAGTTGCTTCCTGTACAATCCCCCTGACAGGCCAGGGCCGAGGCTTGCATTTGTAGCCTGAGGAGTGAACACCAGTTGGAAGCGGTGAGGAATGGCTTATGACCTAACCGGGGCCAGCTCAAGGGAGCAGTCAGTCACTGTTGGGGAGTTGCTGCCATGGTCCTTGGCTCTGGTGCAACTGCCTGTCCCTAGAGGAGCCGACCTGCCCTGTCCTGGGGCTGCTGGGAACAGACCACGCTGTGCCTGGGCCTGCATGTGGCCACAAGTCCTTGGAGAGTGCCAGCCTGCCTGGGAGGGAGCTGTGGGAAGTGCCTCTCCCCGCCAGCCCCACCTACAACCTCCTCCTGGGGGCCCTGTTGAGGGTGGCTCAGCCGCTTGCTCGCTCCTTCCCTGCAGCTCCCTGTCAGCTGGGCCCCACACAGCAGGCCAGGCTGGCTGGCTGCCTTTCAGGGGGGAGTCCAGCTGCCTGGGATCCGTGGGATGGGGCTGGGCAGGCTTTAGGGCCAAGCGTCATCGAGGTGCTTTGGTTTTGATAGTGGACTTGATTGTTCTTGGAGGCTTGACTGCTTGGACCTCACAGGCTCTCTGCCATGGCTGCTCCCACGCCGGACTATTTGCCATTGTCCCAGGGTCTCTCTGAGGTAGGATAGGGCAGCTCTGGGGCGGCTGAACGCCTCAGGCTTGTCCTGCTGCAGCATCCCAGGCCTGGTGCTTCCGCTGTGAGTACCAGGTAGCCCTCCTGGCTTCTCAGTGATCCCTGTCCCCACAGGACCTCCTGAGCCTGTTCTGCACGGCTCCGGCAACCTCACCTCCCAGATCAAACCCTCCAAGGCCACGCCCTTTGCTCTTAGCAGCCTGTCAGCTTCTCTCGGAGACTGAGCTTTGTTCTTCCTCTCTGTGATTCCCCTTGTGGTCTGTCGCCTGTCCCTGCCCCAGTTCCCTGGGCTACCGGTGAGGTGAGGACTCACTGGCCTGGCTCCAAGGGGCCCAATCCCCCAGTTTCAGGTAGAAACCAGACTCCTCCCTGGCACCTGCCAACAGCTCCCTGCCCTCCTCGAGCACTCTGGCCCTCGGCCCAGGACAGTGGCCAAGAAAGGCTCCGCTGCCCTTTCAGACTCTCTCCTGGCTCCTGCACCCTTCACTCTGCCTGGAGAACCCCTCTGCCATCTTCCTTCCCGGTTCCTCCCTGGGGCCAGCGACTGGCTCCATTCTGGCTGAGCCCCGGGCTCCCAGACCCGCGGGTCCTCTGTTTTCGGAGCTCTGTGTTGCCACCTCCTTCTCTCCGTGCTCAGTGCCCACGGCGTAGATGGGGCACTGCATTGTGTGGGAGTCGGAGTGGCTCTCCTGGAGGCTCTCTGGATGTGTCTCATTTTGTCTACACAGCAGGCTGGAAGGTAGATACTATGACCCTATTTTGCAGATGAGGGAGTTGAGGCTGCAGGGGGTTCAGATTTTGTCAATGTCTTATAGGAAATCAGGGGCACAGCTGGGACTCAGACTCACATCTCTCGGCCCTTCTCTCCACCCCATAGCTGTCTTGAAGGTAGGAACTTCATTGACTTTTGCTTGTTGTCTTATCAGGGGCCAGTGCCTGACTAGGGCCAGGGGTGTGCCCAGGCTGGCTCAGCCCCTTGGGGGTTAGGACTCAGTAGTTGCCTAGGCTCTGTGGGTGTCATAGTCAGAGGTGACCAGCCCTGTGAGCTCTTCACATCCGTGTCTCCCCCTTACTTCCTAAACTCTGTCCCCCCAGTGTGGGTTCCTCCCAGGATACGGCTTCTACTCTGGAAGTCAGGCTGACACAGAGCATGCAGGCCATGGCTGGGGGCTGCTGGGACAGGGGATGGCCAGGAGTCACGGGGAAGGAGAGAGGGAGAGGCTGGGCGGCAGAAAGCTGACTCTCGGTGACTGGGTGTGCACTGCTGACTGAAGCACTGTGAGGCCCACAGCTCCCGCCGCTCCCTCCTCCAGGGTCTGAGGCTCTGTGCTTTCTTAAAGCCATTCTTGTTGTGGGAAGACTGAGGGCCTTGCTTCTGATGAAGTTCTGAGGTTCAGAAGGGCCAGTAACCCACCTCTCCTTGAGCTATTTATATTCTCTCTAATCCCCCAATCCCAACAATCTTCCAGGGTCTAGAAGCTCATGTTCCCAAGGCAACTCCTTGTGTCTTTTCTATGTTGTTTTACTAAGTTTTAAAAATATATATTTTTTGTTGATTTTTTACTGAGAGGAAAAGAGAGGGATAGAGAGTTAGAAATATCAATCAGCTGCCATCTGCACACTCCCTACTGGGGATGTGCCCGCAACCAAGGTACATCATGCCCTCGACCGGAATCGAACCTGGGATCCTTCAGTCCGCAGACCGACACTCTATTCACTGAGTCAGACTGTTTGGTGCCTAAGTTTTAATTATGTAAGGAATACCAGTACATTTTTACTATTAAAAAATCACATATTATTTTAAAAGCTAAATATTATCTTTCTGATAAGACAACATTCTAGCTTCCTCTGCACAGTTTATCATCACAGTTATTACCGTGTTATCTATCCTTCTAGATCTTTCCCTGTACATTGCCACACTACAGGAATATGTCCCATTATAGTGTGTGTGTGTGTGTCATGTAGTACCTGTAGTCATTCTGCAAATTGCTTTCCTCACCTTTGGATCTAGGAAATCTAATCATGGTTTCATACAGTGAGCTGCCATCATTTTTCCTTTCTCTCTCTCTCTCTCTCTCTCTCTCTCTCTCTCTCTCAGTGGGTGTCACAGTCATAGTTCTCTCTCTCTCTCTCTCTCTCTCTCTCCTTTTCACTGATACACAGTGGTTTTGGAGAGGATCATCATTACTTATTTAGCCATTCCCCTACTGGTGGACATTTAAGATTAAATCTGATTTTATTCTTGTGAGCCTCCCTAGGCGTATCTAGAGTAGCTACTGTTGGGTTGTGGGAGCATACTGCATTTTAAAACAATTATTGAACACTTCTTAAAGTCCGCCCACTGAGCTTTTGCATAGAAGCAGTTGTCTCCCTGTGGGTCTGCCACAATTCCTGGTTCCCTTCTGTAGAGCGAGAGAGAGAGAACGTCTGCTTCCCTGTCCCCACTAGTC
The DNA here is from genome assembly GCA_027563665.1 of Antrozous pallidus. Taxonomy (NCBI): domain Eukaryota; kingdom Metazoa; phylum Chordata; class Mammalia; order Chiroptera; family Vespertilionidae; genus Antrozous; species Antrozous pallidus. The sequence continues at coordinate 15,789,433 of CM050520.1, forward strand.
CCCAGAGAGCCGGGAACAGGCTGTGGCCCTGCAGCCTTTCTCCCTCTCACTCGGGTTTTTCTGCCTTTACTCCAGAGGCTCGTTTGAGTAACTCTGCTCCTGGCAGCTGTGGTCTCCGGAGTCGGAAGTCCTTGGTTCAAATCCCAGTCTTTCTGGGGATCCTACTTAGTCTCTCTGTGCCTTAGTTTCATCCACTGTCAACTAGAGATGACAATAGCATCTATGTCATCAATGCTGTTGTCTTGAGCTGCTGTGCAGACCAACCAAGTAAGCCAACACGTGCGCCAGGCAAACAGCGTGCCAGGCAAATAGTGACATCCCAGTGCTGTTACTGTCCTGACTCTCGTCTGTATCAGCTCCAGACCCCGAGTTGTGGGCAGAGGGCCTGCGTTCCTGGTGCGCAGCCTGGATGGCTCCAGCCTTTGCCAGCGGCTTCATCCCACTGCCCTCTGATTGCCCAGAGGAGAATGCTGCCTGGGAATGCAGCGGGTGTCGGGTTTCTGCCCAGGTTGGCCTGCAGATGCTGGACCGGGGCCTACGGGCAGGGAAGGAGGTCAGCCTGACCCTCTGCTCGGCGGTGGTGGCCAGCAGCCTGGTAACGTAACCCCACACCTCGGGCAGATTTACCGGCTCTCAATGGGGCCTGTTGTGGCCGGGGATTTGATCTCCCTTGGCCTGCACGGTGGGCAAGAGAAAAAAGCAGCTTGGGGCCAGCCTCTCCCCTGGGAGGCCTAGGGCCTCTCTGGGCCACGCTAGCTGGTCCAGGCATGGGTTTGCCTGGGGCAAATCACTGCATGTGATTGTATATTTCATGCCGGAAGGGATGGCCTTTTTTTTTTTTTTTTGCTCTTTTTCTCCTCCCCATCCACCTTTTCAGGTCCTAAACCACCTTTATGTCACCATCTAATCAGTTTCTCAAAGCCACCTCTGAAACAGGCGGCCTGGCAAAGGCGGTTTCACAGGTGTGGAAACTGAGGCTCAGGGAGGTTAAGTGACTTTCCCGAAACCACATAGTTAGCTACCGATGGACTTAGTAATGTACCCAGGCCATCTGGCTCCTCGTTCGGCTCTTGTACACAAGGCCACCCAGTGTGATAGTCTTGGCAGAAGGTGCCCAGCTGGGCAGCCCTGCTTGCCCTCTTGTCCTCTGGGCAGTAGCATGTGTGGTCAGGGAGTGCAGAGAGCTGGGATTATTTCCTGAGAGGCGAGAAGCAGCATGGCTGGCCCAGGGCCCAGCCCTTCCCCAGCATCAGCCACAAACCTCCTCGACAGCCAGAGGTGGCAGGAGACAGAGTGTGGCTGCTTCAGCTGAGGTCATTGCCCCTCAGAGGGAGTGAACTTGCCCTCTGAACCTGTCCTGTAGTGTGGGCAGGGGCTGCAGCAACCCTGGGGACTCCAGGCACTTCTCCCAGAGAGGCAGGAGGGCAGCCACTGTGGGCCTATTTTAAGGCTGGAGAAAGCAAGGCTTAGAAAGGCCCACGGGCTGGGCTGGCACAGGGAACTTGAACCACTCCCTCCTCCTAGACACAGATCCTCACCAATCATACTGCTGGCTCACACCCAAGACACTGATCTTGCCTAGCTTTGCGTTCAGAGCATGGTCATTGGTATCAGAGGGATGTGGGCTTGGGTCCTTGCTCAATAATGACCGTTTCTGTTTATTGAGCACATACTATGTGGCAGGTGCTATTGTAGGACTTGACCTGTAATATTTCACTTAAACCTCAGAATAACTTCAGGGGGTAGACGCCATTATTATTTTCATTTGCAGCTGCGGAGAGTGAGGCGCAGGGAAGCAAAGTGACTTCCCAAGGCCATGTCCTGTGAGGGTGAAGCTGGGGTTTAGATCCCGGCCCCGTGGCTCCATGGGTTGTGCGTGAGCCACTACAGTGCGTGTCATGGCTGGGAGGGCCACCAGGGCCAGGGCACACCTGTCTCATTCCTGGCGTGAGGTCTGACAGTGGCAGACGCTCAGTGTGCTTTTGTCCAGTGGATGACTGCAGGAGTGAACGTGACGCTTTGGACAAGCGACCCCGCCTCTCTGGTGGTCCGTTTCCTCACCGCACAGTGAGCACCGAGCCTCTGGCATGGATGGGAAGGGTCCCGGGCAGTCATGTTTGAAAGTGCTAAGCTCAGGGCTCTGGCCCTGGCAGCCGTAGTCACTCTGGGGTGACGGTGTCACCGAGCTGCTCTGAACTGTGTCCTGGGAGTGGGTGGTGCTGCTCTGAGCTGTCACACTGGCACTCAGCTGCCTGCCCCGGGGGACAGAGGCAAGTTCTCTCTGCATGGCTGGTTGTGGGATGCCACCTGTGGCCGGTCTTGGGCTTGCCCTGGGCACAGCCAAGGGCCAGAGGGGCTGAGGGTGAGCACCCTGACCACCTTCATGCGGGACCCTTGCATTCCTGTGGCACCCTCACTGCCTGCTGGGTGGGTCGCACACACAGTTTCTTGTCAACGTGTGAGCCTGTCTTTCACCCGGGCTCAGGGAGGTGCGCCGACTTGTCAGGTTCCCACAGGTGCAGAGCAGGGTTTCAGCCAGCCTCACCTACTGCCTTCTGAGGAGTCCTCCCGAGTGCTCTGTATCCTCTGTAGGTTCCAAAAGTGGGAGCCGATGCCTGGGGCAGAACCAGATGGGGGTGCTTTGAGCTCTCAGGTCATGACCCTTGATGTGTAGGGACTCAACTCAAATTTGTAAAAGCTCCGACCGCACGGGACTCAGGAAATGCAGTTCCCTCCTTAGAGTCCACCACAGCTTTGCTGTGTGTCCCTGAGGAAGTCCCTCCCCGTCTCTGGGCCCTGTAAAATGAGACGATGGGCCTCACCAATACCTGCTTTTCTAACCCTCCTTTAAGGGACATGATTTGGGCCTCAGAGCCAGTACCCCTCTTTCAAAGAGACTGGGATGTTGGGAACCCTCTGCCTGGCCAATTGAGACAACCGGGCTCGACGTTCACAGGATCTGAGTTTGAATCCAGGCTCTGCCGCTTACCTTCGGTTACCTACTTTTCTCACCTGTAAAATAGGAGAGGTGAAGCCTTCGCCTGAGGTCGAGGTGCAGATGAAATGCCTGTATTTCTCCTAGCAACCTGCCGACACTCAGCAGGGCCTGAGTGGCATGCATGGGTCTACTGAGTGTGGAGGCGGGGGTCAGAGAAAGCTCCGGAAGCCTTGCCAATAGCCCTGGAGGCTGAGTCCAGAAATAGAAGACCCCAGAGACAGAGACTGCTGATGGCCAGGCTGGGAGGCCACACTGAGCTGGCAGTGTGGGCCTCCCCTCCCTGCCGGGCGGGCCGTTGGCTGCATAAATTACTCGGCAGCCTCTGGGCTAATTTTACCTTTTTGGTTTTCATGAATCATTTCCCATCTGGGGGCGTGTGAGAGAAATGGAAACAGCTCTGCCAGCTGGATGCCCAGGCGCCAGCCGCAGAGAAACACCCATGGTGCGCCCTGCTTGTGTGCTCTGAGAAGCAAGGGTAAGACACCCAGAGCCCCGAAAGGGCCCCCGGAAAGGGCCCCCGAAGGCCAGCTCCTTCCAGCCGGGTCCCTGTGCCCCGGGTTTTTCAGGATTTGGGGTAAATTAACCACAGCAGGTCCTGGGGCTGGAACGTGGTGAAATCTGAAGGAATTTGGAATCAAATGATCCTGGGGCTGGAACTTGGGGAAATCTAAAGGAATTTGGAATCAAATGGCTTTACCATGAGGATCGTTAGGGTCTGTTTGAATCTGAGTGGTGGAGTGGTTTGGCAGAGGGACCCCTGAGGCCTACGGGATGCTTCTTTGTGGCGCAGCTCCGTGAGTTTGCAGGAATGCTGCATTTGCACAGTCACCAGAGCAGGCAGGTCCTCACAGAAAAATCAAAGCAAATTTCCTCATCGTACATGTGGGTAAACTGAGGCTCTGAGAAGGAAACAATTTACTGAAGGTCGGTGCGCCAGCGGAAGAGGTGGCGCTGATCCTTCTTTGCTGATTGTTAACCACTTTGCTCACAACAACCCTATTTGACTATTACCCCTGTTTTATGGACGGGTCCCTGACGTCACAGAAGGTAAAATAGCTCCCCCAGTTGACACAATAGGAAGCAGTGGAGCCCCGATTCCCACCCAACTACTCTCGCTCCAGATCCCGCATCCACTTCAGCAGGAAGCTGCTCTTGCCTGAGGGCTGCAGCGTTGCTTATCTCTCCCCCCCTCCTCCTGCTAGCCCTGCCAAGCCCCCAGAGTGGGGTTCCAGGTCGCTGTTTAGTGGCCCTGGAAGCTTCTAGCTCACTTATTTTCTCCCATTCACCATGTAGAGTCAGCCCTCCGGTTCTGCGGGTTCAGCATCTGCAGACTCAACCCAGTGGGAATTGAAAATATTCCTAAAAGATGTTATATTGTTGCTGACATGTACTATGTAGGCGAGCCTTCTGGGGTTGCAGGTACAGGCTTTTTACTTGTCATTTTGCCCCAAACCAGTGGTTGGCAAACTGCGGCTCGCGAGCCACATGGGGCTCTTTGGCTCCTTGAGTGTGGCTCTTCCACAAAATACCACACCCTGGGCAAGTCTATTTTGAAGAAGTGATGTTAGAAAAAGTTTAAGTTTAAAAAACTTGGCTCTCAAAAGAAATCTCAATCATACTGTTGATATTTGGCTCTGTTGACTAATGAGTTTGCCGACCACTGTATAACGACAATACAGTATAATGACTATTCACATAGCATGAACATTGTATTAGGCATTGCCTATATCTAGAGATGATCTAAAGTAGAAGGAGGATGTGCGTATGTGAGATGCAAGTACTATGCCATTTTGTATTAGAGACGTGAGTGTTTGAGGGTTAGTGTCCTTGGGGGTCCTGAGGGACAACTGTATGTATTCATTGAGCCCCTGCTGGGTGCCAGGAACCATCTGGGCACTGAGACCAGAGGGGGCAGAGGCTGGGAGGCCAGCGAGGCCCTAACCCAGCCCCCCCATTTCTCCAGCAGCTGGGCTCTCAGAGGGAACAGTGTCCACACAGCATTGTGGTCTGTGCTACACGGGCTGCAGGCTCAGATGCGCAGCCCAGGCAGAGAACGGGCCTGAGTGACACAGGCTGGCTGGAGGTCTGGCGATTAAATGCCCCGATCAGGGCCACCCCACCCGCCCTGCTCCGGAAAACTGTTGGACTATCTGCCTGGTGTCCTAGTGCTTCTGATTTTCCAGAAAAGCTGAACTTCCATGGGTTTAAACTCATTCTTCAGTTTGTTCAAAGTTGGCAACTGAAGCAAAACGAAAACCTGGGGGGGAAATAGCTGCCCGTTTGTCACCTGTGGGTCCTTTCTTCTGCCGCCTCCTACAGCCCCGTGTCTGGTCAGAGCAGGTTCTCGTTCTCTTATCCCTCAGTGGCCACCTCTCCCAGGAAGTCCTTTCACTCCCTGCCTGGAAGGAGCCTACCCCACTCCCCAGCTGTAGCTGTCACCACCCCCTGCGAAGTAGTAGAAAGGGCATGGGCTCTCACTTAGACTCCAGACCCCTGCTGTACAGCTTTGTTCAAGCCACTTACCCTCTCTGAGCCTCCATTTTCTATCTGAAAAACAGGTAAAGTCAAACTGTACTCACTAGGTTGTTGGGAGAACCAGATATCATCAGACAGAAACTCAAGGCGAGCAGGATTCGGCAAAAGTGGAACTGATGGGCTCAGCAAAGTGGGAAGTCCAGGAGCAGCTGGAGCAGCTTCAGGCACAGTTGGATCCAGGCACTCACACAGTGTCATCAGGACATGGTCTGTCCATCTTGCTCTGCATGCTTCTGTACTGGCTCCATTCCTGGCCAGACTGTCCGACATGGTGGCACAGTGACTGGCTGCCAGCCGATGGACACTTCTATTCAACTCTTTCATCAGACCCTCTTTCAGCGGATTCCTCCAGCCCCCAACTGCAGCTCATGATTGGCTGGGCCCTATACCCTTCCCTGCACCTTTCACTATGACCTGCAGCTAGGAGTGCTGATTGCTTGGCTCCTGGTCATGTTCCCATCCTGGAGTGGAGTGTTTGGAGAAGGACACCGGGGAGGTGGGTGCCAGAAGGGGGTGGGGAGTGGATACCAGCAGGAAAAGCTACAGACATTCTACCCAGGCTGCAAGCCTCATGAGGGCAGGGACCTAATTCCTTCAGGGTTCCTAGCATCTAGGACCATGCCTAGCACTCTAGCATGCAAACACATCCGGAGTGAGTGAATGGGTGTCCTCTGCAGTGTATGTGGAACGCACTGCGCAGAGCCCAGTATCAGCCTCCTCCTGGAGGACCAAAGTAAAGGTCCATCCTTGCCAAGTTCACCTCCCTGGTGGAGCGTCTCGGTTCCACAGTGCCTCCTCGGTGTTGAGCTGTCAGGTGGCTGGAGAAGCCCCAGAACAGCCATTGGTTGGGGCGAGCTTGGCTGACAGTAATGATAATTAGTGATGGCACCACCTGGCACTCACAGGTATCGTTCTCAGAAGTCATCTCCCTCTTTTGTTTACTTCTTTATTGTCTATGTCTAGATGATTTATGTTTACTGCTCTTATGAGACTGAGCTGCAGGCAGAGCTTCGGTTTCATCAAATGTACAAAGAGGATATAATCCATGCTGCAGAGTTGTGGAGAGGATTAAGTGAGATAATAAAAAAGTGGAATGCCTGGCACAAGCCCCGGCACAAAGTAGGTTCTCAAGAAAGGCCAGGCTCCCTTTGAATCCATTCATTCAAGGTCTTAGTCTGAGCCATGTGTACAAGCCTTTCCATGAGTTTGTGGGAAGATAATCTATCCTATCTAATAAAAGAGTAATATGCAAATTGACCGTACCTCCACTATGCTCACAGGCCACGCCCACCAGCCAATCAGGAGCTGGGGCGGAGCTAGCCATTGCTAAGGCTGGGGGAGATTGGAGATGAGGCGGCCCCCAGGAGCAGAGCCAAGGTGAGGGTGGCGACCACGGGGCTCCAGGGGCAGAGTTGAAGCAGCCAGTGGTGACACAGTCACAGGCAGATGGGGCTAAGGCCTGGACCGGAGCTCAGGTGCCCGGCAGCAAGCACACCACTCCTGGGGGTGGATTCACGGTGGCAGCGGCAACCATGGGGCTCTGGGGGCAGAGCAGAAGTGGCATCCCCCGCCTTGGCTCCACTCCTGGGAGCTATGCACTTGCTGCTGGGCGCCTCAGCCCTGGTCCAGACCTTAGCCCCATCTGCCTGCAACCACCTGGCCCCAGGAGCCGCGTAGCTGCCACTGGCCACTTTGGCTCCTGGGGGTGGAGTCAAGGTGGTGATGGTGAGCGCGTGGCCCCTGGGGGCTTAGCCAAAGTGGTGGCGGCGACCATGGGGCTCTGGGGGCAGAGCCAGAGCGGCCGCTGCCACAGCCTTGGCTCCACCCCTGGGAGCTGTGCACTCGCCTCCAGGAGCCTCAGCTCCAGTCCAGATCTGAGCCCCATCTGCCTGCGACTGCCTGGCCCCAGAGGCCGCTTTGACTCCTGGGGTGGAGACAAGGTGGTGATGGTGAGCGTGCGGCCCCTGGGGGCTTAGCCAAAGTGGCGGCGGTGACCACAGGGTTCCAGACCTTAGCCCTGACTGCACAGCTCTTGGGGGTGGAGCCAAGGTGGTGGCAGCGTGCGGCTCCCAAGGCCAGGCAGTTGCAGGCAGCCAGGACTAAGGCCTGGACTGGAGCTGAGGTGCCCAGCAGTGACCACATGACCCCAGGGTAGTAGGGGCTAAGGCCGGATTAGGTCGATGGCTGGGTGCCCAAGGCCTAAAGCCTGGGCCAGAGGCAGAGGCTTTAGGCCTTGGGCAGGCTGGGGGTGAATGGTCAAAAGGACATCCCCTGATGGCTCCCAGTATGTGTGAGGGGACAGGTTGGGCTGAGGGATCACCCACTCCCAGTGCACAAATTTCATGCACCGAACCCCTAGTCCTATCTAATAAAAGAGTAACATGCAAATGTGACTGTACCTTGGCTCCTGATTGGCTATGCTGCCAGCCAATCAGGAGCGGGGGACAGGGCCAAAAAGTGCGAGTGCCCAGCCCTGGGGGTGGAGATAAAGCTGCGGCGGCAGTGGTGGCAAGTGCCTGGCCCCCGGGCTCGGAGACGAGGCAGCAGCGGCGAGCGCCCACCCTTGGGGGTGGAGATGAGGTGGCGGCAGCGTGGCACTCCAGACAGAGCAGAGAAGACTGAAGGCTCCAGCTGGAGTGAAGCCTCCAGCGGCCAAAGCAAAAATGGAAGGCAACAGCCAGAGGGAAGGCCTGGGTCCCAGGTTCCAGAGGAAAACTGGTCCTGGCAGCCCAGGGAAGGAAAGCCTATTGCATGAATGTTCATGCAACGGGCCTCTAATATATATATATATATACATATATACATATACACACACACACACACACACACACACATACATATATATATATATATATATATATATATATATATATATAAAAGCCTAAGTAACCGTTATGACCAGACAACCAGCTGGTAGCTGTGATGCACACTGACCACCAGGGGGCAGATGCTCAACTCAGGAGCTGCCCCTGATAGTCAGTGTGCTCCCACAGGCAACCCTCCATGGTCCCTCCCCTGGCCAGCCAGCCCTTATTGGCCCTGATCAAGACTGGGCTAGATGGCCCCTATCAGCCCCAATCGCCGGCCAGACTGAGGGACTCACCCATGCACGATTTCGTGCACCAGCCCTCTAGTTTTTAGTAAATGGCCACTAATGGCACATGCACAGACACAGACATATACCTACACACACACACACACACACACACACACACACACACACGCACGCACACACAGTCAGAAAAGAACCCCAATCTCATGACATAGGTGCTAAAAGTGGCCATGACTGCATGAGTCAGTAAGTCAGTGTATCCCAGCACAGCAGACAGTGGGGTCATCAGCCTGGTAGCACCGGTTAGCCCACCACGGGTGACATGATGGACTCAGATGTGACTGTGCAGACAGTGGGTGACACTGCACCATAACTTAGGGCACAGGCCCCGGCACCTTTTATAGCAAGCGATAAACAAGCCAGTTCCCCTTCTCTGGGGAGTGAGCCATCACACGGTATTCACACTGTGGTTGCCTTGACTTACTTGATTGCCTATGTGACTAGCTACTAAAATGGCTCTGGGTCACCGGATGATAAGGCCTTATAATTTGACATACTCAGAAGTGATTCTCAGAACCCATGGCGGACCACCTCACCCATCACACACACATGCACACACAGGGGCACACATCTTGTCCAAAGATGCAACATGGCCTGGCTGCCTGATCGAGGGCCTCGTGCATGCTTGGTGGTCATATATACCGTGGCTTTGAGCATCTTGCAGTTTGAGCATTTTGCTTCTCAAACTCTACAGTGCACTCAAGTCTCCTGGGCATCTCCTTTTCTGGAGAGCAGCCAGAGTGAGCAGAGATAGAGAGGTCAGCAAAGTCCCACCCCAGCACCCCCATCTCACCAGCAACTGGGTTCTCAGAGGACAGAGTCTGGGACAGGTTTCCTCTGTGGAGGTCTGGGGTGAAATCCCAGACTCTGCATTTCCAACAAGTTCCATGTGATGCCAACACTGCTGGTCTGTGGATCACACTGTGAGAAGCAAGGGTTTAGGTGACTTCTGAGACACTGGGCAAGGCGGGGCCAATAAACAGCTGTGAGAATGGCAGGGGCAGGATGGAGGAGAAGGATATTGGGGAAGTAAAGGCTGATGCTGGGGCTGCAGCCTGGGACCTCTTTCCTTGTGGCTGAAACATCACATGGTGTTTCACTCGGGTCTTACTCGCTAAGGAGAGGCTCCAGCTCAGCGGGTCAGGAGAAGTGTAGGTGGCAGACTGCATGGATCGTACAGAGGACTGTGTGGGGTGCTGCCCAGCACTGGCTGGATGGTGGCGGGTTCCTGCCTCCCACTGCCTTCCTCTGAGAGGTCTTAGCAAGTCACTTCCCCTCTGGGCCTCAGTTTCCTCATCTAGAAAGAAGGGGCTTGGGACAGGAGGTCTGGGAGCATCCATTCAGCTCCAGCCTGCAGGAGGCAGGAGGATGTGAGAGCACACTGTACCCAACCCTGTCCCTCAAGAGCCATGGGCGCCACTTGGGGACAGGTGACTTTAACTCTCCACCTGCTGCATTAGCATCTTGGGGGGTGAGTTGCGAGGAAACAGAGGCTATTCCAGGTCTCCTGGCATCAGTGCAGGATGGCCTCTGCTATCCTGAAGTGATCTCCGTATCCAGGCCTCTTTCACTTGGACTTTCCCACCCTCCCACTTTGTCACCCTGAGCCCCAGGTATCCTTGGCCCAGAGGCTCTATGATGCTTGCAGCTGACCCTGGCCTCCCACAAGCTGCACCCCCTTCTTCCTGGCCTTATTTGGCTGTGCTGGAAATCCTAGAGCAGCTAGTCGGCCTCAGAAAATTTGTTTGCATTTCAGGGTCCCCTTCCAGGGGGACGGCAGGTGGTTGGGAGGAGATCCCTCCTCCCACCCCCCTCCTTGGGCGGATGTCTTTTCCTGCTCTACTTGCTGGCCTGCTGGTGGGAGGTGGCCAGGCAGCCTGGGATTTATTTGTAAACTATGAATACTAATCCATCTATTTTTACTTTTGATTATACAAAAAAGGTAGATAGAAGAGTATACATACCTAACACCCAGCCTCAATAATGAGTCACTCCTAGGCACCACTAATCCTTTTGTAAAATCAAAAATGCATGCACCTGGTGTAAAATTCAGTGAGAAGTAAGACCCTCTCCCCATTAGCCCTCAATCCCAAGAGCAGCAGCTGTCACAACCTCCAACTGTAATGCTCATACATGAGCACATGTAAATGGGTGTCCTTTTAATTTTATTAAAATGGGCCACTTTTATTTTATATAACACACTAGAGGCCTGGTGCATGAAATTCATGCATGGGGGAGGGTTCCTCGGCCCAGCCTGCACCCTCTTCAATCTGGGATCCCTCTCATAATCCGGGACTGCTGGCTCCTAACCACTCGCCTGCCTGCCTTCCTGATCACCCATAACTGCTCTCCCCTGCTGCAACCCACCTCCTCCTCCGGGACCTGCCTCCACTGTGCACATGGCCATCTTGTGACAGCCATCTTGTGATGATGTTGATGATGTTAGGGCATGGCTCATGAGAGTGTGAAGACCACCTAGGCTATTATTAGTATAGATTGTGTAGCTTACTTTGTGTCTGTCACCATTCTAAATATATTACAAATGTTAACTCAGTGAAACCGTATCAGGCAGGTGCTGTTAATACCCACAGGCTCCGAGTGGTTAGGGAACACCCCCCCGGCATCACACAGCAGGAAGATGCAGGTGGGGTTGAACCAAGGCAGCGGTCACCAGAAACATGCTCTCCGCCACCATTTTCTCCGCCTCTCACATTACACATGCTGTTCTTTCCCTCAATTTTGTTTTCGCCTCCAGTTACAAAATCCATTCCACAGGTGTGTATGGTTGTTGACTTCCCACCGGGCACTGTTCCGGCGGCAGAGGATGCAGGAGTGGGCAAAGCAGATAGAGGCCTCTGCCTTCTGGAGCCTACATCCCAGTTGGGGACAACAGAAAAGTGAATATATCAGTTGGTTGGCAAGTAGAGAATAAAGCCAGGAAAGAGGTGGAAAGTGTGGCTAGAGTGAAGGAAGGCCTGAAGGCAGTGAGGGAGCCAGCCCTGTGGCACTTTGGGGGAAGAGCATTCCAGGCAGAGGGAACAGCCAGTGCAAAGTGAAGAGGGGAATATGCTGTTTTGGCTGAACATGGTGTCTGGTGGGAGTGCGGGGAGCTGTAGGAGACGAGGTCTCAGAGGCGATGGCAGGCCCCTGAGGAGCTTAGCTGTTTGCTGTGTGAGATGGAACACCGTGGAGGGTTTTGAGCAGGAGCCCATCGGATCTGACGTCCCTTGTGACAGGTTCACCCTGACTTTGGGGTGCAGAACGGTCAGGAGGGGCGGAGGAGAAGCAGGGAGACCAGGGGGAAGGGTGGCTCAGACCTGGGTGATGTCGCTGGGGGAGGGGTGGAGTTTATTTCATTGCTTTCTTGTCTGAAACAGCTGCCTTTGTGTGTGGGTAGGCTGTCTTGTATTTAACCAGCCTGCAGATGAACACACTGGTTGTTTCCAATCTCTTGCTATCCAGACATTGCTACAGTGACCATCTTACACATGTGTCTCAGAGAAATTTCTAAAAGTGAAATTTCAGGATTGGAGATTATGTGCTTTTTCAAAAATTTCCCAGTGCTAGATTGATCCCCATGGAGGTACCAGTTTTCACTCCCCGCAGCAAGGCCAGAGAGAAGAGGAGAAGAGAGAGGGGAGGGGAAGGGAAGGGAGGGGAGGGGAGAGGGAGGGGAGAGAAGAGAAGAGAGAGAGCACGCAGGCTGTAGCTTCAGCTCAAGTGTTGGCTCAGGGAGGCAGGTGGCTGGGGGTGACATGCTGTGGAACCACCCGATTTGCCCCTTTGTAGGCCGACACCATTGTCACAGCCAGAGTTCTGGACCCAGTGGGATGTGGGGACTGCACTTTGATAGGACAGGGTACCAATGAGGATGGCTGTGGCTGCGTGATAGAAACCTGTCCTAACGGGGTGTAACAGGAAATTCAGAATTGGGACAGGTTCCCAGGCTAGCCTATTCAGCACTTAACCCTGACAAAGACCCCGCTTCTGAGATGTTGTCAACACCAGGCACTTCTCTGATACTCTGTCACCAACTGGGTGTCCAACAACTCAATTCAGTTCTAAAACTAACCAGAGTTAGCACAGAGCCTACAGGGTGAGGGCTCAGTCCCATGTGACTGCCCCACCCCCACCCCTTCAGACACTTGTCACAGGTCCTGGGATACCCATGCTTACTGACCAACATGAATCAGGGGTTTCTACAAACCCCTCCTCAAGGCCTGTGACTTGCTAGAACCACTCACAGGCCTCAGGAAAGTGCTTTACTTTCAATCACTGTTTTATTACAAAGGACACACCAGAAACGGCCAGATGGAAGACAGGCACAGGGCTAGGGAGGGGGCAGACCCCCCTGTCTCTCCCAGAGCGCCCCTCCCCCAGCACCTTGATGCCTTCAACCAGGAAGCTCTCTGAGTCTTGTTCAAGAATGTTTGAGGCAGCTTACAGAACGAGGGACAATATTTACAAATCATATAACTGATAAGGAGTTAATATCCAAAACATATAAAGAACTCATACAACTCAATATTGAAAAAAAACACAGTCTGGTTTAAAAGTGGGCTGAGGATTTGAACAGACATTTTCCTAAAGAAGATGGCCAACAGGTACATGAAAAGGTGCTCACCATCACTAATCATCAGGGAGATGCAAATCAAAACCACAGTGAGAAATCACCCCACACCCGTTAGAATGGCTATCATGAAAAAGATAAGAAAGTATGCGTTGGTGAAGATACTCTTTCTTAACTACAATATGATCCAGGATTTTCATTTCTGGGTATTTACTCAAAGAAAACAAAAATGAATTTGGAAAGACATGCACGCCTATGTTCACTGCAGCGTTATTTACAATAGCCAAGACATGGAAAACCCTGTTTATTGATGAATGAATGGATAGAGAGAATGTGGTTTTGCCTGGCTGGCATGGCTCAGTGGTCGAGTGTTGACCTATGAACCAGGAGGTTACTGTTAGATTTTCGGTCAGGGCACATGCCTGGGTTGTGGGCTCAATCCCCAGTGTGGGGCGTGCAGAAGGCAGCCAAACAGTGATTCTCTGTCATCATTGAAATTTCTGTCTTTCTCCCCATCTCCCTTCCTCTCTGAAGTAAATAAAAGTATATTTTAAAAAGAAAATGTGAATATATATATATATATATATATATATATATATATATAGTGTCCAGATTATTATGATCTCTGAATGCATAATAATCTGGCCACTCAGTGTACTTCTCTTGAGTACCTCATTTATTTGATATCAAAGATACTATAATTGTGTACCTGATCAGTTTTCCCCTTTGCACTGGCTGATAGAAAGCTCAGGGCAAATAGGTGGTTGATCTCCAGCAAAAGTCTAGAATACGTTTGGTACCCATTTGAGATACAAATACATTGAGTGACCAGATTATTATGCATTCAGACATCATAATAACCTGGCCACTCACCACAATATATATATATATATATATATATATATATATAGTAATATTATAATATTATTCAACCATAAAAAAGAAGGAAATGTTGCCATTTTGAACAACATGGATGGACCTTGAGGGCATTATGCTAAATGAAATAAGTCAGAGAAAGACAAATACCATATGCTCTCACTTATATATGGAATCTAGAAAAATGAAAACAAAACAAACTCATAAATACAGACAATAGATGGTTGGTTGCCAGAGGCTGGGGCTGGGGCAGGGGCTGGTTGTAGGAGGAGTGGGTGGAGAGACAAAAAGTATGAACTTTCAGTTAAAATAAGTATTGTACAGCATGTAACATTAGAGCATGGACACTGTAGTTAATATGACTGTATTGCATATTTGGAAGTTGCTAAGGGAGTACATCTTAGAAGTTCCTGTAACTATGTGTGGTGACAGATGTGAATTAGATTTTTGTGGTGATCATTTCACAATATATACAAATATCAAATCATTGTGTTGTACACCTGAAACTAATACAATGGTTTTATGTCAATTATAACTCAACTAAACTTTTTTTTGTAGAGCTCAATCTCCAGGCCCCTCCTCTCCTAGGAGGCCAGTGGACAGGGCTGAAAGTTCTAACGCTAATCACTCAGTCTTTCTGATGACCAGCCGCATCCTGAGGGCACCTAGCGGCCCAACCCTAAGTCACCATGTTAGCATGCACTCAGGTGTGATGGAAAGGGGCTCTTTATTAATAACAAAAGACATCTGTAATTCTTGGGAAATCCCAGGTTTTTTGTTTTTTTTTTGAGCTCTGTGCCAGGAACTGGGGACAAAGACCAAACCTGTTTCTAATTCTGCCACACCTTCCCGCTCCTCTGATGCCCTCACTTTGTCCTAAAGGCGTTTCCTGCCAGAGTCCTCTGCAAGACTAGGCTGCCATTCGCAACAAAGGCTGCGTGCTTTCTCCTTGGACTCATGAAGTAAAAGTTCTTCCCATCCTGTGATGGGCCTAAGTAGGTCAGGTGTCAACTCAGGAGATGACAAGGTGACTAGTTAAAGGCCAGGTTCATGATCTAATTGGGAAGGGGGGTGGTATTACAACAATTA
This sequence comes from Antrozous pallidus, assembly GCA_027563665.1. Lineage (NCBI taxonomy): Eukaryota > Metazoa > Chordata > Mammalia > Chiroptera > Vespertilionidae > Antrozous > Antrozous pallidus. Next base: position 15,804,613 of record CM050520.1, read on the forward strand.
GCTTCCATTAGTTGGAGCCCACCCTGGAGCTGAGAGTGGGCTCAGCTTCTCCTGAATCTCAGTGGGGGAGGAGGGGTGGCACCTGAACGCTGTCCAGTTCTGTTAAATGGGGAGGGAAGAGTGAAGTGGATCCAGGTAAGCCCCCAGCAGTGCCCTCTGTGAGAAGCAAATGCATGAAAACATTGCCACCCTTAATTACCTCCTTGACTTGACTCTCAAACCTTTATATTGCGTTTCCTAACCTCCTCTTAATAAGAATTTTGCCTATGTTGGAGTCCACCTTTTAGGTTCTGCAGGAGGGACCAAAACCATCCTGGGAGATTATGTTCTGTTGTCCTGGGGCAGCTCACTGCTGATGCTCAGTGGGAACTGCTCTGTAGATGAAGGCCTGAAACCCCATCAGCCACAGTTCCTCTATGTACATGATCCGGACTGCACAGGGCCAGAGGTTCCCCCATGGCAGTTCTTTGCCCCTAGGGCTCCTGCCCATATATTTTTGTTTTTATTCACATATAAGTACATATATAGAAAAATGCACATAATATGTACTTGGCTTAATATATTTTCACAAACTTAACACACCCAGGGGGGCAGCACCAAGATCAATAGAGCATGACCAGCATCCTAGAACTCTCTTTCTGTCCCTCTTAGTTATTCCCAAGGACTACCGTGCACACTTCTTCTGACACCCTAGTTCTGCCTATTTTAAACTTTATATAAATTGAATTATACAATATGTACTCGGTGGCTCCTTTCTCTTCTCAGCATTATACTCAGCCATACCATAGCATATAGTTGGAGTTTGTTCATTCTCATTTCTACATAGTATTCTCCACCCATCTATTTTTTATTTTTATTTTATCTATTGAGTTTTGAGAGAGGGAGAGAAAGAGGAAAGGAGAGAGAAAGAAAGATCATTTTGCTGCCTCACTTATTTATGCATTCATTGGTTGATTTTTGTATGTGCCCTGACCAGAGATGGAACCTGCAACCTTGTTGCATCAGGACATCACTCTTAACTAGCTGAGCTACTCAGCCAGGGCCATCCACTGACCTGTTTTTAAAACATAAAGAAGCTTAGTGAATATTGAACAGTTCCCTATTAATTAATATTAGTCAGCAGGACAAGTAAATGCTTGTGCCAAATTTCTTTGCTTTTACTTAGAATGATAGCAACTAACCAGTGTGTTAACCCTAGTTATTGCATAACCTGTGTACTATGTATAAAAAACTAGGAAAATGAACAAATTCCTATACAGTGCATGCCATCTGTTTAGTAGAGAAATCTTTCAAAATGGGAACATACAGAAAACGAAAAACAGAGGTGCTTCATGGTGGAAATATCAGGGACCTTATTGATCAATTGTGCATCTGATGCCACTTAAATGCCTACCTCTCTCCTTCCTTCTAACCAGTAAGTTTGATCTCAGTGAGTAATGATGGAAAAACCTTAGATATCTTTGCTAGCAATTTCTAAACTAAATGAATAGAAGGGGTTTCTTTAAAAAAAATTTTTTTTTAAGCAACTTTATTTTTCTCACAAGCAAAAAAAATCAGGAACTCTCTCTTTCACATCCCTCTCCCCCAACTAACCACTAGTGATTGATACCCCAGAATGCATCCTCCCAGACCTCTGCATGCAAATCCACAGAGCTACCCACATACATTTTAAATGATATTATTTTGTATCTGTCCTTTCAAAGTTTTCATTTTTTAGGCTTTATTGTTTAGAACAGTTTTAGGTTCACAGCAAAATCAAGAAGATAGTTCAGTAAGTTCCCACATACCCTCTGTCCTCACACAACTCCCAATTAAGGACATCCCACTCCAGAGTGGAACATTCTGTACCACTGATGAGCCTATATCACCACATCAAAATGGCTCAAGTTCATGGTGTACATTAAGGTTCAGTCTTGGTGTACGTTCTATGGGTTTGGGATATGTTTCCACCATTATAGTATCATACAGAGCATTTTCACTGCTCTGAAAACCCTGTGTTCCTCCTGTGTGTCTCTTCTAACCCCTCACCCCTAGCAACCACTGATGTTTTCACTGTCTCCATGGTTTTACCTTTTCTAGACTGTCATAGAGTTGGAGCCATACAGTACATAGCTTTTTAAAATTATCTACTTTCACTTACTAATAACTTTCATTTTTATTTCACAATATGTTGATCATGTGTTTCCATGTCAATAAATATTTTTCCAAAGCATTGTGAATTGCTGTCTAGTATTTCATTGTTGTACTATATGTTAACTTCTCTCCTATTTTCAAGGTTTACATTTTTTCTGTTTTTTGTTTTTGTTTGTTTGTTTGTTTGTTTGTTTTTTGCTACTAAGAATAGTGCTGGAGAAGACAACCTGGTGGGTAAATCTTACACATAACATAATTATGTCCTTAGGATATTCCTAGGCTGGGGGTTGCTCCTGGTAGGTTTTGCTCATTTGATATATGTTGCCAAATTGCCCTCCAGAAAGGATAGACCGATTTATATTCTAATGAGTAGGGCATGGAGAGTATTTCCCCCCACACACACACTCTTGCCAACCCTAATAGAGGAAAAATGATATTTATTTGTTTTAATTTTACTTGAGTATTAAAGTTTTACAATTTTTCATAAAGCATATTGGCTATTTGTCTCTTCTTTTGCAAATTGCTTTTTCATGTTCTTTTCCCTTTTTCTATTGGGTTAAGTATCTTTAAAAAAAGATACTTAAATACTGCTGTGAAGGCCCTCTTTTAATGTCAAAAATTTTCATTAGTGTGCCCACCTGATGTCTGTTAGACTTTCAAAATCCTATGTAATAAAAGGCTAATATGCAAATGGACCTAACTGTGGAACCATCGGTCGCTTTGACAGGCACTGGCCACCAGGGGACAGACTCTCAATGCAGGAGCTGCCCCCTGGTGGTCAAGGCACTCCCACAGGGGGAAGTCCTACTCAGCCAGAAGCCAGGCTCATGGCTGGTGAGCACAGCGGTGGTGGTGGGAGCCAGAGCTACTCTAGCTTCCAGGGCAGGTGGACATCCCCCAAGGGGCCCCGGACTGTGAGAGGGCACAGACCAGGCTGAGGGACCCCCACGCCCTCCCCAGTGCATGAATGTCATGCTCCGGAGCCTCTAGTAATAAATAAAATGAATGATACTAAAAACTTTTATAAGTCTACTAGTACTAGAATATTATCTTAATATATGACAGGCATTATGCTACATAAAACAGCCCTGTGAGATAGGTTCTTATAACAGTCCCACTGGACAGATGGGGAAACCAAGTAACTGTGCAAGAGTGCTTAATTAATTTTCCCAAGGTTACATAGCTTGGGAGTGGCCATCCTGGTGTTGGTTGAGTAACAAAACACATGGTGACCTAGAGCTTCTATGAATTCCATAATACTTTTAAAAAACATATTTTTATTGATTTCAGAGAGGAAGGGAGAGGGAGAACCATCAATGATCAGTGAGAACCATTGATTGTCTCCCTCCTGCATGTCCCACACTGGGGATTGAGGCCGAAACCGGGAATCAAACCGTGACCTGGTTCATAGGTCGATGCTCAAACACTGATCCACACAGGCCTGGTTCAATAACACTTTTTAATAATTTAATCTTTTGTTCCTCACAAAAGTATCTACATACACTTGCAAATCTATTTTATATATAAGTTCAAGTCGTATTTTTTTTCTTTCTGTTCAACAACTCCTTGTAACAATCACTTGCTCTCCCCCATTAATCCCATGATTTACTGTTAAGAACCATGTTGGACCTTATATCTTCCAGGAAGGGGAACTGAGGCTCAGGGCAAGGCAAGACCTTGCTTGGGGTCACCTAAAGAGTTTATGGAACAGCCAGCATGGACACCTCGGGCTCAGGATACCCAGCCCAGGTCAGTGTGTGACTTGGCCAGGCCCCTAATTTATTCCTTTGTTGTCAGAGGGCACAAACAGAGGATGCTGCGGTGGTACCAGAGCAGACCTGCCAGGTTCTCATGTTGCCAGCCTCCAGGGAAACCAAGTGGGCACAGACTCCCAGTTCTTTGGCCACACTGGCTGCTGGGCATTCCAGGACCCTGGCACACTGCCAAGGTGAAAACAGAGCTGTAGGCTCCTGGGCCACACTCGGCCCCCTCCTCTTGGTTTGCATCTCATTGCTGGGTTTGCAACATGCCTAATCTCTGCATGTCCAGACTCAGAGGAGCCAGCTGAGAGGGAGCATTGCCAGCAGCTTGGAGTCCTCCATGAGGCTCACCCACCACCCCTCCCCCAAGTCCCTCACTGGTCAAGCAGGGTCAGAGCAGCCTGCAGCAATGGTTTCTGGAGCTTCACCTGCTCAGGCCTTACAGTGCCTGCTGAGATAGACTCAGTGAAGGACATAAGTCCATATTCTCTCTCTTCCTAAATGGAAGTTCATTTGATCCCCCCCACATCCCATCTCTCCCTCTCTCCCTGTCCCTATGGCCTTCCTTACAGACACAGAAAGGAGTTATAATGCACATCAGTCATGCAAGTGAGGCTTGATCCTGGTTCTCTAGGCAACTGGACTCCTCTAAGAATGGAGAGAACATAATTGTTCATTCAGTAAATGGGTATCAAATGAGTACTATGCAACCCATCATGTTTCCCTTTTTGCTTTAGCTGCTAGGAGGCTCAGAGCTGACCGACAAGCTAGGTCACTATCTTAAAACAGATTCTTGGTATAACTGGCACCACTCTTTCTCCAGGAGGCCTCTGGTTATTCAACTGTTGAATATGCGTTTGTGTTTTAAATCACCACAATTATTTTATTTGCTGAAGGAGACATGGAAGGAAGTGGCCTGTAGACCTCTCTACTTTGAGATACAAACGAATGCTTTCCTCAGAAGGATATGGTTTTCCTGGGACCATGCAAGACTGAGAAAAATGTCGGTGTGCCTTGCTTCTTCTATCTTCCTTTCTCTTCCCACCAACTTGTTTCTCCCCACTTTTCCTCTTTCCCCCTTCTTCCCCTCCATCTTTTATTCTCTCGCTATCACCTACTTTTCTGTCTTTTCCTTTCTTCCCTTACAGTCACGCTTCCCTCCATCCATTCTCTCCTCTTCCTGCCCACCCCCTTGCCTCTAGGCAGCCAGATTAATGTCAACATTCCATACAAACCCAGAGCACTTGGCTCCTTCCCAGGCCTTGCCCCTGCCTTTATCTCATTTATTCCTCATGGGGATAACCTGACAATTATGATCTTTTCCATCATACCAGGAAGACACCAAGGCCTACAGAAGATAAGGGATGTGCCCCCCGGCCACAGAGCTTATACTTTATAACTTATTATCAAAATCAGACTCCAGGCCTTCCGAGTCTCATTCCTTCACACTCTCCACTGCACCTCACTGCTTCTCAATGCCAGCGTCATCCACATGGCCTGGCAGAGAAGATTCAAAACATGACCTTGAGAGGGGGTGCTTCCTTCAAGTGTATGCCCTAACACTTGCCTTGTCTTTGGCTAGTTCTGCCCTGGTGCCAGGCACTTCAGTGGTGAGCGAAGGGCTTGCACCCTGCCCTTGGGGAGCTTATAACCTCTTATGAGAAACAGATACCAATCAAATAATCTAACGAAAAACCATTCTATGTGACAAATGCCATGAAGAAAGGGAGACGAGGCTGGAGAGGGGGGCACGGAGGCGAGCGGGCAGTGAGAGCTGAAGGATGGGGTAGGAATTTCCAGGCGTGTGCAGGTGGACACAGCAAGTTCACAGGCTCCATGGCAGGGTGGAGCATGGCACACAGGTGGGGCTAGTGGAGGGCAGCAGGGCCAAACCAGGGGAGCCCAATGCAGTGGTCCCCAAGCAGTCTGTTTCTAATATAGTGCCAGAGTGTGCAAGTGATCGGCTTAAAAAAAGAGCAAATCCAATCCAGGGGAGAGAATCCAAAGTCCTCCCCCCTCCCTTTTATGACGTCCCTCATGCCCACCTTCCTGATCAGCTTTCTTCCGTGGAATTGCCCAGCTCCTTTCAAGCTCACCTCGGCCTAATACGGAAATGCCTGTGACAGAACCTAATATTTGCCACATTTTCCAGATGAAGAAATCAGAGCACAGAGGTTAGACAACCTGCTGTCTTAGCTCAGCTGCCATAACAAAACGCCACAGGCTGGGTGGCTTAAACAAGACATTTAGTTCTCACAGTTCTGCAGGCTGGGAAGACCCAGGGAAAGGTGCTGACTGATTCCATGAACTCTCTTTTCTCCTGGTTTGCAGATTGTTAGCTTTCCACTGTCATCACCTGCTGGAGAAAGCAAGCTCTGGTGTCGCCTCATTTTATAAGGGCACCAGCCCTGTTGGATCAGGACCCCAGGCTTATGACTTAACCAGAATCCCTTCCAGGCAGACCCTGCCTCTAAATGCGGCACATCGTGCCTTCCAACATCAACATGTAAACTGGGAGGGAGGACATCCAGTCCGTAACACCTGCCTAGAGCACACAGCTCACCGGTGGGATTTGAACACAGGCAGAGCTGCTCTGGAACCCAGGCTTCCATCTACCAGCCCAATCGCCTCAGTTTGCTTGTGTGTGAACGTTGTTGCCACCCAAGAGAGATCGCTCCTCTGGGCAGAGGGTGTTCAGTGACCCCTTCCAAATCCACTGGGTCTTGTTCCCTCCTGGAGGCTGGACATGAGGGTTGAGGCCTGAAGGGACCCCAGGTGATCGGGGTCATCCCGCAGAGGGTATGGCATAGAGGAAAACCCGGCCTGAAATCTCACGCTTGAGTTTGGGGGTTCTGCTTCCAATTTACTCCGAGAGGGGCCCCAGGTTCCAGTCCAGACTTCACCAACAATGGACTGCTTGCCCGTGGGCAAACCGCTTGACACCTTCCTGTCCCTAGGTTCCTGCCTCCTTCGGGTGGCTGGGGTTCATCCACGGGCAATGAGGTGGGCCTAGCACCAAGCGTGGAGCCGCTGGCGGGAGCCAGGCGAGCTTGCAGACGCAGACGCCCAGCCCCTACCCGGGCCGCACAGGTGGGGAAAGGGGCTTGCGTGCGCGGCGCGACCCGCGAGTTGGGTGGCGGCGGCCGCTGCAGGAGGCGGCGCTGCAGTCGGAGTGGGTCAGCGGCGGGGCCTGGAGGGCGCGCGCATTTCGCAGACCCGCTCCACCACCCGCAAGCCACGGGGCCCAGCCTCCTAGGCGCTATCACCCGCACCAGGCGCCCGCCCCCCCCACCCCCCAGGCCTGCGTGGGGGCCGAGCCCTCGGGAGGGGCTGGAATTCCTCCCAGCAGCGCCCCCCCCCGCAACCGGCCCCTCCTGGGCGCTTGCTTCCTCCCGCTCCCCGCGCGTCCCCCTCCCGGCCGCCAGCCAACTGCGTGCCCCCGGGGCCGGCAAGAAGCCACATGCCCCCGCAAGGAATGCCGGGCCTGGCGGGCGGGGGGCGGGCGTTGGGCTGGGCCGGGCCGGGGAGGCAGGGAGCGCCCCACCGGGAAGGTTGGTGAGAGTGAAGGAGCCAGCCCGCGCCCTCCTGCGCCCTCCTCCGCCCCCCGCGCCGCCCCTGGGTCCAGTCCGTGCGCGGCCCCGCCGGATCGCGACCCATCACACTTTCCCCGGTGACACGCGGACGGGACGACCCGGGGGCTCTGGGGCAGCAGCGGGGCTGGTCGGCCCAGCTGGGGCTGCCCCCGCCCCCCTCCGCGCGCCCCCAGCCCTCGCCGGCTCCGAGGAGGGGGCAGGCCGTCCTGTTTCCCCACACCCTTCTCTGCCGCCGCTGGCTTTGGGGCCCCGGTGGGGAGCAGGGGGCTGATTAGCCGAGGAGCAGGGGTGTGGCCAGCGGGGCCCTGAGTAGTGAGTCACACACGGTGCTCGCCCAGTCCCGGGGCCAGCGCGGTCCCAGCCCGAGCGGCGCGCTGCGCTGACCCGAAGAGTCAGTCTGGCTTGGCATGAGGATCCTGGGGTGCTGAGGGAGGGGCTGAAGCCGGCGCTGTGGTGGAAGAGGGCGGTAAGCAGCAACTGGGGAGACTCCCCTAGAGATAGCAGGGTGGAGCTTGGAGTCAGGGCCAGCCCACATGGGGACCCCCACGCCCCACCTGTACCTGCTCAGAGCTGGTGAAGCGGGCCTGGCTGCATTCCCTGCCAGCCAGAGGGCTAGGGGCTTGTCTGAAGGCACTGAGGGCCCATTTCATCAGCCTACTCCCCGTGGCCCCCGCTGGACTTGATTTGATCCCTCCTCAGCTCCCCACTGCGGAGTTCTGTACAGAGGCTCCTGAGGGTTCCTTATATCCCTTTCCCTTTGATTTTGGGGTCCAGCCCTGTTTCCTGGCCTGAGCTGCCTCTGGCCCCTGACCCCATGGGGCTGGTGGCTCCAGTCGTCCCCAGGACCAGCCCGGGATAGAAATGGCATTTCCTCTTGGCCAGGCTACAGCTGTTTTTGTTGTCTGTGTTCTCAAGAGCTTCCTCTGGGGATGGCAGGGAGGGTAACCAGATTCCATGGGACCCCCGATTGCCCTCTCCACCACTCACCCCTCTTCCCCTGTCTCTTTGATCCTTTTCCTGCGCTGCTCCCGCCTTCCCATCCCCAGAACAGAATGACTGAGAACATGAAGGAGTGTTTGGCGCAGACCAAGGCAGCTGTGGGGGACATGGTGTCCGTGGTGAAGACAGAAGTCTGCTCACCTCTCCGTGACCAGGAGTATGGCCAGCCCTGGTGAGGCCCCTGTGTGGGGACAGGAGAGGGAGAAGGGGGGGATCACTGGCTGGGTTGATCGGGTTGGTGGGAGACCCTACAGAGAGTCCCCATTCCTTACCCATGTTCCTTATGCTGCTCCACGCAGCTCTTGGGACCAGAGGTGAGCACAGGGTTGAGAGAAAACCAGCAGCGGCCAAGAAGGCCTGGGCCCAGGTTTCAGGTCACCTCCCTCTCCACCTTTTTACTGACTCCTGCACAGGCATGCTGACTGGGGCTCCTCCAACTGCCCAGTACCTGTGGCCTCCTGGCCAGGTCCTCCACTTCTCTAGCCTCCACCCTCTCCCTCTCCGATGGCTTCTTTGCTTTCTTTAATGGCCCCTGTCCTGGACAGTTCTAGGAGACCAGACCCCTCGGCCATGGAAGTGGAGCCCAAGAGACTGAAGGGGAAGCGTGACCTCATCATGCCCAAAAGTTTCCAGCAGGTGGACTTCTGGTGTAAGTGAAACTTGGGGCTATTTTGTGGGCTACTCCTCCCTTCACCCCTAACCCATGACCCCATCTCGCTTAGGGAATTTGCAGGTGATACTAATGATAGGCCCTCATCTCTATGTACCAGACACAGGTTCATGCTTCAGTTAATTCACCCCATTAGCCATGGAGATGGTTGTCTTTGGTCCCATTTTCCAGGTCAGGAGACTGAGGCATTTTCCATGTCCCACAGCCCACAGATGCACAGTGGTATTCAAACCCAGACCTATCTGATTCCAGAGCATGCTCTTTCTTCCACTTTTTCAAACTTGAAACAAAGGCAGTTACTGGCTTCCTTGTTGGCAGGCATGTCCTTGAGCCCCCAGGGAAGATACTGGGTTATTGCTACTGAAGACTCAGGGGCCCGTAGCTGGCTGGGCTGGAGCCAGGGCTGGGCTCGGGAGTGCCAGGCAGTGCTTTCCATTGCCCTTCCTGGTCCCAGAGTGGGCTTCCCATGAACCCTTCAGCCTCCTGCATGGGGGTCCTACCTCCCCCAACAACCAAATTTCTCCTTTTTCTCTCCCTTCAGTCTGCGAGTCCTGTCAGGAGTACTTTGTGGATGAATGTCCGAAACATGGCCCCCCTGTGTTTGTGTCCGACACGCCGGTGCCTGTGGGCCTCCCTGACCGGGCCGCCCTCACCATCCCACAGAGCATGGAGGTGGTCAAGGACGCCAATGGGGAGAATGACGTGCGATGCATAAATGAGGTTATACCCAAAGGCCACATCTTCGGCCCTTATGAGGGACAGATCTCCACCCAAGACAAATCAGCTGGCTTCTTCTCTTGGCTGGTGAGTGTCCCCTGGGCAGTGACATGTGAGAGGGTGCCAACGGAACATGAAAGGGAACCAGCAGGGGGAGCCGTCTGCAGGCCTGGCCTGGCTCAAGAGCTTTCTGCCATCATTCCCGGAGTGGTGGATGATGGATTTCGCTGTCCCCTTGTGCTAGCTATATGGTTTCAACCCTTGGTGGCTGAGGTCCACGCTGAGGAGCTCATCTGGCAGTGGTCAGCAGATTTCCTGGTGAATCCTCCTTGTGGGTGTCTGGTGGGCCATTCGGTGGCATTTACGAAGGGTTTGTACACACCCTCCTCTGGAGCTGGTGACTTGGAGCTGGGGACTGTGGGGATGCAAAGCATGACATTCAGCTAAAAAAAACAGTAACATTAGGTGCTGGGCTGGTTGCTGGAGGTAAAGCCTTCAATAAGACAGAAAGGGTCCCTGCCTCTAGGGAGTAGGGAGAGCAGGCACTGAACAAGTAGTTGCATATGCAATTGTTGCTACTGAAGGGGGCAGCGGGAGGTGGCAGTGTTCACGGTGTTCGGGATTTGGGCCCTGGAGCTCAAGTTCATTATGTCATCCAGCTTTGCTATTTACTATCTGCTCGACCTTGGACGAGTCATTTAACCTCTTTGTGCCTGTTCTGTAACAGGATAATCATAGTTGATGGTGAAGATTAAATGAGTCAAAACTGTAAAGTTCTTAAGAGTTATGCTTGCTCTTAGTAAGTACTCAGAGGATATCAGCTATTATTATTACTGTTCGCCTAGAGGAGGGTTTGGGCAAGACTTTCTTTAGCCTGAGATTGGAAGAGTGAATAGCAGTAATAGAAGGGGATGGAAAAATGCTCCCTGGAGACAGAACAGCTGAGAGAGTAATTCCATAAAGTCCTGTGCGGCAACAGCAATGAGCATGACAAGGAAAGGGAGCCCAGGCCAGAGTAGCTCAGTGTGTAGAGTATGGGCCTATGCACTGGAGGGTCACAGGTTTAATTCCCAGTCAAGGACACATTCCTTGGTTGCAAGTCCAGTCCCCACCCCCAGGCCTGTCGGGTATGTGTTGTATGGGAGGCAACCAATTGATGTGTTTCTCTCGCAGCGATGTTTCTCTCTCTCTCTCCCCTTTCCATTCTCACTGACAATCAATGAAAAAAATATTCTCACTCCTTGGATGAGGATTAAAAAATAAAATAAGAAAGAGAGGGAGGCAGGGGCCAGATCCTGCTGCATCTCATAAGCCAGGGTCGGTGCATCATCCCTCCTGTGGGCCAGGGAAAGCCACTGAAGCATGTCAAGCAGAGGCATGACTCTAAGAATTGGGATTCTAAGTGGAAAGCTCGGATGGGGGTAAGGAAAGATGGTGGTTTAGATGCAGGTACTAGAGGTGGACATATTTGAGAGAGTTTTAGGAGGGAGAATCGCCAAGATTTAGTGATAGATGTGGAGGTGAGGAGGAAGGGATTTCAAAGATACAAAGAGGAAGAATTATCCAAGACAACTCTTAGGAGTCAAGCTTGAACAGAGATGGGGGATGTGGACAGTAGAGAAAGGCAGGTTAGGGGGTAGGAAGATGGTTCATTATGCATTAAATAAACACTTGCTAATGATCTCCTTCGTGCCAGGTGATGGGTACAGTGGTGGGCCTAATCAGACATCGGTCCTGCCCTCATAGAGTTTACTGTAGCAAAGAGGGAATGGGTGAAAGAATAAGATAAATAAATAGAAAATTACAACTCTGAAAGGTAATGGAAAGAGTGGCTAAGAGAAAAGTGAACAACCAATAAGATGTATGTGGGCAGAGGTCAGGAAAGGCTTCCTAATAGTTGAGCTGGGATAGAAGGAAGAACATACCCACCAGGTGAAGATTGATGCGGGGCATCCAGAAACAGCATATGCAAAGCCCAGAGGCAAGAGAGAGCACAGCATTTCTGAGCAACAGGAAGAAGACCAGTGTGCCTGGAATGCAGCCAACACAGGGGCCTGGAGGAGGTAATGAAGGCTTGGCCATTGTAGAGCCCAGTGGTCCAAATTGGGACTTTTGTTCTTTAGTTTAAGGACAATCAAGAAAGTTTTATTTTTTTTTGTTTTGAAAGGGTGACTTTGGCCACAGCATGGAGAACTGATGGGGGTGGTGAGGGCATTGGTCAAGAATGGACGCCCACACCCTGTTTAGAGTGTGGTGGTTATTCTCAAAGTCGACAATATCAGAGGCTTGGGCTGGGTGGGAGCAGAGACATGGAGACACGTGAAGTGGTTTGTGCACTGTTTTAAAGATGGAAGAGACTTGACTGGGAAATAAACTAATTGCCCTAAGTAAAGAAGAGGGAAGTGTCTAGAACAACCCCTGCAGTGTCCTCTCCCAACAAGTCAGAGATGGAGCCTTTCTCTGAGTAATGGGAATTGCCAAAGAGGGACTGGAATGAGGGAAAGATCTTGGTTTTGGACTTGTTGAGTTGGATTGACATCATGATGTCCTAGTGATGATGTCAGGTAGGCATTTTGATATGGGGGATTAGAGCTTAGAAAGGAGGTATAGAAGTGTTACTTCTGAAGTCACCTGGGCAGAAATGGTCAGAGAAGTCAAGGCGAGGAGGGCACCTCTAGGGAGAACAGGCTGAGTGAGAGATGGAGAGGGCTTATGACTTAGTTTTGAGGAATGTCAACAGTTAGTGATGCAGAAGGGTTGCTGGATGGTGGAAGGGAGAAAGAGCAGCCTGCAGGTAGGAGCCCCACAGGGCTGATCATGTCAAATTCTTCTGAGAAGCCAAGCAAGCGAATGACTTCATAGTGTCCATTGGATTTCGTGCCAGTGAAGTCACTGGTGACTTTAGCAAGAGCTGTTACTATAAGACAATGGTCCTCAATCTGGAGTAATTTGTTCCCCTCTACCCTCCACCCATGGGACATTTGGCAAAGTCTGGAGACATTTTTGGCCATTACAATTAAGGATGGGGATATGCCATGGGCATCTGGAAAGTAGAGGCCAGGATGCTGCTCAGTGTTTCATAGTGCACAGGCTTGCCTCCTGCAACAAAAAATGATCTGGCCTCCAATGCCAATAGTACTGCACGGGAGAACCCCTGCAGAAGAGTGATGAGATGGAAACTTATTAGGATGGAGGTGAGCAGTAGAGTCACTTCTCAGACAATTGATCCTATATCACAAAGAGGTAATATGTAAATTGACCATCACTCCAACACACAAGATGGCCACCCCCATGTGGACACAAGATGGCCGGCAGGGGAGGAGAGTTGTGGGCGATGAGAGGCCAGGCCTGCAAGGGAGGGCAGTTGGGGCAATCAGGCTGGCAGGGGAGGGCAGTTAGAGATGACTGGGCCAGCAGGGGAGGGCAGTTAGGGGCAATTGGGCTGGCAGGGGAGCAGTTAGGCATAATCAGGCTGGCAAGGGGAGTGGTTAGGGAGTGATGAGGCTGGCAGGTAGAAGTGGTAAGGTGCAGTCAGGCAGGAAGGCAGGTGAGCAGTTGGGAGCCAGCAGTCCTGGATTGTGAGAGGGATGTCTGACTGTCCATTTAGGCCTGGTCGGATTTAGCCTAAACGGGCAGTCAGACATCCCTCTAGGGGTCCCAGAATGGAGAGAGTGCAGGCTGGGCCGAGGGACACCCCTACCCCCCAACCCCTGCCCCTTGTGCATGAATTTCATGCACCAGGCCTCTAATTTAGAGATAAGAAATGAGAGAGACAGGACATAGGCAAGGTGGTGGCTGGAGGGAGACATGTGGTAAAAGGAGTTTCTTAATGACAGACTTGAACATTTTTAAGGAATCCAGTAAAGGAGTCTTAAAGTAGAGATAAGGCATGATGGATAAGCTTTTTTATTGCCTGAGATGTTCAGATGGAGACACTGGATATGGGAAGGAGGTGAGTCAGCATTGTTTTTTCTGTCATGGGAGGAATATCCTAGATGTTTGGAGAAGATGGATGGGGATAAAGATAGTTGGCCAAATAATGCCCCCCTCCCCAAGGATGCCCATGTTCTGATCCCCAGAACCTGTGACTGTGTTATCTTAGGGAGCAGAAAGAACTTTGCAGATGCGATTCTATTAAGGATCTTGAGATGGAGAAATGGTCTTGAATTATTCGGCCCAATGTAATGACATGCATGTTTATAAGGGGAGGCAGGAGAGTCAGGGTCAGACACCAAAGATGGAAAGATGTTCTCCTGCTAACCTTGGAGATACAGGAAGGAACCAGGAAGGCAGGCAGCCTGTAGAAGCCAGGAAGGTCAAGGGAACACATTCTTTCTCGGAGCCTCCAGAAAGCATGCAGTCCTCATATCTTGATTTTAGGACTTAGGATCTACAGAACTAAGAGTTAAGGAATGTGTGCTTGTTTTAAGCCATCGTGTTTGTGGAGGTTTGTCATAGCAATGATAGGAATCTAAGCCAGCGGGCTTATGTGTTTGGGGCCATCAGCGAAGACGTGCGGAGAGGTAGAGAGTGGTGGTCTGACATTGAGGGGAATGGAGAAGGTGAGTTCAGGTTGGGAGGAGTACAGTGTGAGGCGCCCAGCAGATGCCCAGGTGGAGCTGCCCAGAGACTCACTGGTGTATGTGGGCCTGCAGCCAGGGGATATAAGGGGAACTAAGCAAATAAATGTATGCATTTATGCAACTGGAGCCTTAGGACAAGGTGGCCGTGAGGTCACTGCTGTGGAGGGTGAGAAGCTTGAGGCCTGAGAGTGCATGTGGCTCAGGCATCACACAGGTCCCGGTGTCCCGGGCAGGGGCCGTTTCCCAGCAAAAGCCACATTGCTATGGACTGAGAGGTAAATGAGTGGGAGGTGAGTTGAGGGGCCCAGCGAGGATGGCTAGCTTATTTTATACTCTGGCTGCTCACTGAGCAATTATTATATGCCAGGTGCATACTACATTTCTCACAACAGTCCCACAGTAGGAGATTGCTGCCCTCTTGTTCAGATGAGGGCACCCAGGACCGAAGAGGTTAAGTGGCCCCAACTCTCATAGCTGGTACATAGTGGATGTGGACTCCTTCAAAGATAGTTCCTGTCCATGACGCCATATGGGGCCATAAGGAATTCCTTCATGGAAAGACATGTCAGGAGGTGGATCAGCGAGTGTGTCCAACCTCACAGACACAGAGCCGCCCCCAAGCACTGGGCTCTGAGTGAGGAGCTCTGGGGCTAACAGAATTGCATGCGGTTCGTTCCATGTTCTTCCAGAACCCATGGTCCAACTATGGCCAAGATGGGTGAGGAAGGGGGCAGCTTATTCCCAACCAAGTAATATGCAGGCAGAGTATAGCTAGTGATTGTAGTGCTATAGGGCAGGGAGGGGGGATTGGTTTTGGCAGGGCAGGTTGAAGATGGGTCTTGAAGGATGGGTAGAAGTTCAACAGAGGAGGCTGTGGGCTTCTTGGCCTGCAGGAAAATCTTGGGGGAGGAGAAAATCTAGGGCCATGCCCAGGGGAGGGCTGCTAGGATCCCCTCCTCCCCCACCATGGAGTCTGCATCTGGGGACAGTGCAGCCAGGCAAGCTGGGGTCTGTAAAGCAGGCAGCTTCTCAGGTATACAGCCAGGCGTGGGTCTGGGGTCTGGAGGAAAGGGAGATTAGGAAGCTCTGGGATTGTAGACCAGCTCCACTGGTCAGGGGTAAGCATGGCCATGGTGCTGGGGTGGGGCCAGAGGCCAGCAGGCTGCACCCCTGCAGGTTCCTTCCTAGGACCATGAGCTGTAGCATGTGGATGAGAGAGGGGAGGGAGTGGCTAGAAGTTGCATGTGAAGGCTTTGACCTTTGCAATCCAGAGAAGTGAGAGGCCTGAAAGGCCCAGAGAGAACAAACATGCAAAATGGCTCAAGAAAGAAGGGCCCGTGTTTGTGTGTGTGTGTGTGTGTGTGTGTGTGTGTGTGTGTGTGTATGTGTGTGTATGTGTGTGTATATGTGTGTGTGTATGTGTGTGTGTGTGTGTGTGTGTGTGTGTGAGTGTGTGTGTGTGTGTGTGTGTGAGTGTGTGTGTGTGTATGTGTGTGTCTCAGATGGGTTGGATCAGGATTTGGAAGCCCCACATTCTAAATAAACTGCATTCATTTGTCAAATATTATTCCAAAGCCATACTTGATGTCCTTTCCTGACCTTCTGCTGTCTTCAAAAACTCTGGCTCCCATCCAACACCACATATTTCCTCCCACAACTCCTCAGCATGTACACTGTACTCCAGAGAAATGGTGGCACTAATGGTAACATAACAATTAATGTTTATTGAGTACTTATTCCATGTCTGGGGCTGCTCGGCCTCCAATGGCAAGATCCCATTCGATCCTAGTGATGCCTCTGTGAAGTAGATATTATTCTACCCATTATACAGTTGAGAAAACTGAGGCCTAGTGAGGGTGAGTCATTCTTCACAAAGCTAAACAGTTCCTGAACTGGGAGAATGTGACAGGAGAACCCACTCTTCCATTCTGCCTCCTGTTCTTCTTCATTTCCTTTTCTCACCTCCTTTCCCTGCCTCCTGGCCTTGGTTGACTATTCTGTTCATCTTTCCCGTGCCCTCTCCATCTCCCCTCAGCCAGTGGGAATGCTGGTTCTAGGTAGTGCAGTGTGGTGTAGAGACATGGCCTGGATTTAGATGGACCGAATGGCCAGTTCCACTCTGCACCTCTCCTTCGTGGCCTGGCCTTCTCGGGAGGAGTTTTGTACTCCCTTCAGGCTGTTTAGAAAAGAAAGGCCCCTCCTTTTGCTTCCTCAGCTCAGTGGGCATTATAAACTGCATCAGTCATTGCCACGGTCTCCAGGCTGACCTCAGACACAGCAGGCCGCCAAAGACGATGCTCAGGCACGAGGTGCTTGAGGAGGGCCGTGCAGCCATGGGGTCCGGGGAAGGAGCAGAAGAAAGAGGAGGCCAGCACAGGGTTTCTATTTCCGTGTTTTACTTGAACCCAGTCTTGTTCCAGAAGGGATGTAGGGCAGCCTAGGAGGATACATAAAATATAACATGATAGCATATTAAAACTGGGAGATAGATTAAGAAAGAAAAACAAGGGTGGAGGCCCTAAGTGGAGCCAGGAATGAGGCCAATAATGTATATCGTAATGACCTGTATATGCACTTTTAGTATGTGGGGTCCACATCTGGCAGCCCCCGGGAAGGGCCAGCCTGGGCAGCTGCCGGCATGTTCTGTCCCTAATGTGAGAAGTGCCAGGTAGCTCCTGAGCAGGTCAGCCCTTCTGGGTACTGATACCTGACATGAAACTTCCCAGAGGTCCTCCTAAGGAGGATATGGGTGGTGGGCCTGCTCACCTGTCAGTCAGCCTGTCTGCCCGCCAGACTCCTACTGTCTGAAATGGCATTGCAGTGTTTTCCATTCCAGCTTCTATGGAAAGTGGGGATTTGTTTTAAAACTTGAAATTGGACATGCAAAGGTTCATGGTAGGGCTCTGAAAACCTCTAAGTAACGAGGATCGATGGAAGTGTAAGCAGACATTTGTGATGCCGTGAGATGTCTGTGCCAAACTGCAGTTTTACCAAGTCCGGGGGAGCCCAGAGGAGGGAGGAATAATGGGTTTGTCTGGGAAGAAAAGAAGGGACAAACGAGGCAGTTGGGGCATGTCTGGGTGCACCGGCGTGAACAAGCTTTTCATGCTTGTTGGTTAATTGCTGTGAACTCTTTATTGTGGAAATTGCCAACCCTGTAGGTGAGTTATGGTATAATGGATACCCACGCACCCTGTGAGAGCGGCACTTGGGAAGAGTCTAGGCCGCTCGTTTGCAGAATGCGCCACAGCTTGGATGGTTTTCTCGTGATCCATCCAGACTATAGTGTTTCGGTACAGACGTTGTGTCTTTCTCATTGTGGACGGCAGAAGGCATAGGTGTCATTTTGTTTGTCTTTTACCAGATGGTTTCATCGACGATTAATGATTCTTGCTTGTATCAATTATTTTTCATAGTTTAAAATAATGTTTATTCCTCCTACATTTATTACTTGACATTCTTTTTTTAATAAGTTTTTTTTTTAATGCTCCGCTTGGCCAGTGTGGCTCAGTTGGTTTGCAGCGTCATCCTGTACCCTGAAAGGCTGAGTGTTTGATTCCTGGTCAAGGCACATGCCTAGCTTGTGGGTTTGATCCACTGTTCGGCCACGTATGGGAGGGAGGCAACCAATTGATGTTTCTCTCTCATATTGATGTTTCTTTCTCTCCCTCCCCTCTCCCTAAAAATCAGTGACTAAAATTTTTTAAGTGCTCAAATTCACCCCCACCCCATCCCCCATTTATAATTTATTTTTAGTATGGACTTATGAATTTTTCTTTTCTTCCATATGTTCTAATCTGTTACTGTCATTATGTTTTTTTATGTTTAAATTGCTCTACAACTGACCAGTGTGTGCTTGTTTCCACTGGCTTCTTATTATTATTTGAGCACTTCCTTACTTTCTGATGCAAAAAGGTGTTCCAGCCATCTCTCTTAGGAGCTCTGGTTCATGTTAGTGGGTAATGGTATTTACAAACCAGGATCCCCAAGTGGTAGGTGTGCACATTGTTATTGGGGTTTCCTTGCCTCTAGGCCTGACCTAGATTTTGGGGGATGAGTTGAAATGAGTGGCCTACGGAGTCAGGAATTGAGGGAACACGAATCACAAGCTGTGGGCACAGCATGTACAAAGGCCCAGGGGCACAGGTATAACATTGAGGCTGGGTACAGTAACAGGGAATAGCAGAAGTAGAGTGTGCTTAGAAGGAAACATGGAAGAAGATGCTAGAAAAAAATCACTTTTCTCCTGTTCTAAGATGTTATGGACCTTAAGGTACTCTTGATTCAATATCAGCTCTTTCCAGGGGTAAAAATATGTACCTGGATCCTAAGATTCCTCTTAACACCAGAAATATTTTATAAATGCTAGTAGTTTGATTTTTGGATCATAAATAAATCCAAAGATTCCCCCCAAAATATAAAAAGCTATTGAACCAGTCTATCATTCTCAAAGTCCTTCTGTTGGAACCAAAGTAGACCATGAAAAACTATGCTGAACGGCCCAATATTTCCCTGTGAACCAGTTTCACACTTGACCTTCTTCATTCCTTGTCTCCTGAGCACCTCTACAGCAGTAGAGGACACATAAAACATAACATGATAGCATATTAAATATAAAAATATAACATGACAGCTGTCCCTCACATGTGTTCAGGTGACTTTTAACATTCATGGGGTCCCAACATTACATTAATTTTATTCTAATGTTACTTGAAAAGGTGGACACCTAAAACTAGATAGAATCAACACATCATATAGCTTTTAAACAACTATAAAACCAAGACAGATTTACAAACATGAAATGAACAAGAACTACACAAACCAACAGAATTAAGATTAAGAAAGTCAGCTTACTGTGTTGGATGACGTTTTATGAGGGCTTGGTTGACTATGATAGTGACGACAGAGACAGATTCTTCGGCCTTTGGTATCCTGTGTGCTTATGGGTATCTTTATTTTCTTTGTCTTTTTGAAACACCGGGAAATCAGCTGTTAGTGCAATTGCCATGATGTTCCTTGGTCTTTTTATTTTATTTTATTTTATTTGCCCAAATGCATCATGTACATATTAAGTTTGCATCGGTTCTTTCTTCACAGGCTAATCAGTAATAACTGGTGTTGTGCAGTCAGCTGCTGCTACTGTGTAACAAGCCACTCCAAATTCGGTGGCCTAGAACAGGGGTCAGTCCACTTTTTGTGTCAAAGGCCGGAGAGCCAATGTTTTAGGCTTTGTGGACCATGCAGTGTATTGTCACAACTACGCAGCTCTGCCATGGTGGTGTGAGAGCAGCCATAGGTGGGGCAGGTTCTAGTGAAACTTTATTGACAGGTACTGAAATTGCAATTCCCAGGATGAAATCGTCTTCTTTTGATTTATTTTTAACCGTTTGGAAATGTACAAACTATTCTTAGCTGGCGGGCTGTACAAAAGCAGATGGCAGGCTGGATTTAGCCTCCAGGCCATAGTTTGCTGACCCCAGTGTAGAACAACACCCATTATTCTTGCCCATGTATGTGCCTTTGACTGGCTTGGTGGACTTAGCTGGGTGTGGCTGGGCTGCTCTGCCTCCAGCTTCAGTCCAGGGAGTGTGGCTCCTCCTGGTGGAGCTAGGTGTGCTCCACGTGTACTTGTTTTGGACTCCGACCGAAGGGGCAGGGCCTCCCTGGGAAAACGCTTCTGGCAAAGGCAGAGGCCTTGGAGGGCAAGCCCATCCTCACAAGCACATTTCAAGCCTTTGCTTGCATCATGTGTGTTAACCTCCCATTTGCTAAACAAATATTCTGGCTGAATCCAAGGTCAAGGAGCACACTACTGCGGAGTCATCCATCCAGCCAAGGGGCCAAGGGCGATGGGGAGGGATAAGAACTGGGGCCAAGAATTCAGTCTACCACAAGTGCCAACTCGGTCACAGCACAATACTTTTGTGTGGATGGAAGTCTCGTGGTTAGTTCCTTATGTTGATATTTTTAAATGAAAACATTGAATGAAAAAGTTTTAGAACTTTCAGATCTTCAAACTATATCCAAAGACCCTAGGTTGAGAAACAATAATTTCTAATAAACTTCATAGCTTTAATCATAGGGAATTTGGGATTTTC
Organism: Antrozous pallidus; assembly: GCA_027563665.1. NCBI lineage: Eukaryota > Metazoa > Chordata > Mammalia > Chiroptera > Vespertilionidae > Antrozous > Antrozous pallidus. The sequence goes on from CM050520.1 coordinate 15,825,166, forward strand.
TCATGTTTGAAAGTTCTTCCAGTAGCGGTCTTGCCTGATCTGTACCCCTCAAGCCTATTTCAGTACTCCTAAGCCTCGGGGGGTCCTCAGCAAGGGCTAGGTTGGTTGTCGCGTGATGATAACACAATAGCAACAACAATAGCTGCCATTTATTGGGCACTAAAAAATTTGTGTATCTTAACTCTGTATCCTCACAAGCATACTCTAAGTGAGGTACTGTTATGTCCCTGGTACAGATTAGTAAACTGAGGCTGAAAGAGCCAGGTGACTTGTCCAGGGCTACCCAGCTAATTGTGGGGGCAGGACTTCAAACCAAAGCTCAAGCTCCTAATATGAATGAATATGAATATTCAATGAACTCGGTCCTCCCACTCGTGTGGGAACCTCCTTTTTCTCTAGGGAATACTTTTCAGGCCCAAGAGAAAAGATTGTGTCTTCTTCTTCTTCTTTTTTTTAAATCTGATTGCTGCTGATGAATATGTGGCAGATTTTACTTTTTTAGCAACTCACCTATTTAAAGTGTGTAATTCAATGGTCTTTAATATATTTAGATATATGCAACCATCACCTTGAGAAGAAATGCTATCTTTTAGCTGTCACCCCATCTCTGCTCCCCCCTCCCTCCCAGCCCTAGGCAACTACTAATGTACTTTCTATCTCTATAGATGTCTTTGTGCTGTACAGCTCATATGAATGAGATCATGCAGTATATAGTCTTTTGTGACTGCCTTCTGTCACTTAGCTTAATGTTTTCAAGGTTGTTTCATGTATCATTTTTTATGGCCAAATAATATTCCATCGCATGGATACCACATTTTGTTTATCCATTCATCAGTTGATGGACAGTTGGGTTGTTTTCACTTTTTAGCTATAATGAATAATGCTGCTATAAACACTTGTGTACAGGTTTATTTGTGGACATTTTTTTTCCTCTTGGGTATATACCAAGGAGTGGAATTGCTGAGTTTAACTCTGTATTTAATCATTTGAGGAACTGCCATACTGTTTTTCAGAGTAGCTGGACCATCTTACATTCCCACCAATAATGTATGAGGGCTCTGATTTCTCCACATCCTTGCTGACATTTGTGGTTATTTGACGTTTTAATTGTAGCCATCCTAGTCCATCCATGGACAGCAGGTTAGGGACCCAGACCTGTCCCATCTCAGAGGCTTCCCTACACCTTATGTCTTCCTGTTTCTGGGTGTAGCAGATACCGGAGTTCAAGTTCAGATTCAGGCCAGCCTCTTTATCGCTATTCTCCTCTGTTTGCTGGACTGGGAAGTAGCTGGAGAACAGAAGTGATGCTATCTGCCTCCTGGGGTTCTAGGAGGAGCATCTGAGATGTGAGTTTCGAAAGCACTTTGTCAACCATGAATGGCTTCACAAATCATTTTTGTGAGCGCTCTGCTCTAAGATGAGGTGTAGGGCTGAAAATCAAAATGTTTTATGGATTTGATGGATTCCTGGAAAGTTGCAAGCAAATCAGGTTTTTGAAAATCCAATCTCCGGCGCATTTGGTTATGTCATCATTTAGGAGAGACCAACAGTGAATCCTCGATTGCGGCAGACATCCTGTGGCAAAGCAGAATAGTCCTCCCTATTAAATACATGTTCACATAGCAAATCTGCTCAAACCAGAGGAAAAGATGGGAGTTCATTGAGGATTCCAAGACATTTCTGGTTGATTCTGACAAGGTCATTCGTGGGAGCTTGTGGGTAGCATCCCTCACTCCGCAGAGTGCTTAAGAGCATGGGCTATACTGGCATAGACCTGAGTTTGAACTCCAGTTTCCCCCTACATTTCCTTTGTCAGGCAAGTTACCTAGCAACCCTGGACCTCAGTTTTCTAATCTATAAAATGGGCGTGATAGTAATAGCTACTTCATAGAGTTGTGAGAATTCATGAGACAGAGTATTTGGCACCATTACATTGCTCCATGAATGGCAGCTGTTGATGTCTTATTACTGATGCCTTTATTAATGATACCATGGTCAGGATGAATATCATGGTCCACATGGACTTTGCCTGACCCAGGGAGCTAAAACTCGTGCTTTCATATCATTTTCTGAGGATCAGTCCACACACAATCTTGGTGCTAGCCAGACTTTTAGAGGTCGTTTAAGACATATTTGCACTCAGTGGAGAAATCTTTACCTCAGTCTCAGACAGAGGGTCATCCAGCTACTGCTTAAATTCCCCTCGTAACAGGAGCTCACCACCTCACCGTGTCAGCAATTTCTAAGTGCATGGTGGTCCTGGTGCTGCCTCCCCAGTGGGGCAGTCCTTCCTACTCTGATGATGGCTCTGCTTTCTCTGGCCTCCTCTTCTCCAGGTTAAGGGATCCCATTACCATGCTGACCATCCTTCTCCGATCAGGTCCAGGTTGTGAAAGTCCTTCTCACATCTCAGTTCTCAAAGCATGGCCTGGTCTCAGAATTACCAGGCTCAGAGGGTCCAAGAAGTTGAACTCTAAGGATAATAAAAGGGAGGACTCTGGGAAACCAGGCTTCTGGGGGCTTGGTCCCAAGCATCTGGCCCTGGGTGGCCAGGATCATCTCAATCCAGGACTGGAGGACCATATCCCCATCTCTGCGTAGGGCAGCCTGGGCGCATCCCTGACAAATGGCCTGGTCTACATGCCCTGTATGATCCTGCCAGTGGCTGTTCCCTTTGCCTAGAATATCCTGGCCCTCCTCTTCTTCAAGATCTCGGCTTAGCCCTAGCTGTGTTGGCTCAGTGGATAGAGTGATGGCCTGTGGTCTGACGGGTCTGGGGTTCAATTCCAGTCACAGGCACATGCCCAAGTTTCAGGCTCAATCCCCAGTAGGGGGTGTGCAGGAAACAGCCGATCAATGATTGTCTCTCATCATTGATGTTTCTATCTCTCTCTCTGTCCCTTCCTCTATTAAATCAATAAAAATATATTAAAATTATTTTAGGGGGGAGAAAAAGGACCTCAGCTTAGATTCCACATACCCAAGAAGGTCCTCAACTGACTTCCAGGTAGCTTAGAATTCCCATATTCCACAGAATTCCCCACCACAGTACTGGCCAGATTATATCACAGTGAGTTTTGTGAGAGCAAAGACCTTCTCTGCCAGGATTACCATTTCATCCTAAGAGCCTGTGGCTGCTTCCTCAGTGATATTTGTTGAATGAATGGATGCTTAATTTGAGAAAAATCCTGCTTGGTGGGAAAGATAAGCCAGGAAACATCCCTCAGTTAATCTCCGGATCTGAACCCAGCAATAGAGGTCGTAGGCAACTCCCAGGTGTCCTGCACAACTCCCACTGAGGCCTCTCTGCCAGTTGACACTGCAAAAAAGGCTGATTGCAACATCCCAATATTGATCTACAGACATCCCATCACCCAGAATTAATCATGACTAACATTGTTCCCTTCACTAATAATCACAATATTGATCACAGTGCTAATAATAATCATTTGTTGAGTGCCTTCTACATTAGTCAATACAGCAGTGCTGTGAGGTTGGTTTTTACTCTGTTTTATAGATGAGGAAACTGAGGCATGCCCAGTGAAGTCAGCTGCCCGAGGCCGCTCACCTGTAAGTGGGGAGGCTTAGGTTCTAGCCAGTTCCTCTGGCTCCATGGCTTGTATCATCTAGGAAGTATTCCTGCTCTGGGCTTCCAGGTCTACAGATGCTTCTTGTTTGCCCCCAGGAGAGAGAGGAGTAATCAGAAAATGATGATGTAGGGTGATTAGGATTAGGATAAAGATGGTGTTCTATGAGATTCTAGGAGGGGGTTCCTTGAGGACTGGGGCATCCTCTGGAGAGACTGCTGGGGAAGGGAACTGAGCTGCCTGTTTTTCTCTTATTGTCTGAGAGTTTTAAACCACAAGGTAGTATCCTATATAATAAAAGGTGAATATGCAAATGGACCCTAATGTGCAAAATGACCCTAATGGAGGAATGACCTGGAATGACCGGTCATTATGATGCACACTGACTACCAGGGCCAGATGCTCAATGCAGGAGCTACCCCCTGGTGGACAGTGCACTCCCATAGGGGGAGCTTCGCTCAGCCACAAGCCTCTCCCACCTCCTGGCAGTGCTAAGGACATCTGACTGTGGCTTAGATGGGGAATGGGCCTAAGCCGGCAGGTGAACATCCCCCAAGGGGTCCTGGACTGTGAGAGGGTGCAGGCTGGGCTGAGGGACCCCCCAAGTGCAGAAATTTTCATGCACCAGGCCTCTAGTTTTTTATAATAAAAGCCTAATATGCTAAGTGTCAGGTCGACTGGTCGGCCATTCAACCAATCAAAGCATAATATGCTAATGAGATGCTAAGGGTGCTCAACTGCTCACTATGACATGCACTGACTACCAGGAGGTACATTCCACTGGTTGACCAGTCGCTAGGACATGCACTCACCACCAGGGGGCAGACACTCCAACTGGTAGGTTAGATTGCTGCTGGGGTTTGGCTGATCAGGACTGAGAGACATGCCCTAGAGCTCTCTCACCATCCCTCCCTAGCTAGCCAACCTCCCACATCTCTTCCCAGCCCCGATCATGGACTATGAGATCCCTTAGCCTGGCCTGAACCCTCTCGCAATCTGGGACCCCTTGGGGGATGTCGGAAAGCCAGTTTCAGTCCGATCCTACAGGCCAGGCGTAGGAATCCCATTGGTGCATGAATTCATTCATCAGGTTTCTAGTAGTCTCATAAATAGACAAAGCAAAAGCCTCATCACCCTTACCTCGTTCCTTCACTCCAGGGGTAGAGTTGAGAGTTTGAAATGTATCTACTAGCCTTTCTATGCACCTATCAACAGAGGCATAATGTAGTGCTGATAAATGCTTAACAGCCTGCTGGCGGGGTGGTGGTAGGATTATATGTCCCGATTTCCTGGGTTTGCGTAAACGCCCCCACCCTGGCTGATTTCAAGCTGCCAAGATAAAGGCATTGCAGGAGTAAGGGGGAGAGAAATAAAATGGCAACTATTAATAGTATTTCTCTTACACAGGTACAGTAGGTGCCAATACCTTTCAGAACATAGACCATAGTAAAATGTAGGAAAATTATTAGGGAAGTTCTAAGCTTTGAGAGTTTACTACCTTTTAAAAAATATGACTTACTGAATTGTAAGTTCAGATAATTTAATTTTTAATAATGGCTGGGTTTAACGACTGGTTCGTGAAACTCCACAATATTTTGCAGTCGTCTCTCATAGGCAGTACAAGCCAGCGCCAGCTCAACACTCATTTCCTTTCTACTAAAATAGTAACATTCTTCAAATTTTTTTCTTTAACTTGATTTTATTTAAAAGACTCTTTACCCAACAATTCATTCACTCAACCAATATTCTACCCTGTGCTATGTGCCCTCATGAACGCAGTCACCGTGTGCTTTGCCTTCGTTAGCTTATGATCTAGTGAGGGAGACTGATAAGTAGATAAGTACCATCAACAGCAAAAATGCACCTTTTTGTGGGTTTGATCCAGTATACTGGATCTAACAAGATGTAACAGGATGATGTCATGGTTAAAACACTGAGTCCGTAGGTGTGTGAAGGTCAGGATGTGGCAGGGGGCAAACAAACCCCTTTCAGTTCAGGTCAGGAGGAGCTTCTAGATGACAGGAACCCAAAGAATGAGAAGGACCGGCCATGCAAAAGTTAGTGGGAAAAGGGGGCAGAGGATATGTTCCCTTGGAGCCATTTTTGTGAACTTTACAGACTCACAGAGTAGTTCTGTCCATCTCTTAGAACAGCCCTTGTAGAGTGAAAATGGGGAGGCTCCCTACCAGCTTCAGGGTGAAGGTTACCCTTGCAGGGAGGGAGAGAATGAGAATGAGTTAGAGGCAGTGATGGTCTTCAACTACATCTTGTTATTTTCTTAAAGCGAGAGGAGGGAGAGGTCTGAGACAGATTTGGGTGGTGGTAATTTCCCTTGGCTCAAGCTGGTGGGTACCAGGCTATCAGCTGCATTATTCTTTATAACTAGTGGCCCAGTGCACGAAATTCATGCACATGGGGAGTGGAGGGGATTGTCTCTCAGTCCAGGCTGCATCCTCTCCAATCTGAGACCCCTGTGGGATCAGGCCTAAATTGGCACTTGGAAACCTCCTCACAATCCGCTCCTAACCGCTCACTTGCCTGACTGCTTGATCACCCCTAACCTTGATCACAATCAGGCTTGCTGGCCTGATTGCCCCAACTGGTCCCCTCTGCCAGCCTGCTCAGCCCCAACTGCCCCCCACCACCATCCTGATCACCCTCAACTGCCCTCCCCTCCTGGTCTGATCACCCCTAATGGCCTCTGCCTTGGCCCTGGCACCATGGCGATCTGGGACCACCGGCGCAAATACCAAAGCACAGCGGTGGCCTGTCTTCCCCCCGGCCTCTTACGGCCCCACCCTTCGCACACATGCCGGTGACCTGGGACCCCCACACATGTGCCCTTTGCGATCTGGGACCCCCGGCATCCGCAGCAAAGCGCAGCGATGGCTGGCTTTCCCACCGGCCTCTGTGCGGCCTGGGGAACGAGCGCCGCGGGCCTGCCGGGACTGCCAGCGCAGAGTCCACTCCCCAGGCCCGTGGCGCCCCCCAGCCACGTGGAGGCATCTCAAAGGGCAGGGTCGAATGCTGTGCAGCCCCGCCCCCCACTCCTGATTGGCTGGTAGCATAGCGAAGGTATGGTCAAATTTGCATGTTTCTCTTTTATTATATAGGATTTCTGGATGCTTGAAATATTTCATGATTATTGGTGTTTTAAGAATGGGGGAAAAGAGGTTGTAAGCAGCAGACCCAGCCAGTGTGAAGGTTCACTCTCAGGTCATCGTGGCTGCAGAAAAGTGAAGGAAGAAGAGGCTTGAGAGAAGCTGAGGAGGTAGCCAGGGACCAGATCTTGAAGGCTGCGACCCTAAGTCCAAGTTTTATTGTAAGTGGAGTGGATGCCATATTGAGCTGGAGAGAGCGAGACATGTCTGATTTAGATCAATAAATGATTCCTCTGGCTGCTTCAAGAATTGGTAGAGTTAAAAATGGCATCAGGGAAGTTACTTAGGATCTCTTGCCGTTGCCTAGATAAGAGCTGGCAATGGCTTAGACCAGGGGGAAGCAAGAAGCTGTGGAGAGGAACATGTTTGAAACCTGATTTGAAGGATTTGCTGAGGGATTAGATATTGGGGGTGGGGGAGCAGGATTGAGAGAGGGAGGGATGAAGGGCAACTTTCTTTAAGAAATACACACAATTTTATTAAGATACTAGAGGCATGATGCACAGATTTGTGCACCAGAGGGGACCCTTAGCCTGACCTGTGCACTCTTGCAATCTGGGACCCCTCAGGGGATGTCATACTGCCAGTTTCTGCCCAATCCCTGTAGGCCAGGCCGAGGGACTCCATCAGTGCACGAATGTATGCACTGGGCCTCTAGTATGCATATAAGACCTTTCATTAATTTCTTCCCACCTTTCCCCTCCCCCCTTCCCTTTGAGATTCATCAGTCTGTTCCATGTTTCCAAGCCTGTGCACTGAGTGTCTGCCCCCTTGTGGTCAGTGTGCATCATAGATAGTGGTCGAACAGTCACTCAGACCTTTATATATATAGATTCTAGACCTTGTGAGGTGGCTTTGCTCCACTGAGTCCTCGGAGAACCAAGCTTAGTGGTTGGCAAACTCATTAGTTAACAGAGCCAAATATCAATAGTACAATTGAAATTTCTTTTGAGAGCCAAATTTTTAAAACTTAAACTTCTTATAATGCCAGTTCTTCAAAATAGACTCACCCAGGCCATGGTATTTTGTGGAAGAGCCACACTCAAGGGGCCAAAGAGCAAAAAGGCACGTTGTAAGTAGGTCTCTAACAAGATGTAACAGGACGATGTCATAATTAAAACACTGAGTCCGTAGGTGTGTGAAGATCAGAGTATGGCAGGGGGGAAACAGCCGCAGTTTGCCGACCATGAATCTAGCTCATCACTCTCTCTATGCTTGGATTATCCTCACAGTTCAAGTTGGTAGCTAAAGCTCCAGCTATCACATCTGCATTCTAGGCAGCCGGGTGGTAGAAGGGCACGTATCAGTTGTCTTTTGAAGAAGTTTTCAGGAAGCTGACACATGACACTTACACTTACATTCTATTGGCCAGACCTTAGCTAGAGGAGAAGCCAAAAAATGCATTCTGTTATCACAGGTAGCCAGGTGCCCTGCTGTAATTCTGGGATGTTTTACAATGGGGATAACAGATAATGAGGGATAATCAGCAGTCACAGGCTTAGAAACCCCTCAAAGAAATAAAGGAAGGAGAACATCCATTAAAGAGATGAAGACAGTGGGTTTTTGTTCATTTGTTTCTTTGAAAACCTTTGCTTCAGAAAGACATCTGTAAGAGAATGCATAAACAAGCCACAGACTAGATAAAAATATTTGTAAATCATATCCTATCTAATAAAGAGGGAATATGCTAAATGACCTCATGCTGTCACAAAGATGGTGGTGCCCACAGCCAATAAGGAGGGACTATGCTAATTGACTGCCATGCCCTCAAAGATGGTGGTGCCCACAGCCAATAAGGAGGGACTATGCTAATTGACTGCCCACCCTCACTGATGGCAGCGCCCACAGCCATAAGATGGCTGCTGTACCTGCCTCCAGAGTCCCCCAGTCCCTTCAGCCCCCCAGCCACCCAAGGCCAGCCCAAGGCTCAGGTAACCAGGGCCAGCTGAGGGTTGCACTGCTGGCAGTGGCAGCAGCAGAAGTGTGATGGGGGCATTGCCTACCCCTGATTGTTGGGTCACCTCCCACTCCTGAGGGCTCCTGGACTATGAGAGGGGGCAGGCTGGGCTGAGGGACTCCTTCCTCCAGTGGATGAATTTTTATGCATCGGGCCTCTAGTATCTGATAAATGACTTGATTCAAAAATATAGAAAGAGAGCGGGAGAGAGAGAGAGAGAGAGAGAGAGAGAGAGAGAGAGAGAGAGAGAGAGATCAATTTGTTGTTCTACTTGTTTATATCGTCATTGTTTGATTCTTGTATATGCCCGGGCTAGGGATCAAACCCACAGCTTTGGTGTATCGGGATGATATTCTAACCAACTGAGCTACCCAGCCAGGGCCCAACATATATTTTTAAAAACTTTCACAACTCAACAATGAGAAAAAACTCTACAGTTTAAAAAATCGGGAAAAGATTTAAGCAGATACTTCTCCAAAAAAAGATATGCAATCGGCAAATATGAGATTGCAGAGGGCATAAGGAAACTGTTGGGGGTGATGGATATGTTTGTTTTCTTGATTGCGATAATGGATGCAAACATTTGTGAGAACTTATCAAATCGTACATCATATGTCAATTACACTTAAATAAAGCTGTTAGAATAGGAAAAAGAAGGAACATGACATGAAACAAAGAGGCAGGGTAAGAAAAGATGGATGTGAAATAAAAACATTTAAAAATCTGAGAATGAAAAATATTCATTGCATTGAAAGTACTCATTAAAAAGGGAAGGAACGAAAGGAAGAAACTCTATGGATGGACAACCTTTGGACTGGGTACAATTAAAGAGAAAATTAGTGAATTGGGAAAGAGGTTGAGAAATTTTCCCAAAGTACTATCCAGAAAGAGAAAGATATGAATGGGTAGTTAAAAGACATGGAGAATAGATTGAACTACTCCAAAATATGTTCAAAAGAAATTATTCAGTAGGAGACTGGAGCAAGTGATTGAGAAGCTATACTCAAAAGCATAACAGCTGAGAATTTTTCAGAATTAAAAAAGAGATATAAGTCCTCATCAAATAATGTGCTTGCTCATCAAGTAATGCGTACATTTTTAAAAAGTGAATCGCCACTTCAGTACCACATGGTGGAAGTACAGAAAATCAAGACTAAGGAGAAAGTCTTAGAATTTACCATAGACAGGTTATCCTCAAAAAAACCTTAGACTAAGAGTGGGCTGCTGGAGAGCCCATGGCAGCCTTCTTGACAATGTTCAGAAGCGCAGAAAAAGAATAAAACTTCATCTGCTTAAAATTGCCTACCCAGCTGAACTCTGGTTCAGGAATGATGATGGAAGGATGACAGTTAAGTCTAGTCTTCCAGGGAAAGCCTCTGTCTCCCACAGAAACGAAAAGGGAGGGAGGGAGGGAGGGAGAGAGAGAGAGAGAGAGAGAGAGAGAGAGAGAGAGAGTGCTGGAATTCACTGTTGTTGGCCCAGGCCTGCGTTTCAGCCCTGCAGCAGTGGGGGCATTGTGGCAGGAGGGCAAAAGGAAGTTTCTGGGTGGTAGCAGACGGAGTCAGGCCCTGGGCCCTGGATTTGGGAGGAGCCCTAGAATATGAGAGCCCCCTGTAGAATGAGCCTTCTTCTCTGTCTTCCAGATTGTGGACAAGAACAACCGCTACAAGTCCATAGACGGATCAGACGAGACGAAAGCCAACTGGATGAGGTGAGTCCTGCTCTCTGCTGACTTCCCGGGAGACTTGCCTGGACTCTGGAAAGAGACAAGAAAGATGCTGGGCCTGTTGGGTTTCCAGTGGTGGGGACCCGCAAAGGCCCCGGGACTGCTGTTTGCAGGGTTTGATATATGACCCTCTAGCTCCCCCAGCCTTCCATCAGGGGGCTCTGGAGGAGGCCTGTGGCCAGACAGGCAGGGTACAAGGACGCCTAGAGATGATGGCACACTTTTCAGTGTGTCTGGAGTACCCAGGCCCCTGGTTCCTGGCAGCATTCCCTCCACCCAGAACTGTGCCACCTCCCGCAGGGCAGATCCTGCTGGAGTGGTGCAGGACTGACCCAGGGCAGCCACACCAGTTGTTTCAATGGCTCCATGGGGAAAGAGGCTTCTGGCACAGTTTTCAATGGTGCTTGCAGCCCAGGCATGAGTACTTCCAAGAGTGGTTTGACTGTGGTCCGGTGTTTGGGACAGAAGTTTGCGCTAGAAGCATCCTTTATGGCCAGCCAAGGGGAACAGGCGACTGGCCAGGGTCACCCAGAGGCGGCTGAGCTGAGCTGCTGGTCTGTGCCGTGTGCCGGGGCTCCACGCGAGGGGTCTGTGGAGGGGTATGGGAGGTCTGACCTGTCTTGTTGCCCTTTTGGTGGCCTCTCTCTGGGACTTGGGAGTGGTGATGGAGGTTTGCAACTGGGCTGGGAGGGAAGGGAGGCCTCGGGTGGCTGGACCCAGGCCACAACCACACCATGGATCGGGCCCTCTGTGGGCGTCTGTGCAGTTCTGTAACTCGTGGAGGCTGGGGGCTGAGAGGTTGTGCTTGGAGGAAGGGCAGTTAGGGACTTCCTAAGAGGAAGTTTGCTGTATTCAAACAATGAGACTTTCCAAGCAAATGAGGAGTCGTTGGTTTGAGGTGGGGAGGGTGTGACATTGTCTGCGGTCCCCTTCTCTCTGGCTTCACTGCGCCCCTGTGCTCCCACCTGAGCCTCAGCCACGCCCTGAAAGTGGCTCCAGGAAGGCAACCCACGCTCCTGACTTCCTTCTCCCCAGCCACTGGGTGCAGGTCAGCTCAGCACTTACCACCCGCTCCTGAGCACCTACAGGGAGCCAGAGCCTGTTCCGGGCGCCTTCCCTCCCAGGACACACCTTCCACCACAGAAACTGCTTTTTCTGAAACAGTGATTGAGTGCAGGCACAGGCCATGTGCTACGGGGCCCGGATGAAAGAGGAGGGGCCTCTGAATGGAGCCTTCGAAGGGGCCAGGCTCTTGTGTGAAAGCACTGTGAGCGAAGGCATAGCAGCGGGGACCCCACGTCGGTGGGCCATTAGATGGCTGCGGGGCGCGGACCCCTGGCCTGTGCTCCTGTCCCGACTGCTGTAGGGGCTGTCTGTCGGTGAGTGAGGGAGAGTGTGTCTGAGATAGTCTGGCTCAGGCCTTCTTACATCATCACTTCAGAAACTTTGTAGGGTGGAGCTGATTCATCCCATTCCCCCCTCCCCCAGCCCCCATCTTTGATCTTGCAGTTGGGGAGCGTGGTTTTACCACAAAGCAGGGGGTTCATCATCTGATCTGAGCAAACGACCACCTGGCCCCACAGAGAGTCTGACTTACTTGGGCCGGGATTGAGCCCAGGGCTCTGGTGTTTGTGAAAGCTCTCCATAGCGATTCTGATGCACCACCAGTGTTGAGGACCACAGCTCTATGCCAGTCTTCAGGCTTCCTGGGTAAACTGAGGCCCAGAGCAAGGCAAGGTCATGTGGTCAGTGGCAGAACAAGGTCACGGGGTCAATGGGTGACCCTGGACTTGTGGGCTCGTGTCCTTCCCGCTTGTGCAGAGCGGCATGGTTTCCTGAGCCCCGTGGGCAGCTTCTGCCACCACTATCTTGCGGGGTGGGATCTGTCCTGGTCCTGCTCCAGGCCTCATTCTGACCCAGGATACACCAGGATAGTCACATCTGTGGGGTCCTCATCGCATGGAAGGCTCCACAAGTCGATGGGGCTCGGTGTGTGGTTCGTTGCCATGGAGATGCCCCTCTGTGGTAGTTGGAGAAGGAAGCTAGTTCATCCTGGGAGCTTCCTTCCCCGTAGCATACAGCTGCCATCTGTGCAGCTTTCCCATTTGCAGACACCGTCATGTGCTGTCCCTGCCTCGGTTCCTCTGAGGATCTAACGGAGTTTCTTCAAATAAGCAGTGGTCCGGGAAGAGACTGGGCACCCGCAGAGTGAGCGTTGACTAGACAGCCCTATGCTGCCTGCTCTACAGTCATGAAATCGGTGGGCCACCCCAGGGGCTGTTTGGCCCCAGGGGGTATTGGCAGTCCCTTCAGGCACGTTTGGCTGTCACAACTCTAGGGTGGATGCTGCCGAGTTCTCTTGGGCAGAAGCCAAGGATGCTGATTAACCTGCTATACTGCTCACGGCACCCCTCCCCCATGAACAGATTTTCGGCCCCAAATGCCAACAGCATTGAGACTGAAAGCCCCTGCATGCAGTCCTTCTGGCAGCCCTGGGAGGTGGCACTAGAGGCACCACCCTTGTTTTACAGACACAGTTTGCAGAGGAGACTGGGTCTCTAGTCCAAGGGCAAGGCCCGGCCGGCCTCAAGGGTCTTTGTGCTCCTGGCCTCTCGTTGAAGCTTCGGCAGCAGCCAGAAAAGTGAATGAGGTTCCAGGTCTCCCTCCTCACCCTGAGTTCGTGTTGGACGGACCTTTTGGCACTAAAGGGTAGACAGAACCACACTGTGGAAACTGGGTTCAAAGCCAGAGCAAGTGCCAGGCCAGACGGGGAAGGGTGACGCTGTCCCCTTGCCCAGGGCCCCGGGCTGCTCTATGCAGATGGAGGATAAGGTCACTCCTGGTCTCCATCGAAATGGAACTCACCATCCAGTGGGTGCTCATGGGCTCTTCACATCCTACCCATGAGCTGTCAGAAAGCCACAGGTGCCTACAGCCAGAAGGAGCAGCTGCCAGCCAGCGTTCCTGCGGGAGGGGCGTCAGGACGGGGTGGGGACGTGGGTGCAGGGGACGGAGAAGAGAGCCATGGGACAGAACAAGCTCTCTATGTCAATACCCTAATTCTGAGCATCACTAGCGAGTCCACAGACCATGGAAGGCCACTGTGGATAGTTTCCCTTGTTTAATTATTCTTCCTCCAAGCCATGTATAGAAGCAGTGGCCTATTCCTAACCTCAATAGGCCCCAATAGGCACGCTTTATTCCTGTTCAGGGCTTTAAAGCTCCTTTACACCCCAGTGCCTTTGCTCCCTTAGAAGAATCCCCTAGGTTGGCACGGTTATTCCCTTTCTGGATGGGGAGAGGGGGCTGGGAGAGGCTGACTGACTGCTCTGGCCGGCACAGCTGAGCTGTAAGGCCCGGAACCAGAGGCGGGCTCGGCCCAGTGCTCCCACCTGCGTGCGCCGTGCGGCTTCCCTCCTTCCGAGGAGTAGAGGAAGGACCTCTCGGTAGGAGGAGGGTGTAGTGGTGGTGAGCTGGAGAGGGCGCCCAGGGGCCTCCTGGCTTCCCAGCTGGGGGCCGGCATTAGGAAGGAGGAGGACCACCCACATTGACAGTCATTTACCCAATTGTGCTTTGTGGGATATTGCACCCAAGGAATGTGGCATCCCTGGCCGATCGTAAGCGGAAGCCCAAGTTCTCCAAGGAGGAGCTGGACATTCTGGTCACCGAGGTGACCCACCACGAAGCTGTTCTCTTTGGGAGGGAGACCATGCGGCTGTCCCATGCCGACAGGGACAAGATTTGGGAAGGCATAGCTCGGAAAATCACCTCCGTGAGCCAGGTCCCCCGCTCTGTCAAGGACATTAAGCACAGATGGGATGACATGAAACGGAGGACCAAGGACAAGCTAGCCTTCATGCAGCAGTCCCTGTCAGGCCCCGGGGCCGGGGGCCGGGGCCCTGCCATTGTGCTCACTGCCCACGAGCGGGCCATCGAGTCAGCGCTGCTCTCGGCCCGTTCCGGGCACAACTTCCCCAGGGCAGAACTGGATGGCACCGACAGCCCTTCGACCAGCTGTGAGTACCACCGCCTCCCCTCCCCCGGCTCCTCCCGCCTGCTCCCTGGCCTCCTCCTTGGCGGTTTCCCGCTCACTTGCCGATGCCTTCTCTTTTCTGTCCCCCTCTGACTCGCCCATCTTTCCATTCTTCCCTCCTCGTCCCACTCTGTCTTCTCCACCCCTTTCCGTTCATTCATTCTAGAATATTTCCTGAGCCCTGCGCCAGGAGTTGTGTATAAAATCTACGCCAGCCCTGCTCTCGGGGAGTTCCTAGACTCGTGGGAATAGACAAACTCTAAGTAAATAATCACCCAAGGAAATTTGTAATGAGGGAACGAGGGGCCGGTACAACGAGTCCTGAGGGCTGACTTCACGGGCGCACGACCCTTGCCATCACTTGTAACCGGGGCTCCGAGCCGGGTTAAACGCTCTGCTGTGCCCTTCCCAAAACTCTTAATAGTTTTTGAACATGGCGCTCCGCAATTTTTTTTTTTTTTTGCACTTGGCCCTGCATCGATGTAGCAGCCTGTCTGAGAGTAAGTGAGGTGGAACAGGCTCTGCACCAGGGGCTGGGGAGGCCTCCCGGGAGAGGCAGTGCACTGAGACGCAAAGGGTGAGCAAGAGTTAACCAGGCCGATGACTGCGTGGGGCGCAGAGGGGAGGGGAGCGCCTCACAGGCAAGAACAGCATGTACAAGGCCCCGCATCAGGAAGGCGCTTGGCACGTTCCAGGAACAGAGAGGAGCCAGGGAAGCCCAGTGGAGCAGGCAAGGGGGAGGGGGTATGAGAGGAAGCCAGCCAAGTCTTCAGGGCCCAGGCCATGGAAAGATCAGCCCTCTCTCTCTCTCTCTCTCTCTCTCTCTCTCTCCTGTCTGTTCCTAACGTCTTTATTTCTGTGTTATTTTCTGCCTTCTCCCACTTCTCTCTGCACTCTGCCTCTTGCTGTCTGCCCTGAGGCTCCCCCAGGATCCCTGCCTCTGTGCTCAGGGGGTCCCCTCGGAGTCCGCAGCACCTCATGCCCCTCCCCCCCCCCCCAGCACTTGTTTCCCTCTTTCCCTCTCTCCCTTCTGCTTCCTGTGTCTCAGGACAGACTTTGACTCCAGGGGCTAGGATGTTGTGTCTCCTGGCCAGCCCTGCGTGTTTCTAGCTGGGGCTCACCAGAAGGGGGAGCAATAAAGCCCTTCTGTGCCGGAGCTGCACCCCCTTCAGTTCTGCTACTGCACACACCCCCACCTCCTCCCTCAACTCATAGTCCCAACTGGAGGCCATCTGGCCTCTGAGAGAGGAGTGGGGCAGGAGGCTCCGGAAGAGCCGGCCAGCCCACTGGAGGGGGGGGAGCGCGGTTCACAGAGACCTGGCCTCCCCTTCCCGGGCCCCTTGCTATTGGGATCTGCTAATTTCCTGTTTGGCTGGGGCTCCTGACAGGTGGCCGTTCAGACTCAGATTTTTAGGACTGAGAAGGAACGTGGAGATTGAGTCTAACTTCCTCCTTTCCCAGATGAGGAGGTACCTGAGCTCCAGAAACAAAGGGGTCCCCAGAATCAGGACTCCAACCTGGATCTGCCAGCTCCCTGTGTATCAGTGTTTTGTTAAATTCCAGGACAATTCTACCCAATTATGAGAACAAGAAGGGGGCCCGGCACCAGTTAAGTTTGTTGCCTAAATCCTGCCCTATGCACCCCTCTGTCTTCTCAAGAGGGAAGGTGATGAGGTTACCAAATGTGGATGGGGCTGGCCTGGGGGCCCGAGACCCTCCACTGCAGGCTGAGCCAGCCCCTCCTCTCCTTCCCCACCAGTCGACCAGCTGTTACAGCACTTGGCCAGGGCTCGGTGGAATGGGGCCCTGGAAGGGAGGGGGCAGCACCACCTCAGCCCTGCCTGCTCCTTCCAACCCTGCCTTGCAGAGTGGTGGCCCGATTCCAGGGGGATGGCTGCTGTCCCACTGAGAGAGATGGGGAGGCACTGCTCTTACCGTGCTGGCCCAAGAGAGACCCCGGGGCCCTGGGGAGGCATCCAGCCAGGGGGCAAGATGAGTCTGTCCTCCCTTCCCCTCCGCTGGAAGTGGTTCTGAATTCAGCCCCTCAGGTACAGGTGTGCCTGTCAGCAGGGTCAGCCTGTATATTTTTATTCCTGCCACGGGAACCAGCTTATAACCTGATCACAAGAAAGCTGTGGCCTGTGCGTGCAGGGGCTGGGCCCCTCCCTGGCTGGCTGACGGGCCCTGTGCGCCATCAGACTCCTGGCAGGAGAGGTCTGCCTGTCCAGGTGGCCTGCCTGGAGCGGCCCAGGGGGACGTCAGGGCTGGTTCTAGGAATAGATGTTCTGCTCGGCACTTTTTGTGCTTGTCTATTTTGGCACCATCCTTTGCCTCCCTTCTCTAGCTCGTCAATATCCCCCCTCCCCCCCCCCCCCCCCACGCGTGACTTACAGTTGCAGATTCCAGCAAGGCCACCAGGTGGCCCCAGTCAATTCAGAAATGGCCTCCTGGAGGCCGAGCCTCAGAGCCGAATCTTAGTACTTTTGGCAAGTGTCCCTGTCATCTTTGCCAAGCACCATTGCGTCCGTTCTCTTTGTAGTCTTCCTAACAACCCTGCTAGGTGGGCAAGTGGTTGAGGAGACAAACAGAGGAGTGGTTATCTTTGCTTCGCAGAAACTGAGTCATAGAGAGATGGAGAGGGTGATTAGGTTGACATTCTGTCAGTGACGCTGGGGTCTCCAAGTCCCCTGACCTGGTCTCTCTCGTACTAGACTCGCTGTTCCTGTGAAAGATAGGAGGCCGGGCACTGCTCATGCTCATACCTCTCCCCAGGGGTTCCTGCCCGCTTACCTCAGGGCTGTGGGGAGCAGGTGTTTTTCTATGGGTGGGTGGGCAGTGGGCATGTGCCGAGCTAGACTGAGTGGTGACAGGGGAGGGGGATACTAAGGTAATTTGGGGGCCAGATCCAAGCCCAGGGCTGCCCCCTTTCTCCCTGATATAATTGTTTGCCCTTCTTTGTTCTGTTCCCCAAGATGATGAAGATGAGGAGACACCCGGGCCCTCAAGGCAGGCTATGCGGGTGTCCCTGCCGCAGTCACAGGAAGAAGAGGCCCGTCTGGCCAGGCCCATCCTGCTCCGCTCCTCCTCCTCCTCAGACCAATCTGAGACCGTGGGCCCTAAGCCAGAGACCCTGCCCCAGGCCCAGGCCTCCTGCAGGACCCCTCAGCCGCACCCCAGCCCGCCCAGAACGGGCCTTGACTGGCAGCTCCTCCACGCCCACGCCCAGCAGACTGAGATGTTCCAGCAGTTCTGCCAGGACCTGGTGACTGTGCACAGGGACATGGCAAACAGCATGCACGTCATCAGCCAGGCCATGGCCGAGCTGACCAGCCGTGTCAGTCAGATGTGCCAGACGCTGACAGAGATCCGGGATACGGTTCAGGCATCTCAGCGGGGACCTGATGAAGCAGCTCCCACAGGCTCCGCACTCCAGGCCGAGGCTCCCCCACCGGAGCCCCCACTGGCTCCCCCAGCACCCACCCCTGCACGGACTACCAGGTCTCGGAAGAGAAAGCACAATTTCTAACCTGGCCAGTCTGCACTAAGTGGAAGAGAAATGGAGAAAGGGTGTCTGGCCTTGAGACAGGAGCCGGTCTCTTATGTCCAGGTCTGATGACCCTTGTAGGATTTGGGGGGGACTGTCATCTCCTCACCGAGGGCAGGTCGGCATCCTATGCTCTGACCGAGCATGTACTCAGCCTCCTCTCTCATCTCTGGCAGATGCTCAAGATGCAGGAAAAGCTCCCTGCTTGATGCTTGCTTGGCCTGGAGGGCAGTCTCCTCTTGGTCTATGCCTCATGGCAGCAGGCCTGCAGGGAAGGGGGAACAAACGTGGGGAGCATCTGAATGGAACCCCGCTTTCCATCCTCAGGGCTGTGTCAGCCTCCCAGGCTCCTAACTCTGCTGCTTTCAAAGGAAGCAAGGCCTGAGGATGGGCGGGTGGGGCCCAGCCCTTCCAGGAGGGGTCTGTCCTCCCCGTCCCCGGAGCTCTGACCCTGGTGGGTGGCGCCCCTGCCTTGGCCTTCGCTTGCCCTCCCGTGTGCGTGTGCTCAGCTGCTGTGCTTGCCGTTTGTGGAGTGGGGAGCACAGGGTGGCGTTGGGAAGAAGATGACCTGGCGTTTGTAGGGAGAGCACTGGATGCTTCTCCTGCACCTGCAGGTGTGCGATTCTGGGTTCTCAGGGCAGCCAAGAGGCAGCCCAGTTGGGTATTATTATCCTCATGATTGCCATTATCACCCACATTTCATAGACGACAAATGACACAACCGTTGGTGGGGGGCAGGACTGGAAGCCAGGTCTGTGGATGTTCCCAGCTCCTCTGTCGTGGGCCAGATCTGGATGGGAGAGGTGTTGCTTTTTGCCTGCCCCTGCCTCAGCTATCCTGGGTGTGAGTGGGAGGCAGAAGCAGCATTTAGGAGGTGAGTTCACCCACCTCGCCAGTGGCTGAGGAGAGGAAGGGCCTAAGTCTTGGAATCCAGAAGGAAACCCCTCCTCTGGCTTCTAAAAGTACTCGAAGCCCAAAGCTCAGAAGAGCTCCTGTCTGTTCCAGGTTCCAGCATGCCTTGCCTCTGCTTGCTTGGGCTGCATACGCATCAGTTACACATATCTGTAGCTTCATGTTTTGTTTTGGAATATGAGGGGAGAGCCGGGTTCTTAGAGTTAGGAAGGCACATGGGGGGGAGGGGGATTGGCAGATGCAAGCTTAGCTCTGACATGGGTGCAACTCAGCTCTATGTCCTCTTTGCTACTTGGCCTAAGACTGACCCTTGCAGAAACTCTCATACCCCTGCCCTTCACCCTCCCAAGCCTGCCCCCTAGAGCCATAGTGAGGCTGGGAGGACTGCCATGCCAGTGGCTGCCAGGCCTTTCCTAGAGTGCTGCTTCAATTCCCAGGCCACGCTCTGTCCCTTGTAGGGAGAATGGAGGGCAACTGTGTTGTCCTAATGGCCTTGGCTCCATCTCCCCATTCTCTGGTTCTTTTGGGGTTCCTGTTTCCCCAAACTGAACACTCCCCTGTAACAGCCCAGTGGCTTGATTATTGCCTGGCATTGCCTTGCCCTCCGATGCTGGAATCAAAGATTGCCTTCCAACGTATTTTTGTTAAGATGGCAATAAAAAGAAATTGATCTCACACTTGGAACACACCCAGGCTCCAGGATCTTTCTTTGGTGTGCATTCTCTTTCTTCACTTCCTGTGCAAACCTCCAGGCCCCCAAAGCAAGGGTTAGATAACCAGGGGAAAGCATGCTGGTGAGAAGGCTCAGGGCCCGCTGCTCTCAGATGCCCCGTATTCACAACCATGTGAGGCCCTTGGAGGGAAGGAAAGGAGCTGAAGGGCTGAAAGAGGCAAAGCATCCACATGTGAAACTGTTCAGATGTATTTAATTTCTATGCGCATCAAAAGTGAGATGTTGCTAAATGAATCTGACCATTTGTTCCCCAAAAGTAAGTTAGTGATTCTGGGGAAAAAATAACACCATTTCCAGCCAGAGACTCCAGAAGGGTCAGGGGTTGTCCATTTGCCCTGGAGCCCAGGCACTATCTGAGGCATGAGCTCAGTTTGGATACCTCCCCACTCATCCCAGGATCTCTCTCACAGGCAAGGCCCTGCCCACCTAGATCTGAGGCTTCTGAAAGGAGCGATTTGGTTTCCTCTGGCTCCTTGGAGGGGGGGTTTTCTCAGCAGTGCAAGGGCCTCCTGACATATATCGCCTTGGCTTAGTGCCAATTACACAGAGAGATTCTCCCAAGCAGAATCTTGGGAGAATCCCTGGTTGGTTCCAGGTCCTGAACAAGGATGCATCTCCTTTCTAGAAGGTTCCATTGGAATCTTGGTCATTCTTTGCCATTGTTGGCCAAAATGCATGGCCATGAAATCAAATAACCTGATTTCCAGGAGATGCAAAGATGTTGTGAAAGATGCTTGGGGTCTTCTCCACCAACGTCAAAGTACTAAGCAGTGACAGACGCCTCTCCCTCTGGTCCTGAGAAGGGAAAGGGTCAAGTTGGAAGCAGAGGGGACAGAGATATTGAAAGATGGGTCAACTTTTAATGGGTACTTTTCCAGTTTCTTTTTCTTGCCTTCAGAGGGACTGTGGGACTAGCATATCAAAACAGGAAAGTGAGATGGAAACAAGTAGGCAGTCGATTTCAGCTTCTAAGAGTCCAAGGCTTCCAGCCATGCCAAGGGCTGGCCGGGTGGTGTTTTGTCAGAGACCGAGTGACTATCTGGCAGTAGATGCATGATCCAAAGACCCTCCCAGCCCAGAGACCTAATTGCATGTAGGAACACAGAGTCCAGCCTCTCCTTGGTTATTCTTTTCCCATGTCTGTCTCTGTGACCAGCGCAGCTTCCTCGCCATCAGAGACATACCCACTATGAGCAGGAGTGTCTGAGCCTGGCCTCATCTGTCCCTTCCAACACAATGGATGCCCTGTGGGTTATTTTCTCTCTTGAGTTAGAACTGGTGGTTTCCTGACCCAGCTAGAAAATATAGTCCCCTTAATAAAACACAGCAAGGGAGGTCTGAGAAGTGTGGACTTAGTGCCCATCTGTCCTGAACCCAAAGTCAGCAAGGAGGTTGGAATACAAACAATCCATTCTTATCATGAAAGGTTTAGTCCAGAACACCTCCCCCACCACTACCACCCACCCCCTCAATTGCTTCTAAGGTTCCCAACTCATTGGCTTTTATTTGAAAGCCATCCATGAGCACTGACATCTGCAAAGTGGTCTCTTAGGCACTTCCCACCCCCTCCTGACATACTCTGCACCTTCTTCCCAATAAGGTGGTGGTAACCTGGAGACTCAACAAATAGATTGTCACTGCCTAGAGGGCTCTTGTTCACATGGCCATGGAATGGGACAGGCAAGGATCTACATAAAGGGATTGTTGTTTGGGGACAGGAGGGTTCTGGGAGTGGATCAAGCCATCAGGTGTTACTGTGAAATACTTGAAAGGGCGAGACCCTATTTAGGTACAGTGATTGATGTTGAGACTTAGCTGGCTCCACTTAGCTTGACCTCAGAAATCATAGAGCATAACCTATCTCAGGGGAATGAGTTGTTATGAGTCATTAAAAGTTGTTATCTTATATAATAAAGAGTTAACATGCTAATTAGACCAAATAGCAGAACCACGGTCCTGGAGACTGGATGAAGCCAGGGCTGTGAGGGCCAAACCCTTGCATGAATTTTATGCACCAGGCCTCTAATTTATATATCATATTTAGAATGCTGAGTTTTAAAACAACAGATGCTGAA
The DNA here is from genome assembly GCA_027563665.1 of Antrozous pallidus. NCBI lineage: Eukaryota > Metazoa > Chordata > Mammalia > Chiroptera > Vespertilionidae > Antrozous > Antrozous pallidus. The sequence continues at coordinate 15,846,894 of CM050520.1, forward strand.
CAAATTCTGATCTATCTTTGAAGCCACATTATGATTGATACAAAAATTTAGGGTTCTCTTCCTAAATATTGATTTTTTGTTGTTGCGTAGTAGAATACCAGGAGGTGGAAAGAGAAATGGACTTAATTTTTTCTAAGTGTTCTGACTTTAGAAGTTGCTATTTTGAAGAAATCTCTGCTACTTAGGTGGCCTTTATCTCTTTTTCTCTTAAAGTTGGGTGCAGGGAAAAATAATTCCAGTCTTTAGAGCTCAATGGCTCTTTAGAAACTGAAAAGAGAAACTATATTCTTTCCTGTGCTCTGTGATGCAAGTGATTCCTGTGAGGAAAAAGGTGAATGAATGGTTTGCCTTCTGTGTCTGGAAGGAGGAAAATTTGGGTCTACCTCAGTTCTGTCCCATGCTAACCGCAAGGCTGGTTAATTTTGGATGTCAACTTCAAGACTCATGTTAAATTGGGGACTGGAAAATACTTTGCATACTCAGAAGACCCCTCAGATATGGGGGAAAGTAGACTCCTGCAATTGGAGAGTTGAGACTGGGAAGGATGAATCTGGAAAGATTTCTCTTTTCCCTGAAATCTTCATTAATAATGACATGGCTGGGTGTCATGGAGGTCATGATGTGCTCTCCACAGTTCAGGGAGACTATCCCCTCCTGACATGTTGGATGTTGACGAGGGCATAGATGCGTTAAGGCTAAGATCTCAGACAAAAGCAAGTTCTGGGATCTAAGCAGCAGAGATCCTGCACACTGCACACCCTCTCGGTGGAACTCTGACTCGCTTCTCTCAAATGGTGAGGCAGCCAAAGCTGGTGTCCTCTTCCCCGCCCTCCTGGGTCTGTGTGACAACCTGTTGCCACAGTGGGTTGGTTCCTGGGCCTGAATGGTCCCCCTCATCAGGTCACGGCGTCCTCCAGGACTGAGCAGAAGGGACTAACTATCCAGATGGAAAGGACATCGCAAATGTAGATCTGCAATGCTGCTGGCCGCCACAATTTGCCACCCACACTGGCATTGGCCTTTTTGTACATCATCTCTGTTTTTAGGGGATGGGAGTTATAATAGCTTACTAAGGAAGATATGGAAAGTAGATCCAACTATAATGGATAATCACCCTTAAAACTTTGGTTATACTTCCTTCAAGTTTACTGGGGCTTGTTTTTAAAGCATGCTGGAACCATTGAGAAAATAGCTTTCAGACCTACATATTGCTCACTCTCCATCGTATGAGGATTACTTCCCATGTCTTAAAAGACCTTTCAAAAGATTTCTCTCCAGATGAGTAACATTCCATTATATGAATACACCATGGTTTATTAAATCATTTCTCTAGGATTAGACATTTGGATGTTTTTGCACTTTTATAAACAATACATAGACAGTGTGGTAGGATGCTGTTTGCATGTTACTGTTCTTCTTTTTAACTTTTAAAAAATTTTGACAAAATACACATAACAAACTACCATTTTAACCATTTCTAAGTGTCCAGTTCATTGGCATTGTTGTACAACCATCACCACCTTCCATCTTCCAAGGCGGAAACTCTATACCCATTGAACACTAAGCCCCCACTGCCTACCCCCTAAACCCCTGCTTCCTAGCTCCCTAGCTCCCAGCAACCATCATCCTATCTTCTGCCTCTATGAATTTGACCACTCATATGAATGGAATCATACAGTATTTGCTGATTTGAGACCGGCTTATTTCACTTAGCGTGCACTTCATGTAGCATAAGTCAGAATCTCCTTCCTTTTTATGGTTGAATAATATTTCATGTGTGTATAATCACATTTTTTAATCTAATTCATCCATTAATGGACATCTGGGCTATTGTGAATAGTGCTGTTGTAAACATGGAGGTACAAATTCTTATTGAGTCCGTATTGCCAATTGTTTCCCAAAGAGTGTGCCAGTTTATTCACCGCCATTAGTATAGAGACACTTTTCTTGCCACCTTTACCAATACATATATTATTATTAAGAAAAACATGTGTGCTAGCCTGGACAGTGTGCTCAGTGGTTAGAGCGTTGGCCTGTGCACCAGAGGGTCCCAGTCAAGGGCATGTTCCTGAGTTGCAGGTTCGTTCCCCAGCCCCAGTCAGGGTGCGTGTGGGAGTCAACCAATCCAAGTGTCTCTCTCACATTAATGTCCCCCCTCTTCTCCCTCTCTCCCTTCAACTCTAAAAGAAACGGAAGAATATCTTTAGGTGAGGATTAATGAAACAAAACCTATGCCAATGAGACAATGTGCTACTTTGCCTTTCTTAGTACTGATGCTGAATATTCTTCATGTGTTTGTTTGCCATTTGGATTTTTCTTTGAATTATTGTTTCCTGGATTGCCCCAAATATAGTTCTTTGGGTCATGTCAATTAGACAGACTTTGGTGTCTTCCCTGGCTTTTAAGACAGATCATCATAACCTAAGGGGAAAAAGTTTATTTTTGACTACTAATTTCCTAGACACTGGTGTAACCCAGAACCCTCAAACTCCAAATAATTTCCTCTTGCCCTTTCAGTCTGTGCATGTCTGCCTCTCTGCAGATGTATCATCTCACCTTTTGGAGGTGAGTGAGGACACAGGTTGGCTGTTAGAACTATCAGTTCAGGGAGGATGGGTGAGGACCATAGATTCTGGGGGTTTGGCAGAGCTTTAAAGGTTATCTAGGCTTGCTGAGTGGGTGCTTTATCTGCCCACGTAGGAGCCATGAGTTCTCGTGGGAATAGACCTCGTGGCTCCATCTCCATTTATTAGCTGTTGGACTTTAGGCAAGTCACTTATCCTCTCTGCGCCTCAGTTCCCTTACCTTAAAATAACTTCAGTTAACCAGTGGTTGCTAGCCTTTCCTCTTCTCTCTTCACTGTCCCCATTTTTAAAGATTTTGATCTTTAGCATTTATTAATTGATCTCTTGGGCACCCTTGTCTCATGAGTTATTTATGCTAGTTTTTGTGAAATACTGGAAACTGTTGAAGGACACACTCTTACCACCATCAGAGACCTGCAGGTGTTAGAGGACTCCTGTGGTTAAAAGTTAGTGAAAAGTAGGTGATCTGTCAGTTTTTCAATCACCTTTTTATCTGGTGTTGAGTCTTATATTTAGAAGAACCTGGGAGGAAGGCAGGGTAGGTGTCATGTCCAGTCTCAGAAAATGGAGATTTTAAAATTTCAGAGACTTGCTCAAGGTCACATAAAACAGTGACACTGAGATAAAGGATGGGCTCTAGCTGGCATTCCTTTCTTCAGGAGGGCAGCTGCCCTGTAGACTTTTGCATAAATCCACATGCTGGTGGATTTTTAACCACGGTCACTGCCCAACACCATCCCAACACCACTCATGAAGGACTGGCTCATGCATTCTCACCTGTCCTCCTCACCCTCAGGTACGTGGTCATCTCCAGGGAGGAGAGGGAGCAGAACCTTCTGGCGTTTCAGCACAGCGAGCACATCTACTTCCGGGCATGCAGGGACATCCGGCCTGGGGAGTGGCTGCGGGTCTGGTACAGTGAGGACTATATGAAGCGCCTGCACAGCATGTCTCAGGAAACCATCCATCGCAATCTGACCAGAGGTGAGTGCCCACCCTCCAGCTGAGGGCCATGCCCATGCCACCAACCCCCTGGGAGGCCAAGAATGCTTCTCTAGAAGCGTCCTAAGAAAACCGATGGGAAAATACAGTACACCAGCAATGAGGAGACCCGGAGGACAAACAGATGGTCCAGATCTGAACAGCAGCTCTGGGCAGTGTTGTAGGGAACTCATACTCCATGAGAAACTGTCTCAGAAACACTATTATATATAAATGTCTTATTATAAACTTCAGAGTATCATGGAGAGAGGCAAGTCTCCAAAGCAAAGTACATACATTTAATCAAAATCAGTCCTTACCTCCCCCCGCCTCAAAGTGATGGAAAGATGCTATAACCTGCCACTGCTGCAATAATATGTAACATTTACTAAGGACTTAATATGTGCTAAGCATGTGTTCCATCATTTCCCATGAAATCAGGGCAATAGGAGCGCCTACCTGGACCCATGCTGAGAGAATAGCTGGTTAGAACACATTTAGAACAATGTCGACTTTGACCATTGTAAGCCCTCAGTTGTAGACTTTTAAAACTAATGATTCATGTGAATTAGTATCCCCATCTTACAAATGGCAAAATTGAGCATCAAATAAATAGTGACTCATCCAGAGTCGTATGGCTAGGAAGGGCAGAACTGGGTTTCTAACTCTATCTGTTAGAGTTGAGGGTTTGAGCCCTCACCTATAATGTTATATGAGCTGCCAGGCAAAACTAGTTCCCCCCGACCCTGCTTCCTCCTGGTCTCATTCCCAGAGGTCCTAATGCTACGTTGTGAAAGAACAGTGTCTGTTAGAACAAGAAGGTTGGAGGGAGGTGACCTTAGGTGTGGATGGTGGCCTGGTGGGTGAGATGTCCATCCAGGCTCCATTTAAATGAGTCATTTGAAAATGGCTTAAAATACTCCCAGTCCCTAGCCCTTTGCCTCTTTACTCCACTCTCAGCTTGGCCAGGGCAACCTGGTGAATCCAGGTCCTTCTTTCCATGGGACCACCTTGCACTAAAACCATACCTTCAAAGACCCAGAGTCCATTTGGTCCCAGGAACAAAGGCTATCCCCAGGCCCCACTATATCATATTCCTCACCAACCTACTTTTTAGAAATAAAGCTCCATTTGGAATATGAGTAGAGAAGATGAGAGGGGCTAGGACTGGCCCACTGAAATTAAGCTACCTTTAAAAACAAAACACAACAAAGCAGATTGTGGACATTGAGTGCCCAGTGGCTGCCTGACTTGGTAAAAGGTATATGGTGATTGGATGGGCAGTGAGAAGAGACCCAATAGACTGCTCATCTCTTTTCTTCTTCGGATCTGGGGGTTGGGCACATGCTGGTAAGGTATTTTTCCCATGATGAGATCGCCTTGGTTTCCAGTTGACCTCTGGAGGTGCCTCGTGTAAAAGCGTCTGATACATAGGTGCTCACTCTTTGTTGAATGGATAAAAGAAGAAATGAATGAAGACAACCGAGAAGTCTCCAAAAGAATCATACCACCAAAAAGGAGAAAATCAAGAGAAGTCATGTCTGAGGACACAGGTTCCATCCTTTGGCCATAATCTTTTTGAATTCTTCTGGATTTGTCATGTCCCTCCCCCACCCCCCAGGGTTTTCTCCAAAGCTGCATCATCCTCAGAGAGCCCTGAGATCCCAGGGGATTGCTCAGACAAGGGAGTGAGCTTTCAGGGGTGGTTCAGAGGAGCCTAACAGACAGACTCGACATGAGATACACCTAGACATGTGAAGATACAGGAGGAGGGAATATCTCTTCCTGGCCAGGCTGAGAAGTAGGAAACAGGAAGGAAACGGAAAGCCACTGTGGGGTAGGGCCAAGGCAGGAGGTAGGTCCTAAAGTCCTTGTGAGCAGTTGTGGATCTCAGTGGCCTTTAGATGTTGTGTCTCTGAGACCAGTAGCTTTGGCAGACGCTGGAAATGGGTAACGGTGTCTTAGATCTGTATGCAAGTCCTGCTTTGGAAAGGGGATCCCCCATGCTCAATCCCTTAAGGTCTTACTTGGAAGGAGGCTTCTTTGTCATTGGAGGCTAGAACCCTGATAAAGACCAGAGCATGAATTATTAGTCCTTATCAAATAGGGACTTTAGTTGGTGCCAAGAACTGCTTCCTGAAGAATGCAGAAATTATTTCTTTGTGGTTATCTTTCAAGAATAGGAGCATCTAATGTATGCATTTAAAGAATTCATGTTATTTGATCAACTTTGAGTCATTGATTTGCATCGTGGTGTTTTTCCCATGTTTTATGGAGGTGCTAGAATCAATTTCATGATGCTTGAATGTCTTTTTTGACCAACAGGAGCCTTTAGTCCAAAGATGCCTCCTGTTCATCTTAGCACATTTGAATGAGCTTTTCTCTCAGCAGAGTAGCATGAGGAATTCCTGGTGATGAGTAGACTTGGCCTTCAGACATCCTCAGCTGTTTGCTGCCTGATTGGTCCACGAAAAACAGGAAGGGTGGCCTTGTCATTTAGAGATTCTGAATGAGCAAGGATCATATATAATCTGTACAAACATATTGCATTTTTAAAAGCTTCTCTTCATCATCACACATTCTGTCCCTTAGCTGTTACAGAAATGCAGGCTGTGGGGAGTGCCTGAGTATCAGGAGCCTTGGAGGTGAGATTATGCCCTAAGCAGTCACGTGAGGACAGGAAAGGAGCTTCCTGAATAGGTTACTTGCTTTTGTGCTATTACCTGTAGGAAATCTGGAGTCACACATGGGCCAGGGCACAGCACACCAAACCGGCTGTGGGAAGCCAAGGGATGGCCAACAGAGTGGCTCTGGTTTGCACAGAGATCCTTTGGCCTTCCCTCAGAGGTCTTTCGAAAATGCAGCTATCAGCCCTAACCAATTTTGCTCAGTGAATAGAGCATCGTCCTGCGGACTGAAGGGTCTTAGGTTCGATTCCGGTCAAGGGCATGTACCTTGGTTGCGGGCACATCTCCAGTAGGGTGTGTGCTGGAGGCAGCTGATCGATGTTTCTCTCTCATCGATGTTTCTAACTCTCTATCCCTCTCCCTTCCTCTCTGTAAAAATCAATAAAATATATTTAAAAAAGAAAATGCTGCTATCAGCAGCCTAATTATAACGTATGAGTAGGTTGAGTCTTTGCTCAGTCACATCTCCTAGGGCTCGCCCCTGGTCTAGGAAGCCTTTAAGATTTCCTAGATCCACAGGCTGCTGTCAGGATCTTCTGAGGACTCCCCACTTAGCACTGTTCCCCCCTCCCCTGAGGTAGTGTTCGTACTTGTGAGCAATTTATGAAACTGTGCCAGCCATTGTGAAAATCTGGCTAAAATAATTCATTGTTGGGGAGCTCACCAAAGTTTTGTTAAGTCATTTACATGATAGGAAGAAATAGAAAAGGAGGCATTGTTTGTATTGCCAGGTAAGGAAACAGCCATATTTTGAGAACGCTTTGGGTCAGTGAGGCCACGTTGCTCTTTACCTTGCTGGAGGCTGCCAGCTTGGAGCTGCAGCCACTGAAGGTGGCCTATCTTGCCTTGTCTTTCTGCCTCAGTCTGCACACTTTTTCTCATCCTGCTAGTTTCTGACTACTGGGAGAAATAGAAATAGTTTGCTCTAGGTGGACTCTGCCCTAAGTGGGCCGACTTCAGAAGGTGAGGGAGAAGGAAGGAGCAGGACTCAGTATTGCGTGTGTACCTTTTACCAAGTCGAAGCAGCCATCTTCTAATTCCTAGGACTGGACCGGAAGCCTGGCGGGCTGGGGAATCCATCCTCACTGAGCTCTCAGGAATGTCACCACCCATTCATTGGATTGAGCGGGAAGCAAGTACCTTCCAGCTACCTTCCCCCATAGCATTTTTCTCAACTTATATATGTAGAGCTTGTATGCATAAGATCCTTTAAAACTGACTCTTTAAAGACTTCTTTTTGGGGTTCTATGATCTACTGAGTGATCGCCTCTCCCTTTTTGTCACACCTGCCCCACAAGGCCAGACTCAGAGGGATGTGCCAGCGACTTCCTAACTGGAGGCCTGCATTGTTTGCTGCCTGTTTCTCCACTTGGGGCGTTTCCCCACTTCCTCACACCCTGGTTTTCCTTCCTAGGAGAGAAGCGGTTACAGAGGGAGAAGTCTGAGCAGGCTCTGGATCACCTAGAGGACCTGCGGGGTCCCATTCACCTCCCTGTGTTGAAACAGGGCAAAAGTTCCTACAAGCGTGGCTTTGACGAGGGGGACGTGCACCCCCAGACCAAGAAGAAGAAAATTGACCTCATTTTCAAGGATGTGTTGGAGGCCTCACTGGAATCTGCAAAGGTGGAAGCGCACCAGCTGGCCCTGAGCACCTCGCTGGTCATCAGGAAAGTCCCCAAATACCAGGGTGATGCCTACCGTCGGTGTGCAATGACCATGTCGCATGGCATGCAGAATGTCAGCCGGACCCAGGGGGAGGGGGACTGGAAAACCCCCCAAGGGGCTTCTACGGAGCCAGGCCCATTGGATGATGAAGAAGAGGAGCCTTCGTCATTCAAGGCCGACAGTCCTGCTGAGGCCTCCCTTGCATCCGACCCTCATGAGCTTCCCACCACCTCCTTTTGTCCTAATTGTATTCGCCTAAAGAAGAAGGTTCGGGAACTCCAGGCAGAACTAGATATGCTTAAGTCTGGGAAGCTTCCTGAGCCCCCTGTATTGCCAGCACAGGTACTGGAGCTCCCAGAGTTCTCAGACCCTGCAGGTAAGTCGGTGTGGGTGAGATGTTGTCAGAGGGAAGAGCACATGGTGGGCAGTATGAGGGTGTCAGGTGCTCTCTGCAGGAGCCACCTTCGGGGAGACCTGAGGCGTGTGACTCGGAGGTGAGCTGTGGCCACAGTCCACACCCTCAGGTGCTTGCCTCTGACAGGTCACTTTGCAGCTCCTGTGGGTGCTTCATGTCTTGCCCTGTATTCTCGACAATAAAGGACATTCCGCTGCAGAAGGGGTGTGTGCTGTGTTCTTGAACCGTTGCCTTTCTCTGGTGGTCCTAGTGGTGTCTGACTCCCACAACCCAACTTCTAAACCCAGTCTTTCTCTCTGCCCAGTCCTGTCTGGGAGAGCTCCTGGCTCTCCCGACCTCAGCCCAGGAGCACACCTTATTCTTCTCTTCCCGACTTGCTGCTCTGCCACACAGTCCCATCTCCCTGCCTGGGATCTTGGAAGGACCTGGATCCCGGACATTCAGCTGCATACTCCTGCCCTTCTCTGTGGCTGCATGAATATCTTAGAGCTGGTTGACAAGGAGGGTTTTTTAGCACACATCTGCAGCTTAGAGTATTTACACAGCACTTTCTATTTTAACCACATCTCTTAGCTCAAATGAGGTGCTTCAGATATTCAAAGCATGCATCTGTGTTCTGACCCTGAAATAACCTGGGGCCATGCCAAAGCTGCCTCAATTTGAGGGTAGCACACCACCCCTGGCCACCTTAGTGGTGGAACAAAGGAGTCCCATGTCCTCGCTCTCCGACTTAAGAATGTTTGATATGCTTCTTCCTCTGGTCCTGCAGGTCAGTTGATACCAAACATTGAAGTTCCTTGAGCACCCACTAGTGGAGGGCCAGGGCAGGAAGCCTGGAGCATGGTGGCCACCATGGGTAATCCACAAAGAGGGAAAGCCATACATGGATAACAAGAGTGCTTCTAAATTCATTCTGGCTGGGGTTTAGTCCGTTGTAGAAACTGGCTTATGTTTCACGTAGTGTGGCCACCTACCTTCTGGGCAGTGCTTCTTGTTCATTTTAGAAACGTCTATGTTTCCCCCACAGATGTAAAGGTTTCTTTCCCATTTGTCTTCCAGCCTCAGAGAGCATGGTCTCCGGCCCCGTCATCATGGAGGACGATGACCAGGAGGTTGATTCGGCAGATGAATCAGTCTCCAACGATATGATGACTGCCACCGATGAGCCCTCCAAGATGTCATCTGCCACCGGGCGCCGAATCCGACGCTTTAAGCAGGAGTGGCTGAAGAAGTTCTGGTTCCTGCGGTACTCCCCAACCCTCAACGAGATGTGGTGCCACGTTTGCCGCCAGTACACGGTGCAGTCCTCCCGCACCTCGGCCTTCATCATCGGCTCCAAGCAGTTCAAGATCCACACCATCAAACTGCACAGCCAGAGCAACCTGCACAAGAAGTGCCTGCAGCTGTACAAGCTCCGCATGCACCCCGAGAAGACGGAGGAGATGTGCCGCAACATGACCCTGCTCTTCAACACTGCCTACCACCTGGCTCTCGAGGGCAGGCCCTACCTGGACTTCCGGCCCCTGGCTGAGCTACTGAGGAAGTGTGAGCTCAAGGTGGTGGACCAGTACATGAATGAGGGAGACTGCCAGATCCTTATTCATCACATCGCCCGGGCACTGCGGGAAGACCTGGTGGAGCGCATCCGCCAATCACCTTGCCTCAGCATCATCCTGGATGGACAGAGCGATGACCTGCTGGCCGACACGGTGGCTGTCTACGTCCAATACACCAGCAGCGATGGGCCCCCAGCCACAGAGTTCCTGTCCCTGCAGGAACTGGGGTTCTCTAGCACAGAGAGCTATCTCCAGGCGCTTGATCGAGCCTTTTCTGCCTTGGGTATCCGGTTGCAAGATGAGAAGCCAACCGTTGGCTTGGGTGTAGACGGGGCCAACATCACAGCCAGCCTTCGTGCCAGCATGTTCATGACGATCCGCAAGACGCTGCCCTGGCTGCTGTGCCTGCCCTTCATGGTGCACCGGCCCCACCTAGAAATCCTGGATGCCATCAGTGGGAAGGAGCTCCCCTGCCTAGAGGAGCTGGAGAACAACCTGAAGCAGCTGCTGAGTTTCTACCGGTACTCGCCTCGACTCATGTGCGAGCTGCGGTCCACGGCCTCTACCCTCTGTGAGGAGACGGAGTTTCTGGGGGATATCCGGGCTGTGAGGTGGATCATTGGTGAGCAGAATGTCCTCAACGCCCTTATCAAGGACTACCTGGAGGTGGTGGCCCACCTCAAGGATGTCAGCAGCCAGACCCAGCGGGCGGACGCCTCGGCCATCGCGCTGGCCCTGCTGCAGTTCCTCATGGACTACCAGTCCATGAAGCTCATCTACTTCCTGCTGGATGTGATCGCCGTGCTCTCCCGCCTGGCCTACGTCTTTCAGGGCCAGTACCTCCTGGTGTCTCAGGTGGATGACAAGATCGAGGAGGCCATCCAGGAGATCAGCCGACTGGCCGATTGCCCCGGGGAATACCTGCAGGAGTTCGAGGAGAATTTCCGCGAGAGCTTCAATGGGATCGCCATGAAGAACCTCAGGGTGGCTGAAGCCAAGTTCCAGTCCATCAGGGAGAAGATCTGCCAGAAGACCCAAGTGATCCTGGCTCAGAGATTCGACTCCCGCAGCCGGATCTTTGTGAAGGCCTGCCAGGTGTTCGACCTAGCCGCCTGGCCCAGGAACAGTGAGGAGCTCGTGAGCTATGGCAAGGAGGACATGGTGCAGATATTTGACCACCTGGAGGCTATCCCGACCTTTTCCCGGGATGTCTGTCGGGAAGGGCTGGACCCCCGGGGGAGTCTGTTGATGGAGTGGCGAGAACTCAAGGCTGATTACTATACCAAAAATGGCTTCAAAGACCTGATCGGCCACATTTGCAAATACAGACAGAGGTTCCCGCTCTTGAACAAGATCATCCAGATCCTCAAGGTCCTCCCCACTTCCACCGCTTGCTGCGAGAAAGGCCGAAATGCCCTGCAGCGAGTTCGCAAGAACCACCGCTCCCGCCTGACCCTGGAGCAGCTCAGCGACCTGTTGACAATCGCAGTCAACGGCCCGCCCATTGCCAACTTTGACGCCAAGCGAGCCCTGGACAGCTGGTTTGAGGAGAAGTCTGGCAACAGTTACTCTCTGTCTGCCGAGGTTCTCAGCAGGATGTCTGCGCTGGAACAGAAGCCGGTGCTGCAGACCGTAGACCACGGGTCGGAGTTTTACCCGGACATTTAGGGGAGCAGCGTCACAGAGGTCACTAAGCTGTTGAATATTTTTTTAATCTATACTCACAAGCTTTGATATATTATTATATAAATATATATTATATTATATATATTAAAAAACCCACACTGAAAAAATTTTTAAAAACCAAGGTGACACATCCACCAGAAGCTACTGGGAACTTTCAGAAAAGAATAATGTCAGAAACTGACTCTTGTCTATAAAATTTGGCAGCTGCAACATCCGTGGCAACTCATTTTCACTCACAGAAGCATGTGCCGGGGCCACACGTGTTCCCACCTACCGGCCAGCCAACAGCATAAGCTAAAATGACGGGTCTCTGTCATCACCTTTAGGTAACTCATGTTGTCCATGTTCTTGTCTCGGTGGGTGAGGGGCTTGGGTCGGGGTTTAAGTCCTTGCCTTTCCTGTTCTTATTTGGTTTTATGATGGGGGCTTCTCAGCCTCTTTGTTGACATGCTGGTCCGGCTGCGTCGGATCTGTGATTCTGGACAAGGGCGGGTTGTGTATCTGGGTCAGGGGTTTTGACTTTCTCTCCCACCTGACTTCAGCTGGAGAGATTTTTACTCCTTTCTTCACTGTCTTAGAAACATGTGTTGGTCAAACTGTGACACCCACTACTCCCCACCTCTGTGGCCAATCCCATCCCTGGGTTGTTCATCCCCTCTCAGACCCCCTGGATCCTTATTACCTGTAATACTGAAGGCAAAATTGCCTGACAACCAAGCTTGAAATCCTGGGGAAGGAAAAAGGGATGAGCATTTTGCATTCCTGTTTTTAAATAGTGTGGGATAAAATAATCTGATTCCATTCAGATCCAGGGCTGTTGGAGAAATGAAGAGCCAATAAATACATACCTCAAAGGGCAGTGATTTATTGGCTAAAAATAAGTAAAATGAAAAAAAAAAAGTATTCAATTTACATAAATTATTTATACTCTATCTTTATAATCATATTATGTGGGGGCGGGGTATTTTTTTCCTTTAATAATCAAGAAATGCCTGCCAGAGTTCCGTGGCAGGACATGTCAATGCAAGTGGTGCCCTGGTTATGCAAATGAGAGTCCCTAGAGATGTAGTCCTTTTTCTGCAACAGGCTGATAACCAGCTCTACTTCCCTGGCAGGAAGGTAGTGGGAACTGCGTGATGCATCTATGCCTGTGAACACTTCCATTTTTTAACAGGGTAGAGATGTACTAGAAGAAAGAAATAAGCAAGGGATAAGATAGGACTCTCAAGGCATCAGCCTACACACACACATACACACTCACACACATACACACACACAACTACGATATAAGCTTTAGAAGTAACCACTGGCCTACTCCCTGGGGCAAGTAGTGGTTTAAGCTAGAGGAGTCAGTTCAATGCTCTTTCATTCATTTAACTACCAGTATACCTCGCAAAGGAGTTTTGTTTTGTTTTTTAAATGTGCGTGAGCTGTTAGAAATTTCTGTTCATGTTTTCACACTTGGTTTATGCATATTGGATATGCAGAGATCCTGTATCATGGGTGCACGTCATATTTAGGGGAGGGAGGAAGCTCCGCATCGTCTGTGGTCATTAGGGAGCCACCCCTCTCAGCTGACAGAGGGTGAGCAAAGAATCATGTGATCTGACCCCAGGGTCCCCAACCTGCTTGGCTCAGACATTATCAAACTGTGGTGGCTTCCTTCCTTCTGGTTTGTCTTGCCTCTGAGGCCTCATGCCACCGTAGAAAACATAGTGGAAATGTCATCAACACTGAACATGTCACTCCTCCTTCCTGTCCTGCCAGTCCCTTCATCCCTCACAGGTCCCTTCCCCCACCCCCATCGTCTTGGTGCTAAGATAACTTTAGAATCATTGCTGCTAGTTGATAGCTTTTCATTACATAAATATATTATATATATTATATATTATTTTTGAAATATTTTTTGTTTGTTTCAACAGTGATGTAGCATGTTAAACAAAAAAAACAAAACCTGGTTTTCTCTGACGGTCCCACTGCCAGGCCTCATATGCTGCCTTCTTCAACAAATCAATGCACCCCTGCCTGTGGCATTCAGTCCCCCACCCCCTTCCCCAGTCACTCGTACTTCCCCACCTTCCTCTGAACAAGGAGAGAGAAGAAACTAGCAAGGAAAGACCCAAAGCTCTTTCTGGTGCTTTGAAATTCCCAGCCTCCCTCCATTTCCCCACTTTAAGCTGATGTCTCCTCCTCCCACTCTACTCCTCCCATCAGGGTCAGTAATTGTGGTCAGGTGGGATGCTATTGCAAAGCACACAGTCCCACCTTTCCCTCCCCAGCTTCCTCTCCACCACACAGACTCCGATGGGTTGAAGGCAGAGCTGGATAGCAAGGTGGGTGGGCCTCGGTGGAGGCAGAAACAGTAGGTTGGGATCCGTTCTTCTAGCCAACAGATGCCTTACACCTTCTTTTCCCCCACTTCCACTCCCCCCTACACACTGCATGGGGACCCTCTGTGGATAGTCCCCCTAAACCACTCATTTGCAAACCAGAAAGAGAGTATCTGTTTGTGTATCTAGTCGGGGGCTGCGAATGTGTCGTCTCAAGAGACCATGGTCAAACTCAGTGTTTATGCACAGGGAACCATCCTTTGGGCCAATGCCAGTTTCAGCCTGTACCTTCTGAGAGAGCTGGGAGCCCGTGACCTGCCCCTGGGCTAGAAGCATGAGCTATGGCTACAGGTAGCCACCTGTCCAGCCAGGGTCTGAAACAGAGGATGAGCTCTCTGGAGAGGCTTGAACTTTGGCAAGGCTCCCAAACTCTGGGTGGGCATGCCCTTTGCTGAATTCAGCTAGGCCATGTCAGACTCTCTGAAGGCCACTTTCCCTTGGGACAGGGAGTAACCAGGGAACAATAGGGATGACACACCACTGCAATTTACACAGGGGCTTTTCTCAGCCTGGGTACTCCCAGGAGGCTCAGTGCTTCTGTCCTGTGCATGGGGCATGTGACTATCGGTGATTTCTGTCACAGGCATTTTCCACTCTCTGCTTCTTGAGAAGGACTCTTGGGTTGATTGGACCCTCAGGGTCTAGTCCAGGAAGGCACATGATTGGCTAACCTAGCCTTCCGTTGGTTGGCTGGGCAGTAGTAACATCCCTAATGTGGTGTCTTCAGACAAGACAGAGCCCTTTAACTCAGCCCCTGGCTTAGGAGTGACAACCATTGGCTTAGGATAAAATGTTTGTGTCTCTGGGCTTGAGACTTGTCCTAATTGAACTTTCTGTGGTTTTTGGAGGGGTTGGGAAGTGAGATCAGGTTTTGGGAGGGGTGGGTGGCAATCATGCCTAGCAGATACATTGCTGAACCTGGGAACCAGAGGCCCTTGTGGTTAAAATGGTGTTCTTCTCCCCAATGGAGGAAAAAAACCCATTACCATCCATGAAAACTAAGGACAGCCCAGTCCTGCCTAGACTCTTGTCATGTCAGAATCCCCAAGTTTTGACTGCCTGGTTGAATATGAATTCAGGCATCTGAATCACCAGGGTTTTGTGTGTGTGTGTGTTTATTTTTGTTGTTTTGTTTTTTGTTTGTTTGTTTTTTGACTGCTGGCAACATTCTATAGTACTGAGTGGAGCCTGATTTCTTCATCCTCACTTGGGAATGAGAACAGGCTCCAGCTCCAAGATCCCTGGATAGCAGGGTTCAGTACTGGACCCTGAATCCAGGGCAGTTGGGGGCCTTGGCCCCCGAGCCTCCTACATGCTACCATGTTGATTCGTCTTGCCTAGCCCTTCTTCTTGACTTGCTTCTGTTGATCCTATAATTTGGAGGAAGGGCCTTGTAATTATTTAAGGTAATGTTGAAATATTTCCCACGTGGAAAAACAGTAGAATGCTGAAAATGATCATGGAGAGAGTGAAATGGAATAAAGACTTGGCTCAGTTCAGGCTGAGAGTCTAGAGTCACTTTAGTTGTTCCCTGGAGCCTCATGGGGTCCAGCAAGTAGCCTGGGGGTGGTGTTGAAATAGAAATTCTCTTCTAGATTCCTCCCCCTTCATTTTTCCTCCACCCCCTCTAAGAGCAGGAATTCGGTATCTAGAGCTGGTTTAGGCTTACTGTCTGGATTGGTTTCTAAGTAGAATTCCTGCTTTTTCTTGGTCCTAACACCCAGTTTGGGCAGAAGACTCCAGTCCCACTGAGACTCACACTCCCCGCTTCTTCTAGAGGCAGGCCCAGCCAGGCCGGCCTGGGACAGCCCAAGCAGGGAAGCCAGGGAAGGTGTGTGTTCTGAGGCAGGTGAGCTTGGGGCAGTTCCATTGCAGATACCGGACTCCTGGAGGTGGTGCTGGGTCTGAGGTTCCAGTCTGGTCTTGAGGGAAGAGAATGTTTAGAGACAGGCAGGGCCCTTTTTCTGCCTGAAGGAGGATCCCTCTCTGCCCTCTGTTCTGGGTGCTTTAGCTGAGTGGATGGAGCTGTGATATTTTATGGAGCCTTTGAGGTGATCTTTGTGTGTTAGCCAGAGGGAGTAAAAGTGCCCTTTGGGGAGGAAAATGGTACGGCCCACCTCTTCCATCTGGCTCTCCCCAACCCCAATCCCTTCAAGTGGTATCGCCCTAGAAATACCTATGCAATCCAGTCTCCCTAGGAGAGTGCATGGAAGCAGGGGTATGTGCAGTGTATAATACAAATGCTACAGCATATATATTGTATATATGGACATATACAGTACGTATACACAGAGTAAGAGATTGAATCACGTCTATATATCTATAAATAATATCCTATATATTTATACATTTTTATGTTTTAAATAGATATAAAAATAGAGTCTATAGAGAGCTGGGAGAGCAATGGGAAAGCCTGTGTTGTGCAAAGAGGGAGGAGGCAAAGCATTTTTGCAGGGGCTGATGAGGGAGCTAAGCAGGCAGGGTTTGCCAGGAATGGGGCCTCCTACCCCGAGTGGTGGAGAGGTGCGTAACTGGGTCCCGGCCCTCTCCATGCACTTTCTCTCCTTTACCTCAGGCTTGGTCTGAGGTTGGAAGGAGATACTCCCTGAGCTCCAACTGAAGTGCCCCCTACATCCCCCCTGCTAGACTATGGTGTGGTCGCTACTGCCTGGCAGTAGGTCGTGATCACTGACCCATGATGTAGGGACCACTGCACAATTTTCCCTGAATACCCTCATCCTCCCCCCGCCCCAGGAGCGAGCAGCATTGGTGGCCATAGGAAAAATGCAAATTGGACCAAGAGTGGTCCAGGAAAGATGCTGCCCCTCTCTCCTCCCACGCTTTTACTGCCCCCTAGAGGCCAAACCTCTGGAGTACCTCCCTCACCCACTCCATCACTGTCTGCCAGGGACTGGAGAAGTGAAGTGGGCGGCATGAGCATCACCAGACAGTGCTGCCCACCATCAAGAGGCTTCCTGGCCAGGAGGTCATCAGCTAACTGGGAGGGGCGGGGAAGACATATCCGCACACTCATCAATTCAGTAGCAATTCCAGTTCCGAAGCAGGGCTTTGGCCCAGCCCACTTTGCACAGCTGCTGCTGCTGGCTGTACTCAGGACAACTAACTCTCTTCCCTCTCCTGCACGGAGGCCCATCGACCCCTCACCTTACCGCCACCGTAACAGGCAGGTTTAGTTCACATACACTGTTCTGATTCTGTGACTCGAGGCAGAGGCTGAGCCGGACGCCCCAGAGGGAGGGCTGGTGCAGCCCCGTTGGAATCAGAAGCCCGTTTTGCTTCCAGGTTTCACTCTGTAGTTTCTTTCCCCTGAAGGCGGGGAGGAGGGGCTGATGGAGTTGGAGGTGAAGGCAGACACAGCTGCATCCTCTGTGCCTCAGACCAGCCTCTGCCTCTTGGCTCTCCCATCTCTGAGCCCCGTCTTGCTCTTCCCACCATTCTACCAACGGACCTCAGTTTCCAGAAGACCCACCCCTATACTGACAGTCTGGGGCGGGTCTGTTCTGCCAATGCCCACCTCCTCTCCATCCAAGTCCTCATGGGTCTCCTTGAGCCACAGCTAGCTGCCAACTGGGTCTTGGAACACCCTCCAGGACCTGGCCCAAGCCTTCCTCCCGCCGCGGTGGATCAGACCCATGGCCAGGGGGTGGGCACCCCCCGGGTAGCAATCCCACAATGCACTGTACCTCAGAGAGAGAGCAGCCACGGGGCATCAAGGCACCGGGCCCTCCGTCCAGGGACAGCCGGTTACAGTACTGCTCACAAAAAGACAAGGGCCAGGCTGCCCTTGGCACCCTCCGTCTTCACTCGCCTCTCCGGAAGAGCCAGCAGTCTGATTCAGTCTTTTCAGCCCCTGTCTCTCTCCTTCTCTCCACCCCCACGCTGCTGAACCCTTTCATTTCAATCATAAGGAGAAATATAGTGGGGGAGGGGGGAATCCCTGGGAGTCTATTATCACCTACATATGACTATGTTAATACTTTCTTTCTTAATAAAAAAGAAAAAAATCTCGATGTTATTATTTTGCAGACTACGCTTTATAGTACCTGTGTGATGGGACCTAGAACACTGGATACAAATAGAGCTATGTTGGTTTATCATAATATGTACGCGGACCCTTCCTTTTGTCATATTATCCTTGTAACGTAAGGAGATTGTTAATAAAAGCATTTAAATTTACTCACCAAAGTCGAATCCCTGCCTCCTTGTCTCTGTGCCTGGCCTGTGCTCAGGGGGATTCAGAATGCCTCAATGCCTCTGCTGTCAGATTAGCGGCCTGCCTGCTGCCAGCTTAGAAGGAACTAGAAGGGGCTCTGAGCCTCTTCCCCTTTTCTGTTATTCAAGTCTACTTCCAACGGGTCACCTTCAGGCCTCATCTGCTAGTCAGGCCAAACAGAGGTGTACTTGAAACCATTCAAAATAAATCTACTGCCCAGCCGGTGTGGCTCAATGGTTGAGCGTCAACCTATGCACCTCGAGGTCGCCGGTTCTATTCCCGATCAGGGTACATGCCAGGGTTTTGGGCTGTCACCCATAAGGGGCATGCAGGAGGCAGCCAACTGATGTTCTCTTTTGTCGATGTTTCTATCTCTCCCTTTCCCTTCCTCTCTCTCTAAAAAAAAATCAATTAAAATGTTTTAAAAAATAATAATGAATAAATCTACCTACCCCCTAATGCATTTGTCCTGCAAGAATCTCTGAGAAAACACACGGATGGATCTATTGCAGATGAAAGGTTGTTCTAATTCTCTCTCCACTGCCTGCCATGATTCTCCACATGTGGGCCAGGTCCCTGGGGAAGGAAGGGTCTTTTCCCAGTAGTTCCCAATGATGTTTTACCCAAATTGTATTAGAAGATGGGCATAGATTTAATGAAGGTACAGGTAAGTGTTTTTATTTTTTCCTCCCAGATGCTAATTTCTACCCTTTCCCCCCGTCCTGTCTGCCATCCCTTCACAGGCTTCCCCTTGTTCCTTTCCTTAACCTCTCCCTCTTAGTGCCTGCCATCTCCCTCCCAGCATGTGTCCCTCACCGTGTGGCCACAGTGGAAGTCCTGGATTCTTCTACTTCACCTGTCACTGTCTCAGTTTGTTCATTTGATCAGAACGACCCTGCGCCTGATTCCTGACTACATCTGGCCTTGACCCTGCCCCTTCTCTATACAAAGCTGGAGGTTGCCCTGAGTTCTCCTCCCCCCCTACCTAGCTCTGGTGCCCTTGGTTATTGCCTGGCCCCGAGCCAGGCAAGTGCCTCCTAACTCCCCCTGGGAAGAAATCTTTTCCAGCTTCTTCCAGCTTAGTGATTTTCAGAGTCAGTGATTCTGGATAGCATTTTGAAGCTTCTGCCTTGGGACCTATTACCTTCCCAAGAAAGACACTTGGTCACTGGCTATATGCCAGAGCCTGAACTTCAAGGTTGGAGGTTGGTTATGCCCAACTCAAATCCCCCCTCTGCCTCTTACAGGCAATGAGATCTTGGACAAGTCACTTATCTGAGTCTGTGTCTTTAGTACTGAGCACAGAGCAGTGGGTAATACACACTGACTGTTCCTCATTATCATCGTTGTTGTTACCTCTTAGATCAGGGTAGGTGCTAAGAAGTGATGGGTTTTCTTCTTTCACCTAGAACCGTGGTTGACAAACCGTGGCTCTCGAATCACATGCGACTCTTTGGCCCCTTGAATGTGGCTCTTCCACAAAATACCATGGCCTGGGCGAGTCTATTTTGAAGAAGTGGCGTGAGAAGAAGTTTAAGTTTTAAAAATTTGGCTCTCAAAAAAAATTTCAATCGTTGTACTGTTGATACTTGGCTCTGTTGACTAATGAGTTTGCCGACCACTGACCTAGAATTCCTGCTACCCTCTGTGAGGGACTGCCCATGACTTTTATTACAGAGCCCCTAATACCTATTCTGGCAGCCAACATGGACACCTCTGCTGAATGGAGAACACCTGTTCCTCCTCAACCAGAGAGAGATCCTTGTTCAGTTTTAACATCTCACCTCACCTGGCTCTGGGGGGAAAGAGACTGTGTAGAGGTTTTGTTGGTTTGTTTCCTTTGTCTGGGAAGACAGGTTTCTCCTTGTTTGTCCCTGGTTGGTCTCCCTGGGCTTCTGAAATAAGTTTTCTGCCATCACCCACTTGTCCACGGGATGTCCTGGAACACCGGGAAGGGAAGCCATGCTCCAGCCTGGGCTGCGCTGACAGCAGATCACATCGGCTGAGGACCAGCCACCACAGGGCCCTGATCACATGGCGGCCACCACCGGACCTGTTTCCATGGCAATGTCTGGCTTCCAGCCTGCAGGACTGGTTTTCTCTCACCTCCTCCCAGGTAGGCACCTGCCTCCAGCTCTGGCTTGGAGAAGCTGCTGATGGACCATCTGTGCTGGCTCACCTTCAGGAGATGAAGGAAGAGCACTGGGGCAGTACTGCAACACTCACACCAAGAAAATGCCCAACCCCCTAAATCCATCCACAGCTACATCCTGTGGCTCCCTCCTTGCCAGGCATCTGCCTGGGAGGGAGACAGAACAGGTGCTAGGGATCTGAGCTCCTGCAGTGGTGGTGCTTCCAATTGGCTCTAGAAAAATAGAAACTCTTGGGTGGAAAATTACTACCAGCTCCATTAGCAATTACGAAAATGAGGAGAGACTGACTCAGAGCCTCAGGTGACATTGCATATTGTCTGGAGGGGTGGGTGGCTGCAGGAAGGACTTCAGAAGATGCCAGGGAGGATTACCAACATGGGGCAGGGAGGGCAGGGGCACACAATATGTGGGTTTAGTTGTTTTATGCACAAGATTGGAAGCCAAAATATGTGTGAAAAGTCTAGACTACAGAATCACAAAATGTTAAAACGTAAATCTATAGAAGTGATCATTTGACCTAAATTCATTTCACAGATGTGGAAAGTGACGTCCAGAGGCAAGTGGCTTGCCCAGGGCCCTGAAGGTGGCCTATGACAAAGCCAGGCCGGGCTGCAGGTGCTCAGCGCCTAAACGCAGTGCCCTTGAATCTCTCCCTTTATGCGCAGGAGCAGAGCATATTTAAGGTAATTCAGTAGAAAGCCTTGTATAAAGTGATCAAGGCTTCCCTCTCTCATTTCTCCTTTCTATAAATCCAGACTCTCAAATATTAGTGTTGGGCTCTGATGGGCCATATGCACAGTTACCTATGAAACACAGTTTATATAATATTTGGCTATACAAGATAAAGACCACTCCTCCTATTTTATTATGAAAATAAAAATCCTGGCTATTATTAAAATGTGATATGTATGTAATATAAAATAAGGAGTTATAGGCACAGACTTGGAAAGCAAAGACATCTCATGGCTTCCTTTATGGATCCCTTTAAAGAACCTTTAGTTTAATTACATGTGACCTGTCTAATTTTCTCCTGATTTTAAACCCAGGCCTGCCCCTCGCTTAAGGGCAGAGCCCCTTCCTCTGTACACCAGGGCTGCAGCAGCCACCAAGAGGGCCTAGTGGGCAGGGCTCAAGGAGTCCCCTTGTTCCTGCCCACCATCTGGAGTACAGAGGTACCATCCGTTGCTGCATTGACTCTTCCAGAGTTTTTAACTTGGGAGATTAGGGAAAGAGGAGTCTCTAGTTTCCAACTGATTTTTCTTCTCAACAATGAAGTCAGAGCCCCCAGAGCACTTGCATCCCTACTTATATGTAGTCCCTTTGATTTGGTGCTCAAGCAAGATCACCAAGGTGCACCCAGGCATGCACATACACAGAGCAATCTATGATCCAGCAATCCTACTCACTCCTAGGAAGCTATCAGAGAAGCTTGCACAGGCATCTGCCCTGGGAGGGAGACAGAACAGATGCTAGGGATCTGAGCTCCTGCAGTGGTGGTGCTTCCAATTGGCTCTAGAGAAATAGAAAACGTTGGGTGGAAAATTACTACCAGCTCCATTAGCAATTACGAAAACAAGAAGAGCCCTCACCGGTTTGGCTCAGTGGATTGAGCGTCAGCCTGTGGACTGAAAGGTCCCAGGTTCGATTCCGGTCAAGGGCATGTACCTTGGTTGCAGGCACATCCCCAGAAGGGGGTGTGCAGGAGGCAGCTGACCGATGTTTCTCTCTCATCAATGTTTCTAACTCTCTATCACTCTCCCTTCTTCCCTGTAAAAAATCAATAAAATATTAAAAAAAAAAAAAAGAAAATGAGAAGAGACTGACTCAGAGTCTCAGGTGACTGCACATTCATAGCTGTTCTGTAACAGCAAAGTAAAGGTGAGGGGGAAGGGGAGAAAGAAAGGATGAAAGAAAGAAAAGGAAATCTCTAAGTGTATATCAACAACAGACTGGGATTGTGGTACATCCATACAATGGAATATTATACAGCAACAAAAATGAACTGAACTGGAGCTACATATGTCTGCATGGAGAAAGCTCAAAATTTTAATGTGAAGTAAAAGCAGTGTGATGAAATTTAAATTAAGTTTTAAGACACATAAAAATACTCTATGGCACCCAGCGTTTACATGTGCATGCAGTAAAGGCATAAGAAATGCTCGTGGTGAGAAATAAATTCAGGATGGTGGTCTCCTCAGTAAAGGACTGAAGGAACTTCAACTGTATCTGTCAAATTTTATAAAGCCTGGCAGTGGTTCATGAGTGAATATCAAATTATCACTTCTGCATTTTATATGTCTAAAATGTTAAGTAAAAAGAAGAAAACGCCAGGTAGTTAACCCAGTTGGAAATTATTTATTTACCACTGAAAGGTTTTTTGCTCCAAAGTGTGACACTAGACATATGACTACAATGTCTCATGCGTCTTTTTTGTGCTTCGGTTCATAATTGCAAACAAACACACACTTAGCATTGACAACAGGAAACACGGGTGGCAGAAACAAATCACAAGGGCTAGTTCTCTTGTTTCATGGTCCTCACCTCAGTCTGGCTTAGGCAATAGCTGCCTGCCACCCAGGACTCCTCACATCCCAGCGAAATTGCCCCATCTTGCTCTCTACATGAGGTGATTTGGCACTCAACCCACAGCAAGAGTCATGTCCCAAATGGAAATGGACAGATGAGTGCAAGATCTTGACCAATAGGCACTCAACAAATAGATATTAATGTGATATAAGAAGTGGAGCCAAGATTAATGAGGGTGGACTCCCAATTCTTTATCCCCATTGCCATATCTATGTAAGAACCAGATCACCAGGTGGGCAACAGCCTGTTGGAGATAGCTTCTTACTTTATTTTCATCTCTTCTTCATACCCTTCTTAGAAAACACTCCCAGGCAAAGGACCAGGTGTTCCTTTCAAAAAATCAAATGCACTCACACAGACCCAATTATGCTAATGGGGTAGTAAATTGCAAATGTATCTGGTACTAGGTAGGCCGATGCAAAGAGTGCTGAAGATTTTGGGTTTGGCAGTCTGATACCTCTGAATAATATAAAATTCACCAAGACAAAGTTTGGGTAGAAAAGCACAGCGGTTATATTCTCTTCTATCATCAATGACATTTACACAGAGTTACAGATTGAGAGTAGGTGAATAGTAATACTCAATGTCATGAATTTCTAGGCCAACTGGGATTTCTGATGCCTTTATCATGGAGAAATCAGCTAGACTCTGATTGTTATGCCAGTTGCAGTATCCTTTTCTGTCTACTCCCCTATGTATCCTTCACTCATTAATTCATTCAACAAATACTGTACGTAGGGGCCGTGAGCCACCTTTATTCAAAGTGTCAAAGCACACCAGACAAAAACCCCTGCAAAATCTATCTCATTTCTGTGCATGTCTGGTAAGAGAGATGACAGCTGACACCCAACATGTTCTGTGGTGGCATTAGATTCTTATCAGTGGCAACCTTTAGTTTACAGGCTCTGGAAAACTAAACCTCTGAGATCCAAAGAAATGAATGCCTCGTGGTGGAATGAGCATGGGTGGAGTTGATATTTCGGGAATCAGAGACTGTACCCAACCCATCTCAAGCATCCTTTGGTATGATGATAAGGCAGGTACATAGATTTGTAAGGAAGTGGAACTGTATTTCCTGATTTTAAGCCTAGAATCCAGACTTTTCTAGATTAAAGTAGCAGATGTTACCAAGAAGAAAGTACTGATCAGCTTATGTAGAGAATGTTCTGTTCTCTTTTAGCTGTGCCAACTCAAAAAAAAAAAAAAAAGGATGCCAGAGGGAGGGGGTGGGAGTATCTCAAAAACATGATATAGGAAATCACTAACAAATGCTTTGCCTAAAAATCTTGGTAGGAGGTGGTAAATGTTAGTGATCAAGATTTCTAATTATCTGAAAGATTATCCCATTAAAGAGGAATTAGATATTTTTTTCTGTTTCTTCAGAGGGTAGGTAGAAGTTGTTTCTGATGATTTTCTACCTTGGTACAGAAAAGAAAAATGATAACTAAGGGTGTTAAGATCAGGGGGAGGCCAAGAATGACTTGTTGAGGTTGAAGGATAGCCCTAACCCATCTTGTCTAGAAATTCTCATTTAGATGAGATTAAGGTGACATTGGAAGGCTCAGAATTTGGATTTCAGTATTAAGGAGTCCAAATGCAGAATTCATGGTTCTGACAATGCCTGGGATGGTTCTGACACTTTCCAGGCATTGTCAGCTGCCAACTTAAAGCTTAAAGATGATTTGCTGGTGGTTTCAGAGATTGCATCTAGTCAGGGAGTGCCTACAGCTTTCAAGCATACTTTCATCTATCAATCACAGCATTTACCCAGATAGAGCTGCCATGTCATCAGTCCTGCTTAGCAGACAGCCAACAACAGAACCCAGGAGTCCTGGCTCGAGGGCAAGTACATCCACTCAACAAGGCTCATCATTTAATTAATGATATGGACAGCTACTTGGAATAATAAGGTAGGAATCTGAAACCTAGCTGCTGGTTACTTACCGATTTTAAAGCCACAGGCCCTGAAAACTGAAGTGGGAAGCACATTTTGTAAAAGTCTTTGTTTCATATTTAAAATTATCTTCCTTCTCCAACTCCACAGAGCCAGAAATAATAGACTAAATTAATATGTGCCCCAAACTGAATTCTTCCTCAAGTGGCTGGACTGCTAGAAGTGATGGATCTATCTCAGAGGGTCACTTTGGTGATGCTGGTGGATGTGACAACTTGCGCCCAATAACTAATAGGGGGATTCCACACTGTCAAGGAAGATCCCCCCAAATATAATGTAAACTGATTCTGAGATAAAACAATAAAGCTATTCAATAAAAGTACAAATTCATTCCAAGAGCAGAATCTGAAAAGCACAAATGAAAAATATTAAGAATTAAAATAATTAAAAATCTACAGGCTTCCAACTGTCACACGGATGGTTGAGATGTCCAATACTGGAACTGGCTGCCCCAGGGTGTTAGTGGTGTGAAAACCTGTCTGGAATGTTGTAGAAGGGATTCCTTTAAGCACAGTGCTCCAGCCTCTGCATCCAAACCACTGAAGCTTGTTAAGAAGCAGGCTCCTGGGGTCTGGCCAGGAACACTGGTTTGGAATGTCTACAGGTGGGCCCAGGAGTCTGCTGGTGATTTCTTCACACACTGAGGGTTTGAGAACTGCTGGATTACTGCTGCCCAGTTCAGGAGCATGGCTTCATGCTGACCGAGATTTCAACCCACCCCAACAGTCTCTAATGCTATGAGTAGATCCAGGATACTTTTATTTTCTTCATCATTTTTGAAATGCTCACTTTTAAGAAAACACATTCTTTGTATCCATTCTTCCCCAAACTCAGCTTTCTCTGCATCTGGACTACCAACCCACCCCACAAAACCCGCACATGGGCTATATTTGGTAAGTGTCTCTTCTGGGACACAGATCAGCAAAATGCATTCCCCAGGGTGACCCAAATGTCCACACACTGCCCTCTCCTGCTCATTGTTTAGACACGGGAGTGTGATAAGAGAGAAATAGGGTCCTGGTCTTTGCAAAGATGTCTTTCTTCTGAGTATCATTATGAGGAAGCAGCACAAAGAAGAAGTCACAGAGGACAGCTAGGACTGAAGGGGCAGGCTGTGCCTGCAAAGGGAGGTGGACTGGGAAGCTGCTACAGGTGCAGCTGGTGCCACATGGCGATCTGCCGGCGTGGATTTTTGAGCATCTCCTCCCAGTGGCTTCGCTCAGAGCCCGAGGCATGTAAGCCCAGGCTGCAGTGGCCCAGCACACAGCTCTGACCCTCCTCCTCCTGGCCCAGCACCTCCAGCTCCACGCTGGAGGCCTGCAGCAGGTCATCTGGCAGCTCGAACATGATCATCTCATTCCACACAGGGTTGATCTTGTGCTTGGCTCGTTTTGTCTGCTTCTTTTTCAGCTTCCGAGCTTGGTGCTTTAAGGTCACCTTGACAGAGACATCTGAACAGGGACAGACATGAGAGAGAGTGAGAGAGAAGGGTCAAGAGTGAGTTTCTGGGATGTGGTGAAGTCCAGGACAATGCTCTCTCTTAGGGATGAAGAGAAAGGGTCTCTGGTTCAAGGTCTGCACTGAGACTCCCTCTTTATGCCCCCACCCATGGGTCAAGTATTAATTCAACAATTATTCAGTGCCAACTATATGGTGGACACTGGTCTAGACGTGGGAATACTGCAAAAGTCCCTGCCTCATGGAATGTATACTTAAGTATGGAAAACAGATAATAGCATAATATATAAGGCTGGTCAGTGGATGGCCCATGATTGTGTCATGCTAGTGGACAACCAGGGAACCACCCTTTGCCATGAATCTTTCCAAGTGCCTGTATGTCCCACATCAAGCCAGGCCAAGGGCAATGGCTCAGACATCCTGCAGCTTGATTTTAAATTCAGTCCAGAAAAATGAAGCCACCCCATGTTGTCATGCTCTTGGTTCTTCATCCAAGCATGTTTGTCTATTATGAAGATAGTGGGTCACCTGCTGGTTGGATGAGTTCTTTCCCTCTGTTCTTTTGTAAGTTTTACTTGAGGACTCCGACTGCATGTGGAAGGTGAGGGTAAGCTGCCCTGGCCCATGGGCACTGCACCAATAGGAATTTTGCCTACGAACTTCGCCTGACCTCCCACCCCCAGGGAAACAGGCCACCAGACGAGCTTTCATGAAATCAAGGCTAGGGACCCAGATTAAGTTTTCATTAGTCAAAGTTCCCAAAGCTAATGTGAGAATAATTGCTCCTCTGCATTTATTGCTATAATTATCACCCCCGGGTGGTTAGTTTGTTATTTCAGCAGATATTTGTGAGACAAAATGTTTGGCTGTAATTGTCCTGACAGGAGCTATAAAAAGGGAGCAGGAGGCAAAGAAGTGTCTGCAGGGGGTGAGGAAAAGGCACTGATGCCTGACCTTTGGCTCAGGAATCTGTCAGCAAGGCCAATTCTTCTGATTTCATTCACCCAAGAGCTTTTGCTCAGAGATTCTGAATGCAGTGGCAATTCTTTATTTGTATCCTGCTATAAATATCTATCTATTATATGCTGCCATGAGCACTTGGCTCCAGGTCCAGGTACCATATGGTAACCAGCAATGTTTCCTGCTCTGACAAGAGAACCTGTTTGGCCCCCTGACTTGGGAGCTGGGCTGAGGTATCCAGAAGGAGAAACTGAGGCTTCCAGAATATTGAAGAGATGTTTATTTGGGTATGTAGGGCACAGATGCCTAAAGCTTCAGGCTGCCTCTGCCCAGGCACCCACACACCTTCTGCCATCACCCGCACCCAGCTGGTGTGGGGGTGCCAGGTTGGCAAAGGCTAAGAAGAGACTGGGTGGATGTGGGGAGCGCAGGGATGGATAGTTGAGACAGAAGAAGGGAGCCTGAAATGCTGACACCTGCCTATGAGGTGAGCCCAGCCAGGTCATATAAAGTCTAGGCCAAGTTTCCTCTATAACCAGATACTCCACTCCTTGGCTTCCTGTGACTCGGGAGTAAGACTGATTCTTCTCCCAGTGGATCTCCAAGGTTGGGAGTCCCTGGCAAATGTGAGCTCATACCTGGGCTCTGATGGATGAGATTGGCCAAGGGATAAATGATACAAACTTAAAGAGGTGAGTGTGTGTCCTTTAAAACTTCAAGCTTGGAGTAGAGGACACAGGTGAGGTGACTCCACAAATGTCCTCATGCCCTATCTCCCTGCTCACCTGTCCCCATTGTCTTCCAGGTGTTACCTCCCTCTGCACACGCCCTCCTCTCACACCTCACTCACCCTTTCCCAGCAGCTCCTTGGACTGGTTGGAGTGGAGGTTCTTGGCCTTAATCAGCACCACCAAGAGGCGGTTGGCCGCTGGGAGATAGCTGATGGAGAGAAGGACCTCTCCAGTTCCTGCAGAAGGCTCCTGAAACACAAGAATGTCAGAGATGCCTTCAGTTAGGGGTGGCTTCTGCCCCATCAATGAATGGTAAGGGTGGGGTCTCACTACTTGTATCCAACGGGTATCCCAGAAACCATTTACCCATCAACACTGGTTTCTCCACCCTTGCAGAAGGGAGGGGGGCACAGAAGGATTACATGTGCATCTGTTTCAATGAGAGTTTGTTTCGTTTGCCACAAAATGTGGTTTTCCAATTACCTTATATTCAAACCCAACATATAAAACCAATCAAAGGATGCCACTCAGGATGTGCTGGCAGAGGCTCAGGATTCCCTCTCATCCTTCACCTGCCCTTGCCCAAGTTCCTAGGGCATCTTTATAGAATGCTAGGTCTAGGGAGCACGGTGGAGAACCACTGCATTGACCCATCTGGTGCCTGAGAATTGTGATTCATTACTCTGTTTGAAAAGACAACTCCTTCCAGCCCCTACAGAGCTGAGAGAGTCAATAATGTCATGTACTAATGCTGAGCAGGGTCCTGCTTAGTCAACAGAATGGCCAACTATGTCAGCAAAATCCAGGCATATGATACACCAGAGACTGCCTGCAATCCCTGTGCTTGGCAGGAGGTGTGGAGGCCTGAGAAGCATCCAAAATGCCTATCCCCATCTGCAGCTTCACAGAGTATCTCCCCTAAAAGTGCTACAATAATTTATTGGGAATTTTAACAAATCCATTGAGGGACCAAAAATGTCCAAAAGAGCCCTCACTGGAGGCAGAAGTCTGTCACAGTCCAAAGGTAGTGCTAAAAGCTTAGACCAGTGGTCCCCAACCTTTTTTTGGCCATGCCCCACCTAAGCATCTCTAAAATCCTGATGCCCCATCCCCCCGCTGTGACATTTAATTCTTATCATTAAAAAATGAACTCTTATTCACATGAGGAAGCCTAAAAGGCTATGAACTTGGTCTAAACAAGCTTCCAAAGAACATGGCATCCATGAAAGAAAAAAAAATAAAAGAACGAAAGGATACTGAGGAAGAAATCACTAAGAAATTGTTTAAAAATAATAATATGAAGTGATATGAAAAATATCAAATAAACTTTCAAAACATAATAGAGGACTGAGATGCATAAACATGTGACAATATATGTTTATATACTGTATATGAGGCCCCTACTGTATATTTTGCCATAAGAAAGGCAAAAACTTCACTGTTAATCACTCATTCTCGAATTGCCCCCCTTAAAAATTGAATTGCCCCTCTGTGGGGCATGTGCCCCATGTTAGGAACCACTGGCATAGATGTTAGAACCAGACCCTCTGGGTCTGAGGTCCAGTCCTACAATTTATTAGCTATGACATCGGGTGAGTTACTTAACTTTTCCAAGCCTCCCTTTCCTCATCTGTAAAACAGGAATAATACCACCACCCGGTGGGGTTATAGAAGTTCACTGAGTTCATATTTAATGGCTCAGAACAGTGCCTGACACTCAGCACTGTGGACCTGTTTGCTTTATCACCATGAGTTATTAAGGAACGCCCATCACTACTTGAGATTAAGTGGGAACAGTGTTTCTGGGTGGATGGGGGCCAGCCTGGGCTTTGGGAGTGAGGCTGATTGGAAGACCTGGCCAACCTCGGCCTGAGTTACACCTCTCATCCAGGAAACCTGTCTTCAATGTGACCCCAACCATTCAACTTGCCACAAGTGACTGGTCATATGATGGAATGATTTGGGAGCTGCCAGGAACTTTGGCAATGTCATGAATCATAGCAGCTAACATTAATTAAACACTTACTATGTGCCAGGTGTAATTGCATTAGCTGTCACACTAGGCTGTAAGTGCCACAAAGCCATCCCCAGCACCCAGCACACAGTCCACACAATAAATATTTGTGAGAAAGAATGGTGAGACATCCCATTTAATCTTGGCAACAACTCTAAGAGCAGTACTGATTTTGTTCCCATTTTAGGTATAAGATCCTGAGGCTAAGGAAAAGCATGTCACTGCTTGAGGTCATGTAGTCAGCAAGAAGCAAAACAGCCTTTCACGGAGGTCTGATCTGACCACAAAGCCCAGGTCCTAACCCCATTGCTCTCCAGCATCCTTGGAGTCTGTCCCAGGCTCTCATTTCACAGTGAGGAAACTGATGCCCACAGCCTTGTCCAGGCACCCAGGGGGATGGCAGCAGAGCTGAATGGGCACCAGCCTGCTGATTCAAGGACACTTATTGGAAGTCCATGGTTGGCCTAGGCAGTAGCCACAGGGTGACCAGGCCTGAGCACTCCACTCCCCTCAGCGCAGGTGAAAGGAGCTGGACCTGTCAGCCTGCAAAGGGCTCGCCACCTTGTATAGGTACCAAGAGTCCCAGACAAGCCCAGCTGGCTGCACCACAGTCAGAGGGTTTAACACCTGACCCTCGGCTCTGCTGCTTTAAGTGCCTGCTGACAAAAATACAGCCATCATGGGAGATATCGCGGGTTCCATTCCATACCACCGCAACGGAGTGAGTGTTGCAATAAAGCAAGTCATAATCTTTCTGCAGGTGGAGGGTCTTGCCTTTAATTTGTAAAAAATGCAACATCTGTGGAGTACAATAAAGTGAAGCTCAAGGAAACGAGGTATGCCTGGAACCCTCTTCCTTTCTCCATGCTCTCCCTGGTTTTTCCTCCCCCATCCCTTGATCTCTCAATGAATCATTCAAGCTGATCTTGGATTGGGTCACTCACTGTATGGTCCCTGGTGATGCATATGCCACTTTTGGCTGAGTGTCTTCCGGTGAGAACTGGGGCACTGCTGGCACCTTTGTTAACCCATTCTGGGCTGCAGTGACTGAAGACTTCACCCACCTGTTCACACACACCCTCCAGCTGGGACAAGGTCTCTCCTGCCACCCACACTGAGTGCCACCTCCTACTGCTGACTCCAGGCTGCCCTCTGAGATTGCTCACATGTGCAGGAAACAGGCCAGCCAACCAAATGGGTGTGAGAGTATATTTGTGCAACAATGACAGCTACATGTGTGATGATTAGTGAATGAGCCATAAAGGCAGAACTGTATCTAACTACTGTCGTGTCCTTAGTTCGTGGCAATGTTCCTGGTACACAGTAGAAATCCAGCAAGGTATTCGTAGAAAAAATGAGTGACTTACTCTCCTGAGGGAAGAACAGAAGGGGCTTTGGTGCCTGAGACTTTGCCTGTATAGGCTGGAGCTCAGCCCTTTTCGGGTGGCACCAAAGTCTCCAGAGTGCTGGGTAGTAAGAGGGTGACATCCCTGGAGAAAGTTGGTTTACCAGATGAATAAACCAGTGTTTGTTCTTCTTCCCAGGGTCTCCAGCTCCAACTCCACACAAATCCCAAACCACACTCTAATTAGAGAGTGTGCTTCGGAGCAGCCCAGTTCCAGCTGAGGACGGCTGTCAATGTTTATCAATTTTCTGAACCTTAGAAAAAGAAAAATAAGGCAAGGCAGAGATGACAGATGGGAGCAGGTGGGGGTGAAAGTGTACTCCCCACTCTGGCAGGGTCCACCAGGAAAGGTGCCTGCCACTGGCACTCACATGGCATGTGGCAAGGAGATGGCATGAGACTCATAGCCAGAGCAACTAGGCCTCACAGCAGAGCTCACCATGTCCCATATGACGACCCCGCATGGGTGACTGAACTGCTCCAAGCCTCAGTCCCCTTGTCTGGACCCAGGGAGGCACAGCACCACCTGCAGCTCATCTTCCCTGCAGTGCCAGGAGCATAGGAATGAGAAGTGAGTTTAAATGAGGATAATACCGCCAGCACCAGAGCCAATACACTCATAACACGATGGCAATGGAGGTCTTTGTGTGGCTAAAACAAAACTAGACAGCAGGAAACCCGAATCCTGGGCTGTGGTCTGCTCCAGTCACTGTTTAAGACTCCAGGCTTCCTTACACACACACACACACACACACACACACACACACACACACACACACCATGAGCACTGGCCAGTCCTGGCATATCTTGCTCCATTAACTGGTTTTATCTGTTCTGGGGAGAGATAACCCTACCTTAATTGAAGTCTTCAGCTCCCCCCACTGGGTGGCCCCCAGAGGCACAGACACCCCATCCAGGCCCAGGCGAAGCTCCCCAGCCACGCTGTGGCGGGAGAAGCGGTCACAGGTCCTCAGGGTCAGAGTCAGGATCGCTGTGGGGAGCTCCTCCTCTGCCAGAGGGAGCACCAGGCCTTCCTCCCAGATGGTGTGCAGTTCCCGCTTCTTCAGGGCCGTCTGGGCCTCCACAGAGCCTGTCCTGTTGGCTACGCTGCCTTGGACATAGCAGTCACAGCCTCCATCGTGGTCACTGGTCACAGCTGCAGCCAAGGACAAAGCAACACAGACATGGAACTTCTTGAGAACCCATGGAGGGGAGAAGCATGGCCCTGCTTTGAGCTGCAGAATCTGGCTTAAAGGTCATGACCTCAGGTGTGTGGAGAAAGCCCAGAGCTGACCACCTTGACTTTATGGGATCCCATTTCAGAAAGATATTGAGAGAGGAGAGGTCTCTCACCTGAGAGGCCAAGGTTAATACGTGCCAGTCTTCCTTGGAGATAAGGGGCAAGACTAGGTGCTTCCCAGAGCCCTTCCCACCCCATAAGTCTGAGATTTGCCCAAGGTGATTCATTAGTATTGCTGCTGACACCATAATCATTTGTTCTGTGCTTTAGATGTTTGTCACACAACCACTTGTGAAAAGGATCATTGAGTACGTTGTTTTATATTCTGAACCTTGGTGTTTTCGATGCTTCACAATGAGGAAATGTGCTGCTTTTACGACCGGTTCTGAATGATAACATGAGATGCCGTAACTGATGCTCCCCAGGAAGAGAAGAACTGAGGCCATGTGTCTGGATAAAAAGAACTCTGCACTGAGCTTCAAGGAAGCTCTTGGCTCTGGCACCAATAGTTGGCGTGATCTTAGACAAGTCAACTGATGTTGCTAGACCTTAGTTTCCTAATGCTCAAAATGGGACCATTGTGAAGACCAAATGTAATAAAGTATATAAAAATGCTAAAAACCTTCTAAAAATAAAAAGGAGAGATACTCCCTCAAAAAATTAAATTAAATACAAAAATCCAATTTATCCAGCCCCAGCTTCCAGGAGCCTTGAGTAGCCCATTGTTATTCCTGATTCCTTCGCAAAGTTTTCTTTGTTTCCTAATTGTAACATGAATTGTCAGGGTAGAGAGATCAGAGACAGCATGACTGCCTAGGAAAGACCACCTGGTGCTAGGAATAATACCTATTGAGAACCTACTCTGTGTCCAGCACAAAGCCCTATCCAATGTCAAAGGCACCCATGGCTTTCTGTTCATCAAAACCCCATTTCTTCTTTTTGCTGGGCATCCCATGGGCCACTTTCCCAGCCTCCTTTGCAGTCAGTGGCCATGTGACTAATTCCAGCCAATGGGATATGAGAAGGAGTGATGCATCCCACTTGCAGGTAGTTTTTAAGAAACAGTTGTGCCCTCTCCCTGCTTTCCCCCTTTTTCCACCTGCTGGATACAGATGACAAGGAGGCCCAAGAGGATTATGGAGCCACAGATGGAAGGAGCCTGGTCCCCGAGTCACCATTTGGAGGAAAGATGCCTGCCCACCAGGCTCCTCCACTTTGGGCAGGTATATGAGAGAGACAGAAAAACCCCCTGTGTGTCTGAGCATTATATGCTTCAGGGTCTGCTTGCTACAGAGTGCTAATCTAGCACCAGCCCCCAGCTGTGGGTGCTCCCATCCCCCCTGTGCAGTTCCTCCAGAGAGACAGACCCATAGATGTCCCTGAACATCAACTGAGAGCTTACCTTCCAGGTGAGTCACGAACAGCTCTGCCTTCTGCTGGTCATACTGCAGGCAGTAGTGGAGCTTGGGGGCTTGGTTCCAGCTGGCAGCCTTCGCTGGGTTCCAGGTCTCCATGACACAGACATCCTCCACCACACCTGTTAAGAAGGTAAAGCCATCCATGCCACCCACACCTGGGTCCTCTCTTCCAGATCACACCTTTCCCATCTCTGCCATCTATGCCACCAACCCAAACCCAAAGCTTCCCGGCAGGTGCAAAATCATGGTGGCAGCACCTGTGTTGTGTCCCTGGGCCTTACATTTCAAGAGACCGTCACAGACCAGTGATCAGGCATGAGCTGTTAATAGTTATACGACCTTAAACAAGTTGCTTGATTTCTTTGAACCTCAGTTTCCTCATCTTTCTAGGAGAATGATAATAGTTCCTTCTTCTTAGAATTATGTATAAAATAAAATAAAATGGGGAAAGCACTTAGCCCAAGGCCTGACCCATGGTAAGCTTTCAGTAAGAAAAACTATCATAGTCTGTGTGGTTCTGGTCACCCTGTTTCAGGCAAACCATCCCAACCCATCTCTGGCTCCACCTCTCCCACAGGGTGCAGGCCCTGCTCCCCAGTAGTTCATCGCCGGACATAAACATCAAAGAATGAGTCAGGAGGAGATGCTTGGGCAAGGTCAGAGATAGTGGACTTGATTTTTGTGCATATTCAATAAGTACTTGCTGAATGAATGAATGACCTTATCTTTAATTCAGAAATTCCTAAAACCAGAACTACTTAATTCTGCTCTGCACTTTACTTGAATAGAAGCCAAACATCTGGAAGACTCTCATTATTCAAACATAATACAGGAAGGAAAGGATCTAGCAGCTGCCACAAACTCAACTTTAAGCAAATTGAGATTTCAAAATTCTTTTTATTTTCAGAACTAATTTAGAGGGCATAAATATAGAGTATTTAATTTCTAAAATGGTTCATTATTGAGTCCCTGGTGCATCTAAACAAGAAACAGATTGGCTGGGATGTGAGCAATGTGTAAAGTGAGATACATAGGCACCCAGGACCCGTTGGCTTCTGAGGGTATCACAAGGATAACCACAGCAAGGTCAGGGTCAGAGGGGGCTTGTTGGGCACCCAGAGCTCTCCACCCTCAGACCACCTCAACCTTCAAAATAAAAACCAAACCAAAGCCAGCACCACTTGGAGAAGGAGTGGATTCTGCTTCAGAAATTGGGACTTTGAGCTGTATACCTGAAACCAATACAAAACAAAATTGAAAAAGAAATGGGGACTTTGAGCTCTATAAGGAGCTGATGAGGATCAAGGCCTATGGGAGTAGACACCTCCAGCACATCACAGACACAGTGTCTGAGGCATCTGGCATCCGCCTCCCCTCTGGCCCATGCTTGCTGAATCAAGCAACTCTTGACAGATTTCTGTGGAATCAGAACTTGGTTGTTGCCTTATGGGATGCAAAATGAATGAGGGAACATGAAAAGGAGAAGATATACTAATGTGTTCTGAATTCTTCTAAGTTCCAGGCTCTGATTTTCTCTTCTTCTCTCCTTGGGGGAGAGTGTCCAACCCTGGTTTTATTGGAGCTTTGATAAATCTGGGGCTCCCAAGAAAAGGGAGTCCATTGTGATTATGATTATAATTAGCACCCCAAGGGTCCTCAAGTAAATAGTTTTCCTCCCAAGCTTAAGCTCTCAGGTCTTTGTGTGTGTATTTAAAATGTGGGCTGACAAACCTGGGAGCTAAAAGCCAACCAGGATTCATTCGCGCCATAGGCACTTCAGCATTTGTTCTCCAGAAAATGCCAGGCTGATCACTGTGGTTCTGGGCCAGGTTGGAGGGGTGCTGAAGCCAGACAATAACATGTTTTAGGGGGTTGGGGGGGTCAATGACAAAGCTGGTTATGCTGCTTCTGCTTCTACTGTCTCCACTTCCAACCACACAAATAAAACCCCAAACCACACAATCCATTCTCCCAGCTGTAGTTTTCACCTCCTTATAAAGGCCTGCGTGCTCCTTTGGGTTATCTGCATGCTGCTTCGCATACCTGCCCCAGTGCCCAACACAGCACTGTCACCTAAAAGAGTTGCATTCTTGATGCTGATGTTGATGAGTAGGATAGAAACAACGGCAACAACAATATATTTGCATGACCTCCTAGTGCCAGGCCCTGACCTAAACACTTTATATACATTATTTTATTTATACTTTACAACTTTACCGAGTGGCAATAGTAAGAACCCACTTCATAGGTGAGGAAACTGAGGCCCAAAGAATTTAGCAACATCACCATGGCCACACAAGTATATAAAAGGGCAGAGAAGTTGACCCATGACTCTGAACCCATGGCTTTAACCACGACTCTTTAATTCCTCTCTCAGTAGTTGTATAAATGACTTGAAAGGCAATTTCCATTTCCCAGTGAAAAGCTATGGACTTTGGGGAGAAGCAATGTGACAATGTGGCAGCAGGAATAAAGGACTATAATCCTGAGGTTCTATGCCCACCTGCTTGCCCAGAGTCAAATGTCACAGACACTGCAGCTGGCCACACCTAGCACCTACCCAGACACTGACAGACCCCCTGAGTGTCGCTCATGGAGCAATGAGTGGAGCAGACCCCTACCATTCTGAGGAAGGATGAACAGCTCCTCCGTGACCTGCCTCTTGAGGCGGCTGTCATTCGGGGCCTGGGGGCTGGCGGATGTAGCAGGCTCCTCTGTGGTCCTCAGCGTGTAGTCTGCGTAGTTGATAACCTCCGGGGCCGTCACAGATGGCCTGGGCCCGTAAATGTCTGGGAACTTGAGGAGTGCTCGGGGCTGCACGGGCTCCGTGGACTTTTTAATGTTGAACTGCAAACAAACCACTCTGGTTAGTCTTCCAGAAGACCTCCTGCCTGATTCCCACAGAAGGGATAGTGATGACCTGGCCTTTCATGGGCGGCAGAGGGAGGGCCGAGGTTCCCTTCTGCTCTGAGGAGTGTGACCTGGGAAGCGAAACATCATCCCCAAGGCCACCTGAAACTACAACATCAGTCAAGCCAGGGCCCACTGATGTGTCAGCCCTGTTCATCTATCCCTCCTCCATCCATCCTATGGCTGAATCCCTAGGTGTTATCTGGGCCTGTCGTAGGGAGTCCTTCCTCTGCTGCTCTCTGTGCCACTTACTTCTTTGTTTTCTCTCTTTGTTTAAGCTGGCTTGAAATGGAGTTTTTGTGACTTGCAGCCAAAAGCATCCTAAACCGATACACTGAATTTTTAACAAGCATCATAGGAGGTCACGACCCTGGTGTAGAGAAATTCTTCCTAGGGTCAGGTACCACCCCCTTGCAGCCCCAAACCTCTCTGCATCCAGCCAAAGACATCCTCCTTCACTGCTTATCCTTGCCTGGGCTTGGTAGAGGTCCTGTATGGTAATGACTGACCTGGGTGGAGGGGGATTTATAGCCCGGGACTGACTGAGACTAGTCTGATGACTAGTGCATGAGCCTCTTCAAGCAGTGAGAGCAGCAGCTGAGCACTGAACACGTTCTCTTGTACAATTCTATGTATTGCATTGCAAAGCCCTGGTTCTACCACATCCTTCAAATGCATCTGTTTCCACTCAAATGGCTTAAACTTCAGTGCCCAAGAAGCAGAAAAGAGGTTTGGGCATTGAGGGAGGGAGCCTGGGAAAGAATTATAGGTGGAGAGCAAGAACCCCTGGGAGGAAGGAGGCGGGCAGGGAAGCAGACCCCCATGGAAGGACCTGTGCTTCCCATGGCAATGCAGCTGAGGCAGGATTTGAAAGAGGGGATTCTCTCTCTAAATGTCCCATGAACCCAGGGAAGATGGCCTGGGAACATAGATGCAGGATGGACTGGGGAAGATTTCTAAGCATTCAATAATTACGGTTGTGCTTGGCATTGCAGGCACAGAGCTGGAGGAACACCTTCGGATGGGGCACCAGACCCTCCAATGTGTCTCCTTGGATTCGTCCTGTCTATGTGTCTCTGGGCCTTGGACCACTTCCTCTTCCCCACCATACCCAGCTCTGCATGGACTCCAGCAACTTCAAAAGGGCACAGCCTCACTGTCACATCCATGCCCCCCCCCATCCTGGGGCTTCTCAGTGGCTGCTGAGGTGTGAAGCATGCAGGGACATTCTTTGTCTACCCCAGGGTCACCCAGATGTGTTAAGAGGTAAAATTCCATAGAAGGCAGGGGGGACTTGACCACTTCAAGCTAGAAGCCAAATCCGGAACTCTCTTTCCTTCCTTCTCACTACCTCTCCCAAGAGTGTCTTCAGTGGCCTTTGGAAGATGATACCTCCCCGATCCAGCAGTCGCCCTTCCCATCAACTGGTGGCTGGCTCAGTAACGCCCCGGGGCCCTGTGCATGCCCCCACTCCTCCCCTCCCTCCGGCATCCCTGGATAGAGGCCTCTGGCAGGATCAGCTTTCCTATAATCCAGGCTAAGTAAGATTAATGGCATGGGGTGGGAGAGGGCAAACCTTCATTTATTGAACAAATATTTATTGAGCCTCAGTACAGTCCAGATCCTGTGCAAAATGTTAGGGAAACAGAAGTGACAAGACAGATGCTGCCTTTCCCTGTGAGGCTTATGCTGGGAAAAGAGAAATTAATTATGTAATTAATGAACTGGAAACAAACATTTAACTTTACAGAGATGTGAGGTGACCCCTTTTGTGACATGAATACTTTTTTCACCTACGGACCATTTATTAATTTGGGTTTTCACGTTGGGGCTCCATCTTAAAGCATCGCAGAAAGCAGACTCAGCTCGAAAAGGGGACTGATGGCTGTGCCCCATATACTCGAACTTTAAAAAGGAGAAGAAATGAACCTAGAGTATTTGAACAATGCCAAACATGGGCCATTGCAGCTTGGGTCTGCAGCTAAGCGTGGTGAAGCCCTCATGGAGAGCTGGGCCAGGGAAGAGGCACCCACCACCCTTGTCATTCTGGGCCCTAATACTGGTCAGTACACACACTATCATGTGTACAGGAGTTTGAATAGAACCTGGTGGTCAGTGTGCAAGCTTGGCTGGAGTCCAATTACTTGCTACTTAAATATTGGGTCTGATGAATTAATCTCTGTCCCCAGTTTTCATCTGTAAAATGGGGGTGCTTACTCCAGGGAACAAAAAGTCTTCAGGAACAGTTGGGAATTTTTCTTGAAATTCCTAGTTCTATCTTAAAATTCATGTGTCATTTTGTATTTGATTCCATAAGATGGTTTTAGCATGAAAAGTTTCCCCTGTTTATTTTGTGACTTAGGATATTCACAGGACACTAGCAGGCACCACAGTCTCTCTGCTCATTCCTGCCCCCACTCTCCCCTAATGGAGAAGCAGGACTCTCTCTCCCTGTGTTGGCCAATATGTGGTAAGTGAAGCTAGAAATGAATGGAAGAAACGTAATTTTGCCTCCATAGAAAGATCAACTCCTGGATGCCGAGTCTGTATGGGAACAACCCTCTCTCCAAGTTTTCCTTCCAATCATATAGATAACTCTTCTAGAGAAAATTTGGGGTGCAGTCATAGACATAGATGGTCTTAACCAACATAAAGACTTGACTCC
This sequence comes from Antrozous pallidus, assembly GCA_027563665.1. NCBI lineage: Eukaryota > Metazoa > Chordata > Mammalia > Chiroptera > Vespertilionidae > Antrozous > Antrozous pallidus. Next base: position 15,886,587 of record CM050520.1, read on the forward strand.
CTCTGTAGAACATTCTTGCACACAACAACTGCTTGAATCCTCAAAGCCAGCAGGTCACTTGTTAACAGCTTTGCATCAGTCAGGAAAAGCCAGTGCTATGTAACAAACAATCCCTAAACCTCAGTGCCTGAATATAATAAGACCTGATTTCTCACAGTCTGAAAAGATTCTGCTGGTTTTTCTTCAACTCAGAGTCCCAGCCTCTTCTACCTAATGGTTCTGTCCACTTGTGTTCTGCACTGTTTGGATATGAACAATGGATCCTCATAATAACCGTATCAGGAAGTGATACCATGATCAATCCCATCTTACAGATGAGGATACATTGACAGCTTTTGATTCAAACCCTGGCTGACTCTAGGACTCTACATTGAGCCACTCTGCTGTGCCTCCAACCTCTTTACCTACCTCCTCACATTTCTAGTCATACTTCTCCAGTCATCCTTGCTTTTGTGCCACTTAAACTGATGCCTGGGTCCCTGCTTGACCTACCATCTCTTCTTCTGCCTCCAGCACCTTCAGACAGAGGAACAGGCCTGTAAACACTGGTGCCCACATTTGATGTCATAAGTTTCATCTGGGAAAATGTAAAATTCAGATTCCCAGAGCAACCCCCCCAAGGGGTTTAACTCAGAGGTTTTAGGTGGAGCCTGAGGAATTTGCATGTCTAAGAGGCTCCTAACCTGACCATGATGTGGGCACTCCCAGAGGCTGAGATGAAAATGCCTGGCTTGAGAAAGGTCAGGTAGATATAGAAATGTCCTTTCGCATAGTGAGCTGCTCACAGGCATAGCCTCCCCATCTCTAAAGCAAGCCCTTTCAGCTCCCCACACACATATGTCTGGTAGATCTCCACTCCCAGGGAACTGCTGGGACCAGATCTCTACTTCTTGGCTGCTTATCTGCCAACCCACAGGGTCAGGTCCAGGGGGAGAACAAATTTCAAGCTGCAAAGTTGAAACTCACTTTGAAGCAGCTTATCTTCTGGTCCATGCACCAAGCAGTGTTTCCATGGCAACCCTGACACGGCATCATCTTTTGTTATCCCTTCCAACACCTCTTCTGTTTATTACAAGTCTGTGTCCCATCATTACTCAAATCCCTTCTCTGAGGACTCACCTCCAGCTAGTCTCTTTCCCATCTGTGGTGATTACAAAATCTAAAAGGGCTAGTGTGTGATTGGCCAACCATAGTCTTAACCCCTAGCTGCTACTGTTGGTGGGTTAGCCCTGCTGTCAGTCCGGTAAATGTGCCCCCTCCAACAGGGCAGGAATGAGACACAGCTGGGAATAACAGCCAGGCCCTGTCTTTGCTGGTAGTCATTCACCCAATCTTTTGTTCAGTATTTATTAAATCTCTAAGATGCTGGTCAGCTGTGAAATAACACTGTTCAATCATTTTCCTCGTGGAGTGAGCATGGCCAGTGGAATAGGGAATAAGAAACCAGTACATTAAAAATGTAATTTTAGATAGAAGTATAATTGAGACAAAGACAGATGTGAATGGGGCAAGTAGAAGGAAGAATTATGTCTACTAAGAATTTAAAGGCTTCTTAACCCAAAATTTGTAGGAAAATCGTATCTAGAATTAATAGTCTTACCCATAGGTTTCCATTTAAACCTCACAACCTCATGAAGGAGGGGATTACTGTTATCCCACTTTATAGAGGAGAACATTGAGTCACAGAGGATATAAGTATAAAGTCACACAATTAACTAGACACAGAGCTGGGATTTGAACCCAGACATGTGACTGTGGATCATATAGGATTCCCAGATCATCCATGCACTTCCCTGCCTGAGTCAGACCAAGGAATCAAATATTCAATGATCTGTTCTCTTTCTAAAGTCTTGGGGAGATTTAAGAAAAAGCAAGCTGAGGTTGGGGGAAAATGTCCCATCTCCTACCCCATCCATCCATCCATCCATTCATTCCATCAGTCATGATTCAACATTGAGAACCTTTTATGTCATGGAGGCCATGAAAGACACTGGTCACTGCCCTCACACAATATGTGGATGGGGAGGAGTGGGCAGTGGGGGAATCAGTATAATAATTGCTATGATGGATACCTGCAAAGTATGAGACAGAGAACATAGAAACACATTAAACTTTGCCTGGGGAGGATGCAGGGTGTGGTGTGTGTGTTAGAGACAAGTGACTTTAAGGAAGATTCAGAGGCTCTGACTCTTGGTAGGGTGTCCCCCGCAAACCTGGGCAGCAGTTTGACAGAAGGGTGGGAGAATGGCACTCTGGGCCAAGGCTATGTCTTGAAAGTCTATGGTATGTTCAGAGAACAGCAGGTGCAACTAAAGCTAAAAGCCCATGAGAAGAGGAGGGAAATGAGTGCTGCCATTATCCCAACATTTTCAGAGGAAACAGAATTAAACAAAACAAAACAAAACTCCGAGGGATTGGAAACCACAAAATAGGAAGATTCCACCTAAAGATTTACTTCTTGTAGATGATCCTGCATAGACTTCCTCAGTGCTACAGACTTCATTGTACTTAATCCTCATGCAACCCTACAAATAAGTGCCTAATATCTTTTTATTCTATACCCCAATATACATAAATAAAAATAACTTAATTCTTTTCTCTACAGAGAAGGACAGTAAGGCTCAGAGAGTTTGAAACTTGTCCAAGATTCCATAGCTAGTGTCAGACAGCTCTGGGCTGAGAACCCAAGTTCATCCCTAAGCCAGTATTGCTTACCACACTCTACATGATTCCCTGAGGCTACATCTTGGATACTAACCACAAACAGGTAAAAATAAAAATGTCCAGATCATTGTTTTTTATGTGCTAGCAGGTGCCACATAATTAATTTGATGGCTCCATTCTTAACTGCATCTGGTTGTCTTGGTTTTTTAATGAACAGCCTAGATGTTTGGGCATCAGCTTTGCTACTGCTCAGATCTAAATCTGGGCTTGACGCTCTTTGTGCGGAAAATGTGTTTCGTTTGTGACATGAGCCCAGATGTCAACATTATGTTGGAACCTCAATGCTAGCCGTAAGCACTATTTCAAAGTTGGAATTTTTCAAAGGTCAGAGAAAACCCGTCTGATCAGTAATGTAGGGCTCAAACACAGCCTTCCTACCCCACTTACCTTATCCTTATTCTCCCATCTCTAGCCACCTTAGCAGGGCTGTTGGCAATGGATTTGACTCAGAGCAAAGCCTTTCAGGCAGACTTGAACTTCCAAATTTTCCACTTGCTCCCCGCTCCCATTGTATTGGTTTGCTAGGGCCTTAAAAGTCTTTCTGTTAAACTGAATCCATATTTTGGAGGGATATCTCAGCCTACATAATAACTCTGTCTGATGGGAACATACATGTTTAATATTGATCTTAATGGTTTTAACCAACAGAGTCTATTTGAATACTTTAAGCATTTTTCTTAGTTTCTCCTTTGTGGTGGCTACGTTTTTAATGTGGAAAAGCCACTTTGGTACTAAAGGCTGACATATCTCGTTATATGCCAGTTTCCTTGACATTGAATTCAGGATCTTCTACCAGATCAGCTGTAGGATTTTTTGATTCTATGATGATTGGCTAATTGATGAAACCATTGACAAAGGCAACAATTTTTAACCTTTGTGTTATGCCAATATTTTTAAATAATAGCTAAGTATTGATATTTAATACTTTTTTTTTACCCATTTAAAAAATTGGTTAGAGCACATTTAAGGTTCTTTAAATAATCATACTTTATGCATTCTGATAAGCTTTCCTCAGTGGGAGAGAAAGGAGGTGAATTCTGTAGAACCCTTGGAGCACATGAATATCGTCCTTCATTAAGGAAAATAAGTCCTGAAAATCACTAACTGAAGACATCCACCCACTTATGTGCAGACACTTGAAGGCACATCAGTTTCTAACTTGGCAGGTTCAGAAATACCAAGTTGTTAAGTGTGAGTTAAAAACAGGATAATTATTATTTTATTAGATTTTTCTTATATTTTGGTTTTAAGCCAAAATCCTCTAATTAAGCAACCCCCAGATTTCTAGCGAAACAGACAACAGAAGATACATAAATAAAGCCCTGCCCTTGGAAAGTTTACCACCCAATGATGGACACCACCCCATATCCCAGAAATATGAAGTGGTTGTATGCTACAGCTCTCCTACCTATGCCCATGGCAGACATGACTAATCAATTAATGCATGATTTCCTGCTGTGCTTAGGGCTCCAGGAAGCCACTGCCAATGAATAAGACTTGATAAGCAAGTTAAAAGCTATATGCATACTGATGCATACTTATACAAGGATAAACACATATAGAAGGTGGCCTTAAAAGGCCAAATGTCTGGACCGTGTGCTACAGAAGGCCTAAGAAGAAGCTTCTCATCATTGATGAGATCAAAGAAGGTTTCCTGGAAGAGGGGGTTAAGCCCAACATTAAAGATAACTATGGATAGGAGAGGGGAAGGTGCTTCAAATGGAGAGAATGACAGCAGCATGGGTACAGGGACCACACTTGGGACATTGTGAGTCTGGCAAACCAGCGAAGAGAAAGTTTGGAGGGCTTGGAGAAATGGATTTACAAAGGAATGGTGAGGCCAGACTATGAATGGCTTCAAGTGCCTAGCAAACAATTTTGAATTCTTATAAACAGTAAAGGAATTGACAGTTCATGAATAGAATGACATGAGCAACACAGTATTTTCAGTAAATCCAAGTAGCAGGTGCATGCAGGGGGAAACTGGAGGTAAGACATCCAGCCAGAGGCATGGTGGGAGTATCCAGGTGAGAGGGAGCAAGGACCAGGCCGAAATACCTGTCAATATAAAAAAGGGAAAGCAGCAATGCCAGTGACTCCTCCCAGGAAGACTCCACAGTGCTTAAGGGTGGAGCAATGTGTAGGGAAAGGGAAGAATAAGAGAGCTGCATCAGAAAACATATGTCCATGATTCAAAAGCATAATCCCTGAGTGTTACTGGATAACAGACTGGGTCTTCCATGTGACTTTCGTGAGTGGTCAGCAAGGAGATTTCAAGAGACAACTACTAAGAGGCTGCTTCTAGCATCCTCCTCCCAGCTGTCATTTGAGCAGACTCAAGCTGGTGAGTATCAGCCAAAGACGTAGCTATTCCTTCTTTTAAATTAGATGCAAACCTATGCTATCTCCCATCTGCATTATATGAGTCAACATTCCAACAGTTTACAAATGTTATCACAAACATGCGATTTGGTCACTGAAAGTCAGAAACATCAGGGTATTTGGTTCCAATGTACTACAAATGGCAAATATTTTTTCCTCAGCTCATTTCAAGCTTTTTGAGGATAATAATCGCACCTTCTTATCAGCATGTGTGTCTGTTTGGCCAGAAGGTATCAAGGCTTCAAGATGTGCAGTGCCCCACACTGGAGGCTGTATCAAACGGGAAAACAAAAGTAGTTTTGAAACCATCTGGCCTTGTGCAAACAGACGGCTTTGTCATTGTTGGTCCTGACCTTTGCCAATTTGTACACATTCTCTGATGCACAGACTCTGCCTTTATTATGATTAATTAGGGTTTATAGTAATAGCTCACATGGCCTGAGTACCCTATCAATAAGAGTTTTGGAGTAGCAGAAGGCACATTCAAAGTAGGTTATTGAGGGAAGTTTCATAATGCAGAGGGAAAAGTAAAATGATAGGAATGAAGAGTACCCATCTAGAAGGCAAATCCTTTTACAGTAGTTGTTTTCATGGCAACTGAATGATTAATGCCATTTCTTAATCCAGTAACCATTTCACGTACAGTTATGATTAGTGTCACCTCTCAAGGCTGCCTGTGGGAGTCACAGGGACTTAGTTTCTTCCCAACCATGGCAATAGCCAGAGTCACCCCTTCTCTGTTCCTGTGGAGGCCAAGGACTCTGATGTGCCTCCACTAGGGACAGGCTGTGCACTGAGGATGTTGTCTGTATTTCAGGCCAATGCCCAGGGAACTGAAATCACACCAGTGGTGTCAACCCCACTTTCCAGTCTCAGGGCCATGGGGACAACCAGGCTCGGGCCAGTGCCCTGCCTGAGCCGCCCGTGGGCTTCAGGGGTGACAGGTTTAAGGCAGTAGTCAGCAAACTCATTAGTCAACAGTACAATGATTGAAATTTCTTTTGAGAGCCAAATGTTTTAAACTTAAACTTCTTCTAACACCACTTCTTCAAAATAGACTCGCCCAGGCCATCGTATTTTGTGGAAGAGCCACACTCAAGGGGCCAAAGAGCGGCATGTGGCTCGAGAGCCGCAGTTTGCCCACCACTGGCTTAAGGAATCTCCAAAAATGTTGATGATCAGAACATTAATCAGTTATTCCTTCTTGGGAGGCACACTGACCTCCCCTACACACCTAACACAGCCGTAGACTTGCATTCATTTGTTCGACTGTGAGAACATCTCTACCCCTAGAAGATGAGCTGCAGCAGGGCAGGGGTGTTGTTGCCTCAGTCTCTGAGGTGTTCTCAGGGCTAACTCAGTGCCGTGCACATAGTAGGTGATCAAGAAATAAATTTCGCATGAATGAATATTTGAGAAGTGGAATGTTAGTGCTCCCCTTCCCACACTTACAAAAACCTTTCATTCTTCATGTCTGGCATACTTTTAATGGACTCTCGCTTTCCTACATAGTCGAGTCATTGCTTGGACAAAGAATAAATAAGAAAATGACTCATGGGTGCCTAAAATATACTCTGATTAGTAGTCAAGTGCGGAGTATGTTCCAAAAGTGTAGTCATCAACATTTACCTTAGAGAATCTTATTTTGATCCTCTCTGTTTTATTGATGAGAAACATGGGGCTCAGCAAGGTCAAGGTCACTTAGCTGGAAAGTGGTAGAGGCAAAATTCAAATTCAGGTTTGGGGTCTAAGTCAAACTTGCTTCCTCTTGTATCTCAATAGCTTGATCATAAAATGAACATTTTTATTTTAAGAGGTAATTTCCTCTTTTGGGTGGTATCAAAAAACCAAGATTGTTATTATATAGAACTAATTCCAGGAGGTATCCAAAATCAAATTCAAGTCTACCATGCCGTGGTTACCAATAGGTTACCTAATCTCATCTTCACCCCTGTCCTTTTTGGCTTCGTCTATGTGTGCTTTGTTTCGTCTATGTGTGCCTTGTTTCAAGGCTGCCCTGCAAAGGGTGACAGTCATGTTGCCACTTAAAAGATCTGTTCCACTTGCATAGTAAGAGACGGGCTCATCAGATGATGAGATTGCAAGGATCATACCAAAAAGCCTTCCGGATCCTGCTGATATTTTCCTATGGAGTTTCACCTCTTGTTGCACCATCACTGCCTTTGCTATATGGCTTTCTTCCATGTGAAGTAACTTGCTGGCAATGAGATCGCCTTGGAAGATTCTTGGGATGCACTGTGATAAAGGTGGAGGGGCTGACAGACAAACTGAGCTTCGAGCTACCTGAACTTATTCTACACGTGCAGCTCTTTCCACCAACTCTTCTGGTCGCCCGACCAAATTGCCTTTGCCAGCCTTCCTCTCATTTTCAAATGCCATCCTTTCTGCAACATTATTCTTCACTTTATTTGAAAAGCCAAGTCTATGCTATCCTGTCTCAGTTACCTACTTCTCCCTCATGATGCCATTCTTGGCAGCAAATCCCAAACTGTGGTTTGTAATGCTTTTCCAAGTCAAATATGGTTGTTGGGTATTATCTGACTGGCTTTGTGGCTAAAGAGGTTTTAAACTGTCCACAGGGTAGTCAAGGGATGAGAGATTCAAAAGAAAGGAAACCAATAGAAAGGCTGCCACACCCTGCAAGCTTGTCTTGATTCCTTGCTGTGCCACTAGGGGCAGCTCAGAGATTCTCCTGCAAGTTCAGTGCCTTCTCCTGCTTCCTGTCCTTGTGATTTTTACTCTGGCTGCAAGCTGAGGCAACAGTGTCACATGTCCCTCCTCCCCATTCATCTATCCTTCCATTCACTGGCTCCTGTGGTCATTCAACCTATTTCTCTTGCTATCTGCCACGCTCAGTTTTCCTGTGGAGAAAAAGTATGTTTTGGATGTAATAAGTGGAAGGCGAGGGAGTCAATGAACTATGTCAAAATATTCCAGGGACTATGCCAGATGCACTAAAACTCAATTTCACAGAATTCCCATTGGACACCCTTCCCCTTTTTCTTATTCATATTCATATATACAACCACCTCTCATTATCTGACTCTCATCTGTTCATGGGAACATACTGGCCAGTGAATTTCAGACATCAGCCACTTGTATTCTATTACTTTAAATGGGAAAAATTATAATGCATCCCAAGTCTGCCCCCAAGCCCCAATTAGCTCCCCAAAATAATCACTGTATACCACTGTAATACCCTTAAACACTATGGAAACATCTCCCAGGAATTTTTATAATATAAATCAATTAAAACACCATTCACGTAATTAGCACTTAGGGAGCCCCTTAGTGGGAATGTTTGAGTGTGTGTGCAGAGAACTGAACAGGTTCAAAGCTCCTCCCAGCATGGTCCCAACCTGGTAATGTCAATCCATGGGAAAACGATATTGAAGGAATAGTCGATATCACCTCAACTGCACCCAGGTTTGTAGAGTCCCCAGGTCCCTGGGTGGGGCAGACAGGACCCATGAATGGCTAAATCTTGGGAGGGAGAGAAGGTGACAGTGATAACAAGCAACATATTTAAAGGACTGAGCAGCAGGCATAAATTTGCTAGGAGAACAGGGGAGCCAGGACGGCCACACATTCCACTCCTTTTTTGGAGACTCACGAACAATGAGGCCTTTGCATGGATATGCCCACGTGGACTCATTGTAATCGGCATCCTACACAAACAGCAAATGTTCATTGAAAACTTGACAGATACCGATGATTATTTTAAAAATGAGAGTTTGATTTTTTAAAATTAAAAGCTTAGAAAATATCACAATGAGCTACCACTTCACACCCACTAGGATAGCTATAATAATAATAAAAAAATAACAACTGCTGGCAAGGCTGTGAAGAAACTGGAACCCTCCTACACTCCTGGTGGGGATGGAACATGGTGCAGCCACTGTGGAAAGCAGTCTGGCAGTTTCTCAAACAGTTAAACACAGAGTCTGAGCAAGTCCACTCCTAGGTATATACTTGAAAGAACCGAAAACAGATAAACAAATACGTGGATAGGAGTGTATACAGCAGCACTATCCACAATAACCAAAAGGTAGAATCGGCCCATGTCCATCAACGAAACGAGGTCTCTCCATTCAATAGGATATCATTCAGCTATAAAAAGAAAATGCTAGTACCTACTACCACATGGATGAACCTTGAAAACATTATGCTGAGTGAAAAAAAGCCAGACACTAAAGGTTGCATGTTTTATAATTCCAATGATGTGCAATGTCCAGAACAGACACATCCATTCAGACAGAAAACAGACTGGTGGCTGCCGGGCCTTGGGGGAGGCAAGAGGAATGGAAGTGCCTTCAGGACACTGTCTTAGATCTAGATGGAGGTGGTGGCTGCACAACAGTGTGATGTGCTAAATGCCGCTGACTTGTATGCTTTAACATAGTTCATTTTGTGCGCAGTTTAGCTCAATTTTTTTAAAAAGCTTTGAAAATAACAGTAACTTTAATATCATCAGTACACAGGTCAGTGGCCCTAATCTGTGTGCATATTTAGTGCTGTTGAGTGGTTCTGACTCCCGGCAACCCTAAGAATGAGAGCTGGCCATACTGCCCTGTCCTCACAGCGCTGCTCAGTTCCTAGATTGTGTCTATGGCTTCTTTTATGAAGTCAGTCTATCTCGTATTTGGACTTCCTCCTTTCCTGTTGCCTTCTATTTTCCAACATTACTGTCTTTTCCTAACAATTCTGCCTTCTCATGATATGCCTGAAGTATTAATACCCCTCACATAGGCATTAATAAATGTTTGATGCATGAATGAGAGAACTTGTCTATGGGCTACAATGCCCTGCTTGCTCAGGCCCCTGCCAACTTATTTAGCCTCATCACACACCAGCTTCCCCTTGTTCTCTGCTCTTCAGGTGCCGTGGCCTTTCCCTAGACCCTCTTAAGTGCCAGGCTTTATCCTGCCACAGGGCCTTTGCACAGGCTCCTTCCTCTCTTTGAAATCCCTCACACTCCACCCCATTGACCTGGTTAACTTCTCCAGCTCCAGCTCTCAGCTTGGCCATCACTCTCTCCAGGAAGCCTTTCCCTGACCTTGACTGGGTCAATTCCATCTCACACTCTCATAGCATCACACATTTTCATTTTTTGTGCCCTTCTTCTATTACCTCTGGTCACCCCCACTCCACCATAAGTTTCATGAGGACTAAGAAAGGGTCACTGCATCATTGAGGAGAGGGCAGTTCCACACCCACAAGCACAGTTCTGACACATCATATATGTTCAATAAACGTAACTGAGGGGAGAGGAAGGAAGATAGCTACCCTTTTCATCTGCTTTCCTTTAGAAATCTATAAACATTATTTCTTATGGAGTGGGTTGAAGGGGCCCTTTGCATGAATAAGCATGCTGACTGTGGCATAAACATACTGAATCCCTTGGTTCTTAAAGCCTGTCTCTGTGAAGCTATTCTTCTCCATCCTCTAAGCAGGGTTTCCCAATGGTTGTTAGTAAGAAATAAGCTCCAGAGGCAGTGAACATAGTTGCACTCAGATAGAGGTGGGAGATGAACTGTTACTGGTTACAGGGAGATTGTCAGTCAAATAGCATGGACAGTACAGGGGCCATCTCTGCTCACTGTGATTTGTCCTGCTGATCCCAGACTCTGTATGGTCAGCTGCTCTTCATTTATTTCCTTCTGGGTCTGCTACTTCCCTACCCCTCTGGCCTCTCCTTTTCCTTTTGATGTTGCCTTAAACCCCACTCTGATTCATTTTTCAGGTGTTTTTTTCCACTGTGGGCCAATGGCCTCTCTATTCCTTCCTGCACCACAGGTGCTTGATGGTAACCTGGACCAGTATCTGAGCATCTATCTGCATGTTTCCGAGGATGCAGCAATGTTTTCTGCCAGAGTTAAAGGGTGCTAGTGAAGCATCAATCCCATGAAGAGAGAGCCACACACCTGAGTTATCTGTGCACTGTGCCAGAGGAGAAACTCAGAAGGGAAGATATGATAGGTCTTAGACCTGCCCCTGGAAAGGGATTAATGGACAAAAATGTAGGGGGTGCATTGTGTTTCCAAGAGCCTCGTGTTTCCAGTGGTATGTGTTCATTTCCTTGAAATAATCTATGCTAATTTCTTGATGAAAAATTCACACTGTCTTCCATGTTGCTAAGCAACCAGCCCAAACATGTCTACTATATACAGGTCTCTGGGAGGCCCTGGGTTGCACCCAATGCCTGAAGCCTGATGGACATAAGAGGCAGCAAAGCAATCCAAAGCTTCTGGGAAAGGTTTCTGAAGCTCATGGGGATACAATGAATATGGTTAAAGTGCTTAGTACAGTGCCGGGCTTATAAAAAGAACTCAATAAATGTTAGCTATACTATCTCTACTTTGTATTTCTCTATGTAAATGGGATCTATTTCTTGTTTGTTTATATGAACAGAAGACTACTGGCCAGAAGACCAGCTGAGGAATGAATCCTTTCAAAGGGTAAGATCCCATGGAGGTGAGACCTCACAGCTGCCCAAGTCAAGTCAGTTCCAGGAGTGGGGTTTGTAATTCATGGAGCCTCCTGTGATACCTGAGGTGTAGGGGAGGCCTCAGCAGAGCAGCCAACCAGAACTGGCGAAAGTTCTACTTTGGGCTGAAGGTAGGATGCCCATTTCCATGGCCCCCGTACCTCCCAGGAACATGCTTCCTGGCATTTGCTGGCTTCATTGTCTGTCTCCCCACTTATCAGAAAAAACATATGCCTGTCTTTTCATTGCTGTATCACAGTGCTTAGCATTAACCTTTAATGCTCATTAACTTTTAATGAATGAACTTATTATTAGCTAATGAAATGCAGCATCTGGGCTCTGGTCCATCCTCACACTGACGAGGAGGAGTTCAGACAAGTGGTCCGAATGTTGCTCCAATGGTCTAAGGAAGCAGAAAATAGATGGGAGGGTTGACAGGGTCACACGCATGGCCATGAGGCCCCCTCCCCGGGAGGAGCAGCGGAAAGCAGCCAGGCCAGGAGCGTAGTGTGCAATTAACCACAAAAAAGGAGGGCCACAGCTCCGGATTATGGCCCCAAAGTCCTCCTGGTAATAAAAATATTGGTTGATACGAAATTAGTGTTCACAAACATTATGTCACAATATGACGAAATTTAACAAATGCTATACCGAAGTGTAACTAACTCCCTAGAGGGAAGTACAATCTTAAACATAGAGCAGTTCTTTCATAAAGTGAACACACTCCTGCATAACCAGTTCCGGGGTCAAGAGGCAGAGCTTATAAGCAAAAGCCCAGAAGCACTCTCCCATCCCCAGCCATGACCAGCCCCTAATAATAGCACCGTAAATAAATTAGCTTGATTTCAAGTCTTGTGGAAATGGTAGGATGCCCACTCTGTGGTGTTTTCCCTCTCTTATTTGGTGGGTGTCACAATATGATGACGATTTAAGTCAAATACGTTGAAGAGTTATCTTGTGCCTATCCTCACACTAGACAGTGTCAGGGATACAAACAAAAATGAAAGATATACTCCCTGATTTTGGAGAAAAAAAGGTTCCACTATACATTGTATATTGTTTAATACAAATTTAGCACTTATTTATATTATTTCACGAAAACCCGGAAGCAATCTATTAGTATTTGCTACCATGTTTGTCCCCACTAAAATTTGTATGTTGAAACCTAACCTCCATGTGGTGAAAAGGTGGGGCCTTTAGGAAGTAACTAGGTCTTGAGGGTGGAGCCCTCAGAAATGGGATTAGTGCCCACATAAAAGCAGCTCAAGAGAGCTTCCTTGCCCCTTCCGCCATATGAGATCACAGTGAAAAGTCCAGAAAGCAGGCTATCACCCAACACTAAATATGCAAGAGCTTTGATCTTGAACCTCCCCAGCCTCCAGAACTGTGAGAAATCAATTTATGTTGTTTCTAAGCCACCAGTCTGTGGTCTTTTGTTTTAGCGGCCCAAACGGACTCACATAGGGTTCCATCCAAAGCCACTTCAGTCTTCCCTACTCTGCCAGAAGGGAAGTAGGATTTCAGTTGGTAGTCATCAGCAGTGGGGGATGGTAGAGGTTGATAGAAATGGCCTGGGGAGCCTGCTGAGGGGCCAAGAGCCTGAATAAAGCCTCTGACCACATGTGAGCTTCTATGTGACAGCACCAAGGTGAGCCTGGGACAGGGTACAAGGTAAGCACTGTGTTGGGAGAAACAATGGTCTAAGGTCTAATGGAGAAACACTAACGCTGAAACGGAAGCTTTCTGAAAACTTCAGAACCCAACTCCCACTAAGTGCTGCGTGTCCAGGATAGTGAGCCTAAGTAGTAAAAGGGAAGGTCTCCCCACTCGTTCTTTAGTGATTTAGGTTGGCCAAAAAGAAGGCTTTTTCTGAAAGGACCCAGAAAGGCAGTGAGTCTAGACAAGGGTGAAAAGGAAATTCAGGGAGAAGGAACCAATGAGTCTGACTGCCTCTCACTGACAGCTTCAGAAGCAGCAGTGAAGGAAAGATGGTCACACACACACACACACACACACACACACACACACACACCCTATTCTGCCTCTCTACTCTGTCTCCTTGCTCAAGCTGACCCATCGCATTACTGCACAATAATCAAACTTTGGAACTGGGCTGACCACAGTGGGGTAGTTCCTGCGGGACCCTGAGTGGGTGTGGTAGTGGCACTGAATTCCTGTGCCTCTCAATAGACTGCCCTCGGTGAGGCTGAGGGATTGTCTGAGGAGGCAGAATGAAGGGTCCAGAACTCGCATTTCAGAAAAGCAAAGTATTACTGACGCTGGCTGAAGGCACAAAAGGCGATGCATGACCGAGGGTTTCCACCATCTCCCACCTCCTCAGCAGGATTCTGGCCCATTCATCTGTGGATTCCTTCAGCTGTCTGGAGGAGCCTAGGAACACTGCTTCCAAATGTTTGAAAAAGCTGAATATAAAAGATATGAGGCTACAGAGGGACATCTAATAACATAAATTTGCGGAATAGTTCCGTGTGTGCCTCCTTATTCATTCAGTAAGTAATAGGATCAAGCAGGAGATTTAATAAGCACCATGATTTAGAATCAGACATGCGCATAATGACATTGTGAAGTCTGCAGCAGCCACGGTGTGCTCTGAAGCACTCTGCGGTCTCCTCGGGGACGAAATCACTCATACTGTGAATACTCCTGTGCTCTGTTGTTTATGTTCCTACCTACAGGAAATGCTAGCTTTCAGTTAGAGGTTAGTGAAAACAACGATGTAAGGCTTTCCTCTCCAACACCCCAAGCCCTTTAAATTCTAACACAAACCCCTTGGGAGGGGACGGGAAGGAAGGTCTAGGAACCTGAGGTAAAGAATTCCTGGAGAACCTCACATTTTTTTTCACTATCACTACAAACTTCAGCTTCATCCAACCACTTGGGGCCAAACATCAGATTCCCAGGCATGGCCTGCAAATCCAAGGAAATTTTCCAGCTAGCACAACCAGTGACTATGGAGACATGGCAGTCGCTCCGTATCCTTCACACATCCCAGTCCTCAGTGACTATGGGGATCTAGAACCTTCTTCCTAGACTCATTCCCTCTCTTCAAAGAACATCCTCAGAAAGCCTTTCCCAGCCCCTCCCCCCTTGTCAACATGTGCCATGTCCACTGCTGTCATCTGCCACCCCAACACAACCTCTGTCATTTTCTTTGAAGTGTCAACTGTGCTGTCTTTTGTCTGTTTACTCTATCTGGGTCATAGCTGAATCAGCCTGAGCACAGTGGCAGGCAAACTAACGCCCCTGAACTCTCAGCTTCACCACATTCACCCCCGAAGGTTCAGCCCCAGCTTGCCCCAATCCTTGTCACATGGGAGGAAACCAGGTGAAGGGATGTGGATGGATGGATCTCATGTACCCACCAACGTTTCATGAGCCCCTGCTGAGCTAGCATCGGTTAGCAAAGGCCTGGTGCCTCATGCACATGTGGAGAAATTACTCAGGCAATAACCAACAGGGCTGGACACTGAGATGCATTTATTTGTCAAACAGTTTCTTATTGAGCACCTACTGGGTTCCAGATACAGAGTAGGTGCTGGAAAGAAATATGTTAAGTAAGCAGATATGAAAGATCGAATCCAATTGTCACAAGTGCTATAAAAAAAATGTGGATGGGACATAGGCAATAGGGTAATGGGGGATGGAGTGCTTTATTAGATGTGGCAGTAAAGTCCTCCCTGAGAATGTAACATTTGAACAGAAAGAGACTCAAGGATAATAAGGAGCCACCTGTGTGAAAAGCCAGAGGGAAACAGGAGGGGTTGGTATCTTTAAGAGGGATCACAATTCCAGACTGCCTATGCAAGGAGGAGCTGGCATGGGTTTGGCTGGTGAGGTAGCTCCCAGATGAAGCTAAGCCAGTGGCGTGGAATGCTAACAGCATAGACTCCAGAATCCAGCTCTAACACTTCTCTAGCCGTGTGACCTTGGGGAAGTCACTTACGCTATCTGAGCCTTAGCTTCCTCATCTTTAAACTGGGATCAGCATACATGTCCTTCCTTGAGTTGCTAAATGCCTTAAGTGGAAAGCGCTTAAAACAGTGCCTAGCACACAGTACGTGCCCTGCAGGGGGCTGCTCTGACTGCTCCACACTTGGTGAGCAGTGGTGGGGGATTGACAGCTGGGTGAGCAGTGGTGGAGGATTGACAGCTGGGAGAGGAATGCTCTGTTTGTCTTTAACAGATTATTGGCCATTGTGTGGGTCATCAATAAGATGGAAGAGTTGGAAGGGATCCCAGGGCTCATTCACTACAACCCCTTCCCTGTGGTCCTCTCTGAGAAGGGGAGGGGTTGTGCCTGCAGAACCACCACTGTGAAAAGCAGAAGAATGGCTGTCCCTTTAGGGCGAATGGCTGTCCCTTTACAGCGCTGGGCTGAAGAAAAGGTTGAGGGGCAGCAGGGCACAACTCCTGGAGAAAGGCACATCAACCACGGCTCCCTGCTTCCCCAGGGGGGAGCCCGCTCCTGCCATTTCCAGGTGATTTTCAGGCTCACACCCATGGCCCAGCTGGCTTCTATTCCTGCCAGTGTCAGTGTCACTTTTATTGGAATGTCAGTGCCTCAAGGACAGCAGCCATTTCCTCCTACTCCCACTATACAGTGACTGACACAGGCCCCATGAAGCTACGATTCAGAGCTTTTGAATAATTGATGGAAAGGAAAGGGGACGTGTAGCATGGTAGTGCCACTCCTGGATGCTAAACTCCACAAGGAATCCAAGGGCTTTGGAAGTCCGTAAGCCATGGCCCTGCCCAGGCCTGCCTCCCTCAGACACTCCAGCCAGCCAGGCTCTCTCCTCGGATCCCCAGAGGACATTTTGCTCTCCCAGGATGGGATGCATCCCAGGGTTCACAGCCTATGCGGGAGGCTCCTTCCAAAAGGCTTCCCAGGGCCCTGGTGCTGCACTGTTCAGTGGGGACACCACTTATTTACTCCCCAAAGGGCCTCTGGAGACAAGCCAGTGCAGAGGATAAAAGCCCTCCTGTCTCCAGGGACATCTTCAGATACATCTGGAAGGCGAGGGGGCGGGGGAGGGGGGGGGGAGGTAGGCAGCAGCGAGCCCCTCCGGCGGGCTGGAGCTGAGTGAGGGCTGTTGGGGTGAGGCCAGACTCCTCAGTCCTCTCCACATTCGCCCGCCTTTCCAGACCCCGGACACTCATGGTCCCGCTGACCCCTCTGCAGCTCCCTCCCCGCCCCCACCTGTGCAGCAGCCCCTCCCCTCTGGTTTGGGGTGATGTCCCCTCTCAGACATGTGAGTGCTCTCCCTACACCAGCCCATGATCCCTCCTTCCCCCACCTTCTCTTCCCTCTCACTGCCCCCTTCCTCCTCTCCCCAGTTCTGCAAGCTTCTCCTTCTCCACATTTCCTCTGTCTCCTTCCCCACCTTCCCACGGCCCCTCCCAGATTCCCCTCCACACACATTCCCCACCCCAGACTCCCTCTCCTGGTTCCTCCCGCCCCCCTCCCACCACGCTCCCCTCCAAGTCCCCCACATTCCACTCCCAGCCTCAATTCCTATCTAAGTCCCCTTTCCCACTCTTTCCCATTCCCTCCTCCTTAACCCTAGCTGTCCCCATTCCTCTCCTGTCCCCCAAGTTCAAGTCTCTCACCACCTAATTACAACCCCCTGCCGACCCCAGCCGTCTTCGGCCCCTCAGCCAGGTCCGCATCCCCCCCCCCCCCCCCACACACACACACCCTCATCCCTAACCAGTTCTGTGGCGCAAAACAGAACCGCGACTCCTGCTCCCGCCCGCACCCCAGGTCCCAGCCTCTGCACCGCGGAGACCCCGCCTCTCCCGGGGAGGCCGCGGCGCCGCCCGCTCACCTGTTGGGCGGGCTGGAG
The DNA here is from genome assembly GCA_027563665.1 of Antrozous pallidus. Classification (NCBI taxonomy): domain Eukaryota; kingdom Metazoa; phylum Chordata; class Mammalia; order Chiroptera; family Vespertilionidae; genus Antrozous; species Antrozous pallidus. The sequence goes on from CM050520.1 coordinate 15,904,068, forward strand.
CACGCCGGGTCTCGCCTTCTCCGGGTCGGGGTCCCGGTCCCGCTGCAGCAGCCCCTTCTTGGGGTGCATGTGCCGGCACAGGCAGGTGACCCCGCACAGAGCGAGGATGCTGGTGGCCGTGCCCAGCGTGGCGCCCAGCGCGATCACGGGCACCGACAGCACCATGGTGCCCGCTCCCGGCGCGGGCTCAGTCCGCCCGCCTGGTAGCTCGGGCTCCAGCGCCAGCAGCTCTCCCGCCACCCGCCACCGGAGGGGCGGGGAGGGCGGGGAGGGCGGGCGGCTGCGAGGACGTCAGAGGAGGGGCCAGCTGAGCCCGCTGTGGCGCCCGCACTCTGCACCGCGCGTTGACGCGAGCACCCTTCCCGCCAACACGTGACCGGACCCCCCACCCCAACAGCCGGAGCTTTCAAGGGGCAGGAACCTTAGGATGGTCTCAGGCCTTTCCTGGCGCCTTATGCGTGAAGACGTGGTGCCCCAGAAGGGCGCGGGCACCCTGCTGCGGGTGAGAACGGCGCTCCAACGCGTCCGAGGCTCTGTCTGGGTGGGTGCCCCTGACCCTCTGCTCCCCTTTGGTGAGGAGGCTATGACACTGGTCCTCCGGGAGCCTTTCGGACACAAGCACACAGAGCTGGAGGGCCCGTCTCAGGAACTTGAATTTGTCGGGTGTTGGCTACCCAGGGGAGAGGCGAGCAGGGCATTGGTTCTGGTGAAGGTGATTGGCCTGATTCTGTTAACACCTGCATCTCCTCTAGCACCAAACCGGCAATTCACCTTTGTTATCTAATGTGATCAGCAGGTCTTCTTAAGTCCACTTATTGAGGAGGAGACTGAGGCCCAGTGGGGAGGTGGGGCAGCTAGAAAAATCCTGGCCTCCTGAACCTAAACTCAGGTTTGCGGGTTCAAGTCCACCCCTTACACCTAGATGAAGCATTTGTCTCAGAAGGACAAGTGTAGCCGCCAGAAGTCTACACGAGCGGAGGGGGAGATTAGAACTCCAGGCATGAGGAAGATTGTCTTAGATCCCACCATAGTGATGTGCTGCGCGGTGTTTTTCAGTATGTGGAGCGGCTGATGCCACAAGCCTTTTCAGTGAGTGGCTGTGATCTGGGCGTGCGGGGCACCTGTGCTGTGGGTGTACTGGGCACGTATGAGAAAGCAATGCCATCCAACAATAGGGCTTTCAATTTCCCACGAAGCTGATGACTCCCCAGACTGGTAGCTCCAGCCAGATCTTTCTGGCTGAGCAGCAGCAGTGACCATCACCTGGTGCCTCCCGGTGCTCCAGGAACCTACCCCTGCCTAATTAACCACTGCCAGGGTTAGGGGTGCAGACCCCCCCCCGACACACACACACAGTTGACAATCCTCATGTAACATTTGACTCCCCCACAAAACTTTACTCCCTAATAGCCTTACCACTCACATAAACATCAACACGCACTGTGTATGTTACATGTACTATGTACTACATTCTTACAATAAAATCAGCTAGAAAAAATAAAATATTACTAAGAAAATCACAAGGAAGAGAAAGTACATTTATTGAAAAACATACACATAATATCTGTGTTTTCCGATGGTCTTCGGCTCTACAGGTTGAGAACCGCTAACAGGGTCACCTAAGACCATCGGAAAACACAGATATTTACATTACGATTCATTAACAGTAGAAAAATTACAGTTATGAAGTAGCAATGAAAATAATTTATGGTTGGGGGTCACCACTACATGGAGAACTGTATTAAAGGGTCGCGGCATTAGAAAGGTTGAGAACCATTGTTTTAGAGCCACCCATGGGTGCATACAGCAGGCACTCAGTAACTGCTGAAAGAATGAATGACTGACATGATCATTTCATGCAAGACTTCCAGTGAGTTGGAAGGAGTCCCATTTGCTAAATAGCTCTATTTGATTAAATTGATTCTTCCAAGTACTTATTTTGTGCCTGCTGTATGCCAGGCACATTTGCCTACTGAGCTGCATTTGCTGCCAACTGTGAAGCCAAAGTGCCTCAGTCCCTGGTGGTAGACTTAGCATTCTCTCTCACAAGAGCTTCCCTGGGAGGTTTTCTTGGCTCCTGGGCCTGGCAATGCAAAGTGTTCTGGGGGAATAAGAGGTTTAATTAATTTTGTCAGTCCGTATCTCCCATGCCTGAGCTGATCCTCTGGGAGACCTTAGTGCTATGTAGCAGCATCCAGGGTGGGGGTGAGGGGAAAATGAAGAGCACTTAATATCAGACATTGTCTGAATAGGTATCAGACAGCTGTCATGTGGTCCATTGTTACTATGGTTACTAGGATGACAGTGACTATCAATGCCCTTCATCTTTAACAAGAAGAGGAACCCCAGCCCAAGGAGAACAGCTTGCCTTTTGCCTCTTTCACACACAGTGAACCCATGGCAGGCCTAGGGTAGACCTCAGGACATTTGAACCCAGTTAAGTCATCAGGACTCTAGGTCACCTTGGCTACATCAAAGATAAAATTTTTGCTTCTTGGTTATGGCTATTCAGGCAGTAACTCTTAATGACAGCTCTCTAAGAAAAGGCATCAGGGGGTCCCTTTGAAAAACTAGGTTATCTTTATTGAGAAAGGCTGTTGACGGAATCAGCCGAGTGGAACATTTGAGACAGTCGAAGGAGGAGGCCTGAAAATAATTGGAAATGCTGAGGCCACCAGTCTCCAAGGGAAGACAGAGCAGAAAGATTGGGAAACCTTCTGGAAGGTTCCCTAGTCTCTTGATAAAATATCCCCATTGTTATTTAGATCAATAATTTATTTATTGGATGATTAAATAAACTGAGTAGCCACTCTGAATTTCCAAGATACTAAAATACTTTTATATGAGGAAAGTGCTTCAAAAATACAAGGTTCTCCTACTTAGCAAACATTTATATCTGCCTGCATATTATACTAGTCAGGAAGGGGAAAAAAATACACAAGCAGAACTGAATTTTGACATGGGGAGGATTTCAGAGGTCACTTTCATTTTACCAATAGGGAAACAGGCCCAGGGAGATTGTGGCTTGCCAAAGGATAGGAGTGAATGGTAGAGCTGGGAATGTCTTGTAGGTCAGGGTAGATTGCGTTCTGCTGCAGTAACAACCTCAAACTCTCAGGGATTAACTCAGTAAAAAGTGAATCCTGCTCCTACTACAGTTTAAGGAGGGTCTGGTGACTCCGTGGGCATCTCATCTTATCTCAGGAATCTGGACTTCTGCTGTCTGTGTCCCCTCTCCTCCCTGAAATGCAAATTGAAGAGAGAGCACATTGAGGACCACTTGTGCCATGACTACAAACAGAGTTCATCATTTCTACCCCATCACATTGGTCAGAATTTGATAACAAAACAAATCTAACAAGAGAAACTGAAAAATATAGAGAAACACGAGCAAAAGCAGCCTCTGCCTCAGAAGCCAACACTGAGAGGACTTCTTGCCTAGTGCATGTTTCTAACTCATTCGTGAAGTCAACAAGGTTTGTGAGTTTCTCCCCTGTATGAAGCACTGTGCTGAGTGAAGCAAAGATGGTGAGCAAAACCAGGCATGATCTTTCTCACCATGCAGTTTACATTCCCGTGGAGAAGATGGACAGTAATCATTCATCATACTACTACATGTGACATTGCAACTGCGATACTAGCTAAGAACAGGTTCAGGGCTGGGATTTTGCCTCTTCTGACACCAAGGAAGGCTTCCCAGAGGAGATAGCAATTGGACTGAGGTCTAAGAGAATAACATTGACTCAGCAAAGAAGAAAAAAAGAGTATCCAAGCCAGGATGCAGTATGTACACAGATCCTGTGGTGGAACCGCACGGGGGGCGTGGGCAGCAGTGTGCTGAAACCAGCTCTCAGGGGGGAGGCATAGAGGATGGGATTTTTAGCATTTGTTGATTTATCTGGTGTAAATAAATTGGCACACAGTTAATTTCCAGCTACCAACAAATTCCTGAATATTTACCAGTTGGCTCTGTGAGCTGGTAAGAGCCAGCTCCAGCACACAAATAGGAGAAACTCTGTATGAGATAACCCTGAAGGACAAGCAGGAGCCAGACCACAGGGCCTGTAGGCCATAATGGAAGACCATTGGGTGTTTTTAGATGGTTTGTATATGATCAGATTCGTGTCTTGAAAAGATCGCCCCCTCTCCCCTGGCTTCAGTATTGAGGACATATTGGAGAGGGACTAGGTGGACACTGGTGGACTAGAGAGGAGGTCAGAGCAGGCCTCCAGGAGAGGGAGGCCACACTTCCCTAAAGACATAGATAGCTATGTGACGAGCTGAAGTTGTTGATGGCATGAGGATAGGGCAGGCGTGGTGGGCGACTCACTTTCTTTCTCTGCTGACCTCCACTTTTCAGCCCTGTGCTATCACTCTCCCATTGGATGACTCTGTGGTTCTCCAACCTGGACCATTCCTAACTGGAGGTTCCCCAAGTCCTGGGCCTTCCCAAAGGCAAGGTGTGAAAGAGGAAGCTGCCCCCAGATAAAGGGACGGGTATCCTAGGTCCCCAACAGAGTGACCCACACCCAGGAATGCTGAGACACTAGCCAGAGGGCCAGGAGGGAAGGTGCTTGGATGAGGCCCCAGAGTGAGGCCATTGTAACCCTAATCCACAGCTACCCATCCCAGAAGCAGAGCTGTACTGACTGACAGTACATCACAGACATGTCACTAAGCTCACTGCAAGTGGAACCACCTAGCCGAGCCCCCAAAGAGCCAACCCCAGAATTAGATGGATTTAAATAGTGATAGTCCGGCTGTCATAGGATTACTGTGAGTGTATGTAAGGCACCCAGCACTGGGCCTGGTACCCAGAAGTTGCACAATGAATGGCTTTTATTATTGTCCTGAGTTCTGAAAGGCAGCCTCACCAAGCATTTCCAGTAACGCCTGGTGGGTACATGAGCCCATTCGTTATGTACAAACCTATCTTGGGGACCCCAACACTAAAGAATAGCATAGCAGCTCTCTGATCAAACCTCCTCTGAACCAACTTTCCAGACTGGCCCGGGCCCTCCATTCCTGGTGCCCACATCTGATAAGGCCTCATGGCCAAACAGGCCCCTTCAGCCTTTCTCTCCTTCTTTTAAGTCGTGTGCTCACTTAAGACTCATTGTGTTTGTCTCCGAGGCTTTTTATACCAGGTAATCTCATGATTCAATTATATATTTTCATTAGCTAACATGTCAACTAATGAACTAGATGTCCAAAGGAGAGTGAGTTCTATAAAAACTAAGGGGAGCACTTTGGAAAGGCCCAGAAATGTATGTTGTTGTTAGAACTTCTGTTAAAACAGGTCTGAGCAAGTGATCTGTGAAAGGTTGGGAAGAATCATAAAATTCTAGGATCCAGCCCTTAGATTGCTAGGCAGGTGTCTAAAGGTCTCCTCTGCTGTAAAGAAAGTGAGACTGGATGTCACAGACGATGCATTGTGGTGTGTACAGAGGAAAAGGCGCTTAGAAGTGCTTCCTGCGTGTTAGGCAGGGCTCTGGGCATTCTGTCTGTGCCATTGTGTTTGACAAACTTTTAAAAAAGATGGGGCAGGGCTCTGATTAGCAAGAGGTGGGAAAACAATGACAACTATGATTTAGATTAAGGGAAAATTCTTAAGGTGTATCTGTCACTTAAAACTTGTTATTGAAGGTACACAAATCATAACTAGAGCTAATGGATTTTCACATAGTGACCATACCTGTCTGTCTGGCACCCAAATCAAGAAACAGAACAATACTCACACCCCAGAAATTCTCCATGCTTGTTTTCTAGAGTCCCCATTGTAGCCAGAATTTTTATGTGAGTGTGTAGCCCTGGTTCCCATAGCGACAGACTTAAGCAAGCTTGGGGTGGGGAGATGCTCCTCTGGGGTTGGATGGAGGATTCCCTGGTGCTGCCCTGCAAATGGAAGAATACTGCCACCTAGAGGATATCGGGGGAAATGCCCTCTTCCTGGTCTGCTCTGGCATCACCTTCTTTATGAGGCCTTTCTCTGCCCTCTGTCCTTCACCTCATCACTCACTGCCCCCCCTCTCTTGCCTTACTTTTTAAAATATATATATTTTTGTTGATTTTTTTTCTACAGAAAGGAAGGGAGAGGGACAGAAAGCTAAAAATATCGATGAGAGAGAAACATCGATCAGCTGCCTCCTGCACACCCCAACCGGGGATGTGCCCGCAACCAAAGTACATGCCCTTGACCGGAATCGAACCTGGGACCCTTCAGTCCGCAGACCAATGGTCTATCCACAGAGCCAAACCGGTTTGGCCTGCCTTACTTTTAACATTAGTTAATAGTCCATATAATTTCCCTTACTGATCTTGTTTGTCTTGTTGGTGGCCTGAGTCCCCTTTTGGAATACAGGCCCTAGGCAGGCAGGAACATGGGTCTATGTCATCCACTGATGTATCCCAGCCCTAGACAGTGCCTAGCACATAATAGCACATCTATAACTATGTCCACTGCACAGACAGGAGTCCTGACTCTGTCTGCAACCTTATCTCATGGACCTTAACCCAAGCCCTAAGGCTCTATTGTACCCTCATGCAACCTAAGGGAGGTGCATGAGAACCACTGGCAGAGTTTAAACTGCTCCAGGGTGGGGAGAGCGGGGAAGCTCTGACTGGAGCTCCTGCACTGTGGTCTGTGTCATAGCCTGGCCAGTGGTCAGGAGGCTGGAAAGCAGTTCCATGCAGCTGTCAAGCCAGCGCACATCCGGGTCTTACCAGGAACTGGCTAGGTGGCTTGCGGCAAAGGAGTTTAACTTGGAGAAGCTCAGTTTGCCATCTGACAGTGGACAGAATTAAGTAATATAATAGTGCGAAGTGCTCAGCTCAATGTCTGGCAGGTGGTAAGTGCTGTATTGTTGGAAATTCCATTGTTTTGGAATGATAGGGCTGAAAGAAAAACTAGAGGTCATAGGGCCAAGGGGAAGCCTTTTTCTCGGTTGTTATTAAAAAACATCTCCCCGCTCTGGTCTTATGTGGAAATTTGACTTGTTAGCAAAAGACAAGCTGCTCTTGTGGGAGGGGCCGTGGGAGGAAGAATCATCTGGGGCCCCCTCATCACCAAGACCTCTCTCCCACACCACATACTTCTAAGGAGTTCTGGAGCCAGACCCAAACATCTTTGAAGCCATTGATGGTGGTTGACACCCTCATTTTACAGTCGGAACACCAAGATCCAGAGAGATGGGCCTTGCCCAGGTCCCATCGATGCTGCGGCCAAGCTCTCAGACCTCTCTGCCACTGCTCAGACCTCTCACAGGTTATTCTGGGCCGGTCAGTGCAGGCCCTCAGGTCCTCATGAGGGGTGATCATCCTTCCCCTCGGATCACGGTGCGCTTCCAGGTGGAGCAGGGGCACCAGGGAGATGATTTGTAGGAGAAAGTAACACATTAGAGAAGAAGTTTCAGTGGCAAAATCAGCTGGTGAATCTGAGGAGCTCTTTAGGCAGTGCCTGGGCCAATTACAGAGTAGACCCCAAAGGCAGTTTGGGGAATAACTGAGAAAATGGAATCGAATAATCTGTCAAAAGTATTTTGAAGGTTTTCAAGTGCCAACTAAATGACAAGGTGTTTATTGTCATCAACTTTATCATCACACATTATAGTGATCATGAGGCTTGGAAATTATTCTGAGTAGGAGGAGAAGAATTAATTCTATGAATAAAACACCATGAATAAAAGTGACAAAATTCCCATTTCTAGACACACTTCTAGAGAGGCTGATTCGAGGACCACTGGTTCAGATCTCAGCAACTCACTTAATAGCTGTGGTTAGTTGCTTATCTTCTCTTAAGCCTCAGTTTCTTAATCTATAATATGGAGCAAGGATGGTTAATATTGAGGTTGTCATGTAAAGAAAAAATAATGTTAATGGCAACAAAATAACATTAGCTCTTGTTAGCTGGATCCTGATGGCAAACATTGGAACCTGGAACTTGTCTAAGACCCTTCCTATAGTAAACCTCGTGTTAAATGTATTGTTGGGGGAGAGGGGAGGGTGTGTGTGTGTGTGTGTTCTCCAGGGCACATTTGGCAATGTCTGTAGACATTCTTGGCGACAATTGGGAGAAGGAAAGTTGCTACTAGCATCCAACTGGAAAGGATGGAGATGCTGCTAACGATCCTACCACACGCAGGACAGCCACCACTCTCCAACAAAACATCATCCTGTTCCAGATGGCAATAATGCCTCGGTTAGGAGCCTCTGTCCTGGTTAGAATATAAGCTGCACAGGTGTGGGGGCTGCTTCTGATCACTGCTGTATCCCAGACCACAGCAAAGTTCTCAGTCCACAATAAATACTGAATGAATGGTTGACATGAATGAATGATAATGTTCTCGGAGGGTGGAGATTTCTGTGTAGCTGAGTGAACACGTGATTGGCTGCAGACCTGTTCCCCTGCCTGAGGAGTCATCAAACCCCAAAGAAAGGCTTCCCAGCCTGGGTGGGGTAAGAGGACTTGGGTAGGATGAGCTAGGGAGGCAGGATCCCTCTGTGGGTGGGATCGTGAATCCAGGTTCATGCCATCTGCATGAACAGAAGAACAGGAAGAACAGAAGCATAGCATTCCAGCAAAGCCTTCAGAAAATTCACATCACAGCCATCTAGGGTGGAGAATCCCCTCAGCTCTCCTGGAGGCAGGGTCCATGGGAGTCCTCTTAAATTGAAGTGAAAGACAGTGCTTTAACTATGATTCAAATGCATGCATATCTACAGACACACAGGAGACTTCAGCCAGTTATTTTGTCATCAGCAATTCTGAGCCGTCCTGGTAGGGGCTGGAGGTGATGCTAGGGTTGCTTTGCAAAGCACTTAGGGCAAATCCTCTGGAGTCTGCTGAGTCCAGCAATCACTTTGGTTCTTTAAAAATGTGATTACTTTCTGCCCTAGAAAGTGTACCTCCCAGCATTTCTGCAATGTTGAGAGAAAGAATCCACATCAGCGAGTTCCAACAACCCCCTAACCCTGGCCCAGCATCCCCTTCATGGAACCAAGGGGGCAGAGGGCCTGGGTCCTCCCAGCCCCAGCATCTCCTCCTAATTCTGCGCTCCTCCGCAGAGCAGTGAGACCCAGTACACTGTGTGGCTACAAGGCAGAGACTCAGGGTGCTGTCTAGGAAACCACATTCCCATCAGCCTCCTCACAAGCCCACATCACAGTGGCTGGTAGGGGGTCTCCAAGTGGGGCCCAGAGCACCAATCTGTCAAGTAACGTCAGGGATTTTCATGCTGGTAGTGGGGTCTCATTTGAGTTTTTCCAGGATGAAGTCCCAGCTGGTACCTTCAGGCTTTGGAAAGTGCAAAGTAAGCTTTGAGATCAAAATATGCATGCATTTGAATCATGGTGAAAGCACTAAATTTCACTTCAGTTTAACAGAAGTGAAATTGAGGCTATGCTCAATGAATTTCTGACCTTCAGATAAATGTTCTCGCTATAAGATATTAATTTAAAAGAATTTTTAAGATGAAAAATGAGAGTGGAAAAATTAGTCATTTGGGTTTTCAAACCGTATGTTTTAATTTGAAGCAGAATAGATTAATGCCCTTCTAACAGCCTGTGAACACCTCTTGGTCACCAGCCCTCTCTCTCCTGGTGCCGGTGGGGCTGGTTAATGAGCATAAAGCAAAGGTCACCTGGACCCCCCAGCTGGTTCCAATGGCGCTTCCCCGTGTGGCCTTGACAGACCTGGCTTTTCCACTGAGCAGGGGTCCGAGTGGGGACCATACTCAGAGGGTAGGCCCTTCTGCACACACTCCCCTCTGCGCTGCAGCTCCCAGGGCCTCCGGTGGGCTCAATCCCGTTGTGTGCTTTCCCAAGCAGGTTGCTAACCATCCACCTCAAGCAAGAGGATTGGCTTAGGGGAGCATGTCTTCAGGGGATCCAGTATGTCTTGTTCATCCCTGCACTTCTGGGACCACAGTGCCAGACCTGGGCCAACTGCTTAGTGCCCTTCTGAAGAAGAAAGATGGAGAAACAAACAACAAAAAAAGATAAAGGAAGAACAGAAGCAAGGAAGAGCCTGAGCCAGCTAGAACCCCCTGAGTTTCTCAGACAGACAGATGTCATGACTAATGTTTACTCCCTGGAATATAGTCTCTGAAGCTACAACAAGGAGGAAACTTGGTGTGCATTGGAGGGCACATTGTACGGGCGGTTAGAATCATCAGTGGCCTCGTCAAGCCACTCTTAAATATATATATATATATATATATATATATATATATATATTGATTTAAGAGTGGAAGAAAGAGGGGGAGAGAGAATCATTGGTCAGCTGCCTCCTGCACTTTCCCTACGGGGGATAGAGCCCACAATCCAGGCATGTGCCCTTGGCCAGAATTGAACCTGGAACCCTTACTCTACAGGTGGACGCTCTATCCACTGAGCCAAACTGACTTGGGCAAGCCACTCTTTCTTTAGAGCCTCAGTTTAATGCCCGCCCAGGAGGAAATTGGTGAGTTTCTCTCTGGAATCGTCTTTGTCCAACATTCTGAAAATGAATAAAAGGTGACGAGGGAGACTAATCTATTTGCTCATGTTTTGAAATTTATTTATGGTGCTTTTGCTCCATAAACATTTTAAATGTTAAGATGGGCAAATGTATTGTTTTTCTTTCATGGTTTGCACTCTTTGTGTTTTTAGAAAATTCTGAGTAATAAAGATATTCTCCCACGTTTTATTCTAGAAGCGCTAAACATATTTTCCACAAATAAGTCATGAATTCACCTGAGATGTGGACATTTGGTTGGAAGAGGGGATCTATTTTCCCCCCGAAAGATAATTGACTAATTGACTAGCCCATCCTTTTCATATTGACTTGCAGTGCCACTTCAGGCAAGTTTCCATGTAAATGTGGGACTATAAACTCTCCATATATGTTTCTAGGTCCCATTGATCCGTGTCTCTCTCCTGGCACCACACACTATCTTAATCACACTGGCTTCATACGAAGGATTATATACACCAGCACAAACTCCAACTACCTCAAAATTGTCTTGTTTTTTCTTGATCTTCCATGTATATTTTTAGAATCTATTTTTCAAGTACAATGAAAACCCTTTTGGAGATTATGATTGAAATTGAATGGAATTTAGAAGTCAATATAAAGAAAATTGACATATTTATGATGTCAAATCTTACCAGCAATAAACATAGCTTATTGATCCACTGTTGTGTCCTTCTTTAATGGTTTTTAATAATGTCTTACTGGCTGCGACATAAAGCAACTTGTAAATATTTTACTGAATTTATTTTTTGCTCACTTATTTTTGTTGTTATTATAAATGAATCTTTTAAAAATTACTTTTCTAGCTCTATGGTGGTAGAATATAGAAATTCATTTTATTTTGCTTATTAAGTTTATATGTAGCAATCACAGCCAAACTCTCTGAGGTCTAATAATTTGTCCATTGATTCTCTTGGGGATTCTATGTAGAGAATTTTATTTCTTCCTGAAAAATCTTTATTTTCTTATTTTTTCTTCTGTTAGTTGTGGCTAGAATCTCCAGTGTAGTACTGAATAAAGACAGGGATAACAGATATTCTGCTCTACTGATGGAGTTTATATTTAGGTTATAACAGTAAAAAGTCTATTTGGATTCTCCATTTTTTTTTCTTTCTTTATGCTTTATTTTACACATTTTCTATAATTGGTAGGCATTACATTTATTTTTCCTTTTATTTTCTTTAGGAAAAGATGTATGCTCCTATAAAAGATAAAAAAATAATTCAATGAGTACCCATGTAGCTTCTTACCTAGACTGTTTCCAACTTTCTGGATATAATAGAGTCACTCACTTCCCTTTTACCAAACCGTTCAAAAGTAAGCTGCAAACATCATGGTATTCGCCCCTAAACACATCAATACACATCTCCCAAGAATAGGATATTTTTCTATTCAAATCTCATCACTTTTACCACACTTAACAACATGATAATAATCCACTAACTTCATCCAACACACAATCCATTCTCAAATTTCTCCAATTATCCTCAAAACATACTATATAGCTTTTATAAAATCTGAAATACAATAGAATTTATTCACTGCATCTGGTCATTAGGTCTCTTTAATTGCCCTCTGCCATCTAAAACAGTTTCCCTATCTTCCTCATTTCCTGATTCCCGCCCCCCCCCGCCCATGAACATCATATTGTGACCTTCATCCATGCTGCTGCATATAGCAAGAGTGTTCATTTATTCTTACTGCATTGTAATGTTCTCAGTGAGTGAGTTTACTCTCCCACCAGGGATGTATAAATGTTTGGGTCACTCCAGTGGATAATGTCTTTTTACTTTTGGTCATTCTGGTAGGTGAGTTATTACGCTTTTATTTTGCATTTCCTAATATCTAGTAGAGTTTAGCACCTTCTCTAGTTGGGAAAAACTAACATCTTTGTAATATTTATGTGTTCTTTAATTTATTTCAATAATGTTTCATGGTTTTACATGGAGAGTTAGTTCTTACACATCTTGTATTAAGTTTATTCCTAGATATTTTATATTCTGTGCTGCTACTGTAGGTTTCACTTTAAAATTGTTATTTTCTGTGTGTTGTTTCTGGCACATAGGAATATAATTGAGTTTTTATGTTGGCTTTGAATCCAGTGATTTTTTTAATGCATCTATCAAGGAGTCATATGACTTTTTCTCCTTTGACCTATCAATGTGGTGAACTACAACTGATCAATTTTTAGATGTTAGGGAAACACTGCATTCCTGGAATCAACCTCTCTTGCCTATAATGTGTTGTCCCTTTTATAGTTTGCTGTATTTAATTTTTTGCTATTTTAAGATTTTTGTCTTTTAAACATTTTTTAAAATATATTTTATTGATTTTTTACAGAGCGGAAGGGAGAGGGATAGAAAGTCAGAAACATGGATGAGAGAGAGACATCGAACAGCTGCCTCTTGCACGCCCCCTACTGGGGATGTGCCCGCAGCCAAGGTACATGCCCTTGCCAGAATCGAACCCAGGACCCTTCAGTCTGCAGTCCGATGCTCTATCCACTGAGCCAAACCGGTCTCGGCTATTTTAAGATTTTTGTATATAGGTTTATGAAAGAGAATTATCTATGCTTGATTTATTTTCTGTAACATCACTTTTAGGTTTTATATCACATTGCTAGTGCAATAAAGAAGCTGAGGAGTGTCCCCCTGTTTCTGTTCTCTAGAAGAATCTGTGTAAAATTGCTATTATTTTCCCTTAAGCACATGAAAGAATTATCCCATGAAGCCATTTGAGTCCAGTTTTCTTTCCAGGAAGAATTTTGTTAACAGGTTCAGTTTATTTAATAGATATAGAAAAATTCAAATTTTCTATTTGTTCCTTTGATCAGTTGGCAACTTTATTCTTTTTTAAAAAGAAACTTGCCCATTTCACCAAATTTTTAAATGGATATAAAGGGAATTGTTAATAATGTCTTTTTCATAGATTTTTAAGGTCTGTAAAATCTGTAGTGGTGGCCACCTTCAATCTTCACTCTAACACCAGACTCTCTTCCTCACCCCAGATCAAGGGCAATAAGGTAGCCTTCCTTGAGAGCCCAGGACAAAGGATGGTCTCTGATCTTGACTGAAATTCAACACCTACAATGACAATGGCTGGAGAAGGAGCTGAATAGTTCCTAGAGTTCACCCTCTGTGGTCACCAGAGCTCAGCAAACGCGTAACTCTCCAGCGCCCAACCTTCCCCAGTGCAGCCTGGCCTCGGCTTTGAAAGGGAGTTTCTCCGACTCATCCAGATTGTCCTCCTTTGCCTCCCACCCCCTCCTAGGAGAAAAGCTTCTGAGTGTCAATTCACTTAGAGAAAATCTTTAGTGTCATGCTAAGCACACGCTCTGAAGAGGGTGGTCTCTACTCAGAATGAGGGATCTATATTCTTTTTTTAAAAATGTATTTTATTGATTTTTTACAGAGTTGAAGGGAAAGGGATAGAAAGTCAGAAACATCTATGAGAGAGAAACTGGGGATGTGCCCGCAGCCAAGGTACATGCCCTTGACCAGAATTGAACCTGGGACCTTTCAGTCTGCAGCCCAACGTTCTATCCACTGAGCCAAACCGGTTTCGGTGAGGGCTTTATATTCTTATATACAGTTATTAGGTGAATGGCATCTTCTACCTCTGCCATTTGAGATGTAGGCTATAGCACCCAGAACTTGGGCTTAGAGATGGTCATGGCTTAGCTTCAGCTCTTATGAGTGCCTGCTTTGGCTTCTAAAAATGGTGAGGTCATGGAGGGAGCTTGTCCGAGTTCCTTCATTTGCACCTCATCATATGCCCTATTTTAAAATTCTTTATTTTTTCATAATGCAGTCATTGAAAAACAGACAAAAGAAAAAAATGAATATAAAAATACACATGAGTTTATCAAAATGAGAAAATCGAGCAGACCCAACCCCAAGACTGGCTCAGCCCGTCTGTCCTCTTTGAAACTTTGTACAGCTGTAGGGTGGGGAGGGTTGCACAAGAAAAATATGAAGAACACTTGGTTGATAATAATAATTTTAGAGTATGCAATACTTCTTGGAATTCAATGTTGATAATACAGAGTTGACCCAAGAGTTAGTGGATTTATTTAACTTGGACATAGTTGGGAAACCAATATGCTTTTGTTTGAAAGTCAAATCATTCCTCTAAGAGTCATGAACCACTTGACAATGTGAACGCATATATTAAAGGTAAATATTTTTAAGTGCTTGAATCAGTTATTGGAAAACTTTTTTTGATGGTAAAATAAATATAACTAAATTCACATGTTAACCATTTTAAAGTGCACAGCTCAGTGGCATTAAGCACATTCACAATGTTGTGTCACCACCACAACTACCTAATTCCAGAACTTTTTCTTTTCCCTAAATGTTCCCATTAATAATCACTCCCAATTCTTCCCATCCCCCTCTGCCTAGCACCTGACACCCATTAATCTGCCTTCTGTCTCTATGGATTTTCCTATTTTGATTCTTTTATATAAAAGATCCAGAATGTATTCATTTAGGGTAATACTTTTAAGGTTTATCCATGTTGTAGTATGTATCAGTACTTCATTCCTTTTTTAAAAAAAAATCCTCACCAGAGGTTTTACTGATTTGAGAGAGAGATAAAGAAAGAGAGAGAGAGAGAGAGAGAGAGAGAGAGAGAGAGAGAGAGAGAGCGCTAGAGGAGAGAAAAACATCTATCCGTTGCCTCTGATACACTCCCCAACCGCCAGGGATCAAATCTGCAATCTAGGTATGTGCCCTGTCTAGGAATAGAATCTGCAACCTTTCCATATATGGGACAACACTCCAACCAACGAGCCACCAGACAGGGTAGTACTTCATTCCTTTTTATGGCTGAGTAATCGTCCATTGCATGGATATCCTACATTTATTGTGTCCATTCATCAGTTGATGGATATTTAGGTTGTGTCCACCTAATGTGAATAGCGCTGCTATGAAATTTGTGTGGATTTTGTTTGAACATTTGTTATCAGCCCTTTGGGGTATATACTTAGCAGTGGGGTTGCTGAGTCATAAGGTAATTCTATGTTTAACTCATTGAGAAACCGCTGGACTGTTTTCCACAGTAGTTGTATCATTTTATAATTCAACTGCAGCACATACTTGTTCTAGTTCTCCATATCCTCTCCAGTATTTTCTATTTTCTGTTTTATTGATTTTAACTATCTTAGTGGGTGTGAAGTGGTATCTCATTGTGGTTTTAACTTGTTTTCTTGAGTAACTAATGACACTGTGCATCTTTTTATGTGCTTATTGGTCTGTCATATATCTTCTTTGAAGAAATGTCTGTTCAAGTCCTTTGCCCAATTCTTAATTGGGTTGTCTTTTTGTTGTTGTTGAGTTGTAAGAGTTCTAGGAGATTCTGAATGCTAGGCTTTCAGATATATAATTTGTAAATGTTTTTTTCCAACTCTGGAGGGTTTTTTCACTCTTTTGATAGTGTCCTTTGATGCACAAAAGTTTTTAATTTTTCTAAAGTCTAATTTATCTATTTTTTTCTTTTGTTACTTGTTCTTTTGAAGTCACATCTATGAAACCATTGGAAAGTCAAATGCTATGAAGAGGTACTCTTATGTTTTCTTTTAAGAGTTTTATAATTTTAGGTCTTAGAGTTAGATTTGATCCATTTTGAGTTCATTTTTGTATATGGGGTAAAGAGTTCGACTTTACTTTTTTACTTTACTTAGGGATATCCATTGTGACAACACCATTTTTTGAAGACTATTTCCCACCTGCCCCACTGAATAATCTTGGCCGCCTTGTGCAAAATCACTTCACTATATATATTTTACTTTACTTCTGGACTCAATTCAATTCCATTAATCCATATGTCTGTTCTCATGTGAATACCACACTGATTTTATTATTGTAGCTTCCTGGTAAGTTTTGAAACCAGAAAGTCTGAACCCTCCAACTTTGTTCTTTTCAAAATTGTTTGACTATTTTGGGGCCCTTGAAAGTCCATGTGAAATTTAAAATAAGTTTTTCAATTTCTGAACAAAACACCTAGGATTTTGGTAGGGATTGGTTGCACTGAATTTATAGGTCACTTGGTCACTTGTTGCCATAGTAACAATATTAAGTCTTCCAATCCTAACACTAATGTCTTTCTATTTATTTAAATTTCTTTCTGTAATACCTTTTAGCAATTTATTTTCATTTTCTGTGTACAAATCTTCAAAAAAAAGAGGAGGGAATGTTTTTAATTTTAATTACATGAGGCCAACAATATTGTAATATCAAGTCAAAGACATTGCAAGAAAAGAAAGTGCCATCAATGTCCCTTATGAATGTATATGAAAAAATTCTCAACGAAGTACACTGAGTAGCCAGATTATTATGATCTCTGAATGCATAATAATCTGGCCACTCAGTGTATATCCTATATAATGAAAGGCTAATATGTAAATTGTCCCCTCGAGCAGCAGGCAGGCTGGCCAAACGTCCATGTCCCCTCTCCCTGGCCAGACCCCAGCCATGCATGAATTCATCATGCACTGGGCCTCTAATTATCCTATATAATAAAAGAGAAACATGCAGATTTGACCATACCTTCGCTCCTGATTGGCTATGCTACCAGCCAATCGGGAGCAGGGGCAGAGCCAAGTGGCGTGAGCGTCGGGCCCTGGGGGTGGAGATGAAACGGCAGTGGTGGTGAGCGCCCAGCCCTCGGGTACTGTGAGCAGAGTGGTGGTGAGCGCCCAGCCCCTGGGGCCAGGTGGTCGCAGGCAGCCTGGACTGAGCTGAGCAGGCTGATGGCTGGTGCCCAAGTGGGGAGGCTTTAGGCCTTGGGCAGGCTGGGTGTGAGCCATCAGTTGGACATCTCCTAGGGGCTTCCACTATGTGAGAGGAGGCAGGTTGGGTTGAGGGTCCACCCACTCCCAGTGCACAAATTTTGTGCACCAGGCCCCTAGTATATATATAATCTGAGTGGCCAGATTATTATGCATTCAGAGATCATAATAATCTGGCCACTCAGTGTAGTAGCAAACTGAATCCAATAGCATATTAAAAGGATAATGCACCATAACCAAAGGGGATTTACTCTAGCAGTTCAAGGATGGTTTAACATATGACAGTTAATGTAATATAACATATTATCCTGTCTAATAAAAGAGTAATATGCAAATTGACCATACTTCAGCTATACTCACACACCACGCCCACTAGCCAATCAGGAGTAAGTATGAAAATTAACCCAACCAAGATGGCTGTGGCCACAGAGCTGCAGCAAGCAGGAGGCTTGGGTTTCCCCAGCATCAAGAAAGCCAAGCTTTCCTGCTGCCCTGGCCAGCCCAGGCCTACACTCAAGGCTACAAAGTTTCAATTACAGAAGATAAGTAAATCCCCCAAAAATGATAACAGCCACAGAGTTGGAGAGAGCAGGAGGCTTGAGTTGTCTCCAGTGATGGAGGAAGCCAAGCTTTCCATGCACCCTGGACAGCCTAGGCCTCCACTCAAGGCTACAAAGTTTTAATTATAGAAGATAAATAAACCCCAGATACCAGGGCCTCTGCTTGGGTTACCAGAGGCATGGCTGGCCTGCAAACCACCACAGGCCCCTTGCCCAGGCCATCTCATGCCCAAGTGAATCCCCAACCTCATCTAGAACACTTCAGGGAAAACCAGCTGGCCCCCACCCATGTACCAGGTCTCTATCCTATCTAATAAAAGAGTGATATGCAAATTGACCATCACTCCAACACACAAAATGGCTGCCCTCATGTGGTCAAAGATGGCTGTGACAAGATGACCAGCAGGGGAGGGTAGTTGGGAGGGACCAGATCTGCAAGGGAGGGCAGTTAGGGGGGGGGCAAGCCTGCAGGGAAGGGTAGTTAGGGGCAATCAGGCTGGCAGGGGAGAAGTTAGGCATCAATCAGGCTGTCAAGGGAGTGGTTAGGGGATGATCAGGCTGGCAGGCAGAAGCAGTTAGGGGCAATCAGGAAGGCAAGCAGTTAGGAGACAGCAGTCTTGGATTTTGAGAGGGATGTCTGACTGCCCATTTATGCATGATCTAGGCAGTCAGACATCCCTGAAGGGTCCCAGATTGGAGAGAGTTGCAGGCTGGCCTGAGGGACACACACTCCCATGCACAAATCAAATTTCATGCACCAGGCCTCTAGTGAAATAATATGAAAACACAAAACTAACATCATATTCAATGGTGAAAAACTGAAAGCTTTTCTCTTAGATGAGGCATAAGAGAAGGATGCTCACCTTTATCACTGTTATTCAAAATTGTACTGGAAATTCTAGCCAGAGCAATTGAGCAAGAAAAAGAAATTAAAGGCATTCAAATGAGAAAGAAAGAAGTAAGACTATCTCTATTCTTTTGGTAGTGGAG
Organism: Antrozous pallidus; assembly: GCA_027563665.1. Classification (NCBI taxonomy): domain Eukaryota; kingdom Metazoa; phylum Chordata; class Mammalia; order Chiroptera; family Vespertilionidae; genus Antrozous; species Antrozous pallidus. The sequence continues at coordinate 15,922,918 of CM050520.1, forward strand.
GGAGTGTGCTAGCAGTAAGTGCTTTGTTTTTCGCTTTTGTGCTTGAAAGATAATTTCTTTGGTTGTAGAATTCTGGGTTGACAGTTATTCTCTCTCAGCACTTCTAATACACTATTCTACTGTGTTCTACTTCCATTGGAGTTGTAGAGAGGTTAAATGTCAGTGTAATGGCCTTTCCTGTGTAATGATGTTCTTTTCTCCCTGGTTGCTTTTAGATGTTCAATTTGTGTTTTGTGTTCTGCAGGTTCGGTGCCATAGATCTAAGGGGTGGCTGTGAGGGTGATCTGCGCTTCTCAACTTCAAAATAAAATAATCACAATAGGACAAGTGAGCAGTTTTCTAAGAAAGTGAACTACCACAGCCATTCTGAACCCATGGAACAAAAGAGAGTTGTTAAAATAATACTAGCTTCTTGATTCAAGATTCTCTTTTCAGCCAGGTAAGCAAACATCTTCCTCTAAACAAAGCCCAGATCTGTTGAGGTTGGCCTCAGGGGGATGAGGGTCCTGGAAGCTGGTATAATAAGGAGCAGGGTGTGGGCTTTCCTCTCTGTTGTGCAGTTTTGTGCAGATCTGGGGGATACTAGGTAAATGTTCTTCATCACAGGGTGACCACCCAGCTCCATCAGCCCCAGGCCAATGCCATTAAGTAGTGATGTCTCTGAAATCAAATGTCACTCCCAGTAAGAGCCTCAAATACTAGTTATTTTGGGGAGGTCCTGGGGTATAGATAGGGCTTCATAACAATCATGAACTATTACTCTTCTGATGTACATCCAATCCTCAAACTGGTTCTGGGATAAGAGAGATCTCAGCCAGCACAGACGCCTCCCCCGTGCTTCCTGCATCCTGTGAGGGTGCTGGTTCTGCTTTATTTCCATCCCAGACACAGGCAGGTGCAACTCAGAGCTCAGGTCCTTCTACTGTCCTGGAGCCAATCACCCAAAATTGCTTCCACCACTCATTATTCTTCGTTCTGGTAGTTGTGAAAATAACAGCAGGCAGCACCTGCGTATCCACACAGCACCAACTCCCTAAGGAGTCTTTCCTATGATGATCCCCATTTGATGGCTGAGAACATCAAGACTGAGTGGTCGCATGCCTGTCGAGGTTGGAACCAGTAGCTGTTCTTTCTCTTTCCACCACACCGGGATCTCAGACTCACCTCTCCAGGCCTCTTCAACCTCCTCAGGCCCAGGCCATTCTTTTTTTGTTCTATTCTTCCTTCAGCTAGATACACCCCTGATATGTGTGCACACCCCACCTGGTTCAGCCACAGAACTGACTCTCACAGGAGAAACTAGTCCCCTTTCTTTGCAGTGAGAGACAACCTTGACCTTTAAACCTGATGCCCTTGCATCACCTGAGAAGGCCAAACTGGCTTCAGCCTGAGACCAGACAAGATGATGATCCATCGAGACAAACTTTGCCGCCGTTTCTGCCCCTGGCGCCATATGGGCTGTTTTGTAACTCACGATGCTCAGCCTCTGGCCAGTGGTCACCTCAAGCCTAATTTTAGTGAAGTGAAATACAGACGTTGCCATAATTGGTGATTTCTGCACAAAGCCTGTTTGGAACGGAGAGAACTGGGGGAATTTCAAAGCTGAAACAAGTTCAGTCACATTGGGAAATGCTGCATGTCAGGTTGAGCCACCAGCCAGAGGCCTGAGGGAGAGGGTGACCCATCTTTCTACACTCGGGCTTCTGTTTTTGTACCAAACAAGTCTTCACAGTTTAACCTCAAACACAATCTCTAGATGTACAACAGTAATCGCTCTTAGCAACTGAGAGCTTGCAGCGTTTGCGGCTCTGTCTTGAGTGTGTTAAATACATCCATTATTTGGTTGTAGTGGGGTTAATGGCGGCCCCAAAAGACAAGCCCAAGTCCTAATCCCTGGAGATGAACTGTAAATATGGTCTATTTGGAGGGGGAGAGTCTTTGCAGAAGTAACTAAGTTAAGGATTGCCGGAAGCCAATCATTGCTTTAATAATAAAGAGCTATGGACAGGGAGTTTGGAGGGCTGGTCAACCTTGATTGCTCTGAGGGGTTGGAGCTGGTTACTGGGATGTTGGTGGTTGAAGCAGCCCCCACCTGTTAGTCCTAAGAAGATCTACTGATTGACTTTTACTGGTGTTTCTGGCCTGGGGGATACAGCTGTATCTTATGATTTTAATCTTAATAAAAGGAGTGGTGAAGCCAGAGCAAGTAGGAGTTCTGCTACTAGAGTTGAACTACTGCCTGGCCCCCATTTTCCAAATTAGTATTTTTCTGAGTCTCTTTATTCATTTGCATGTGGCCTTCTCCAGAAACCCAAACCCTGAACGCACGGGATGTGAAAGGAGTTTCCACATTTTGGCGCTCACCCAGGGATGCCACAAAGGATCTCAAGAGCATCCTGGATTGTCTAGGTGGGCCTTATACTCAATGCCAAGATTCCTTATAAAGTGCACACAGAGGGAAGTGGAATAATATGGCCACAAGACAAGGAACACCTGGAACCACCAGAGGCTCGAAGAACATGGAAGAATTCTCATCTAGAGATTTCAGAAGGACTTCAGCCTTGCTGAGACCTTAATTCTGGACTTCTGGCCACCAGGACTTCGAAGGAATCAACTTCTCTTGTAAGCCACCAATTTATGGCAATTTGTTACAGCAGCTCTAAGAAATTGATGGGTCCTCCAACCACTCTGGAAAATGGACACGGTTGTTATCTTCCATCTTGTAGAGAAAACTGAGGCACAGAGTTCAGATAGCTTGCCCAAGATCCCCAGGGCAGGAAAAGGCAGTACCAAGATGAAACACTAGATCTAGTGGTTGGCAAACTCATTAGTCAACAGAGCCAAATATCAACAGTACAACCATTGAAATTTCTTTTGAGAGCCAATTTTTTTAAACTTAAACTTCTTCTAATACCACTTCTTCAAAAGAGACTCGCCCAGGCCGTGGTATTTTGTGGAAGAGCCACACTCAAGGGGCCAAAGAGCCTCATGTGGCTCACGAGCTGCTGTTTGCCGACCACAGCACTAGACAGAATGGCCTCAGAAACTGAACTCCTCGCCACAGCCTGCTCTGCCTCTGCTCTGCTAGACTGCTAGACCATTGACATAAATCGGCATTCCTATGTCCATTTTGTGGTGGGGGAGACTGAGGAATTGTTGGGGGGGGGAACCTTCAATGGCCCATTATAATGTACAAACATCTCCTGTGTGTGTTATTCTGCATTGTGCTCACAGCTCGCAGCCACAAGAGAGATGGCTGTCAGGATATCCATGCTCTGAATGCAAACATTGAAATGGTGGCTCTTGGAATCTGGGGCCTGTTCACCGCTGCCACCCTGAGCCTGGGCCTGACTGAGAGCAGTTCAAAGAGGTATGGCGACATGCCCAAGGTCACACAGCCTGCCACTGAGGGATCAGGGACTTAAGCCTAGGTTCTCTAACTCCAAACACTGTGTTTCTGTCCTGTTGAACAAATACTAAGCTCTGTTGTGCCAATTATAAGAAAGAATGAGTGGGGTGCAGGGAGACACGGTGAGCTCTCGAGATGTTGATAGCAGCTTTAAGATGTGCCTTGAGGGTTGGAAGAGTGTAGGCAGGTGGAGAGGAGGCAGAAGAGATGAACTGGCTGGCACCCGTGTGCTGTTCCTGAATTCTGGGAGAAGGGGCGGGGGGTGGCAGGACAGGAAGAAGGCTGGGAGCTGAAGGGGGAAAGGAGACTCAGGTCTGCTCTGTAGCCTCCCTCCTCTTAAGCCCACCCTGCAATTGACAACACCACAGGCCTGAGCCTGCAGTTCCAGGGCCTTCTTCATTCATCAAAAGTTAGAAGGTACCTCCACAAGGTAGATCTGTTATTAGGGTGGGTTATGACAGTGCCCACGGTTGCATCCATTTCCCTGGGCCCGGGAACATCAGCTCAGCCTCCAGAGCCAGCCCCTGACTCCTGCAGGCTCCAGGCAGCATTCAGGGGCACGAGGCACTCTTCGTCCGATTCTCAGGAGTGTGTTTCTGTGGCCAGAGAGCTCTGTGTTCCCACAAGTGCTGCTTTTGAAAGGGGGACGACTGTTGCTGTGAGTTTTGGGAACTGGCTTCCTGGCCTTTGGTAATCTCTAGAAATCTTTTCCTTCCTATTGTTTAACTTCTGCCTTCAGCCTCCCCGCTCTGTCCAGGGGTTGACAGTGAAGAATGCTTTCCTGCAGGACAAGGGGACAAGGAGACTGTGGGGAGAATCCTGGCCGGAAGACAGGATCTCAGAATTCTAGTATTTGTTCTGCCTCTGTTTGGCATAGTGGGGACCAGCATGGGTACTAGAGTCAGACCCTGGTTCAAATCCCTTTGTGACCTTGGCCAAGTGGTGTAATGCCTCTGAGGCTGTAAAATGGAGATAATAACAGCATGCAGGCCATAGATTTGTGGTTGTGCAGAGAGAGAACACTCCCAACACTGTGCTTGGTACGTGGTGCATGTCCAGCACACGGTCATTATCGTATTATTGAGTGGTCACATGTCCTTCCTTCCTGGGCTCAGTGCAGTCTCACTGCTGGCCTGCCAGGTTCCAGCACAAGGCAAGTCGTCTTCCTCTTTCTGTTCCTTATTCCTGGAACCCTCATTCCTCAGCGCCTCGAAAGCCTGACTGCTTTTCACCTTTAGATGGAGCAAGTGCCCCATCCACACAGAACTTGTCCCTTCCCCTTCTCTCCCCCTCATCCTGTCCCCACAATCTCTGATAATTTAGTTGGTTCCATTAATCACTTCTCGTCTGTGTATACCACTAGACTGCAGGCTCCAAGGGACCACAGTCTTCCCTGCCCATGGTTGTACCTCCACTACCTATGCACCAATTGTGTAATATTGTGACCTAATGAATGCTCAAATAGTATTTGTTGACTTGGGGATTCCTGATATCTGATCCTAGGGAAGCAACCTGAACCTTGTGTGATTCTGAAAGCTGAAACATACTCTTCCCCAAGTTTCCTGAGTGAATTGAAGGGAGCAAGGGAGAAAAGGCAATGAGCAGCTTCATACACACGGCCTCTTGCTGCCCCCTAGAGGCCACGATGATGAATGGCACGTCCTCGTATCCCCTAGACTAGTTGGTTTCTAGTTTCTCCCAGAACTGGTAAAAAGCAGCTCACTTTAGAAGAATAAAACTTCAGGAAGAAAAAGAAATGTCTTTGTGGGCTCTCCCCTTGCATGTGCGTTTTCTTGCATGTATTCAGTGATCAAAGGAAAGGGACCGTGTCTCCTTTGTTAGGTACACCCAGCCCTGAGTCCTGGAGCTGGGGTGGCGGTAAAACGTGGCAGGAAGGGCTGAGTGGGACTCATGCTATCTCCTTCCAGAGAGAACTCGGGTGTGGTGCAGCCTTCTCAGAGCCTCCACTTCCTCATCTGTGAAATGGACACACTGATACCTACCTCTCACTTGTCGGGTTAAATAATATAAAATATCTGGCAGGTGGCAGGTCCTCAATAAAGGTTAGTGCTCTCTTGGCTCCAGCTATATTCTGTGTGAATGAAACGCAGTCGCATACAGGAAGGAACGTGTCACAGCCTAGAGGAATCATGACTGGTGTGAGAACGAGCAGGAAGCAGCGGTGGATCCTGGAGAAATCCTGGCCTTGGAGTCAGGAGCTTTGGGATCTAGACTAATGAGCCCCGGCACACATTAGCTGGGTGTCCCCTCTCTGGATGTCAGCTCTGTCATCTGAGGAATGAGAGGTTGGGTAACAAATTATCTAAAAGGCACTCGGCTTCCGTAAGTGAAAACCCAAGGGCAGTGACAACCCAGGGACCAACCCAGCTTGCCACCCATTTTTGTGCTGCCCACAGACTAAGAATAGTGGCTATAGATTAAGCAGCTGGGAAAAAAATGAAAAGAATTTTTCTTATATTTCCTGAGGTGAAGATGTTATATGAACTTCAATTTCAGTGTCCATAAAGAGTTCACTGGAACCCAGCCTCGCTTGTTCACTCATGTGCTATGACTGCTCTCATCCTTCACTCACGTGCTGTCCGTGATCGCTTTCATGGTTCACTCATGTGCTGTCTGTGATCTCTTTCATGGTTCACTCATGTGCTGTCCGTGACTGCTTTGATCCTTCACTCATGTGCTGTCCGTGACTGCTCTCATCGTTCACTCATGTGCTATGACTGCTTTCATCGTTCACTCATGTGCTATCTGTGACTGCTGTCATCCTTCACTCATGTGCTGTCTGTGACTGCTCTCATGCCACAATCAGCAGAGATAAGTGGTTGGGCTTGGAAAGATGAGAATATTAGCTATCTGGCCTTTCACTGGCAAAGTTTGCTGACTTAACCAATAAAGATCTTTAATTATCTCACCTGCTAGGCTCTGGGTCTACGTCCCGGCCATTTTTCAATGAGTCACAGCCTACATTCAGGACAGGAAGTAAGGAGCAGGGAGCAAAGATGTCCTCCTACCCTGGTGCTTTTATCTAGGTAGAAAATATTTCCCAGAGGCCCTACAGGAGGCTTCCCCTATGCATTGGCCACAGCTGGGTCACATGACAAACCCCAGACCAATCACTAAGATAAGATCCACCCCCAGTGGGGCTGGTGCTAGAGGACCCATCTCTCCTGAGATGAAGGGAGTAGGACCATTTACACAAACAAAAGCAGTGTTGTGTTAGCAGGGAAAGGAGGCTCAGGGATGGTGTGTACCCAGATCACTTAGACCCCTTACACAACTCGCATCTCTAGTTTCCCATTGCCTGATTCATTTTAGAACTGAAATTTAAATGTTCTTTGTTGACTTGCATCCACTCCTTGGAACTCAGGTTGTAATTGTGAGTGATTTCCTTCATTGAGGATTTTTCTTTCATTTTCCCTTCTTTGAGTATTGCTTAATTTGAGGCATTTCTGTTACTGATGTGTCCCAGTGTCAGTCCTTACTTTAGCCCCCCACCTCTGCCTCCAAGTATAAGATGGATGAGGAGTGGGCTGGTGACAGGAGAACTCCCCAGGGCTGTCACAGCCAAACCTGCTCATGTCTGAATCAAGACAGATTAAGAATTCTCCGGGATGGTTAGACTGAAGCTCTGCTTGGCCTCTAGAGAGGGGGCAACCTCTTCAACTGTTCTCCTGGAAATGCATCCTGCAATCCAGCCTCAGCTCTCTAGTGTTAGAAGAGGAAGCATAACTTCAGGTATCAAATGGAAACAATTTTGTAAGTGAATCAAGAAGCAATTTCATAAGGATTTCAATCTGAAATCATAGCCTCCTTGTTGTTAGAAAGATAGGAAGTTGCAGTTTCAGACACAAAGAAAAACATCATAAAAATGGAAGGGCAGCCAAAAGAACTCAAACAACTAGCAATAAATAGGTCAGAGGTCCCAAGAGAATAGCAAAGTCCTAATATACATCTCCTATCCAGCAAGCAGATGGTAACTTAGAGAGAAAATGCAGAAAAGAAATGGTAGGCTATCATGCTGCTGAGATGGAGGAATGTCCTGGAACCTGATTTGGTGTGGGTTACCTGATGGAGGATGCTTTTTATGCTAAGGGAAAAACAGTGAAATGAATCTAAATTCCCCCAGACAGGAGGAGTGGGGCTTGTTCCTGATCATCCAGATTCAAAAAGAATCAAAACATGCAGTTCCTCAGCACCTCAGTTTCTTCATCTGAAAAGTGGAAATTTTAGTTGCACTTGTGGCTGACTCAGCACCCATACCAATTTCCTTCCAGGATGCCTTCCTGTATTTTCGAAGGTGGAAAACCAATTCCTCAGACTCCCTTGCAGCTAGGTTGCAGGTATGTGACCTGGTTTCCACTGATCCATTGCCCTCACTTGGGACTCAGATGTGGAAGCGAGCAGCACAAGAGGTGGCCCCTGGCTGGGAGACTGGAAAGCATAGAGGCAGATCCTCTGGGGAAACAGGAAGGAATTATGCACATTCAGTCCCAAACACCATGAGTGGCCATTGGCAAGTGTCAGCAAGAGCTTCCTGTTTTAGGGCTCTATTGATCCCAGGGTTGCCCAGTACTGTTCTGAGTCTAAGTAACATTCAAGGTTGATTCTTTGGTTCTGTTAGAGAGTCTCTACGGTGACAAATACATAACTTTAATAGATGTCTTCGGTACGAACTTGCTAATGTGGATTCTGTTGTCTGTAACTAAGGACCTTGGCCTAAACTACACATAAAATGTTAGATCGGTGCCTGGCACATGCTAACATTCTGGGTTACTCAAGTATTTCACAAAGAGAATGATGTGTTTTCTCTTGTTCGGCAAGCATCTGTTTTAGATGCCATCGATTTCTCTCCAAGAAACTGAACTCTCAACCTATTGCCCCCAGGAGTGGAAACTTAATCTTGCTAATAGAGACAAACAATCAAGGTTAGGTTTTCTCACCCTCAGTCACCTCAAGACCCCTTTCCTCTCCCCTCTGACACATCCTCCTGGCTCAGTGGCCTGGAGGCACCCATTTCTCCTTATTTGTTTCCATCTGATTTCAGAATCTAGGCTGACCAACCTCTTATTCCAGCTAAGGGAAGGGAAGGCAGGGCAGGGCAGAGAGCCCCTCGGTAGCCTTTTTTTTCATGCCTCTACCTGGAAAGCACTTAGCAAAGCTCTGGCTCATAGTAAACGCTCAACACATTATAATAATAATTATTATTTTTACTAACACCCAGGAACCAGACAAGCTATGCTCCGCAGGAGGCAGAAAATGCAAGGTGGGGAAGAATTGACTTTCATTGGCTGCCAAGCCATCACAAATAACTGGCAGGAGAGGAGAGAGCAGACATAGTGTAAGTCTCTCTGTTTCTCTTCCACTGGCCACACCATTAATGAGTGAAAACTTAGCAAGAAAAAAAGCATACGTCTGCCCATGTCTTTCTAGATTTACATTCTTTTCATTTATTGGAGAAGAAAAAAAATAGGGCCAAATATTAAATGCACTAAAAGGCAAAAAATATGGGGCAGGGTAGAGAGGTAAGACTGGCAGCTATGTGGAAAATTGAAAAATGCAAATGACATGTTGCCTGTTTTAATGATCTGACACCCTGGTACTAGATCTGTTGGCTGCTGTTGGGAGGAGAAAAATCTGCAGTGTGTAATCCTCAAAATTTTGGAGGGAAATTCAATCCTGAGCACAAAGTGAGCCTGTGGGGAGGGCTGGGAAGTGGAGAATGTAAGAACCTTTGGAGGGAAAGGCTGGTAAGCATTCATACTTCTAGGATTGATGTCTCTATAATCACAAGGAATCACCTCTAGGGGGCGATCAAATCCCAGCACCAAGAAGACCTGACTACAGGGCCCCAGGTGGGAAAGTGAGAGGCTCTGGGCTGGACCCACACTGAGGATGGAGAACAGATCTGCAACCCCAAAAGTAGGACAGCTCAGACTGCCTGGAGTGAAAAGCATGAAAGAGTAATCATACAAAAGGAAAAGAAGCTGCTCTGTTGAGCCAAAATTTGACACACTTCAACTCAAAGACTTCAGAAGTTGTAGTCATTTCCCATGAGACTTGCTTTTCTGGAATAACAGATTCATTAAGGAGAGAATGGAGATGATGCCCTAAATCAGGGGTAGGTAAACTTTCCCAGAATGGGACAACTAGTAAATATTTGAGTCATGCTGTCCTGTAGGTGATGGAGAGCCATGATCTCACATTCCACAGAGGTTGTCTGTGCCCTGCAGGCTCAGAGTTCTGGAGGTTCAGGGACTCTTGTCCACCTTGGATCCTGCCCAGTGGAGATCCCCTAAGGCCACGTCTAGGAGGCCAGGCCAGACACCAAGGCGCCAGTTTTCTTGAGACAGGAGGAAAAGCAAACTCAGGTCTGTCTGACCAGTGCTGCTGGCTGTTCTGTAATTTGCACTGAGCAAGAAGGCATGGCTTTCTGGAGCCGGGAAATAAAACCCTGGGCAGGGTCCGGTGAGAGGGGACAGGGTCATAGCAAAGCAGAGTGGCTCCATAAACAGTGGATGTCCACCAGAGGGCATCCTTCCTGCACAGCCTGCTGCTCTGTCATGGCCCAGGGACAACCCTCTAATTTATTTTCTTTGAAAATAACTTTTATAGAATGGTCTAATTTTAAAAGCAACACACAATCTCTGGAGGAAAGTTAGAAAATGCAGGCAAGCGAGGCAAAGAGAGGAAAATGAAAGCACGCCCTCTGATAACCATTCTTCACAATTGCTCAGTAACCATCTGGCCCTTTTCCTATGAGTGCACTATATTCACATATTCATCTGCAAAAATTGAATCATACACTACTATAACCTTCCCCCTTACATGGCAATATATAATTAATGTCCTTCCATGTCAAGCAACTACAATCTCATTCTTAATGACTGTATAATATCCTGCTGTATGGGCATACAGGGACCTTAATTTATCTACCCTTTACTATTGGACATAGGCTGTTTCCAAATTTTCATTATTAAACAACTGTGATAAGCATCCCTTTTAGCTCAATATTTACCCACATCCTCATTTAGTTACCTAGGTTACCTTTATAAAGGCAGAATTACCTCATCAAAGGATCTGCACATTTCTGAAGCTTTGATGTACATTGCTTAACTAGCACCAGGAAAGCAATAGTAAATTATACCTAGGGGACAGATCCTTAAGGGAACTGTGCTAATCTTTATACCCAGAATCTAGAACAAAGCTTTGCACCTAGCAGGAGCTTAATGAATGTGCAGAGATTGTAATTTGAGCATCATAAATCCAGACTCTTCTGAGCACTCCCTCTGCAGTTTGGCTGCTGTCTTCTCCTGGCTCTCAAAAGCAGGGCAAAGAATTGCTCATCAAAATGAGGGAAAGGCAAGAGATCACCAGAAAAAAAAAAGGAAGAAGGGCAATATTTCAGGAGAGTGTGCTATTTAATAACACCCCAGGTCACCACTCAGCCCTTACAATGAAATACAGCCGTTAATGGTCCAGTTATGAACAAAACTATTGCAATATAAAATTAGAAGCTACATTATTCAAAACAGTCCAGTGTAACTGCCAGGCGAAAATCAGGGACATAGAATTACCGGGTCTTGGAGGTGAGAGACCCCGCAGTAAAGGACTATTACAACATCCAACCTCAGAATGGACATGATGGAAGTACCCTCTCAAGACTACTCACTTCCCCTTCCCTACCAGCATAACCAGCTTATAAGGCGCTTCACACAGTGTGTGGGTGCCAAGATAAAGGAGCCCTTAGATACAAACTGAGCTCACCTTCAGAGCTTGGATTTCTCTTTTTTTAGACTCTTTTTTTTTTTTACAAGTCCTTGAACTAGAGGGCTTGCTTGATTTGGACAGAAAAGAAGATAATCACTGTAAAACAGAAAGAGGCTTGGTTTGGCCTTACAATGATTTCTGCGTTAAGCCCCACAAATGAAAGCCATATTAAACTGGATTTGTGCAGCCCTGACATCAAAGAAAGGAGAACGAAGGAGAAAACTATATTAAAACATGCGAAAATAATCTTTCTATAAAACCTGACATTTATGAACACAACTCAAAGAAATACCTTAAAATTAATCTGTGGATTATGGCAATTTGAGATGGGGAAAATATAAGAATGAAGGGGAGGGAGGGCAAAATGAAATGTATTGACATTCTGAAGTCTCTTTTCATTTAAAAGCAAATATTTTCAAAGGACACTAGGCTCTCTCAGTTATTAAAAATTCATTTTTTACAAGCTACTTTCAATTGTGATCATAGACAATAATATGAAAAATCATTTTTAGGATTACCTGCACAAAATTGCAAAGTAAAAAAAAAAAACATTATAAGATTATATGACAGTCTTCAAACTGAATTACTAATGTGTACACCCGGCAGCAGATAAAACAAGGGAGAAGAAGGGATGATTAAGTTTTCAATTTCCCCACAAGGCCTTGATGTTAATTTCAATTCACTTACAAGCTGCTTTCAGAAGAATTATTAAAGAAAACAAATAATGTCACGGTTTGATAATATGAAGGTAGTGAAAAATTATTTTCCCGATTGTCATTTAGAAACTGAGTGACTTTTTCAAGTTTACACTTGGTATAAACTGGGAAATGACAAGATGCCTCCACACTAGGATGAATGTGAGGATTTCAATAGATGATGAAATCCGAGTTCTGGGCACCTCGTAGGGACTTCCTTTAAAATGGCAATTTTTACTGACATAGGCATGGCAAAATTTATTCTCAAAGTATCTAGTAGAGATCAATAAGTCTAATCTAATACACTTTTCTAAGCTTTGGCCTTTCTTTTAATTCTTTGATGTCTATAGTACAACTAGTAATAAGGTCTGCTCAGAGTGTTTTAAGATGGAAGGCATCAATACCAGTAAATACCAATAATTTTTATTGAGCACTTACCATGTGCCAGATGCATTCTATTATCCTGAAAATTCTTTGCAACAACCTTACTGGGTAGGTGCTATTATTTGTCTTAGTTTACCAATGAAAAAACTAAAACCTAGAAAAGTTAAACAATTTTTCCAAATGGCTGGAAGTGGCAGAGAGGCTGAGAGTATGGGCACTGGAGCCAGACTGTCTCAGTTTCCCCAGGGGGGAATTAGGATGGGCAGTGTTTAGGGTTTCCCAGAGAAACAGAATGAATAGGATATATATCCTCTATGTATAGCGCGCGCGCGCGCGCGCGTGTGTGTGTGTGTGTGTGTGTGTGTGTGTGTGTGTGTGTGTGTGTGTGAAGAGAGAGACTGACTTTAAGAAATTAGCTCTTGTGATTGGGTAGGGGAGTTGGGGGCTGGAAAATGCAAAATTTGCAGAAATTCCAGCAGGAGTGGATATTTCAGTCTTTTTGTTTTTAAGCAAAAGCATAGATATTTATTGCAAGTGTTTACAAACTCAGTCTTTTCATAAAATATATTTGTATTGATTTCAGAGAGGAAGGGAGAGGGAGAGATAGAAACATCAATGATGAGAGAGAATCATTGATCGGCTGCCTCCTGCACTCCTCACACTGGAGATGGAGCCTGCAGCCTGGGCATGTGCCCTGACCAGGAATCAAACAACCGCTTGATTCATAAGTTGATGCTCAACCACTGAGCAAGCTGGCCGGACAATATTTCAGTCTTGAGTCAAAAGGTAGTGCAGAGACAGAATTCCTTCTTCTTTGGGGGACCTCAGCCTATTCCCTCAGGACCTTCATCTGACTAGATGGAGACCACCCACATTATGGAGGATAATCTGTTTTAATCAGCCTACTGACAAGATATATGCAAAATATATCTTGCCCTAGCTGGTTTGGCTCAGTGGATAGAGCATCAGCCTGTGTGTGGCCTGGAGGGTCCCAGGTTCAGTTTGGGTCAGGGGCACATGCCTGTGTTGCCAGCTCAACCCCCAGTAGGGGGCATGCAGGAGGCAGTCTATCAATGATTCTCTCTCATCATTGATGTTTCTATCTTTCTCTCCCTCTCCCTGTCTTTCTGAAATGAATATATATATATATATATATATATATATATATATATTTTAATCTTTATTGTTCAGTTTATTAATTACATTGTTCCCTTTTTTCCCCCTATAGCTCCCCTCCACCTGGTACCCATCCCACCCTCCTTCCTCACCCCCCTCCACTGTCCTCTCCCATAGTTGCATGATTTTTGTCCAGTCTCTTGCTGCACTTCCCACACCCCGTTTCTCCCCAAGAATTGTCAGTCCATTCCCTCTCTATGTCTGTGATTCTGTTACATTCACCAGTTTATCCTGTTCATCAGCTTATTAATTCACTTGATTTTCAGATTCATTTGTTGATAGATGTGTATTTGTTGTTCATATTTACACTTTTATCTTTTTCTTCTTCCTCTTCTTAAAGAATATCTTTCAGCATTTCATATAATATTGGTTTGGTGGTGATGAACTCCTTTAGCTTTTTCTTATCTGCGAAGCACTTTATCTGACCTTCAAACCTGAATGATAGCTTTGCTGGATAGAGTAATCTTGATTGTAGATTCTTGCTATTCATCACTTTGAATATTTCTTGCCACTCCCGTCTGGCCTGCATCGTTTCTGTTGAGAAATCCGCTGACGATCGTATGGGTGCTCCCTTATAGGTAACTAACCGTTTTTCTCTTGCTGCTTTTAATATTCTCTCTTTGTCTTTTGCTCTTGGCGTTTTAATTATGATGTGCCTTGGTGTGGTCCTCTTAGGGTTCCTATAGATTGGGGTTCGGTGCGCTTATTGGACTCCTAAGTCAATTTCTTTCACCAGGTGTGGGAAGTTTTCGGTCACTATTTCTTCAAATAGGTTTTCATTGTCTTGCGCTCTCTCTTTTTCTGGCACCCCTATAAGTCAGATGTTGGTATGCTTGAGGTTGTCCCAGAGGCCCCTTACACTATCTTCAATTTTTTGGATTCTTTTGGCTTCTTGCTTTTTCAGCTGAGTGGATTTTACCTCTTTGTATTTCAAATCTTAATAAAAATATATTAAAAAAATTTTTTTAATAATAAAATATATCTTCACAGCAACATCTATGCTCATATTTGACCAAGCAACTTAACATTATAACTTAGCCAAGGCACACATAAAATTAACCACCACCGGTGGCAGAAGATCACCTTCATAAGGTTTGGAAAGGATTAAATGAGATAATCCATGTATGGGACCTGGTGTCCCTTAGGTACACAGCATCTTTAGTTCTCATGGCCAGAGCCAGGCCTGGAGGAAGCAGTCCATAGACGTGGGCTCTTGTAATTAGGTGACTGGGTCACATTGGAAGCGAGGTCATTTGCCTGCAGAGCTCATTGTACTATCCACCACGACAGCTGTTAGACAGAATGGCCACTAAGCACTTGTAATGTGGCTAGCGTGACTAAAATGTAAATTGAATAAAAAAGCCCAGCTGGCATGACTCAGTGGTTGAGTGTCGATCTATGAACCAGAAGGTCATGGTTTAGTTCCTATTCAGGGCATATGCCAGGGTTGTGGGCTCAGTCCCCCAGTAGGGGTCATGCAGGAGGCAGCTAATCAATGATTCTCTCTCGTCATTGATATTTCTATCTCTCTCTCTCCCTTCTTCTCTGAAATCAATAAAAAATATATTAAAAAGAAGAAAAAAACTAAAACAAAGAAACATTTTAAATATTGAAATGACCTGAGTTCCAGAATATGTTAGATTAAGTAAATATACCACCAAAACAAAATTAATTTCATCCTTTTTTTAATTTAAATGTAGCTACTAGGAAAACTTAAATTACCATGTAGCTTGCATTATATTTTTATTGAAAAATGTTCTCTATATATTGTGCTTTCTGGTGACCTGCAGACCTACGTGGGACAGGCTAAGCAGAACAGTGCATGGTCATTTCAGTGAGGCTGCCCAAAGTCTTTCTTAAAACATTTTAACAGTAGCATCAACCATAAAACCCCCCAACAAATTGGACTTTATTTTCATTAAGATCTTTTATTCATTAAAAGACTCTGAAAAGAGTTAAAGGCAAACCACAGATTTGGAAAAAATATTTGCAACGTATATACCTGACAAAGGAATCCTAACTAATAAAAGAGTAATATGCAAATTGACCATCACTCCAACACACAAGATGGCTGCCACAGATGGCCAGCAGAGAGGGCAGTTGGGGGGACCAGGTATGCAAGGGAGGGCAGTTGGAGGGGAGCAGTTGTGGGCTATCAGGCCAGCAGAGGAGGGCAGTTGCAGGTGACCAGGCCAGCAAGGGAAGGCAGTTAGGAGCAACCAGGCCTGCCAGGGAGGGCAGTTAGGGGAAATTGGGCTGGAAGGGGAGCAGTTAGGCATTGATCAGGCTGGCAGGGGAGTGGTTAGGGGGTGATTAGGCTGGTAGGTAGGCAAGCGGTTGGGAGCCAACAGTTCTGGATTGTGAGAGAAATGTCTGACTGCCCACTGGGATCAGACCTAAGTGGGCAGATGGACATCCCTCAAGGAGTCCCAGATTGGAGAGGGTGCAGGCTGAGCTGAGGGACACCCCCCCACCCCCACACGAATTTTGTACACCGAGCCTCTAGTATTATTATATTATTATCTATCCAGAATTTATAACAAATTGCTGCAAATCAGTAAGAAATGGGAATACAGCTCAATTAAAAGATGTGTCGAAGATCTGAGCAGGCGTTTTAAAAAGAGGATGCCCAGCCTTGGCTAGTGTGGACCAGCTGGGGAGCATCGTCCCGTGCATCCACGGGCTGCAGGTTCCATTCCTGGTCAGGGTACATTCTGAGATTTGGGGTTTGAGCCCTAGTCAAGGGAGGCAATCTCTCTCTCTCTCTCTCTCTCTCTCTCTCTCTCTCTCTCTCTCTCTCTCTCTCTCTCTCTCTTCCTCCCTCCCTCTCCTTTCCTCTCTCTCTAGAATCAATTAAAACATGTCCTCCGGTGAGGATTAAAGAGGATGTCCAGAGTACCAATAAACACACAAAATGCAGATTTAATGACAGTGGCTAAAATGAAAGTAACAAAACAGCAAATGCTGACAAAGGCATGGAGCTGAATTCTCACATACTGCTGATGGTGTACAATTTGGTACAACCACGTTGGAGGATTTCTTTTCTTATCTGTATTTTCTAATTTTTCTACCAAGAGCAAGTATGCTTCCCTCTCTATCTAAAAAAAAAAAAAGGCAGTAAAATTGATCTTTGACTTAAAAAGGCAGCATTTCCAACTATATAAAATAACGAGGCAGAGAGGAGAGGCCTGAGGCCCTGCTGCGCTGGAAGGAATCGGCAGCGGTTAATTGAGCCTCGGAGACTGAGAGCAGGACTGCAAACACCGAGAGCTTCACCAATGACAACACGCAGTGCTGATCTGTGTAAAACAGACTCCTGGGAAATTGCAGGATCTTCTTTGAGGCCAGGAACCAGAGGGGCCTTGCCAGGGCCTTTGGTGAAAGCAGGGGGCAGTCTGCTGGGGGAGGGGGGCTCCTTTCACAGTAAGCCATCAAGTAATTTTCTTTGGAAAAAAAGTGCCTGTGACAAATGCGCCACAGAATTAGACTAGATCACTGACAATCGGGAATTTGCAAAGCTTCGCTTAGGCCTTTGATATTGTGCTCTGCCCTATATCTAAGGGTTGAGAGTTATTCTTGTCAGGCGTCTGTTTTTGAAGTTAAGCAGTGCATGAGGCCCCACTGTAGCTCTTGATCAGGGAAATGAAAACATAATTATCTGGAACGTAAAACGCGAGGTCCTGGGATCAGCTTACTTTCTGCCGGCAAAACCAGCTGCTTCCAAGCTCCTCCATTTCATGGTTGTGCTCTGGTGAGATGCAAGTCCAAGGACTTTTATCCTGAGGTCCACAGACTCCTAACACGTTCATGGTGGGGACTCAGGGGGTTTTTGGAGTTGGATGGGGAAATATATCTATATCTATATCTATATCTATATCTATATCTCTATCTCTATCTCTATCTCGATATAGATATAGATATAGATATAGATATAGATATAGACATAGACATAGATATAGATATAGATATAGATATAGACATAGATATAGATATAGATATATTCGTTACTTCTGAAATTTAACTTTTCAGTTTGGAAAGTAGCAACAAACCATAATAATATTATCAGTCCCTATTGTCATGAATAGAAATTTGATCTTTTCACATCATATGGGAATTATTGCAGATATGCTGAAATAAAGCCTACATTCATGCTCCTTCAAAATTGGTTATTCAGTCCACTGCTGAAACTTGTTGTGTAAGGCATTAATAAAGAAACATGCATACTGTTCTCACAATTTTAACATTATTCCGATAATAGTATTCAGTATAGCTATAATCTTATGTACTGAAAGCATTTAGAAGTATTATTCTGAAGAGCCCAGAGGTTTCTCAGTCTTCATCTCACTAATTCCTCAGGAAAATTCATCCAGTTAATTACTCCTCCTTAAAGCAGTTTTCCTTTGCCTCCTGAAATACCATGCTCTCCTGGCTCCTCTCCTAAGGCTACTCGCTCTTCTTTCTCTCCTTTCATTAGAGAAGCTCTTGAGGCCATCCTGAGCCTCCTTCCCAACTAGTATTTCCCCCTTCAGGCAATCTTTTCCAAACTTCTGCTCCATTCCCATCCTCATGCACAAATCTTGTTTTCCATTTAACATTCTTTTTCCCCCTTATGTATTTCATTGATTTTTCACAAAGAGAAAGGGAGAGGGATAGAGAGTTAGAAACATCAACGAGAGAGAAACATCGATCACCTGCCTCCTGCACACCCACTACTGGGGATGTGCCTGCAACCAAGGTACATGCCCTTGACGGGAATCGAACGTGGAACCTTTCGGTTCGTAGGCCAATACTCTATCCACTGAGCCAAACCGGTTTCGGCCCATTTAACATTCTTGTTAAATGTTCAAATGTAGCACAGTATTTTGCAGATGCAGCTGTAACCAGGATGAACTGATAGGAACTCAACTGGATAAAGGGTAGCCAACTGCAAAGGAGAAATCAACATGCAATTGACCAAACAGTATATACAAGCAAAGGCGAGGCCTCCCTTGGGAGAGACAGAGTTGGCTATGAATCCAGGATCCTCTTTGCTTATAGCAAGTAAATAAAACTAGTGGCAAACCCATTGAGTTTGGTAACAAATCTAAGCCATGCACTTCCAACTCAGGCCTCTCACATAAGTGGCCCAAACAGGCACATCTTTTGCTGAGCTTCTCCACTAGAGGGTCCCACGGGCTCAACATGTCTAAAGCCAAAAGCTCTTACAGATCTGTTCCTCCTCCTGTTTTCCCTTCCAGTATGTGGTACCCCATCATTCACGCAACTATCACCCCAGACCGTCACCCAGTTCTGCACATTCCACCGCTGCCTACCTCCCAGCTACCTCTTGCCTCTCCCTGGCCCAAACAGCCAACGTGGAATGCGTTTCGGAAGATGCCCCCACACCAACTGGGTCCACATGCCTTGTGGGCCTCGGTGCTTCAAACCACAGCAGGCACCATATGGTTGATCCTTCAGTGTCCACTTCTAGGATGTTTAAATGCCAGGATGGAAAGTGCTCTGTGGGTCCTGTTCAATGGCTTCTGACACACAGCCTGGTGCCTGGCACCCAGTGAGGTCAGTAAATATGGTGAGAATGCCAGGACGAGAGAAAGAGTGATCCTGGGTCTCCTCTGCGGTGCATGAGCTAAATCTCAGGGCTGCAGTCTCTGCCTGCCACACACAACATGGTGGCGACCTGGACCCACACCGACTTCTACTTCCAGAGCAAATCCAGGTCACTTCCTCTTTGGTTCCCTGGAACTCTTTGGAAGCTAGACTGTGAAGAGTCCCTATCCCTTTCCTCTTCCTTTTTCTTGCCTCTGCTACAGCGCAGCCTGACCAAGCAGCTTCAAGTGTCCACACGCAGCAGCTTGTCGGTGAGACAGGGCCTGAAAAAAGGGACATTGGGGTGAGGGAATGTCAGAGGGGAGGGTGGTCAAGGGAGGGGCAAAATGGGGAGATGGCAGATGGGATAAGTTTGTATTGAAGACCCATCCACAGCTGGTTCTTATTGGTCCGTTGGAAGTGGCAGGTGAAATGTGTGGGCAGAAACAATGAACTTAGCGGCCAAAATTTCATTGCCATGAATGTGTGTGTGCACAGGCCCCCTGAGCCTGAAAACCATTTTTATTTCCTTTAATGTTTATTCATTAAATGTGCTTAACCATCATCTACACGGGTTGTCTGGTCGCTTTTCCTCTTGATCCTGAGACCATGTCCAGCATGAGAAGGAGTCTTCATTGGTTTCCATTGATGGTGGACACCATTCTTCACTCTTTGCATGCTCTTATTGAAATAGCAGTGAAAACCCAGGTGGAGACAGCACTGTTAAGGAGACTGAAAGGTTACAGGCGTCCAGGGCCATTGACTTCTATTTTTTAAACTAGAGGCCTGGTGCACAAAATTCATGCATGGGGGGGTGTCCTTCAGCCCAGCTTGCACCCGCTCTAATCTGGGATCCCTCTCATAATCCAGGTCTACTGGCTCCCAAGTACTCATCTGCCTGTCTTCCTGATTGCCCCTAACTGCTTCTGCCTGCCAGCTTGATCACCCCCTAACCAATCCCCTGCCAGCATGATTGATGTCTAACTGCTCCCCTGCCAGCCTGTTTGCCCCCAACTCCCCTCCTCTGCCAGCCTGATCACACCTAACTGCCTTCCCCTTCAGGCTCGATTGCCCCCAACAGCCCTCCCTGCTGGCCAAATCACCCACAACTGCCCTTCCTTGCAGGCCTGGTCCCTCCCAACTCTCTTCCCCTGCTGGCCATCTTGTGGTGGCCATCTTGTGTCCACATGGGGGCAGCCATCTTGTGTGTTGGAGTGATGGTCAATCTGCATATTACTCTTTTATTAGATAAGATAGAGGCTTGGGTGAGGGCCAGCTGGTTTGCCCTGAAGGGTGTCCCGGATCAAGGTGGAGGTTTCCTTGGGGCATGGGTCAGCCTGGGCGAGGGGCCTGTGGTGGTTTGCAGGCCAGCCATGCTGCCCAGTGACCCAAGCAGAGGCCCTGGTATCTGGGATTTATTTATCTTCTACAACTGAAACTTTGTAGCCTGGAGTGGAGACCTAGGCTGGCAAGTGCAGGCAGAAACTTGGCTTCTTCCATTGCTGGGGAAACCCAAGCCTCCCTCCTGCTCTCAGTGGCTTGGGGTTTATTTGCATATTCACCCCTGATTGGTTTGTGGGCATCGCTTGTGGGTGTAGCAGAGGTATGGTCAATTTGCATGTTACTCTTTTATTAGATAGGATGATGATCTCTTTTACTTGAAGGAACTAAGGGTTTGGGCATTCTAAGAGATGCTGTGAGGCTTGAAAGTGATTGTAGATGATAAGAAATATGGTCACAAAATGATTCACAGACCTAAATGAGCAGCCACTTTGGCATTGGAACAGGCTAAAAAGTTCTCCCTTCCTCAAACCAGTTCTCACATTCAGTTTTGTTTAGTGGTTTTAAAAATCTGGCCTGGTTTTTATTTTTATTTTTGACAGGGTGTAGCAGAAGCTCCCAGGTAGCTAAGAAGTTTGTGGAATTTTCTTATTGGCACAACTTTCACTATTGCTCATATTATAGTACAAGGCAAGTGTGGGCATATATTTCTCAGGTGTATTGTCTGCCTGCACAGCACACAGCAACTTGATTTTTTAAAGTTAAAACAGGTTGAAATAATTGGTGAGTGTAACATAGGAGGGACTTTTTTTTTTAACAGAAACATAGTTTTTTTGGCTAATAAAATGCTTTAAAAATTAGTGTGTGGATTTTAGTAGTTGGCATATAATTTTAGTTATCAATTGGCTCATAACAAACAGACTAATTAGGGAGCCTACTCATTCATTTATCTAAATGAAAAGTTCTGCTAAATTGTAATTGTGGGCATTGATTAAAGCTAATGGGGAAATGAGATTAAGATGAAAATCATGGGATTAAATTTTTAATTAGTTTGCACCCTGAACAATTTCTTGGTGCAACATGGTGATTGATTGGCTCCTGATGCCTACCAGGAAGGATGTGGCTCAATTACCAAACCTCTGAAGTGTTTTACAAAAGACTGACTATTTTATTCAGTTATATTTCTCTTTAATCTTACTTGACAATGAATTGAAAAGGAAGGCAATCTTCTCTTGGCTGGATAACTCAGTTGGTTGAAGTGTCATCTTATACACCAAAAAGTTGCGAGTTTGATTCTTGGTCAGGGCACATATATAAGTTGCAGGTTTGATCCCCGGTTGGGCAACCAGTGTTTCTCTTTCACCTCTCTCTCTCTCTCTCTCTCTCTCTCTCTCTCTCTCTCTCTCTCTCTCTCTCACACACACACACACACACACACACACACACACACACACACATATTCCTGAGTAGTGAGGATTTAAAAAAAAGGAAAGGAAGGCAATGTCTGGAATCTCATATGGAATCTCATGGTCCTTTGTCTGGTGATACATATAAAGAATAAGATGGGGGCTTCAGTCAGTTCTTTAATAAATATTTTAAACTTAATGTGTCTAAAACAAAACTCTCCTTTCCTGCCCCAACTGCTTCCTCTCCCAGAGTTTCTTATTTCAACCAGGAATACCACCACACATCAGTGTGCTCAAGACAGGAACCTAGACACAATCTTGATTCCCTCCTTCTGTTATTCCCCACAGCTTGTCCATCAACAAGTTCTATTAGCTTCTCTTCTAAAACATATCCTAAATCTACCCACTATTCTCATCTCTACCACCCTAACCCAGGCACCGCCATTTTTTAACCTAATTAATTGCAACCCCTCTTAATCTGTTATCCCTGCTTTTAATCTTATGGCCCATGTTTACCACCCCTAGTCCATTCTCCACACAACAGCCAAAATATTGGTTTAGAACATAAGTCAGATTCTGTAACTCCTCTATCGAGAACCACTGATTGTCTTTTCATACCAATTACTGAGCCCTATAAGACCTAACATGATCTGTATTAATCTGGGACCACTTTCTGACCCCCTACACACTATGACACTGTCTTCAATCTGCCAAGACTGGGCCTGCCTTAGGGCCCTTTCACTACTCATCCCCTTGGCCTGGAAATAAATTCCCCCAGGTGTTTGCAGAGCTGAATCTTGCTTGTTCAGGTCTAAATTTAAATGTTACCTCCTCAAAGAGGCCCATTCTTCACCACCCAAACTGAAATAGCCCCCTATTACCCATATTACTCCCTATACCATCATCCTGGTTCAGTTTTGTCACAACCCTCCTCATTATTACCATTTCTTTGTATTTTTCTTTCCTTGTCTATTGACTCTCTCCCCCTCTTAATATGTAATCTCCACGAAAGTAGAAATCTTGTCTTTCTTGTGGGTTACTATATCCCCAGGGCCCCAAATTATCTCTAATGCATGAATAGATAAATACACGATTGAATGGATTATTCTGGCACCAAGGCTACCACCATCTCACCTCAAGTACACCAAACAGGAAGGTTGGGAAAGATCAAGGGACCAAATACCACATAGAGTGGACCCTAAAATCTGAGATGTGGACAAGGACAAGAATGGAGAGGCAAGAGAAATCCAGGGAGGGGGGGCAAGGGGACAGTGAAGGAAATGGAAATGAGGTAGTACACCTCTATAGATACATTCTAGAAATCCTAAAACTTGCAACAAGCATGGGCCTGCACACACATGCTCACACAGTGTGGCCTGAAACATGATGGGTCTCAGCATTTGCTCTGTGCCTGTCTTATAGAATACTTTCCTGGTAGAAATGTATAAACTTAGCCCTGGTCAGTTTGGCTCAGTGGGTATAGGATTGGCCTGCAGACTGAAGGGTCCCAAATTCAGTTCTGGTCAAGGGTGTGTACCTCAGTTGCAGGCTCCTCCCCAGACTGGGCCCTGGTTGAGGTGCATGCTGGAGGCAACCAATTGATGTGTTTCTCTCACATCGATGTTTCTCCCCTCTGGTGAATATTAAAAAGAAAGAAAAGAAATGCGTAAGCTTTAGCATCAAAAGGCTCTGATTCAGTGGCCAAGGTGGGGCTCATGTGTCTGCTGCTTGTAATACTTGTCAGCTGGCCTCTTCTTGATCAGGACAATTAGGCCGCAGTGAATACTAGCAGCTTGGAGAAGGCAGCATGGCATCCTGCATGGTTCTGTCACATCACTCCATGAGCTGAGTCTGAGCAACTCCCCCTCCATGGGCCCAGTTTCCCTCAAATCTATAATAATAAAAGCATAATATGCTAATTAGACCAGACATTTGAACGACCTTCTGGACGTCCTTCCAGGCAACCTTCCTGATGAAGCCAGGTCTGCGAGGGTTAAGCCCCTTGCATGAATTTCGTGCATCAGGCTTCTAGTGTAAAACAAAAGCCTTCCTTGGACTGCTGTGTAACTTTAAAACCCAAATTTAACTAAAATTGGGTATGTTAGAGGAACAAGGAGCTTACTTTTTAGAAAACCTTAAACCAAAGGCTACATCCTAATTTGGCGATTCCACTTAAATGACATATTTTGCCTAAAAAGCACGTATGCCAGCCAATATTTATATTGATGACTGATGAAAATGTCAAGACCAGTTATGCTGCTGTGAGACTGTGGTGAAGTGGCCCAGACTTATTCATTATTCCAGGTTGGATTTGAGAGGATCGGGATGAAGGAGAGAATCTGCCATTGGTGCTCAGGTGCGAAAGAAATGCAGCTTTGACTTCAATCCTTTCCTAAGTATCACCTCCAATTGGTCAATCAGATTCCCGGGATTAGCCTTCTCTCCTCCATGCACCTCTCATTTGGACCTTTCTTGTCAATCCTTTTCTCCTTTGAGGCTGCCCTCGACATTAAAAAACAAAACAAAAAACTGGTAAATTTTATTCAGTCCCACTCTGCATTTAGTTCTCATGTCTCCCTAGACTCTTCCAATCTGTGCCAGTTCCCCACTACTTTTTTGTCTTTCTCAACCTTGACACTTTTGAAGAGTCCCCTGTTATTCTGTAGACCAAGCATGTCAAACTCAATGGCTAACACAGGCCAAATAAACAAGGCATGTGGCCTGCAGGCCACAAGTTTGATATGCTTGCTGTAGACTGTCCCTCTATGTGGATCTGTATGATGTTTCTTCAAGATTAGACTGGGGTTTTGAAGTCTCTGCAAGAAAACCACAGGAGATATGTGTCCCCCTCATGTACCAAAGGAGGGGTACATAATTCCAATATGTTCCATCGCTGGTGGAGTCTGTCAGATTTTTTACTGTACAGTGGAGGATTGCATTGGTAATGAATATATATTTGGGGGAGAAGCTGTGAGACTCCCTCCTCATAATTTGTAACCAAATTTTCCTTCCATGTGTACATGGGGATAGCAATGGGGGTAGGCAGTGTGTTTTGTTCTGTGTACATCCCAAGAACAGACCAGAGCTTGCTATGATTATGCTGCCCAAAGTCAGAGCTGGAAGAAACTTTTGCCACTATAATAAAGAACGGCGGCTATGTCTTGATATCCATAAAGGAAAGTCTTATATGGCATGTTTATTTTGTGGGCGATGGGGGTACTGGTGAGGGTGTTTAATGGAGTTCTTTTTATCTATGAGATCATTCAGCAAATATTTATCATTAAGAGCTAACATTTTTTGAATGTCTAAATTCCTAGGCACTGTATTGGGCTCTCCATCTATGACCTCAGTACATAAACACTTTAAAGTAGATATGCCTTGGCAGGTTTGGCAAAGTGGATAGGGCATTGGCCTGTGGACTGGAGGGTCCCAGGTTCCATTCCATCCAGGGGCACATGCCCAGGTTTTGGGCTCGATCCCCAATAGGTCGCGTGCAGGAGACAGCTGATCAATGATTCTCATCCTCTCCCTTCCTCTCTGAAATTAATAAAAATATATTTTAAAAAATAAAGTAGATATTATTACCCATTTTATAGATAGGGATTCTGAGGCTTAAGGAAGTAAGTTTTTCAAAGGCAAGTGGCAGAACTGGGTCTTGACCTCAGACCTTAACTGACTCAGAAGTGTGCAATTTCAATGGCACCAAGTTTGCACCCCTACTATGTGTCAAGCACTGTGATCGATGCTGAGGATACAGAAGAGTGAGATACCTGTTCAAATAGAGAGACTATAGCTCAGGAGGCCTTTGGAAGCGGCGCAGATGGCCCGGGGAAGGACCTGTACTCCGAGGCATCATCCCTCTTTTCTGATGGACAAGCTCCCTGCCCTGAGAATCCCTAGACTAGTATTTTGCAGGTCTTTACTAAATCAGGATGGGTTTGTCATGCTGCCTTTGGCTATAAATAGTTAACCAGGGACGAGAACTAATATCAATGGCATGCTCACTCTGTTAGTTGCTGGCCATTTTTCCTCTCAGCCACCCTATGAAGTGGGCATATTCTCCCCACTTAGCTCATGAGGCTCAACGAGGCTAAATAATACACCCAGAGTCACTAGCTAGTAAATGGCTAACCTGGAATTGAATCCCAGATGAGACTGATTCCGAAGCCTGCGCCCCATCTTCAGTACCTCTTGATATGCCAGGGCTACCGCTTCAGCATCCTCACCACCAGCAGGACTGTATGCCATTATTGTCTCGTTTGTAGAGAGGCTGGTCCTGTTTACATCGTGTCTAGTGGACACTGACAGCAGTTCATTTGCAATAAGTGTTTTTTTTTCTCAAACCAGAGGATTGTCGTGCAGCTTCTGCGTTAGTTAACTGCCTCCCTCAACACAATCAATCCATGTCAACAGAAGGAAAGTGGAAGGTGATAATTCCGAACCACTTCTGACATATAAAATGCTGCTGTATAAACAAGTGTGCTTCCCTAAGAGAGATGGCATACAGCACATCAGGTCTCTCTGCCCCCTGGCTTTTGATGAAGGAGTTTAGTTCCTCCTTTGAGTCAATGCTTTATAAATAGCAGTTGATGCGACTGCTAATAGTCCGTGGCCTGCATGTCACAGGGCATTTGCTAAACTGTCCAGTGAAGGAGGAGACAGAAAAGATTCATCATAGTCCTGCCTCTTCCGTGTTGCCATCTCCCTAGATGTGCTCGGATCATTGTCCTTTCTATTCTGTGCTGATTTTGAAAATGTGACAGCTGCAATTATTAGCAGGCCCAGGGATCAGGATGGGGAGATCAGTGGGCAGTCTGGCTTATTAAAATTACCCCATTTCATCCCTGCCTTATGTGACTGGGGTTCACTGATGATCTTGACTCTGCTGCTACTGTTCTGGTAGAGGTAGTGAGAAAGAATGACCAGGTGGGATTAGCAGACTGGAGAAGAATGGGGTATAAGGAATTGAAAAGTTTTATTGCTTTCCCCTCCTTAGTGTAGACTCCTCTGAGTCAAGGACTCAAGGATAGGTAATTTATTTGGAAGGTGCAGGAGACAGTAGTAAGAAATTGAGGAGTATAAGCTAGAAAGGGGGAAAGGCCAATAAGGATGTGTTTTCAAGCTGGCCACTTCTGTGGGGCTGGAGCCTAATCCCACTGGTGAACCCTGTGGAGCAGTAGTGCAGAGCACACATGACATCCCATCAAATGAGGAAGCTGAGGTATTTATACACCAACTTCCAAGTATCTGTGACTGAGGGCTGCTTCCCTAAGGTGTGCTGGGCATGCAGAGTGGTTTCTGCAGTGTTGGAGAAAGATCTAGACAAAGGGATGCAGATGCTGGCAGGTGGAGTCAGCCAGTGTGCACTGATGTGGTAAGGAGTGTAGGCTGGTGCCAACAGCACCCACCATGTTCCCTTAAAACAAAACAAAACTGAAAACATCCACTCCCTCCCCAGTGGTCTCCATGCCATTAAATAGCACCACTGTTGACTCAGTTTCTCAACCCAAAGATCTTGGAAGTTTCCTTGCCACTTTTTTTTGCTTTTGCCTCACATTTAACCTGTCCCCAAATCCTGTGATGTCTATCCTCAAAATAATGTCTTGAATTCTACTACTTCTCACCATCTCCACTGCCATCTTACACTCGGTTTTCTGCAACAGCTTCCTAGCCCAAATTTTTATTTAATTGTAGCTAGAGTAATCTTTTTTAAAGTTACTTTACTCCCGTCTCAAAACCAGTGGCCTCTTACGACTCTTAAAATAAACCCTGAAGTCCTTACCATGTCCTAAAAGGCCCTGCATGATCTAGCTCCTGGCTACATTCCTGACTTCCATTTCTACCCACTCTCCTCCTTGCTCACAGTGCTCCAGCCAGATTGGTTTTCTTGCTGCAATCCTGCCTCAGGGCCTTTGCACTTGTTCTTTCAACACAGAACACTATTCTAGATATTCATGTCACTCAGCCATAGAACACTACTCAACATTCATGTTTCTGTTTATAGCTACTTCCTTAGGGAGGGCTTTTCTTAGTACTAGGAAAGAGCTGTTGTCATTTCTGTTCCCTTAGTCTGTTTTACTTATTTTTCCCACAGCAGTGATCACAACCTGGCTGATAATAGTTTATGTTTTATTTGTTGCCTGTTCCTGCACTGCAAGTGCATTGGTGGGAAGACTTTAAGTTACTACGTTACCTCCAGCCTCTAGAATAGCACCAATGCATAGTAGGTATTTAATCGTTTGTGAATAAGTGGATTAGTAACTATTTACTGGTTCCTGCCAAGGGCACCCATCAGTCAAAAACTTTCAGAACAGAACAGAGAAATCACAGACCTTAGTTTGAGGACTGCCTGGCTGTGTCTTTCTCAGAGCAGCCCCTAATGAAGAACACACACTCCTTGCAGAGCCAGCTGAAGGTCAGAAGTGCTTCCAGTATGTTCTTTATGTTCTTTCTTGACATCTATTGCAAATCTCCACTTGTTCATTTTTCTTTTTGTTTGCTTTTCTGAGAACAATAGAGAAAAACTCAAGGTAATTAATGTGCTACAAGTCATGTATGACAGTGAACACAAAAGCATAGTCTTGTTTTCAATAAACTAAAATATGAGGTGGGTCATTTCCCCAAAGGCCTGGCACATAGTGGGTACACACTAAATGTTAAGTGATTGACAGTGGTATCTGTTTGATCATATTAAGTTTTCTGTGTGTGCTTGTTCTTCTGCAGAAGGTATTAAATTGTAAGGCCCACACCCTTAAACATGCAAAGGGCCCTGGCTGGTGGCTCAGTTGGTTGGAACATCATCTCATTCACCAAAATATGGCAGGTTCAATTTTCTGTCAGGTCACACACGCAGACTGCAGTTTGGATCCCCAGTCAGGGTGCTCGCAGAAGGCAACCAATTGTTGTTTCTCTCTCACATCAATGTTTCACTCTCTCTCCCTTCCTCTCACTACAATCAGTTTTTAAGAAAGACAGCAAAGAGTGAGGGGTCTTCTTCATCATTCCCTCCAACCCAGAAAACCCTGCCTTATCCACACCCATGTCTTCTCATGTATACCATCCCATTATTCTAAAAACAGTGGTATAGGTTTTATCTTTCATGTGTGGTTTAAGACTAACATCCTATCTAATAAAAGAGTAATATGCAAATTAACCATCACTCCAAGATGGCTGCCCCCATGTGGTCAAAGATGGCTGCCCCCATGTGGACACAAGATGGCCACCACAAGATGGCTGCCACATGATTGCCAGCAGGGAATGGCAGTTTGGAGGGACCAGGCCTGCAGGGGAGGGCAGTTGGGGGTGACTGGGCCTGCAGGTGAGGGCAGTTAGGGGTGATCAGGCCTGTAGGTGAAGGCAGTTAGGAGTAACCAGGCTGTAGGAGAGGGAAGCTAGGGGCTAACAGGCTGGCAGGGGAATAGTTAGGCATCAATCAGGCTACCAGGGGAGTGGTTAGGGGGTGATCAGGCTGGCAGGCAGAAGTGGTTAGGGGCAATCAGGAAGGCAGGCAGGCAAACAGTTGGGAGCCAGCAGTCCTGGATTGTGAGAGGGATGTCTGACTGCCCAACTGGGCCTAAATGGGCAGTCAGACATTCTTCGATGGGTTCCAGATTGGAGAGGGTGAAGCAGGCTGGGCTGAGGGACAACTCCCCCACCCCCATGCAAAAATTTCATGCACCAGGCCTCTAGTTCCATTATAAAAATCCATACAAGCACATTTTAGGAAACTTAAAAATTATAGAATAGTAAAAGAGAAGAGGAAAAGCATGACACTTGGTTGTATCACCCAGAGATAACCACTGTCAGTGCATTTCCTTCCAGTGTTTTCTATGAATATTTTTACACAGTTTTCATATACAATTTTGCATCTCTCTTTTTTAACTTAACATCATAATATGAGCATTTATTCTAAATAGCCAACATTTTGGTAATATTGTTTTTAATAATCATGTGATATTACATATTCCAGTTGTAGACCATTTCGCTTATTTTTTATTTTTCAAAATTATAAGCTAGGCTGGGATAACATTCCTTTATGTGTATCTTTGCTGGCTTGGCTGATTATTTTCTTAGGATAGAATCCTAGAAATAGAATAACTAATTCTAAAGGATACAAACTCTTCATATATTCTGTGAGATTCCATTTTGATTTCTAATATGGTTCAGATGTGACTTCCATAAAGAAGCTCGAGAAAAGCAGATTGCCTAGAAGAATTTACTTTTAGCTTTGAAACGTTTCAGACTGAGTGTTTTAGCATTTTAGTTGGTTTAAATGAGCACAGACATCTGCAGCCTGTCTCCACTTTAGGCCTCATCCCTCACTAATAAAACGCAGCAACAGCGTTATAAAAACCTTCCTTTGGTAAACAATGTCTTTTTGTGTTCTCAAGGATTGTTTTGTGAGTCTTTCTACTGGGGCCTGGGTTTATGCCTACAGTTATGTGCAGTATTTTTATATGCCTGTGTGTGACATCTGAAGGGCTTAGTTATGCTATATGTTTTTTTTTTCATTGCCTGAAGGAAGTCCAGATTCCATGGCAGTGAAACTGCTTTTACAGATCCATCTGAGGCCTGCCTGGGAGGCCAGGGCCACTTTGGCAGGGACTGCTTTGGGGAATATCAGATGATTAAGAAGTTCTCTTCCCAAGACCGGGCCAGTCTGGAAAGGGCCTTGTCAAAGACAGAGTTTGTAAGTGGAGGGAAACCATGGCTTTCATAGACATGAGAAGCCAGGCATGGTATGCTATCATGATGTCCAAAAGAGTGAAGCGATGTAGGATGGTTGGAGAGTCACAGTGTAGTCACAGTACACAAGCTCATGAAATCCCTAAACAAACGAGTCCAACTTTTCTGCGTTGACCTGAGATGTCCATGCTATCGTGTTAATTATAAACAGCAAGTTGTAGAGAAACATGTATGGTTCAATACCATATTTGTAAAAAAAAAAAAAAAGGCAAAAAATTGGGTTTAGAGGAATTTTAAGATCCGAATGAACCAAAAGAAATATATGGAAAGACACACATCAGTCTGCTGGTAACTGGCTCACTGCCGAAAGTGGAATTGGCTTAGAGAAGAATGAGGAGACCTTTGCTTTATGCAACTCTATTGAATAACATGTTACAATGAGCACGTGTTCCTTTTGTAACTGGGAAAAAGAGAAAAAAGCTTCTGAGAGAAATTACTGGAATAATCCAGACAGTCAGTCATTGCTATCCTTCCACTGAGGGCTTGAGGTGGGGGGGCGGGGGGGGGGGAGTGGGGGTAGGAGGTAGCCAGAAGCAGAGAGGAAAGTCTTTAAGAGCTCCAGAATGGAAAAGATTGAGCCAGCCTGAGCATCTCAGAGTGCACTTTCTAATCCCTGAGACGGGCCCCAGGCCTCGAGCAGGAGACAGTGCCCAAGGCTCTTACCAACCCCCTTCCCTCGGGAGTGAGTGCCCAGGGGTATGTCTGCAGAGTGATGGCTCAGAAGCTGCCCGACTTTCAAACGTGATTTGTCTAATATTCTATTGGTAAATTAGGGTGTGTTTACAATGAAAGGGTGATTTAGATGATGACGAGTCTGCTGGAAATATAAAGGGATAATTGAATCTCGCAGTCCATTAAAGACCGTTGTCTTACATCTTGTGGGATGACATTTTATTACAGCGGCCAACTTGGCTGCTGTACTCAGTTTCTCCTCATCCTTTCCTCTCTTTCTTCATTATCTTTCAAAAATTAGATTTCCCCTTCCCCAATCAGAAGTTGCAAAAAAGGCTCTGAGGAGAGTCAGGATGCCTTGGAGGAGACCCGGGGAAGGTACATTGGCAGCTCAGTGTGGGGACTCTGGGAGTTGGCCACTAACTGTGTGACCTCCAGCGGGTATCTGACCTCCTCTCATTCTTAGCTGGCTAACCTGTAAAACGTGGTCATGTTGACTTATTAGTTGTTATGAAGACATGAGATGATGCTCAGCACAATGCCTGGCACTTTGCGCTAAGTGCCTGATGGATTGTTATCAACAGACTAGAGACCCACTGCACAAAATTCATGTATAGTGCCCTCAGCCCGCCTGCATTCTCTCCAATCTGGGACCCCTTGGGGGATGTCTGACTGCTGGGGATGGGGCCTAAACTGGGAATCATACATCCCTCTCACAATCCGGGACTGCTGGCTCTCTGATTGCTTCTAACCATTCTGCCTGCCTGCCTGATGGTCCTAACTTCTCTCTTGCTGGCCTGATTGCCCCTAACTGCCCTTTCCTGCCAGCCTGATCACCCCTAACCACTCTGCTTGCCTGCCTGCCTGATTGCCCCTAACTGCCTTTGCCTCAGCTCTGCCACCAGGGCTTTGTCAGTCTATCTGGTCTAATTAGCTTATTATTCTTTTATTAGTATAGATAACAATGTCAGTCGGTTCTGCACCAACTTGCTCCTTGGGCAGATCAGCTCATGTCTGTGGTCCCCTCGTCCCTCATAGAGCAACGGAGGTCTTGACAGTCACACCAGTGAAGGCCCTGAAAGTAACAAAAGCAGTTGAATGGCAGCAACAATAATCAAAATAACCCACCCCAGTTCCTCTGTCGAGGGATAATGTCATTTCCCTGGTGCCCACTCCCCGCAAGAAGTGGGCCTTTTCTCTCTAACGAGCCTGAAATCTGCTCTGCAGAGCTGCTGAAACTGGCCTTGTCCTGTGGTCTGAGCTGCTGGTGACCTCTGTCCATGGGCTTCTGAAACCATCCGGGGCCCTGGCACAGTCACACGGCATAGCGGCCAAACCGAAAGGCTTTTTTCTTTTGAGCAAACAGCATCACATGTGTTGCTATCAGGAAGGCAAACGCATTCTCAGTGGCATGGCATCCGGCTTCCCTCTACGGCCTTTTGAAACAATTCTGTGACCAGAGAATGGCAGGGGACCAGGGTCTTTCTATCGGATCTGCTCAGCAGGCTGGCGGGGAGCGGGGGCCCTCTGTGGCTCTTTCCAAGGCACCACGCAGGTTGCTGCTGCTGTGTGTGTCTCCTTTCTTTGAGCAGGACAAGGCAGGCAGGCAGAGGGATATATTTCAGCCGCCCTTGACTCTGTTTATAATCACAAACATGAAAGGAAGAGAAAAAGACTGACTTTATAGGACTGGCTCTTTGTGGAGCCTCATTTATCTCTCTCAGGCAGCAGTGGGCTGAGCGAGCTTCCTTTTTGTTTCCGATGTGGGAAACTGAAATATGAATCTATGTTGATGAGAGAATAAAGGAATTGAGAGAGGCATAAATCTTATCTTCTCACAACCCTCAAAGATCAGCTCCTTGTGAAAAAAAGGATTATACTTCTGTAATTAACTGCTTTGCAGCTCCTGGTGATGGCTCAGAGCTGAATAATAGCACCCAGCAAAGTTGGATAAAAGGCCGGTGGGCGGGTGAGGCAGCTGATCACGAACAATGGTCTCGGGGCTTGGCATCTTTTTCCAGTGCCCAGCTCTCAGAGTCAAGCCATGAGATATTTGTCCCCCATCCATCAACACGCACAGCCGGGAAAATGAAATTCCAGAACAAATAGCTCAGAGAGACCTGTTCCTCGTAGGCTGGTCCCTGCCGCAGGTGCCTTGCAGGCCCAGGCAGGTTGTACACCCCCTGTGAGCTCCAACCAGAGCCGGGGACCAGTGGTTCCCAACCTTCCTAATGCCGCCACCCTTTAATACAGTTCCTCATGTTGTGGTGACCCCCAACCATAACATTATGTCCATTGCTACGTCATAACTGTAATTTTGCTACTGTTAATGAATTGTAATGTAAGTATCTGTGTTTTCTGATGGTCTAGCAGCGGTTCTCAACCTGTGGCTGGCAGAGGGATATATTTCAACTGCCCTTGACTCAATACAACCCTCTGCAACCCACAGGTTGAGAACCGCTGGCAGGGTCACCTAAGACCATCGAAAAACACAGATATTTACATTACGATTCATAAGAGTAGCAAAATTACAGTTATGAAGTAGCAATGAACATAATTTTGTGGTTGGGGGTCACCACAACATGAGGAACTGTATTAAAGGGTCGCAGCATTAGAAAGGTTGAGAACCACTGTGTTAGGTGCTTATTAAATGCTGCTGGAGGTGACTTAATTACCAGCTGTGAGGTCTTGGGAGAGTTGCCTTATTTCTCTGATTTTCAGTGTTATAGCCCATACACTGTAGAGGAGTCTTGTGGAATTGTGAGGAAGATGTCAGATCATGAGTCTAAACAGATGCTTATCACAGTGCCTGGCACATGGCAGGCGATCGATACATGATAGCTATTATCATTACACTGTGGACCAGAAATTGATTGCAAACTGGTAGCCAGAGTCTATGTGTCTGAGGCTTACCTTGCACAGGCATTGGGCCCAATTAGTGCGGGAAAGCCTCGCAGCATCCGGGTCAGGCAGATAGCGTCCTTCCCGTATTTTGCTGATGGCAGCATAGGCTCAGTGAATGGGGCATCCTGTGACCAGTCTAGGTAAGGAGCAGTGACCAGTCTAGGTAAGGAGCAGTACAGACCCTGAGTCCCCTGTCCATCCCCTCAGTACCAGACTCAAGTCACACTCTCGAGAGGTCGCCACCACAGCCCTCACCCTCACGCTCCCATCCTTCTCCATTGGGGGGGAGCAGCAACTGCTTCCTTTGCCTTTCCTGCCACTCTTGGGTCCCTTCAGCTGACCCACCCAAATCATCTCTTTTTACAGTCAGAACCCCTGCTCCAGCTGAGCTTGCTCAGTGACCCTCGGGCAGGTGCCCCACAGACCCTCCAAAGACACAGTGGATTAGATCCTTGATAAACCTGTCAATGCCTGATACAGGATGCCCCATTCACTGCACAGGAAGTGCTTGGCAGAGCCCTAGGTTGTAGCGATCATGATTTGATCCATCCGCCCATTCTACTGACAGAACCTGACTGACTTGGCCAAGCTTCAAACCTAGGTCTTGTAGCTGAGAATGAGTGCCCTTCCATTAGACAGTCAGCCCATATGCCCAGTAATGACTAGCAGCCACTGGCCAGGGAGGGAGGGGCATTCCTTTAGTGCTGAGTCTACTTGGGTCCCAGACCTATGCAGTCTACCAAAAGGACAGCCTGAAAGCCTGGCGAGGGGCAGGCTCTGAAGTAGGCACTTGGGGCTGGTGTGGTGTGCAGGCATGTGGTTGGGAGTGGTAGAGATTAAGATTTAGGGGGATTGTCGTGGAAATCAACAACGATAAGGCAGAGGAAAATGGGGCTTCTGTTCTGATCAGAGATGAGATTGAGGAGGGCTTTGGGGAAGAAGTGTGACTTGGGTCTAAGGACCCAGAAGGATTATATTCAGCGGCACTTAGAGGCAAGACTTTCTAGATGGAGGGAGCCGCTTAGCCAGAAGCAAGGGAGCCTGGGAAAAGCAGACAAACCTGGACTCAGCTGCTGACTCTGCATTGAGTCTGACCAGCTTGGATACGGGGCAAGTCACTTGATCTTTCTGGATCTTAGTTTCCTTACACATAAAATAGACACAATGATATTACCTGTCTCCTGAGGTTATTGAAAGGATGAACCAAAACAGGAAGGCACCAAACATAGGGCCTGACACATAGTAGGTGCTCAACAAAAGGGCCAGTATGGTACTGTTGGACCACAGGGACAAGCAGGGCTTTGGGTGATGATGTTTTCTTTTGCCTTCCAGTGGGCTCTTTCTCACCATCTGGCCTGGGAGAGCTGCTTGCCCACCATTGGTTGCCAGGGTGTTTGGCCATCTCCCTGTCCAGAATGACCTTCTGGCTCTGTCATCATCTGTGAGCCCTTCCCAGCCTGAACACAACAGGGGCGAGTGTCCAGGTCTGCTAACATTTGCTGGCAGAGCCTGTGTTTGGGAGTGAGAGTTGTGTTTAGGTAGAAACAGACACTGAGAACAGCTGCTGATTTCCCTGGCTTGGTAAACACTCAGTGAGCCCTGCCACTGGGGTCTATGCAGGGGAATGGGGAACCCAAGACAGGTCCTGCTCACTGTAGCTTGTGGGACAACAAGAAGCCATTTTTCAGGGAGTGTGCTAGCTTTCTCATACTGGGGCTAGAGACATGGGAATTAGAGCCCCCCTTTTTCTCTGGGCTTCTAGGTATCTGAGGACTCAACAGGTCCTTTCTGCCATTTAATATCTATGGGACTTTGTGTCAATTCTTCAACTTGTCTGGATGGGTCAGTCAGCAAACACAATGTCCAGCATGTCCCCATATGCCATTCCTCTTGAGTGAGTGGTTGGCAAACATTCCTATGCACCAGAATCACCTGAGTGGTGCTGATTTAAAATTCAGGTTCCTGGCCTTTGCCCCAGACTCACTGAATTAGAATCTCAGGAGGTATGGTTCTAGAACCTGCATTTTTATGAACTCTTCAGGTGATTCTAGTACAGGCATCTGAGAACTACACCTTTAGAACTACTGTCCTAGTTCCAACACGTTTCCTGGGAAACCAGGAGAAAGAGGTAGTCAGAAGGAGGAGACCAACAGGTGATGCCAACACATCAGTCCCCTTCACATGTACATCTGCAGCTTTGTGTTTTTACTTTGGCTTGGAAACAGACACCCTTAGATATATGTCTCCTTTATATCCTATGTAAAGGATATAAAGAGTGATATAAAGAGTGATACCCTAACCCCTAGACTTGATACCTCATATCCAACCCATCCATCCATCCATACATACATACATACATACATACATCCATTATTCATCATTTCTGAGTAGCTCCTGCTCTGTGTCTGGCTCTGGTTGAGTTTTGGAGACAGGGAAGAATAAGATCTAGCTCCTGGCCAGAATTTTCCACCTAGACACACAAATCATCCTAGTGTAGGAGGAACCATCTACTGAGCAATGTCTCAAGTAGCTACACTGGCCCCGAGGAAGGGTCAGAGAAGGCCTCGCAAGACAGCCATTCTGAGTGTGTTGTGAGGGTGAGCAGGAGTTTGCCAGATGGCAAGGGTGAGTGTAGGAAGTAGGTGAATCCTGTGAAGAAGGTCCCTTCACATCCACTGTGAGAGAAGAGGCTTCAGACCCCATGTAGCCCAGGTCCAGACACCCATCTGCAGCTGGCCCCACCTCCCTGCATTTCAGAGTGGAAAGGAACCACTCCTTGATGTGTGTGTGGTACAGGCTCCCGGTGACCATCTCTTACTGAGTCGTTATTGTCAAGTGAATAGCTGTCCAAGTCAAGAGGCACACGATGCTCCAAGAGCCCAGACCTAGTTCTGTCTGCAACTCACTATGCAGCTGGTCTAGTTTCTGAGCCTCAGTTTGCCCATCTCTAAGATGAAGCGTTGGCTTCTAGCTCTGCAAGTATCTGTGACGAGCATGACGCTGACACCGTGGCTACAATACACTTGTTAGCAACGACCTTTCTCATCTGTTAGAGCACATCAGCACACATCAGCTGTTAGGTTCAGTGAATTTGCTTTGAGCCCCCAACATGTTACCTGCAGCCCAGAAGGGGGGCGTGGTGTGTGTGTGTGTGTGTGTGTGTGTGTGTGTGTGTGTGTGTGTGTGTGTGTGTGTGTTTGCAGGGAATATGCAAGGTGGACATTAGCCTGAAGGTGGCACTGTGGCTCCAATTTCTGAGCTGCTCTCCGAAGCTGGTCTGTTTTCAGCCTCTGTGGGAACTGGGCAGCATGGATGGCAGGTTCTGTTCCTTCTGGGGGCCCAGCTCATTTGCAGAAAGCAGCCAGGCCAGCCCATCCAGCCTTCCAACCTCCTAGGCCCCTTCACACAGCTTCAGAACTCTTTGTCTCTTTTCGGGTCCTCCCTTCAGGAAAGGGGGAGGAGGGGAAAGCCTGCTATGAATGGCACCTCGTGGGAGCAGGGGTCTATGCCCAGGTTTCCTGGGAGCCTCATCTCTGGTGCTTATTACAGACAGGGAGCCCTCCACAGCCTGGAGTTGAGTCTGTGACGTGATATATTATGTCTGGGTCATATCCTGCTTGAGCCCCCACTTCCCACTGTGGCCTCCACACCTCGGTGATTCGCTTGATATTTTTAAAGCACTCTGCACTCTTCCTGCTGTCTTCTCTCCATTCATTTGGGTTCAGTGGTTTTTAGCTGAGCCACCTGATAAAGAGGCGGGGGGGGGGGGGTGGTAGAGAATGATAGATACCAAGAAGGAAAGAGAAAAGTACTAACATTTCTTAAGTGCCCACTGGGTGCCAGGCTCTCCCACAATAACCAGCACAGCAGTCTTAGACTCCCTTTCAGCTGCATAACCTCCCATCCCAAATCACAGGCCGAACCCACCCACATAGACCAGCCATCAGGGGAGCTGGTGGGGACCCGTGGGCATCTGCGGCTCTGCCCTTGTCACCCATACCTTGCCTCCCTCCCAGCAGCCTCTTTGGTGCTTCCATAAAACTGGGATCTAAAGCTCTGTGCTTGCTAATATGTATATAACTCTTAGAGGAAATACTATCCCATTTTCATATATAAAAGCTGAAGCCCAGAGAGGCAGGGCAACTGGCCAGGATCACATGATTACGAAAGGGCAGAGAGCCAGGTTGTACCTAACTCTGGAAGACCCAGCGTGGGATGGGGCTGCAAAGGGTGGAGCCAAATGCACATGGATATGGTTGGTGCCAGGTATCCAGTTCGTCTCCAGATAGGACAGAGCTGTGAAGATGGGAAACACATGGGCATGGGTTCTGTGCCCAGGCAGACACCTGCCAGCCATGTGTAGAGGTTCAGACATAAGCTCTCCGGGCCACACTCAGACTTCGTTTTGTTTCAGGGCAGCCAGGATTTGGGGCTGTACAACAGGAACTGGATCTCGGTTCCTGCTTTGTAGGTGGAAGGGAAATTGCAAAAGAGCAGCTCCTGGAAGGCAAGATGCTTTTAAAAGAACAAAAAGAGGAAGTTATTTGTTTGCTTGGAATTTTTTTTGTTTGTTTCCTTGGAATCTTGTGATGAACACAGATTTGGACTCAACGCTGTTGGTTGAAACTGACTTTCCTGAAGTCCCTCACAAGCAGTCCCTCTGTCGCTGGGCTGCTGTAAGGATTAAGCAAGCTCCGGTGTGATCTGTCAAGCCTGGGGTTTGCAAAGTAAACAGTGGTTCTCTCTGGGTTCTCCTACTTTTCTCAAAGCCTGTTCAATGTGTGGCATGTGCTAAATGGGGTGTGCTTCCGATGGGCACTTAACGATGGGTTAATACTTCTCATGTGGTCACCTGGCATCTGGGACACTCACTTTTTCATCTTAATTTGTGAGATGTGACATACTGATCTTCAGGATTGTAAACTTAGAGGCTCAAAGAACTCAGGATAGTTGACTCCAGCTCCTTCATTTTTAGAGACAGGGAAAGTGACTTGCCTAAGACTGACCATTAGGCTAGTGGCAGAGCTGGAACTGGAACCCACCTCTGCTGACTCCAGCTCACTGCTTTCATCCCAGATGAGAAGGAAGGACCACAGGATGCTGACTTGGTCCCTTAGAGTGATGGGTTCTCCAAGGGAGGCCCACTCTACTCCATGAGCCCCATCATGTGGGGATCATGTACTGGGGGGTGGATGGGACCTTCATTATTGGACTGAGATCTCAGGAGCCAGGACCAGTTTTGTTACCAACCAGCGTGAGAGGTGGAGCAGGATACTGCCATAGGCATCAAGGTGGAAGGGGCTGTCCAGCTTGGGATTGACCCTGACCTTGGCTCTGACCAGCTGGATGACCTGGCCAGGGAATCACTCTCTCTGGGCCTGTTTCCTTATCTGAGAACTGAGGAGAATAAAAATATATACTTCATTGGTTATTGTGGAAATTAAATAAGTTGATAGAAAAATAATAACAGCCAACGTTAATGAACATGTACTACATGTCAGGTTGAATTCTAAACTACATGCGTTTGCTCATTTAATCTGCCCAACTTCTATTTTAGTGCTGAGGAAACAGGCACCAAATGGTGGAGCAGAGCCCCAGGACACAAAATTGAGAGGACAGTGCCAGATTGTGAGCCCGGGTAGTCTGACTCTGGTGCCCTACTCTTATCCACTCTGCTCTTTGGCTTCTCAATTTAGGCAAAAACCAGTGTTTGGCATGTAGGTGCTCCAAAAGTGTCCCTGATTCACTCTGTTTTTTCTTCTTTCCTCAGCCCATCCCCTTCTTGCCCCGTCAGTAGGTTCCAAAAACAGCGAACTATAGTTTCTCAGGCACCAGAAGTTACCTCCAACTTTATCTTTTCATCTCGAATTATTTTTCTTCTCTGTTTTGCTGTTGATTTTGTTTTTATTTCTTGTTCCTTATTCAAAAGCACGACTGAATTGCCAACAAGGCAGATCGCTCGATCCTGTGCTCAGGGCACCAGGCAAGCCTCTGTGCTCATGAGCTCCCCGGGCCTGTCAGCCAAGGTACACGACTGCCTGACTTCTGATGGCACGCGTACGCTAAACACCCAGCCCACGGGCCAGCCTTCTGACTGACCAATTTGGGAAAAAAACATGCCTTCTAGTTTGTGGGTTTCTGGCAACACTTGTTCAGTTCGGGTTACTATAGAGATCTTGTCAACACATCTAAATACTCTTCTTAGCACAGAATCGTGTCTTCTCACCAGTCTGCACAGCCCCTACAACAGAGGCTCAGGAAGCAGCTGAAAAGGCTCAGCCCGGGTCTTCCTGAGCCCTGACTCCCCTGAGGCTCTGGTTTCCTTCTAGCTACTTGAAGGCTTTGAGCTCACAGAGAATAAAGTGAGGAAATAGAAGAGAGGGCTGTGTGAGTGGGACCTAGCAGCACTTCGAATAAAGGCACAAGTCGGAACAATGGAGAATCAGGCCAAGCCATTTAACATGTCCAGATTGATTTCTTCTTCCCTTGGCCCCAGGGAAAGATAGTCTTCCCTGGGGACCCGGATCCCCTACTATCACGGAAGGGCATGATCAGAGTCCCCAGTGGACTGGGTACTTAGGCCATCTCAGGTCTGCTCCTGAGGCTGCTATGCCAACGTCTGCAGTGTGTTTATACAAATATTTGACAGGGCCCCGAGCTGCCTCTTGTCCTCCCCTTCTCTGTTAGACCCAGGTCTTAGGAACCCTCCCCAGTGCTACCGCTTCCTGAAAGACTTAGACTCCATCCTTTCTCTCTTCCTGTATCTCTCATTATAATCGCATCTCTCATCATCTTCTACCTAGAATTATGGCTGCTTATATACCAGCCTTCATTCCAGAGATGCTCGTCAAGCTGTAATTACATGGTAGGCACAGAGCTGGTCATTGGTGATAAGAAAGATACAATTTCTATTCCTTAATAGCTCACGGTCTAGCAGAGACAGACACGTCAACACAAAATTAAAACACAGTGTGTGGAAGTGTGCAGACTGCCTTGGGTGCCAAGAGGCTGTGGCATCTTCCTGCGCTGGAGGGGGAGGGAGAAGGGGGTCCGGGAAGACTTCCCGGAGATGATGATGCCTGGCTTATGTCTGAAGGGATGAGTTCTGCAGAAGGGCAGGGGATAAGGAAGGCAGGATATTTTAGGGTGGTGGAGCAGCATGTGTAAATCCAATGAGGTCGGGGAGAACAGGTCTCAGAGAGGGAGCCCCAAGGAGCTTAGATGGCTGGAGGGGAGGGTGGAGTAGGGGACGGGGACAGGAGACGGGAACGGACAAGCGGGTACCTGTCAGATCACAGAGGCCTAATAAGCACAGCTCAGCAGTTTGTGCTTCCTGCTGCAGGCAATGCAGAGCCATGGAAAAACATAGGACCTGGCCCGATCTGTGTTTTTAAAAGATGACTTGGGCTGCTAAGTGAGAAATGGATGGTTGGGAGGCAGGAAATGAAGCAGAGAGACCAGGTAAAAGGCAGTAGCATTAGCCCAGGTGAGAGATGATGGCTTGGACTAGTGGGAACAGTAGAGGGAGGAGAAGCGGAAGGAATTGAGATCTGCCCAGGAGCTAGTATGGGCAGGATGCAGTTGTTGATGGAATGAGCAAGGGCAAGGGAGCATGGGGATGACTCTGGGATTGCAGTGCCATCAGCCAAGGAGGACCAGGTTAGAGGAGGAGAGGGATGCTGGTCCAGGGAGCCAGAGGGATAACTTTTCCCTCTTCCTTCCCTGCTGTGAGGCCTAACCTCTGTGTGGATCTTCCTCAGACTTACTTCCTAACACCTATGCAAGGGGGTAGCCTGACGTTGGGCCAGTTATTTTTACCCTGAGGTACCATATGGATGCACCCTTTAAGGGGTTCAAGTTGAACCCCAATGTGCCATGACTCCCTGGGGTGTTTGTATTTCAAGGAGAAATCCAGAAGAAAAAGGACATAGAGGATAAAGTGCCAGGATAATTAGGAGGTAGATTTAGTAAGAATCCTTTTCTAAGGACTTGCTGGGATTGGTGGGCCAGCCTCAGCCCTTCCTCTTGTGTCCTTTCCTGTCTGTCCTTGCCCAGCAATGCAGCCTGCAGTGATGCACTCTGCACCCAGTCTCCCCACTGACTACCTCCACAGGAAAGTTCTGTGTCCTTCCTGGACCTATTTCCTTATTCATGAAATGGCAATCCCTTCGTCCTTGGTGGTTAAGAACAAGGGCTTTAAAATCAGGAAGATATGGGTATGATTTCAGTTCTACCACTTTCTACCTATATGTTACTTTTACTGGTACCTCAGTTTCTTTACGAGTAAAGTGGGCATAGTAATAGTACTGACCTCATATTATTAGTATCTCGGTATTCAATGAGATGATGAATGGAGAGCTCTTAACTCAGTGCCTGGCATTCAGTAGGTGCTCAAAAGCTGCTAAGATCATGGTCATCATGTCACCAAGATGACCAGTCCTTTCTCTCTCCCTCCCTTCCCCTTGTTTTTTGTAATTACTCCCAATATAAGGATTACTATGTTCTAGGCTAGAAAGTTTGGAGGGCGAAGAGCTGAAATGAATGAACCCTCCACTTCCAGCTTTCTTTGGTTCAGGAATCTGGGGTCTCAAAGGTTTGAGAACATTCTCTGTGAACTTTTCTTACTTTGGCTCTCATGGTGATTAGGGAGCTGGCCTCTGTGGGTCTCTGTCACTATTCAGTTTTCACAAGCTCTCTGGAGGCTCTCTCCCTCCACCCCTCACTTTATTCATCTCCTCCTGTGTCCAGGCAGGTTCTGGCCTGCAGGCTTGCACTCACAATCAGCTGCCAGGGCCCACCTGCTGGCTCCCCAATTACTGGGTTTCTAGCTTGGTTCATTCTGCATTGCGGGAGAATGTAAGAACTTCATGTACATCTCCCCGCTTGCTGGTGCTTGCTTCTGTGTTGCTCAGGCTGACTTTGGAGCAGAATGACTTTGGCAGAATGAGTTTTTGTATCCTCTGTGCCTCCACTATGCCAGGTGGTCCCTAGTGCCCAGAAAACTCAACTTCATGTGATTCCTTTATTGATCCCCTTGATCATCTCCCTGTGTATTAGTCGTGGTTCTCCAGAACCAACAGTGTGTGAGTGTGTGTGTGTGGGGGGGGGGGGGGGGGCGGGGGGCATTGTAGAGATTTAAGGAATTTGCTCACAACTATGAAGGCTGACAAGTCCAAAATCTGCAGGATGGGCCCATAGGATGGAGAGACCCAGAGAAGAGTCAATGCTTTCATTCAAGTCCGAAGGCCATCTTCTGCAGAATTCTCTCTTGCTTGGGGAAAGTCAATGTTTTATTCTACTCAGGCCTTTGGCTGATTAGATGAGGTCCAACCAAATTATGCAGGGTATTCTGCCTGGAATCCACTAGTTAAAATGTTAATATACTCTGAAAATACCTTCATAGAAATGTCCAAAATGTTTGACCACATACCTGTGCACCATGGTCCAGCCAGGTTGACATATGAGATTCGCCATCACACCTGTTATGTGCAAACATACCAGAGAAATATCCCAAGCCTCCAGGATACTTCTCCCTGCTCCATATTCCAGGCCAGATAACATTAAGACTTGGTTCCCACCTCCCCAGATAATCATGATGGAATGGGACCAACCACCCGGCGTAACCTCTGCCTCTGTGGGTCCAGGTC
Source organism: Antrozous pallidus (assembly GCA_027563665.1). Classification (NCBI taxonomy): domain Eukaryota; kingdom Metazoa; phylum Chordata; class Mammalia; order Chiroptera; family Vespertilionidae; genus Antrozous; species Antrozous pallidus. Next base: position 15,966,608 of record CM050520.1, read on the forward strand.
TTTTAGCCTGCAGCAGTTCAGGCTGGGGGCTGAGTGGGAGGATTGAGCATCTCTATAACAGGGATTTGGGGAAGGGGTGATGGATGTTGCTGCCCCATGACCTCATAGATTTTTGAGTCTGGTTGTCATACCAGAATTGCCTTAAAATGCAGATTTTCAGACCCCCACTATCAAGGAGAATTCTTAATTCAAAAGATCAGGGAGTTTGCATTTCTAACAAGTAATTAATATATTGCCATAGGAAATTTCAAAATGAGAGTGGAGCTATGAGTGTTTCTTGAGACCATTCTCATCATCTCAATGAGAAGACCCCTGATCCAACCCATAATTTCATGCTGACTCATCTTTTCACCATCTCACTTGAATGACTCCTGTGATGGAGGCCTTACCCCTCTGAGGGAGCCTCTGTGTTAAGAGGAGAGATGTGAAGTTGGCCTTCTTGTACCTCTAGCTGCTCGTCCTTGCTTTGGCTCTTAGAACCAGAAGGAATCTGTGTAATTGCTCATCCACTGGAGAGCCCTTGAGGTATTGATGACAGTTCTCATTTCCTGCTGTGTCTTCTCTGGACTAAAAATCCCAGCCCTCTCAACCAGGCAATGTCTCTCTCACTGAGACCCCTGGAGTGATCTCTGCTCAGACTGTTGTTTGGCTCCTGCAAGGCCCAGTAGAGTCATCACCTCCCTTCTTCTGGACACTCCATCCCTCTTAGTGTCCTTTGGCCTCTGGTGTTGGCCCCATCACACTGTGGGTAGAATCCTCCACGTCTGAGCCCCCAGCCTGGATCCTTATTCTCCTTCCTCTTGCTGTAACTGACCTGTTGGGGAGAGAAGCTTCTTCAGGGGCCTGGGTACTGCAGAGCTTTCTCTTCCATGTTGAAAAACACAAAGTACAGGATGTTCTCTGGAATTTGAGAAAACAGGATTTGCTGCCCTTTTGGATTGGACATCTCTGAGCCCAAGACCTGACCCATATTCTGGTGCCTTTTGTGGAGGTGATACTGTAATATAAGAGAAAGTGCATAGCCCTTGGGTCAGGTGGACTTGGCTGCAAATTCCAGCTCTACCAGCTGAACCTCAGTCCCTTCATTGGTAAATAGTACCTACCTTGTGGGTTGTGCTGAGGATTCCAGATACAGTGTCAAAGCAGCTCATCCGGGGCCTGCCACATAGAAGGTGCATTCCTCATCTCCTCCTGTGGAACTTAGTGCTCTTCTCTCTCCTTCTCTCTCCATCAAATGCAATTCTAGTCCCTAATGTGAAGGGCTTATTATGTAAACAGACCTGAGGCCCTAGTCAAATCTTGGGATTTAAAGGAGAGGGACAAACATGCCCCCACATGGACCATGTGACCTAAGACAAGTCTCTTTCTTTCTTCTCATCTTGGGTCCCTTGTTTCAGACCTGCTAGGGCAGTTGGGTGGATGTGGAAATCATCTAACAAGCTCCCTAAGATAAGGGAGGACCATTCCTCTTCATCACTCAGCCAGACTCATCCCTCATTCATCCCTCAGGATCTACCCGCCCTTCCTCTGCTAGAAAGCACTGGGACACAAAGAGGGCAAATAAAGGACTTTCACCTCAAGACACGAACAAGCCAGCAGGATGTACAGACAAGTACATCCAGGTTGATTAAGTGCTCTCTTGGAGACAGAACACACAGAGAGTGAAAGGAGCAGAGAGCAAGAAGCAGACCATGCGGCCAGGAAGAGAAGGATGGGTGGCCGTCAGGAAAGCTATCGAGAAGTGAAGATTGGGACTCAAGCTTAAAGGAAGGGGTGGGAGTTTACCTGGTGGACAAGGGAGGAGGTGGCCTTCCAGGCAAAGAGATTGGAAAGTCAAATTGGTTTGGTGACCTAAGACTTCAGCAAGGTTTGAGGGAGTGGCTGAAGAAGACAAGAGTGGGGGCAGGGAGACCAGGGAGGAGTTGACTGTGGTGGTCCAGGCTGGAGATCACAGGACATGAGCAGGACAGTGCCTAAGTCCATAGTAAGTGATTTGACACAAAGACCAGCCAGATGTGGCTCCTCCTCTCCAGGGACTGACCAACCAGCCAGCCATTCCTTCATCAGCAAGTATTAATTGAGCACCTATATTGTGTCAGACATTATGTTAAGCAGGGAGCTTTCTCCCAGAGACTGTGCCAACATATACTAGTTTCCTAGGACTGCTGTAAGAAAGTGTCATGAACCAAATGGATTAAAACAACAGAAGTGTATTCTCACACAGTTCCAGAGGCTGAAAGCAAGATGTTTCCTCTGAGACTCAGTAGAATACCACCTTGCCTCTTCCTAGTATCTAAGGGAGGCCATAATCTGGGGCATCTCTCAGTTTATAGCTGCATCACTCCAATCTCTGCCTCTCTCGTCACATGGCATTCTCCATGTATGTCTATCTCTGTCTCTTCTTTTCTTATAAAGACACCAGTCATACTGGATAAAGGCCCACCCTAATTGAGTATGACTTCCTCTTAACTAATTGTGTCTGCCAAGACCCAATTTCCAAATATGGTCATATTCACAGCAGTGGGGGTTGGAGGGAGGATTAGGACTTACACATATCTTTCTGAGAGGGGACCCAGTTCAACTCAGAGCACCAAGTCACCACAAGGTACTGTGGCAACTGCCTTAGAGGAGTCAAGGGCAGGCTGTGGAAATTGAAACTAAAGAGAGTGCTTGCCAAGGGGTGGGAAGGGGAGATCCAGGATGGTTCCTGGAGGAGGTGGCCTTTCTCCCACACACTGATGGGTGGAATTTGGACAGGCAGCTATGGAGAAGGAGAGGCATTCCAGGCTGAGGATGGTACATGTGTGCGGCACAGAGGAGGGAACTGCAGGATGGTAATTATGTCGCTCCACTTGCTCTTGGGTTGGGTGGGGTTTGGAGCAACAGGGCTGCCTGGGATCATCATGACACCCCTATTCATGTCCAAACCTGGATCTGGTTTTCCTGAGCTGCAGTTAAGAAAAAACATAAGCTCTGTATTTATCAAGCAGCAAACCAGTAGGGAATTATAACCTTTAAAAATAAATATGTATCTAATTATAGGAAGGCACAGTTTACTTTTGCTGCACTGTCAGGATTTCCCCTGCAAGCTGCACCGACAGATAATGTTCCAAAGCCCCCTAGACCTCACTGGGCAGTCACCTCAAAACCATGTCTGCTGGCCTCTCGCCAGGGAGCCAGGCTATGCTGAACTGGGTTTTCTTTTTAGAGCCAGAGGCTCAGCCCAGAGTCACAGCCCCCCCCCCCCCCCATGCCACCCACCCCAGACTGCCTGGCCTGCCCACAGGTCTTTGCCCAGCACAACTTTCTGTGGTTGGCAGTTTTCTCCCTTACATAAAAGTCAGAAGTCCCAGCGAGAGCAGAACTGAACATCTTGGGGGAGGAGCTAATGCTGGTGCTGGGCTCAGGCAGGTTCTCTCTCCACTCTGCGTTCCCTTCAGTCCACAGTCAGTGAGCACACAATGCCATGTCCACACGCACCATAAAGGTGTAAACAATGCGAGTTAAGGGCCACAAAATGCCAAGTGGAGCGTGGCCACATATTAGTGCTAATAGGTGGTGAATGTTATTTTTTTTAAGTTAAATAATTAGTTTTTGGTTTATTAAATACAGTTATATATTACAATTATACATTTTTGTTATTTAAACTATAAATATCACAAAATTATGTGTGTTTTTTTTTCTCAAGTGACACAAGACCTGAGTTATCCTCATTTTTTTGGCGAATTTTGACACACCAAGCTCAAAAGGTTGCCCATCACTGTTCTATGTGATATATAAAAATAATATTTTAATGAATTAACCTCTTACATTGTGCATAAAACAAAATGTGGAGTCTCAAACCAAAATTACTATAATTCTAGTTTTTAAAGTAATAATTGAATTTCAAAAAGTATATTTGTTTCCATTCCCTGGGCAATGTTTTTCAGTGGTTAGAGCATCATTCTGCACACTGAAGGTCCAAGGGTTCAATTCCTGGTCAAAGGCATAAACCTGAGTTGCAGATTAGATTCCCCACAGCAGAATCAACCAATCCACGTGTCTCTCTCACATCTCTCTCTTTCATTTTCTTTACCCTTCCTCCCACCCTTCTACTCCAGAAATCAATGGAAAATATATTCTTTGGTGAGAATTAACAACAACAAAAACATATCAGGCCAGGCCAGTGTTGCTCAGTGGTTGAACATAGGTGGTGAATGTTATTTATATACACAGCATGCAATTACCACCTACCAGGTGGGTCCTAGAATTAGTTCACTCTAATTCATTCTAGCAAATGCTTATAAAGCGCCTATAATGTGCCAGGTACTGCAATTCTCTGACTCACTTCCTCCCCTGCCTCAAGTCTTTACAAAATGTGAGCTCCTCACTGGGGCCTCCCCCTGTCTGCCTTACTCAGCTCATGTGCTCTATCTGCTCTACTCTGGGCTCGCCCACCCTCCCTTACTCAACTTGACTTTTCCCCTAGCATTTACCACCTTTTAGTACACTAGGTTTTTTAGGCTTTGTCTGTTGTTTTTGTCTGTTATCCCTCCTGGAAGATAGGCTCTAAAGAAAAGGGTTGGCAGGGAATGGGTGTCTGGTTTTTGTTCACTGCTGCGGCCCCACTAGGTCAAGGCTGGGCACATGCTCAGTTAGTTTTTGTTGACTTGAACTAGGTCATTATGTTTAGAGATGACAAATTCAGGTTAAATTAATATTCATCAGTAGCTATGTGACGTTGGGTTGTGACATAACCTCTCTGAGCCTCACTTGCCACTTCTATAAAGTAGATCATCCATTGGGAGCCACAAGTGTGATGCCTATGGAGCCCAGACAGTGGCTGGCACAAAGACATGCCTTACTAACTGGTAGGCAGGCTGCTGAGGGCCAGGTTCAGAGTGGAATTCTGTGGTCCATGGAGGCCTCAAGGGTCAAGGAGGCCTGGGTTTGAATTCTGGTGCTGCCACTTCCTAGCTTCATGACCTTAAGCAAAAAAAACTTAACCTTTCTGAGCCTCAATTTCCTACTTGTAACATGGAGCTCAAACAGCACGCCCCTCACCTCAGAGTCGCTGAGATGTGATACAAGTTTGTGTCCTAAAGCAAGTCATGGTGCCTGACACAGTGCAGGCATTCAGGGCTTACTGTTCTTCCTGTCCTTCCTTCCAGCGGGCTGTGAGGAACTGAGGAGACCAGAGCAGGGCCAGGGAACTTTGCCAAGCAGAAGGGCCATTGGTCTCTCTCTCTCTCTCTTGCCATCCATCCCTCCTGTCCCTTCTCCCTCAATTACCCAGTCTGTGCCTGCAAGATGTGCTCCCTGGGGATACTCTCACCTCTCCAAACCTCCCCATGTCAGCCCCACAGCAGCCTCCGGCTTCCCTGAGGTCCCATTTCTTTGCTCACTTTGGCACTAATGGGCCCCATGTGCCTCCAAAATGAGATGATGGCTTCCCCCAGAGCCCACAGCAAGTGCCAGAGGAAGTCTCCTAGGAAATGGATGGCTCCCCCACATTGGGGGTGGGGGTTTGCCTTCCAGGAGGCTGTGGATGCTTCTACTACCTTTGAGCAAAGGAGAATGGGGAGCAGCTGCTGTTCAGAGCTACAGCTGCCCATCAAGGACAAGGGGGGCTTGCACTGGCTAGAATCAGACAGGGAGGTAATAGCCATGGCAACCTTTCCTGACACTCCAAAACAGGACAGGCCCCTCTATCTTCTGTCTCTCGATGAGGCCAAGGTCAGCCACTTCCCTGGCCTTACTGACCTTATGAGGCTGCCTCTCTTGAGGACTGTCCTGCCCCCACCCACTAGCACAGAATCCAGGTGAGGCCTGAGGCCTGGACGTGAGGCTCTTCAGCGACACGGGAAGGGCATGACACTGCACGTGCTGTGTAAAAGCTAGAAACTTATTTACAATCTTGAAGGTGGCACTTCCTTCTAAGGTAAGGACATGCCATCTGCCACATGGGCCTATGTCCGGCTTCCCCACGGCAGCTGCGTGGTGGGTTCTGACTTGGAAGTGTCCAGAGCAAGCCCACTGGAGACGCTGTGTTCCAGAGTCCCACGCCCTCTCAGTCTGGGCGACAACAGGAAGCAACAGAGGCCAGGACAGGTGGGGGGGTGGGGGTATAGGGGGGAGACACAGCTTCACATCTGCCTGCACAGTGGCAGCCTGAGCTGGATGACAGAGCCACGGGTTCACCCTTGGGGTTGCAGCAGGTTCTGCTCCTCTGCTGGGCCCTCTGCCGGGCCCTCTGCCTACACACTCTCATCCAAGCCCCAGAACCGACTATGAAGGAGGTACTGCAGGAGCGGTATGCCCATTCTCCAGCTGATAAAATGAGGCTTAATGAGGTCAGGTCACTTTCCAGGGACATCCAAGCAGCAGGACAGATTTAAATACCAACTCATCTTTCCTCCAAAGCCCACTTTGCAGATGAAGAAACTGAGGCTGGGGAAGGCTACAGCAGCCCAGCCAGTAAATATCAGAGCTATTGAGCTCTGAGGCCAAGAACCTTCTTTGCCTGGTGCCTGTGAACTTCAGAGGAAGAGCAATAAACTTCATGTTCACACATCTCTAACTAAAATGGGACATTTCTTTCAAGTGTGAATGTGAGCCACACACCACAGTTCTATTAGCAGCGCCTGTGAGTTTGTCACCAATCGAATTCACAGATATTTTCATGTCACCCTACCGTTGTGGCAGATATCTTGAAATATCGTTTCTACCCAACACTCCTTTGAGATTACAGCAGTTACTAGACCTGACTCTAGGTCTTGTAACTTAATGTATTCGGAAGAAGTACAGACACTGCTATAGCTCAATTTAACTTGTTTTGATAACTGTCCTTTTAATGTAATTGGCTTGTTTCAGTATCGTGCGTGTTTTATGCATTTAAAACCATTGTTCGGAGAGTCAGTCCACAGGCTCTAGGAGTCACAGGTCATGGCACGGAAAAGGCTCAGATGCCTGTCCTAAGCTCCTGGCCATGTGTCACCTGCCTTGCAGGTGCTCAGCCCTCACATGGGCCATCTTTCCTCCACCTGAGGATGCAGAACGACAAGCTTGGACAGCCTGGGGGCGGGACACATGTGGGTGAGATACTCCTTCCTCTCTCCTTCTCTGACTCTCCCCCACCTTTCTCCATCCCTTGGCTGCACAGGAGTTAAAATGCTAAATTCTCTGCAGAATTTACACTCTTCCTCTTTACAACCAAGTCAGGTTTGTGCTGATTTCCAGGCACCAATTACAGGCCAGCTCTCTTGGACCAATTAAAATGTGCAGGTGCAATAATGTCGGCATCAACAGTCTGGGGTTATCACAGCAGATATTCTCCATGAAATATTTATCCAGAGATGCTGGAAATTTAACCCCTCTGTGGCAGCACCTCCCCTCTCTGGCAGGGCTCCTCGCCCGCACGGTGAGAGCCAGCAAAGGGTGAGGGCAGCGAGGTGTGCAGTCCTGCAGCAAAGTGGGGGCTGGGCCCAGAAAGCTCAGGAGTAGGTGTAAGGGGAACAGGACTTCTTTGAAGGATTTAAAAAAAAAGTGAATCTGTAGAATTAGACTAATCAGGAGGCCAATGATGTGGAAAGGGCCTCTGTGGGATTCAGGAGACCCAGATTTTAGTCGGAACTCTGCTGTGCACTGGCTGTGTGACCTCAGGCGAGCTTTGTTGATTGGCCTCTCTGGGCCTTAGTGCCGTCATTAAAAAAGGGAATAAATGCCCTCACCCTGCCAGGTGGGAATTACACGGCAGAGTGCATGGGAGAGGCTTTGGAAACGGTTTGGTCCTGCCCACCGGAAGGTCCTGCGCTAGGGTTCTGGCTCCAAACAGAAGACCGGGCTCCTGTCCAGGACTGAGGTGTCGATCACAGATGTATAGCCCCCACATCTTACACTGTGCTTGGCATCCAGTAAGCACTGAGTACACGTTTGTTGAATGAATGAGCAACCAGACTTGACCACTTTCTAGCTTTGTGACCAGCTGTTAATGCCTGTCAGCTCCAGTCTCTTCACCCGTGACAGGGGCGCTTGCTTGGTCCCAACCTCTCAGGGTTGTCCTGAGGATGAATGAAGGCACTGGCTCTTTGTGAAGCAGAAAGATCTGCTTGCTTTTAAGGGTGTTGTCATTGAGGCTGGGCGAGCTCTGGATCTCTGGGACCCTCCCCTGGAGGGCTCATAAAGCCAACAGAGATGGAATCCGTAGTGGCTGATGGTAATAATGGTCCCAATTATTCATGCTTCCCTGTTCTCCACACTAACAATGGCTTGGCCCTGTCATTTGCTTTGGCCAACGGAATAGCAGCAAACTTGATTCAAGCAGAGCTTGAAAAAGCACTTGTTCATTTGCATGTCCCTCTTGCCTTTGTCACAAGAACTCAGGCTACCTTGCTGACACACCTGTAGAGAAGAGTCAAGGCATCCCAGACCAGCCCAAGCCAAGATCAGCAGAGCCATCTCCCAGCCTGCACCTCACCACAGGGAACAGAAGAATTGTCCTTCCACACTACAGAGTGTGAGGAATAACAAGTGGCTGTTGTTTTAAGCCACTAATTTGAGGGGATGGTTTGCTATGCAGCAATAGCTAACTAATACAGTGATTATGTCTGCCCCACAGTCACTTTGATCTTGGTTTTCTCCTCAAAAAGACAGAGCAGCACCTGTGTCCTCCCCACTGTTGGTCACCAAGGCTGCTGCCAAAACAGAGAAGCAATTTGCCTAGTGGGGGAGTGTGTGACCCCCAGAGTCAGACAGTCCTGGGATCACCTCCCAGCTCTGGTGTGACCTGCAAAGGTACCTTCAAGACTCTGACAGGGAGGGTGTGGCACCTCACCCAGAGATTCCAGAGCTCATCCAGCATCTCCAAGGCTGAGACTTGCCCTTGGGGCAAATTACTAAGCTAGTTATGTAATCACTCTGTGCCTCAATGTCCCCATCTGCAAAAGTATAGTTCCTCTGTCATAGGGTTGTAAGGCTTAGAAAAGATATTGGATGTCAAGTGCATGGCATAGCAGGAGTGCTCAAAGTGACATTTTTGTGGTTTATTTGTGATGATTGATGAGCAGTCCTTCCCCCAGAAAGCCTCTGTTTCTCTCCACCAGCCCAGATTGCCGGCAGCCCTTTGGCAGGACACCTCCCCAGCAGAGAGAGACAAGCTGGAATCTGGGGCCCTGTGCATTGACCTGGCACAGATTTCACAAACACTGATTTTTCAGTGATTTTTCTGAGCTGAGTCTGCCAGTCACATAGGAGCAAACAACACACAGATGTTTTAACCCCCGCCAAAGCACATTCACACCCATGTTCCTATTCGATAGCCTCCCAAGGATCCTGGGAGGTGGTCAGGCCAGGGACTTAGCAGCCCCATCTTACAGATGGGGATACTGAGGCTCAGAGAGATTCCCTGACTTGTGGGAGCTAGGATGTGGTCCCAGGATATGGTTTACAGAGAAGACCTCCCTGCTGTCCTGGACCACTCAGCCTCTGCCCCAGGGGCAAGTGTCAGCCTTGGAGATGCTGAACTGAGCTTGGGTAGCCCCGAATGAAGGGCCATACCATCCCCTTCCAGAAGGTGCCTCTGCAGGAATATGATTTTATACTGCGAGGGCGGGGGAGGGGCATCTCCTCCTCTCTCTGAGCCATTGAAATAGTTTGGGAATCATGGTGGGACATTTCTTTAGTATTTAGCAGGACTTTAAAGTGACAAGCAATTAGGCAGGGCCCTCCCTTCCCACTGGCTGTCCCTCTGACATAGGTAAGCCCCCCTTTGGTCCCTGCTCTATGCCCAGCACCATGACACCTGCAGAGCCTGGTAGGATGCAGCCGCCAGCTCCCTGCCTCTCCCCAAGGGAACCTTAACCTCACCCCCAGCTCACCAGGTACAAATGAGATGTGAAGGAGTCCAACTGACATACTTATTCACTTATTTACTTTGTTGCTTCTCTATCTGCCCCCTTTTCTCTCCCTCTTCCCCAAAAGTTACTTTTGGAGTTTGCAAAGGCACCTGGAAGGTTGTTATGGCTTTAGGAAGGTCCAAAACACAATTTAAAAATAAAAGCAAGAACACAGTGCAACAATAATATTGAAGAACACTGTGGGAAAGAACTGCCCGTAAAACAGTTTTTATGTCGGCCAATTCCCTGCCAGGGTAGGTAGACTATGAAATAGGTGTCGCCAGAATGAATGTGCCATTTTGCCGTCTGCTCTATCCCTCACTGTCCTCTTCTAAGCATTTTCCTTGTTGCAGCACGTTAAATGATGGTGTCTCCCCCGTAGATGCTCAGAGTCATGAGAAAGTGATTGTTACAAAAAACCACATTGTTTCTTGGAATGCAATGATGAGGCAGCACCCGCTATCATCCTGTGGTTGGTAAAAATTGCAAACTGGCTCCCAGGCCTGATGGCCCCGGGAGCTCCCTGCCTGAGGGCGGAGGAAGATACCGATTATTTCTCTCCAGGTAGTCCACGAAATCCCCAGGTGGTCTAGGAAATCTCAGGGACAGGCATAGTGTGTGGCCTACCCCAGACCCAGGGAAAGGGGCCTCTATCCAGTCCTTCTTCACTAATTGTAGGGTCGCTTCTGCTTCCGGTTTTTATCTCTGAGCTGGGGCTTTGAGTTGCTCTAAATTCCTTCTTGAACATCTGCCCCTGAACCTTCAGGGCATCAGTTGGCTGTTGTGCAAAATTCACTCATTAAATATTTGTTTGAGTGACAGGTGACAGGCACTACCTTAGGTGCAGGTAAAGGAAGCCTGTTTTCTTGGAGCTCCCAATCCAGGGAGAGAACACGGGCCTCCCACTGCCCGCCCTGCTCACCTGGAATCCTTTCAGCTCTTGTCCTACTGCCTCATTTTATAGAGCCGAAAATACAAAAGGAAAAGGTCTTGCTCAGGGTCATACAGCAAATCCCTAACCCCAGGTGTCCTGACTGCCACCCAGTGGGGCTTCCATTACCCCAGAGGGCTGGGCTTCCTGCAGGAGTTAGAGTAGGTGCAAACACCTCTGTTGGGGTTGCCAACCTTGTAATTGAAGGAAAGGTTTGAAAGCCTTGGCAGCAACTGCTGGCTGCCTACTGCAGCCAAGGAGCTTGGCAAGGGGCTGTTGGCCCTCAGTCTAGGGTCCCTGCGCCTCCATCACTGACAGTGTGGGCCAGATGGGGGTTGGAGTGATGGGAGGCATGGGGTGGGGGGTTGGGCGGGGTGGGGAGAGACTGCCTTTTAGTTCTAAGGGCCCTCTGCTAGGCAGAGACAGCTTGAAAGGGAGGCCCAGGCTTGGCAGGCTGGGCCCAGCCGGGTCTCTTTCAGGCACTGGCAGGAGCATGACAGGCCAGTTCTGAGAAGCCCGTTACTGCCCTGCGAGCTGATCTCCGAAACTGTAACCAGAGGCCATTAGCAGCATTTTTTTCCTGTGATTGCATTTTTACAGCCCACAGCTCCTCAGGATGGCATTTTGCCCCCATTAAATCGAATGTTTTGCAAAAAATTAAAGAGAGGGGAAAAGGGAAAAAAAGAAATCATAATCATAACCATAAATCATAAGTCATGTTACTGAAAGCAGATGGCATCCCGGGTTCCTGGGCTCTGTGCATCGGAGGCAGTGTGTGGGAAAGCTTGCTATAATGAGGCAACAGGGGAGGCCAGGTCTTCCCAGGGGGTACCTTCCTCTAGTGCGATATTTCACACAGCATGCTTTTGGATTACTTCCGCTTGGGGAGGGGCATTGCGTTTATTGGCAGGTGGGAGGCCGGGGGAAGTGAAGCAGTGGTGTTCATTGTCCCAAACCGTCCTCGATGACCCTGTGCAGAGGTGGGATTCTGTCCAGGATCCCCAAGATGGGTTTCTGGAGGCTCAGAGTCCTTGTCCTGTGGGTACCTAGAAGGCCTGTGTGTTCCCAGGGGCCCATCACGCCTGCTTACGAGCCAGCATCCTTTATGGATGAGAGAACTCACATGGGCATGCGTGTGGGCTCCCAGGCTCTCCTCTGAGCATGAATAAATCAACTGCAGAAAGACTTACGGAAACTCAAAGAGGAGAATTTAAAAGGAGGCTCAGGATACACATAAAATATAAAGTGCTTTAGAACTGGGAAGAGGGCTAGGGCTCGGAAGAAAGGGAGGGAAGGGATAGTTAAGTGTTTATGAGCAAGTGGCAGATCTTATTACTCAGCCTTAAGGGAAAGAAAATGAGCACAGAGAAGGTCAGAGACTTGCCCTAGGCCACACAGCAGCCCCAGGTCCCAGGGCTTCTCATTCATGCAGTCAGGAGTCATCCATCCCCAGTGGCTCAGCAGCCCCTGACCACAGACCTCTGTAGAGGGAGATGATATGCCCTGACTTCAGAAGTTCATGGGCAGCAAGGAAGAAAGGCACAAGAGCAGGGAGCACGCTAGCATGGTCTACTTCAGATTCACTGTCACAGTTTGCTCCCTGAGTGGTTTGAGGCAGCAGAAAAAGTGTACCAGAGACAGAGATAAAGATCTGGGGAGTGGGGAGTGGGGGTGGGAGTGGGAGGACACAGTGGGAGAGAAGTGTGTTGGGCAGGGGAAGTAGTGGTGGAGGGGAACTAAACACTCTCCCTTTATCATGCTTCAGCTTCATCCTGAAAGATAGTTTACCGGAACAGAGGATGCCAAAGGGCGCTGCAGGAGAAGAAAAAAGTCTGTGCAAAGGCCCAGAGGTGGGAAAGAGCGAGGCACGTGATTAACTGCAAAGTTCCGGCCACAGGGCAGGGCTGGTGAGCGGTAGCTAGGGGTGGCCACAGAGGCTGGGAAGGTTTTAATGCCAAGGAGTTTGGACTTCACCGCACAGGCAGTGGGGAGGCAGAGAGAGGCCCCAGGAAGAAGTGTCACCATCAGTTTGGTGATCTCGAAAGGTCTCACCAACTATAGTGAGGCTACGGAGGCAGGAGACGGGCAACAGCCTGGCAGGAGGGACTGAGGGACAGCCTGACCGGCAGTGGGGACAGGATGAAGGGAAGGTTTGATAGAAACATTTCGATGGAAGGGATTGACAGGTCTTTGTGGGGTGGGAGAGGATGAAGACAGCTCGCCACTGCTTCTGAGGTTCTGGTTGAGGAACAAGTCAGGTAGATGGTGACAGTGTTAATTTTGAGGCTTCCTGACTCTGGCCTGGGTCATGATCCTGAATCATTATGAATCAACCTCTCACACACACAAAGACTCTCTCTCTCTCTCTCTCTCTCTCTCTCTCTCTCTCTCTCTCTCTCTCTCTTTCAGAGACCCAACTATTATGAAGATGTGAGAGGAAAGCTTGCAGAGTCACTGCCCCTCTCTGAGCTTCTGGGCTCCAGTTTCCTTACCTGGAAATGAGACAACCTGGAGGCAGGGCCAACGAGGATTGCACACTAGGCGTTTGTTCCAGGTGGGTCCCAGCTCACTCCAATTGGAGAGCTTACTGATAAGAAAGAGACCTTTTACCAAGATCTGGGTAGGATGTAGGGAAATCTCAAGGGACAGTGCTGTGTCCCTCTCTCCCCGCCCCCCAGGACAATGATCCCACTTACCACCCCAGGCCTGTGTGGGGAGGGCCACTGGCAGGAACTGAGAGCCCTGGCCCAGGCCTTCAGCAGTCTGTGCCCCAGAAGAGAGTGTGTATCTCCCTGAGTATGAGATACTGAGTGGGTGGCTCCAGCCATACTGGGTGGTCTCGACCCCAGCCTCTGTGACCCAGGCCTAGGCAAGCTGCTGATACAAAATGTATCCGAAGCTCCCGCACTGGGACCTGCAATCTCTTTCTCTTTCTATGCCCCGGCTCTCTATCCCTTCCTTTTCTTTCGTCCATCTCTTTATCCCCTTTTCCTCCTCTTTCCTCTCTCCTGTCTCTGTCCTCTCCCAGCCCCATCTGACCTTCCTGAACAGCCAGCACCGTAAAAGAATCCCTCTCCACCAGAATTGCCCTCACTTTTGACTTAACATCTGTGGCTTCGGCCCAGCGGAGGGAGATGTGGAGTCAGCTGTCTGGGTGTTAGGGCCCATCACCCTGAGGACAGTGTCTGACAACGGAGGCTCTCCGAGGCTCCATGGGGTGGAGAGGCTAGGACTCCATCTGCACAGGACCTCCTGGCCGTCACCAACACCTGCCTACCCCACAGCCTGGCCAGGCCCTGAGATGAGGCCAGTGTTGGGATGGAGCAGCTGCTCTGCGTCCACTGGGGGAGGGAAAGACCAGCTAGAACAGGGGCGTTATGTCAGGTGACCAATGAAAATCGAGGAAAGCTGAAACCAGTTTGGCTCAGTGGATAGAGCATCAACCTGCAGACTGAAGAGTCTCTGGTTCGATTTCGGTCAAGGTCATGTACCTTGGTTGCGGGCACATCCCCAGTGGGGGGTGTGCAGGAGGCAGCTGATCGATGTTTCTCTCTCATTGATGTTTCTAACCTTCTATTCCTCTGCCTTCCTCTCTGTAAAAAATCGATAAAATATATTTTTTTAAAAATCAAGGAAAGAGGAAGCCCAGTGTGTGCTAGGCACTGGGCTCAGGCTTACACACACTTTATGTGAAATGTGGCCTACACAGTACTCCCCTTCTTATAGAGTCTCCCCATTTTGTAGATGAGGAAAGCCACAGCAAGGGCCAGCTGCAGGCTCTTGTCTGTGACAGGTCCCGTGAGGGAGGGGGACAGGGATAGTACAAGTCAACAAGTTTGTTAGTGGAGCATCTGCCACGTGCTAGGCGCTGGCTGTGATGGGAGGACCCTTCTTGTCTGTTACAATTCCAGAAGGGAAAGAATCAAGCTGGTGGGATGTCAGGGCTGGAGCCGACTTGGCACCTTCTGGAAGCCCAACGCCTCCACCAAACAGATGGGCAGCTGAGGCCCCGAGGGGAAAGTGGCTTCCCTGAGCCACATGGCATCTTCTGCCGTGAGCACTGCACTCCAGGACGTCGGTTCTGCTTCTGGGCTCCCCCGTTTTGAAGTTGATTTTTATTTCCTCACTTAAACAATTAAGTGTTGATACACCAAAAACAGATCATTATCCTCCTAAGGTTTAAAAAGCAAGATTACTATTTGTAGCACAAGCAATTAGCTACCTTCTGCTGTTTCTGTACTTCCCTCTTCTCCAAGCGATGGGCTTTGGTGTGTGTGTGGGGTGGGGGCGGGGTGGAGTAAGTGCAGAGGACCCAGCAATCGGGGTGCTAGTCAAAGCTGCTGTCCTGGAGAGCAGGCAATTGGGGTGCTGGGTCTTGGGATCTGGGTGCTCCAAAGTGGGGTGGGAGGGGGGCAGAGGTTGGCTGTGGGGGGTCTGCAGGCATGGAGAGCTCCTCTTAGGGGTGCTGGCTCGGTTCTCACATCACTGTCCTGACAGAATGACAATGACTGCCCACCTCCAGTGTGGGTCAACTGGAGCAGCAGCAATGTGAGGTCTCCCTGCAGGGGATGGCTAAGGAATCTGTGTGCCCTCTGCCTTTAAACGGGGTGCCTGGATGGTGTTTCATTGTTCTGGAAGTAAGATCCCTGGATTTCATCAGAGTTTTTTAAATGGCAGAAAGAGGGAAGACTGATTTCATTTGGTCTTTACTTTATTATGAAATATACATAAGTAAGAGTATATAAATGCACGTGTATAATGTAAACAATAATGACACAAATGCTTGTGTACTAAACCTCCCGATTGAGAAATTACCCATTTTCCCATTGCGTCTTTTTTTTTTATGGATTGATTCACAGGTTTCCTGTGTGTTTCTGTTTTAATATTATGGACCTCAGTTCTTTGCAGGTATATGAGCTGCAAATACCTTCTTGCACAAGGCTTTTCTTGAGACTTACATGCATTGTGGTTTCAAAGGGCCCATGATCCCAGGAAGGGTTGAGAACCACTTACATTAGAGGCTCTGTAAGACAGAGCAGCCCGTGAGTCAGAAAACCCCCAGCTTTTGTTAAGCTCAATGATATTAGAGCAGAAATCAAGACTGTCACGTTAAAAGTCAAGATTTGTGGCTCGTTTGAAATACCAGGCTCTCTGGGCCTGCAGCGCCTGTGTCATGAGACTGCCAGCTGGAGACAGAGCCAGTGCTCTCCTCACCCAGTCCCACTGCTTCCCAGACCCCCAGGGGCCATGGCCGCTGACAGTCATTGGGCCACCACCTGGCTTAGTTGTGTGTTACCTGCCCACCTGGTTTACATGTGTGTTACCTGCAGGCGTTTGCACGTGGTTAGCACTCTGTCCCTCTACACCTCATCTCACTGAGCAGAGCTCTAGCCACTCCTGCGGTTGTCAGAATTTCTGTTGTGTGGCTGCTCCTGGCAGGCCTACCACTTAGAGCTGCTCCCAGTCAGAGACCTGAGCAAGAGAAAATTTCACCGCATCTGCTGAGCCGGTTGGATCGAAGCCTGTGAGGCTCTGGCTCCTGCAGGTGCACAGAGAAGGAAGGAGGTCCCCAGAATGGGGCCCCTGAAAGCACCCTGTGGTATCAGTGCATGGAGGTGCTCTCGTTTGCTCAGGAGAACTACCGGATCACCTTTGGAGAGAACCCATCCCCTTCATCTCAAGAAGGAGAGAGGAGAAAGCTGCAATCAGAGATGTTTGGTTTCCTGTTTACCTGGGAACAGGTCGATTTGCATCTCATTTACATCCACCGGTGTGCTGAATCTTAAGGTCCAAGCTCTGGGTGTCTGAGATAAAAGCAAATCATACAACCTGCTGCCGCAGGATTCACACCAGACACAGGAGGTGTGCCAGGCCTGCAGCCCGGCGGGCTGTTACATGGTTCAGTTCTTGAGCACTAGCTATGGACCAGCTGCTGTGCTAGGAGCTCCACACACAGTGTCTTCAGTGTGAGCACAAGTTCACATGACACAACGGCTCAGGGGTTGACCTACGAATCAAAAGGTCACGGTTGGATTCCCGGTCAGGGCACATGCCTGGGTTGTGGGCTCGATCCCCACGTGGGGCGTGCAGGAGGCAGCCAATCAATGATTTTCACTCATCGTTGGTGATTCTATCTCTTTCTCTCTCTTCTTTCCTCTGTGAGATCAATTGAAAAAAAAAACATTTTACAAACAAAAACTGAGTCCTCCTGAGGTGTGTTTAAGGATGCAGCGGTAAAGCACTTAGCACGGGGCTCCCAGGGAACTGGATGAGAAGTGAGGATTTAAAGTCAGTGTAATTCTTGCTTTTCTTGAGTCCACCATGCCTCCTGCAAAAGCACTATATTTCCCCATTAGCCACATGCACAAAATGCCAGTTTTCTGCCCCCGCCTGCCAGGTGCCACCCCTCCTCCTCACCTCCCTCAGAGTCCCCTTGTCCTGGAAAGGGCACACAGGGAGCTGTGGGCTGTGGGCTGGCAGACTCAGGTACTCACTGCATGGGGGTGCTACCTGTAGGAGGCTCTGGCATGGGGATATTTGCCTGGTCTTAGTCATCGCCTGTCCTCATGGGAAAAAGGCTGGGACAAGGAGGAAACATTTAAGCATCTCTCAATATTTTCTGTTATTTGCTACCTTCTTTCCTTGAGAGCTGCTGTCCCATGGGCCTGAGGCCATTGGTGATGAGGTAGGTGGATGCCCTGCTACTATGAACATCAGGGTGTATCGGGCCTGCATAGCAGGCCTGTGGTGATACAGAATGCCCTGAGTTGTCCCAAAAATCCCTCTCTGGTCTTTTCTCTTGTGCTTTCAGGACTGGCCCACCTAGTCTGGATGGCCCAGTTGATTGCTGTCCCCTGAACAACCTGTCCAGGGCAGCATAGAGGTAAGAGGGGGCTTTGGGGTGAGATTGCCTGGGTCTGAGCCCTTGTTCTGTCACCTATTAGCTGTGCATCCTTGGAAAAGTTCTTGAACTTCCTGGTGCTTACATTCTTGTCTGTAAATGGGGGCAATAATCATCCATAGCAGGTGGTTGTATGCATTAACGGTATCTGTGGATAATACCTGGAACAGGGTCTAGAATGGAGTGAGCGCCCGGGTTGGCTGTTGCTATTGTTAGGGTGCAGTGTTGTGCAGGAAGCATGGGCTGTATATACCTGGGTTCAACTCCTAGTGCCTCCACTACATTGCCCTGTGACCTTAAGTGGCTCTCTCAAGCTCATTGGAGCCTGTTGGGGTTGCCTACCCTGCAGTGCAGTTGCAGGACCTGCTTCAAGGGTGTGTAACCTCTGCAGTCACACAGGGCCCTCCTCAGAAGGGCCCTGTATCTGGTTTAAGGCTCTGCTGAAATCTCTACCCTTTCTGAGCTGACACCATACTCCCCTTGTCATTTAGCACTGGGTCCTGCAAATCATGCCCCACATTTCTTTCCTCCATCTCATTCCTGTACCGAGGGTCCCATTCCAACCTCCTCCCATGTGAGAAATCAAGCAGCTCCTTCTGTCTGTCCCTCCCCAGGGGCTGGATCCTCCCTGGGCTCACCAGGCTCTGGGCCCCCTCCCCAGGGCACAAGGGGGATTGCCCCCCCATGGTGACACATGGAGCTGTTTGCAGCAGATAATTTGGGGCTTGAAATTCTGACCTTGGAGCAGGTTGGTTTAGGCTATTTGCTGCTGTGGTACTGACCATATATTTTCTGTATATTAGGTGATTTCAAGGGGGAAAAATCAATTTTAATAGCAACAATCAAAATTATAGAAACCTGCAACTGATGCCTTAGTCCTACTTTACACCTGGTTTATAAGACAGAAAGACAGAGTCAGGGGTTGCCCAGCTCACTGCCCCCTCCCCAGCACCAGTGGGGTTTGGGACGAGAAGTGTGGGGTGGGTGAGGGAGGGAGCGAGGGGAAGCTTAGAGTGGGCAGAAGTCCTTCCTGACAGTAGCTCTCCAGATGTTACAGCTGGTTAAATAAGCTGGAATACATTATTTAATGATAATTATTACTTGTTCAATAGTTTGTTCATTTTCGTGATTGAAAATCCAAAAGACGCAAAAGGATGGAGAGTGAAAAGTCTCCTGTTTCTGTTCTCCTTCCTCGAGGCAACCAATGTTCTCAGTTTCTTGCGTGCTTCCCGGAGACAGTTGATTTACATTCAAGAAGAAATTACACTTACATCATATACTTTTATATTTCTATTTGTATATTTCCCTCATTCTGATACAAATGGCTGCATACAATGCCCGCTGGCTGTGCCTTACTTTTTCACTGTGTTATCTTGGAGACAGTGCCTTATCCATTCCTGTCAAGTTCCTTTGTTCCTTTATAAGGTTGCACAGCAGTCTGTTTAGAGAGGCCCCCTAATGTATTTAACCAGCCCCCTACTGATGGATGTGCAGGTTGCTTCCATTCTTTATACGGGCGAGTCTTGAACAAATTCTATTTTCCCCTCATCCTGCTGTTGACTTGCTTATTTAAAGGGACAATGGTGCTGTTCCCTTGCAAGCTCTGCCCAGTCCTTCTGCTTTCCTTGCCCACCATCAGGGATAGCTGTAAGATATACTTCCTGAAGAAACAGGCCCTCTCCCCTTCCTCATCCTTCTCTTGTATCCTTCTGTCCCCTCCACCAGATTTCTACAGGAATCCACTCTGACTCTCTATCTCCTTCAAATCCCACATCCAGAACCTCAGTCTCACTTCCACAGCCCATCCCTGCCCCCTTCTCCCCTTCCCCACGCCACCTCCTGAGTCCAATGCTGCACCATGTTGGATTTGGACCACTGCAGTACCTCCCCTCCTGCTGATGGAAACCACACAGGTCACAACTCTACCAAAAGCCCTGGCATGGCTGCCTGGTGCTCAGGAGATAAAACCTCAGATCCTCAAACCACCCTGCCCCCTCTCCTACCCTGATCCCCACTCATCCCATGACCGCACACGGAGCTCCTTCCTGTCTCTGAGCACTTGCACATACTATGCCTTCTGCCTGGAGCACCATCCCCACTCCAAGCACCCTCCTGAACCCTCCTAATGCTACTCTCTTGAAGGCTCAGCTTAGATGGTACTTCTTTGAGGAGGCCTGCCCTGACCTCCGGCCTAAAAGCAGCCATAGGTCCAAGGTGCTCTGGCATCATTCCTGTTTATTTCCTTGCATCGTTCATCACTGTTGTAATTGTATATTTTCTTGTGTGTGTGTTTAATGTCTGTTTTCCCCACTAGACTATAAGCTGCCTGAGGGCAAAGGTATGCCTTATTTACTGCCATTCTCTTGTCCTTAGTATGGAGCCTGGTCAGCATTTGTCAAATGAATGAATGAATGAATGAATGAATGAATGTTTTTGAGTGTTTCTCTTTTGCCAGGATTTGCACTCAGTACTGGGACAAAGTTTAATAGGACCCATGGAAGGGCCCAAATAGATACTAGAAGGATGTGCACCTTCTCAATAACATGTAGATTGACCATCACTCCAACACACAAGATGGCTACCCCCATGTGGACACAAGATGGCCACCACAAGATGGCCAGCAGGGGAGGGTAGTTGGGAGGGACCAGGTCAACAAGGAAATAAGGAAGTGCTAACCACAGTGGAAGTCTGGGAGGATGAGGGCATTTCACCAGAAGTGAGAAGAGAGAAGGCAACATGGGCAGAGGGCACAGCATGAGCAAAGACCAGAGACATTCAAGTTTACAGGATGTTTAGGTTCGAGAAGGTGGAGTCCCAGTGAAGCTGGAATGTAGGTGTGTGGTGAACTGGGGGAGGTGAGCTGGGACATTTCCTGGAGCGAATATCGATGCCTTTCATTTCTGGCCAGTGACAACTCTGAGCCAGACCTGGACCTTGGCCCTGCTGCTCAGAAAAAAAACCTTGGTCAGCAAATAAGCATCCTAATGGCTCTTGGGGACTATGTAGCAGGAACTCTTTAAGTCCTTGAGAAGCACTTTCTGGGATATAGGAATGAGCCAGCAACTATAAATCATTATTATTATCCAGCGACTAACACAGGCCCTGGTAGGAACTGGATATTTGTGTCCTCCCTCATTCACATGTTGAACCTCAACCCCCAGCGTGATGGCATTTGGAGGTGGATTATGGGAGGTGATTGGATCAGGAGGGCAGAGCTCTCATGAATGGGATCAGTGCCCTTATAAATGAGGCCTGAGAGACATCCCTTGCCCCTCCCCCCATCTGAGGTTAAAACTAGAAGCATGTTCTATGAACCAAGAGAGGGGCCTCACCAGACACTGAGTCTGCCAAGTCTTGAGCTTGGAGCCCATCTTCTCCCACTCCCCCAACCCCCCCCCCCCTATACACAGCCTCTAGAACTGTGAGAAATGAAATCCTTTTGTGTATCAGCCACCCAGTCTGAGGAGTTCAGTTATAGCAGTGGAAATGGACTAAGATAGCCCCCAAGACTTCCTACCAATATTATAGTAGCCCAATAGGGGTCACTGTATGTACCTGAAAGTAACGAAACTGTATTCCAAAGTTCTATAATAGAAAATCAAACTGGACTTTTATTATAAACTAGAGGCCTGGTGCACGAAATTTATGCACAGGGGCATTGGGTGGGGGGAGAGGTTGTCCCTCAGCCCAGCCTGCACCCTCTCCAATCTAGGACATCCTTCTCACAATCCAGGACTCCTGGATCCCAACTGCTCACCTGCCTGCCTCCCTGATTGCCCCTAACTGCTTCTGCTTGCCAGCCTGATCACCCCCTAACCACTCCCCTGCCAGCCTGATTGCCCCTAACTTCCCTCCCCTGCAGGCTTGATTGCTTCCAACTGCCCTCCCTTGCAGGCCTGGTCCCTCCTAACTGCCCTCCCCTGCTGGCCATCTTATGGTGGCCATCTTGTGTCCACATGGGGTTAGCCATCTTTGACCACATGGGGGCAGCCATCTTGTGTGTTAGGGTGATGGTCAATCTACATATTACTCTTTTATTAGACAGGACAGAGACCCAGTGTGTGGGTGGGGGCTGGCTGGTTTGCCCTGAAGGGTGTCCTGGATCCAGATGGTGGTTCCCTTGGGGTGTGGGACGGCCTGAGCAAAGGGTCTGTGGTGGTTTGCAGGCCAGCCACATCCCAGCGGCCCAAGTGGAGGCTCAGATATCTGGGATTTATTTATCTCCTACAATTGAAACTTTGTAGCCTTGAGCAGAGGCTATGGCTGGCCAGGGAGGGCAGAAAGCTTGGCTTCCTCCATCGCCATGGGCAACCAACCCAAGTCTCCTCTCTCCAGCTCTGTGGCCACTGCCATATTTGTTGGGTTAATTTGTATACTCACTCTGATTGGCTGGTGGGTGTGGCTTGTGGGTGTAGTGGAGGTGCAGTCAATTTGCATGTTTCTCTTTTATCAGATAGGACTAGAGGCCCAGTGCACATGAAATCATGCGCAAGTAGCTCACTTCCACCCTGCCCATTGTCACTCATAGGTCACTGCCCCACCCTTCACCTCTGGTAGCCCTTGCCCTAGCCCTCTGCCATAGCTCTCTGCTGCTAGTAGCTTGAGCCCCGCCCTGACCATTACAAGAGCCACTGTTCATTTGGTCATGACTGTTACAGCGTGATGGCCACAGGCCTTTTATATAAGAGATTATATAAGAGATAGTATAAAACCCCAATTACTATTAAAATTAATAATAGCCAATATTTATTGAGCACTTATTGTGTCTGGTACTATTACAGTACTTTATAAAGTGCAATCTCTCACTTAATCCTTACCATCCCAAGTGGAATATTATCATTAGCCCTGTTTTCAGATAAAGAGATTGAGGCTGAGAGAGGTCAGGTGACTTGGCCAAGGCCACAGTCAGCACAGAGAAAAGCTAGGGGTTGATCTCAACTCTGCCCGAGTTCAGAACCTTAGCAGCTGCCAGCCTGCACATCATGGAAATAGCCTTTCCTGGAGAGCTGCACAGCTTCCTGGTCACTCACCCTTGGTTTGTCTGTATCCCATTTCAGTTGAAGAGATGGAGACATAGAAGGTCAAGTACACACAGCTTGGGAGTCGTGCTCCTGAGAAGAACGGGGTCACCCCTGCCCTTGGGAAAAGACTGTCCTCCACAGTGGGCAGCCTTCTCATCCCCTCAAGTACCCCATGTTGCTGGGAGGGGCCACTGGCCACACTCCTCCCTGGGGAAAGCCAGAAGGGCCTGCTGCCCCACTGGGAGGCCTGCAAATGCTGCCCCGGCTCCTCTCCTCATGCACAGCTGCCTATCTTGTTGCTCTCACCTCCTCTTGCTGATCCTGGGCTGAGGCCTCCTTCCTCACCTCCTGCCCTGTCACCTCTCGCCTTGCTCTTCCTCGCCATCCTCTTTAAGCAGCCCCCACATCTTTCTAAAATATTAGCAAGCCTGATAATGTCTCTACCGGCCCAGAACCCTTTCATGTATGTTCCCATTTCCTGCTTAGAAAAGCTGCTACCTGGCTCCCAAGGCTCTGCACCACCTGGCTTTGCCTCCCTCCCAGGCTTTTCTCCATCACCAATCCTGCTGTCCCCAGCCTCAGCCCAATGGGTGATCCCCCAGCTGCAAATAAAAAGTGAGGGGCAGAGGGAAGGCCTGCAGGCAAACTTGAATGATTCTCTAGTCTCTGCATCGTTCCTGAAATTAACCTAATCTTCCTTGTTTTTATTTGACACAGGGGAAATAGCAGCCACATAAGGTTCTGCGGACCAGCCTCTCTGAATGTGCTCCATACGCAGTGGGGTCCACTGCCTACCCTGCACTTGTCCACCACCACATTCTTGTTCCCACTCTCCCTCCCCACCCCACCCCACCCCGTGCCCAAACACTCTCTGGCTCTCCCTATGGAAACATATCAAGACCTGATTCAAAAGTCCCATTTCCCATGAAACCTTGCTGATTTCACCTCAACTGAAGTGCTCTCCTCGGCTCTCAGCATTAGATGGGCCTCTCCCCCACCTAGAAGCGTGAGGCAGCAGGATGTGAAGTCACATGTGGTCTGTTCTCATCTCCTCGCTGAACCGGGGGTTTCTGAGGGCAACAGACTAAGCCTTTGTCTCCTCTTTATAACTCCTGCAGGGCCTGGCACATGACAGGTGCTCTGCAAACATTCCTTAAGCAGAACTGAAAACGGAGATGCAACCTGTAGGACCCCGCCTTCCTCAGCCCAGCCCCAGCTCCGGTTCCTATGGCAACCACTGTGGAGATGCCAGCCTGGCTGCAATGCCCCAGGATGGCCTGGGCTGAATCCCTGAGGGTGATGGACAGCCGAGAGGAGCAGGCAATGGGGACTCCATTTGCCACAATTACAGGATCTGCTCATCTAGTCTGGGTGTCCCTCACAGAAATATGTCATCTGTCATCTGTGGCAGGGCAGCAACAGACAGAACCAGAAGAAGTCTTCCTTATCTATCGCGGGCTGCCTCCACCCTTCCCTGAGCTACGAAGTTGCTGAGTTTTTATCAAGGGCCATAAGGAAAAAGCAATGAGGCCACAGGCCAGCCAATTCCGGGGCTTTCTGGCCAGAAGGGCAGTGGGAATGAGAAAGGTAGGTAGGACCAAGTTCATGGTCAGCTGGCAAAGCCCTGACCCGCCTGAAGGGGGAGCCCCAGCCAATGAAGCCCAGTAGGAATCAGGGAAAGTTGGACCTTATACTTTGTATATAAATGTCCTGGTTTTGAAAATAAAAATTTTTTAAAGGTTGAAAAACTGTAATAGAGGTGAAAGCCACGTCTGAGTGGTGAGTGAATGTAAGTCACCTTGAAACACTGAGTGTCTGGGAGCACATAACCCAGCTTCATTCTTATGAGAGCACATGTCAGAGTTGGAGGTGGTGGCTCAGGTCAGAGGTGAATGTCAGCTGTGCACATGGGCCACATGTTGGCTCTACGCAAGGGGTTCATGTTAGAGCCACACAGTGGGTACTGTTACATGAGCATCTCAGGGTCACATGTCAGCTCACAGTTCACGTGTTGGTGCCAGAAGCATGATCTGTGGACTTGTCTGGGCCCTCCCCGCTCTGTGACCCTGCTCCCCTTTCACAGGGTGGCACCCTCTGCCTCTCAGGGCTTGTCCAGGAGGCACTGAGGAAGCCTCCACCCTCCGCTTCCAGCCCATGAGTTTGGGGCCAAAGTACACCCAGTGCAGGGTGTTAAGGGCATACAGACCTCAGTCAGGGGCCACAGTGCAGACTCCCTAAGTCACCGCCCACCACCCACCCTGCCCAGCACCAACTCCTCCCATAGTCAGTTGTTTTCACCCCCTGCCTATCCACTCAGCCACTCACCACAGCTATGCTCAGCTCCCTGGAGAAGATGTCTCATGCAGTCTGCTCAGTGAGCCAGGGGGAGCGGGCGGTGGGGGAAGGAGGGGCGAGCCAGGCCTGCTGCTATTACAAATGACACTTCACCAGGCTGGTGGGGTGCTGGGAAGGAGGCAGCTTGGGCTGCCGCGTGGGCTGCCTCTGTCATTTGTCTCCTCCTCTCCGGTTGGCAGGGGCTGCTCAGTCTCTAATGCTCCCAACTAGCCTTGGGGCTGAGTAGATTGGGTTCTGTGTCTCCGCCCCCTGCTTACCCACCCCCAGCTCCGTGCCTAGAGGACGGAGCGGGTGGAGTGCACACCGTGCCTGGAACCGTGAAAAATAGAGGGGGCTGAGGGCCTTGGCTCATCCACTTAATAGCTGTGTGATCCTTAGCAAATTGCTTAACCTGTCTATGCCTCACTTCTCTGTGAAATAGGGATGGGGGTGTCATGATGGTAAGAAGCACACTGGCACATAGTAGGCCCCAAAAATGTTCTCTCCTGTCCTTCTGACAAGTCCCACATGCCAGCATTCCAGGAAGGTGGAGAGGCCAAAACAGGTGGGGAAACTGCTTCTCTGTCTGTCTGTCTGCCTGTCCTTCCTCCCCTTTCCCCTCCCCTTTCCTCAGAGCAACAGAACATTTCCATCTCTCTAATGGACAGGGCATAGCAAGCTACATTCCTGACCCACCTCTACGAGGCAAACTGGAGGGCAGGTCCTTCCACAGGCTCCTCCCTCGTCCCTCGTCCCTCGTCCCTCCTCCCTCGTCCCTCCTCCCTCCTCCCTCCTCCCAGCATCACCTGGGAGCCTTTTTCTTTTTTTCATAAGAAGTCACTGCTTCCTTTGTTTAAAATATATTTTATTGATTTTTTACAGTGAGGAATAGAAAGTTAGAAATATTGATGAGAGAGAAACATCGGTCAGCTGCCTTCTGCACACCCCCCACTGGGGATATGCCCGCAACCAAGGTACATGCCCCTGACCTGAATCGAACCCAGGACCTTTCAGTCCCCAGGCCAACACTCTATCCACTGAGCCAAACCAGCCTTGGAGACCTAGGGGCCTTTTTCTTAAGGAAATGCATCCTCACCTGGTCACCTTTGCTCTGAACCTACCATGCATGCGCCAAGTTCCCATCTGCCTCAGGAGTAAGCACAATCAGAGAAAGCACAGGCTGAGCGGGCAGGTACATTTGATGCATTCCAAGGTCTGTCTGAGCCTCCCCTTTAAGACCAGAATGATACCCTTCACCAGGCTGTTAGAAGGATTAAGCAAAATGATATTCCTAATGCCCCCAGCTCAGGGGTCCCTGTCCTTATCCTTCACCCCCATAAGTGTCTCCTTTCACTTCATGCAAAGGAGAGGGGACCAGCTGGAAGTCAGAGCGCCTGACTCCCCAGGGCATCGGGGCCTTTACAGACCTGCCTGCTGCCCACCCCACAGTTGTCCCGACCCCCACCCCCAACCCCCCACGTCAGAGGAGCGTCAGGTCCTTATCGGATTTACTCACCCTTCTCACCCTGCCAGCCCCTATTACCAGGCCAGGAAAATAACACAGTTTCACTCATTTTTCTCATCCCCTCCCACCCCTTCCCTGCCTGTCCACTCCACGGGGACCCGCTTTGTCGCAGAGAAAGAGAGGCTGGTTGTTAAAGAGGTGTTTTCTTCTCATTTAGCCCGTTGGGGTGTTTGATCTCTGGCTTAACAAGTTCAGCCATTTTTCTTAAGAGAATAAAAGAGACTCAGATGGAGAAAGAGGGAAGGAGACAAAGCCTGAGAGACAATGAGATAAAAAGAGCCAGAGACTCAAAGGAAGATGGAGACGGAGAAAAAGAAGGGGGGACAGGGCAGATGAAACAGGGAGCACCTTTGAGGAGCCACCTCCAGCCCTGCCTCCCAGCCCCAGTGACCGGCAGCCTCGCAGCCTCCATATCTGCTCTGAGTGATCACAGGGCCCTGTGGAGGTGACAGCCTCCTGCTCAGCACGACAGGGCATCTGCTGAAGACGGGGCCTCTGCCAGGAGCTGGGCTGAGCAGCCTTGTGGTGCAGAGGGCTGGCTGGCAGGGCACAAAGAGGCTGTTGGTGGGAAGCCAAGAACCCCTGCTCCCTACTTCTGGGTCTGAGCAGCGTTTCTGGGGCACCCCAGGGAGCCAGCCATGGAGCCCTCGCTGAGCATTAACTCGGCATTTATTTCCTGCTCTGCCTCTCCCCTTCTTTGTCTCCGGTCTTCGATTTCCTATTTGAGAACAGTTCCGGCCTGTGCCACTGCTGAAATCCCAGCCTCTGTAACGGGCGAAAGCTGTTTCGAGCCTGTGAGTCAGAGACCCTGGTTTTTATTAAAGGCAGAAGGAAAATAATCTGGCTTTATAAAAGCACAGCACCTTCTTATAAGCCAGGTGTTGAATAGGACATCTAACGGCCTGAAATAGTATTTTAAAACATGCACATACCTATGGCAACCCCTGATCCCTTCCTTGCCTCTGATGGCAGTGCCAAGCCTGCATGGGGTTCTTTCTTTCTTTCTTTTTTTCTTTTCCTGACTAAAAGTTTCTAGGTCACTTCCACCCTCCCCCACAGAGAGCTCCCATGCAGGAAATGTCAGGAATTCCATTCCAGCCCCTGAGCCTCCACAATTAATGGGATCACTGGAAACCAACCAGGAAGGATGCTGGGGGAGAGGGGTCTTTCTCTCTGGTCTCCAGGCAGAGAAGCTTCTAGCAGGATGCGAATCTGAGCCCATCCAGGCCCTGGAGCTGCTGCTGCTGCTGCTGTCCACACTGACCCTGGCCCTGTAAGCCCACCTGGGGCTGCCAGTCCTGGGTCTCTTCTGCCCCCTGGAGCTGTGTCTACAATTCTCTTCTCGTCGAGTCTATTAGCGTGCTCCGGCAGGCTCTGCCAAGTTCAGCTGCATCTCCTTGTCTAGTTTATATTAGAGGAGAAAGCTCTGGCATGTTTTCCCCTCACCTGAGGAAAGAGATGCTTCTCTCTTTCAAGATGCTCATGGTTTTTTATGAAGACCAAGAAAGACTTAAATTAAAATGAAATGCCGTCATGTTGAGAGGAGATTGCCCAAGAGCGCTTTCAGCTGCCTTGTGAAAATGGCGTGGCTTACCAGCAGAAAGCAGCCGGGCATGGGGGCCGCCTGCAGGCCTTTTCCTGGCCTGTTTGCAGTCTGGCCTTTTCTCTCTTCCCTGCCTGGACCATTGCAGTAGCTAGTTGGTGTGGTAGCCTCCCAGTGGGTCACCTTCCTGCCTGTTCTCCTCCCTTCTTCTGATTTGATTCCTCCTGTTTTGATCACATCCCCTTCCTCCTCCATCGCCTTCATCGGTTTCCAAATTCCCAGTTCAAATGACCCGTCCCCTCCTTACAAAAGCCTCCCAACACCTTCCAGGTCAGGTGGACAGCACCATCTATCTAACTTCGTACAACTGTGTCTGTTACCCAGATTACCCTTTCTGCCTAGAATTACCATGATTTCTATACTTAACAGAAGAGAAATAAAGCAGCCTCTGTGCCAGGTGCAGATGGAAAGTTAACCGGGAGTCTCATGAGCCTGGGTTCAAACCCGGTTCTGCCATTTAACAGCTGAGTGCCTAAGGGCAAGTTCACTCACCGTTTGAGCACCTGCTTCCCCATCTGTAAGTGGACCTGGAGATTGCGGTGGAGGTTGCAGTAAGTGTACAGTGCTGGGCACAGGTACCTGCTCAATAAACACTGGCTCCTCTGCTTTGTTTTGTGTGTGTGTGTGTGTGTGTTTTCCTTGCTAGTGATTTACTTTATTATTTTTAAAATTTTATTGGGATGACATTACTCAACATGAACATATAGATTTCATATGTGGATTACTCATTTATAAAATCTGTAAATGGGACCATGTGCCTACCACCCAAAGTCAAATCTTCTCCTGTCACCTCATATTAGGACCCCTTTCTTCCCCCACCCCCTCCCTCTGGTATGCACCACACTGCTGTTTGTGTTCATAAGTGTGTTTTATATTCCACATATGAGTTAAATCATATAGTTCTTAGCTTTCTCTGTTTGACTTGTTTCACTTTGCATAATGTTCTCAAGGTTCGTCTGTTGTAAATCACGCTATTTCATCCTTCTTAATGGCTGTGTAGTACTCTGTTGTGTATACGTACCACATCTTCTTGATCCCGTTCTATATCGAGGGCCACTTTGGCTGTTTCCAACTCTTGGCCACCGTTAATAATGCTACAATGAACATAGAGGTGTGTATATCTTTGCATATAAATGAGTTCGAATTTTGGGGGTATATACCCAGGAGTGGGATTGTTGTTATTAATTGTAAGGAGAGGTATTATAGGCTGTAAGTAAACAAAGCTTGATCAGGTGCATGTCATCTGGCTTTATGGATGATAAAACACCTGGGGAACTTTTTAAACTACAGATGCTGGGGCTCTACCTCCAGACTCTTCTTGAGGTTTAGCCTAAGGGTGTGTTTAGTCTAGACATGATGAGAACTGCAACAAACGGCCCTAAAGAAGCAGAGGCCCAGAGGTGGGGGGAAGGGGGACTTGGGACATGGGGTGAAGAGGGCGCGGTGGGGTGGGTGGGGGTGAGCAGAGCTGGGAGCCTGGGCTTTGCAGTGAGACTGCCCATCAGGGTGAACTGGGAGGGGTCAGGGCATCACCTGACTGTGGTCCCCAGGCATACCCAGCACAAGGAGTGCCTGTTGGGTCTGAGAAGGCAGGAGGTTTCTGGGAAAGCCAGGCTCTTACCTGCCCAGAAACAGGCTGGCGACCTCAGCACCAGCCTGCTAGTCAGGGTGGGAAGCTCAAGATGAGCGGGAGCTAACCAAGGTTGTCAGGAACAAAGGCTCTCTTTCCACCGCTTTGAACAGAAGCTAAAACACCCTGGAGTTGGTTAGCTTCCTGCAGTATGGCCAGTGCCACAGGCTTACAGCTGCCGGGTCTTATTCTGCTTCCCAGAGAAGGAGGCTATGGTGGCCAAAGGAGAAATACCCTCAGCCAGTCAGGACAACCCCTTCCTTTGCTGCTTGCATGCTCTGTCACTCACTCCATCATCAACACTCGAGTATTAAGTTCCAGGCTGCTGGGGACAGAGCATAGCCCCAAAGAGAGGGCTCCTGCCCTTCAGGAGCTTAGGACCATTCGTTGGTCCCCTTCTTGTTCCGGCCAGCGCCTAGCAAACAGCCCTCACGTGAGCCCTTTCTGCTGCTTCCAGTCACATTAGGTATTTTCCCAGCACATGCACCTCTCCCAGCCCCGCCTTCGCCTCTCGCTGCAGACAGACCTCCAGCGCCCCACCCTCAGCTGAAGCAGTTGAACCAGATCTTCCACAAACTCCTGCTGGTCCCCACTGTCCAGCCGTGCCCGAGTCCTCTGCCTTCCCTCCTGTCACTGGATGGACTGTCCCTGAGTCTAGGGCCACCCAGGCTCGGTGCCCTGATCTCAGCCACTCTGACTCCCGGGAGCACGTGGTCCAGAGATTTTTGTGTTTATCCCACCAGCTTCCTCTCCTACTGAATCGCCCCCATCGGCACACAGACGTGCTGTATCTCTCCCTTCCTAGAAAAATCTTAAACATCTCTGGAGCCAGGATCCTTCCCAGGAACACTGCGTGTCCCTCTTCTCCTTTGCAGTGGTCGGCAAACTCATAGTCAACAGAGCCAAATGTCAACAGTACAATGATTGAAATTTCTTTTGAGAGCCAAATTTTTAAAACTTAAACTTCTTCTCACGCCACTTCTTCAAAATAGATGAGCCCAGGCAGTGGTATTTTGTGGAAGAGCCACACTCAAAGGGCCAAAGAGCCGCATGTGGCTCAGGAGCCGCAGTTTGCCAAGCACGGCTTTAGGGCAAAACACCTATTAAAGTTGTCCCTGCCTGCTGTTGCTCTCCTCCCCCTTCTATAATCCCACTCCATCAGCTGCCACGCCCACCACTCCAGGGACACTGCTCCCACCCCAGACACGCAGTCACTCCTCTGAGCTAATCTCATTCGACCTGCAGCAGCAGTGGCATCACTGATCACCGCCTCCTTGCAAGTCGTTCTTCACTTGGTTTCCACGGAGCCTCGCTTCCCTGGTTTCTTTCCCGCCTCAGTGGTCACGCCTCCCAGGCTCCTGTGTCAGTTCCCCTCTTCAATCTCTGAATGTTGGGGTGTCCTTTGTCAAAGTAATTCCTTGGGCCTCTTCTCCACAGTCCCTCATGGTTTTAAAGAGTGTTTCTGTGCTGACAACTCCCACATTTTTGCCTCCAGCTCAGACCTTGCTCTAAAGCCCAGACTCAACTACCCAGCTGCCCAACCAGCATCTCTTGTTAATTGACATCTCGCACCCAACATGTCCAATCCAAATTCTTAACCTTGCCCAGGAGTCTGCTCCACCTGCGGCCTCCTCCCACTCTGACAGCAGCTCTGACGGCAGCTCCATATTTGGTTATTGGGGCGCCTCTCTTTATCACACCCCACTTCCATCAGGAAATCCTGCCGCCCCTACCTCCAAAATGTACCCAGAATCCCGCTAACCCTCCCCACCTCAGCTGTTGCCATCCTGGTCCAAGCCAGGCCAATCATCTGGATGTTTGCAGCTGCCTCCTCACTGGTCTCCACAAGACCTCTGCCGTGTCAGCTACTCTGCTCGAAACCCTCCCTGTCGCCTGAGTAACCCTGCACCATGGACCTTCCCTGAGCCAGGTCCCACTTCCACTTGGACTTCCTCCCATCTCCTTTCTAGGCCTCCTCCCCCCTGGCGCTCTTTAAACGTGTTACCTCTCTCCCTGGACCATGTTTCATGCAGATACATACCTACATGGCTTTTTCTATCAACACTTTCACCTCTTTGGTCAAAGGTGACCTTCACAGCCACCCCCACCTAGTACCTCTCCCCCCCTCCTTTTTTGTTTTTTTAAATCACTTATTACTGTCTAACATGATATATAACATGATATATATATATATATATTCTTCATTTTCCTCCACTAGAATGTGGATCAGTATGGTGGGTTGAATTGTGTCCCCAAAAAGGCACATCCAAGTTCCCCCGCCTCCACCCCTGTGGCTGTGATTTGACCTTATCTAGAAACTAGGGGCCTGGTGCACAAAGTTTGTGCACCAGGGGTGGGTGATCCCTAAGCCCAACCTGCCCCCTCACACATACTGGGAGCCCTCAGGGGATGTCCAACTGACCCCTCACTCCTGGCCAAAGCTTTAGGCCTTGGGCACTCAGCCATCACCCTGCAATGGGGCTGATGGCTAGCTCTGCCCCGGCCACCTCGGCCCTGTCCACCCAGTCCTGGCCTTAGCCCCATCCCATGTGCCACATGCTGCACCAGCCTCCCATCCCAAAGCCTCCCGTCCAGAGAACTGTGGCCCCGCCCCCCGCCTTGCGTCACTCGGCTCTGCCCCCCCACTCCTGATTGGCTAGTAGTGTAGTGAAGGTACGGTCAGATTTGCATATTACTCTTTTATTAGATAGGATAGTTTTTGTAGACATAATTAAGGATCTTGGATGAGATCATCTTGGAATTCATGTGGACTCTAAGTCCAATGAATGATGCCACACCAGAGAAAAGAGAGGTGAGACCCAGGGACACAGGGAAGAAGGCCCTGTGAAGGTGGGGGCAGAGAGGGGAGTGATGCTGACTCAAATCAAGGCTCTTCAGGAGCCACCAGAAGCTGGAGGATGCAAAGAAAGACTGTCCCCTAGAGCCCTCCGAGGGAACACAGCCCTGCCAGCACTTTGATTTCAGACTCCTGGCCTCTGGGGCTATAAGACAGGATATTTCTCTTGTTTTCAGCTGCCAAGCCTGTGGCAGTTTGTTGTCTCAGTCCTAGGAAACTAAGGCAGGATCCTGGTTTTGTTCCCAGCTGCCTCCCAAGTTCCAGCACAATGCCAGGCAGAGCAGGCACTTAGCACCCACGTGTGAATAACCAAATCGATGTCCTTCCCCATAGCATGGTGACAGCAAAGGGAGACAGAGGGGGACTGGCATAGTGTGCCCTGTCTTCAGCTCTAGAGCCAAGACCCTGGAAACCAGGTTGGAGGCCCAGCCTGTGAATGAGCC
The DNA here is from genome assembly GCA_027563665.1 of Antrozous pallidus. Lineage (NCBI taxonomy): Eukaryota > Metazoa > Chordata > Mammalia > Chiroptera > Vespertilionidae > Antrozous > Antrozous pallidus. Next base: position 15,999,725 of record CM050520.1, read on the forward strand.
TCTGGAACCTGCATTTCCCCATCCTCTCATTTGCACCCCATCCTCTCATTTGCACCCCATCCTCTCATTTGCACCCCATCCTCTCATTTGCACCCCATCCTCTCATTTGCAAAATGAAGGGGAACGTCTGGGTCCCAGTGTGGGTGTGAGAATTATATGGAATAGATGCTGCGTGCATGTTGGCTTCCTTCCCCCACCCCTCACTGCCTCTAAAATAGGGAAACACCCATCTTATCTGCCTTAGAGAATCATCTTTATAGCACTTTTTTTCTTACCAAACTCTAATGATATGGGAAATATCCAGGCCATATGATTAAGTGGGAAAAAAGCTGGTTACAAAATTGCATGTGCATTAGCTATGCTTGTAACAAGTGGGCATGAAAGTACAGCCATTACCAGAAAGAAAATCTTACTCAAGTGCCCAGAGCCCAGCATCTAAATTTGTTCTTTGCTTTTGCCATCGACTTTTATCTCCGTCTGTGCAGCGTCCCCCTGGCGTGGGCACCGGGGAGCCCTCTCCCCTCCCCTCCCTCCTTCTCATATCCCATTGTCCCGTCTGTCTGCCCAGCTCTTTTATTTCCTACTGTAATGCTTTATAATTTTCTCCATAAAAACCAGGCAGGTCCTTTGCTGGGTTTATTCCTCGGTCTCTGTCAAGTTGGCTTGCTGTTCTGAAAGGAGTCTTCTTTTCTATTCCAGTTTTGTTTGTTTCAGAGGAGCCTTCTTTGGGCCACAGCTGAAATGTTAGCTCCTCCTTGCAGCAGTCTCGGATCCCCCACCCTCTTGGCGCCAGGAATGTCTCCTTCGCGGCTCTCACAGTTTTCATTTTGTTCATTTAATTTCTTTATTTCTGCACATTTTACTAACGCAAATTATTCATTCGTGGCTGTCTTCTCTAGAGGACAGGGAGGTTTAGGAGAAAGGGGACAGGGTCTGTCTTCATCACAACTGGGACCCCAGGATTTAGCACAGTGCCTGGCACCTGGGGGTGCACGTCTGTGTGTGTTGAATGAGGACATAATTCTATTATTATTCCCATTTTACAGACAAGAAAATGAGGCTCGGGGAGAATATTAACTTGCCCCTGGCCAGGAAATACCAGAGCTAAGATTTAACCCAAAACATCTGGCTTCAGAGCCCACACCCCTATTCACTGTGCTAAATGGCTTTCCAAATACCCACAAACCCTCCATCCACCCTTCCAACAGTCTTTTCACCCACCCTTCTATCCACCGCCCATCTACCCTCCCACTCTATCCACTCAGTCCCCATGCAGCCCCCACTTATCCTCTACCCTCACATCCACCTTCATTCCCAAGCATTTTTCTACCTGTTCTTACAGGTACCCACAAATGCACTCATCACTTACCCACTCTTTCGTGCACTACCTACCCCTCTTCCCCCCATCCATCCGACAACCATTTGCTAAGCATCTTCTGTGCTAAGTGCTGATGTTTACAGATGAATGATACTTAGTCTGTGACATCAAAGGGCTAGCTCTTTGGTGCAGGAAACTGGGAGATGAACCAGGGCGGTGCCCTCGTAAGGAGGAGCGAGCCCAGGATGCTGTGGGGCATGGGGAAAGGACCCAAACCATCTCAGAAGGTCAGGGAAGGGTCCCTGAGATTTGGAAGTCAGGTGGAGGAGATGAGAAATGGCCTTCCAGGCAGAAGGAGCCACCTGGCCAAAGGCAGGGCCCTGCTACTTTCCAACTTGAATGGGACAGGAAGGGGAATGATCCCCTTATTTCTGATGGATTCTGGGAAACAGTAGCCATCAGGCCATAAGGAATGGGGACAGGGGTTTTGATCAGCATTTAAGCTGAGACTCAGGGCAACTCTCTGGAACAGAAATCCCGTGTCCAGAGTTTCTTTAAGACCCATTTGCTGTTTGGCTTCCCCTAGAGCCATTCTGCATTTGCTATTCTGTGCACTTCCTACCTATTTGCAAGTTCTGATTGAACAAACACTGGCTGGGGCACAGTGAACCCAAATAATTGTGTGTCTGTCAACGGAACATGTTAATTGGAGAGTCGTAGAGTCCGCGGGACGGGTCGCCAGGGAGAAGCCAATTACTCCGTGTACCTATTTGAAAGGCGCCGTTCCTGGAGCCCCGGCTGGCATCAGAACACTCTGCACTGGTCCATGTTATTGATTTTCCTCCTGCCTCAGTGGATGGGCTCGTTAATTGACAATTACCTTTTTCCCTGTGTTGGGAGAATTGACAACAACGACCTGAAGTGTTCAAGTTTCATTTGAGTTGAGCTAAGCCTGTACCTGTTTAACCTCTAACAAGTCCCCACAGGCAGCCACGGTGGACGGCACACACGGTGCTCCCCGCTAGTCAGTTTAGCCAGCTGGTGGGGATCGCCTCCCCCTGTGGGACACGTGAGATCTGAGACCCGGCCCGGTGACCTGACCCCTGGCCCTTGTGTCTGTGTGAACTGCCAACTTGGAGGCAGGTGTGTGCTGGCTCGGAGCAGGCTGAGCAGCAGGAAAGGGGTCAAGGATGACAGGGGCTGCCCACCAGCACCTGGGCACCATGTGTTCTGCTAGGAACCCCGTGTCCAGCCGTCAGGAGGAAATTGCTGTTTTACCCTCTGCAGCTGTCTGATGGTTCCCAAACGTCCGCCTCTCCTAAGCTGCCCTGCCAGGTCAGTTGTCCCAGGCTGACCCGAGAGGCCCAGGAACTCGGACAAGGCTTGCTTGGATGAGAGAACACCCCATTACCCACTGCTTGAGGGACAGGGACATTGGCATGGGGTCAGGAGCTGCCCTGCCTGGAGGGCCACATCCCAGAGCCCAGCTCCTACGAAACCTTCCCCAGAGCTTTGTCCTGGGAGGTGGCTGCTGGGGTCTCACCACCATCACGGGGACTGGTGCCCATTTTTTACTAGCTAGAGATTTTAAATTCAAATGCAGCAAAGAGGCACAGCCCCCCCCCCCCCCCCACACACACACACACACACGCCTGGCATCCTCCTCCTGGCAGCCTCCTCTGGACGTGTAAATTCCGTCGTCACGCCGCCGCACGAACACGGCTGCATCGCCAACCAGTCCAGCAGGCACGCGCCGCAGACTGACTTGCTTTGTTGCACTGGTTTCCAATTATTTTTTAAGCGGTTTATCTGTTTCTTCCAAAGAAATCTGAAGCGGAAACTCAATTGATATGTGAGAGGAACAAATACCTCTAGTCTGTAACAGGCACCGGCATTAACCCGTGTGTGACTAGCCCCCGTCTCTCCCGTCCCATGCTTCTTGCTTTCTAGACAGCTCTTCAAGTGCTTGGCTCCGGGCATGCGTTCTCTGTAGCTGGTGAGAGGAAGAATCCTGCTCGCTCCCAACTCCCCCCTTCCCAAACCCCTAGAGCCCCAGAGCACAATAGGGAAGTTACTATTTGGTGATGAATTGTGTTCACATCCCAGCCCAGCACTCACTAGCTAGTGACCAAAGTCAAGTCACCTCCCCTCTCTGAGTCTCTGTTTAGTCACCCTCCAAACAAGGAAAGAATCGCGTTCACTTACCCCTGTGCAGGGCCCGGGCAGCTAGATCTGGGGAATGAAAGCAACTCCAAAAGGCTGGCCTGCCCTGGGAATAGGGAAATAACTGTGTGGAGTTTTGCGTCCTTTTTGTTTTCAGGGTTACAGGTAGCAGAAGCAGACCTGTCATTAATGGCTGAGGTGGCCGAGCCCTGGAAAATCCGCACTGCTTATGTTTTGCTTGAGGGGGAAAAGGAAAAAAGACCAGTGTTTTCCTTCGCGGCTCCGTGGAGCAGAACCGGTCTGTGCTCTGTTCTGAACATCTGGTTCTCGGCCTGAAGCCACTCTTGAGTTTTCCAAGTGTCCCTGTTCTGGCTTCACCCATGAAACCTGTTTCTGCAGCCGCAGCTCAGGGGACCCTCGGGGACTCTGCTGGGATTCAGAGCAGGATGGGGCATCTGACCACCACCACCAGCAGTTTGAGGTTCTGCCCAAGTGTCCTCCTTCCCTGGATGTCCCTCCATGACGCTAGCCTTTCCAGGGAGGTGACAGTGAGGAGGTCAAGGGCCTTCACTGTGCAGAGGGGCCGTGGAGGCATTGCTGTCCCTCTGGCAGGGGTCCTGGGACACCTTCAGGGCCCTGGTTCAAGGCTCTTCCCACTCCCAGGGGAGGGGGCTGCGAGAGGCTCCCACAGGATGGGCCTAGAAATAGGAACAGGGATACCAGCGGGGCCAAATGAAAACCACCGCTTTGACATTTGACAGGGAAAATCCCAACAGGGAACCGGTGACTGCCAGCTCTCCTGTCATCAGACCCATAGCTAGGCTCCTTCTACATGGCAGCTCGTTATAGCCTCGGCCGACTCTGTAAGGCAAAGGCGATTGTCCCCTTCTATTGACGGGAAAACTGAGGCTGCCAGAACGTAAGTGACTCACCTAAGACCTTTAGCTAATGATGGTGGTGGGACCAGAATGACCAGAGGAGCCTATTGTTTGGGGAAGTGGCGGGGCGGGGGCGGGGGGGGGGGGGGAGCATTGGGAAAGAGGCTTCCCAGGGGCCGGGCCAGGTCTTGGAATTCACGAGTCCCACAGGTCAAGGCAATCTTCCCAAGTTGGCTCAGGTGACTCTCAGGGGCACCATCTATGCCACCACCACAGCTTATGGAGGGCCTCTGGCGCATGCTGTGGGCTGGCACCGGCAGGCAGAGCTGAGTCAGAGCAGGCCCAGGCCTCAGGAAGCACTCCGTCCATAGGCTAACGGGGGCCATGGGGGTGAGCATACAGCAGTGTGGATGGTCCTTTCATGGAGACGCATGTGAAAGGCTGAGGGGGTCGGAGCCCAGCCATGAGAAATGGGGCTTGGGGAGAGGAGGGCTGGAGCTGTGGTAGTAAAGCTCCAGCCACAGCTGAGCACACGGGCGTTATTGCTTGTGTCCCCCAGCTGTCCTGCTAGATGGAGGTGTCCCGTTGCTTCTGCTTCTGTCAGCTCTGACCCAGATCAGGGTGTGATGTTCTCCGTCACACCACCACCCCGACTCTAGATGCCCGGGGCCCCTCCTCCTGTTTGGGGGGAATTCACAAGGGTCCTAGATGGCTGGCTTTGGAGGTGCCCATTCAGGGAGGGCTGGAGAAGGGCTGGGCAGTTTCCGGTGCCACTCCACACTGGATGTGTGGTCAGCGACCTCCGACCCTATCTCCATTGGTCCACACAGACAGTCATGAGAAGAAACACTCAGTGCTCCTGTGGCTTCTCGAGGCCCCCTGGGGCTGGGGACGGGCCTGCAGCAGCAGCGGGGCTCAGTGTCTCCATTCCCAGCTCCTGGGCCGTCCCTTTCTCCTCCCTGGTCATCCTCACCTGCAAGGCGGAGCCTCCCTCTGTAACGATGTGTCCTGCAGCCGTTAAGAGCCAGGGCTCTGGGGCCAGCCTGCTGGGTTCGAGTTCCAGCTCTGACCTGGCGATTTGGCTTCAGGCAAGCGACTTAACCTCTGCCTCGGTTTCCTCATCTGTAAAATGAGGATACAAATGGGACCTACCTTACAGACTTGTTGAGAGAATTAGGTGTCAAAGCACATGATTTTTCTGGAACGCTACACTGTCCTCTGGCTGATCAAAGTCATAGATACTGCACTCGTGGAATTTCCAGTGTAGGTGGAGTGATGGTGTGAATCGGGCATGGGACAATCACTGGAAAGTAGGGGCTCAGGATAGAGGTGAAGTATCCGGTCAGAGGGGAAGCAGGCCCATCTGAACCCTAAATTCTAAGATGGAGAAGATGCAAAAGGAGAAAAGAGTGGTAGGTCTAGCGCCCAAACCAGCATCAGGCAAATAGAGGCTTGGGCAAGAAGGGAGGAGCAGAGGAGGTGCTCCTGGAGGAGGGACCAGGCTGGGCAGGAGCATAGAGGCAGGAAAGTGTGGGTGCTCCAGAGAAGAGCACAAGCATGGTGGGTACTGAGAGCGTGTTCACAAAGGGAGGGCCCAGTACATCTGTGGCTATTGGGGCCAGGCATATGTGGGGGCTCAAATAGATGACCCCGTGCACCCATCACATGACCCTGTGAGTCCTGCTATTCTCTACATTTTGCAGATGAGGAAACTAAGCATGCTCAGCAAGCGGAGCTCCTCAACCAACATCACCCGGTAAGTAGTAGCTCTGGGCGTCACCGCGTCTGTCTGTCTACAGAGCTGGTGACCTTCCCATGCCCCTACTGTCACCCAGGCAATGGGCAAAGAGGCAAGAAGAATGAAGGGGAAGCTGGTTGGGGGCCAGGAGGGGACTTGGAGGGCTCCAGAAAGACATTTCCTTCTTAGGGCAGGCCAGCCACCAACAGGCCTCACGTGTGTGGCGTGTCCACAAAGCCTCACTGCCAGCCCAGAAACCCACTTCTCAGCCCTGGGCTTTCTGCTCCTCATTCTCCACTCTGAGACTTGGCCCGGGGCTGAATTCTACATGGCTGCTCCATTAGCTCCGCCTGTGCCCATATGCCAGGTGAACGCTTCCATGTACCCATTTCCTCATTTGCAAGCCCTCTGCCAAGCAGGTCCAGTACCAGCCTGTTGGTTGAGTATAATCAAGGCCTGACTGTATTCCAAACGTCCCTTTCTCTTTCTAGTTGGGCCCACAGTCTGTCAGAGTAGGGTTCTCCACCCCCGTGCCGAGGAGAGTGAACTGGGGAGCTTTAAAAACTCCTGACGGCCTGGCCTCTAGTCTGTGTGCAGGCCTGGCAGATGTGAAGTGTTTTCAAAGCTCTGCTATGCAGAACCCACTGGAACTGCCTGTGGACCCTGTAAGCACAGCCTGTTTTTTTCCTCTCACATCAGCTTAAGCCACCCTATTAAAGCCCACAAAACACAAATCAAATGGCTCCTGCTGGCCAGAGGGACTGGTCTTTGGCAAACAGAGCTGAGCCTTGCGGACTTGGTCCCGCGGCGAGCTCTACATCTGCCAGGTCAGCCGCTGCGACTCCAGAGTCACCCTGTGCTGGCACTGCCCCCACCCCTCTCCTCCATGGTATCCAGAGCCCCACTGAGGCTTTTATTGTCCATTTCATATTGTTGAATAGGAGCCTTAGACACTTGCGGTCATGATTTAGAAATAGTAAATTACTCTGAGCATTAAGGGCTATGTTTTCGGTTGGAAGATGGGTTAATTGCAGCTCTTTATCTTTAATTTTGAGATTTAAGCTGCTTTCCCATTTAGCTCTAATTGGTAGTGTTCCGACAGCCCTCCCTGACCTCAGGAGCCTTTGATATGGTTTAGCAATCCTTTTATGGAAGCCTCTTTCTCTTTAGCCCTGCACATTTAATAGATTTGTATTTCCTCAGTCATCTTGCCTTCTGTGGCGATATTTCAAAATCCCACCATGTGTCCTCGGGGAATCAACGCCTCCTCTCCAGCAAATGTTTTTTTACAGCGATTGGCCAAAGAGAATTAATTGCCCCCATTCACACACACCTCTTACTCACTGTGTTCCATTTTCATACCGAGGTTTCTAATCCTTTCTTCTGTAGCCTGGCCGGGATTGTCTGTAAATGCTCTCGCTCTGAAAGCGATGTTTTGGAATGGACCTTAAGAGAGCATATACTCCAATCACTCTAAATAGTAATGTCAGCATAATAATGTAAGCGGGGAGCACTCATTGTGGGCAGGGCTGGGGGAGGTAATGAGCTCATCGTCCCTGGAGGTATTCAAGCACAGTTTGGGAGCAGTTTGTCAGGCATATTTTAGAGACAAATATCTAACATAAGAATTGAGAGGTTTTGCCGAAACCTGTTTGGCTCAGTGGATAGAGTGTCAGCCAATAGACTGGGGGGGTCCCAGGTTCGATTCCAGTCAAGGACATGTACCTTGGTTGCAGGCACATCCCCAGTGGGGGGTGTGCAGGAGGTAGCTGATCAATGTTTTTCTCTCATCGATGTTTCTAACTATCTCTCCCTACCTCGCTGCAAAAAAAAAAAAAAAAAAAAAAAAAATCAATAAAATATTTTTTAAAAAAAGAAGAAGAAGAAGAACAGAGGTTTTAGAGTCAGAAAGACTTGGGTTTAAATCCCTGCCACTTGCCTATCCCATGGCCTTGGGTTGCTTATGAGCAATTTTTTAGCCTCTGTTCCCTAGTCTATAAAACAGAGTTAATAACAGTACTTACCACATAAAATTACAGTAAAACTGAGTGAAATAGTACCTGGTCCTTAATAGTTGCTTAATACATGTGGGTTGCTTTCATTAAATAGTAGAGGCCCAGTGCACAAATTTGTGCACAGTGGCAATTGGGCTGATCAGGGCCAGTCAGCCAGGGGGAGGAACTGTGGGAAGTTGGCCCGCCACCAGAGGTTGGCTGTGAGAGTGCACCGACCACTAGGGGGCAGCTCCTGCATTGAGCATCTGCCCCCTGGTGGTCAGTGCATGTCATAGCTACCAGCTGATCATCCAGTCATCCAGTTGTCTGATTTTAGGCTTTTATATATATAGTAGAGGCCCGGTGCACAAAATTCGTGCACGGGAGGCAGGGGGGTGTCCCTCAGCCCAGTCTGCACCCTCTCCAATCTGGGACCCCCTCAAGGGATTTCTGACTGCCCATTTAGGCCTGATCCCGGTAAGATAAGGCCTAAATGGGCAGTCGGACATCCTTCTCACAATCCAGGACTGCTAGCTCCAAGCTGCTTGCTTGTCTGCCTCCCTGATTGCCCCTAACTGCTTCTGCTTGCCAGCCTGATCACCCCCTAACCACTACCCTGCCAGCCTAATTAATGTTTAACTGCTCCCCTGCCAGCCTGTTTGCCCCCAACTTCCCTGCTCTGCTGGCCTGGTCACCCCTAACTGCCCTCCCCTGCTGGCCAGATGGTGCACAACTGCCCTCTCTTACAGGCCTGGAACCTCCCACTGCCCTCCCCTGCTGGCTAGCTTGTGGTGGCCATCTTGTGTCCACATGGGGGCAGGATCTTTGACAACATGGGGGCAGCCCTCTTGTGTGTTAGAATAATGGTCAATCTGCATATTACTCTTTTATTAGATAGGATAGAGGCCTGGTGCATGGGTGGGGGCCAGCTGGTTTGTCCTGAAGGGTGTCCTGGATCAGGGTGCAGGTTCCCTTGGGGTGTGGGGCAGCCTGGGTGAGGGGCCTGTGGTGGTTTGCAGGCCGGCCACATCCCCTAGCAACCCAAATGGAGGCCCTGGGATCTGGTATTAATTTATGTTCTACAATTGAAACTTTGTAGCCTGAGCAGAGCCAAGCCTGCTCGCTCCATGGAGACAGCCATTTCTGTTTGGGTTTATTTAAATTCTATAATTGAAACTTCGTAGCCTAGAGTGGAGGCCTAGGCGCTAGAGCTACAGAAGCTTCCTCCATCGCCGGGCAATCCTAGCCTCTACTCTCTCCAGCTCCATGGCTGCTGCCATATCTGTTGGATTTATGTATCTTCTATAGTTGAAACTTTGTGGCATTGAGTTGAGGCCTAGGACAGCAAGGGCAGGTAGAAAGCTTGGCTTCCTCCATTGCCAGGGAAACCCAAGCCTCCCTCCTGTTCTCAGTGGCCGCAGCCATCTTGGTTGGGGTTTATTTGCTCCTGATTGGCTGGTGGGCATGGCTTGATCAGAGGTATGGTCAGTTGCATATTACTCTTTTATTAGATAGGATAGATCTGCCCCTAGTGGTCAGTGCATGTCATAGCTACCAGTTGGTCATCCAGTCATCCAGTCATCTGGTTGTTAGGCTTATATATATATATATATATATATATATATATATATATATATTATAAGTGGCAGCTAGGCTTCAGAAATGGAGGAGATTTAGGAGTAGGAAAGAAATCAATACAAAGACCTTTTGGTCATCTTCAATCCCCAGACCTCAGTAGCCCACTGGAGTTTACAAGGGCTTTCATATCTGTAATCTCAGTTTATGCTCACAACAGCTGCACAGCACAACCATCCTACTCTCACAACAGCCCTTCACCAGGACTAAACTGCAGGGTGGCAGCATGGAGGTTGAGAAAGATGACACTACTGCGAAGTCACACAGCACAGGCTAAGAGCGCAGACTCCAAACTGACACACACCCCTCTTTTCCTGCTGCTTCCATGAAACCGGTGCTGCAGGCTGTTCCATTATCATTCTGCTTTATTATAAAGATAAGATATTTCTTAATATTCTAAACCCTTCCTTAGCTGGGTGGGGGTATCACTGGTCTGACCAGATCCTCGTTCTGAAAGTGGTGCTTGCCAATTCAAATGCAGGCCTTGGAGCTATTATTTTATTCCCAAGTCCGCAGGGCAATCAAGCCGCCTGATGATGATGATGATGATAATAATAATAATACGTAATGTTGGGTACTCATAATGCACTTGTTTCATGTGGTACTCTTAGAATTTAATTTGATACAAGGAACATTATTACCCCATATTCATTACACCGCATGCTAACCTCTTTTAAAAACCCTTTTTCCGGCAATAAGAGAAGACGATTTTGCATGAGGAAAGTCATTTGGGGAAGAAGATCTGACCAATGGGTTTTCCCTGGCATAATGGCATGGGCTGAGCCCACCATCTCCTCTCCAGGCTCCCAGCTCCCTTGTCACAGTTTAACAATAATATAAAGAACATGAGGCCATTTATCTGTGCTCTGGACGTATCTGCAGGAGAGGCTGATCCACCAGCTCTAACCATGGCTCGACCCTGTGTCATCAGCGTGTTGTCCCAGTGTTCAACTACAGACTTTTTAAGATTTATAATCATCAGAGATTCAATCAGAGGAAAGATCAGGGATGCAGGTGAGTGAGGAGATCTGACTCTCCTTAGTGAATTAGACGTAGCAAGAGTTGGGCTGGGAAAGCTCAAACGTGGATCGAATTGTGTTACCCACAGGAGCAGGACTCCCCGTCTACAGACACTGAAATCCACTAACTCCTTCCCTCTCCTGCCTCCCCACATATACCTTTTACTTTAACTCCTCACCCCAAAGAAGACAAGTTAATAGCCCTAATCTGGCCCTCACTCCTGGGGGCAGACCTCTGGCCAAATCAGCTGTCCTGCTGTCTTCAGACAGTGCCCTGAGCGCTCCTCGGGATGAGGGGTCCCACCTGTCTCTAAACTGGGCAGATTGACTTTTGTTTTTCTTTTCTGTGCCTCTCACAATCCAGGATCCCTTGGGGGTGTCAGACTGCTGGGTCAGACCGAAACTGGCAGTCCAACATCCCCCAACCCCCCTTCCCCCACAAGGGACATAGCAGTGCCAAAGTGGCAGGTGGCTGGGGAGGAGCTGAACTGCACTTTTGCTGTGGGAGTGCACTGACCACCAGGGGGCAGCCCCTGCATTGAGCATCTGCCTCTTGGTTGTCAGTGCCCATCATAGTAACGGGTAGACTGGTTATTCCAGTCATTCTGGTGCTAACAGTTGCTTAGGCTTTTATATATATAGATTGGGGTGGCATTGGTTAATATGATGGTATAGGTTTCAGGTGTGAGTTTCTATGCTATACGATCTGTATATTGTTCTCTGCGCCCACCACCAAAGTCAAATCTCCCATCACCATATGTTGGGCCCCCTTCAGCCCCTTCCCTCTGGCAACCACCACACTGCTCTTTGTGCCCACGAGTTTCATTTTCTATCCCGCACGTGAGTGAAATCCTATGGTTCTTATCTTTTTTTGACTGACCAATTTCACTTAGCACAATATGCTCCAGGTCCATCCATGTTGTTGCAAATGGCGCTATTTCCTCCTGTCTGTGGCTGAGTAGTATTCCATGTGTATACATTGTGTACCACATCTTCTTTATCTAGTCCTCTATCAAGGTTGTTTCCATGTCTTGGCCATCTTGAATAATGCTGCAATGAACGTAGGGTTGCACATAACTCTGCAAATACCTGTTTTTGAGGTTTTAGGTGTATGCCCAGGGGAGGGATTGCTGGGTGTATTTTTTGAGGAATCGCCAGACTGTTTTCCATAGTGGTTGTACCTAACTTTTGTTTTTTCAAATTGAATCCGCACATAGTTTCTCATGAAGAAGGAAGGCTGAGCCCTGCACCCTGACCCTAGCCTCCCCACTCCTTTCACAGATCAGGAAACCAACATCCAGGGAAGCCAGGGTCTTGTTCCAGGCATGCGGCTGAGTTGGAACCAGAAACCAGTTCTAAGACACACTGTCTCAACTGCCTTAGCCCTGTGACAGTACCAACACCATAATGACATCCTTCTGCTGATGTGGGGAGAGGGCTACCGTGTAAGGTGTCCTTACACCACACCAGGTCCTTCAACAAACAGTACACATCCTCTCACGGAACCTAACAACAGCCTTCTGTCCTTATTCTGGGGGGGGGGGGGGATAGAGTGGGGTGGGGGCTGGAACACAGGCCTCCCAGGGTTTCACAGCCCCTGCCCCTCAGCCCTGCATTTTACTGCCAGAACCAACCACTCGCAGCCTCCATTTACTTCTCTGCCAAACTAAATGCCTCATTCCTGTCCACACTAATTTACACCCCAGGTTCTAGTCAAATGAATGTAAAAATTCTTGGAAACATCAAAACAACTCTAAAAATGCACGACTAATGCATTATAAAACGTGGACAAATTATTTGGTTTAAGGCCTTTTCTTTGATACATAATTTTTATTGATTTCAGAGAGAAAGGGAGAGGGAGAGAGAGATAGAAACTTCAGTGATAAGAGAGAATCATTGATTGGCTACCTCCTGCACCCCCTACACAGGAGATCGAGCCCACAACCCAGGCATGTGCCCTGACCGGGAATCAAACCAGATCCTCCTGGTTCATAGGTTTACCGTCAATCACTGAGCCATGCCAGCAGAGCCCCCCCTCCACCCCATTTTTTTTTATTCTGTGAAAAGTCTGCCAGGAAAAAAGGGTCTTTGCACCATAAGGCATTATGGATTGGAGACACTATTGATTCAAAAGTTTTTCCTGGAAGATTTTCTGGGCTCAGCACTGGGCTGGAGTCCTTTGGGAACTGCCCAGAGATAAAGCAGCAATGACCTCCCAGTGAGGAAAGTGCCAGGTAGAGAGATGCTCTGAAGGCCTACAAAGGGGGCCTCAGGGCCTGACCCAGTGCGCAGGCCAAAAGGGCAGGCTCTAGTCTAGATTGCTTTGGATTCAAATCCTGGCTCTTCGCTTACTAGCTGTGTGTCCTTGGGCAGTTCTCTTGACCTCTCTGTGCCTTAGCTTTATCTTCTGTAAGATGAGAATTACACGAGACAATAATTGAGCCCTACCTCAAAGGATTGCTATAAATATTTTATGAGCCGGAGACTCTTTGGAAAGCTGATGAAGCCTATAGTCTCTTTCTGGGAATATTGTGCTTCAATGCATACAATAAAAATGCATAGGAATGCAAAGTGTACTAATTATACTAAAAATAGCATCAAAATATTAAATGCACAAATTTATAATTTCTCAATGTATGTGCTTTTTTTTTTTATTAAGGCCTTAAACAATAAGATCTGGCAGCAGGTGTAATAAGCACCATAATTTCTAAGTGGTGATAGGCATAAATGGTCTTTTAAGGCATCTGCAATTATGCGATGTGATAGGAATTTATCTGTTCTTTTTAATGGTGACCTACAACTGAAGGAAAAGCTCGATTTCAGTTAATACCAGTGAACACAGATGTCATTTTTCCCTTTCAAGTTCTCTGGCCCTTGGAATTCTCTCCAGAGGGCACACGGAGGCCCACGGACCTAGGTGGCCAAATCCTGCCCAGGGAAACCCTCTGATGAAGGGGAGGGAGGCCACATGGTGGAGGGGCCCCCAGGAGGAGCTCTGGGGTGCTGCTGGGAAGCAGGGAGAGCTGTGAGGGCTGAGCAGCTCCACGGCATGGTGCCCTGGGGTCAAGTTACACTGGTTGAAGATTGTTTGAGATGTCAGGACTTAGCATGGGCCGTTTGTAAAACTCCTGCACCTGGACCGTCTGCCACCTGGACCACCTCCACTTGGAACAACGCGTGAGTTGGTGAAGGGTGGGCTCTGCTGAAATTCGAATCTCCACTCCGCCATCCACCCAGTGTCACCTTGGAAGAGATTGTTACCTTTCCTGTGACTCAGTTTCCTCGTCTATAAGATGCAAATCGTAGTCCTGGCCTCAGACTACGTATTGTCACAATTCCCAGGGAGGAGCAGCCAACGTGTGTTTCTTTCTGTAAAAGCCATCAGGTTGGTAAACCAGAATAGCCACTTGTAGGCAATCCAGCCTGGAGGTTCAGAGCACAGGCTGTGGGCAAAACCGCTCGAGCCTGAATCCCAGCCCTACCACTAGCCCCAGGTATATCTGTGTGTGTCACTCAATTCTCCGGGCCTCAGTTTCTTCCTTTGTTGAATGAGAAGAATAATAGCATCAATCTCACCGTGTTGTCACCAAGACTAAGTGAATTCATTCATGTCTGCATATTAAACACTAAGCACAGTCCTTGGTGCGTGTTACACGCTCACGTTAGCTCCAGTGTTATGGGGATTGATGGTTTTTGCCCAGTGAGTGAACCTAGCAGCCACCCAGCACCCATACTTTATTTTCCCAATCTGCCATCATTGTCACTAAGGGTCAAGCAGGTAGCACAGCTATTTATTTTATGGAACAAGTTATCTGTTAGAGCAATGATCACGGGTCTAAGACTCTGAGATGGTTTTTTGGAGCAGTGGAAGGACCAAGTCTCCTGTGCCTGTTGTCTGCCACTCAGGCTACATGATTTCATGCTCACACTAGTCTCCCTGGAGAGGCACCATTATCCCCATTTTACTGATGAACAAATGGAGGTTCAAGGAGATTGACTTGGATTTGCAGAACCACTGAGTGACAGGGCTGGGATTTAAACCCCACTATGTCCTACCACCAGAAGCCCCAGCCAGAGGGTGGGTCTGCCCATCTTCGGTCAGCTTTCTTGTCCCCCACACCTCTGGTCCAACTAGGCCAATGGAGCCAGGACGCTTGCTCTGTGTAAATGAGGAACGTGTAGTTTACCTCCTGGGTTCTAAGCAAGGCTTTCTGCTTGATGCCTCGGTTTTTTAATGCACAACGACCTGCTGGAAGAGCAGGCCTCTCTCCCTTCTGGGCTGTGCAGGCCTCATTAGTTAGGGTCATCAGACAGGAGTGCAGCCGCTGCTGGGTATTGTACCCCAGGGCTGCCATCATGGCATCGGCTCACGTGTCCAAAGGCTGCGTCACTGGGACAAAAGTCTGATCCCTGGTTTTTTTTCACTCCTCTTCTGGGGCCATTGGGGGTGAGAGAGAAGGGTCCTAGGAAAATGAAGGGTGCCCCCGAGTTTTGAAAAGCTCAGGCAATTTACTCATTCATTCACCAAATGAATGTACAGAGCACCACTGTGTGCTGGGCCCTGCAGATAAAAGGACAAAGGAGAAGCAGGTTCTGGACACAGAACTCCGCGTTGGGAGAGACACACATGTGTATGTCCCTGTGATCTTGGACATAGTTGAGGAACTGCAAAGGGCTATGGAAACATAAAGGAGGGAGTAGCTAATTCTCCTTGGGGTGATGGTCAGAAGAAACGGGTGCAGTGACCCGGTGGGAGTTCCAGAGCCCAGCCCTTCAAAGGGGCACAGCCCAGCTGGTGTGGTGTGATGGTTGAGCACTGACCTATGAACCAGGGGTCATGGTTCGATTCCTAGTCAGGACACAAACCTAGGTTGCAAGCTTGGTCTCCAGTGGAGGACATGCAGAAGGCAGCTGATCAATTAATCCTCTCATCATTGGTGTTTCTGTCTCTCTCTCTCCCTTCCTCTTTGAAATCAATAAAAATATTTTTTTTAAAGAGAGAGAGGTATACGGCCTCTAGTTGAGATCCCCCGCTACCCTGAGACTCCATGTTAGGAAGCCTGGGTCAGGCTCCTTGAGGGTAAATGCCCACACGGGGAGAGAGTCACCACCTTAGCCCATTCAACCAAATCACCAGACAGGTTGAGCCTCTCCTGAACCTTTGTCCCAAACTGCCATTTGAATGCAGCCACACCAGCGTGGCCCCAGATGGCCCCTGGGGGAAGCAGCTGTACCCAGCCCAGATTGCAGTCATGAGCAAATCAATGGCTGTCACTGTTCTAAGTCACTAAGTTTTGGGGTGGCTTGTCATACAGCAATTGTTACTGAAACAGTTGCCATTTGGGATAAGTCTATGACTGAATTTAGCTCACTAATCTGAACTCCTCCCAGCCCAGTTATTCTGGAAACATCCCTCCATGTGGAGGGCAAGCATGTGTAGGCCGGACCAGAATTTCGGGATTCATCACATAGCAGCCGCGGGGACAGCTGGGTTCTCCTTTGGAAGCTGGAAGCAAACAGCCTCCCTCCTTGGTTGATCCATTTGTCTTACTGCCATTTCTCTTTCCTTTCTCCTTCCATCACTGACCGTGGAGGCAGCTGCCAGGATAAACTAGGGCAGGCTGCACAGCCAGAAAACACCAACTTGCCTGGATGTCTTTGTTTCTGTCTGGATGACACAGTTTTCTTTTTATTCCTGTAGAATCTTCGCAGTGGGGACAGAGTGTCGCTGGGGAGTGAAGACTGTCTCAAAGATACCAGGTGAGCCCTTAATGCATACCAGGCGCTTTATGTATATTATTGTGATTACTGATGTATATTATTGATGAAGTCCCCTGTGTACCAGAGGCATTTGTTTACATACATTACCTCTAATCCTCACTGAGTCACCTGGCTCCAGGATGGGGGCCATTACCCCAGTCCATGCAGGGGAAGTCTGAGGCCCAGAGAGACCAAGTGACTCGTTAATAGGTAGCAAAGCTGCACTTGGGACCCAGTTGGTCCAGCTGCAGAGCTGGAGCTGTTGCTATGCCACATGCTGTTTTTCTTTCCAAAAAAAAAGAACACAAAAAAACGTGGCAGCTATGAGTCCGAGTGATGGGATTATTGCCTGGGTCTGATGGGACAGACAATAAATAAGGGGTCCGAATTGCAAGAGATGACTCTTTTCACTGAATTGGGTACCAGAGGGCCCCAGTTTTGCCCTGGGGTGCCCAGCTGCAACAGAGACTGTGGTGGAAGCTGCATCTCTCCACTTCTCACCCCCAACCCCGACTTTCACACAAGCCTTTCAGGAGGGGGTGCTGCACTGCTCTAGTCTTGAGCACCACCTATGGCAGGAAGGATCTGGAAGGAGTGTGTCAAAGGGCAGCCCACCTGGGGCAAGCCTGAGCTAACATCCTACCTCTCAGGTCTGGGAGAGGACCCAGGGTTCTCTACACAGCTGTGGCTGCAGGGACAGGCTCACCACCCGGGCACCCCAACTGCCTCCGGCTGAGTCACCTAGCAGGCAGACCAGGTCCAGGCTCCGGACACCAACAGAGGAGGGACACACATAAAATACATTTATGTTGGGGGAAAATAGACCTCAAGGGGAAACATCAGAGCTTTGTTCTTTACAGATTCTTTCTACACTGTTATTTGGAATTTTAATGAGACAAGTGGCACCATTATCATCTCAGCATGGGGCCTTTATACTGGGACCTGTTTCCCTATCCACAAACAAAACTGTGCTTACTGTGTTTTCACCCATTGCTGGATATCAGAGCCACCTGGGGAGCTGGAGTCCCCCCCAATTTTGTGATTTGCTCCACCTTGTCATATTATATGTCATCTGTAATTGAAAAGTAAATATATATATATATATATATATATATATATATATATATATATAGAGAGAGAGAGAGAGAGAGAGAGAGAGAGAGAGAGAGAGAGAGATTTTAAGTCTTCAACTCAAATTGTATTTTGGAGGCAAGTCTCCTGTCATCTCTAATACTTTCTGCCCTTGTATTTAGTTGCTATGTTGTTTGCTACATGCAAGTTCACTACTACAATATTTTCTCTGTAAATTATGTCCTGTATCATTACATGATGCACTTCTTTGAACTGACTTGTGCTTTTAGTCTTCAGTTCCACTTTGTCTGCGATGACCATCATCTCGCCTTCTTGCTTGCTTTGTTTGGTTTCGCATTTGCCCAGTATCATGTGCTTCCCTCCATTCCCATGACCTAAGTTACTCTTAGTCTCTGCTTCTTTTTATAGGGCTGCTCCTATTTTAATGAGGCCCACTGGACCTTCTCCTCTCTTTTGTCGACCTTGAGGTATTTGCTTATTTATGGGTTCTGCTGCCTTATAACTTTGGCACCCCTTCATCTCTCAGAATGTCCACCTCCTGGCTCTGCGTCTGTGTCATTTACATCATGCACCAAACCCCCACATGTATCTGGGGTGGATGTTAGAGACATGATTCTCTGGCCCCTCTCCTTGGAGCTTCGATTCTCGCAAGCAGGGCTCAGGAATCTGTATTTTAGCCATCATCCCATGTGATTCTTGTGACCCAGCAACTGGGGGCTGTGCCACTCTCGAGTCACTCTCCTTCCACTGGATGGGGAAGAGTCTACCTGGCAGCAAACCAGACTGGCAAGGGATCTGAGCAACACTAGGAGCAAAGAAGGCTGATCCCACCATGTTGGGTTGTTTCAATCAGTTCCACTGCTCAGTGACTTATTGCCAAAGGCGGCAGCTGTGTCTTTCCTCATAAAATCCGTATATGTACAGATTTTCTTTTACCCGGCACCCTCCCGTCGCTGCTTAAGAGTTGTTTTGTTTTTAAAACTGTAATACTGGCTTTTTTTTTTCTTTGTTGGGGTGGGAGGCAATAAGATTTTGTTTGCTAAAGAAACAGAGGAGAATGTTTCCGGTTCTCTTTCATTGAAATGATCTCGTATGCAAACAACAGAAAAATTAAACCTCAGATGCACATCTGCAGAGCCGAGGGTAATGACCCCAGCTTACCACGGAAGGCGATGATCCGTTCCATTGTCTGAAACTGTGAGCATCTGTCATGCGTGGAAGGTTCATGCAGGAGCTGCCAGAGCTGTGAGAGGGGCTCGCTTCCCTCCACCCCTGCGTCCCCTCTTCCTTCAGTGTGTGCTCTAATTCCTCCCACCAGGGAAAGAGGGGAGAGGCCAAAGGTGGGTGGAGTGGAGGCAGTCGGGCATGTCTGCAGGATGGCCCCAGCACTGGGACACGAGCCACTGTTACATTTCTTTGGATCTTAAGAGGTCCTTGCAGATTCCAAGCCCTTGCCCTGGCTCCTGTGGGCATGGCCTGCTCAGCATCTCTTCAGGAGGCTGGGGGTGTGAGACATGGAGTCCCCTCTATTACCACGAAAGATCTGGTGGGGATGCTTGGAGACCATAGAGCTTGGCTCTGTGAGAGCAGAGGGAGCCCGTGTGCATGAAGAAGAGGGCGGTCACATCCCGAAGATAGGCTCCAGTAGGTACCTCCTTGCCCATCAGCATTAGCAGCCCCTCTCTCTCATCTAGATCAGGGGTTGACGAACTTATGTCACATTTTATTGGGATGCTGTTTGATTTTGCATTGTCCATGGCTACTTTTGGGCCAGTCAGGGTCATCCACATGTCAGAAATTTGGGTGCCTACATTTTAAATTCTTTGTACTAAAAAAAAGTGGACAAAAATCCCTGTGGTGGAATTTTTTTTTTAAGGCAGGATTTCTGCCTGCAGATTGTGGGCCTGGGCTTAGTTGAGTTGTGACACCAGTGATTGTTTGGCACTCAAACCCCAAATATTTACCACCTGGCTCTTTACGGAAAAGGTTTGTCAACACCTGGCTTCGACTGCAGTGTTAACCCTGAGTTGTGGGGCAAAAAGAGAGGGGCCTCTGAGCAAGAGAAAGCCTGTCCCAGACACAGAGAGGAGAGAAATGCCTGTGGTCACCCAAGAATATCTGATGCAAAGGCCCTAGGTCAGTGGTTGGCAAACTGCGGTTTGCGAGCCACACGTAGCTCGTGAGCCACGGTTTGCCAACCACTGCCCTAGGTGATCAGGCACCTGCATTTCTCACCACATCTTGCACCTTCTCTTCATTCCTCACCAGGCTCCTCCACTCTGGCCATCACTCCACTCCTCAAACACAACACCTTGTTTCTGCCCGAGGGCCTTAGCATTTGCTCTTCCCTCTCCTGGGAACACTCTTTCCTCGGATATTCACACACGTGGCACTTTCTTGTCTTTTGAGCTCCGTTCAAAAGATTTCACCTCAAAGAGGCCTCCCCTAAAAGCTTTTGTTTATTTGTTGTTTTTGTCCCCCACTGGCAAATCTAAAGTTTTCAAGTTGCAAGAGTTCAAGACTTAGTTTATATCTCTACTCTTTATTCCTCTCTGAATGATAAGAAAAATATGGGGGGAGGGGATATGGATATATCAGTATCAGTCACCTCTATGTCACTATCTGTAGAAGAGGGCCCAGCACTTATTACACTTAATAAATTATTGAATGAATGAATGAATGAACACATCCTAAGACAGTGGCTTGGGCTTCAGCGTCAGGTCCCCTACATTAAAATCCCAGCCATACACTTGCTGTGTGACCTTGAGCAACTTACTTGACCACTCAGTACCTTGGTCTCTTCATCTATAAAGTGAGAATCCTCTCTCTATCTATTTCACGGGATTGTAGGGATTATTAAATGAGATACTAGATAGAAAGATGCTAAATTCCTGTCAGCTATTGAGTCTGAGCTATGGAATAGGTTAAATAAGTTGATACGTTTGCCTCAAACACAATAAACACTCAACAAATGGCGGGACTGTCACTTCTTTTACTCCCAAGATCAAGGCTGTGGAGAGAGTTTCAGTTCTGGATGAGGCACTAGTCAGCTGTGTGACCTTGGACAAGTCAGTTAACTCTTCTGCACCTCCCCTCCTGCTCTGAAGGATGAACTGATCCTTCCTCCTCGCAGAGCTGCTGTGACACCAAACGAAGTCATGTATGGCCGAGCCCTGGAAGGTGCAGTCCACGGCCCACAGACCTTGTTGAGGACCTGCTGAGGGCAGTGGGCTGTGCTCAGGAAGCAGGTTCCAGAGGCCAGCAGGCCACCTGTCAGCTGTGTGGCCTTAGCCAGCCAGCTTCCGCTGGGCTCTGAGCCTCAGTCTCCTCATCAAAAAAACGGGGGCAAGGACAGTCACTTCAGAGTGTTACTGTGATGATTAGATGTCACAAGTATGGTTTCCTGCACAAGATGACACTCATTCTACTGCAGACAGTGTTTTTTCCTGCCTTGCAGGACCTGATGGAAACAAAATGTACCACATTGTGAACTCAAGTGCAAATACCAATCAGATATGTCTATCCTTATCTGGTGTGCCACAAATATTTAAAGCTCTGGTCTAGAGGGGATGTGAACGAAATCCAAGTTTCCTCACTGTCAGCCCAAACCTCCGTATTACAGCCGATTTGCCTCCTGACCTTGGCCAAGTCACACTCTCTCTGAGCCTTAGTTTTCCTCTCTCTGGAAAGAGATTCTGCTACTTGGCCGCTGTGATGATTAGCTTTATGTCTTACTTGGCTGGGCCAAAGTGCACGAGTATGTGGTCCAACATTACTCTGGATGGGTTTGAGGGTGTTTCTAGGCGAGAATAACATTTAAATTGGTGGAACTCGGTGACGCTGATTGCCCTCCATAATAACATGGATGGGGCAGTCAGATGAGGACCCGAATAGAGTGCAAGTCTGACCTCGCCCAGAGCAGACGGCCTTCAGACTTGAACTGCAGCATAGGCTCCTCTGGGTCTCCAGTCTGCTGGCCCAACCTGCAGAATTCAGACTTGTCAGCCTCCATATAAAAATAAAAAATAAAAATCTCCTGCTCTGGCCGTTTGGCTCAGTGGATAGAGTGTGCACCCATGGACTGAAAGGTCCTAGGTTCGAATCCGGTCAAAGGCATATGGCTTGGTTACTGGTTTGATCCCCAGTCCCAGTCAGGGCATGTGTGGGAGGCAACCAATTGATGTGTCTCTCTCACATTGATGTTTCTCTCTCTGTATTTCTCTTTCTTCCTTTTACTCTCTCTAAAAATCAAAGGAAAAATATCCTCGGGTGAAGATTAACAACAAAAAAATCTCTCTTTCCATGTATATGTATTTATATGGGTATATATGTGTGTATACACTTTCTATATACTTTTATCTACAGTCTACATATGTATGTGTGTGTGCGTGTGTGTGTGTGTGTGTGTGTGTGTGTGTGTGTGTGTGTGTTGCATTGGTCTTGTTTCTTTGGCCAACCCTAACTAACTCACCCACTCTGCCCCAGAGCCCCAGAAAAACCAGTAAGGAGCCACATACCTCTACGTGCTGACAGACCCAGGCGTCCAGTGAGCCATCACCCCAGATACACTGGCCCCTGTGTCTCAGGATCTAGAGCCCAGAGCTTATAAAGTCCTCTTTAGCTTCAGGCAAAGGGCAGTACAGTGGGGGGGGGGGCAGTTAGACACCCCCTTCCTCAGCCTCCTGGAGCCTAGAGGGGCCTGCGGTGCCACCAGAAGCAAGGAGTGGGGGGTCACCAGGCTGCAGCTGACCTCATCCTTCTTAGGGCAGCCTCACCACACTGCAGACTGTCATTGCTCTTGCCGTTCTGTGGACCAGCAGGGCAGCCGGGTGCTGGCAGGTTGGCTCCTTCCAGAGGCTCTGAGGGAACCCTGCTCCCCGGCTCTGTCCCAGGTTCCGGCGGTGGCAGGAGATCCTTTGCTTGTAAACCCATCACTCCAGTCTCTGCCCGTGTCTTTCCATGGCGTTCTCCCTGCCTGAGTCTCTCCCCCACTTCGTAGAGAGAAGGACGCCAGTTAGATTGCATTTAGGGTCCACCCTAAACCAGTGTGACCTCATCTTAACTAATTACATCTACTAAGGCCCTATTTCCAAAAAAGCTCACATTCTGAGCTTCTGGGTTGGCATGAATGTTAAGGGGACACTGTTTAACCCAATACACCTGTGCTGGCAGTTTGGGGGCAATTTAAGCCCGGGGCCAATGGAGAGCAATCCTTCACTGTCGACAGCTCCATTTATCCCACTCCTTCCCAGGCCGGCCTGGGGACCGCCAGCTTTTTACAATGCAGCCTGCTCTGCCGTCTGGCCCCAGGAGACCACGATCGGTAGGAGCCTGTGCATCGGCAAAATTCCTCTCTTCTGGTGTGCATGGATTTTATTTTATGGTGTTTTTTGTTTTGGGGTTTTTTTTATGTAAAATTACATTAGTAATCCAACTCCAACCAATAACATTTGCAAATATGGCCATTAAAACAAGGCCACAAGAAAGACCCAGATGTCAGGGGTAAAAACACCCAGCTGGGTGGATGCAGGCCCTCGGGCAAGCCCACCTACCCACCTGCTTCTGACCTGGGCTTTCAAAGAGGAGGGAGAAGAACTAATGGGATGTTCCCAGTGGAAAGTGCAGAGTGGAGAGCTGGGCCTGGGATAACAGGAAATGTTTCTCATCTGGAGGCAAGACACCTCCTGGGCTGGAAAAGGAGCATTTAAGACTCCACCTCCTCTTGCCCTGTCCAGCAGGGCCTGACTGCCCAGCTCAGATCCTCTGGAGTCCTGAGGGGAAGGGAAGGGAGAGGGGAAGAAGGAAGGGGAGGGGAGGGGAGCTAGAGTGGAGAGCTGGGCTTCAGTGAGCTTCACTTTCCAATAGTTAGTCCCTGGACACTGTTTCCAGAGGGAGGGTCACTCTGCCCGCCAGCTCCCAGAGAGCTGAACTGTAAAGGCTAGGAGTTTACATCCTTCCTGGGCTATGGTAACCTGTTTCTCGGGGAGCACTTTCTTGGTAAATTCCTTGCACAGGAATCCTCAAGTCAAGGCTGCCTTGGGGACGCTGGCTAGGACACGGTCCTCTGAAAGGTCATTTGAACCCCACCATGCAGGCCAGGCAGACCAATTTTGTATCAGTGTGACCAAGGGCCCCATAACCTCTTCCATATTCCCTCTGCCTGCCTGAAATCCCACCACCTGAGATTCCTTCCCTTGTAACAGGACCCTTAGTCCCCTTAAGGCGGAGTTGTTCCTGGGTGATCAGCTTCATGGCTGGCGCTTATCCTGCTCCTTGGAGCAGGGTTTCCCGGGAAATCAGGAGCCTTTTGCTGCTGCAGTTGCCACAGCTGGGTTCGTCTGCTGGAGTCCAGTCTGGACACAATTCCAAAGACAGAAAACCGAGCCACTGCCCAGGCCTGGCTCACACGGCAGTGCCCTTCTCCCCGGCTCCCAGCTCCTTCCCCGCCCCACCCCAGGGCTTATCTCAGCTTTGTGAAGGCTAATCCACTCAGGTTTAAAATAATGGTGATGATGATAATGAAAATGATGATAAGGTGTTATTATTCTAAGGGTGTTATTGTTCCGGAGGAGGTTTTATTTTAAATGAGATTTCTGGAATATCAGAGGTAAAGGTATTAAGAAAGGGGAAAAAAAACTCATAGACTCAGACCATAGTATGGTGATTAACAGAGGGAAGGGATTGGGAGGGAGGTAGAAGAGGGTAAAGGGGGCATAAGCGGTGATGGAAGGAGACTTGACTTAGGATGGTGAACTCACAATACAATATACAGATGATGTATTATAGAATTGTACACCTGAAACCTATTTACTTCTTCAAATGTTTATCTTTATTGTTGAAAGTATTACAAATGCCCCCCTCTTTCCCCATTGAACCCCTCCACCCCTCTCCCACACCTCCCCAAGCCTTCATCGCACTATTGTCTGTGCCCATGGTTAGGCATATATGCATACAAGTTCATTTGTTAATCTCTCCTCCCCCACCTTGTGAAACCTATATACTTTAATTAACCAATGTCACCCCCAATAAATTCAATTAAAAGAAAAAAATAAACAAAACAAAAAGAAATGACCATGTAACTCTAGGGGACGCTTGGATGGTGGGATTCAGGCACTGTGATCCCCGGTGAGAGCAGTTTGGATCTGCCCTGTACCCTTCAGTTGCAGCCATGCCACGCAAGGCTATATTTTGCATGGCCTTTGCACAGATTAGAAAAAGATGCCCCTTCCTGAGTGCAGACACATCTCTAAGAGTACACACAGCTTGGGATAAGTGATGGCTGAGTTCAACCCCACTTCCTGCTGCCAAGTGCACAGACTGTCCAGCCAAACCAGGCAGCCACTAGCACCCTGACTAGTGTTATGCCCAGATTTCATGATCCCCAAAGACCACCAGGGAGCCAAGTCTGATGCAATAGCATAGAGCCTTTATTACAAGCCCGAGCTTGGCCCTCTGCCCCTGCCACCACAGCGGCAAGAAGCAAAAGAGCCTTCATTCAAGATCGAGCTTGGCTCTTTACTCCCACTGATGCAGTGGCAGGACGCAAAAGAGGGAGAATTTCCTGAGCTTGATGATTTTATAGGGAGGTGGGGCCAGACGTGAACCACTGAGTTGGCTGATTCCAATTGGTTGGGTGAGGGCTGGGGCTAGTGAGGCAAATAATCCCTAAGGCACGTGACCTGTCCTGTCCTTTGCTCTTGATTGGAGCTCAAGCGCACAGTCTTTCGTGATTGGCTAATTCAAAGGAAGGGGTTGGTCTTTGTGATTTCAAGATGGCAACCCCCAGGTAAGTTTACATATCCCTCGGCCTACATGGTGGCTGCCAAGACACACAGTCCAAAATGGCAGCTGTCTAAATTGTTCTTTGCAGTCCCGCTCTGCCCTTTCACTAGTAATAGTAGTGGCCCACATGTAGCTTACTGTGTCACCACTGTGCTAAACACATTGTGTGCATGATCTTACTTAACTTCCCATCAGTCCTATGAGGCAAATGCAATTGGCACCACCCCCATTTTACAGAGGAGGAAGCTGAAGCTCTAAGAAGTTGCTATACAAAAAATAGCAGACAGCCCAGGGCTTGAGCTCCTCCTGAGGAGGCTGATGACACCGGTTAAAAGGTACCTGGCACTGTCGGGTGCCACCAACAATGCCCGCTCTGGGAATTTAAGGAGGGAAAAGAGCAGCAAAGAGCAGCAAATCGAATGGCTTCTGGAGGCTGTACAATGAGGCAGTCTTGGCCTGTGGACAGAGCACTGGCCTGGGAGTCGAGAGACCCAGGTAAGACTTTGCAATCTGCCTTAGTACTGGCTGTGTGTCCCTGCAACTCACTCAACAGTCTGGGCCTCAACAGCCTCATTGGTGAGAATAAGAGTGGAGATGGCAGATTTCCAAAAAACCCTCCTAGGCTCTCGAGGACTGCCATTCCCACAGCCACCCCTAGGAGAGGCTGCAGAAGGGCACTGAGTGGGCCACTGGGTACCCAGTGCAATGGATGTGAGGAGGGCAGGGCCCCTGGTCCTCAGCCCAGCCTGGGCTCTGCGCTCCCAACCTTTCTCATGGCGGTTTCCATCCTGACTCTGGTCTACAGCTGCGTCCTGAGTAGGTACAGCAGAGCCATTTATCAAAGGCACACAATTAAGGCCACCGTTGGCAAGATCTATTCCAGGAGTAGAGCCGAGCCTGGGGGCTAGAAAGGGAGGGAGGAGAGCGAGGAGGGAGGAGGCAGGAGGAGGCGTGAGCTCTGGGCTGCACTGAGGCTGACCAAGGAAGGGCCGGAAGAGAATCTCAGTGTGAAATTCATGCTGCACTCACTGACTGTGGTTGACTCTGCGCTCCTTAAGGTGCAGGCCCTGTGAGTGTGTTAGCCCACCCTACAGGTGCGGCCCACATGCCCAGAGAGATAGCATCACCCGACCAAAGTCTGCAGTGAGGGCAGGGCTGGCATTAAACCCAGGTGGTCTAGTTTAGGGGATGCTCCCTTGTCAACCATGCAGGGGCAACAGGACATTAAAATAGAAATTCTGGCCGAGACCGGTTTGGCTCAGTGGATAGAGCGTCGGACTGCGGACTGAAGGGTCCTGGGTTCGATTCCGGCAAGGGCATGTACCTTGGCTGCGGGCACATCCCCAGTAGGGGGCGTGCAAGAGGCAGCTGATCGATGTCTCTCTCTCTCATCCATGTTTCTGACTTTCTATCCCTCTCCCTTCTGCTCTGTAAAAAATCAATAAAATATATTTTTAAAAAAATAGAAATTCTGACTGAGCGTCAGCCTGTGAGACACTGAGACTATGGGTGTCAGACATTAGAGAGAATAAGGCCAGCAGCTGTAGGAAGATTTTATAAAGAGAAATTTTGAGAACTGTTCCCTTAGTCACGGGTAAAAGGAGGACAGAGCGGACAGTTCTTGGAGATTTATGAGGAGGCTGATGACACTGGTTAAAAGGTACCTGGCACTCTTCCAGGGCCACCCTGACCTCTCCTTGATCCTTTCCCAGAGTTGGCCTGTCCAGGCTGCAGACCTCTCCTTCCCATCATGGGCTGGAGGTGACCTTTCCCTCAAGGCTCCCCCTTTGCCTACTCAATCGAGGCCACGCTTGTCTCAGGAACAGGGTGCATGGGGCTGGAAAGGACAAATCCAGGGCACATGATGGATGCTGTGGTGTTGCCCAAATCCTCGACTTATCGCCCAGCCATCAGGAGGATGCCTCACCCAAACATTCCCCACTTGTGCCCAGCGATGGTCCCTTCAGGGACCCAAAGGCTCATTCCCCACCCTTCAACACCAGACATCGGTGAAGGGCCATCCCACCTTCAAAGCTCCCTGGAATGTTGGTGGAGGCTGCATTGTGACTGCATCGAAGCTCGAAGCTCAAATCTCGACTCCTGCCTCTGCTGAATCCTGCTCCTTGCAGGGGTTGCTCCTGAGAGCTCTCCCGAAGAGCCCCCTGCATGCAGGTTGCCAGCTCACAGTCTGTTTCCCAAGAATCTGAACCAGTGCTTATATGTGTGTTAGTGGGAACACGTGTGATTGTATATGAATGTGGGTGTGTGAGCATATGTGAGGGCTGTTTGAACACGTGTAAGCTGGGTTGTGTGTGTGCATACGAGTGTG
This sequence comes from Antrozous pallidus, assembly GCA_027563665.1. Taxonomy (NCBI): domain Eukaryota; kingdom Metazoa; phylum Chordata; class Mammalia; order Chiroptera; family Vespertilionidae; genus Antrozous; species Antrozous pallidus. The sequence goes on from CM050520.1 coordinate 16,027,433, forward strand.
CACGCCTATGACAAGTGTGTTCCTGCAGCTCTGCAGAGCCTGCAGGAGATGTTTGAGGCTGCGGGAGGTCCATCTGCCCGGTTCCAGAGCTTCTTTCCTCTCACTAATTGCCGTGTGACGCCAAAAGGAAATGACCTTGTCTGACTCGGTGAGTGTCCACAGAGCCCTGCAAGGGGCCCAGGCAGATTCTGCTCCCTCTCCACACCCCTCTCTCTTTTGCTGACCTCCCCCCTTGCCCAACCAAGGACTATCCTCTGCCTTGGAGAGAGTCCCCATGGAAACCAGAGGCCAAATCTGGACAGAGAAGAGGAGGCACTCTGGGCTCCTATGGTCCAGTCTCCCCCCGCTTGGATGAGGCTGTGTCCAGCTGGCCTCTCTGCTTGCTCACCCTAGTGATGGGCAGCTCATGCTGGGCAGTCATCTCAAACAAGCCCATCTCTCAGAACATCCCCCCTGAGTAACCCCAAAGCAGTTGCTCTGTTATTTCCACCCACTGATCTCGGCTCCTCCCTCCTTCCCAAGTTAACCCCAGAGTTGTCTAAGGCAGCCACACTGTCCTACTCAGCCTCCCCTCCTTGCCCCTTGCTCCCTCTGCCAATATTCCATCATTCCTAACATAAGGACACTAGTTTCTGCTGCTCCTCTCTGCCTCCCCATCCCCAACACTCTGTGCCTATAAAGTGTGGGGTCCTGATTTGAAAACCCAGCGCCAGATGCAGCTGACCAGAACAGAAAGCAGATGGGAGGATCATCTCTCCCACTACCAGGGCTCCCCTTAAGTTAGGAACCCAGGTCTGGACCCACTGTTTTAGTAGCCATGTCACGTTGTTTGTACTTACATAGACCTTATGGGTCAAATAAAAATGATCAGATCATTTCAGGTGGAGTTCTGCCAAGCTGGCCCCATCCACTGCCCTGGGGTTGTTTCTTGGGTCATTGATTTTTTCTTTCTTTCTTCCTCCTCCTCCTCCTCCTCCTCCTCCTCCTCCTCCTCCTCCTCCTCCTCCTCCTCCTCCTCTCTCTCTCTCTTCTTCTTCTTCTTCTTCTTCTTTTATCTGAAAGTGCCTGACTTCATATTGATTATTGTTAATTTTTTTTTTCTTGTTGATTTTGGCCCAGCATTCTGCCTGGAAAGAGAGCTTTGGAATATAAATCAGTTGTATCAAAATAACTTACGCTTTCAAGGTTTGGATGAACACATCTTTTGTGTCTTCACCCAAGTCTCTGGGAAAACTGCTGGAAGGTTGAAGCTGGGGCAACGTCTGCACTATGAGTCCCCTCTCCAGTTTGTTCCCTCCCCACAAGCTCCTTGAGTGTGACTGTTCAACCACAATAACCTGCCTTCCACCCTCTGATTTGCTAATCTAGTAATCCTATGAAAAGGAGGGAAACGTTTAATCAGGGAACCTGACATTGATTCACCCAGGTAGCCCTTGGACGATGGCACGTTCTTTTCCACATGCTCCTGACTTTGTTGAGTCAGTCAGTCTCGGCTGTTCGTGTCCTGATCAGGATCTCCTCTTCCCCATCCCCTGTTTTGGGGCAAGTTGAGGTAGCTTTAGCCTCTCCAGTCTCCTTGCCATTTTCTCTTTCACCCTGATTCTTGGGCACCCCATAGGATGTTGGAAGTCTTTCCTGTATGGCATAACCCTATCATTTTTCAACCAAAGGACATAACTTTGAGTGTATCACTTATCAATGCTGTGTAACAAATTACCCTAAAATTTAGCAGTTTCGAACAACAGACATTGATTATCTCAGTTTCTGTGGGAAAGGCATCTGGGAGTGGTTAGTTGGGAAGCTCTGGATTGGGGGTTCTCATGAAGTTTCACACAGGATGTGGTCCAGGCCTCAGTCACCTGAAGGCTTCCCCAGGCTGGAGGATCCATTTCCAAGACAGATGGCATGGCTGTCGGCAGGAGGCCCCAGTTTCTTACTATGTGGGCCTCTCTGTAGGAATGCTTGGCTTTCCTTATCACCTGGCAGCAAGCTTTCACCCAAGTGAGTGGTCTGGCCCAGTATGGCTCAGTGATTGAGCATTGACCTATGAACCAGGACACGATGCGATAACCAGTCAGGGCACATACCTGGACTGTGTGCTCAGTCCCTGGTAGGGGGCATACAGGAGCCAGCCAATTAATGATTCTCTTTCAATGTTGGTGTTTATGTCCCTCCCTGTCCCTTCCACTCTGAAATCAATATATATGAGGGGCCACAATAGCTTTGACATAGTCCTAAGAGTGGCACATGGCCAGTTCCACTATGTTGTCTTCATTAGAAGCAAGTCACTCAGTCCAGCCCACCCTCAAAAGAAGAATTGGGCCCCATCTTTTGAAGGAAAGAATGTCCAGAAACACATTGACATCTTGAAATTCATCACAGGGAGTGAAAGGATGTGCTATCTAATTGCATGAGATAATGGATTTGGACCAGGACTGTCCTGTGCAAACCACATTTGGTCACCTAGCTCCTTCATAGTCTCTCAAATATCTAGGATCATGAGCCACAGTCAGAAGTCAATCATAACCTTCCTCACATACATACACATACATAACTGGAAATGGCCTTCTTGCATTTGTAGGGGAGGAAAAAGTTTTCCTAGACTTTCTCAAGGTGCCTGGCTAAGTCTAAGAATTAAACTGACAAAGACTTTAACAGGAGAAAAGCACACATTTATTTAATACTAGAGACCCAGTGCATAAAATTCATGCACTTGGGTAGCAGAAGAGTCCCTCAGCCCTGCATGCACCCTTTCACAGTCCAGGCTTAGGCCTGGTCCCTTTGGGGAGTGGGTGTAAGCTGTCAGACATCTGTAGCACTGCCGTGGAGGCAGGAGAGGCTCCCACCACTGCTGCTGCACTCACCAGCCCGTGAGTCTGGCTTCTGGCTGAGCAGCACTCCCCCTGTGGGAGCTCACTGACCACCAGAGGGCAGCTCCTGTATTGAGTGTCTGCCCCCTGGTGGTCAGTGAGCAAGATAGCGACCAGTCATTCCATCATTTGGTCAATTTGCATATTAACCTTTTATTATATAGGACTAGGGCCCAGGGCACGAAATTCGTGCACTGGGGGTGAGTGGTCCCTCAACCCAACCTGCCCCCTCTCACATACTGGGAGCCCTCAGGGAATGTCCAACTGATGGCTCACCCTCAGCCTGCCCAAGGCCTAAAGCATCTGGTGAGGCTTTAGGCCTTAGGCACCCAGCTATCGCCCTGCTCAGATCAGCCTGGGCTGCCTGCGACTGGGGGCTGGGCACTCCCTGCTGCCGCCACCACCACTGCTGCCACCGCTTCCCCTCACAGCACCCAGGGGCTGGGCGCTCGCCGCCACTGCCGTTTCATCTCCACCCATCGGGCCCAGCGCTCATGCCACTTGGCCCCGGCCCTGCTCCTGATTGGCTGGTAGCATAGCCAATCAGGAGTGAAGATACAGTCAAATTTGCATGTTTCTCTTTTATTTTATAGGATGTTTTATTTGACATGGGGGCCTTCATAAGAAAATGAAGACCCAGAGGAACACAGTAAGAGCTGAGTAATTTTATGTGAGGTGTGATGCAGGTGGACAATCATGGAACTATGATAAGCTAAGCGGCATGAGGTCACTGCAGTAAACTTAGCAAGGTCTGTGTGTTCAGGTTCTTCTCAGTGCCCTTCCATCTTTAGAGATAAGGACGTTCCTTTTCTCCAGGCCCATGGAGGGCATTTCTCCCATGAGGGGTTATGGCCTGCCTCAGGGAAGAAGGCAGTAGGGGTTCAGAGTGACTTTTTTACTGGGACCATTTTCTCAAACTCCTATAACTTAAAATATGCAATAAGACATGGTGCCATATTTTGGGAAAGTGTGTCTTAAACACCATCATATTGAAATCTAAACTATCCCATTCAATTCCATCCTATTTTCTTCTGTCCTACTCTGTATGTCCTTAACATAGTGCTTTAACCAACTAAATTTATTTCACAATTCAATAGTAGTCTGAAAAAACAAGCCACAATCCTAGTGTAGACTCTGATGCTGCTTCCATTTTGCTTTGAAGCTTTCCATGGGTCTGATCCACGTTTCTTAAGCTACTTTTTTATCCTTCAGACCCCCTCCTCATTCGACACTCGAACAATCCATTGTTAGCTCCATGGAGTCACTGAATCATGAAATGTCAGAGTGTGAAAGATACTCAGACCAGGAACTTCAAGTCTCCTTGACAGTACCCGTGACAGACATTACCAATCAATCACAGCACTGTCTCATTAAACTCAGCGTCTACTCAGAATCTTTCCCGACCCAGCATGCTAGAATCCCATTTTTTGTGTGTGAGACAAAATCTGTTTTACAAACACTTTATTTGAAGCTAAAAAGCAAACTCTGAATTCCAGAGAGATGAAATGGCTTTTCCAAGGTCACACTGCCAGTCGGCGGCCTGACGGAAGTTGGCAGCCTGCTCCCCTACCCAGGCCACTGCTCTCTCTGCTGAGCCCATGACTTTCCTTGACTTTGCCCACTTATTCATTGTCCTCTTAGATCTCATTCTCCTGACCAGGATCCAGCAATCATTCACCCTCCACCTATAGGCTAACAAGTGGTTAATGAGACCCTTTCCAGAGAGACCCTCAGCTGGATCTGACCTGCACAGGATTACAGCCATGTCAAACCCCGCTTTGTTTGGGATGCAAACCACAACAGAAAAGATCATGCTCTGGTCCAGCTCGGCCCCCATCCCATAGCTACCCATTACCACCATGAGGGCCCAGGCTGAAACCCCATGTGTGTCCATGTGACTGCTCATCCTGCTGTGAGCAGTTCTGTGCCACTCACTCTCTGATGCCAGCCTAGGCATCAGCTTAGCAATAAAGAAATGGACATGACTATGGAGACTCATAGACACACTTTGGTCACCATGCTGCCTGGAAGGGGCAGTTACTGGGGTAGCACAGGGTGCTCCAGGCACACTTAGAGATGGCATTTAACACAGAGGAGGGGCCACCTGATAAAGCCAGGTGAAGAATGGAAAGGTATGAGGGGAGCAGCAGAAAGAAAGGCACGAAGGCATAAGGGAGAAGTGAGTTTAGGGCAAATAAAGCCATTTAATATTATTGGAGAATGTGCTGGAGGCCAGGGAGATAACTGGCAGCCAAGCTGCTACCCACAAGTAGTTCCACCCTACCCAGGAGGAAAGAGAGAAAGAAAATAAACATCGCAAATGGGAGCAAAGGAAACAAATAAAGCAGGGAAGGGACAGGATGAGAAACTATTTTCAGATGGTTGGTCAAGGAAGGGCTATGTGAGCAGGAATCTGAGATGTGTAGGAGAGAAATTGGGGGAAACTGGAGGAACAGCATTCTAGTCAGAGGGAACAGCCAGCAGAGCTACCCAGAGGTAGTACCATGCTTGCTGTTGGGTTCAGGGAGCACCAGGGAGGCCAGTGTTTACATACTGTACACTTTCTCGTCTGACTTCATCTAGTCCGCATGACCACCTGGAAGGAAGACCACACACCAATCCCCTTTTCCTAGACAAGCACACCGCACCCCTAGGGGTTAAGTGGCTGGTCCTGAGCCACTGAGTGAGTTTAAGGCAAAGGAGGGCTCAACATCCAAGGCTCTGGACACCCAGTCCAGGAGGCTTTTGTGGCTCAGTGTGGCCTCCCCTCTCCGTTGTGGGCTTGGGCCCAGCAGAGCTCAAACCAGGACAACGTCCCAGGCTTGCCAGGAGGTGGGACCGCTGCCTCTTCCAGGGGAGCTGGAAATGCCCCCTGTGTTTGATTCTGGCTCCTCCCCAGGCCAAAGTATTGCAGCCAAAGCTGGTGTGTTTCACAGGGCCCTCATCAGAGGTCAATGGGATTGAGGAAAGCCAGTGCAAGCAAGAGCTGCTCGCAGTGTTCTGAAGCTCTCAGAATAAGGTCCGCACACAGCCACGGTCTGGCTCTCTGGACCCAGCTGATGCTCTGTGGGGTTGGTTGGGATGGTTCCTGTGAGCTGCATCTCAATTCAGCATTGATCAAGCATGTGGGTCCTCAGTCTGGAAGGTTTATGGTGGAATGTTTTTCTCTCCTTGCTTGCTTCTTTTAAAATATCAGGACTGGGGTGGAGTGCAATGGATGGAATTGGATGGCCATATCTGAGGACTCAGGATAGCTGCCCCAGTGTGTCTTGCCAAGTCATATGCAATTTCAAGCCTTCATCACCAACTGACTTACCAAGTGGTAAGGCAAGTAAGAGGTTAAGAACTTGGGCTCTGACTTTAGACAAACATGAGTTCAATTCCATTCTCTTTTATTAGCTGCTTGATCTTGATCAAAGAAGCTCCAGCTTTTTCACTGTGAAAGGGGGAATCGAGCATCTTTCTCCTGGACCATTAGACAGTGCACACAGTGTCCTTTGCTTGGCCCGTGTAGCCAGTGCTTAGGGGACACCAGTGGTAATCTATCTGGGTGCACAGGGCCCCCACTTAGCCCAGCTATCTGAGTGAAGATCAAATGCCAGCCTCCCTTTCTTGATAGACAGCAAAAACAGTCACGAAATCCACTCTCCAAATCCTGCTTCCACTTTCTGTCAAGGTAAATCTCGTGCTTGCTCTGAGTGAGAAGGATAAGTCCTTGTTAGCACATAAGAGAGCTTTTAGTCAGGACAGTAAGGTGGGGCGGAAGGGGGGTGGGAGAGGGAAGGAGGGTGAAGAGCTTGGCTGAATAAGACTCTCCAGGTTGTTGTGAGTGGTGGTGGTGGTGCCCTTCCCTGTCCCTTTTTTTGGGACTTATGCCCCATTCCTTAGTATTGGCTGCTAATGGTTCATAGATGGGTCCCTGGTCTGAGAATGGCCTTTGACCCAACAGGAGCCAATGGCTGAGGGACATGTGAATACAAGAAGCCAGGCCCCTTGCCTACAGTTTATGCTGCAGAATTCCCTGAGTGATTAGGCTGAAGCAAAGCTCCTGCCAAGACTTGCCATGTCTGTCCCTTTGCCCTGGCTCCTCTGCTCCTTACCCAATCAATTGTCGGCACTGAATCCTGATCTCTGTCTCTGCTTCCAGGCAACCAGACTCAAGACACAGGCTCACCGTGATTCTAGCCTCAGAAATGCCCAGCATTTCAGAATTTCACGAAGAGGACTTCCCCTCCCCTGCACCTTACCTACAGACTGGATCCCATGTCCTCCCCACCTCCCTAGAGGACCTGGCCTCACCCATCTTCCCCCTCTTTGCCATCTTCATCTCTGCTTGATCCCGCCCATCTGCGCCCTACCAGACTCCCATAGCAAGGACTCATTTCCCTCCAGGTAACTCCAAATCCATGCGGCTGTCATACTTGCCCTCTCTCTGGCTCAGCCCCACTGTCTCACCTGCCTGCTAGATGCTGCACATGGCTGTCTGGCACCTGAAAACACTGGCTCTAAAGTTGCACTCACTGTCTTTCCCTGAGCCCAGCTTCTCCTGGCCGCCAGATGCTGTAAATTGCACTTCTCTCTCCAGCTCTCCCGGCTCCAGACTTGGCTGTGTCTTCATTTTTTTCTCTTCCCTGTTCAGCTGCCAACTCTCATGCATCTGTCCCCTTCTCCCTTCTCACAACCAGGATCTTTTCTTCGTCCACCTCATCCGTTCTGAAATGGTCTTGGCAGATATTTGCTAAGAAGTTACTACACGCAAGCTGTGGTTACTATCATAGTGACTACGGGGTGAATTATTTATCATCCCCATTTGATAGATGAGGAAACTGATGCATACAAAAGTGGCATAAGTCACCCCAAGTCTTACAGCTGAAAACGAGTTGTTTTATTCCGATTTCACAGAAACTAACTCTAAGTAAGGTATTCAAGTGCAAAAGACTATTTGGGCAGTGAGTCCAGGAAACTCTGGTAAGGGCATAAGGAAATAAGATAGGGAAGGTGAGGCGGCCAGCAAGGAATGTGTTACCAACCAAGTTACCAATGTGAGAATGAGAGCTCAGTCCCTCTGGGAGCTCTGGGGAATGCGAGGGAGCTGGGGTATTGATTTATCAACTTCTTTTAGCTCACAATTGAGAGTTACTCCTGGGGCACTGGGTCCCTGGCAGGTGGAGTGGGCTCCAGCAGCTGATTTCTCAGCAAAGCGATACTGGTGGTGGGACTGGGAGTCAGACCACTACAATCACATGTTAGGGCCACGGGGTCAGGGCAAGGCACCGACAGACTCCACTACAGTGGCAGAACCAGAACCAAATCCGAGCAGTGTGGCTGTAGAATACAGGACTTCAACCACGTGCTCTGCCACTTCTGACATGGTGGCCTGCCTCTCTCAAGCCTACCTCATGCCTTTCTTCCCACTAATTTCCCCTGTCATCACAAGTTCATTCTCCTGCCTTTCCTTTGAGTGGAATCTTCTGCTCAGACCCCTTCAGTGGCAACTGGCTGAAGCCTATGTGTTTGTGCCCTGACTGTGCTGCTGTGGTTAGGCCCCTTGCTCCCACTGTCAGACTGTTAGATGCTGAATTGCTGAATCCCCACTCTGCACCTGCTATGTGATCCTCAGCAAGTGACTTGATGGCTCCAGGCCTCTGTTTACTCATCCATGAAATGGGGGAAATAATAATATTTACACCAAAGGGTTGCTGTGGGATTAAATGAAATTGCCCATGTAGTGGGTTGGCACGTAACTTGTTCTCAATGAATGGTAACCATTATATTTGGGAAAGAACCTCCCTTAGGGCAGGCCACTTATGCCATGAGAAGGGAAGCGACTCTTCATGACACTTGACATGGCTTTTCCACCCAGATGCTGATGGATCACTTTAAAATGTAAATTCTTTGCCTGTTAGATCTGACACACCCTTCTATAGGCCCTCCCCTTCCTTCCTTTCCTTCTTTTTTCAAAACTTACTCATTTTTCTTCCTAATATTTGTCACTTACAAACATTTCATTTACTAGTATATCCTTCACTTATTGGCTATCTCTTCTGATGGAATTTAAACGCTCTGATGACAGAGATTCAGGATGTTTGGTTCATTTCTGTATGTCTAGCACCTAGAACATTACAGAAGGTCCTGGAAAAATATTGGTTGATTAAATGAATGAGTTATGAATGAGTGAATGAATGAATGAATGAATGAATGGAGCAAATGCCCACTAGTGTTCGATTGCCACAAGCAACCTCTCCAGAGAGCCTGTGTTGTTTTCCTACAGCCCAAGGCTGCAAACAGTCAAAGGATAGGTCTGTGTCCTCACTCATCAGAGGTTTCTCCTTTGGCTCTGGGCCTGCTTCCATGCATTTTGGGCTCCCTCCAGGCCCCTATTTCTGTTTCTGGAGCCAGGCCAGGCTCTTAAGGAGACAACAGGAGAGGAAGATGGATATGTCAGTAAGATTAGGCCCCTGAGAACCCAGACTGGGCCCTATCCACAATTGTTACCCCTTCCACATGGCCTGGCTCTCCAATCCAAACCCCACGGCAGTTTCCCTTTAGTAAATGGATACTGGAATAAGAATCCCAAAGGATTTGACCCCCTCTATGCCACACGCAGTGATGATTCTATCTACCAGCTACTCAATTAGGGCCATCGTCCTCCACTGTAGGGTACTACAGGGAGGGGGGAATGGGGATGAGAGAACATGGGCAGGTATGACTCAGTTTGAGGCCCCCAACAGAAACAGCAGCTGCGTGAGTGACTCAGCAAAGAGCAAGTTGGGGGTGCGGAAGGCTGGCCTGGACCTCGGCTAGAGCTGAGCGAGTGGGAGTCAGAGACTTGATGACGCACCTCATTCCACACATAGGACAGCAGCCAAGTGGACTCTGGCTTGAGAAAAATATCCAGGGACCTCGAAACTATCTGATGGGCTCCCTTCACAGCTCCCTGGGTGTCTGTTGCATGCTCCAAAACAAACCCAACTTCATTCAGCATTCTCCAGGCTTGGCCCCATCCTCCTCCAGCCTCTCTCCTCAACACTGCTCCAGCCAAATGGGACCATTTGAATGACCAGAAAACTCCACCCCCTTCTTCACTGTAAACCTCTGCCTGGGCCATGCCCTTTTCTTGGAAGGCCCACCACCAGCCCAGTCCAGCTGATGGAACTTCGATACCAGCCCCTGCAGACATTAGATGCTAGATATGAGTTACTTGCTCTTTCCCACATCACCTTAGCACCTTGGGCCTGCCTTCACTCTTGTGGCCTGATTTAAAATGTAGGTTTTATTATTATTCAGATATGGCGAGGCTGCCAGACCAGGAGATAACTGCCATTGAAAAAATAGTTGGTTACAGTTCCCAAAACAATGGGCACATCACATCCTGGGGCCACATGGGGAAGCACCAGGTCAGTCAGGAGGCAGAGGATGCAGGAGCAAAACACGGGCAGGAGCCTTTATTGTGGTGTCTGTGGGAAGAATGGATGAAGCAGGATAAGCAGGTAGTGATACTTTTAGTGATCTCTGGGGAGCAAGGACCGTCCCTAGTTGTCTGATCCCTGGCCATGGAGTGAGTAGGACAGATGGATAATGGCCCAGAGTGAGAGGGCCCCACAGGGGGACAAATGCAGTGGTTGGGTGGGCCTCTGATTGGTTGGTTTGCATGTGAAAGGCACATTCACAGACACAGTTCACTCTCAAGGAATCAGCCAGCCTGGGAGAAGCCCTCTCTCAGGATCAAGACCCATATGTCAAAGCATCAGCAACACATGGTGAGTACATCCCTTAATCCACTTGTCAAACTCTCCTGAGGGCAGCAAACAGGAGAGTCCTGACAACTAGGGGATTTCTGACAAGTGATGGATGGATGAGGGGCCACCATGGACCAGGCAACGCGCCAGGCACATGGGGACGGACACAGCAGTGGACGGGAAGGCAAGATCCCTCCTCTCAAGGAATTTACGTCCAGGGGGCATGACAGACCACAAGCCAGGAAACAAAGAAATAAACAAGAGAACTTGAGTTACTGGAAAGTGTTGTGACAGAAATAAAACACAAAGATGTCATACCATCACGATAGGATGGAGGGGGAGGGACGCCTCTCTGAGGAGGTAGCCTTTGGGCGGGCACCTGAAAATTGGGAAGGAGTCAGCCATGCAAAGATTTCGGGGCAGAGTATTCCAGCAGAGGAACAAATGAACAAAGGGATAAATGGAAGAACACATTAATCCTTTGGTCTGGATTTCCTACCTTGTTATTGCTGACCGGCATGCACTGCGAGGCTTGAATGCTACAGGTGCAGGAATCTCACATATTAAATTAGCTTCTCTCATGATCTTCTGTCACTAACTGGAACATTCCACAGGGCATTTGGGCAGGCACTTCGGGCGTTGGGGCAGGACACCCTTTTAAGCAGCTTTGCTCATTGGCCCTTCATCCCATTCACACTGGAGCCAACGATCTCCTTGCCAAACTTGTCCCTGATGAGAATGAAAGTGGTTGATTTATGGCCGGGGTCGCAGAGGAGGGTAAAGGGCAGTCTCACTCAGTTACTGAGATGCTGCCCAGCCATTGGACACTCCGGCCAAACCCAGGCCACAAACACTCCAGGCCAGTGGTCGGCAAACTCATTAGTCAACAGAGCCAAGTATCAACAGTACAATGATTGAAATTTCTTTTGAGAGCCAAATTTTTTAAACTTAAACTTCTTCTAATGCCACTTCTTCAAAATAGACTCGCCCAGGCTGTGGTATTTTGTGGAAGAGCCACACTCAAGGGGCCAAAAAGCCGCATACGGCTCACAAGCTGCAGTTTGCCGACCACAGCTCCAGGCAAAGCCCCAGGTGCAGACCCCTGGGCTGCCCAGTGCCTTCCAGCAAAGAAACCTTCAACAAAGCCTTTCAGGGATGTCACAGGGGCCCCTTCTAAGTTCCTTGTCAATTTCCGGTCTTTACTGGGAGAGTCAGGCTATCCAGCCAAGCCACCAGTGGGGAGAGAGAGGAGGAAAGACCATGGGAGGCACTGTGATCACGCTGTCAGTGGGCAGGCGGGCAGCATATAAATAGTATTAATAGGCCCCTCTCCCACGCTGGGTGCTGGGTGATGGAGAGGACATCCCCACGCTGGCTTGAAGGGCAGTGTCAGGGGCTGTCTGGACGCCCCGCAGGCTGCGGCTTCCTCACACAGCATCAGTCTCAACCACACGGTTCTTTATTCCCCACTAGGAAGTCCCACCTGCGTGGAACCCAGCCTGATTCACTGACCGCACCAGGAATACGGATTGTGTGGGAAGACAGGTGTTGGGGGAGGTTGGGAAGGGCACATTCCTGACCACTTACTTGCTTTCTGCTCAGAGAAGAGAAACAACTGCTCCAAGGTAAAAAAAATATTGAACCTGAGCCCATCTTATTTGCTCTTTACCACGATAGCATGTTGCTACTGCCAACTTTTTTTCACTCATTAATTCATTGGTTCATTTTTCAAAATTTCTTGAACCCCCATAGTTAGTAGGAAAGCACAGATTTCGGAGTCCAGATACCCCTGGTTCAGAGCCTGCTTCTCCACATACTAGCCGAGGACTAAGGCAAATCACTTCCCTCAGTTTCCTTATTAGTAAAAAAGGATAACAATGCCCACACCTTGTGAGTGTCCTCTAAAGATACATGGATGCATATGGACCACCTTGGCACACAGTAGGTCCTCACCCATGTCTGGCATCGGTGTAGGGATGGCAAAGAGCCAGATGTGGGTGCCACAAGACTGGCCTTCAAAATGTCCAAAGACTAATGAGGGACAGCCATGCCATGACTGCTTCTGCTAGTAGACAAAATGGAGTAAGTGCCACATGGAGGCATAAGAAACATGCTGTGGGCAGTCACGTGTGGGTGTGGTGAGGGAATTTTCATAGAAGACAGAGTCCCATCAGTGAGATAGAAAGAGAAGGGGCATCAGGTGGAGAGAACAGCTCTGGCCAAGGCTTGGAAATCGAAAGGCTGTTTGAGAGCAGTGGGGACCAAAAAAATCAATGTCATTTAGGCGAGGAATCCAAGGGAGGAATTGGCAGGGTCTGGTGAGGGAGATTAAGACTGGACGCTGACTTTGGTTGCTGCACTAAAGAACTTGAACTTTATTCTCTGGGCACAGGGGACCTGTGAATGGTTTTTGAGGAAGACTGTGACATCATCTGACCAGGGTCTTAGGGAAAACATTCTGGGAACAGTGTGGAGGATGAATGAGGGGGGCTGAGACTAGAGGCGGAGACCAGCCCAGAGTTTCTGCAGGCTCAGCCAAGAGATAAGAACAGACAGATCTGGAGAAAAATGAGATCCATTTATTGAGCATTTACTATGTTTCAAGCGTTACCTGTCCATTTTCCCGTTTATTCCTCAACAACGCTTTTGAATTAGGTGCTCTTGTTCTCGTTTTACAGGTGAGAATACTGAGGCTCAAGGTGAAATAACTTGCTCAGGATCACATAGCCAGTGAGGTGTGGAGTTAGGATCCAGCTCTTGTTCTGTCTGAATCCAAAACCCTGGATCCCCCAGGCCCTAATACCCCTAGAGAACAAGGCCCATAAGTGGATAAAGAGACAGGACAATAACCTTAGTGTATCTTGATGGCTTCTTCCTTCCTTAGCATCCCTGAGCTGGGCATCTTCTGTTTGTACCTCCAGACCCACATTCTGCCCCTCTGCCTACCCCTGCTCTGTAACCTGGAGGCTGACTGCATGGACAGCATTTGTAGGCTCTCTGAGCAGAGGGAGGGAGGAGAGTGAGTGGGGTACTTCTTCCCTCGCTGTCTCCCTGCAGAGGCAGACAGCCTCCACACAGTTATCTCGGTTTCAGGCAACTGCTCCCTCTCTCTCCTTTCAAGCCTGGGGGTGGTGACAGCACCCAGATTTTTACATGGGACTATCTATGGACTGGACCTCAGGAGAGAGGGAGAAGTTGCCTGAAATCTTTGTCAAAAGGGGTGAAGGACCGTGAAACAAGGTCTCCAGTCTCCAGAGACAGCCCTGGCCTGCAGCTCTGCCTCATCCCCCTGCCTCCTGGGGTTTCTCGGGCCCAGCATTCAGCAGCCGGCTTTGTGCTCTCAGAGGGCCTTTGAGGGCACGTGGAGCTTCCTCCGGGGTTATCGGGGGAGACTCTGTCTGGGAACAGAGTGACCTTCTTTACGAAAAGCCTAGGGCCCTGGCTGGCTGAGCCTTCTGGAGCCAGTCCCATGAGGGATGCCTTTCGGGGAATGAGGATCGTGTGCCACCTGTGGCCTGTATCGAGCTCCAGGAAGGCACCACTTCCCCCCACCCCCGCCTGCTAGCCACAGGGAGAGCATGGCTGGCAGCCAGGGGACAGTGTGTGTGTGGCGGGGGGGGGGGGGGGGGAGATGGAGGGGGCGGAGAGGCTCATGGTTCCAATCAGTATGTCTAGGATCAGAGAAGGAGAGAGTAGGATGGGTCCTGGGAATTGGATATGTACGTTTGAGCCACAAAAATCAATCTTTGGACTAAGGTAGGTCCAAGGGCATTCCAGAACCCCACCCACATTTCACAGATGAGGAAACTGAGGTCTGGAGTGGAAGGGGGGCATTAGTTTGGCCTCCAAGGCCAGCCTGGCCCACCTGTGCACACAGGGCATTGCCACCTGCCTTGCCTCAACCCCTCTCATGCACCAGCCTCCATGCCCAGGGAGAAGAGTGGCGATTTCATGTGGGTCACACTCATGTGCCTGTGGCTGGCCTTCATCTGAATTCTACCCTCCTTTGTCCCCATAGAAGCAGCTGGCTGCCCCACAGTGATGGCTGCCTGGGTGCAAGACGACCGTTTTTTCACTGGGTAGAAATTAGATCTGCTTCTCTTCTCGGGGCGAGGCATTTGTGAGCTGAAATACCAGCCAGTTGGGCACAGCACGGGCTGTGGAGAGCAGCTACAGCATTTGGACAGGTTCAAGCCTGGGACTAATGAGTGGGCATGATCCTCTCGTGGCAAAGCCATGTGCAAGACCCAGCACAATTATAGCCAAAGGCTATAGTTGTAAACTTGACCTTATGGTCCGAACCTGTGGTCCCACATGGCTGAGTGATATAGGCTGCAGGAGGTGCGGCAAGTAAACAAAACTCGATCAGGTGCATGTAATTGAGTGGATTGGAAACCCATGAGAACATTGTAACCACGCCCTTACTTTGCCTCTTGGAAACTGGCTATAAAATAAAAACTCGGCTGGCAGGCTGTGGTACTGTCACTAGCACTCCATCAGAAAGGGCAGTGTCCCATGCAGACTCAGCTTTCTTCTCTTGTCTATCTTTTCTCAATCCTTCTCTGCCCCCTCTCAAGCTCACCAAACCTGGCTGTGCGGGCGGGCAAGGCACAATGGGCCTTGTCATTCTGTGTTTCACAGACGCCACTGCAGGGGGCAGGGAGGAAGGGCCAGGGGCTGGCAGAGCCCTTAGAAGGAACCTTAGAGAATGTTTCAGGTAGAGAACAGAGATACCAAGGAGACAAGGATTTGCCCAGGGACAAGGGCTCACTCTGTCTGCACCCCCCCCCTTCCTAGGCTGGGCTGCCTCTTCACCCTGCATGTGAACTCTGGAGGGCAAAGGGGTCCCAGGAGCCAGCTGTGGCCAAAATGGGCCTCTTCATATTTGTACATTCAATGGGGGTCTTCCAACCATGACAGACTGAATTACTATTCAGTACATATCTATTCCTCTCCTCCTGCCACTGTGCACGGGTATCCTCCTGCTTACCGAAGGTGGGCTTGGCTGTAGGACTTGCTTTGAGCAAGAGATGTTAGCGGACATGACAGAACAGAGGTTTAAAATGTGCTTCCGTGGACTGACCTGCTCCCTTGCACTCTGCTGGTGCCTGAAAGGAGAGGTTTGTTCCCTAGGGAGGCTGCTGCCCTTCAGATGGGGTCATAGAACAAACATTTGAACCTGAATGAACTTGAGCCCAACCTGCAGTCTATAACGGGACACCCAGCTGAGCCCATCAGGATAACCATGTGGGCCTGCAGCCCACAAGTGTGAGGATAAATGCTTGTTGCTGGAAGCCACTGAGTTTGGGGATGGTTGTTTCACAGCATTATGATACCTGATACACAGGCCCAGAGCTGGAGCCAAGACCTGGGTCTTGGAAGACCCAGGCTTTCTATATTCCTTCCCCTGCCATGGCCCTGGGAGAGGGCACTGATGGAGAGGATGCTGTGGATGCTCTCAGTAAACTCTAAGAGCCATATGAATGCAGGGAGAGCTCCATCTTTCTGTTGACTTTCATTACCTTTCTGTGATCTCCCCAAGGTTCAGAGCTAGAAAATGGAAGAGCCAAGACTAAAAGCAGATCTTTTGGCTACATTTACCAACCGACCAGGCAGGCAGCTCTACTGTGTCGCCCCAGCACGGCCAAGGGTGAACCTGAGTGGGGGCTTAGAAAAGACAAGAGAATGGAAGCTGGCTCTCAGGGGCATGCTGTTTCTCTGAGAGACAGTGACGATGCCCACAAGCCGTGTCTTTATTTTATAGCAGATGCCACGGGGCAAAGTAAGGGCGTGATCAAGGTGTTTACAACATTCTCGTGGGTTTCAATCCTACTCAACTACATGAACCTGAACTCTGTCAAGCCTACATTACTCAGGCACGTGGGGCCACGTGTTCGGACATAGGTTCAAGCCTACAGCTACAGCTGTTGTTATAATTGTG
Organism: Antrozous pallidus; assembly: GCA_027563665.1. NCBI lineage: Eukaryota > Metazoa > Chordata > Mammalia > Chiroptera > Vespertilionidae > Antrozous > Antrozous pallidus. The sequence goes on from CM050520.1 coordinate 16,043,983, forward strand.
CTAGGAGGTCCCTGCCCTCCAGGCTGGGACTTGCACGTGGCCATGAGAGGACGGTGCCCTCTCATCAGTCCGAGGCTTGAACCCGTCCAAAACACGGTAGCTGCTCCCCACACTCTATCCTGAGCCAGTTGAGTGCTGGGATCCATGAGGATGGGAACTACCCTCTCTCTCCTTGTTACTCTGTGGTCCACACCCCACCAAAGTGAGGCATCCTGTCAATGTTAAAGCCGTGAGGGATGACCAGGGAGCCTGCATTTCCGATCCCCATCACTTTATGTGTGACTTGTGTAAGTCACTTCTCCTGTCTAGGCCTGGATTCCTGCCTCTTTCAAGATAGGGTGACCTGTGAGGCCCCTCCTCCCTGTATGAGTTCAGGAATCGGCTCTCGCTCCCTCAGTAGGTCTTTTCTGAGGCCACTCTGGCCATAGATCATGCTAGGGACCCACAGTGACCAGGCCTGGTCCCCTTCTCTGTAAAGACTCTGATTTAGAAGTTTTAAAAATAAGCAAGGAGGAAAATAGTTGGGGACATCAGCCAATTGACACCAGCAGTTTTTCTCCTACTCCCAAATTCTTCTTCCTAAAGAATATTTAGAAATTACCACCTTGGTTTCAGCCTATTCAGTCCTAATCTCCCAGGAGAAGGGCAAGCAGACCTACTATAACTGGCCTCACAGTCACGGTGTGTCTGTTTTATTCCCAAGAGATAAGATAATCATCATTAATTATATGGTGACTAGTTGGGGGTAATTGTAGAGAAAAGCAGCTGAAAAGAGCTAATTTTTACTTGTGGAAAACTCACTGAGTCAAACACCATCCCAAATGCTTTTTTGTGTGTGTGTGCCTTGCAAATGGATCTTGCTATAATACTAGAATATATGTAGGTACTGTCCTCATCGCTCCAATTTACAGATGGAGAAACTGAGGCACAGGACAGGGGCATCCCTGGCTGTGAGCATCACACCTCAGTGCTGGGTGAAAAGCAGACAGGCAGAGGTCTCTAGTCCCAGGCCTGCTATCTCTGACCAGCTGTGTGGCTTGAGGCAAAAGACTGACCTCTCTGTTTTCTCGGCTGTGAAATAGGGGGGAAAGCACCTTCCTCCCAGGGCTGTGGTGAAGATTAAATGAGTGTATGTGATGGCAAACTTAGTATGGTCGCTGATATATGACAGGGCCCAGGAAATAGGAAACATTATCATTTATAAAAAGAGAGGGTGACTGGGCAGCTGCCCTAACCCCAGAACAGCCCTCGGACAGACAGAGAGCCTCTCTCAGCTCCACTGAAAGTTTCTGAGAGAAAAATAATTCTCCCCCTTCCCACCCCTGCTCAGCACCCCAGGGACCTGCCACAGGAGTAAGGATGGGGTGGAGGTGGGGAGTCTCAGACCTGGGAGTCAGCCAGCCTTGGTTCCCCACTCCTGCTCTACTACTTGTAAGCTCCGTGCCCTTGAGCAGTGATCAGCAAAATCATTGGTCAACAGAGCCAACTATCAATAGTACAACGACTGAAATTTCTTTTGAGAGCCAACTTTTTTAAACTTCTTCTAACGCCATTTCTTCAAAATAGACTCGCCCAGGCCGTGGTATTTTGTGGAAGAGACACACTCAAGGAGCCAAAGAGCCATATGTGGCTCTCAAGCCGCAGTTTGCTGACCACTGTGTGCCTTGGGCACTCGCTCCCATCTCTAGCCTCAGTTTTCTCACCTGTGCAACAAAGCGGCAACGACCATTTCACAGGGGTAGTAAGGAGGGGTAAGACCACTTAGCTCATGTTTATTAAGTGCTTGTCACATGCCAGCCACCCTTCTATGCATATCGCAGCCCTCGGCAGAAAAGTTACTATAATTGTCCCCATTTTACAGATGCAGAAACTGAGACTCAGATAGGCCATACAGTTGCACAGCACCAGGATGGTACATGATAGACATCTGCCCAGCAAGGCTGCAGAGCCCACGGCCAGTGGCTTTGGCCCCTCTCCAGCAATCTGGGTTTAAAAGCAGGAAATGTGGGCTGTGTATCTACTTCACAGCCTGAGCTGACAGGTCTCTGACTATTTGTGAAACATGCCCAATGAGGCCTGGGGTTCCATGGAGGCTGGTGCAATTCCCTGCCGGGTTCTGTCATCCCTGGATACTGGCATCAAGCAGGGGCCGGAGCCACCAGGCCTTCCTGCCCTGTTTGCCTCCCAGCTTGGAAGGGAACATGACCTCCACCCAGCCAGTTCCTTTTCCCCAGAGCATCTTCTTCCTGCCGCTCCAGTTTGCATCTCCTCAGGCCCAGGACAAATCACTCCCTTCACTCTGCTTGCTGGGGCGAGACAGGGGAGGATAGGCCACTGCAAGAAACCCTTTTGCCCCCAAGTGACTCCCTGTCCACATTCCTGCAGCTTCTGGGGAAGGCTGGCCCCACCTGAAGTCATCATCCTGCTGGAAGGACTATTCCGGTCAGCTTGTCCCACCTCCCAATTTTCATAGACCAGGGAATGGAGACACAGGCGCAGGGTTCCGTCCAAATACACTGGAGCTCAAAGCAGGGTCAGCACAAATCGTGAAAATAGCCACCACTGAGAAGCCTTGGGACAGGCCAAAAGCTGTGCTGCCTGCCGCTTGTCATCTAGGACTCAGCCCTGCAAGGTGGGTATTACTCTTCCCATTTTATAGCGGGGAAAACTGAGGCACAAAGAGGTTAAGTTGCTTGCCTAAGGCCAACCAGAAAGTGGCAGTCTAAGGAGCTTTAAGCCAAGGTCTGTCCTGACTTCTAAGCCAGAGCTCCTTTCTCTTGGTCATACCATCAGTCACTACATACTGAGTCTGTGGGCCCAGGGTCACCTACTGAAATGGCTGGATCCTCTCACCACTGGCACCACCCAGCACACCTGGCAGAGGGTGGGATTGTCTCCTGAACTCAGCAATCCAGGGTTCCTCTCCAGGATTCCTTCCTTCACCCTATCTTTTTCCAAATGCTTTCTCAACCATTTCAAGCTGCCAGAGAGAATGGCGCCCTCCAGCCTCCTCCTGTTTTCTCCCTCCCTTCCCTTGCTCTTCCTGCCCTGGGGCCACCCTGGTCCCTCACCATGGTCCCACACCCCTCTTTGAATCTCCCCTCCAAATTCTTCCTCTCCCCACCTGCACCTGTCAGAATCCCACCTACCTGCAGGTAAACACAAGTTCAAATCCCTCCACGCCTCGTATGACCTGCATGACCTTGAACAAGTCATGTACGCTTATTGGGCCTCAGTTTCCTCCTTTGCAAATGGGGTAATAATAGCATCTTTGGAGAGATATTTGGAGGATTGGTGAGCTAGTGTATGTAAAACAGTCCAGCATTGCGTTATGGTGGCACAAGGGTGGAGGTGATTACTAACGAGGCAGGACGAGGGCGGTGGGGCTTGGATGCTGGAGAGAGGACTCTCAGTGGTGACCAGGACCATGGCTCAGTGAAGCCAAACAGCAGGGCACTCCAGACAGTGGGCAGCAGCTGATGTCCCAGAGGAAGTGGCCGAGTGCCTCGCTGGCTCGATGGGGGGGAGGGGAAGACACCAGAGAAAAGACTCACAACAGCCCTCTGCATATTTGTCTCCCCACTTTACAGACAAGGAAAGCAAGACACACAAAGACCAGGCCACTTTCCCAAGATCACCCACCAAGGGAACAGCAAAACCAGAAGTAGAACCCAAGTAGTCTGTTAACCAGATACTGTCCCGGCCAGCTCACCACAGGTTTAAACTGAGTACTCTCACTTCATAATTTGCCCTGTCCTGGACCCCAGCGGAGCCAGGATGTGGACAGATTCCCAAGGGAAGCAGGAAAATGAGGCCACTGGCCAGCCCTCTACCCTCCCCCGCCCACCCGCCCAGGCAGCCAAATTCTTCCTCCTGGGGCTACCAGAAAGAGGACTGGCTCCAAAGACAATTTCTAACAATTAAAACTAAATAACAGGAAACAATTAAATGAGAGCAAGAGGGGGCACTGGGCCCTTGAACTTGCGGGGGTGGGACTGGCAGCAGGCCCCAGTGGCCTCTACACTCAAGCTCCCTTATTAAAATAAACTGCAGTACAATGGGCCTTGGGCAGCCTATAAAGTGATTTGGGGCCAAATTGGCACCAGCCAGCCAGGAATGTGCCATGGGGGGGAAAGGGGGTGGCGGTCCCTGAGCCCTGGCCAGGTTGGTGACACTGGCCATAGTGACCTTTTCTGGCTGATGACAGCAGCTCTGCCGTGGAGGGGAAGAGGAGGGGCCACCCCAGACCCCAGAGACTTCTTGGGGCACATTGAATTCTTTCTCTTCCTCTCCTTTGCACGAGAGGCCATGGCTTTCCTCAAGACTGGGCTCAGTGACTGTTCACCCTGCCTTTACCGCAGGAGACCATCCATGCCTCCTCTCAAGATGGTTGTCGAGCCCCTTCCTCTGAATTACTCATTGAGGTTCTGCTCCAGGTTTTCCCATCTCAATAGAAACAGCCCTCCTACCCCTTAAGTGGGACCTAAAGACCTTGGCTGAGCAAACCCCATGGAGGGGCTACTTCCTCACTACATATCTTCCCCCCACCACACACACACACACACACACACACACACACACACACACACACTATATAATCCACACTCTACACAGTGGAAATGCTGCCCCCTGGAGTTGTGGCGTGCACTGTTCCTTAAGGCCAACAACTACCTCGGGAGTTAGAGTTTGCCCAAAGGAGAGGGCGAAGGGACATAGGGACAGGCAGATGTTCCACCTGCCACACTGATGCAGCCTTTGGCTGCTGGCCAGCAGCCACGGGGTTTTTATTCTCTTGGGCAGGGGCAGAGCAGAGGGTTGTGGGGAAAGGAAAATTTTGTCCTACCCTTCTAGCTTCTTTTGGCTGGTCTAATAATTAAATCAGCATAAGATAGAAGGACAGGAGAAGATAATCAAACTTAATTACATACGGTGTATGGTATCCCCACATACATGAGAAAGTCAGAAAGGGAACATGAGACACAGAGCTCATTCTGCATCAATAAAGAGGGAAGAGGTCTTCAGGCTGCAGGAGGGAGCAGGGCAATTCACAGGATGGTGAGAAGAGCAGATGTTCAGTAATTAGAAGTTTGTCCTGCCCTATAGAGAACTCATCAAAAGTTATGGGCATGGCCTCAAGTTTAAGTTCTTCAAAGAAGAGGTAAAGGGTTCTCTTGAGCCTGCAGGGTCTCTGCTGCCTTCAACTCAGAATTAACCTCATGTCAAAGGAGCACATCTCAGGAGGCCTGTTCTGAACAGTCTCCCATTATGGCCCACAGGAGTCTCACTTCCCATAAACCCTTTCCCTATCTGTCTTCTCCCAGCAGCAAGTGTGACCCCCTCTGAGAGCAGGCCCTGGGACTCCTGGAGGGGAAGGCTTGGCTTCAGTTCCTGGGGCCTTAGGCAAGGGCCTTGGCCCACTGGGCCTCAGTTTATCCATCTGTAAAAGGGGTGAGAATCAAATTCCTACTGTGGAGGGGAAATGCTCTCTTCCAGCAATAAGAACGTTGAATGGGGGCCTTCTAAGTGCCAGCACCTGGTGTGCATCCTCATTCCATTGTCACACACACCTATGAGGCGGGGACTATGATTTTCTCCACCCAACAGATGGGGAAGCTGAGGCAGGAGGCGCAGCCAGGATGAAGTGTGAACAGTTTCTAATCTCCTCCCATACTCTCTCAGCTCAAGGCCAGTTGGAGAGGAAGGTTGAACTAACACAACTACCATCTCCCCGTCCCCACTCCTACCCTGAAGCCATCAGCCTGATTCTGTGCCAGTTACATGCAGGGGACACATAGGTGTGGCCAGTGAGGTTCTGTTGTGTCACCACTTCCACCCCCGGGTGGAGAAGGGAGGGGACAACCCACGCCCTTGGCCTCCGCCTCCATCAAACCCATCCCAAAGGAAGGTTTTCTGCTCCCCTCTGCTCTCTTTCCAGCCACTTTCTCTGCCCCTCCCTCTGTCCCTCCCACAGAGGATTTATGGTTTTAATAATGCAGACTTTCTCCTCAGGCCTCTCTTGTTGTTTAGTCTCCTCTAAAGATCCTTAAAATTAAAACACTAATCAGGAATTTATTTTCTCATCAATCCTGCCCTTCAGGTTATGAGGCCCGGGTGTTTTCACAGCCGCTGGCTGGTCACAAGAACCAGGGCTCCAGCTCTGGTCTTGGGAGAGTTAGAGAGAGACGGAGAGAGGCAGAGATCTCACACCCAGGTCAGAGAGAGAGAAAGGCTTCATGCAGAGACTGTAGAAAGACAGAGGGGATCGACATGCTGTGAGAGGTGGGAAGAGAGAAAGAGGGAGACGGGGAGGGAGGGAGACAGAGACCCAGGCAGACAGACACGCAAACAGCAGGAGATGGAGACAAAGGGGTAGAAACCCAGAAAGACCAGACAGAGTGAGGAGGGCAGAGGGAGGGAAGGGCCAGGGAGCAGAGACATGGAAGGTAGGGAAAAGAAAAAGAAAGCAAAGCAGACTCGGGAAGACAGACAAGAGGGGCAGGGGTGAGAAGACAAGCTGAGAGCTGGAGACACCTCACACCTCTCCTGCAATCTGATATTTCTGAAGGGGTCCTGTGGCATGTCTGTCTCCCTCAATGAACCACAGCTCCGTGGGGGCAGTGATCCGAGGTCTTTCCCTTGGGATTCTTCAGAAATTAACTGGGAGGCTGACTTCTGGCTCAGGGCTCCGACTGGCCCTGAGGTGCTGCAAGATGCTTAGAGCCTCAGGAGACTCTGGCTTCCCTCTCCCACTGAACCTCAGAAAAGCCTGCTGGATCTCAAGCCCTGCTCTATGCCCACTGCCCCCCTTTTCAGCATAGGCAGCTCTGAGAAAGCATTATCTCTCTCTCTACCAGCCCCCGGCCTGCCCAAAGGGGCTGTTTGTAAAGTATGTTTCTCCAGGCCTAGCATTACTGTTCTCTCTATGGAAGCCTTTGAGATCCATCAAATCAACCTAAGCACTAAACAAGTCTACTGCCTGCTCTGCCTTTGACTGGCTGTGTGACCATGGGCAAGTCACTGGCCCTCTCTGAGCCTCGATGTTTTCGTCTGCAGAACGAGGAGTTAGATGATCCTGCAGCCCCTTCTTGCTCTGACTGACTGCTGCCTTTGCTGTGCTCACTTTGGAAATCCCAAAACTAAGCAATGGAAAATCTGTACTTCATTCGTGCATTCATTTGGCAAAAAGAACTGAGGGCCTGCTAATGTAGAAGGTGCTATGCCAGGCACTGGGGAAGTCACCCTAAAGAGCCCTGGACTTGACTTTGATTCACAGTGAAGACACCACCTCCCATACCCCAATGTATTCATATGTAAAACCATAGGATGTGGTACCCACCCTGCCACAGAGAACGGTGGTTCCAGAAAGGCCTTTGTTAACAGAAGTCGGCCATCAGAAAGGGTCAGTCAGCATCCGACGTGTGTAGAGAACCCACGAGGAACTCCTGTCCACTCCACAGTCTCCCAGGCCCTGGGTGAGCTTTCAGTCTGGTCTCAGATTGGCTGGGGCATGTCAATCCCCTCTGTCTTTCTTACAGACAGTCCAGTCCTGGAAGGCCCAGGAGAAAGGGGAAGCCTACGGTGGGGCCAAAGACCAGAGTTTGACTTTCTACAGCACTTGCCAGGTCACTTCCCTCCAGGCCCCCAGTCATCCTTCAAGGACATTAGCAGCCATGCCTCACCTGGGGTGAGATGTGAGCACTCAGGTAGCTCAGGTGGAAGGGCCAGGCCCACAGCAGGTGTTTGGAAAACACTTGCTCAGCTAATAGTTTAAGCCCAAGCCATTAATAACACCAAGGGCGAAAGAGTGCCAAGTGCCACGTGACCCACTCAAGGCGGCCTGGGCTTGTGGCACAGCCCTCCCCGAGAGGCAGAGCGCTCCAGCCTCCCTGACAGTGAGGCCTTTCCCGGCCGACATTAGCATTTTTCCAAGGTGATTCAGCAAAACCAGGGGGCTTAGTCAGGCCTCCCCTTTCTGCTGAGAGCTTGTTCATGCCACAGACCCGAGTGTCTGCCTGATAGGAAATCAATGTGTTTATGATCCGAGGCCTCTTGCAAAAAAATGGAGGGAATAATCGCTCTTCTGAGGTCTGACTAGCAGCGTTCCCGATGAACTGGCATAGCCTGCTGGGCACCTTCCCAGCCCAGAATCTTTCCTTTGTTCATGATGAAGTAGCCAGGATCTGCAGAACCCAGGACTGTCATCAGAGGACCCGTCATTCCCCCACTTGAAGGGGTAGACAAGCCCTCTCAGGGTCCCCGTCATTTAGGAACCAGTATCTGTAAAATCACTTAACCCAGTGGTCGGCAAACTGCGGTTCTCAAGCCACATGCGGCTCTTTGGCCCCTTGAGTGTGGCTTTTCCACAAAATACCATGGCCTGGGTGAGTCTATTTTGAAGAAGTGTCATTAGAAGAAGTTTAAGTTTTAAAATTTTGGCTCTCAAAAGAAATTTCAATCATAGAGACAGAGTCTCTAACTTACACTCCTACCAGAAATAACATAGGAGCGAGAGGAGAAGGTAGCTTTTGTTAAGAGGGACAAAATAATTTGCTGTAGTTATGCCTCACTTATACTCTAACCACAAGTCCAGAATAGTACATGATACTGCTATCTGATATCGCACAGGATTCACAGTAAAATTAATACTGTACAAGCTAATAGGATTTATGCTAATCCTGATGCTTGTGGTCCAATGTATTGGGAGACTGCATCAAAATCTCCTTAGGACATTATGCCTGGGGAGGAAATTGGCCTGAAGGAGATTTAGATTTGATTAATGATAAATTGATGACAGTTCTTAATCACTCGACAAATGTAGGTATGAAGTGCAGATGGCTGTGGATCAGGAAAGCAAAAAAAAAAAAAATTGTAAAGTTAGGACAAAATTATGAGAAAATTCATGCTGGTACAATTGGGTGGATTCAGTGGTCTTGTAAAACCCGGACCACTCCCTCACTGGTTATTACAAACATTTAACATCTGTGTGAGCATTTGAATGGCTGTTGAATTAAGGAAGATTGTTTTATCATAAGGAGGCCAGGCACATTGGACAGGGGCATGGACTGTGCTATGAGCTGTTCTGCTCCAGCCCCTGCGTGACACTCAGCCAGGTCTGGGCACAAAACTTGGTGGTCAGTAAAGTCACCCTGTAACCATGGGCAGAGGCCTTTCAGGGCAGCTCACAGCAGCCTGTCAGCATTGTGTGTGGCTAGCTGTGAGATTGATGATGATTAGCACCTGGTCTTGGGGGGAACACCTGAAGGGCTCGGTTGCTTAGGCTGGTTTTGTAGCAGAAAAATGACTACATAACCAGCAAAGTACAAAACTACCCAAGCTGAGTAGCCTCCCCTGTTGGGAGGTGTTCTATGCACCCCCTCTTACAGAGCAGGGATGCTAGGAGCCTGCACCTGGCCTCTCCAGACCCCTGGCTGCAAAGTACTACATTCTGATGTGAATGCAGTCCCTATGCCATATCCTATTCCTGTAATAAACTGTAGATTTCTGAGTATTGCCATTTGGGGTCCTGTGAACCTTCTTTGAGCAGTTGAATCCAGCTTAACTGCCACTTTTAGAGGTTTAAAATGTATCTTTCTTATTTTATAGAGAGAGCAACTGAAACCCAGAGAGGGGAGCTGACTTATCCACAATCATGCAACAGGTTTGTAGTTGAGCCTGTGTGGTGGTGGGCGAGATTGGAACCAAAGGCTCAACCCTCTGTCCAGAGATATTATTCTGTGTTTTGTTCTCCTTACTTTGCTCCTTGGAGATGAGTGATGACTTTCCAGGAGGCATAGAAGAACCAGAAAGGAGCCTCAACCACTAGCACACACATCAGGGCAGCAAGAGAAGAACCACCTCAGGATGAGATAAGGCTAGAAAGCAGAAACAGATAGTGAAATCTGAGGTTCAGTGATGAGAGCAGATTGAGAAAGGCTCAGGACTGAGTCTGTGAAGGGAGAGTGTATCAGTCAGTGTCAGATAACAGCTGTAACAAACAATCCCCAGTCTCGCACACTTAATGCAAGAAGAGTTTGTTTATTACTCACTTCTCAAGTCCAAAGTAGGTCAGATGAAGAGAGGGAGCACTGCTCCATGCAATCATTCAGGGGCCCAAGCCCCCTCCATCTTGTAGCTCTGGTCCCCTCAAGGTCCTCAGAGTCCTCTCTATCCAGAGGGAAGCTGAGCAAAGAGAACATTAGTGTTACAATGCTGGCCCAGGCATCACATCTTTTATGTACATCCTTGCCATCATGTCTGTAATGGAGTCATGACAGAGAGGCTGACTTGCTTTGTTGCTCTCGGGCAATGGAGAAGGGGCCTGCATTTGCATGTCAGTGTCCCTGGGGGCTCTCCTAACATCTCGATATCATCACTGTCCCTCTTTCACATAAGGTGAGCCAAATCCCAAACAGGCATCCAATCCCAAGGTGGTTAGGCCCCTCTTTTTACCCTTGAGTCTCTGAACCTCACACCCCATGTTCATTAAATAACACTCCTGAAGGAGCATTTCGGCATCATGGAGACCATTGGCCATTCATCATAGCCTTGGACTAAATCACAAAAAGTATGAATTGTGACTTGTCCACTCCCAGGATGGACTGTTCTACTTAGAAACACTTGTATTCATGGCGAAGACCCTGTTGGAAGTTGATTCCAGTAGCTTAAACACTGCAAGAGTGATCAGCTGTGTGTTACCCAGGGAAGAACCTGTTCTGAAATTTTCCACCAGGGCTGGCAGTAGGAATCAGTGAGGCACAGAGTGGGGCTGAAACAGCCTGGCTCAGAGGCAAGCTGGGAAAAGGCTCCCAGGCCCAATACCTTAGGGCCATGGTTGGCAAACTGTGGCTCTTGAGCCACATCTGGCTCTTTGGCCCCTTGAGTATGGCTCTTCCATAAAATACCACGGCCTGGGCAAGTCTATTTTGAAGAAGTGGCATTAGAAGAAGTTTAAGTTTAAAAAATTTGGCTCTCAAAAGAAATTTCAATTGTTGTGCTGTTGATATTTGGCTCTGTTGACTAATGAGTTTGCTGACCACTGCCCCAGGACATAGGGAATGAGGTCTAGAGGGAGCACGGGTCTTGGGGATGGATAAGTCAGCTCATGTCTCTGGGCCTTGTTTTCTCGTCTGAAAAATGCACTGCACAAGCATATCTTTCTCACAGGGACGCTGTGAGATTGTATGAGATAATACACTCAAGCCCAGTGCTTGGCACTCAGGAGGCTCTTGGTAACTAAGCTTCCATCTGCCCTTTGCCCCTCTCCAACCCTTTGTGACAAGGAGAGCCCAGAGCCTAGTTAGGTAAGCCTTTCAGTCTTTAAAAAGAGTCCTGTGGGAACATGCCGACTTCCTAGGAGCTGCGGGCGTTGTCTGATTATGCCAGGTGGGAGACGAAGCTTCAATGCCCGGCTCTGGTGACCACGGCCAGGAAGTGGGCAGTCTGGAAGCCCAGTTACGCAGTGAGCTTCTCCATTTCTGAACCATTTTCCACCAGGCTTGGGCTTATAAGATGCACTTATTAGTCTAAATGATCTAAATCTAATCTAATTCTCCATGGAAACGATGTAACGATGTTCTTCAGTAGGGACCTGATGCTCCACGTTTTATAAAATGACCACAAACATCTTTGTTAATCACATTTAAATGGCATACCTGTGCTCTGGGCAGTGGCAAGCTTTCAGAAGTGCTTCTAAATCAATTAAGCGGGGGACATGGTAAGCACTCACATAAAATATCGCTTAACATGAAACAGAGTCGTAACGAAAGGTACAAAAGGTCATCATCAAAGTTGCTGTTAATTTTCGCCTCGTTTTCTCTGCAGTGAATCATAACACCTAACATTTATTGGGTGCTTGCAATGTGCCAGACGCCGTGCCAAGCTCTTTACAGATCCCACATCACTAAGGCCAGCCCAACGGGGAAAAAGAAGCCTGAGTCGTTCGGGATCCTTCCTGCAGCGTGTAGGTAGAAAGGACAGAGAGCCAATGCTCCTAACCAAATCAGAGATTGGTGAGTTTTGACAGCAAATGTGAGGAGATATTTGGGTCAGGGGCTCCCCCTGGTTGGCTTTGAGAACTAGCCACCAATTGTGTTTGTTTGTTTTATCTTTCTGTTCCATATGCTGTTCAATTTTACAGCGTCAAATCACCCCATCCCGGCTACCAAGAGCTGTGCTAAACACAGGAGATAATGCATTTGAGAGACTGGTCCCTTCCCTTCAGAGGAAGCAAATGAATAAATGGCCCATTCCAACCCAGGAGAAAAAGCACAATAGAGATACATGGCATGGCATGGGGGAGCAAATGGCCTGCCTGGGAAAGTCTGCGGGACAACAAAGAAGGACTTTGGAAAATGACACACAAGAGGGAAATGCATCCCAGACAGAAACATTCATGGAGACACAAAGACTGGGTGGAATGAGTGTGGGCCCCATAGCACTTTGGTGTGGCTCAGTAGTTGGCAAGCTCATTAGTCAACAGAGCCAAATATCAACAGTACAATGATTGAAATTTCTTTTGAGAACCAGATTTTTTAAAACTTCTTCTAACGCCATTTCTTCAAAATAGACTTGCCCCGGCCGTGGTATTTTGTGGAAGAGCCACACTGAAGGGTCCAAAGAGCCACATGTGGCTCGCGAGCCATGGTTTGCCGAGCACTGGTGTGTCTGAAGCATGAAGCCTGCATTGACACTGTGGGCAAAGAGTGGACGGTTATGGAGCAGCTGTGCCGAGTCCTGCGGGACTTTGCAGGCCATTCTTGGAAAGTTGAAATACTTCTTCCAGGAGAGGGAAATTATATTAGTCAGTACTCTTATTAGTTACAAATGACAGAAACCCACTTCAAATGGCCTTGGACTTGAAAGATTTTGAAATCAGCAGAGTTTATCGCATTCAGGCATGGCTGGATCCAGGTGCTTACATGATATCATCTGCAGTCTGTCATCCTCCATTTCTGAGCTATGTTTCCCCTGGCTTAATTCTCAGGCTGACTCTGTCCAACTGGTGACAAAGATTAGCTCCAGCTGCTAGGATCTTACCAGCTGGACAAACTTAGGGGAAAGAAAGCACTTTGCTCCTAATAATTCCAATCAAAGTACTGGGGCAGGTGTTACCCAGCTCTAACTGCCTGCTTGAATGACCTGTGCTGTCATTGAGGAACACAGATGTCAAGAGACCCTAGAGCAAAATTCCAGTCCTGGCATTAACCAAGTGGCCTTGGGGGAGTCCCTCTACTCTCTGGGTCTTGCTCTTCTCATCTGAGGGGGAGCAGAATTGAGGATCTCTAAGCCCCTTTGGGGGTCTTACCTCCCAGCCTGCATGCAGCCTGCCTGCTCCAAGTGCAGATGTCTTCTGCAGTCTGCACACTCACAGCTGCCCCTAGTGGGGATGGGCTGCCTGGCACTCTCCATATCTCCTCTCTTTCTTCCTCTGCATAGTCCAATAGCAGGAGATTGACTAGAAGATGGCTTGCCTGATGGAGGTGGAGCGAGCATACATAGCCATTTTTTCTTCTGGGACTTGAGAGAATGGGTCCTAGAGACCATGGCACCATGTGTCAAGCCACCGTGCAACCTACTGCCAGCTTGGTGAGAGATCCCTTTCAAATGCAGAAAGATTTAATAATCACAGAAGGATGGCTTCCCCAGAAAGCATGACTGCTTAATCCTTAAATTGAATTTTATGTAAATGTCTTCCCCTTGAATTCTCACGGTACTTAATTCCAGTGCTAATCTGGGACCCTGACTCTAACTTGTGACCCAGCCACAGTTGGATTTTGGGACTTCGTGCCGTGGGTAGCCATTCTCCACTGGGCCAGGTGCCTCCCTCCTGTCCTCTGCACACTAAGGCTCCTGCCTTCTTTGAGCTCGAATCTTTCCTGTCCTTGAATCAGCTTCTGGTCAGGCCTGCCTCTGGGGGTACTCGTTTCCATGTTCTGGTGTGCGGCTGCGGTGCACTTGACAGTCCAGGGGTTTGGGCCCTAATCTGCCGCCTTGTTCTGGGTTATGGGGAAAGGAGGAAAGTTCTCCATGGGAGAACAATTGTTAAATGGGCCTCACTCGGATGCTGCCTTTGGAGAGTGAAGAGAGCCGTCTGTCCCCTCCTGTTCCTATGCCTACTGTCTCCCTCGCCCACTCACACCCTGTGCCAGGGACAAGACGCTTCGTCAGTTGCAAAGTGCAGCCTGGCAACACAGCCAAGGCTAGAAGCACTGGGCATCTTTTTCTTATTTCCCTTCCCCGCCCTCTTTCTTCCTCCTCTTTCTCTTGCTCTCTTTTCCTGCCCCCCTCCACTGCCTTGCAGTCACTCGAATACTTATTGAGCACCTACTGTGTGCCAGGTGCTGGGGATACCATGAGCAAGACAGATGCAGTCTCTGCCCTCTTGAGTGTGCGAAGTCTTAAGCACAGACAGAGGGAACAGCATATGCAAAGGCCTGGAGGCTGGGACTCCATGGAGAAATTCCAATAGTTGCTTCTGGGGGCCCCACAAGAAAAGCTGCTTTGTGGGCTTTTCTACTAGAGGACAGTTGAGGCTGAGGGTGAGGGGAGGGGAGGAGAGAAAAGGGAGAAATGTTGGGGGCGAGCTAGTTATGGGGGTTGGGCAATGGGCTGAGGAAATTGCCCCAGGAGCTGTTCACATGGTCCTGACCCTGAGGACACCCACTGGGTCCAACTGACTGGTGTGCAGAGCCCCGAATCACAGAGGGACACACATAGTCCTGCTCTGAGCACGCACCCATAGCATGGAGAATGGGATCTGGGACACCGGATCGAAGCTGGGTCTTGCCATGGCCTCTTACTTGCTGAGTGACCTTAGACATACTCCTTAACCCTGTTGTGCCTCAGTTTCTCCGTATGAACAAACAGGGAGCTCTCCCTATCTTGAAGGACTATTGAATTTTTTAGGTAAACCAGGTATAGGGCTCAGGCTGGCACACACTAACCACTCAGTAAAAGTAATTATCAATAGGCCAGCAGGTAAATAAGCCTCACACAGCCCCTAGGGGCAAGAACACACAATCTGTTCTATAATGGGGTGGTAGGGAGACTATGGACAGAGTGGCAAAGGTCAAGAAAGACTTCTTGGAGGAAGTGTTGTGGAGAAGGGCCTGGAAGGCCGAGCAGAATTTTATCTGCAGAAGGGATGTGACCTGCAGCCTGAGGAAAGGACACAGTGGTGTGTTGATACAAGAGGATGGCGGGGGCAGGCTGCAGGAGAGGGTCAGACAGAGTGACAGAGTAGAGGCAGGAAAGGTGGGCTGAGGCTACACAGTGCGAGCCCAGAATGTCATTTCAAGGAGGACGCCTTTATCTTCAGACGGAGAAAAATGTTCCTTCTTCTCAGCGCTGGGAAGTGAGTGGCATAATGAGATCAGACCTGGGTTTTCAATGCTCCCTCTGGCTGCCGTGTTGTCGGGGAGGGAGCCGTGTGGAGGAGGCTGCAGCTGCCTCCCGACATCAGAGAAGGGAAACCCTGGAACCCAAGGTGCTCAGGTCAGCAAATGCTTCCCTGGGAGGGGTCATCCTGGATGCCAGTGTTGGCTCCACGGTCAACTTCCTGGACAGCCTTGTGCGCATGGTATGTTCCCTCTCTGGGCCTTGGTGTCCTCAGTGACATGAATGCACTGGACCAGGTTGCTGCCAGGCTGTCCAGCAGGACGGGGCTCTCAGACCCAGGCACTCCAGGTAACAAGCAGGAGATGTAATAAGAGGAGAGGTAGAGGAGGTCCAGGGAAAGGTGGGACTTGTGGGAAACTAGAAAAATGTGTCTTGTCCAGAGAGGGGGCTGCTGCTCTGCCCAGCCCACTGTTGCCATGGGAGCCAGGTCGTGTGTGTGCACCCAAACTCTGAGGTTGCCCACAAGTCTTTGGGTTTTTCTAAAGAGAGCCTAGAAATCCATTTTATTTTAAATAAGGAATCATCTGACTTTTAAATGTTGGCTCAATCCTTTTTTAAACATATCACTATTTGGGTCACCCTATCTCATCCTAGTGCCAGAATGGATTCATCTCACCAGTTTGAGACCCCATGTTGTAGGTTCCTGGAAAGGGGAGACAGCAGGTAGAGAGGAGCAAACTGACAGAAGGGGGTCCTGGGGAAAGGAGTCCTGGGTCCCCAAGATCGAGGACAGCCTGGGGCCTCTTTGCAGCACACCATCCCTGCCTGCTGCAGGGTGAGCGCCTCTGCTGAGCTCACTGGGGAACCAGGAGTCTGTTTTCATTAGAAGCCAAAGGCAGAGCCAGCCCTGGGGGAATGTAAACCAGCCCCCCTGTTTGGGAGGCTTTTAAAATCTATCCTTGTAAACTGGCCTTTCAGACCTGACAGAGGCAGTCTTGTCAGGAGAGAGGCTGGGGAGAAGTCAGCAGTCCTGCTCTTATCAATCAGGCCATGGTGGTGGGAGGAGTGGGGACTCCCGGAGGCAGGGACTCTGCAGCCTTGGGGCCAGGTCAAGGGCGGAGATGTGAGTTCATAAGCTGCTGCTGGCTGTGTCACTGAGCAAGTCCCTGAACCCTCTGAGCCTCTGCTTCTTCCACTGAAATGTGACGATGATCAAGTCACCTTGCCATGCTGGCAGCATAGCCACCTGGAGTTGGGTACCACCCTTACTTACATTTTATACAGCAGGGAGCTGGCATTCTGGACCTTGCCTGGAGTCAGCACAGCTAGTAAAGTCAGAGGTGGGACTTGAATCCAGAGGTCTGGCTCCAGAGCCCCCCCCCCTCTCTGGGTGATCTCCGTGCTGCTCTGGGAGGTGAGAGAAGAAATGAGAAAGGCATATGGCCCAGGAGCCAAAGCTGCCCCAGATGCCTCCCAACTCATTGGGTGGTCTTGGAAAGCCCCTTCCCCTCTCTGAGCTTCAAAATGGGGGTGGCTATTTGAGCTCTGGGAACTTCCAGCACTAATATCCATCTATTTGTTCAACAAGCACCCTCTCAGCACCTGTTCTGTGTCAAGGCCTTGGGGAGTGAGCAGGGAACAAGATAGACAGACCAGGTCTCTGAGGTCTCGGAGTTTATATCTGAAAATGGGAGTGGGGTTGGAAAGACAGGAGCTCAGAACAAGGGATGCGTCCCAGAGAGGGATATGTTTGCAGCCAACGAAGCAGGCAGGTATGATGGGGTGCTCACGGGGAGCTCGTCCAGGGGAACTTGTCCATAAGCCCACATGCAATGGTGAACAGGAGTCAGCCATGTAAAAACCTGCAGGGCAATTGTTCTGGGCAGCGTACACAGCAGGAGCAGAGGGCTCTGGGAGGGGACATGCTCAGTGTTTTCAAGGAACAGAGAGGAACTGGTGGGACCTCGGAGTCTGCAAACCCTCCCTGCCCTCCTCTGCCTCCTGCTCTGGAGGCCAAGGGGCAGGCAGCCAAAGGGGGAAGAGAAAGATATTGCCGGCCTTGAGAACCCATAAACCTGGAGGACTGGCCCTTTAATAATCCCAGGTGGGCACTCAGCGCAATTGCAATTTGAAGAGCCCAGCTTGCTGAGTACAAGTGGAAAATTACCTTAGCATCTATTCTGTATTGCTTTTTGATCCTGATTTCATCATTCAGCAGTACAGCTGTGCATTTTCAATGGGTACAATTTAATTAGGCTCAATTTGTATAACTACATTATTAAAGACTCATTTGGAAAGAGCTTCATGTCCAGGGTTCATTGGACTCCACCACTTGTTCAAAATCATGTTTGGAATAGAGCCTGCTGATGACCCTGGGACTCGGAGAGCCTCCCCCGCCTCCAGCGCACCGGCCCGGCTTGTCATTTAATCTCCATCTCATTTAATGGGACGTCTCTGGACACTGCTGGGTTTGGGAGTCCCTGACAGGTGCCTCCTGTAATTACACCTCTGAGACTCCTCATCTGCTCCTTCAGTCAGTCATCAAACATTCATGGGAAACATACGGTAGTGAGGTCCTGAGCCAGGGGCCTGGATAGGAACAAAAGGGTCAGGCCCTGCAGACACACACTTTATAACCTCAAAGGCAGTGGGGGAGAGAGAAAACTCATGACCTCATTTTTATCCTCATGAACAATCCTGCGGTGGGAGGGAGAGAGGGAGGGGTCATCAGTGCCAGGAGCAGACATGGACTGCCAGGCTCAGGGTCTTCAAGTTAGTGGCAGAGTCAGGGTTTGAACCCAGGACTCTGGACTGGTTCTGCTTTACCAATGTATTTCCCCTTGTGAATGAGGTGCAATGATATACGTCAGGGCAGAGATCGAGGCAATGAAAGGATCCCTTTGGGCCAGGGGCCCCGGGAAGGCCACCTGGAAGCAGACTTCTTGCCTTGGAAATATTGGTGACCTTGTTGATGGGGAGGAGGCTTTCAGGCAGGTCATCAGCCCTGGGAATCAACTGGGAGTCAGCCTCTGGGTTGTTCCCATGTCGAGAGCAGAAGAAAAGACAATTAGTCCAGCTGTCAGGAAATCCACCATAAGCTGCTTCCTTCCTAATGAGGGTCTTCTTCCCCCACACACACTCCCCCCCCCCCCAAGATCTTCCCTGGCTGTGGCACACCTCACTCGCTGCAGGGAGATAGCTGTCAGCTCTGTGGAGTGACTGGAGGAATTAAAAATAAAAACTGACTTTCAGGGAACAAAATCAGACCTGACAACTTACTAGTATGTCATTCAAACCGGTGTTGGTTACCAGATCGCAAATGTGTTAATCAAAAAAGGGTGGCAGAGACTGGCTGAAATATCATGTGTAAGGGAGAGAGAATGGTGTGAGATGAGATTGTGCCTTGCTCTGGTCAATGAATTGCTAACAGACACGATGCAAGCAGTGGTTCTAGATACACTTGTGAGGTTTGGCTTGGACAAGACCGTCATCATCGGGCCAGGAACTGAATGCAGTGTCTACTCTACTGGGAGGCGCTGAACATTCATATTGCGCAGGGTACGCAAGTCTTATGGGAGGAAATGAAAGATTAGGAAAAGAATCCCATTGGCCATGGTAAGATCACTTTGGCTATTATATGGAGGATGGATGGCAGAGGATGGGTGAGAGTGGAAGAGTAGGGACTGGTCCCCGTGAGAGAGGATGGTGGCTTGAATTCAGGTGATAGCACTAGAGTGGAGTGAAAGGGACAGATTTGGGATATATTTTTAAAGGCACAACCCAGGGGAGCTGATAATGGGTTACACAGGGAGTAACTGCTATTGTACTCTTTTTGCTCACTTCATTTCAACCACATTGTTCTTCTTGCTGCTCCTCAAACATTCCAGGCAGGTTGTGATACCAAGGCCTTTGCAGTTACTGTTCCCTCTACCCAGAACCCTGTTCCTTTGACACTGGCTTGGCCCACTTCTTCTATTAATCCAGGCCCTGCTCAAATGTTAGCTCCTGGGCGCGACCATCTCTGGTCACCCTATTAAGGACAATAGTACCTCCTTACCCTGATCTAATTTTCCACAGCTCTTATTGCCAACTGGCAGTTTTCTTGATTTGTCAGTTTCCTCTCTCTCTCAATCTACCCACCCTCCCCCAGAAGCTCCATGCCTGCAGGGACTTTGTATATTCTGTTCACTCCTGCATTGTCCACACCTTGAGTATTGCCTGGCACACAGTAGGCACTCGGTGTATCTTTGTTCAATTAAAAAATACATTCCCACAGGTCAGCCCTGTGAAGCATGACAACTCCTGGCAACCATTCCTGTGGACCTGGTCTTCAGATAGCAGAGGCTGGCCCAGCTCTCATTAAGAAGACCCCCTTTCCCCAGGCAACTGACACACAGGGGCACAGGGCTGTGTGATTCCTGCAGCGAAGCCTTCCTGCCTGGTATGAGTTCTTGGGAAGCCCACATGGGAAATTTGGGCTGATGAGCACCAACCCCACAGGCTTGCGGTCCTGCCCATTGTGGCTAAAGCAGAGTGGGAACTCTGGAAGCTGGGCTTGCATCCTTGCAAGCCCTGGGACCCTGGAGGAAGGACCAGGGTGAGAGTGAGGGCTTCTGAGGCCTCCCACAGCACCAAGCTCCAGCTCTGGAACAGATATTGGGAGGCCAATATCTGTGGGCAGATCTGAGTGGAGGGGAGAGAAAAAGACTCCCCAGACATTTATTTGTTGGTGGTGATGAGCAACCCAGGCACTGGTTGCTTTTTCAAAAGAATAAATAGCTTCTGATTGAAATGGGAAGCTAATTGATTGTACACACTGGTTTTTCTCAAGACAATGTCTTCCAGAAAGGGAGTTTGTAGGGAACACTAGAGCCCACGAAAGTCATAGGGAAGGGGGTGGAGACAGCTGCAGTGAATACAATAGGAGGAGGCTCAGGGGTGCTCACAGGGGAAGGGTATGGGAATGTGGTTGTGTTCCCAGAGGGAGGGTAGCTGTAGAGTTTACACATGGCTGTGTATTTGCCAGAAATACTATAACTTACCTGTGTGCACTAGGGAAGTAATACTTATGGATGAGAACAGCTAGAGAGAAAAAACAGGGTTTCTGCAGGCCTCCTATAACCTATACCCCCAAGGGAGGGACAGCCGTTGGGTATGTTGATAGAATGACTGTGCACCTGCTGAGAAAACTTGTCACCACTGAATGACACCAGCTCAGATAGCAACCACAGGGGGTTCAGGCAGGCCTCCCTCACAGTCGCACTGCACTGCATGGGGACATTTGGCTGAGAGGTTACGAGTGGGGTGAAATCTGCTCCCCAGGCTGTGTGGTCTGGCATTGTTCACTGACTGATCCACTCACAGGGTGCCTTTTTTCCTAACTGGTCAACCCACAGGAGGTGCCTTGCTGCTAACGGGTGCACCCAGAGGGATGCCTTTTCCTAGTTTGTGCAAAGGTGCCATCGTGCTAACAGCAGTCTCAACTGTCTCCCCTCTGCAGTCACCTGCTCTGTCTCCCTGTCGCCTCTCCCACACCTCTCTCCCTCATGCTCCAACCAAACAGGGACTGTTGTCACCCTCCCTACATTTTCCTCCCCTTCTACATCCCTATCATATTCACGTTTTCTCTACCTATTAGCAAAGATTTCTGAGGTCTCTTATCTCAGCCTCATGTATTTTTAGGTCTATCCACTCTTGTTAGTGGAAATATAAACTATACCAAGCCTTCTGTAAGCTCAGGGAGTTTCTCTGCCTACTGATTTCCAAGGGTACTTATCCCATACTCTTCAAGTTTCATCTCACACATTCTCAAGCCAGTGTTCAGCCAAATATTTAAAAAGTTTCCCTCTAAAGATAGTGGAACTGCCCCCCCCATATCTCTCTCCCTCTCTCTCTCTCTCTCTCTCTCTCTCTCTCTCTCTCTCTCCTCTTTTCCTTCTGTGTTATGTCCTGCAAGTTCTACTTGTCTAGTTGCCTTGGCCTCCTCAAACTACAAACTCTATCTCTTCAAGTCACCCAGACCGCTAAGCTCTGCTCAGATGTTCAGAGGATCGCCCCTGCCGGGCACACCTCATTGTCTCCCTTCCCTCAGGTTCACAGTGCTGCGCTGCATGTTGTCCAGAGGTTTTTTAAATACATTTTATTGATTTTTTACAGAGAGGAAGGGAGAGGGATAGAGAGTTAGAAACATCAATGAGAGAGAAACATCAATCAGCTGCCTCCTGCAAACACCCTGCTGGGGATGTGCCCGCAACCAAGGTACACGCCCTTGACCGGAATCGAACCTGGCACCCTTCAGTCCACAGGTCGACACTCTATCCACTGAGCCAAACCAGTTAGGGCATATTGTCCAAAGTTTGAAGAGCAGTTGTTTCATATATTTTGTTCAGTTATCTTCATGTTTTCAGCCCAAGGATAAGCCTGGACTCTCTTACACTCACTTGGCTAGAAGTGGAAGTCGCCCACCATCTTAGGGTTTTAAAATAAGAAACCAAATAAGCCTAAAAGGGCTGCCATCAGCACAAGGACTGTGGTCCTTGGCGATGTGGGGAAGACACTGCCCTCCGTTCCCCTCTAGTCCAGCCTCTTCTCCACAGTAGGAAGCTGCAGCAGCATGGGTTAGACATCGCAACGAGGGGTGCCCACTAGGTTCCAGGGACTCTGAGCAAGAAGGTGCTCGATGACAGGACATTTGAGGAGGATGGCGGAACTACAGAGCTAGCAGTGTATGCAGCAGCACTCCTGGTCTGAGGTCTGCTAGGATCTGTCTCCAAGCGGGGGAAAGCCATCAATGAGAAAAGGATATATAAATATTTTAACAAAACTCTTTTCCAGCTGAGACTTGTGGTGGTTTTTTCCCCCCTAAAGAGGTGGCAGTGAAACCTTTATTGCACCCGCAGCCTCCCAGACTCTCTCTTTTATGCTACATAATGTGTTTGCAAGTTTCTGTCCATTGCTGCATCTCCCTGTGCTTTGTCCTATGTGAAGCCACTGGTTTCCATGACAACTAGACTGCCAGCTCAGGGAGTCCAGTGGAGGGACAAAGGTTCTCTAGTGCTCATCCGAGGCTGGTAAAGGGTTGGCCACATGTAGGAAAGGGACTTGGGGTGACTATGCAAGGGTCTCTCTGAGAGCCACTGCTGCCCCGTCCACCTTGCACCCTGGGTGGCTGCCCAATGCATCAGCTGGCTGAAGCTCCTGGGAGGACCTCGCCCGCTGTGGAGCTCCTGCAACCATTGGCATGACAGGCACGTGGCACACATGCCAGTATCTGGGCCAGGGACCTGCTTCCAAAGACAAATAGGACTCAAACTCTGCCCCAAAGGGCAAACAGAGAAATGATGGTAAAGAATGTGCAGAAGGAAACAGTTATTAAATGCCGATTATATGCTACACACTGTCCTGGGAAACACATACCTTAGATTGTAATCTTCACAAAGCCCCGTGATTTAATTATATCCAAGTTCAAACAACTAGTAAAAGGTAAGGCCAAGATTCACACCCAAGTATGTATCCGTACTGATGGTCACAGTCTCATACATCAGCCTCTCTACCTGTCTCTGTAAGTCTCTGTCCAGGTGCCTCTGAGTTTAAAAAGCTCTCTCAGAGAGTCTCTCTCTCTCCCACCCAGCTTCCTTCCAGCCCGCCCCCCCCACCGCCCAGCCCCCCCTTCCTCCCTCTCTCTCCCCCATACCCCACCCCGCTCTGTTTCTGCAGATGGCTCTGCCTCAAGTCTTCTCCCTCATTCTGGAGATAAATGTTATCATTGAACTAAACCCCTGGAACATGAATTAAACATTTGGACAAATCCCACTGTGGCCTCTGAGCCCCACGCTGTGTGGGGACAACATTAATGAAGGGTCACACGGCACAATTCTGCTTAATTCTCTGAAATCCAACCCGCTTTGTCCAGACAGCAGGAGGAAACAGCAACATCAAAAAACGGGAAGACCCTGGGGGAGAAAGAAGCTCTTTAAAAATAGCTACTGCGGAGGGTGGGCTCTGTCAGGCTGAGCCTACCCTGGGCCCCCAGAGCCAGCAGCAGCAACCCTTTCAACATGATGGGGCACTGCCTGGATGGCCTCAAAGGCCACTCCCCAAGGGACTTAGCCAAAGGATACAGGCTCATAGAGCTCGCTGCTGCCCGGGGGGGGGGGGGGGGGGGGGGGGAGGAGGACCAGGGAGGGGAGGGTAGCAAAGCCAACTGAAGCTAAATTAATCAGGGCGCACAGTCTTGGCCCAGATTCTACCCTTCAGGTGGGCTGCAGGCACTGGCCTTCTCTCTGGGCTTCCAGACAGCCCCCCGCCTCCCTGTGACCCTTCCCCTGTGCTGACCCTGCACATTGGGGTCCGCACGGCATCAGAGGCCACAGGGACCTCTGATCACAGTTGTTTTATAAATGAGAATCCCAGGCTGAGAGAAAGGTGGTGATGACAGAGGATCATATACCAACTCAGAAACAGGGCCTGACCTCGAGTCCAGGCCTGAGCAACAGCCTCTTGTGGAAGTGTGATAACTACACATAAACCCAAACATTTATATTGGAACCGCACTTGACTTTATTGAGATGCAACCTGTATCCAACAAAATGCACTCATATTTTTCAGCTTTATTGGGGTATAATTAACAAATAACTTTGTACGGTATTTAAAGTGTATATCATGGTGATTTGATGTACAAATACATTGTGAAAAGATTCTCCCCATCAACTAATCATTACACCCATCATCTCACATATTTCTCTCCTCCTTCTTCTTCTTCTTCTTCTTCTTCTTCTTCTTCTTCTTCTTCTTCTTCTTCTTCTCCTCCTCCTCTCCTTCTCCTCCTCCTCCTCCTCCTCCTCCTCCTCCTCCTCCTCCTCCTTCTCCTCCTCCTCCTCCTCTCCTCCTCCTCCTCCTCCTCCTCCTCCTCCTCCTCCTCATCCTCCTCCTCCTCCTCCTTCTTTATAAAAAGATGAAGCTCTACTCTCTTAACAAATTTCAATCATGCAATACAAGGTTATCAACTGCAGCCACCATAGTATAAATTAGATCCTCAGACCTTATTCATCTTATAGATAAAAGTTTATACCCTTTCACCATTCTTTCCCTATTTTTCCCACCGCCTAGCTCTTGGCAACCCACTGTTCTACCCCTGTTTCTATGAGTTCAGCTTTTTTCAGTTTCAGATTCCACATAACAGTGATATCATGTAGTATTTATCTTTCTCTGTCTGGCTTATTTCATTTAGCATAATGCCTCCCAAGTTGTATCCACATTGTTGCAGATGGCAGGATTTCTTTCCTTCCTTCTTGTGACTGGATGCTTTTCTATTGTGTACTAGTATATGCACCACACACCTTCTTTAATCATCCATCTGCTGGTGGACACTTAGGTTGTTTCCATATCCTGGCCATTCGCATGTCTTCTTTGAGAAATATCTAATGATATCCTTTGCGCATTTTAATTTGATTATTTGTTTTTTTATGATTAAGTTGTAATGCTTATTTACATATTTGAAGCTCTGAGAGATGACATGATGGGTCTTATGCTCCTCAGAAGCAGAACTAAGACTCCAGTGAATGCTGTTTCTGCAGCCACATGGTCACCTGTCCTCAGTTCTGACCCGCTAGTGCATCCAGCAGGATTTGCAGTGTCTGCCTATGACTGTATTTTATCAGACCTGAAGGTCTTTCTCCTGGGGTTTGCATTACCAGAGCTGAACTTTCTGTGCTCCCCTTTCCCTTGTGATGGAGCATGATGCAGGCAGGGGAGGAAGGTTACAGGGCCCAGCATACTCCCACGCTTTCCCCACCTCCCCTCCCCCAACCTGGTCCACTAGTTTTCACACCCAGGAGTCTCTTTCTTCCTCTGGCCCGCCTCTTATTCTGGGCCGAGGTCCCCTAGTTGCAAAGAGAAGTGAGACTCTCCCTCCCAGCGCAGGTGACCTGCGTTCCTCCTCAGACTCTAAAGTGCTATCTCTCTCTATTTTCTTCCCAGTGGGGAGCATCTTCTCCCTTCATCCCTCTTGGCTTCCTGCCTGGCTGCCATCCCACTGGCCTTTTTACAATTCTGCTGAAAAACAAAATCTCTTGATTGTCGTTTTTTCAAGTTCAGACACCTGGGAAGGAACAAGTGAAATGAGTTTCTCACTGGCTTTTTTTTTATTATTATTTATTTAATTTTTCAGATCAAGACTGAAAAGGAAGCATCAGAAAGTTCCAAAGGCTTCCAGAAGCAAGTGAAAATTGCCAGACCCTCTATCTGACTCTCTCAGTGGCCAAAAGAAGCAGATCCCCTCCCCCCACTGAGGAAACAGAACCTCTGGCAAGGTCGGTGCTGCGATCCTCTGTTCAGAACCCTTTGCCTTAGTTGATACCAGACCCTTTGGGATTCAGATATCATATAATCTGGATATATGGGAAGTCTCCTCCTGCTAGTCAAAGAGCCAACTGTCCAAGTTTAGAAAAAAAGTGAGGGTGTCTTAGCCTGGGTTCCCCCAAACGGAGCTCAAGATGAAAGCAAGTGCAGGTAGTTTACTTGGGAAGTGGTCCTAAAGATCTAAAAAACAGTGAAATGGGAGGGAGGGAAATCCAGTTACCAGGAGGCATCACGGAGCTGACCCTCCAGTGGGGCTTTATGAAATGCCCCTCAGAGTCATCCAGAGAAGCATTCATCGGCCCCAACACTCTCTCTCTCTCTCTCTCCCTCTCTCTCTCTCTCTCTCTCTCTCTCTGATCCAGAGTAGCTCCCCGGGTATGGACTTGATATGTATCAGAGGGCTCCCACAGACACATCCTAAAGGAGTGACAGAGAAATCTCAGGACAGGAAGTGGGGAGAAAGACTATTCTGGGAAGACTTCTATCACTTCAGCTCCCAATCAATTGATTAGAATAGCCACATGACCCCACCCCATGGCAGAGGGTCCAGGAAGTCCAATTTTACCATGTGTTCAGAAAACAGATAGGCAGATATATTTGGCAAATAGCACTCACGTCCACCACAATTATTCATCTCCATCTTGATTTCTTCCACAGCAACACAGGATTCATTGCTTCTGCCCTGTACTTAACTGAAACTGATAGAGTCCGTGCAGGCTGCTGGGGGTTGACTTCTCCCAGGGTCCCTGAGCTCAGATCTGCTCTTTTAAAACCTCCTAGCTCCTCAGCAGAGCTGGGATTGCTGGGGTTTAGAGAGGGGCAGTGGGGTCTCTGGTGAGACTAGGAGGTGGTAAAGGCCTTGTTCCCCAGCCTTCAGTCCCAGGGAGATTGGGCCTGAACCTTCGAGGCACCAGATATTAAAAATGAACAAGATGGCAAAGCAGGGTTACAGAACTCATGAACTATTTTAAATGCTTGCTTTTAACTAATTAATGCTTTTGCCATCCACCCACGGTCCAGTGACTGATAGAAAACCTCACTGGGAAGTAACTCTAAAAGTCTAAATGTGATGCCCTTCAGGAGCATGAAACCTCCTCTGAAGATAGAGGGAGGGCTGCTAGGGAGGAAAAGATGGAGGGGCTAAAGAGGGAAAAGGGCCCTCGGTTTTTAGACTTCTTGGAAGGTTTCCCCATGAGCTTTGTCTTTCAGGAAACTTGCTGTGACTTCAATCTCATGGTTATGGGGTCAGTTCAACCCTAAGGCAACACCATTTAATGTTCAAAGTCTGCGACTATTGGATCTGAACAGGGCACTCAGCTGTGGCAGAAACTGCCCTAAAATCTTCCTGCTGAGTCTCTCACCGGGCCAGTCATTTCCCTTCATTAGCAAGTCAGTCATTCCATTGAGGTAAGGCTCTGATTTCTGTGATGGGAGAGGAGCTAGTAATAGAGGGATAGAAAGAGGGATAGGCTGGGACGTGCAGTGGACCCCAGAAGCCTTTGACACTTTAGGTAGAATTAGGTCCCACTGGAAAGTCTGGAGCCAGGAGTGGAGGTGTCTCCACAGTGATCCAGACTATGTGAGTCTCCATGGGCTCCATCTTGTTCTTCCATCTCCTATTTCTCCCCTTCATTCTAGACTCTGGCTCCTGTCCGGGGGCTTTTGCTCATTCTCCTGACTTTGATCCAGGCATAATTGGTCAACTCCAACCACACGCAGAAACACCCTTTATTCATTCACTCGCTCATTCATTCAGTTTTATTTAAAATTTATTTAAATTTTTCATTTTCAAACACTTATTGAGTGCTGACTGTATAGCAGGCACCACACTGAGTCCTGGACCCTCATTTATAATCATGAACAGAGCAGGCATAGATGTTAAAATCACAACAACAACCTGATTTTTAAAATAGTAATAATAGGCAAAACATGTGAGCAGAAGATACATAGAAACTGGCATGCAGGAAAATGAGAAGATTAGGCCAGAAAGGGCCACTGAACTGCTTGCAGTTGGCCATTAAGTTTCATTCCTTTGGATTACAGAAATGTAAAGAATGACAGATAGTCCTATCAGTCCTTTTCATTTTAGTATAAATTAGATACACAGATCATTTCCTCCATGACAACTGACTGATGATAGAAGACAGAAGATGCCAAGTGAAAAGAGAGAGAAAGACGTGGAGAATGAGTGGGCAGGGCTCTGAGACAAACTTCATTAATCTCAATTTTGCCAAGGAAGAGCTCTGACAGCAACCTGAGATGAAAAAATAAATACTCAGTGGCAAACTTTTGTCCATATTTATTCGTTTCAGCAGCCAACTGCAGAGTACTGACTATGTACCTTGCTACGTGCAGGGCACTGGGAACACTGGGTGAATCCAGTCCAGCTCCAGCCCTCTCAGGCCTGGGAGACGGGCATGAAAATCACCGTCATTAGCCAGCACGACCGGTGCCGTGAGAGAGGAATGAGCTCAAGCAGTGGGTGAGCTTTCCATCAGCTGCACCCAGGTCTTTCTCTCAGAACACCGTCCCCCTGGGATGAATAGATTAATCTGACGCCTATTTCATGGACAAAACAGATGCCCAAAGAGCTTGAGTAACCTCTTAGGGATACAGCAGAGTCAGAAGGAACAACAAAGGACTCCAGACCTGGGCCCCTTCTCCCAAACAAACACGTATTCTTTGGGGTCAGTTCTCAAACATCTCAGAGCCCACAGACCTCCCCCCTCGATGGGCTGGCTGGCTGGTTTCCTCCTTCCTTCCAATGCTCTCTCTCCAGGGCAAGGAAGACGGAGGATGACTGTCACAGTGAGGGTCTGTCTGGTGCTCTTGGCAGGTGGATAATTAGACCCTGAGAGAATCCATCTGCTCTGCCCCCTGGGGTCCTGGACGTGCTGGGGCAGTGCAGCGGCTCCCCACCTGGCATGCAGGCAGCTCTCACAGTGGAGTCCCTACATGCAAAGAGTCTAAACATCTCTGGCCATGAGAAGGCCTGGTGGCCTCCCAACAGCAGGGCTTTGAATGAACATTTCTTCTGGGGGCTTGGTCAGGTCCTTATTTCCTTGTCTGGATGCTCTACTTTCTTGGGACCCTGGGCCAGGTCTGCAGGAAGGGGTGCAGGTGGGTGGAAAGGGTAGGTAAAGGATACCAAGGTCAATCATTAAACTGCAGAAATGGGAAAGACCTGGGCCAGAACTCTGAGTTCTTCTTTCTAAAAGGATAAACTGAAGCTCAGGGGAAGGGAAGGAATGTACCAAGATTCCAGAGTGAAGCACCATCCGCAATGGTTTTCTCACCTCCTGTTGGGACAGAAGGAGTGAGGGATTGAGGGGTGATCAGGCTGAGCAGCCAAGCCCTCAACTCATAAGGAAATCCTACCCCAACACGCAGAGAATTTTACCCACATGACCTTGTCTTTCTTGGCAACCTCTAAGGTTGGTATTTTGATCTCCAAGGTATAGATGATAACACTATGACACAGAGAGGTTGAATAATTTTCCCACAGCCACCCAATTATCAAATGGAATAGGCTTTGCCTTTGGGTCCATCTGAATCCACAGTCCTGCTCTCACTCACCCAAGAGGCAGTGCAGAGCAGGGAGTGCCAAGGCTGGCTGCTGCCTGGGCTCAAACTTACAGGCTCTGTGAACTGGGGCAACTCACTCTTCTGAGTCTCCCTACCCCCCTTTTTAACACTAATAATAGCACTCCCCTCATGGTGTTGTGAACATTAAATGAGTTAAAATGGGTAAAGGATTTGAGGCTGTGCCTGGAACAGGGCAAGGTCTTAGAAAATGTTAGCTACTGTTATTACCAGTCTGTTTTCAACACAATGGTCAGAAGAACCCTTTGAAAACGTAAGTCTGATCACTTCACTCACTGTTTAAAACACTTCAATGGCTTCATCTCCATCCAGAACAAAGTCTCGGCCCTAACCATGGCATCTGACTGTCCTCTGTCACCTCCCCGACTTTGCCTCCCACCCCTGACATGACAGGCTCCTGCCTCAGGGACTTGGCACTTGTTCTTCCCTCTGCCTGAACACTCAGAGGTTAGCATAGCTCCTCCTTTAAGCATCTGCTCCAACGTAAACTTCTCTGTGAGGTCTACCCTGACACCCTCTTCAACACACTCATTGCCAGCAGACACTCAAAAAAAAAAAACAGTTTGCTTATTCAGTTAGTTATTATTACTACTTTCTACCCACTCAGAAATAGCTCAGGGAGGCATGGATATTTGTTTGTCCTGCTCACTGCTGTGTCTGGACTGGAACATTGGCTGGCACAGAGTGGTACCCCAGGATATAGGAGTTGAATGAATGAGTGAATGAATGAATGACAGCATCCATCTGCCTTCATACTTGAAAGCCAGGAATCAAACAGTAAGAACACCAATTCCCAAGGCCCAGAGGCAGGCATGGAGGGGAGCACAGCTAGAAGCTTGGAGCAAGGCAAGGACAGAACAGAGTAAGGAAGAACGGTGCCCCATCACAGCCCTTCTGCCACAGTCTGAATCGCATTCCCAACAGTCAGCACATGTTAGATGCCCAAGAAAAAGCTTGTTGGAAGAATGGCAGACAAGAGGGAGGGAGGGACATTTATCAAACACACATACCATGCACTAGAAAAAGAAACAACCAAGATATCCATTCATTTATTCATTATTTCATTCATTCATATATGAGCCATTCATAGATAAACACAGCCCTGTGCCAGGTACCATTCTAGGTCTCCAGGACTTTCACTCTGGAGAGGGCAGGGAGATGTATAGTCCATGATCCCTGAACTCTCAGACATCACAATCCTGTGAGCAAGAAAGACATTAACCTACTCTATATAATCGATATTAACTAGAGGCCCACTGGTGGAGTCCCTTGGCTTGACTTGTGAGAATCGAGCCAAAACTGGCTCTCTGAAATCCCCTGAGGGATCTTGGATTGTGAGGGGAAAGTTCTCAGATGCCCTTGGAAGCAGGCTCCCTCCTCTCTGTCAAATGGTCAGATGGTTCCTTAGGCTTTAGATAGATAGATAGATAGATAGATAGATAGATAGATAGATAGATAGATAGATAGGCAGACAGATAGATAGATACCGTACACATTTCACCACTGAGAAAACTGAGGCTCAGGATAGTTAGCTGCTAGGTGGAAGAGCCAGGTCTAGAACCAGCGTGGTCTGCCTTGTTCTATTCTCTCTTCCATTTTTTTTTAAGTGAGAGTCCTGATGTACAGTTCTCAGAGGAGGGTGTGTTGTCAGGATTGGGGTGACAGGAAGATCATTCCAGCAGAGGTAAGGCCACTGGCAAAGGTGCAGAGTTGGAACATGGGTAGTTGGTTCCTGAGCCAGGGAGAAAGCCATTTGAAGGTGGAGCACTGAAATCAAGGAGTGGGAGCAAACCACCTGCAGACCCTGGAGGCCAATGGCTCTGGCTCCTCCTTCAGGCATCGATGGGGAGCTTGTGAAGCTTTGAAAAGCAGTCTGGCACCTTGTGCAGGATAAATGACAAGGAGGCAGAACCCCAAGGCAAGGAGGATGCCCAGCCAGAGGCTGTCACAATGGTCTAGAAAAGATGTAGTAAGTGTCAGGAGTGGAGGAGGCCACAGGAGGAGGCAGGCACAAGGCCCTCCACGAGGAAGGATTTACAGGCCACAGAGGCCAATGGAGCCTGACGAGGGGAGGTTCAGACGTTTAAATGGTGCCCTTAGGGCAATGCCTTGGATGAAAACCAGAAATCACAAGCTGTTTTGCCCTAATCAGCAGCTCCCTGAATCAAAGACAGCTCTAACGATTGGCAAATGCAGAACTAACATTGATGAAGCACCTGGGTATGCCAAGGGCTGTGGGCCATCTCATGTGAACTTCACCACCACTCTGTGCAGAAAGTGACTATTTACGACTTTATGGAGGCATAGTTTACATATAAAATCTACCCACTTCGAGTTTACAACACAATGATTTTTAGTTAACTTACCAAGTAGTGCAGCCACCATCCTAGTTTTAGAACATTTTCATCACCCCCAAAAGATCCCTGCCCTACCCTCTTCCTGCCCCAGGCAGCCGCTAAGCTACTTTCTGCCTCTGTGGCATTGCTCTTCCTAGACTTTCTGCAGAAGTGGAATCAGGCACTTGTGCCTGGCTTCTTTCCAAGGTTCATCCATGTTCTAGTTAGTATGTATCAGTAGTTTGTTTCTTTTTAAGGCTGAATAGTATTCCATTGTATGAATATACCATGTTTATCCATTTACCAGTTGATGGAGATTTCTATTTTCAATTTGTGGCTGTTGTGAATAATAAATAATGCTGCTATGAACATTTGTGTGTCCAAGTCTTTTTGTAGATTTTCATTTCTCTTGGATATAGCATATCTAGGAATGGACTTACATGATGCATTTATTTTGCATCAGTCTTGGCCTACAGATAGTGATGCTATCAGCCAGAAATGCCTGGGGTTACTCATCTGGGCCTGTACTCTTGGGGCAACCTCCCTCCAACCCATTTCCCTCATCAGAGCCAATGTTGTGGCTAGACAGACACTCGTGGTACTTATTATGATCACAGACACACATCAACAACCATCAGGGACTTTGCAGAAACAAGGTTTATTACTTCATGCTTGGAGCCACACAGCAAGGTCACCGGGAGAGAACAAGAGTAAGAGAGGGGACCTGGGGTTCTGCCTTTATTGGGGTTTGATGGAGGGGTGAGGAAGGGGCATGCTAGGGTTTTGCAGTTCACTTTTTATTGATGAGTTTCAAACATAAGAAGTGAAAGTGTGGCCCTAACCGGTGTGACTCAGCGGATAGAGCATAAGCCTGCTGACTGAAAGGTCCCAGGTTCAATTCCGGTCAAGGGTAAGTACCTTGGTTGCCGGCATATCCCCAGTAGAGAGTGTGCAAGAGGCAGCTGAATCGATGTTTCTCTCTCATCGATGTTTCTAACTCTCTATTCCTCTCCCTTCCTCTCTGTAAAAAAATCAATAAAATATATTTTTTTTAAAAAAGAAGAACTGAAAGTGTGCGCAGGGCAATGCAGGGCCATTCTAGAAGTCAGTCACTTAGGACACCCAGAGCTTTCCAAAAGGGAAACCTCATGGTGAGGCAGCCTGGCTGTTTGTCTAGTTGTATGGCTAGAAACATGTTTGTTTAAGAGAGGTCTCTGCAATCCAAAGCTGATTGTCAGGCACTTATACTACAATATTATGATCATTTTTTACATGAGGATCCTGAAGTTCAGATCGGTCAAGTGAGCTAGCTGTCTGTGACACTGGATCACAGCCAGGTGAGGGAACTAGACTGCCGACACAAAACTCATGATCTGTAAATGTCACCTGGCAGGCCTCGCTTTCCAAAAGGAGCTCCCCCATGGACCTATCTCTTTTTGTGTGCCTGCAATCCCGCCATTAGCACATCTTACTGTCATTGGTTCTCTTCATTCTCAGTTGCAAGGTGAATTGCCTGGTGATGTGAAACTTTCCAAACACCTTTCTGTAAATGATCTCCTCCAGCCTGGGGCCTGGAAAAGAAGAAGAAAAGAGAGACATGAGAAGTGTAAAGCGGGCCTGAAAAAGAGGCAACAGTGGCCTCGGTCCCTCCCGTGTTCGCCCAAGCTGGTCCTGCCCTGGCATATGTCCAGTTCCCTTCCATTCACATCCACTGGGTGCCCACCCTGGGCCAGGCCCTGTACTGGGAACTTGGAGGGAGCCAGGGCAAATCAGACCTGACCCTGCTCTCAGGAAGCTCACAGCCCATCGGGATGAGGAGATGCACCATCCCACACCAGAGAGGTGCTGTCTGGGGGTGCTCCAAAGGCCAGAGCAGAGATACTCCTGCTGGGGAGATGGGAAATTCTTCCTTAATGAGGTGGCATTTGAATGGAGCTTTGCAGGGTGCTTGGGATTGCATGTGAAGAAAGAGTGCTTAGCAAAGGTATGGTGGTGGTGGAGTGGAAGAGTGGGGGGATCCAGAGTAGACCTGTAGGCATCTCCCTTCATCTAGAGACTGAGGACCTAAATCAGAGCTTGCACGCTCAAATGTTTCAGGGGCTGAAGGACCTCACCGAGCCCACAGGTAAGTGAATCAGGAATTGGAGATGTCCTGAGCTGTCACAAGCATCTTGTTTAATGGTGGCTGCTCTTCAGTTTGAGCCAATGGTCATTGGGTGGGAATACATACAGGCCCATTATTGCCAGATCTAGGATGTTTCAGAAGAAGCCAGAAAAATCTAAATCTGTATGTGAAATACCTAGATTTGTTCACCCCGGCAATGCATTTCAAATTCTTTAAACTCATATATGGGGCAGACTTTGTCCTATGGCCTCCAGCTTACAACTTCCGGCCAGTTTGGCAGACGCAGATCCACCCCGCTCTCCCAACCTTCTCTTGGCCTTTCAAGGACCACCAGAGCTCTGCCCCACCTGTCTCAGCCTTCCTCCTGCTCAAAAGGGATTGGCTGATGACAGGAGCCAATCAAAACTCAGAAGCTAAGGAGGGGCGGGAGCTCCTGACAACGGAGAAAGTAGGTGAGCAGTTATCAAACCCCATCTGCAGCGAGTGTATGGGATTGATGGATTTTAATTACATCTCATTCTAATCCTTAACATTTATCTACAAAGTGACGGGGGCGGGCAGGAGGGCGGGCCATGAGCGTGCTCAGCCCCAGGATTGCCGAGTGTCTAATTAGAAGTTTTCTCCCTCCCGATCACCTAAAGTCAAATTCATTTACTCTGCTCGAATTGAGGGTTTAATTGGATTCTTGTTTTTCCTCCTGTCTTCTCCCCAACCTCCTTTGCCTTCCAAAAGGCCTCTCTCCGTGCAGGAAGCAGGCCGCAGCATCTCATTAGAAGAGAACATCCCTGTAAGGACCCCCGTTTATGACTGACAGTGCCAGCCTGCGGCGGCGGCAGCAGCAGCAGCATTCACCCAAGGTCACGATTATTATTAAGGCCATCATGATTCAGACCCTGGTGACGATGTCTAATGGGCACTAGGATGGCCCTGGACGGCAGTGCTTTCTGGGTCCCGGCAGGCCCCGCCCCCGCCCCTCCCCGCTAGGCCCAGAGGCCCCGTGTCCTTTCATCCACCAAGTGCCTGAATGGGCTTAATACCCTGGTTCTGGAAGAAAAGTGGTGGAGAGCAGCAATTAGAGGGCAAGCCAGCTATGTCTGGGGACATCATGGAGGCACTAAAACCACTAATTCTTTTGCCAGATAATGAGGTTTCTTTCCTTTTTTGTCACCTCCCTCTCTCCCCTTGTTAATTAATGCTCAACACAGCACTTTCTCTCTGGCTTATGGGTGGGTCATCCGAGGGGAGAGGAGGCAGGAGACAGCTGCCCACTTACCGGAAAAGCCCTCCCCTCGGGGCCAGACATTCTGGGTGCTGCAGACACAGGTACAGAAGGTCCAGGCACCAGTCCCTGCTGCACCCTGGGGAATGTGGCCCAGCCAACTCGGAGCCTCAGTGTCCCCACTGTGAGGGTGGTTAACATAGATTGCTATGGAGACTCATTGTGCCTAACGTGCGCTGAGAACCCGTCACACAGGAAATGACAGGGTGCTGCATTATGCTGTTTTAAGCACTTAGCCAGGCCCCTGGCACACAGTAAGTGCCCAGGAGATAATACTGGGAATCACTATTAGTATCATTTGACCTCGAGCAAGTTAGCAAACTTCTCTGGGCCTTGGGCTTCCCCATCTGTGAAATGGGGACAATCACTGCCCCCTTCCCATCTTTTGTCAGGAGATGCAAACGTGTTCATTCACATAGTGTCTGGCACTGCCAGGTATCCGTATACGTTGGTGGTGATTACTCCAGTAGCTCTCTGAGCTTGGGCAAGTCGCTCAATTTCTCGGGACCGTAGTTTCTTTATCTGCAAAAATAAATAAATAAAAGATTAAAAAAATAACACCATCTGTCCTGTCTAGGTCCCAGGGTTGTTGTGATAATTAAATGGGATGGAGTTGATAAAAACAGTTGGTGATCTGTAAGTGTTCTACAAATGTTAACTGTTAGCATCACTCCGTTGCAAGGTAATTAGTTAGAAAATAGAGAGAAAGAATCAAGTCTTTCCCATACAAACTGTACTGCTGGGTACCCAAATTGTAGATGAGGGACACTTGTCTTTTAGAACTACTCAGCTAATACTAAGGAAGGGATGATAAGATTAGAAGCTTGCTATTTTGCAGCCCCTCAGGGATTAATGGATCTAGATATTGAACATCCACAGCTGCTAACATCCCCAGACTGGAGACGCTACATACGGACTTGTGTGCCTTCTGATGGAAGCACAATGCACCATGAGGCTGTCTTGCTAAAAAAAAAAAAAAAAAAAAAAAAAGTCAACTTTGAATCTGGTCAAGCTTCAAAAACTAACTGTCAACTTATCAGAAACACAGAAGACAGAGGAATGAATTAAAGACACCAGTGATGTCCACACTGAGATAACATGGCTCAAGCACATGGTTTATTTTAAAAAAATTTTTTTTAAGAAAAAGGTACAGTCCCTTTGGAAGACAGTGTGGCAGTTTCTTACAAAACTAAACATATTCTTACTATAGGGTCCAGTGGTCATGCTCATTCGTATTTATCCAAAGGTAGCTGAAAACATCTCTACAAAAAGTAGCTGAAAACATCTCTACACCAATTTGAGGAGTGAGTGCCAGGAGACCCTCCCCTTTCACCATTCCACAGCAGTCCAAGCATAGTGGGCCTCGAGGACTTGGTGCTCAATGACAAGCCTCTGGCCTTGATCCTGAGGGTGGAGTGGAGAATAGGTGAGGAGGGGACGAGAGAGGGACTATGTTCCTCCAGCCCCTGCACTGCAGGAGGACTCCATGGCTGGCTCATGCAGTATAACCAGGCCACACCATTCCGTCTACCCGCCAACACCCAGCCTGGGTGACTGGGTGGAGAGTAAAAAAGAACGATCATGCCCCTTTGCTAGATGAGTGGACTACAACTGCTGGCCTCAGCGTAGGAGGGCTTTGTTGGGGGAGACACTCCTATCCACTCATTCATGTTCCAGGTTCCGGGGAGATAGCAGTGAGCCAATTCATAAGGAGCCCTGCCCTCAGGGGGCCTCCTTTCCAACAGGAAGGGGGAGGGGGACATGCAGGAAGTAAACTTTAAATATAATAAATCAATAATTTATGTTGAATATTAGAAGGACAGAGGTGCTATGAAATACCAGGGAAGTCAAGCAGGAAAAGGAGATGGAGTAAGAGGGGGTTTCTACATCCTGCCTCCCTGCCTTATTTTTCTACATGGCGCTCACCACCGTCTAACCATATTGCTCACTCATTTATTTCTTTAGTGTCTCTCTCCCTCCACTCAAATGGATGCTCCACGGGTCAGGAGTTTTGTCTGTTTGGTTCACAGCTGTTCTCATGTAAGTGCTCAGTAAGTATTTATCACATGAATGGAACAGTCTGTGTGCCTGGCATCCCTCCCGACATCCCCTGCCCTCCCTCTGGGGAGGGATTTTATTTTGGCAACTGTTGTTGCCCTGCCCTCACTACCCCTGGCACCTGCCAGGAGGCAGGCTGGCTACCACTCACCCCTTCCCCCAAAGAAGGGGAGCCCAGGTTCATCCCAATTGGAGATGGGGGCCGGTGTGGAGGAGGGGTTGGGAGTGCTCAACTGCAACTCCAAACACATCCAGAATCCAATCTCTTCTCACTGCCCCGCCCAACCCCTGTGGTCCAGCTGTCATCCTCTCTCCCCTGGATCACTGCAGCAGCCACCTCCACGCATCCAGGGCCATCCTGTTAAACAGCAGGTCTTGTCACTCCTTTGCTTCAAACCCTGTGGTGGCTCCCATCTCACTCAGAAAAAGCCAGTCAGCCTATCTTAGCCTACGAGACGGCTATGATCTGGTCACTCACATCCCCTACCATCTCTTTCTAGCCTCACTGCCCATTCTTTCTTCTCTTCAAGTATCACTCATGCCCCAGGGCCTTTGTACTTTCTGCTCCCTTGTCCTGAAATCCTCCTCCTGGCATCCCCATGGCTGGTACCTTCTCAGGGCTGCTTAATACCCCCTCCTCAGAGAGAGACCTTCTCTCACCAGCCCACCCCAAATAGCACCTCCTCATCCCTGTCTATCTCTTCTGGCTTCACTTTTTATTTGACATTATACTATATGTTTATTCCATAAGAATATAAAATGAGGACAACAATGTTGATATTTTGTTGACTACTGCATTCTCAGCACCTAGGACCATGGCAGGCACATAATAGGTGCTGCGTAAATTTTTATTGGATTAATATATGAGTAAGCCAGACTGTCTGTGGGCTCTGCAAGAAGATAAGTTCCCAGGGAATGTGGATGGTGGGTCTGCTTCCTGCCTCACGCTGGGTGGGCCATGCTGAGGTTGGGGGCTTAGTCCTTAGTCTAAGAAGACATTCACTACACTGGCTAAGAATTCAGAGGTCCCTTCACTGACTGCAAGTATCTCCAAACCCCATAGTGAAGGATTTTTTATGGAGGTTTCATTACAGAGGCATGATTGGTGATTAGCTCGATCTCCAGCCTCTCTCCCCTCCACAGAGGTTGGGAATGTGGCCAAAAGTTCTAGGCTTCTAATCAAGGCTTGGTCCTTCTGGTGACCAATGCCCATCCTGAAGCTATCTAGGGGCCTGCCAAGAGTTGCCTCATTGGCATAAAAGAGTCTCCTATCGCCCCATCACTCAGGAAATTACAAGGGATATCAGAGCTCTGTGTCAGGAAGCAGGGACAAAGACTAACTGTCTTTCTATGATGCTACATTAAGCGAGCACCTCTGTGGACATTTAGGAGGCTCCGGATGTCTCGCTCTTGGAAACCAGGCTGCTGTGGGCATCCTGTGCCTACGTCCCAGCACTCACTGATAGTTTGCACAGGATCACTTCCCTCTCCAGACAGAGCTGGGGTTCAAGTGCAGACAGGGAAGAAGGTGACGGCCCATTTGGTTCCTTTTGCTCCAGGCAACTTCAAGGAATCCTCAAAGGTCCCGCATGTTCCTCTCTCCTCTCCACAGGGATCCCCCAGATCCAGCACTTTTCTGATTTAGGGTGTCCCATTCTGGAAGTTTTGATTCCTCAGAAAGCCCTCTTATGGATTCACATACACTTGTCTAAAAGCTGCATGGAGTGTTTGATGTTTCACACATGCTGGTGTAGTCTCTCAGCTGCTGTGAGATCTTGAGCAAGTCCATTGCCCTCTCTGAGCTTCAGTCTCCGCTATACAATGAGAGGAGGAGATGGTCTCAGCGGCCCTTGGGCCCCCACCTCCACCCAAAGCTCTGTAAGTGCTTACAGTATAGAAGAGAGTGCACAATGCAGGCTCTGACGCCTAACAGCCTGGACTGGAATGCCAGCTTTTCCAGCTACTAACTACATGACCTTCAGCATCTTCCTTGAACAAGGGGTTCAGAACGAGTCTCCCCGGGATGGGCCACTTTGGCGCATGGACTACTTTGAGCTGAAGACAATCAAGGCCCAAAAGACTCAGCGCTTTCTACCTCCCACTAAATTGCCTAAAATAATTCAG
The DNA here is from genome assembly GCA_027563665.1 of Antrozous pallidus. Classification (NCBI taxonomy): domain Eukaryota; kingdom Metazoa; phylum Chordata; class Mammalia; order Chiroptera; family Vespertilionidae; genus Antrozous; species Antrozous pallidus. The sequence goes on from CM050520.1 coordinate 16,083,203, forward strand.
ATAGAGACCATGTCCCAGCAAGAGAATGATCATGAGAGATAACCACAAGGAATATGGACTCGGTGTGGTAACCGCAGGAGGAGCCCAGCAGGGCCTGGAGATGGTCTGTTCTGTGTGCCATTGTCTATGCATGGAATGGCAAGCACCTATTCACCAAACATTTACCCTGTTCATCTCCTTGGGAATTGTCTTTCTTCCCTTTGAAGCCACAGATCCCCTACCCTCTTCTCCTCTGTTCAGGGATGGCATAGTAGTCTTTTTTTTTTTCTTCCTGATGGCCTGTGGGTCTCCTATTCTTATGGAGGCCCCATACATATGTAATTAAATTTATTTTTTTCTTCTATAAATCTGAATTGTGCCGAGACCGGTTTGGCTCAGTGGATAGAGCGCTGGACTGCGGACTGAAGGGTCCCGGGTTCGATTCCGGCAAGGGCATGTACCTTGGCTGCGGGCACATCTCCAGTAGGGGGCGTGCAAGAGGCAGCTGATTGATGTCTCTCATCGATGTTTCTGACTTTCTATCCCTCTTCCTTCTGCTCTGTAAAAACTCAATAATAAAAAAATATATATATGTATAAAATATCTTTATTCAAAAAAATCTGAATTGTGTTCATTTAACTATTAGACCAGCCAAAGAAACTAGAAGTATGGAAGGACAATTTTTCCTCTCTAACAGTTCTCTGTGCCTCAGTTTCCTCATCCATACAATGAGGATAATAGCAATGCCCACCTCATGGGGACGAGGGAGGAAGCCAGGAAATAATCCAGGCCTGCTGCTAACACAGTGCCTGGCTCACAGCATTGTTGTGATAAGGAGACTGGTTTTTCGGTCTTTATTTCATAAACCACATTGACATTACCAAGGAAACAGCCTCAGAGAGAGAACATGACTAGTGCAGGTCACATTGCCAGCTCGGGGGTGTGGGCAGAGTGATCCATGCCTCCAAATTCAGGGCTTCTGGGTCTGGGAAGCAGGCCCCTCATGGGTGGCCCAGCCCACAGTGGCTTAGGGAACAATGGAGACCCTCTGGCAGTGAGTTAAGCCAGTGATCCCTCTGCCCTTCTCATACTGGACCCCCATGCCCTAATGGAGGCACCTCCTTCACAGGGTAAGCATAGGCGAGTCAGAAGAAGGGACAGCAGCAGCAGCCCACGGCATGTCAAGTTGTCAAGCCCAATGCCAGGTGCTGTTGAGCTCAAGGCACCAGGGTGACTAATATGCTATGTCACCAAAAAAAAAAAAGTGAAATTCAAAGAAACCTTTTCCTCCCCCAAACAAAAGGTATACAGCCCACCTGGGAGTTCATTACATGAGCCCATCAGCAGGGGGTTGTGGGAGGCCTGGTGGCCCTGCCCCCAGTGAGCCTCAGCTGCTGGTGGAAGAGCTGGCCAGGCCTCCCTGAGACTCTGCTCTGATCACCCTGCAGTCAGGGCTACAGTAGCTAGGAGAGTGCCCTGGAGCTTTCTAACTCCCCAGGCTTTGCCTTGAAGTACTACCTGTTTTCAGGTCCTCCAAACTATTTGGGTGGGGAGCAGGGAGGAGTCAGGGCAAGCACGTGTCCCATCTCCAGTGCCCACCAAGCAGTGATCTTCCCCATCACTCTTCCTTCACCCAGCCTGGAGAACAGGCAGTGTCATCTGATCTGAGCACCTGGAGCATCTTGCATCTACCAAATCTTTGGTTGCTTGCTCTCCCTACCCCCCCACCCCACCCCCACCACCACCACACACAAAATCATCAGTTTTTTTACACTCAATAGGCAAAAACATCCACTGGCCATCCCTCCCCTACAGCAGTGAATGTTCTGAGTCCAGCTGCCCTATAGAGGAAGAGGAAATGCCAGGAAAAGAAAGGAGATTAATATTCCAAGAGAAAACCATCTGGCCGTATAATTTTACATTTATTCTTGTGATCAATTAATCTCTGTCTTCCTTAGACCAAAAATTCCATGAGGGCAGGACCTGCATCTAATTAGGCTTGCGGTGGAATCTTAGTGTCTGGGAAGGGGCCTGACACATAGGGAAGAATGAAGATTAAATGAATGAAGAAATGGCCATTCACCTTCCTCAGGCTCTCTGGGTGAGCATAGAAAGGACCCCTAAAACTATGGAAATGAGGAGGCTGAACCGACCTATGCTTGCCAAGCTGGGGTCTGTGAAGGCCATTTTCAAGATTTTAAAAAGTCTAATAAAGTCAGCATCTGCTTCCCTCCCCTCTGGATGGCCTACACAAGATCACCAAGACAGTAGTCCCTTCGGTATTGCAGAGAGCACAATGCATACAGTTACCTGATGAACCGAATGAGCTTTGATGTGGAGAAGGTTTCTAAGCCCAGCTCAACAGCTGCTGTAGTCCCTCCCAGATCCAAACACTTCAGGTGAGCACATGCACAGACCACTTTCTTCTCCATCCAGATATGCCTGAGCCCAGGGTAAGAAGTGAAATGGGAGGAGCAGATTATCCCTGTGGTTTCCTCAGAGGACCTAAGACCAGCTGTCAAGGGACACAAAGCCCAGATCTCCATCAGGCGCTGGGCATCCCTTTCCCTGCAGCCAGATTATTGAGGGAAGGGCCCTCCGCAGGACCAGCTTTCCCTGGCACCACCCATTTCCCAAGTGGAAACCAGGCACAGAGCTGTCATCCAACAGCTAGGCCCCATCCACTGCCCCAGAGCCTCCTGTCTGGGGTTTTAATTCTCTCTCTATCAAGACCACTGCTGATAGCAAATGAACAACAGTTCCCTTTATGGACTGCCCACTCGTTGCCGGGGCTGAACCGGCAGTGCATTTTACATGCATATGCTCATTTCACTTCCTCCCAACGGTCCCTGGAGGAAGGTACAAGATTATGCTCATTTTACAGATGAGGACACTGAGGCCCAGTGAGGCAATAATAGTTTATAAAATGGCCCCCAACTTGTTCGTGCACTGGGTTGGAAGGTGCCCTCCCATCCTGGCTCAGGGCTTGGCCGTGTGACTTGCTTTAGCCAATAAGACAGAAGCAAGCATAATGCCCACAGAAAACTGAGGGGTGCCTGCACATGAGCTGGCTCTCTTGCTGCCTTTGAAGCCTTTAACCACCCTCTAAACCGCCCAGGCTCACCTGCTAGAGACTGAGAGACCACAGTAGTTCCAGTCAGTCATCCCAGATGAGGCCAAATCAACTATTCAGTCCTCAGGGATCTGCCCATTGACAGCAGACACATGAATGAGCCCAGCCAAAATGGGCCATCCCCTGCCCGGACCAGAAGGACCTCAGCTGATGCCAACTGAAATTGCTGGCCCCTTCCCCAAACCATGAGCTAAAGAAGTAGTTGTTGCATTAAACCACTGAGTTGTGGGATGTTTGTTGCATAGCAAAAGCACCTGATACAGAGGTGAAGTCTTTAGGCCAAGGTCATAAAGCAGGGCTGGGATTCAAACCTAACCTTTCTGGTCATAGAGCAACTACTCTTAATCCCTAACACTTGAGTGTTTGCAAAGTACATATATTTTCATTGCAAGCCTTTAGTGAGTCCATGAACCAATCAAAACAGAAGCTGGCAAGGAACCTATCTAAGGTCACACAGCCAGTGAGACCTGGAAGAAGTCATCCAGCCCAGTTCTGATTCCACTTTCATGCTGTCCCTATTGCTCCATCAAAGCTGGAACAGCTAGAGGGGGCACTGGTTTATGAAATAGCCTCTTTTTCAGTGCCTCCAAAGTCCCCCCAGCCACATGCCTCCTTATATTTCAGGCTTGATTTTCTCCCCCACTTCCACCATGAAATTCTCAGACAGAACAGGTGGCTCCTCAGCCAGGAAGCTATGACTGCTGAACTGACCCAGCCTGTTCCCCAGTCCTCCCCTCACTGCCCAGTAGGAGCTGTCGGTTGTCTTAGATACAGCAGGTGATGGGAAAGGATGGTGTCTGAGGTCACAGAGGGAACAGGGCAGGCTATGGACAGCGAGAAATGGCTTCCTAAACAGACTCAGACCCTTTCACCCACCGAGGCACGAGAGAGGAAGGCATGGCTGAGCCCACCAGGCCAAGCCAGTGTCAGAGCCCTGAGGTCTCCATAATATTCCCAAGAGGAAGAAGGATGGGCTTAGAGTAAGAGGATGACAAGTCAATTCTCAAGCCCTCAGGTGTGATGAGAAGGCAGTACAGGTGGAAATGGCCACTGCAGAGTCCAGCGAAAGACCTGCCCTGCCCGAGCATCTACAGAGCGAGGTTCTAGAGATGAGGTCTGCTTCCCAGAGGTGAGTGTGATGAGGCTGCTCTCTATCCCATTAAAAAATGGGGGGCGGGGGGGGAGCATGGAAGAGACAGCTGTGACATGCAAGAAAGTAGATGCCTTGAAGTCATTCGGAACTAGATCTGAATCCCACTCACCCTACTACTAGGTGTGGGACTTTGGGCAGGCTCTTCATCCCGGAGCCTGTTTCACATCTGGAAAATGGGGGGAATCATCATGTATCTCAGAGGTGGCTATGAGGCCTATGTGAGAAAGTGCTGTGAGAGCTTCTTGTAAACCACAAATGTCATGTAGGCTGAAGTGATGAGGGGACATGGTGGCCCGCCTGTCCATCTGGCTCCTCCAGCCCCAGAGCTCCTTCAAGTCCTGGATGAAACCCATAAGCTTTGTTCTCCACAGCGCAAAGGGCCCATTAGAAACCAATTGGCCCAAATGGCCTGATTTTTCAGATGTGACAATTAAGAGCCAGAGAGAAGGACTCTGCCCAGATTACAACAGACAGTGAGCACAGGGCCGGCCCTGGAACCGGGTCTCCTGACTCAGGGCCTTTCTGTTGCACTGTGTGCACCATCAAAGCTCACCCTCCTGAGTCCTATTCCTCTCTGGCCTTTATGGATGGAGATGAATCGGGTGCTTTCTTATGGTTAATCCATTCCTCCTTCTGAGTCAACTAATGCAGCCAGATCGCATTAGGAGTTTGGGCCTCCCTCAGGAGGTGCTGTGATTGTATCTGTGTTAAAAGGAATGGCAAGTCCTGGGGCAGTCCCCGTGGGACATCAGAGATTAAAAAGCCATTGGTCCCTCCAGTTGCATCAGCAACTGCCCTTGTCCAGATGGGGATCACCACTGGCTTTGCCTCACCCTGAAGGGGCTACACACTCCAAACTGCCAGAATTCCATTCTAGAAGAATTCCATCTTCAGGACCAGTAGGTGAGGCAATCGGGGTAATGATGCACTCCACACCTATTTCTGAGCCCACCTTGAACCTCAGTTTTTCCCTCCATAAAGTGGAGATAATTGCAGCTTTCTTTCCAAGATGCTCCGGGATGAAATGAGGTAGTGTATATAGACACCTTGCTTAAGGTGGCTCACAGAGGATTATGGTCCACCCCTTTCCTACCTCCCCTGGATCTTAAAATCACCTTGGCCTTGACTTCTCCCAGCATCTCATACCCTGGCTTTGTCACATCCATTCATGCCAGTGCCTGCCTTGGTTAGATTTTTTTATTGTGATTTTATTTATTTTTTAAATTCAAAATACATATACACTATACAAAATTCTAAAGCATAAAAGGGTAAACACAGAGGTAAGTAAGACTTTCCCTTTCTTGTCTGGTTCCCCTCCCCAGAGGGCAGGCACTACTCCCAAACTCTAATGATCCAGTTGGCACCTTTGTAAGTTAAAATAAATGCACCTGTGCTTATGCGTCTCTTCTTTACATAAATATCCTATCCACATTGTTCTGGCCCTTGCTTTCTTTTCCCAATAGTCTGTCTTGGGAAGCTGCCCTCATGAGGACATGGAGAACTGCTTCTTTCTTTTTCATAGTTACATAGTATTCCACCCCCTGGCAAGTCCACCATTTCTTTGCCAGCCTGCTGGTCAGGTGTTCTTCTACCATTTCCCATCAAGCTATCAGAGCACTGCACCCATGCAGCATGTTCTCCAGAGCATAAATCCAAGAAGCTGAATCTCTAGGTAAAAAATATGTGTGTTTATAATGTTGATCAGTAATGTCAAATTGACCTCCCTAGAGTAATATACCATCATTGTTTGAATCCCATTTTGCTACACCAAATTTCAATTCAATATGTTGTATTTTTTAACCTTGGATAAAGATGCTGTCTGCTTACCTTTAATTTGCATTTTTGTTATTAAGGGAGAGAATGAGCAACTCTGAATATGTTTAAGAAACATCTGAAGTTCCTTCACTAAAACCTTTCCCACCTTTCTTCTGTTTTCTTTTCCTTATTAATTTGTAGAAGGTCTTCATATATTAAAGAACTTTTGCATTTTGTGTTTATTTCCATTTTGAAAATGTCATGGAACAAACTGATCTGAATTCTGTGGAGTTTCTGGGATTTGTGTCATCCTTAGAAACCCTTTGAATTTTAAACCTTGGCCCACGTTCACTCCCCATGTTGGCCTGACCTTTCATTCCTGGCTTGACCCACTGCCAATGGTGACACCTGTTATCTGCTTCCAGCGGCTGCTGGACAGCTCTTGGCTTTGGCTAAACATCCCCTTCCCCCTCCCTGCCCTCTGCTGCCGTGTGGCCCTTGGCTTCCTGTCACTTTCCCATCCCCCAGCTTCAGTGCCTGTGCAGCTTTCCTGCCAGTCGGCTCCAATCCCTCTGGCCCCTACGCAGCACCCCACCTCCAGGTGAAGGAATGCCTTAATCACTTCTTCCTCATTTCCTATCTCTCCCCTCTGGAGCACACTGGTCCAGCCACCCCAGCCTTCTGTCTCCTTCTAAAACACAACCACACACACGGCCTTCACCTAGAAGCTCAGCACCCTCGTTCCAGGACAGTATGGTAGGGGATCCATGCACAATATTTTGGGTGACTGGGGAGTGGGGGGGAGGAGCAGAGCCAGAGGTAGGAAGGAGTCTCTCCCCAAACCTTTGCAACAAATCCTGATATGGCTTTGCTTTCACAACAACTTAGCTGAATTTCTATCTTTATTAATCAAATAAAAATATAATTAATTGCGTTAAATTGCTCTAATTGAATCTAGAATGAGAGCATGGACAAAATCCTGGGAAGTAATGAACCCAGGCATTTCCAACATCTGGAGTGAAAATGATCTTTAATTTCAATTTGGGCCCAAAAATAATGTGACTGCAGCCATCCACTCCCCTACCAGCCTTCCTAAAGGGAGATCTGAGTGTCCAGGTAGGTCAGTGCAACCAATACAGCCTGCAGTAATATTTGGGGGACCAGCTAAGCATTAGCACCCCCTTCTCTCCTCCCTTAGCCTAAGGCTGGCCCTACAAACCCAGCTTCTTAGGGCAGGAAGGATGGCATGCTCACCCCAGAGCCCACCACCAGGCTAGCTTCTAGCCAACTTCCTGCCCATCACCTCCCACATTCCTTCCCTAGGTCTGCTGCACTAAATCACCACCAGAAACGTATTCTCTCACAGTTCTGGGGGGTCAGAAGCCCAAATCTGATCCTGTAAAGGCTCTGGGAGAGAATCCTTCCTTGTCTCTTCCAGTTTCTGGTGTCTCTTGGCATTCTTTGGCTTGTGATGGCACCAGCCTCACTCCAGCCCCAGCCCTGAGATGCCCATTTGGGGGCATGTGCAGGGCAGAAAGATATGCTGGTGGAATTCACTGGGAGCTGGTGGCTCTGGGGCCTCTGGGGTGCCTCCAGGCATGATGGCGAGGCCGGGAGGTGGCTGGTGAGTGCCAGCCACCCCAACAGAGGGAGCAGATGTCTCAGCCTCTCCCTGTTCCCTGGAAGGCCTCGTCTTTTATAAATAGTTGTACTTGCTGGGAGCCAGAGTGGATTGAGGCTTTAGCATCTCTGACTGACAGCCCAGCAGAGCCAAGCAGGCCCATCTGCCTGGGGCTATGCATGCTCACATAACACCCTCTCCCCACGTGCAGCCCGACACCCATGAGGGTGTCATTGCACCCAGGACGCACAACATCCTGGCATGTGCCCGTTCCACGTGGCTGGTGGCATGTGGGTTGTGTGGGAAAGTAGCCAAACAATCAGAAAGGACTTTGGAACAGACCAACGCTGGAGGTAGTGAGCGCCTCATCCCTGGAGGGATTCCAGGGGGAGCTGGATGGCCACATGACTAGCATACAACAACCAAGCTTTGAGCTGTAAGCATAATGAAGAGCAGAGGGAGAATGCAAGGCTAGGCTAGGTGACCCCAAAGTTCTTTGGGTCCCAACATATATCCAAGGTGCACAGATTGGGAGCTCTCAGGACCATGGCATCTTAGCAAGGCCATGGCCTCCCTCTCCAGCTCTCAAGTTTCAGGAAACTCACCTGCATGGGCTGCAGGAGCCTCCCTCTCCCACCTGAGCCCACCAACTTCTCTGGATGCAAGAGGCAGCCAACGGAGGCTCTACCCACAGCAAGGAATGTGTAACTGTTTGCTCCATACTGAGCACTTACAAGATGCACCACTGAGGCTGCCATCTCCCCAGGATTTCCATAAAGAGCAATTGCTTTGATGGTGCCACCTAACTCCTCTGATCCTTGGGGAACCTCTGCTAGACTGGAGACTCTAAGAACCTCCTCACTCTTAGAAACTCCCCACTTTCTAAAGCTGGAGGCTTATGGGTGTCCTAAACCATAAGCACCTTAAGGGTAGGGACCTGATCTGTCTTGTTCAGTGCTCTTTTTGTCCATGATGGAATTTAAATAATTATGGATCAAATGAATAAAGGACTAAGTGAACAAATGATGTAAATATCACCTAACATACCTCCTTGCATGTGAGAATCTGGATTCAGCTGTGGGACATCCCCTTTGTCCTCTCTCTGAGGAGCTAGGGAATGAGCATGACACCTGAATAGCACATTACCTCTGAGGTCAGACCACCTGGGTCTGAGTCCTGGGTCTGCCTCTTCCCAGGTGTGTGAGCTTAGGTGCTCTGCTCCATTAACTGCAAAACCGAGATAATAATAATAATAATAATAATAATAATAATAATAATAATAATCACTACTTCCTAAGATGCCAGAATGCTCTGAGATGACATTCTTAAATTGCCTGGCATGTAGTAGGCACTCAATAAATGATGCTTGTGGGGGTCATTAGTGCTGTTCTCTAAAATGTGTGGTTTCCTTCTAAGCACATGGTAGGGTCCTACTTTCCCTTCCCTGAAACCGAGTATAGCCATATCATTTGCTTTGGCCAATGAAATAAGACCAGAAGTGATGTGTCACCTTTGACGGAGACTTGAAGATGCCATGCTCTCTTTCTCATGCTCTGGTAACCATGGCAGCACTAAGATGGAGCCACGACCAGCCCAGGTCCTAGAAGGAGGAAGACATGAAACCAATTCCCTCCAGCTGACCGTGATGCACAGCCTGGGGCAGATGATAAAGATGACTGCAGTATTTCTACCATTCCTGTATGTACTGCACTTGACCACATGACTTTGCTTCTCCCCCATCTAGGGGTGGAGTCCATTTCTACACCCCTTGAGCCTGCTGGGCCATGTGACTTTCTTTGGCCAATGGGCATTAGATGTAATGTAAGCAGAGACTTGGAAAGTGCTTGCACATTGGAGCTTGCCCCCTTTTGTAGCTGGAAACTTTTCTGCCACCATGTGAGTGAGTCTGGGCTAGCCTCCTGGAGAAAGAGGGACACACAGAGAAAGGCTCCAACTATCCCAAGCATGTGAGCAAGGTCACCTTAAGCCACCTAGCCCTGAATTTCACACACCCAAAGAACCACCCCAACAGCCCACAGAATTCAGGGAAATGTTCAATGTGTGATGTTTTGAGCCACTAGCTTTTGGTATGGTTGGCTACTTGGCAAAGGCTACTTGATGCAAAGTAACAGGAATGAGAAGTAAATCTCATAGTATTAAGATTCCTTTGAGGGCAGGGCTCATATTTTCTCTCTTACTCCTCTCCACTCTCTCTCACACACAGAGAGCCTTCACATACACCAGTCCATGCTCAGTGAGGATGGTGGGCTTGTTGTGGGGAAGGTGAATGGATTCCCAGTGACTCTGGACCCCTTGGTCCAGGGATGGGTCTGTGCCCACTAACCTCGAAGGAAAAGTTCTCAGCCCAAATAGCCTGGTTTTTGCCATATGTCAACTAAACCAAAACAACTAACAGAGCGGAGGTGGTAGAAAGACCCCTATGAACATCTCATGTCAACATCAGCCTAAAACCCTCCTTCCCTAAGCTCCCTTTGCCTCACCCTCTCCCACAAGCATGCTCCATGACTGCTCAAGAGCTGTTTCCATGGTGATAGCATTTTAAAGTTTCCTAGGAGCAGAACAAGAATAATTTTCTACCTTCTCCTCCTCCTCTGTGACAATCTGGGAAAGAGAGCTTATTACAGATAAAGGGTGGAGTGAGGGACAAAGAGGGGAGAAGCAGCTCTTCCTTTCATTGCCTAATTGCATGAAAAAGTCACACTGAAATTCCTCACTCCCAGCTCCTTCCTCCCCGCTCTCCAGCCCTCACCACCATCCCCTGGGATCCTAGGTCACTTGGTACTCACCCACCTTTGCCTGCATGAAGAGTTGGTATGGGAAATGGTAAGAGAAGAATGAGATAAGAGAGAGAAATGGCAGCTGGTATACTCTCAGTCACATGCATGCACACTCATTAGCACAGTAGCAATAGGAAATTTCCACTAACCTCACTCTGGAAAGTGATGCTCATTAATGAAGAAAAGCAGAGTATTAAAAGCAGAGACATCTGTGTAACCTGGTTGGTCCCAAGAATGAGAGTCAATCTATATGCTACAACCACCTAGCAGATATCTTCATAAACCTAAAAGAGGATACACACACACCGTGAAAGAGTATGGTGGTCATGATGTCCTCTGATGACAGCGAATGCCACACTGAATGAAGTGTGGAAAGGTAACTCCTCTTTCATTCTGATTCTATTTGCTTTTACAGCCTTATTGCATCAGCCCTTGGCTAAGTTCCTTTAGGCTCATTCTTTAGTCTTTGAAGCATACTGTGGTTTAGATTATGACCCCATCCTGTTTGTCTATGAATTCCTGACCAGTGACCCTGGAGCTGACACCATCAGGATAAATGGGAGGTGAAAATGGACTATTATGTTCTACCTCCCTTTCCTTCCTGGCATAGCTGTGAAGCAAGGCAGTTGCCAAGACCAGGTGAGTAAGATCCCAAGCAGGTGCTAAAAAGCAGGCTGCAGAATTGAGTAGGGGCACAGGCTTACATGGAAGTACCAGTATGTCCAGTCAAGAAAAGGCCTGAAATCAACAAAATTTCTTCCAGGACCAGGTTTGGCCAAACAAGTCACATTTTGAGTTATGCAGGGAGAATTGGGATAAAAAGATGCCAGATTCGGGATAAGAAGAGCCAGAATCAAGTTCTGATTCTACCATTCAGAGTTGGGTGATTTAATCTCTCTGAATCGCCTCTATTTCATCACTACATCCTATCAGTCTTGCTCAAAAGGCTACTTTAAAAACTGAAAAATGAAAGACCTTGATAATTAGCAAGTACCACACACTTGTAAAATACTTATTTCTATTGATTTTTCAGAGTGAGTAACCAAGACAAGCTTAAAGTCTGGTCTCAAACAGCATTTGAAGTGAACCCAGGAGAGAAGTTCAAATATCACCCTGTAAATGCAAAGTCCACAGGAAAATTGATAAGGCAACTCTAATGGCAAAGAGATCTGCTATGTGGCCTTGACAGGTTACTTGCTCTCTCAGGACTTTGTCTTCCTTTTCCAAAAAAGGCTCTTACGGGCTCTTTAGGGCAAGAATCCAGGCCAGATAAGAGCAAAGTCAAGCCAGAAAGTCATCTAGGTCAGCACCACGGACAGGTCCCGTGAGCCAGGAAAGCTAAGAACTCTTGAATTAATTCTGCTGCTGCCCAAGCATAGTGTTACCTTGAGCAGGCATCTAGGCCTCTCTGAGCCTCGGTATCCCCATCTGTTCATTTAACCCCATGAGCTTATTAAGATACACATTGCCCCCCACCAGTGAAAAGAGAGTGGCTGAATCTCTAAGGTTCTTGTGCCCCTCCTCCTCCAAGACTTGGGTTTCTTGCCCCACTAGAGGGAATTCTCCCACACTCTTTATACCCGTTGCAGAGCCACTTGGTGTGATGAAAATCTTCAGAGTGTGAATTGAGTGTGAATCCTGACTCTGGTGCCTACTACCTGTGTATCCTAGGGCAAATAAAGTCCTCCCTCTGAGCCTCAGTAATCTCTTCCATAATATGTGAATTAAATCACATATTTTAATTCACTGCCTCACACTGCTCATGTGAGATTTAAACAAGAATATTCATATAGAACTCTCAGTACATGCCTGCTCCATAGTAATTGCCCAATTAAAGCTAGGTCCTCAGCCAGCCCTCCCTCTCAGGATTGTGGTCTCTCTTGCTTTAAGAAACACCTCTAACTAAGTCATTTCTGGCTGGGTTACTTGGCACAGGGAAGGCAGTGAGCAGGGGTCTAGGTGCCATTTGTTTGTATGTGTTTTTAAAGGGAAATGGCTTGTATGCCTCTATAAAGCTGATTCCTGATTAAGGCCTCTGAAGGGGTTTGGGGTCAGTCTCCCCTGCCCTAAAACCCTGGCTGTTTGGGCAGTGCAATGCTAAATAATAGAGGCCATGGGAAAGCCAGAAGATAAGGACAATTCTCTTTCTTCCAGCTCCAGGCTACTGTTCTACTTGCAGTTAATTATTGGTGTAGGGAGAGGGGCTGCAAAGGTACAGCCAAGAGGGTTTCCAAAGGTCTAGTCTCAACTTTGCAACCAACTTGCTGTGCAACTTTGGCCAACTTTACTCCCCTCTCCGGACCAAAGTTTCCATCTCTGAGAGTTGAGATGCTTGGAGCCACTGCTCTCTGGGGTTGCTAGAATTCCACATGTCTTCCCCTTAGGCCTGTACTATGGCTGCAGTGGAGACCAAGGACACTGTCTGCTCCTCTCTGGCCCCAGCCCAGCCTGCAGCCTGTTGGACCCTTATATGGACTCATCCTGAATTCTGTCTGGGATGTCACCCCTCAGGTGCCCAGGCTGACCCCCGGAGCCTTTTCATAAGGTATGGGGAAGGCCACTCAGAAGCCTCTGGGGCTGTGTGTCCCAGAGACCAGGGTCTTGGAGACTTCCCAGAAGAGATACACCATTCCATCACAAGTTCCATCAAAACTGTGGGAGAACCACCATTCTGATTTCCAGCCTGATTCTTCCAGGGCCCAGGGGAGCAAAGCTGGTTGATAAGCAGTTAGACAAAAAGGTCAACACAAAAATAGAGAGATAAATCTAACATCCTGAGGCCCAGAGCATGGCCCCTCTACCCAGACAGCTCCCTGGAAATGCCACATTCTCACTGGGGAGTGAGGATAACACTGTCAGCTGCACATGGGCCCTGGCACCCTACTTGTGACTGGGATCTCCTCAGAGAGCTGAGTCTTTAAGACATGCTCATTGCTCAGAAAGCCTAAGGTAGTCTGGGTCACCATTATAAATGCCCACGACCCTTCCTGAGAGGTAGTGTGGCACACTGATCGAGTACAGAGAGATTGGAACCAGGCTGCTCTGGCTGTGCAACCTCGGACAAGCTATTCAACCTTTTTGTGTCTTGTCTCTGTTTCCTCATCTACAAAATGGAAGTAATATTGTTTGCCTCTTAATAAGCCCTCTGCACACCCCAATTCCTAGCATTACTCTTGCCTGGTGATGGTTTCTACTGTTCAGAGGAAGGCTCCTTGATCATCCTTATAATGCCCTGTGAGAATGGCATGAAAAACATTATTATCCTCATTACATCTTCCCATGAACCATCTCATCTAATCCCCAATACAAACCCCCTCTTAGACATTATTATCCCTATGTTTCAAATAGGAACACTGAGTCTAAGAAAGGAGCACCACCAAACCCATTGCCTCTTCTCTTCTACAGTGTCTCCCATGAATGAGATGGCTCCAGCTCTGCCCTCCCAGAGGCAGCGAGACCTTGGGCAAAACCCTTTTCCCCTCTGGGTTGGACAGAAGCTCCATGCTCCACACTTCACAGAGGAGTATGGGACCTGGACCTTGAGCACCAGACTTGGAGCCAAGAACCCCTCAGAGCCTAGGCCCACCCCAGCCCCAGGCCTCTAAGGACCAACACATAGATTCCCTGCTTGAAGCTTGTTCCAAGTCAGTTCTCCCTTGCAGAGACCTAGTATATTTGGCTCTGCTGCTTTGGCAAGAATCTTGCTTTTTTTAATGAAAAACTTATTTTGACAAAGCATTCTTATAAGTCATGGATGTCAGCTTGACTCTGTAGAAAAGTGTCAGTGTGGAATCAATGCAAGACGCAGCGTTTTAATTATAGCAGCACCCTCTAGCTCTGTCTCAGTGCCGCCTCACCCACCCTGCTCTCATGGTTGGGGATGGGAGCAGGGGGGCCTATGTGACCTGGGCTGCCCATAGGGATCCAGGCCAGCCTTTCATCATCAGGATGAGTTGAGTCCCAACTGGCCCCAAACTGAATTTCCAAGGTCAAGATCCCATGGTCCCAATAGAGTTTAACATTTACGAAAGTCAAAGATGGTAAATAGCTCAAATATCACCATATCCAACCCCATTCATTTATTGGGGGGGGGGGACTACTCTCTAATTATACTACATACTCAGCCCTATTTTGTCTTATTATATGACCATGCTGCTGAGAAGAGAAAAGAAGAGGTATGACAGTAACCTTGCCTGGAGGAAAGAAAAAAGAGAAGGACCTGACACTAAGCACCTATTATGTGCCAGTGACTAGGTTCTGTGCTTTGTAGATTGTCATTTTTGTATCTTATCCCCACTTTACAGATGTGAAAACTGAGGCTTCCAAATATGTCAGGTGACTTACTTAGGGCCACACAACCAGGATATGGACCCAGATCATCCAGACCCCAAATATTGGGCTCTTCCATTAAAGACTCTAGTGGGCTCTTTTCTTAACTGGCATTTGGGGTTTTTTATGATCAACTGATATAAAATAACCCAAGCAATATTCCTATTTTCAAGATGTCAAGTCAATCCCAGATACACCCAGAAATATTTCTGGATACAGGAACCAGTTACCAGAGGGGGATAAGACTATTAGGTGAGGCCCAATAAGCAAACATCTTCAAGTCAAGGATGGAAGTAGTACTGGAGGTCTTGTAGTGAGAGAGGGTTTGTTTTTGTTTGTTTTTTCTTTTACTTCAATCTAAATTTTAGATCCTTAAAAAAAATTCTTTTGCATTAAATTTGAAACACTTCTGGTCTGATCCCATGATGCTGGCACCATATTGATGTCAATCAACTTTCTATAGATACCATGAACTGAATCAGTCTCTATCTACACCTCATTGCTCTAGGATCCAAAACAAACAGCTATGAAAGGTGGGAAAGCAGCAAGTACACCTTCTGTTGTCCCTGATGTTGTATGCGGGCCACCTCACATCTAACTCAAACATCACCCACCAGCCCAAACAGGGTGCTTGAAATTCCACGGGCAAATGGGTACTGATACAAGCTGAATTGTATCCCCTAAAACTATATGTTGAAGTCCAACCCCCAGGACCTCAGAATGTGACTGTATTTAGAGATGGGGGGGGTCTTTAAAGAGGCAATTAAGTTAAATGAGGTCATTAAGATAGTCCCTAATCCCATAGAATTGGTGTCCTTATAAAAGAAGACATTAGGATCCAGCAGAGGAAAGATTGTGTGAGAACACAGCAAGTAGGTGGCCACCTGCAAGTCAAGGAGAGAGGCCTCAGCAGGAATGAACCCTGTCCACACCTTGATCTTGGACTTCTAGCCTCCAGAACTAACAGAAAATAACTGTTTGTTGTTTAAGTCTCCTAGTGTGTGGTATTTGCTATGGCAACCCTAGTAAACTAAGACAACTACCATTTCCCTTTCTTCTTTCCATCAGGCTGTCTTCTTCCTCCTTCTCCACACTCCTCCCCCTGAATAACATACTGGCATTATAAAGTACATTATGGAATGGAGAGGTTGGGGGCTGCATTTTAACATATTTAGAGCTGAAATGAGGCAGGGAGGACCTTTCTTTCCTCTGACCAGCCCAGCCGTCCAATGGCAAAGACATTTTGAGATTACAGGAAACTAAGTACACAAGCCGTGTCCAACCCAGTCAATGAGTAAGCCAGGTTTCTGGGCCCAGTGGGCATTTACCATAGAAATAGTATTTGTAAAGGCTGATTGGTTCCCAGGCTAGCCCAGAAACTTCTTTAGTCTATCAGAGAACTGTCTTTCTGCCCTGAAGAACATAGTGTGAGATACTGTCTCAAAACTAATCTTTAAATTCTATAGAAAGACAGTAACATTCACCATGAAGTGAGTGGAGAAGGATTTCCATGTCTGGAGGAAAGCCGGTTATGTTAGCGAGGGGCCGAGGAGGTAAGTGCAGCCTGTGGTTGTGAGTCTGAAAGGGGGCTTCTGGGATTTCTCAAGGGCTTTTGAGGCTGAGCACTCTTGTTCTTTATTGTCTCATTTCATATCAGAACACAAGGTCTCCTTTGTATCCTCAGAGGACAACGGAGCTGATCAGCTGTGATCAGGCCATTTGAGGGGTAAGAGAGAGCAAGATATGAGATAGCAATAGAAAGAGGGCTATGGTGGGAGGGGGAGTGTAATTATTGAGAGAGAGGGACTGGTTGATGCATGCGTTGGAACTTGATGTGTAAGCTCAGTGTTTCCTCTACATCCTATCCAGGGGCAAGGGCACAGGGAAGGGCTCCAGAGCCATGTGTTCAGCTTGAATCTGGTTCAGTCACTCACTAGCTGTATGATATTGAGGGAGTGGCATAACCTCTCTGTGCCTCAAATGCCTTCTCTGTCAGATGAATCATGAAGATTCAATATTCATGTAAAGTTCTTAGAAAATCTCTGGTACTTAATAAGGTATACTCAATAAGGCTTAGTTATGATAGCAGTTGTTAGTACCCAGGCCCCAACTTTGCCATTAGCCTAACCCTGAAGAACAGAAGTAGGAGTAGGAGTGGGGAGAAAGGTAGGCTGGGCCAGGGAAGATGCCTCTGTACCTTTCAGGAAGGGCCACCGAGTGTGTGGTATTTGCTATAGTTCTAGCCCCATGGAATGGAGCAGGCCACTGCCCCACCACCACCATGGCTGGCCTCCTCTCCTGAGTTTTCTCCTGACCTTGACCTGTCTGTGGCCACCCAGTAAGGAGCCCTTAATGCCACAACCTCTCCCAAAGGGGCATAGCCAGCTAGAAACATCCCCTTGTGGCTAACACGCTGAAGGAGTTTGCAGGGAGCCTGAAGGAGGTGGGAAGGGGGCGGGGTGCCAGAGGAAGAGAATTGTGAATTCTCTGAGAGAAGCCAGAGCCGTGTTTCCATTCCAATTAATTATCCTTTTAGAGCAGTCCGGGTTGCTGGAGAGGAAGGAGGAGAGATTCATTTATATTAAAATCAGCCCCAGCCCTTCTCGCCAAGATTCTAGCCTGTGTGTGGATACTGTGATCATAAACCGCGGAGGAAGTGGGGTGGGGGTGGGGGGGAGGGGGTTCTTGCTGCCCAAGGACCCCAAAGAGGCAGCTCCACAGCTCTCCCCCACTGCCAGTGCACAGTCTGTCTACTGCTTTCTAAGAAGGCCTCTGCCCTACAGACACTAATAAATTAAATGCCACTGACAGAGATCTGGACACCAGCTTAACGTGCTTTGCAAAATGGATTCTTCATGGAGAAGCTATTCCGAGAGGCTGGTGGCTTGTCTCCATTCACTGCCTCTTGGAGCCCACATCCAATGGGCCCGCCTTCCCTCCCCAACGGACTCCCGGATCCCCTCTCTGAAGGTATGCTTCATCCTAATGCATTTTCTGGGTGTGGATTCAGCCCCCTCCTCCCCACCATGCTTGATAGTCAAGGAAGTCTTCCAGGAGGAAGTGGGACATCAAACCTTAGGAGCAGAGAGGACCAGCGAGGAGGCCCCTGCAGTACACTAGGTGGCTCCCCACCAGCGGAGGTGGGAAAAGCGGTCAGATGCTGGATAGATCTAGAGCCCCTAGATTTCCCAATGGACATGGGTGTAGAATAGGGAAGGAAGAGCAGAGTCAATGGGAGGCTCCTGTTTTTGACTTGAGCACCTGGAGGGTAGACTTGCCTTCATCTGAGAAGGCAGCAGTTGGAGGAACAGGTTTGGGATGGGGATCACCAGGAGTTTGGTTTTCAACATGTCAGCTTGGAGTACCAGAGCCAGGTCAGCCACTTCCATCGCTGCTCATTTTGCCAGGTCTTCAGGATGTGGGGTGTCAGGAGAGCCAGGGATCACACAGCAGAATCAGGTTCTCTGACTCTTGGTCTAGACTGGGCTTCTTCTCCAAAAAGCCAGGTATGATGTGGGGGCAATAGCTTTCTTTCAAGTGTCCTTTCCTTCTGGACACTGTCCCCTCATCCTCTCCCTGACCACTCCTCCTCAGTGTGCTCACAACTAATCTATTGGGAAATGTTCTATCACATAATTCATACTAGAGTGAACATAGCTGATAAAAAGGTAACCGCCTTAAGAGGCCATGAGTAATGAAAAGACGATGATGATGCAACAATACCTAATCCTTATCACTTACTATGTGTCAGGCACTACAATAAGCATTTGTATTTGCATTATATTACTTAATCCCGCCCATAACTCTTTGGGGAAAGTATTATTATCCTTTTTTATAGATGAGAAAGCTGAGATACATGCCCAGGGTTACAGGGCAGTGACATGACTGAAATCCAAGCAGTTTGGCTCTAGAGCGCACAGTCTGAGCCACTACACTCTATCACCCATCCCACAATCTTGTCAATCCCCACAGCAATCTTGTGAGGGCAGCAGTCTGTCCCCACTGTGCAGAAGAGAACACAGTGGAGACTAGATAGAGCCACCAGATAAATGCAGGATGCCAGTATAAATTTTAATTTCAGATACACTGAGAATTTCTTTTGCATATAAACAGGTCTCATTCACGATTTGGAACATACTCATATTTAAAGGTTATTTTTTATTTATCTCAAATTCCAGTTGAACTGGGCGTTCTATATTTTTACTTGCTGACTATGACAGCCCTAAAGTCCATGGAAGAATCTGCCCCAGCCAGAGCAAGCTGCCCCAGTCTCCAGGGGGTGAGCCCAGCTCCTTCCAAGTCCCTTCCGGCTACTTTCAGTCATGACACCCTGTCTCCAAACAGCCATCACCAGGACACCCTGGTATTGTGCTCCAATCATCGTCTCTCCCAGAGCCCTTGGGTGAAGCCCTCCACCGCCCCCCTCCGAGCCAGCGGCGATGCACCTGAAGCTCGGGGCTTGGGAGCTTCTGGCTGCAGCACCTGCCCGCCCAACCGAGCTGCCCATACATCACAGGCAGCTGGAAATCGAAACTCGTTTCTCAAGTCGATGCGCTGGCAGGATCAGTCGCCTGATTTGGGCAAAGTTGCATTGTGCATCCGACATTTGTCAGCGATGCACCCACTAATATAGGCGCCGCGCATGCGCTGGAGCGGAACCATCCTTCAATTCCCACCTCCGGGTTAAATAGAGCCAAGTTCACGCTGTTGCCCTTAAGGCAGTGAAGTCCCGGCCCCTTGGACCATAGCCAGTTGTTTTTAGAGCACTGACTCCATGCAAGACCTGTGCCAGGCTGTGGGCCATAAAGATAATTGCTGGTTTTGCAAAAAAAAAAAAAAATCATTTTTTTTTGAATGCGCATTTACTACCTCCCTGACAAAGTTAACAACTTTCCATGCAGATGCTCATCTAATCTTTGGAAAGCTGAGGCACAGAGAGGTCAAATGGCTTACTCAAGGTCACACAGCCAGAAGTTGCCCTTAAAGGATTGAAACCAAGGCCCTGACTCCAGGCTCAGGATCTCTCCCTCCTCCCTTGGTCTACATAACAAAGATCTTGGTGCATCGAAGGAGCTGATAGGGCATCAGGAGGGGGTGAGGTGCAGCCTCTGTTTCAGCATGAAGTGCTGCAGCTTCGGGGGCCTGGGCAGACTGAGGGGGATTAGGAACCATCTCCTCCTGGGGGCACCTTGATTCCTGCTTTGGGAGGAAAGGACAACTGCTCAGTACCACAGACCCCAAGCAGTGGCCCTGCTGTCTCTACCTGAAGCAACCCAGGGTGTATGTAGTAAGTGCAGACCTGAGCTCTAGCCTCAGATTGGCTGGGCCTCTCTCTATAACCGGAACTCAGTAACTCTCGTCCCTTCTCTGAGTCGCAGCTTCCCCTGAAGGCCGACGGATCTTTGACTTGCTCGGTCAGCCTTGGTATTCACAGGTAACCCTGTCACACTCTAGTCAGTCCTCATTCCTGACACTCTAGTCAGTGGTCCCCCATCCCAGACTTCTCCAGGCCAGATGTAGTTAAAGGGACAGGAGCAAGGGCCAGCGAGGCCTGAAGCACACTCGTGGTCATTTCTAAGACTCAGTCATGTTTCAGACCTCTCCCTCCCCCAGGATGCAGCCCATATCAGCCCCCCATATCCATGACGGATTAGCTGAGCCACATGGTAGACTCCTCAGAGGAGCCCCGGAGCTTTAGTCTCCCCGGAGGTCTCTAAATGCACCCCTCCTCAACTCAGGAGGCATCAGGAGAGGTTTCTAGTGAAGATGCCACTCTGACAAGCTTGACTGCATAAAGCAAGGGAAAGGGGGGCACAAGGGACCGCCAGAGCCCCACTAGCCAGCTGAACCTGGAACAAACCTGCATGACAGCAGAAAGAAAGCACAGGAGCTAAGAAGCCTGGCCTTTGAGCTTGGCCATGGATGGCTATGCCTTGCCCTGCTGTGCAGCCTCAGGGGAGCCCCTGCCTCCTCTGAGACAGGAGGACCGAGTGACTTCAAAGACTGCCTTTCAAGGACATCCCCATTGACTCACACTGCCCACAGGGGGTGGATGAGGGCTGAGTCCAGGTTCTGATGGACACAGACACTGAGGAGGACAAGAAACTAGGGCAGGGGGTTCCTATAAGAGAGTGGGGCCCAGCCAGCTTGGCTCGGTGGTTGAGCATCTACCTATGTACCAGGAGGTCATTGTTCTATTCCCAATCAGAGCACATCCCCAGCTTGAGCTCCAGTAGGGAGCATGCAGCAGGCAGCCAATCAATCATTCTCTTTCATCATTGATGTTCCTATCTCTCTCTCCCTCTCCCTTCCTCTCTGAAATCAGTAAAAGCATATTTATAAAAAGAAAAGGAAAGGAAAATGAGATCTTCAACCCAAGGCCTGGCCCAAAGTGCAAGGGGTTGCTCATGCTGGTCCCTCTGCCAGCTGTACCCTCTGAACCCACAGCTGCATGTTTTAAGTCTCCCAATTCAAAACACTCACATTTAGTAGTGGAGATGGCAGAATGCAAAATCCTGTCACCAGGAAGGTTCCAGCTTTGTGTGTCTTTGTGGCCCCCCTCGGACCATGTCTCACTTGCCCTCACACTCTCCCTGGAACCCAGAACCAGGGTCTGGCTAATGGGGAGCATGCAATAAACATCTGCTAAGCACATAATTGGAGTGCACTGAACTGCCAACAGTGGGTATTCAGGGTAGGAAAATTTCAGGTCATTTTTAATTCTTTGTACTTTTAAGTCATTTCTATGTGTGCTGCTTTAATGAGCATGTGTTGGTTTCATAACCATCACCACCACCATAAAAAGCTTCTAAAATCAGAACAAAGCAGAACTTCTCTCTTGGCTCGAGGCCCTGCTTCCCAGGTCCCTGAATTCTCTGTTCTCACACAGTCCTGGGAAGGTCGTAGGGCAGAAATGCTCACCCATTCAACAGATGAGAAAGCTGAGGCTCGGCCATATGTGCATTTGTGTGAAGGTGGAAACTTTCTCCATGAACAAGAGGAGATTTCATTCAGAGTCATTAGCCAAGATTCCAGCTTTCCCAGGGGAGATCCAGGAGAGCTCAGGGCTCATCCTAGGCTCAGGGTTGAAGGGAGCAGAGGATTGGAATCTCTTCTCATGGCTGTTGTGAGAGGGTCCTCAGTGCCTGGGCAGAGAGGTGAAGATGCAGACCCTGCCAGGAGGCTGGGGGAGGCTGTGGACAGACCATGATGGCAGCGCAAGGGTTGGCTGGAAGATGGTACTTAGTCCACAGGAACAAGAGAGGGCCCTGGATCCAGCCTACATACCCACTCTCATCACAGCAAGGTTACAGCAAGACTATGTCTCAGCCTGAGTGTCACCTCCTCCGGGAGGCCTGCCTTAACCTCACCCTGATTGTGAGTGCCCCTAGCTTGCTGCACTTCCTCACATACTTATACAGTTGATAAAAACACATTTACTTGTGTGGTGGTTGGGTTAACGCCTGTCTCTCCTACTAAACTACAAATTCAACAGCAGGCTCTCCATGTTTGATCTATCAAGTTTTCATCACCAGGCTCAATATGTATTTGTTGAATGAATCCTGGGTGGATACAGGGACAGGTGACAGCAGCTGGCATCACTGGGACCCTGGGCAAGCAGAGAGCAGCAAGGAAAGAGTGAGCCCAGCAGCTGCCTGCTTTGGGAGAAAGCTGCCCTGACGGGACTCAGTCAGCAAAGAAGTGAGCAGTCCACAAACACTGTGCACGTGAGGGGTACTGTCATCGACATCATCTCATTTAATCCTCAACACAGCCCTCAAAGACAAGAGAGGTAAAGGGTTTGGCCAGGTCACACAGCCCATAAATCGTGCAGCTAGAATTTAAGCTCTGTCTGGCTTTGTACAATTAACACCTATGATTTATCGAGCATGGAGTAGTTGGATAAATAGTGCTACCTCCATACATTATCTCTAATTCTCTAATTCCCCTTTCAAACATGAGAAACGAGGCTGAGCAAGGCCCCGTGACTTTCCCAAGGCCACCAGAAAAAAAGCAGCTCGGGGCCCCTCCATCCACAGCCCCTCACCTTCCTCAACCTGCCCCCACTGCCTCATGAGACCTGTAAGGCTCACACAATCCCCAAAGTCTGTGATTCAGGGACCTGCACTGAGGGGACAGAGCCAGGACAGGAGGCAATAGGGCTGCACTTCAGAGGAAAGATCCTGGAGCCACACTGCCTGGTCCACATCTAGGTTCTAGCAGGTCCTGGCTGCAGAGTCTGCCACTCTTCCTCCCCACTCCCTGCTCCAACCAACGAGGGTAATAATGGAGCTGCTCCTATAGTTGTTGTACAGAATAATTAACTTATGTAAGGAGTTCAGGACAGATCCTGGTAAATGCAGCAGAACTGTTAGCAGGAGCGTGTTCTGTGATGGGGTGGAGCTGAGGAGCTCTGAGATCAGCCATCCAGGCAGGGGTTTGTGGCTAGACAGTGACAAGGTCCTGCATCAGCCCAGGGCTCTGGCCCACACTGAGCCCTCTGTCTCAGGAGAACTGATACTTGCCTGTCCTCAGCTGACCAGAGGGGAGGCACCTGGGCGTGTGTGTTGGGAGAGGGTTCCTGATGGCTGAGGCCCATCCTGGGACAGGGAGAGACAGGGAACGCATGCAAGGCAGCATGGAGCCTCCCTGCTCACAGAGCCAGTGTTGTTCCGCGGCCAGGAATAGCCCAGCCCCTCCTGGCTCTGGGGAGTGACTCATCACTGGTGTAAGCCAGTGCCAATAACCCCAGTAACTGCGCTCAGTTGGGGGACAGACTCTAGAATGGGGCAATATGGGGTAGGGTTGCATCCTGACCCTGCCACTGGTCAACAGTGTGATCTTGAGCGTGTGCTGTAACCTCTCAGGGCCTCCATGCCCACATCTGTAAAATGGGAGCAGTAAAACCTAGCTCTGGTTTTCCTGTGTTTCTGGGCATGAACAGGGGGTGCTAGAGATGAAAGTACTTTGTAAGCTGCCATACAAGTTGGAAGAACAATTCAAAACCTCTTCTGCCCACAGTAGCTGGGCAGTGCCCTACTCACTGTCCCCAGGGCACCCGGATTGCCTGGTTCTGAGTCTGCCTCCCTCATCAGTCTGAGAACTTCTGAAGGGCAGGGCAGGTAGTGCTCCCCACTAGAGCCCCAGGGCTGGGCTGTCAATTGGCTGCTCAGCACATGGTTAAAAGGCCACCTTTGAAGCTGATGACCCAGCGAGCCTGCTTGTCACCTTCAGGCTGCCCTTCTCAGGGGTGTGACCCCTCTGAGCCTGTTCCCTCACCGGGTCATGGTGTGCCCAATCCTTGCTCCATGAGGAGCCAGGAAGGCAGATGAGGAGCTGAGGCATGGAAATCACATCTCAGTGGATCACTTGCTCCCAGGTTTGTGAGCGCCCGCACACACATGCACACATTCGCTTGTGCACCCGCATAAAAGCCAGCCCCTCCTTGGGCCTGGATCCCAAATGTGTTCCCTACCCCCACTTCAGCCTGCAACCCAACTCTCACCACCAGCAGCTTTCACATCCCAAGGCCTCTGCTCACCCCCACCAGAACAGCTGGAACATTCTGCCAAAATTCCGCTGGGGGACTCGGCAGCCTACCTCCCCCCTCCCTCCCCCACGTCCTGGCTGTGGGAAAGAGTACACAGAATTCCCTCACTTCCTGGACATCTCCTGGCTGAAGCCCCTCCGCTCCAGGCAGTGGACCCAGCTCCTCTGCCCCCTGCCCCTCACCTCTCTTTCTCTGCTTATTGTCCTGTCCTGTCCTCTCCCGCATCATTCACCTCATCTGTGGCCTCAGAACCCTCCCAGCTCATCTCTCACTTTGCATGTCGGGGCACTGAGACCAAGGAAAGGCTTAACCACAGTCCTGCCTCCACGGTGGATGCCTGGAAGAGGGACCCAGGAGCCGAGGTCTAGCACCTAGTGGGTGCTCAGCTTCTGTCCCTTTTCTTCTGCTGCTCCTTCTTTCTCCTTTGCTCTCTTCTCTCTTCCTTTCTCTGTTTGCTCCCCCCCGTCCTTCTCTCCACCCTACTGAGCTCCCTAGCCCTTCTCCCTGTCCCTGGACACACTAGGGGAGCCCCTGGGGCCTGACCGTGGGCAGCTCAGGCATGCTAGTGGGCAGCGGACAGCAGGTAATGGTCAGGGCAGGGGGCAGTTGGCAGAAAGCGGAGAAGTGGGCAGTAAGCAGTTAGAAGCCAGCCCCTCCCGGCCCCCAACCTCCACTCCCAGCCCAACCTGGGACACTGCCAGCCACCAGCCTGTCACTTGCCCAGGGTGTCTTTCATATGAATAACAGCCCTTTAATTAGGATATTATAGGAAGGGGGTTTGTGGTGCTTCTTGCTAGAAACGCCAGCAGCGATTCCTGAGCCGCGCGGAGATGGACAGATCCTGTATTACACCTGGCACCGCCGTCTCCCCGCCATGGAGCGCGCCTCCAAATGAGATTTCTTTCTCCCTGAAGAAAACAATTTAGTCTCGCTCTCTTTTCTCTTCTTTCTTTCCTTTTTTACCCTCCCCTGATTGTCAGGACTGAAAACACTTACTGGGCCTGGTTCATTGTTTTCAGATTCAATTGGACCCAAGGAGACTGGGGAACAGGAGGGGGTGGGAAGAAGGGGGGCGGTGGCTTGGCTGGGGGGCCCTTGCCAGCAGGATTTTGCTCAGCCATCATGATGATGTTGACAATAGCTAACCTTTCTCACACATGTATGTATATTAACTTATTTGATCCTCACACACCCCTGCGAAGTGGATATCCTAGTACCCCCATTACCAACATAAAGAAACTGAGGCCCAGAGAGGTTGCTAACATTCCCAAGTTTGCACAGTGGGGGATGGGGAAGCCAGGATAAAAACCAGGGAGTCTGGGAGTATGCATCTGTTACACAACACTGTTTGGCTTCCCAGAAGGAGGTGAGAGCATCCTGAGCCTAGACCTCAGTTTCCTCATCTTTAAAATGGGGATAATAGAAAGCCTTTTCGTCTGCCTATGACACCAGCCATTGTGAGCATTCTGAGGAGAGAAAGGAAAGGAAAATGCTCTGTAAAATTCCCAAGTCAGGGGCATGGAGGGTCATGGGTAATTGCAGGAAGCGCAACCCTTACATGCCCCAGTCAGTAACTAGAAACTCAATCCGGCCCAGCGCACCAGTGAGCTGCTCTTTTTCTTTCTTTTCCCAAGTGTTGTAGACACAATTAGAACAAACAAATACAAGTTCCTTTTAAAATATGGCCGAATTCCTAGAGGCTTTTAGTCACTGGATAATTTCTCAATCAATGAGCTTTGAATGATAATCACTGTCTGAGTAGGGAAGGCGAGAGTGGGAAAGCAGGTGCGACTAAGGGGGCTGTGCTCCTGCGAAGGCTGTGACCACTGACCTTGTCGAGTCCAAATCCTATGCCCTCTGTTAAGGGGGTTTTATGACCCTAGGTGATTTTTCCAACCCCTTTGGCCTATCTGGCGGGGGGGCCACTTTCACAACGCGCAGCCCCAAGTCTTTGGAGGGGGAGGTGGGGACAGGCTACCTGCATGCTGCGAATAACCCACAGGGAATGTGAACTTGACATCAGGCATGTGATCAGCAGCAAAGGACAGAGAAACCCAATCTGGGAGTAGGAGGACTCGAGGGGTGGTGCCATGTCTCCTCCCCACCTCTGGGCATATGCCCTATGGTCAGCACTGCACCCCCGGGGCAGGGACTGGAGGGGAGGTGCTGGGCAGAACTGAGGCTATGGACCCACTCACCCCTCAACCCAGCCCCACCAAGACCCCCATCACACAGGAACTTCTTTCTTCCAGCCAGGTGCAGGTCCAGGATTAATCGTCTTCAAGTTCTTCTAACGTAGGTTGATGGTGCACTCACCAGCACCCCCTGGTCTGTGGTCTCTCTCACGCCCACTTCCTGAGCCCTGAGCTCTACCTAGCTGAGCCTCTCCCTGCTCCCTGCACACCACCCGCCAGGTGCTGTTCCTCCCCCTGCTGTTCCCTCCACCAGCTCCTTCAGAGGTGCCTGGTTCAAAGGCTACTTCCTTCCTAACAGGAAGAGACTGTCTGGAGGGAGGGAGGGAGGGAGAGAGGGAGGGGGCTGGAAATCTTGCTTCTGACCTGCCAGGAGGCCTTGGCCCTGCCCTGCTCCTCACTGGGCCTCAGCTGGTCATCTGTAAATGGGAGTCTGTGGGGCTCATGATATCTATTTCCTCCTGATGTGGTTTCTCGGTGCAGCCTTCATCCCTGGGCCTGGTCTCTGAGACCGTAAACAGACCCTTGGACAGCTGGAAGTGGAGAACTTGTTCCCCTCTGTAGAGTGAGGTTAATCCAGACACCCCCAAGGAGGCAGAGACATGTGATCATAGTGTGAGGAGCCTGGGTTTTCATCCTGGCTCTGACTTGGATTGCTGCGTGACCTCAGGTAAGTTTCTCATCCTCTCTGGATTCTATAACATGAAGAATTGTATGATCCCTTTCTGCTCTAAAACCATAAGATTCTGGGCTTCTGGCTCTAACCCCTTCTTAATTGTGGCAGTGTGTGAGTCTGGGAGGAGACAAGAAAATCTCAGAGGAGGAGTCCAGAATGTCCTTCCCAAATCCCCTCCAGAATCTCAACCCACCATATCCAAAGGCAACACCAGCTAGTCCAAAACCAGGGCTGCTGGGTTTAGGGAGCAGCCCTCCATACAATGACTGATCCCTGAGAACCAGACCACGCATGGACTCATTCTCATTGTGTCTATGAAGCAACATGACATGGGCTTTGACATCTAAAGGCAAGAAGCACAACAGAGACCCCTTCCCTCACACCTCATCTTGTCACAGGACTTACCGCTTTCATTCTAGTAGGTTAATTATTTAGACAAATAGGTGTTGGAGAGGCTTGCTGCTTGGCACAGAGCAATCACGGAGTGACCAGGCTTCCATGGGCAACCTCAGGTGAGTGCAGGGCCGGCGGCTCTAATTCCTCAGGGTGTGCACTAAGACCTGTGATGCTCCTCTCAGAGAAGAGTGCTTTGTCAGGGACTGTGGAAATACACGTGGTCAGTGGGCAGCCATACTAGACTTACAGCAAACTAACTGCACTCCGCCTCCCCACCCCTTAGCACTTGTCATTTACAGATGGGGCATATCTCTCCTGATGGAAGCCTCAAGAGTAAGACTGTGCTGATGCTGGTTCATTCCATTCATTAATTCAACCAATATCTACTGAGCATCTATTATATAGCAGGCACTGTGCTAAGCACTGAGACTAAAGCAGCAAACCAAACAGGTCAAAATCTCTGCCCTCCTAGAGTTTACCTTCTAGCAGAAGACAAAGATGGTAAACAAAAGAAATATGTAGCTTGCTGTATTCATTTTCTATGGCTATATAACAAATTACCACAAACTTAGTGACTTCAAATAACCCACACTCATTATCTCCCAATTTCCATGGGCCAAGGGTCCAGGCACAGGTTAGTGGCGGCCTCTGCTCAAAGTCTCACATGACTGAAATCAAGGTGGTGGCCGAGCCGCTTTCCCCCCTGGAATTCAGGGTCCTCTTTCAAGTTCATGTGGATGTTGGAGGGATGGAGTTCCTCAGTGGCTGACAGTGGGGGGTTACTCTTAGCTCCTAGAGGTCACTCTCAGGTCCTGGCTGTGTGTAGCCTCCATCTTGTAAGCCATCAATGGCTGCCTTCTTGCACATCAAAACCCCTCAAGCTTTGAGTCTCTCTCTCTCTCTCTCTCTCTCTCTCTCTCTCTCTCTCTCTCTCTCTCTCTCTTTCTCCCCCTCCCCCCAGGGAAAGCCCAGTACCTTTGAAGAGCTCATCTAATCAGGTTATGCCTTCGAGGATAATCTTCCTTTTTTAAAGCCAGCTAATGATTTGGGACTTTAATTCCATCGGCAAAATCCCTTCACAGAGGCAGATTCTCAACTGATGGGTGTTAACTGGGAGAAGGTGTGTAGGCCAGGGAGCTGGAGTCCCAGGCATCCTCTACTCTGTCCACCACAGCATGTTAGAACAAAGAGAAGTTGAGCAGGAAAGGAGGATGGGGAAAGATGAGGGGTGTGATTTTCAAGCTAAGACCTAAAAGATGAGGGAGTAGGCTGCATGGCTCTCTGGGAGAGATACCAGGCAGAGGGAACAGCAAGGGCAAAGCCCCTGAGACAGCGTGTGGGAGGAACACAGGACTGTGGAGTCACAGGGATGAGTCACGGATTCAGGCAGCGTAGGTTGTAGGCCATGGTGAGGACTTAGGCTTCTGCTAAACCAATGGATGTCACCACGGGATTTTGAGCAGAGGCGTGCCATGATCCGACATACTCTTTTTAGAAAATCTCTTGGGCCATGGTGTTGAGAACAGACTGCTGGGGGCAAGGGCTGAGCAGGGAGACCAATTAGGAGGCCTTTGCAATTACCCAGGGGAAGCACCATGATGCCCCAGCCCTGGCCATGTTCTGAAGCTGAAGCCCACAGGATTTCTCCGAGGGATTTCCTGACAGATCGGGTATGCTTGGGAGAAGAAAAGCCAAGCAGGGTTCCTCCTGAGGCTCCGTGCACAGCGTGAGCCTCCGGACCCCCTAAGGAGGCATCTCTGGAGGGCAATAGGTACCTTCTAAATTATCTTGTCACATTAGAAGACAGGAGACCTCCTTGGGGGGAAATTGATCCAACCTTTCAACAGTACCCCAGCGTCCTAATTAAATTCTCCTATTGGCAGGCGCAGTCAGCTCTGTGCTTGCAGACCTGTCAGTGAGAGCCTTGGTAGGGGTTGGAAGTCCAGATTTCAGGCTCCCAAACCCTGCCTGTCATCCCCCAACCCACTCACATGCTGTAGGAATGGCCATCCCAAAACACAACTCAACATGTCCCTCTCTTATGCAAAGGCAGCTTCCAAAGAGCATTACTTCTGCAAGAGAGGGCCATATGGCCTCCATTCTTTCTTTTTTTTTTATTGATTTCAGAGAGGAAGGAAGAGGGAGAGTTAGATAGAAACATCAGTGATGAGAGAGAATCATCGATTGGCTGCCTCTTGCATGTCCTCCACTGGGGATTGAGCCCACAACCCGTGCATGTGCCC
Organism: Antrozous pallidus; assembly: GCA_027563665.1. Taxonomy (NCBI): domain Eukaryota; kingdom Metazoa; phylum Chordata; class Mammalia; order Chiroptera; family Vespertilionidae; genus Antrozous; species Antrozous pallidus. The sequence goes on from CM050520.1 coordinate 16,113,028, forward strand.
CTGACTGGAATCAAGCCCTGGACGCTCTACCCACTTAGCCGAACCAGCCAGGGCATGGCCTTAATTCTTAGACACTGTCAGTTGTAAGGAGCCCAGTTGGTTAAATAACCAGCTTTCAGGGACTTTAATGAAACCCTCTGTTACACGCACATATCCATTGTAAGACACTCCTCTATTTCATAAATATGAAAATATTCATCTTGCAATGGTAGCTGCTGTGAGGGGGTGGAGATGTTTTGTTGTCAACACTTAGCTAACCTAACCTTCACATCCTGCCACTGCAGGACTTGTCAGAGCCTTGGACTGGTCACATGCACCGCACCTCTCCTAGAGGGTCTTAGAGCATCCATCTGTTTTCAGGCTTATTTAACCTCCAGTTCACTTGGCCTTTTTCTTTGGCAGAGCATCTTGCAGGACTGATCTTCCCAGAAAACACTTTAAAATTTTCTAACTTTGAAGTTGAACATCAAGCATCTCTGATAGGTGCTCACAGTATTTGTGGTCTAGCCCTAGCCCGTCTTTCCTCATCCAGCCTCTGCTCTCTGGTTCTCACGCTTTCTCAACTACACGCTGCCTGTGCAGCCCTGAACTTTTGCTCCTGCTATAATTTCAGGCAGATCGCCCAGCCCAACCCAATGCTCACCTATTCTTCACTCTGTCAGTCAAATCATATATATTGAGCCTCTACAATGTACTGGGAACTCTTCCAGGCATAAGTGATAAACAGGCCCAGCTCCAGGCCTCATGGGTATACAATATCCACATCCACACACACGCCATGTGCACGCACGTAACTGGAAACTGGGTTAGGTGCTGTGAAGAATCAGAGCAGGGTGCCATGGGAGAGTGTAACGGGACTAACGGCATTTAGAGCAAGCGTCTTTGGGCTGAGAGCTGCAGGAGGGGTAGAAACCCATCAGGTGAAGAGCGAGGACAGAGTTCCAGCAGAGGTGATGATGTATGGGAAGGCTCTGAACTAGGAAAAAGCTGGCATGTTTGCAAAACGGAGAGGCATTCAGCATGACTGGGTTGCAGCAGGTGAGGCTGAGAAAGAGTCTGGGTTCAGATATGCTCGGCCTTGTGGGGATTTGGGGATTTTTATCCTTAGGGCAATGGTCAGTCACTAAAAGATTTTTACAGTCTGTAGCATGAAAAGAATTGAGGAGGAGAGAGGCTGCAAAGATTCTAAGAAGTTGCATCATTCTTTTGATTGCAAATTTCAGAAAATCCAACCCAAAATGGATCAGGTAAAAACAAATTTATTAACAGAAGTAGCTGAAAACCCAGAGATAAGGAAGGGATTCGGAAAAAGCTTGATCCATGTTCAAACAATGTTGCCATAACCCAGAGTCTTCTCGCCACCACCACCCCCACCCCCCAGTCTTTGGTCTCTCCTACCCGCTGAGGTCCCATATCTGGAAGAATGTCTCAGAAACACACGCCCAGTTACTTGTATGGTCTGGTATGTTAGTCAAGCTCCTGGTCCTCCCCACCCCAGCGGTCAGAAAGTGAGGCCACACCTTTCAGGGAACTGTGTGATCTATGAAGACCCCACCAGTTCTGTTTTCTGGCTCCTCTACTTTATCGGGCTGTGCCATTGCTTAAAGGAAGACATTGAGGCTGGCAATAAAGTCTATATTGTATTTCCAAACTATAAAGCAGCCAGAGGATTTGTTGAGTCTCCTAATGTCTCCAGGAGTGGAAATCACTCTCACTTTCCAATAAAACGCCAATGCCTTCATTAAAGTCTCCGAGGCTGAGGTCTTGGGGTCCAGCCTCCCTCCTCAGCGTAGCCTCCTTTTCTACTTGGGGCTGGGAGGCCTGAAAGGCCACCACGCTGGCTGCCATGTTAAGCCACCGACCCCAGGACCCTGGAGAAGAGAAGATTCAGAGAGGATCCCCATCCCCACCCCCCAAACCCTGGGCCGAGCTTGAGCTCCCTGTGGGACCTGTAGGACCCTTTCAGCCTTCCTATCTCTAGTCCTACCCTTCTAAATGGGACTAATCTAAGGCCAATTCTGTGAGGTGTTTTTTTTAAATATATTTTATTGATTTTTTTTTTTTTTATGGAGAGGAAGGGAGAGGGTTAGCGAGTTAGAAACATCGATCAGCTGCCTCCTGCACACTTCCTACTGGGGATGCGCCCACAACCAAGGTACATGCCCTTGACCAGAATCGAACCCGGGACCCTTCAGTCTGCAGGCCGACGCTCTATCCACTGAGCCAAACCGGTACCCCTGCCCTAGAGTTTAGAAAGAATGCGCTGGTGTGGGGTAAAGTGGGGGATTTCATAAGGAACACAGACCAGGATGGAAGGAGCCTCGGCTCATCCCCGTCATAGAAGGGCAAACATCAGCATGAGCTACAAGTGAGACTTTTCAGAAACTGAAAATGTCAGCGTGAAAATAGCAGTGTTAGCAATCTCACCTCCTGGCTGTGCTCCATGGAGCCCGTGCTCCTGCCCAGTGGGTGGTGGTGGGAAGAGAAGAAGGTTGGGTCTTAAAGTAGAAGGTGACAGTCCATGCAGGGTGGCCTGGTGAGGAAGAATGGGGCGGGGACTGAGTGGGCAGGAGGAAGAGTGATGTGGTTGCAAGATGATTGTCAGCAAGTGGAGAGCCACAGGGCTACGCCGTGCATCCTGTCCAGGCCAGCAGAATTGGATAACCCAACAGACAACTGCACCAGGTTATGTTTCAGGAAGGGGAGCTGGAGTAGGCAGAACATGTGGCTTGGGAACAAGGAGCATTAAACATCCTAGGGTTTTCATTTATCGTTACGTGTAAATTGTGTCAATCGGATTGTGCAGCTACTGAAATGCCTGGGTGTCCTTAGGTCGCATTAACAGAAGTATGAGTTTTAAAGACAGGAGTGGGGGGGGGGGGATTGTCTCCTCCTGCTCCCATCAAAACAAACCTGGAAGCGTGTCCAGGTCGGATCCCCCACCACTTTCCCTATCACAAAAGAGAGACTTGTCTCAACTGGCCAGTCAGTCAAATGGAGGCAATTGAAGCTGTGAACACACATACTGGTACATGTTCTGATGAATATTCAAATTGTTCTCTACTTTAATCCCTAACTACCATCCCTCCTTCCCCTCTCCACCTCTCCACCACCTCATGAAGGTTTTCCTGCAGTTTGTCAGTTACTCAACCACACTGGTTCACTGCTGGCTGAGGAGAGGGGGAGGATGGGATTGATGAAATTTGGGAGGAAGGAGGAGAAAGGGAGGGTGGACGATTTCATCCATGAGGCCTGGCTTCAGGGAGAATCGTCCATCTAAAGTCAGAGGATCTTTCTCACCAGAAAGCTAGCCTCCCACTCATCCTTCCTGACTGTCATCTTGCTGGAAGAGCATTTTACCTCCTTTCCTACTCTGAGCTCAGTGCTAATCTAGCTTCAGGATGTACCTGCCCGGGAAGGAGAGGGAGGTCAGGAAAAAGTCCCAATCCACCCCAGCTGGAACTCTTCAGACTAGAGTGATGGGTGGGCAAGGCGCCAGCCCTCTCAAGTGGAGAAATGAAGGGCCTGAGGCTGCTCTGCCCAGAGACCAACTGAGGGCAGGGGATCCAGGGGGTGACCACTCTCTGCAGGCAGCTGCAGGCCTGCCAGGGAAAGCTGATTGTGTAGGCTCAGGAGAGATGCCCCCCACCCCCCATGGCAGGAGAGACAAAAGGATGATGTGAGCCAACAGAAGGGAGAGATCTATAAGAGTTCACACTAGTCCAAGAAGGACCTACCCAGGAAATAGTCCCCTTCACAGGACAGGCTCCAGGCACAGAATGGATGGCATTGCTGGCATGCATCAAAAGTGGGGCACAAAGGCTAGACTTGACTTTGTTTCATTCTGAACAGGTTCTAGAACTTGTTCATTAAGACATTAGCTCACAGTGACCATGGGCTAGTCCCCCTTTCCATCTAGGCACGTGTCCCAAGCAGCACCACGAAGGGGTCACTTCCAGCTCTGGGAGGGGAGTGTGCATCATCTGTGGTAGAAGCTGCCCAGAGGTCCTCTCTGGAGGATTCTCCAGCCATCTCCAGGCTCAACACTGAGCCCAGTGTCAGAGCAGGTGTGTGTGTGTGTGTGTGTGTGTGTGTGCATGTGTGTGTGTGTGTGTGTGTGTGTGTGCAGCACGCAGGGAGGAAAGCACAAACCCAGGCAGCCTGGGCCTGGCCCAGTGGGGGGACATGGGGCAGGTGATAGAGATGTTTGAAGGCTGAGGACAGGGCCCAGTGCTCAGTATGTGCTCAATAAATGTGAGCTATGACTATAATTATATGCATATCCTGTCTGTCCCCCTCACGTATATAACTCCATACCCAGTGCTTCTTGGAGCCCAGAGAATGCTGGGAAGCAGGCTGGGGTCCCTGCTTGACAAGGAGGAAACTGAGGCTCGTGGCAATGGAGTGACCCAGCTGCAAGGAAGTTCACTCAGGTTGTCATCCTGTCATTTCCAGACCCACAAATCACCCAGGGGGCTCCCAGGAACCCAAGACAAGCTCAGTTTCCTCCATCCTGAGCTGGACATCTCCGGTGGGTGGGCCACCTTGAGGGAGTCTGCCAGAGTCTGTAGAAAGGAACAGCCACAGGATTATGGGGGGAGGAGTTCAGGCATGACTCTCCGTAAGCCTCTGGCACCTCCACCCACACCTGGAGGTTCTGTGATGCCAAGGCCAAGGCTGAGGGATTGCATCTGCCTCGATTTCCCACTCCCCATCCTCTGATCACACTGAACAGCCCAGTACTTTCCTGCATGCTCCAGTTTCCCTCTCCCAGGAGGAGACTTGTTGAAGCTGTTTGCTCACCTGGAATGCCTTTCCCCAGCCCTACATTTCCAAACCTGCCTCTTTACCTCCCAGCTGGTTCCCTCTGCTCCGACACCATCTACCAGCACCCCCTTCCCCCCCCCCCATCCCCCACTCCTACCCCTGCAATGAACAAGTGGAGTGATCTGTCCCCAGCCACACAGCTGGACTCTGCCAGTGAGAGGACCGGAACTTCTCCAGGACTTCTGGTGCCCATCTCTGCTCTCTCCACTGCCTGTACTGCCCTTCTGGGTCCTCCAGGCGGTACCAATTCTTGCATCACTAACAATCTGTTGATTCAGAATTGAGGATGTTCAAGTCGGAGGATCCATGAACCTCGCCAAAGTCCCTTCCCCCTTGCACCCGGCTCTGGTGTTTTGATCTGGAGCCTCAGACAGAGAGGTTGGCTGTGACTTTGTTGTTTCAATTCCCTGCCCAGCATCAGCAGCCCGACTTTCCCAAGCAAAACCACTAAATCACTTTTATAGGATTCGAGGTGCTTTCTACCCAGCCAGTTTCCTGCCAATGTAAAATGTCTTCCAGGATCTGGGGAAGACGGGGTTGGCGTGAAGGGCTATTCATTAGAGGAAGATTAATGGGGCCACTGATCCCATTAATGTTATTGACCCTTCCCTTACTATAAGCGGCCAAACAGCTCAACCTCCGGCTCCAGGCAGAGTTTACTCAGAACTCAGGTCCCATTTGCAGGGACAGCAATCTCCTTTGGTTCAGCCCCACCGGCACCACCTGAAAAGTAACTGATGAGCCCCTCTCCCATCTCTGAGGATAGGCACCCTCACTTTGGGCCCCACAGGCCACCAATATGACAGTTCAATTGGCTGAGGGCTTTCTATGTGCTAGGTGCTCTGCCAAGCACTTTACAAGCATGATTGTGTTCAATCCCATTAGTCCCATTTTACAGAGAGGAAAACTGAGGTTTAGAGAAACTAACTTTCACAAGATTAGACAGCAAATTGGAAATCCAATTCCAGAATCCAACAACTAACTATAATTATATCAAACATTGCCACAGTGCCTAGCGACATTCTAGGTAAGCTCTACCAAATAGAAATATAATGCAGGCCACATATGTAACCTCCAATTTTCTAGTAGACACATTAAAGAAAGTAGAAGAAACAGGTGAAATTAACTTTAACAATACATTCAATATAGCCCACTATATCCAAAATGTTATTTCAACATGTAGTCAATATAAAATTCATTAGAGAGCAACTTTTCTATTTTGTGTGCACTAACCTTGCAAATCTAGCAGTTATTTCCCTCTTTGAGCACATCTCAGCTTGGATGAGCTAAATCTCAAGTGCTTAGTAGCCACTTGTACCAAGTGGTTGCCCTATTAATGTAGGTCTAGATGCATCATGAATATTCATTTTATTTTTTGTTAACATCCTATAAGGTAGCTATAATTATTATCATCACCCTCATTTTAGACTCAGAGAGGTGAGGTGATTGGCCTAAGGTCACACAGCAGGTAAGTGGCAGGACTGGGATTGGAACCCAGCGGGCTGGCTGCAGAACTTGTGCTCTTACCCCTCATGCTGCACTGTAACATCCTATCAGGTAGCCCTCCTCATACTGGAGCCTGTGGGGCTCCAGGAGGGTCTCCAGCTCTAAAAGCATCTCCCTGCACTAGGGTCCCATGCCTTGAGGGGCCTTTAAGACATAAAGGCTGTAGCTGCTGTCCCTGCAGAGCCCTAGAAATGGGCCTTCCTCAATAGGATTACAAGAAGAAAAATTGCTACCACTTGCTGGGGCTTACAATGGTTAGGGCCAGTGCCTGGCATTTCACATGAGCTATTTCACTGACTCCTCATGGCAATGCTGTGAGGGGGTTAGTTATCCGCATTATACCTGAAGGACACTAAGGCTCAGAGAGGTTAAGTAACTTATCCAAAGTCACACAGCCAGATAATGGCTGAGTCAGGAGTAGAACTCACTGATGTGAGACTTGAAACCCCAGGTTCTGCCCCTTTAATAGCTAAGTAGCCTCCAAGACTGATCGATCAGCACTCCCTCGCAGATAGAACCCAGCCCCACTCTTCCACGCTATAATCCCAGCTTTTGGCCTGGATGGTGGTACTTGGTGCTCATCTCCATCACCTTCTGTCATTGTCCTTGTTCCACACCCAAGGCTGCTGCTGACCCTGTCTGCGTGGCCCTGCTTCCCCTCCCTCCGTGTCCTTCTATTCCCCTGTACTTTGCCCACTGCCTAACATCACACTATTAATGCTTGGGATAACAAGTTCCCTTTCTTGAATAAAACAAAACAAATGCCCCTGAAAGAAGCAATCAAACACTCCTCCATGAGAATTCCGTTGTCCAATATATCTATTCTTCCCAGAGGCCCACTTGCAGGAATTGGAAGTTTAGTCTAGAAGGCAATAAAGAATTAACTTCAATCGGAGATGGAATGGTCCAAAGAGCTCATTCAGTCCAGCCCCTTCATTTCGCGTTCTGGGAGATAGACACGGTGTGTGACCCAGGATAATACACACTCAGGTCTGTGACTCCTGTAACAGCCCCCTCGCCTGTGCCACACCCCTCCGAGGACTGGTGAAGTGGGTATACTGGAGGAGGGATCTGCTCATTCTACCCTCAGACCCTCCCTCTAGGTAGAGACCCAAGGCTCAAAGGTTGCGGCAGTGCCCCAAGAGCAGATGAGATAAAACGCAGGCAGGCAGCTGACCTTGCCCACCTTCCCCTCCAGGTCTAAAGGGCTCCCCTGACCAGCTTCACCTCCTCTCCTTGTAGCAGAGGGAACAATCATCTGACCCAGAGAAAAGCGACAGTCAGTACTTCCCAACAACCCCAGGAGGTACAGATGCTGACCACTCCCATTTTAGAGATGAGACAACTGAGAATCAGAAGGATGAACAGCCACACTGCTGGGCTGTCTCTATCCTCAAAGCCTAGATTCCTGCCATTGGCCCAGGTAAGGACTAGGGACTCCCAGCCGAGTGTTCCCTCTACAACCCCATGCTGCTTCAATAAGGCCGGCTTCCCACCCTGCCATAAGCTCTTTCCTTGATACCAGCTGCTGCATGGGCCCCCGCTGAGCTGAGCCAGGCAGCACAGCCAGCCTCTCCACGTAATTGGTGCCAATTAGGAATGAGTGGGAACACCAGTGCATTGAATTCACAACCTAGAAACAGGCCCTGGGAAGCCAAGCTTCGATCAGCTGAGTCGCCTCCCCCAATGCTTTCCCTCTGCTCCTTTTTCTCAACATTGAGTCATCCACCACCCACTTCTGGAACCCCTCCTAGGGATCCGGAAGATCTGATGGGAATTAGATGCAGCCCATGCCCTTGACAGGCTACCAGAAACAGGCCTGGAAATGGAGCAAAAGCCCTGAGGTAGTTGCCAAAGCCCTTGTTGCTAAGGACTCGCAGATGTAGAATGGGAATAAGCATGGTCAACACCTCACGGGGTTGTTGTAAGGGGTCGTTTCTTAATTTATTCCACAAACTCTTTTGATCTCCTACTCAGTGCCAGCCAGGCCTCTGGATACTGAGGACTCAGATCAAGCCCTGCCCTCATGGAGCCTTCACTCTGACGAGAGAGATGGACAAAGTCATAAATAGAAAATACGATTTCAGGTACTGTGAAAATAAAGCAGTGTCATGAACTAAAGAGGGACCGGAGGGGGTGGCCCGTAAATGTAGTCCTTATTGTTTTCATTACTATTATATTGTTTGTTCATCTGGGTCTTAAAAGGCAAGTGGGAGTTTGTTGGGCAGATGAACACAAGGGAAGAGAACTCTGGGTGGAGAAAACAAAGGCAGGAAGAGGCTTGATGAGTCCCAGTAATCAGTGGTTCAAAGGGGCTGGAGTGAGGGCTGTAGATACACAGGGACTCTGATGAGGCTGGAAAGGTGGGGATTCAGGCTTTGGGGAGCTTTAAATTCAATGCTCTGAAACCACAACCATGTCCTAGGGGGCAGTGATTGGCAAACTGCAGCTCCCGAGCCACATGTGGCTCGCAAGCCACAGTTTGCCACTCTGTTTACTGAGTTTGCTGACCACTGAGATAGGGGCTTAATCACAAGGAAGAAAAACAGCCTCTAATTATTGGAATCAAGAGTCTAGGTCAATGGTCGGCAAACTCATTAGTCAACAGAGTGGCAAACCACGGCTCGAGAGCCGCAGTTTGCCGACCCCTGTCCTAGGACATCAGGGAGCCATCAAAGGGACCTCAACAAGGGAGTCAAATGCCAAGACAGATGCTTCTAGAGGTCCACTCTGGCTGCTGCACAGGGGGCAAGGGTAGGAGGGAGACCGCCCACAGAGGCTGTGGCACAATCCCATGGAGAAGCTGAGGCCCAGGACCAGGGTGGTTCGAGATGAGTGGGAGGGGAGGAACTGGGGCAGCAGGGAGAAATATTCAGGAGGCAGATGAGAATAGGGCTCGGTGACTGATGGGACGTGGGAGACAAATGATGGCTTGGGACCTGTGAATAACAGCATCTCGCAGACTGTGTGGGGTGCAGCTCACCATGCTGGCAGCTCAGTCCCCTGATGGAAAGCGGCTTTAGAAGCTGTTGGGAAGACACCAACTCCCACACCTCCCACCAGCATAGTTTTTTGGACTCCGGGGCTGTGTGTGCACTGCTTCTGCCTGGAGTGCCCCTTTTGGACCAGCCCCAGTTCAATAGTGACTCTCCTGGGAAGCCTTTCCTGACTCCCCCACAGAGTTAGTCAGTGCCTTCTTCTGGGTTTCATCAGCACCCTATTCACAAATGTGTTCGTTTCACCCAGAGGGGAAGCCTTGTCCTTTTTTTGGTTTATCTCCCCAAATCTCTACAAACTGCCTGAGGGCAGGAGTTCCTCCCCAGCTTGTTGTTATCCTGGTGCCTGGTACAGTGCCTGGTAGTCTGTACATGTTTACTGAATGAATGGGCGAAGGAGGGTGGAGCTACCCACCCATATTTGGATTCCACAGGGAGAAGGTGGTAAATCAATCTGGGCTCCTCATAATGCAACAATGTGGATGCTCAGGGCGGCTGCACATAAGGATGGGAAGCTCGGGGAAATGATCTGTCATGCCAGCTAGGCCCCTGCCCTGGCCTGGCCTAGCCCATTCCCAGCCCTGAGAGCCTGGAGGTCCCCGCTGTGGTGGTGGCCCTGAGCCTCTCCGGAGAGGTGGAATAGCAGAGTGCCTGAATCGGGCACTGTCCATCTCTCCCCTTGGATGAGCTTCTCTGGGGGTCATCTGGGACTAATTTTACATAAATAAATGAGGTTTGGGGTTAACTGCACCTTCATTTGCATGGGGAGGGATAAGAGTGAATTCTTCCTCCCTGCTCATCCTCACCAGGAAAATGAGAGCAGAGCCATTACCAGCAACCCACCCTCTGCTACTCTTGGGTGGGAAAGAAATGGCATTTTCCCTTTACATTGGAAATACTTAAAAGTCCCAGGAATAGATTTATAGGAATATTTTAACCTTTTCTTTGATCCTTGAAATGTCATTGTACTGTGGGCTGAATCGCCAAATGTGACCTTTTCCAGTAGCCATGGGGCGGGGGAACCCCTGCTGGCTCCCTGAAAGGAGCTTCAGATGTTCTCCTGCAGCCTTCCCAGCACCAACCCCCACTCCAAAGCTCTGAGCAAGTGAAAGGTTGGTGTGTGGGAGAGGCAAGCAGGGGCTAGCCAGGGAGGGCCAAGCAGCTCTCTCCTTACCTTGTCCAATAAGGATGAGCTGGCTGAGTCCACCATCAGTTAACTCCTCTGGGGCCTTGGATTAGGCATTATCTCTCTTTAGACCTTGGTTTCCTATAAAATTCTGTTACTGGCTTCAGAGTTGTTGCAAAGACTAAATATAAGAAAGTGCATGTTGTATTTGGTCAGTTCTTGCAGAGCAATGCTAAAAAACAGACCCCCAAAATTCAGTGGCTGACAAAGAGGAGCATTTATTCTTAGACTCCCAGGTCTGCAGGATGACTGAGGTTTGGTGATCTAGACTGGGTCGCCCAGCTTCAGGCTGTGGATTGGGCTCAGGTCTACTCTGTATGTTCCTCTGAGACCCAAACTGAAGGGGTTTCCTCTTCTGGTGACTCCCCCACAGCGCAGGGGGACAAGTAGCAATGCACAGTGCTTTTTAAGGCCATGGCTTGAAACTGGACCACAATCATGTCCACCCTGGACCACAATCACTTCTTGGCCAAACCAAGACACATGATCAAGCCCAACATCATGGGGTGAAGAAAAGACACTGTCTCAAGGCGGGAAGGAGTGAATATTTGCTGAACAATAATCCAATCTATCACAGCATGTAAAGCCCCTGGCACTGTGCCTGTCATGTGATAGAAGCTCAGAGTATTAATTCCCTTTCATACCACAGTGCATCATTATTATATTTTATAGCTCAGATTAATTCACTATAATTCTTTATAATAGCATGAATCTTTTTGGCTGAGTACATACCTTATTGTCCAACATAAGTGGGCAGTGAAGTATTACATACGAGTGATTCTCCAGACAACAGAAGCTTAAGTTTTTTTTTATTTTAATTATTTTGATGGAATGTTTCTAGAGGATGTTTCATACTTTCCTACCTTTATAAACAGAGACTATCAAACGCCATTTAATTCACAAGATTGATGCACCGGGACCTCCAGCACAGCTCTGTGCTGATCTCTAAGGCCATCATTATAATAGAGTGTTACAATGGTTCTAATCAGAGTCAAGTCTCTGAAGCTTTAAGCATAATGAGAAGTTGAAGAACACAAAGTGGCAGATCCAGTCATTACATTCATGAGGGACTCCTACCAAGCAGCCTGGCTGGCGTCCATGCAAATGTCAGGAAGTGGATGAGAAGTGTAACCATACTCTAGAACCTACAGAACCTCCTCCACCCCTTTGTTCCAAGCTCACATCTCACTTTCTTTATCTTTCAACATCCTCTCCCTCTGTGTGCTTTTACCTGTCCTCTGTGAATCGTTCTTTTCCCCCAGCCTCTTTCCCACCTCCCCCTGCCTTTTTCCCCTACTGGCTATAATGTGGAGGGGAATGGGTGTGAATGGTCAGTGCTCAAGCATCTTCTGAAAATCATTGCATCTCTTTGAGTGTTATAATGCTGCTCTTTTCTAATTTTAAAAGTTTTGGGGTTCTAAAAACCCTAAGACCACAAAATTCTCCAAAATTAAAACACATCATGCATCTGAAAATACTTGGATTGTTTTTTGTGTTATTTGTTTGTTTGTTTTTCAGGAAATCAGCACCTCTTCATTAAAAAAAAAAAAAACAAAAAACAAAAAAAACAGAAAGCAAAGCTCTGCCTACCCCACTGGAGACCAGGCTTCTGGTTTTCAGTTTCTGTAGATCCCAGGCTCCAGTGGATGGCCCCATGGAACTGTCCCAAGTGCTGAAATGGTGCTTGTTCAGCCTACGTGTTGAGTTCACCATCCATTTGTGAGTTCTGCCCCAGCACCATCACATTTGTCTTTTCTTCTGCCCAGGTATTCTAAGCTGTCTCTAAGTGGGATGCCTGAGGAACAAGTTCCATGGCCTACTCGTTATAACCAATGATAGGTTCCCAGCTGGTCAGCTGGCCACAATTTTTTAGAAAGCATCTAGGCCAAGAACATAACAGTTGTCTATGAATAGAAACTCCAGGCTATGACAATGAAGTTTTTGTGCTAGGTCCCAGATTGGCCACACTAGAGAGCTAATTGCTGTGAACCTGCCCCCTTCAGTACCTGGTTTAAAGCCACAATATCATGGGGAATTGAGCAGGAACCTCCTCCTTTCTGGGCCTCAGTTTTCCCATCTGTGCAATACAATCTCTAAGACTTCCTAAGATTTCAGATTATGTGGCCCAGGAGGTGGTGATGTGGAGTGGAGGAGAAAGCCCTCAGCAAGGAGTCAAGAGTCATGGTTCTCAGCTTTGCCACCATAAGCTGTGTTACCCTAGGCCAAATCCTTAATCTCTCTGAGCCTCATCTATAAAATTGGAAATGGTACACTATTCTTCCCACTCCTGGTGTCATGGGGAGGCTGGGGTAAAATGGGGAAGCACTTGGTATGGTAGAAAGAAGTAAGTGTCATCAGGGATGATTTATGACAAGAGAGTATCAAACAGCTATACCCTTTAGATCAGTGGTTCTCAATCTTTCTAATGCGTGGCCTTTTTTTTAAAATATACTTTATTGATTTTTTACAGAGCAGAAGGGAGAGAGAAAGTCAGAAACATCGATGAGAGACATCGATCAGCTGCCTCTTGCACGCCCCCTACTGGGGATATGCCCGCAGCCACGGTACATGCCCTTGCCGGAATCGAACCTGGGACCCTTCAGTCCACAGTCCGACGCTCTATCCACTGAGCCAAACCGGTCTCGGCTAATGCGTGGCCCTTTAATACAGTTCCTCATGTTGTGGTGACCCCCAACCATAAAATTATTTTAATTGCTACTTCATAACTGTAATTTTGCTACTCTTATGCATCCTAATGTAAATATCTGTGTTTTATGATGGTCTTAGGTGACCCTGCTAGCAGTTCTTAACCTGTGGGCTGTGACCCACAGGTTGAGAACTGCTGCTGTAGAACCTAAGACTCTGGGGCAGGGTGAGGAGCCTTGGCTGGGATGACCTTGGACTCCTAGGGGCCCACAGACAATAAGTATCCACATGCTAAATGTTTAAGCTCTTCCAGAAAAAGCTACTTCATAGAAGCTGCCATGTCTCAGGCTAGAAAGCACTGCTAGGCAGATTTACCCCTCTGAGGGGTCAGACAGCCACTGTATTTCAACATCCGGCCAACAGGGCCCCTTGTTCTCTGGAATTATATTTCTATCAGGTATTCATTTGTCTGCTTTATGAGCTTTGAAGACCTGGGCCCACTGGATCCTGCCAGCCGCACACTTGCCGGCCTGTGCCAATGCCAAACTCCCACCCTTGGCTCACAGACTACCACATGGCAGGATCCCACTCCCAATTGTCCCCACACAGGAAAGGCCGAGGTACTCTGAGCCCTCTTTTGGGTCTATTCCTTCACCATGCCAACCCAGCGCATGAGATAAGAAGCTAAGCAGTGGGAGAGAGTTGCTACTATTTCCCCAAAGCAGAAGCTGTTGGTGCCCTAGCCGGAGGTGTTGGCTGCTCACACCCGCACCCTCTCTAAAGGATTGTCCTGGGCTCAGGGAAGCTGCTCACTCAGGGATGGCTAGGCGCTTACCTCTCCCTTTCCTTTCCCCAGGGGCAGCCTATGGCCCAAGACCAAGTAATGCGGGTGTATAAGCAGGAAAGGCTACCAGGATGAGGGGGCACTTGCATAGCACCTTGAAAGAGGAGATGGGCAAAGAAAGCATCATGGAAGAGAGTGACCTTGTGACAATTCAAGGAGACTTGAAGCCAGGCTTGGGTTTTATCTCAGAATGTCCAGAGCCTCCTGTGGGATGTAATTTTTACTCTAGAGCTCCCAGTGGGACTGGGCTAGGAGACTTCTCCTGAGACTGAGACCGTGTCTTTGCCTCTCCTAGGCAGTTTCTCTCTTTTTCTTACAGGTTTCTCCTGAAAGCTCTCCTTCAACAAACCATGTGCATAAGAATTCCAATCTCAGGCTTGTTCTAGCAAGCCCACCCAAGACAGAGCTTCAGGCCCAGTGGCTCCTAATGCTATAACTTGGAACTGACCCCCAGAAAAGCTCCTCACTCACTACAGAAAAAATGGGAGGACTGTCGTCAACCAGACTTTGGGGAGACTCTGGCCCTGGAGTCTGCCTGAGGCAGCAAGGCAGGGAACTTACGCCTCACACCAGGAAACAGAGTGACCTTGGACAAGTCACTCTGCCTTTGTAGCTGGGGTGGGAGAGTCAGGAACCAAGCCTAGGTCTATCTGACTCCAAACGTCAGGATTTTCCCTGGAAGGAGGTTCTGGGAATTCTGGGAGAATACCCCAAGCCACATGCTTTGTCCATGTCCTCTTTCAAGGTGCCATGCAAGTGCCACCTCATCCCGGTAGCCTTCCCTGCTTACTTGTCACAATTAATGATGTTCCTTCTGGGCATGTCACTTGGTCTAGCTTCTATTTGGTGGCTCTACCCTCAGTGAAATTTAAGGGTTTCTCCACTTTCTCCCCAGCTTACATGGGAACCCTTGAGCCCACAACCACACTTTTATTTAGATCCACGGAGTGACCAGGAAGGCCATTTTTTTCTTAATAATGACAAACCCATAGCTTCCAAGAATGGGCTGGAGAAAACTGTCTCTGTGGAGGTGAGCCCCACCTGACTTGACTCTGCCTCATGTTGCAACCTTCTCAAGGAGGCTTCTCTCTGTTGCCATCACTGTGCTGACCTCAAAGGATGCTCATATATTTAATACTTTGGCCCAATTGTGGGCAAATGCCCCTTCCAACCTCTCTGGCAGTTAAGAGCTGGGGTTTTCAGACTTGAGATCAGGAATGGCACCTGGGAAACCAACACTGAGAGGAGCTTAATCCAGGTCATTGTTCCCAGCCTCAGTCACTGGAGCACCTCCACCTGAGAACTGTGTTGTCTGCATATCACCCATATCATCATTTACGTTGACTAGCTTCTTTAACGTAGATCTAAAATAAGCCTCTCTCTCTCCTGCAGGGGAAAACCAGAATCACTCCCTGCAAATGCAGCACAGCTGTAAGAAAAATGACGGTTATGGCAAAGTGATGGCCCAAAAAGTCTCCGAGACCGAGCCCTGCTCTCTTTGTTAAAATAGGGGCTCAACAAGGGCTAGAATGGCATTGAGGACACACCAGTCCCACCAGAGACTTTCTCCCGCCAGGAGCAGGATGGAAGAGAGTGACCTTGTGACAATTCAGGGAGAGTTGAAGCCACACTTTGACTTCACCTAGGAGCCCACACTTTGAGAAATATTTCCTCCAAGACTCTGGCTTGCAGGGTTTGGGGGTAGCTCACTCACTCCAGCCTGCAGTCCACTGCAGAGGTCAGTCCTCCCGCCTGGAGCGCAGCCATGTGCCGCAGTCATCCCTGATGTCCTGCCTGGGGTACAGTGAGTGCTTGGGATGCTTGGTGGATGACAGTGAGGCTGAAATGGTGCAGAGAAAGGGAGAGGAGGTCATTATGGAACACTCTGGCATCTGACTGAAACCTATGAATTCCTCATACAATAAAGGCTGATTTTTATTTCTTTTTGCTTTCTTTTTTTTTTTAGAAAGTTAAGTGGGTTTTCTTTGTATTTGAATGGAAAGCACATACCCTCAGAATCCTATTGTGGGAAAAATCAGGCTTTATTGTAAAAACAATTGTGCCAAATTTAAAGCAAGGATTAAAATTGAGGCATGTTAAGTGTGGTCCTTAATACATCAGGCTTTTTTTTCCAGTTGGGAAGAAAGCTATTTTGGTCTGCCCTTGGCTTGCTTTCCTGGGCTGAGGAGGCAGAGGGAGGGGGATGGGGGCTCAGCAAGGCCTACAGGGGTCTCTGAATCCCAGGACCCCCAGCATCCTGGGCACAGCAAACATATAAACCACAGAACCTGACTTTTAACCAAAAATAAAACATATGATCTGATGGAGGATCATTTTATTCTTATCTGTAAATATGTTTATAGGCAAAGGCTCACAAATTTATCTGTTTCAAATCACCTATCTTTATAGAGTTAGCAGATCCCTTCTATTTGAAATGAAGGCCTAAAATTGGGGTTCTCCTGGAAACAGCATTGACCACATAGATCCTTCAACCACCACCCCTGACTTTGTCTGGTTTTTCCTTCTCCAGCCAATTCCAGAGGCTGTGACAGACACAGTCCTATTTCTCAAGCACCTTGTATCTCCTGTAACCCTCACCACAATCCACTGAGGTTCAGTACATCAGCCCCATTTACAGGGGCACTGAGAGGGTGTATAGGCTGGCTGCTCAAGGTCGCAGAGCCAGGAAGCAGTGGGGGAAGAATTTGAACACAGCTCTGATTCCAAAACCCAGCTTTCTAATCTGACATCCCCCTGCTTAGGAAATTGCTCTGGGAGAGAAAGCCAGATTTTTGGTGACCCAGAAATTGAGAGGGAAGGGAACTGAGGGGAAAGGGGAACCAAGAAAATCCCTGGTTTTAAGCATATCTTGTGTTCTTGGCCAGTCCTAAAGTGGGCACATTTTGAAGTAAAAGGTAGTCCTGTCTACCAGAAGTCCTTGGGCCATATTCAGAAAGGCTGGGATTGCTTTCTAAGCCCGTGTGAAGCCACATATTATATTCATGGGTAGGGGAGAGGAGACTCATCTTCAAAAGGACGGAAAGAAAGGAAGAAAACAGAAAGGATAAGGGCATATCAAAAAGGCACAGAGAGACCACCCAGAAAAGCTCCCAATGGCCCAAGTTGGAAGAGGTTTCGCAAAAAGATAAATCACAGTAGCATTGAATTCTGACCCAAAGAATATAATATGTACCCATGAGTCCACACAGCTGCAAATAAATAGGAAGAAGATACTGTTCTTCCTTAAGGAGGAATCCCACATAATAAATGCGGAAGGCCTGAAGGAAGTGGAAAACCACAGTAGTAATTGCCACAGCAAGACCCATCAATGGACGCTAAAATTGGTGGGTGAAAGATTAAGCAGAAACAGGATGTGCACAATCTCATAGTGTCTCCCTCCAATGAGTAATTCTCAAGGGAAAATAGTGAATTTATAGTGGCAAACCCAGCAGATACCACCTGAACCACCTGATGAAGGTTTACATCACCAGTAAGGTATTGCTAACACATGTCAATGTCATGTACCCCAACAGGATGCACTAATGAAGCACGTCCTTTGAGGTACCCATCCCAGTGAGGCATAACCTCAATATAACCATGAGAATACTAGGCAAATTCACACTGAAGAATATCCGCAAAACAGCTAGGTCTTTCCAAAAGAGTCTAGGTCATAAAATAAAATGAAAGACGGAAGAAATTGAGATAGGAGAATGATAACTAAATGGAATGTGGCATTCTGGATTGGATCCAGGAGCACTGGTGGAAAAACTGGTCAAATTCCAATAAGTTCTGAAATTTAGCTAACATTGTAACAAGACGAGTCTCTTAATTTTAATAAATGTTTATGCTTATGTAAGATAACCAGAAAGGGAAACAGGGTGGAGGGTATATGAGAACTCTTTGTTCTAGTTTTATAACTTTCCTATAAAATCAAAATTATCTCCAAAAAAATGTTTAATGGTGTGGTAGGCTAAATAATGGTCCCTCCAACATTTTCATGTTCATATCCCTGGAACCTGTGAATATTGCCTTATATGACAAAAAGGAGGGGATGAATTCATAGATATGATTAATTAAGGATTAATTAAGGATGTTGACAAGTCTATTTTGAAGAAGTGGCATTAGAAGAAGATGAAGTTTAAAAAATTTGGCTCTCAAAAGAAATTTAAATCATTGTACTGTTGATATTTGGCTCTGTTAACTAATGAGTTTGCCGACCACTGTCCTAGATTATCCAGATAGGCTTTCAGTGCAAACACACATATCCTTGTAACATGAAGTCAGAGGGCAAAAAGGAAGCAATTGACCATGGAAACAGAGATTGGAGTGATGCAGCCACAAGCCAATGAAGGCTAACAGCCCCCAGAAGCTGCAAGAGGCAGGGACCAGGCCATCCTCCTAGAGCCTCTAGAGAGAGCACAGCCCTTTGATACCTTGATTTCTGCCAATGATACTGATTTTAGACCATGAGAGAACAAATTTGTGTTGTTATAAGACACCAAGTTTGTAGCCATTTATTATAGCAGCAATGGAAAACTGATAGAGTTTTATAAAACCAATGGATGGGTTGACATGAATGGCTCCCAAGACTTCTCCCAGCTGTGACAGTCTTGACACTTCAGTTCTGCATGTTAGGACTGCATGACCCTGAGCCCCTGAGAGAGTCCTTGTATACCTGCCACAGAGCACACTGGGAGCTGCCAGTGGACACAGTTCTCTGTGGAGGCTGCTCCTCCTTCTCAGCTAGCAGGCTCAATAATGCCTCAAAGTCTGCTCTCTAACATCCCTTGGCTCTGTCCAGCCTGAGGCCAAAGGGCAGAGCAGCCATGCTCCAATGACTGAACAGCTCAGCTGTCCATCCGCTGAGGATCCCAAGAGGTTAGTCCTAAAATAACAGTAACAGTAATGATAGCTTTTTCTTTTCTTTTTTAAGCAGGCTCATTGCTGATCATTTTATATGCATCAGCTCACTTAGTCCCCATAACCATCTCATGTGTGGCTCAGAGAGGTTATGGGGTTTGCTCCAGGTCACTCAGCTATCCAGCAGCTGACTCAGAGTTCCAGCCCAGGTGTCTGTGACTCAAAAAGCCCACGTCCCCATTAACCAAGTCACGCTGCCCATCTAACATGTCTGCCCCGCCTCCTCAGCTGTGTCCTCTCCTTAGCAAACCCCACCTACAGAGGGAAATCCGAAGTTGCCCTCCCTGGGTCCCCTGACTGCAAACATCCAGCCTTCAGCTGCTTTCGAGAACACAGGTCCGTAGGTGAGAAAAATCCTCGGGTTTGAAACCATCTGAGGGAGTTTAGAGACCTTTTGACTTCTCACAGGTATATTGGTAGCCCCATTCTTTATCCCCAGGCTTTCAGAAAGGGCTGAGAACTGTGTCGTTATTGCAGCTTATGGAGAGGAGGGGTCAGTTGCTAAGCTCTGTCTGATTTGACTGTCCCTCTCTGGAAGTCAAAGCATTTTGAGCTTCGCTTTCCATAGCACCTGCCATAGGGCAATTGTCTGTAAGCACAGCTTCCTTCCAAACACCCAGAGAGACTCCAGGGGGAGGAAGTGAGTTGTGGTCATGCCCATATCTCAGCACCCAGCCCAGAGCCTGGCAGACAGGAAATAGAAAACACTTGGTTATTTCATTTAACAAATGAAAGTCCAGGTGATTGAAAGAAAGAATTGATAAAGCGCCTCTTTCTGTAAGGAGAGGCATCCCACCCACACCAGTCTCTCTGCTCTGGCCGTCGCTGCTACTCCATTCCTGCCCCTTAATAGGATGCCCAGCTCAGCCTGATCCGCTCCTGGCCCAGGCTCCTCCACGGGCTTGTCTCAGCAGTGGGGTTTGCAAAGTCATATTGGAATAAGACCTGCTCCAGCTGTCACCCGTGGTGGAAAGCTTGCCTATCAGGCAGCCCAGAAGGGCTGGGTATCTAATGGAGATTTGCTAATAAGATCTGAGTTGGTGAGCTTTGCATCCTATTAACAGGCAGAGTGCAGGCCTGTCTGTCTGCTGGAAAATTGCAAACACAATAGAAAAGTCATTTATGAATATTAATAGGACCAGAAACAATGCCGAGAGAAATTCTTGATGTGATTGGGAAGCTGGGAGGGGGCTCAGGGATGGAAAGGCCTCCCTTCTCTCCTCCCAGGCCTGTCCCTCCAGACCTGCCTGGAAGCGAGAAGCCTGCATGTCTGTCACAGCTAGATCAAGAATGACCAGCATGATGGCCCAGGAGGAAGCCCTGAGTCTGATCTCAAGGCCCAGGTTCCCTTCCAGGTCTGTGTAGGCCAGTCCAATGTCAGTTTATGGGGGGCACATAATGAGGTGTTAGAGAAGAAATGTGGATGCCCTTCTTACACTCCTGGATTTCTAAGGTGAGACAGCATCCCTCTTGGACTCTTTCCTGAAACCAAGTTGCTTGTCTAGAGCAACTTCCAACTGGAAGGTCATGGCCCCCAGAATTCAGAGACAAACCAGCGTGCAGTCAACCAGCAGAACTCTCAGCACAGCCCAGAGAATGTTCAAGTCCAAAGGATGCTTAGTGAGCACCCCACCCCCTCCCAGCAGTTCTAGAACTGTGTACTGGGGACCTTAGGGGCCCAAAGCAGTGCCTCAGATGCCCCTAGGGTCAGGGGAGGCCAGGAATGGTGGGCATTGGGTTACAGATTCAAGACTGGAATTCAGATATTCAGACCCCACCCAACCCTCCCCCAATCCAAAACTAAGATAGAACCCGGGGACCCAAAGGTAAGTAAGACATAATCTCTGCCCTGCTAGGAATTTAGTCCGATGGGGAAGGGAGACGTTCAGTCATGTGCACTTCTCATTACAGACCCTCTTGCAGCCAACTATGGCTGTGTATGTTTATCCTACTAGTCAATAAAGAAAAGGCACAGACCCAAAAGAGAAACGGATAACCACCAGGAGCAGCTGCTCTGCAGGAGCGGAGCAAACACAGAGAAACGCAGCACAGCGTGTGGGTTGGCTGTGCACACAGAGGCCAGATACCCTTTGTTCAATGCCAAGTACAAAGCACAGCTTTTTCTCCATCAGCTGGGCAATCCTTGCTAACAAAAGAACTCTTACTTGCCGAGACTGGTTTGGCTCAGTGGATAGAGAGTCAGACTGCGGACTGAAGGGTCCAGGTTCGATTCTGGTCAAGGGCATGTACCTTGGCTGCAGGCACTTCCCCTGTAGGGGGCGTGCAAGAGGCAGCTGATCGATGTTTCTCTCTCATCGATGTTTCTGGCTTTCTATCCACCTCCTTTCCTCTCTGTAAAAAATCAATAAAAAATATTTAAAAAAGAACTCTTCCGAGCTCCAGTTTCTCATCTGTAACTTGGCCGTAGAAATAAAATCATTCATGCCCAATATGCAGACCACTCTAGCACCTAGGAGACAACCAGTACATCTCTACTTCGTACATCTCTACTTCCCTCCTTCCTTTTTCCGCTGTGGGGTGGAATCTGCCCTCCATCCAATCACCCCTCTTCTGGCCATGTACTAATCCTCCCAAACAACAGGTCTTCCCCAGCTTTCAGTCCCTCTGATCTAGGTGGGCTGACTCCACCCCTGGGGTGGGGCTGCGAGCCAGCCTGGCCAATCAGAGTGTGGTATCGCTAGGCCACAGGGATTGGCTCAAAGATCAGAAGTGTGCCCTGACCTGAGCCAAAAAGGATTCAACTTTAGGAATGGGTTGGTACTTTGAAAGCTTCTTGAAGGTTTCTGAGAGGGACAGTGTACACCTGTGGCTTCTGCAGCCCCCTGGTGCCCAGGAGGCAGGTGCATCATTGAGGAAAGCTGAGTTGGGAGATGGGTGAAGGTAATAGTTCGGAAGGGCATCATTTGTGCCCCTGGATATAGATGTGCCTGAACGCAGAACTACCTCCCAGATGTTTTTGTTACACTAGCCAAAATACCCCTCTTTTGCTTTAAGCCAATTGAGTTTCTGTCCCTTGAAACATCCTGAATGAGTCTTAATTAACTCATTCAGCTACGTGGGCTGCCCAGCTTGAAGTTGAGACTAATAGAGAGTCTGTACCTCCTTCCCCACTTCTACCACTTCCTCAACTCCAGGGTCCAACTGCCTCGAATGGCTCGGGATTTGAGAGGCTTCTGGTGGTTTCCAAGATCCATTCTTCATCTGTCGGTCTCCCAGTTACAGCTTGGTATCATCTCCATCTGCTTCTCAGCCCACAGCTGGAATGCAGAGGTGCAAACCCTCCAGGCTCTGGGAAGGGAGGTCCCTGTACATCTTTTTGTGTATGTAAGGCCTGAGAGAGTGTGGAAACAACCCAGTTCTCCCCAGCTAGTGAAGCTTAACATTGTCTGGAGAAGGGTAAAGAAGAGGGGGGAATTCATAGGTTAGATCAGGCTCTCAAACTGATGGCCTATGGCCAAGTCCAACCTGCAACATATTTAATTTGTCCAGTCTGTTTAATTTTTTTATTTAAATGTTCTTAGGTGAGAAATGTCTCCTCCAGCTTATCGAAAGCTCACAATTCCATTTTTCTATACCCTTGAAGCTTCTCACATTTAAAGTATATGGCTGGCCCCCAAAGTCTGCAACTCCTGGTTGAACCCTCCAGCTTTCTTTCCTGCAGGGCTATGCTGAGGGACTGGTTGATGTGGTCAGTGGTTTCTGGTTCACAAGATTACATGACTGAAGCTGGGGAAAGGCCAGTAATCATCATGAATATTATTAAGTCCCTGATGGGATACATTACTTCTGTTGTCCCTTCCTGCTATATGCATCTAGGCTAAAGCCCTGCTCAGACCCTCTATGGGTCTGCGTGGTGCTGGGACTTTTATGAATTCCAGGGGTTTGCCCTCCACAGACTCTCCTGTTCTCCCACAGGTGCTGGGCCCTAGAGAACAGTTCCAGGCAGCAGAAGCCCCTGTAGGCCTCTCTGCTAGTTTGCATTGTATTTGTGGGATAATTACTAATGGCACAGATCATTTTTATTAGCTGAGCTGTCTGCATTAAGATGATAGATATTTTTTATTAAAAACATCTGAGGGAGCTGCCACCGCAGTAGAAGGATAATTTTCCATTTAGTTTAAGAGCAGATGGTTACCAAAATGTTCAATGTAAATGAATTGAGACTCAGCCTAAGTATTGTGTAAACATATTGGAAATTTGCTGACCTGCTTCAAGCCTCCTGCCCTCTCAGGCTCTCATAGCCCCTCCTTCAAGCCTGAACGAGCCCACCCTACCAATGAAAGGAATTCTCCCCCAAACAACATGGAAAAATCCAGGCCACCAGGTGCAGTGGGTTGAAAGAAGAGCAATGATCTACTAGGATCAACCCTAGAACTCGAGGTGCTGCCAATGTTGTTACAGAAGCTGGAGCTTAAGAGGTCAAGAGCAGGACAGAGGAGAAGAACGTATCAGACCACAGAGCAATGGTCTGGGTGGGGGTCAACGTGCCCGGGGCCAGGTGTTGGATAAGTCCCCTCTCTCTCCGGACTTCAACCTTTCATCTGAAGAGTGGAGGCCTGGATCAGCCTTAGCTCCCAAAATAAACTAAAGGGAAGAAAGTCTCAATTTTTAAAAAAAATGTTTTAGCAACCAAAGTGATTGGGAACCTTTGAGGTAAACAGATTTGTTTATTGAAGGAGTTCTCAGAAGTTACTGTGTTAATGTGGGTAAGAGTAAACAGGAGGTCCCAAACTTAATGTTCATGGAGCCTTTTTCCCGAGGTGCACTGCACGGTCTGGGGAATACTAGATGTGAGATTTTTCCAAGGGCTCACTCAGCTCCACTGTTCTCTGCTCTGTGGGTCAGGGATGGCAAAAAGGTTTACTCACCTGTCAACTAGGGTCAATTGGTAGAGACTGCCTGGAGAGATTGCTGAAAGGGATGCTGAGGCTACATCTAAGCTCAATGAGAAGATACCATGGATGTTTCTTTCCCCAGATCAAGGAGTCCAACCTGGTAGCATAACCCTCTGTAGCACTCCTTGTATTATAGGAATAAGCAGTGTAGGTCTGGAGACTCGTATGAATCCCCTAAAATTCCAGGACCTCCCCAAGGGCCTCCCTTTTCCCTGAATGTTTGTCCCTCTCTCTACCAGGTCCAGAGCTTAGGGATCATTCAATTAGAGCATGAGAGTAATGAGCTCTTAATTAGAGGAGCCTCGGATAGTCACCTCTGAATGACCCCCCGAAAGCTGCTCCAGCCCCCTGCACCAGAAGGCAGGGAAGTGTCTGGAAGAGAGAGTGTTACTCACAGGTTGACCTTACTCTGTACAGTAATTGTGTGTTCCTGAGAAAATTGCACTCAAATTGAATTTTTATAAATGGAATCCTATTTCAACAATGATTTACAACACAATTTCCAAGACACTTTATCTTCATTTTGAAGTGATGTTCCTAACATTTTAGTTTTAGAACTCTCCTTCTTTCCATAAGCACTAAGAATGTTCAGTTAGATGAGGCATAGAAACCACCAAGTCCTACCCTTTCAATTTCTGGGAAAGTGCGGCCCAGAGAGGGAAGAAGATAAGCATTTGTCAAGTAGCTGCAAGATCCCATTCTAGTTTTTTGTGTGCCTCAGGTTGCCCATTTTCTAACAATATCATAAAGTGGGATTGGCATCATCCCCACTTTATAGATGAAGAAACTGAGGTTCAGGCAGATGAAATCGCTGGTGCAGGTACACCCAGCTGATAACTGGCTCCTTCAAATCTTCCAAGGACTTCCATTGCCCACCCCATTCTGACCTATGAGGATCTGCCTGACCAAGCCCCCTCCTCCACATCCAACTTCACTGGCCACCTTTCTAGTGATCAAATAACACCCCAGGATCACTGCCTTTGCTGTTCCCCTGCCTGGAATGCTTCTCTCACTCATTCCTGCCTGGATTCTCCTGTTTTCAGTATCACAGCTCATCACTCACACCAACAAGGGGTCTCACCTTCCCACCTACTCACACACTTATTACATTATTTTCTTCATAACACTTGGCACTCTAGTAAATTACTTCTCAAGTTTATTCATCTATTTGTTTCTTGCCTACCCCACTAGACTATAAGCTCCATGAAGACAGGAACATACCTGCTGTTTCTCACTTGTCTTCAATCCCTACAGGACTTTGGGATGCTCTGTAAATACTTGCAGAACAAATGGATGCAGTAGCAGACCTGGGATTCAAGTCCAGGTCTATATGACTTTTTAAAAAGTGCTATTATTGGCAAGTAATTTCCATTTGGGGTTTGTTTCTTAAAGCATATCTGGACTATCACAGATGAGAAATTCTTATTCAGATTTTTTTTAATCCAAGTTTACAGATTACTGTTGGTCTTGAAAATCAAGGAGACTCCACATCCCTTGCGAGGACCTCTAAGAGTAAACAACTTGTTCCCAAAACTTTTCCTGTGACCAGCTGCTCACCAGTCCAGCCTACACTGCAAGGAACTGGCTAGATCATCATTCACAGGCATGGGTTTCTGGTAGCTATGAAAGAGTGGACCCCTTCCCCAGAACACAGTCCCTGTCTCCACCTGTCTCCCACTCTGGGCTGCTTGACAATTGTTTACGCTAGCAATTACTCTCTGGGCACTTAACAAAGGGCCATTGACTTTATTATTGAATCTATAAGGAGCAAACCCCTGCTTCAGACTCTCAATAGTCCAGAGGGAGAGGGGAAATATCAGCCGCTCAGGGAGGAAGAAAGGGGCAGGGAGCAAGGCCTTCCTTGGGATGGGAGTGGACTCCATCCCTTCCCAGCTCCCCTGGGGAAAAGGACATCTGGTGAAGGTATCAGGACAACCAGGGCTGGAGGCTGGAATAAAACAGGAAAGCTCTTGAGAGAAAAGAAGCCTCAGAACAGACATTCCATAGACATAGATGGGGACACTCTATAGATGTGGACACTCTGAGGGCGGAGGGCAGAGGTGTTTGGCAGAGACAAAGGGGTTGATGGTGGGTGATAGGAGTGCAGACAGCTCTGGGCCAAGAAGGAAAGAAACTGAGACCCAGAGCAGAGCTTCAGGAAGGGCCACAGACAGTGAGGAGCACTGGCTACCTGGTGCTACTTCCTCCAGGTCGGGGGTGGTGGGGGCAGCAGGACCAGAGCCAGCATGAGCCTGGATTCAGAGAAGTTTCTGGTTGAGCTGCTGAGGGTCCCACCCCAGGACTCCCTGGGCCTGTGGGCAATGCTTTCTCCGAGTTGCTGGACCCTTTTCAGCAGGACCTTAAGGCAGTCAAAGGGGAGAGGCTGGAGAGTTGGGAAACAAGACACAGGTCATTCTCTCTCTCTCTCTCTCTCTCTCTCTCTCTCTCTCTCTCTCTCTCTCTCTCTCTCTCTCTCTCTCTCTCCTTTTTTTCCTTCCTCTTAGAAGCTGGCGAACTCCCTTTCCTCCAAGAGCTGGAAAGCCGCCTTTTCTTCTCTTCTTTTTTATATCCTGTTGCTGCTGACCTCTGCCTTGAGCAGAAAGCTCACATCTATTTGTGCCCTCCCCCAGATCTCATCTACCCAGGAACACATTGTCACATTTTGTAGCCTGGGGCATGTATAAAATCTTATTCTGCTTTTTCACATATAACGTCATCCCAGCATATCGCCACATGACCATGTTTCTGCAGTCTTTGATCTCCTGGGCTCCGGTTCCCATCTGCAGAGGTCCTTTGAATCATGGCACATTTTGTGGAGAAGACAAACCTGACTGGCTGACCCAGTTCCCAGAGGATTCAATGGTTTTCTAATTCTTTACTGATGGGGGGACCTGCTGCCTAAAGTCGTGTTTGTTTTTTTCCTCTGAAGCTTGATATATTAACACTCTTAGAGCAGCAACTTCTCAGACTCCCCTTCAACCCCAAGAGGGTGCTAGAGTCTACCCCTGTCACCAACTCCTCCAGGAGAGCTAGCCAAGGGCAGGTGGGGGCTTCTTTCATTCATTTACTCATTCATGCCAAGACTATTATCAAGTACCTCCTGTGGGAACACCCAAACCATATGCTGGGGGTGTGGCCCCTGGGGGAAGAAGACAATAAGTATAGGAGCAATTCTAACTGACCTAGGAGATTCATGCTCCAATGAGAGGACTATGCTCTGGGCCCAAAGAATGGCCCTCAACCTGCCATAAACTTCCCAGGAGACACAGCATCTTGGCTAAGAGAGAGAGAAAGAGTGGACAGCAGCCAGGTAAGCAGACAGAGGTATCCAGGAAGAGAGCAATAGCACAGGCCAAGGCCCAGGATGAGAGGGTGCCCCCTCCAGAGGCCCTAATGACTCCTGTGTGGATGGAGCTCAGGGGTGAGGTGGGAAACAGCAGGAAAGAAAATGAGGGGGTAGAGGGAGTAAGTGCTGAGAGCCTGTAAGCAGTGAAAAAAGGTTGGCAATTATCCTGAGGACACTAGAAAGCCATTGAAGGTTTGTACACAGAAGAGAGACCTGATCACATTTGAATTTCAATACAAACTCATTCCACCTCTTACATTTTTCCCTGGCAGCATCCTGAGCACCAGGGCACTTCTGAGGAGTCAGAGGTGCTACGGGAGTTTTGGGAAATCATTGTGGGATCTTCGAGAAGAGCAGGGAGCCAGGTGAAAGACAGGTCACCACCGGGCTCCTGGTGAGAGACCCTGTGAAAGGCAAGAACCAGGCAGCTGGAGAACCCGGAGCCTGCGCATGTACAAGCAGCTCTGAGGCTAGAGGTCCCAAGTCTCAGGAAGGCTGGGTCATCTCTGAGCATCTTGTCCTCCTGCCCCATCCCCATTGGGGATCTGAACTATGCAGTAAACCAGATAACAGTACTGCCTCGGAAACTCAGGCTTCCCATGCCCAGTCAGGCCCACAGTGCTCCTCCCTGCACAGTGTTGCCATGGTAACCATTAGAGGCCGCTGAGATTCTCACTGAGGCTGCAGAATGGTACTGATCCTCCCTGAGTCCAGGGCGGGAGTGCTTCCTGGTATTTCCCATGGATGGAGGGTCCCTGGCCGCTCCCGATCTCAGAACACTAGGCTCAGGAGCCACTTAGAAATGTGACAGGATATGGGGTTTTGGTGCAGAGAACAAGCTCTTAGGGTTCACAACCCTGTCTCTTCTTGGGCCGCAGGCTGATTCTCTAACAATGATCCTCTACTATGAGGGGCAAGTTCATTGTGACCTTTCTCAAATGCCTGAAACTCAAATATCTTGATAGCCCTCCTTCTGTGGACTATCTTGTAGCAATAATAAAAATGCTCACATTTTTCAGCAGCTCAAGAAGTTCTTCCGTATAGAGCTGTCAGGTAGTTGATTAATTGATTGATTGGTGTTAGGGGCTCATTCTGCAGCCACACTCAGGCTCAGGCTGTGATCAGGGTCAAAGCTCAGTCAATGGCAGGGGCCAGGGGCTCTATACCTAGCCAAGGTCAAAGTTGCCATCTGTGACTGGATCAGAAATCTGTAAACAGAATTTATGTGTGTAAAGCTTCCCGGCCTTTCCAGTAATCATGCTGCAACCTTGGCCTCATTAGCCCACGACTCTCACCAACCAGCTGAGCCCATCTGGTTTCTTATTAATCCAAAAGTGTGATGGAAGAAGCAACCTTCTGGGGAGTGAGGAGCCTTGGGTATAAAACAACTTGCCAAGTATGCCATCACCTTCTCTTCCCTACAACCAGGAAAGCACTCTCCCCTTCTCTCAGCTGTGGCCTCCAGACCCTATGACTAGACAACATAGCTTTGGCTGGTGACCAAGTTGTGCTTCCTGTGGGGACAGAGAAGAGGCAGGTGGGAGGAATAGCTGGAGCAAAGGAAGGACTCTGTGGGGGAAGAGGAATGGTGGGGAGCACAGAAAGTAGATGTCATAAGATGATCCAAGGTCCAGCTGCACCCAGTTGTTATATCTGCCTCTTCCCTTCATGTACATAATTCTCATTTCATACTCTACATGCCATTACACAAGCTATTCTTATTAATAAAAAGCCACCTCCATTTTAATTTTACATAACCAAATTCAATTTCTCACCCCTCCATCCTTCGTGGCCCATCTCAAGTGCTACCTGCTCCATGAAGTTTTCCCTGATCTCCTCAGCCTGAATAAACTAATCCCCATTCTGACTCCCTTGTGGGAGCTACTGGTGGACAGACCTAATCATTCCTATTGTACTGTGAGCTCCTTGAAGACAGAACCCATGTTTGATTCGTGTCTGTATCCTTTATAATGCCCAACTCTTATACAAATAGCAAGTATAAGCTAGATTTTTATTTATTGGATGGAAGGACACGTGAATAGAGGAATGCATTTATAAATGGAAGGATGATATCAGAGTCATGGGTTGAGTTTCTCAGAAAACAAATGCGGAGTCAAAATTATTATGCAGGATGTTTATTAAGGCATGCCCTTGAAATCAACACCTGTGGAAAGAAGGGAAAGGAAGGGTGGCCTTGAACAGGCTGTCAAGCTACAGGGGGAAGGCTTTGGTAGATGGGAGGCAGATGCTGGGGGAGATCAACCAAAGGACTTGTATGCATGCATATGAGCATAACCAGTGAATGAAAGACACTGGGGCGGGGAGGGGGGCAGGTGGGGACAAGTGCTGAGGGGGGTAAGGGAGGCTAGGGGGGAGCATATTGAGGGGGGAAAAGGAAAATATATGTACTACTATTAAATATAAGTTATACTGCAAAAAAATCAAAAAATATATATTTAAAAAAAAAAAAGAAAGAAGGGAAAGGAAGCAGGTTTGGCAGAAAGGATGTCAAGCCACAATGCAAACCCAACAATAACCTTGGCCAACACCATGGAGAAGTCTGAAACAATAGTAGACCTTCAGAGTTGTCCTAATGGGCCAAGATGATTAGGTCTTATACCCACATACCAAAGTCATTGGGTGTGGGCTGCCCTGGGAAGGAACATGTCCTTGGGCAAGGCAACTCTCTGCAGCTGAGATAATCCTTGAGGGAACTGACCTCTAAAGGATATTGGCACAAGCACTCTTAGAGGTTGGGACAACATGTCCTTCATTGCAAGAGGATCTGAGCAGCAGAACATCAGTCCACTATGTCCACCCCTGGTGGACATGATGGATGACAGATGATGGATAAATGCATAGTTGACTATATAGACAGTTGGGTGGATAAAGAATAGATTCATATATGACATGTGAATGGGTGATTGAATGAATGGATACCTGGATGATGGATGGATAGATGGGTGGATGGATGGATGGGCAAATGGACATCTGGATGATGGATATATGGGCAGATAAATGGATGAGTGGATGCACAAATGCATGGAAGATGAATGGATAAATTCATAGTACATGAATTTGTAGATGATGAATGGTGTGTGATTTGCAATAGATGCATGGGTGCCTGAATAGGTGATGTTTTCTCAACATCATGCCACTCAAGTAAGTGAATCCTCCTGTTTACTCACCTGCTTCTTCCTTTTCTCTTGGGTGGATTCAAGGAAGAAACCCAAATAGCAATCTTAGCAAGTAAAGTAATCTAGAGGGCGAATTTGCCAACATCACTATGTAACATAAGGGTGGGGGGCGAGAGGCTCTTAGGGACTATTATCTAGATTTATAGCCAATGCCTGTAATTTATTAAGACATATGTGACCAATGGCCCATAACAAACATGAGGGTGATGAGATCAGCAAGTGAGCTCAGCAGCCACATGAACACCAGGGTCTGCTATAGCTGGCAAGAGTCCCTGCATTGTAAAGAGGAAGGGAAAGTCTGACTGACTCAAATATGGGAGAGGGTCTTCCTCTTTACACCATGTTCCACCTCAGGCTGTGTCACCCTTTACCCTTTAACCTAGAGGGATAGGACTGGCTTCTGTTAATGGCAGCACAAGGCCCTTCTTTATCCTATGGGGTTTTTCAACTAATCCCCACCTGCTGCCTTTGTCTAGTGACCCAGCCAGTGAGGGACACTATCAGGGTAAGCACAGGCCTGAGAACAGGAGTTGGAAGCCTCAAAGATAGGGGCATTCATCAGGATTTATGATATGACAGTGACCAAAGAAGCTTGTTTCTTCATGTCTTGTGGGTAAGGGGCTTTCAATCACAGCAGGATAGAGCCCACAGAATATTTAAACTAGGGGAGAGGCCCATGCCTGGATGTGAGGAGCCCCAAGGATGGTTGTCTTTCCCTTTCTACTTGGGCCACACTCCCCTGCCTTAAGATTCTTTTCTCCCCGCTTACAGCATATCCTTCCAAAGCCAGAGGTCCTCCCTGTGAAGCTGTGAGGCTTGGTCTTCTCTAGTCTCAACAGGAGCCTTAAGATAATGGAATATGAAGGTCAGAGGGAAGCATAAAAGTCATCCTACCTAATACTCCATACATGTGCAAGCCCACTGCACAGCTCATACACACTCTCGGTGACTAGACACTCATAACTTTCCTGAGCAAGCTTTTTCATCCTATAAGTGCTTTAATTGTTTAACCTCTGTTTCCCATCTCTGGGGGGAAAGAACAAGCTTCATCCTTCTCAAAAAACAGAAGCAGTTCTAGTATCCCCAGTAATCTCTTCTCCAAGCCACACATCTCATACAACCTCTTTCATTCCTTAGGACATTTCCTGTCTCCTGGCCTTCCTGGGCTCCTTCCTT
Organism: Antrozous pallidus; assembly: GCA_027563665.1. Taxonomy (NCBI): domain Eukaryota; kingdom Metazoa; phylum Chordata; class Mammalia; order Chiroptera; family Vespertilionidae; genus Antrozous; species Antrozous pallidus. Next base: position 16,144,588 of record CM050520.1, read on the forward strand.
TTAATATATCTCAGCTCACCTAGTAGAACTCAGTGGCAAATCAGACTAGAGTCAAACAGAACTCTCTTCTCCTTATTCTTCTATCAACTGAGGCCCAGACCACAGCAGCAGTTTTGGTAGCCACGTCATACTGTTGAGCCATTTGGTACCTACTGACAGCTAAAACTTAGATCATTTTTATTTTTGCTACTGAAGATCTAATCCTCCAATTTAGTTACTGCTGTGGGTGCTTCTCTGGGGATGGGATTGCAAGAACCCTCATTATTTCTGTTAAATTTTATCTTGTTAGGTTTGGTCCATCACTCAATCCCACAAAGATCTTTTTAGATCCTGGCTCTGTCATGAGAAGAATTTATTATTCCTCCCAGAACTCTGTCTTCTGCAATTAGATGGGCCTGTCATATCCTATTAGAGCTCTAGAGGAGGGGTGTTATTTCCCTATTGGCCTATTCACCATCTGTTGTAGCCAGTCTCCAAAGTAGCCCACAATGGTCTCCTCCTCCTAGTATTCACATCCTTCTATAATCCCCTCCTATATTGTACTAGGGTTGGTCTGTGTGACCACAGTGACAATATTTCACTTCCAAGATTCCATTCGGGTCTCCATGTCCTAAGCAGCCCCATGGAAAGGCCTATGTGGCAAGATACCAAGCCTTTTGCCAACAGTCAAGTGAGTAAATATGAAAATTGACCCTCCAACCCCAGTCAAGCCTCAGATGATAGCAGCCCCAGCCGACATCTTGATCGTAGCTTCATGAGAGAACCAAACTACCCTCAGAAACTCAGAAACTGTGAGAAAATAAATGTTGGAGGTATTTTGTTATGTAATAGTGGATAACCAATAATGCCCCTCCCACACACACACACACGCACACACACATATCCAGGGACAAGGAGTTGATCATTAGGTTGCAGGTTTCAAGACAACAATGGTCACAGGACGCAGTGCATTTGAAAATGTTACTCACATGGGATTAGCTCTTTTTTCTTTCTCTTTAATCCATGTTGTCTGATCAGTTAGTCAGCCTACGTCTTCCCATGATGGGAGGAAGCCAGAGCCTCTGCTCTGTCTTAGGGCTGCCCTCTCCTCTCACTCATGCTGCAGCAACAAGAGGTTCTAACCTCTCTTGCATGGGAGTGGGCTGAGTCTCTTGACATGTATTAGAAACAGGCACATTTTGTCTCTGGTTTTAGGTGGCTGCCTACTTTGGGCTTGAAAAAAGAGACAACTCCTTCTCACCCCACCTAAGCCTCAAGCATACTCAAGGGGTCCAGACCTGATTCTCGAAGAGCTCTTACCTGGGTGTTCAGACTTCAACACAGCCAATAATAGAGCAGTAATTTGACTTTCCATTTGCTCTCCTCCTTTGGAACTTTCAAGGGGAGAGGCTGGCTGTGATTTGAGGCAGAATTCTGGCCATACCCACCTCTTCAGACTAGAGCTTCTAAATGAGTGAGCTGTGGTAAATTTGGGTGTGGCCCAGATATTGGTCCCTTGGGTTTTGAGGTATTGACCCCCTCAGTCCTTGGAGCAGAACCTGGAACAGCCAACCAGATTCCAGGCCTGTCACCTTAGGCTGTGATTTCATCTCTTCGATTTCTCCTATGAACTGTGCAATATTAACAGTTTCCATGAGTACCATGATGTGGAAAAAGAAAGCCTGCAATATTGCCCTCAACAAATCTTTTTGAATGATCCCTACATACTTTTCATCTTCGTTCAAGTCATTGATAAAAACACTTAGTAGTGCAGGGTCAAGGACAAAAACCCCAAACACCAGGCACCTCCCTCTGGGCAGACATTGAGTCACATTCATCACCATTGCATGTGTTCATCTAAACATTACTCCACCCAGATAGCTTTCCTCTACTCCTTATCTCACCGCCTGGTCCACATGGCTATCATGACATCTCTTGTCAAATACTTTGCTGACTTTGTAATCCCAAATGAATTAATGGATTGAGATCATCCCCATCAATGGCAGATAATAACATATAAGAAGAGAATTATCTAAGCATTATGGACCTCCTGATGAATACATACACTCCTATGCAGAGGGGTACCAGTCATTCAGCTCTTATCTCTCAGCTCCAAGCCCCAGCCCCTACCCACTCTGAGATGCTGGGCTGGCTCTCTGAGAAACACCCTTCTCCTTTGCCAGTTGACTTCATGCTAGGCTCTGCTCATGGGGACACTAAGGGAAGACTGGAAGACAGGAGAAGGGAGAAGGGAGGAGGGACTTACTAACTCCTGGCTGGATTCTGACCCTTCATTGTGATCCTTTGGAGAACACAGCAGCAGCAGCTGGGTGGTGGCCATGCTCCTCAGTTCTAAATTCTGTCCTCCCAACTTCATTCCCTTATCTCGATCCTTAGGGATGGTGACTGCATCCTGTAGTTATCTCCTCTGCTGAAAGGCACAGTGTTGTGTGATTTCTGCTTTCCCTACTGAACCCCTAAATGGTACAGGACTTTGCCAAAAATAAAAGAAAGGAAAAAGAAATTGAACCTGAAGCTCATCAAATTTCTAGGTCTCACCATTAATTAAAGCTGCTAAATTTTGTAGTGATTGTTATGGAGCAACAGACAACTAATACAGGTGTGATAATGGTATTTTGGTTACAGTTTTCTGAGACACAGTGAAATAGTTATTGAGTGTCCAGAATTTGCTTCACAATAATGGGGGTTGGGGGAAGGTGAGGTTGGAAGTGAAACAAAATGTTAAAAAATTGAGTTGAAAATTGTCAAAGCTGGGAGATGGATAGGTTGGGTTAATTATGCTTTCCATTTTATAATTTTCTTGAATTTTAAAATAAAAGTTTAAGAAAAACTTGCTGAAGTGCTATAGAGCTGTCAAAGAGAGAAATTGTATTCTCTGGCAAGAAATGTTCTGAGCAAACCCATTGTCCAATAACATCCACTTCCTTTTCTAGATACGAGCCAAATGTCTAATAATCCATCTTGATATCTTCCATATAGAAAATGTGCTGGTCTATCTTTTCAGAATCCGCATTCTTCCTCTTCTGAGAAGTGGAAAGGCACACACCCCCTCACCCATCTTCAAGAACACTCCCCACTCTGCAATTTCTCAGGGTCTTCTCTGCAAGTGTCTGGCACCATGAGTTCTGTTTAGCCAGGAGAACAGGACCAGAGCAGCCAGGTGAGTACAGGTGACCTTCTCACCATTTTATGCTGCTATTCCATGTTTGTATTGCCAAAGAGAAGAGACAGGAGCAAAACAGGTGATGAAGAACACTGTTCCACCCATCCCTAGAGACATTATGCCATCTTCCCCAAGCTCGGTTAAACCTAAAGCATAAATAGATGAAGAAAATGGGAACCAAAAGAAATAGAATGGCAATATGGAAAATGAACAGTATAAAATTCAAGGCAAAGTGCATTAAATAAGGCATTTGATATTGATAAAAGTTATGATCAATAGTGAAATCATAGTCCAGCCATGAACTTTAATGGACCAGGGAACATAGCACTGAAATATATTGAGCATAAACTCTTAGAAGTGTGAGTAGAAATTGACAGAAATTCAATTATAGTGGAAGACTTAAGCATACTTGTCTCAACTCATGTAAGATCAAGAAGGCAAACTTAATAAAGCAAAAGAGATTCAAACTATATCATTAATTCCTGAATTAATAGGTATTGAACTTATATCCACAGAGACTCTATCTTTGTTAAGTATCTATGGGACTTTTACAAAACTGATCACATACCAAGTCACAAAGAAAACTCTAGTGAATTCCAAATAGTAGGAAGTATACAAGTTACCTTATCTGACCAAGTGTTACAAACTAGAAACAAATAATACAAGTCTGAAAAAACAAATTAGAAAAAAATTTTTAAATACACCATTTTAACCCAAGTAGTGAATCTTTTATTCCTGTGTTTCTTTTTGCTGTAAATTTTACAGAACCGCTTTCTGTTATCCTTGATGTTTTAGAAAGACGTGGCTCATTTGGCCTCTGTTTCCTGTAGCTGTCTACTCTCACCTTCTAGAGAGGCATTTGCTTTGTGGACCACCTAGTATCCTTTTTTTTTTCCTTTAAACTTTTTAAGAAATATATTTTTATTGATTTTAGAGAGAAAGGGAAAGATAGAAACATCAGTGACAAGAGAGAATCATTGATTGGCTGCCTCCAGCATATCCCACACTGGGAATCAAACCCTCAACCCGGACATATGACCTGACTGGGAATCCAGCCATGACCTCATAGTTCATAGTTCGATGTTCAAGCACTGAGCCATGCCAGCCACCATTTTCCTTCTCCTCCTCCTCCTCCTCCTCCTCCTCCTCCTCCTCCTCCTCCTCCTCCTCCTCTTTCTTTTTGTAATGGTGCTTAATTTCCTTCATGGAAAATAGAACACTCATGGGAGTCACCCCTTCAGCTCTCAGTCCATGGACAGGCCTGGTTCATGCAGGCCTGTCTTCACCTCCACCACTGGGCACATGATGCCAACCTGGTCAATTTGACATTTCTTAGGCTTGCTGGCCTCCACCTTCTGCTGGACTTGGACGTGGGCACATGTAAATCAGCAACTGGCTCTCATGGGAGGAGATCCTGCGAGAGAACGGAGCCAGCATGGACTCTGTGCTCTTGAATCAAACCGTACCTGAACCCAGACCTATCCCTCTACTTTGAAATAAAATCCCTTTTAGTTTAATCCAGCTTGAAGGGGGTTTTCTGCTACTTGTATCTTTTCTTCCCTTTTTGAAGCTGTCTTTTTTAAGCCTAATGTCTTCAGACATTAATCCTCATTGAATTATTTAGAATCGAATGGTCTAAATTGTATTTTTTTAGAACTCCCCAACCCTTTCTTGAATCTCATGCCATGAATCATTTATATCATTCATCAAATGTGTCTATCATGCCCATCTTTTTTCAGAGCGCTTCAAAGCTCTGTCTTTCTAAGTCATTGCTTGTCACCTGTGGATTGACTCAGGTAGACTATTTTTCAGCTGCTCTGGTTCTCTGAGAAAGAGAGAGAAACAGATAGATGGAGAATAGCTAAGGATACAATGGTTGTCCAGCCTACTTACTCTGAGGCAGGAAATTCTAGCAGGTACCTACTTATCACATTTGATCTTCCAATAACCCTGTGGAAGAAATATTTCAATGTCATCTTCCCAAGGTCACTCCAAAAGTAGGAGAAGGAGCCAGAGGTCAAAAGCAAGTCTGCCTGACTCCAAAGCCTTTGCATTCTCCTTACTCCCCCAAAACTGTCCCCTCCAGGCTATTGTTTCCTAAGGAGAGGATTCTGAGGCAGCTCTCGGGGGTCCATTCTGAGAAGCAGCCCATGTGGGCAGGTGGGAGATTGAGAAAAAGGTAGTAGAGATTGACTCCGTTTACCAAGGAAAGAAACCAGCAGTTGGGGATCCAGATGCCCCAGTTGTACGTGTCTTGGGATGTGCCCATGTCATCCCTGCCCTGCCTCTGTGGGGTCCTCCAGACAACTGTCAGTGTTACACATCCTTGGAGGTCACCTTGTGGCTGGCACCCACAGGAACTCGAAGGAGCCTGAGGAGGAAGGGTCAAGTGTGGCCTCAGCCTGCTCTAACCCTGCCCCGGCCTGTCTCCACACCTGAGACCTGACCATGTGAGCAGCTGCCCGTTCCAGGTGGGTTTCACTCCCTCCCCTCCTGTGCCCACCAGCAGGACATTCCCAGCTGCAGGATGGAGCTCATCTTCTGGCCAGTGACTCAGAACCCTAAGCCTGCTCTTCATGGGACTGAGGGGAAAGCACCCAAAACACCCTTTGGGGGCAAACAAAGGGTGCTCTGCTATTAGAGGGAGAGGGCTGTCTTGGTATTTTTTTTATTTAATGGCAATTGAAGTTGAAGCTTGACAAACAAAAATTTGTTCTCATTTGTCCTGCGTGTGCCTTTGTCAGCAAAGGGTAGCACATCCCAGAAACCTCCCAGATGAATGGGTTCTGGACCCTCTTGTCTCTTCCATCCTTCCTCTACCTCTTAAAAGCATTGGACCTAGTCCCCACCAAAAGAACCCTCTCTCATCACACTCACGTCAATCACTATAAAATAACTGTTTATAAATTAACTGTCTTCAACTGGACGTCTACCCAGCAGTATGCGTACTTCTCTCTAATGTGAACACTGCCCCTTACATGGCAGGTGTGACTGTCCCTATTTCACATATGAAGAATCTGAGACTCCAAGAAATTAAGAAATCCAAAATCACATGGGTGGTCGATGGGAGCATTGTATTTGGCCCCAAGTCGGCTGACCCTCCTCTTTTCACTGCTCTGCATCACCAATGGGAAGAAGGTCAGAGTCACTCTCATATACCAACTAGAGCTCTGGAGCAGGTGAGCATGCAGGGGGTGGGGAAACGGCCCATTCGCCTGGAAACCCCTCCATTCTCCCGCACTGTTACTTATGTGGATGCCTGTCTTTCCTACTAGACGGTGATCACCTCTCAGAGCTGGTCCAGCCCCCTTCACCTGTCCCACGTTCCCCACCTGGTACTTCAAGGAAGGACATGGGGACTTGAAAAAAAAGCTTTTCATTTTGAGAATCTCCCTCTGAATTCTGCCTTCCCAAGTACAGGGTGGGGCAAAAGTAGGGTTACAGTTGTTTGTACGAGATATAATGCAATAATTAACAAATAATAATATAAAAATACATTCTCAGCGTACTCCCACCCACCTCCCCCTAATAGCCAAAGCTCAGTTCCCAGGCCCCTGGCAGCAAGGACACAAGCTTGTGACCGGAGTTCTGCTCTGACAGTTCTTGACTCAGAACCAAACTTGAAGCAGATGCAGGCACAGGCTTCTGTTTTGCAGTCAGCTTTCAGGGTGGTCTTAATCACAAGGTGGACTTCCGGTGGCAGGAGAGACCATAGTTGCAGTGAGGTCGGCTCCTGGCATCCAGCCCATTGGCAGTAGCAATATTTGCCCCATCTGGGCAATTCTGCACAGAGGTTCTGAGTTCCTAGCCTCCCCTCAAGTCCTTCTCTTGCCCTCCCAATGAGCCTATGCATTCTCTCCTATAGTTTAATCAATCCCTATTTTTGCTTAAACTAGCTCTAGTGAGTTCCAATATTTGCAACTCAATAAATATTTGGCAAATAGACATTTTAAAGTCACCTCTCACACTGGAGGCTGGAGAGGAAGCCCCACTGCGCAGCCTAAGCCCTGTCTCCTCTCCTCAGTGAATGGCCAAGTCCCTCAGTACCTCCATCCATGTAAGCAGGACACCGCCCTAGGTGTTGTATCTGGCACAGTGCCTGGCACACCGTAGGCCCAAGGAAATACTTATTAATCATGTATTTCTCCAGACTCATCTGTATCCCAGGATCCCCTGGGCTGCTACTTGAAAGTCCCATCCATTAACTTATTTTTGTATGCCAGGCACCAGCTAGAGAGCTTTGCAACTATTATTATCTCATCTAACCTTCTGGGTGGTAGCATCAGCATCTTGCAGATGAGGAAACTGAGGCTTGGAGACATGAAGAGGCTTAACCAAGGTCACAGCCTGTAAGCAGTGGGTCAGGTTTGTACCAAGGCCTGTCTGACTCCAGAACCTGAAACTCCCAATCCTTTCCCTCCTGTTGTACAAAGGGCGGCCTGGAGGGTGGACGTCTCACCTGAGGAAGTCCAGACGCCATCGGGGAGAATATGCCAACTTCAGTAAACCCTACTGCCGATTTGGGAATCAATTGCTGGGTGGGCTGGAATCCCAGAGGCTCTGATTTAAAACAGGAAGACTGAAATGTATTATACTATTCTCTTTTCAAAACAAATGCTATAAACAATATCTGGGCACCTGTGGCTATTGTATAAGGCCACACAATGTTTGGGACATTCCCCACTGTCAAGGGCTCTCTCCAACTCCTGAGGAAAAGAAAAAATGTCGTTTTTGCTAGAGGAGCTGGAACAAGCATCAAGGGCCTCTGTTGTGGGCTGGATGACTTTGTCCCCCCAAAGGGACATATATTCAAATCAGATTTTCTATGTGATGGTATTCGGAGGTGGGATCTTTGAGAGTTAAGGGGGTCCTGAGGGTGGAGCCCTCCATGAATGGGATTAGTGGCTTTATCAGAAAAGGCCAGAACTCACTCACCCTCTCTTTCTGCCACATGAGGACATAGCTAAGTGTGCAGTCCGCCACCCAGAAGAGGGCCCTCAGCAGAGCCCAACCATCCTGGTACCCTGATCTTGGACTTCCAGGCCCTGAACCGTGAAAAGTAGATCTCTGTTATGTATTAGCCACCTGGTGTACAGTATTTTGTTATAGCAGCTTGAACGAAGACAAACTCCCTCCCCAGGCTTTCTTGTCCCCTCCTCAGCTTGCAGGAAGGAGCTGCGGGCAGAAAGCCGGAGCTGGCAGAGGGAACACAAGTAGAGAACACAAGTAGGGAGCACCTCCCACCAGGTGACTCTCATCTGCTCTGACAGGCGATAGTCCCAGAAGACTGGCCTTGGAGAGATAAGGAAAGTCAGCAGGCTGCTAATGTTCTTCCCTCTGACCTACAGACCGCTGACCAGCACTGTTTGAAGAGGCCCAAGCAAAACTCAAGACTTGTTAATGGGAACCAGACCCCACCCTGAAAAACAGAGGAGATGTCAGGATTGTTGGCCTCTGAGTACAAAGGCCAAGGTGAGGACTAGTTTGAGTCTAAATCCATCTCCTGTGTTCTGTTTGACAGACAAAAGGCTTTAAAAAAAATTTTAAGTTATTTTCTAGCGTCTTCAAGTTGAGAGATTTCATCATCTAGGGAGCCCTGGGGATTGATGAGTGCAGGGCCCTTTAAGAATGGCAAGTGAAAGTCTATTTAGCTAAATTAAGTCTGCATATACACCTTTACCAGAAATTCCCTCCTGGTATAGATCTGGAAGGAGAAGGTGAGGATCTGCATGTGGGGTTGTTGGAGGTGGGGTTGTTGGAGGGGGAGGGGATGAGGTTCAGAGGCAATCGAGGCCTCTATTGTGGGGGATGAATAAATGGTGGCTTCAGCAAGTGGTGGCGACAGGCTGGAGGGGCACACAGCGTCCTGGATAGACCTGTAAAACCATGATGCTGCAAAAGGAAGAAAATAGAATTTGGTTTATAGCACAATATTATTTACATAAATTAAAATACATGCACATCAAATAATTCAGATTTTGTAAAATCATAAAAATAAAAGCCAGTGTATCCGGTGCAGAGAAAAGAGCTGGAGGGGATGGGCCTCTCTGATAAATATTCCACACACTCACCCCAATTCAGAGCCGCTTCCGGGAGAACCCAGCCTGAAACGCTATTTGATATTTTTTAATTTGCTTAAAAAGCAGGAAAAAATGATTTCAATAGTATTTGTTACCGACCAGTTTTTAATGATTATTTTCCTGCCCAAAAATATAACAAACTTCAAAACAAACAGGTGAAATCCCCCTCCAGCCATACATTCAATGAGCAGGACCAGAGCTTCAGTCATCAAACGACGCTGACAGTGGAGCACAGTCTCCAAACGCTGAGCGGGCTACAATCCTGAGGGGCTGTTCCGAGCAGTTACTTTCTGTAATAAGCTCTCTTGGGTATTGCCTAGTGGTTTCATTTATTAATTACCCTCACTTTGTGCAGAATTATTGGATTTTGTGCACAAAGTTTCAGTTTCTTTTGCCAAGGGATACTGTTTTCTTTGAGAGTCAGGTTTACATAAAGAGCTAAGGAGGTTGCAGCCACAAGAAAAGAAAGGAAGAGAAGAGAAGAGAAGAGAAGAGAAGAGAAGGGAAGGGAAGGGAAGGGAAGGGAAGGGAAGGGAAGGGAAGGGAAGGGAAGGGAAGGGAAGGGAAGGGAAGGGAAGGGAAGGGAAGGGAAGGGAAGGGAAGGGAAGGGGAGAGGAGAGGAGAGGAGAGGGGAGGGGAGGGGAGGGGAGGGGAGGAGAGGGGAGGGGAGGAGAGGGGAGGGGAGACAAATCAGGGAGCAGAGGGGGAAATAACATCAAACTTTATTAATTCAGGACTTACTACATATCAGGAGCTGGGCTGAGAGTTTGACAAAGTGTGAGCTCACACCTGACCACCCTATGAGGTGGATCTTTAATAACCCATCATCTGTATGCAAGAGTAAGGCTCAGCATGGTTAAATGACCTGCCCAAGACCCCAGAGCTAGTAAGTGGCAGAGCCAAGACTTGAACTCACATTTCTCTGGCTCCAAAGCCCTGACACAAGGTTCACAATGCCTATGTAGTCAAATCCCACTGCAAAACTCTGGAAGCCAAAGTCAGGTTCAAGACGCTAACAGTGCAACAGGTGAGGCAAGAGGTAATCTTGGGTCCTCAGAAGAAAGGCCAGTTGAAACCAGAGTGTGGCCTTAGGATGAATAAACCCTGACACCTCTGTGAAGTGTGGGAACCAGGTATCTGGGAGACCTGAGGCCAGGACATGTCCCTGGCAGATCTGAGGCTGGGGTGGGCCCTGAGTGCCTTGGCCCCATGTACAATTTTGCCCCCAAAAGGGGCAGCTCCTCCAGGAAAGCCCATCTGCAAGTCAGGCAACCCCTGCTCATCCCAGCTCTAGGGTTGCCGTAGCAACCATTTGAGTTAGCTGAGATTTTCTCAAGAAGAGGTCCCTCCCAGAAAGGGAGGGAGATTAAAGGGCAGTAGAGGGAGGGAAAGCCTTGAAGGGTGTTGTTGGTCACCTCATTCTCTGCCCCAGTGGGTAGAGGGGCCCGAGTCAGTTCAGAGAAGTGGGAAGCACAAAGGGTTACAGCAAAATTCCCCAGGTACCTCCAACACAGACACACAGAGAGAAAATGGCCAAAGTTGCGCAACCCTTTAGGGTAAACTGGAGGCAACTGGGAGCATATACTGGGAACTGGGTGGGAAAAAAAACTTTAGCATTATATTTTCTTTATGTTATATAATTTTGATAAGAAAAATAAGTACAAAAATAGGGAGAATATTAAATATTGGATATTCACAATCCATTCACATTATAACAAGAAATTTCAACATTAAAACTTCCCAATAAAACATTTTCAAAATATTTAATGAGTAACATGAGCTTTCTTTTGTGAACAGTTTTTTACTATCAGGCTTTAGGTGTGAAATGGCCATACTCAGTTCTTGATGGGGCCTTTTAAAAATATATATATTCATATGGATTTCAGAGAGGAAGGAAGAGATAGAAACATCAATGCTGAGAGAGAATCATTGATGGGCTGCCTCCTACACTCCCCCTACTGGGGATTAAGCTTGCACCCCAGGCATGTGTTCTGACTGGGAATCAAACTTGAACTCTTGGTTCATAAATCGATGCTCAACCACGGAGCCACACCGGCCGGGCTTGATGAGGGCTTTGTAATGATGATCTATTGAAATTCTTGAAAGTTACTATTGACAGGAAACTTGTTCATACAAGTACATGATTTTAAAAAATGTAAGACCGTTTTATAGTCATTCAAAAATGTATAACACTTGAAATTTTATTAAAAGAACCTAACAGCTCTTCCTTTTCTTTCTTTCACAAACGTAATGTTGAAATTCCTTGTTATAATGTGAATGGATTGTGGATACAATCAAACATTTCATATCAAGAATTTCACAATAATGAGGAAGTTCTAATTTGCAGAGTGCACACTTATTGTTAGCGTTGTCTCCCTGCAGCTAACACAAATGCCACCAAAGGGGCACTTCATCTGCAGGTGGGCTTCCGCCTCTACCTTATGTAAAGCCGGGGGTGTGGAGCCGACTCCTAGAATCTCTTCACAGTGAAGATCCTGACCAACTTCTTGATCCCCCACTTCATAACCTGGCCCACATTGGACTGGGCTCGGTGCTTCCAGGACACCAGGGAGGTGAACTCCCCTTCAAGTCCAGCCACCCCTTGTCCACAGAACACAGTGTACTGCAGGTGGCTGCTGACACAGCTGTCCAGGCAAAGCACCTCCTGAGCCAGGCTCAGCCAAACCTGGTGCAATGTGGCTCATCATCCTGAAGCCTGCTGCTTCCCTCTGTGAGACCAGGATGCCTCCTCGGCTCTGTCTGGTAAAGGGACCGACCATCCCAATTGGCCTGGGACTAAAAGGTTTCCTGGGATGTAGTTCTTTCAGTGCTAATATTGGGAAAGTCCCAAGCAAGCTGAAATGAGCTGGCCATCCTACCTGGCCACCTGAAGGCTACAAGAATCGGTTTCATGCTGCACACCTGAAACCCGTATGTTGCGCACAAACAGTGGGTTAGAACAGTATTTCTCAAGTGTCCGTGTGCATATGAAGAACCTGGGGATCTTAAATGAAGATTATGAATCAGTAGTCAGAGTGGGGCCCACGATTCTACATTTCTAACAGGCGCCCAGGTAAGGCAGTTGCTATTGAGGCACAAACCACATGACCTGCTAGGGCTTGGATTAGGGCACTGAAACCAAAGACAAGACTCCATCCCTGTGAGAGGAGGTTTGCAGCCAACAATCCCAAAGGAGTCAGGGAAAGAGCAGGCAAGGATTACTGAATCCCCTCCCCATCGTTTGAAAAACAATCATCCCCAAAGGCCCACAGTTTGGAAGGTTGCTCTCTACATAGAGCAAGTGTCAACCAGGAGGACAGATTCCCTGTTGCCTCTCGGCCACTCAATTCCGAGAGCCGTAGACATTGGCTAGACCCCGGCATGGGTCATTACAGGGAGTATCAGGCAGTGGTGAGCTCAGCAGGCAAGGTCCCTGACTTCTGGTATTTCCAGGCTGGCTAATAGTTTGTGCAGCAAGACTGTGTGTATATGTCTTCATTCATTCCCTTGTTCGTTCATGTATTTTCCAGAGAGGGCCTGACAACCTACTATGTGTTAGGTACTGAGTGTGATCCCTGTACTGCAGTTTTTGGTAATAAAAAGAGATAGGTCCCTGGAATGACCCTTCTATTGAAAACAATTAATATATCTGGATAAAATAAGAAAAAATCTTCTTAAATGTCAGAGAAGCTAGCAAGAAAGTAAATAATGCATAAGGCAAAAAAAAAAAAACTGAGTGAATGAAGGCAGGAACCAAAAAGTTAAGGACAGTAGCAACTGTTTGCCCAGGGGATATTCACTGAACTTTGTGAAACTGAGCTTTGCTTTTCCTGGTATCCTAGGGCAGTGGTTGGCAAACTGCGGCTCGCAAGCCTCGGTTTGCCACTCTGTTGACTAATGAGTTTTGCTGATCATTGTCCCAGGGTAAGCTGACAAAACCAAGGGTGTGCCCAAGGTGTAGGGTCTGATAGGAGTTTTTTCCCTCAAATAGCTGAGACTTCAAAAGGCTAAATTCTCAGATTAAAGACAAAAAAAAAATAGCAACCACTCCCTCCTTTATGGGGGTTGCAAGAAAAATGGATTGTCTTAAAACTAAGCACTAAGTGAAAAATGGAAAAAGTAACTACTGAGAATTTGAAACCATCAGCCATCCCTTGTACAGGTTTGTAACTTGAATTCACACAACCTGGGTGGTCCCACACTCCACAAACCAAGAATTTAATTTAGAGTGGTTGCTGCCAGGAAGTGCCCCAGTGGCCTGGCAGATGCAAAAAAACAAAAACAAATATTCTTTGGGAGAGACCTCTGCAATCACAGGTCTCACAAATTTCCATAAATAGGAATTCAAGGAAAATGAGCAAACCACACTATAAAACTAACCAAATACACGAGAAAACAAGGAATCGTGATGGAGACCCAACAGAAAGGACTGGCAGCAGGACAGACTTGCAAGGGTTTCAGGTCCTGAACTTACCAGACAGCTTGGAAAATATGAGTGCTGCTTTAGAATAAATAGAAAATACGTCTTAAAATATGTGCAGGAAGCAAGAGACAGTAAAGAATAACTAAGCAGATTTGAAAAAGAAACAAAGACAACCTGTAGAAATGAATAATAACTAAAATTAAATACTGAGTGGGCATACTTAACTGCAAATTAAACATGCCTAAAGAAGGAATTGGTGAACTGAAAAAATAATTGCAAAGAAACTATCCAGAATTAAACCCAAAATGCAAAATGATAGATTATTAAAGCGATCAAAAAAAAAAAAAGAATGAAAGATAGAGTAAGTAGGTCTAATATACAGCAAATTAGAGTTTGAGAAGAAAAATGCAAGAGAATGATTCAGAAGCAATATTATAAAAACTAATAGCTGAGACCTGTCAGAAATGATGAAAATCATCAACCCTTAGATTCAAAACTCCAGTGAATCCAATCAGATTAAAGATGCCCACATTTAGACTCATAGTAAAACTCCCAAATCAATGGCAAGATTTTTTAAGTAGCCAGAAAGAAATACTTACTACTTTTAAAAGGAGCACCACTAGATGATGAATGATTCTCAATAGCAGCCATGGAGACCAGAAGAAAATGGAATGTTATTTTCAACATGCTGAGATAAATAAATGTCAAGCCAAAATTTCATACCCAGAGAAGTTATCTTAAAATATCAAGGATTTAATTTTTTGTAATTTTTTGGACATATGAAAATTGAGTTAGCCACTAGCAGTCCCTCAATGAAAGTTGTACAATGGGGAAAAAAGAAAAAAAATTCAGAAAGAAGGTCTGAGATAGAAGAAGTGAAATAGTAACTTTATGGGTAAATCTAATCAAATATTGACTACATGAAATTACGTAAAAAGGATTGTATCAAGAGGATGTTTTAAAGTTCAGAATTTAAATGCAAAAAAGATTAAACTTCCACAGGATTTTCCCTATCACCATAAACAATTTAGAAAATGTATAGGAGAGGGGAGAGAAAGAGGAGAGAGAGAGAGAGAGAGAGAGAGAGAGAGAGAGAGAGAGAGAGGGCTTGTTTCAGATACTGGAAAATAAACATCATAGGACTGTGCACTAAAAGAAGAAAAACAAATGGGATGAGCCCTATGGTTGTCCAAGCTCATTGCCTGGAGACAGTTTTTAGACTGCAGTGCAGGGACAGATAATGCAAACAGATCCCAGTGGTCTGAGTGAAGTAGATGGACATCAGAATGTAGGGAAATCAATGTAGCTTAAGTTTATGAGGCAGGTTACCAGAAAAATGGAACATGTGCAGAGAGATCAATTGGGATCGGGAAAAGAGATCTGCAAAGGGGTATTTGGCTGAATACTGATCTATACATGCATTGGGTGAAATTCTACAAGGTCAGGGGTCAATAAAGAACTACTGGAAAGTAACATCAGACAAAACAAATCCAGGAGTCCACAAAGAGAGTGGAATTGTTCATGCTCACACCATCCAGAGTGATGACACCTCACACTCCATGGGACACTGCATAGAGTCCTTAGAAGGGGCACACTTTAGGAGTGGCACCCACCATAAAGAAACACACATTAAAAAAAAAGAAACACACCTTAAAATTAAGCCTTTGAAGGGTCATAAGAATCCTAAGTAACTTAATTGTGTACTAGAGTAAGTTCCTATACCATATAAAAGAATCCAACCAAATCTAGCATTCAACAACAGAAAATTCATATCGTCCACATGGCAGTTGATTGCTTCTTAACTCTATATGCACCCTTTTTTGTCCTGCCTTGTGACACTGGAGCTAGACCCTGAACACTTGGTAAAAAGTTTGACTTGGCTCTTAAAGTATGTGGAGGCAGGCGGGGAGGTACCACTGCAAGGCCATTGCAAGATGTTTCTCTTCCTGGTTCTGGTGTTTTGGGGTATTCTTAATCTCCACAACTGCCAATGGTGCCAGGGCTAGCCAGAAAACCCTGAGTGACAGATGAATGATTACTCAGACATGCATTTCTGTGAAAGAGGAGGCTAAGGGACTGCTTGACTTGAGAAACCAAGCAGCCCTGTTCGCCTGCCTCCTCCGGCTTTTACTGTAACAATAGGTTGAACTAAAATTAACTGTTAGATACTATCAGAAGGATACCCTTGAGAAAACACATGCATCTGCAGTGTCCTTTAAACAAAACAAAAAAAAGCAGGTAAGTATGGAGGAAAATCAATCAACAAAAGCAGACTCAGAAATAAAAGAGATGAGGAACAACAAGATGGCGGCATAGGTAAACACCTATTGTTCTGCCCCGCACAACGATTTAAGAAATACAACATAACAGCAGAACAGACAGCACCCAGAATCGCTAGAAAGCTGGCTGAATGAAAACTCCACTAATAAGAGTAAAGGTGGGACGCTGAGACTCAGGAGCAGCGGGAGCGCAGCCTTTCAGACGGAAACAGGTTAGGAGCCGACCTGTCGCGAGCGCGGGCTGAGGCTGGAGCAGCAACCCCGGCAGGATTTCGCCAAACGGGGAGGGCGGAGACGTCCCACTACACGGATTCCCCAGCTCCAGGCGAGGTCCGAGATCCGGGGTACGTTGAGACGTCCCACTGCACAGATTCCCCAGAGCCAGGCGAGGTCCGAGGTCCGGGGGACGCACCCTGGAAGCGGGGCGCGGCAGAGGCTCCTAGTCTGTGAGAAACCCGGAGGCGGGGAAAAGAAGTTTCCGAGCAAGGGTCGCACAAACCCGCGACTTGCCCCCTGAAAACTTGTCTCCTGGTTCTGGAAACCATCTATTTTACAACCTTGGGCTAGACTTTTGGTGTGCAGACACATTTGGGGAAAGGCACAGTTGTCTGGCAAGGGGAAGAGACTAGCGGCTTTCTCTTGGAGGTGTCTGCAGCCATCCCCATCCAACAGAGACCCGCGCACCGCATAAGACGCAGCTGACACTGAGGCTGCCTGTGCAGCTCAGAGACTCCGCCCATTCAACCTGAACACAGTCTCCCTTCACAGCCAATTGGCCTGGAGGTAAAACCCTCCTAGGGCTAACAACAACAAGCTGGGTTTAAATTCAAAAATACTGAATACAACCCATAAAGAATTGCAGTAAGAGTACCCACCACGGATAACTGGGGAGGCTGAGCCACTGTCCCTTTGAGGATATCTACCACATAAAGCAGCCACCATGCAGAGATATGGAAAGAAATCAGGTGTGAAAGAAATGGAGGAGAAAAGACGACAAGACATAGAGTTCAAAACCACGGTTATAAAGCTTTTCAAGAGGCTCCTACAAAAGGCCGATCAACTTAATGAGAATTACCAGGAAATAAACAAGACCAACTAGGAAATGAATGAGAATTACAAGGAAATGAATGAGAACCTCAAGGAAATGAATGAGACCCTCAAGGAAATGAACAAGACCTCTGAGGATACGAACCAGACCCTCACGGATAAAAAAAAGGACCAACTAGAAATCAAGCATACACAGACTGAAATAAAAAATATTACACAAAGTCCTAAAAGCAGTCCAGAGGGCCACAAGAACCAAGTCAAAGATTTGAAATACAAAGAAGCAAAATCCACTCAGCTGGAAAAGCAAGAAACAAAAAGAATTCAGATAATTGAAGATAGCGTAAGGGGCCTCTGAGACAACCTCAAGCATGCCAACATCCGAATTATTGGGGTCCCAGAAAAAGAGAGAGAGCAAGTTAATGAAAACCTACTTGAAGAAATAGTGACTGAAAACTTCCCCCACCTGGTGAAAGAAACTGACTTAAAAGCCCAAGAAGTACACAGAACCCCAAAATATAGGAATCTAAAGAGGACCACACCAAGACATATCATAATTAAAATGCCAAGAGCAAAAGACAAAGAGAGAATATTAAAAGCAGCAAGAGAAAAACAGTTGGTTACCTACAGGGGAGCACCCATACGATTGTCAGCGGATTTCTCTACAGAAACGATGCAGGCCAGACGCGAGTGGCAAGAAATATTCAAAGTGATGAATAGCAAGAATCTACAACCAAGATTACTCTATCCAGCAAAGCTATCAATCAGAATTGAGGATCAGATAAAGTGCTTCGCAGATAAGAAAAAGCTAAAGGAGTTCATCACCACCAAACCAGTATTATATGAAATGCTGAAAGATATTCTTTAAGAAGAGGAAGAAGAAAAAGGTAAAAATATAAATTATGAACAACAAATACACATCTATCAACAAATGAACATAAAAATCAAGTGAATTGATAGGCTAATGAACAAGATAAACTGGTGAATACAACAGAAACATGGACATAGAGAGGGAATGAACTGACAATTCTTGGGGAGAAAAAGGGTGTGGGAAGTACAGCAAGAGATTGGACAAAAATCTTGCAACAATGGGAGAGGACATTGGGGAGGGGGAGGTGAGGGTGGAGGGTGGGATAGGTACAGGGTGGAGGGGAGATATAGGGGGATAAAAAAGGGGAAACAATGTAATTGATAAACTGAACAATAAAGAAAAAAAGAAGAAGAAAAAAGAAATAAAAGAGATGCTAGAATTAGTCATCAAGGACCTGAAAACATTATAAATTTTATAAAAATGTTCAAAGATACAAAGGAGAACATGACTAAAATGAGGATAAAATGGAATATGCAAAATAAAGGAACCCAAGGATCATAAATGAAAAATACAAATCTGAACTGGAAAAAAATATATATGCTGGCTGGGATGAACAGTACGTTAGTCTAAACGTAAAGATTCCAATAAGATACGTGGAGGCTCAGACTTCTTTAGAAAAGTCAAGGCAGGGTCTGCTGCCTTCAGCAAGGTCCCTCTAGAGGCCTGTGACCTTTCGGAGATTCCTTGTTACAGATTTTCTAACCAAGTCCCATACTTCCCCACACAATGGTGTTTAGGAGACCTGGTTCACTGGCACCCTAGCTTACTAGCTGACAGGCAGAGCCTGTAGACCATCTATACCCCGCTAATGAGTTTTCCAGCCATCGAGTGGCCTATTGCTCTGGAAATCTCTGACCCACACCCTCTGGCAAGTTTCTTCTCCACTGGAAGGCTATGTGATCATATAGCAGCCACACCCTCTGCAACAAGGTCTGAATCTCAGCAGGGGTAGAGGTAGGAATGCTTCTTCCAATTTCTTATTTCCTTCCTGGCCTTCTCTCTCTCCACCGTAGAGGAAGTAGGACTTCCTGCATTTGTTATTCCTATATTCCTTAGAGTCCTTCATTCCCCTTTTAGTAAAAAAAAAAAAAAGAAAAGAAAAAAAAAGAAACACATTTTACCCTAATAATAATTTATATTAATTTGTTCCTGTTCAAATTACCAATGTGATTTCTGCCTTTCAGAAAAAAGCAGGTAGGTATGGAGGAAAATCAATCAACGAAAGCAGACCCAGACATAAAAGAGATGCTAGAATTAGTCATCAAGGACTTGAAAACATTATAAATTTTATAAAAATGTTCAAAGATACAAAGGAGAACATGACTAAAATGAGGATAAAATGGAATGTGCAAAATAAAGGGACCCAAGGATCATAGGAGATGAAAAATACATATCTGAACTGAAAAAAAAATGCTGGCTGGGATTAACAGTACTTTAGAAACTGCAGAGGAAAACATCAGACAACTTGAGAACAGCATTGGAAACTATCCAATTAAGCGCATAGAGGAAAAAGAATGAAAAAAAAAGTTAACGAACATCAATCACCTGTGAAACGAGGTCAGAGGGCCTTACACATTTCTAATCAGAGTCTCAGAAAAGAGGGGAAACAGAAAAGATATTCTAAGAAAAAAAAAAGTGGCTGAAACTTTTCCAGATTTGATAGGAGCACAACAAATACAAGAAACTCGATGAGCCCCAACCAGAATAAAGATAAACATGTGAAAACACATCATACCCAAAGTTGCTGAAAATCAGTGATAAGGAGGAAATCTTAAAAGCAGCCAGAGGAAAAAATATCCTACACACAAAGGGAAAAAGAAATAAGAATTATGTCAGACTTCTCATCAGAAACAGCTCAAAGCAGAAGGTAATGAATGAAAAATCTTTAAATTGCTGAAAGAAAAACTACCAACTTAGAATTCTAAAGCCAACGAAAATATCTTTTGAAAATGAAGGCTAAAATTGCTGACAAACTGTGGGAGAATTTATCTGCTCTCCAGGAAATATTAATACAAAGCTCTCAGGCAGAAGGAAAATGATACCAGGTGGAAATTTGGATCCACACAAAGGAATGAAGAGAAAGAAGCAGGCCATTGACACATTCAACATGGATGAATCCCAACCATCATCTACAAGAAAGAAGCCAGACCCAAAATGCTTCATATTATATGATTTCACGTATACAAAATCCTAGCAAAGGTAAAACTATAGTGGCAGGGAGAAGTTCAATGTTGCCAAGGACTGGATGGGGGGAAGGAGACTAACTACAAGAGGGCACAAGGGAACTTTAAAGTTGATAAAGATATAGATATCTTTTCTTTTTAAAAAGATATTTTTGTTGATTTCAGAGAGGAAGAGAAAGAGAGAGGGAAACATCAATGATAAGAGGTAATTATTGATTAGCTGCCTCCCGCACACCCCCTACTGGAGACTGAGCCCACAACCTGGGCATGCGCCCTTGACCGAAATTGAACCCGGGACCCCTAAATCCACATGCTGACACTTTATCCTCTGAGCCAAACTGGCTAGGGGGAGGTTCTATATCTTGATTGTGGTGGTGGATACATTTATCAAAATCTATCAAACAGCCCTAGCTGGTTTGATTCCTGTCAAGGGCACATGCCTGGGTTGCAGGCTTGATCCCCAGTAGGGGGCATGCAGGAGGCAGCCCATCAATGATTCTCCTCATCATTGATGTTTCTATCTCTCTCTCCCTTCCTCTCTGAAATCAAGAAAAATATATATTTTTTAAATCTATCAGTTTTCTTAAAATGAGTGAAGTTTCTTGTATGTAAATGATGATCTAATAAAGTTGATTATTTAGGGGAAAAACACAAAAGACCACAATCAATGCTTTTGTTTTTAAAATGCACCATCACAACATAGAAGTTTAAAAGAAGGTGAATGGAATTAAAATGTATTAAAGTATTAAGTGTGTTTTTCAAGAGAAGGGTAAAGATATCGATTAACTTTGCATAAAGTTAAGACTTGGATAAACTGAGAAAGGAATTTGTTATTTCTAAGGTTACCTCTAAAGAAATAGAAACACATGTGTCATATTCTAATCAGTGAAGGAAAGAAGATATAATAGACAAAAAAATACTAGTCAAAAGTGGGGTAAAGCCCTGGCTGGTGTGGCTCAGTAGGTGTGGTATCGTCCCATTCACCAAATGGTTGCCAAGTTGATTCCCAGTCAGGGCACATGCCCAGATTGTAAACTCAATCCCCAGGATGTGGTATGGAGGAGATAGATGATTGATGTTACACTCTCACATCAACATCTCTCTCTCAA
This sequence comes from Antrozous pallidus, assembly GCA_027563665.1. Taxonomy (NCBI): domain Eukaryota; kingdom Metazoa; phylum Chordata; class Mammalia; order Chiroptera; family Vespertilionidae; genus Antrozous; species Antrozous pallidus. The sequence goes on from CM050520.1 coordinate 16,165,740, forward strand.
AAAATCAATTTAAAACTCTTTTTTTAAAAATGGAGTTAAAAATAACGTAATGGGTGAGACACATAGGAAGCACAAAATAAGATAATAGTTATAAATTTAAATAATCAGTAATTACTAGGCATTTTTATGGACTAAAAGATGGGAAAATAATTCACACCAATTCTACCCAAGAAGGCTGGTGATGCTATATTGACACTAGACAAAATGGACTTAACGGTAAAAGCATTACAATGGTAAACAGGAACACTTCGTAACGACAAAAGCTTCAGGTCATAAATTAAAATACATACCAATTTTAGAACTGTGTGCGCCTGAAACAGCCTCAAAATCAGAAGCCAAAAAGTGACGGAACTATATGGGCAAACAGATCATTTAAATCAATCTGCCCACAATCCTAGTGTGAAGTTGTTAACACGCCTTTCTCAGTAATCATTAGGAGAAACAGATTGTTTTTAAGACAGGAAAGATATTTGGCCAATATGTTTAATTTGACCGGGATGAATGCTGTAGCTAGTTGTATCCGGTGACTGCAGGAGACACATCCTTTCCCCTCCTTGTCCCCAGGCTATGGCTGAGACACCAGGGCTCAGGGAAAAGTCCTCACTTGTCCAGCAAGATGCAGTGGAACAAGGCTCAAGATGAGTATCCCATTTTCTCTCTCTAATTTCCTCCTCTTCCTGGATGCTTAAAGCCTCCGGCTCCCCTCCAGTACAAACGCCTTTGTCCCAAAGCCATATCCGGCTTCCTACAGCCAGCCCAATGCCAGGGTGACATTGTTGAAGGCTGAGGTGTTACCAAGGAAGGAAGACATCAGGAAGCAAGGGGGGGGGGGGGGAGGCATTGTTGCCTGCAGCCTACAGGCTACAATTTGCCAGAGGAGGAAGCCTCCAGCAGTTGGGTGTGATTGGCTGATTGTTCCCAAGCTCTCCCCAGGGAACTGGAAGATTCAGTCTTAGGAACACTCAACATCCTTCATCACTGACAGTGGCCTTCCCTGGCCCATGGAGAGGAAGAAGATATTCTGGGCCCCCATGCTAAAAGTGGTCTTTTGTGAATGGAAAAGGAGCACAGACGCAGGTGCCTTAAAGGGCCAAGTCCATCTGACCTAGAGGTGGTATCTGAGCAGGTGGCGTAGGGCCACTGCAGGAAACCATGTGCCCAGGAAGTTAGACAATCGAGAATGTGGCCAGCAGACAGCTGGTTAACTTAGCAGACTTCTCCTCCAAGGTGCCCGGAGCCTACAGGTACTGAACTGTGCATAGGCCAGTCAGTCTGTCCTTATGTTAAACGGCCATCCTGAAGGCATTTCTGGCAATCCCCCACTTCTCTCCCTCTAGTTAGTAGTCCTCAGTTTTAGGTCTTGGCTGATAGGGACTCCGTGCCATTTTGTTCAGGTGTAACTTTGTGCCTTGGTAGCAGTTCAAATTAGAAGAGCTCACACACACACACACACACACACACACACACACACACACACACACACACACAATTATAATAGTAAATTCATTCATTCACCAAATATTCCTTGACCAGCTATCCTACTCAGACACTTTGAGCACTCCCTATGAGCGAAGCACGATGCCATGCACCTGATGCAACCTTCAGAGTAGCCCTCTAATGTAGGTGTTATGATCATCTCTATACAGACAAGAAATGGAGGCTCAGAAAGGCTGAACGATGCATCCAAGGTCATGCAGCAAGTATGGGCCTGGGACCTAGAGCCTTGCTTTTTACCACAGCATTTCCAAGACGAGTAGACCTGATTGCAATTACAAGTCATCAGCACCTGGGAACTCCCAGCAGCCGGAAGGGTAATTTGAGGGAGGCAGGCAGGGTTGGCACATCCAAGGTTTAGATGGAGCATTTTTGGGCTCTGTGATTGTAATTGTGCTGGTGTGTCCTGAGCAGGCAGGCTATAGCCCCCAGGGCAGCCAGAACAGCAACTTGGGCATCTGTCCTCCAGCTGCACCTGCACAGGCACAGAAAGCCCAATCAGTGACCATGGCCTCAGCTACCTGTCTGGGAGAACTCAATTCCAGCCTGTTTTCCAGCCCTTGGTAAACAGAAGCAGATGTGTCCTGGGACAGGACTTCTCCCACATCTTTTTCGTCCCAGCAGGGGAAGGGGTTCCAGCAGGGAGAATTTCTTTCCCAGGAAGAGGATGAGCCAGAAAGGGCAGGTTCTTTCTAGACAATACCCTCTGGGGTGATAGCAAGTGGAATCCAGCGAGCTTCCCAGAGGCCCAGGGAAGTGGGGCCAGGAGGCAGGAGTGTCTGCTTTTGACAAGAAGTGAGCAGGTGGCAACACACAAACAGAGGAAGTCTGTGATTAAAAGAATGGACAGGACATGGCCCCAGAGCCACGGGGTGAGAGGGAGCCTGGCTGTGGAGACAAGACTGGGAAATTACTCCTTAGGAAGGGGTGGGGGCAGGGCCAGTCCCGCCTACGTGGGCTCTGACCACTGTTTCCTGGTGAGAACAAATGCCTCTGGGCCACAGGAAACAGCCCTGTGGAAGTGTGATGAATCAGAAGGGGAAGCCACTTTGTAAACCCCAGAATTCTCTACAGGTGCTGTTTGTTCTCATTCTCCTTCCAGGTGTTCACTCTGGAAACTGTAACAGGTGGTAAGGCAGGTGCGACAAAGCTACAGGAGAGCAAACGTGGATGCCTAGAGTTAGAAAGGATGTTGACTATGGGAGTGGGAGAGGGTGGATGTGGATTCTTGGAACAAACTCAGCTCAAACCCACCCCAACCCCCTACCTTGTGGGAAACAGCTTGGGAGGCATTAGCTGCCTCAGGCCCATTCAGATCCCTACCAGGCCCTGCCTGCCCCTGGGGAGGGCCTGGAACAAGAAAATTATTTTATCAGGAGGGGAGCAACTGTTTTATTCATTCTTTTATTCATTCAAACAGTATTTATTGGATATCCATTGTGTGCCAGGTCCTGTAATAAAAAATGTGATTATAACTCTGGTAAGGACCATAAAAGAGATGTACACAGTGCCAGAAGGGCCTATAATCAGGATATATAAGATATATAATCAGTTATATAATAGCCTCTCATTAGGATAACAGAACTGATAAAACTGAGGAAGAGTTGATAGTGAAGCTGAGTTCCAAAGGATGAGTGAACATAAATTATATGAACAGGAGTAAGCCAGGTGAAAGGAGTGGTCTGTGCAAAGACCCTGCAAAGGGAGAGTCGCTTATGTATTGGTTAGCTTTTACCACATGACAAGTTACTCTAAAACTTAGTGGCTAAAAACAACCCAAAATTCTGTGGGCCAGGAACCTGGCTGGGTTCAACCAGGGAGTTCCAACAACCAGGTAACGTTGTGGCTGAACCTGACAGAGGCGCTCTTGTGCATCTGTGTGGACCAGCTGCCCACTGGCTGGGGCTCTTTGGTTCTTCCCTTCTCGGACTGTCCTTCTCCAGCAAGCTACCCTGGCCTCCTTCACATGGCAGTGCAAGGCAGCCAAAAAGGACAGGCTCCAAAGCTCGGGTACTTTTCACATCTCTGCATCCATCCCATTTGCTATCTTCCCATTGCCCAAAGCAAGACAGAGCTAAGCCCAGAGTCAAGTGTGAACAAATTGGAGGCTGGAACTGCAATAATTTACCTCTGTGTGTTCAAGGAATAGAAAGAAAGTGGGGAAACCAGAGAATGGAGAGTAAAGAGGAGCGTGGCACAGAAAAAACCAGAGGTGGTTGGGAGCCAGGACATGCAAGGCCTCCAATAGCACAAAGAGTTGGGTCTTTGCCCTAAAAGCAGGCAAGACCTCTGGTCTCCAATCCTCTGTCTTGTGGGTTTGGTCAGCATAAATAAATCCCTGAAGGCTGAACTGCCTTGGGTGAACTAGTAAAATGGATTTTCTAAGCTTCAGAAGCAAGGGGCAGGATGTGGGGCATGGTTCACCTCACACATCCCTGCCCACAGCCCACATAGATGTAAATGCCTATGCCTTCCCACCGCTGTGCCCTAGCACCTCCTTGTCCCTCAGCTGGGAACAATCTTCTCACACCCTACCCTAGGGCCAGTTCCTATCTTCCAAGACTCAATTCAGGCACCACCACCTCAGAGAAGCTCTCTCTGACGTCTCTAAGCCCCAAGACAAGGGACACATCAAATGACCTCATGAGGCCTAGGGAATAAGCCTGGGACTTATCATTTTGGCCTTGTGGTTTCTAAAACCAGTTTGGCACATGGCCCAGCCCTACCTATATGGCACACACTTGTGGGCACAGTGTTTTGCCCATGCTGTGACCTTTATATGTTTAACACCTACTATATTTCTTTAAGGAGTGCCCATAACCTCAGGGCTCACACATAGAAAAGTCAGAAACACTTGAGTGAATGAGTGAATGAATGATTCCATCACTAAACAGGACTTTCTTCTGAAAGCCCCAGCCAGTATTATTAAAGTCTTCTGTCATGACCATTGAGGGGAGGGTGTCTTTCCAAGAAGGCCAGAAGCTCCAGTGTCTCCCTCCCAGTCCCAACGTAAAGCCACCCACCCAGAGGAGAAAAGCCCCCTGGCTCTGGAGTAATCCAAGGCAGGGTGGTATGAGAGTGAGAGAAGGGGGCTCCTTGGGAGACAAGGGCTCAACATCGGTTACTGTAACAGTGTGGAGAGCGGCTACAGTGTTCAGACAGGTTCAAACCTTGTACTAATGAGAGGGCACAGTCTTCTCGTGGCCACATGTTAAGTCCCAGCTTGGAGGATAGAGCCCTCCCAGCACAATTATAGCCAACAGCTGTAGTTGTAAGCTTGAACCTATGGTCCAAACACATGGCCCCCTGTGTCTGAGTGATATAGGCTTCAAGTAAACAAAGCTTGATCAGGTGCATGTAATTGAATAGGATCAAAACCCAGAAGAATGTTGTAAACATCTTGACCACACTCTTACTTTGCCTCATGGCATCTGCTATGAAACGAAGACACGGTTTGTAGTTCGTGATGCTGTCGCTAGCTGTCCATCAGAGGGGCTCTCCATCAGAGAGGGCAGCGTCCCACCGAGACCCAGCTCTCATTCTCTTGTCTGTCTTTTCTCAATCCTTCACCGCCCCCACAAGGTTCTCCCTTTGGCCGTGCTGGCGCGGCACATAACAGGGAGAGAGCCAACCTGCGGTGGCCTCCACTGGACAGGTCAGCGAGAACAGCTGACCAGGGGCATGTGGGAGGCACTGGTGCCAGGAAGCCAACCCACAGGATAACTCACTCACCACAAGCTGGAGAAGCAACTCCTGTGAACCAGGGCTGAGAAGTGGGCCCCAAAAGCTCCAGGCCCTGCCCACCAGTCTCAATAGAGATGTTTCCATACCAGCTTCCTGGTTTTGAAACGTGAGGCTTTAAATCATACTCTCCTTTTTATAGAAAAAACGCCTGAAGCCCAGAGAGATAAGCCTTTAACCCACTGGTCACTTAGAGTCAAGACCTCTCAGATAAAGACTACATTTGCCAGCTTTCTTTGTAGCTAAATGTGTCATAACTGGAACTAATGTCTGTAATTTTGGAGTTTTTGGAGTTGAACCTGGCTGGGTTCAACCAGGGAGTTCCAACAACCAGGTGTGCCTTTTCTCCTTACCACTGCCTAGTGAGCCATCTTGGACCACAGAGCCAAGGGCAACACCTTAGAACCGTGGTCGGCAAACTGTGGCTCACGAGCCACATGCGGCTCTTTGGCCCCTTGAGTGTGGCTCTTCCACAAAATACCACGGCCTGGACGAGTCTATTTTGAAGAAGTGGTGTTAGAAGAAGTTTAAGTTTAAAAAATGTGGCTCTCAAAAGAAATTTCGATCGTTGTACTGTTGATATTTGGCTCTGCTGACTAATGAGTTTGCCGACCACTGCCTTAGAACAATGGAGCAGCAGTAACATGGAAAGAACCATGGTCCCTTATAACTGGGCGCGCAACCTGGGAGCCACCATATCAGCCCTGACCAGCTTATGACACGTGCACTGCTCGTGAGAATGAAACAAAACAGTCCATGTTGAGTAGCTCTAATGTATTTGGTATGGCTGCTGAATCTCTCTACCCACCTGACTCATATAACAGGCCAGGACCAGGTTTCCTCAGGAAGCCCTGAGCCACTGGAGTTGCCTAATTCCAGGCACTCTTATCGTCCCAGGATAACAGAGCTCTGGCCCCCCTACCCCAGGAAACAGTTGTTTTCTTGGAATAAGAGTTGGGGAAGCTGCTTGGAGGAAGCTGCTAGATTGCCAAGGAAATAAGCATGTTTGATGTTCCACCTGTGCAGACGCCTGCACTAACTGTTAAAATACTGCAATACTTCCAGGCCAGGTGATAAGCAGCCACTGCCCTGACCCAACCCATCCCTCAAATGTTCCCCTCCCAGCTCTCTTTGCCCCAGACCCAGCAAATGAAAGAGTGATGCATGGCATAAGAAGGGGTCACCAGGACCTCTTCCTGACCTCTGGACATACCATTCATTAAATGTTTTAAATATCACCCCTGGCTTTAAGGTGCCTGGTCTCATCTGGTGAACGGGAATGAAACCCTGAATTCAGTGTGGAGGGTGATGAGGATGACATGAGTTCTGAAAGCCAGAGACTCATCACTGAATCCTCACCTCCAATTCCTTCTCTCCTCCCCAAAGCCAAAAGCACCTACACCCCACCCAGGCCGGCCCTCACCCACACAGCATAACGCACAATCACACCCAGACATTATTGCACTCTTTTATTTACAGAAAACACAGATAAAGCATTTCAATGTTCATTTAGCAAACTGATCCACTCTTTTTTTTTCTTTTTGGCACAAAGAAATAATCACAGATGGACCCCAAGATCAATCAGAAACCCATAAGATTTATCAGCCATCACTGGTCCAGGGGCAGCCACAAGACTCAGACAGACAGACAGCATCGCCACAGTCTGGAAAAAACAAACAAGGTCCACATTCACCTCACAGTAAAAACCTGCTCACCGACAGGCAAGGGTGGGCAGGAGGGGGCAGTTTCTATGCTCCAAAGGGGGCAGTGGGCATTGGGGGCAGGAAGCAGGATGAGGAGGGACAGACACCATTCATAAATTAGGAAGCGGTGGCCTTTTGTTATTGACCTCTTACCTTGTAGAAGTAAGACAGTGCAAAAACTACCACGCCCTGACCACTCGTCCATTCAAAAGTTTCAGAAGTTGTGTGGTTTGGGGAGTCTCTCCTGGTGGGCGCCTGTGTGTATGTGTGCACATGTGTGAATGTGTGAGTGTGGTGCTTGTAAACATTGTCACCATCCACACAGAGACCCAACATCCGTGTGTCTGAATGGGGCGGGGTGGGGGGTGGGCTGTACCCCACTTCACTCCCCCTCTGCCCCAGTGATTCCTGTCCAAGACATAGTGCAAATTTCAGAGACAGAAGAGGCAGAGGAAGTGGGGGGAAGGAGGGATGAGAGGGGAGATGGCCAAGGGGTGGGAAGGACACAAAGATAGGGTGGAAGAGGGAAGGGGAGATAAGGCAACAGTTAAAAAACGGTCCATTTTATCAAAACCGACACCATGTGCCCCTCACGCCCGCCCACGAGCCCCGCCCCGTCACGAGAAAGGGCGGAAGTCCCGCTCCTCCACCAGGCTGATGGAGGGGTTCTTGAGCTCCTCCTCCGAGGTGGCCATGCGGTAGCCCAGCTGCGCCAGCACCCGCTGGCAGGCGTTCTGGGCAAAGGCCACCATGTCATAGGAGAGGCGGAAGCGCCACTTCTCGGCGGTGGCCGCCGAGTTGCGCACGGTGCCGTACTTGTGCTTGCCCAGGGCGGGGTCGCCCTGCGTGTTGTTCTGGATCCAGCGTGCCACGTGGCTGTCCAGGGGGATGCCCAGGAACCCGTAGATCTCCTCCGTCTTCTTCATGGGGTTCCTGGCCAGGTCCTCGTAGCGCACCAGCATGTACTTGCCTTTGAGCCACGAGGGCCGCGTGAGGCCGGTGGACACGGAGTTGGAGAAGTCCTCGCACACAGTGGTCAGCTGGGTCACGTCCAGGTTGTAGGGCTTCCTCCCGGTGCCGTACCAGAGCCGCCACAGCCGGTAGGTGTCCCGGAAGGTCTCGCTGCGGGAAGCCAGGATGCCCCTCGGGTCTCGGACCAGCTGGATGACCTTGAGGTTCAGCCGGGGGTCCTCCACCAGGGCCCGCAGGTCGTTCACCTCGGGCACCCGCACCGTCTTGATGGCCACGTGGCTGCGCTCCCGGCACGCCTCGGCGGCCACGGTCAGGTTCAGCAGGCCGCACTTGCGCACGCAGTCCCCTTCCTCCAGCACCAGGTCCGCGGGGCCCGGCGGGTCGCACACGGGCCGGGAGCACAGCACGCGGCTGGCCCCGCGGCGGAAGACGCGGTCGGTGGTGTGGTTGACGGGCGGCGGCTTGATGTAGTTCTCCAGGAAGTGCAGGTCGCAGTCGTAGAGGCTACGCAGGAGGTCCCGGCTGGCGCCCAGCATGACCCGCCGGTCGGCGGGGCTCCTGCCCTGGGTGAAGCGGGGGATGAGCGTGTTCTGCACGTGGTAGAGGGGCTCGAACAGGTAGAAGACGTCCAGGTGCTGGTTGAAGAGCTGGCCCACGAAGGAGGAGCCGCTCCGCGTCGTGGCCAGGATGAGGATGTGGGTCTTGCGGGAGAGGTTATAGGGGAAGGTGGGGCCCTCTTCGCACAGACGCTCCGCCAGCCCCGCCTCGGCCAGCCCCGGGCAGGTGTGTAAAGACTTGGCGGTGAAGGTGCGGATGGCCGTGTACTGGATGGCGATGGAGGCCAGGGCAAGGAGGAGGACGGCCTTCCAGGAACATTGCATGGCTGGGCACCTTCATGGGGCTGCTTCTCCACCTTTCGAGCTCTGCGGGCAAAGGCGGGCGGCCATCAGGGGGCAGCCAGGCGTGGGTGCCTCGCACAGAATAAGAGTCAGACTCCAGGGGAGTGTGCAGGGACGTCCCCCTGCTCCCTGCCCAGGGCTCACTCACTGCACCTATGGCCCGAGTAGCTTCCACCCTAGGCTGCACCATTCTGTGGGGGAGTCACTGGCCTAAACAAACCCACTCCCTGGACCCTGTTCTGCAGGGTTTAAGCCACGAAAGGCTGCAGCGCCTCCCAGCAGAAGCTCTCAGTTCCTTAGTGGGGCCCTTAGAATGAGAAACTAACTCCCCATCCCCACATATCGGGTGTGGCCATTCCCCTGCTGCCTGTCGCCCCTGCTGGCATCTCCCTGGCCCACCTGCATCTTCCTTCCACCCCCACAAACCGATCCCTGTGGTCATCTTTCCTCCATCCCTGTTCAACCCCCGGAGGAAAAAGACTCCATGTCAGATGCCTCCTAAGCCCCATGCAGAAAGGACCCTGTGGTGCTCTGGGAGTCAGTGAGCTGCCAGTGTCCACTCAGCGATGCCCACTGAGGACAACTGTCGACCACCACTGTTCCCTGACTTATGGAGGTAGTGACCACTTACTCCAGATGAGGGCTCCTGGGGCCTGTGGGGTCTCTACGAGTCACCTGGCCCAGAGCAGAGACAGGGCCAGGGGCTGTTGAGAATTATCCTTTCCCAGGCCCCAGTGTCCTCCTGGTTTGCTCCGAGCTACAGAGGGTAGCAGTCAGGCCGTGGGCAGATGACCCCCAGTGACAGCAGAGCTAACTGGCCCCTCCACCCCAACCAGTCCTCAAGCACCCTCAGCCCCTTCTGTGCACAGAGTGAGCTCGGGGACCCACCGGTAGCCCAGCAACGGCCCCAGAGAACCAGAGAGAGGAGGAGGGTGTGGACCAGAAGGAGCACCTCAAGGAAAGCATAGGGATGGAGAAAGCTGTGAAAGTGAACCGTGTGCCCAGGGTTCTGGGCAAGGAGCCAACCTGAACATCTGGAAGTCTCCCAAGAGAGGCTAGTTGTGCTGCAGGCCGTGGGGGAGGGCTGGGGCTGCTCCAAGGGCAAATGCAGGGAGGGACCCACCACTCACCAAAGAGGGGCTGCTCCGAGCTGGGGAGTCCACAGCCGCCAGGTCTCCTGTGCAGCAGCCCTGTGGCCAGCAAACTGCAGAGACAGGGAGAGGAGGGGATCTGTAAATGGGGTTGGGCTCCCAGCACCTCCCTTTCTACCACTGCTCTCCTGTGTCCTATGCTTTACTGACTCCCCCCTGTTTCCCAGGGCTGGGTGATGAAGGTGCTGCCTGCTCTCCATATATTATCAGTGACTCAGGGCTCCAAATAACCCAATGCCATCTCTGACCCCCTGCACCCAGTCCTCTGAGTCCTGGGCTACATCACACCCCTCCTCTCACTTTGCCCACCTACCTACCCATGCTCTCCTCACCAGCCACAGTCCCTCCACTCACACCAGAACCCAGTGGGCAGACAGCTGGCAAGCTTGCACCCCTAGCTGACCAAGAGTTGGTACCCCACATGGAAAAACACCTCGGGGAGGCACACACTCATCACACAATGGAGCCCCAAAGAAATCCACTTGCCACAAACACTCCTGGCCTAGCTAGTTCTGTCCATTCAGCTTCGGTGACCAGACCCACCCAACCAGCCCCAGCGCTCAGCCTCTAATGATGGAACAGAATGTCAAACTTATCCCCAAAATTGGGCTGACGCACAACCCCAGCTGGTTCTGCATTTTAAATCAATAGAACAGCCTGACCTTTCAAATTCCAACTTGTTCAGTAACTACCCAGGAGGGGGTTAGTGGAAATCAGCAAGTGCAGGGATGGAAGGGGGAGCAAGGGGGAGGGGAAGGCTCACCTCTGAGGGGTGGAGGGGTGGGGGGCAGGGTGGCAGCTCAGTCCAACAGCCCAGATGCTGAGCCCTGCAGGAAGCGACAGCTGGGAAGGGAGGGTCTTCTGCCAACCACACCAGACAGAGAAAGGCTACCTGAAACTCAAAGCAAAAGTAAACGTGAAATAGCAAGAATCTACAACCAAGATTACTCTGTCCAGCAAAGCTATCATTCAGGATGGGAGGTCAGACAAAGCACTTCACAGATAAGAAAAAGCTAAAGGAGTTCATCAGCACCAAGCCAATATTATATGAACTGCTGAAATGTATTCTTTAAGAAGAGAAAGAAGGAAAAGGTAAAAATAAAAATTATGAACAGCAAATACACATCTATCAACAAATGAATCTAAAACTCAAGTGAATTAAAAATCTGATGAACAGGATAAACTGGTGAATATAACAGAATCATGGGGATAGAGAGGGAATGGACTGACAATTCTTAGGGAGAAAAGGGGTGTGGGAGGTGCAGCAAGAGACTGGACAAAAATCATGCGACTATGGGAGAGGACAATGAGGGGGGAGGTAAGGGCAGAGGGTGGGATGGGTACTGGGTGGAGGGGAGCTATAGGGAGAAAAGGGGGAACAATGTAATTAATACACTGAACAATAAAGATTAAGATATAAAAAAAGGTAAACATGACCTTCATGCTCTCCAAGGATTCGGATCATAGCATTATTTTGGTTAGCGTCTATTGAGTGCAGCCTACGTGCTAAGCCCTTTACCTGGGAGCTCATTTATTCCTCGTAAGAACTTCCTGTGGAAGCCAGTACAAGCTTCATTTCACAGGCAGCTGAGGCACAGAGTGGAGAACACTGTTTGAGCTCATGTCTAGGTTAACCCACATCTCGCAGGTTCCCCAGAGCCCACACTGCTTTCCCTCCAAGGAGATTTGACTTTCTGTTTCTCCAGCTTACACATACTTGGCGTTCCAACATGCATTTGATCAATGCCCCCAGCCCAATTTGTGAACCGGCAAGAGAGGAACTGGACATTAGAAGGGGACGGACATCTGCCCGCGATTCAGCATGAGACAGGCACTAGGGGTAAAACAGCACGAAGAAAGGCCAGCACTTACTGGGCATTCGTGATGCTCCTCCCAGACATATGCTCCCTTCACAGCAGCAGCGCATCTCACTCTCGTGCCAACCATGTAGGACTGATGCTGTGATATCCCCATTTTACAGATAAGGAAGCTGAGACTCTGAAAGGTTTGATAAATTTCTAGTAGCGGGCAGAGCCAGGATTGCAGCCCAGGCACTGTGTGCTCTGGAGTCCGTGTTCCAATCCTCCTCCCTGATCCCTATTCCACTCACATTCCGCCCTCTTTGGTCCTCACCAGGACAGGAAACAGAGCCCTTAAAGAGACTTCCTTTCACTGAAGGATTCCTGTTCCAGAAACAGAATAAAGAGGAGCATGCTGCAAGGAGGGGACCATTTCAGTTTTTTCCTTCCCTGCCCCCACCCGGAGAAACTTAAGGCAGGATTGGAAGCTGCTGCCTTTGCTAATGAAGCAGAAGTAACTGAAGCATCTCGGTGTTATAAATCCCTAAGACAGTGGGACTCAGATTCACAAGGTGCAGCCTGGGTACCAAGGAGGGGAATGCGTTCAAAGGGCCCATTGCCAGCCATCGCCTTTCCCCCAGAAGGGCAACGTCAGGGCATGGGAACGGCAGGATGGAGGAAGTCGGTCCTCCTAGAAATGCCCCTGCTGTCCTGCCGGCCTGGCAGAGCAGGGGCCAGGGCTGGCCAACCCTTCTTGGTATGCTAGAGGCATGTGCCCTGAAAAACAGAGGCTCTGGGGCCAGGTCCCATTGTCCCTGGGGGAGCTTTGATCACTGCAAGGGACTCCGCAAGGCCCTCCACCTCAATGCCAGACTATGAGCCTCAGGTCCCCTCCCTGAGCTTCTAGAAGCCTCTGGCTTGGCCTCCCTCCACCTCTGGTTAGTTGAAATCCAGGCAAATCTTAGACCTAGAATCTGTAACTTCTGTTGGAAGGTGGGAGACTTGGTGAACTCCCCCTCCCAGCAGAAAGCTCAGATTTCCTTTTCAGCCACCTTAATATTAGGGCACAGATTATGGCATGGTGGGGGGAGGGGGTGGAAAACACCTCTACATGGGAGAACTGTGATTCCGAGGCAAGAGCTCAAGCCATGGAACCACACTCACTTAGGTGTCACTTAGCAGGTGCATGGACCCGGGTGACTCACTGTCCCTGAGTCTAGGTTTCCCCATCTGTAAAGTGGGTCTCATCATAGAATCAAAGAACTTAAAGCATTGAATCAATGCCAGGCATAGCATATGGCACAGCCTCGGGCTTGGGACATGGACTCTAACACCAGCCCCACTGATCTCTTAATCTCTCTTGGCCTCTGTTTTCTCACCTACAAAATGGGGATAATTTTAACAAGGCTGTTGTGAGGATTCACTCATTAAGTGTCTAGCATAGAGTAAGCATCAATGAATGTAACTATCACCATCATTAAAGGTAGTATTTGGTTTTTATCTCGAGGTACACCTCAGAACAAATCATCACAGACTGGCACACACTCACCCTGACCACTGTGCCCAGACCTCTGCCAGGAGGCCTCTGCCCACCATCCCTTCCTCAGGGGCTCCTCTCCCAGCCCCGGAACCTTCTCATGTTGAGCTACCGCAATGGCGCTCCTGCTGCCCTCTAGTGGTCATATAGTGTAGTGCAGCTCTTAGTCCTGCGTCTTTGCCGGTTCAGATTTCCTGCCTGGTTGGCTGCAGCTTAATGTGAGGAGGCAGCCAACGGGAGGTGAGGTTGCAGGATGCAGTGGTGTGTGATGATTACACGCCCACCCTGGCTGTGGTCTCTGCTGCGTACACCCCCTCTTCCTTATCCACACGCCAAAAGGCAAGCAGCAACAGGCAGCCAAACCTCATCCTGAGGGCCTCTGCTCCCTGGTCTCATTCTGCTCTGGCAGGGGAGGGGACACTGAGCTGTCACGGGCAGGGGCAGCCCACAGCCTCTGCCTTTCCCTGGCCTGTGATCTTGTACTCAGCCCCTAGTCTCTCTGCCTCGGTTTTCAAATAGATCTAGCGACTCTAAGGGCCTCCCAGGTCTGACCACAGCATTTCTGATCCAAGGAAGGCCCCATACTCCACTCTCGGAGTCAGGGCCACTCTCACTGAACACAGGGGACCCTTCTTTGGTAGTAGTAAGGCCCCAGGCATCTGCCAAGAAGATGCCAGGTCTGGGCAGCTCTGCCTCCCATCTCTGATCCACAGCTGTACCAGTGGGACCCAGAAACAAGGGGCTTTGCCCTCTGCTGCATTTGCACCACCCTGCCCCCAGCCTCATCCCTTCCACCAACTCCCTCTGCCCCTCCGTCATGAAATCCCATGCACCCCAGAGTTGTGACTCTGCCTTTTCTGGGCCACAAGCTCCTTGTAAGGATACAATTCCTCCTCCCAGAAAGACCCATTTGTGCCACAATTTTACACCCACAACTGGAGTGGTTAAGCCTCTAGGGAAAAGAAGAGGCAGCCATGAGTGGGCTTTAGGAGGCCCAGGAACCTTCTACTAGTAGCCCTCTCCCAACTCTAGGACTTTCTTTTCAATTAACTCCATCAGAGAAAGCTACACACACATTACCCAAGCTATTAAGTAAACAACTAGGGCCAGAAACCCGCGTGTAATATTACATCACCATTGCTGACTGTGTGTGTGTGTGTGTGTGTGTGTGTGTACGTGTACGTGTGCGCGTGCGTGCGTGCTTGTATATGTGCATAAACAACTACTGAAAGAACTTGTGCTGAGCCAGTAACTGTAGAAGTCCGGGGAGGTGGGGGGAGTGTGGGAGGGAGGCGACTAGGAGACAGGGGTACAAGAAAGGCACAGTTTACACTGAGCTTTTGGTTCAGTTTGAGTTTATTAACTTTTGGGGATGGAGTGAAGCCACCTATGTAAGAACTGAGGGCTAATGACAGGGTGGGGCTCCAAAAATCACACTGGCACCTCACTGTGCCAACTATTCTGTCCCCGGGGCACTGCCAGCCAGCTCTCTCCTCCCCCATTTCCAAGGCACTGGGGTCAGAGTCACCACCACCTTTCTGCCAGAATGGGGCTCTGTCTGCTCAGACAGGCCACTAAGGACAGCAGTCAGCTGGGGCTGCTGAGACAGAGCAGGAGCTGAAAAGGAGGAAGACCTCAAAGGGGGCCTGGTTGGGGAAATGACTGCCCTCCCAGCTTTTTCTCCCTAAAAAACAGTTTGTGACGCTCTAGGGAGGAGGTGGGGAAAGCAAAGAAAAAAAAATCTGAACATCATATTGCTAATCACACGCAGGAGCTGGTATGGATGGGTCTCAAGGCTCTGGAGTCCCTGGAACTGGACCAAGGGGCAGGGGAAACTGGACATGGAGGGAGGAATTGACAGTCCTCTGGGATGGGGACTGCAAAAAGGAAATGCATAATCCCTGCGGCTGTAGAAGGCAGCACTGATCCCCTGTGTGTGTGTTTGTTTGCTCGCTCAAGACTAAAACACATAAAACAAGGTTTTTTCTTCCCACAGAAAATGAGGTGATGAAATGAAGAAAGTAGTAAACAGGGATATGAAAATGAAAGAAATAGGAGTCAGTGCGCAAGAGCCAAGATACTTCTGGGCTTCACATATAGGTCAGAGCTACCTGGCATGCAATGGGAAAAGGGAAACATTTCACTGATCTATTTCAGAGGATCCATGAGGTGAAAATTAAAGCATCTGCTCAGGAGATACCCAGCTATTCCCGACACTAAATTCAGCATGAAATTTCTCCCGAAGGGTCTCCTAGGGAGCCCCGAGCATGTCTTCCCGTCCTCCAGACCCCAAGCCTAATGAGCCCGAGGACAAGTTTCCTGGGGCTGTGTCCTAGAGCATCCTTCAAGGTGAGCAGCGTGCCAGCACGTAATCCAGCCAATGCAGCCCTGCAGACGAGGCGCTCTGGTGTCCAGGCTTAGCCTCCGTGACCTGGGTCAGCCCACGGAGACTGAGGCATGAGTGCTTCCCTGTGAGGTCATGCCCCTGACACTGTGATGTCTACAGACCTTCTCCCCAGCATCTGCACCAACACAAACATGGTGTTGTGTTGTACAGTCTCTAGAGACCCTGGGCCCCATGGCCTATCCACAGACCCCACAGGCAGAACCAGTACATCCTTCAGTGACTCCAGTGGGGATGAGTTCTCACAATCCTGGTTCCAAAGGCAAGCACAAGGAGGGACTGGCCAGCTGACTTCTCAGCAGCAGCAAAGCTCCTCTGCTGCCTCCTCCGAGCTCCTGTGTCTCCAGAGCAGGTCACTCCAGTGCCCACATGTGATGACATCGGGGACACCGTGCATGGGAAGAGGCAGGCTGGGCGGTGGCTGGGTCCAGACTTAACTCCCACTGCTGGGGCTTTAGCTCTGTTGGGACCCTGGTTCAAGGCACTTGAAATGAGCCAGTCGACCACAGAGTATTTCAAACAGTTGGGTTGTGAGACAGAAAGCTGATGAATGCCAACAGCCTAGCACAGTGCTGGGTACCAAGCAGTACTCAGGAAGTGGGAATCCTGAGCGTGACTTTTAGGGGATACTTTAACCTGCAAACAGGGAACAGTGGCCTGGGAATGTTGAAGGAAGTGAAGTGTTAAAGGCCCCCCCACCCCAGTGAAGCTCACCCTGCCTGTGTGCTTGGGGACCCTTGCTGTTCGGGGTCCTGCCCTGGGCCCAGCCAGTCAGCCGGGTCCCAGCTCCCAAACTGAGGAAAGTTTTCTCCAGCAGAGGAGAGAGTGACTGACCTCCTGGCACAAGGCCCAGCGTGCTGGGCACCGCTGGGGGAGAGATGACTCAGAAGGGCCCAGTTCCCTCAGGCCAGTCTTACAGCCAGCCTGGCGGGTGGTAGGCAGAACCCTTCTGCCCGGACACTGGGCAGAAGGCCTGGTTTCCTGTCCTCCCTCCCCAGCAGCCATGGTCAGAGTGGGAACAGTACTGAGGCCTCACCCCCTAGACACCGGGGCTTGGCCCCATCCTCCCATTTTCAAGGATGGGAAACCACCAATAGGAGCTCAAGTACAGGCAGCTGCTGCCAGAGGGGTTGGGAGGAGGGCCATCTGTCCCTGGGTCTCAGAGTCTCCAGTCTTGGAACCACGTGCATAAGACCCAGCTGGCCCCTGGGGAGAAGGGGGGCTGGTCATGTGGGAGGCTCACCTGGCCCTTGGGGCTCTAGCACAGGATGGAGGGGCTACAGGAATGGATACTCAGAGATGATCAGGGTCCTGGCTCCCATCAAGTGGGCCGTTACTGCAGATACAACTGCCATCTTTCACAGATGAGGAGCAGTGAGGGGCCTGGTCCAAGCACGCGCAGCTCATCTGTGGTGCAGCCAGGATTCAAGCTCAGCTCCAAGCCCTGGCCTTGGCCTTGACCCTAAGCACAAAGTTAAGCCTCCAGACCCCACCCAAGAGCAAGAGCATCGCCCAGCACCTGGAGAAACAAGAGGGAGAGGCAAGGAGTGCAGAGCTGAGGTGGCCACCAGGGTCCCAGGACACACTGGTGCCCACCTTCACCTCAGCATTTATCCCAGGCCAGACATGGACTCATCCAACAAACACCCAGGGACCATCTCTGAGGATCGGGTCCCTGGGTGTCAGCTAGAGACATGGGAGGCTGCCTGTGGCCCTTCCTGCCTTGTTCCCTGGCAGTTCTCTCCTGAGCTGAATGGCAAAAAGGAAGATTATCACCGATTAGAAGGGACCTGCCTAGTGTGGCACCTGAGAGGCAGCAGCCGGCACACCTTCGCTCCGCAGCCTGGGGCTCCAGTGCTGGCTAGGAGAGTCCAGGGAGGAGTGGGTGCTTTCGTGGCCCAGGAGCCCAGGAATGCTGAGATCCTATGCAGCCAGAGGCCACCAAGCACGTCTTTATTACCACCTGGCCTGCATGGTCTGGACTGGGGCTCAGGATTGGGCTCAAGGCCCAGAGAAGGTCCTCCTGCTCCTTAAGCTCAGAACTCCCCCCCCCCCCCCCGCCTCCACCCCCAGCCCTCAGCTGGTCACAGGGATGCCAGCATAGTTCAACCTGTCACTCCTCTGTCGCCTGGGCAAGCCTTAGGGAGAGCCACCCCTTGGTCACATGACAACTGATGAGTATTCCTGCAGCAACAGAGACCTGCATGAGTAGGCATAATGGCAGCTGCTCACCAGGGACCCATCCACAGGTGTGGGACCAAGGCTCGCAGAGGCTGAGGGACTTGCTCCCACAGCTGGGAGGTAGCAGGGTGGGAAGTGCGTTCAGACTGTGGGCGCTGTGTGCAATGGGCAAATGCCGCGAGGTCCTTACTCTCCAAGGTTCTCCCTGCAGGTTCCGTTCCTTCCCCTCTGACCTCCTAATACTCTTGATCTGAACCACCCCAGGCAGCTCCCCTGATCCTGTACACACCCTGTAAGTGCTTACAGGAAACTCAGCAGTGTGTGCAACCCAGACCTCGGGTCCTGAGCAGCCTGACTCTCTCTGAGCCCCGGTAGCCCACCTCCAAGGGCAGGTGAGGGGCTTCAATGAGATCCCTTCGCCCATCTTGCTCTTAGCATACTTCCAGGGACACGGCAATTACTCAGTTAATGATACCTTCGAATGTTGGCATCATACTTGTCTGTCGCCTCATCTGCCTGCAGAATCCATAAGGGAGTGCACCAGGCCCTCCCTCCACCACCTATCACACCTGGTGCCCAGCTTGGGACCCCAGACTACCTCTGCCAGCAGAGAACCAGAGTAGTGAAGGGCTGTGCCCTATTCCTCATCCCCGAGGAGGAGACAAATAAGCATCCTGACAATTCCCAGCTCTAATCAAGGAGCAAACACAAAGAGGGAATCTCTAAACATTGAGAAAGCGCGGGAACTCTGTGCCCCACGTGGCACCGTGGGGATTTATAAAGAACAAATCATGCCTGACAAACTTGATAGCTTTTTTGATAGAATTACAAGACTGGTAGATGAAGGAAATGCAGGCAGGGTAATATATCTTGATTTTAGCAAAGCATTTGATATAGCGCCCCAAGTAATCTTACAAAATTAATTCAAACAGACTTGGTCCTAAGCACTTGTCATGTGGCCAAAAGCAGGAGGAGGGGGCAGGTCCCAAGGGTCCCAAGTGGAGGAGGCAAGTACAGGATGAAGGACTGAGGGACAGAGTCTGGAAGTGTAGGCAGGGCTGCCAAGACCCAGCCTGGGTCAGATCTTATCTAACATCTTCATTAATGATCCTGAGAGAGGGAGTAAACAGTCCGTTAATGAAATTTGCAGAGGATATTACATTGAAAGGTGTTGTGAACACCGATGAGGACAGCAAAACAGTCCAGAGAGACCTGGGGGGGAGAACTTGGCAGGAAACTGAGAGTCTGGGGGGTAGGGAAGTGGGGTGCTAGCCAGCATCTGGGGCTACCTGGAGAGCCAGGGAAGAGGGAAGGGCATCCCAGGGCTGAGTGGAGCTGGGAGCAGCCACGGCTAGCCAAGCAGACAACCGGTTTCAAGAATCCCAGTTTTCCCATATGTACAATGGGGCTGGTGGAGAGGAAGGACACCTTGCAGCTCTAAGGGCTGGCAGTGATGGGAGCCTGAAGCTGAAGGCCCCCCCCCCCTTATGGGAGGAGAGGACCACTGACACAAAGAGCAGGGCTTGTCTGCAGGCCAGGGAGGGGCGGAAGCATGGAGAGGGCTGGTGGGGGAGACGCTTGCTGAGCCATCACTAGGACCCAGAATGTCCCGGAGCCACTGCCCCAGGTAAGCAGTAGCAGTGGGCAGGCTCCTCTCCCTGCCTGCTGGTGGGACAGGCGGGAGCCCTGAGCCTGTCCAGACCTGCATGGTATGCTGAGAACACTTATGTGATGGAGGTTTAACCTGAGCAGGGCAAGTGAGGAGTGGGGGAGAAGGTTAGGGTTCGTTACTTTTCTGAGATTTTCTGATTTCTCCTGGGCAGATCACCAAGAGGGAGAGGCCTCTCCAGCCAAGTGAATTGGCCTCTCCAGGATCAGTGAAAGTTGCCCCCATCCCTTCTCTCTGTCCTCAGAGCTGGGACTCTCCTCCCCTCTCCCTCTACCCGATACCATGCGAGCTAAGACAAGAAGCTGCCCATTCATCTGGACTTGGATGTGTTCCCATAAAGCTCCTAGACAGGTGGGGTCTCAATGGGAGCCAGGGCTCCTTAGCATGGTGCCAGGCCCCCAGCAACCTAAATAAATGCTCCTCGGGAGGAAGAAATGGGACGGCTGGTTCCCAGCTGGGGGTGCACCAGGTTGCAGAGGGCAGCTCTTCCAAAGCAGGGGGCCAGACCTGCCAGATGTCAAGACCACCTACCAGGACAGAGGATGGCGCCAGATGAATGTGCTGGGGGACTGTCGTCCCAACGCCCTGAATTGGTCAAAATGACACTCATCAACACTTACGATGGCTCCATTCAGAGTGTGTTCTTTATAGTAACATGTTTGACCTTCACAGCAGCCCTGAAGGTAGATGCTCTTTTCTCTATTTCACAGAGGGGGAAACTGAGGCATAGAGCAGCAGCCAGGAGCCTTAGCACCTAGACAGAAGGCCCGTGGGAGAAGCAGCAGCCTGCCAAGAGCCACAGGGGAGATGAGCAGCTCCTGATGGGAGACTCCAGTGGGTGGGATAAGCAGCCCCTCCTATGGGGCACCCAGAGCCTCGCCCAGCCTCTCCCTGGCCCCCTTGAAGGGAGCTGATCCAACTCCTGCCACACTTGTGGAGCCTGATTTTACTATATGTTTCCCTCTTCCCCACCACCACTGCACTACACTGAGTCCTCCGAACAAGTCTGTTTCCATGGAAACCATACAGTGACTCAGGGCTTCGGGACCTTCTCTGAACCAGATTATGAATATCAAATGCTCCCTCTCCGCACCAATGCAGAGTGAGTTGGAAAAGTAGAGAGAGACACAGTGGGCAAGGGAGGAAGACAGGGAAGTAGGCAAGGAGAAGGGGGCGTAAGCCTGGCCCCCCACCCCCCAGTGAGAGCCTAACATCTGGGTCCCCTGCAGACTCAGTGGAACACAGATGTACATCTCCTCCATGTGTGCACAGCTGGCACACACACCCCAGCATCGACGCCATCCCCACCCGCCTGCCCAATGAACTAGGGCCCTATGTGGGGGAGGGCAGGAGGTAAGGGGGATTCCTCCTAATGAGGACCTCAAATGGCAGAGGGGGTGGGGGGGCTGGGGAGAAAGGAAGCTATCTACAAGAAGAGTCTGACTTCAGATGCCAAGGAGGAAACCCCTGGCCAAGAGCTTTGCAATATTCAGCAAAGAGGGAAATTTGGAATTTGGGGGGGGGGGGGGATGTGTTTCTTTCTGCATGGAGATGAGGAGACTGGGTGTTAGCCTACGTGCTGGGAGCAGGCGCTGGCCATGATTTCTAAGCCTACCTTCCCTCTTCCCCCCCTCCCTGCCACCACCACAGGGTTAGTGGGATCATTAGCAGAGACTTCCTCTCACTTGCCCTCCACCCTGGCCTGACCAATGGCCGGCCATTCACTTGCCCTGACTGTGACAATAGCAGAGAAATGAAAGTTTGCAGCTCCAGGCTCCTGGCCTTCCACCGTGGACTAAGGCCCCCAAATCTGCCCCCTCCTCTCCTGGCAGCTCCCTGAAGACCCGGGAGGGAAGGGAAGAAAAGAGGTTGAGGCTTGATACCTCCCCGGTGAATCCAATGTGTGAGTCATGACGGTGAGTGCGAGCGCTTAGAAAAGAAACAGGGTCATGGTGATGCCTGCGAATGTCCCCAGCTGAGGAGGACTGGAGTCCGGGAACTGCCCAGGTAAGCTCTCTGCCTGAGACACCTGGCCCTACGGGGGGGGGGGGGGGGGGGGGGGCTGAGGAACCCCTAGGGGCAGGTACCTGTACTCAGTCCCCACCTGCTTGCCTCCTATACCTACTGCTTCCTTTGGCTTGCCAAAGGAGCTACCTTCCCAGCCAGGGTACCCACCTCCTGGCCACAGACCTAGGTCCCCCTGCCCTCCGCCCTTGCCAGCCCTCGGAAAGATGCTGGGTTCAATGCTTGTCCTTGACTGGACATCCACCTTCCCAGCTCCTGCCTGCACGCTCTCCGTCAACGGCACCCATCCTCTGGCACCTGGACTCCCCAGTCGCCCTTCTTAGGAGCCTCCCGCTTAGGAGCAGTGTTTAAATCCACGGAAGAAAACCTGCACCAGCGATGAGGAATCAGCCCTGGGAGAGGGCAGGTCCGGGATGGGGGGAGGGTCACCGTGTGGCACAGCAAAGCAGGCCACCAAGATGCCACCCCAGGAGGACCCTCGGGTCTTACCATCGGCTTCCCAGCCAGGCTGTTCTGAGCTGTTACTGTGAAAGCAGGCATGGGGTTCCTAGAGCCTGGGAAGGGGTGCCCCAGAGTCCTGCGGGGGAAGAGCCGGAGGCTGGTTCTGGCTTCCCATGAGGGGCTCTGCACCATCCCCGAGCCCGGGGGGCCCACGGCAAAGTGGTCGTGGGGGTAAGGAGCCGGGACTGGGAGCCGCAATCAGGAGGGGCAGCCCCCTGACTGTGAGTGCAGCCCTGGTTTGGAAAGTTGGTGCAGGTTTGGGGACCTCGGGGTCTCCAGGCGACTCAGTAGTTCGGAGGCGGGCAGGCTGCGGGACAGGGAGCCCCCGAGTTCTCCTCAGCCTCCGCGCGTCTCAAGTTTGCCGCCCTCCCTGATGGGGGCGGGTGGACCAGGGTGATCGCGGGGCTCCCTCGCCGCTAGCCGGGGAGCCGTCCTGCGCCCAGCACACTGCTGTCCCCCGGCCCCGCACCTCCCGTCGCGACCGTCCCCGAGCCGAGGGGCGTCTCCCGCTACTCCCGCGCCCCTCCCGGCTGCTGCAGCGAGTGTCGGCGCCCGCCCGCCCAGGGAGCAGCGGGGCCCGGCCGATACCTGGTCGGAGGCGCAACGGGAACCGCCGCAGCGCCCAGCGCAGGCTCCATCCTCCGGTCCGGAGTCAGGCTCGCCCCGGGTCGGCGGGCGGCGGCGGCGGCGGCGGCGGCATCCTGCGCCTCCCGCGCACTCACTCCTCCGCGGCCTCCCTCTCCGCCACCCCCTCCGCGCGCCCCTCACCGGCCCCACTTCATGGCCCGAGGGCGCGAGCCCGGGCGGCTCAGCCGGAGGAGAGTGCTTTCTCCGGGGCAAGGCGCGGGACCGGGGACCCGAACGGAGGGGCGGCGGGCCAGCGGCCGGGTCCCAGAGCGCCGCAGCCCCCGGCACCGGAGAAGAGCAGCAGCCGCGGCGCC
Source organism: Antrozous pallidus (assembly GCA_027563665.1). NCBI lineage: Eukaryota > Metazoa > Chordata > Mammalia > Chiroptera > Vespertilionidae > Antrozous > Antrozous pallidus. The sequence goes on from CM050520.1 coordinate 16,188,757, forward strand.
CGAGCTAAGCCGAGCGCCTGCCGCCCGCCTGGAGTCCCGGGTCCCGAGCCCGGAGCGGCGGCGGCGGCGGCGGCGGCGGCAGCGGTGGCAGCAGCGGCGGCGGCGGCGGCTACAGCGCCGATCGGAGCAGCGGGAGCTGCGGTCCCGGCTCCACCCCCCCAAAGCCGCCCGCCCCTCGGTGGCAGCCCGCCCCCTGCTCTTCCCCACCCCCCCCGCGCGCGCCCACCGCGCCCCCCGCGGTCCTGCCCGCTCCCGCCCCCTAACCCTCGCTCTGCCCCAGCCACCAGCGCCGCGGACACCCCCTCCGCAGGCCGGCTCCGGTGCCAGGCCCCGCCACCCCGCGCGAGGGGAGCCACACCCACACCCCAGGTTTCTAGAAGGCCGGCGAACGAGGACGCAGGCTGCGCACCGGCACCTCTTCCCCTGCCCTCCCACCCACCCACCCCGAACCGAGGGCTCTCGAGGGCCTTCGCCTGGGTGCCCACCCCACACCCCAAGTCCGGCTGCAGCCCCAGTCGAGAAACTCCAGAACCCAGAACAAGAGCCAACAACCCTTCAGCGCCAAAACCCCAACACACACCCCAACCCATCCCCCACCCTCTCACTTCTCAGGTGTGGGGAGGACTGACGCCAGTTTTGCCTCTTGGACAGGGTCAAGGGGCGTGGAGGCGGTTTAGGGGTGTTAGAGTGGATTTGCTGGCAGACAGGGTTCCGGGCCAGTCCTGCACCCCGCCGCCCATCTCCTTCCTAAGGACCACCGCTGGCCCCCTGAGTGGGAATCGGGAGCCACCGTTGTCCTTATGAAGGGGGACCTGACGGCACCGCAGGCAGGCTGAGCACCTCAGTCCTTTATTCTTTGCATAAATAGATATTGACTGAGCGTCTCCCACAGGCCAGGCCTGCTTGGGCACCAGGGACTTCTTGGTGACAAGACAAACGGACCCCTGGCCTCTCAGAGTGTGGTGGAGGAGAAGCACTGGCAAAGGGGCCGAGACACCATGTGATCCCTGGCCCCTGGCTGAAGAGGACACAGGGAGTCCCAGCTCTGCTGTCACCCACCTCAGAGGCGGGTCCCCATCTGGAAGATGGAGACGCTAGTCTCACCTCTCAGGGCTACGGTAAAATACCAGGTGGGAAAATGCATGTAAAGCACTCAGCACAGTGTCTGGCACATGAGGAGCGCTTAATAATTGAGCGATCTTGTTACTGCTGTTGGCTGGTTGGTTTCAGGGTAGCCGGGAACCAGCATTCACTCACTCACCGGGAGGAGGCCGTGGCCTCTGTGTTCCTCTGGAGGACTCAGTGCTGGGACCATCAAGTCTCTCCAGACACCCAGAACCACAAGGGATGAAGGCCCCTGCCTCCAGGGTCCCACCAGACCAAATAGTCATTTATCTTGGTGACAATTGCAAATTTGCACTCATAAACCACCACTACCACCAACAGCCGGGCAATGGACTCCCATCAAGCCGGAGTGTGAACCAGTGTTTTCCTGCAGTGGCAGGCAGGAGCCTGGCCCAGGCCTGCCCACCCTCCACCCACGGCAGCCAGGTTAGTAGGGCCAATCCTCAATCCTGACTTCAGGGTGACCAGATGTTTCCCCAGCTGTCCCCTGAGGAGTGACCTGAGGTGCCTAACAAGAGCGCTGACCCTCCAGAAGCAAGGATTTCACGTTTCAAAGTCCCATTTGTCCCTCCATAGAAAACCAGCATCTAACGGCCCAGAGCTGAGCCATCAGAACTTCCCTTTCACCCAGAGCTAATTCCTCCAGGTCTTCAGCCTGACAAGAATAGTCAGGGTTTAGAGAGCACTTTCTCTATCTCGTGCTCCCAGGTCCAGCACCTCATTTTTCAGACTCTGGTGTATTTTGGGTGGAGAGGAAGAAATGTACATCTGGCTGACATGAAAAGATTGGTGTGGTTGTAATGTAAAGACAGAGTGGAATTTGGAAAAATATTTTTAAAAAAACATTTAAACTCTAAAAATAGACAAAAAGCCTCGTCTTGGGAACACGGGGATTCTGTTTCCAGTTTCCTGGAATCTCCCAGTTGACTAGCATAATTGTTTTTTGTGAGCACCTACTGTGTGCACTACACTGTAGCAAGTGTTAAGAGAGGAGGAGAATGCGGTAGCAGAGGTCTTTGTTCAGGGAATTTTTTGTCCCACACAATGCAGCTTCAAAGAACAGTTGCTGAAAACATGATTGAGTCTAAAATACTAGTATGTAGCCTTCAAAGTCAGAGAAAGATGGAGCCTTGGAGAGTCATTCAGGGAAAGCTTCCTGGAGGAGGCAGTTAAACTGAGGTTTGAAGGATGGATAAGGTGTAAAAAGGCAAAAGAGCAGCAGAGCCTGGGATAGAAAAGAAACAATCCTATGGAGCTTACTTGTGGGATAATAGGAAGATTAATATTAACAGCTAATGTTTGAGATCTTATCCTGTGCCAGCTACTGTGCTTTTGTTTTGTATGGATTATTTTTATAACTCTTAAAACAACCCCATGAGGTAGGTATTACCATTCCATTTAACAGACTAGAAAACTGAGAGCCAAAGCAACTAGGCAACTTACCCAGGTTTGCAGAGCTGGTGAAAATTCCTTGTGGAGCCAGGAATTTTTCTTGTTGTTGTTAATCCTCACCCAAGGATACTTTTTCCGTTGATTTTCAGAGAGAGGGAGGGAGAGAGGGAAAGAGGGAAGCAGACAAGGAAGGAGACAAGGAAGGAGGGAGGGAGGGAAGGAGGGAGGGAGGGAAGGAACAATGAAATGAAAGAGACACATCCATTGGTTGCCTCCTGCACACAACCCAACCAGAGCCAGGGATAGAACCTGCAACCCAGATATGTGTCCTTAACGGGAAATCGAAGCCACGGCACTTTGGTGCAAGGGCTGACACTCTAACCACTGAGCACACCAGCCAGGGCTGGAGCAAGGATTTGAGCGAACACTCTGGCTCCACATAATAATCACTCCTGTAGGCCATGTGTGGTACCCTGACTCTAGCTTAATATTAACAGCTAATGTTTGAGGTCTTATCCTGTGCCAGGTACTGTGCTATTTGTTTTATATAACTCTTAAAACAACCCCATGAAGAAGGTATTACCATTCCCATTTGCAGGGAGGAACAGGAGGTGGAGTGGGCTAGGGAAGACAGTGGCAGGGTTAAGGCCTTCAGAAGGCCCCAGACCCTCCCGGGAAATCTAAAATGAGGCCTTTCCTCTTCTCCCCTCAGCAGGCAGAACCCTAGGGTATTTGCGAATTGGTTAAGGGATTTGGAGGCTCGAGATTTTTAATATCTCTTGCCTGTCCATGCAGTGGCATTCTGTGCCACCCACCTTGTTACTTTCAGTCTGTTCCAGGAGATTGATGGTCCAGGCTTTGATTTAAGATCTGAGTCTGGGATCCTCAATTTCCCCTATCTCTCTGGGGACAATGACAAGGCAGCCGTCACACAGAGGATGGCTCCTTTTTCCCGGACTTCAGGCCTGAGAGTCCGCAGCACCTGTAGAGAAGGTTCTAATCAGAAAAGCCTGGGCAGAAGCAGCCAGGCCCAAGGACCCATCTTCTGGAGCCTCAGTTTCCTCATAGATGATGTAAAAGGGGTGCCACCAAGGAACTGAACCAACTCCCTCCTTTCATAGATGAGGAAACCAAGCCCAGAGAGGTTAAGTGACTTACCTAAGGCCAACAAGAAATGAATTAAACCTTCTGCTGGGTCTCTACCTATTTGAGACAAAGGATTCTTGTATACCTTTCATCTTTCAATTTTGCCATGTTCTAGATGAATTCTTGTTCTGGTGAATTGAGGACCTGAACTCCTCTGTGACTGAGATGAGACAAATATTTGAGGGCCTTACCTTGAGCCAAATACTAAACTAGTTCCTCATATGTATGATCCAATTTCCTCCTCATAAGATCCCCAAGGGTCACTGGACCGAGAAGTCGCCAGGCCTGGCCAGCTCCTGATTCAAAAGACAGTATTATTTTAGCCCAAACCCTAAAATTCCTGTCCTTGTTCTTTCCTACCCTGTCAGTTTCTCAGCCAAAGCCCCTTGAAATATCACCTCATTGCCCCACTGACAAGGGTTTCCGAGAATCTACCAAAGGGACATGGTGTGGCTCCCAGGCCAGCCTATCCGCTGCAGTCCCACTGGCCATCTGTCATGCTTACCTGTTCCTCTCCTAGAACTTGCCAAAGGCCACAAGGCTACTTGAGGGAATCCCCCACCCCCAACTCCACCCCTCGCCATGCTTCCTTGATGATGGCCCTTGTGGAGAAGCTAGCATCCAGGCCATGGGGTGACTCCTCATGCTCCCATAACCCCAGTCCTTGGGCTGCCAGAGGCTGGAAGAGCAGCAGCATCCCCATCACAGGGACGCTATGAACCAAGGTCCCGAAGCTTAAGTGCTTGTGCCCCAGGCTCCCAAGACCTCTCTACAAAGAGCTCACCTTGCTGATGGCTGCAACAGCTAACCCCTCGCCTCAAATGTAAACCAAGGGGCCAGGGAGGAGGGGGTACTGTTCCCATCTTCCTCCTCGGACATCTTGGAACAACCCCCAATAGACATTCCCTCTCGTGCTCTAATTACAGAATAAAATTCCCCAAGTAAATTAGAAGTTATGCCATTAATGTTGGTGGGTGGGAGGAAATGGAAACTGATTTCTTTCCAGTAAGTACCTAATTCACAGCATACTTGCTGCCCAGACCCTCCTGGGCACCCCAGGGCTCTGCACTTTCAGGCCTCATAGGGGAAGATAGGAGTGGTCTGTGTTGGTCCTCAGCTTGTCGACGCTGTCCCTATCCCATCCTCCAGGCTCCCTCTTCTTTCCTCTGGCCTCCCGTGATCCAGGCCCCATCTTGCCAAAGCGAGTCTCATTCAAGCCCCAAAGTTTCCAGGAGGAAGAAGAGGTCAGAGAGGCCAGGCATCTGCATCCTTTTGAGGAAGAGCCTGCTCCAGCTGCCCTCTAGGGAAGAGGTCCAGCAGAGATGTTGACCTTCCCTAAGCCACTCTGCTGGCATTACCCACACTTGCCCCCTGGTTGTCCGGGCTAGGGAAAATCCAGGGGTGCTCCAAGGCCCGCGCTTCCCGGTGCTTTCCAGAGCCTACCTGCTGGGAAGTGGAGAGGTGGCCTTTGTTCATCTGGAGGAGCCTTCTGCCTCAGACGCCCCATCCAGGCCAGACCCTGAGACAGCCGGCCACAGAGCCACAAGAAGACGGACAAACTGACCAATGGCTAACAAGGCTAAAATGGCCACAGACCCTCTTCTCCTCTTAGCAGGCAGATCCCTAGGGTATTTGGAAATTGGTTAAGGGATTTGGGGGCTCAAGATTTCGGCTTTTTAATATCATTTGCCTGTCCAGGCTTTAAGATCTGCATCTGGGATCCTCAATTCCCCCCATGTCTCATGGGGGACAATGACAAGTTTTGATTCTTTATTTTTTAAGGAAAGTGCTGCTGAAAGTTACCATATACTTCGGGAAGCTTATGGCGAACATGCTCCTTCTCAAGATACTTGTGAACGCTGGTTTAAACGCTCTAAAGGTGACTATTTCAGTGTGAAAGACAAAGAACATCCAGGTCAACCGAAAAAGTTTGAAGACCAACAATTACAAGCATTATTGGATGAAGATGCATGTCAAACTCAAAAACAACTTGTAGAAAGATTAAACTTGCTCAGCAAACAATTTTTGATCATTTACAAGCAATGGGGAAGATTTTAAAGGAAGGGAAATGTGTGCCACATCAACTGAACAAAAGACAAATGGAAAACCGAAAAGTCATCAGTAAAATGTTGCTTCAATGGCACGAAAGAAAGTCTTTTTTGCATTGAATTGTGACTGGCAATGACAAATGGATTATTTTGAGACTCCCAATTGCACAAAATCATGAGTTGATCCAGGTGAACCATCAACATTGACTGCAAGGCCAAATCGCTTCAGAAAGAAGACAATGCTCTGCATTTGGTGGGATCAGGAAGGTGTGGTGTATTATGAGCCTCTAAAACCACGTGAAACCATTAATACTGATCACTGCCAATGACAAATAATCAATGTGAACCAGGCTATGATCATAAACCGACGAGAATGTGCCAAAAGACACGGCAAAGTAGTTTTGCTTCATGATGGCCCATCATCACACACTTCACAACCAGTTAAAGACACATTAAAACATCTTGCCTGGGAAATATTAACCCCCCGCTGTATTCACCAGACCGTGTTTCTTCAGATTACCACTTGTTCCGATCGATGGCACACGCACTTTGTGAGCAGCACTTCAAAACATATGAAGAGGTGGAAAATTGGGTCTCTGAATGGTTTGCCTCAAAACAAGAAAAGTTCTATTGGGACAGTATCCACAAATTACCTGAAAGATGGGGAAATGTGTAGCTAGCAATGGACATTACTTTGAATAAAGCACTTTTGATGTTTCTCTTGAAATTATCATATTTTCTTTGACTACAAAATCTGCCATTATTAACTGGTACACCTGGTAATAATAGAGTCCATTGAAAAATTCACACAAGCCCTGGGACTGGGGAGGTGGTGAGAGTTGGGGGTGGACAGAGCAGAATTGTGGGCTGCAATTATAACTCCACCCTGGGCAATTCCCTGACCTCTGTCGGGCTGTTTCCATGGCAAAGGAGGTTGACCCAGAGAAGGCGGGCTCCTGGCAGGGTGGGGCTCCCTCCTCTGTTCCTGCCAACAGAAGCCTCAGCTCCTGATCGGAGAGCCTGGCAAGCGACAGGTAGAAGCCCAGGCTCTGTGGGACAGGTGCCCACTCTGGCAGCAACAGAGAAGGAGGGACAGTACCTGGGCCCAGGGAACATCTAATGGTAAGTCCTGGAACTATGGGAGGCCACCAGGGCTCAAGCCCAGACTCTAAGGACTTGGGCTTCCAGGAGCAGCTGATAACCCCAGTCTGGTGACTTAACTGAGGCAGGGGGGAAATCAAGCTCTTAAGAAGTCTGGATCCTTGTCTCATAAATCCCTGTCTTAAGATCCCCCCCAAATCTCTCATTTGCCTCCAGGCCAGCCCCTCTCTGTTCCACCTCCTGCCCTCATCTGCCCTCATCCCACATCCCTCATAACCTCTTGCTCATGGGAGCTCACGTCATGTTGGCCCCTAAAGCAACTCCTTCCCCTGACCCTGACTGGAGCTGAAAGGGTAGGAAGCCCTTCTGCACATTCCCTGTTGGAACATGGTGACAAGGAGAGCAAGAGTGGGCAGGCACTGGGAGGCATAAGGTGGCCGTTCCTAGGCCTCACCTCTGCAGAATCCTGGAGGAGATGGTTGAAGAACAACAATTAGGCGGCCTACAGATTCACCCTTCAGGCCAGTTCACCGAAGTCCTGGAACAGGGTCTGGCACAGGAGCAACCATGAGGCCTCCTGGGTCAGCTCCTGAGGTGTGAGCCACCTGGCCTGGAAGGCCTGCTTCTAAGTGGATCCCTATGGACTGGTCCTTCCCCCAAACCACACATTCATTCACCCTAGGAGGGGAGAAGGGATAAGCAAGCATTCAATGTCCGCTTCCCTTTTCTCACCTGGTCCTCATTCCACCCCTGGCCCCTCAGTTCCGAGGTGCCAGCTTATGAGTGCATCATCTGCAGGACCCCAGTCCCTGGTACTTAGGAGCCAGGAGGCCGTGTGGAGATTGGCAAGTATGCCCTCAGCTCCCCCTGCCCAGTCCCAGGTCAAACTGGGGCTCTTTCCTGCCTTCCTCTGGGGGAGGAGGGAAAGTGGGTGGGTGTCCTGCCAGGTATGGTCAGCTCTTGGTCAGGAGCCCATGGGCAGCTCCCACTGGACAACCCAGCCCTGGTCAATACCACACTGGCTGGTTCTGGGAACTCAGCCCAGGAACAATGGGGCCATTCATGGGCTTTGAATAATGATCTTCTTGGTCTATATCCATGGCTAGACGGTGAGTGTGTGTGTGTGTGTGTGTGTGTGTGTGTGTGTGTGTGTGTGTGTGTGTGAGAGAGAGAGAGAGAGAGAGAGGGGGGGGGGGAAGAAATAAAAAGAAAAAAATAATCAGGAGTAATTGGAGAGCCAGGCAAAGGCAGGAGAAAGAGTACCAAGCAAGGATTTATAATAATTCTGATATATATTCTTCATCAGATAATTACTATGTGCCAGGCACTGTACTAGGTTAATAGTATTATCCTTACAACAAGCAAGTGAGTCAGTTCCAACATTATGCCCATTTTATTTATTTTTTAAATCAATTATTGGCTTTCACTGCGTCTTTAAAATATCACAAATAAATCTTGCTGTTGCTGTAACTGGACAACTCAGATCTTATTCATCAGCCTGCTGGGCTATTCCTTTTTCAGAAATGTAGATACCTTCCAAAAATGTTCCGATATCCTTGCTTTAATTGTTGTGGCTTGCTGAAACAAACCAACTGAATTTGATACAAGTTCAATACCATTTCCTTTAAGAATTAACTCATCTTTCTGGGCTTGAGATACTGACCAAGCAAGCCCTGACCTCATCCAAACCCTGTGGATATATTTTCACCCCAGAAATTTCTGATTTCAACAAGAGAACCATTCTCCTAAATAACGGCGTTGACCGGGAAGTAGGTGTACACAGACCTCGTCTTGTAAGGGAAGCCCAGTATAACACCTTGACTGTGATCTGTACATGACTGCAGATAGTGCAAACGGCGAGCAGTTCCTTCTACCTCTCCATCATTTGTCAACCCAAAGCCTCTTCTTTTTCTTCCAAGGACAAGGAGTTCTACATTGATGTGATTGAAGTCCCTCTGCAGGGAGCCTCTGGGGCCCTTCACAATAACTGTATACGTCCCTTCAGAGCAATGTCCACATTTTCTGGAACATCAACAGTGTGATCGCTGAGAATGGTCTTCATCCTTGCAATGGATGCAGTGAAGAAATTATCCCCATTTTTAAAAAACTGAGGTGGGGTTATAAAAGAATGATGGTACCTTCTTGATGGAGAGACTAACCACAGAGGGTGTAAGGGAACTTTCCAGGGTAATGGAGAGTTCTCTATTCGGGTGGTGTTCACGTGGTTATATACATATGCAAACATTCATTGTGCTATCCACTGAAGACACATGCATTTTGCTGCATATACATTATACTTCACACACAAAAGTGATGGTACATCCATAGAATGGAATATTACTCAGCCATAATTAAAGACTAAGAACACTTTTTGTATATTAATATAGGTCACCAAACATACACTATTAAAGAAAAAGTGACATGCAAAATAGTATTTTCTAGATACTATACAAACATTTTAAAATACTATCTATACATACCTGCTTGTGTGTGTTTATATTACGTCCAGACACACACGGTTGCCTCTGCAAAGAGGAGCCACACTGCTTTGCACCCTTTCCTTAACCCATGGGAGTGTGATACTTGCTCAATAAGTAAAATTAAAACAATGAGTGTCTGAGTTGTCCATTCCTGAGCTAGTGTGTCCATTCTTCTGTGCATTTAATTCCAAAATCAAATGGCCTGTTCCACTGTCTCCCTCCCTCAACTCCAGCCAGAATGTATCTGCCTGTACATGCCCAAAGGGAAAAACTCATACCTGGGCCATTCAGAGAGGCTGCTCAGAGAAGCTGTGACCCAACCCAAAGAAGACATGAGGTGCTGCAGGGGTGCCAACCCCCTCACCCAGGTCCTCCAGCTGAGGGTGATTTTCCAGGTCGCCATCTAGCCCACTGGGCCTCACTCTATACTGTCACTGCCTCAGATGTTCCCTTCCATTGATTGTATCTCCAAGCAATCCCAGGAGAGCCCAGGACCAAAGAGGCCAACAAATGTGGCCAGAACACCTGTCCAGTGTGACTGGAGAAGGGCAGCAAAAGGCAGCCATCCTTGGAGACATGCAAAGCTCACTATTGCTGAGCATGGGCTTCTCGGAAAGTGCCAGCTTGTTCTAGGGTCCTGAGTTCAGATTGCAGCTCTGCCACCTCCTGGCCACAGGACCTCGGGCAAATAACTTCACCTCTTTGGGCTTCAGTTTTCTCATCTGCAGGATGACACATCCCTGTCAGAGTTCCTGGGAGGGAAAAATGAACTGCTGATGAGCCTGAGTGCTGAGTCTGGAGCAGCCCATGCCTGTCTTCAAAAGCACCACTCACTATCGCTGAGCAGCAGCATCTAAGGAGCCTTTATAAAGTGCTCACAGAAGCGGCAGACCGAGAGGGAGGATCTGCCTGCACGGGTCCAGGTCCCTCTGGGTTTCTCCCTGAACAAGGGTTGCCAAGAAAGGAAAGAGTGTTGACAGTTGGGGAGGCCCCAGGAGGTCTCAGGTCCAAGAGGCAGGCAGGCTCATGGGGCATCAGGCCACCTCCAGGTCACCAAGAGTCACCACAAGGAACACACTAAGCAAAGATGGTGGGAGTTTGGATGGGACAGCTGTCAGCATAGCAGTCAGTGTCCCCTACCTGGCTTTCCTTATCAGATGCCCCAAGCTTCAGACTAGGGGCAGGCACCCCATGTCACACAGGGCATTAGACCCCTGTGACTAGGGCTGACTTGGGCCAGTCTGTCCTGGAAGCTTAGTTGCTTTGGAAAAGTCACTGAATCTCTGAGCCCCATTTTTCCCATTGGTAAGATCACACAGACATCCCAGCCCTGATGGTCAGCAGCACCCTTCTCCCTAAAGGAGGCATTAAGGACCACCTTGGAGCACAGGCCTTATGCTGAGCCCAGGAAAGGCAAGAAATGCAGCAGCCCTGTCCCAAATGAGCTCACATTCCATTATGGTGGGGGCACAGCGGACACAAGCCAGAAAGTAAGTAATCAGCCTACAGAGAGATAAATGGTGGAATTAAAGGGGAGCCCAATACCCTGGAACAATGAAGAGGGGTTTATTCTGCCAGGAAGGGGGTCCCTTGCACACCCCAAGTCCCCAGGCACAAGTTTTCTCTGAGCCTCACGTCAGTGGTTCATGCCATCCTCACGCAGCGGCAGAAGAGGCAGAAAGGTGAGATGAACAGTAACATCTCCGTTTTACAGAACAGAACACCAAACCTCTGTCCAAGATGGCAACCAGCTAGGTGCTGGGCAGACTGCTCCTCAACACTCCTGTGGCCATTCAGATCATATCCACCCAAGCCACCTTCCCAAGTCACTGGCTGCATCTGGCCAGGCCCCGCCTCCTTTTTGTAGGTGAGAAACTTCCTACCACCCAGGGTCATCCCTTGGCAGGTGACAGCTGTAGGCAATCCCCTCTGTGGGGTGAAAATGTCTCCACAGACCCTAAAACAGCCCACCTCTCACCCATACCCATACCCTGCTTAAATCCATACTAGAAATGCTCTTTACAAAAGACCCCTTTTATGGTTATCTATTCATCAAGCATCACTGAGTGCTAACCTCTGGGAGACCCTCATGGGACCTAAGCATCCCCCCAGAGCCTGAAAGTCAGTTGTGGGGACACCTATATTTATTGCAACCAGCCCATTGGTTTTCAGGGCATTCCAGGAAAATCTACCCTGGAGGTCAGTTATCTCTGTCCCTCTCCAAAGTGCCTCAACTATTATTGCTCAACTATTTTCCAAGCAAGCCCAAAATACATATCTCCTAGAAGGGTCTCTTTACATTAATAACTAGCTCCTCACCCTCTAAAAGACATTGTTTTAAAGGGCAAAATCTTCCCATTGCAACCTGCAGGGCCCTGAGCCAAGCTGTGGAAAACAGCAAAGAGAACATTCCAGAGCCGTAGGAATTGTCAGAGAGCAGGGGCTCCTGGTGGGGATGTGAGGGTGGAGAGGGATGAAGAGCCCCAGGCTGAGGTCCAGCACGTGGGACAGAGGGATAACATTATAGTCCTGGGACCCAAAGGAAGAACATTGAAATTGGGTCCCTGGGGAAGGCTTTTGGGGTACAGACACCTGCTTCCAACCCACTGAGCAGGTGGGGGCCTAAGTCAAGGACTTGGTAACAGAGAAAATGCTGTCCCCTCCACCTCCTCCCACTGCCCAGCTCAGAACAGCAGCTCTGGCTGACAGTCCCTACAGTGAAGGCATGTGTGGGGCTAGGAAGTTTCACAGCTTGCAGTCACAGTCTTCTGACTGTGACCTAGAACAAGACACCAAGGGCCTACCTGAAGAAGACTTCTACCCAATACCCTCCTCATCATACATGATTCTCTCAGTCAGTCCCAGCTGGGGGCAGAGGGATGCTTTAGAGAACTGCCCCCCTGGAGAAGAACCTCTCCCAGCAAGGAAGTGGTGAAACAGCTGGCTGTCCCCACCACCTTTCTGGGCCTCCATTTTCAATGGGGACAGTATAGTACCTTCCTCCTTGGGTTGTTCAGAGGAGTAATGGAAACAAATGGATTAAATAAACCATTTAGCAAAGTAACAAGCACACACTAGACAGTAGAAGCCAGTCATTATTATTACTATGGCTTTAAGACTTCCCCAAAAGGGTCCCTTTGCCACCTCCTGCCCCCACCCCACCCCAATTATTGACGTCCCTGTCGGCTCAACCTTGCAAAAACAACAAAACAAAACAAAACAAAATAAAAATTCTGGGCTTCTGGAATGGGGCTTCAGTCCTTACTTGGAGATGTGCAAAGTCTTTGAAGCCAGAAGTAGAGACTGGAGAAAGAGGACGGGGGGGGGGGGGGGGGGGGGGAGCCGCGGGGCTGGCCCATAGGGACAAGCCCCAAGCAGCAGATAGAGGCTAGAGTCACCACAGCAGGAGGTGAACAGACAGAACAAGGAGCAGACAGGTATGTGCCAGAGAGATTGAAAGAAGTTAGGAGACCAATCAAAGCAGGAAGGGATGGGGGTGCTACACAAAGGCACCCTACAGCACCACAAGTTGAGGCTTTTGTTCCAAACTGTCTTATAAGGAGGAAAAAAAGAAAATTAATGAACCTTGGCTAGCGGGAAAATGTTAAGGTTATACAGTGAGAACTGTCAGCACCCTCTTCACAGGGCCAGAGAACTGGGAGGCCTTCTAGTCCACTCTCGAAGGACCTTTCTGGAGCCTCTCAGCCAATTCCAGCTCTTCCCACTCCCTCAACCACATCTGGTCCCTCTACTCCAAGCCCTTTCCTGCAGGAGGCAGGGGGTAATCTCTCAAGGCATGTTCCTGAAGAGCAGGGCCTCCTGGCTGCCTCCTGGCTAGTTGGCCCCCGTTTCCATGCTCTGGGACTGCACAGTGACCTCAGGGGTTGATGGACTGACAATACCCAAGAATGTCAAATTCAAAGTCCTATTTCACATGCTAAGTAGCATAGGGATTTGAATAAACCAAGGCAAGCCCCCACTAACCCTCCACCTGCCTTTATAAAATACTGGCTTGAACACTGGCTTTCAGCACCTGTTCCCACCCTGTGTTAACTCTGACATGGCCCACATGCTTCCCCGGGGGAGGGCTGAGTTTGTGCTGGCCCACTGCTCTTCCACACCACCTCCTGCCCCAGCCACCCTGCCTCGGGCCACCACAGGCACCATGGTCTGGCTTGACTGATGCCTTCCCACTTTACAGAGGAGCCAGCTCAGACCCATTCTCCTTACCTTGCCATTCCCCCCCGCCTCCACCCTCAGCTTCCTCCTGAGAAAGTAGAATTCATCATGTTGCCCCTTTAAATGTATGTGAGTCTGCCTCTCCCACTAGACTGGGAGCACCGTGAGGTCAGGGTCCCAGCCTACTCATCTCTGTAAACCCACGCCCTAGTTCAGGGCCAGGCTCATAGTAAGTGGCCATTAAGTAGCTGCCAGATGAATTGCAGAAGTGACCATAAAATGTGGGGTCGACATGACCCAGTATGTGCGGTCTTCCAGCTGAACCTAAAGCAGGGCACTGAAACATGAGCTCCGTCTGAACCAGCAGCCCTTCCCACTCATCCACTCTTTGGTACATAGAGAATCCCAGCCTGAGACACAGATCAGAGGAGACCTTCCCATCCCGGGGACAAAACTTTGCACAACAAACTGCAACCCTGCCTGGCTGATTAATCACCATGCTCACCACCACCCCCATCATTTCAGGAAAACTGAAAAGAAATAGACCAAAGTTCCAACATCTGTGTTACTGCCCCCCACCCCAGACTCCCGCTAAACACACACAAGCTGCAGTTCTCCAAACAGCACTCACCCACCCAGTGTCAACCTCCCTCCCAGGGATGCCTGGCCTCTCACCTGGCTGCAGAGGGGGGCTAGTTGCCCTGTGCTGAGCTCAGCCACATCCTTCACCCAGAAACAGGGAAGAAGGCCTGGGCTACTACAATGTGGTTCCCAGAGCAGGATGTGGGGATGAGGCTAGAGCTTTGAAAGCCCAGATGGAAAACCACCTGTGCCCCACACATCCACAGACTGCTCCCCAGCATAGTGCTTGGCTATGGCTCTGGGAGCCCCAATATGACAAAATGAGAAAGACCCCATATCCAGCCAGGAAGTGGACACTGGTTTTCCTGGATTGAATCACTCACTAATTCCACATATAAGTGCCCGGCAAAGGGTCCCAATCAACCCCTGGGGAGGTCATTGTGCAAGGAGGCAGGCACTACTCTGGAGGTAACCAATGTTCTTTGAGGGCAGAAGCTGGGGCTTGAATCTTGCTCGGCTTGAGGCTGATTCAGGTCAGGCTGATGGGTTTTCCAGGAACTGACATCGAGTGGGGAGATTACCAGTGCAAGAGTGATAAAAGATCGCTTTTACCAAACATCTATGATGACTAAGCATTTTTCATTTTCATGGAAACCCGTAGGTAGACTTCTCCACTCATGGGGACAATTGACAAATTGCTTTTATTCTATTACTACTTTTTCAAAATCTATCACTACATTTCACCCTCACTAGATCCTTATGAGGAAGGTACTAATCTCCCTTGTTTCCATATTAATAAACTGAAGCTTAATAAATGAGAAGCATAAAGTGGCTCCTGCAAGGCCACACTGGCTGGCTTCAGGTCCAGGACTCTGTTGCCTTCTTGCACACTGTGATGAATGGCCAGGATGAGGCTGTGGAGGCATCATGCAGGGAGGTAACAGTGAGCCCACCACAAGTCACCAGGCGAGAGCAGACTCCAGCCCTTGAACCCAAAACATCGACTGCCTTGTTCTGGGGAGTCTTCAAGTTTTGATGAGTCAACAAAGGGCTGCAGCATGATGCTGCACTCCAAGAGGAGTATCATGAAAGATGAGAGACCCATTCCATCCTCTTTTCCAGGAGCAGCTCACATGGCCAGCACTAGAATCCCTTGTGAGGGAGGGTCCCAGACAAAGTGAGCACTGCCCCCTGCCATTCAGTTGCTGCCTGAGGAGGCCCCGCTCCAGGTCAGTCACTGCATATGTGAGTACCATGCGTAGTCTCCCACAGGATATGTAAGAAAAGGCCATTGCAGGTGGAGGGGATAAATGGTATCATCAAAGGCAAGGAGGTGGTAGGAAAGCCTGACTTCTCACAGCACATCAGCCCAAGGTCCAGGCAAGAGGTGAAGAAATCCAAGCTATGGTTGAAGTCATGATGACAAGGAGTGGAGGAGATGTAACAGCTCCAGAGAGAATGATGGAGAATGCTCAGCAGATAGAGCAGTCAGTAGCAGAGAGCCATGGTTGGGGGGGGGGGGGGCGTGCATAGTAAGTGGGACCCAGGAGCCCTCCACCATGTTCTGGGATGACTTGGTCTCACCACCAACCTTCTGTCCTGCTTAGTCTATGGAGCTTTTTCAAGTCACTCTGCCCAGCCTCACCATGAGCCCTTCCTGCTCCCACCCTTCTACTGAAGGAGCCAGAGACAACAGCTACAGCCTCTCATGCCCTGAGAAGCATCAGGAGGGTAGGAATGCTCAAGGGGGGAAAGGATTGAAGCCTGGAAGGGAGTGTGCAGTGGGCCTCACTTAACGGGGGCAGGGGGGGCGGGGAGGGGAGAAAACCCCAAATAACAGAAAATAAACTGTCTCCCAGTGTGTATTCCACAGAATAGGTATTTCCAGAAAGAAAGGATCCTATAGTCAAGTATGTTTCCCAAAAGAACTATAGCAGGTTTTATAGAAGGACTTCCTAGAGCCTTTAATGTGCTGGTATGCGTGGTTGGTCAATTTCTAAGAGGGAGCGACAGAACACCCCATTTCTCAAACTTGTTGGACTCAGGAACCCTCTTATCACAGCTCTGCCACTCTCTCAGGGGTCATTTCACCACCCACCCCACCATCAGCCAGGGCTCTTTTGAGGATCAACGGAAATATGTAAGATCCCTTTTAAACTACAGCACTACAAATATTAGGTCCTAAAAGGCAAAGTCCTGGGGAGGGAGGACACACTTTTCAATACATTTAATGTTTAAAAGCTCTCTTTACAAAACAACATTTTTTCTATATTCATAGTCGTTTAGTCCACAATTGTGAACTGAGTAGCCATTAGCTGCAATCACTCTTCTAAATCCTAGGAATACAGCAGCAGTAAGACAGAGGCAGCATAAAATAATTTTAAAATTCCTATTTGAATGTCACAGCAGAAAATAAAAGTATGCTAAAAGAGCTGGAAATGGGGAACTCCACTTAGACTGGGAATCAGAGCTTCCCTGTAGAAGTGACATTTGAGCTCTATAAAAAGCAGCTGACTAAACAAATACAAGAAAGAGGGCATTTCAAACAGAGTTAATGGAACCGAGTTGCACAGTGAGAGTGAGAACGAGATGTGATGGATGTGAAGGGTAGGTCCATAAGCCCCTGTGATTGTGTTACCTGAACTTTTATTCATAGAGACTGAGAAGGAAAACCATCTACCCCCATCCTGGACACTGAGAATCAAAGGACATCTAGATATTGTTGGCTTGAACTTAATGTAGTGCTATTCCTTACAATGTTTAAAAACTCATCTGCTATATAAAGCAAGAGACACCTATGCAAGATAACATGAAGCAATGGGCTAAAAGCAACATGAGATAGAGCTGCAGTGTGTGTACTGAAGAGTGACAGGAAGAAGGCTGGCGGGAGCTAGGAGCACTGGCTCTGGATCCGGTCTGCCCCTGACCTCCTATGCGGCCACGGTCAAGTCCCTCCTCTTCCTCCGTACAGTAGGGGTTGAGGTGAGATGATATCGGAGGCCCTCCCAGCTCTCAGTCAAAACTGAAGGCCCAACACTGCTTTAAGGAGTCTATCTCCCTGGAATCGGTCCTGGTGAATATCTGCAAGGTATCAAGGGAAGGATAACACTGGGCCCAAAGAAAGCCTGTCAGGGAAGCCAACTCTGTCCCCAGATAGGAGCATGAGCCATGAAACTGGAGGGGAAGCAACAAATTAGAAACCAGCTCAATGCAGAGAGCAGCAGAGCCCATCCACCTATCTGAAAGTCCCCACCAAATCTGTACAGGCCTCCCTCAGCCTCTCCCTGAGGCTGAAGACATGACCAAAAAGGGGCAAGAAGGGGCCAAGTTTCAGCCTGCTTTGCTAAAGAGTCCCTGTGAGGGAAACACGTCCTCAGAGACAAGATGTCACAAAGCCAGGTTTGATGGATGAGAGAGAAAACACAGGGAACTTGCAGGGTAGTCGTGCCTGCGTGGAACACTGCTTTTCCCATTCACATGATGGTTCATTCTCTACTTGCTGCAAAGTCTACAATGAATTGCTCTGGAGGCTGAGGGACAGTCATAAAGAACATTCCACCCTTCTGCAGATCAAAGCTGCAGTCTGGATTCCAGCCCCATGCTGGTGACTGGTGAGAGGTGTGTCCACACGTGCTTGTCAGAGGGACTGTTTCCCCAGCCCGAGGCTTACACGAGGAGGGTAAGGGTGTGGTAACGAGGTCAGGAGACGGTCTGAGAGTATCTGGCACTTGGTGACCATGTCTGGAAACATAGGGGGTGCTGACAGTGTCTATTTCTCTGAAAGTGTGCAGACACTGTGACAACACAGACACTGTGACAGGGTCTCCAGAGGTATGGGGAGGCTCTTGTCAGAACAGGAGACTGGCTGGTTCTGCGTGATCCAAGGGTACTTTCTGTCCCCACAGGCCTTGGAGAATGTGAGGGCGGCCGGATTGGAGATGTGCAAGAACCTTCTGTGACCCCATGAATTCATGAAAGGGGGGGGGGTGATTAGGCACACATATTATTTGAATGTGATGGTGGCAGCAGCCTGAGATTCTGAGCCCACCTCTGTACCAACTCACTCATTATATGAGTTTGAACATATCCCCATGAACTGGAAAGGTGGACCAGATTGTCTGAGCTCTGTAGTCTGATCCCCTGAAGTAGTGGCGGGGTTGCAGTGCCTTGACCCCGCCCAGCCACAGCAACTTCCCGCAGCAGAAGGACTTCAGCCCTCCCAGGGGAAGTCAGACTTCTGTGGGATTTCATCAACCCATTGAGTGGTCAGGACGCACAGGGCCCTTGTCTGCTCGGCCCTAGCAAAGGGGACTGAATTTGGGGGCAGAAGGGCTGAAAATAGGGGCTGGAATTTCAGAGCCACAGTCCTGGCCTGAGGTGGGGGATTAGCTTCCCCAGTACCACATCCAACTCCTAGCAGCATCCTGTCTACAACTAGCCCAGATTAACTCCAGGTTAGTTTCCTGGCTGCAAAAAGGCTGGCTTGGCTCTCCCTAGGCAATACCCTGCATCTCCCACAGCTGGACTGTCTGCTCAGGAATTAGAAGGAAACTCAAACTGTAAAGGAAGGAAAGGCTAAACTAAAAGCAACCTGAGCTGCCCTCCAAGCAACCTTAGGTTGAGGTCATAATGAAAGGGTGGTTTCCTCCAACTGACCCCTTTCTTCGACCACCTTTTTTTTTCTCTCTTTTTTCAAGAAAGAGTTTCATTAAGTCACCTTAGGGAGATGCAGCTCCATCTAATTCAGCTCTTAATTAACCCAGCACACCCCAAAGAGGCTGCAGAACTACTCATAAATTAAATATGAAAAGCATTATTTATCTAGGCACAGCCTTCTAATGGCTCTGACTCTGACATTTATAGTTACTAATGAAGATGGATTTGGAAGGAGAGAGACACTGCCCTGGGGGATAACAAAGCCCACAGTCCACTTGGGGGTCTTGCAGAGCTTGGAGAGGCTAGTCATCTCAGTCCCAGCAAGTGTGACTCCCAGTCCCTGCTTCTCCAGACCTCTGGGAAATACTGGGACAAGGACAGACTGGGGAGCCTGAGGCTGTTGGACAAGGCCCTCTTCCACCAGTCAACAGGCCACTCTACTGCCCTATTTTTCATTTCCAGCCCTAGTTCAGATCTTGAATTGACATGACTCAACCCTATCACTGCTTAACCACTCTGCTCCTTGCTCCTATCCCTGAAGATCCCTCAGAGCAGGGCCATTGGAAACGGCTGGCAAACAGATTTCTTTTTCTTCTATGTACTTGCATAGACCCAAAGAGGAAGAGAAAACGCTACCTAGAGCCCAGAGGGTTCAAATAGGAAGCAGATGCTTAACATTTCTCTGCCATCATCCCAAATCTCAAAAATCACTGCATGTGAGCCTTGGGGATCATGTCTTACTCATCTTTATAACCCAATTCCAGTGCCTGGCACAGATGTTTATGACCTTCTTGAATTTTTAGACCAGAGGAGGGAAAGGAAGATGAAGGAAGAGCAACTGAGACCAAGATAAACAGCTGAGAAATCATAGCAATTATTCTTGCTGTTATCACTTCCATTCTTTAGGACAGGCAGCTCTGAGAGTTCCCTTCCCTCTCCCTGCAGAGCCCCCACCCACGCAAGCTCCATGGTCTCTATTTAGTCCAGGCGTACAACTTCCCATTCTTGGAAAACAATAGGAAGGAGGTTCTAGTTTGGGATTTGCTCTCTCAAGATCTGTCTTCCGTCTTTGTGCAGTCTTTATGCAGTCCCTCTGTGTCTTCTGTTTGGCCCCTTAGGCCAAAGAGGGAAAGAGGAGTGGCTACTTTTTCAGCTATGGCAGGTCACAGGCCTCTCTTAGAAGGTTATAATCCCTCAGGCTTTACCCACCTGATTACTTAAATGGCATCTTCTAAGCCACCACTTCGTGGCAGGAGTGACACAACACATTGAGGAATGCAGTGCCAGTGCGTAGGCTCTGTGCTCCCAAAGCTCCCAGTAGTCAAGGACATATAAGAAAGTCTCTCCAACTCTTTATGAAGTGCGTTCTCTTTCACTGCAATGAGTCAAGAGTTATGCCCAGATTTCAAGATCCCCAAAGACCACCAGGGAGTCAAGTCCGATGCAATAGCAAAGAGCCTTTATTACAAGCTAGCTAGTGTGGCTCCCTGCCTCCACCGATGCAGCAGCAGGATGCAAAAAGAGGGCAGGTTTCAAAAGCACAATGATTTTATAGGGCTAGGGGTTGGTAGGTGGGGCCATACTCAAACTGCTGAGTTGGCCGATTCTGATTGGTTGGGTGAGGGCTGGGACTAGTGACACAAAGGCAGGGTGAGGCTAGGGTCTGGTTACACAAAGACAGGATGTGATCAGCATAGTTTTGGTCTCAGGTTAGTTCCCCTTGTATTCCCATGGCTGAATTAACTGACTGAGTAACTGACACATCCTGTGTTTTTATCTCGGAAGAGGAGACACAGTTTCACAAGATGGAGGACACGGTACAAAGTGAAGTCAGTCCCCTCTGCCCTTTCACAAGGAACCCAACTTTGTTCCATGATAGGGATGTTGGGTAGAGGGTATAACAGAAATGGAGTTTCCCAGCAAGATTCATCTAAAGCTCTCACTGCCTTGGCTCAGGACCTTGCACTGTGATGGCCATACATCTGAGACTCCTGAGTCACAAGCCAAGGCAAGGCTCCACAGAAGCACCCCTGTGTGACTTGAACACCAGGAGCTTTGGTGTGCCCCCGTATTCTGAAACAGCTAGAGAGTAGCAGCCATTGAGCCTTGACAGACCTGATCAAGTAGTGTTAACAACTAACAGCAAACTCATGGTCAGTGTTTCCCAGGTGAAAAGACGCCACCGAACTACTGGACCTCAATCCCATTGGAGATCCCCAAACTGAGGATTCTTCTAAAACTTCAAGAAAAAGCTGACTGCAGAAAAGGAGAGCTTCTATGACCTCTTTTATCTAAGTCCTATTATTTTTGACCCCTTGAGGTCTTCTGCCCCTTAAGAAAAAATAAAACTCTCTAGTATGTTTTTTTTCCAGCCCATAACTACTGCTGAAAATTGACAACAAACATTTAACAACTGTTCCTTTAAATATTTCAGAAGGTAGATTTTCTTCTAGCGATTCTTCTGATACTTAAGTTACCCTCATATAATTAATCCCAAACTTGTATTTTCTAAAAATTAGACCTTGATCCCATCACAAAAAAAAAATATGCTTTGGTTTAGGTCATTACAACTTTATCAGCAAAACTTAGCCATGAGAAATGGAAACTAGTATTGGCAATATTCTTGCAACTATAGCATATTCTCTTCAGAAAATCCACCCTGCTTTGCAGAAACTAACTCCACTCTGGAAAACTTCTCACCCTAAGAGGGGCCGGGTGAATGACATTGGGATGAGTGACATTGCCACTATGGTCTGTGCCCCCACTGGGGTTACTTTTTATGTGGCCATCAGGCTCATATCACCTGCTATACACCCTTTTCCTCTGATTTCAGGACAAGTTTTAGTGAGTTTCAGATTAAAATGACCATCTCTCCAGTGGATAATGTTTCTGTTAAAAAGGATGTGTAGATATTTCCAAAAAGAAACAAACACAAACTACCAGGAAAAACTGTGCCAACACTTGCTCTTCATGTATAGTGTGCAAACTACAATTCCCACCGCAGGGAGAAGTCAGTGGAAAAGATGGCCCAAGATGGCCCCGCCCCGGAAGACATTATACATTACACAACTTCTAGTCTGGCAGCCAAGCCAGCTGATTTAAATTTTAACGTTGCTAGCCCCAGGTGCCATGGAAGATCACTCAAGGCCCTTAATTTCCTCTTAGATAGACCAAAAGGTGAAAAGACACCACCGAATTCCTACACCATAGCAATCCCTTCTCTCCGCATCTCTTCTATAAACACTACAGGCAGAAGTGAAACAGATAATCTATCTCTAAGTCAGCTAAAAGTCACCCTAATCTCTATTTTTTTTTGTAGTTTTTTTTTCTCCATGTTTTTTTTATTTTTTATTTTTTTTATTTACAATATAACTTATATTTAATAGTAGTGCATATGTTTTCCTCCCCCCCCCAACATCCAGCCTCCCTTACCCCCCAGCACATGTCCCCACCTGCCCTCCTCCCCATCCCAGAGTCTTTCATTCATTGGTTATGCTCATATGTATGCATACAAGTCTTTCGGTTGATCTCCCCCAGCATCTGCCTCCCCTCCACTCCAGCCTTCCCCCTGTAGCTTGACAGCCTGTTCAAGGCCACCCTGCCTCTATATCAATTACTCTCCCCTGTTTCTTTTCTTCAAAAATATCTTGTCTAATCTCTCTTTAAAAAAAAAAAAAGTTGAATTTGGGACACGTGTTCATTGTCTGGATTTGATAATCCAGGCCCCTCCCTCAGGATCAATTACAAGAACCAATAACAAGTTTTGTTTCTGGTTCCTGCCTGTGTTACAACTGCCTCCTATATTTGGTCCAATATTCAAAGCTACTGTGCAGCTCTTGTCACACCAGAGGTTTAGTAAACTCGAGGAGAATGAGACACTAACTCTTGTCCAAACTACAGGCTCCATTCTCTACATGGCTTCCTAATGAGTACAACTTAGGGCAACAGTGAAGACCTGGATACCATAGGTCAGTGGTCAAGAGAGCGGCAAACCGCAGCTTGCGAGCCATAGTTTGCCGACCACTGCCATAGGTGAATGCCTTGCAGTCTGACTTTGTCTTTGGCCAGAAGGGAAGACAAAGGAAGAGAAAAGCAGCCAGACACATCCTGACTCACTTGGCCCTTCGGATTCTCTAAGCCACATGAATGACCAGACATCCCCCTAGCCTGGCTGATACGAGGTGACTGCTGCTTTTTAGGAAGTATGCCTTGAGTCTCACTTCATTCCTCTTGCCTCTTAGACAAGATTTAGTAAATATTAATCATAGAATTAACGCCTCTGCCTGACAGCATCCAATCCAGAGCAAAGCCCCACTTCCTTAAATCCTCCTCCCAAAACCACTTAAACAAGCCCAAATTCTTTAAGTTTGTTCCAACACCCTCTTTTTTTAAAAATATATTTTATTGATTTTTCACAGAGAGGAAGGGAGAGGGATAGAAAGTCGGAAACATCAATGAGAAACATCAATCAGCTGCCTCTTACACACTCCCTACTGGGGATGTGCCCGCAACCAAGGTACATGCCCTTGACCGGAATCGAACCCGGGACCCTTCAATCCACAGGCCGATGCTCTATCCACTGTGCCAAATCTGTTTGGGCCCAACACCTTCTTATTGACACTGCCCATGTTCCCCAGGAGCTGCATTTCTCCTTTGTTGCAATGAGCTAATAAGCCAAGTTTGTTCAACTAGAGATATGTTTCTCGCTACCTGTGGCTAGAAGAGGACACACATATAAGAAGCAGGAAATGCTATGTCACAAGACACAGGTCCACTCACAGTGGAAATTTTATGAATAGAGGAATTGTTAAGTACTGTGCATGAAAAAGGTATTTTATAAGCATTTCTGGATACGATCATTCATGTTGGGGCAAGAGGAAATGGTTTTGTCTTTTGGATGTGTGTTTTTTCCAAAGTAGGAAGCTAGACTGAACTAAATGAGCACAATCCAGACAGCCAAGAAAATATGTCTCGCTCAGCGTGATAATTAGGAACCCAGATAAAAGGAAGAGGAAGACTTTGTCAGTGTTTACATTCCTGGATGGTCCACAGAGTGCAAGGGAACCTAGGGCAGTGCCTAGAAGGAGTCTGTGCAGAGAGCAGCCTGGAATCCCTTGGGGAAGGACTTGGGTCATAAATGATAAAGAATGTGTTGAGCCTGAAAGCTCAGGGAGCTTAGTCCTATGGCTTCTCTTACTGGTTTGACCAGTCTCCTCATGTAGAAATGACTATGGCAGGACATCTGCCACCATAGCTGCTCTTCTGTCCCTAGTTCCTGACATGGGGGAGAGGGGTAGCCCTCCACTCCAGCCTGGCACAGAGAGTAACTAGGAGTGAGGTTGGAAGGCACCATGCTCACAAATCAGAAACAAAGTTACCACCCAAAGTATGCAAGGGCACATTTGAAAAGAAAGGAAAAGAGCATTATATGGTGAAAAAATGTTTTAACACATTTTGGAGGGGTATAACAGCCTTCACAGTGTCCAAAGAACAAATCAAAATCAACCAGACAAAAAGCTCCAGGAGGCAAACATCACAAGTCATTGGACACACAGGGACACATGGGCACTTGACCTAATAAGACTCATTTGCTGAGCTGTCCCTACCTAATGTTTCTTCCAAGTCTTCATCTCCACCCTACCAAACACCAAATACCAAGACCATACCAAAGGGATTTTGCATTGAATTATAAAATGATCTTGAAGCAAAAGCAGCTCTCACTTTACAAACATTTTACAAATGAGGAAACTGAGGCATAGCAATGTGACACAGCTGATGACACTGGAATATGCAATCCAGGTTATTTTAACTCCAGATTCATTGTTTGCTTGTTTTTTCCAACATCAGCTCAGCATTAGCTCTTGAAATCTGCATGGCCTGGATTGTGACAGGCTTTTCTTCTCTTTGACAGTTTATAGCATGTTTGGGACCCTGGGTAAACATGGGTTAAAGCTTAGATAAGCACTCTACAGTGCATCCAAGGCCTTTACTATTAAGGTACATGTCAGAGGCTGCACACAGCTTACACAGACATAGACTATAACCGTCCAGGACCTGGATGCCTTTTTTTCTTTCCTATAACATCCATTATGGATACATAATTATGGTAATCAGTAAACTAAACTATTGGGTGGGCCAGAGCCCTTCTCCAGGAACTCTACAAGTTCTGTTCATTCACATTTATAGACATTTCAAATCCTCATAAGCCACACACTAGCCTGGAATATTTTTCCATGCTGTAGCACTATTTCAGGTACCTTTGCTAGCCATTGACCACCTAGCTTTCAGAAGTTATTTTCCAAAGCTGAGTCTGACCATGGCAAGATGTTAAAATTCCCGACTCTTCTAGCTGTGGGTGGTTGGGGGCCACCATGTTTTAGTTCCCAGACTGTTTTCCAGGAGAAATCCAACTGACCTCAGTTTGCACGTCTAGATGATAGTTTCAATAGCTTTTTATTGCTGTTCCCAATACTAGGCAGCAAAGGGCTATAGGGACTTTTTATTAAAGTTGCCTTTTAAGTTTGAGTTTTGGCCTTATTCTCAGCAGAACCAAGATAGCACCTGCACGCATTGCAAGATGAACGCTTTCACTCCACTTCCTGTGCCCAGGCTTAACCTGGACTCATATCCAGCTATTAGGATGGGATCTCACTTTTTCAGACACTAGAGACAGTCCTCAGATGCATGGTTACCAGCAAAGTAGACTTACCCTCCAGATCCAACGAGAGCTTAATTATGAGCCCCACACATATCCAGAAGTCATTTCCTTTAACTTCGGCTGAGGCATGTCCTTTGACAGAGCCTCAGTTTTTTTCCATCTGTGTAATGGAAGAGGAGTCAGACCTCATAATTTCTGGCACTATAATACTATGACTTGGATTAAGACAGCCAAGATGAGAAAGTCAAGATAAGAAGAATGGCTGTCTTCTGCCATTTGGGTCCATCTGGTCCTCCCTTCCCACAGCCGCAGGTAGTTCACTCAGCAGGTCTTGCCTAAATTGCTGCAGTGTTCCCCTGAGAAGCTCCTTCCATATAGAGGCCCCACCCCTGACTCCACCACCTAATTGCAAGTGCCTTCAGGAGCTCTGACTGCCTCAGAACCTGGCCTCTCAGAAGACACACTCTTAAGGACATGACCTCTCGTGGCTCTTTGGGTTCATAGCTTACTATGCTCACATAGACACCATGCTCCAGATATTTGCAGGTCTCACTTCATTTTATGAATTTTTTCAATTACACTTTATATTCAATATTATTTTGTATTAGTTTCAGGTGTACAGCATACTGGTTAGATAATCAAGTACAAAGTGTTTCTCTCCACCCCCCCCCCCCCAACATTTATAGGATCCACCTGGCATCATACATAGTTATTCTCTAAGCTGTACTATAAATATCCTTTTTTTTTCTTCTTAATCCCTTCAACTCTTTCACCCAGCCCCCCAAACCTATCTGCCTTCTGGTAACCACTTCCAGTGTCTATCCATCTGTTTCAATTCACTTTATTTTGTTCTTTAGATTTCACAAATAAGTGAAATCATGTGTTATTGTCTTTCTCTAACTTATTTTATTTCACCGAACATAATACCATCCATGTTGTCACAAATGTTAAGATTTAATTCTTTTTTATGGCTGAGTAATATTCCATTGCATAGATGTACCACCACCTTTTTATTCACTGATATATGGGTGGGTATTTAGATTGCCTCATACCTAGGCTAGTGTAAATAACGCTGCAATGAACATAGGGGTGCATACATTCTTTCAAATTACTCTTTTGTGTTTCTTCAGATTAAGTCCCCAAAAGTAGAATTTCTGGGCCATAAGGCAGTTCCATTTTTAAGTTTTTTGAAGAGCCCCTACACTGTTTTCCATATTGGCTACACCAATCTGCATTGCCACCAACAATACACAAAGGGCTCCTTTTCTCCACATCCTGCCACCACTGGTTATTTGTGGATTTATTGATAGCCATTCTGACAGGTTTGAGGTGGTTTTAATTTGTGTTTCTCTGGCTGGTCTCTTTTTTATCCCCTCCCTTACCTCCTGCTCCCAGCCTTTGAATATTTCATTTAATTAACAAGAGCCACCCCACACCCCAGCCTGCTGCCCCACCTAGTTAGTCCCCATGCATTCTTCAAGTTGGGCTCATCTATAATATCTCCTCCCCTGAGGAACTTCCATCAGCACCCCCACACCCCACCTCCCACCCCCTAGCAGGGGCATTTGTTATTCACACCACTTTACAATTCTCTGTCTTTATTTCTGTTACTGTCTCTAGATGAGACATACTCTTTTATCACAAGGAAGCATTTTTCTTGGAGAACACTGCTGGGCACCCAATACAGGCTTGATACGTGTTTGTTAAGGCAACAGATAAAATAAACCAATAGGCTTCTAACTTAAGTGAAAACCTGAAAAGACAATTATAGATCACAGAGTAGAAAAGTGCCAAACCAACGAGGTACAGTGCTTTAGACATTTAGCGCCAGACACTAGGAACCAGAACAGGTTGTTTTTGTTTTGTTTTCGTAAGGGATTCAAAGCGTTTCAGTTTATGCAGGGAGTGTGTGGATGCAGGGGGGCGGAGGGGCGGTCATTATGACAAGTGCTGTAAGATTAATCTGGAAGTGTGTACAGGATGGATTTGAAGAGGAAATCCAGGAAGCAGATGGAAGGTTGGTGAGTTACTGCGCCAACCCATGTTCCAGGTAAGAAAAAATTGCTCCCTGTGCTTATGAATGCATTGCAGGTACTCCTTGTAACCAACCACATCACTTGCAATCACATCATAGTTCTTGAGTGATTTCTCTTGAGTGAGTTTGAAGTTTGCTCTTGCTGCTAACCAGCTGTGAGACCTTGGGTGAGTCACTTGAGCTCCATGGAGCTGTTTGACCTCTCTGGGCCTCCTGTAGAAAAAAAGTATCTTCTCAGCATGACAGTGTAGGCGTCCTCCAGCCAGGACCACCCTTCTCTCCGGCCTGCTCTCCCTGACGTTCTCTGCTATAAGCCCACAGTCATTGTCTGCCCGTCCCTTACAGCATTTTCCCCATTATTTTGAGCCACATTTGATTAATTTTGTACAGGTCTGGCTCCCAAGCTCCTTGGGAGCAGAGCACCTCTGTAGTTCCTAGAGCGCACAGCACAGGCCATGGAACACAGTAAATAAGTGTCAGCAAATGTTACATCATCAATGAGAT
Organism: Antrozous pallidus; assembly: GCA_027563665.1. Lineage (NCBI taxonomy): Eukaryota > Metazoa > Chordata > Mammalia > Chiroptera > Vespertilionidae > Antrozous > Antrozous pallidus. The sequence goes on from CM050520.1 coordinate 16,216,663, forward strand.
GTTGAATAAATACCCATCATTCCTCCCAAGCAGCTGCCTCCTGCCTCCCACCAACACCCCCCTACACACACCTCCAAAACAACTGTCTGACTCTACAGATTCAAGAGTCAGGCTTCTCAAATGTGGTCCATGGACGACCAAACAAGCTTATTAAAAATGCAGGGCCCCAGGCTCTACCCCAGACATATAATCAGACTCTGGAGAGTGCTAATTCCAGAGCACTTCCCAGCTGTGGCCTCAGCTCCCACAGACTCTGGAGCAGATTTTACAAGACTGGTACCAGAGACACTCTCCTAAGCAGCCTGGGGTGGAAACGAGGGAAGAGTGGAAGATGGTAGAATGGGATGGGAGGTGGAAGGGCACTGCGATTCTGTACATGCTAACCATCACTGAAAGTTCCTGGCACTAATCTTCATCTGCCTCTAAGTCATGATGACAAAGGGCCGTCTTCCTGTCCCATGCTGTGGCTCACCCCCATCCCCTCATATCTGACATTTCTTTTTTGCCTCCTTCCCATCAGCGCAGCAGGGCTGGAAGATGCTCTTGCCCTCAATCAGCCTCTCCTTTCCTCCCTAAGCCCCATTTCTCTTCTTCCACTGATTTAAACAGCTTCTTCCTCCCCAAAGAAAGGAATGACTGTTTGCCTCCTCTTTGCCTTGCCCTCTAGCATGCTAATGTATTTTATAAAACCAACATGAGGAGCATTTTCAGTCACACGCTTTATAACACACCCTAATTAAACCTCTCCTGGTTACTTAGGCAGCCTCCTCTTCATCCCGAGGCTTCAGACCTGCAGGACCCCAGACACCTCTGATGCCAAGTGTCTGTGGTTGTGGGGCACTGTCACAGGACTGGAAACACAAAGGCCTAGGCTAGTCCAAGCTCCAGGGCTGACTGGGTACCCAGCCTTTGGAGAAGTCATGTCCCCCATCTTAGTCTCTGAAGAACAAAGTATTTAGACCAGATGGTCTCAGAGAACCCTTTGGATCTAAGACTCCAGGACTAGAGTACTTTAATACTCTTATAATAGTCCAGAACAGACGGCTGCAGGGTGAGAAGACCAAAGGGAAGAAGCTCCAGGCATAAGGACAGAGAAGTTACCTTGATGGTGGCTATGAGGTCTCAGCTTCAATTTGAGGGATGCTAACGTGGGGAGAAGCCACAGGGCTGGAATAAACTGAGTGTTTTATCCAAGAAAAGCAAGTGCACAACCTTGTGAAGGAAATCATCACAAACGCCTTAAGCATCCGCTACAAAATGGGCAACACTCTTAAGCACTTTGCCTACATTAACTCATTTAATCTATGCAACACACCCAATAGCCAGGCACTATTATTATCCCCATTTTACAGATGAAGAAACAGGTGCAGGGAGGCAAAATGACTTGCCCAAGATCACAGAGCCGGTGGGTGACAGAACCAGAATTTGAACCCAGGTTGAGGTCCATGAATCCATGCTCTCAACCAAAACCATTCAACCCTATCACTTCAGAAAACGCACCCTTCTCAGATACCATTGCTGTGGAAGCACAAATGATGTATCCTAGAATTGTACACTTGAAACCTATATAATTTTATTAACAATGTCACCCCAATAAATTTAATAACAAAAAAGCGAAAGTGAAAAAAGAGCCATGCCTCTGAAGTCTAGAATCAATGGTCTTCACTTTATGAGAATGATATGTTGACTTGTACATATTTCAAGAGACACTTGAAATATACAAGGCCCTCAGACCTTGAAAATATTGTCACTGAAGAAAAAAGCTCTTTGGTGTCCTCACCTTTTCCCACTCCTTCTTTCTTCCTGGCCCCCCTCTTCTCACCTCTTACTATCTTCCCTATCCCTTGAGTATGAAAAGCTTGAATTTTAGAGACCAAAGCCTAAGTTTGTGCCCCATTCAGTCCCCTAGACTCTCTACAGTCAGTTTTTCACCTCTGGATGAAGTGACAATACAGCAGAATGACTAGAGAGCAGACTTGAGAAAGCCACCTGGATTCACCTGTGAGTCTATCATACACTCGGAAGCCTTGGCTTCCCGTCATATGAGGTGGGGCTCTGTTGGGTTGTCAGGAGGACTCGGGAGGATTCTCAGGAAGCTCCTGGTATAGAGCATAGGACCAGAACAGGCACATTGAATGCTCAACAGTTTATGGAATGCTCTCATGAGCATGACCTCATTTCACACAAACGATGAGGCAACCTCCTTCCAAGGTGGGACTTGGGACCAAAAGTCAAGGGGGTTCAGCCAGAGGAAGTGCTTCATAAGCAGTTCGTGGTGTGGCCAGGGGCTGGCTGCCAGCTGCCAGGGAATTCCTCATTAAGAACCATTTTTCACATTTCCGTTTATTATCTTCCTTCTTTGCACTTTTGATGCCACCTACCCAGCATAGTCCTATATTACAGGAAAGTGCTTCCTCGGGTAAGCTGCAGGCAACAACCTGGACACAAGTCCCAGAAAACCACCAGGCTCCCGCGGCTCCCACAGCACTCTGCACTTGTTCCATTGTTTATCTTTGTCCATCCTTGAACGCCTGTTCTCATATCTCTTCAACTCAAACCCCTGCCTCTCCTTCATGGCCCTACTGGAGTTCTGCCACTTAGTCATGGAAAGAATCCCCCCCCAGGCTGGAGAGAGTCCCTGCCCTTTCCATTCCCATGACCATTCTTACGGTCCTATGTTAGGATTCTATGTGCCTGTAAGTCCCCCTTCAAATTATCTGCTTCTTTAAGAGGAACCATGTCATGTTTTTTTCTTAAAGCAGCTCATAATCCAGCCTGGGGCCTGAACACATAGTAATCATTCAATATACGCTTCATAAATAAATAGAGAAAAAAAGAGGAAGAGCATGCACACTAACAAACAGCCAACAGCGGAGGTTTATTTCCTGAAGAATCTGGACTGGGGGTTTCTCTGCACCAAGGACTCCTGGACCCTTTCACAGCTGCCTAACACTATCATGTCCATCCTGTCCTTTAATATCTGGACCCAAAGTCTCTTGATAAAAATGTGCATCTCCCTCTTCGTGAGGCCTCCCCCTCCCTATTAACTTGGAAGCAGGTTCTATGTGGAGTTAAGTATGGGGCTCTGCTCTGTCAGTGCTATTTGGGAGGATGGGGGAGAAGTCTCCCACTACAACACGGGGTGAAGGTGAGAGTGTGCCCTTTGCCTCATTGTGTGCCATCCTGTCAGCTAGACCATGAGTTTTGTGCCTGGCCAGAGCCCTAGGCAAATGGGTTAGAGAGCATATTAACAAATCCACATTTAAAAAGCATATGTACTACTATTTGTAATACTTTAAACAATAAAAAAGTGTTAAAAGTAATTCATTCAAATATTTTTTTTAGAAATCCACATTTAATAGAATGTGGCTAAGAGAAGCCACCTCACCCAAGAGTCACATAGCTGGTCTTGCTACATTGACTTTTGGTTTTACTGAGTTGGCGTATTTCTGAGTGGGGAAGATAGTTGGTGTTGCAAAGACCCTCCCCGCTCTCAAAAGTCCCTGGCTCCTTGCTAAAGGGTGGGCAGGATTCAGGGAAGCACTGGCTACCTCAGACACAAAGGGGGGGCGGGGGATGGGGACTTTTTGTCCAGAGCTAGCCTTGCAGGTGCGTCTCTGGATTGGTGTCCATTCTCAGAGTTAGGTAGAACACACACTTTTAAAGAAAAAAAAAGAATTATCCAAAACACAGATAGCTATGCACTAAGAGGCACATTATTGTACAACTTATAATGATGAAAACTGTAAAAATGTAATAACTGAACAAAGTTGAATGGTCAAATAAATAGTGGCAATCCTTAGGATAGATTATTATCGATAATCTATTTGAAGAATTTTTAATGGCATGGGAAAAGGAACATAGTAAGGGGAGGAAAAGGCTTGACATATTACTATATACAGTGTATACAGACTTAACTGTGTAAAGCATGAGATCAGAAAAAGCAGAAACTGTCTTATCTCCATGCACAGTGAGGTTCCCAGTTCATTCTCCTGTATTTTCCTGTGTGCACTTTTCCAAGTTTCCTCTAAGGAGCACATAATTCCTTTTATAATATAATAATCATCTAAAAAGAAAGCAAACGAGAGAAGTAGAGAGCAAAGAATTAAAAGGAAAGGAATTGTAAGAGAAAAGGGAGGCACCGAACAGAGGGCCTGTAATGAGGAAGAAGGAGCTGGGGGAGTGAGGGGGGAGAGAAGGAACTAGTGTCACCTCAGAGATTGCCAAGTTGGGGGCAGAAGCGGGTATTCCAGAGCCTATTACCAAGTCCCACTACAACACGGGGTGAAGGTGAGAGTGTGCCCTTTGCCTCACTGTGTTCCACCCTGTCCTAAAAGCAAAGAGGACAACAGGAGATTTGGGCCTCAGCTTTCACAGCCTTTGTGCCCCAGCATCTATTCCTCTTTATCACATGGTAGGCACAAGAATGCCATCTGTCACTTGGAGCCAGTTCCCAGCTGAGCAGAACAGGTCCCTAAGGAAAAGCCCTGACTCACTGACTCTATACACACTCACACCCATCTTGAAGCCCTGTCATTTGATCTCTATTCCTCCCTCTCAGGCTGCAAAAGGGAGAATGGCTGGGCAGCAAGGCAACTTCCTGCTGGCAAACCACCAGCCTTCTCTGACCAGAAAGCTCCCAACCTCACCTCACCTCTCCCTTTTCTCCTCCACCCTCGGACCTAGAGTCTGGTTCCTTTCCTTTCCTTTTCTTTTCTTCTCCCTCCTCCCCCCGTACTCTGGGCCCAGATCCTCCAAGGTGGCTCCCAGCTGCCTCTCCCTCCCCAGCAGCCCCTCCAGTTCCCAGCAAGCCATTCCCAGTCCAGTGGATCTGCTATCTCTCAGCACCACCTGCTGCCCATTCTGGCCTCCACCATTGTCCCCTTTCCATTTTTTAGAGTCCTCTGGGCCTTTGAAGACTCAGAGGGTGCAGGCTTTGCCCTTCTCTCCAGACTCTTTCTATAAAATCAGAAAAAGATAGAGCTAGAAGAGCCCTCAGCAGACCTCCAGACCAGCTCCCTCTGCCTGCCTCTGCCCATTCCCCTAAGACCCTGAAGCAAAGACAGCAACCACACATCTCTCTTCCCACTCCCACAGGTTCCTCCTATTCTATCTGCACAAAAATCAGAGATCCAGGGTGCACTGGAAAGGTGGACAGAACCACCCAATCTGTACAAAAACATGTCACAGGAATTTCCACGGAGGATGAAAAAGTGTCATAGAGCCCAAAATAACAGGCTGCCAGCTTGACCAATAAGATACCCCCCTCACCAAGACCTCTCTCTATCCCTGAGTCACCAGGGCCACCCTGAAGCTCTTACCCTCTTCTCATTACTCCCTTTTTAAATTCATCAGCCCTTCCAAATGAATAAAAGAGCTTAACTCATCGACTCCCACTTAATTCTCTTGGCTGGCTCTAAAGGATGCCTGGGCTTCAAATGTTTGAGGGTCCTAGAAAATCTCTCAAACCAAAACAATCATGAACAGCACATTTGTAGCTATTTTAGGAAAAGGGGGATACTACCTGTCCCTTCCATCTTTTTGTTCAGGAGATACCCATAGTCCCAGTCCAGGGATGGGGTCCCAAGAGAGATGTCCTAGAGACGAAGAGCTCAGAGTGTCCTTCTACCATAGCCTTTTCTATCCCACCACCTTATGAGGATGTCCCTCTCTTCTGATTTGTCCTCAGTTGACCCCAGAGGAGCAACACCAATGATGGGATATTAGTTCAACTGCAACAATAAACCTAATGAGAAGACAAGTTCATGTTTCCTGGTCCCTCCAGACAGTGTGGCCACAAGGAGGGGCTGCACTGGCGTTGCTGAGACAAGTTATTGCCCAGGCCCTGCCATCTCTCACTGGCAATTCAGGGGTTTCGAATAATGCCTGAGAAGAACAGGCCTGCCATAAACTGGAGTTTGAAATGCCTATCCTAGAAAAACAGGAGTTTGAAGACACTCCAGGCTTGGAGAAGAGGAAAATTAGAAAGAAGAGGATAACGGTAAGATGAGCAAATGGTAAGATGGGGGAAAGGGCTGGGCCATTCCCTGGCCAGGATCACCAGCTAAAGTGTCCATCCCAGACTCTGAGTATAGCTCTCCCCACCCTCCACCTTCAAGGAGGCAACAGCATAGAAAATGGAGAGAGCTCTAGGTCCAGGCAGACCTCAGATCCCACCAGGACCTCCATTGCTTCCTAGTTGTGTGGTCTTGAGCAAATTACTTAAATTCTCTGAGCCTCGGTTTCCCATCTATAAATGGGAAGTACTGACACTTCAAACTGTTGTGTGAGTGCTAAATGAGAGACAATGTAACTACAAGCCCTAAAATACTGTCTTGCCTATAGCAAATGTCCAATAAAAGGTGGTCAGTTCTCCTTTAAGTTGCATAAAATACAGGATCGTCTCAGGCCATAGAGCTTTAGCCACTTTAAATCAAAGTTTTCTGAAAAGCAAAGGGTGATGAGGACAGTTCACTCATATAGTCATTCATTCATTCATTCATTCATTTATTCAACAGTTTTCATTGCATGCTCCCTTATGTGTCCTGTCATAGGAGTGTAAGTGAACAAATTGTGCTATTTGCTTCCCATTCTAACTGCAGAGGAGAGACAAACAGGTGAATCTACAAAAAACCAAGCAGGGGAAAGTGCTATAAAAAATAAAGCATGGTATCGAGAAAGAAATGGTCAGGGAAGGCTACGGTGACATTTAGGGTTCTGTAAGCAAAGCAGCCAGTTTCTTGGTTATCTGTGGGAAAAGCATTCTACAGGGAAGAGTGAGCACAAAGGGCCCCAGCAGTCATCTGACCAGGTAAGGGAGGCATAAGCTACCTGCTAGTGGGATTCGCTCATAAAAAGGAGCACCCCATCCATTGGGGAGGACATAGAGACAAAAGCATGGAGCTTGACTTTTGAGAATGGGTAGTATTTTGACAGGCACAGATGGGGTAGGAAAAGAATTCCTGACAGAGGGCTTCACCCTTTACATCTTTGGAATATAGCTCAAACCCTCCCCACCCCCACCATTGTGTTAATAATAGAGGAAACTGGTGCCCAGAGAAGGTCTTGCTAACATCACACCACCAGTTAGCAGTGAGGTCAGAACAAGAACACATCCTCTTGATTCCCAAAGGTTTTGGAAGCAGACTCACCCCTATAATTAAGAATATGTGTCAGTCAGCTAGCTGCCCAGAGGGGCTGCAGCTCTCTGGGGACAGCAGCAGAAGCCCACTGCTCTCCAACCTCGATACTCTCATGTGTCCAGTATAGGCATAAGGAGGCTATTAAAGAATTCTAGGTGACGCTTGCTCCATCTTCATTGGGGTTTTCTGAGTACACCAGGCAGAGGGCATTGTGTTGCAACTCTGCAGAAGTGCCACACAACAGTGATTAATACCCTATCTCCTAGCAAGTAATTATAATGAATGCTGAATATCAAATCAGGAAATTGGGCATTATTAGGAGGAATTAGCTATTTATTTTCATTTTACGCTCTGCTCCCCCACTTCAACTCTCACATCTCCTGCCCCCTCTGGTTTCCCAGTTCCAGGTTGGAGGTGAAGGAAAGGAACAACTTAGCTAAAAGTTCCTTCACTCCATCCATGTGTAAGAACACCTCTGTTCCAGGTCCCGAGCTAGGCAATGGAAATACACGGGTCACCGCAGTTCCTGTTCTCAGAGAGCTTATAACCTAGTGGAAATATCAGGCAACTGCAGTAATGGAAGCATACAGAAGTTACAGCACAAGCCTCGGCCAGGAAGGAGGAGCATTGGTGATGCTGCCTGAGTCAAGGAAGGCTTCCAGAGGTGACAGTATTTGAGCTGGGACTGGAAGGATGGGCAGCCATGTTCAAAGTGAGCAAGTCAAGGCTAAGACATTTCAGAAACAGCTCTGAGATACAAGAGACAATAGCTTAAAGAACAAACTTGTGTAAAAAAGGGGGAGGAGGAGTGAGAGGCTGAATGGGGAGGCAGGAGCAGAGAAGGCAAGGCTGTGGGCTGTTATTGCCCAGAGCATGGGGTTGCTAAGAAAGCAGGTTTAGTAAGGCCCTGAGCAGAGAGGATAAGATTCAGGCCAACTCTAGGAGGTAAGCCCAGTAGCCAATGTCGGGGGATCAGTAAACATGAAGACAATGCAAGAGCACTGGGGAGGGGGTGGTGCCGAGAGCCCAGGCCTGCAGAGGCAGCACAGCACAGCACATCACTGCTTTCCCCAGCTACACTTCTGCCCTTTTAGGCTTGAGAGTCCCCAGCAGGCTTTGATCCAGGAGCAATGGATGGGGATATTTAGCTTGAGGGCAAAAAGAAAAGCCAGAAATTAGTCAGAAATAAGGGCCATTAATTAGACTGTAAACTCCAGGAAAGCCAAGGTGGCAGACTGTTTGTACTGGTTAGATATTTGATGGGCAGGTGACAGCTTGAATAAACAAATTCTGGCAGCGATGCGGAGAAAGGATTGGAGGAAGGGCCAGTCACCACTGAGAAAGAAAATTGCAATATTCCCAAAGGCAAATGAGACAAAGGTACGAAGACCCAAGTAGAAATCCCTGGCCCTGCTTAGGGAGGATACTTGGGTCATCCTTGGCGGGGGGTGGGGAGAGAAGAATCTGAAGAAAGGACCAAAAGAAAAGCCCCCAAGGACCCTATGGCGAGGCAAGTAGACATCGTAGGCATTGACAAACCTCAGGTAGCATTATCTCCAAAAGATGAAGCATATACAGCTGTGGGATGTGGGCTCATGGACGTCACCCGGATGACCGGCTTAACAAGGGAAGGACAGACATCACTTATTGTAACTTGTCTCATTGCAACAGTGCCAAACCTCTACCGCATAGAAGGGAAGCCGTTTGACAAATATATTCTAGAGAACTATGGAGTGGAAGATGAAAACGATCAACTGTATCCGTGGGGATCTGAGGACTTTAAAATGTCACCACATGGTATTAGTAAAGTGGTAAAAATTGGTCTCGCCCTTGCATATCACAGTGCTCGCCGACCATCGCAGATCGTAACTTCACAGATAACAAAAGGATTCAATGCCCTTTCTGCCACAGCACTGCCAAATCACAACCTCCAATGGTGGAAATTGACGCAATGCTTGATATTCATGGAGCCCAGACGTGGATGAACAACGAAGGTCTTGATCTTAAAGTTCTGCGAGCCTTAATCTTTATGGATAACGCAACTCTTGCAACTGCAACCTCCAGAACCTTCGTCGCACAGGTTAGACTATTCTCAGCATTTGCGGAGGTGACTCCCTATTTGACAATGAAGTCTCTAGTGAACGAGGGTATATCATAACGCAGTTGGCCTCAAGGGGGGTTCAGCAGAGGCAAATGCTATTCTCACTGCAGAAAAGGCATTAATAGACAAGCACTCTCGAGAAAGTCTTCCATACGTCAAGGTGATCAAATTAGAAGGATGTGATATGATATCACCTGTGCATTTCCCCACCTTGTTCAAGGTTGCCATGGCTTGGAAACACAGGAGAGATCGTACATTTAAAGACTATAAAACTACTAAGAACATCGCTTCAAACTTGACTGATAAGGAGGTTGAGGAAGCTTTGGCAAAGCCACCTCTAAAGAAGAGAGTGTTACTTGAATCCGATGTTGAACAATTGGAGAAACTGTATGCTATTCCTGCCTGTGAGATCAGAGAAATGTTTAATGAAGGAAAGGAAAAGACTGAGGGTGCTATGCAAGGCCTGGAGAAGACCATAGCAGAACTTACCAAAGTAGTCTCTGGACTACAGCAATCCAGAGATGGGTCACGTCAGTGACTCAACCAACCCCTCCAACACTCAAGCACATATGGGAAAGCCCCTACCAGTCATTAAAGAAAAAATATCACGATACAAATCAGTGAACCATCCCAGGCACCACACGAAGATCTCAACATGGAGAAGCAGACACAACCACCACAGCAAGCCACCAAGCGCCGACGAGTTCAGACACGCCAAGGAAGGAAACAAATGATGGTTGAGTGCAAGCCTTCAGAAAGCTCAATAGTAGAAGGAGAAAGCGTCATTACTATTCCCTCAAGCCCAGCCGGATCTACTACATGTGGAATGGACTTGATTGAGCCCAGTGACATTGAGTCAGCTCTTGACTCAATATTGCCAAAAAACTACTAAGGACATTGCTTCAAACTTGATTGATAAGGAGGTTGAGGTACCACGTGCAACTAATGAGCAAATACAGAGTGCTGATACTCTCAAGAGCATTCTTGAGGCTTTCAGAACTTTTGACGAGCGTCTTGCAAGGATCCAGGGTCTCCTGATGCAGATTGACAACAAGCAAGATCGACTTGATACAGTGTTGGCAGAAGTCAATCAGACCACAGCGAGACTCAATCTTTCTCAGATTGTAGGGGCTAGGCAGCGTGAAGATACAACTCGATTTCATACAGCAGTTATGGGGGCATCTCATAAAGAGCGACTGCCAAAACCTCAAGAGCGTGAAGCACTGAAGAGACAAGATCAACCATCTGAAAGATCCAGGAAAGTTGAGTCTACCCTACAACCGCAGGTTAGAACGAGTGACCTGTTTGAATCTATATTGGGCCGGCTGAAGAAGAAATAGAAACGCAAGTTGAGCTCACCATGAAATGATTAAAGAAAAAAAAAAGCCCCCAAAAAGTAATCACACAGCCCCAAAACGTCCAGAGTCCTCATCTTCTGCTGCTTTGTCTCAAGAAAGTACAAACAGGAGAGTTGCTCCCCGAAGGACCACCAATCGTTCTCTGGGAGGGAACACAGTCTCAAATTCTCGAATTCTAATCACAACTCATTACAGGAGGGTGAGGCAGCAAGGCTGGCTTCAGGCAGCTAGACTCAGGAAGAAGCAGTGTCCTGAGAACAAGGATGTATGTGAGAAACCTAAAGAGAGCCGCAGTGCCTAAGGACTACTGTAAAGGTGGACAGGGCAGATGTCCTCCCCCCCATGCCTGCCTATAGGCGCAACGTCTAGGAGGTGTCCTCTGAGTAGCGGCTACGGGAGATTCTGATGCTCAACCTCTTTGGATCCAAATAGCCTCATTCCCAGTTTGGAGGGTTCATCACATATCCAGCATTTAGGACAAGGAATTCTAAAGTCATCTTCTTAAGATTGATGCGAGACCTGATTGTAAGAATTTATGACAGTAAGACCCCCTGGAATTCCCACCCCAGCATATCCAGCCTGGGATGCAGCCTTCAGTACAGGCCTTGGAATCCAAGTTGTTACCTCCCATAAACCAGCCTTCCTCAATCTCAACAGTAACCTTGGCCAGTCTATTTGAGTGCAGTTTAACTCTCTTATAGCTCCGTTACTGGGCATCCAAGACCTTATTTCACAGACATCTAGCTCTAACCCTCCAAGAAAGGTATCCCCATTTTTCAAATGTAGAAGCAGGCTTAGAGCAGTGAAATTGTTCTGTCCCGTGTCACACAGTGGCACTCGGGATTCAAACCCAGATCTGACCGACTCCCAGATCAGACACCAGATGCCTTTGTCTGGTCCTATCTACCTTAGTTGAAATGTAGGGAGCAATAATTGCACCAACTCTATTCTGGATGAAAAGTATATGACCAATTTTGAATTGGCTATAGTTTTGCCCCCTAAAAAAAAAGAAATTGGCTTTGAGTAGCCAAAATGTCCTAGCTTTGAAATATGCTTTGCTTCTTTTAGATCCCTTTATTGTGGGTGTCTCTGCCCAGCCTTTGAGTTCAACCTACTTTGGATCCAGGTTCCTTCTTCTCTTCTTTTCCCCTCCAGATTCATGGGAGTCTGTTTTCTCAGATCCATTCTGTTCCTACAACCAGATTACCCTAAAACTGTCCCTGAGAACTACCTCCCCACCTTCCATTCCCAACTGTTCCTCAAGCTACCCAAGAAAATGACTCCATCTGATCCCTGAGCAGCCTCTGCCTTGGGCCCAAGTTGAGCTATGCAGCGAACCCCAGCAGGACACTGAGCTCCTTGTGCAGTGGTATTCCTACAGGAGATCCTAGTTTGTTTTCCTGTCTACAATCCTTACAGATTAACTATCATCCTGGCAATGAAGAGGAAGACCATAACCCAAGTAGCACAAGTCAGATGAAGTCAGAAATTAACAACCCCCCACCCCACAATTTAAAAAAAAAAAACTATAAGGGGAGTGACCAGAAAAACGAAGGCAAGAGGGCTAACTGGTTGAGAAATTCCTAAATTTTAGTCCTCAGGAACCCCCTTGCCAAGATCAGCTTAACCAGCTGATTTCCTTTTTACAGGAAGGAAACTTTCCTGTAGAAAGCTGGCCTCTAACTGAAAACCCCAAGCAATCAGTTACCTTGGAGAATGAATGACTTGATTTGGCAACCAAAACGAGGCACCGCCCCCAAAATGCTGCTGTGTTAAGTGGAGCAGCTCATTTAGATCAACTGAGCCTTAAATCCCTCTTCCATATAATCAAAAGAATATTCTCAGAGCCCTGTCTACCTTACAGGGTTAATTTTAAAGTCCATTTGAGATCTCCAACCCAAAAATGTTTTGGATATTGGGAAAGGAAGATGGGAAGGAGGAAAGTAATAAGATATACAATATAGATCAATGGTGCACATATTTGAGCTCAAACAAAGCTCACAATGCCCCTTCAATCCTACCAGGTAATATCTTCTTAAAAGTTATAGGGGATTATTGATGACTGTTTCTTAGGACAGAAGCTCCCGCTTGGGGAAGTGGAGCTTCAAATTCGAGACTTCGGTAGCAAAGGGATTACATGCAAACAGGGCTAGCATGTAACACTATTAAAAGAATACTAGACACAGAATTGAAAGAGCATGAGCTCTGAAGACAAAGACTTAAAAGTCCTACTATGCCAATTAGCTTTTTTACTTCTCTTAGCCTCTATTTCCTTGTGTGTGAAATGAGGACAAGTTACCTAATTTATAGGGTTTTTGAAATTTTGTAAGGAGTATGTCCAATAATGTAGATAAAATACCTGGCATAAAAAGTAGATTTTCATAGTATTATTAATAATTCCTCCTTTTTATACCTCATCTTAAAGATGAGACAACAGCACTGAATATCTGGCAATGAAAAACCCACAATCTACCTTACACCAGGCAGCCAATGGGCCCTCAACAAGCTTCTAAGCATGACATGTGTCTGCATGAATACTAATGAGGCTTTAGCTGAGAGAGAGAAGTTACCTGTAGGTTTCCCATGGTAGCGATATCTGGTCAGAAAAAGGGGGAGGAGGAGATGATGGGCCAGAGGAGAGGGGATTGAGAGAAAGGGCAGCAGGATATCTCTCAGGTCCAAAAAGCCAATGGCTTTTGACAGGTGATGTCCCTGCAGACAAGTTTTGTGAGCCCACCAAACACTCCTTTTCAACCCAGGATTAAATGCTCAACAAACTCAGCCTTTTTAAAACAAGTGTTACAATCATGGATTTCCATGTTTAGAAGGATAAGGAGATAGACACCAGGATTGAGGGTGTCTACCCCAGTGGGCCATCTGGGGAGCAGTTGCAATAACCTCAGCAAAGAGCCAGCTTTAGAGCTCTCAGAAAGGGGGTTCTCAGGGAAGAATTGATAATCAGAGGAAGTGAGGAAGGAAGGGAAAACAGAAAAGTCAGGAATAGGATGACCCAAAAGTTTTAGGAGACAGGAAAACCTTAAGAAAATTAACGTAGTAAAAGGCAAAATCAAAAATGAAGAGTAGCTGTTCCTGATTCTGTACATAGAGCCAGACAGAAAAATAAGGAAATAATGTTTCTTAAACAGCAGTATTATCCTGAGTCCTGTACTGGGTTCATTAAAAGCATGTCTCACCTAATCCTCATACCATCCTTACTTATCAAGGGGGCAACTTTTTTCACCATCTCACTATTTTACAGACGAGGTCTGAGCCATTGGATAACTTGCTCAATTAACTTTTTTTAAATTCTCCATTAACTTTTAAACAAGACAATAACACAAATTTTGGTATTTAGATACTCTGACACCTGGTGGAGAAGAAGACTGGTTGTATGATACAGTGTGGGGGTTTTCCCCTGCTGTTTCAAGTACTGGTTCTCCTTCAATCACTTTCTTTTATCCATGAATACCCCACTTTTTAAAAAATTTTTTCAAAATATTTAAATGTAAATGCAAAAACAGACATCGCATAATCCTTTTCAAAAACTATATTAACACATGTTTTTAAAGAATAAATGCCTCAGTTACAAAATTCAGTACTTTTCCAAGAATCATAAACTTTCATTAGCTCTCCCTGAATTTTTGTTTGGAAACAGAACCTGGTACCATTGATTTGACCTTGACCTTCACAAAGCTACCAACCTCCTCCCCTAGGCTCCTTCTCAATGGCAGTTTTTCTCTATCTCCTGTCTCTGCAGCCAACTTGTTTAGTTATCCCTGCTAAGTTTGCTCAAGTCAATCAAAGGATAAGCCTTTGACCTCCACTCTATTCAGATCTACATTCTTTCCCCTCTTATAGCAGCAAACAGCAAACAAAAGTGTTGGTCAGTAAACAACCCTCCATCTATAAAAATGTTCATCTGCTGAGTTGCCTCTATTTTAAATTGAGGATGATCCCTCTCTTAACTCAATCTTTGCTGTATCATGAAGCTATACCAGGCAGTCCCCCATCCCAAATCCATCTCTACCTATCCAAATAATACAAAAGATTGAGTTTTAACTAATACCACTTTATCCACCTTATTCTCCTGGATCTTCCCACTGCCTCCACACCAAGTCTGAAGAACCTCTCTTCCCTGAATTACTGTGGCATTAACAAACCTGTTAGCTCTATTGATTTACAGTACAATCGTTGTCTTTCTCCCAGACTATTAACTCCTTGAGGGCAGCACCACCTCAATCTAATCTGGAAGAATTTCAACTACCCTCTGCAGACTCAGTCTCAAAGAACCAGATTTACATCTTTTTTAGATTTCCCATATCCAAGGCATAGCATTTCTCTCCACCCCTAAGCACCCTACCCTGGGAAGAAACTGCATAAGGATGAGGAATTTTGGTCTTATTCACAGGTATCCACAGCAGCCAAAAGAGAGCCTCCTGCAGAATGGATCCTCAGTGACTCTGTGCTAAAATAATGTGTCTAGGTCACGTTTTCTAAGTTCCTCTGCATCTGAGGTTACCTCTGGGATCTCATATCCCCCCTTTGACTAGGATCAGATTTCTGATGAGGCCTCTTTCACTGACTAGCTCCTTTTTATCTGCTGTCTTTTAGCGCTAGTTAGAACTGGAGGCAATGTTATTTGTATGCAAGGCCTGTCTACTTCTCTGATAACTTGTTACTACCAAGATACCATCAGACACAGGAGGCAGATTTCTTTAATAATTTTATTATTTTAAAGGTTCTAGAGCCATTATGTGGAAACATTATGTGAAAATATTGCTTAGCACAAAGAGCATTTGATAAATGTATGCTTTTCTTGCTTTCTTATACAGAACATATAAAATTCAGACAACATTTTCCATGAAGATTTATGTTCTTTCCCACTGTGCACATACATGCATGTCTGGATACAATGAGTTTCCCAGGAAGGTAAGCATGCACATAAGGAAACACATGGGTAAAGTTATATGAGTGAAAAAGTCACCATCACTGGTGTGAAAATTTAGGTTCTCAATGGAGTTTGACCTGAAGTAATACAGGCAGGAATAATCTCTACTAGAAGCATGAAGTCGGGAACCACCTAGAAGAGCCACAGTGGCATGGATTGGCCAGTAAACATGCAGTCCCAGTCAGCATCATTCATGGTGCTGCTAGGACATATTAAGCCCTATGATCTTCAAAATAACCCTCATGGCATCGACTCTTCTGTATACTTTCCACCTCCTATCCAAGCCAGACCCAAATCAGACTCAAAAAGATGCTTAGTTCCTAGCTTTTCTGCATCCTTAGACTGCTATGATTAACATGTAAAAATCATTAAAGGCATCAGAGGAAGAAGTAAAACCCCAGGGAGGCCATTAACTCATCAGCTGATGAGTGTGGGTCAATTTATAGCTGGCCTTTTCATTTAATGAGTGGGTTAATTCCACCTAAGAAATAGAGATGGTAGTCACCTTGATTAAAACTTTGTTGCAAAGAAAATATAGACAATGCATAAACATGAATTATGAGAGAAAAAAAAGACAGCAGGAGGACTTTTGCAAAGGCATTGTTTGTAGATGCATTGCCAATGCATTCAATGCTCACTCAATATTCAAAATCCAGCTATTGAATGAGCACTTACTATGTGCTAGATGTAGGGGATACAATGGAATATATGGAAAACAATGTTCCTGCTTTCATGGAGCCTATATGTCAGTGGGGGAAATGGACAGTAATTAAGAAAACAAGATAATTTCAGATAGTGATATGTGTTATGAAGACAGCACAGAGGACCATAGCAGTGTACTGCAGCAGAGGTAACATTCAGTAGAAGACACAGAGAAAACCTCTCTGAAGAGGCAACGTTTGAAGTAAAACCCTATGATGACAAAGATCAATGCCAAAGATCAGAGGAAAGAACATTCCAGACAGAAGAAACAGCTAGGCAAAGATTCTGAGGAAATGATATGTTTGGAATATTTGAAGGCTCGAATAGATGGACTGGAGAGCGCAGGCAGTTGAAGCCAAAGAAATAGTGTGGGATACGTGAACACTTCATCTTTTAGCCCCTGGCAAGAAGTTTGGGTTTTATTCCAAGAGCAAAGGACAGCCAGAGAAGGATTTAGGCAAAGCAGAACTGGATTTACAGTTTTAAAAGATAGCTCAACTGTGTGTAGAGAGTAGACCCAAGAAAGCAAGAGCAAAGGCCATTAGGAGGCTGTCCTGATCAATTGATCAATTGTCTAGGTTAGCAGTGATGGTGGCATTGCCTGAGGCTGGTAACAGTAGAACTAAAGAAGCAGCAGACAAGCTGAGAATATATTTTGGAGGTAGCATTAACAGGACTTGTGATGATTTAGATGTGGAGGTGTAAAGAAAGCAGACAAATCAAGCGTGAACCCAGTTTGGGGGTTCTGAACAAATGTAGATCCCATTATTAAAATGGGGGAGATTGTAGTAAAAATCATTTGTGGGGGAAATTGAAAAAGAAACCCAAGAGTTCTGTTTAGATATGATATGTATGAAATGCCTGCTAGACACCCAAGCAGTTAGTAGTTCAGTCTGCACCTCATGGGAGGATCTGAGGCTGGAGATATAAATTTGGGGAACCGGTGGCATAAAAACTAAAATCAGGAGTCTGACTGAAATCAAGACAGTATAAAAGTAGTTTTTCTAAAGCCCAGGACCTAACCTAACCCCACTTCATGAGAAGTGGCTGATAAAGCACAAATAAACCAGAGAGGGTTGTGTCAACAAAGCCAAGAAAGAGGAGACATCAACCCATGTTTGCTAAACATCTCCTGGGCCAGGCACTGGGATCACAGTGATGAACAAGACATGACCCTACCCTCAAGAAACTTACAGTCTAGTGGAATAAGGGGTGACACCTAGAGAATGAGAAATTTAAATTTTGTTTCTTGCAGAACAGCTTCTGATTCAACTCCACAACACTAGAAAGAAAGCATCACATAGACCAATTGCTAAAGAAAGGCAAAGCCACATGGTAATAGTTGGAATCCTTCTGTTTTATGTATAGATCAATAGATCTTTAAACATAGGCTATGGCACAACCTACCAGTTATTGAGCTTGTACTCTTTCAATTTCTAACAGACTTCAAGTCTTGCAAATTGGGCTTTCAAGAGGAGCTATCAACTGCCTGGTGGCACTCTATGTCCCCAGAAAAAGTCTAAATATTGAGAGTAGACAGAAAAGGGGATCTTTCAACATAAGTGTGCAATGTCAAATTCTGTTAGAATAGTGACAGGAATATCTCTGAAGACCAAGGATAGTCTCAACGGAGAAATCCTTGAGATTCACTGGGAATTGGATCAAGGCAGCCATTACTAAGTTTTCTTAATAGTAATGAAGTGGGTGAAGTCTGTACAATGGATCGTGGAAATATTTCTGATTTAGAGACTGTCAGCCTTTACTCTGCCCCTCGTTATCCTCTGCCCCTGAGCCCCAGCAGAAACCACACCAGCCATCATAACACAAGGAACCCTTAAAGGTGTAAAGAAACAACCCAACTTTGCATACTAACAAAGCGGCTTACAGAAAAAAACCTTGTATGTAATTCTGTACACATTTAGAGCTAGAGCTTTCTGAGGTTCTCAGAATCTACAAGTAGCACCTCATCACGGTAGAGGTGATGTGATCTTTGACCAACAACAAGCAAGGAAGGTGGATGCTGATTAAGTGGCATCTTCTCTATTGTAGCCACATGGGAAAGACAAAGCAGTCATAAGTCAAGAGCTCTGGAGAGCAGGACTAAAGAAGTGTGTATCAAGAAACAGAAGAGGGAAAAGTGGGAGAAATATGGACAAACTGTGGCATTAAATACATACTTGTAACCAGGGATCATTTACTTATTTTCTTCAGTATCTTTTTTTTTTTTTTGGATATCAATTTTGTGTTGCAGCTTTTTACACATTTCTCTCTCTTCCCCCTCTAATTTCAACCTGGTAACCTTAGGCTTTTAAATCTTTGCTTCAGGGGCATTGTCATGTCAAAAAACTGAAGCAGCCTAAAATAAACTCCTTGGTTTTGGGAAAAGCCCAAATCCATTCAGTCCATGTTGCTAAAGGTAGAGGAAGAGGGTGCCTGTGAGAAGCAAGGGAAGTTAGGTAGATTTCTCAAGTGTAGGAAGAAGGCAATGTCTAATAATGTATCTTACCAGACCCCACTCCCTAGCAAGACCCTAGGAAAGTGAAAAAAGACAAGAACAAAAGATCTTATTCTCTTTCATTCCCAAGCATGAAATGGAAGAAACACTACTGGTCCTAACCCAGACAGACTTGTGACTGAGTCACACACCTTGGCCTGCTAAGACTTTGGACTGTGCAGTAGTAAGGAGCTGCAAAAATACCTGAGGTTGAAGTTCAAAAGTAAACTAGATGTAACCAGTTTGATTTAGGCAACTAGTTAGAAGTATCATGAATAGAAAGCACTATTACTGGATTTTACCAATCCATCATAACCTCAAGTAAAAGCCTCATGGCTTTCGTATACCAACTGTCCATGTAGAGCAAGCTAACAAATTAACCATTCCAGGTCCCTTTATGTAGTCTTTTCTGGGAATTTAGGAGGGAAAGGAATAAATAATAAAAATCAGTAATGGACAACAGACTTCGCCTTCCTACCCCCTCCTCCAGGTATCTTTCCCTGATCCCATTGTAGGATGTACAAGGTTATTTCTCATCTAATTTCTGGTTGGCTGTTTTAGGCTGATCTTCCTTAGGCAGCCCACCCTTGGTGAAGTAGAGGCATGTGCGGAATATGTATTGCAAACTTGATTATATCATTTCCTCAGTCAGGCTCCAGTGAACAGATTCACACTCACCAAGTTCCTGAAACAGATTTTAAAGCTCAACTGCTACTCAGTTCCTTTGCAATGAGCAATTTGCCAGCCTACGTTCTGTACATACAACATGTCCTCCTTGGAAAGACAGCACAATGAAGATACTAGAATAGAATATTGTGTGGCAAACACTGAATCAGAAACAATATTGTCTTGCTCAAAAGACATTAGCATCAAAAATAAATATAGCTTGGTGTTATCCTTCTCTCATCTGTCAGGACAAACCTATCCCATCATAGGTTCAGGAATAACAAGTCATGCTCTACTAATCAAATTTTCTATTTTGATAGGGTGACTGAGATTAAGAACAGGAGGAAACAATACAGACATTATCCACCTTGACCACTAAAGTGTTTGACAAAGTGTCTCATAATATCCTCATCAACCAGCAGAGATGTGTGAACAGGATAATAGGAAAACTAGGCAAACCCATCACAGTGTGATAGTCACACTCTGCTTGGCTCCATCCCCTCACATTTTTTTTAACTATGGAAATAAAGAAACTGATGTTCCTCAACATGTACTAATTCACAAAATAGGGGATAGCTAATATTGCCTTACTGAATTAAGACTCAGAACTATCTCAAAAGGACATGAACCTAAAAATATGAAATTTACTAAGCACAGTTAGTAAATCCTGCATAAAAAGGAAATCAATTGCATTGAGTGTAAAATGGATAACCTGGCTTAACAGCCATACAAACTTAAAATGAAAAAATGACAGAGATTGGGGTTTTTGTTGTCTGCAACCTCTTCAGTCTACATTAATTGAACTACAAATATCCAGGTAATGATTTAACTATACCTTCTGTGCCCAGTTTTGTCCCACTTAAGGGGACAATAATGGCCTAAAGCAAGTACAGGGAAGGGTGGAAGAACTTAAAATATATTTTGTAAAGAATGATTAGGGAAGTAGGGGGAGAGAAGGAATGATTGAGATGCTAGTAAGTTTTACAATAACCAGTGAGGACATTTGCTGGCTCTCTTCATATATTTATGTAGATGAGTAATTTTGGACTTTTACAGGGTACTGAAGACTGAACTAGAACCAATGGGTTCTAGTTATAAGACAGGTTTCAACTCAATAAAAATAACTTTTAAAAATAATCAGAACTACCCCGCAAATGAACTACCCTGTGAAGTTGCGTATTCTCCATCACAAGACTTTTAAATACAAATTGAAGGACTATCTGCCATGACCTGCTCCTTGCCAGGAAGCACACCAGTCAGTCCCCCATCTGCAGCTCAGAGACCACGGGGCCAGCTTTGTAACAAAACTATTAGGAACTACCCGGTAGAGTTGGACCATGTCAAATTGCTGGTGGTCTTGCTCTGACACAGGAACCTGGGTTGTGGCATCTGGGCCTTTGGCACTATTCTAATGAACAGGTCCTTTCCTCAAACAGAGTTGCAATAGATGAAACCATTGTTCTGCTACTTGGTCCTCAAAAGCAAGCTGGTATCTTGCTTTTCATTCTACTATTTCTGAAACTGGAGTCTTATCTCTGAATCCCAGTCTCTATAGATCATTCTCCAAGGCGGCTCCTAAAGGGCAAGGCTGTCAAATGCCCAAAGCAACAAACATCTGCCAGCCTGGATGAATGCCTATTACCCAAAGCCAAGAGACCTGATGCCAGAGCAACAAATAAGACTTCCTGGTATCAGCTCCTGATGAGTTACACTCTAAGTCACCTCCCATATATTAGGCACTGAGGATACAAAAAATAAACAGTCCTTGCTTCCCCCAAAAGCCCCCAACCTAGCAGGAAAGTCATCACCTTACCATATCATTCATGCCACTAATACAGCATATGAATGAAAAATTAGGATATACTAGTACAGTGCTATTGAAAGAGAAGTAATCCAAAATGCCTTCCTGATAAGACAGTGGGAAAAGTTCTCATGGTAGATTTCAGAGGGCATAGCATTTTAGCTGGTTTTGAAGGATGAGTAGGATTTTGCCTCTTGCAAAATGTGAAGGAGAGGAAAGCACTGAATTCCCCTGCTGATGAAAGAGCGCAAAAAAATAACCCTTAGACATGAAACTCTCCTGCATACTCAGGAAATCGGGACTGGCTAGTCTAGTATGATCTGAGCAACAGTGGCTGCTATTGGCATCTCTGTCAGCTGCCCAGCCCCCAGAAGTCTGTTTTGGCTCCAGGTATGAGATATTCAAATTAGCCCAACCTATTGTCAAAGCAAAGGCAGAACAGCAGAAAAATAGACCAGATTAATATTCCTCAGTACCAATGTTGGCCTGTCTGTCCCCAAAAACAAGTCATAAAAGTAATATCTATCCTGCAATTATCCTTCCTACTTTTTATTCCCCAAAATTGGGGGGGGGGTGTTCCTATTTGCATATCCAAGTCTGGGAACCACTAGGAGACTTCGAAGACCTTTGAGGTACCTCCCAACACATTTTCAAGAACTGGGAACTTCATTCTAAGATCCAGGGGTCAGATTAGGGGTCTCCTGCCCACTCCCCCTTTTCTGCAGTCATGACTGCACTGTCTCACAGCAACAGCTGCATTTCCCAGATGACAGATTGCTGTGGAGTAACATTGAAGATTCCTGATGAACTTGAGAGGCCTCTAAATGACACAACATGTAACAAATCAGTTCTAAGCAAGAAGGTCAAATCAGCTCTAAGAGATTTTACAGATGGCAAATCTTATCTGTTGCCTTTCCTAGCTATCTTTTATTTAGGTAGCAACTCTACTCTGTTACACCCCCTTCTTTCCAAGTCCAATATTACATGTCCTCCACGTTTTTAGAGCTTTGATCCCCAACTCTCACACCACCAGAGGAATCACCTTCTACTTCCTGAGTCCTAAGGAACAAGAGTCTCTGACTGTGCTGTGTTCTTTACTGAGGGGTCGGGATCCTACTCGCCAGAACTACAACCTAAAGGAAAGACTGAAGACTTAACTTTCTGTAGAAGAAGTATGCACAGTTTTGAAGGTGATAGTCCTGCATAGGTTACCTTATCTCTTCGCTCTTTACATTTTCTCTCCTCTGCCTCCTTGAACCCTCTCCCTCCCTTTCCCATTCCCATTCTATCTCCACTCCTATTAGTGGTTATTTGGGCTATAGTCTGCTTCTCTTCTGTGGATTTTTAACTTCAGACCATCTCATGCTCCACCCTCTACCTTGATTGTCCCTTGTTTCACTACATGAGCTAAAATCTGTTTATTTACCCACATGGAAATTCAACAAATAATTCAGTTTAATAAAAATTTATTTATTGAGCTCTTACAATATGCTAGACATTTAGGATACAGAGATAAAAAGACCTTGTTCTCCACCTTTAGGGAGTACACAGAAACCGGGAAGAAATTACCTTCTATCAATCCCTGACTGAACATCTCTCCAGTTTCTTTCCCTTTTCTCACACACAAACCCAAGTCTCAGGTTTAGACTAGGGCAGTGGGGAACTTCGGAATCTTCAAAAAGAAATCATGTAAGTTGAGTAGTACATTTTCACCAAGATGGTACCCCTCGCAAATTTGGAAAGTTTAGCAGAAGTGGCTCTGTATATAGTTCCAGATGGTTTTCCTCCCTTTTGCACCTTTAAATGGCTCTGAAGACCTGAAGAATTAGAAGAATCCTTCTTTAGGGGCCTCTGGCCTAGGAGGGGTGACTTGGAACACTACAAGTGGTATATGTAGTCTTTTCTGGGTTTCCATCACTATCTGGTTTTCTCCCTCTTTCGGTGTATCTCCTTCAGCTCATCTGATGTTTCCCCCCTCAGGATGGAAATGAACCTTAGGAAGCTATGTGCAAGGCTAGAGAGGGCACCTACCACCACCCAGCCACAAAAGCAGGCTGAGGCAGCAGGAGGAGCCCAACTTGACCATGTTCTGCTTCTTCTGAAGATACTGCTTCGGAATCTAGACCCCTCAAAAGAAGCTTTCCCCATTTTTCAGACACCCTCCATGTACCATCTGTGGGGGAATAACCCAGGCCCATTTATGTCACCCAATCCATAATAATGTGCTCAACCCATAACCTCACTTAACTAGGTTTACCATGTCCTAGATGTCTTAGTCTTCTCACCTTAGATTCTGGTCTGCCCAAGGAAAGTGTTTGCCATTCTCCCTGCTATCCACCCTCTGACATATTATTGTTACTCACCTATATATTTATTAGATATAAATTCAGGTAGAATTGGAAGACTCATACCCCAAAAAACTACCTCAAACTTTTGCTACCATCTGCATTTGTTTTGTCAAACTCCACAATTCTTTTTAACACCACTGATCTGAAGAGAGGGCTTAAAAAGAGAAAAGCCAACTTGGGATGGCAAAGAGATCAGGAAGGAGCTGGAAAAGAGTGATGGCTCTGCCTGTCTTCTCTCAAAACTGAGGAGGAAACACACAGCACATGGGCACTGTTCAAGATCCACTCCCTTGAAACTGTGTCAGCCATTCCCCAGATATTGCATCTGACATTCCCACCAGGATCAAGTCACAGTGGAGTAACTCATATAAAGAATGAGTTTTGAGTGGACTGGGAGAAACCTGGCTCTCTCTTATCTCATCTCACCTCCCGTTCCTTTTCTTCCTCTCTCCAGTTCCAGACTTCTCTCCCATATTGCTAGGGTCTGATTAGGGCTGCCTAAAGGGGTCTGTTTCCTTTTCTCCTCCTATTCCTTGACTCGTAACACCAGCCTTTCCCACACTCAAGTCCTTCTCCTTTCACAACCCTTTTTTGTGGGGAGGGGGAGACCACAAAAAATTACAGGCATTATCTTTATGTTACACCCCAAGGAGAGCAACAAAGAAGGCAGCTGGCAGGAAAGGGATTTACCCCTGTAACTCCACTGACCCTATCACATTCCCAGACAACAACAAAATGGAAGTAACGAATCCTGACCAAGTTCAGGCCTGCTTCTGTAAAAGTAAACACTTTCTCAAAGCTCAGAGGATTTATCTGAAATGCACAGTGAAAATAAATTTTTCCTGAGGCTTGCAGTGCTTTAAAAACACCATAACTGTGCTCTGTGAATTAGAGGGCCAAAATATTTTTTGATGGAACACAAGAGCTTGGTCTTCACCTTTTCCTCAACTGCCTTATCTAACTTTTCACACCACTGTCTGTTTTCTGCCCTCACCCCACTCTTTCTGCTGAACTGTCCTGTTATTCCCCTCAGGAGAGCTGCGAGAGCATAGGAAGTGATTAAACTAGGAAGTGGATTCAGAAGAATATCCCCAATCCCTTAGGCACAGGCACACAAGCACAGTACAGCCCCGCAGGAGGGGCAGCAAAGAGATGATCCCTAGTACTTCCTACCATTGCATTGTTCTGCCTTGCTGGAAGCTTCCTTGCTTATCCACAGGAAGACCAGTCATGTCACTCAGAGGAAGGCCTCTACTGCAGGCTCCTTCCAATACTTTCCTAGCACTAGAGGCCACCAGATCCCTAACAGCAGCCAAACATAGGCACCTTAGACTCTAGCCTGCTGAGGGCCACATGACCCTGCCCTCCCCCTGCTTTGTTAAGTGTTATCTAGTCTGTCCATGTTCTCAGGCTCCATTTATAATTCTGGACTCAAAAGTTTCTTCTATCGTCCCTCAATGAAGATACTCTTCACTGTCTCCCCTGCCTGGCCACCTGTCTTCATTTCACCCAATAATCAAGGATGAACTAGGGAATCAGAGGGGACAGTTGGAAACTCTGGAGAACTAGAGCAAACAAAGGGGTGAGAAGCAGAAGTGTCTGCTTCCTGAAGCATTCCAAAAGAAAAGTTACAGAGGAGGTTCCTCTTGCTTGCTCATCCTCCCTAAAAAGATACCTTGTATGGAGGAACATGATGTACCTCATTTGTAAATTATCATCCCAAATCACCATCATGGCTCTCATTCCTCAAAGACCCCTGGCTTCAGAAGAAACTGTCTTGGCCCAGAAGTTTCTGCCCCACAGTTGTGCTGTAGCAGTGAGACCCATGACCTTCGTAGGGGACTCGGATTCCCCTTGGGACTCCTGCGACGGGCCTGGACACACCAGGGCTACATTAAGAGGTTTATCATTCTCCAGCTTTCTCCTCACCCCTCCCAGGAAGTTTCCTTTGAAGCAGATTTGCTCACATCAACACACACTATTCTCATCCTTACACTAAAGCCGCCTTCAGTAATCTCACAGAGTGTCTTTATTATTTAATAAATCTTTATTGTTCAGATTACAATTATTACTCTTCCCCCCACCCACCACCATAGCTCCCCTCCACCCGGTTTCCTCCCCACCCTCTGCCCTTACCTCCCCCCCCCCCACCCCACTGTCCTCATCCATAGGTGTCTTATCCTAAAGTCACTTGGGACATGAGCTCTGCTATCCACATCCCCCACATATTTGTCCTGGAATGACATCCTGAGGCCCAGGCCACATACCCATAAGCCTGACAATGTCCAAGAAGAATCCCGAATGTACCACTAGTCTCCAGAGCTCCTGAAGGCAGCCCCCTGCCACGCCCTGTTCTTCCACCTTCCTGCCCACCATTTCAGTAGTTACACAAATTCTTTTATTTATATATAATAACATTAACAATGCATACTTTTAAACATTGAGTATGTTCATATCTTCTTTGAGGCTTACTTTGTATTATATTACATGCTCCAAACCCATCTTCTCTGTGAAGAAATAACCCTTGTCTTTTGAGAAAATTCCTTTTATAGTGCTTGTATTCTTAGTATTCATTGTATAAAATTGTGAACACTGGATTCTGTATCCATTGGGAGGATGTGGATGTGTGAGTATGGGACAGTGGGGAACTTAGGAGTCTTCAGAGAATGAAGATGGAAACATGAGCTTGGACAGCAATCTGTTCTAATGACCTGACAATGCTGCTCTGCCTTTCAGTAAAGCTTAACACCCCTCCCCACTCCTATTATAGCCCCTACACAGTTTAGATCAGACTTTGCACCCTAGCTAATCAACAAAGAAAGTCTAGGCTAGAGCACAGGGCCCTAAAACAGAAGATGAAGGAGACTGAACTAAAACCTGTAAAGATGAGCTTTATGGGAAGACTGGAAAGGGCTTCCCCCACCCAAGAAAGACGAAGACACTTCTGTAGAGGAGGCAGCCCCGGGAGTTGTCCATTTGTCACAAGGCCAAGTTGAGAACAGGTTTAGGATCCAATAGAGCCAAATAGCTAGTATCTAAGCTTAGGATCACAGCAAGTTACCAGCCAATAAAAGGATCTCTTAACTCCTATCTTTCATATCTTCCTACTTGGTTGGTTTTCTTGGTGGATCGGCTTTTTCATTTTTCATTTCACTCTCAAAGTTCCTCTAGAAAAAACTTCAGTCTTATCATGCATGGGCTGTTATGGTAAAAGGGCTCTGCCCACTCCCATGGGAGCAATGATGCTGCAGCCAACATGGCAACCCTGCCTCTTGGCACTTCTCATAAGAGGGGCTTTGGAGGCAGAATAGGGAGCTGCAGTCAGGGAAAGACAATAGTGCAAGAATCCTTTTCAAGGATGGGATGTTTTATTTCCTGTAAATCCCACCTGATGGAATTCCTCCCATCCTCAACTAGGAAAATAATTCACCCAAAACGTCAGTCCTGAATGTTAAAAACATTAAGTTCCAATTATGCCACAAGTATAAGAAAGAATTGAGGGATAACCATCTCTATTTGTGACCTGTGGGCAAAATTAATGGTTTCATAATATAATTCATCAACTCTTTGACTTTCCTCCATCATGATATTCTCACTGGATTATCATCTTTTCTATCCATTTCTGTCCACCTCCCTCAACAGTCCTTTCCTCTCCCAACAAGACTATTTCAGCAGAATTAGGGGATAAGGACTCATAAGCTCTTTTGCTTCCTACTCCACATTTTAGTGGAGTAGCTCCCTGTCCTATCTTTCCCCATAATTGCCCTTGTGGAAGGGAAAGAGGGTGGCTAGCATGGTTTGTCTCCCAGAAATGCTCTTAATTGTTTGGAAACCAGTGCAGACCACTGTCTCTGAATCACTGCAACTCTTTATAAACCAAAGAATCATTATTTAGCAAGTAGAAACATCCAATGCAAATTTAGCTCAGAAAATATTATGGCTCAGAGCAGAGGGCTCTAAATTCTTTAGTGAGGAAGTAAATATCACTTGAGAATGAGCATAATCACTATGAGGAAAGGAAAAAGACACACAGAATATCTGTTACTGTTTCAGTGTATCTATCTCTGTGTATGAAATCAACTTGATTCAGTCTCTCCCCTTCTCTTTCTCTCATGTTCTTGCTTCTCCTCCCTCATGCCCCCTCCTTCATTTTACTGTAAGATACTTGACAGAGAACAGGCTTAGGAGGCTGAGAAGGTGGGAAGTCAAGTCTCACAGATAAGCCACCTGCAAGAGTAGGAGGGACAGAGGAAAGTTTTCGATTCTTGTGCTTATCTACCCTCCTCCCACAGGCTGTTTCTTCCTTCAGATTAAGTCCTCTCTGCCTAACTGACTTTCCATCAACTCCTCAAAACCTCCTCAGGACCTTCAGACCTGGCCACTACTTCCTGCTGGTGTGAGGGGAAAACCTTGGGTAATTAGCTCCTAGCCAGTCAACCATCCCCCTTCCTCCTGGACATTTCCCACATCTGGAGTCACCAACACCAAGTTCAATCAATACTCAGGGAAGGCATTTGCCCTCCCACACTGAATCTCCAGTTTGCACCCTCCCTGTACATACTCCCCACACATTGAGAAGGTTTAGCTGAAGTGCTATAGAATATAAAGGCCACTTTCTGAAGCCCCAGAAAACCTTGGGCCCATTTCTAAATGTCCTTCATGCTGTATTAGGACCATCTGGTGAGGAGCAGTAGAAAGAGACCTTAGATGAACCTGAAGAGTTCAGGATTCCTGAGGAGTTCAGTTCAATGGCATTCTCTCTCGATATTCTCTAGCGTATTCATTTGCCTCTCTCATCTGTTTACTTCCTCTTCCTCTGTCTCTGACTTAATCACCCTCACTGGCCTGTCTGGTAGCCCTCTGAGAGGAGGGAAAGAATACCTTCCCATACTAGCAACAGTTGGCTTCAGGGCCCTGTTTTGTGGCTGTGTCCTTCTTGCCCAGCCCATACTTTCCTACCAGCTTCTTTCCTACCTAGGTCTCTACTCTGTTTATCAAAAAGCATTTCTAGTCACTGACCACGTGCAAACCATCCAAGATAATCAGAAACTAGCCTTATTGTGGGTCTATGCTCTGCTCACCCACCATCACCATGCTTTAGCAGGTTCTCCACTCCAGGGCCAACAATTCCTCTCATGACACTATCATCACTGCCTTCGTGCCCCAACTGTAATGCCACTATCTTTCCCCATCCCAGTATGATAAACACAGATTCATCTAACCAGCTCATTCCACCTCCATCCACCTCTATCTGTTTGTTTAGCCCATGAAGGTAAAAGAGAGGGAGAGAGAGAGAGAGAGAGAGAGAGAGAGAGAGAGAGAGCAGCTCCCAGAAGCTGACCGGCTAGATCTAGCTCTCGCAAGTACCTCCTGCCATGTCATCCAAATCTGAACCTCCATGGTAAGAACATCAGGAGCATCAGTAGGATTCCAAAAGGTTTATGTAAAGTAGGTGTAAGTTAGTAAATGCAATGCTTTTTGAAATCTTGGGAGACTCTGATAACTTTATACATTTTTTTTTAATTAGTAGAATCAGTGGAAGTACAAATAGGAAAGACTTTGAAGACTTGGCAATTTAACTAGCTCATTTCAGGGTGGTGTCCTTAGCTCTCTCAACTCAGCCACAGCACCTATGATCTCTGGTTTCCATCTTGCCTCAGTCCTTCTTGTCATTGTCTTTGTGTCTCCCCTGACTCTCTCCAGCCTACCTTATCTCCTCCCTACCCTTTCATCTCTGCCCCCCCTCCTGCCTGCAGGTACTGTGGACCAGGACTACTTTATTTGGTTAGGCTAGTCCAAATGGCTTTATACTTTGTGAACTTTATTTGGAGACTCAAGGCATTCTTCACTCTTCCTTCAGCATCACCTTCTCTTAGCTACCTCAGCACTGCCTACCTCTATAGCAGCCAGCAAATGCCATTGAATCAAAGGCAGAAACTAGAGAGGCAGGAAAGGCCATAGAAAATTAATATGGCAGGGTTTCCGTTCCTCTGTTCAGAACCTTTATGAACTGTATGCACTATAAACAGTACTCCAAAATATTCAGGAGCCTCCATTGATATACACTGCCCTTTGAAAAAATAGAAAATGGAAAACATGGTTTCCTTGACTCAGAACCTCTTGAAGGGATCTTTCCTTATCAATTCTCAAATAACAGGGGTCTCTGAGTAAGCTGACACTTGTGACAATGACTGATGGGAATTTCCAGTGGAGTCTGATATCTTACCCCCAGAAGAGACAACTAGACATGCTCTTCCCTAAAACCCCACCCCATCAACCACATCAGCTGTTCAGGCCTAAGACGACAGTTCACCCAGTGTCTGCCTCACTGTACCTCCCCCTCTCACCTCACTTCTCACAGGACTCTTTTAAGATAGATTTGGGAAGGACAATCTCTCCTCATTCCTTTAGGATGCCAGTTCCAGCACATACCACAACCCTACTACTTGGTTCAATCCTCCCTTCAGTGAAGGGGTGGCTCCAATTCTCTAATCACAGGGAAATGAGGAGGAGGCTGTAATGTCCTGTTTTCCTAGCTCTCCCTTTTACTTCTCTCAGCTCCTATCCTGCTGTAACTACTATGCTCAGCATCCCTTTCCTCCCCCATCCTCCCAGGAGGAGCAATGATGACAGCTAGCACATACTGAGTAACAACCATGTGCCAGGCGTGTGTTTGCTCAGCTTCCCTGGAACTCCAGCTCACGTCCCTACCATACTCTTTCCTTTGTCATGTTTTCTTTCTTAATTCCCTGCCTCATCCTTCTTCCATCTCTGACTTCCTCTTCTACAAAGTTACATAGTGACCCACTGCCATTCTTTCAGGGGACAGAACTTCTTCTGGCTGTGCCCTGAAAAGGTGAGCCACTCCATCTCTGTGTTTCAACCAACCCTACGCATCCTAAGGAATCATCTCTTAGTCCAGGCTTCCCCTTGTCACCATCCCAGCCAGCTTGCAGAGGCCTCTCCAGAGCCCATAAATAAAAACACCACAACCCCTGCTTCGCCTGCCTGCATGGCAGCCTGGTCCCCGGCCTCTAGGCTTCGAGCGTCCTCAGTAGTAACCCCATCATATCCCCCAGGAATGACCTCGGCATTTCAAATCTGCGAAAGCTGCGATAAACACCTTTAGCTCAGACCTTCTGAGGGCTACCTGAGCCTTTTGTCCCCGTTTTCTGCCCATGTTTCCTCCCTAGCGCCCACTCATTTTCCCCTTCAACTTCTTAACAAATCAAGCCCCTTTTTCATTAAGTGGTTCATTCAGTATGGCAGTCCCATATTCTTTGGAAGGATTAATTTTTGTACTTGTAGGCCCAAAATGTGTTCCTTCTACATAGGAGAAAACTGGTTTGCACCCTCTCCTACAACCATGCTGGATCTGGACTTGGAACAAGCTAAACTGATCTCACCAGAACCGTTACCACAGGGTCTCACGAGGAGAGAACCATTGGTCGCTGCCCGTTGGCTCTCCAAACGCATCATCCATTGGGCTACTGACCTGTCAATCACTTCTGCTGAGCCAATGGGCAGCACCACTTCCAACAGCCGTTGGAGGGCCTGCCAACAGTTTCCTTGCTAGTTGAGTCTGTGCAGAGGGCCCTGCTCCCCAGACCTTCTCTTCCATCCTCTGGACCCTCTCCATCACGGGCAGGTGGGCGTGCGGAGGATCCGGCCAGCCAGCCTAGACCCACACGCAGCTTAGGAGGAGGAAGGGGAAAAGGCTTAGCACCGTGTAAATGTTGGGGGTTAGGATGGGTGATGGTGTTAGGAAGACTGGACTGTGCCCCACCCGCACTTCCTGTGTGACCTGGGGTCAGTTTCCCCCTCGTCCTGCGCTTCAGTTGCTTTTTCAAAAGGGGGAAGTTGGTTCCTCATAATCTCTCAACCCCCTTTTGTTGTTGTTGTTTTGGAAAACATTGTGTGTCGAGAAAGGGGGCGCCCAGCCAGTTCCTTGAGAACACCAGGAAAGGCGATGATGGATCAGAGGTGAAGAAGCAGAGGGGACGCTCAGGGATGGAGGAGGGGTGCCCTGGCCTCGGGAGAGCTTTCGGGCCAGGACCGAGTGGGGACAGTTGCCTACCAGAAGGGCCTCTGAGTGTGGACTCAAAAGAGAACAGGGGCCTAGGGAGATGTAGGTGGAAGGGTCTCTTCCCACCCTGTTCACAGGCTGTTTTGTTTCTTTCCTGTAGTTTCCCCGTAAAGGGTCTTTTTGAAAAGTTCCATCTCACCATTAAGATCAGCTCCCACAGTATTGAATGAGCCTTGAATTTGATGGCTTCTCCATTTCCTCAACCAATTCCACGTGCAGAAGCTGACAATGACCCATGGGCTTTTTCAGGGGATATCAACGCCATTCCTACAGCCTGGAGAAAGGCAGAATAACCAGCCACAAGAGGTGAGTGTGGGTGAAGAGAGTGGAGCTCTGTCCCTCCTCCAGCCCTCCTCTCTCCTTTCCCCATACCCTTGTCTCCAGCCCTTCCCTCCTCCCACCTGCTGATTCTAGCTCAGGCCACTTCCTCCCCCAGAAATTGGGGGGGGGGGGGGAGACGTTGACATACTCAGGAAGGGCTGGCCCCTGGCCCCAGCTCTGCTCCACTGAGAAGTTATCAGCTTCCAAAAACTTTAAGAAATTGCTTTTCTGCAAGAGGGTACCAACCCGATCTAGAGGGATAGTCCGTAGTGAGTAGAGTTGGCAAAGCTGTTTCTCTGGCCCATGGGTGCCTTGGCCCCTGTGAGCGAGAGGTTGTCAGCTGAAGAGGTGCAGTAAGCTTGTCCCAACCCAAGTACGTACCCATTGCTGTGTAGCTTCTTCCAAAAAGATGTCTACTTTTCAAACCATCAGCCACCCCCACAGCTGTTTTCCCTCTCTGTTTCATTCGTCTTGCTTTCATTCTATTCTTCTTACTTTTTTTTTTTCTCTCTCTCTGGCTTAATTTTTCTTTTCCCTTTTTTTTTTCTGAGGCCAAGCAGAAACGTGGAGAAGATGTAAGGATGGCGGTAACTGGAAAGAGGAGCATTGACCTGAGCACCCACTGTAGGAGGCAAGACCAGCCTCCCTGCCCTAGCAGGAGTGAATATGGCCCCTCCCGACACACTCAGACAGTCCCTGGTTTCCTTTTGTTGTTTTTGCCCATTCATATGGGCACCCCCACTCCAACCCAACATCCCCAATGATTAAAGACACTGACTCCTGCCTCCCAGGTCCACCCCCGTGGGAGTCCCCTACAGAAGCGAAACATAGTCACCTTAGACTCTGGCATACTGAGCCAGGCCCTGATCTTACCTCACCTTCCTGCCAATTTATTATTTAATTAAAAGATTAAATAATACTCGTGTGTCTAAAGTATTAATTAAATACTTGTTTCAAATGTAACATTGCATTCCCTCTTCTTCTCATTTTCCCATTGTATCCTTCCCAGGACCAAAATGATAGATAGGGAGAGGCTGCGAATGAAGATAAAGTGTAACTGTCCACTTCTCAGTAGAGGGCAGCATGAACCATGCTACACTCATAATCATGGTGTTTGGGAACCCAAGTGCCCTCTCCCCAGCGAAGAGAATGGTTTCCCTGAGCACGTTGCATCGAGGTGGGAGGGCATTCACCTTGCTCTATTGGCATATTATGTAACAAAGATTTACCAGTAAGAAGGATCTCTGTGTTATCTTCCATCTATCCTATCTACTAAAAGAGTAATATCCCGATAAAGCCACCCCCACAGCCATGCCCATCAGCCAAATTATGCAAATAAACTCCAACCAAGATGGCTTCGTCCACTGAGAGCAGGAGGAAGGCTTGGGTTTCCCCAGCAATGGAGGAAGCCAAGCTTTCTGCCTGCCCTTGCCGGCCTAGGCCTCCACTCATGCTACAAAGTTTCAATTATAGAAGATACATAATCCCAACAGAAATTGAGGCAGCCACAGATCTGGAGAGAGCAGAGGCTAGGGTTGCTGGAGCGATGGAGGAAGCCAAGTTTCTGCAGCCCTAACACCTAGGCCTCCACTCTAGGCTACAAAGTTTCAAACAGAAATGACTGTCACCACAGAGCGAGCAGAAGTCTTGGCTCTGCTCCAGACTATAAAGTTTCAATTGTAGAACATAATTTAATCCCAGGGCCTTCCCTTGGATCACTGGGGGGCATGGCTGGCCTGCAAACCACCATAGGCCCCTTACCCAAGCTGCCCTACACCCCAAGGGAACCCTCCCGAATCCAGGACACCCTTCAGGGCAAACCAGCCAGCCCCCACCCATGCACCAGGCCTCTAACCTAATAAAAGAGCAATATGCAGATTGACCACCACTCCAACACACAAGAGGGCTACCCCCATGTGAACACATGATGACCACCACAAGATGGCCAGCAGGGGAGGGCCATTAGGAGGTTCCCGACCTGCAAGGGAGGGTAGTGGGGGCCATCATGCCAGCAGGGGAGGGCAGTTGGAGGTTCCAGGCCCTGCAAGGGAAAGCAGTTTGTGGGCCATCAGGCCAGCAGGGGAGGGCAGTTGGGAGGGACCAGGCCTCCAAGGGAGGGCAGTTGATGTTGATCAAGCCTGCAGGGAAGGGCAGTTTGGGTTGACCAGGCTGGCAGAGGAAGGAAGTTGGTGGCAAATAGGCTGGCAGGGGAGCAGTTAAACATCAATTAGGCTGGCACAGTAGTGGTTAACTGGTGATCAGGCTGGCAGGCAGAAGTGGTTAGGGGCAATCAGGAAGGCAGGCAGGTGAGCAGTTTGGAGCCAGCAGTCCTGGATTGTGAGAAGGATGCCCGATTGCCCGTTTAGGCCCGATCCTACTGGGATCAGGCCTAGACGGGCAGTCAGACATCCCTTGAGGGGTCCCAGATTGGAGAGGGTGCAGGCTGGGCTAAGGGACATCCCCTGCCCCCCCCATGCATGAATTTCATGCACCGGGCCTCTAGTTTATAATAAAAACCCTAAAATAGTTACTTTTGGATTGGCCTGCAGTGAACTATTGTGCAGCTATTAAAAATTCACTTGAGGACTTTTTTTTTTCATGACATGAGAAAAAAAAGCATTATCCAAAACTGTGTGTAGGGTGTTCTTAATCTTGCAAAGTATCTGTGTGCATATGAACTTACCAAAAAGAAAAAAACACACACAAAAAAATTATTTTAACCAGAAAAGTTTGGAATTATGGCCGACTTTTACTTTGTTATGTGTGCATTTTTTCAAATCTTCTACCATGTACATGTATTATAATTTTTTTAAATTCCGAATTTGTAAATGTGTGTCCACTCTCACTTCACTTTTCCTTTCACTCTTCCTCATGCTGTGATGGCAAGCGCTCCACACTTAAGGGCAAAAGACCTGGGTGCGGATCCTGACCCCAGCACATCCTAGATGGGTAACGGGGCAAATTATTCAGTCCTACAGAACCTTATCCCAGTGATCCTCGCTCACACCTCAAGGCCTTTGCAATCACTCTCCCTTTCTGGAGTGTTGTGCCCCCACATTTTCATGTGGCTTCCTCCTGTCATTTGGGTCTCAACACAAATGGCATCTCCTCGGAGAGTTCCTCTCTCCAGTCAGTCTCCGTAACATTTTTTCTTGGGAAGAGAAAGATATCTACTGACGGGAAGGCAGACTGCAAGATAGTGTGTGAGTGAGAGA
The DNA here is from genome assembly GCA_027563665.1 of Antrozous pallidus. Classification (NCBI taxonomy): domain Eukaryota; kingdom Metazoa; phylum Chordata; class Mammalia; order Chiroptera; family Vespertilionidae; genus Antrozous; species Antrozous pallidus. The sequence goes on from CM050520.1 coordinate 16,251,845, forward strand.
ACAAAGGGAGCGTGTGTAGTCTCACAGGAAGTGTTTGTTGGTGAGCTGAGGGACAGCTGTACTCCAGGAGACTGTGGGGGATGGCTGGGCAGGGTTGCCCTGACTGGGCAGCCCACACTGCTGCTAGGTTCCCACCCGGAGCAACCAGTTCTGACCCTAAGACCGCACCATCTTGAAGGGGAAAGTGGATGCTATCAGAAGCCTGAAAATCTACAACTATGGCACCCAGCAAACAGCTGCGAACCCGAGAACTCTGGTTCCCAAGTGGCATGAGACGCAGATTCAGAGGAACGCTGCACCCCCTCATGAAAAGGTCAGATTTTGCCTGGAATAAGGCGAGGTCTGTGGTCATGCAGGAGAAAGAAATGCACACTGCGGGAGCTGGAGGACCTGGGGGAGTCTGTGACCAGAGAAATCCGTGGCCATTGGGGCTGGTGTGATCCGTGAACATGGAAAGGGGTTCGCAGAGCTGCTAACAGAAGGGAACTCTGAAAAGCAACCCATAGCTGAACTGGGTGCAAAAGGACAGCCTAAAAATTTTAAAAGTGTGCCTGCTGCTTAGACCCAAGGGGGAAAAAAGACTGCACAGACTTGCATGCAACCCCAGAGTTTGCATGCTTACTCTGGCCTCTGCCTCTCTCTGTCTGTGTCTCCTCTCTCTTCTCTCTCTCTCTCTCTCTCTCTCTCTCTCTCTCTCTCTCTCTCTCTCTCTCTCTCTCTCTCTCTCCTAATTAAATCCTTGCTTTTGATTACTAAGCCCAATACATAGGATCACCCATCTGGGGACACTCTAGGAGACTGCAGGGAAAGTTGTTTTTGTGGAACCTGGGGATCAGAGTGGGGCAGCCCTTTGCCCCAAACCGGTACTAAGTGCCACAGGGAAAACAAAATCTAAACACTAGCTTAGAGGGGACCTATAGACACAGAGGTCAATCCAGAGATACTGCCACCCAGGGGTTGAATCACAAATTGACCCTTGTGTAAACACAAAGGAATATAAGAAATAAAGACGTACTGCCTGCTTGAAAATCAGGACTGTGGCCTACAACACTGAGGAGCAGTGGAACGCAGGGAACTCCTATACGGTCCTGACTAGGAAACAGGCTTGCCAAACAGAAGAGTAGAGGAAGTAAATAACCTTCACTACTGCACTTTTTTTTTCATCTTTTACTTAAGAAAAAGTAAAATTTACTTAAATTTTTCTTCTTTTTTCCTCACTTGATTTTACCTTTCTAATTATTACATTTTTATTTTCAATCCGTATTATTACTACTACTATTTTACATTTCTTTTAAAATGTGTCATTTTATTTTCTCTTTATTTTACTTTGGGATTAGTGTTCTACTATTTTCATCTTTCCTTTAGCATCATTTTACTCTATCTCAACTTTACCTTTATGCCAACACTCTCTTCCTCACTTTTCCTCTTTTATTGTCCTATTTCTCTTACCCTATTCCTGCTTTAGATTTTCCCTATTCCTTCTTTTTACCCCCATTAAAATTTCACCCTATACATCTAGTTTCCAATCCCCTGCTCCAAGTCTATACACACCTCTCTCTCCTCTTTCTTCACTACCCCAAAATTTTTTTCTTTGTGTCCTTTTGTTGTTGTTTACTTGATTGTTGATTGTATCATTTTTATGCTTGTTTGTGAGATTGTTTTGCTTTTTCTTTTTGTTTTTGTTTTTTTGTTGTTGTTGTTCTGTTTTTGTTTGTTTGTTGCTTCCCTGGCCGTTTGTGGTTTGCATTCATCTCTAGGTATTTGTTGCTGGTATTTGTTGGGATTAGTGGCTGTTCTATTGGAATTTTTCCCCCATATAGTTTTTTCCCCTCTTCTTTCTTATTCTCTTTCTTTTCTCTCTTACTTATTTTTCCTTTTCCCGATTTCATTTTTGCACTCCTTTTTTTTTCTCTTCTTCTTTCTTGTATACCCTCTAATTTGCCTTTCTCTGGTGGTCACCTTTATTTGGGGTTATTAATATCGTGAATACATTTGTGTTCAATGTGTTGTGCTTTGTGTGTTGTATTTTGTGCCTTTAAATCAACACAGGAGAAAGAGAACTACATAACATGTTTTTCTTATTTTCTCTGAGCACACCAATCCATAGCTAAAATTGTATATTTATTTTATTTCTTATTGTCACGTAGAAGTTCTTTGGGAGGTGGAATCTTGTCTGGAGCACCAGTGTACCCCATTGCCTAACACAGTGCTTATCAATAAATAAGTCCACCATCATGAGATACACTTTCACCATGTTTTCTTATTTAATCTTGTGTGGTTTACATACAAAGAAAAGGTTAAGAACAGAGATGCGAAGTACAATGAGTAAGTGGCAGAGCCAGAATTAGAACTATTTCCAGAATACTTTCCACTTCACTACCCTTCCCTCCCATACAGTCGGCATGGGGCCTGTTTTGCAGAGAGAGGACTGGGATAGTTCAAGGGCAGGGAACATCAAGAGCCAAGTCCCTGAGCCCAGAAAGTTTAAAATAGTTTTAGACTAAAGCAGGTATGGTCCTTGGAAAGAGAGGGTTGAAAGACGGAAAAGGCCAGACATAGGCTTGGTTGCAGTTCAGCAGCTTGAGACCATTTTACAAGTATCCGAGCAACACACGGTCTCTTTTATTCATTTCATAAATAGAAACTGAATACTTCCTGTGGGTTTCAAGTGATTCAGAACATCCCTGGAATAGGCAGTTCCTGTCCTTAATTGAACACCTACTGTGTGTTCCACATGGCTCAGGACCCATCTGGGCTAGGACAATCTCATCCTTGTCCCCTTGGTGTCTGGGATACAGTGTCAAGCTGCCGGGTGTCTGGTTAGCAGGGTTACCTGCCCTGAGCAGAGACAGATGGGAGATTTCAGTCATCATTAAGGTTTATTGACCAGCACGGCTGGAATTTCCCAGAGAGGGGAATTAATCTCACTACCGACTGAGAGCAGACATCCTGCTGGGAGTAGTTACATAAATTCTGTTGCTCAAATTAATTAGGATTGTGATTCATTTGTTTAATGAGGAAAAAGAATCTAGTGGTGGCAAGAAGCTGGCTGGTTGGACCTCACCGAATCCAGCCAATCCCAGGCATCATTGTAGTAGGTGTGGGTACTAGCCTGGTCAGATGCAACAGGTATATGACCAAGGAGAAAGAACGTGGTGAGTCAGAGAAATAACTGAGGCAGGCAAAGGAGGCCCATCAGAACACAGTGCCTGCTTAGAAGTGGGTCTGAGATGCTGCGGCCTCCCAACACATGTGCCTCTCCAGCTCCCAAGCATGAAAGGATGTCTCAGCTTCTTCCACAGCCTCCCATCTCCTCCTCTTCCTAGTTGTGGAGAAAAATGCCATAGCACTACAGGATCACATCCAGCCATTTTTCCTCCAATCCCCTACAATGCCAGGTTATATTAACCACAAGATGAAGAGTTCTTACAGTAAAGCACAGACCTATTGTCTGAAGCATATAGAAATACCGGTATTTTCTCTTACTGCCACCTCCACTTAAAAAGAGAACTCTCCCTTCTACCCAAAATACTCCTTCTGCCTGTTGAACATAAATCCCAAGCTCCACAGAATCCTTCACTCTATCTGTGAGGCCTTCCTGGCCGGGGTCTTCTCTTGCATAAGACCTGAGTCTTGGCTGCAATAAATCAGGTGAGAGAGAGGATGGCTGCTGGATAGGGTGGCAGGAGTGGGATGCAGAGAAGCAGAGCTTCTGCACAACTCCAGGGAGCATCACCCACATTATAATCTATGTGGGGGGTGCCCTTTTGGGATAAAATAGAAATGGTGTCCCTGGAGAAACGTGATCAGAGTCAGGAAATAGATTGAGGGTCAAAGGATTTGCTGATGGTTTGGAAGAGGAAAAGAGAATGTATAACTTTAGGACTTGGCCTTTCATGCCAACATTTACAGAATCCCTAAGGAGACCAGTTTTCCTTTGTCGCTCATACTCACACACCTCTTCTTGTAACTAAACAAAACAGAAGTTGGGCACCACCAGACATTTTCTGGAGCAAAAACATTGTCAAGAGCATGTGTCTGGCTGCCCAAGGAGGTTCATCCTCTTCCTAAACTAGGCCGAGAACCTCTGCCTGGGGCTCATTCCGTTATGTCTCACTTAGAGGATGGGCAGCATAAAGGAGCACTGATTTGGGAACCTGAAGTCTAAGACCAGAGGACCTAGGACAAGTCTTGTAAGTTCTCTCAGTCTCAGTTTCCTCATTCATGCAAGATGCCTACCTTCTGCTGTGGGGAGAATGCAGCTTCTGCTCTTATACACCCAGATTATCTCTCCTTCCAGAGCTAGAGAGATCTTTTTAAACTGCAAGTCAGGTTTTGTCACTTGTCAAATCCTCCAAAGGCTTTCTAACACATTTAGAATAAAAATAAAGTCTGTGCAATGACTAAGGAGGCCTTGATGATCTAGCCTAGCCCTGCCTTCCCCAACTTCATCCTCTCGGACACCCCTTCCTGCTCTACTCCAGAGTTCCTTCTGATCTTTGACTACATCAAGCCAGCCCCCTTTATAAGGCCTTTGCACTGGCTGGTCCCTTTCTCTGGAATATTCTTCCCCAGGTCTTTGCATGGACAAACACTATTTCTTTCTCTGCTTAAATGTCATTTTCTCGGAGAGACCTTCTCTGACTACCCAATCTAAAGTGGTCCAGACTCTATCCATTGTGCTGTCTTATTTTCTCATCAGAATACTTTTTATTACTGGGCTCTTTATTGGTTTGTCGTCCATCTTTCCCAACTTCAACGTGAGGTCCACAAGACCAGGGACCTGTTACATCAGTCAGAGTCCCTTCAGGTAAGAATTGCACTAGATATTTCTACAGTGACAATTTAATAAAAGTTTATTTAAAATATAGTAGAAAAGAGAAAAATTTTTAAAAAGAGGACTGAAGTAACTCAGAGGTAAGAAGTATAGGAAGCAATGGGAATCTAGGGACTCAGAGGAGGAGCCCACAGAGCTGAGAGCCAGCCCTCTGACAGACCCCACCCAGCTGCTGCTCACTTCTGAGGATACACAGAAGGTTGTACAGGAGTGCTGAAAGGGGCTGGAGGCCAAAACCAGCTACTCAACCAGGAACAAAAGCCATTGCTGAGGCAACCCCAAGGGGATCCAGCTAGCAGAAAGGAAGGAGCAGGTTCCTACTTTCTCCTCCTGCCTTCCAGTCTACCTCTGGAGCCACTGCTGGTGAAACAGGAAGTCCCATAGCAAAGAAGAAAGTAATTTGTAGCTTCCCAACCCAGGTTCACAAGCAGAGCATGAAAAGGTGGATATGGTCCTGGGAGACAGCAGCTGAACAACTAGAACACCTGTCTGTACAATCCCTTAACCCATATAGTATGCACTCAATAAATCTTTATTGAATGGATGAATGAATGGTGTACCATGGAGAGTGTTAGTAACTAGGGGTACAAACATGAAAGACAGGCTCTAACATCAAGCTGCTCACAGTCTAATAAGACAGACATCATTTATGGCTCAGGGTAAGTATAATAAAAGAAAGACCCACAAAGTGGGGGGGGGGGTGTAGAGGAGAAGCTCTGCTCATTGTGGGCACCAGCAGGAGGAACTCCTGGAGGGGATTGTACTTCAGCTTGATCCTCAAGGGCAAAGAGGAATTCCTGAGGTACAGGGGATGCTGAGGGTTTGAATGGGAGGATGCAGGGTACTTGAGGTTTGAAATAGCTTGTATAAAGGCAGATCACTTAGAGGAGTGACTTGGGTAGCTTGTGATGATTGGAGCATCAGTGCAAAGTGGTGGCAGTTTCATTCAAGTCCAGCTCATGAAGATCTCATGTGTTACTCTAAGGAGTTTGGGCTTTAGCCTCAAGGCACAGGAGTGCCAGTCAAGGTTTCTGAGCTGGAGAGTGACATGATCTGACCTGAGAATTGTGAATTTGCAGGGATGAGAATGAAGACTGGAGGCCAATTAGGAAGCTGTTATAACAGATCTAGACAAAAGAATGGACACTTGTACAATTGTATTGGGTGCAGTTTGCTGTACCTAGGTTATACCTGAATAAAGGTAGGTTAAGACAAAGACCAAATAATGCAGATCTGAGCTTTGACTCTGGGGTGATTAGAGGAAAAGAAGAAAAATCTGCTGGGGAACTTAGATCCCTTGGGCCTGAACACTCTCTCTCTGTCTCAGGATAATCCAAACTGTGGGCCCTGAGAGTCGGTCAGTTCCTTGAAGTTGGAAGGGACCTTCAGAGGATCCCTTAGTGTCCCAGCAGGAAACAGAACTCCATTCACATAGTTCAACTGAAGAGACTTTAATGAGGAGACAAGCATGATTAAAGAAAACAAGAAGGAGTGGGAAAAACTCTCAGCCATCCCCTGCCTAAAGGATTAAGGGAAGGAAGGAGTATAGCGGGAGTCCAGTGAGGGCTGGGACAGAGAATAGGGCTGGGACAGAGAGTAGGGCTACTGGCAGGAGCTGTAGCCAAGCAGAGGGCACTTCCACAACCCCTGCCACACAACAGAGAAATCATGGGGAAGAAATACTCCAACCTCTCTCTCCTCCTGCCCTCCCATCTCTCTACCAGTGTCTCCCACTAACCAAACCAAACTGGAGCCAACTGGCAAGGACACCCATTGATTCTTTTCACAGGGGTCACCGACCTGGGGCACAGAGTAGGTCAAAGAATAGACATCCTAAATCAGAGAGAGATGGTGAATAACAACTTGGTGGATTTCAATTTCTATCCCGTTGTCTTTCTTGGAAGTCTCAGAGAGAGGAGGCAACTTGCCCAAGGTCAGGTAACAAGTTAAGACAAGGCCACTGAATCCTCTCCCTTGGGGGTTAATGTTCACTGAGTACTAGGCCTGCACTGAAGCCAGCCAAATGGGGAAGGCAGCCAAATGGGGATCATCCTGGAGCTGCAGCTGCAAATCCAAATTAACCAGAGGAAGGCAGCAGGGCAAGGGCAGCAGTGGGCAGGGCCAGGGAGGATGAGCACCCAAAGGTTACCCATTAACTTTCTGTGTCTGCAAGGTAGCAGACATCTGTTTCCTTGTTTCTTTGTGATCTACTGCCTGTCCCTGGCCCTCATTTTTCTTTCTTGAGTCCTCCCCAAGCATGGGCACAGGAGCTCAGCCCCAGGATTGGCAGGGACAAGGGGAGGAGACCTGCTTCCCTGGTAGCCAGCCCTGTGCATCGATTCCCTAGAGCTGCTCACTGATCCAGCACAAGATGGCAAGATGCTTTAATTGAAGTCATTACAATAAATGATGCAGAAAACAACACCCTTAGTTTGCCAGGAGAGAGGGAGGGCTCTGGGAACTCTAGTGGCAGCAACTGAAGTCACATCAGGTGGCTATGGTGGAAGAGGAAGAGGAACAGGACTGAGAAGTCAGATAGCCCTGGGTTCAAATACTGATGTGGCCAATTACAAGCTGTGTGACCTTAGTTAAGTCCCTTTATCTTCCTGAGCTTTTGTGTTCTTGTCCATAAAAATGGGAATGTTTTTGCCTGTCCACCAAGGCCATGCATGACCCTGGGCCTTTCCTGCATCTCCTGCCCCATCTTCTACTACCTCCTCTCTGACTACCTCCATCTCCTCCCACTTCTCCAAATGCAGTCACCCCAGAAAGGTTGCTTTTCCTAACAGACCACTCCTCATACTTTACTCAGACAACAACGTCTTCCTGAAATACCCTTCCCACTTCTTCCCTAAGTCATTCTTACTCACTTTTCAAGATTCAGATCAAGGGTCACTTCCTCCAGGAAGACTTCCTTCCTCATCTCTCCTTCCCCTGAATGTTTTAGCACTTTCTGAGTGTGACACCCATCTGATATTCAACACTCACTCACTGTTGTGCATATTTTTTGTGCTCACCAGATTTATCTTCTCATCTAGATAAAAAGCAGAAAGAATGTCTTCTCTATCTCTTCCTCTCCTGCCTAACATCATAATTCTACTGAAGGGAGAATGACAGGTTAGAGTGAGAGGAAGAGATTCAGAGCCCAGAAGTGGGCACAGAAAGAACACAACAAGCACTGGTAGATGACAATCTACCCTTAGCTCCCTTCCCAGGTAATTAAGATGATGCATAGGTCATATTTTTGCATCTTTGACATGAGCCACAGCTCCCTCTCTGCTCAGCTTCCCAAACTGAGAAGAGAGGGAATCACTTATCTGATTAAATGACAGAGGACAGTGAACCCAGATCATGAAATTATAAAGTTTTAGCATTTCAAGAAACCTAATCATGTAACAAAAGTGATGTGCTGGTACCTCCAAGTCTAAGTCATAAGAAACCTTGTAGCTTCTACTTGGGTGTCTTGGAGCACCTCATCATGAAATGTTCACTCCCAGATCCCAGACACTGCACTATGAGAAAGAAGCCCATGAGGGAGCCATGTCTAGGTATTCTCTTCCACAGTCCCAGCTAAGTACTCAGCTAACAGCATCAACTGCCAGCACGAGATGGGTCATCTTGGACATCCAGCCCCAGCGAGCCTTCAGGTGATGTCAGTCCCAACCAGTGTCTGATGCAACCACATGAGAGATCCCAAGAAAGAATCCATCCCCCAGCTGAGCCAAATCAACCCACAAAACTCTTTTACATTCCTTTTAAAAGTCTGTAAAAAGATCTTTATAGAAATTTACTGGTAAGACACTGAAGCTCAGAAATGCCATGTGATGGATCCAAAGTCACACCATGACTTAGAGGCAGAGCCCAGTGCATTTAACTCTTGTCACTTCACTGCCACTATCAGAGAAGATAAAGAGCAGTGAGCTATCTGGGGCAGGAGTGGAGAGGGACAGAGGAAAAGAGTTGAATTTTATAGAAAAGATACCAAGTTAATTCTGTTCAGAAAGAAAATTATTCCTTAAATGCTTCTTTTTAATTTTCAAAGAGTGTCTCATACCTTCTTAGAGCATGCAGAGTTAATTGTCCTATATTTCAGTTTTGGGTTCATTTTATTTTTTTCTTCTCCCTTGAGATAATTAGCCAGAAGCTTACCTGAGTACATTTGTCATGTCAAGAAGACAATGACTTCAAAGGAAGGCAGAGGGTCCAGAAAAGAAGGCCAAGTGACAAAACAAAACCTCCCAGAGAAACATTCACATTTCCTGAGTGATCTGTCATGAAGAATACATGCTCAGGCAGGAGGACAAAGAACAGAGTCAGAGCAAGAGTCACTGGTGGCCACGGCACCCAACAGCGTTCTGAGTACCTTGATCTGAACCAAACCCATACCCAGGACAAAAGCAACACCCCTTTCCATTCACTACAATCTATTTAACTACCACAGGGCCCCCCAAAAAATTGGATTTAGCTTTTCTTTTCAAACCCCTCAATTTAAACAACATTAATTTTTGTTTAAAGGCCCATCCTTGCTCAATATACAAGAATGAAGGATTCAGAAATGCTGCATTTCATTGTCAGGCCAGAACCTAGCCATCTGGTCTTCATTGTCACCTGGGAAGTACTGACTTCACATTTGGACAGTCCTCTGTCTGGTTGGTCTGGGCACCATGGCCCCAAAGTTCTTTATTTTGTAGCATCACTGTGAGAAGCCAGCATTTTTTTTGAGCATCATCTGTGACCCACACTGTATCCCAAGACCTTTGTTTATTTCTCCTTGTGTTTCATCTTCTCATAAATACTCTGAGGAAAGTATTATTGTCTCATTTTAAAGAACATTTAGTCTCAGAAAAGAACACATTCTAAACAGCAGAACTGGAATTCAAGCCTGGGCCTGGCCGATTCCAAAGACCTACCTACTTCTGTACACTAATTCTACCTGTTATGTATTGTCACGGTAATGCTGCCAAACAACCACAAACCCTCATGATGCACAACAGGAAGCATTTATCGCTCATGCTTCTGGGATGATTAGCTAAATGGATAATGGCTGGGCTCACCAACATGCCAAGGGTTTGGTTAGCCATTGAGTGATCTAAGCTGTGTCAGCTGGGACAACTGGGATGACTCTGCTCTGCTGTACGTGTCCCTCACCCTCCATTAGGCCAGCTGGTCATGTTCTCATAGCAATAGTCGAGGTACAAGAAAGAAGACAAACCAAATTGATTGCACAATACTTTTCAGGCTTTTGATTAGATCACATTTGCCATTACCCCATTGACCAGAGCAAGTGACATGGTTAAGTCCAGAGTCAGAGAAGGAGGTCATTGCTGAAGACATGCCAAAAGGTGTGGGTGCAGCGAAGGATAGAGATTTGGAACCACTTTTGCAATCTATTACACTGACCTATAACTCCTTCTTGGTGCATCCCTGTCTGCATTTTTTAAACTGGATCATATCTGCTTTGTAAGGTGCATTCAATAAGATAAGCTCTGTGAAACCCTGGCAAAGTCAAAAGTGTTCTTTCCACTGATGTATTTTAAGTATACCAGCCTGAGGATGTATGTTCACACGAATAGAGGTACATAAAAAAAACTCAGTTCCTATTTCTAGAGTCCAAAAAAGTTTACACAAGTCTCATAGGTGAGATGGACCAATCACTGAGATGACTGGTAAGCAAGAATTGTAGGTAGAGAGGTAAACCAAGGAAAAGAACAATAAGTAAGTGATGTAATTAAAGTTACTGTTGAAGAAACTGTCAAGGAGAGCATGAGTCAGTGACAGGGTAACGGATGAATCAGGCACAAGGTCGTGTTTCTAGAATTCTTGTTTATTTCAAGAAAACCTGATGTCCCAGTTAAAAGAGCACCTTGAGCCTGTAGCAGCAACATCTGGAAGGAAACACACTTGTAATTTTAATTTCTCCTCAGCACCACCATTAACAGCAGGGGCAGGGCTGAGAGCTGGGCGCAGAATAGGCTCCATCAAGCCTCATGTGAGAGGGCCGTCACTGCAGCATTACTTTGAACGTGTTCAAGGGGATTTTAAATTATTTTTGCAAAAGAACACCCTGCACAATGTGCCATTGGATCGTCAAAACAAGGCTGTGAATTTGATGTGCCGTTTTAATTGCTCTATTCAACAGATGAGGAAACTTTGGCTTAAATGGCCCTCTAATTAGTGACAAGGCTAGGAGTGGAAGGCAGGCCGAGTAGGTGCTCTCTCTCAAACTAACAGAGAACCTTAGTTCTGTTACTGATAACTGTGTCCAGATTTTTCCTTTAATCTATAAGAACACTGGACATTTGCATGACAGCTCACCACACACCTAGAGGTTGGTATATGAATGGCTCCATTTTATAGATAAGAGGAAATTGGAGCTCAGGGATTTAAGCCCCTTGCCAAATGTCACACCGAAGGTAAACTGTGAGCTGTGACTCACATTCAAGTCTGTGTGACCCCCATACCACGGCCATAGTATTTTTTTAAATTGGATTTTTCAACTACACTGAAGCCTGGAACATTAAAAGCAGTTGTGTGGGTAATTCTGCACCACCCCCACCCCCACCCCGCACACACATATGCTTTTGCCTCGGTTATTCAGGAAACATGTTTTCTGACCTGTATTTTCCACTCCACTTTGCCTACTAGTCCACTGCCTCTAACAGACACAACTCAAGGCAGAGGGGCAAGTGATATTGGTTTAGGAAACCTGAGCCTGTGACCCTGAGCTGCTGACAGAATGATATTTATAGCAACTAAGAGTCAAGTACCAAGGAAAGTGTGTTCTGGGTTATTACAGTTGTCCTCAGGGGGAAAGAAAAACATCTTTCTGAAAAATTGTGTGGGATGCTTAACTGATGGAACATCAAACATGAAAGGACAATTCAATGGGTTTGCACGCGGTTAAAATGACAATAATGAAGGATGGCCCGCAGTCTCTGTGGATAACTTTCTTAAAATACTGAGGATACATCCATGGGAGAGGCCACATGACTAGTTGAGTTTATAAATTGCTTCTCTACATTCAAATATTTTATTTATGCATTTATTTATTTATTTATTTTGATTGTCTTAGTCCACAAAGCCGATTGTTTAACTGAAAGGATTATGGGAGACTAATTACATTAACAGCCAACATTTTTTATGCCTCCCCATATCCCTTGCATAGCATCCTCCACATTGATTCTGGGCCTGGCTGTGTGACTTCCTGTGGCCAAAGAAACAGCAGCAAATTTGATACAAGTACAACTGAAAAAGCATGCCAGAGAGAGCCAAGTCATCCAGCCAAGGCCATTCTAGACCAGCCAGCCTCTGGCTGATTTGCCAGGGAGAATATCCAGTCCTGGCCTAGGTCAGCAGAACAACCCTTAGACCCAAAAGAAAGAACAGGTTGTTGTTCAAAGCCACTGGGTTTGGGGTGATTTACACAGCAATAACTAACTGACACAGAGACTGACGTTTTTAAAAACACACTATTAGTCAGTCAACACGTATACCTTGAGTGCCCATGCTCAGTCCTGTTACAGGTTCTGGAACTACAGAAACATTTAAGACATGGTCCCTACCTGCTTGGAGCGTCGCATATACTTGTGGCAAGACAGACAAAAGAAAAACATCAGCAAGATCTATTTACATTATGTGAAAATTATTTATACCCTTCTTCCTCTCAAAGCCAAGTTCAATGTCATCTCCTCGCCAAGCTGAACTATTAACTTCTGCCTCCTCTGGATACTGCAGACCTTTATTTAAGTATCTCCATGATGCTTTCTGTGTTACATTTGGGGTTGTAGTTGGGTGAGAATACGGTTCATTTCTCCTACTGATTGTAAAACAGGATCTTGCTTATTGTTATCTGCACCTCCAACATCAGGTCCAATGGCTTGTATGAACATAAGCAATCTTGGTAAATGAATGAATGTTCAGCATGAGGGAAGGCTCAAATAGAATTGTGGTAGTCAAGGAGGGCTTCAGGAGGGAAGCAGGAGTTAAGGTTCTCAAAGGAGGCCTAGAGTAAGAACTGAAGGAATCCATGGACAAAATTCAAGGGCCTGTGAACTTGGATGAGGAAAAATTACATCTTTGCACTCACTATTCTCTAACTGAATTATAAATGTAGGCTATACACCATGAGGTAGATATAAGAGATATTTTCCTATCACATATACTATTGCAAAAATCTCAAAAGTATCATTTACATTCGTCACTACTTTCATAGTGGTTACTTAATATGTTAAAGACACACAGTATTATGCTATCTCCATTTGTTTTTTAAATATTTTAATAACCACTTTATAATGTTTCCCATGTATTTCTTTAATGTATATAAAATCATATTTTTGAGAGAGCTTTATAGGTTTCATCAAACCTCTGCAGGGAGCTCTGGCACGAAATGGCTAGACCCCCTCCCCTCCAGAGAATCTCTGAATTGTGGCTGCACAGATGGGAGAGAAGTAGCTAGCTATCCCATATCAATGACCAGCACAAAGGCAGGGGTGGGGATGAATATGAGATGTGGCAAGATGGAATGTGCAGGCCCGCCCCACGCTTGAGGAGAGAGTCTCCTTGGCGAGATTAAGTAAAAAGACAGAGCCATTGTTAAGCATAATAATGCATCAGAGAAGTGAGAGAGTAACTGATTTGTCTTAGACATGCCCTAAGAATTTGGAGAATTTAAATTCTTAAGGACCTAACACGTCCCTTGCAGGGTGTATCCAAGAGTCTAATGAGAACGCTGAACTATGAACCTCGCAAAACCCCTTCCTCCTCCACACACATCTCTAGTTAAGATGATACCAAGAAGAGGCTGCCGCCTGCCCCTAGGAACAGACCCTCTGCACAGAAATAAGGCCACCCTCTCCCTGTGGCTCGGTCTGGGGGAACTGACGGCTGACTTACTGGGGACAAAGGATGCTTTGCGCCGTCCTTGGACTCCAGCTGTAACCAGCTAACACTGAAACTGTCTTAGGAAAATGTGCTGTGACAGTGGGTCCTTCCAGAGGGTGCAGACGTCACAGAGGAGTGACCACAAGTTTGGGAACGGTGTGGAGACCACCCTGATTACATCAGAAGGCTGGCTGAGGGAGAGGTTTAGCTAGAAGCAATGAAGGAAAGAGAAGCAAAGAATGACACTAGGATTTCAAAAGCCTTTGACCGAGACAAGAAGAGAGATTATGAGGGTTTGGGACAGATGGCAGGGTCTGTCTTAGAGGTGAGGTAACTTCAAGAGGCCTCTGGAGACTCAGCAGTCGAACTCCAGGGAGAGACTGAATGGACTGGAGAAAGAGCGAGGGAACAACGTGCGGAGAGGTGATCGTCAAAGTGCCCAAGAATGAAGGACTGGACCTTAGGGAATAATCTTAGAATTAAGAGTGAAAACAGAGAAGTTTAAAAATAATAAGCAGATGAGACTCCTTTCTACCTCACTATTTGCCTTTCTGTGTCCTAGTGCCAAGGTAGAAGGACATTTCCAAAAGGGGGTTAAATGCAGCCTGAAGAAGGAACTCTGGTCTCTGGTTGTGGGAGGTGCTCGGTGGTTTATAATCAGGCATTTCCCATGGAGCGGTGGATAGAGGCCCACGGCGGGTGAGTGGGTGGGTGGAGCAAGGAGGGAGGCAGGAGACGGTTGGAGCCAATGAAATGGAGAGAGAGAAGCCAGGACATTTGTAGGGCAACAGCATCAAATTAAGTTTATTTTTTTCCAAAATGATCCAGATTTTCATTAGAGAAAGATGGAAACTGCAAATCAGGGCTATTGAAAGGTCGTGTGAAAATCATGGAAAACTCAAGTTGAATCTGTTCCCACCTAAATAATTTTTGTTTAGAAACCAGGCAAAGCCACTGAAACCATGTCAGCACAGCTCCCCAAACAGAATGACTCAGATGTCCCTGAAATTGTGTAGATGCTCTGAACCACTCTGCTAATACGCAGTCAGCCCACACAGAGCCCAGTGTCCGTGTCTGACGCAGGAGCCAGGCCTTCCGGGAGGTTCTGTAAGAAATGGAATTCAGGAAGTGGGGTCAAGGGGAAAGCTGCTGTCACCAAGTGTCCTGCATCTTAATAAAGCCATCCACCTCTTAACCAGTATGTGCTAGGCACTATACCTATATCTTCCTAATCCCTAACAATAACCCAACAAAGTATTTTTCTCTATTATTCTCCCATTGTCCAGATGAGGAAACTAAGGGTCAGGGAGGTGAAGTAACTTGCCTCAAACCCACAGCTGGTGAATGGTGGAGGTAGTGTTGGGACTCGGGTATGCCTGTCTCTAAATCCCAACCTGTTTCCTTCTGCCCTATGACCTCAATCAACCCCACCCCACCCCTTGAAGTGAAGGGGGCGGGGGGGGGGGGAATGTGTCATTCCAATGAGCAACAAATCTCCCCCTTGCTGGCATGACTTATCCAGTTCAACCTCTTCAAAAGTTTTTTTTTTTTCTTATTCTTCTGACAACTAATTTTTTTAAAAAATGGAATTCATTCACTTATTCTCCAAGAGCCCTTCCTAAGCCTCAGATGAGTCAGTCCCGGGGACACAAGCCCCAAGTGGCTCCCAGAGGGAGGGGGTAAGGATGCCTGGGGTGGTCAGGGAAGTCTTCAGAAAGGAAAAACATGACCAAATCTACTTTCAAATTTTTGTTTTAATCAAAGTATTACTTATAAATCTTTTGAAAAGTCAAACAGTGCTTATGGCTTACAAGTGAACATGGCAGTCGCTTATCCTCCATCCCACACCCCGTCTTCCTCACTTTGTTCTCCTGAAGCTGTTACCTCCCTGTTTCTACAGAACACGTGTATTCCTCCATCTCCTGAGTCATCGTCTCAAACATTAATCAGCGTCTCAGCTTTTTAGACAAGCTTTTCATCCATCCCCTCTTCCCTGCCCCCCCCCCCCCGTCCTCCCAAAATACTTAGATCTCATTTCTTTAAAATTCTTATTCAACATCTTCACTATTATGACCACGTAAATACATTTTACTCCTAGGCCAAGTGATAGACTATGGTCCTATTTTCATTCATTTTTGTTTTTGTTTTTCCTGTTAATAGTTACCTCATTTTTCATCAACTTAGGTTTGTTTTGTTAAAAACAATTGACTAAATCTTTCCATGCCCTCAATATAATTTTCCACATGACCAAACCTGTCGGATGATTTGTCAGTCCCATTTATTTCCCTCACCCCCTAGAGCCTTCTGACTTCCTATTGATCCAGTCTGGTTATTCTCTGGGCCAAAGCACAGCAGTCCTCCTGATATTCCCTCAGCCGTTCCCCAAGAAATTCCCTTCCCTACTGTCTCCCCTTGTTGGGGTTCCTGGTCCTGGATCTCACATCCTCTTTCTTGGCTCCCTGGTTTTGATTGAGTACAACCTTCACTAGTTTCATAAGAAAAGGTACATGGGAAGACAAATTATTTTAAGACATTATATGTGTAGCAAGGTCTTTTTTTTTTTTTTGCCCTCATTTTTAATTAATAGTCTGGGTTGGTATAAAATGATGCTAGGCAGAAAAGCCATTTTCAATCGGAATTTTTAGAAGTATTGATCCCATTGTCTTGCAAACTTCCAATGCTGCTGTTGAGAAGTTTGATGCCATTGTTATTCTTGATCTTTTATGTGCAGGGCTGGGACCAGGATGAGGTGAGTATAGTACACAACTTTAGTGCAGTATTTAAGGGAGCACCAAAAAAAATTTGGTCAACAAAGTATATAATATTTAATGCATATTTTTAAAACTCAAAATTAATGCAAAAAATCATGATGAGTGAAATATTCTTAAATCAAGACTATAATTTCATTTGCTTCACTCTGTTTCCAACCCCATCAGATCTTGTTTTTATTTTTAAATTTGCTATTTTGTTGTTCATCATGAATTATTTTGCATTATTTTTTATTTTTTAATAGTGCATTAATTTTTTTAATTTGATCACTGTTTTGGTGCCCCCTTAAATTTTGCACACAAGGCAAGTACCCCACTCACCACATTCTAATTCCATCCCTGAAAACTTTAAAGAACTGCTCTTTATCTCTGCATCTGAAATATAATGGTGAGCTTGGATATGGGTATTTTTTTCATTCATTGAGTTGGACTCGGTAGACTTTGACATCTGGAAATTCATGTCCTTTAATTCTGGAAATTCCTTTTGTTTTTTTGTTTTGTTTTGTTTTGTTTTTTACAATTTCATTCCCTCTTTTCTCTATTTCTGGAACTCCTATTGATACTTGTTAGAATCCCTAATCGATCTCCTAATTTCTTAAGCTTTCACTTTTATTTCTCCTTTAACCCAACTCCTTCTCTCTCCCTCTCTCTCTCTTTCTCTCTCTCTCTCTCTCTGTATATTTCCAGAGAAAGTTCCTTGACTTCATCTTCCAACTCTTAATATTTTTTTCTTCCTCTTTTTTCTTTTTTTTTAATTCTCATCCAAGGATATTTTTCCATTGATTTTTAGGGAGAGTGAAAGAGAGAGAAAGACAGAAATACCAATATGAGAGAAACACATCAATTAGTTGCCTCCTGCATGATCTCCAACCAGGACCCAAGCCAGGGAGGATCCTGCAACCTAAGTACATGTCCTGGACCAGATTCGAACCCAAGACCCTTTGGTCCAGGCCAACGCTCTATCCACTGAGCAAAACCAGATAGGGCCAATGGTTCTTTCTTATTCTCTGATCATTTCTTTTCTATTTCACTTCATGCATTCTTTTATCTCTAAGAATATCAGTTATGGCTTCTTTGACCTTATGTCCTGCTCGCTGCATAAATTCCATTTCCTCATGGTTCATATTTCCTTCTAAGAGAAATGAGGGAAACCTTCCTTCCAATGATCAGTGATACTTGGTTTTCTGTTCACATCTAAGAGTAGGCCACAAAAAAAGCCAATCGGAGACTTTAAGTGTCTGAATTTGACTTGTCGATTGGATGAACTCCACTGTGGAGCAATCAGGTGCTCCTGCCAGCTTATCTGCTAGAGACGCCTAAACTTAAGCATTGAATGGTTATTTGGCCTAAACTTAAGCATCGAATGGTTATTTGGGGGGGGGGGGGGGGGAGCGCTGTACTTGGGGGTGGGGCGTAGATATAATTACACAATTGCAGTCAATATCCACATAGCACTTGGAGTTCTGCTTTTTTCTCTTAGCCATACTTTCCAAGTGTAAAACAGAATCCTCAGATGTCCCTCTGTAATTTGGCCACAGCCTTTGGCGTCATGCTAACACACGCATGGCATTTCACTTACAGGCACTCTGAAGAGCACCGTGATGAACTCCAAGGTAGTCTTGGCAGGGCCTGTGAGTGGTCTCCATGGCCCAAGTCTCCTGCCTCCTCCAAAGCTGAGGACCCTTAGAGAGCTCCATCTGTTCCACCATTTAAAATGGAAGCACTGAGGAAGCATGCTCGCCACATGGCCCTTGTAGCTATTGATCCCCAAACTAACCCTGAACCTCATCTTCAGTCACCAGATGACAGTGACCTAACTGGCCTTGGATGCGGTGCTGGTGGTATAGTGGTGAGCATAGCAGCCTTCCCACTGGGCTTGGAAGGAGCATGGCCCTCACTCTCCCCTCACCTGGACCTTCTTCCCTTCACAGTGGCCATGCTGCTTTCTGCTACATCCCTCTCCAAGGAGTGGCCTCCCTCAGATCTCCCCTCACGAGGATCCCAAAGTGCATGAGTCCAATGACATAAAAATCACTCCAGTCCTGAGAAGAGCGGTGTCTGAAGGGAAGCCAGAGGCCCAGTGGCAAAGTTGGGGGGAAAGGAGTATACCAATGGTTGTTATGGAAACCAGGGCTCCCAAGATGGAGGAAAGAGAAAAGGCGGCCCTGCTCAAGAGTTGCCATGGCAACCCCGATCCTTGAGGCTAGGTTTGAAGACAAAAACCACACCCTCCCCGCTTACATTGAAGTACCCAGACCTCCTCAGGGTTGGCTGAGGCCCAGAGAGCCGAATGGGATGGCTCCTGTTCTCCTGGTCCCACAGTTGATTTCACAGACTTTATAGGGACAAAACAGCTTCCACTTTTCTTTGGGAAAAGAGCTGGTGCTTAGCAACCAAAAAAATTCCCTCAAGAAACATTGAATGAACCCACTATGTGCCAGGGATGCTGTGATAAATGAACCCCAGGCCTTGTTCTGGAGAGGAAATTAGTTGAGCCTTTTCTGAAGACAGTTTGGCAGCATCCATTTAGGTGCACAAACTCCATGGTCCAGCAATCCCGTTTCTGAGGCTCTGCCTGCAGAAGCACCTGTGTGTGAAGGAGGTCGTTACGGTGTTATTTGCAGCAGTAACGAATGGGAAACCATCTAAGTGCCCACCATGGAGGCGAGTTAAATAGACTTGGGTACACCCATATATGTTGAACATACACATGACTGTGTGTGAAATAACATGAGAAATTGTTAACAGTGATTCCCCCAAGAGTATCAGATTAACTGATAGGATCTGGGGAAGTGTCACTTTTCCTCCTAAACCATTGGGATGTGTTATAAGATCATGTGTTGTCTTCACATTTTAAAGAAAATGCTAGATATTAGGACATATGTAGAATGGTTGACAATGCAATGAGATTCATGGAGGTCAAAGTGTGTGGAGTGCTGGCTCTACTTCAGTGCTAGCTGCCACGTTAGAGAGGCAGTTCCCATGGGGCACTGAGGGAGGGGAGGAAGAAAAGGGGTGGGGGGAAGTGAGGTCGTGCAGGTTGTATAAGATTTCACTGTTACAAGGAGAAAGGCTTTTTAGGTCGAATGGGCCTAGGAGGTGGGGAAGGTTGGGTGTGTTAGAGAACACCTTGTGGTCTCTGTGCAGGGGTGGCGGACATGGGTTGTTGCCACACACTTTCCCCAGGGGCAATAAGAATCCACCCCAAGTTTGAAAGCAGGAAGGGGGGAGGGGGCGCATGTGAGAGCTAAACCTAGACAGAGCTTTCTGGCTCCAGTGTGGCCCTGGGCTAACAAGACAAGTACCAGCCCAGCCAGTATGGCTCAGCAGTTGACCATCTACCTATGAACCAGGAAGTTAGGGCTGGATTCCCAGGCAGCGCACAAGCCTGGGTTGTGGGCTCAATCCCCAGTGTGGGGTGTGCAGGAGGCAGCCAATCATTGATTCTCTCTCATCATTGATGTTTCTCATTCTCCCTTTCCCTTCCTCTCTGAAATAAAATTTGCCATTAAAAGAGGAGGAGAGAGGACAAGTACCAGAGCCAGGATGATGACCCCTTAGGAGGTTGCTGGAATCCCACAGGGGAGACAGGATGAGGACCCCACCAGAGAGCCAACGGCGGTAGAAGGGGGGGGCGGGAGGCAGAGGGAGTTACAGAGAATTTCATAAGTAGAAGAGCAGGAGTTTATGAAGTTTATGAACCTATAGACACACATTCTGTCAGACTAGATGAGACTCCTGGACTCACAGATGGGGGAACTGAGGCCACAGGTTTCATGACTTTGAGTTTTCTCTGGGCCTCTTGGAAAAGGTGGCTCAGTCCTTCTCAGGCCTGGCCTCTTTAGCTTCTGATTCAGACAATCCCCACAGAGGAAGCTGGTCAAGGTGGAGCTGACGCCCAAGCAGGCCCTGCAGGAAGCAGAGAGGGAGGATGAGGTCCACACCCTTTGATGTTTGGGTGGCAGCAAGGGTCACATCCAGAGATCCAGGTCTCCTGGGGGGCAGTGTTCCAAGCAACTTGAACATGGCCACCCTTACGGAACTTGGCCAGTGCTGGGACACTGGGAGGTGTGGCTGGTGGCAAGGTTGGTGCCCCCAAGAGCCGGTCCAGGGGGTTCCTGTCACCTGCCTCTCTGATGCCCTGCCCCATGCCAGGGCACAGACAGCAGGGAGGCTCAGACAGAGCCCTGGACTCTGAAGTCAAGCCCTGGAATCTAATCCCCTCCTGTCCTGCCACTTGGTAAAGTGCCCTTGAGCCTGCCATGTACCACGTGAGGAGTGGCGCACACCTCACAGGGAGAATCGCTGCGTTAAACAGGGCCCGTTCCTGGAGAGGAGACTGGCGAGCCCCGGGGAGCACTACCGCCCAGTGCCAGTGCGAGGGGGTTTATCAGATCAGTGAAAGAAGAAACGGCGAGGGGTCCCCATCCCTGAACTGTGGGCAGGCACGCAGCTCCCAGTGCATTTTCCACACGTGCTGCCCTCCCTGTTGACTCAGAAAGTAAATACCAGGTCAGGTCGGGTGAGCTTTTCCATCGTACGGATGCAGGAAACCGGTTCTGAGAAACTGTGATTCAACCAGATGCATGACATGCCCACCTCAGGCCAGCTCCTGGACGGCAGTACCAGCAGCTGCTGGACCTGGGCCTGGGCAGGGTCTGTTAACACTGCCACAAATTTCTGCCTGAGGGAAGGTTTTCCTATCAAACAAGTTTAGGAAACACCACGTACTCTATCCCACTTTTGAAGAATCACAATGCCGCTTACATTACCAAAGGCTCTGAGAAGTCTTGCAAAAGCTCTGTTACTGCAGTAACAGCATGCCCCAAACTATGGTCTCCTTTGCAGATAACTTACTAACAGTCTGCAGAACTCAGGTTCCGGGAAACACGTTGACAAGTACTGATCTGACCCATAGGAACAGAGCCCTCCAGGTGGCTTTCAGACACTTAAATGAAGGCTACATCCTTGGGTGGTCTTCCCTCGGTCCCTCAAACCACAGCAGAAGCACCTGCTGCTTCTGCTCGGGACAGAGAGCGCTGACCAGGCCCAGGTCTGCGGCTCCTGGCTGTGGCGCCGGCCGGCAGGGGAGGGCCGAGGCCTGGCTGCGGCACAATTTGTCTGTGGCTCTGCTTTCGGGTGGGCGGCAGGGTCAGGCATCTGGAACAGCCAGACACAGATGTTCCAGCCACTTTTGGATCCCAGCCTGGGCTCCTGCTCTCCCTAATTCCAATATTTGGCTGCTGCTCTCACCTAATTCATATTCCAGTGTCAACACTGCATAATCTCCCCCAAACACTGACAGCCTGGGAGCTGGGAAAGGGGAAGGGACAGCCTATGAGCAGGGGCCGAGGGACGGAGGGGTGCGGAAGTGGAGATGAACAGGAAGTAGGAAGCCCCCATAAGGTTCCCGCAGGCAGCACTCTATTATTTCCTCCCTTCTTCCCCCAGCTGGGCTAGTAGGACCTGGGAGTCTCTATGGGGGGACAAGACTGGCCCCAGAGGCACCCCGCCTCACCCAGGGCAGTCAGAGCCACAGGATGTAGGAGGCCAGGGAGAGTGGGCTTTGTGTGATGTGCAGGAGAGAGAGCCAACCACAGTCAGGAGGACTCTGGGGTCTGGCTCCAGCTCTGCCTCTAACTGGCTGAATGAGCTGAGGCGAGTCACCATTCATAAAATAAAGAGGGTGCCTTCTCTGTGACATTTGGTGGGGAGCAGTGGTTCTCAACCTTTCTAACGCCACGACCCTTTAATACAGTTCCTCATGCTGTGGTGACCCTCAGCCATAAAATTATTTCCGTTGCTACTTCATAACTATAATTTTGCTACTGTTATAAATAAATCATAACGTAAATATCTGTGTTTTCTGATGGTCTTAGGCTCTGCAGCAGCGGTTCTCAACCTGTGAGTCGCAACCATTGAGCCTAAGACCGTAGAAAAACACAGATATTGACATTACGACTCATAACAGTAGCAAAATTACAGTTATGAAGTAGCAACGAAAATAATTTTATGGTTGGGGGTCACCACATGAGGAACTGTACTAAAGGATCGCGGCATCAGAAAGGTTGAGAACCACTGCATTAGAGCAACGTGGGAACCAGCACATGCCCAGCGCTAGGCGGCCTCACAGGACTCGAGCCACCTCGTCTGTAAAATGGGAGCAATAAGGAGTCCATGCTCAGGGAGCTCATGGGGACTAGAGGAGAAAGGGCGTGTGGCATGTCATTTCCCAGTTGGGCCTGTGGGCATGGGGCAGCTTGAGTAAGTCACAGGCTGCACACCTTCCACCCAGGCTCCCTCTGTGTCTCGTCGCACACAGTCTTCGTGACAGCTCTGAGGGAGAAACTGTCACTGCCTCAGCCCACAGGCTCAGTAACTGGCCCACTGTCACACAGCTGGAGGTGACACACACCTGGAAAGAAACTGAGGTCTATCTGACGACAAACCCCGGGGGTCCCCCACTGTCTTTCGAAGCTTCAGGAAGGCTCAGGATTGAGTCTGGGGCCCAGGAGTAGCCCCAGTGTCTGAGAGCTGATAAGGGTGCAGGATGGGGACTGCAAGCCAGCCCTTGCCACCGGCAGCACCCTGCACCTCCTCCCTCAGGATCCCTCCTGATGAGCTTCTCTCCCACCTCACCCCAGAGAGCCCAGCCCCTTCCTACTCACCCCTACTCTTCTACCCGCCATCACCTTTCCCCCAGCCCTCCCTCCACAACCCATTCCCAGGCAACTGCTCCCCTGGTTCTGACCATAAACATAAACTCCCCGGAATCCAGTGACCTCCACCCAGATTTTCCCCAGGGCCACATCCAGCCACACTTCCTGAGGAGGGCTGCTAATAAATGTGCGTGAGATTTGCATATTATTTGCATACACTTATAAGGACCTGGAAGGCCATTTTCAAAAGAAGTATTATCAAGGCTGCTTTCTCTCCTTTATCTCTCTATTTCTTCCTGTCCTTTTGAACCCATCCAGGCGCTGGCCCTGCTTTCCTATTCTGAATGTATAACTAAACAAGGGGAATAATATGTTTTAAATAACAACTGCCACTTATCGAGCACCTATTATGTGCCAGGCACTGCCCCTCACAACAACTAAAGAAAATGCTAAAGGAGTCTGATGAGACCGAGCAAAGAGAACCCCTCTCCCCAGCCCCTGCTCAGAACCAACAGAGACACTGACACAGACAGATAAATTTCAAACGGCCTCTTTACTTTTGGGGTAGCTGATTGGGACAATACGTCTTAGGTCTATGGTTTCCTAATTCTGAACCCCAGGATTAGATACACCCACTCATTCAAATGAACACCCGTTACCCATCCTCTATCGGCCTAGACAGAGTTGGCCCCTGTGAATTTGGGGGTGCAGAAGAGCATGGAGAGGATGCAGGTGGGAAGACCTCCAAGGAGAAGCTAATGGGGTGGGGCTGCACAGGGCCGTGACTTAGTCCTACGTTCAACAATTATATAAGTCACCCCTTGCCCCTGGGCTGCTGGGTGAAACCAAGCAGGTTGCGCTAATGGATGCTCCCTCTACATGGAAGGAGACATCAGCAGTGATGAGAAGTGTTCCCCCTATTTCACAGATGTAAAAACTGAGGTTGCCCAAGGTCCACTAGTAAGGAAATGATGGGTTTGTCGTTGAAACCCAAGGCTGTCCAGTCCCGGAGCCTGTGGGTCTTTCACATCAACACACCTATCTCTCCAAGAGAGAGACACAGCCAAGGGAAGGAGAATAAAGAGATGCATGAAGGACAGAGGGAAGGCAGTGGGGTGTCCAAATGTAGGTCAAGTGCAGCTGGGGGAAATCTGCTCTCTCAGAGCCAAAGAATGGAGGGCCTTGAGCAGCGTGGAGTCCAGTCCCATGCTCTCAGGCACACAGGAGCGAGGCAGCCTGTAAATGAGTTGGTGGGGTGCAAGACGATAGGGAATAGTGGGGACTTTGGCCAATAGAGCAGGACCAGGCCCAACTCAAGCCCAACCCATCTTGGTCACACAGCCACACAAGCCCAGGTTCCCCAGACCTGCCTTTTCATGAAATGCCTGGAATCAAATTCTTACATGAAGCCCCCCTATGTGACTATGCTGATTCGATGTCTAAGAGAGTGAGCAAACGCTGCCCAGGCAAACAGAACTTCACTGCTTCCTGGCTCCAGCGCGCTGGCCGGTCAGCAACCTCTAAAAACCCAATCCCGTCGCCTCACAAATGTCTCCCTGGGGTGTGAGCTCCTGAGCCCCAGGACAGGCGGCTTTCTCATCCCCTGCCATCCCCCCAGGCCTGCACTCGGTCAGTCCTGGGGGAACACCCATGGAGGCCCATCCCAGCGCCAAGAGGAGAGCCAGGCCTCCTGATCCCTCGCTCGGCGCCCCATCCACAAACGCACTGCTGTTCTCACGCCCTTCGCCCAGGAGATGCCTCTGGAAAACGCAGTCAGAATCCCTGCGGTTGGAAATCTGCACTGTTAGCGAGTCTCCCCTGGGAATTCTTAAGCTCTCTGGTGTGTGGGAACTCGCTGGTGTGTGGGGCAGACGGCGTGCAAGGGCGGACGTGCACAGCCACAGGTTGGACTTGCAGCCCTGCCCTGGGTCAGTCCTGCGGCCGGAAGTCGCTTAACCTCTCCGAGCCTCAGTTTCGTCATCTGTGAAACAGACACAGCACTGCCTGCCTCACACGTTTGCCTTGAGGAGGAAACAAACGCAGGCACGCAAGAGCCCATTTGTAAACCCAAGCGCTGGTTTTCAAGCTGCAGGTCCCAGCCAGTCAGTGGGCCGCAAGATCAACTCGGTGGGGTCTTGACCAGCATTGCGTTTAATGAGATAGGATGGACTAGAAAATAGGAAGAATATCGTTTCATGGAAGTTTTTATTGAACATTAACTATAGATAGGTATATGGGCATATACGCACATGTGAGAATGCTGGGTCCCAATCCATAATGTTTTCTTCCCACGAGTAGAAGTCCACAAAGTTTTATTTAAAAAATGCGCCGCTCTAAACATAGCTGTAAATCCCCTTGACCTTGAAGTAAGGAGGCAGCAGTTTCTTAAATGTAACGCCAAGAACACCAGCAGCAGAAGAAAACAATAGATGCATGGGAACTCATCCAAGTTTAAAACATTTGTGCTTCACAGGACATTATTAAGAAAGTGAAAAGACAAGCCACAGAAGTAGGGGAAATATTTGCAAGTCATATACCTAACATTGAGTTTTCAGGCTAGAAAGAAAGAAATTACAATTCAACCATAAAAAGGCAATCCGAATTAAGAATGGACAAAAGGGCTCAAATAGACATTTCTCCAAAAATATTCAAAAAGATGTCCACCATCATTAGTCATTAGGGACGTGCAAATCTCGTCATGAAAACACAGCAGCAAAACCAAACGGAGGAATGTTCTAGAAAAAATGAGTGACCTGTACTCTTCAAAAGTGTTCATGTCAGGAGGCCTGTCCCGGACCAGGTGAGACTGGAGCGACCGACAGCTGCACGCACGTGGGCCCTGAATGGGGCGCTGGGACAGAGGAGGCTACTCCCAGAAACACTGGTGTGAGTCTATACGGCGGGGGGCGGGAGGGTGGCTGATATCAGCCGGGTTCAGCTGGTCTGGAGTCCTCTGGCTGGGTTCAGTTTGCTCCCATTCTGCACCCTGGGACTCCTGGAGTCAGTCAGTCTGGGTTAAGGGGGTGGGGGGGAGGGACTGAGATGTTGCCTTTCTAAAAGGTCCCAGGTGGTGCTAGGAAGGACAGTGGCAATGATCAAGAATGAAATTGCACACCCCCCCCCCCCCAATGTGGCTCAGCTATTGATCAACCTATGAACCTGGAGATCATGGTTCAATTCCCAGTCAGGGCACATGCCGAATTTCATGCTCCATCCCCAGTAGGGGGCATGCAGGAGGCAGCCAATCAATGATTCTCATCATTGATGTTTCTCTCTCTCTCTGTCTCTCTCTGTCTTTAAAAAAAAAAATCGTGTTTTTTTTTTTTTAAGAATGAAAATGGGTCTCAGCCTTCCTAAGCCACATTCTCATTTATAAAATGCCAGTTCCACCTGCAGACTTTTCCTAGCAAAGATGACAGTGGCCTCGGGGGGTAAGGGGGTGTGACATTTGTGCTATTTCCCTCCCAACGGCCCATCCGTCCCACCCCTCCCGAAGCCCCCAGGAAAGGGCTCACAGTCGGGCCAGCTGGGAGATTAGGAGCAAATACCACAATGCGAGTACAGCTTCCCATTAACTGCTTTAACCCGCTCCCTGCAATAATGTTGGTGTAATCCATAAGATCCAATTATGGCTATCAGGCAATTAGCACACCACCGCGAGGCTACCGCATAATTAATGCTCAGCCCCCAGCCAGCAGATTCTGAAAGTGCAGGTAGCATCACTCGGCACGACCACCTCTGGGAGAGAAACAGGGGGCCCAAGACGGGGGCTGCCCTGCCCTCGGGTTCTGAGAAGAATGTTCTTAGGAAATGAGCCCTCGCGGAGTGCTGAGGGGACCGACGGTGAACAGCCGAGAGAGCCTGAGCCCGAGACTCCCACCTGGGAGCCCTCAGCGCTGCGCTGGAACAGCTGGGCTTATCTCCCCCTGGGGGGGTGGGGGGCGGGGGGGGGGGGGGCCGCGCGGGGGAGGGGGGGGGGTTAAATCCTGCCTCTGCTGGCGATGGGCTGGACTGCATCCGGCACCCAGCTGATGTCTGTAAAGCCTCCGTTTCCTTTCTATTAAAGAAAGGCATTGATAACAGCTACCTCCCAGTCAGTGGTTCTCAACCTTTCTAATGCTGCGACCCTTTACTACAGTTCCTCATGCTGTGGTGGCCCCCAACCGTAAAATTATTTTGATCATGTAAACGTCTGTGTTTGCCGATAGCCTTAGGCTCTACAGCAGCGGTTCTCAAACCCGTCGGTCACGACCCACAGGTTGAGAACCACTTGCAGGGTCGCCTAAGTCCATTGGAAAACACAGACATTTACATTACGATTCATCACAGTAACAAAAGTACAGTTATGAGGTAGCAACAAAAATAATTTTATGGTTGGGAGTCACTACAACATGAGGAACTGTATTAAAAGGTCGCGGCATCAGAAAGGTTGAGAACCGGAGGAACACCAAGATGGCGGCATAGGTAAACACCTATTGTTCTGCCCCGCGCAACGATTTAAGAACTACAACATAACAGCAGAACAGACAGCACCAGAATCGCGGGGAGGGCGGAGACGTCCCACTGCACAGATTCCCCAGCGCCAGGCGAGGTCCGAGGTCCGGGGGACGCACCCTGGAAGCGGGGCGCAGCAGAGGCTCCTAGTCTGCTAGAAACCCGGAGGCGGCGAAAAGAAGTTTCCATGCAAGGGTCTCACAAACCCGCGACTTGCCCCCTGGAAACTTGTCTCCTGGTTCTGGAAACCATTTATTTTACAATCCTGGGCTAGACTTTTGGTGTGCAGGCACATTTGGGGAAAGGCAGAGTTGTCTGGCAGGGGGAAGAGACTAGCGGCTTTCTCTTGGAGGTGCCTGCAGCCATCCCCATCCAACAGAGACCCGCGCGCCGCTCGCATAGGACTGAGGCTGCCTGCGCAGCTCAGGGACTCCGCCCATCCAACCTGAACACAGTCTCCCTTCACAGCCAATTGGCCTGGAGGTCAAACCCTCCTAGGGCTAACAACAACAAGCTGGGTTTAAATTCAAAAATACTGAATACAACCCATAAAGGATTGCAGTAAGAGTACCCACCTCGGGTAACTGGGAAGGCTGAGCCACTGTCCCTTTGAGGATATCTACCACATAAAGCAGCCACCATGCAGAGACATGGAAAGAAATCAGGTGTGAAAGAAATGGAGGAGAAAAGACGACAAGACATAGAGTTCAAAACCACACTTATAAGGCTTTTCAAGAGGCTCCTACAAAAGGCCAATCAACTTAATGAGAATTACCAGGAAATAAACAAGACCAACCAGGAAATGAATGAGAATTACAAGGAAATGAATGAGAACCTCAAGGAAATGAACAAGACCTCTGAGGATACGAACCAGACCCTCACAGATAAAAAAAAAAGGACCAACTAGAAATCAAACATACACAGGCTGAAATAAAAAATATTACACAAAGTCCTAAAAGCAGTCCAGAGGGCCACAAGAACCAAGTCAAAGATTTGAAATACAAAGAAGCAAAATCTACTCAGCTGGAAAAGCAAGAAACAAAAAGAATTCAGATAATTGAAGATAGCGTAAGGGGCCTCTGGGACAACCTCAAGCATGCCAACATCCGAATTATTGGGGTCCCAGAAAAAGAGAGAGAGCAAGTTAATGAAAACCTACTTGAAGAAATAGTGACTGAAAACTTCCCCCATCTGGTGAAAGAAACTGACTTAAAAGCCCAAGAAGTACACAGAACCCCAAAATATAGGAATCTAAAGAGGACCACACGAAGACATATCATAATTAAAATGCCAAGAGCAAAAGATAAAGAGAAAATATTAAAAGCAGCAAGAGAAAAACAGTTGTTTACCTACAGGGGAGCACCCATATGATTGTCAGCGGATTTCTCTACAGAAACGATGCAAGCCAGACGCGAGTGGCAAGAAATATTCAAAATAATGAACAGCAAGAATCTACAACCAAGATTACTCTATCCAGCAAAGCTATCATTCAGAATTGAAGATCAGATAAAGTGCTTCGCAGATAAGAAAAAGCTAAAGAAGTTCATCACCACCAAACCAGTATTATATGAAATGCTGAAAGATATTCTTTAAGAAGAGGAAGAAGAAAAAGGTAAAAATATAAATTATGAACAAGAAATACACATCTATCAACAAATGAACATAAAAATCAAGTGAATTGATAGGCTGATGAACAAGATAAACTGGTGAATATAACAGAAACAGACATAGAGAGGGAATGGACTGACTATTCTTGGGGAGAAAAGGGTTGTGGGAAGTACAGCAAGAGATTGGACAAAAATCTTGCAACAATGGGAAAGGACATTGGGGAGGGGGAGGGGAGGGTGGAGGGTGGGATAGGTACAGGGTGGAGGGGAGATATAGGGGGATATAAAAGGGGAAACAATGTAATTAATAAACTGAATAATAAAGATAAAGTAAACTGAAAGAAAAAAAAGAAAGGTTGAGAACCTCTGTGGACCCAGGTGTTACGAAAACTGGGTAAGAAAGTAGGCATGTTGCTTCCTGAAGGGCTCTGTCTATATCTCCCTGTCTGCACCTCGATGTCCTCTTCTGTGCAATGGGGGACAGTCCCTCCTGGCCTAAGCTTGCAGGATCATCATGTAAATAAATGAAGCGACCCGTGTGTATGGGGAGTTTGCAACATTTTGCCAGCGTGCCATCGTGTCTTAGCTACCACGTGCCTGCCTTTCTGCTCAACCCTCCAAGGCACAGCTGGTATAGTCCCCAGTCCTGTCCTCCAGAGGCTCCACCCTAACAGGGCAGAGGGTGACCAACCCACTCAAGGTTGAAAATCTAATGGTTTGGGTGGATAGAACAGAGAAGCATCGTTTCTTGAGCCATGACCTGTGACACTCAAATGAGCCTCGAGTGACATAAAAGAGAAAAAAAATAAGAAGGTTATTGAAACAGTGCAGGTGAGAGAGGAGAGCGAGGCCCCAGAGAAGAATGAGGTGTTGGCATAGACAGGAGCAAGGGGAGGAGGAAGTGGGCTGCAGGGAGAGTGGTAGGCCTTTGTCAGAAAGACAAGGCCTCTCACATCGTTCCTATATGTCCCAGCGGCCAAAAGTCACATCCACATGGACAAGTACACACAAGCACCTATAGACAGACACACAGATGCAGGCACAGATGCCAACGTGCATGCACGCACGCACCCACAAACACACAGAGACATGAAAAGATGCATACACACACAATGCATGCACGCACATGTAAATAAAGCACACATAGACACACACGCTCACTCGGTGATAACTCAGAATCCACCAGCCTCAGAAATCTGCGCTGACCACTTTCCCATGACCCTTTCCAGCTGAGCGTGTGATTCCGACATTGTCCACAGGAGGGTGCTCAGGAACCAGAATTCAAGAGCCACTGGCTGGCTGATCCTTAGAACCCAGAATTCAGAGGTTCCTGGGACTCCGCATTTCAGAACTGGGAAAGCTGAGGTTCTGAGAGGGAGGGGACTTACCTGAGCTTCCAGCCAGTGATCCTTGCCCTGTCTCCCTATAGGGATTGTGGTCAGGAATGGAATGGGGAGCGGACTGGGAATCATTGTCACTTCTGGTTGAAAGTTTGAGATACGGAAGGAAAGTTTTCATGAGGCTGTCAGTGTCTTTAATTTACTGTTATTTGGCTTCTCAGCCCCTCTGTTTTCTCACCTGTGAGGACGCAGCTCTCAGTCGTCCCCGGCATCCCCAGTCCCTCTGGAGCCCCTAGACAGACCCTTCCCGTCTCCATATACATCCAGATCTTTGGGTCTCTGCTGATCCAACCCACTCAGGTCTCCTGCTGTCACTTCCCCAGACGGATAAGTGCCTCACCCCATCAATATTTTATTTGCACCGCATCGTTGCTACTTATTGCTGCTTGAATGTGTTACATGTTTTTCTCCTCCAGGAGAATGTAAACTTCATGAGAGCAGAGGCCTGGGGTATCCTTGCCCTTCCCCACTCGCCCCTGACCCTCTCCTGCCCCCCGCCAATCACTCACACCCCGAACATGCCTGGCACCTGGTGGAATGAAGTATTAACCTCCTGGAGGGGCGGCAGAGGAGTCCCAGCTGCGTGCTGGTGCTGCCCTCTGGTGGCGCTGGGTCCCCATTGCACCTGGTTTTTTAATCTCCCATCCCACCCTATGCCAGGCCCCAGGGCATATCTCTAAGGGACTCTGCAGAGGGAAGTAAAGGGAATCTTGTCCCTAGGATTCATCCCTGGATTCAGATGGATGAGAGACCCTAGTATTTGAACGGCCAGCTTCACAATTAACAAATTTGCTTTTAGTGTATGCTGTGGACTCTGAACTGGAAAAGACACCTCAGGGCATATATATGATGGTGCTTGTCTCTACAAAATCCAATAGAGCGAACTAGATAAGCCAGTCCAATAGTACCAACTTAACAGAAGACATTCCTGAGGCCCCAGCCAAGGCAAACAGCTAAAATTACCTGGCCTAAGAACAGCCTAATTGTCTCCCACATCCCCACCCACAGATGAGCACAGAGCAGTCACATTTTATGCAAAGCATGTGTTCCTGAAGACCTTGCATAATTCAAAACGTGCATAATTCCAGACTAATTTTGCCATAGGAGTGAATGCAAAGCAGAAAGAATGTGTTGCATAAATACACCCACTTGGTGACATATTTTTGCTTTAATGCTGCTTTTTTATTTTCCCGGCATTATCTCTAATATTTCACAGACACTCTGCTAAATTAACAGCGCAGCACTTCCCGCCAGGGCGGTTCGGCCTTCTTTATAACGTTTTATCACATCTCACTTCCTTTCCACAGTTATTGATTTTTTCAGGTGCGTTTTTCAGCACCGCCACTTAAGGAACACTTGGATGGCATTGTTACGGGAGGCAGATAAGAGATTTAAAGTTATAATAACTGTGGGTGTTGAGAAGGCAGCACAATCGTCTCCAGAATTCCCCGCAGAAATTAGAAATTTGGGCGCATGCAAACCACAGCGCCTGCATATAGAAGACAGGTATTTCCATTTAATAACCAGTGACACCACCACGAGGCAGGGGCAGGTTTACAATCCCCAGTTAACAACTCACTTGGCTCCTCCAACTCTAGGAGGCTGTGTCATTCGGATAAATTTTCTTACTGAGGGCTTTTGCAACATTTCCAACTTAGCGCATACACATTTATTAGCATTTTTGTGTTGCCTCTTCCTGAAATTACATCGTTGAATTTCTCATGGACTGCGACCTCACCCTGGATGATTCCCCCTGCTCTGTCCTTATCCCCAGGTTGGGGAGGGAGGGAGGCAGGAGAAGGGGGAGTGGGGGGGTGGTGACCACACTCAACAATCGCAGATACGGATTGGACTTTAGAAATCCCAGCCACCCGCCTCACACTCACACAGGGGCCCTCTGGGAAGCGGCATCAGCAGAGCCCACCCCCCTCAAGCTGGGCAGGCCCACCCACCCTCCACGGCCACATCTCCTGCAGTCATTCCCAGGGGGCCACCTGCCCCCTCTTGCGATCAGCGTTTGTTCAGGTTGCCTGTCACTCTGTTCCCGCTCTCCCCTCCTCAACATGGATCCATGGTGGGGAGGGTCCCGGTGTCTAGCACTTACAGGACCTTCCACATTGCCAAGACCAACCGCTCAGCACACAGCTCCGTGAACTGTCTGCTTGACCTTCCTCTGCCTGCAGTTGCTTTCTGAAAAGTTCCTTCTGGTTGGTCAGAGCCTGGCCCCAGAGGAAGGAGAGGCAGGGCAGGCTCCCCTCTCTGGGCCTCAGTTTCCACCTCCGTAGAAC
Source organism: Antrozous pallidus (assembly GCA_027563665.1). Classification (NCBI taxonomy): domain Eukaryota; kingdom Metazoa; phylum Chordata; class Mammalia; order Chiroptera; family Vespertilionidae; genus Antrozous; species Antrozous pallidus. The sequence continues at coordinate 16,284,778 of CM050520.1, forward strand.
GGGGAGAGAAATACCACCTGCTGCCCAGGATCTCCCTGAGAAAGAAACATGTTACCGAACTAAAGGGCTCCATTCACCTGCACACATCGAAGTCCAATAAAACGCAAACAGGAGTTGCAGCTAAGAAAGGAAAGGCTTACTGTTAAGGAAATGGTGCCGCGCCCGTGCATAATTCCGGACTAATTTTGCAGCCAATGATCCTTGGCCTGACTCCCTACAGGGATGATGGTCAGGAATGGAATGGGGAGGGGACTGGGAGTCACAGGTGAGCTTGTGCTCAAAGACCTGGCTCCCCACTAGCTTCCAAGGGATGGGGTCATATGGGGGCCTGAGGCCATTAGGTTGGTGGTTAGGGTCGTGGTCTCTGCTGATGGGTCAGAGCCAGGGTAGGGGTAGCTGATCATTGCATCTGGTCCCAATGTCAGCCATGGCGTCTTGTCTGGTTTTGTAAGGATGTGGTCAGTGGGGCTCCAAAGCTGAAGCATGCCTAAGGCCTAGATGTCATCTCTAATTTAACTGAAACTGTTTCTGTGGTCCACAGACCCAACACTTCTTTCTTAAGATTATTTGATGCTCACTGGAACATCACTGTCCTGATGTCTTTTATTTTATTTCATTTTTTATTGCAGAGAGGAAGGAAGAGGAAGAGAGAGATAGAAACATGAATGATGAGAGGGAATCATTGATTGGCTGCCTCCTGCACATTGGACCGAGCCTGAAACCCAGGCACTTGCCCTTGACCAGAATCGAACCTAGGGCCTTTGAGTCCGCAGACTGACGCTCTCTCCACTGAGCCAAACCAGCTAGGGCTGTGCTGAGGGCTTCTTGATTAAGGGGGTGGACATGAAGGGGAGAAGATGGTGGGTGAGTCCGGGTGCTGGAGGAGGCCGGCTTGAATCAAAAGGAAGGGAAGGAGGAAAAGCCATGTTAAAGAAAGGAAGTTTCTGTGCAGTTACAAATGCAGTCCCTCTGTGTCCACACAGCACCAAGCACAGAATGGGGCAGGTCCTGAGAGCCTGGGGGTGTGAGGGCCAAGCTCAGAATCTGGGCTCTCGGGCCCTCAGAGAATTCGTGGCGCCATGTTAGATCCTGGCCCAGCCCGGAGGACTCTTCCCACTAATTACACTCTCCTGGGTGGGTGCATGGGGAATTGCTAGCTGAGGGGGGCAGGGTCCCCACTCTGGCTTTACCTGTCAGTCACCTTTCCCTTTAAGAGTTCAAGGGCCTGGACAGGAACCACCTGGCCTCTATTCCTTCCCCATAATCCGGGATTAAGGCCAGCCCCTCCCGTGGGCCTGCCCCTCTGGGCACAGCCGGTCAATCTGCAAATTTGCCTGGTGAGTAGTCCTTGAATTTAGAGCCACATTCCTTCTCACAAACGCTCTGGCCACAGCTGATCTCCCACACCCTGCTCGCCCCTCCAAACCTGGCTGTCCTCCGCGGCACCCGTATTACGCTCATGAACAATCCCGGCTTCTCCCTCTGAAACATGGGCTGCGGGGACCTCTCCAGCTCCTTCAGCTAAGCCAGTGGTCAGCAAACTGTGGCTCGCAAGCCTCATGCGGCTCTTTGGCCCCTTGAGTGTGCCTCTTCCACAAAACACCACGTGTGGGCGTGCACGTACAGTGCAACTGAAGCTTTGTGGCCCCCGGCTCGCAAAAGAAATTTCAATCTTTGTCCTGCTTGCAAAAGACATTTCAATCTTTGTCCTGTTGATATTCGGCTCTGTTGACTAACGAGTTTGCCGACCCCTGACCTAAACCGTTCTCGGAATGTAGGAATTCCGCTCCACCTGCCACTCCCTACCCTGATGCAGGTGCCCGATGGCCTTGCCCTGCCCCCAACTCCATGACCCTCCTCTCTTTCCTGGGGGGTTGCGGGGGGGGGGGGGGGGGGGGAGAGGGGAGAGAACTGGATATCGCCAAGTCTAGCCCTGGGTTAAACGCTCGGGCACTCCCAGGCCATTCTTGCCCATCCCCTGCGTTTGGAATCATCTCTTCCCGCACATTCTTCCCGCCCAGCAGACACTGCGGCTCCTGAGAGCCTTCCCTTCTGGAACCCCAGCCCTGGATGCTGGGACCTGTCTCCTGACTGCGCAGGTGCCAGGATGGTAACTGCCTGTGGTCTGTTCGGCGGGTCCCAGGAGTTCACGTAGCCAAAAAGGAACTGCCCCAGATTCACCCTTACCTCCCACGCCCTCCCACCCCCATCCTCTCCCCACTGCCTGGCCTCCCTCCAGGGAAGCTGCTCACTTCCAGGAAAACTGGTCACTTCCCGTGCCTTCCCAACTGGCTTCGGAATGGGGATAGGGAGGGAGCCGCGGCTTTGGGTCCTGAGGTTGAGGAAAGAAGGTAGGTCGGCTGTCTGGCTCTTGTTGATCCAGTTCCAGGGCAAAGTGCCTATCATCATACAGTCTGTGTCCTTTCGCCTTGAGTTACATTTCCAACGCCTCTTTTTCACTTGAGTCCTGAGAAGTGGCAGGTTCCGGCAGTGTTTAGGGGCCGGGGGAGAGGGGCTAGGGGGGAAGCAGCAGTGTGGAGAGACGCAGGCTGCCCGGTAACAGAGTAGAATCCCTAAGGGCCCTTTCTTTGAGCCTGAATCCTGGCGTCAGCCCTGACATTCCTCGCCCCCGGAAACGTGGGCTGGAGGGGACGTCCATGACACGCGAAGCCATGCGTCTCGGTCCTCCTGCCTCTCACCCTGTCCAGGTGCTCCCTGTCTGTCCGTGCCAGGTCTAAGGGTCCCTCTTTCCCAGGGGAAAGTGACTGTTCTCTGTTGGGGCTGCTCTGACCTCAGGGGCCAGGAGGAATGCCTCAGCCTGGCCCCCCTGCCTTTACCCAGGTGTATTTCAAGACGCTGTCAGCCTCTGGGCCTTCTGTGCCACCTGAGGCTGAAGTGAGCATAGAGGCCATTGAGGCTCACCCACCCTGGGTACCATCCTCACCCCCACCCCCTCCCACCGCTAGCCTGTGAGCAAGATCCCTGACCTGCTTGTGGGACCCTGAGAACCCATATGTTTGTGGAAGAACCACTAGTCAGTGAATGAATTCAGAACCTGGAGATCTAAAGCTCTTTCAGAATTAAGCCTCTGAGCTTCCTCAACCCTGCAAACTCCCTTCCTCGTTCGGTCACCTTCTGAGCCAACAGCCAGCCGCCAGCCACACCCTCCGTCTCACCCCCAGTGAAATGACCGAAAAGATTGAGAATATGTCCACTCACTGTGCGACTGTTTGTTTTTTCGATGTAAATATGCACCATGGAGGTAACAATAATAACTTCAAATACATATTGTTTTATTGTATGTATTAATAAAATACATATTATTTAAAAAGCCAGGCCTGGGCTCTAGGCTTGCACATGAATTACCTCATTGAATCCTGCTGATGATCCGTGAAGTAGGTTCTATTATTAGCTCCCACTTTTCAGGCCAGGAAATCAGGCTGAAAGAGGTTAAATGTGCCCAAGGTCACATAGCAAGCGAGTGACAGAATTTGGGGACGTTATGAAATCATTTTTTATGCATTTGTGTTGCAACATTTTTTGCATTTTTATAGCCCTCTTTCAGACTCTGGATTTTTGTTTTTTAATTTAATGTCCTAATCTATTTTCAGTCCATTCTGCCTTGCTCTGTTTGTTTGGCACTGTTTCTGTGAAGTGTCAAATTTGTCTGCTTCTCTAAGAGACTAGAAATATTCTGTGGAATTTGTGAAAACATAGCTAAATAGGTAAAGTGGACATGGATGACTGAAAATGAATTTTTAAAATGAAGCAACCTAGAAAGCAGAAAAAAAAAATGCTTTCAAAATGCATATGGAAATTGCAAAATCTCCCCAGGGTGCAAGAATCTGCTCAAGACATGAACTAATGGCTGTAAACATTCATTTCCAACCAAATTCCTTTCTGTTGATTCACTTGAAACCTAGAAAAAAAAAGCTTTAAAATTTGTTACAATTTTGTCAGACAAACACATAGTTGCTGGAAAGTAGTTTAGAAAATAAAAGCCCAGAAACCTGGAGGTTCAGATGGAGAGTAAAGAGATGACAGTAAAAGATAAAATATTAGAAGTTTCAGGGCCATCCCTGGTTCATAAAAATAACATTTGAATTACTGTTTCAACCAACTTTTTCTGGTGTCAGCTTTACTGACATATAATTGCATACAATAAAATGCACAGATTTTCAAGCATAGCTTTTACCCATATAACAACCATAAAATCAAGTAATGATTGATGTTGACATTGACAAGAGACTGGTCATTTCCATCACCCCAGAAAGTTCTTTTGTGTATCTTTGTAATCAACCCACCCACCCCTAGTCCACCAATGGTTTGCTCTCTATAACCAGAATCTATTCAAGAATTTCAGACAGGAGAACCAAGATGACAGCATAGGTAAACATCTATACTTGCTGCCTCTCACAACCATATCAAAATTACAACTAAAAGGCAAAACAACTACCACCCAGACACCCAGTAAAGCTGGCTGAATGGAAGCTCCACAACTAGAGAGGTGAAGAAAGAGCAGTGAGACTTGTAAGAGGTGCAGAGGCGCAGAAAGTGCTGGCACCTGAATGTGCTGCTCCCACTTGCTCTGAACTCCAGTTCTGGGTGAGACTCTGGGGACCCAGACTCATATGGGGAGAAACTGGACTGTCTGGTATTGGAATAGGAATGCAAGGGTGGCTTTCTCTCAGAGATGCTCACAACGGGGGATCCAGGGACCTCTTTGGTGCAAGACTCACTGGCAGCCATTGCTGTTTGCTCCACCCTGGAGATTCCCAGAGATCCCACCCCACCCAATTTACAGCCCCACCCAAGCTGTGTGCATTGGCTTTTGCATATGAATGGCCTGTCCTTTCTCTGTCTAAAACCTGTCAAACTGCAGCTGGTCAGAGAACTCCAGAGCTTCCAAAAGAAGGCTCAAGGCCCAGCAGCAGCAGCCTGCCTTACTTCACAGCTGGGCCTCGTCTGCATACTTCCAAACCCCATACAGAGAGGAGGAATCTGCAGACGTCTCTATAGCTCCTGCTGGGTGGCCCCAGACAGTGGCTGACCTTGCACCTCCTTGGAGATCCAAGAGCCAGTGTACCCAGAGGTCACAGTGAGACCATACCAGATTACAACTCTTCATATCCATAAGAGACACACTCAAGGGGCAGACTCAGTGAGCGCCACAGCCCCACTGAAGCAAGTCCTGCCCCATAAGGATGTCTCCTGCGCAACAGATCTTCCAGTGTAGACACAGCTGGTCATCACAGCCAATTGGCCTGGAGGTAAATTCCTCCCAGTGATACCAACAGCAATCAAGGCTTAACTACTACAAGACTGGGCATATAGCCCACAAAGAGGTGCACCAAGAGCCTGCACCTCAGGTTACTGGGAAGGCTGAGCCACTGGACCCTATAGGATACCTACCATGCCAGGCCACTCTATCATCTCAAGGAGACTTAGCAGCTGCCCAGTACATAGAAATAAACTTAGGGAAGCAGCCAAAATGCGGAGACAAAGAAACAAGGCACAAATGAAAGAAATGAAGGAAAGCAAAATACTGGATATAAAGTTCTAAACCACGGTTATAAGGTTACTCAAGAATCTTCTAGAAACCCAAGAAATGTAGTGAGAACCTCAAGGATATGAAAACAGACCAATCAGAAATTAAGCATACACTGACTAAAATAAAGAATAATATACAGAGACCCAACAGTGGACTAGAGGATTCCAAGAATCAAGTCAAAAATTTGGAATACAAAGAATCAAAAAACACCCAACTGGAAAAGCAAAGGAAAAAAAGAATCCAAAAATATGAAGATAGTATAAGGAGCCTCTGGGACAAGTTCAAGCATACCATCATGTGAATTATAAGGGTGCAGGAAGAAGAGAGCAAGGTACTGAAAACTTATTTGAAGAAATAATGACAGAAAACTTCCCCCACCTGGTGAAAGAAATAGACTTACAAGTCCAGGAAGTGCAGAGAACCTGAAACAAGAGGAATCCAAAGAGGACCACACCAAGACACATCATAATTAAAATGCCAAGGGCAAAAGACAAAGAGAATCTTAAAAACAGCAAGAGAAAAACAGTTAGTTACCTACAAGGGAGTACCTATACGACTGTCAGCTGATTTCTCAACAGAAACTATGCAGACCAGAAAGAAGTGGCAAGAAATATACAAAGTGATGAATAGCAAGAACCTACAACAAAGATTGCTTTAGCCAGCAAAGCTATCATTCAGAATTGAAGGGCCTTACAATGAGATAGCTTGACTATGTTGGAAATATATGTTTAACTGTATAAGAAATTGTCAACCTATTTTCCAAAGTGGCTCCACCTACTTTCCCCCAGCACTGTATGAGAATTCCAGTTGCTCCCTATGCTCGAAAACATTTTATAGTGTCAGTTTTTTACATTGTTTTCTTCTAGGAGGTAAGATGTTATATCTCATTGTTCAACCAAATTTCTTTTTTTCCAATCGTCAGCTTGCTTCTCAACATTGATTCTACAATAATAGCTGGAGACTTCAATATCCCACTATCGATAACGGATAGAGCCACTGGACAGAAAGTCACAAAGGAAATAGAGGACTTAAAACTAAATATGCCAACTAGATGTAAGTGACTTCTATAGAACACTCCACCCCAATGACTGTGGAAACTGAAACATGTTCACACAAAAATTTGAACATTCATAGAGCATTATTTATAACTGGAGGGCCGGTGCACAAAATTAATGCACGGATATGGTCCTTAGGCCTGGCTGGTGATCAGAGCCAATCTGTGGGGCGACTGGCGGGACAACTGAGGGGGCCTCCACTGGCACCTGCCTTGGCTGGCCTGGGGCCTGCAGGCTGGGGGCAGCTTCTGAGTTGAGCATCTGCATCCTGGTGGTCAGTGCGTATCATAGTGACAGGTCGTTCCACCATTCAGTCAGTGGCTTTTGTCACATAGGACAGTGGTTGGCAAACTCATTAGTCAACAGAGCCAAATATCAACAGCACAACGACTGAAATTTCTTTGGAGAGACACTTTTTAAACTTAAACTTCTTCTAATGCCCCTTCTTCAAGACAGACTCTCCCAGGCCATGTGTTTTGTGGAAGAGCCACACTCAAGGGGCCAAAGAGCCGCATGTGGCTCACGAGCTGTAGTCTGTCGACCACAGATATAGGATACTTAAGAAGTGGAAACAGCACACTACCCATTAACTGGTTAATGGCTAAGGGAATGTAGGATATCAAACACTGAAATATAATTCAGCCTGTGATAGTGCATTTTATGTCAACTTGACCGGCCATGGGTACCCAGATTAAACATTATTTCTGGGCATGTCAGTGAGGGTGTCTCCAGATGAGATTAGCATGTGAATCAGTAGACTCAGTAAATGTTCCTGGGCATCATCCAACCCACTGAAGGCCTGACTAGAACAAAAGGTGGAGGAAGGAGAAACCCCCTTTTTATTCTGTCTCAGCTGAGACATCTCCTGCCCACAGACGGGTTGACACCATCAGCTCCTCTGGTTCTCAGCACTTCAGACTCAGACTGGGTTACACCACCAGCTCTGAGTTTCCAGATTGCAGACAGCAGATCATGGGACTTCTCAGCCCCCATGATCACATGAGCCAATGTATCATAATGTCTCCACTCATATAGCTATGTAGGTAGATATAGATACCTATTATTGCGGGCAGGGGGGGCGGGGGCGGTTCTAGAGAACTCCAATACACAGCCATTTAAAAGAAATTAAATGCTGCCCAGCTGGTGTGGCTCAGTGGTTCAGCACCAGCCTATGAACCATGAGGTCACAGTTGGGTTCAATTCAATCCCCAGTCAGAGCATATTCCCTGTTTGCAGCCCAATCCCCGTGGGGGACGTGCAGAAGGCGACCAATCAATAATTCTCTCTCATCATTGGTGTTTCTATCTCTCCTTTTCTTTCCTCTCTCTGAAGTAAATAAAAATATTTTTATAAAAAGAAATTAAATGATGATACATGCTACAAAATGAATGAATTTTTAAAACATCTTGTTCAGTAAAAAAGAAATCACAGAATACTACATATTGTATGAATCCATTTATATGAAATATCCAGAATAAGCAAACATACACAGTCAGAAGGTAGATTATTGTAGTGTTTGCCTAGAAATGAGGGGGTTGAGGAAAATAAGAAATAATTGTTAGGGGATATAAGGGGTTATGGCGAATGTGGTTGATGAAAATGTTCTAAAATGATTGTGGTGATGGTGATACCTCTGAATACACTAAAAACCACTGAATTGCATAATTTAAGTGGGTAAATTATATAGTATGTGATTTATATCACAATAAAATTTTAAAAAGCTATTAGAGTTTATAAGTGAGTTAAGCAAGGTTGCAGAATATAAAATTAATATACAAAAATCAATTGTATTCTATATGCAGAAAAAAAACAGATGGATATTAAGATTTTCTAAGTACCATTTACAATCACAACAGACAACCTGAAAAAAAATTTGGGATGAACATAACAAAATATATGTGAGATATGTATTCTAAAAACTACAAAACATTGATGAGACAAAGATCTACATAAATGGAGAGACAGGTAACATTCATGGTTCAAAAGACTTAAAACTGCTAAGATGACAATTCCTTTCAAAATAATCCATATATTGAATACAATTTCAATAAAACCCTGTCAAGTTTTTTTGGCAAGCTGATAGTCAAATTTATATGGGAAAACAAAGGACATAGGCTAATCACAGAAGACAAAGTTGGAGGACTCCCCATACCTGATTTTAAGACGTAATATAGTATCGATGAAAGGATAGATATACAGATCAATAAGACAGAATAGAGTTTAGAAATATGTGGTCAATTGGTTTTCAAGAAAGATGCCAAGGTAATTCAAAGGAGAAAGAATATTATTTTCAACAAATGCTACTGGAACTTTTCAACATACCTATTGGAAAAAAAAACTGTGACTCATACCTGTTGCCATATACAAAATTAACTCAAAATGGATTATAGATCTAAACAGAACACTGCAAACCCTAAAATTTCTAGATGAGAACATGAGAAAAAATATGTGATTTGAGTTAGGCAACAATTTTTTAAACAGGATCCAAAAGCATAAATGATCAAATAAAAATAATACATTAGAGTATTAATGTAAAACATCTGCATTTCTACAGATGCTGTTAAGAGAATATGAACACAAGATAAAGACTAGAAGGAAATATTTGTTATGTATATTTTTCTTATTATTTTGTTGTTGTTAATCCTTACATGAGGACATTTTTTCATTGATTTTTTTTATAGAGAGAGTGGAAGGGACGGGGAGAGACAGAGAGAGAAACATCCATGTGAGAGAGACACATCAATTGATTGCCTCCTGCACGCACCAAGGATTGAACTTGCAACCGAGGTACACGCCCTGGACCTGAATCCTCCCTATAAAGGATCTTTATCTAGATACATAAAGAGAACTCACAGCTCCATAATAAAAAGCAAACATGGGAGCAGACACTTCACCAAAAGAGAAGTATGAATAGCATTTAAGGACATTGAAAAATGACATCATTAGCCATTACAGGAATGCAAAATTAAAACCACAATAACAGATCACTACACATTTATTAGAGTGAATAAACATTTTTAAAGTGACAGTACCAAGAACTTGTAAGGACACAGAACAGCGGGAACTCTCAGGCAGCTCTGATGGGTACAAACCAGTTGGGAAGCAAATTGTCAGTCTCTTAAAAAGTCAAACATGCCCTGGCCAGTTTGGCTCAATGGATGGAGCCTCGGCCTGTGGACCAAAGGGTCCGGAGTTGATTCCTGTCAAGGGCACATGCCTGGGTTGCAGGCTCAGTCTCGAGTGGGGACGCGCAAGAGGCAGCCAATCAATGATTCTCTCTCATCATTGATGTTTCTCTCTCTCTTTTCCTCTCTGAAATCAATAAAAATATTTTTTAAGTCAAACATACACTTGAGCCGGGACCGGTTTGGCTCAGTGGATAGAGCGTCGGACTGCGGACTGAAAGGTCCCGGGTTCGATTCCGGTCAAGGGCATGTACCTTGGCTGCGGGCACATCCCCAGTAGGGGGCGTGCAAGAGGCAGCTGATCGATGTTTCTCTCTCATCGATGTTTCTGACTTTCTATCCCTCTCCCTTCTGCTCTGTAAAAAATCAATAAAATATATATTTTAAAAAAAACATACACTTGAATTGCCATAAGACCTATCAATATCACTCCTAGATGTCTCCCCAGGGGAAATAAAATGTCCAGCAAAGACGTACACACAAATGTTTAAAGCAGCTTTATTCATAGTCCCTCCAAACTGGAAACAAGTTAGAAGTAGTCCTTAATGAACAATAAAAGGAACAAACGGACAGATACATGCAGTGTGGAGGAATCTTCAAAGCATTATGTTAAGTGACAAAAGTCAGACACAAAGGCTACAGACTATATGATTCCATTTACATGACATCCTGGAAAAGCCACAACTATAGGAAAGAAATCAGTACACTCATGATCAGAGGGAGTGTGAAGCGTGGAGTTTGTGGGGCGTTTGATCAGAGTGGTGGTTACCCACGTGTATACAGTTGTCAAAATCCACTGAATAGGGTATCCAAAAATGACGTTTTTCTGTATGCAACGTACACCTTACTAAACCTAACTTTAGAGAAGTGGCGTATGTGCAGGAATTCTACCGTCTCTTGCCCTCAGCAGTTACATCGCTCCCCCAATTTGGGGCTGCTCACTTGCCACATTCAGAAGTCACATTTCTTGCCCTAACCAGTTTGGCTCGGCGACTAGAGTGTTAGCCTGTGGACTCAGGGGTCCTGGGTTCAATTCCAGTTAAGGGCACATATCTTGGTTGTGGGCACAACCACCTCTCCTTTTCTTCATACTGTTACATTCTTTATCATGGATCAATTTATCATGGGTTGGGTTGGGTTGTACTTGATATCAGGATTTTTCTTCCTAGTAAAATTTTGAGGTGGCAAAACGGACATTTTGGTTTTAATTGGTCCCACAGATAGGAATAATTCCCAAACAGACGGGTTGAAAGATTTTAGTGAAAGATTAATGGTTTAAATGGAATTAAATAATTACAAGTTACATTCTTAAAAGTTATTTGGTTTTACATACTCTTCCACCAAGCAATTCTATAAAGATTTGAATTATAAAAGATAATTGAAGCTCCATTATTCTGCCTAGTGCTCTTATTTAAATTTGTTTAAACATTTACTGGTTCCAACAAAATAAAATGTCCTTCCTAAAGTTATCTAGCTAACACTGTTGGCTATCATTCTATTTTCCTACTTATTTAAATATGTGAAACTTAGAAATTACTTTTGCGCATAAAATTAACAGCTTTTCATTGTCGCTAATTATTGTAACATTTTAGCCTGGAATAATAATATATATTCATCAACTGACTGAAATAATTTAAATATCTAAAGCACAAAAGGATATTTTTCAGTTCGAGTTACTTCTAAAATGCTTACCCATGTTTAAAAATGTTCAAACATATAAAATAAAAATGTTCGGCTATTAATAATAAATTCAAATGGCCTGCCATATTTGTAGTCCTGGTTGGTTAAATATGACGTCCCTTTCCTGATCACAGAATTTTGTACAATTTGAGGGATGTTAGAAACAACACCAAAATAGGCATTCAGCTATTTGACCTTCCAAAGACTGAAGCATAGGTTAAATACAAGAGTTAGGCTAAGGGGAAGGCTGAAACCAAACCTCAGAGAATGGTGGCATATGATGGTTCTCCTCTAGACTGGGTCCTCTTTTACAGGAGTCAGCAGTGCAGCCTACAGCATGCCACAGCCTACAGCCCAGCTCTTCATACAGTCAATCAAACCCTCATTGGACACCTACTATGTGCCAAGCTCTGTGCCTAGGTACCTGGACACAGTGGTGAATAAGAGAGAGTCTGGTTGGAGAGGAAGAGAAGTAACCAAGTTACATTGCAGTGTGCAGGATAGATTAAGTTGCATTAATGGGCCCAATTATTGACTCTACCTGTCTTTACACCCTTTGCCCTGTAACTTTGTAGTCTCCTCCAACCCTGACTCTGGACTAGTCTAGAAACTTGCTTTGACCAATAGAATAAATAAAGCAGAGGTCTTGTTATTTTTTCTCTTTCAGATTTCTACCCTTGTTCCATAAGAACAAGCCCAGGTTGGACTATCCTATCTAATAAAAGAGCAATATGCAAATTGACCATACCTTTGATAAAGCCACACCCACAGCCACACCCAACAGCCAATCAGGAGCAAATTATGCAAATAAACCCCAATCAAGATGGCTGCCGCCACTGAGAGCAGGAGGGAGGCTTGGGTTTCCCTGGCAATGGAAGAAGCCAAGCTTTCCGCCTGCCATTGCCAGCCTAGGCCTCCACTCAATGCTACAGTTTCAATTATAGAAGATACATAATCCCAACAGAAATGGCGGCTGCCACAGAGCTGGAGAAAGAAGAGGCTTAGGGTTGCTGGGGCGATGGAAGAAGCCGAACTTCTGCAGCCCTAGTCTAGGCCGCCACTGTAGGCTACAGAGTTTCAAACAGAAATGGCTGGTCCCAGGGAGTGAGGCTTGGCTCTGCTCCAGGCTACAAAGTTTCAATTGTAGACATAGATTTACCCCAGATCCCACAGCCTCCACTTGGGTTGTTTCGGGGGCATGGCCAGCCTGCAAATCATCATAGGCTTCTCCTCCAGGCCACCCCACACCCCAAGGGAACCCCCACCCTGATCCAGGACACCCTTCAGGGCAAACCAGCCAGTCCCCACCCATGCACCAGGCCTCTATCCTATCTAATAAAAGAGTAATACGCAGATTGACCATCACTCCAAAACACAAGAAGGCTGCCCCCATGTGGTCAAAGATCCTGCCCCCATGTGGACACAAGATGGCCACCACAAGATGGCCAGCAGGGGAGGACAGTGGGAGTTTCCAGGCTTGCAAGGGAGGGCAGTTTGGGGACCATCAGGCCAGCAGGGGAGGGCTGTTGGAAGGGACCAGGCCTGCAAGGGAGGGCAGTTGGGGACGATCAAGCCTGCAGGGGAGCGAGGTTAGGGGGGACCAGGCCAGCAGAGGAGGGAAGTTGGGGGCAAACAAGCTGGCAGGGGAGCAGTTAGACATCAATTAGGCTGGCAGGGTAGTGGTTAGGGGATGATCAGGCTGGCATGCAGAAGAGGTTAGGGGCAATCAGGGAGGCAGGCAGGTGAGCAGTTTGGAACTAGCAGTCCTGGATTGTGAGAAGGATGTCCAACTGCCCATTTAGGCCCGATCCCAATAGGATTGGCCCTAAATGAGTAATTAGACATCCCTCGAGGGGTCCCAGATTGGAGAGGGTACAAGTTAGGCTCAGGGACACCCCATCACCGCCCCCCCTCGTGCACAAATTTCATGCACTGGGCAGGTGAACAGTTAGGCATCAATTAGGCTGGCAGGATAGTGCTTAGGGTGTGATCAGACTGGCAGGCAGAAGTGGTCAGGGGCAATCAGGAAGGCAGGCAACAGTTGGATTGTGAGAGGGATGTCCCAGATGGAGAGGGTGCAGACTGGGCTGGGGGACACCCCCTTCCTGTGCACCAATTTTGTGGACAGGGCCTCTAGTCTATATCATAAAAGGCCTGTGGTTGTGATACCATGACAATGTCACAATCAACTACTGGGGGTGCACTGATGGGTCCTGCAGTGGACGGGACTTCGGGGTCCCTTAGCAGCCGCAGCGGGCAGAACTTCTGGAGTGTCGTGGGACACCAGCAGTGTCTGCAGAGCATGTGAGGCTTCATGGGACAGAGGACATGGCTCTGATGGCAGGTTAGGCCTAGGAGACCCTACACGCATGTGATTTAACCATGCGCTGGGTCTCTAGTTGAAAGATAAGAGACCTTATGTAGGAGAGCTTAGTTATCCCAGCTGAACCCATCCTAACCAACCTGTATGTGAGACCACAAAACATGTGAGAAAGCCCAGCCAAGATCAGTTGAACTGCCTAATTGAGCCACATACTTGTAATCTAAATTTTGGAGAGTTTGTTACACAGCAATAACTAACTGATACAGTTAGTGCAATGATGATGAATGTGCCCAGTGATGAGAGGAGATGTGGGAATCATTGAAAGAGCAGAGCAGAAAAAATTGAATTAAACAAAGAATATGAATATGGGACAGACACTACACTAACATATTATCACCATACTCTGTCATGTTCCAGAGAGGTTAGGTGGTTTGCCCTGGCCACAAAAATTGAAAAGTGGTGGGCCCAGGACTTGAACTTAGCTGACTCTAGAGGGTAAAGTTTTAATTGCTATGCTATACTACAAGGGACAGAAAAAAAGTATAAAGTTAGCAAAAGGATTTCTTTTGTGGATTTTGTGGCTCCAGAATGGTAATTAATTCAGTTCATTTCTGTATTCAGTCATTCATTCAGATAACCTATTAGTTAAACTTGGGGTTCTTTATGTTCATTTCAGACCATTCAAAACCCACTAATGGCAAAAAAAGGCCACCAACATGCCAGTGTCAGGTGTCCTATTTGTCATCTGAACTGAAGAATGAACCCAGCAGATGGGAAGGAGCACAGGGAGGGTCAAACATAAAAAGCATTTAGAAGATGTCTGTTAAATTAAACCAATGTCAAATTCCCAGCATTTACACCATCCCATCTCACACCACCATGCCCCTTCTGCCAGGTTTACAGCAATGACCCAGAGAAAGACGCCAACCTTGACCCACATCCAACAGATGGCAGCCCTTCTGCAAACACACCAGTATTTACACATCCGCTGCCCAGCCCTGTTCCTTTCTCCCACCCTGCTCTTTGGAGAGCAGCTGCAGTGGCTGGACTCACTCTCTGGAACTGGGTAACTGCTGCCCTGACCCTTCTTCTTGGACAGAGAGAAATACCCACAGTAGCATCTAGGGTTCTCTGATTCAAGCAAAAAACACAGACTCCAGGCAACTTACACAGAAAGAAGGTCATTGGAAGAGTCCAGGCTTAGAGAACTGAGCCAAAGCTGAAGAACAGGCTGGGGTGGGGGAGGGAGAGATAGCAAGCAGGGCAGCCCCAGGGCTGTCAGAGGCAGGAAATGGGCTTTGGGGCATTGCCCGTGACCAGGAATCATCTGTAACAAACTTAAGTGCTGTTGTTTCTGCTCCAGATTCCATTTCGGAGAGAAAACGTAAGGAGCTCAAGGTGGCAGCACGTTCGTCAGATAAATTAATTCCTGTTATTATGACAAGGAGAGGGGCCCTTCCAGAAAACTGGACACGTTTCCCTGTTTGACCTTCAATTATTTGTCAGATCAACAACCAGACCCAAGAGAGAAAAGACTGGAGCATGTGTTGTTCTTAATGAAACCCACAACCTTCCAAGTTTGGCCCTGGAACAAGACCAGCCGAGTAAGGTTCAGATGACCAGCTCAGTCCACGTAAGTCTTTCCTTGCCCAAAGGTGACAAGGTGGCCAGAAGGCAGCCTCCACCAGCCCATAACCAGAAGCAGGAAGTCCCTGGAGTGTGGGTATCACCGAGTGAGGACCACAGGGCTAGTGAGAGAGCGCGGGGCCTGGGGCAGAGCTCACACTGGGGCGTTTGCACCTGCCTGGGGGCTGCTGGATGGAGCTTGTTCCCCATAACCCTTCCCTGTTTCCTATAGCCCACCAGGGCTGTGTTAAGCTCAGGTGAACGTTCATGTAGTTAGCATGTGAAACTTTAAATGTACTTCATAGGTTTTACCTTTTATTATGGAAAAGTAAGAAAACTGCCAATAACCCGCAGGTTCAACAATTATCAACCTATCTTGTTTCATCCCCTATTTTCTTTTCTTTTCTCTTTGGTGACTGTTCTGAGTAGTTTAAAGCAAATCTCGGATACCTCGCCAGTAAATTAAATGGTACCAATTAAATGGTGTTTGAAATATACTCCCTACTTTCAACCAAACTAGCTAGAATTTTGAGTAAGGAGTTTGAGACCCCAACGGGGTATCATAATGAGACTCAGAAGTGAGCCGCCCAGCGATAGTGCTTGAGCGGGAACCAGGAAGAAATCAGCCCAAGTGCCTATCTGGAGAGTGACTGTCCCAGGCTAGTGACGACTTCCCAGGCACAGTCCTGGGACTGGGCGGAGGACCCTCCATGCCCTTCGGGCAAGAAAATCCGAGCCGTTACACGCCGGTCTGGAAGCCCAGGCCGGTGAGCGAGGGGTCGAGGATGCAGCCGGATCCTGGGACCTGCCAGCTGCGGTAACTGGATCGGGGGATTCTGGACCACTGGCTGGAGCGAGATACCTGGGGCTGGGGTGCCCTTGGAAAGAGCTGGGTACTTGCTCCCACAACCAGCTGGATTGACCGGGGCCCCACCGCCACCCTAGGGCGCCAAGCGGCAAGCGGGCCGGGAGGCTGGAGGGAGCACCGCCCGCGCCCCGGGCTGGGAACAGGAAGTTGTGTTTGGCCGGCACGGCCCTGGGCGCGCCTCTGGGGGTGCGGTGCTGCGGGGACGGAGGTGGCGCCGACAGTGAGTGCGGAGAGCAAGGTGAGTGCGGGGTCACTTTGGGGACCTGAGAACACCAGCCCTGGGGCATGGGGAGGCGGATTTTGCAAGAGGGAAGGAACCAGGGGAGAGGGCGAAGCTTTGAGGCTCGGATCCGACCACCGGCGGGTCTGGAATGGGGGGACCGGGCGACAGATTGAGGTCCTACAGGGGCGTCATGGCATCGGGGGCGTGGGAGCGCTGCAGGGAAATCTCGGGTTTGGGTGAAGGCTGGGGACGGGGAAAGTGGGGGGAAGGAGGGAACTGCAAAGAGGTTTTGGCCAGAGTGAGCCGGGACTAAGTACAAGACGCAGGGCCAGCGGGGGCGTGGGTGTCTCTAGACGTGGAGGGAAGCGAGGGGTGCCGAGGCGGGGGAGCAGGGAACGCAGCCTGCCTGGGGATCTGGGGCGATGAGCCGAGTCGGGCTGTTAGCCTTAAGAGGGGACGGAGCCAGCGGGGTTTGCAGGAAGGCGGCGAGGCTCGAACACCCAGAAGAACCTCCTGAGGCTGCCGAGAGCGGGGTGTCGGCCGGGACCCCCGACGAGAGCCAGACTCTGACTGTCTGGGACTGTGGCTTTAAGAGTGCAGCTGGCGTGCGGGCTCTTTAAGGAAGAGGCGGAAGTGAGTCCTGAGCCCGCCTCGCCGGGAGAGGCCTCTGACATCTGCAAGCTCCCGGGCTGGGCCCGAACCGGCACGGGGGAATACCGCGGGCTGTGGGCCGGTACTGCCCGGCCTCCTCCTGCGTCCCTCGGACCCCGCCCTGAGCCTCTCCGATCTCCCCTGTACCCCTGTTTTCAGACCTCTCCCCCCCCCCCCCAGTCCTCCCTCCATTCAGCTCCCTGCAGGCCTCCCAGCTCCCTGCCAACCCATCTCTTCCACAGCAGCCCACGCCTCCCCCTCTGCACCTCTCCCCACGCAGTCCTCCAGTTGCCCCCCTTTGCCGGCATTCCTACTCTTCCCACTTTTCCTTCCACTCCTTCCCCTCCCTTCTTCCCCTGAGCCCCTTCTCCCTGCTATGTCCCCTGCCTGTTCACCACCCCTTCCCTGTGCTTTGTCTCATGAGGCCCCTCAGGGTGGGAGCAGGTTGTGAGGCTCACCCCAAAGCCCAACCTCCCCATCCGAGAGGGCGGCGGGAGGCCTCTGGGCCATCCCCCAGGTGACACTTGAGGGCTGTGTCCTGAAGAAAGTAGAGTGCGCTCACTGCCCAGTGCTCCGGGGGACCAGTTCTGGCCATGCCGTGACCCAGCTCCTCTGCCACCATGAACAGGGCCCCTCTGAAGCGCTCCAGGATCCTGCACATGGCACTGATGGGGACTTCCGACCCCTCCGGCGAGGCAGAGGCCAGCGAGGGGAAGCCCTTTCTGCTCCGGGCACTGCAGATCGCACTGGTGGTCTTCCTCTACTGGGTCACCTCCATCTCCATGGTGTTTCTCAACAAGTACCTGCTGGACAGCCCCTCCCTGCAGCTGGACACCCCCATCTTCGTCACCTTCTACCAGTGCCTGGTGACCACACTGCTGTGCAAGGGCCTCAGCACCCTGGCCGCCTGCTGTCCTGGTGCCATGGAGTTCCCCACCCTGCGCCTGGACCTCAGGGTGGCCCGCAGTGTCCTGCCCCTGTCCATGGTCTTCATCTGCATGATCACCTTCAACAACCTCTGCCTGAAGTACGTGGGTGTGGCTTTCTACAATGTGGGCCGCTCCCTCACCACCGTCTTCAATGTGCTGCTCTCCTACCTGCTGCTCAAGCAGACCACCTCCTTCTACGCCTTGCTCACCTGCGGCATCATCATTGGTGAGTGGCGATCCAGGGCCGTGGGAAATAGAGGAGGTATGGGGGCCAAAACCCTAAGGAATAACCCCGCCAAGCATCTTTCCACTCAGTTTCCTTGTTTGGATGGAGATGATCGTGGTGCCCAGAGACCTCTGGGGAACAAAGGAGATGCTATAATATGTCCCCATCAGTAATTGCGAAATGATTAGCACAATGTCCCCATCAATAATTGTGATTTTTTTTAAAAAAAGCGTCATTTACTTAGTCCCAGCTCACTCTTGCCAAACCTCTTTGCCGTTGCCTCCTTCCCCACACTTTCCCCATCCTTTCCAGCTCCCTTAATGGTAATATGAGAATGCGTCTGAGAGAAGAAATACGTTGCTTGAGGTCACCCAGCAAGTTGGGGGTCCAGGTAGGGACCCTCATACGGTGAAATTATAATCTATATTTCACAGGGGGGGAAAACCCAGGCACAGAGCGATGAAGTCACTTGCTCAAGATCGCACAGCTAATAAGTGGCAGAGCTGGGATCTGATCTCAAGTAACCAGGCTCCCTACACTTGACCTCTAAACTCAGGTGTCCTGACTCCCCATCTCATTTCTATGAGACAATTCCTCTTTAAATAAATATACTGTCACCCTGACCTTGCAGAGGTGACAGAACAGTGGTAAGAGATATGCTTTTAGAGGTGTTAGCTGTCTTCCCAGACTTGACCTTCAACAAAAATCACATTTATGGCCCTAGCTGGTTTGACTCAGTAGATAGAGCGTTGGTCTGCAGACTAAAGGGTCCCAGGTTCAATTCCAGCCAAGGGATTGGAGAGGGTGCAGGCTGGGCTGAGGAAACACCCCCGCCCCCCCGCACGAATTTCATGCACCAGGCATCTAGTGTATTAATGTATACTGTTTTAGTAGCAGAACCTGTGGATGACATTAAGTGAAGACTTACTGTAATTCAAATTAAATGAAATTTTGAAAATTCCTGATTCTGTAGCCACGTCCCAAGTGCTCAGTAGTCACATGTGGCCAGTGGCCACTGTATTGGCCAGCACATACTATAGAACACGTATTGTTTTATTGCAGCACACTGGGGAAGAGCACCCCCAGCAGCCCCCACCGTTCCTGGGCCTCTGTCATCCAGGAATGCGATCCTTCCTTAAACCTGTTCAGGTTTTTCCTGGTGCCGGAAAGTTTGTCTTGGTTGACCTACATATTCTTCACTGGTGTCTCGGAGTCCAAGGCCAAATTAGACTGGTTGCCAGGGAAAGGCCCATCCCATGCCGCCTGCCCTAGAAAATGTTCCCCCTTGAGCAAGGATCCAGGGCTGCTCGGTCTAGTCTACCCGCAAGATCAGGGAGGGGGGAAGAGGAGAAGGGTGGAGGTTACAGTGGGAGGAGCTGCTAAGATCCCTGGCCTAACTCTCTCAGCTGCTCTCCCTTCCCCTCCCAGGGGAGGCCTCACTTTCTCCCACACTTCCCCAAATGTCTGAGGGATCTCCACTTCAGTCCCCCAGGCCATGCGTGCGTGCGTGCGTGCGTGCGTGCGTGCGTGCGTGTGTGTGTGTTGGTGGGCGGGGATGCTCTTGGTAGGAGAATTTGCATGGAAGAAGGTGATGTCACTAGGGAAACTGGGCCCAAATCCGAAAAGCAATTCAAGTAGCTGATGGTGAGATTGCTTCTGAGAAGGTGCATTCACCAGCCAACACGGGAGGCCGGTGCTCTCTGCTGGCCGAGGCCCTGCTCCCTCTCTGCAGTGTTCCCCTTCCTTCCTCCTTGTAGGGGAAGATGGGCCAAAGGCATCTGCTCTAGGCCTCCTCCTCCTCCCTGCCCCCTTTCCCCCCAGGTCACACTGCCTTTCAAAGCTCTTTCTAGCTGGGTCTGGGACTTTGAGATGGCAGTCCCTTCTGGGCTCAAAAGGTAACCAGCAGGAGGGCTGGGGGTTCTCCATCCCCAGAGCAGGTCTGTGGGTAACCTGTTCGCAAAGGCTCTACCAAGAAAGAGAATGCTGGGAGTGAGTGCCTACAGGACAGCAGGTGTCTCGTCTCCTTCAATCCTGCCGAGCACCTCGAGAACAACCTCTATGCAATCCCTCAACAAGTGTTAATTGAGATCAGGCACAGGCTGGGGACTGTGCCAAGCTCTGGGGATGCATATTTGGGAAAGGTAGACTCCGCTTCTACACTCCTGGGGGTCACAGGGACAATGCGTGGCCGTACAGGAGCTAAGACTGAGTGGTAGGAGCTGTGATGGGACATAGAAGGTGCTGTGGGAATCCTGGCTGGTGGGGAGGGAGAGGCAGTTGGGAAGGGGACACCTAAGCAGGCCTTCTGGAGGAAGTCCTAGACAGTGTGAGGAAGGAGTGAGGAGAGACTGTTCCAGGCAGAAGGAAGAGCATATGCCCTTCTTCATGGCTGGGCCCAGGCAAGACTCCCCAGATGTGAGGCTTCCCAAGTGAAGTGAGTCTGGAATATTTTCTGAGGGCAGTGGGAGGCTCGAAGGAGCTTTAAGCCAGGACAGGACCTGAGCAGATCTGTATGCAAAGAAGATCCTTGTCATTCTGGTTGCAAGGTGGAAAGTAGATTGGTCGGAGATGGGGGTCAAGACAGTGACCAGCCCAGCCAGCGTGGCTCAGTGGTTGAGGGTTGACCTATGAACCAGGAGGTCACTATTCAATTCCAGGTCAGGGCACATGCCTGGGCAATGGGCTTGATCTCTAGTAGTGGGGTGCAGGAAGCAGCCCATCAATGATTCTCTCTCATCATTGATGTTTCTATCTCTCCCTCTCCCTTCCTCTCTGAAATCAATTTTTAAAAATATATATTTTTTTAAAAAAGACAGTGACCAGATCTCTGCAGCCGAAGGAAATGGGGCTCAGAGCAGTTAAGTAAACTTTTCCCAGGCCACCCAGCCTTGAGATGGCAGAGCCCCAGTCTCTGACACCAAAGCTTTTCCTCCTGCCCTATGTTGCCAGATGCTGTAGTGGGGTATACAACACATAAGGTTCAGTCCTGCCTGCGGGGAAGGTGGGGTCTGTTTCTGTAGGCAGGAGCCCAGTAACGCAGGCCCGGGGTCTAGAAGGGGAGTGCAGGCAGGAAGAGGTATGGGGACTGGGAGTGTTGGAAAAAGACTCGGGCTTCCATTTTACACACCAGGAAGCCCAGCCTCTGAGACCTTAAATCACTTGCCCAAGGTCATTGTAACCACTAAATGCTCATCCTTCAGAACTCAGTTCTAGCTTCCAGAGGCCCCAGGCCAACACAGTCACCCAGTTATGGTTTCTCACAGCAGCCTGTACTGTTTTATGGGCCTCATTACAATTGTTAGGCAATGAATTGTTTTAAAGCCTTTCTCCTTTGCTGACATGCTCTGTGAAGAAGGCTCCTGTCCTGGGCCACTTCCCAGCCCTTGTATTATGCTTTGCACGTAGTGGAGACTTTCGGCATATTTGTTGCAAAGAGGGTTGGGAAGGCTGGGTGGGGGGGCAGCATTACAGTTTGTGAACTTTAGGGGCAAAATCCTCTGTCCTTCTTCCTCCCGTCCTCACCCACTCCCCTTCTCCTGCCCCCACTGCAGGCGGCTTCTGGCTTGGTGTGGACCAGGAGGGGGCAGAGGGTACCCTGTCTTGGACGGGCACCCTCTTTGGCGTGCTAGCCAGCCTCTGTGTCTCGCTCAATGCCATCTACACCAAGAAGGTGCTCCCGGCGGTGGACGGCAGCATCTGGCGCCTGACCTTCTACAACAACGTCAACGCCTGCGTCCTCTTCCTGCCCCTGCTCCTGCTGCTGGGCGAGCTTCAGGCCCTCCTCCGCTTCGCCCAGCTCGGCAGTGCGCACTTCTGGGGCATGATGACGCTGGGAGGCCTGTTTGGCTTTGCCATTGGCTACGTGACAGGACTGCAGATCAAGTTCACCAGTCCCCTGACCCACAACGTGTCGGGCACGGCCAAGGCCTGTGCCCAGACGGTGCTGGCCGTCCTCTACTACGAGGAGGCCAAGAGCTTCCTCTGGTGGACGAGCAACATGATGGTGCTGGGGGGCTCCTCGGCCTACACCTGGGTCAGGGGCTGGGAGATGAAGAAGGAGCAGGAGGAGCCCAGCCCCAAGGACGAGGAGAAGAGCAGCTTGGGGGTGTGAGCTCCTGCGGGGACCTCAGGGATAGCCCGCCTAGGAGAACGGCCCTGGAAGAACCCCCATGAATGCAGCAGAGGCCTCTCTTACCCAGAGAGGGAGGCCTGGAGGGGTGTTTGCAGACTGATCGGAATCTGGTGGTCAAAATGGAACAGTGTTTTCAAGTAATGTCGGAAAGTTACCAATCCTATCTCGACCTCCTTTCCTGTTTGGGGGAAGGACCCCCGTGGGAAGAGCACAGTGGCCCTTGGGGAGGAGGAAAGTGGCCCACCCCTTCCTGCCCCATCCCAGGGCCTTCTACCTACACAGGACCTTTGGGGTTGAGGACAGGCCATAAGCTTTAAGGAACATATGGCAAAGCCATCAAGTCTTCACTTGTACTCAGGGAGACGTGTGTGACGCCACCGCGGCTCAACTAAGGGGTTTGGGAAACCTCACCTCTCCCGGGCCCAGGGCAGGCAGCACCGCTTTCGCCCCCCAAACCCAGTTTCCTTTGGAGGGAAGTGGCGGCTGGGCTGAGGGAGGAAAGGGACCAGTGTTCCCTCTTCTCTGCAGAGAAGCCACCAGGCCCTGTGGAAGGGGCGAAGGATCAGTTGTACCTACGCCTGGCCCTGGCACTCCCAGGGGCCACTGGGAAGTGGCCTGGGAATGGG
Source organism: Antrozous pallidus (assembly GCA_027563665.1). Classification (NCBI taxonomy): domain Eukaryota; kingdom Metazoa; phylum Chordata; class Mammalia; order Chiroptera; family Vespertilionidae; genus Antrozous; species Antrozous pallidus. The sequence continues at coordinate 16,307,853 of CM050520.1, forward strand.
GCACATCATGGAAAAGCGCCCTTTCCCCACCATCTGCACCCCATGTTTCCAGCTCTTGAACATGAAGAATCACGCCTCTCTTACAGGTTAAACAGAGTCATTAGCACCCTCCCTACCCCCTGACATCCGTTTTATTGCCTCACTCTGTCTCCCCGCACCGCCTGGCTCAGGAAGTGGAGCTAGGAGCAACTTCTGCTCCTCCCAACTCTGCCTCCCCACCAGAGCTTCTCCCCAGGGAGCTGATGGAGCTGTTTCCCAGCTCAACACCTTCCACCTCAGTGGTGCTGGGCCCCCCAGGTCCCCGCAGAAAGACTTGTAACCTGCTTCTGAGCCTCTTCCCTGCATCAGTGAACCATGGCATTCTTCCCTAAGGGTGGGGCCGAAAGAACCTGATTGTCCTCTCACCACACCCCCTGGCCTCTGGCTCGCTTTCACCCCTGGCCCTTCTGTTGGGCATTTTGTTCCACCCAAGTCCTTGGGGGGTAACTCCTGGTGGTTTAGTCCCTAGAGAGTGAGTTTTCTCAATACCCCTTTTCCAGTCTCCCCACAATCCCAAATGGTTTCTAATGAAGTTGGTGGGGCCTGATGCCCTGAATTATGTGTGATTTAATTAAAATTGAAGTAAGCCATCCTGTGTATATGTGTATGTGTGTAGCGAGGGAGGCGGGGGGGGGGGGGGGGGGGAGAAGAGGGCTGAGTGCAGGAAGAGGCTGGTTAGGCCAAGATAAACTTATGAACAAGGCCCTGAGGGGAAGCAGTCGGTCTGTAAAGGTCAGGAAGACTCCGCCCTGCCCTCACAAAGGCCAGGTTCCAGCAGGGCAGCTCTTCTAAGAAAAGCCTGCCCCCCCCCCCTCTCTCTCTCTGGATCAGAGCTACTTCCTGGGATATAGGTGACCAAAGTTAGCTTTCATATTAGTATTAGCTGTCTTCACTGGCATTGTGCTGCATGCTCTACATCCACCATTCATCTTTACAACCCCCCCACCACACACACACACACATATGCACCTGTGAGCTGGGCACACTCACTGATCCCCACTTTATATATGAGGGTACTGAGGCTCAGAGAGGAGCACAGGAAGGGGGAGGCTACAGAGGATTCAGACGAAAGTCTCTGCTTTCACAGCACAGACATTTACCCACAGTGCTCTTTACTACACTCGGCATTTTTGGGTACTTACAACATGCCAGACACTGTGATAGGTCATATTAATATAAAAACCCAAATCTGTTTTGAAGGGCTCACATGCAAATACATGTCAAAGCTCCATAACAGGTTCAATAATGGAAATAATAACCTATGGCCCTGAGGTCTCAGAGGTTTTGCTTTTTTCCTGACTTGATTTTTGTTTAAAAAAAAAAAATGCTGCTCATCAATGACCATGTCCAAGCCCCTTCTTTTGCAGCCTAGAAAAGCTAAGGCACAGAAAGGATGCTTCTGAGACCACAGAACAAAACGGGGGTGAGCCCAAAGTGGAGCATGAGTCTGCTGGTCCTAATCCAAAGTGCTGCCCTACCCGCTTTGGCTCAGTGGGTACAGTGTCAGCCTGAAAACGGAAGAGTTCCAGGTTTGGTTCTGGTCAAGGGCATATGCCTGGGTTGTGGGCTTAATCCCAGCGGGGGGAAAGAGCGTGGGGGGAGAGGGTCATGCAGAAGGCATCCGATCAGTGATTCTCTCTCATCATTGATGTTTCTGTTTCTATCTCTCTCCCTCTCCCTTTCTCTCTGAAATCAATAAAAAAATATATTTTTTAAAAAAATCAAAATGTCGAGAAACCAAAATGGCGGCATAGGTAAACACCTAAACTGCTTCCTCGCACGACAATTTCAAAACTACAACTAAAAGACAAAAGAGACATCATCCAGAACCACAGGAAGGATGGCTGAGTGGGAATTCTACAACTAGAAGAAAAGAGAAAAGCACACTGAGACTCACAAGAGCTGCAGAAGGCAGAGGTACAAGGGTGTGCGCTCAGAGAGCGCAACTGAGTGTGCGGCTGGCTTTCTCAAGCAGGAGGGAGACAGAAGCTGCTGACTGCTCTGGACTCCAGTTCCAGGTGAGACTCTAGGGACCTAGACTCATTCAGGGAAAAACCGGAACTTCTGGCAGTGGACGAAACTCAAGGCTGGCTTTCTCTCAGAAGTGCTTGCAATGATTACCACAGGACACTGAGACCCAGGGACCTCTTATATCAGGGCTGCAGGAAGCCATTGCAGTCTGCTCTACCCTGAGACTCCACCCATCCAAGCTGAGCACAGAGGTTTTTGCAAGTCTTGTCTCATAAAGGTGTCTCCAGTACAGAAGTTCTCCCAGCATAGACACAGCTGATCCTCACAGCCAATTGGCCTGGAGGTCAATTCCTCCCAGTAATACCAACAACAATCAAGGCTTAACTACAACAAGACTGTGCACGCAGCCCACAAAGGGGTGCACCAAGAGTGTCCACCTCAGGTAACTGGGGAGGCTGAGCCACTGGGCCCTATAGGACACCTAGCACACCAGGCTACTTTATCAATTCAGGGAAGCAGCCAAAATGCGGAGACAAAGAACCAAGTCACAAGTGAAAGAAATGGAGGAAAGCAAACGACTGGATATAAAGTTCAAAACCATGGTTATAAGGCTTTTCAAGAATTTTCTAGAAAAGGCTGATAAATTTAGCGAGACCCTCAAGGATATAAAAAACGACCAACTAGAAATTGAGCATACACTGACTGAAATAAAAAATAACATACAGAGATCCAACAGCAGACAAGAGGATTGCAAGAATCAAGTCAAAGATTTAAAATACAAAGAAGCAAAAAACACCCAACCAGAAAAGAAAAAAAAGAATCCAAAAATATGAAGATAGCGTAAAGAGCCACTGTGACAACTTCAAGCATACCAACATCCAAATTATTAGGGTGCCAGAAGAGAGAGAGCAAGATACTGAAAACCTATTTGAAGAAATAATGATTAAAAAAAAACTTCCCCTACCTGGTGAAAGAAATAGACTTACAAGTCCAGGAAGTGCACAGAACCCCAAACAAAAGGAATGCAAAGAGGACCACAAGAAACATCATAATTAAAATGCCAAGAACAAAAGACAAAGAGATAATATTAAAAGCAACAAGAGAAAAACAGTTACTTACAAGGGAGCACCCATATGATTGTTAGCTGATTTCTCAACAGAAACTATGCAGTTCAGACAGGAGTGGAAAGAAATATTCAGAATGATGAATAGCAAGAACCTACAACCAAGATTACCCTACCCAGCAAAGCTATCATTAAGAATTGCAGGGCAGATAAAGAGATTCACAGATAAGAAAAAGCTAAAAGAGTTCATCACTGCCAAACCAGTATTATATGAAATGCTGAAAGGTATACTTTAAGGAGAGAAAGAGGAAGAAAAAGGTAAAGATAAAAATTATAAACAACATATCTATCAACAAGTGAATCTAAAAACCAAGTGAATAAAAAATCTGATGAACAGAATAAAGTGGTGAATATAATAGAACCAGGGGCATAGAAAGGGGGTGGACTGACAATTCTTGGGGGAAGGCGTGTGGGGGGTGCGGAAAGAGACTGGACAAAAATTGTACACCTATGGATGAGGATGGTGGTGGGGGGGGGTGGTAAGTGCAAAGGGTGGGGTGGGAACTGAATTGAGGGGAGCTATGGAGGGAAAAAAGAGGAACAACTGTAATAATATAAAAAAGATTTATTTAAAAAACAAAGTGCTTTGTACATACTTGAGATCATGCCTTAATTGTCAGGGTTGCTATTTTATTAATTTAGCAAACACCTAAATAAATTTACTAGGTATCAGGCACTGTTGAAAGTGCTTCACAAACATTGATCCGTTTAATCCTCATAACAACCAGGTGGGGGTATAATAGTCATATCCCATCTCACAGATAAGAAAAACTAAGGTGGCTGACAGCAGCTGCCCTATATCTAAATCCAGCCTAGCACCAGGTATGCTCAGGGCCTACTCAAGAATGCAAATAATCCTTTCCACTAATATTTACAACGTAAACTAAGATTGTTGGTAGAGTATTAAATTGGACAGTAAAATAGTAATCAAGTTTTCAGATTAATTTAAATTGGCTAATTGAAATAAATAAATATTCAAGAAAATTTAATTGTACTGAACAAAAAGCTGTCCTAAAGTATTAACTAAAATTTCTATTGTTAGTTAATCTCATGGTAAAATTGCTTAACATGCAATGAACCTAAAGCAGTCATATTTTTGTGCAAAATATTAAAATTTAAAGTTATCAACACTGCATTATAAAATTTACCAAAGCTTCTACTAATCAAAAAAGGAGGAATATGATAAAATCATATAAGGAAAAATATCCTGTAAGTAAATTACATCTAGAAAATTTTTACTTTACAAAAATTAATTTTCATTTGTAATGCTAACAGGAAGACACCCATGAAAAACACACACGGTGTCAAAATAAGCCAAAGGAAAATCATTTGGGCAATAATAAAAAGGATCCCAAGTCAATTTTATAGAAAAGATTCCTTTATTAACTTTTGGTCAGGAATATGTTTGTATATTTTCAGAAAACAGTTCCAAGACCATATGGATTCCTGCAACAGAGAAGAATTGACAGGTCTGCTCCAACCATGAAGACAAGAGGAGAAACAGTCCAGACATGGAAGACACTGACATCTCTGGCAGCGCCCTGCCATGCTAGCAGTCAGCAGCTGTGCATTACTACAGGTTGCCTAGGACCAAACCAGAGAGGGTCAGACCTGCATTTCTACAGTGTGTCCACCATCCAGATATCATTGCTGACATGAACACATAAGGAACTGTTTGACATTGAAACAGAACTGTTGGACTCAGAACTGTTGGACATTGAAATTGGGACTCAAACATTTTTTTATTATTATACGTTTATTTCTAACCTGCAGAGGCAAGATTTTTTAAAGAAAAGAAACGGAAAAAATAGATACAGAGGTAAAGAAGCATTGAACAAACTGTCAAACTACAGCAGGAAGGCAGAGGAGGTGTGGGGGGGAGGGGTGAAAGGGCTGAAAGAGTTCAACCAAAGGACTTGTATGCCTGCATATAAGCATAACCAATGGATAAAGGACACTGGGGGGGGGGGGGAGCAGGTGAGGGCATGTGCTGCGGGGGAAGGGGTGGCTGGGGGGAGGTCAATGTGGGGCGGGGGGGAAAGGAGACATATGTACTATACTACTATTTGTAATACTTTAAACGGTAAAAAGTTTAAAAAGAAAAACTAAGGCACAGAGAGGGTAAGTAATTTGAAGCCACACAGTTAATAATTAGAATTCGTACCTGGGCAGTCTGCTTCTCAATCATAAAACTATGGCTTTCAACCTTTTGTCTGAAGATGAAAGGAGGGTCCCGCCAGCACACCCGCCAAGTCCTGGGTCCCGCCGTCACCGCCCCACCCCACCCCACCCCACCCTACCCCACCCCTGTCCCCGCCGCCAGCATGAGCTCTCGCACGGGCTTCCGGCGGAGGTCAGGAACCGGATGCTGTCCAAGCATGAGCCTCAGAAGGAGGCGGAGCTCCGAAGCTGGATTGAGGGCCTCACAGGCCAGTCTGTTGGTCCCGACTTCCAGAAGGGTCTGAAGGATGGAGTTACCGTGTGCACACTCATGAATAAGCTGCAGCCGGGCTCAGTCCCCAAGATCTACCGCTCCGTGCAAAACCAGCACCAGCTAGAAAACCTCTCCAACTTCATCAAGGCCACGGTCAGCTACGGCATGAACTCTGCAGACCTGTTCGAGGCCAGTGACCTGTTTGAGAGTGAGAACATGACCCAGGCGCCGGTGTCTCTCCTGGCTCTGGCAGGGAAGGCCGAGACTAAGGGGCCGCAGAGTGGCGTGGACATTGGCATCAAGTACTCAGAGAAGCAGGAGCGGGACTTTGATGACGCCACCATGAAGGCGGGCCAGTGTGTCATCGGGCTCCAGAGGGTACCAACAAGTGTGCCAGCCAGTCAGGCATGACGGCCTACGGTACGAGAAGGCATCTGTACGACCCCAAGAACCGTATCCTGCCACCCACAGACCACTCAACCATCAGCCTGCAAATGGGCACCAACAAGTGTGCCAGCCAGGTGGGCATGACGGCTCCTGGGACCCGGGGGCACATCTATGACACCAAGCTGGGGGTCGACAAGGGTGACAATTCCTCCATATCTCCGCAGATGGGCCACACGCAGGGGGCCAACCAGAGCGGCCAGGTCTTCGGCCTGGCCCGGCAGATATATGACCCCAAGTACTGTCCACAAGGCCCAATGGCTGACGGGGCTCCTGGGTCCGTTGGTGACTGCCCAAGCCCAGGGAAGGCCCCGGAGTACCCTCCATACTACCAAGAGGAGGCAGGCTACTGAGGCCCCGTCCTTGCAGTGTCTCCTCACGTCATTGTCCCATCGGGAATTGGGGGTTTTTCTACGTTTTCATCTTGTTCTTCTATGTGTTTGAGAGTCCGTGAGAGCCAGATCCATATGCATATAGGGTGGGGGTCCCTGCTAGGGCACCACCCACGTAGCAAATTTCCCAGCAGGCTTAGGGCCAAGCAGGGGGAGTGGAGGGAGGGCAGGAGAGAGAAACCTGTGCAGGAGGGAAACTGGGCCCAAATGCTTCCGGTTGCTCTGCCCCTCTTCTCTTTTTTCTGCTGATCAGTTTGTGGTTTCTGTGCCAACAGAAGTTTCAGGCAGTTTTAACAAAAGTAATTTTTTTTGTGGGGGGAGGATGGGGTGGGAAGGAAGGAAGTTCCTTAGGAGAGGGCTGGACCATAGTCCCCAGATATTTTGGGCATGGTGAGGGATTGGAGTTCCCCAGGATCCTCACAGGGCGCCAGTGAAGAAACAGGCAGACAGGACAATAGAGTTCTGAGTGGTTGAGGCACAGCCAGACCCCCACCTCTTCCACGCTTGTCCCCTCTCCCCTGCCAAGTACTGCACAGGGAACACCCCACTAGGAGGCCCTCCCTGAGATCAGCCCCACCCAGGAGCCCTGGGACCAAGAAATAATGTGAAATACCAACTGTGGACCAAAGGCAATAAAACCTCTTTTAAAGGAAAAAAATAAAAATTAAAAATAAAGATGAAAGGAGACTAGGCCTTGAGTAAAAGATGATTCAAATCACGAGCTGTATGGGTTTAGCTAAATCAGTTCATCTTTCCTTTTTTTAATATATATATATATATATAATTGATTTTTCACAGAGAGGAAGGGAGAGGGATAGAAAGTCAGAAACATCGATGGGAGAGAAACATCGATCAGCTGCCTCTTGCACACCTCCAACCGGGGATGTGCTCGCAGCCAAGGTACATGCCCTTGACCGGAATCAAACCCGGGACCTTTCAGTCCGCAGGCCGACGCTCTATCCACTGAGCCAAACCGCTTTGGCATCAGTTCATCTTTCTGATCTTTTTACTCATGTGGAGGAAAAGAAAGTTGTTCCAAATGGAGAGAGAACATGACTGAGGGAACCAACATATGAACGTTAGTGGTTAGATGAGAAGTCTGAGGTCCCAAAGGGTCTCATGACTCACCCAGTACACCAATCACCGAGCAGAGTGTGGCACTCGGCTCTCCTGGCCCTCCTGGCTGACAGGCTTTCCACAGTGCCTCTTTGGGGGGGAATGCCCCACCAGACACAGCCCGAGCCCAGCCCCAGCCCTCCCTCCCCCAGCCCCGCCACAAACACTGGTTCCTGTGAAGTTGCTAAGTCTAGGACCTGAAACCAGCTGAAACGGGAACCGAAAGCCTGGGCACTGGAGCACCTGGTCCAGGTGTGCCGAGAGCTCAGCTGGAGGACGGCTGTGTGAGGGAGGGAAGGGGGGCAGTGATGTGGCTGCACCCGTGGGGGAATGTATAACCTTAGAGCTGGAAATGAGTCTGGAAATCAGAGTCCAGCCCCAAATCCCACAGACAAGCGGGAGGCTCAGAGGGGTCATATCTGACTTGCCCAAGGTCACAGTGTGATGGGGAAGAACCGAGAACCCTCCTCCTCCCAAGCCAGTGCCTTTTCCACTGAGTACCATCATCATCATCCTTTTTTTTTTTTTTTAAAGAAAATATCGATTTTTACAGGGGGAAGGCTGGGGTGGATGGGAGGCGGATGCCGGGGGAGATCAACCGAAGGACTTGTATGCATGCATATGAGCATAACCAATGAATGAAAGACTCTGGGGCGGGGAGGGGGGCAGGTGGGTTCCTGTGCTGGGGGGTAAGGGAGGCTGGGGGAGGATATTGGGGAGGGAAGGAAAACATATGTACCACTATTAAATATAAGTTATATTGTAAATTAAAAAAAAAGAGAAATATATATATATATATCGATTTTTAGAGAGAGGGGAAGGGAGAGAGAGAGTGCAACGTCAACATGAGAGCAAAACATCAATCATCTGCCTCCCGAATGCCCCCAATAGGGCCTGAGCCTGCAACCCTTTGGAGCAGCATCGTGGCTGGACCTCACGGACCACGCGTGGTCCGCAGCCCACCGGTTGGCAACCGCTGCTCCAAAGGTTCCCTCAAACCAGCGGCCGCCGACCTTTGGGCCCTCACGGACCACCGACCACCGGTTGGTGACTGCTGTTTTGGAAATGGGGGGATCCCCCCCCAACCAACTGAACCACACCAGCCAGGGCCATCATCCTTTTTTAAAATAATAATTACTATAATTAAGAGGTTTATTCTAATATACAATGTATTGTTATAACTATATTACTACATATTAGATAATATTATTGCTAACATTTATTGGCTACTCACTGTGAGCCCCACCGCCCTGGGGACTGGAAGGTCTTGGAATGTAGGGAGTGGAAGATTTTGAGGCAAACAGGCCCGGCCATAAACGGCCAGGTGTAAGCAGATGGTAGATACGGATAAACTTTAGCAGAGACCGGCTTCCCGGAATGTAGACCAGACCTGACCGAGGAGTATTATTTTGAAATATACTTTGCAAATGTGACCTTTAGCTGCGTCAAGACAGAACAAAGAAGTAGTTAAGGTTTTTAGCTTTGTATTAGCCAATCAGGAGCTGCCAAGCCAACCTTCACCCCCTGCGCGGGGTATAAAATATCGGCTTGACTGAAGATCGGGGCTCTCCACCACGATTTGTGTTTGGACGGTGGAGGCCCCGGTTCGAATCAGCAAATAAATATTCCAAAACTTCAAATTTGTGTGGTCGTCTGTCTCGTGGTGGGCTGCGCTCTGTAACACTCACCAGGTGCTATTGTAAGCATTCGCTATGTATTAACATATGAGACAGGTACTATTAGCAACCCCATTGCACAGATGAGAAAACCAAGGCCTGCAGAATTTAGCAGGGCGCCCAAATCCCATAGCCGGGCTCCCTCTCCGCACACTGCGAGACTGAATATTCAAACGGGTGTGCACAACAGAACCCCTCTCTTCCTGCTGCAATCATGGGGAAGGGAAATTTTATTTACCACACGAGTGAACTCCTGACGAAACACCCATGGGGACAAGCAGTAACAGAATGAGGAAGGGGAGCTGAGGGGAGACCTTGGTGAATCGGACAGTTCTAAACAGGGAAGACACGACTCAGTTCCCATCATTTTTTTTTTTTTTTTTTTTTTTTTTGCCATTTGGGAGTGTGGAGTTTATGTTGCCAAAAGTTCTCCTTTTGCAAGAGAAGCTGGAAATTTGAACCTTTATGTGCAATCTCCTGATTTTTAAAAAACATATGCTTATGGATTTCAGAGATTAAAGGAGAGGCAGAGGAGAGAGAAACATCAATGATGAGAGAGAATCATTGATTGGCTGCCTCCTACACGCCCCCCCTACTAGGGATTGAGCCCACAACCTGGACATACGCCCTGACCAGAATCCAACCGTGACTTCCCGGTTCGTAGGTCCACACTTAACCACGGAGCCACCTCAGCAGGGCTATCTCCTGATTTTTAAACAGTGGCTCAGATTTATGAAATACTGTGTGAGCTGCGTGGCACCTACATGGACTAGACAGCCTGGGGCCACCATTTCACAATCTCTTTCTTAGCATGCCACTTCTTTGGCAGTCTTCCCTCATCTGTGGAGAGGCTGAGGACACAGAAGCCCTGGGGCCAAGGATGCAGCATCTCTAAGAGCTATTGGTTTTGCCCTTGTGGCCTAACCCAGTTAAAGCGCCCTTGTCTTCCCACCTCCCCAGAAGAGAAGTTTCTGGAAGGCTGTTCTCATCATTGTCCAGCAGCAGTGATTATAATACTCATGTACAGGCCCCGAGGGTGTGTGAAAGGCCTAATTACCCTTCTCTACTGTGTCCTTGCCACAGGGAAGCAGGACAGGATCTAGAAAGCTTCTGCTGTTGCTTTTGCTCCGGAGGATTACAAGAACAGTTATCAATAACAGTAACAGTAACAATACTAACTGAGCCCTGGATAGGAAGTCCCTTGCCATGGAGGTTCAGCATGAAATTTGAATGATGACTAAGCAATGCCATTGTCCTTGGCATTTTTGATTATTTATTTGTTTGTTTGTTTGTTTTTCTACCCAGCTTTCTCTACCTCCTGCACACCCCACACTAGGGATGGAGCCTGCAACCTGTTTTGTTAATCCTCACCCGAGGACATTTTTCCATTGATTTTTAGAGAGAGTAGAAGAGAGGAGGAGAGACAGAGAAACATCAGTGTGAGAGAGACACATCCATTGGTTGTCTCCCGCAGGTACATAGTACCCCTGGACCGGGAATTGAACCCTGGATTCTTCAGTCTGTGGGACCGATGCTCCGCCCACTGAGCCAAACTGGCTAGAGCGTCCTTGGCATTTTTTTTTTTAAGTTATATCTTTTGGAGAAATATATACATTGACCAACCACAAACTGAACAAGGTGTTTGTTTGTTTGTTTGTTTGTTTTTTACAGAGAGGAAGGGAGAGGGATAGAAAGTCAGAAACACTGATGAGAGAGAAACATCCATCATCTGCCTCTTGCACACCCCCTATTGGAGATTTGCCTGCAACCAAGGTACATGCCCTTGATTGGAATGGAACCCAGGACCTTTCAGTCCACAGGCCAACAGCTCTATCCACTGAGCCAAACTGGTTTCGACAACAATGTGTATTTTTTAAAAGTCAAATGGTATAGAAAGATTGCATTCCTCCCCAGGTTTTGTTTTCATGCCTTTGCTTTTATTAGAATAGTCGAGATTAGGACCTTGCCTCCCAGGACAGAACTGAATGCAGCTTTCCTCAGTGACAGCATCCCCAGGGATCTGGGCATAAGGCAGCCAGCCCCACCCCCTCCCACCAGCCACTGGCCCACAGTCCTGTGGCCACACCTGGTCTGAAAAGGAACATCCTGTACACTCTTAGGCCGCTGTGGCAAAGATCAGAAAAGTACTCACTTGCCCATGTCGCAAGGTTACCGGCGTCCAACCCAAAGTGCCTCCTCCCTGGATGTTTGACAAATGCGTTGGCCACTTACAGACCCTTTGTGAGGGAGGAGACAGAGTTTGTTCAAGGCTCTGGCCTTTAATACGTTTCATATTGGGTTGCCTGTCTTCCTTATCTTTTTGCTTGTAAAGGTTCTTTAAATATTCTGGATTTGAGATCTTTAAGAATTATGTGCTACAACTATCTTCTTCCATTCCAGGGTTTGCCTTTTCAAGTAATGTTTTTGATAAAGAGAAGTTCGTAATGTTAATGTAGTTCAAGATATCCATCTTTTCCTTTCCGTGTCTTAAGATTTTTTTTTTGTCCATTGCAAGAATGTCTTCTTGTATTTATAATCTTCTCAAAGCTTTGCTGGTTTACCTTTCACATCAATTGCACTTACCTGGAATTGGTTTGTATGTTCTGAAATAGAGGTCAAGTTTAAATTTTTACATTGGTATATCTGATTGGTATACCCTTATAGGAAAACCCACTGGTACCCCACTCCTTTACACAGACATTTTTGTCACGAATAAAATACCACATATGTGAGGGTCTGTTTCTGGATTCTCAATTCTGAGATTTTTGCCTGTTTATCTTGCTCCCATACCATGCTGCCCTTGTATCATCATAATCCCCATTTTACAAATGAGTAAACTGAGGCACAGAGGGGCTATGTAACCTGCTCACGTACGTAATTTGCTAGTTATAGGTAGAGCTGGAAATGGAACTCGAGGAGTCTAGCTTTTAGGTCCATGTTCTCAAGTTTCTTCGCCTTAAGTCTTGGAAATAGGAAGCCGCTGCCGCAACTCTACGTGCACAGCTTAACTGAAGGGAGAAGGGTGTGTGTAGCCGAGGACGGAGCCGCCGCCTTTTCCCAGTCTCACCACTAGAGGGCGCGGATAACTTGGACTCGCTAGGGACACCCTCCTTCCCACCCCCAGTTACCTTTCAACCAATCATCAAATATTTACCCAAAACGTAGTGCAAAGGGAATGCAAAAGTTGCCTAATCCAGTTTCTAAGCAGGACTGTAACAAAAAGACAAACAGAACTGATCTCTGTCGTTTTCAACATTTTCAGCAAGGAGAGAAATCTCCCACTACCGGGCTACATTCTCTCATTCCTAAACCACTTTACACTAAGTCCTTTTTTAAATCTCTACTCTTCCCAACATAGACTAGATTCTTCGTTCTACCCTTAGTGGGAACAAGGAGCCACTGTTCGGCATCCTCATGCAACCGCTCTTCAGAGATGCTTGTAAATAGCGAGCTATATAGCTATAGAGTCAAATCTCAATTCTCATTTCTCTCAAAGATTTAGTAGCACACCATTACATTTCACCTCCTTAGCAATTTATACGTTCCTTCCATGTCTCTTTTAAAGTGTAAAGTCCAAAAGTTGATGTTGCACTCCTGTGTTCTATCCAGTGCCAGACTTAATTCTTGCTTCTTAAATGTTACCCTGCTAATATCCCCAGGCAATAAGTAATCATTCAATAAAACAATTCATCTTTATCAACTTGATGAATTATATCCTTATTCAGGACAATGACTCAGCAAAATAGAACATGCTCAATATTTTGTTTAAAACTGACTGGGTTTCGGGCTCAATCTCCAGTCTGGGGGATGCGGGAAGCAGCCAATCAATGATTGTCTCTCATCATTAATGTGTCTAGCTCTCTTTCCCTCTCCCTTGCTCCCTGAAATCAATAAAAAAAATTATTTTAAAATGCATGCAATACTGCACCTGTGCTTTGAATAAAGCTATAAAAAGATATTTGTGGACAAAGTCTAGGAGGCAATATAAAGATAAAAATAATTTATTTGTTTTGGGGGATTGATGGTGATTACTTCTGTTTATTTTTCATTATTAATATAATTCTGAGTTCTTCTTATAAATAAGTAAAATCTTTCATTCACTCAGCAACTACTAGAGCACACATTATGTGTAAGACCAGGGGTGAGATGTTGCAAGGAAGACAAGAACAAATTCTGCTGTTCAGAATAATAATAGCTGTCACCTTAATCCATCTATATCTTAGCTACTATTCTCATCCTTATTGTATAGGTTAAGAAAGAGGGGAAGAGAGAAATTAGCTATCTTATCAAAGTCACCCAGAGTCAAAGTAGAACCAGAATTTGAACACAGTCATTCCAAATGTGCAAGACGTTGGGCTTAACCACCATACAACACTGCCTCTCATGATAGCCTAATAAGATAGGAATAACTGGTATTTAGCAAATGTTTATTGTAAACCTACTGCATGTCAGGTACCAAACCAGGTGCTGGGCACACACTGATGAGCAAGACAGTCACAGTCCTTGCCCTCACAGAGATCAGGCTATAGAAAAGCATCAGAGAAGTGCAGACGATAAAAAGATGAATACCCACCCATCTTTGAAGCTATAGGGAATAGCCATCTTCTTAAACTCTCTGTTCCATTCCTAGAAGACTATCAACCTTGTGGAAAGAAAAGGGATAGGAAAGGGGGAATAGAAAGTTTCAAAAGAAAAGTGACAAGAAGTGGCAGCTATTTGTTCAGCAAGCGTCTGGAGAGGGGACTGAAAAATAAGAAGAGCATCAGGACTAGGATAAACCTTTAGGTTCCTGCCAACCGGAAACTCTATTCCTGTTCAACTTTGACTCCATTAAGCGCCAAGCACTGAGCTAGACCCAGGAAATAAAACTGTAAATAAGGCATGGTTCCTGTCCTCTAGGAGTTTGTAATCTAATGACAGACATACAAGTAAGAAATTCTAGAACTACGTACTAACACCAGTAATAAGAAGCAGAGAACGAGATGTGGGCACAATGCAGGCTGGGATAGAAAGCAAAAAAGTGACATTTATACTTAAAAAAGTGACATTGGGAGAACTGGAATTAGAAAGGAGGTGGGTTGGGGAGTGTGATCCAGGTTTAAGGGAACAGCTTGTGCAAAGCCCTGTAAATGAAAGGGAGCCTAGGTTTAAAATGACACTGGTGTATAGAGAGGTGCCAATCAATGGCAGTGAATTTCTAAATTTCTTCATTACTCATTCCCAGGATCAGGAGGGGTTCCAAGCCTGGGCACAGCAGCGCCAAAGTGACAACAGACTGTTCTTCACTTGATAACGCCAGAGTTCCAACCATTTTAGCCTACCATCAACACATCATTGCAGGTGTTCTCATGCTTCTCTTGCCATTATCAGTTAATCAGCAAGCCCAGTGCTGGCCTCCAAAAGAATAATAGGACTCCATCTGCCCCCTCCCTCAGGTCAGGAGTGGCAACAGTGCCCTTCACCTCTCTAAATCCCACAGGAAATTCCAGTAGTACGTGTGCACCATGGTACCACTGGGTCTACTAAACATAGAACTAGAAGAAAGTAAGTTCATCTGATGGCATAATTACTGTCTCAACCCACATCCCCCACATTCCCAGTCTCTACTCCCCAGCCCTCTACTGCTGCCCATCAGGGCACGCCCTCCCCTGCTCAGACCAGACCACTTGTAAATGTCAAGTTGCTCAGCACAGATGGAAGTATAGCTTTCTGGGTAAAAGCAGAAGATTAGGAATCACAATAATCTGGCCGGTGTCCTCTTATGATATTGAGCAAGTCACTCTACCTACGGCAGCCTTAGAATTTACTTGTCTGTAAAATGAGAATAACAACTCTGTCACTGTGCTTTGTTGAGTGAATGCAACTGGCCTGGGATGAGAGTAGTAAATGAGACAGTATCTATAAGGATATTATCACGTTGTTTGGCATATAAAATGCGCTCCCTACAGTAAATGGTGGCTGTGGTAGAATGTTGTAGATAATGTAATTGCGGTAGATGATGGTGACGACTTTGATTACGTGGTGATGCAGGCCGGAGGGTGGTCAGTTCTGTAGGTCATTTCCAGCAACCCAACCCTTCCGGCATCCACCCCACCCCCGCCCAAGCCCAGGCAGCTTCTTCCAGCGACAGGCCTTTAACAGGACGCAAACAAGAGATCCGCTGTCCCTCCAGACTCTGCCTGGTCGTTGCCCAGATCTCCGCGGGGAGGGGAGCTCCAGCCAGCGTCACCCTGCCTGCCCGCCTGCTGGCCGCTCCGGGCCAGCTGACACATGGTGGGAACGTGAGGGGGCGGGGCCTGATTGGTGCCGGTGGACCAATGGCCCGGCGGGAGGTTCTCAGCCAATGGCAGGGATGCTTCAGAGCCCGAGGGGCGGGGCCGCAGAGAGGAGCGGCGGCGTCACAGGTCACTGGGCGGGGCGGGAGCCGTAGCTCTGACAGGGGCGAAGCGGCAGTGGCCCGCGCAGTCAGGGCAGTGATGGCGGCGACGGCGGCAGCAGCGGCAGCCCCGGCGCCGGCGGCCGGCACAGATGGCGCCTCCTCAGTACATTGGTTCCGCAAGGGGCTTCGGCTCCACGACAACCCGGCTCTGCTGGCGGCCGTGCGCGGGGCGCGCTGTGTGCGCTGCGTTTACATCCTCGACCCTTGGTTCGCGGCCTCTTCCTCTGTCGGGATCAATAGATGGAGGTGAGGGGGCCCGGGGTGGGTGGGGTCGCGGGCTCGGAGCCGACGCAACCTAGCCTCTGGGGCTCCCCAAGAGGGAGCGGTCCTGCCCGCCAGTTCCCACGGCCGGCCGGGAGACCCCTCCTGGGGAAGGAGGGGCGGGGAGAGGGAGAAGCTCCAGAGAAGAACCCGGGACCAGGGAAGCAGTTAGTTCTCGCACCAATAGCCTGGGCGGCCCAGGGCTGGACCTCTGACAGCGTGTTTCCGCCCTGTGTGTTACCCTCTTTGGGCCTCAGACATTCCTGTGGGACAGAGGGCATGGTCCCCATTGTAAGGATTAGACATACATACATATATATATATATATATATATATATATATATATATTTGATTTTTTTTTTTTTTTACAGAGAGGAAGGGAGAGGGATAGTTAGAAACATTGATGAGAGAGAAATATCAATCAGCTGCCTCCTGCACACCCCCAACTGAGGATGTGCCCGCAACCAGGGTACATGCCCTTGGCCGGAATCGAACCTGGACCCTTCAGTCCGCAGGCCGACGCTCTATCCACTGAGCCAAACCAGCAGGGCCAGATGAGACTCTTAAAGAGATACAGAGTTGACCTGCCCAAGGTCCTGTAGCCAGTGAGTGGCACCAGCGCTCTTAGTGCCCAGGGAGGGGAGGAAAGGAGGTAGGAATTATGGTGTGAGGGTTGGGTCGGGTCTCTGAATCTATGGCACAAAGATGATTGCATTCTTCAAGTCAAGAGCCCATTGCTGGGCTCCTAGCTGTCATTTCTAAGCCTGTGGTTAGTTTGAATTTGTCCTTTCACCCATCCTGGCTTCCCTCCCCCAAGACTGTCCTGCCTCTGAAGGTGTCCTGGCATTTAGGCCCAGTGCTGGTCTCCCCTTTATTATAAACAACTCAGAGGCACAGTGTGTCCTTGTCCTGAGCTTGAGAGCAGTAGGGGGTTGCTAGAAGAAAGAAAAGGATAAAAAAGGAACTGGTCCTGGCCGGTTTCTCATTAGTTAGAGCCTCGGCCCTCAGACCAAAGGGTCTTAGGTTCAGTTCCTGGTCAAGGGCACAAATGAATTTTGGTTGCAGGTTCCCCAGCCCAGGCAGGGGCGTGTGCAGCGGGGCGAAAGCAATCTATGTGTCTCGCTCACATCGATGTTTCTCTCTCTCTCTCTCTCTCTCTCTCTCTCTCTCTCTCTCTCTCTCTCTTCCTCCCATCCCTCTCCTCTTTCCTCACCCATTTTCCTCTCCTTCCTTCTGCTCTCTCTAGAAATCAATGGGAAAAATATCCTTGGGTGAGGATTTAAAAAAAAAAAAAAACCAAATTAAGTATCACTGCCTCTCCTCATTAGATTGATTTTGAAGGACAGTTAAACCACTATGGATTAGATTTTTAATAACTGATGCACTAAGATTAGGGAGCAGCAAAGCTGTGATTTCAGAGACCCTCTTTGATGACTCCCAGGAGATGGAGTCCACAGAATCATGGGAGTGACTGGGGTAGATGTGTTTTCTCTGTAACCAGTGTTGAAAACCAAGGAGTTTTGAGACGTCGCGTACCAGTCTCTCTGTAACATGTCTCTCAGCAGTCATTTAGTTTGTTTGCATTGTTCCGGGATGTTTGCTTGTGGCCTTGTTGCCCTGAGAGGCAGGCCTATTCCCAGGATACAGTGGCTCTCAGCCCACCATTTTTGCCTCTCCAGGGTGTGTGCCCTTCCAAGAGAGAGTAAGTGCTCCTCGCAGTGGGTCTATGAAATGCCCCCTCCTGCCCCATTTACCTATGAATGACTGGAATTAGTCCTGTGGAGAGCCTGCCCACACCATTTTCAGCCTCTGCTCAGTTTCCATAGATAGGAGCTTGGGTTTGACAAACATCCTCCAATGGCCATTCCTACCATGAACATTAAACTGAGCCTCGGACTTTGCCTGTCATCTTGTGGCAGTGTGCCTACTGGAGCAGGGCCAATAGAATAAGGCTACTTGCTTGTTACATTGTCATAAAGGAGGTTCTTGTTCTATTGGGTTGTATAGGGGTCATTGCATAGGACTGCCTACTTCTTTGTGGTAGTGGAGGTTAAAAACCATCAACAGCCCCTGGCTGTGTGGCAAGAGTATTGGCCTGCGGACTAAAGGGTCCTGGGTTTGATTCTGGTCAAGGGCACAGGCCCAGGTGTTGGGCTTGATCCCCAGGGTGGGGTGTGCTGGAGGCAGCCAATCAACCTATCAATGATTCGCTCTCATCGTTGGTGTTTCTCTCTCTCCCCCTCTCCCTTCCTCTCTGAAATAATTAAAAATATATATTTTTAAAAATCAACAACAAAACCTCATTGATTAAATTCACATTTGCTAGGAATAAGGTGTTTATGGGTTTTTGTAGGTGACCCTTTTGTGGTTGTGCTTTCCAGCCACTAAAAATGGGACAAGGACATAGCAGTTGATACCTGAGTCCAGTTCTGAAGTCAGAGGCTGTGCAGCAATGCAGATATTAATTGAGTGACTAATGAGTACCAGACATTGCTCTGGATGCTAGCAGGGACAGAGCAGTGAACAAGCATCATGGTGTCCAGAGCTCTGGAGCCGACATTTTAATGGAGGAAGACAAGTAAACAACTGTAATGCAGTAGAACTAAATGTCATGAAGTAAATAAAAATAGGGGATGAGCTAGAGCAGTCTTGCTGCACATGGGAATCACTAAAAGGTGCCTGGGCTCCTTCTTCCCCCAATTCCGACTTAATAGTTCTAGGCTACGGCCTGGGCACTAGGGTTTTTAAGGCTGTCGTGTGCAGCACAGCCTGAGAAGCACTGGACTAGAGAACCATAAGCCTGAGCCGCGCAACTTGGTAAATGTGGCAGTGCATTGGCAGGAAGTCTTCAGTTTTGGCATCCAGAAGAATCAGGTGAAATAATACAAAGCAAGTCGCATGTGGTAACTGCTCCTGGGCCTGGAAACACTCCTCCTACCCCCACCTACCCACACTCTCTGCTCCCACAATCGGATCGAGGGCAGAGCTGCAGGCTGCTTTTTGCACACGGTTCGGGGTTGGGGGAGTGATGGAGCCAGCAGCACCTCTGCGTAACTGCAGTGTGTGGATCTTCCGGTGGCTATTTCTGGATCTGGGAGTGGTCTGGGAGAAATGTGCTGCAGCGTGCCATCCTAGCTCTGCAAACGCTTCAGCTGCTGCCTCTGAGAAGCCTCCTTAGAAAGGGTGGGCCCTGGGCCATCTGCAAGGGGGCGGGGCGGGGTGCGGCACAATCTCTCTCCATCTCCTACACTGCCTCCCTCCCAGCATTTTGGGCAGATGTATCAGATTAAAATAACCATGAATGGCACTTTCTAAGAGTAAAAAAGACAGAGACAGGCAACCAAGAAATGCATATATTTATTGGTATAGGAAAAGGACCAGCATACTCCTTGCCTTGGTGGCAGTGGGAAGCTTATGAGCTAATTGTAGCTGTGTCCAGGTCTTGCTTTTGTTGAACACCAGTTGGCTAAATCCTTTATAGCCTTTTTATTGTTTAATCCTCACCCGAGGATATGTTTATTGATTTTAGAAAGAGATGAAAAGGCAGGAGTGGGAGAGGGAGGGAAGCGGGGAGGAAAGAAAGAAACAGCTATTAATGGCCTCCTGTGTGTTCCCCGGGCCCGGGGATTGAACCCAAAACCTTTTGGTGTCCAGAATGATGCTCCAACCAACTGAGCCACCCAGCCATGGCAGCCCTTTGCCATGCTTCTGGAAGGAGGTACTGCAGTGAGAAAAAGAAAGGGGAACAAATATGGGGTGTGAGCAGCTTCTAGATTTAAAAATAGGCACTCAGAGTAGGCCCTTGTAAGAGACCTTTCTCTCCCTGATGCAGCTTAGATAAGTGCTGGCAACAGTTCACCTTACTTTTTATTTAAATTATTTTCTCCCTGGCTCTATGCTGCACCTGCATTCAGGAGCTTTTGGGACAGAGGGAGTTGGTGGAAATAGGGTGTCAGCCCACATGGCTCAGAATTAATAAACTGCGAATTCCTGAGAATGCCCAGTGAGAACAAGGGGCCTCTCTCCCCAGCACTGGGACCTAACACTGCTGGGCTGTCAGCGACATGGGTGGTTCTTCCCTGGAATTCAGTCAGCAAGAAGGGGATTGGGAACCATAGTCTATTGCTGGGAAAATTTGTTTTTCTCTGGGCCATTTGCACTGGTACTGAGCATGTCGCTTTAAGGTTCTGCTGCTGAGGAAGTGTTTTCTTTTGTCCAAAAGAGATGAAAAGATTCATCTTTCTCTTTCTCTTTGAAATTAGAAAAGAATGAGTATATTTTTACCTGAGTGACACTTAGAGATCAATCTGTGATATGCGTTGTGAGTTTGTGTTATTCTTTTTGTGGAGTTAATAAGCTCTCTTACTTAGGAGAAACTAATGTCTATTAATATTCTCTGTATCCAGACTGAGTGAGCCGATGATAGCATCGTAGTTACATAGCCTTGGCTTGAAGTAGAGAAACTTGATCCAGGGTGACCTGGACCCAAGAAAGAATTCACTATCATCCTCTCTCCTCCTATTAACAAATAAAATATTCCTCAACACAGAATCTGCCATCTGTAGGAAGGCCTTCCTTAAATATCTGCTTGTCTCATTCTCAGCCCAAGGGTCTGCCTGTCTTATCTAACGGGCTAGCCCCGTGGAGTCATGAATTACAGGGTCCTCTCTATATTTTTGGAAATGCCAGTTTGGTTTTCTCCAGTGCTCTCTGCCTCTGGCTCCAGAGCATTTACGTAATGTAATTCAGTTGCCCATGTCTGATCCAAAGGGTGAGCTTTAACTGCTCACACAGATCCGTGTGCCCTGAATTTTGGCCATGTGAGCTCAGCTTGGAGCTAGCTGCCAAGGGTGAGCTACCACCGCAAGCCATCTGCAAAGCCCAGGCCAGTTTTCTTTAGAGCACATCTCACTGAAATAAAGAGAAACTGGCCAGGTGGAGAGAAGGACTCTAAGGGAGCACAGAAGGCCCAAGCTTCTGTGTGCACACCTGTTCTCTCCCCCCGCCCGCCCTCCCCGCAGCATTTGTCCAGTAGCTGCATTGCTCTGGATTCCTTTGTGTTATGCAAAGCTGTCACCTCAAAGGAGGTGCTATAGCTGTCTGAAGGCTGGGGCTGCTAGAGGCCTGTTGCCTCCTGTGGGGGCCATCCTGAGGCTCCCTTCCTGGAGGAGCCCTGCAGGGCTTGGTAAAAGAGGGACTTGAAAGTAATAATATTTCTAGAATGCCTAAGCAGAGGCAGAAACCAGGATCCAAAGAGAGAAAGTTTAGTAGGAACAAATGAGAAGAGAAGAAAGGCACCTTATAAACAGAGCTAGGACTAAGGTTCAGAACAGTGCTTCTGAAACTCTCACGTGCAAGGGATTTACCAGGGACCTTGCTAAGATGCAGATTCGGATCCTGGAGGTCTGGGATGGAGCTTTTGAGAGTCTGCATTTGACCAAGCTTCTGGGTAGGTCACGATGTTGATCCTCAGAGGAGCAAGGGTCTGGGAGCAAAGGTCCTGGGCAGCGTGGCGGTAGTGCTCAGGCAGTGAGTCCTGACAAGAGGCAGCGGCACCATCAAGAAGGCAGATGCCGACCCACTTATTTAGGTCTGAGTTGGGCAAAGTGCTTGCTCTCTTTGGTGCCTGTTTTCTCATCTGTAAAATGAAGTAATGTATGTAACACAAGTAGAATAGTGCTTCATTTGTTGAAAATGCTCTTTAAATGTTTATTGTTGCTATTATCATCATCATCATTAGCAGAGTTGGCCTTCTGCTCCTTGCCTCAGCTATAGATATCTCTTGTCAAAGATGAAAAGGAGTCTCAGGGGGGGGTTTCTATACTTAAGAGATATTGCCAGGAATCTCTTCTTTTAGTACATGAAGCCTAGAAATAAAGTTCTATAGAAGGCGCTAGAAGATAGCTTTCAAACGTGCATATCAGCCTTATTTACATCTTCAAGTGGAAGTCCTAGGCAACCTGGTGTCCTGTGAAAGGAAAGGCCCCCAAGCGCATGGCAAGGAAATTCCTGGGAGCCCCAGGGGAGGACAGTCTGTCCCGGGGTTGTGTAATTGTGTAATTTGTCACCAGTTATCTCTCGGCATTCTGTGTGGCAGGGCCCCGGTTTCAGGTGGCATGAGGCTGTGTACGTGGTTTTCTTATTTCCCTCCTGAGAGGAGTGGGGAGGTTTGGGAGGAGGCCAGTGCAAGTGCGTCACTCGTCTCTCAGCTTTCCTTTCTGAGGGTGTCAGCTTTTCAAAAACAGAAATTCACAGAGGCAGAGCTTTTGGTCTTCATGCACACCATTCAGCCAGTCTCCCATCGCAGGCCCGTGGGGATCAGTCTCCCTTCACAAGCCCTTGGAGCGGCGCTGCACGCTCTCTGTCTCGTGTGATGCTTTGGACTCAGCTCCTGCTGGAATGTGGGTCTGTGGCATTCGCCCTGTGGGAGTGTAGCTTGCTGACATCAGAGGCAGCAGCGAGGGTGGGTTCTAGTTGGCAGCCTGGGGATAGTCGCTGTGTATCTGGAGTTCCTTACCCCAACTGTGTGTCTGTAGTTGGGGTATGTGATGTGCTGGCCCAGAGGCACAGGGCTTTGCTGTGCTCAAAATAAAATCTGGCGATTCCCATTGTTGTCAGTGATGGGTGGGAGATGCTAAGGGGTAGATAGCAGGAGTCTGACCCTGTAGGGGCTTAGTTCCTGAGGAAGATCAGGATGTCAGTGGATTGCCTGTAGTCAGGTCTGTGTTTGTCAGAGAGAGAGACTCCAAAATCATGAGGGCGTGCAGAATCTCAGCTCCTGGAGCAGTGTTTGTGCCACTAAGAAGCCTTAGAAATGGGGGACAGAGAAGAAAACTGTTTGACTGATAGTCTCCAATCCCAGCTTCGACACTTAATAATTGTGATCTTAAGCAAATTAATTACCCTCTTTGTGTCTCATTTTCCTCATCTATAAAGAGGATAATATTTCCCTTCAAAATGTATTGAGGGAGTTAAAAAGAAAACACACTTAAAATGCAAGGCAGTTATAACATTGGTAACCTTTGGGGAGGGAAATTAAATTCCTGGGGACTCAGGTGCAAGAACTTTTTACTTTGTACCCTTCTGTGCCTTGAACTTTGAACTATATGAATAGCTATCTGTTTAAAATGTTAATTTTATTTTATTTAAAAGTAAAACACATATTATAAGATATATTGATGGAATTGTTCAGAATCTTGATTCTGCCCGGCTGAACAGCTAGTAAGTTTTTGTCATCATATAAAAAAATTTTAGCTCTATCTGGTTTGGTCTGTGGACCAAAAGGTACCGGGTTAGATTCCATTCCAGTCAAGGGCATGTACCTGGTTACAGGCTCCTTCCTGGCTCAGACCCTGGTCAGGGCACACGCGGGAGGCAACCAGTGATGTGTTTCTCTCACTGATGTCTCTCTCTGTCTTTCCCTCTCTCCAGCTCTCTCTAAAAAATAAAAACCAAATGAAAAATATCCTCTGGTGAGACTTAACAACAAAAAATAAATAAGTAATAAAAATAAACGATAAAAAAAAATTAAACCACTAAAAGCATTTAACAAATGCTAATTTTCTTTCCCTTTCCCTCGCTGATCCAGATCTCAGGCTAGGTGACTTAAGTATCTGGAGTTCCTTACCAACCCAATCTCCATCCCCGAAAGCATGCGAGCTGTACTTTCTAAGACCTTCTCCCTCTGGATGAGAACCTGGTGGCCAGAACCCTGGAGAGTGAACCACCTGCCAAACAAAACCCTGGAAAGTGGGGGTCCCGCCCAGGCTGCGGGGCTGTGGCAGTAGACAAGCGTGTGGCCCAAAGCATGACCGCAGAAGGCAGGGCAGCTGTTGGACCCGGGTAGGTAGGATTTTTCAGAGCTAATGCAGAGTCTGCTAATAGGACCTCAGCCTTCGCTACTACTCTGTTGCACTTGTTTTCCTGATGGTTTTCTCATCTGTTCTCCGTTTGATTCTCAAGCCCTGTGATGAGTGGATATTTATGCACAGGCCCTGAGGCTGAGACGGAGGAAGTGACTTGCTTCTGATCACAGAGCAACAACAAGAGTAGAAGGGCAGCTCACATTTAACCCAGGTTTTCTTTATGCCAGGCACTGTACCAAATGTTTTTCATGCATTATTTGATTTTCATTTCTTAGCAATTCTGTAGTTGATGTTAGAGAGACAATAACATCAACTCCACCCTGCAGGTTAGAAAACGAGCTAAAGAGGTTAAGTAATTGCCTAATGTCATGCGGCTAGTAAGGGGCAAAACCAGGATTTCAGTTTATCTCCTACCATATCACTCCTGGCCTAGACCCTAGGCTTCTCGGTCCTGGTACTAATGATGCTACTTGTTTGGCATTAAACAGTGGGCCAGCTTCTCCCTGCTTGGTTAGGAAAGAGAGCCACTCTGTATGATGTTGTCACTAACAAGACCTCTGTGGGCTCTGCAGGTTCCTACTTCAGTCTCTGGAAGATTTGGACACAAGTTTAAGGAAGCTGAACTCCCGCCTGTTTGTAGTCCGGGGACAGCCAGCGGACGTGTTCCCACGGCTATTCAAGGTACGTGTACAGAGTCTGAGAGAAGAAAGTGAGAGTCCGCTCCCTAGGGTTTCCCCCAAACTAAAAGAGATGATATTGCGACCGAGAAAAGGAAACAGTCAGAGCTAGTCTGACCGCTGGTGGATGAGCTGGAACCAAGGCAGCCGGTCAGCTTGCCCACAGAGTGAAACTGTGTTAAGGAAAAAATTCGGTGTAACCAGTGTCTTGTTGGAAAGTTCCCAGCTCAGGCCAGACATGGGATGTGGCAAGTTATTCCACCCCGGATGCTTCCTTGGATGTTTCCTTGGCTCAAGCCTGCAAGATTTATAAGGGCTCTTCCCACGCCAGGAGTCTGAGGGCGAGGTTTCCTGTTCAGCAAGGGGTGTTTCCTGTCTTTCTTTGCTCTGCTAATTGGGAAAAGAGTCAGCCTTTTTGAGGAAGCTTCCCTGCTTCCCCTGGGGTAAGTGGCTGATCACATCTTCATGTGGATACCACTCAGGCCTGTTTGCTATATCAAATAGCCAGCCCACTTCTCCTTCTCCCCCAGTCCTTTTAGAAAGCTCATTTTAAAGCCCAAACAGGCAAAAGTACTCATGGACAGAGGGTTCTGGGTCTCCCCTCATCCTTAGCACCCACATTGTTTTTAGGCCCCGCTCCATCCAACTTCCTTCCTACTCTTTCTGGGGGGACAAGACAGGAGGAAAGGTTTAATATCCAGGCAAGCAGCTCAGGAAACACTTTATCATTCACTTCACCTCCAAAGCAGGCAGTGTTGATAATAGCTACCTTTCATTCAGGGCTGACTATGAGTCAGGCTCTGTTTGACATAAGTGATGCTGTCCCTCCTGTACAGATGAGGAAACTATACCTTCGCGGCCATGAAGCTAGGAAATGGTGATCTAGGATTCGAGCCCAGGCTCTCTGACTCAAAGTTGTGTTCTTAACGTCCACACCATTAAACATTTGCCACTCATCTCTCTCTGCATTGCCCCCCCCCCTCCCAGCACAGCCCAAAGCCAACCTAGTGCAGCCCAGAAACACAGATCAGTCATTCAAAGAATATCGATTGAGCTTCTACTATGTACTACATCCCATACTAGGCACTCGGGTAATGATGAATAAGACAGCATGGTTTCTGCTCTGAGAATCCACACTCTAATGGAGTAAACAGATAGGTAATGGGCAGCCTCACTGCCATATAATAAAGGCTGTGATGGAAAAGGGCAAAGTGCAGGAGAATCGTATTGAAGGAGGAAGTCAAGGAAGGCTTCTTAGAGAAGGTGTCATCTAATAGCACTTTACTGTTATGCACAAAGTAATGAGGTATTTGACAATGTACTCTGTCTGAACAGCTAAGCCTGGTACTTGGCTCATAGTAGGACTTCATAAATGTTTAGTGCTATCATCCTTGGACAAGGATAGCCACCCCGCTCAGGACCCACACACACCCCAGGCAGGACTGAGTGAGGACAGACCAGCCTGTGCATGGCAGGACATCTGCCCCACGGGGTTGACAGTTTTAATACACCATGACCAGAGACTTTGGTTAGGATATGGTTTTCTTTTTGCTACGTTCCACGCTCTGTGGGTTATCTGTACAACCGTTCGCAAGGCAAGCTTTCTTTCAACATTGCTAGGAGATCTAGAAATTTCTATCAGAAAAAAAGTAAATACTTAGAAAAGAATCCGTCCTTTTTTTATTATGGGGCCTGTCCGGCTTAATTTCTGTGACCTCTGGACGAAGGCTGTTCCTCCTACCCGACTCTGAGAACTGGAGTTTATTATCTCTGTTTGCTGCTGGCCTCAGGAGTGTTGCTATGGAAACCATTAGGACACTACACATAGTACAAATCTGCCAAGAAAACTAGGCCAGAAGTTTGCAGCGCTGTGAGGAGCTCTGGGAAGGGCCTGCTGAGCAGGAGGGAGGAGGCAATCCCATCCTCCGCCGTCTCCACCAGTGAGTCAGTGCCTCTTGCTACGACAGGGCTCGCCTGAGAGCAATGTATTTCCAGCCTCTTGCTGCATTCTCCTACTACAAGGATACAAGTGCACAGGACTACCCACCACTCCTCACTCCACAGAGACCACTAGCCTCCGGCTCCAGTGGTGCTGTGCCCTTGGCCTCAACTCAGAGGCCTGTCCTCAAACCTTGTGAACCTCACATGGTTTACTTTCCAGTTCAAATCATTGTCCCTGGTGTGTTCTGCAGCCCATTCCGATAGTTCTCCAGACTTGCTCTGTTCCTTCCCAGGATGGAGCTGAGCACCCAGCACCCGGCCCCCAGCCTCCCCCTCCTCCCCACACAGTGTTTAGTGTAACAGATTCTCTCTCCACAGGAATGGGGGGTGACCCGCTTGACCTTTGAATATGACTCTGAACCCTTTGGGAAAGAGCGGGATGCCGCCATCATGAAGATGGCCAAGGAGGCTGGTGTGGAGGTGGTCACTGAGAACTCTCATACTCTCTATGACCTGGACAGGTAAGAGATAGGCCCCAGGGGAGTTGGTGATTTGTGCCCTTGCTGAGCAGAACTCGGGGCAGTTTAGCAGTAGAGCCACCTAACACATGACGTGGAGTTTTCTAGAAGCTGGAGGAAAATGGACCAGAGTTGAGTTTGTAAAACAGGTCACAAGAGCTTTACCTGACTTGGGTGCAAAGAGGCTCTTTAGGTCCAAGAGATGGAGCGGTGAGGATCCCCACTGAAGGTCTTCACAGACCTGCTCCTAATATGCTCCAGGCCCATCCACTCCTCATACTCCCAGCTCCAGTCCTGCTCCTCAAAGGCTGCCCTCTGACCTAGTGGACACTAAATGTTACCCCTCCCATAGGATCTCTGTTCTTAGAGATCCAGTTTCCGTACCCAGTACACGTTCCTGGGCTCCCCTGACTCTGGTTTTCCAGGTCAGGCATTTAGAGATCCCTGCAGAGCTGATAACTAGAGTGGCCTCCTTCCCTGGGGACAGGCCTCTGTGCTCTCAGAGATGCGAGGAGGAAACCCTTTCCTCCCCTTCCCTGGCGGAGCTGTTACCCCCCTGCTGCTGCTGTTGCTGCCAAGCCCAGCCCGCTGCTCCTCCCCACCTCCCTCTCCCCAACCCAGTGGGTAGCTGCCAGAAGGCGGGTCACACAGCTCTGCACGTGAGCCGAGCTCTCTGGAGGAGGTGTTGGGTGTGGAACTCCTCCTTCTGCCACGTGCGGAGGAGTGGGGAGGCACTGCAGGGCCTGCAGCCAGCCTCATATCTCCACCAGAGGAGGAGAGAGAGAGCCGGACTGAGAAATGAACTCCCCCAGCCAGTTGGTTTGCATAAGCTGCTTCTTGGCCAACAGCAGCCCCGGGAATCTGGCTCTAACCCAACCTGATTCATCTTTATATAAACAGCCTCAAGTCTCCACGCTCCTGTATCTTTTCTCATTACCTGAGTACAGCTGTGTTTCTCTTGTTTGTGAAAAAATACTTTGTAAACTGCAAAGTATTAGTTGTTGCTAATAATATCCCCAGCCCCAGTCTCTGGTTTAGGGAGGAGAGGCTGTTCTGCACTTCTTTGTTCTAGAAAATCCGGGCCAACAAGGGAATGATTGTCCCACAAAGAAACACATTTACAGCCCTTATCAAAGAACTTCCTCAAGGCTTACTCGGCCGGAATATTGAGGAAGGTCCAGGGGGATTCCTATGACTTGGATGACCAGGCCGAATGGATACTGGACACTGGTGGGGAGGGGGCAGGTGAGGGCATGTGCTAGGGGGTAGGGCAGTCCGAGGGGGTGGGGGGGTGGGGAGAGGAGGTCAATGGGGGTGAAAAAAGGAAACATATGTACTAGTATTTGTAATACTTTAAACAATAATATCTCTCTCTCTCTCTCTCTCTCTCTCTCTCTCTCTCTCTCTATATATATATATATATATATATATATATACACACACATACATACATATATATATATATGAAGAAGAAGAAGGCTAATGGGGATTTTTCTGAGATTAGAGAGAGCTGGTCAGTCTGTCTTTAAGCGGCTCCATGTCCACCAGGGAACCTGGGATTGAGTCCCAGCTTTGGCCCTGCCTTGCTTCATTACCTGAAGCACCTGCTCCAGCTCTCCAGGCTTCATTTCCCTCTCGGTAAAATGGAGATGAAGCTGCCCTTGCCTCTCCTTTCTACTTAAGGGTAGGACCTATGAGCAGATAAAGAAAGGTACCCTCCAAGCCTTTGAAGTCTGTGCTCTTTTTCTTTAAAAAAGAAAAAAGAAGAAGAAGGGAGAGGGAGAGAGAGCGAGAAACATCAATGATGAGAGGATCATTGATCGACTGCCTCCTACACACCCCCTACCAGGGAATGACCCCCGCAACCCAGGCATGTGTCCTTGTTTAGAATCGAACTCGGGACCTTTCAGTCCGCAAGCCCACTCTCTATCCCCTGAGCCAAGCCAGCTGGGGCTGGGCACTTCTTATCTGGGTGGGCAGGGACCTGCAACGAGAGGCCTTGTGAGTGACGCTAAGTGTACTTTGGGATTCCCAGGATCATTGAGCTAAACGGACAGAAGCCACCACTTACCTACAAGCGCTTTCAGGCCATCATCAGCCGCATGGAGCTGCCCAAGAAGCCTGTGGCCTCTGTGACCAGACAGCAGATGGAGAGCTGCCCGGCCGTGATCCCGGAGAACCATGACGAAACCTACGGCGTGCCCTCCCTGGAGGAGCTGGGTGCGTGCTCCTGCCCCTTAGGCCAGCGCCGCCTTTTCTGTGAAATACCTGTTGGTTTCATTTCCTTTCTTGTCAAAGTAATGCATGTTATTGTAGACAATTTAGAAAATACAGAGAAATGAAAATGGGGATAACAGTCACTGTTTCCGATCACTCAGAGATAACCACTGTTAATTTTGGAATATGTCCTTCTGGTCTTCTTTCTGTTCGTACACATAAGTAATCTTTTTTTCCTTTCTTCCCCCCCCCCCCCTTAAATAATCTTATGTTTCTAGTTGGTACTTTTGTTTTTTGTACTTTTCCCTCTCAGATAATTTAGTCTGGTGCTGGCATCAGTGGGCTTTCAATACCAAAATAGCTAAGATTGCTTCTGTTGAAGGGGAGGGTCTCGAAGTCTCTCTGGTTACTGACTACACCCTTTCTCCCCTACCCCTTCCTCCCCAAACTTCCCCCCCCCCCCCCCCCGCTTTTTTGGTATCTGAACAAAGTTAGCTCTCTCACCTGAATACTGCAGTTGTCAGTGAACCTGAAAGGGCAAGCGGTCCAGGATTGCTCTCATCTGCCTGGAAGGAAGGGTAGCTGGGATGGGAAGGCAAGGGAGAGGAGAGGGAAAGGTCACAGTTGGAAGAGAACCAGGATGACCTAGAAAGCACTGGAACGTTAAGAATGACCTCAGCCCAGTAACAGCAAGGACCCCACGGTTCAGTTCTTGCAAAGCTCAAAGAGCAGACCAAGGTGCCGAGGCCTGCTGAGCTAACACTGGAAAGGCTGACCGCCAGGCCTCTGACCTGCTCCTCCCCTGCAGGGTTCCCCACTGAAGGACTTGGCCCAGCTGTTTGGCAAGGAGGAGAGACAGAAGCTCTGGCCCGCCTGGATAAGCACTTGGAACGGAAGGTATGGTCCCCATTTCTGAGACCCACAACTTCAGATGCTGGCACCCATGCAGTGGGGAGCATGGGGTAGGTTCATGTCTCTTGGTGCCTCTTAGCTCACAGTGGTTGAAAAATAAAAAGTCTTCCTGATGGCCGTAGCAACGAGAGCAACAATAGCAGCTGCCATGTGTGGGTGCTTCCCACCTGCTGGGCACTGGGCTGAGCAGATCTGGGTTAAGTGCCTGCTTGCATTACTTTAATCTTTCCAACAGCCCTATGAGGTAGGAGTTCAGCTGTCTATTTTATAAATTAGGAAATTAAGGCTTAGAGAGATTATGAAACTTGCATAAAGTCGCATAGTAAGTGTTAGAGTAAGATCTCGTTTGATGTGATTCTGAAACTTTTGTTAAATTGCTTTTTTTCATCTGTGAGCATGTTCTCCTTCCTAAGAGGGTATTGGATCAGGAAAGTCCATCAGATTAGTTATTTTGTGTGTATGTGCCCCCCACCTTTTGCTGGGTCCTCTTCAAGGCACGGATTTCTATTTGCTTGGACACAGAGACCAAAGGCGCGCCTGCCAGTGAAGTGGGAATTGGCAAGAAGAAGGAAAGGGGCCAAGGTCCCAGAGGCACTCCTTAACATTGGCACCTGGCCCCCACCCTCTGGTACTAGGGTGCTCATGACAGAGCAGGCAGCTCCTCGTTTCCTGCCCCCTGCAGCTACTTTATAGACTAGGTCCCTGGGTAGCCCCAGTGCAGCAGCAGCCTCAGCAGCCCTATGACATGAGTGGAATTTTTTTTTTTCTGTAAAGTGGAAGCCTTTTTTTCTGTTTAATCACAGATCATTCTGTCCCTACAGAATTCTCTCATGTCTGTCATCTTACTTAATCCTCAGGAGGTGGGAAATGTGTTCCCATTTAATAGATATGTAGCTGAGGAAGGAAACTTGTTCACAATCATCCCACAAGTTAAATAGCAGAGTCGGGACAAGAACTTGGGCCTCATTGGTCTAATGGTGGTCCCATCGAAAATCCTACTAGCATGAAGGGGTGAAATGTGTGCAGTGTTCAAGTCCTGACTCCTGGCTTTCTGTTCCGTAACCTTAACCACCTAGTGCCTCAGTCTTTTCCTCTTAACATCAGGCCTTTCCCTTCTTCACCTTCTCTTTTGATGCAGGCCTGGGTTGCCAACTATGAGAGACCCCGAATGAACGCCAACTCCCTGCTGGCCAGCCCCACAGGCCTCAGCCCCTACCTGCGCTTTGGCTGCCTCTCCTGCCGCCTCTTCTACTACCGCCTGTGGGACCTGTATAAAAAGGTGAGCACACAGCGAGGGCAGCCGTCCGCTCCCAGTTGCAACAGCTTGGATCAGGGCCTTTCAGGCCATGCAGTCACCCTAAAAAGGGGCCTTGCCTCCAGTCCTGGGAATGGGGACTGAGTTGTGGATCCCGGAGGTGCTTAAGTGAGTATTGTATCAGAGAAGGTGGGGAAGAGACCATATTCAAGAACCTGTGGAGCTAGACACAACCCAAACTGCTGATCCACATAAAATCGAGGTTACCAGGTAGAACAGGACAGGCAGAAAGCGGACTTCAGTGTGTCCATAGAGGTGGCAGATCTGCTGGCAGCAGGTGGACAGGGGCGAGCACAGCGGGTGGGAGGCAGGAGGGCGAGGCTTGAGCCCATCCTCAGCTGAAGAGCACAGTGGCCCTCTTGGGCTTGTGCCCAGAGCATCAGAGTTGAGGAGAGGCTGCTGCCCACCAGTGATGAGATGGCCTGGAGGGCTGCAGGCAGGTTGTGCCGTATGGACCATAGGCAGATCCTGTGGTAGTGCCCCCAGATGGCGTGGGCAGCACAACTGTTCAGCATCTGCGTTGTTTCACATTGCCCGTTCTTGCCAATATCAGGATTCTGTGGCACAGGGTAGCTTTTGATGGTTTAGTGGGTAATCTTCTGATTTTATGAAAATCATTATTTGCTTGAACGTCTGATCTTCTAATTTCCTCATGGTCCCAGATCCAGTCTATTGAATATAACTTGTGTAACCAAAATCTAGACTGAGCAGTTTTTATACG
This sequence comes from Antrozous pallidus, assembly GCA_027563665.1. Taxonomy (NCBI): domain Eukaryota; kingdom Metazoa; phylum Chordata; class Mammalia; order Chiroptera; family Vespertilionidae; genus Antrozous; species Antrozous pallidus. The sequence goes on from CM050520.1 coordinate 16,339,914, forward strand.
TGGCGATGAGAAAATCCCTTTGACATATAGAAAGCAGAGCCACACGCCCGGGCCCCTGGGGATGAGGATTATGAGCCAGTCTGGGGAGTTTGGTTCCCACTGTGGAGTTCGGCAGTGATATCCTTTTCCTCTGCCCACCTCTCCGCAGCCATTCTCATTGCTCAGAGCAGGGCACAGCTGGGCCTGGGTTCAGCCTGTGGACACACTGTGCACATCACAAGCATGTCAAACTCGGGGCCCGCTGGTTGACATGCTTGGGAGGGGATAGCCCCTCACATGTCTAGGGAGTTTGGAGCAACCAGGTTCACGGCAGCTCCGAATTCCTTTGTGGGAGAGGCCTGGGGACACGTGATGAGAGCTGGGCAAGCATTTATATTCACGGGCTCTTCCCACCCCCAGGTGAAGCGGAACAGCACACCCCCCCTCTCCCTGTTTGGGCAACTCCTGTGGCGAGAGTTTTTCTACACAGCAGCCACCAACAATCCCAGGTTTGACCGCATGGAGGGGAACCCCATCTGCATCCAGATCCCCTGGGACCGCAACCCCGAGGCCCTGGCCAAATGGGCCGAGGGCAAGACGGGCTTCCCTTGGATCGACGCCATCATGACCCAACTGAGGCAGGAGGGCTGGATCCACCACCTGGCCCGGCACGCCGTGGCCTGCTTCCTCACCCGCGGAGACCTCTGGGTCAGCTGGGAGAGCGGGGTCCGGGTGAGTGCCTCTCCGCGGGGCCCGGCCTAGGGCAGCCTCCTCTGGGCTGAGGGATGGGGAGGGATCCTGGGTCCAGGATATCCCCTCCAAGCCTTCCAGCAGAAGGGCTTTGGCTCTTCTCCAAGGGGCATGTGGTGGTTTGGGGAGAACCATGGCAGTCGGTACCCGGGTCGCCTGAAGTCCCACCCACCCCATTTAGGTGTTTGATGAGCTGCTCCTGGACGCAGACTTCAGCGTGAACGCGGGCAGCTGGATGTGGCTGTCCTGCAGTGCCTTCTTCCAACAGTTCTTCCACTGCTACTGCCCTGTGGGCTTCGGCCGCCGCACGGACCCCAGTGGCGACTACATCAGGTGAGGATGTAGGCCAGCTCTCTGGCCACTGGCCACTGTAGCCTCCTCCTAGGACGGGATACTCTTGACCCTTTGAAGGAAGGTCCAGTGTTGTGATGGGTTGTCTGGTGTGTATATTTCAGGCGATACCTGCCCAAATTGAAGGGATTCCCCTCTCGATATATCTATGAGCCCTGGAATGCCCCAGAGTCGATTCAGAAGGCAGCCAAGTGCATCATCGGTGTGGACTACCCACGGCCCATCGTCAACCATGCAGAGACCAGCCGGCTCAACATTGAGCGGATGAAGCAGATTTACCAGCAGCTCTCTCGCTACCGGGGACTCTGTAAGGAGCCCCTACTCCACTGCCAACCCCCACCCAGGTCACTGAAAGGAAGGGCAGCACTTGCAGGCTTGGGGGGCCTAAAGAGGGATTTCCAGATATTCATCCAGGGAGACTGAGTGCTGTCTTCCCGGCTGTTACATTGACTTGACTTTTGGGGCCCAGGACACTGCACACTGGGCTGGATCAGGGAAGAGATGCAACCTCAGTGTCATGGCCCAGAACCCCCCACCTTGTTCTCACCCTGCAGCCCTCTGCAGTCCTGTGAGAGTGTGTTCTGCCTCTCTCCCAGGTCTGCTGGCGTCCGTCCCGTCCTGTATGGAAGACCTCAGCAACCCGGTGGCAGAGCCCAGCTCGAGCCAGACTGGGAGCATGAGCAGTGCAGGTGAGTAGCAGCTGGCCTGTTGCAGCCCTGTCCATCCCAGGGCACTCAGGACCACCACCAGCTCCGTCACTGAGGGCTGATGACAAAGGCCAGAACAAATCTGTGCCCCAGTGGAGCTTCTAGTGCCCCTGGGGCAGACAGAGTAAAGGAGCCATGCCGATCATCTCAGATGACAGTGCTGGGAAAAGGAAACTGAGTAACCTGATAAGAGAGAGTCTGGGGCAGGGGGACTACTTCGGGTTAGGTCAGATCAGAGTAATCAGGGAGCACCTCTCTCAACAGGGATCAAGTAGTGAGCAGGGCCAGCCTTTTCAAGAACAGAGCTTCTCTAGGAAAGGGAAAAGCAAGAAAAGTCTGAGATAGGAATGAGCTTAGTCCATTCAAGGAACAAAAGTAGAGAGGCCAGTGTGGCTGACACATCCTAAGTGAGGAGCCAGAATCTGGAATAATGAGAGCGATGACGATGAGATGTAGCAGGAGTAGCTTTGTGTAGGCTTGGTGTCCACGAGGGGCATTCCGATTCTGTCATCGGTACACTGAGAAGGCACTGATGGGTGGTCAGCAGGGTGGGGCGTGATCTGATTTATGTTTTACAGAGCGCTGTGGGGCGGGACAGTGTGGGCAGGAGAGAATACAGGGAGGCTAGATGGCAGGCGATGGCAGCATGGCCCAGTGGTGGCAGGGAAGGAGAGTAGACTTGCCACATTCTTATCCTCCTCCCTGGGCTCTGGGGTGAAGATCAGTGAGGTGAGACTGGCAAGAACTCCAGCTCCTTTTCTAGTTTGCTCAGCAAGGCTGGCCGGAACACTGCTCATTCCTGCTTCAGGAGGCACAGCCGGGGTCACAGAGGGAATTCCTCACTTCAGAGCAAGGACAGCAGCCAGGCCAAGTCAGGCCTGGAGCCCGAGGTTTGGGGCCCAAAAGCTGGCTCTGCTGCCAACAGGCCTGGTTGTGCTCTCCTTGAATGTTTCCAGGCGAGGTCATTGCTGAAAGGAAGGTCATAGGTTAGGCCTGAGGAGCCCCATTGCATTGGTGCCAGGCTCCCTGCCTCTAAAGAGCTACCACTACAAGGTTTCAGGTCATCTACATACAGCCTGTGTGACACTTGGACCTGCTTCCTCACAGGCCCCAAACCACTACCCAGTGGTGGCCCAGCATCCCCCAAACGCAAAATGGAAGCAGCTGAAGAGCCGCCTGGTGAAGAACTCAGCAAACGGGCCAGAGTGGCGGAGTTGCCTGCCCCAGAGCTGCCGAGCAGGGATGTCTGAGAGTGAGTCGCAGCTACTGACATTCAGTTTCTGGTGGGAAGGTGGGGGAGAGGTGGGCGTAGGTATGGAAAACTACTTCCCTTCTAACTGAAGGTTAAAACCCAGCAAATAGATTAAAAGTTGGTGGGAGGGAGCTGCATGATTCTACCATTCTATACTTTCTAAAATTTAAAAGGAAATTTTAAAGTAAAGCTCTTTCTTTGCCAGCTAAGGGGAAAAAATTGGGAGGAGGGGCGGATCTTTCTATTTTTCAAAGTGAGTCAAATCTACCAAAAAGAAAGCAGAGACCCGGATGTGAAGATGTGGGAGAACTGGCCCTGTGGCAGGGTCTGAGGATGCTCCAGGCCCCTCTGCCATCACCCCATAGGCTGTGTCCTGGAGGCAGGCCAGAGGAGGGCAGCACTTGCCTTCAGAAGAAAGGCTCACTCAGCCCAGCCGCCCCCTAAGGCCTAGTGCCCCAGCTCCCCTCTCTGTGCCTCTTACGGCCACTCCTCCTTTCTCACTCGCCTTATGGCTCTGGCTGTGTGCTTTCCTGTTAGCATTCATCTTTCTTGGAAACCTGAAAGTTGTTTTTTGTGTGTGTGTGTGTGTGTGTTTTTTTTTTAAAGCAAGCCTGCTTCCTTCTTACCTAGAGCAGGAAGAGCATTTTGTGCTTTTCTTGAAGAAATGTAAGTTGTTGTCCTCTTTGAGTCATCATCTCAGGCTGTTTCTTATGTGCCATGAGATTGGAGGCTGACTGGCTCCACTCCACAGAGCCCACTGATTCTTATTCCCAACCCCCTCTGCTTCAGGGCTGGGCAGGGCCCGCTGGTGTGAGCATCTGGGGTCGAATGTGGTGAGTCAACAAGTGTTTGATGCTTGTGCCCTTTGCCCCACCAGGCTCTTTGCTGGAGGACAGATTTTTGCTATCTTGTACTAGGAGCACCAGCAGCCTTGGCTACTGCTCTCTCAGTTATCTCTTAGCCCGGTGATACTAAGCAAAGTTCATCCCGTTTTACCAGTCGGAAACTTGCCAGACTGATATTCCGACTTTTAGGTGAGAAGACCTACAAAGAACAGAGAGGGTCGAGGTTGCTCAATAAGCTTGAGATTCAGCATGAAATTGTTGCCAGCAGGTGTGTGAAAAGGGGAGCATAAAACATATAGTGGATGCCTCTCCATTTTATCAAGAAAATAGAAGCTTTCTCAGAGTACCCTCCCCGGCTTTTCACATTGGTCTCATGAGCCAGAGCTGAGTAAAAAAGCCACCCTGAGGTGGAAGCAGACAATCCTGCTTTTGCCCTGATTAGTGTACGCCATTGGTTTTTCAACTTGAGTGAGCAATGGAACCCTCTGGAGAGTTTGTTCAGCCACAGATTGCTGGGCCCCACCCACAGTTTCTGACTCAGTAGGTTCGGGGCGGGACCTTAGAATTTGCATTTCTGACAAGTTCCTAGCAGTTGATGATGCTGTTCTGGGATGAACTTTGAGACTCACTGACGTAGACCAACCATGATCCGTGTCTTTGCCAGGCCCACACCCATGACGCACTGAACAAAATCTGGGTTCTCTTAGCCAGGAAGCGTGCACAGCCAGGAATGTTGCGTAAGACACAAGTGCTGCAAAGGAAATGGTAGCTATGATGATGATTGTGATGATGATGATAATAGATATTGTTATTATTTTAAAAGCACATAAGGTTATAGTTGGGTCTGATCATGGAGTGTCTTAAATGTCAGGCAGGTGATTCTTTGGTTCACTCTCTGGGAACGAATGGCTTTTGGAACAGGAGAGTGAAATGACAAAACTGGCAGTTTTAGAGGTCTGGCCGGGCATCGGGCTGGGACCCGCAGAGGAAGTGGGGCAGGAGCGAGCCAGCTGAGAGGCTGCAGCAGCAATTCCCAGTGACACTGCAGGGATGTAGAGGTCAGTGCCTGTTTCTTGCCTCACGGTCCAGGAGATTGTCCATCAGCCCATTGGTATCTTAAGGACCAATCCTCTAGATTTGCTCTGGCCTTCCGCATGGCTAATTAGTTGGAAGTAGGGGCCAGGAGGTCAGAGGATAAGACAGGATGGGGAAACCACCCGTGTTCTTTGGACGCCCTGAGAGAAAAGAGTACATTTGTGTTTCACTGTGTGCAGCAGTTCACCAGCAGTTCACCTGGGCCTAAAGATCGGCAGTATCCTCGTCTGTGAAAAAGCGTCTTGTCCCCGGCCACACCCACTGAGAAAACACGTTAGGGAAATAAAATTAAAAACCGTAAGTGAAAAGCCATTGGATAAGTAAGATTCACCACGCAAAGGAAATCGCGTTACCATCTGACACATGCTTGTCAGGGTGTCCTTGACTGTGTTACTGTTTCTTCGGTCAGAGCCAGCACACTGGGCTCAGTGGTTTCATAGCCAAAATGGACAGTTTAGATTGAGAGGCAAGAGACCTGTCCCCTCTCTCCTATGTCAGTAATTGTGTGGCTGGGTTAGTCTAGTAATCTTTTCGAGATGCTTTAGCTGCAGGGTGTGAATACCACTCTTCACCAGCCTGAAGGCTCCGTCCTGGACCTTTGGAGGCCATGGTCACCTGTGCACACTATAGTTTTATGGTTCAATTCTAACGCCTCAGGCCTGTAGCCATTCACTGGGCAGACAGTAACTTACAGTGTAACCTGGTCTGTAGGAAAATGTGCCCTCATATCAGTAGGTTCCATGCCTCCTTCAGACCCACACCCCCACACCAGTGTCTGTTCTGCATTTTGTTTTATTGCACCATGTTCATTTGGTTCCCACACTAAAAACTAAGCCAACCTCCCAGTAGCTGTCATTTCAGCCGCCACCCCGTGACCCCCAAAGCTGCTGCCTGCCAGGACCCCATTAGCCTCAGTTGGTCCGATGTTTTACTGTAGTAGGAACAGCTCACATGATCCATTTGTCTTCTGCTGGTACATAGTGATCTGTTGAGAGAAGGCCCATCCAATACAAAAGCTTCATGGCCAGGGATCACCTCTCCCCTTCCCCCTTCGGCAGTTCACCAGAGAAGGTTAGCCCTGGGGCTTCACCGAGGAAACCCTGACTTCGGGAATCTCTTCATAGTCTTTTTGACACTTGTTTATCCAGATCCCTCCTTACATGGAATGATGTCTGTGGAAGGCTTTGGGCACTCTGTAAAATAGTACACACAAGGAGAGCTGGTGTGGTCTTAGGAAAAAAGCTCTGGCCTTACATTCACCTTGAGAAGTGTCTACACCCTACCCCCCCTACAAGTTTCCTCACTCTGTGGTTCTCAGTTCCTGACCTGGATAAGCAGTTGGGACTCTCCCTCACACTTGCCCTGGCACTTACTCAGTGGCTGCTGCCTGAGGGCCCTCCCTGTTGGCCTATGATTTGTATGGTATGTAATATGAGGAATGAGACTGAGCTTAAGACCTCAGCTTTGTGCCCCATCCAGGCTCAGCTGCACCTCTGTACTTCCCTACTCCTGACTTGGGAGCTGGTGGCAAACTCTGCCGCTCTCAAGTTCTTGGGCACCGTGTCTCACCAGTAGGTGGGGAGAGGGTGACACCTGAGACTTGGTTATAGGCTCCAAAGTTTCCTGCAGTCCTTGAGCCAATGTGTTATCCTTTGCTGACATAAGCTCATGCGTGCCCACCCCTCTATCCTTGGATGGGGAAAGGATGGACTTACAAATTTGGGGTTTTGTTATTATCCAGTGGACAGAAAGGGGTGTGCGGCCCCAAGTACCCAGGTGGCCGTTCTAACTAACAGTGGGCACACAGAGGGAGGCAGTCCTTAGTTTGTGTTCCAGCTGCCTCTGTGTTTCTTGTATTAATGACAGAGTGAGAGAGTTGAGCAATCGAGAGATTGCTTTTTCAGTGCATGTTTTATGAGTTGATTTTCCCCCTGGTGCCTCTCCCTCTAGTTGCTCTTTCCTTTTTTTTCATGCTGCTGTCATCATTTTTCTGCAAGGCCTCATTTGGTTTCCCCACCCCCTCGATCTGCAAACCTGTGTCAAAGCTTGAGAACAACAGCACAGGGACCATCGAGTTGTCTGCTGATCCTGCACCTTGAGTAACTGCTTCAACAGGCCTTGGACTAGCTTTGTAGTCAAGGACAAGCTGATTCTTCCAGACCTCAGTTTACCATGTTTGTGTTTTTTACCCCATCATAGAAGAACTTGGATCCCTGGGACTTATCCAAGACCAGGATACTGCCACCTCCCTTCATGAGCCCATCCCATAACTTAATCACGGCTGAGTCTACATAAATCTGAATTGCTATCATTATAGACACCTGAGGGCATCTAACCCCCTTACCAACTTAGGCATTGGTCCTTCAACATTTCCAGGTTACCCATGATTTGAGAGTCTGATGAAGGATGGAGCCTCTCCCCAGAAAATTGCACCTGTTCACAGGAAAAAAATGTGCACAGGCGTTCAGGGTCTTCATGGACTGCCCTTAGCCTCTCCCTGGGCCCCTAAAGGAACCCCAGAGTAAGAGCCCTGTCCTCGGAGTCCTCAAGCGCTGGTTACCTCCCCCATGTCTGAAGGGAAAGAAAACACAGGAAGTGGAGGTATGAGGCAGAGCTGTTGTGGTGTCCTCTCCTGGAGCTTTTCGCTGTAGAACAGCCAGCTCTCTGGCTGAACAGCAGGGACCAGAGAGACTGTGTCTGAAATACATACACAGTCAGCATGTTTCAATAAACAGACATACACTTTGGTACACTTATTTGTAGTGAAAGTATATGACTAAGTTATTATCATACAAGCTTAAAGGGAAAGTTGTTGAAAGTAGTACACATATTAAAGCATGAGGCACTCAGTACTGACCTCTATAGGTGCCCACTCCTGCATTTGCTCTTTAATTTACCAGCTTCAGAGAAATTCTCTGATAATAAATCCAGATTTAACATTTGTCTTGAAAGGGTTGCATATGTTGGAAGACTAATGTTAATGAGTTCAGTGTCTTTGAGTCTTGACGGCGTTTTTCCTCTTCTGTTAATATCCAAACTTCCACCTATGTTGCTTGGATGTTAGTCTTCATCCCACCATGTTGATTTCTTCTTTTTCTATCCTCTAAAAGTCCTTTTTAAAAATACATTTTTTTAATTTATTTCAGAGAGAAGGGAGAGGGAGAGAGAGAAACATCAATGATGAGAATCATTGATCAGCTGCCTCCCGCACGCCCTCTGCTGGGGACAGATCCAGAAACCCAGGCGTGTGCCCCAGCTGGGGGTCACACTGCCACCTGGTTCACAGGTCGATGCTCAACCACTAAGTTATGCGGGCTGGGCTCCTGTACAGCCTTAATGAGCAATACTATACTATAGAGATTGCTTAGTGGTAAACATACAGGTTTGGAGTCAGCCAGGCCCAGGTTGCCTGCCTTGGCTCTGCTGTCTCTGAATGCTGCAGTCTTGGGCAATTTATTTACCTCTCTGGCTTCAATCTCATCTGTAAAAACGGAGGCTATATCCTCAGGGTTCATGTGTTGTTTGCTTGGGCAGCCATAACAAAGTACCACAGACTAGGTAACTTAAGCAACAGAAATGTATTCTCTCACGGTTCGGGAGACTAAAAGTCTTAGATTCAGGGGACCAGCCTTAGCCTTTCCCTGTGGGTTCTTTTGGAGGCCTCTCTCCTTCATTTGTAGATGGTGGCACCTCCCTGTGTCCTCACATGGCCTTCCCTCTGTGTATATCTGTGTCCTAATATCCTCCTCTTATAAAGACACCAGGCATATGGGGTTAGGGCTCACCCTAATCACCTCATTTTAATTAAACTTCCTCTTTAAAGACCCTGTCTCCAAAAACAGTCACACCCTGAGGTTAGAACTTTAACATGAATTTTGGGGAGACACGATTCAGCTGTAGCACAAGTGTATAGGGCCTGACCCATAGGCCCAGTAAGCCTTCTTATCTGCCTCACCAGCGTTTACACTGTACAGACTTTGCACAGAACACCAAGTGTCTGCACACTCTCAGACACACCAGACCTCTTACACAGGAGCCCAGCATTAGGACAGGCTTACCCTGACCTCTGGTGTAAGGCGCGAGGCCATCTCTCCCCTCTGTCCCAGACTGGCGAGGTTATAACTCTCTAAAATGAGTCATCCTTGTGTCTCCTCTCTCCTCCTCCCCTCAACCTCTAGCACAGTACCAGGGTTCTGTTTCCTACATGTGGAAATTCCTAAACTCAGCCATTGCCTTCATCCTCAAAATCACTGTCATCACCTAACTTCTCTCTGAGCCATTTTTTTTTCTGACTCTCCATTTCTGACAGCAGCCACTTCTGCCTCGATTCAGAAACTGCCCTTGTCATATCCGAGCAGTATCCCAAAGACCTCATATGATCCTCACATGGCCCTATCTTCCTCCATCTCCTCTTCCTCCTCCCTGTGCACCTCAGAGGGGAAGTGTTCAGGCACCCAGTGGCATCCCAGCAACAACCTGGTCCCTGGGCTCTGTGGTCCATGTGGTTCACTCGTCCTCGTTCTCAGTCTGAGCATCCCCAGAGCGGCAGACAGAGGAGCTTGTGTCCCTGGGCAACCGAGCAGCCTCCTGAATGTTCCTGTGAGCACTTGTTTTTCTCTTTCAGCTGCAGCGCTGTGGCTCCGTGAGCAAAGCCCAGGTGCCCGAACAGCCGCCGCGGCAGCAGAGCCACCGGCAGAAGAGCTGATCATCGACAGATCAAGCGAACATGTGTGTGTGTGTGCGCGCGCGTGCAGAGGAAGGAGTGGTGTGCATGCATCTGTTTACACTCTTGTGATTCTGAACACTGCCTGGGCTGGAGAGGTACCTGTAGCAGCTTCACCTCAGCCTTCAGACACCAGGTTAGAGGTCAGGGCTGTCGTTTTCAGCCCCCACCTGTCCCTGCCTTCTCTAAACAGAAGAGTAAGGCCCTAGCTGGGATTCTAGCATCTGCCCCTCCCCCAGCCCTTCCTCCCTCCTTCCTCACTTCAGACTGAGGAGCAGGAGGGCAACATTTCTGGCTCAGATCCAGAGCGTGGAATTTTAGAGATGGCCAGAGCCTCGCTGAGTTCCTCCTGACCCTGGACACAGTCCCCTGGCCTAGTGTCTTTCTTCCTTCCTTCCTTCCTTCCTTCCTTCCTTCCTTCCTTCCTTCCTTCCTTCCTTCCTTTCTTTCTTTCTTTCTTTCTTTTAGTATATTTTATTGATTTTTTACAGAGAGGAAGGGAGAGGGATAGAAAGTCAGAAACACCCCATACTGGAGATGTGGCCGCAGCTAAGGTATATGCCCTTGACCCGAATCGAACCCGGGACCTTTCAGTCCGAAGGCCGACGCTCTACCACTGAGCCAAACTGGCTTTGGCCTGGTTTCTTTTTTTAAAAAAATTCCCTGTCACTGGGTGCTCCAGACGCTTCCTCAGGCATCTAGGACAGAGCACAAGGCTGTGGACAGATCTGTCAACTTTCCATCATACAGAAGCACGCCAGTGCCTATGTGCACAGTACTATATACAGAGCCTAGGAAGGAAGTACATCCACCTTGTGGGGCTGCCAACCTAAGGTTAGAAATAGTGACCCAACGCTCACTGTTCCTTCCCTAGAAGCTGAGAGCCAGCCTCAGAGCTGACCATGGAGACCCAGGGCCCCCACCAGCAGGAGGCCAGGTTCCTGACTCCTCCGGCCACACTCCAGGGCACCATAGCACTGCCATTGAGGTCAGCTGACACCCATTCAGGGAGCCCTTCTAGTCTGCTCTGCAGGCTGCCATGTTAGCCCCACCAGGAGCTGGATGCCAAGGGCCCAGGCAGATGGACTGAGACGGGGACTGCCAGGCACAGTTGGTTAAAGTCTAAGTAGAGAGCCCACCCAGCATACCAGTCAACACACCAGAAGCCACAGGCGGGAGGCTTGACCCAGAGAAGCAAAGTCCTTACATTCCAGGAGTGGTCTGTGCCTCCCACCTCAGCCTCCCACTGCCGAAGGCCTGTGTTGAGAAAAATAATGGAAAGGACTAGTCAGCTGCAGCAAGTCTTTCTTCCACCCTGTGGCCTGCATACTTGAGCCACAAAGTATGAGAGTGTGTGTGTGTGTGTGTGGGTGTGTGTGTGTGTGTGTGTATGTACTTATAGCTTTGGATGTTTATTTTCACATGTAACATTAAGCTGGCCTCTGGGCCTTCTCCTCTACCTCCCTGTGACCTTCCCCAGCTTCCTAGCTGCTAACTCCCTGGGCCCCGCCCTGTCCCTCACTGTCCTCTGTCCTGGGGCCAGACCCTGGGCTCAGCCCATCCTCATCAGCTGTCCAGCACACTTGACAGGCTTCTTCCTGAGATTTGCTCAGCCAGAGAGCTGCCTCTGGAGTCCAATTATTGTATGTATGTCACCCTCACTAAAACTGTCCCATAATCCTGTGGGAGAGCAGGGCACAAGTGATAGCATGTGTTTGAAGCCTTTCCCTAAGCCCCAGCCAGGAGGAAAGAGAACTGGGGACTGTTGCCAGAAGGGGACTAGAGCAAGCCTGGAAGGGCTGGTCTGAGAAACGGAGAAAGTCAGAGGGCTTAGGGCCAGGTCAGTATTTATTTAGCAGCACCTTCAAATACCAGGATGAGCCCCTTCTCCTGCCTGTTTGCTGCTGGCTTGCTTCCCTAAGGTATAATAAGTTGGCCAGACCGCGTACCCCTACTTCCATCACCCCTGGTATGCTGGCCCATTCCCAGTGGAACAGAGAGGTCTACTCCAGAAGCTGGGCAGAGTGGGGTGCGAAAGGGTGCCTCCAGTGGCCTGGAGCCTCATGATGGCTTTGTCTCCCCTCTCCTGGCCCAGGTGTTCCTGGGGGCTGTTGCAGAGTGTTGCCCCAAATCCTGATCCAAGGGCCAGCATGGGGAAGAAACGGTCACAGGCAAAATGCACTTTATATAGAGATTTTCTATTGCTGGGAAAGTGTGTTTCTCCCACAGTTTGTGAACATTCACTTGTTTCATAAATGTCTGATCCTGTCTGAGCAAAGCTGTGCTGTCGTCAATCTTGTGGGAGGTCCGAGGACTGAGAGTAAGGCTGGGCCTGAGTGAAGCCTTAAGCGAGACCATCTTGGTTCTGCTGGAACCAGGAGCCTCTCACCCCTCCTTGGAGGTGGCAGGGAGGTGGGGTTGGGGAGAGATAGAGGTAGGGGGAGACTTCTCGGTGAGCAACTGGAACACCAGATCTTTGTCAGAGTTGGGGGTCAATCAGCCAGGAGGGCATGGAGCGCTCTAGGCCCAGGATGAGGTCTCTGAGTTCTCTGCATTGGCCAGCCTTTGGTCTGCCTAAATCCCCCAGGCTGGGGATCAGTGAGGCCCTTGGTTCATCCTTTACCTCAACTCCACCACTTAAGCCAAAGCTGTGCGGTGCAGAAGGGGTTCTGGCTTTGGTTAGGTGGTCAAGATTTGCCCACAGCCAAGACCAGGGCCTGGAAGCTGATTGTCTCATGCCATCTGACCGGAATGGTCCTCTCTGTGCAGTGCTCACAGGCTTTCCTGTGACCACTGGAAGTGAGAACATTAGCCCACATGCCATCTTCCTGTGGGAAGGGGCTCAGGCAAGGACCAAGCATATCACAAGCTGCCCTGCAGAGAGTGAAAAGGGGGAAAGGGGGGAACTTGACTCTGGGACTTGTTTCTTTCTTGGCTCTGCTTTGAAGCCCCTTAGGGCCCCCTTCCCTCTCTCTCTTCTCCTGACTTCTATCTAATGTGGTCTTGGCTTAGCCTCAGGACCTAAGAACAAGGGATACATTTGTTCCTGAACAAAATATTCCAAAAGATGGAGTTTTCCTACACATACACACACAGCCCTAACCTGAGATGCCCCCTAGTTGAGACAAAAACACACTCTAAGGAACAATTATTAGCTGTGACGATAAGACTGCTTTCCTAGGAGGGAAAGCCAGGCATCATAGCAGTAGGTGGTCACTGTTTGGGCACAGTGAAAGGAGGCTGGGCCGAGATAGCAGGGAAGGTAAAGTGGCCATTCCTCTGGGCCTGGGGCAGGGAAACCAAGGCCTTTAGCTCCATGCATGGGGTATTTGTTCTTGGGGCTGGAGCTGGGGGTTGTTTAGTGAAGGGCTGGTGCCTGCAGCTCTTCTGGGTGCTACATTGAAGGAAAGGAGGGTGATTAACCAGTTGGCAGTCCAGGTTTGTAAATAGGGTTCCACAAGCTGTGAAATAGTTTGCTCTGCCCCTTTTTCAGGGAGGGGTGAAGGACTGGACCTGTCTGGTTGTCTCGAGTGGCCAGAGAAGCCAGTGAGGTTTGGCTAGCAGCTCTGTGACCCACCAAAGCTGGGGCCCTGGCCTTGGTCAGCAGCCTGCATGTCTAGCAATCCATGCTCTGTGAAAGAACTTGCAGAACTAGCTTTAGGGGATAGAAGACCAGGAAGAAACAAATCAGCCTAAACCTAACATGGATAGAGGTGCTGGAGGGAGCAACAACAAAAACACCAAAAGAATCACAAGAAGCTAACTAGTTGGAGGGCAGTAAAAGGAAAGGCCCAGAGTCTTAGAATGTGAGAAGCCATGCCTGGCCATCATTGCTCAGTGGTTGAGTGTTGACTTTTGAACCAGGAAGTCACAGTTTGATTACCAGTCAGGGCACATGCCTATGTTGCTGGTTTGATTCCCACTTGGGGCATGTAGGCGGCAGCTGATAATTGATTCTCCCACATCATTGATGTTTCTCCCTCTCCCATCCTCTCTGAAATCAATAAAAATATTTTTTTAGATAAGAAAAAAATAGGGGGTGGGGTGGAGGAACCAAGATGGTGGCATAGGTAAACACCTATTTTGCTGCCCCACACAAAAATTCCAAAACTACAACTTAACAACAAAACAAACATCAACCAGAATCACCAGAAAGCTGGCTGAGTGAAAATTCCACAAATAAAAGTAAAGATAAGCCAAACCGGTTTGGCTCAGTGGATAGAGCATCGGCCTGCGGACTGAAAGGTCCCGGGTTCGATTCCGGTCAAGGGCATGTACCTTGGCTGCGGGCACATCCCCAGTTGGAGGTGTGCAAGAGGCAGCTGATCGATGTTTCTCTCCCATCGATGTTTCTGACTTTCTATCCCTCTCCCTTCCTCTCTGTGAAAAATCAATAAAATATATTTTTTTAAAAAATTAAAGATAAGACACTGTGACTCAGAGGAGCAGTGGAGCACACACAGCCTTGAAGATACGTGCGGAGAGAGGTTTGGAGCCCTGCACACGCTAGTGGAAAAGGGCGGAAAAGGGCAGCAGCAGCAAACCCGGCTGGTTTTCTCCAATTAGGAGGGCAAAGACATCCCACTGCACTGATTTGTCAGTTCAAGGCGAGGTCTGAGGTCCGGGGTAGGCACGCTAAAACCAGGGCACAGGCACGGCAGAGGTCTGCGAGCTTGAGGAGAGTGCACATAAACTTGGAACAGCAGTTTGCATGTAAACTTGGAACAGCAGTTTGCATGTAAACTTGGAACAGCAGTTTGCGTGTAACCACGCAGAGAGGACTCATGACTTGCTTCCTCATTCGGGAGACCACCAGACTGCTTTGTTTTACAAGCCTGGGCGAGATTTTGGGGGTGCAGACTCATTCGGGGAGAGGCAGAGTTGTCAGGCAACGGGTGGAGACTGCGTGGCGGCTTTCTCTCGGAGGTTCCTGCAGCCATTACCACCTGGCACAGAGACCCATGCACGGCATAGGGCGGAGCTGATGCTGCCTGCTCAGCCCAGAGACTCCACCCATCCAACCTGAACACAGCTCACCCCCTCAGCCAATTGGTCTGGAGGTCAAACCCTCCTAGTGCTAACAACAATAAGCTGGGCTTAACTTCAACAATACTGAACAACCCATAAAGGATTGCAGTAAGAGTATCCACCTCAGGTAACTGGGGAGGCTGAACCACTGTCCCTTAGAGGACATCTACTACACAAAGCTAATGGACCAACTCAGGAAAGCAGCCATAATGCAGAGATATGGAAAGAAATCAGGTGTGGAAGAAATGGAGGAAAAAAGACAACTAGAAATAGAGTTCAAAACCACAGTTATAAGGTTTTTCAAGAGGCTCCTAGAAAAGGTCGAGACCTACAAGGAAATGAACAAGACCTATGAGGAAATGAATGAGACCTACGAAGATATGAAAAAGGACCAACTAGAAATTGAGCATACACTGGCTGAAATAAAAAATATTAGACAAAGACCTAAAAGCAGTCCAGACGAATGCAAGAACCAAGTCAAAGAATTGAAATACAAAGAAGCAAAATCCACTCAGCCAGAAAAGCGAAAAGCAAAAAGAATCCAAAAAATTGAAGATAGTGTAAGGGGCTTCTGGGACAACGTCAAGCATACCAACATCCGAATTATAGGGGTGCCAGAAAAAGAGAGAGAGCAAGGTAATGAAAACCTACTTGAAGAAATAGTGACTGAAAACTTCCCTCACCTGGTGAAAGAAATTGACTTAAAAGCCCAAGAAGTGCACAGAACCCCAAAATATAGGAATCTAAAGAGGACCACACCAAGACACATCATAATTAAAATGCCAAGGGCAAAAGATAAAGAGAGAATATTAAAAGCAGCAAGAGAAAAACAGTTACCTATAAGGGAGCACCCACATGATTGTTATCGGATTTCTCAACAGAAACTATTCAGGCCATACAGGAGTGGCAAGAAATATTCAAAGTGATGAATAGCAAGAATCTACAACCAAGATTACTCTATCTAGCAAAGCTATCATTCAGAATTGAAGGTCAGATAAAGTGCTTCACAGATAAGAAAAAGCTAAAGGAGTTCATCACCGACAAACCAATATTATATGAAATGCTGAAAGATATTCTATAAGAAGAGAAAGAATAAAAAGGTAAAAATATAAGTTATGAACAACAAATACACATCTATCAACAAAGGAACCTTTGTGATAGTGAATTAATAATCTGATGAACAGGATAAACTGGTGAATATAACAGAATCATGGACTTAGAGAGGGAATGGACTGACAATTCTTGGGGAGGAAAGGGGAGTGGGAGGTGCAGCAAGAGACTGGACAAAAATCATGCACCTATGGGAGAGGACAGTGTGGAGGAGGTGAGGGCAGAGGGTGGGATGGGTGCTGGGTGGAGGAGAGCTATAGGGGAAAAAAAGGAAACAATGTAATTAATAAACTGAACAATAAATATTAATTAAAAAAAGAAGGGTGGGGATGGAGGGGAAAAAAAAGAAAAAAAGAAAATATTAAATCTAATTCATACTAGTGGTCACCATAACCTAAGAGAAAGGATTGTAATTGAAAGTCAATATATTTGACCTCTTGAACTAAATACATATATATGTGTATAAATATGTGTGTGTGTGTGTGTGTGTGTATGTGTGTGTGTGTGTGTATTTTAAGGATATGAGAAGCCAGCTATGGGGTGACTGTAGGTACAAAAGAGAGATGCTCTGCAGGAACTGCAGTTGAGATGTTGAGAAAAGGAAAAATCTGGGAAAGTCCGGGCATGGAAAAGGAGAAGCTGAGAGGCAGGAGCCAAGAGGAAGGGTTTAGTTTACCATTAGTAGCTGCTTGGGGCTGAAATGGGGCTTGGGTCAATCTTTAGAGAGAAGACCCTCTAGGTTGGGTCCTTAGGAGGGTCTCCTTAAGGTAAGGGGACAGGATGCGGTGTGACCTGAACCCCAGCAGGAGATGGGCTCTTTTCAGCCTCTGTAGCAATACGTTGATATTATGTTTCAACCCCAGAACAACCACGTGAGGAACCACTATTGTTCCCATTCTCAGATGAGAAAAGCAAACCTTAGGATCCTTAAGTCACTAATGCAAGACCACATCACCTGTTCATTTGGGGGGAGTCAGACTTCAAACCTGTCTGTTCTAGGCGTGCACTCTGGACACATTCTCCCCTTTGTCTTCTTCCACTACCCGCCTTCCCAGTCTGCCTTATTTGGCTGCTGCAGGGGGGCAAGTAGGGCCCTGGGTCCCTGGTCCCGCAATTAGTTATCTCACACCTGGGCGCTAGGCCCACACTTTCCTGCCAGCAGAGCCCAAAAAGGCACGGAAGGAGGGGCGCTTTGCGGAAGGGACAGGAAACAGAAGTCCGTGTGTGATTTAGGGTGAAACTGGGCCAAGCCCTGGGGGTTGCGGGGGCCACGACTTCAGCACCATGGAGAGCGCAGGGTGGGCGGGGCTAGCGGGCCCGGGGCGGGGCGGGGCGGGGCGCACGAGACCCCCGGCAGAGCCCGGGGGCGCGCGCGGCGGCGCTCCCGCCAGTCCGGCGAGGGGGGTGCCGTCCGGAACCGCGCTCTGCCCTGCGCTGGTGTCGGGCCGCAGGGGTCAAGCCCGAGCCCCGCCGCCGCGGCGGCCTCTCGCCGCGCCCCCTCCTCCTTCCTCTCCGCTGCCTCCACCGCCGCCTCCGCGCCGTGCGCCGCCCGGATGGCCAGGGCTGTGCCGGGGAATGGCGGAGCGAGAGAGCGGTGGCCCGAGCGGGGGGGCCGCGACCCCGCCTGCCGCCTCCCCATTCCTGGGCCTCCACATCGCGTCGCCGCCCAATTTCAGGTGAGAACCCCGGGCCTCTGTGCCCCGCCCTTCAGCCGGGACTGATCTGCTCGCCCCGACTCACCGGCCACCCCACCCGGCTCCGCCCCCAGCTCGCACACACCAGACCTCCGGGACTGAGAGGGCGGCCTGGGGATGGGGTCTCTTCCCCGGGAAGAGCTCCCAGAATCCCCCCAGCCTCAGGCCCAGACTTACAGCCGCTGCATATCCGTGGTGCAGCCAGCTCCCTCCGCCATTCCATGTCCTAGGCTAGAGATTCTGAGCTGAAATCGGAGGAAGGGGCGCGGTGGCTGCCTTCTCCACCACTTTGTGGCCTGGGATCTGGTTGAGATCTCAGAGGAGGCAGGTAGGCTTGCCTGTGTCCAGTCCGAAGCCTGCCATAAAGATGGGAGTAGACTGGGTGTCCCGCAGGACCAGTTTCTTGGGGCAACCTACAACCTTGGTGCTGGAAGGAGGGAGTCGTAGATCCTTTCCCGAGCCCTGCCTGGCCAGGACCCTCTGGATTTGGACAAGCACCGACTTTGCCAGGTGTGTGCAGGTGCAGAAGACTCAGTCCTAGCCCAGAGATCCGAGGCCCGGCTGCGGGAGGGGAGTCTGGAATGGGTGGCCCAGGTACAGCCAGGAACATTGGGGGGAAGGGGAGAAGTAGGTACCCAGGACCCTGCTCTGTGCTCCTCTTCATCCCACTTCCTGCCCCCTTTCTGGTGTTAGGCAATTGGAAGATGGATTTCAGAGAAGTGGACAGTGGGTGTTGAGGGGAAGGGTTGATGTGCCTTTCCCATAATCCTGGCCTTAGTTGTAGAGGAGGATGAGGAGGTCTCACTGCTCCCGAGCCTAGGAGAAGGAGGCCTAGACATACCCCATTGTTTTTCCATCTAATGAGCTGATGCCTCTCCCTCTCCTGGGGTTCCCACCCCAGCCAGGCCCCAGCTGGGCTCTGGCGCCAGCCCCTCTTCCGACCAGGGGCTTGCTGGCTGTCTGGCCCTCAGGTGGGCAGGGTCCCTTGTGGGTTTCTAATGGCATCATCAGGACTGGAAACCTCCCCTGGGGCCCTGAGCTGAGCTGGGGGGACCAGTGGGAGGGGACCAGATGGAGGAGACCAGGCCTGAAGGCTCAAGGGATAGGGCCTTTGTGATTGGTGCCTCAGGGTAACAAGGCTGAGGTCTGAGACTGACTCCACCTGGCAGGACACACCTACCTCTAGACTAGCCCTGCTCTCCTACCTGGAGGCGCCCCTGCAGGGAGTACAGTGGGCCTAGAGGGACCTGAGTTCAAATCCTAGCTCCACCACTTTCTTGCTGCCTTACCTGGGCAGGTGTTTGTCCTCCTTGAGTCCCATCTCTGAGGTGAGCTAATTAATATTATTGATCCCTTAATGTACTTGTTAAGCCGGTGTTTAACAAGTGTCAGCCTTTCCTTTGTACCAGCGGGCACTTACATAGCTTTCTGTTTGAACAGTTTCCCAGTGCTGGCTTTTTAGCTCTCATAGCCACCCTGGGCGTGGGGGATCGGTCTACCCATTCTCTACACAAGGAGGCTGAGATTCAGGGAGGCAGGAGGCTTGCCCAAGGACCCTGAGTGAGTCAGAGCCTGCGGCTGAACTGGGTCCAGGTCTGTGTGTTCAGTCCACTCTACCTCCAGCTTGCCTCTGGCCCGGAGCAAGGCTTTGCCTCCCCTCAGCTGCCTCCTGGTCCCCAGGTGACAGCGCTCTCCATCGCTGCCTGCCTCTGCAGGCAGGTTATCGTGGACACTGTAGGGAGAAGAGTGACAAGGTGGATGCCAGCCAGTGAGTGTGTCCAGTCCCGGGCAAGTTGGGCAAGGGTGGCAGCATGTCAAGGCGGAGGCACGGGCTGGCCCTCCAGGACACCATGGCCTGGCTGTGGAGACGAGGCCGGCCCGTGGGAATAATCAGAGCTGTGTCCCCGGCCCCACGTGGCCTGCCCTGTTGGCTCCAGCAGTCCCCGCTGCCCTTTCCCTTGCCCAGCCTCTCAGGTCCCTTAGCCTCGCTCGGTTTAACCCTGGGTGGTCACTGCTTTCTGTGGGTCTTTGGAGAGTGGTGGAGCCAGCTGGCCCGGGTTCGAGTCCTAGCTTAGCCTTCCTATGCTTGCACCTTGAGGCTGGGCACCTAACCCTCTGAGCCTCTGCTTCTGCCCCACGATGCCGGCTTTGGTGTCTGCCATCCTAAGACTTGGCTGAGAGAACACGTGTTGAAAGTTTCAAGAACTGTGGAGAGCTGCAGTCCTGCAGAGCTGTTGTTGCTATTATTATTATCATTGTTATTATTCTCTGGGGTGTGTACATGTGCCCCCAACACCACTGTCAGCTTCCAGAAGGCATAAGGAGTCCGTGCCTAAACTTTGACTCACCCAATGCCCAGCATAGAGCAGGTGCTCAATGATGCTTTATTGGTTTCTTACTTAATGAAGGATACAATTGGGTGCTGCCCTACTGGAGGACAGGGAACAACAGCGCGCATTGCCAGAGAGTAACAGTGGACGCGCTGACGCCTGCGAGGCGCTCGCTTGCCTGGGCACCATTCTGAGCACTCTTTGCACAAGAGCACTCCCACCCCAGCCACGTATTATTCCCACTTTGCAATGGAAGAAACTGAGGCATAAAGAAGTGGGGTAACACCTGGCTGGCGTGGCTCAATGATTGAGTGTTGACCTATGAACCGGGAGGTCATGGTTCGATTCCCAGTCAGGCCTGTGTCTGGGTTGTGGGCTCGATCCCCAGTGTGGGACGCAGGAGGCAGCCGATCGATGATTCTCTCTCATCATTGATGTTCCTGTCTCTCTCTCCCTCTCCTTACCTTTCTGAAATCAATAAAAATATATATTTTTAAAAAGTGGGGTAGCCCTAGCCACTTCGGCTTAGTGGATAGAGTGTCGGCTGCGGACTGAAGGGTCCCAGGTTTGATTCTGAGGTTGCGGGTTCGATCTTCAGTGGGGGACGTGCAGGAGGCAGCCTATCGGTGATTCTCTCTCATTGATGTTTCCCTCTCTCTCTCCCTCTCCTTTCTTCTCTAAAATCAATATATATATAATGGATAAGTGGCAGAGCTGGGGTTTGAACCCAGGCAGCCTGATTTGAAAGCACCCTGAAGAGAGGGCTCCCTGGAATGTTGACAGAGAGTTGGTTGGGGGAGGTGTCAGCATGCTTTAGACCCAGAAGAGTGGGGAGTTCATTGTAGTTGGTGTAAATAAATATGTTGGGTCTCTTTTCTGACTATAAATTCTCCAACCAGTTACTAGTAGTTGTCCGTGAACATGATGTAGGAGGAGGGATTTGTACTTATTATACATACTGCTGTATTATTTGACTTCTTATTTTTACAAAAAAATATTGTAACCCATTTTTACAACAAATTGTGTAACTTGCACAATAATTTCAAAATGAAAGAGATACATGTTCATGACAAGCATATCTCATATTATTGCACTTCACAAATATTGCTTTTTTTTTTTTTTTTTTTTTTACAAATTGGGGGCAGAACCCTCCAGCAGCAAAAAGATTATGACCTGCTGAAGGCTGAAACGATGGTTAGCATTTTTAGCAATAAAGCCTTTTTAATTAAGTTATATACATTGGTGTGTTTTTTTTAAGACATAATGCTATTACACACTTAATAGACTACATTATAGTGTAAGCTTAACTTTTTAAAATATATTTTAAAAAGAGGCGTTCAAAGTAAAGTGAGCAGCCTGCCCTGGGTTTAGGGATGAAAGACATTAGAAATCAGCTCATCCAAACCAACTCCTCCCCTCTTACTTCAGAGGAAACAGAAGCTGAGTGGCTTCCCGAGAACACACAGCAAGTTGGTGGCAGAGCTGGGATAGTGGCCTCAGGACTGTTTGGATGGTGGTGCTCTTGCCCCAACACAGAGCCTCAGGGATGACAGGAGGCCACTGGGAGGGGCAGGGGCCTCCTTACTTATCTCTTCACAGGGGGACACACTTGGTCCTTGGTTCACTCAACATATATTTACCCTTCGCCAGGCTCCCCAGAGAGTCCCTCTGAAGGCAGGTGTGGCCTGGTCGTCATGCAGGCAGTGGTGTCAGACGGATGGACAAGCCTTCCTACACAGGCTTTTAGGGGTGCATGGCTAAGGTCAGGGGTCTGGGGGTCAGCAGGTCAGGATAGGGTCCTCTCAGCTCAGTCTTGTGGGTATCACCCAAGAGGAGGAGGCGTGAAGAAGGAGGGGATAGCAGGGGCCCAAGAACAGAGAGAGTAGGCAGGGTGTCTGCCACCCAGTCTGGCAAGAGTGTGGAGAGCAGGAAATGCGGAACTCAAAGGCTGTGTAGGGAGGGACCTGGCCTGTTCACTGACAAGGAGAGGGAACAGCACGGTTTAGGCGGGGAGCAGTGCCATGTGTGGGGAGCTCACCCCGCTGCTGGGCATGCTGCGGTGAGGAAGGATGGGAGAGGGTGTGAGGAAGGTGTGCAGGGACCTGGTGAGGAGTGAGGAGAGGCAGAGGTCCTGGTGTTTCTGAGTGCCTGGGGGATGTGGTGCCAAATGGGAGAGGTTTGGCGAGAGGGAGGTGGAATTGTTGTTAGACCTGCTGCATTCTAGGTCGGTGGTCATTGGGGGACCCAAAAGGAGGATTCAGGTAGGCAGCTGGTTTGGGGTCTGGGTCTGGAGAGGATTGGGTTGAGCCCAAAGACCGTGGGAGTCTCATCTTAGTGAGAGAGATGGTCACTGACGCCTCAGAAAGGACATCACTACCCAGGCCCAGCACACCTCACACCATGTTGCTTCCTGTGTGTGATTCATCACGTGAAACCATAGGACACACATTCTGGGCTTTTTGCTCCCTGTATTGGTTGCCATTTTCCACATTAATACACAGACTTCATAACGTTCATCCGAAAGGCTGTGTAATGTTCCCTCCACTGGGTGGGCACCATCTAACCAGCCCTGGTGCGGGGCTGTTGTGGTTGTTCTCCGGGGTTTGTTGGTGTGAGAAATACAATCCCATGTGCAAGGTTTTCCACATGTGGGATTGTCTTCTCAGGGGAGTTTCCCAAAAGTCAAATCCCAGCGTCCTTGCTGCGTCTGGGCACCAAGGAGTTTCACCAGATCAGACACATGGTAACCCCAAGTAGGGGCTGTTGCTCGGATTTGGTTTCTTGGGCTGGATTCAGTTTCCACTGGAGATGACCCCATGTGGACATGGTTGGGAAGGGAATTCCAGATCAGAGGAACAAACCTAGCCTGACCTGTTGTCCATCCAGAGCTAGGGGTGGGTGGGTGGAGAGAAGGTTCTGAGGGTGCAGCTGGGCCTGGCTCGCCCTCACTGCACCATTTCACCCAGTCCTGCCTTCCCAGAGGCCTACACACCCTACCCTGACTCTGATGTGAGTGGGCACACAGGAAGTTGAGTTGAAAGGAGAACTGACTTAGAGATTTCCAAGGGGGAAAATCCAGAAACACCTGGGGACTGCAGTGGTTCATTCACTCAGCACCATTTATTAAGTACCTGTTAGGCACCACACATGGTCCATCAACAGAGACATGATCCCACCCTGTGGACCAACCGCCCCTAAGGGGAGCCCACCAGAGTTTGTAGAACCCAAAGGTGAAATTATAATGACCGGGACCACCCAGCAGGAGGCACTAAGAGGACCAGTAGCAGGGCTGTTTGGTCTGGTCAGGGAGGTCAGAGAAGACTTTGTTGAGGGAGCCAGTGGGGCAGGAGTCTAGAGAGCTGGGAGTTGGAGACACGGCATGCGGGGTAGGGGTTGGGTGATATAGGCTACAGGGAAGAGCGGGCCCTGCTGAGCCTTCAGGCCCCAGGTGAGAATTTCGGCCCCTTTCCCTAAGGGACAGGGGAAACTAAAAGATTCCTGAGCTGGGGAAGGGTGGCAGGACTAAATTTGTTGGTTTGGGTTGCCCAGGGGAGAATGGCCTGTAGGGGAGCCAGAGGGAGAGAAGCAGCCGATCCACAGGTGTCCTGAGAACCACTGGGAGCCACAGCACTCAGAAGGCAGAGAGAGGCTGGACCCTTGGACCGCCCATGTCTCTGTCGAGAGAGGGGCCCATGCATGGGGCACCATGGCCGGGACCCAAGGTCACTCGGCTAGCAGCATCCTTACCTCGCTCCAGGAGAGCCACGAGCAAGAAGACAAGAATGGCCTCTGGACAGCCCAAAGCCTGGCTTAGCTTTGACCTTGCTCAGCTAAAGCCTCAGCATTTCACCATGTAACTCTTATTTTGCATACAGTTCTAACTCCGCCTGCTAATGCAGTGGTCTGCAAAGTGTGGCTTGCGAGCCACATGCGGCTCTTTGGCCCCTTGAGTGTGGCTTTTCCACAAAATACCACAGCCTGGGCAAGTCTATTTCGAAGAAGTGGCGTTAGAAGAAGTTTAAGCTTAAAAATTTTGGCTCTCAAAAGAAATTTCAATCTTTGTACTGTTGATATCTGGCTCTGTTGACTAATGAGTTTGCCGATCACTGTAGTGGGTTGAAACAGCAAACTAGAAAGGGCTGGGGCTGCGGTGGGGGACAGGGCATAACAGCGTAGTGTGCCTGCACACGGCAAGGGGAAAGGCCATGAAATAAACATCAGAACACAAAAGGCACGTTCATGTCAGAGCTCAGCTCGGGAGGGTGGGAGTGTGGAGAATGGCATGTGCAGAATGCAGCGAGGAGCCTGCTGGGTCAGGAGGCAGGACCCGGCCCTGGACTAGGGTAAGGTTAACGCCAAGAGTGGGGCGCCAACATAAAGACAGATCCCAGGCCAGGGCAGTCTGGAGAGACCAGACTCATGACACAGAGTCACCAAGGTTAATACGGAGGAGGCCTCTAGAATGTCTCCCCCGTGTGGCTGACCAAAAAGGGAAGCTGCTGAGTCTCCAGGTCTAGAGGCCAGGGATGGAGACATGCGGGGGGGGGGGGGGGGGGGGGGGGGGGGGGGGCTGTGATTCAGCCTGAGGCCGCCTCCTGGGGCTCAGGGCTCAGGTTTCCATGGGGATGGTGGATAGTGGGATCCAGAGGAAACCTCCCTCCTTCTTCCCTTCCTCTGCTCCCTCCTCCCCTCCATCTTTTCCTTTCTTCCTTCCTGCCCACAGTTGCCTTCCTTGAGCCTGGAGGAACCTGGGCCTATTTAGCTTTCCCTCCACAAAGGGCTTTCTGAATGACTCAGGGCCTGGAGGAGCAGGAGAAAAGGCCAGAGCCAGGATGGGTGGGGATGGGGGTGGAGATGGGTAGCTTGCAAAGGGGGCTCCTTGAACGGTCCGTCCTTGATCCTTGGTCCCAGCACTGCAGTCCACAAACACTCTGCTCTGTGAATCCTCGCCAGCACCCTGGAGGTGGGCGGGCAGCTGTGGGTGGCCCCATTTTATATATGGGACCTACGACACCTTATGTCTGAGCCTAGAGTCCCCGTCTGGAAAATGGGCAAAAGGGTTGCAGTGAGGACTGAGGGAGAGGCAGGGCACGGCCGGCTGCTGCTCCGGAGATGGAGCCGCTGCTCCTCATAAGTGAAGCCGGGATTTGATCTCAGGCCTCTGGCCTCCGAGCCTGATACGGTGACCGTTCTGCCCTCCTGCCTGGCTTATGAGAGAAAAGAAAGATCCGGAGCGCCTTTACCCGCCAGATGGGGATCAAGTGCAGGTGCTCTTGATCCCAGGTGACTTCTGCTTCCTCCTCTGTCAAGGATCAAACAGCTGTCCCTGCCCAACCTCAGACCTGTCGTTCCAGGAAGTGGGAATATCAGCGACCCAAGAGTGTGAAGATGAGCTGGGGAGCAAGCTAAGGAAGTCCTTCCATTGACAAGCATCTAGCAGGCTTGAGCAGAGTGCTAGTGTGTGCAAGAGGAGGGGCATGTAGCTGGGAGGGAGGGACCTGTAGTCATCACCTGCTGGGACCCAGTGGGGGATGTGAGCTCCACCCACCTTTGGAGCAAACTGGGAGTATCTGATGACTGCGAGGGGGGGGGGGGGGGGGAGCAGGGGCCTTCCTGAGCAGCGGTTAACTGAGTCTTCTACCAGCAAGCACAGGTGAGAGCCTGCCACATGCTCCATCCCAGCTCTACCTTAGAGCCCGGGAGGCAGCTGCAGGGGCCGCAGAGGAGCTGGAGGCCTAGGACGCCAGGCCATGGAGCCAGCTGCCAGCAGGGCCCCTGGTGGAGGGCAGGGGGTGGCGCTTCAGGCAGCTTGACCAGAGAGTGGTAGGTGGGGTGGAGTGGTGCAGGCTTGGGGAGACTGACGCCGGCAGGCCAGTGGGGAGGTCTGCAGAGGCAGGAGCTGGACCAAGGCTGGGCAGTGAGGAAGGGAAGCAGATGTGTGCAGGGGTCACCAGCAGAGCGGGAAGAAACTGAGGGCATCTCAGGGTTCCCTAATGCTGGCTGAGTCCCAGGGGTGCCTTCTCACCCGGGTATATTAATCGGTTACTTAGTGCCAGCCACCCGGGTTTCAGGCCAGAGTCGCCACCCTGTGCTGGCCTGGCTGAACAGAGCTGCTCTGGCTTGTGGGCTGCCCGGGCCTTGCCAGCCTACCCCCACTCCCGCACCACACCGTCCCCGCCATCGGGCTTCAGATTAGAGAAGGCCCCCTTGCCCTGGTCCGAATTCCTCTCCAGCTTCTGCTTATGTCACTCGGAGGTGACAGAAGGCTCATTACCTCCCAGGCCACCCTGCCAGCTCTGCGAGGAAGGCCCACACAGGGTCTGTCCTTCCCCTGGCCCCGAGCCTCTGTGCCTGTAGACACTCCCTGGGTGCTAGAAGGACAGAGCCTTGGGGGGAAGGGGGGGGGATCTCTGCTGCACTCAGTGGGCAATAGAGCCGCCCCGTCAGCCCTGTCTGCTGCCTGGACCTACAGAAACCTCTCTGGTGAGGTGTAGGGCTGAGCAGGTCGCTGTGGGCCATCCATTCATGGAGAGTTCCAGAGGACCCCACCCCCATCTGGTCATCAGGCACCCTGAGTGGGGCGCTGGCCCTTTAACGCAGATCAGGGGCTGGCTTTTGGGGGTAAACCGCCCAGATTTCTGCGATCTGCTTACAAGCCTGGGCCAGGCAGGGGGGCCACTCCAGCCCCCGACAGGGGCATTGGAAGGGCAGGTGGAGCTGGTAGCGTTGGTTGCAGTAACCTGATCTCTCGGGGAGGCGGCAGCCACAGCGGCATTGGGCATCAGCATCGCAGGGGGAGGAAGCTGCCTGCAGCTGAGGGCTGGGCCTGGGAGAGCTGGGCTGGGGCCTGGGTGGGCAGGCAGCCGCTGCCTCCTCTCCCGGCCCATGTATTTTTAATGAGCTCTCCAGGCTTCTGCAGCGGGCAGCATGCAGAAAGGCAGGCCCAGGCCTGTGGCCCCAGCCCTGCCCTGAGCGCTGGCCCCCCAACCCTTCTGGGCATGAGAGGGCGGTCCTGGGGCCCCGAAGCCCCCTGGCCGGGCAGGGCTCTCCATGCAGCTCTTCCTGAAGATGGATTCAAGCCCAGACAATGACAGCTGGTTGGAGGATCAGTGGGAGCACTGGTAGGGAAGTGGGGGCTGCAGGGAGGGGGAAGTTTGGGGGGCAGCTCCTTTGAGCTCTGAGTCTCTGTTTGGGGCTGACCTAGGTGAGAGGCAGAGGGCTTGGGCCTCCTAGGCTCCCTGGGGGCTGGGCCACCACCTCTCCTGGGTGACCTTGGACTGTGGGTCTCTCTCTAAGTCTCAGCCTCTTGGTCTTATTGGGGAAAAGGCTCCCCCACCCACTTGGTTGGAATTGTTCCCAACTTTCCCCACAGAATTCTCCAAAATGTCCCACTCACACCCAAAACCAGGTGGAGCCTAGGGCTGGGGCAGGTGGGTACCGCAGTGAGAGGGGGCACAGGGCTGGCCTGGGGCAGAGGGTTCTAGTGCAGCCAGTTAGTGTGCTGATGCTGGGGTGCACTGCCTCCTGAGCTCAGCATACCTCCAGCCCCAAGTCCTTGACACCCCCCCCCCCCCAATCCATGTAGCCTGTTCAGGGTCCATATCTGGGCAAAGTGATTTTGTGGTTGAAGAGATGAGACCAAGAGCATAGACTAGTGGCCTAGTCTGTCCTGGAATGGGTGGGGACCACCCACGCTGACCCCAGATCTCCCTTCCTTGCTCTGTGGCTCAAGCAGCGTGCGTCCTCCCGGCTGGGGAATGGCGCACTCCTCCGGGGCTGGGGAGTGGCCTCTGCCCCAGCGCCTGGGGTTTTGCTGCTGCGGGGATTGGACAGGGAGCCCCCAGCTCCAGGCATCCCTCGGAGTCTCTTCTCAGCTCTTCGAATTCTCCACGGGTGAACTGGCCTTGGCACCTGCCTTGACCCTGGGAGGCATTTCTCTGGCAGAGCTGAGGCTCTGAGCAGCTGGGCCTTCCAGGCACTGCTTCTGGTTTGGCATCAGGATGGACAGCTCCCGGCCGGGAGGAGCAGGGGTCACCTGGAGCCTCCCCTTCCACCGCCACCCCAGGAAGGCTGCCTTTTGGCATGAGCCCAAAACTCTTTCCCTGCCTGTTGGTTACCCCTTGCCTTGGCACCGGTGGACTCCAAGTCCCATTCTCTGGGGGCTGTGATCTGCCTTCGAGGGGCTGCCCCTTGGAGGATGTACTGGGGAGACATCAGAGGGCTGAGCGGTCCCCCTGGGTTGTAACTTTGGCTTCCTGTCCCCCCCAGGCTCACCCATGATATCAGCCTGGAGGAGTTTGAGGATGAAGACCTCTCAGAGATCACCGATGAGTGTGGTATCAGTCTGCAGTGCAAAGACACCCTGTCCTTACGGGTAAGGGTGGGCTCCCAGGAGCCCACGTGGGGTGTCAGGATGGGTAGGGACAGGGTTGAGGGCACCCCCACATCTACTAAGGGGCTGTCAGGGTCTCTATGGCACCCTCAGTAATGAAACAGCATACAGGAAACATCCAGTACAATGCTTGGCGCATCTTGGGCCTCCATCCGATTTTTGTTTTCTCTTTGGCGAGGAGTTAAGGCAGGAGGTAGCTCATTCCAGTGCCCACAAGAAGGGAGAGGCCAGGAGGTCTTGAGGTCTAGGACAGTAACAGTTAGGGCCTTAGTTAAGGGGAAGCTCAGAGAGACCCTAGGTCCTGTCCGGAGTGGCCTTGGCGGAGGGCCTGAGGCAAGCAGGGTGGAGCCTGAGGGCTCTGCAGTGCTCTGGGGCAGGAGGAAGGAGCCAAGCGCTCCCTCTGCTGCCCTTGCACCAAACCACACCACACGGCCTCGCAGACCCTCTCCGGCCCACAGTCCTAAAGGCCCATTTGGAGGGTTCACCCAGCATTGCTACTGCCTTTGACCCCGTGGCTTTGTCATAGGGCAGATGGCTCTCTCTGTCCCTAAAGTTCTGAATCCCGCCAGGGGGTCCTCAGCATCTGGGGCACCTGGGTCGGAGGGAGATCTGTATCTTTTCAGAACCGAAAGAAGGAACCACCAGTCAGGAAATGGAAGGCACAGCATGGGGCTGGCCGCAGAGTCCAGAGCTCCTCTCTACCCCCAGAAGGGTGTCTGGCCAAAGCAGACATGATGTTAGGAGAGTGGTTAGCAAAGGAGAGTCGGGATGGGGTTCCTGTCTCTGTGTTGACCTCCTGTTTTCCCAAGAGATTCTGTAAGCCTGCCAGGAAAGAAGAAACCAAGTGGGTGGGGGAGGATAACCTTCAAGCACCTGTACCCCAACCCTCCACCTTCTGGCCAGGTTAGGAAGGGATGGAGGCAGAGGTCACGTGTTCTGGCTGGGCTTGGGGAATGGTCCCAGAGCCCTGACATAGTTTCTCTAAGATCATACACCTGTTCTCTTCCCACAATGCCCACTCTCCCAACATGCACAGGCAGAGCCTTGCAGAGGGTGGTCCTGCAACCAGCTAGGGCCCTAAGGCCCTGGGCACACCCTGTGGAGCCTTAGAAAGCTCCAAAGGGCTTTCACACCTCTCTGGGCATCTGGAAGGCAGTTTAACTGGTGAGGGAGCTGGAGGGTCAGGGAATCTGTCCAAGGTGCCAGGGAGTTAGTGCTAGAGCTAGAACTAGAATAGGACTCGGAACCCTCAAGGTTAGACCGGCCTGAGGGAAAATCTCAGGTTGGAGGGGCCAAGGCCTGTGGACAGGAGGGTGGGGTATGCCAGTGCCTGGGCAGGTGCCTGCAGTGCCCCTCCCTTGCAGCATCCCTCTTCCAGCCGCACTGCGGCCCTGGCCCTTCCGTAATCCCTCGCCTAACTGAGACTGTTTTCCCAGTTTTCCTCCCTGCCCCCTTCAAATACTAACCCAGACCCCGTCCCTTATGGAGCAAGAACTCCTAGGCGACCCTTCCTCCCCATGGCAACAGCGGTGACCTCACTCTGGGCTCTGCTTACTAGCCGGGTGAGGTCACGGGCTGTTGCCAAGGGAACGGGAGGGTGCGAAGAGTCAGGAAGCGGGGGACCGTGGGGAGGGGAGAGGTGAGGACCGTCAAAGGCTCCGACAGAAGTCGGGAGGAAGCGGCCTCAAGCATCCTGGCGGGAGGCGGGAGGGCGGCCCCCTCTCCCTGAGCTCCTGCCCCGCTCCCTGTCTCCCCCTCTCTGCGGCCGCGGAATGGACTCGCCTGGGCGGGGGGCGGTGCCCGGTGGCCTCGGCCCCGCCCCAGCCCCGGCCTGGCCCCGCCCCCTGACACCCCTCCGTCTGCACCGCGAAGCCCCCGCGTGCCGGGCTGCTGTCGGGGGGCGGCGGCTGCGCGGGGAGCCGGCTGCAGGCCGAGATGCTGCAGATGGACCTGATCGACGCGGCGGGGGACACTCCCGGCGCCGAGGACGACGAGGAGGAGGACGAGGAGGAGCGCGCGGCGCGGCGTCCGGGAGCGGGACCGCCCGAAGCCGAGCCGAGCCTGGAGCCGGCGCCCCGCGGCCAGGGCCAGGGCCAGGGCCAGGGCGGCGGGGACACGTACCGACCCAAGCGGCCCACCACGCTCAATCTCTTCCCGCAGGTGCCGCGGTCTCAGGTGAGGCGTGAGCAGCGTGGGGCGGGGCTGAAGGGGCGGCTCTCGGGGTCAGGCCCATGGAGGTGGGCGCTCGATAGGGGCTGAGGAGGAACTTGCGGGGTCTGCTGTGGGGGGAAGTCACCGCCGAGACCTTCCAAGGGTTCCCAGGGCGGGCAGATCCCTGGGGAAGTGGTCTGGGGGTCGGGGGGACAGGTAAGATCTTTCGTAGGGAGAAGAGGCCTGAAGGCCCCTAGCAGCGCTGGGATCTGAGCAAAGAGAGGGGCATTAAGAGAAGTGGGCTTGAGGGGTTGTCAGGGTTTGGAGCCTGGGACCTCCGGCTGAGGCAGGGTTCCCTGTTTAGGGGATGGTAAGGTGGACAAGAAGCAGGGCCTGGAGAAAAGGGCATAGGAAGGAAGTGGCCGAAGGGGCCGGTGTGGTGGGAGGTCATGGGAAATTGTAAGAGTTGGGGATGGGGAGCTCAGAGGCAGCAGCCAGTGTGAATGTGGGCGGCTGGGAATTCCCAGAAGGCAGGAGGAGAGATGGGAGGTGGAGCTGCTGGGCTGAGTTGGGGGCCTGGGGCCCCTGGGCTGGGTGGCTGGATGCCAAGGAGGGTTGAATAGGAGGGGGGAGAGTGGCTGTGGCCCTTTGTCTCCCAGGCCCAGTGAGGAGGGGTATGGAGGAGCTCAGGGAGGTGGGCTGTTGGTGGAGAGTGCAGGGGCTGCTGGGAGAGGATTATTTTTTCCCCCCAGGATTCTCAGAGGTGGATTTTGGCAGCCAAATTCATGAATGTGAGGGCCTGTGAGGATGCTCCCAGGAAAGGGGCCTGAGTTGTGTGTGGGGAGCCTTGTAGGCAGGCATTGTGGAGAGGGTTCCTGGGGGCTGAGAGTGTGGCATGGGCAGCCCAGCAGATCCAGCGAGAGGGGCCCCCTGACAACTACATCTGTCATTCCTCAGTCATGTGCTCCTGGGGGGCTGGTGGAACCGCGTTGTGGATTCATCATTTGGATGATTCATCCCTAGTCCCCAGGCCAGCTGCTGGGAGACCCTTCCTCGTGCTCTTTTCAGACTCTGCAGCTGCCCCTGCCCCTTCCCTAGGCCCACACTTCCTGAGCGTCCGGAGACTCGCGTTGGATGTGAAAGTCTCATGTTACCTAATCCTCAGTGTCTGGAACTCTGTGCCCAGATGGCTCCCGCTTCTCCCCCTCCTCCCCCACCCACCAGCACACACACCGGCCATCACCTCTTTTGTGGAGGCTGATAAAAGCATCTCCCTAAGGCTTGGCCAGCTTCCCTGAGCCGGGAGGAAGGGCTGGCTAGAGCCAGTAGGCCTGGCTGGGCGGACTGGGACTTGCCGCCCGTCCTGCCTACTCCAGAGAGGGTTTGGGGTGAGGCCCTGGACAAGTGGTGGGGGTAGGGTGCAGCAAATGGCCTAGGGATGGCCTGATGGGGGGCAGGGCCAGGGCCTTCTGTGCCGGGCACTGTTGACTGCTTCTGTCACAGGCCCTTTTGTTTCCCGCACAGGACACGCTGAATAATAATTCTCTGGGCAAGAAGCACAGTTGGCAGGATCGGGTGTCTCGATCGTCCTCACCCCTGAAGACAGGTAAGTCAGTACCCTTCCCCTTACCTGGACTCCTACCTGCCCTGACCCAGGCCCCATGCAGAGGGCAAACCCAGTGGCCGCCAGCTTGTGAGTAGAGGTAAACTGCCTGTCCCACAGCTGGGAGTGGGCCCATCCGAGGTCAGTGAGAGGCCTGCTCCTGCGTGACATGACGTGTGAAAGTGCTGAGTGTGGGGAGCAGGGAGCCTGGGAACCAAGGATGAGGGCACCTGCCTTCAGCTCTGACCTGCCTGCTCTGCAGGGGAGCAGACACCTGCCCACGAGCACATCTGCCTGAGCGATGAGCTGCCGCCCCAGAGCAGCCCCGCCCCCACCACAGACCGCGGCACCTCCACCGACAGCCCTTGCCGCCGCAGTGCCGCCACCCAGATGGTGCCTCCCAGTGTCCCGCAGGCTGCTCCACCCGGTGGCCGGGGCCACTCGCACCGAGACCGCATCCACTACCAGGCGGATGTGAGGCTGGAGGCCACCGAGGAGATCTACCTGACACCAGTGCAGAGGCCCCCAGACCCTGCAGAGCCCGCCTCTGCCTTCTTGCCGCCCGCCGAGAGCCGGATGTCGGTCAGCTCCGATCCGGACCCGGCTGCCTACCCCTCAGCGGCAGGGCGGCCGCACCCCTCCATCAGCGAGGAGGATGAGGGCTTCGACTGCTTGTCCTCCCCAGAGCGGGCTGAGCCACCAGGCGGAGGGTGGCGGGGGAGCCTGGGGGAGCCGCCGCCGCCTCCTCGGGCCTCCCTGAGCTCGGACACCAGTGCGCTGTCCTACGACTCGGTCAAGTACACGCTGGTGGTGGATGAGCACGCACAGCTGGAGCTGGTGAGCCTGCGGCCGTGCTTCGGAGACTACAGTGACGAGAGTGACTCGGCCACTGTCTATGACAACTGCGCCTCCGCCTCCTCGCCCTACGAGTCGGCCATCGGGGAAGAATACGAGGAGGCGCCCCGGCCGAGGCCCTCTGCCTGCCTCTCCGAGGACTCCACACCCGACGAGCCCGACGTCCACTTCTCCAAGAAGTTCCTCAACGTCTTCATGAGCGGCCGCTCGCGCTCCTCCAGTGAGTCTGTGGGGGGACCTGGGTGGGAAGAGCCGAAAGGAGGGTGTTCCTGGGAGGAGGCCTCGGGCCCATCCAGGTCAAGGCATGAGGACTGAGAGCTCTCTACCCGCCCCTCGAAACGCGACCAGAGCCGGGCCTTCCCCGTCCAGCCAGTGCCCTTCACCCCTAGGTGCGGAGTCCTTCGGCCTCTTCTCCTGCGTCATCAACGGGGAGGAGCAGGAGCAGACCCATCGGGCCATCTTCAGGTAAGAGCCCCGGAGCTGGGCTGGCCAGGCGGCGCCTGGACCCCCCTCCCTGCCTCTGCCTCCACCACGTGGCCTAACCCCAACCCGCCGCTGGCACTCCTCCGTCCTCTCAGCCCCGGGGGCAGTGCCTGTTCTCTCGGAACTACGAGCAGGGTGCTGGAGCCGCTGTTCAGCGCCCTGCGCCTTTGCTGTGCTGCCAGAACGGAGGGGCAAGCACCCGATCTGCACGGGACCGGAGCCCAGGAGGGCGCCCAGCACCCGATACCTGACCCCACAGCAAACCCACCCCCTCCCTGCCCTCCACATGGAAGTGCTTGCTTCTCATGGCCTCTCGCATGTTATCGGTGGCTCCGGTCACTTCCTCCAGCGGCCGTGCGCTCCTCCATGGCTGATGCGTATCTGATTGGCTGGTTTCCCCCAGGAGCTAGCACTGAGGCTCACAGACGCTTTGCAGATGTTTATTGAACTAATGATGCCAGTGCAGCTGCCAGACCCCAGAGCAGGGTGGGGCGTAGACGGAAGGCCTGGCTGAAGAGGCCGGTGGCGAGGTCCTCACATGCTTCCTTTGGGAACAGGTTTGTGCCTCGACACGAAGATGAACTTGAGCTGGAAGTGGACGACCCGCTGCTGGTGGAGCTGCAGGCTGAGGACTACTGGTACGAGGCCTACAATATGCGCACGGGGGCCCGGGGCATCTTTCCTGCCTACTACGCCATCGAGGTCACCAAGGAGCCTGAACAGATGGCAGGTAGTGTCCCTTTCCCCCTGCCTGATGCCACCGGGCCACACGTCTCCCCTGCCCTGACTTGCTGCCAGGGGAGCCTGTGCTCCAGCTCTCAGCGTCCGGGGAGGGGGCCAAGCAGAGGTGACTTTGGGTCAGTTTCACAAATGGCGGAAGTGAGCCCAGCCAGTCGGGGACATACATGGGTTGTGGCACCCTCTGCTGGCTCTGCCACGCCTCCCTTCCGTGCTTGCTTTCCAGCCCTGACCAAAAACAGCGACTGGGTGGACCAGTTCCGGGTGAAGTTCCTGGGCTCCGTCCAGGTTCCCTACCACAAGGGCAATGACGTCCTCTGTGCCGCTATGCAGAAGGTACCTGCTTCCTGCTCCCCTGAGCGGGTGCCGCCCCCCCCCCCCCCCCCCCAGCCCAGTCCCCATTCTCTCCTGGGAGAGGGACCCCACGCCTCATGTTCCTGTCCCTCCGCACAGATCGCCACCACCCGCCGGCTCACCGTGCACTTTAACCCGCCCTCCAGCTGCGTCCTAGAGATCAGCGTGAGGGGTGTGAAGATCGGCGTCAAGGCTGACGACTCCCAGGAGGCCAAGGTGACCCCCCTGGCCCCATCCCGGCTCCCTCCTCTGCCCCCTGCAGGCTGGTGACCACCTTCTTCTACTCTTCCTCCTGTAGGGGAATAAATGTAGCCACTTTTTCCAGTTGAAAAACATCTCTTTCTGTGGATACCATCCAAAGAACAACAAGTAAGTGGGGAAGAGCAGAGGCCGAGGTGTGGGCTGGGGCTGGAGCCATTGTGGCAGGACAAGGGGCCACGAATGTGCCTGCAGAGGCCTGAGCCCCCATCCTACCCAGACAGACCGCTGTCCTCCCACAGGTACTTTGGGTTTATCACTAAGCACCCTGCTGACCACCGGTTTGCCTGCCATGTCTTTGTGTCGGAAGAATCCACCAAAGTCTTGGCGGAGTCCGTGGGGTACGTATGTGTGTGTCCCGCCAAGCGCCGGGCCCACCAGCCACCTCAGGCCCAAGCGCTCAAGCACAGTCCTCGTGCTCAGCCTCACCCTCGGCCACCCCAGCTCTGCACACCGCCTCCAGGTCGCAGCGCGGGGACCTCGAGAGAGGCCCGCGTGGTTTTGAGGAGTAGCTTCCAAACGTTTTAGCCGTTAGCCCCTTTCGCCGCTTGCAGTCTCATTTAGGAAACACGGTTTGTAGAGAACAGAGCTGAGCAGCCACCCAGGGACCCTGAGGCTCCAGTTTGGGAACTTGGGGTACGCTCCTGTTCCTCCCAGTCAGCCTGTGTCTCCTGCCTCCTAGGAGAGCGTTCCAGCAGTTCTACAAGCAGTTTGTGGAGTACACCTGCCCCACGGAAGACATCTACCTGGAGTAGCAGCACTGCCTGCCCTCTGTGCCCTCAGGCCGGTGCCAGGACAGCTGGCTGCTGACAGGACGGGGCACCCGCCACCACCAGAGGGTGGGGAAGTGGAGGCCATTGGCCGAGGGTGGGAGGGTGGGGGTTATGGGGAGAGGCAAATGCAGTTTATTGTAATAT
Organism: Antrozous pallidus; assembly: GCA_027563665.1. NCBI lineage: Eukaryota > Metazoa > Chordata > Mammalia > Chiroptera > Vespertilionidae > Antrozous > Antrozous pallidus. The sequence goes on from CM050520.1 coordinate 16,375,529, forward strand.
AAGGGGTTAGATTCATCTATGGAGGACGGAGCTGGCTGCCCGGGGATTGGGTGGGGGCAGGGCTGGGTAGGCCAGTGGCCAGGAAGGATGCCCGTCCAGGAGCAGAGGGTTCTGTCCCACCCTGGGCCACACCTCCCCGTCAGGGCCTCTGGCTCTCTTCTGCCTTGATGAAGCCTATGCCACCTGCAAGTGCCCACCCTGCCCCCAACTCCCAACCCCAACCAAAGGTCCTGAGCTCAGGCTGAGACCACCTAAGGACTGTCCAGTAAGGAAACAGCAGCGGGTGGAGGTGCATCCCTGTCCCCAGCTCTGTCACTTGTGTGGCCTCTGGCTGGCTCCACCTCCAACCTTGCTGGCATGCTGGCCCCCGCCGTTGTGGGGCCCCTCAAGGAAGGAGAAAGCCACAGCAGGGCCCCACCCTGGCAGGAAAAGGTGGCTTCCCACTGGCCCGGGCCAGCCCGGCCTCTTGGCTGCTTTGGCTGTAGCCCCATCTTGGTCCTGTCACCCTGGCCACAACTATTAAAGTGCCATTTCCTGTCTGGACTGCAGTGGGTGTGTCTACGTGGACCCTTCCCATGCTCGGCTCATTTCCGTCCCGGGAAAGCCCAAGGCTTGACTGCACAGAATAGCTTTATAAGTGATTCCCATCACGGGCGCGTGTCGAAGTAATACTCGGCCATGTCTGGTCCGTCCCGCTTGCGCTGCTGGGCCCGGGAGAGGAGGGGCCGGGGCCCCCGTGGCCTTGGGTGCTTGGGTTGGATCCCATAGTCTAGAGAGAGACAAGAGGGCGTGGGTGGAGGGAGACTCTGGTTTTGAATCTGCCGAAGTCGCCCCTGAACAGGTGCTGTTTGGGAAAAGATGACCCTGAGGCTGGGTCTGGATGCCCTCCCTTGGGGCCCGTCTCCTCGGGGAAAGGGAGGGGTGCGGGATCCTACCATCCACCAGGTCGGACAGCGGCTCTGAGAGTTCCAGGGGGGCGGAAAGTTCCTCGGGAACAGATCGCTGAGGCCTGTGGGAGATGGGGGGGTGCCACTATCACCTCCCTGTGAAGCAGGGAGTGGTCCTGGATGATGACGCCAGCCTCTCCTCTGCCATGCTGCCCCCCACCTTCCAGGCCCCAGGCCCCGCTGAGCCCCGCCCCTGTGCTCCCGAGAGTTACCTCAGCAGCTGGGGGTGGAGGAGTGCCGTTGCCAGGAGGAGGGAGAGGAGGCAGAGGCTTAGCCCTGCCCTGGCGAACAGAGCCATCCCCTGCTCAGGTCCCGGATCCCGGCTTCTGCTGCCCCTCCCCCAGCAGGACGGAACTGCTGCCAGCTCGCAGGGCCACCTCACAAAGGACGTTAGTTCCAGAGCTGAGCGTCGGCACCAGCTCCTGACTGGGCCAGAAACATCCACACGGAGGTTTCTCGTTGGATTTTACCGACGATGTAGGTCAGCAGGTGCCAAATCGCATCTTGTTCTAGTGCCACTGCCCAAGGTTTAAGGGCATAGACCTTTGGAGTTGGCTCTCAGTTCAGATCCCTGTGTTGCCTTTTGCTAGGTGGACACATCACTTAATCTCTCTGTGAGCCTCAGTTTCCTCAACTGTGAGGTAAGGCACATAATGTCTCCAAAGTCTGGCACACAGTAGGCCATCAGCAAAAGTCAATCACTGAATCCTCATCCCCCAGAGCTCCACTCATTCCCACTCAGCTCCTCCCCGCCTCCTGCTACCACCATCACCACTGTCTCCAACAGCTCAGTCGTTCCAGGAAGCTCCTGCTGGCCAGCTAAGAGCCCCGAGCAGTCACTCAGCTTGGCCAGCTCTGAGAGGCCACTGGGGGTGCATTCTGAGGAGCTTCCCACTTAACTACCCATCGCGTCCAACAGCCGGCTCAGGGCCTCCACAGGCCCTGCCATCACCGCAGAGCCTGGGCAGAGGGCGAGTTCAGGGGCAAAGGCTGGGACCTGCTCCTCAAGTATAAGTTTCCAGAGGGACTACAGGATCCCCAGCACTTGACATCTAGTGGGCGCTCAATAAAGATTTGTTGAATGAATAAATGCAATGTGGCAGTATGCTGGAAAATCTAACAGCCTGTGGCGGAGTGGTTGATCCTGACTTTGGTTCCCGTCGGCCCGGTTAATGTGGGCTGACCTGGCCCAGTGCAGAAGCTCTGAACCCAAATGATGCTGGGGTGAACCACAAACTTGGCCCACCCAGACCTGTGGGATCAGAACCTGAGGCTGAGCCGGGGGTCTGCACTTGGGAAACTCCATTGGTTCTAAGACAGATCTGGTGGCAGGTCCAACCCCTTCCTTCAACTGCTGAGGTGCCTCAGGCCCAGAGACGTTTCCAGCCCCCACCGAGTCCAGCGGCTCCAGAGTCTGCAGGACCCCTGCTCCCTGTGCTTGGAGCACACCCACTGACTTCTCACTGACCACCTCCATCCTCTTCTGTGTTCCGAACACCAGTCTGCTTCTGTATCCGGTCCCAGCAAAGTTCTGCTGGGAGCCGAGCTCCCCGACGCTCTAACTCCAAACCCCTTGCCCTTCACTCGTCTTGCCTCGAAGTTGCCACCTCTTCCTCTCTATCTACAACCAGTTCCAAGCCTGCCTGGGCTACCCCTAACCCTGTCGCACTGCCATGGCCTGAATTCAGCTCCATCCACCGTTCTAGGTCTCCACCAGCGACGTCACTGCCCCCATCCTGTGTCTGTGCCTGTCAGTCCACCCGCACCAACCAGCTTCCCCACTGCCCCCGAGGCAGGTCTGTTTCCCACCGGGTACCTGATGGCCTGTTGGATTTGGCCCTGCCCTTCTCCAGCCTCAGCCCCTCTGTTCCCACCCTCTGCCTCCCTCTGCCCCAGCACTGGCTTCACACCACGGCAACACCGCACATGCCGTTTCCCGCACAAACGGCCCTTCCCCCATCGGCCATCAAAAAACGGATGGAGCTTTACCCGTTTAACGGCCTGCTTGAACGAGGGCTTCCCTGACCAGTGAGCCTTCCCCGTCGCCAGCCTGAGTCGGAACGCACCCCGAGTCTAGACCACTTTTCGCACACTTGCACCCGCTGCAGCGACCCGCGCACCGCATACATTTACATGCCAGTCTCCACGGGCTGCTGAGAGCTGGGGGCGAGAACTGGGCTGCACTCATTTCGGAACAAATTGCACAAAGCAGAGCCTGCCGCAGAGCAGGTGCCCAGCAATCCTTGTTAGACACAGGAGAAGGCTGTGACAGGGCCTGGGTGGGGTTGGTGGCTTCTGACGCACTGGGGAAAGCAGTCCGGGAAAGGCTGGCCCCTCGGGGGTGGGGTGGGAGAGGCCTGCACCTGGGAGTCTAGGAGGTGACACACGACAGACAGCAATGCAGACCGAGTTCTCAGGACCTAAGGGACCACCGTCTGGCTAGAAGCCAGCAGCGCAGTGTAGCGTGGTCTGTTTACAGGGAAAAGGGAGGCAGGAAAGAGGGAGCCCAGGCAGAACCAGCACCCAGCTTCCCCGAGCTGCTCAGGCTGCTGCTCCTTCCAGCCCAGCGTCAGCCCCCGGGCTCGCTGGTGCCGGGCATTCTTTTCCCAAAGGAGAAAAGCCTTTTGCTCTCAACTGGGAGTTCAGGACTTGCGGTACCACACTGCCCTGAGCTGGGCCACCACTCACAGGCGCCCTCATGGAAGCTGGTGAGCAGCAGGGGGAGGGGCAGCCAGAGGCTCTGGCCGGAAGACAGGCAGGCAGCGGTCATCGCTGCCTAGGTTCAGCCTCGTCACCAGGGACCAGTGAGTCAGGCAGCTCACTCCCGCAGCCGCCACGGCGAGCAGCTCCCCGCGCTCGCGGTCCGATGCCAGCTTTCTGTGGCCGAGGGACCGGATCCCGGTCCGGCAGAGGCTTCCTGGTCCAGCGACAAGGCCCAGCTGCAGTGGCTTCACCGCGGAGGGTGCAGTCGAAGTTGAGAAGGTGCTAGAGGGCTGTGGTGGCACGCAGGGCTGAGCAGAGCCGGCCAGGGTGGGAGTGCCAGGCGCCCCAGGCTGTGGGCACGAAGAGGCCACAGACTTGGACAGTGCCAGAGTCAGTTTTATTAGGGCACAGGGCCCAGGGGCCCAAAGGGCTCCCCCTGCCCCTCCCCATGCCCCACTCCCAGAATGCCTGTTAGCCCCAACTGTAGAAATAAATTTTCTGCCAGGCAGGTAAGTAATCCATGAGGGGCTCTGCAATGAGAGAGAGAGAGAGAGAGAGAGAAACACAAGTTCAGGACTGAGGGCCAGACTCCTGGCTCTGCTCTGCCCAGCCTCCCTATAGCCACTGTTGCTCAAGTACAGCTGTTCACATCTACACAACCTAGAGCCTGACTCTCTCACCTCTTCACCCCGAGGAGGCAGTATCAGCAGCGATCTCTGTCTGCATTTACATGCTCATGCCCAGAAGCCACCCAGTGTGGCCAGCTGTACAGATGCTGCCAGCCCAGCCCAGTGGCTCTCTGCTGAGGTGGAATCTGCAAGCAGCCCAATGGGCTTTAATCTCGCCTGAGTGTGTCCACCCACAGTCTCACATCACTCCCGGACACCGAGGCAGGGAGAAGGCTGACGGCTGATAAGGTCTAACACTCCTCCCACGGCGGGCGCCCTCCTCCAGCTGCCCGAGGCGCTACAGACCGGCCTGGCCCATGTCCAGGAGCTCTCCCCCACATAACGTGACCTCCAGCCCCCTCTCCGGTTGTGGCAAGAATCAAATTACAAGGAGACAAAGAGAAAGCACTCAGGGCGACAGGGCCGGGCATGAGATCCACAGCACACTGTGATAATCGCGCCCCGCCCCATGCTTACTTGTCACCAGGCCGATGCCCGGGACACGGTCTGCCAGCAGCTGGAGCAGGAAGAGGATCCTGGCCCTGCGAGGAGATAAACAGGGAGCGGGCTGAGTGGCGTGTCCGGGTCCCTGCAAATGAGGGTGCTAAAACGCTTTCCCCGACCACTTGGCTGGCTGCAGGCAGTGCTTCATGAGGCAGAAAGCAACTATGGGGCGAGGACAGACCCCAGTACAAAGGACGAGACCTTGGGCGCAGCCCTGGTCCTGCCTGCCCCCAACCACGGGCCTGGGATGCTCACGACGGAAGGTAGCCCGGCTCAGAGACTGCACTGTCTCTGTGACGATAGGGAAAGGGGGAGAAAAACGGTGCCTTCCCAGACTGCACCCTGCTCCTGTCCCCTGGGGAAACAAGGGATTTCTCCGACTGGTTTCTAGCCCCCTCTCAGTCTGAGCACTGCTCTGAGGGTGCCAGGCTGATCAGCTCAGCGGAGAGCGAGCCAAGCTGAGCCTGGGAAGCCACCTCTGCAATTACCGTTTCAACATGCCAGTCAATGACACTGGGGCTGTGACGTTCCCTCTGCACAGAGCAGGCCATTTGTGGGGGGAGGTCATGAGGTTCCTGCGAGCCTCTCGAGTATAGAAGAGGGTCTGGCTTTAGTGCCTTATGAGCAGGCCCTTGGGACACTTGGCCCTGGGCGGCCCTCCCCCCTCCCACCCCGTTACCCTCCCCCCGCCACACACACAGAGGCCTCCCTGTGTCTGGATGAGGCTCCACAAGTGACAAAGTGGAGCGAGGCAAGGGTCAGGCCGAGACAGAACTTGGATATAGGAATTCGGCTCGGCTACTGGCCAGCTGAGTGGCTTTGTTCAAACCGCCCAACCTCTTTGAGCCGCAAGTGTCTCCTGTAAGAAGTGGGGGATAATTCAAACTACTTGGCAGGAATGTGCAAGTGACCTGGAGGGTGCGGCAAGCCCACGCCCCCACCATCCCTGGGGCCTGGGGCATGGTCCTCTGTGTCTCCTGCCAACAACTGAGCTCCTACGCCCATGGGCTGGTGGTCCAAAGAGCTCGGAGAGCAGGTCTAGGCTGGATCCAATAAATAAACAAGTGACCGCATCCCAGGAGAGCACACAGCAGGTGCTCAGTGAACCAGGGATGGTGGAAAGAGGGAGGGAGGAAGGCGTGAACAGGGGTTGGGACACTGGTATCCCACTTCCTGCCTCTCTCTTGCTGAGGTGGGCCCCGCCATTCGCTGCAGGGCTCTTACTCGGAGAAGCGGTCATAGAATGGGGAGCGCAGCAGGTAGTAGAGCAGCAGGATGGTCCGACGCCGCAGCTCCAGCCGCTCCCTCCGGGTCAGGCCCTTCCTGTCACTCAGGAGGCTCAGACTGGGGAGATGAGGGAACACAGTTAGGACCAGCAACAGGAAGAATAGGGGCGCCTGCATGCCCAGGTGGGGCCAAGCCTGTAGTAGCACAAAGCCTGGAGGAGGGAGTGGAGCCCCCAGACAGGCCCAGGCTCACCTGGTCACATCCACGACACCAGATAGGAGCCAGGGTTTCCACGACCGCTGTCCCCACAGGCCCAGGCTGAGCACTGACGGCCAAGGTGTCAAGGATGTCTCCAGCACAGGGCCCGCCCTGCTCACTCCCGCCGATCCCTACCCCCGAAAGGCAGCCCCATGCTAAGGATACAATGCAGCAGGGGCCGGGCAATATACAAGGACTCTGCGATGGTCTCCTGCAGCCCCAGAGGGGTGGGGGTGATGCTCAGCTCCTCCTGGTGCTGTTGTTGCCGTCTCTCTTGCTGCTGGGGGGCTCCCCAATGTCTGGAGTGCAGAGACGGAGCTGGAACACAAAGGCAGATGAGCAGCCAGGCCCAGGCTGGGCATGAAGAGGGCGGGTGGTGATGAGAGCCAGGCCCACAGGCCCATGATGACTCCGCACTGAGATGCCCAGTCCAGCTATGTTTTACACTTACTGTTCTGGAGCGTCCGCACCACTCGGTTTGACCGCTTCCCCACGTATGACTGCTCCTGGCTGCTACCGCTGTGCTCACCGTCTAGCAGGGACAGACAGAAGGCCACACCGTCAGAGGGATGTGTTTCCAGCAGAGCCTGCAAAGACTCTGTGTGCAGTGAATGAAGGCTCGTGGGCTCAGGGGAGAATGGATGAGCCTGTGCAAAGGCAGCAGCTGAGGCAAGGACACTGAAGTAGGGAGAACCCAACCACATCTACAGCACCAGAGGGGCCGAATCTTCTTAATCTTTGGCTTTCAACATGACCTAGAGGAGAAGCAAAGAACTGCTTCCACTCAAGGCCAGGAGAAAGAGGCTCAGAGCCCAATAGGTGATGAGCCCAAAGCTCTGAAGGGAGAGATCTGCTGTGTGTCCTGCCTCCTGAGCTTGGGGTTCTGAATATGGAGGCAGGCCCAGAGACGAGATGGGCAGGATCACCATCTTCTGCTGATGCTCCGTTCCCTCTTCATGCAGCCCACAAAAAAGGATGAGGACTCTGATACCAGAAGTCCTGAGTTGAAGTTCTGACTCTGTCCCAACCCAATTTCTCTCTCTCTTCTCTGTAAAATGCAGGGTGATGAGAACAAATGAGCTGATGGAGACAGATGTGCTCCATTAGTGGACAAGATTCACTGGGTCAGCTCTAAATCCACAGAGTAGTCCCATGCTCACTCCACCCCAGAGCGGGGAAGCAGCTTACCCGAGGGTTGTGCCTGGGTCTCCCTGTCCAGAGGAACGATGGGGGGTGAGGTCTGGAGGCCAGACTTGAACCAGACGAGCAGGAACATTCGCAGTACTGCCCTGGATTGGGAGTATGGCAGGGCTGGTGGGGAGGTGACTAGCCGCCAGGGGTGCAGAGGTGTGCTGTTGAACCCCATCTGTACAGCTGGCCTTAGTTACCCCCACCCAGGCCTTCCCTCCAGAGTCCCAACATACTTGGCCAGCTGGATGAGGGCAATGACGAGCCATCGGCCCACTTCACCCCACACCTTGGCGGCCCCCATCTCCATGAACACCTCCACACACTCCAGCACGCTCAGCCATGTTAACAGCTTCTGCTGGGACAGCGACTGCAAGAACCCCAGACCAAGAGATCAAGGGATAACCCCTCATCCCAAGCCTCCCCCAGGGCACTCCTCCGACAGGAGGTGGCTTTTCCCCTTTCCAGGTGTGAAGGCCTGAGTTCTCCGCCTGGAACAGGCTACTCCATGATTGTGAAACAGTCTCTTCATTTGAAATGGGGACATCGACACCTTGACGCTTTACCTAATGAGATGACTTGAGGCTCAAATGGACCTAGGTATGTATCATTCCTATGAGACCATAGCATGTGCTACACACACAGGCTGGCTGTTACTATTTCTCTCCTGAGTCCCTCTGCTTCCCGCCCTCAGTTCCTGGCAGAATTCTCACCACAGGCAGCTTTTTCCGAAGCTCCTTGCGCAGGATCCCATCATTGAGCAGCACGAGCAGGTTAGAGGCAGAGTACACTGAGGGACAGAGGGTGGTCTTGAGAGGCTGGCTCTGCAGCCTCCACCTCCTCACCTTCTCCCCAGAGATGCCTGGATCACCTATCACCTGCTGTGCTCAGCCACCCACAGACTATGTGGAAACCAACCTGCCTCCCTGCCCACTTCCTCAGCGCGCCACACTCCCCAATATGATCTCGTGTGGCAGGTGGAACAAGAAAGCATGGTTTGATCTCAGTGACAAACCAACCCAGAACTGCCCACTGTGCTCCACACAGCCACCGATGTGTGTTTCACCTCCTGGCCTCTGCCTCCTCTGCAGCCTGTCCCTGAAAGCCTATTGCATCTCCACCTTTCAAACACCAGCTCTTCCTTTCAGCACCATCAGCTCCAGCGCTCACTGGGCAAACACTACAGAGGCAGAGCCAGTCTGGGGACACTGGGACCTGGGAAATCTGGATTTGAATCCTGGTTCTGGGATCATCAGCGGCTGTTCTCTAACCTCACTGAACTTCTGTTCCCTTAACTGGACACTGAGAACAACAGCACTGACCTTACATGACTGTTGGGAGGATTAACTGGGCAAAGTCAAGAAAAGCACTTGGTCCAGCCGCCTGACCAATCAAGGAGCCCAGATTTGTCTTTCAACTATGGGGACACCGAGGGCCCAGGAGAGTGGATGCTGGACCTTTGTTCGAGTCAGTCACAGCACAGGATGACCTAACGGGAAGCCGGGGACTGCGACTTGGGGAGGTCACCCTCCGGGAGGCATTCCTGGGCCCTCCCGCCCCCTACCCCCCTGAGCCCGGCTCACCCAGCTCTGACAGCTCGTGCGAATCGGCGAAGCGACCTGAGAAGGCACAGAAGGAGGCTTCCATGAGCGTTGTCCCATCCTGCGGGATTGGGTCCCTGAAAGTCCCCTCCCTACGCCCTACGGGAACCTGGAAGGAACTTCTCGAGCACAGGGATCACTACCCTGACTCCTCCGGGAAGGGGACCTGTGGGATCAGAGGTCAGAGGCTCAAAGGAATGGGTCAAAGGTCGGGTTGGCACCTGCCAGCAGGTAACTGAAGCCCCGCACTGCCGTCTCCAGTTGGGCCGTGGCGGCCGGGTGACGAGTCACGTACTCCTGGTAGCGGAGGCCCAGGAGCCGCAGCTTCTCCATCCTGCCCTGGGACCGACAGACCCACTGACCGCCTGTGCCAGTGGTTGCAGCGCTTGGCTTCCTGTGCCCTCCTTCCTGCTTCCGGTGCTAGACCCGCCTCCCCGTTGCTTAACTTCCGCGGTCTGGAAGGACGGTGACGTGAAGGGCCATTGAACCCCAGATCACCCCATCTTTTTACATTGCCTCCCCTTCCCAGGGTAGCGCCTAGCAACTGAGAGCCTAATCCCGCCCTCCCCGCTCCTCCAGGTCATTGGTTAACACTCTACGCCCCCCCCCCCCCCCCCAGCAGCTCAGCAAAGTCAGGACCGGTTTTTCCGCCTTCCCGGTTGGCTGTCCTTGCGCATGCGCAGCTCCAGCTCCAGGGACGCTCCGGGGCGGTCGGAGCCACACGTTCTAGAGGAGGGTCCGGGCGCCCAGAGTCTTTCCAATAGAACGCCGAGAGGCTCGAACGGGAGGCCCGGGTTTTAAAGGGTTGGGAGGTAGCGCGCGAAAAGGAGCCTCCATCAGACTTGAGGGGGCGCCGAGAGGGTCTAATACAGTCGGAGTGTGACTCGGCAGGTGTGCGTGTCGCCAATTTCATCGTTTTCTGTCCCCATCAGAGGCAGTGCTAGGGAAACGGAGGCAGCGATGGATCCTGCATCCCACGCAGTCTCAATCCCCCAGACAGCACCGTCAGTGCCCTGCTTTGCCCCAAGCTCCCGCAAGGACTGTGCTCATCAGGAGCGCGCACCTGCACTCCCACCTCCGTGGAGAAACCCTGGCCCGAGCTTCGGCTCTGGGCTGGGGCGTTTCCCTTTTCTGGATCTCGGGTTTCCCCATCTGTAAAATGGTTTGAGGGCAGACTTGGTCAGCTGCTCCGTAAGCGATGGAGGCAAATCCTAGGGATCCCTTCCCGGTAGCCTCCTAGAAAAAAGGCAGCGCCAGGAGAAGAGTGGCCAGAGGCGAGAGTAACAAACCCTCCGGAAAGGCAGCTGCTGATTGGCTGTGGAGAAGGGGGCGGGACTGCTGGCAGGTTTGTGGCACCCGAGAATAGTAATACATTATTTTACCTAATCCCCTCCACCAGATATTATCTCCAGATGAAGAAAGAATCCGCTTTAGAACCCAGTCAAGCCCTAGCTAGTTGGGCTCAGTGGAAAGAGCGTTGGCCTGCGGACCAAAGGATTCCGGATTCAATTTGGGTCAAGGGCTACCTCAGTTGCAGGCTCGGGCAGGAGGCTGATAATCAAACTATGCGTTTATCTCACATTGGTATTTTTCTAGGCCTTTCTTTCTCCAAAATCAATGGGAAAAATATCCTCCGGTGAGGAGAAGAAGGAGGAGGAGGAGGAGGAGGAAGAAGAGGAAGAAGAGGAAGAGGAAGAAGAAGGAGAAGGAGAAGGAGAGGAAGAGGAAGGAGGAGGAGGAGGAGGAGAAGGAGGAGGAGGAGGAGGAGGAGGAGGAGGAGGAGGAGGAGGAGGAGGAGGAGGAGGAGAAGGAGAGAAGGAGGGGAGGGGAGGAGGAGGGGGAGGGGGAGGAGGAGGAGAAGGAGGAGAAGGAGATTGGAGAAGAAGAAGGAGAAGGAGAAGGAGAAGGAGAAGAAAGAAGAAGAAGAAGAACCACCCAGTCAAGATTCGAATCCTGTTCTAATCTGGCCATTTAGGTGTTTTAAGCAGCACACCTTACCAGGAAGCCACAGCCGCTCCTTGCTCTCTCTCTCTCAAGCCTTCTCCCCAGCACACTTTCTTCTATGTTGGGTGAGGAATCACAGCTGTCCTCCTGACTGTGCACTAAAGGGGCCACATGCTAACCTGACAAGCTCAGGGAAGGCCTGCATGACAGTCTTGCAAACTCAGAGACCTAAAGTACCAACCACAAAGGATGGTCTGAAATTAAACTTTAACTAAAGCAGTTATAGTGGGCAGTCACCTCCTAGGCCTGTATCTTCATTGACAAGGCCAATCTTTACCTTACCTGAGCCTGTCTGTCTTTTTGCATCTATAACACTAGAGGCCTGGTGCACAGATTCATGCACTGGTAGGGGTCCCTCAGCCTGGCCTGCGCCCCCTTGCAATCCAGAACCACTAGGGGGATGTCAGGCGCAGTTTCTGATCAGGCCTGAGGGATGAGATAGTGCACCAGCAGGCTGAGGAGGAGCCTGAGCCCAGGCCTGGTGCTACTCCCACTCATCCCAGCCCTGCAGTGCCTGCTGCCGCTCAGTAGCCGTAGTAGCGCTGCCACAGAGGCGGGAGAGGCTCCCACCACTGCAGCCGTGCCTGCTAGCTGTGAGCCCTGCCTCTGGGGCCTGATGGTCAGCTAAGCAGTGCTCCAGCTGTGAGAGAGCACTGACCACCAGGGGGCAGCTCCTGTGTTGAGGGTCTGCCCCCTGGTGGTCAGTGCATTCATATATATGCATATACATATCTGACCAGTTGATCAGTGGTTTGATTGCTTAGGCTTTTAGATAGATAGATAGATAGATAGATAGATAGATAGATAGATAGATATCCTTGACATGTCTGGGTACCTTGTAAATTCCCTTTTTCTGGACCCCTTGGAGCACAACCTAGTGTACCTGGGCACCAGAGGTTTCTCCGCTTTGCTGGCTCCCCTTTGCTCTGTCACCAATGGATTTCATGTAACCCACCTACGTCTCCTCCTTTGATTGCAATGCACAAAAACAGATGAAAACCACCATTCTCCAGAACACTATCCCAATCCGTTGAGACACTGCTTCCCAGCAATTGTCGACAATTTGGCTCAAATAAACTCACAGATATTCTTTACAGGTTTGTATGTTTTCACATTAACATTACTCAGACCGAGGAATGAAGGCCCCAGGAGATGTGCCCAGTGCTCTCCGAAGAAGCAAAGACCTTGGAGAACACAGGCGACGGGCAGGGGCGTCGCCAGCACGACTCCGCTCCGCCTCCTGAGCGCCCAGCTCACACACTCAGCTCTTCGCAGCAAGCTTGCCCTGTTGCTGGGAACTCCTTTCCACAGATGGGGAATAAGAGGCCCAAGGAGGGGAAAGAACTGGTCCCAGACCACACAGAATGGCATTGGCCAAAAGGACAACAATGTAGGTCTCATGACAGAGCTCTCTCTCTCTTTCTCTCCTGTGGCTCACAGCCCAAGAGCCATTGGTTATGAGTCGAGTTAGCAACTGGCATTAAATTAAGAGCAGGACTCAGGGAATTTGGTGTAGGGCTCTTTTTCCCTTCCTCCCTGTACCTTACCATCTTTTTTTATATATATAATTGATTTCAGAGAAGAAGGAAAAAGGAGAGAGACTCATCGATCAATTGGCTGCCTCCTGCACACCCCCTACTGTGATCGAGCCAACAAACCAGGCATGTGTTCTTGACTGGAATCGAACCCAGGACCTTCAGCCCACGGCCAATGCTCTATTCTCTGAGCCAAACCAGATAGAGCAGTATCTTACCATCTTAGCGATTTTGTTCCCCAAACCTCACCAGTGGGTACACCTCCACTCCCCTCTGTGGCTGCGGAAAAGTCTAGAGGGAGAGTGTGATTCTGGGCTTCTGGAAAGGAGAGAGGCATGGAAAATAGAGGGGCAGACCCCTCTAGACAGAATGTGAGGGGTTCTTAGACTTGAGCCTGTTTCTCTTGCCTCCCTTCCTTGTAGGCTGTAGAAACAACACCATCATGTCTGATGGGGAAGACACTTGGGTTCAGCAACTTCAGGACTTGGGTTCTGGCTAGGAAAGAACTCAGAGATCAGACCCGAACTGTAGGAGAACAATTATTGGGTAAATTAAAGAGGTAGAAAAGGTGATTTCTAAAAGAAATGGGCTTAGGAAACAAGTTATGGAGGAAAAGGAAGTGCCCTTGGAGCTTGGGAGTGGAAGCTAAAGGTAGTGTGCCTGGGGAAGGAAAGGGAGAGGTGAGTATGTGCTCCCAGGAGGGAGTGGCACTGGGCCCTCCGTCCTAAGGGTTTTAAGGGCAGATATTTTAGGGGCGGTGTCAGGAAAAGATTTATAATATTCAGTAGCTTTCCAGGTGTGTCCATTCAGGGTTGTAGTCTTTATTGATTGATTGGCTGGCGGGGTGGTGGTGGGGAGGTCATAATTTAATGCAGCTGGTCATCTGTAGCTGGTAGTATTGCTTATCTGGACCTAAGTGTTATCTCTAGGGAGGAAAGGTCAGGGGATTCCAACCTTGACTGTGATATGCTAGGAGAGGAAAGGTCACCCTGGGGGCAAGGTCCCACTCTACAATTGATTGGCCATTGCTAGGCACCTGGAGCTTTCCACCCTGAAGACCTTCTATACCTGGCCCATTGTCCTTGCTCTGCTCAGGTCAGTCTAACTGTTGACACCACCTCTACGACTGGGGGGAGATCCAGGGCCCAGCCGGGTTGACTGCGGGAGGGCTGCCTGAATTTCCTCTCCAGATTCTGGGCTTGATGAGGTCCCAGAGACAGAGTGGCTGTGTGCGGGAGGCGCCCAGGGCAGCTCCTCCCTGCTGGGCCACTGCCCAGATTTGGTCACCTTGCTGGGTTGGAAGGGCCTCTGGGCAGGTTGGGTTGGGTCTCCCCTCCTTAACTCTGCCTGAGCCATGGAGGACCAGAGCTAGGCTAGTCCAACAGGCACAGATAATGACACTGAGGCCCAGAGAGTGCGTCACACAGCAAAGTGCCGGGCAAACGCCAGTCTCAGGTCTAGACCAGCACACTTCCTATGTTCATACCAGTCTCCCTTTCCCCTCCCTCCACACCCCAGATAACCTCCTGGAGGCCAAGCAGGCATCTCAGCATCTCCGTTTGCCTTAAAGGGTAAGGTTGAGTAAGGAGCAGGGACAGCGCTATGAGTGACCACAGTCCTTTTCAGTCCCAGGTGCTGACCCACTTCCCCCCACAAACTCATTTGCCAGACCCTGACTGTGTGTACCCTACTTGCTCCCTCAAATTTAACCCCCAGAGAGAGTCTATTGAGGGCCCTGCAGAAGGATTCACCCACTCCCCATCCAGCTCCAGGCTAGAGATGAGAGTAAGAGGGGCTGGAGGCTCCAAGCTCCAGATGCCCCATGGCCCCCGCAACCCCTCACCTCTCAATTCCCAGATCTACAAGGGGCTGCCATCCATCTCCATGACAACCATTGCCTCTGGCCTCCAAAGGCCCAAAAGACCCCCATCTCCCAGAGAAAGGCATCCTGGCCTCTCAGAGTAGACTTGAGGGTCTCAGGCTGGGATGCTTTGTTACAGCTTTTTGGGGGACTTGAGACCTCCCAGGCCCTCACTTTTTAGAGCTAGATGTTGGGCTAAAGGACCCAGACTGGGCCCCCTTCCAGGTCAGGGAGGGCCCAGTGGGTCCCATCCTGTGGGAACCCCTTTCCTGTCCCACATGGTCCAGGGTTCCAATTTAGGGTTCTGGTTCTGGAGAAGGCTGCACACAAATGAAAGAGACTAGAAAAGCATTAATTTGGGAATAATGGGGACCAGCCGGGAGTCCACCTCTAGGGGGAGGACTACTCAGCTCTGGCCTTGCTATCCCCTTTTATTAAGACTATGGGATATACCCATATCTTTTAGGCAGGAAATTCCAATAATAGTCAATCGGCAAGAATTTGATGAAACTGGTTTGGCTCAGTGGATAGAGGGTCGACCTGCAGACTGAAAGGTCCCAGGTTCGATTCCAGTCAAGGGCATGTACCTTGGCTGCGGGCACATCCCCAGTAGGGAGTGTGCAAGAGGCAGCTGATCAATGTTTCTCTTTCATTGATGTTTCTGACTTTCTATCCCTCTCCTTTCCTCTCTGTAAAAAAATCAATAAAATATTTTTTTTTTAAAAAAAAGAATTTACATAAGACTAACAAGTGGAGGCTGCTTCAACTACCAATGTCTCAACTAAACAATGAGTGATTAGCTCTGACCTTTCAGAGCTATTAAGGTTAACCAGCCTTCCGGATTTCCTGTTCACATCTCTCTATTAGTGAGGCAATGATTGGTTTCCGGCACCATCCACTTTCAGCACCACTTACTGAGTACTTGGTGTGTGCCAGGCTCTGCGTGGGTGCTGGGGACCCAGTCCCTTGAGCAGACACCAGCTGTGGAAGAGACAGGGTATCTACCTATCAACAAGGCCCAATTTCAAGAGTGCTAGGAAGAAAATAAATCTAGGGGTGTGGGAGGAGGGGCAGGCCTGGTGAGAATCCGGCAGAAACCAGGCAGAAGTTACGTCAAGGACAAGTCCTGGGGCAGGAAATCCTCAGGGAGGACCATGGGGAGCTGCTTGCAGGGTAGAGCCTGGGGAAGAAAGAAGCCCCAGTGTTCGAACTGGTCACCTTAACTCTCGAGGGAGGGGAACGCCGGAGTCACAGGACTCGTGTGGAGGTTGATGGCAATGCGGCATGTGGAACCACAGCACAGAGCCTGGCACGGAGTAATACGCTCAACCAAACGCGGCTGTCATTCACGGTCCATAGGGTCCCCCCCCACCCCCCCACCCCCGCCCGCTCCCCAATTCAGGGCAAAGGCCAGGCTGGTGCCCACAGTGGGGTGTGGGGGTCGGGGAGCAGAGGAGGAGATCCAGGGAAGAGTCAGGGGATCCAAGGCCCTACGCAGGCGGCCCAGGCCCCGCGTCAGTGCGGTCTCTCCCTAGTTCCTGGGCAAGAGGCAGCCTTCCCGAGGCGCTGTGTCCCAGCCCCCACCGGGCTTGGCCAGGCCACCTGGACTAAGCAGGAGGTGGCGTGGGGCGCGGGGGATGGAGCGGACAGATCAGGGAGGAGGAGGGACTCAGGTGCTCCATGGCTCCCAGGCACATCTTGGCCGGCCTGGCCTCCCGTACCCAGAGCAGGTGTCCCTGACCCCTGGGGCCCTGCATTCCAGCCTGCCTACTTCGGCAGCCCCTTCATTCCGGGCCCGGGGTCAAGGCCCCACCCCCAGAGGGAGGCTAAGGGGAGGAGGAGAGGCCCCAGAGCAGCCAAGAAGGGGATGGGCTCAGAGCAGGTATCTGGGACTGAGCCTTCCCCGGGCGGCCCCCCACTTCCTCCAGCCTATTGGGGTGGGGGAGGGGGAGGTTTCCTGGGTTCCTCCCCAGCTGGGGGGGGTCGAACGCCGGGTCGGAGGCGGGGCCAGACCTCCCCGCCCCAGGGGTCTCCCCGCCCCTTCGGGTTCAGCCAAGCGGAGGTGAAACCTGAATCCAGGTTGGGGGCGGGGCTGGCTCCTGCTCTGACGGGGCTGGCCTGCGCTTTCACCCCCCTTTCCCCCCCGGCACCCTGCCTGGCTTTTGAAAGAGAAAGGACAGGGTCCCCAAGCGGCAGGAGTAGGTGAGCTGGCGACTCAGCGCGGGAGGGGAACGGGCGACCGTCGGGGCTCCGCCGACCAAGGCTGACCCTCCTCTTTCCCTCCCGGATCCTTAGGGCCCGCGATGGAGCCCGCAGCCCGGGGTCGCGCCCCTCCCTGAGCGCCCCGCACACGGCCATGCTGCCCCGAGGGCGCCCCCGGGCGCTGGGGGCCGCCGCGCTGCTGCTGCTGCTGCTGCTGATCGGATTCTTCCTGCTCGGCGGGGACCTGGAGTGTGCGCGCCGCGCGCGGGGCGGCCCGGGAGCCTTCCCCTGTGCGCTGACGCCACGTATCCCCCAGGACGGGCGGCCCCGGGGGACGGCCGCCCTCCACCGAGACCCGCAGACGGACCACGGGGGCCACAACCGCTCGGACTGCGTCCTGCCGCGGCCGCTGCCTCCCAAGTGCGAGGTGGGTGTGCGGGGCCCCTGGCGGCGGGAAACCGGGGCCACCTGGCCACCTGTGGGAACCACAACACCTGGTGTTGTGGCCAGCCAGCTGGGGGCGCCTGGGGTTGGCACTTCCCCTTACAGGTGTCAGTTTCCCCACTTGTGACATGACTGGGGGGGGGTGGACTCTGCCCCCCTCCCCGCCCCTACTCTTCCCTGGCTCGGAAGCCTGGCGGGGGTGCACTGCGTCAGGCCAGCCCGTGGTCCTCACGCAGGTCTGCCAACCTCAGCGTCTCCCCATCCCCCAGCTCCTGCACGTGGCCATCGTGTGTGCTGGACACAACACCAGCCGAGATGTCGTCACGCTGGTCAAGTCCTTGCTCTTCTACAGGTGGGCCGGGCGCCCGGGGGCGGCGGGTGGGGGGCAGGCGGGGAGGCAGGAGAGAAGTCTGGAGCAGGATTGCCAAGTCGGTGTTCCCACTTCTGAGCCACAGGGCGTGGGGCTTGTCCCGTGTTGTTCCTTCTGGGCCCTTCCAGCTTTCCTCCCCTGTCCCTCCCGAAGGAAAAACCCGCTG
The DNA here is from genome assembly GCA_027563665.1 of Antrozous pallidus. Lineage (NCBI taxonomy): Eukaryota > Metazoa > Chordata > Mammalia > Chiroptera > Vespertilionidae > Antrozous > Antrozous pallidus. The sequence goes on from CM050520.1 coordinate 16,393,207, forward strand.
CACCTCCACTTGGTGGCCGATGCCGTGGCCAGGAACATTCTGGAGACGCTGTTTCACACATGGATGGTGCCCGCTGTCCGTGTCAGCTTCTATGACGCCGATGAGCTCAAGGCAGGAGCCCTGGCCCTTCTACTCCTCCCTGCCTACCCCCGACCCCTTCCTCCCAGGGAATAGAGGGCGGCGGGGGGGGGGGGGGGGGGGGGGAGGAGAGGAGAGGTTAGAGCTGCCTGAAACAGTTCCCTCACACCCACTGGAGCTCAAATCCCTCACCCCTCCTGGCGCTCAGGCCTTCTTTTCCTGTGTCACACTGAGTAGGTTCTGATGCCCGTGGGCTCTTCTCTTCCCACCCGCAGCCCCAGGTCTCCTGGATCCCCAACAAGCACTACTCTGGCCTCTACGGGCTCATGAAGCTGGTGCTGCCCGGCGCCCTGCCTCCTGGCCTGGCCCGTGTCATTGTCCTGGACACGGACGTCACCTTCGCCTCCGACATTGCAGAGCTCTGGGCACTCTTTGCTCACTTTTCTGGTGAGAGGCCTGGGACCTGCCCCAGCCAACCCCCCTCCCCGGCCCGTCCGAGCCCCCCTGTGGCCTCGCCCCGAGCCAAGGTCCTGTGGTAGCGTCAAGCAGCTCCCTCATGCTCTCCCCTCCCAGACGAGCAGGTGATCGGTCTCGTGGAGAATCAGAGCGACTGGTACCTGGGCAACCTCTGGAGGAACCACAAGCCCTGGCCTGCCTTGGGCAGGGGATTTAACACAGGTGGGGATGGTGGGGGTGGGGGTGGGGGTGGCCACTGGCTCTTGGACTCCAGGGACGGGGCAGGGGGCACAGAATGTCAGGAAGCCCCCAGCTGTAGAGAGAACACTGGGAAAAAGAGCCAGAAGACAGTGCCAACCTTGGCTGTACATTGGCCAAGCCACTTAGTCTCTCTGTGCCTCAGTTTTCCCATCCATTAAATGGGGATTTTTACCAGCCCCCGCATCACCGAATGTGAGAAGATGGCTGTGGACATGCTCTGGAAGCTGAGCAGTGACTCCCCTTCACCCCCAAGAGGACTGAGTGTTTATAGAGGTTGTCCCTGATCCTGTCTGGCAGAAAGTACCAAGTGGAAAAATACACATTCCAAAGAAGCCATCATGCCCCTGGCTCTGGGGGCTGGTGGTCCCAGGTGGGGGTGACTTCTCTCCTTGTGAGCAGGGGTGATCCTCCTGTGGCTGGACCGGCTTCGGCAGGCTGGCTGGGAGCAGATGTGGAAGCGGACAGCTACGCAGGAGCTCCTCACCCTGCCCGCCACCTCGCTGGCCGACCAGGTCTGGAGCGGGGGTGGGGCGGGGTGGGGGAGCCGAGGCTAGGGGTGGGGCAGGCTCAGGGCCAAGGTGAGATGGCTGTCCTCTGCCCAGGACATCTTCAATGCTGTCATCAAGGGGCACCCGGCCCTGGTGCAGCCCCTGCCCTGTGCCTGGAATGTGCAGCTGTCTGACCACACGCTGGCCGAGCGCTGTTACTTGGAAGCTGCCGACATCAAGGTGAGTGGGGGTGGGGGTGGGGGTGGGGCTGAGTGGTGGGAGTGGGCCAGGGATGGGGCCTCCTGCTTCCACCCCCCGCCACTGATACCCTCCCGGGTCCCAGGCGATCCACTGGAACTCCCCGAAGAAGCTGCGTGTGAAGAACAAGCATGTGGAATTCTTCCGCAACCTCTACCTGACCTTTCTGGGGTACGACGGGAACCTGCTGCGGAGAGAGCTCTTTGGGTGCCCCAGCCCGAGCCCCCCTGAGGCTGAGCAGGTGAGAGGGACCCATCTTCCCTGGCCTCGGGGGGGGGGGGGGTTTCGGTGCCGCTCTGCTCTGGTGGGACCGGCTCGGTCTGGGGACTGTCCTCCTGCTCCAGCCCGGTCCTTCTCTCCCTCGACCCCCTCAGCTGCAGCAGGCCCTGGCACAACTCGACGAGGAAGATGCCTGCTTTGAGTTCCGGCAGCAGCAGCTCACCGTGCACCGCGTGCACATCACTTTCCTGCCCCATGAGCCCCCGCCTCCCCGGCCCCACGATGTCACCCTGGTGGCCCAGCTCTCCATGGACCGGTAAGGATGCCGACGGCAGCCCCGGGGAAGGGGAGCGTGGCGCAGGCGGGGGCGGGGCATTGGAGGGGCAGGTGTCATTTGGGAGAAGGAAGAGCTCTCGCTGCCTGCTACCTCAGGAGATCCCGAAGTTGGAAACACTGGATATGGTGGGAAGGGATGGGCTCAGCTGGCTGGGGACGCGCCTCCATAGCTGTGGGACCAGGGCCAGGTCTTAATATCTGCTCTCCGTTTCCTCATCTGTCCAGTGAGAGTGACCCACCTGGTGGGGTAATTGTGAAGATGAAATACCCTGTTTCCCCGAAAGTAAGACATCCCCCGAAAATCAGACCTACTCGCTGTAATATAAGGCATCCCCCTGAAAATAAGATCTAGTGCATCTTTGGGAACAAAAATTCATATAATACACTGTCTTATTTTCGGGGAAAACAGGGTAAGACCAGCTTGGAAGGTGCTCAGTCATTGGAGGGGGTGTCCGGAGCAGCTAACCTGGGAGGTATTCCAGCGCCCCCTGGCTGACCGCCCCCCTCACCCCAGGCTGCAGATGCTGGAGGCCCTGTGCAGGCACTGGCCGGGCCCCATGAGCCTGGCCTTGTATCTGACAGACGCAGAAGCCCAGCAGTTCCTGCGTTTCGTCGAGGCCTCGGAGGTGCTCTCCGCCCGGCAGGATGTGGCTTACCACGTGGTGTACCGGGAGGGTCCCCTCTACCCCATCAACCAGATTCGCAACGTGGCCTTGGCCCAGGCCCTCACGCCTTACGTTTTCCTCAGCGACATTGACTTCCTGCCTGCCTACTCCCTCTACGACGACCTCAGGTGGGTGGGGAGTGAGGATGGTATGTGGTTGGCATCAGAACCCTGGGCGAGTGTGCCCCTGCTCCTCTGGGCCTGAGTGTTCTCGGTAGAGTGGGGTTTGTATTAGGGCTGCCACAGGAGAGGCGGGGGTGGGGTGGATGGGCGGCTTCCCACAGCAGCCCCGCTCCTGTCTGTCTGCTAGTGGGCGTCAGGGTGAGCTAGCCTTTGAGAGTCGGGGCCCTGGCTGACGAAAGCAAGGGAATCCCTGGTCCAGTGCCAGAGGCAGAGCCGTCCCTCCCTCACGGTGCTGCCTCCTCAGGGCCTCCATCGAGCAGCTGGAGCTGGGCAGCAGGCGGAAGGCAGCCCTGGTGGTGCCAGCATTCGAGACCCTGCACTACCACTTCAGCTTCCCCACTTCCAAGGCTGACCTGCTGGCCTTGCTAGACGCTGGCTCTGTCTTCACCTTCAGGTAGGCGAGGACCCTGTTCGGTCCCCGTTCCCCACCCCAGCCCCCGCCGCCCACAAGCTCCTAGCCTGAGCCTGGCTCCTTGTCCTGCCCCACTCCGCAGGTACCATGAGTGGCCCCGGGGTCACATGCCCACAGACTATGCCCGCTGGCGGGGGGCTCAGGCCCCATACCGTGTGCAGTGGGCCGCGGACTACGAGCCCTATGTGGTGGTACCCCGGGACTGTCCCCGCTACGACCCCCGCTTTGTGGGCTTTGGTTGGAACAAGGTGGCCCACATCATGGAGCTGGATGCACAGGTGAGGGGGACCCTTCATGTCTCCAGCTTCGGTTTCAATGCGTCCAGGCCGGGGAGCTCACCATGTCTCAGCGTGGCACACTGCCCCATTAGGCAGCGCTACAGGAAGTCCCGCCCTTCTGTAGAACTACAATTGTCCGCCCTTTGGCCCGGCTTTGGCTCTTAGAGGCTCTTGGGTAAGCCTGCTCCCCAGCCCCCAGCCCAGGCACTGACCATTGCTCTGCTCTCCCCTTGCAGGAATACGAGTTCCTAGTGCTGCCAGAGGCCTTCACCATCCACCTGCCACACACCCCGAGTCTCGACATCTCCCGCTTCCGCTCCAGCAGCTCCTATCGAGACTGCCTGCAGGCCCTTAAGGACGAGTTCCTCCAGGACTTGTCCCGCCGCCACGGGGCTGCTGCCCTCAAATACCTCACTGCCCTGCAGCAGCCCTGACCGCCCCGGGCTGGGCCGTGTGGCGCACGCTCACTCCGTTATTTAAATTATTTAAGGTCTCTGTGGGAAGGGCTGCAGTGGAGCATCTGGGGTGGGGCCTGGGGCTCCCCTTCGCTGTTCTGTCACTGGGGTCTATTCTCCCTCTGCCCCAGCTGGTTTGGGGCAGGTTCCCCCATCCTCAACCGTACACCTCTTTTTCATAATTAAATGTTTTAAAAGCTGTTTTATGTTCTCGGTTTGGGGCATGAGGGCATCCATGAGCCCAGAGAGTGCCTGGGACAGTGACGGGCAACCTTTTGAGCTTAGTGTGTCAAAATCCGCCAAAAAAACAGAGCATGACTGGGGGGGGGGGGGGTGTCACCTCGAGAAAAAAACCATACTTGTCTGTATGGGACCGCATGCGGCCACGTGTCATCGAAAATGGCTGCACTGACACGCGTGTCATAGGTTCGCCATCGTGGGACCGGGAGGCCCCGAGTCTTGCTGGAGGGCCCGGCCTCCCGCAGAGGCTGTGGCCAGAGTGTGTCTTGCCCTCCCTCCCTGGCCCCAAACCCAACACCATGAGGCTGAGAGACTTTATTTGGCTTTATTTAGTAAAATGTTAAAATAAATAAATACAAATTGATCAGCTGCTCTGTATCCCCCCCACCCCCTCAAAACAAAAAAATGAAACAAACAAAAACTTTGAAGCACAAAACTCCAAATACAAGTTCTAGCAAGACTGAGATCACAAAGGGCGTGGACAAAGACAGGTGGGGGCTGGCTGGCTCTGCCCTCAGAGTGTGACCTCTGGCTGCCTGTCCTGTCCTGCCTGGCTGCAGCTGACCCTGGGCTGAGACCCGACCGCACTGGGAGGGCAGGGGCCAAAGGCTGCGGTGCGGGACAGGGTGTCCTCGGAGTTCACGAGAGCCTTGTGGAAAGGGGGAGCCAATGGATTGGTGAGCCCTGCTCCCCCTTGTAAAGGGCTATTTTTAAGAGTTCCAGCCCAGTGCTAGGCAGGGTGTGACCCCCCAGCTTCCTCCCCTTCACATTTGTGGGAGGGTCAGTTGTCTTCTCGGGACACCCCCTCCCCGGTTGGCCAGGTGCTGACACTGAGGGTGGCTGTGTCTCAGGGTGAGAATGGGCCTCCTGTTTCCTGCCAACGGTGCCCAGCTGAGGGGTGGGGTGAGGCCCAGTCATGTCCACAGAGCACAGCTGCCTCTGCCATCGGAGGCCATGGAATCGAGAACCCGGGGCCTGGAAAATGTGCCACCATCCATCTTACCCCCCCAAGAGCCTTTGGACCCTGGAGTGAGTCCCCTATGAAGCCCTTGGAAAAATAAGAAGACCACACCCTAAGAGGCAGTGAAGGGAGGAGACACTTAGGGTGTGCTGTGTGAGTTGGGAGTGAGAGCCCAAGGAGGCTCTGTGGGCCCGAGAGAAAGAAAGGAGATGGCGGAGAGGCAAGTACACTCAGACAGGTGAGCAGAAATGGCCCTCCTCGAGGCATGGGGGAAGCAAATGCACCCATTCATGCCACCTGCTGAGCCAAGCAGCAGCAGGGACGGAGAGACAGTTCTTGGAGGGAAACCGGGCACTCAGATGCTGCCAGCTGGTGGCTGCCATGGCCATTTGCAGGCCCCACATGGGCCTCCCAACCAGCAGGTTTGCCCCCAAGGGCCTGATAAGGAAGGAAGAAAGCAGAATTCCGGATGAGCTCAGCAGAGGGGAGACAAGACCGGGCAGGCTCCATGAAAGAAAAAGGACCTGCAGGCCACACTGGCAAGAAAGTGAGCTGAGTGGGAAGATGACAGCAACATGAGCTCACTGCCTCCAGGACACGGCGCCGAACCACAGGACTGACAACGGGCCCCATGATCAAGGGCCAGGTGGGCAGCTACCTGGTGCCAGGACTCTAACGTGACTACGAAGCCAGCTGGTCTCAGATGTGCTTGGCAGCGGCTAAGCTCAGGTGTGGGGGGCGAAGGGAAGGAGGCAGAGGGGGCAGAGGCCGTTGGGGTGGGGCAGTCATGAGTGCGTGTCTCAGGTGGCCATAGGCACCCACAGACCTGGGGGACAGAGAAGAAGAGGGCACTGGGTGACGAGGGCATTTTCTTTGTTGGCAAGGGGTGCCTTAAAATTTGAGTCCAGAATGTGGGCTTGGTTAGGGTTGCATTTTTGTACTCTACCCTGGCCGATCCCCAAATGGCTCACATCTGAACTTCAGGAAGAACCGACATTCCCACCCGAGGCACAGTCAGAGCGGGGCTGCTCACAGCAGCAGGCAAAGCACCCGCCAATTCCCAGTGCTGCCCCCACCCAATCCCCAGGCAGCTCCTTCCTGTGCGGGGCTCCTGGATGATGGTTTCCCGGCGTCTGGGCCCAGACAAGTCGAACGGGAGGGCCCGAGACAGGGCGAAGCCTGGCGCCGAGCTCTGAACCTCCGCCAGCTATTCCTCCAACTAGTCCGGGCACCTCCTCAGCTCCCTGACTAGACATAGCACCTTGGTTTCTGCATGAGGAAAGGGGGCTCCTCTCCGTCCCCCACAGACAACCCCTCAGTCCTGCTTCTGAGGCCTGTGCAGCCACCCAGAGTCCTCTCCTGGCACCTCCCTGGGAAGATGGATGAAAACCGCTGGTGGAGGTGAGACATTTCATCCAAGAAGTGTCTCTCTGGGTCTAACTGGATGAGGGAGAAGTTAATGGGACCTTTCCTGCCCCTCCCAGACTCTGGCCAGTAGGAGGCACAGGGCGGGCTTGGGGGAGGGGCCCTGGGAGGGCTTGGGATGCACAGCCTCTGCCTCCCTCCTGCTGGGCCAACAACTCCAGCCAGAGCACACACACCTGACAGAATTTATTCTCCACAGGCAAGATGACAGAAATGGTCCGAGCCTTTCAGAACCCTGGTTTTTAAGGAGACAAGCCAGCCAAGGCAAGCACAGAGGTCTTGGTTACCCGGGAAGCTTGTGGGTGGGCAAAGTGAAGTCCATCGCTGATGCCTGGAGCCAGCAGGCAGAGAAAGGGGCTGGAAATTTAGACCTCTCTTCAAAGGCAAGACAGATGCAAAGGCCACCCTGGGGCTCCCTGTGTCTGACACACCACATAACCTTGAGAAGCGCATTCCTTTCTTCTTCCTAAGCACCAAGGGCTGATGCAGCCAGCCTGCGCCCTGCCCCCTCCCAGAAGGCTGGGGTGCACAGGCACCAATGAGCTCCACTGGCCACTTCCTTCCAAGCTGTTCCCCAGGCACTCGGAATGCTGGTGGCTGTAGGACCAAGAGCAGCACCAAAGGAAGGGATCTTATGTAGGCACCAGCCTTCTGCTCTAGCAAAATCCGTGGGGAGAGTGGGTAGGACCTCCACACCATCCACACTCCATTTGGGCTTCAGAAAGAGGAGCCCAGATCCCTGCACCAAGAAGAGAGGGCAGTCTTCTCTGAGGAGGGGACGGGAGGAGAGCTCGCCCCTGCCCGGCAGGCCGGCGGCCATCCCAGGCCAGAAATCATGGGGACTAGCCCACCAGTCTTGAGACACAAACACAGCAAAATGGCATCATGATCAGCAGGTTCTGTGCTAAAAAATTGTAACTACACAGCATTTTCTCCAGTTCTGACACCTTTTTTAATAGAAATCACTGTTTTTAGGAAACAAATAGCACTTTTGTAATTTTTTTTTTACAATGTTTCTTACCTTGATCTTAATTTAAGTAACACTAGGAAGACCTCAATATCTTTTATTTCTCTTTTTTAATTTAAAAAAAAGTTGTTGTTGTTTTCCCCAGATACAAAGATTTTGCCCTTGCATAAAAAAACAGTGCCCGACGTGACACAAGGACTCACACAGACTCACTGGACCTCACTGACACTATGGCTCCTATTCTACCATGCAAGGTCTCGACTACCCTTAACTGACTGTCAGCCTGAAAAACAGCTTTTCTATTCCTTATTTTAGTTCTTGTTACCAAAAAAGGAAAATAAACAATAAAATAAAACTTTTTAAAAAAAGAAAGTAAAGAACAAAAATTAAAAAAAGAAGAAAAAAAAAGAAAAAGAGAGACGTCTCCATTCAATTCACACACACCTGGCCGTGTGCTGCTACGCTCAGGATCTTCTTTTATAAATATAGAAAGGGGATGGAGCTTGTTTTCAAGTAAAATCACTGATCCACCTTTTTTTCCTTCCTTGACACACACACACACACACTCTTCTTCCCTGCCCTGGGCAAGGGCTGGCTGAGCCTGGCTCTGCTTGTTCTGGGAGAGGGAAGGGACCCACCATCCCCGGGGTGCACGCCAACTTGCCAGAGCAGGGAAGGAACGCGGGGAGTGGTGGGGCGCCCGCGGCGGGGAAGCCGGTGCTCAGAGAACATGGTGGCTGTCCCTGTGCCCATCTCTCCGCACACGGTGGCCCACCGCACACAATAAGAAATACTGCTTATTTGATATACTTTTCCCACCCAGCTCCCTCCCGTCCCCTCCCCATCCCTCCGCTGGGCACTGGGGTTGGTTAAATCTCAATTTCCTTTTTTTTGGTTTTATAGTAGTGAAAGTTTAGAAACAGGAAAAGCCCACACACTCTTTGGACTTGTCTTCTCTACCTAAACAAACGGCTCGGCGAATAAGCATCTGAAACCTGCTCTCCTCCCTCCGCCCGTCCCTGCTCCCCACCCAACAAAACAAAAACAAACCCATCCTGGCTGTGGAGGCTGCTGCAGGCACACACTGGTGTATAATAGAGAGAGTAAATATATTATTTCACTTGGCATGGTGCTGGCAAAGAACCTCCAGCTGGCACTATTTCATGTAACATGGTCCAATCTTTGCATGTACACACAGAATAAGAAGGATCAATTGGCAAACTCTGGTGCCACCTGGCACAAGCATCTTCTCTCTCTCTGGAACCAAAGAACCAAAAGAATTCTGTACTTTCCAGAAGAAATCCGGCTTTGCTCTTCTAGAGTCTTCAGTGTTCTGCTCTCCTGGCCGCCGGGATCCCGTGACTTCCGCTGGCAGGGCTCTGTTATTTAGTCTCTTCCCCCTGGTTACAGTTCACTGTGCAGCTCTGCGAGGAGGGGGAGGGGGCTGGCGTGGAGGTGGCGGCGTTGGCAGGGGGGGTGCAGTCCGGGCCGTTGGAGATGGCCCCCACGGTGGCCTCAGAGTCTACGGGTTTGGAGAGGTCAATGCCGTGGATGAGGCGGATCAGCTGCTTCACCTTCTCCAGGGAGCTGTGCATCTCCTTCTGCCGGGCCAGGATGGTGTTCTTCATCTCCATGCATTTCTGCAGCAAACGAGAAGGGCGTGGCGCTGAGCCGGGGCTCCCTGCCGGCCGGCCTCTGCAGGTGGAAGGATCCTCCCTGGTGCGTAGCCCTGGGACCTGCTCTGCTCCCCGGGGGTGGGAGCCACCACCCAAGGAAGGAGGAGGCCCCAGAGGCAAGAGACAGAGGGCAAATGAGTGGTTTAAAAGCCAACTCTACTTGACACTGGGACTTAAAGCCAAAGGGGAATTGCCGCTCTCACACTGTGAAATAAGTCGTTTTAAAAACACAATTCTGCCTGGCCGGTGTGGCTCAGTTTGTGAGCGCATCACCCCGCCCTGGGGGTGGGGGTGGGGGGTGGGGCGCAGGTTTGATTCCCGGTCAGGGCACATACCCAGGTTGACGGTTCGAGGAGCACATAGGAGGCAACTGGTTGATATTTCTCTCTCACATCAACGCTTCTCTCCCCCTCTCCCCTCCTCTCTAAGGTCAATAAAAACACATACCCAGGTAAGAATGAAAAACAAAAGCAAAGTCCCCGAAGTCGCGCTGAGGCTGGTTTGGGCAGGTGCCACCGCCTCTCGGTGCTAACGCGATCAGGGCCTCCCCGAGCTGCTCAGGGCAGGAAACGGGCCAGGGGTGTCTGTGCGACCGGAGGGTCAGGCGGTCAGCAATCACTTGGCGGCAGAGCCTGGGGCAGGACAGCCATGTCAAGAGAATCAGACTTCAGCCAACAGAACCCCTCCTTCGGTCTTTTGCCCTCAGCCTGTCACAGCTGTTGGCTTCTGCTCTCGGCAGGGAGGAGATGTGAGCCCTGCGTGCCACGGGCAGGATGGTGGGGCGGGACGGCAGCAGGTGAGTGGGGCAGCTCAACCGTCACCAGGTCCAGGACCCCACCCAGTGTCTGAGGGTGAGGCCACCTCGCTGCCACCGGCACCTACTCGGCGGGGAACCGCCAGTCGGGCGGAGCCTCCGAGTCTGTCACAAGCACAGCTCTCTTCCCCACCTGGACACGGCAGGCTGGGCAGTATCTACTTCCAAACTTGTCTCTAGAGACCCCTCTTCCTCAGGCGGGTCAGGAAAACCTGGAAACGCAAACAGCATGGTGGGGAAGACAGAGTAGGAGGGACGGGCCGTGCGGATGGACTCACGAGCTCGGGCGACTAGAAAGACTCACGTGTGGGGCTGGTCCGCGCCTGCCTGTGGCCAGTCAGGCGCCACACGCCTCCCGAACACGCAGGGTGCGGGGGTGGTGGCTACACGGCTGCAGCCTCTAACCCATCTCTGCGCCAGGGGGCCGAAAACGCCTGCTCTCAGACCAAAACCAAGAGGATGTTCGAGGGCAGCTCTAACGGGGGGCAAACTTTCCATCTGCCCCCGTCAGCTGTGTTAATAAGCTGAAGGATGGGAGCCGGCCCCCGGGAGCCACGGGAAGCTGTGCCTGCTTTATCGCTGAAGGCGGGAGGCTCACTTACACTTATAGAACTGCTGAGCTGTTTCACCTTCTGCTCCAGCTGTTCCCGTTCCTGTTTTAAATCTGAACTCCATTTAAGTAACTTCTGTTTCTCTTCTTCTTTAGCTGAAAAAAAAATAAAAAAAAAGGAACTCTTTTTAACAATCAATTCTTTGAAAAGGCCAGTGTTCAGAATGTTTGCCAAAGAAGATATTCTCCCCAGAGTTCCCCGCGCCCCGGCCAGGGCACAGGACTCCCCTCCCCTTCCATGCACAGGCGTGCTGGGAAGACTGTCAGGCGCTTCATTCGAACAAGATCTACTTCTATTCTTCCTCCCAAGAAAGTGCTACAGTCTTCCACTTCATTCACTAGAAGCTTTTCCTTTCTAACATTGAATTTTGTTTTTAAAACAAAGCAAATCCTTCCTTCCAGTACCTTTTTTTTTTTTTTAAACAAGGGAAGATTGCACAAAAGAGCATATGGGTAACTCTTTACCTGCTTTGTAGGCGATATAGGAATGAACAATTGCTAAAGTTCCAGGCCAAGGAATTGCTTCTTCCTTCTTTAGCATCTGAAAAGATTTTTAGAATTTTACCTTGAGAAGGAGGTATAAATACACATCCCCTGTGTAATGACAAGCAAGGGTGCCTGTAGCTACGGGCAGATAAAAATCCAGAAGGGATTATGAGGGCAGTGTTGCAAAATGCTGCTCCGCCGCAGATTCTGGACTGGAAAGTTCCAGGTTTCAGCCCGAGAGAATGCGATACAAAGGAGGGACAGCCAAGCTCCCTGAGCCCCGAGAAAGAGGCCGGGCCCTCCTATCATTTCATTCGTGTCACAGGCTCCTGGCGCCTCCACAGGCAGAAACGCCCGCGTAAGCGGCAGGTCCAACTGTGGCCGCAGCCACGGCGGCTCCATCCCCGACCTGACAAGGCTGCCTCTCTGTTCCAGCTCCACGCCCGAGAGGCAGCCTGGCCACGGAAATGACGTCTCAGCTCTGGTACCACATATAACCTAGACCCCCTGTGGCAAACGATCAGAGGAGAACAAGGAGATAACGGTCCCTATGACTCCATCAGGCGACAGCAGGAAGAGGACTGAGGTTCAAAGGGAAAACCAGAATTCTCTCAGATCAGAATTCCAAAGACCTGAGCAGGATCTCAATGTCTGCTGAGCTACTGACCTCCTTTATTATTTTTACTTTGCCTGCTTCTAAAAAAGCGACAGGAGACCGCTTACAATAAAAACATTAAGATACATGGATAGGTGAGAAAAAGGAATCAGAAACTAAGCAGAGGAGGGAAAAGCTGGGTCGCTAATCACACAGTCATGTGCTTACGATGCTTTGATCAATGACCGACCACATATACTACGTGGGCCCATGAGATTATAATGGAGCCAAAAAATTCCTATGGCCTAGTCACATCAGAGAACACGTGTTTGTGGTGCTGCTGGTGTAACAAACCTCCTGCACCGCCAGTCAAAGAATCGCACGCACAGTGCGCACAGTAGCTAGCACTTGATAATGATAATAGGTAACTATGCTACTGTTTATGTATTTGCTATCCTATTCTTTTTACTTTAGAGTATACAGTTCTAGTCATTAAAAACAAGAAGTTTGTTGTACAGCAATATTCTGTGCTATGCTGGCTGCAGCCTCGTGTGAACTGTGTCTCTTGATTGCATCATTTTCTCTTGTGCTGACCTAATCTCGCGTTGCTTGCACAGTAATGAGGCACAGAGGCTTGAAGCCCAGGAGCAATAGGCTAGACCGAGGTGTGCAGCAGGTTACCATCGAGGTGTGCGTAAGTGCGCTCGGTGATGCTCTCGCAAGGACAACATGACCTAATGACACATTTTTCAGACTGCGTCCCTGTCGTTAAGTAGCACGTGATTCTGTGCTTGCCTTTCAAGCCCATGAAACATTGATACCACTGTAGTTTGTTCTCTGATCCTGATGACAACACAGGTTAAAAGCGAAACTGTTGTTATCTGAATGAAACAACCGACTGAATACTGTCATTTAAGGAAGTCCTGGCCGGAGCCTCGGTGGTTAGAGCGCTGGCCTAGGCACTGACAGGTCGTAGACTTGACTCCCTGCCAATGGCACGTACCTGGGTTGCGGTTTGCTCTTTACCCCTGGTTGGGGCATGTGTAGGAGGCAACCAGTCAGTGTCTCTCTCACATCAATGTTTCTCTCTCTCTTCCCTCCCCCTCTCCTTCCCTTCTACTCTCTCTGAAAAGCAATGGAAAAAAGTCTTCAGGTGAGGATTAACAAAAATAAACAAACGAAAGAGAATTTTGTTTTCAATATAGAGTTTCAAAAATATACTAGGTTTGTATCCATCTTAGAGAATGAGGCAGAAAGTCTTACGGACTTTTAGGGTCAAGGTAAGAAGTCATGTAAATAAAGGGAAGCAGCGAGGGTCTCTCCACCAGCACACCGAGTCACGGCCTCATGAAGGCGACAGGACATCTCTGAGGGAGGGATGCTGGCGCGTGAGAGCTTCTGTGAACAGCGGTCTCTCCCAGGACGGGCACAGCCTGCCATTCCCCCAGATCAGAGGGGAAAGGAAGACCTGACCGTGCTGTCTTGCTCCTCCTTGGCCCGCCCTCTGTCTGCCCCTGCCCCCCTACCTGGTCCTGACATCTGGGACAGATCCACATGCCCTTGGGGATTGTTTTCAGAGGAGGGTCTAAGCAGTCCAGATGATACACACGGGAACACGTGTCACACATCAGCAACTGACCACTTTTTCTGCAAACGCTGCAAAAATCCTCATGGATGTCACCCTATGAAATGAGCAGAGAGGTAAGAGAAAGGACAAAAAGGTAAATGTGAATGTGAACACGCACACTCGGCATACATACACATGTGTCAGGACAATCTGCGGTGCCCCTCGACCGTGTTACAAGGGGATGCGAGAAAAGTGCCGACGGCACAAGCTTCCCCTGCCCCACAGAGCGGAGGTCCCCGGGCCCGGCGGACTCTCAAGTTTTAAAGCAGCCTTCACAGGAAAACTCTGTAGGCCTCTAAGCCAGTGGTCGGCAAACTCATTAGTCGACAGAGCGGCAAACCGCAGCTCAGAAGCCACAGTTTGCCGACCTCTGGTCTAGGCCAAAACGAACTTCACGGGCGACAGCTCAGCATTTGCTATGTTTTGGTGGAGTCTAACCCACACGGGAAAGCTTGCTGACACTGAACCATCCACCAGAGACACAAACAATCCTCATTCACTGTCGTTTGGGGAGAAAGTTCAGGCTTGGGAAAGACAACAGATAAGAAATGGAATTTTACTAAACACTTGGCCACCTCCGGGAGAAAAGATAACAGTGAAAGTTCAAACGGGAAAAGACTAAGTCAGGAGCCAATTAAACTGACTGAACCGAGCTTTCTAATAGGAAGACTTTAAAAGCCAAAGCAACAGCTGACAAGGTTCTCCCTTAAAACCAGCATCTGGCATTTGCGGTTCAACGGACCCTTCCGTTCCGGAGGCTGCGTCCTCCTGTGAAATGCGTTGCCAGGTGGGGTGGAAGCCCCCCCCGCCCCGCCCCCTCCGCCCCCTCCACCCCCTCCACCCCCTCGGCCCCGTCCGCCCCCTCCGCCTGCAGGGAGGCCTGCCCCGGAGAAAGCAGACACTTCACACGCGGAGAGGAGGACACAGAAAAACAGAACTACTCGAGAGGTGTTTTCCAGCGAGTGAGCCCTGACCTGTCCCTGAACAGGGCTCATGCCGCTGCCCGGACCCGGGGCGGGGAAGGCAGGGAGCGCCGGAGGGAGCCCACGTGCTGTTTCAGATTTCTGGACTATTTTGCCAAAAGGCTTAACTGAGGACTTGTGCACAGGAAGCAAAGACTCAGGTCTTCCCCACGATAAACCCTCCAGCCCTTGGGAAGAACGTGTGTTTCCTCCAGGAAAGGAGGCTTTCTGTCATTCACCGGGCTCCCCAGCAGCAAGAAGATGCTGGAAAGTTCTCCGGTAACAGTGCGGGTGGGCTTGCGCCTCCCTGAGGGAGACGATGTCTCCGGGCCGCGGAGAAGAAACCCAGCACGGTACACGAACACCACACGAGCCTGCCCACAGTTCAGCCTCCAGCCCCGGAGGCGCCCGTTCCACCCTCGGTCCCCGGGGCTTCCTTTTCGTTCTCGGAACCAGGCTGAGGGTGCTCTTCTCTAGAGGGTTAGTTTTTCTTAAAACTCAGCCCTGCGTTGTAAGTCTGCATCTTTATGAAGTTTATACAGATTTTAGGGCTTCAGAGAGTCTTTCACATGAACCACAGGGAGAATTAGCAGCGATGAAGTATCTGAGACAAACTGCACGTTTTATTCAGAGCTATTTGTTGGGTAAAGAATTCTGCTCACTTTCCTCTTCTCCTGAATAAGGAGAATATTAAGAAGTGGAAGGTGAAGAGTACATAAAATAAAACTTAAATAATTTATTTCAGTTGCTAAAGGAAAAAAACCACATTGTATCCTCTTTATACAGCCCATAAAGCAGCTCCTAATCTTTTGGTGTCAGGACCCCCTTATACTCTTTTTGTTGTTGTTAACGCCTTACCCAAGGATACTTTTTCCATTGGTTTTTAGAGAAATAGGAAGGGAGGGCGGAGTAAGGGAGGAAGAAGAGGGGGGGAGGGAGGGAGGGAGGGAGGAGGGAGGGAGGAGGGAGAGAGAGAGAGAGAGAGAGAGAGAGAGACGACATCAATGTGATAGAGACACATTAACTGGCTGCCTCCTGCACGCACCCTGACTGGAGGCCAGGGATCCAATCTGCAGCCCAGGTACATGCCCTTGACTGGGACTCGAACCCACAACCCTTGGGTGTGTGGGCTGACACTTTAGTCACTGAGACACCGGCCAGGCCCCAGTACACTCTTAAAATTACTAAAGACCTCGAAGAGCTTTTGTTTTGGGGGGTTAGATACATTGATATTTACTTATAGAAGTTTTAAAACATTTTAGTTTTGAAATAACTATGGAATCCAGAAGTTACAAAAATATGTATCGGAAAATTTTAAAGCCCGGAATACACAGGTGCACTGCCCATTAGCTATCAGAGTGATGACATCATCATGTCATGTACTATCTGGGAACCTCCACTGTTTACGCTTGAGAGAATGAGAATGAAACTGGAAGAGTGTCTGAATATGGTCATGAAAATAGTTTTGATTTTATGGACCCCCTGAAAGAGTCTCAGGGACTCCCAGGCCATACTTGAGAACTACCACCCAAAGAAATGAATATGAATCGGAGTCCTGTATCTCATCCACACAGAATTGGTTCTCTGCTTAAACAGAAAGCCAGCACCATGAAGGTGCTGCACCAGTCAGAAAGCTCAGGCTCTGGTGAAGGACCGAATAATTACCATAAACGAAATGGGGAGTTGAAAGATGTCTGACCTACAATTCTTTGCTAGGGGCTGAGGCCTAGGCTTTTTTTTTTTTTTAAACCCTTGTTGTATCAATGGCAACTTCGTCATTTGCTAAAGAAATTGTATAATTATATCAACTCATCTCCCCTTCTCCTGAAAGTGATGATAATGGCAACATCGTGAGGATTAGCGCCCAGCTGTGTCTTGTACCAAGTCCTTCTAGATGGTATTGATCCCCAGGAAATGCCTGCCTGCGGTTGGGGTTTATGCCGCCCAGAAGCTAATATACAGAGCTCTGTGTGTCGATTTTAACAACTGCCACTGTTGAGATACCGTAACAGTAGAAGTCAATTATCTTTTTAGAAAAAATCATTCTACCAGGCCTAACCTAGGAAGTTATCAACATTATTTAGTGGTTTTAGAAAAGCTTCCTTTTACCTTTAGATTTCTAGGAAGAACAGTGTTTATATTTTCACACAAAACCTGGCAGAAGCTTTTAGTTTGTGATTAGAGCCGAGTGGATCCTTAAAGAAAACCATTTTATAAACCCCCTCAGCCCAAAGCCAAAGAATAAAAACAACACTGTTTAAGAAAGAGACTCACATCCAGAACCACAGAACACAATACACCAAGAGCTGTCCGCCCCTGGGCAATGCTTTAACTTCAAAAAAGTTGAGACAATCATCGCTGCCACCAAACAAGATCACCACAGGGGCTCCTGGAGCTGGTTAACAGGAGAGGCCGAAAACCCACTCAGTGACTCCTGCCCAAGGAAAGTTGGACAAAAGGCCGAGTGTTGACAGCAAGGCTGGGTCTGAGGCCACCAGCTATGTTCACAGAAGGACGCCTGTCAGAGAACAGAACTCCTCCACAGAGGACTCTCCCTTTGCTGTTTCTGGACGTTTCACTCAGGATGTGCAGATGGTATTCTTTTGCTCTTTGGAGAGGGACAGACTTTAGACACCAAGAGCCTGTAACTCAAGGGCTATTGTAAATGAAGGTCACCCTAAAGACAAGCTCTGTCCTTCACGAGAGAGAGGAGACACGCCAAACCTGCTCCTCCTGTCAGTCCAGTAAAGGGCAGCTCCAGCCTCCTCACTGTTGGGACCAAAATCTTTGGATTCACCTTTGACTGTTCTTTTTCTCACATCCTATCATCCAGTTCTACTGGCTTTTCAAAAAGATGCAGACTCAATGACTTCCCTCAATCTCTCCTTCTACCTATTATATTCAGCCAAGCTACCATTGGCTCCTGATCAGACGATGTAACAGCCTCCTCACTGGTCTCCCTGCTCCCGTCCTATCCTCCCACAGTCTCATCTCCATATTTCACACACACCGGTCCTTTTAAAATCCCAATCAATTCTGCAAACACCTCTAAATAATAACTGCAGGTAAGAACCAGCAAAGGATGCTAAAACCACTGGGTCGCCGTTTGCTGGGGAACTGGATATTTACAGACTCAGAGCTGAGGAAACAGGTGCCTGTACAAGAGGAAACATTTGATGGGCTCTATTTTAAGAGATGAGCGCCAGCATCCCCAACAAGGGGACAGACTGACAACACGTGCCTCCTGCTGCGAAGCACTGAGGACTCATTGCCACTGATTTAGTGTTCTTACAAAAATGCAACCTCCAATCTGTTCCTGAGGAAACAATCAGATCATCCAAATGGAGGGACACCCTACATAGCAACTGGCCTATCTTCCTAAAAATATCAATGCCATGAAGGACAAAGAAAAGATGAGAAACTGGCCCAGAGTAAGGAGCCTAAAGAGACAATAAATGTCAAGAGTGATCCTGAATTGATCCTAAAGCAGAAAAATGTAAGTGCCACTAAGGCAATAATTGAGACAAACTGAGAAAGCCAAATATGAACTGTATATTGTATAACATTTTATCAATATTAAATTTCCTTTATTTGACAATGTATTGTGGCTATATCAGAGAATATCTTGATCCTTAGAAGATATAAACTAAAGTATTTGGGATGAAGATTCATGGTACCTGCAATTTCCTAACTAGTTCAACAACAACAACAACAAAAGGCACGGCCCTGGCAGAGTGACTCAGCTGGTTGGAATGTCATCACATACCCCAAAAGGTTGTGGGTTTGACTCCGAGACAGCGCACACACCTAGGTCAGGGGATGGATCCCTTCTCAGGGCATGTAAGGGAGGAAACTGATCAAAGTTTCTCTCTCACATCTCTCCCTCTCTAAGCATATTCTTGGTTAAGGATTTTTAAAAAGTTTTTGTGTACATATGTGTATAAATATATATATATATATGTGCGTGTACACGTGTGTATATATATGCACACATGTATATAATGCATGTATGCGTGCGCATAAGCACACATGCATCGCTGTGCACGCTTGTACACACACATGCACATATATGTACACACATGTATAAGCACGTGCATGTGTGTGTGCATGTATAAGTGTGTGTGTGTGTGTGTGTGTGTGTGTGTGTGTGTGTGTGTAGGAGAGAGAAGCTATGTGGTAACATAACACTGGCCAATCCAGGTGAAGGGAACTCATTTGTTCCTTGTCACAAACTTTTCTGTAGGTTTGAAAATTTCAAAAGGTCAAAAACCCTCTAGTGGTCTCCTCTTCCCCTGAGAGTAAAGCCGCAGGCCCTGCCGCCTCTGGGCCCTCAACCCCCCGTCACTGCCTCGCGTCCTGGCCTCTTCTCGGGCTGCACACCCTCCCTCAGGCTTCCGCACTGCCGGTCCCTCTTCTCCAGTGCGCTTCCCCCGCCCCTCAGCATCTTCATAAACGAGCAACCGCCTGCCACTCCCGTCTGCCCCTTCCCTGTCCCCTTTCCACAGCACTGCCACACTGCCACTCCCTGGCACATTATATGCCCACCTGCTTATCACCTGCCTCCACCGGGCAACATGAGCTCCGTGAGGACCGGGAGCTGGTTTTACTCCTGTTCTGCCCCAGCCTCAAGAACAGCGCTTGCTCAGCAGAGAAGTGCTCAAGAGTATTTGCTGAGTGAACTCACTGCTCTGGAAACGCTCATTTGAAAGCGGAGGCACGGTGACAATCCAGCCGTGGCTGGTGAAGGACTACTGAGTATCCGACACCCTTTCTGGGGCCTATTTCTCACCCACTCTGCGGAATACCGCTGCTCGACGGCAGTTTCCACTTCTTGAATTCCACCTGAAGCAGACAACACTGCCAAGGAACGTCCACCTTGCCCGAGTCCCCGCCTCCAGAACACTGATGATGGACGCCTGCACACCCCGCAGGGACGTGAGTGAGTGACTTCCCGCCCGCCCCCTCCTGAGAACTCCCTCGCGACACAGCAAGCGCAGCCGTGAAACTCCTGAGCCTCCTGACATCTCGGCGCGAGGCCCACGGACACAGCAGGCCGTGGCCCCAGCACAGATGCCTTGCCAGCACAGTGTCCTGTCGGGTCCCTGCTTCCCCGGGTTAGTCAGGGCGATGCCGCTGGAGGAGACAGCACAGGACACGGTTTCCCCAGGGAAGCGCTCAGAGACAGGGAGCGTTTCCCACGTTACTTACGTCTGTGGAGGTGGGGCTGGGCAGGGACACAGGCTGGACAGGTGCAGGGAAAGTGAATGTGGTCTCTGTCTTTTCATTTTCAGGGGAGTCGGGATGACTGGATGGGGGGGATGTTGGGGTAAGGGCTCCAAACCCCAGCACTGCATTGTATTTTGGAGGACGACCTATATGCCAAGAGAAGGGAACAAAAGGGGAAGGGGGGGGGGAAGAGAGGGGGAAAATGATCTTACATACCTTTGGCCAGTGTTCCTCATTGGCTAGCATGGAAAAGGAAGTGAGGTAGCAGACAGAAGGTTAATACAACAGTCCCACAGAGAGGAAGAGAAGCTAAGATTTAAATGTCATTAGAAACTGCCCGAGTCTCAAAAGAAGGGAGGAGAAGAGAGCTTGCAGAACGACAGAGACGCTGGGTCGTGTAAAAGGGCCTTGCCTGGGGCAGATGACAGTGAGGCTCCTGGGCTCTGACCATCGATTTCTCAGGCAGCCAAGGCCAGAAATACCAATTTACTTTACTTTCCCGTATCTTGTGTATGTTGTTCTCTAATATTTCTCTGCAACCATCATTCTTACGATATTACTGATTCTCAGCTCCCACAAACGGGTTTATTTAGGATTTCTGTTTTTTCTTTTCTCACCTGTCTATATTTTGGTTCATTTCACTGCCTAGAAGGGTGGAGAAAGGTAAATCAAGGAAACAAAATTCAAGTTAACTACTCTGACCCCTGGCTACTAGAGCTAGTGAGAGATCTGTTCAAGGGGTATCTGGAACCCAAAAGCTAAAAATATGTCCTGAGTTTAAATATAAATTGAAGTAGGTCTGGACTCAAGTGTCCTCCCTAGTTGATCAAGAACTGTCTCCCCACTTTCTGCCACATTCTGGTGACCCACGTGTCTCAGGCCTGGGCTGATTCAGTCTCAGGAAGGCCGTCATCAGCAACACTGCTAAGTGAGAGGCCTGATACGAGCAAGAGCATTCTGCATCACACCTCATTCTGCATCACACCTCATTCTGCATCACACCTCACGCTACAGAGGATCGTAAGTGAGCCCGTGTGGGTGTGGCAAGTCCAGGCCAACCGCTCCTGCCTGACATGTCTAAGTCCGGGTCCCACTCCGAGGCTGTGAGTGAACGAAGAGAATGCCCAGACCACCACAGGGGGAAAGAGCCAGAGGGGTGCACAACTGAGCACTGGGAATGGCACGCTGACTTTGCCAACAGTTACAATGGATATCCGAACCATGCACAGGAAGGCTGACTCTGTCAGACATACACAAACATTACTTATGTGTGTTAGGCTGGGGGAGTCTGCAGTACAAAGAACACTGGTGTGTTCTCCTGGGGAATTACTCCTGTGGGGAGAAGTGGGAGATGAATGCTCTTTGTTTACCCACAGAAGGCATATCCTAGGGTTGTACACACAGGCTTTCATCCTCTGACCTTGGCAAGAGATGCCAAGGTCTTTCTGGCTCATTTATCCCCTTTTCTTTTAGCAGATACAGCCCACCAGCAGGCCAATTAACTGTGGCTTCTGGCTGGGGGCTCCTTTCTGATAAGTGTATAAAAGGTCACTAAAGATGGCAAAAAACAAAAAATAATCCATGACGCTGATAACTGTGGCCCGGGACCTGATGTGAAGCAGTGGTTTCGGGTTTCTCATCTAAATATTTTGGCCACTTGAAGGACGGGGCCGAGCACATGAGAACGAACCGGTGGCTCCAGGTGGCCAGGCTGTCTCTGCGGGCAGAGGCGGTAGCGGTGTGGCTGCAGGCTCCCTAAGGCGGACAAAGGGTCAGGATGACCTCTTAAGCTCCCAGCAGCTCTGAGATTGTGTGTGCAGACGCAAAAATTAGTATGCTACTCCACTCACTCTGCAACCTTTCTAGCCTGGAACTATAATTCAGGGACACATTATCATGTGGAGAAAGGGACCTTGGGATGTATTACTGACATCAAAGAACAATTTCAGAACCTTGTTTATGAGCTCCAACTCTGAGCTATTAAGCCCTATTTAGACTCGCACAGCGAGGCTGCTGCTGCCGCCGTCTCGGCCCGAAGAGGAGGTGCAACACCAGCCCTGGGGAGGCCTAAAACGCGGCGAGGAAGCTCTTTAAGAGTTTCTGCTTTCGAAAGCCTGTTTGACAGTGACCTTTTTTCCTCACAGATTCTAAGTTTCCAGTGTGGCTACTTGTCTCTTTCCTGGAAAGCCTGCAGCACACGGAAACTTAAGTGACTCTCTGGTTTCCCCTGCCGAGGGGTGACTCAGACACGACTACGAGCACCTTGGCAACAGTGGGGCTCCGTGCTGCTCAGTGACGCTAAAGTGCTTCCTTTTGCGTGGTGTTCTGTTCCCTGTGCTATGTTCAGGGACAGCCTGGTGGGCTGGGGGCAGAAGGTGCTGCCTGAAGCCATTCCCCTGAGGCAGCTTTGCTGGAATCCCAGGAAAAAGGCAGCTTTCGACTCAGTATACACAACCCTAATAGGAAATCTCACTCTCTTTTCTCCCCTTCTCAGAGAATAACAACAACAAAGCTGTTTTCTAGGGGAAAGGGAAGAAAGCAAAGGCAAGAGGCAAGGGAGAGATATAACAGGTACTCACCTCTCTTCCGGGTCCCAGGGTGCATTGTACTATTCAAGTAGGTGACTGCACTCTTCTTACGCTTTGAGGATTGAAGAAGGAAACGGGATGGTTGAATAGCATGGTTACTAATAATACTGGCAAAAGCTAAAGACCAAGCACAGTGTGCCTGTCAACATGCCAACTAGTTAGTGCCAGTCACCCCGAGGTATCAGTGCTAACGTATTTTATTACATATACTAGAGGCCTGGTGCATGAAATACGTGCACTCAGGGAGGTGGGGGTCCCTCAGTCTGGCCAATGCCCTCTCACAGTCCGGGACCGTTCAGAAAGCAGGCCTCAGCCATCAGTGGGACATCCTTAGTGCTGCTATGGAAGCGGGAGAGGCTCCTGGGCTCACCAGGCGTGAGCCCGGTTTCTGGCTGATCAGTTTTCCCCCTGTGGGAGCACACTGACTACCAGGGGGCACCTCCTGCATTGAGCCTCTGCCTCCTGGTGGTCAGTGTACATCATAGCAACCGGTTGTTCCACCGTTGGGTTGATTTGCATATTAGCCTTTTATTATATAGGATTCCAGGTCTGCCTCTGCTCCAGATGACAGTTGTTTGAAGCCAGGGTGAGTTAAATTTTTAAGGAAGGTTTATATCTGTTCAAATGTAAGCAAAAACTAAGGGGAAAGCAATGAATAATAAACATGAAATAATGGGATCAGCCAGAGAAAAATCACCACTTTACAAAGCTGAACAAGCACAACCAGGTTTCCAGTGGGAAGTGCTGAGCAAGTCGTAAGGGCAGTGAACGGTGAGAGAAGGGCCAGCGCTGGCCAGGAGTACCTCTGGCTCAAAGACTGCTCCACTGTACACGGGGTTTGCTGTTGTTCTTCTTTTTCGCTCTTGCCTCTTACTTTGGATTTCTTGGGAAAGCAAAAGGTTTAAATTAGAAGAGAGGTATAGGGAACCTCAACAACTTCACTTCACTGTTTTTCCCAGACAAATCAGAGATGGGGCCAGCCTCTTTGTTTCACTGCAGCCTCAGCAGAGGCAAGCACGCTGCTGGGGGCACACACACAGGACGTCTACTCTCCCCCCCGGGAAACCAAGACCACGCTGTCCCCGGGGAGGCTCTCTGTGACTGCCTGCTTAATGGTAGGCAACGCTTGTGAACATAGCTGTCCTGGTTTATTTTTAGATCACCGTGACATAGGTGTGGATGAACTTTATCCATAGACCGAGATTAAACAAGCACAGTTCACCATTCTTTAATTAAGTAACCAACACAGGTGTAGCTTTGCAACTGTTCTTAAGATTCTAGTAACCAAGAGGACTGAAAAGTACGAAGTCAGAGGGGCATTTGTGACTT
Source organism: Antrozous pallidus (assembly GCA_027563665.1). Taxonomy (NCBI): domain Eukaryota; kingdom Metazoa; phylum Chordata; class Mammalia; order Chiroptera; family Vespertilionidae; genus Antrozous; species Antrozous pallidus. Next base: position 16,416,801 of record CM050520.1, read on the forward strand.
CATGCTGTTTGGGGAGAAAGTTCCCTAAGTAAGGGGAAGGCACCTTCACCGAGGCAACTGGGTGGTCTGCCCAGGACAGCAGTGTGGACACAAAGCGAAAGGAAGGGGAGGGCTGAACGGCAGCCAATTTGACTCTAAAGGAAACAAAGTCCACGCTGACTACATGACACTCTATTTGTTCTCAGTTTTCTATTCTTGCAATAAAATGGCATTGTCAACAACTAAGCTCTGGGCCAGAAGCAAGGCAACGTTACGCATTATCTTCTCTTACCTTCTAGATGGTCATGTGTTACCAATCCCAGAGACACCATGAAGGCAAGTTTCTGTGCCGGAGAAACACAAGAGGAATATACTTCAGTGTGGGTTCTCACAAGGCCAACCGCATGTTCCCAACTAGAACTCTAGAGAAAGGCAGCTCAGTGGGCTGGGGGCCTGGAGGAGGCAGGTGCAGGTGAAAGGAGCAGGCCGTCCTCCACGCTGAACAGCGATGAAGTCGCTCCCCGCTTCCGTGGCTTACAGGGACCAAAAGAGGACAGCGGCCGACAGCTTCTGCTTCCTCAATGGCAGAAATCAGCATTTCGAGCGGCCCAATATTTTATTCACAGAAAAAATCATCATTTTGGAGCTCTGACCAGGGGGGCTCGGTTGGTTAGATGCCATCCTGTGCACTGAGAGGCTGCTGGTTCAATTCCCGGTCAAGGCACATGCCCGGTTGTGGGCATGCAGGAGGCAGGCAACCAATCGACGTTTCATTTCCACAGTGCTGTTTCTCTCTATCCCTCTCCCTTTCTCTCTCTCTCTCTCTCTAAAAAAATCAATAAAAATATTTTTAAAAATCCTCTTAGAGAGAAGAGGATTTCATATTAAAAAAAAAACAGGTAGAGCCTCCCATACAACAAGCTGAAAATTGTAAGTAGTTTACTTGTCATGACTAGGCCTTTGCTTGTCATGTTAAGTCAGGGTTTCTTACATTTTTGCTACCTACTGACTGGACAACACTAACTCAAAGCTAAATGAGTTTTAGGAACGATAGCACGTGTTCTGCTTAATACTATGATTTTTTTCATTCAGACATGGGCCTACAAATATAGAGTGATTTTTCTCTGACTAAATTGATTAGGATACTGCACCTCATAGCTGACACATCAGATGCTTAAAGTTGGAGAAAGCAACAAATTGATGCCTACTTTGCTCTTTGGCTGCATGTGGTCTGGGAAGTATGTCTCCATTTCCTGCTGCACCACTGCATGTGGGTGGTATACATGCCAAAGAAATGCATCATCAATTTTTTTTTTGCCGATGAATCAAGAATATCAATTGCTAGGAGACATACTCCTATAGAATTATTTATTCCACAGTTCGGTCTTAAAAAATCCTGACATTTCATCCTCAACATTAAATATCATGATATTTTGGTCAGATGTGACAGGTTCAGGCTACCTAAGATAGCATTTTATGAAAATACAGTCATTGAGGCAGGCCCGGAGAACAGAAATGCCCTTTACAATTATCTCAGAATCTTGACAAAATGTTTTTATTTCTTATTCTGAAGTTAGGAGGGCACCTCTCCCTCCAACAGCCAGAGTTCTTTGGCAGGAAAAAGCTGTCTTGGACTTGCTGCCCATTTTCCACATTGTATACTGAAATGGCATCCATTTTATGGCTGCCAAAAATGACTACATCCTAACTTCCACTATCCCTTCAAAACATAATCGCGATCAGAAGGCTGTCTAGCAATGCTCTCTGTTAAAGCAGTGTGAGGACTGACATTCAGATGCACTTTCTCTTAATCCGGTGACTGCGCCACGCACGTCCAACTCATCTCTGCCAGCCCAGACTGAGAGTTCATGAAAGAATTATTAAATTAAAAAAATCCTCTCCTGGGGAACAGATTTCAGTGAGAAACAAAAGTTGTCAAGCACCTTTGTCTCATCTGCGTATCACAGGTGTGCCAAGAACCAGGTTACCCTCTTTCTGGCAGTGACTGCCCACCCTGCTGCTGCCTGTGCTGGCTGGCTGGAAGCTGCTTGCCCACACCACGCCACTGACATGAGTAAGGTATCCTTTAATTTCTCTCGATAAGGAAATTCTGCTAACAGCTTACTCTTTTTTTTCCTCTCCAAGTACTATCTTTTTTGATTTTATGGATGATTTTACAAGTTTTTCGGCAATTTGGTTCATGTTTTGGTCCCTCCTTTAAGATACAAAAAAATAAAAATAAAAAAAAATCCATTTCATATCAGAAAGAATTATTATTTATCAAAACCTTTCTGGTTTGCCCTAGCTGGCTTGGCTCAGTGGATAGAGTGTCGGCCTGTGGACTGAAGGGTCCTGGGTTCGATTACCGTCAAGGGCACATGCCTGGGTTGCGGGCTCGATCCCCAGTAGGGGGTGTGCAGGAGGAAGCCAATCAATGATACTCTCTCATCATTGATATTTCTCTCTCTCTTTCCCTCTCCCATCCTCTCTGAAATCAATAAAAATATATTTAAAAAAAGAAAAACCTTCCTGGCTTAATAAATCATAGCTTTGTTTTTCTTAATGACATGATGCTTTGATGGCTTCATGCCACTATTTGGCAGGGTTTCATCACAGAGAACACACTGAGGACAGAAGGAAATCACCGGTCTAATAAAATCCAACTATCAAATATTCATCATCAGATCACCTGGCCAAGTTTTGTTTGATAGCTGCTTATGCTAAGTCATCAAACTTAAAAATTCTCTTGTCTAAGGACATATAAATTCACATTCTATGTTTGTACCAGAGTCTTGTTTGCTGTTTAAGTTTAGAGTTCTGTCCTAAGTTGTGGCACAGATGTCACTCTTTTCATCCCTCTTTCTGTGCTTCGATGAACGACTTTTCAGCTTCTGGTTCATCTGGGATTTGGGAATCTGATGCAATACAGTAGTCACAACAAAAAGCAAATGTGACAACTATAATCGATAACGTAAATAGACCTTAGCCGAGTGACCTGAACAGCCTGTAAATGTTGGCTGAGACAAATAGACACAGTGGTCATTGGAAGTGCAACAGAATAGTTGGGAAAATGATCCCCAATCTTACATGTCAAATTTGTGACGTGTACAAAATGCCCGCATGGCAGCTCATGGACACTCAATGGCCACACTCCTCATCTGTCTCAGGCCAAACTAACTTGGAAATAACATCACTGAAGAGTGAGAAAGCAAGAGAACAGACCGACAAAGTGTTCGGGAGCAAGTGTCCCGCCTGGTGTGTGAGAGTAAGCCAGTCTCCTAGCCGGAGCCATGCCCGCGGAGCAGGACCTACCTGAGGGTTCTCCTCCCGTTTCGGTTTGGGTGCAGCAGGTGGCGTGATGGTGCGGCCCTCTGTTTGTTTCTCATCTGCTTCTGTGTGAGATTTAATTGTCTAGGAGAAGAAAATTAAATGAAAATTCAGAATTCACTTTTTATTAAAAGAATGAAAACAAACACAGTTTGACTGTAGTCAACAAGGAAGGAAAGAAAAACATTCCCAAACTGGAAACAGTAATAAAGGAGGTAATATAGACTTAATTTTGGAAGAAAAGAAATGTAAGGCCCCAGTTGAAATGGTTAAATTGCGTAACTAGAGTAAATATGAATCTATAAATACAACAGTTTAAATTATATAAAAAGAAAAATCCAAGGCTTACTTTCTATGTATAAAAATAAAATACAGGCAACTCTCTCTGATTTTAATATATTTTAGAATGTAGGGGCAGTTTTCCAAAAGCAAGCCCTCTTGTTACATATGGGTCAAGCTCCAGTCCAGAGCATGCTTAAGATCCGACTGATGTAGAAAAACTCTTATATGTACACACTTCTGTTTCAGAACATTTCTAATTACAATCCAAGAGAGGCTGCAGAAGTGCCTGGGATGCTTAAAACCTGTCTGCATCACCCATTAGGGAGATGCAATTGCCAAGGAAAGGTCATCTTGCAAGAGGCTGCCATCCTGATTACCTGCAACCTCGTCTTCCAAACGCATCCATTCACACAAAGAAACACCAGCAGCATTATTATCTTCAGACACAAATGGCAACTAGCAAATTGGTAGACTGGGCTTGTGTTACTATTCTTACCATGACCCAATGTCTAATTCATTTCCTGAAGCCCTCTATAAACCCTGAAATAATGCTAGAACAGTGGGTGAAAAACTCAACACACACCTAATTTATATTTTCAAAATTAAAAAAAACAGATGCCAATGGTCTTTTTATATGGCAACAATAAGTAATTAAATAAGTGAGAATGAAACTATCGATGGGCGGGAGCCAAATGAAAGACTTCAGTCCTACAGGCAGGACATCAAAAGTTCTCAAGCCTTTTAAAAAAGGAAAGAAAAAAAAGTTCTCAAGAACCATTATGCTGTAAAACAAATCACAAAGGTCTTTCGCGTTCTTTCCTGGCTACTTTCATATCTTCCTCGATTCCCACATTACTTTGAGAAAGTGTAAGCATCTGTTTCTGGGTACAGATACTGCCTTGTCTTTTTTTTAACCAGTGTCTTGTCATATTTTCTCCTCTGTTCTACACGCTTGAGAGCAGGGATTGTTCAACACACTTTTGCACCCTTGGTGCCTAATACAGTGCCTCGCGTAGAGCAGCTGCAATGTAAAGAGATGCTGATCTCCTGGGGAACATGACGCCCGGGAGAATCACTGTGTCTCCTCTGTCTCACACCACTCATATCTGAACCAAAAAGGACACACTGACTCCATAAAACGAACCACCGCACACACCTACAAGGGAATACATGGGAAAGCGGTTTATAATGACATTTTAAAGGTCTTGGGTGCCCGCAGCTCTTTTAGTGTGGAAGGACAGAAGTCTGAGGGAGGAGGGAGACAAGAAGGTCAACTGGAAGGGTTGCTGCTCCTTCAGTGAAGTTCCTGAGGTCACACACTCCATCTCTAAGGCTGCAAAAGCACGGAGTGGTAACGCCTCCAGGGAAGGACAAACCAGTTCCTCTCCACCAGGGAATTATCCAGGGTCCAAACTCTCTCTGTCATATTGAAGAGTACAAGAATCTCAGAACTGGATAAAAAAACACAAAGAGCATCGTTGCTGAGCTTGGTAACCAGTAAGACTGTTATGCCAGGTGGCCTACTAAATACTAAACTAAAACAGCAATGAACTGGAGCCCTCTACAGGTCAACAAGACCTTCTGTCTCCCCCAACAAGAAGGTAAACCACAGAATTTACCACTAGGAAAGAATGTTTAAAAAAAGAATTCATGGTACCTTTCTATGATATTATAACTAAAATTACATGCTCTATCAATGTGTAAGGCCAGAACATGAAAAGACATTCAAGCTCTAATAAGAAAAAGAGCAAGTTACAAAATTATATATATATATATATATTTTTTGCTTTTAAAATATTAGTCTACATATACAAAGTATGTGGAGGAATGTAACCTGTACTGTTAATAGCAACTTTGGAGAGGGGTAAGTTATGGGCAAATTTTACTCTTCATAAATTATGGGGGATGTACTTTCTACAACATATATTTCAGGAATGTCTGGATTTTTCTTTTACAATGAATATGTATTTCTTTGTAATCTGAAAAAAGAAATGTAAAAATAAAATTGAAAAAATTCTTGTCTCCTAAAAATTTCTTTATGAAGAGGTCAAAGAGAAGTCATATTTAGCAATCTAAAGCAGTGTTTTGAAACCACATCCTTTATAATTCTAAGGGTCCTCAGAGGTACTCTGAGAGCAATCCCTGTACACAAGGCCAGATGACTGTCAAATATGCTCTAACCAGACTCCTAAGCTTGAGCATTCTACATTCAAGATTTTAATACTGAAGTTCCACCGATAGTAAGTTTGAAAACTTCTGACTTAAAAATATGGGCAAGTAACTTATTTCTGAATGTTCCTCAAAGCATTTCATGGGGTTTCAGTAGGCTACCAAGGAATAGAAATATGTTCTTTCTTGTGTTGTCTGAGCACAGATTTTGGTACCCAGCCTCTTAGGTCTGTGGCAGTGACGAGCCGCCTGGGTGGGAAGCGGGTGCTCCAGGCGTAAGGCTCCTGTTCACGAAGGCCAGGCAGCGGGGAGCCCTCTCATCCCCGCCATCTGGCCGGCCTCTCTGAACCATCAGCCGCCCAGAAGCACACAATTCAGGGTTGCCAGAGACTATGCTCACGTGCATGAGAACCAAGCCTGAGCAATTAGAAATAGGTCAATGACTTTTTAAAGCAACTTAAAGAAAGGATGCTTTTCTTTGCAAAATTCTTCTTTATCATCAATGGTTTTTCTTTAAATGGAATATACGGTGACTGCCTATAAATCTGTTTTCTTGTTTTTAAAAGTCTTTCTGCCACAGAACCCTTCAATATTTTTGAAGGTTACCTGTATTTCTCTAGCCTCGTGTTTTCAAGAGAACATCTGTTTTTAGAAATATAAATGAAAGACTTCAATATTTGAACTAAAATCCTCCAGAGTTAAAAGAATACCTTTAAAAATTTTTAATTTTTTTCATTTGACTCTTCATTATCTGTAATACCAGGGGGAAACTTTGAGGTTTATTCTTTTTGATGTTCACAGTCCCATCTAAATCTGGATTCTTATTGGGCCAAAAATAATATGGATTTTCTGTTTACCAACTCATCTGTGCCTACTGACTGACTGTGACTTAAAGGTAGCAGAACCCATCTGTGAATTTCTGCTTCACAACCAGCAGGGGGAGCTCATTCACACAGGACTATGAATCCATCTATAGGGGAATAATGGAAAAAGCAACCCAACTTTCTTCAGTACGAATGGCCCTTTTGCATTTTAAATAAATTATCACATGATAAGCAACAGGTCACTGACAATGGTGCTGAGGCAGAGAGCCCTTGAGAAGATGTATTTAGAGACAGCCTAACCTCAATGGCAAGGCTAATGTCCAAAGCAGGTGCATACTCTTGCCTGTACCTGTTTTTCAAGGCTTGGCTTGCTAAGCTGTACAGTCTGAGGTCCAGCCAGTCTGGTCCCTGGAGTGGCTATCACAATGCTGGTGAGCTGGGCCATGGGGAACGTTTTGGCTATGGTTGCAGTCTGCCCATTGACGACACGGACGGGGTGGATGGAATTCTGGGAGGTAGGGAGGGTTGTGGGGGTAAACTTGGTCAGCATAACAGGCCTCTGGATAAGTTGAGGAGCTGCAAGCATAGGAGGAGGTGCTGGGGCAATAGGAATGTTATTCTGGGCCACTGGCTTGGGTCGAACCTATGGGGAAAGAGAGAAAAAATACCATATTACTTAAACAGTGGCAGAAATTTAATTAAAAACATGGGTCAGTCTTGCCTGGTTTCAAATCCTAGTTCTACCACTTGCTAGCTGTATAACCTTAGGCAACATACCTCATCTCTCTAAGCCAGTATTTTTCAAACTTTCTAAACTGTGATCTTATGGGCAAAACCTTTTCCTCTTATGCATTAGAGTTCGACCATCAGTTAACTCTCCAGTTCTGTTTTCCTAGAAACCCAGTAAAGGTAAGAATATCAACTATGTTACCTGGCAACATTGCTTAAGGTGAAAATGACCCCTATTGCTAAATCGAATCTTAATGGTGAGATCTATAAATACCTGGGACACCATACTTTGGGTTTCCCCAAGTGGGGTCATGCTTATAGCTGGGCATGTCCATTGCAGGGACCTTGAAAGCCATGCGTTATGAGATCGTTGTAAGATACACTGGCTTCTGTGAAGCCTAAGGTTTCTATGGCAGAGTGGCTCTACCACTGCCCTGATTTCCCCGCCCCCGAGCTATCCCTGGGCAGCTGTGGAGACTGCATATGGCTACTGTAGGGACGCACATTAAAGAAAAATGGACAATGCTAAGAAAGAGCTGGTTTCTGTCTTGCATTGTTCTAAGTAGAATGTTGCCAAGTGTGGCCCCTGGCGAGTCTGAATGTTCAGCTTAATTTAAGGTGACTCTGTGGTGGGTGTTGCAGTCATATAGTAGGAAATACATTTCACACTGTAACTAGTATACACATACAGACATATCTCTGTCTCAAAAAATAAAAAGTTCATGAAACAATCCTTATGTGCTACGTACTCTAGTTTTTCTATTATGTTTTGTTCATTTTATTTAAAAACTCTGCATTTAATCCACTAAATTGACTTCACAGTCAACTAATGAGTCATAATCCACTGTTTAAAAAACATGGACTAAGGCTTCGAGTCCTCACCTAAAAAAGAGCAACACCTACTTTCATACGGTTGCCGTGAGGATTAAAATAGATAATCCACATACAGTGATACAGTCAGTGGCAGGTAGCAATATTCTCTATTGCTGACTGTTCTAACTGTTCTTCCTCCCACAGGCCTCAGCACCTCTAATCTATTCTCCACATAGTGGCAAGGAGAACTTTTCTAAAACAAAAATCTGATCATACCAAGTACCTGTCTGAAAATGCTTTCATGGCTCCCCACTGTTCCTGGGATAAGGCCCAAATTCTGACACAGCCTACCCTGCTCCCCAGGCTCTGGCCCAATGGGCTTCTCCGGCCCCACTGCTTGCTCTAGCCCAAGGCCCATGTCTCAGCCACACCGGATTGTGTCTGGTTCTAAGGTTCCAGGCATTTCTCCAAACCAGACTTTTGGTCTATGTTCTGTTCTCAGCCTAGAGCATTTTTATTCTTCCCCCAAAACTTTGTCAGGCTGACTTTACTAGGACTTTAGGTTTCAGATAGAATGTCAACTCTTCAAGGAAATGTTCTTTAATATCCTTAAGAAGGAGTTGGATATCCTTCCCTAATAGACAGTGTAATTGCCTGTAATGTGTCTGAAGCTCTGAGGGCAGGGAACTGTCTGTCTTGAAAACTGGCATGTCCATAGTGGTTAGTGCCTTTTTTGAAACACGAAGTATTTATTAAGGATTTATCTAATAGCCTGGCTGGTGTGGCTCAGCAGCTGGGAATCAACCCAGGAACCGGGAGGTTGTGACTGGATTCCCAATCAAGGGCACATGCCCGGGTTGGGGGCTTGATCCCCAGTGGGGGGCACGCAGGAGGCAGCCGATAAATGGTTCTCTCCCATCATTGATACTTCTGTCCGTCCTTCCCTCTCCCTTCCTCTATCTGAAATAAAAAAAAAAAACAAAAACAAAAAAAACCACACCAGCTTTAAAAAATGAATTTAACTGATAAATGACTAAAATCATATAGGCAGTTCAGAAATCACCTATGGCAAACGACCACAAAACTCCTTTCTCTTCTCTCTTTGCCTAAAACTTGTGGCCTCAGATAGGAATTCTCAACCTTTCCATCAGGCAAATCAACTCCCCTCACGAACCAGACTGGGGCAATCCTGACACTCTGCCATGACAATGGTGGGTGCAGCCCAACTGCGAGGAATGCTCTGAAAAGAAGGTGGGCAAGCTGTGCAGACCTGACATCTAAACCCTCAGAAGCACGGCTCCGTGTTTCAGTGTGGTGCTCGGTGCCATCACTTTCCAGAGTAGAACTGAACGGTTTCTACCACTTAGTCTGGCTGTTGTTTCCTTCCCTGCTGTCTTTGGCAAATAGGGAGGGAAAAGTGGTATTTATACTCCTTCCCCGCTGGCAGGCAGGTATTCGCTAACTTCTTCCACTAAGTTAACAAGATAAGGTTTAAAATGGTGTTATCTTAATTAAGTTTAGGAAAATGCCCTTTCCTTACATCCCCCTGCTACTGCCACTGGTCCCCGTTAAGAAAACTGCAATGATAAAACAAGCTTCGTCGTGGCACAGAAACCAGCAGCTGGAGTCTTTAGCTAAGAGGGGTCTGTCTACAGGTGATCCGACAAGAGCATTACAAGGCTGTGTAGGAAGTGCCCTCGAGGGTTTCTGTCCACCCAACCCTTATTGGCTTGTCAGCGGTTCACTCACCTGGGGAAGAAAGTTTGGACGCGGAGTGAGTCTAGGAGGAGGGATAAACTGTGGTACTTTGATGGGCTGAGGAGGTGTTGCCTGAACCTGCTAAAAAATGAGAACGGTAAGTAAACCACAGGGGACAATACATGTTCAATATAAAAGCATCACTGTTCTCTGCATCAGACAATATTTTCTATGAGCTTTCACGATAGAACTAACCATCCGAATCAATCCTCTCCCACTTGCACGCTTTACGCCATAGAGCGAACCAGCCACATTTGTTCCCTCGCATGCCTAATGTGCAACATGCAGGCTCAGCAAGCTTAGGCAATTTCCTTTGACACTCTAGAACTTTGCACTTAAGCATTTTAAAAGTCAAGACTGGATCCATCCGAGGTAAAATCAAACTTGCCTCCTGGCCAAATGGGCTCTTCCCTAACATACTACTAAGCTTTGTCCAACAGAGAATGCCTTTATTCCTGTAAGAAGTTTCTCTCTCTCAGCACCTGGCTGAGTTGTCTGCTTGCTTCTCTAAAGATTCCTGGGTTTAAGGGTGAAGCTTCCTGTCATTGCTCTTTAGTTCCACTCATCACCGGTCCTCATTCAAAAGCCACCACAAACTCTTAGCTGCCATTTTAGGAGCAAACTATTAAACTACAATTTGGACATCCTTCCCCAAGATTCTGAGAACATCAGTTTCCAAATGGTTTACCCTAGAAACCTCAAGAACAATTTTGTCCAGTACTTTGTGGGTGGTAATTTCAAGGTATAGTAAACTGTAAGAAGTCAGCAGGGAGTTTCCCAAAAGCAGCAATATGGCACCAGAGTCTCAGCACTCAAGTTTCACAGTCTGGGCCATGGACAGGAGGGAGAGGAACACGAAACAGTGTGCATGCCTCTGTGAAGGACATCTCCCCCTCTAGTCAAGTCAGACTTTGATCTCCAATTATGCACTGAATGGGTTTTGGTCTTTGGTGTCAGGCTACCTCTATAATTACTTCTGAATAGACAGTAGGAAAGCCATATTCCCTGTCAGCCCCAAAGGTTTTATGAAAAAAAAAAAAAAAACACACACACCCATATTCCCCTCATGTGGGCACACATGAGTAGCAGCTGCTGGCTTACCAGAGTGACTGTGTTTTTTGCCACAATTTGGACAGCCTCTGCCCCAGGCCCAGTGACCTTACTAGACGTCTGGAGGTTGACTGGTGTGTTCTGCACATCAGTGCTGAGCACAGCCTTCTGACTGTTGATGGCGGTCACCATAGCAATGGTAGGTCTCTGGCCCACAACAGAGGCAGGCATGGTTGCAGTTGCTGCTTTCAAGACGAGAGGTAGTGTCTTTGTGGTAATCATAGAAGCTGTAGTTACAGTCTTCTAGGAGACATGGAGAACAGACATCAGGACACAGAACTGTGATCCTAGTAAACAATATCCTGCTAACCCCCAGCAGAAAACAAAGCAATTAATTCTCATAATCAATCAAGTTCCTTGGTATAATAACATTTCTTTTGTGTACACAGAGCACATGGTTACTAAGGAGAAAGGTGATTTCTAGTTTGCCGGTGTTTTCAAATTTAGCGTGAGGCTCACGGTAATAACTGCAACTAATATGGGCACAAGGTTTTCGATAACGAGTGGGGTGGATTTAAGGATATAGAATACAAGTGTATCTTTTGGCTTTTCTAATTCTTCGCTTGCTCTCCATTAATTTAAATTTTGTAGAAATTTCCAATCAATGAGGAATACACTATCGCTATCCTTAATTACTACAATCTCATCAATAGGAGAGATTCTGATTATCATATGATTCTGATTATCTGCCATCTGTGACAAAAGGCAGGGATAAAAGGACAGTATGTACAAATACTCTGGAGAGGTGGAAGGGAACTTCATATGAGGATTAGTGTAATTGTTGCCTCAAAGGCCATAAATCCCAAGCATCAATAATAAAACCAACTAGTATAGTAAATGCCAGCTCTCGATACCGAAGGAACCTGTGTCACTACCTATAATCCTTACTGTGGAGAACTGCTGCAGGAGTGACCAAGGTCTAGTGCAATGTGACAAGGTGGAAACAAACACCTGAGTTGCTAAAAGCCTCAGAGATGAGAGGACGGACGGGGGTAAGAGGGCTTGACTGGTGCTCCATGACGGCTACTGCCCTGTGAGGCTGTGCGCTGGGACGCTTCCCACCGGAGTAATTAAAGGAGCCAGGCACACGGCACACACATCATCCAGTGCTGCTAGTCAGTCACTCAGGGTACAGACATCTCAGGAACACGAGGTTTATCTGGTACAACTTGTTGGTTCTGACTCTGATACTACCCTGTCCTTTTCTTCTTTACACTGGCATTGTCCAATTTGGTAGCTACTAGCCACAATTGGCTGTGTAAATTAAATTCATTAAAACAAAATAAAATCAAAACATCAGTTCATTAGTCACCTAGCCCATTTCAAGTGTTGAGCAGCCATAGGTGGCTCGTGACTACCAAATGGGATGGTGGAGATTTCCACCAGGGCAGGAAGTTCTGTTGGGTAACATTGCTCTAGATGATGAGGACCCCACTCTCCCTGAATCAGATCTGGACAAATTCTCTTGTGAATTTCTATTTCAGTGTCTATGTTAACTACTTGTGTATTAAGTTGCTTGGTTACAGGCAATTCTTTATTTCCATTTTCTGCCTTAAACACATACACTAGTATGTGTATGATCTAATCTTTTAACATCTTTTTTTTTTCTTTTAACCAAAAATTTAATGATCTGGCCTGATTTATCCCATCATAGCCTAATCAGCAATTCTGATTAATGTTTGACACCAAAATCACCCAAATCTCTGTTTCCTCTTCTTCGAGCCAACAACATAGGAGTGGCTTATTCTCCTCGCCACTGCCCCCTCAAACGTGAAATGAGAGTGAAAGGGGAACTCGCAGATGTATTTTAGGGGTTAGCAGGCCACCTCCTCTCTATCAGGGAAGAAAACCAAAGAAAAGCTAACTGCTAGTTACCATTAGAAATGTTACTGTAGGACTGACTTTACATTACCAGCTATTTGTGTGTGTGTGTGTGTGTGTGTGTGTGTTTTACCAGCTATTTGTAATAAAAGTTTTTAACTCAGTGTGATGTTAGCTCTACCTTTCAATTTAAAACATCTACATACAAAAAACTTTTGAAGTGGTGAGTAAATCACATCTTAGTACTACTACGAGTTATGGAAGTAAAGCTCTAATCAGAACTCACTGATGAGATTTTTTTTTTTAAAGTGTGCATGTTACTGCTTTAAAAGAGGTTAATATACTTTTTTTCTGAAACATACTTGTTTCAAGTAAATCTCAAACTCACATGAATTATATACTTACTGTTAACTGCAACACTTAACAAACATAAAAACCTACCAAGTTTGTTCACATCTTTAGGTTAGCATTTTTTATTCTACTTTATGTGGCTGTGGCTCATTTTACTATATGTATCCTAGCATTTATAGAACTCTTTCAATACACAGGCACAAGGCTCAGGATTACATGCATCAAGGAAAACGTTTTGGAGAATGTATTTCCTATTTATTGACACCAGGTGTTGACAGAGGTATTATCTGGATATTTTACTCCTGCCCTAGTGCTTCTTCTATTCTAACTATCAAGGACGTAAACCAATCTGGGAGGGTTAGAGTTTAGATGACAAAGAGACTCTAGAATTTTGAAATTCAAACCTAATGAAAGCCTCTGAACTGTTCTGGCAGGAGGAAAAAGACAGAGAGAAAAGGTGTCCAGCAACAGAGACAGTGATGTCTGTGGAAGTCGACTGTGGCTGGCCGCTGCAGTCCAAGTATGACTGCCTTCCAGAGAAGATGCAGCTTCCCCTCAGCTTCATGAAAGGGTTCTTTAATTCTGACAAAACCCGAACTACATGAACTAGAAGTTAATACAGAAATACCTGGCAAGAAGCACTAACAGCAAAATGTTTTTCATTTATTTTTTTTATTTTTTGTTCAGTTATTATTGTTCTGTATCTACAAAGCATGAGATATTGATTGAAAACATACAGACTCCAATGCACAAATCAGAACTTAGAGTTGGAGTTAATTAAGAGAACTGGTCCTCCTATTCTCCCCCACTTTGGTACCTGCTAACCTGATTTAGAATGAAACCCTTTCTTCTCCCTGCCAGTGCTGTGATTGCTACTTACCGGTTACCAGAATTGTGTAAAACACTTAGGAGAGTACCGATATATAGAACTTAGATATTCAGTATACAACTTCTCATTTGTTCTTGACCTCATGCACCTTTAATGACTCTCTGTAACTGCCAAATTCCCAAAAGTTTTCTCATGCATTGGAGGGCTTCCACAAGCTAGTCGCTTCCTCCCTTTATGGTTTCATCTCCCTCTCCACTGTTTCCTGAACCCACACTGCAGGCGCATCAGCCTCCTTTCTACCCCCCCCCCCCCCCGAATGCATCTCCTTTTCTGACTCCACCCGCACTGTGATGCTCTATCTCCCACTGCTCATCACTGAAATTTCACTTGTTTGTCAAGGTCCTGCTCAAATGCCACCTCCTTTGTGACATTTTTCTGTTCCCTCCTCTCACAATCACTGTCCTCTGGTATTTTTTCAGCTTTCATTTTCTTCTTTGTTAGCTGTTTTCATCTTCTCTCCTTCTCTAAAGCTTTTATATTCTTTTTAAAAAATATTTTTATTGAATTTATACATACAGGAAGGAAGAGGGATAGAAAGTCAGAAACATCGATGAGAGAGAAACATCGACCAGCTGCCTCCTGTACACCTCTTATTGGGGATGTGCCCGCAGCCAAGGTACATGCCCCTGACTGGAATAGATCCTGGGACCTTTCAGTCCGCAGGCCAACGCTCTATCCACTGCGCCAAACTGGTTTCGGCAAAAGCTTTTAAATTCTTGAAGACAGAAATTTTGTCTTATTTGTGAATCTATCCTCTACATTGCCTAATATAGTACAGACTCCATACATATTTAGAGAATGAATAAAAATCACAGTATATCAGATTCTAGGCAGGGACCATTATCTTTGTATACCAGAATCTAGCACACAGAAAGTACCCAATAAATACTTATTGGTTGTTTATTGTAATAACAAAACCCAAAAATGTAGAGGATCTTTTGCCTTCTAACATTAAACATTTGCATTACATAAAATAAATATTATACTAATAAAACAAGCTTAACCAAACAATCATCTATATTAGGTGGGCTTCAGATGGAGAGAAGTCACACACACTGTTCTGGGGATAACCCTATGTCCCTCCCTATCATCACCTCAAAGGAGCACATAACTCAGATCATACCGGGAAGGGAATAGCTATTATAAGTATTCCTTAAGCATTTTCTCTAATTTGTGTGACATGGAATGTTACTTGAACAGAAAGTTTTCATGGATCAAGAGAGAAAATTCCTACCAAGAAATAATGCAGTCTACCACTTTCCTTCCATATGAACACTTTCTGATTGAACTGTATTTTGGAAAGGGAATGACCTAATCCGACTCTGTTTAAAAGTGCAACAAAGTAATCTGGGAAGCAATCTTCAGAAGAAATACAAGTCCTGTCCTGGGGTTTCAGAAATCAGTTTGAATACCTAATTTTCAAATAACCTTGGGGTGGAGATCAGGATAAACATTCTGCTGGCTGCTCTATTATCTGATTCACAACAGGGATTCTTCCTTTTCCTTTCTTGGTATTTTATATAATCCCTCCCTCCCTCCCTCCCTCCCTCCCTCCCTCCCTCCCTCCCTCCCTCCTTCCTTTTTGGTAGTATGTGGCAGGACAGAAGAGTGATGAATAGATTTTTCAGCCAGAATATCTGGGTTCAAATCTTGGCTCCACTACATATGACCTACATGATTTTATTATTATTTTTTAAAATATAATTTATTGATTTTTTACAGAGCGGAAGGGAGAGGGATATAAAGTCAGAAACATCGATGACAGAGAGACATCCATCAGCTGCCTCTTGCACGCCCTCTACTGGGGATGTGCCCGCAGTCAAGGTACAAGCCCTTGCCGGAATCGAACCCGGGACCCTTCAGTCCGAAGTCCACTGAGCCAAACCAGTCTCGGCTGACCTACATGATTTTAGATAATTACTTAATCTCTGTGTCTTAGTTTTCTTTCTTAAAAAAACAAAACAAAACACGAGAGATAAAAATACAACACCTTCCTTATTAGAGTTGGAGTGAAGATTGTGTACATTATATATATAAAAGCACTTAGGAGAGCAACAATATATAATAATCTTTATTAAAAGTTAACAATCTTTAGTAATCTTTAGGATTTTTATAAGAAATGCATTCTTCACTTTCAAAATGAATGTACATAAACCTTTCCCTTTACATATAAAGATACAGTGAAGATTTGGTGTTGATGGGTCAGAGATATCCACACTTAGGATTCAAAAGATGTAAGTCCTTGAAATCATGTGCAAAATGAGTGTATTAAGTGTAAACGTGTGTTTTTCTGGGAGGGGATCCATAGCTTCCAACAGAGGCTTAAAAAAGGGTTCTGTGAGCTCCAAGGATCAAGAACCACTGCCCAACTGTCCCACCGAGCACTGACCCATGGACCAGAGGTCCTGGTTCAATTCCCAGTCAGGGCACA
The DNA here is from genome assembly GCA_027563665.1 of Antrozous pallidus. NCBI lineage: Eukaryota > Metazoa > Chordata > Mammalia > Chiroptera > Vespertilionidae > Antrozous > Antrozous pallidus. The sequence continues at coordinate 16,433,284 of CM050520.1, forward strand.
TGGTTGGGTTTTAGGCTCAAGCCCTGGAAGGGGGCATGGAGGAAGCAGCCCATCAGTGATTCTCTCCCACTGTTGATGTTTCCTTCTCTCCTTCTCCCTTCCTCTGTCTGAAATAAATAAAAAATATATTTTAAAAAGCTGTGCCCATATTATACCTAACTGTGCAGAGATCAAACTTGAATAATTTTCTTACTACTAACTGAGTATCATTCCCAAATGTCCTTTTGTGTGTCTTGATTGCTTCTCTATTCTTACATTACACTCTAGCTTAAATGCCCTTTACAGTAAAATCATTTGCACAGCTACACCAAGTTAGAATGTTATTAAGCTTCTACTTCTTGGTGCTAGTTTTGACCTGCAGCTTCCATTTTAGATTTCCTTCTGTGTATTAGAACAGATACACAGCCTCATGAATATGGACTTAAAAATGAATATTTTGTTTCTATGAATAATGGAAATATATCTCCCTTCTAAATGCTCTTTCTACCTGATCCTGTAATATCTCCATGCCTAATTGCTAAGAATTCCAGAAAAACAATTCCAGAGGAGGTGAAATCACACAGACTTTGAGAAAAAGCTCAAATAAATATTTCCAGAGACGGAAAATAAGATGTTACTTCTGTTCTTATACTGAGAAGCAATTTTTCTTTGTCACCCACTACCTTTCCCTCCTTCTTTGGACAGTTTGAAAATGATTTAACTTTTGCTCCTTAGTAATGTTACTTCCCTCTACAAATCAATTTCAAGTGGTTCCTATCCCAGTTATAATACAAAAAAGGAACCAAAATAACTTTTGTGTTGGGCTGGTTGAGCTTAATACAGACTGAGACAGGACCTCATTGCACATGACCAAGAGCACACCCGTCCGCACCCCAAATCCCGCGGCTCCTCCCGCACTTTACCTGCGAAGCGGTCAGGCTGGGAGACGGTGCCGCCGACGGGGTGTGGTGGTGGTGGTACTGCGGCTGCTGCTGGAGCTGCTGTAGTGGTTGCTGCTGTGCTGTTTGTAGTTTGTTTTCAGATTGTGGCAATGGCTGTATTTGGAACTTGTCTGGTTGTTCCTGCTTTACTATCAGGTTCTTTCGAAGCTGTTCAACGACCCTTTTCTACCAAATAAGAAAAAAAGAAAGAGGAGCTATCAGAATATTGTCCTACCAGCTGGATAGAAATATGCAATAAGAATATGCTTCTGACATCTTTAAACTTTGTTACATCTAAAATTTATAGATTCGACAAATGAGGAGAACCTATGGCATGAGAAACATTTTATAAAGGGAAACTGAGGCACGCAGGTGGGAAGAAAAGCTAATGGAGGTCATGCAGCAGAGCTCAGCTTTCTATACTGTTATCAGCTGAGCATGCCTAGGCTAGAAGGGCAGTGTAGTGGAGCACAGCAGTGAAGACACGACTCTGGAGAAAGGCTGCCTCAATTCAAACGTCAGTTTTGCTACTTACCCGTTACATGACATTGGTCAAATTCCTTGGCCTATCTATGGATCCGAGTCCTGTTATGTAAAGTGAGGCGACTAACCATATCCTTAGGATTCTTACCAGTACCAAACCAGATGCTAGTTGTAAAGTACTCAGAACTATTACTGGCACACTGATGGTCATTTTTCTTTTTACCCTTGACTACACAGATACCAGCCATACTAAGTTTGTTAGTCAATCAAACGTCATGTATCTATCCCAGATTCAAATATTAAAGACTTTTAAAGAAACCTTGATCTTAGAAATATGCAACATAAACAACAGACATTCTAAATCACTAAAAAGGGTAACTCATGAGCTGGACTTCTTTGCTGGGCCAAGATCTGTAGAAATGCGTACATTTGTTTACGCAGAGTAGGGATTTAGTTACGTGGGATGAACATTTTAAATTAACATTTGCTGAATTTCCTAGACCTGTTCAAACCCCCCAAAAATGTGTACTTGGATACCTTCGTTACTATAAAATACATTTCAAAAGAACGTAAGCTGCATGAGGGGAAGGACTTTTGCTCACAACTGTACTCTGTAGCTAAGTGGATGCCCTCATTCTCTTCACGTACCATGTAAAGTAATGGGTCCAAAGACCAGCAAAAGGCTCAGAGAACGTAAGAACCATCCGAGGCCAGAGGTGGGCTCCGACTCTCCTGAAAGTATAAGCAGCACCTCTCTCATTCACTTTCAAGTGAGTCCATCAATTGAGGTTTGTTATTTCTGACAAAACTAATTGCTATTTTCTAATATAGATTATGAGTAGAGAAAAAGAAGTGAATAAAAATCTTTAGATAAAGAGTTAAGTGAAAGCAGAGAGCCAGGTTGATTTTCAAATTCCTGCATATGATTCTAACCAACTTCATTTGTATTCTCTAAAGAATCCAAACCTGCAGGCTACTGGCTTAACATTGTTTGAATATTAAAATATTTACAAAATGGATTTTTAAAAACTTCAAGTCAATACAAAATACATTCTTGAGAGAATTTTAAATATTTTTATTATTGATTTTTGTGGGCAATGAAAATATCATATAAAGGCCAATGGGGGGGGGGAGGTCTACTGTACTATATACTCTGCTAGCACTTCCTCTTTCTGTAGTTAAATATTAAAAAGAAAAAAAGGATGCAGAGTCCAATGTCTCTGTAGAAACCATCTGCAGAATAATAAAAATGCAAATTAATAAAAATATCAAATGCTTATAAAAACTGACTTTCACTTCTCAAGTATAAATGGCAGCGTAATTGAACTGATAAGTGTTAGGAGAGGGGAAAGTAATAGTAGGGGTGTTGCAGGTAATTCTGAGAATCACAGATAAGATTTCATTGCCAGGTGACTGCCAGACATTTAACAAATAAACAAGTACTTAGAGTTGGTTTTACCCCTCCCCAAACATTTTAATCAGCATTAATCAAACATGACAAACTAACAAATGTGTAACATAGCAGTGAGAGAAAGGGACTAAAAAACCTTTATTAAAACAAACAAAACAAACAAAAAAACCCCCCCAAAAAACAGCTCAAATCAGGAGGAGGAGAGAAACCAGGAGGAAAACATACACCACAAATGTGACAGAGTAAACTACACAATCATTCTATCAGGCATAAAAGGAAAGGGTGTTTTTTTCCTTTACAGCCACCCACAGGAAATACAGTGTTCTCTCTCACTGACTGCCCAACTAGGGTAATCTCCAGCCAGAGACAAAGCCTGGACCCCACTCCCGGGCTGTGCACGGAAGGGAACAGGAGGGGGGAGGAGAGAGGGAGGCGGCGGAGTACTTCGCAGCCACATGGCTGGTCCAAGGCCAGAACGAGCATGAGAAGGCGGGTCAGTCACCTGCATTCACAACCACGCCTGTGGAACTCGTGGGGGCGGGACAGGGGAGGGGTCAAAATACTCGCACACTTACACTAGTCCTAGAGAGGAGGAAACAAACAAACAGACAGACAAACAAACGGCAAAGGAGAAAAAGAGCTGTGTGGGTGGACGCGGGTCAGATCACACAGCTGGGGAGATGTTCTGTGACAGCGGGTCTGGTGTGTTTCGGAGCGCTGCTCAGAAGCGCACGGCCGCTGCGCCCCTGGCGCTATTTACCGGAAGATTAGAATACCAAGCGTGTAGTTGTGCATGTCTGTGACATTTTTTTTTAAAATCAAGATTTGGGGGAAATGCTGATGCCTTCTGGAACTCAAACCTCTCTCACTGCAGACTGGAAACCAATCATCGAAAGTCAAGTAAGCTCTGCCGGGGTGCCCTTCAGGTGTTCAGAGGCCTGCGCGTTCTGAGGGACTGGCTGATAAGGGTTGCCAAGTGAATCTGTTGGCTTTTCTACATCTAACAATCCAGACATGTTCTAGTTCATTCTGGGAAACACAAAAGTCACATTAACTCCAGCAGAATCCTGATCTGGGTCAGGACCAGTTTTGGTGGCAGCAAGAGAATAAAGCAATAATGTTTTGTAAATCTTAGCTGTGTGGTATCAGCAGAGTCGTTAAGTAGCCTCTCATCTCTACAGAAAGTGAGCCTATACTTTTACTATTACATTAAAAAAATGTATTATTGATTTTTTTTATAGAGACGTAGGGAGAGCGATAGTTAGAAACACTGATGAGAGAGAAACACCCCCCACTGGGGATCGAGTCCTCAACCTGGGCATGTGCCCTGTCTGGGAATCGAACCGTGACCTTCTGGTTCATAGGTCAACGCTCAACCACCGACTGGCTGCTATTACATGTTTTAAACAAAGAAATCAACTTCCGTGGTCATTAATGAACGTTATGCTGGCATAAACAATTTGATATTTTCGATATATATTCATATGTAAGGCAGAACTTTAAGTGTGGCTAATTATCTTGGAACATTATCCTGAAGCTTTGCCATTCGTCACTCACTAATTAGTTAATGAGAATAAAAGAGGAGGGAAATGAAGAAAATGAAAGAGTTCTGAATGATGGCAGAAATGAGAAAGAAAAGTTAGTAACTTATCATCTTCTCTTCTTAATACTATCAATGGGCCAAGGGGCCAGGCTAGCATCACTCCCCTCAACCCATGGGCCCAGATCTGCTCCATCATCCCACGTGCAATCCTGAGCCTCGGATTCCCTGGACCTTCGCACTGCCTGTGTCACCAGGGCTTGTTCAGGCAGAAGAGTTCACAGAACCTCTGACACTCCGAGCTGGTTTCTGAGACAAGTGGCCGCGTTGACACACACTGTGACATCCAGTGAGACTGTCACTGTGTTCACGTGACAGCAAGGCGGAGCCCAAAGAAAAATACCGAAGTTTATAGGTCCAGTTCAACCGAAAACCAGGTTCCTTTTCTCCTGAGGCAATCATTCCACGCTCCATGCCTACGTCAGCACCGAAGGAAGATGGAGAAATTGAAGGACAGCCCCACCCTTCCATCCAAGGACCAGTTTCCTGCTACAAACTTGCACAAATTTCAGAAAGCTTCTCTTGAAAGGCACTCCCAGCCCAAGGCCCTGCCCTCTGGGATGCCCGTGCTCTAAGCCTCTGCTTTCCTTCATAGCCCATCTCTCCACTTGTCTCTGTTCTGGCTGACATCTGTTTTTACATCAATTATGAGAGGACCACACCCACTCAGACTTCTTCTTGCATTTTTACTGCCTTAAAAATTCATCCTTTTCCCCTTCCATGAATTAACCATACAATCTGAAAATATAACCTTTACCCTTCATACCAGAGGCTGATAGAGGCTTATTACACATTTTCACAAATCCAGAAAGCCAAGGACAAATCTTACCCATCTTTATACCTAAAATGCAGTGAACATTTTTTTCCAGGTCTTCAGACTCACCAAGTGCTCAAAGGTAACTGGAGAAACTAAAATTTTTGCGTGCAGAAAAACTAACGTGGAGAAATTTACACTTGTTTGACGAAGTCAGAATTTACTCAAAGAAACAAAAACTTTCTGTTGTTCGACGGAAATACAATCACTGCGTTTATGAGCAACACCAACATTCATCAACACCAAACCAATATTATATGAAATGGTGAAATACATTCTTTATGAATAGGAAGAAAAAGGTAAAAATATAAATTATGAACAACAAATACACATCTATCAACAAATGATTCTAAAAATCAAGTGAATTAAAAATCTGATGAACAGGATAAACTGAATATAACAGAATCATGGGCATAGAGAGGGAATGGACTGACAATTCTTGGGGAGAAAAGAGGTGTGGGAGGTGCAGCAAGAGACTGGACAAAAAGCATACACCTATGGAAGAGGACAGTGGGGGAGAGGTAAGGACAGAAGGTGGTATGAATATCGGGTGGAGGGGAATGACAGGGGGAAAAAGGGAAACAATGTAATTAATAAACTGAACAATAAAGATTAAAATATTAAAAAATAAAAAATATATATAAAAAGTATTTAATAGTTCTGCAAGGTGTCATGGAATTTGTACAGTATAATATAAATGAATTAAGGAACAGCAGCAGTTGGAATTATCAGAGTTTATTCGATAAAGTTCAAAATTCTCTGCATGGATGCTTAACAGATGGTAGAGAATGCATATGTCATGGTACTGATTAGACTTTGGCTCACTTTTTTAATTAAAAAATATTCTTGTGGTTTATTCTTCCTTCAGCGCGCGCGCGCGCATGCACACACACACACACACACACACACACACGGGTATTTACACCAATAGGTTTTACATCCCATCCACAGGAGAATAGAACTTTTATTCATATCAATGGGATTTATATTCCATCTCCACAGGGGATTAGACCCTTTACTTGATGGCCTGATTGAAAGGCAGTTTGGATTCTTATTTAGTTCACTCACGCTCTAATAGGTAAACCCAATCCCTCTCTCCCCCAACCCCAATGCATCGCTATAAAAGACTGCTAGGACTGCTATAATCAAACTCCCACAGAAATGTAGGGACCCTTCTAAGAACCTGGGCATTGCCTTTAACTTGCACCAAATAAATGTGACTTATTTCTAATGCCAATTATATTTTAATCACTTGATTTTTAACATCTAGTCAAACATTTTTATGTTAGTTCAAACTACTTTTTTAAAAATGAGAATTGCCCAAAGTACAGGATTAAGAAAGAGAAAGCTACCTGTTGCCTTTTGATCTTAGAAATCAAACACATTGGGGAATATTTCCCTGTGTAAAAATATAGGTGCAGCCCAGATTTCAAATGTATGAAGTGGATGTGCAATGTAAATGTAACCTGACCCAGCAAAGACCCTAGATATAGTAATGGACAGCTGAAAAACATAAGAACCATTTATAATCTGCATAACTTAGCTGCTTGCTAAGATAAAAAAAGTGCCTGAATCACTGTGTTTGTAGCATTCAATGAGATCTGACACAGAGGCTCCTATTAGTAATTCAGCAGCAGTTCAGCAAAAGGCGTGCCCCTCTGTAACCCTCTGTTACAGATGTGCACACACCACCGGCTTGTCATTCATCATTCTATGGATCTCCCCACAACTTAAAAGGCAGCACTGCCTCGTTGATGTGGCTATCCCATACACTACAAGATTCTCTCATTGCTCTGCCCTGAAGCTGCTGTGGTTTTCCTTACAAAAGAATTGTGAATGAAAATGGCTGCACAGTAGCTGTCCCCGAGAAGTTGGATATGATAATACAATTTAAACACAGTAACAACCCTAAAATGGGAAGAGAGGAACAAAACTAAAAACCCCTATCATTTCATGGAACACTGCTCAGATAAAACAGATTGTTTTGCTTACTCCGAGCCCTGGGTACAATGTGACATAATGCAGGAAGCCCTCTTTCCACAGAAACACGAGACAGAATCAGATGCTGAAAGAGGCAAACATAATAGACTATTTAACTAAATTCTACACAGAACACATGTCCTAAGACATGAATCAATCATTTCCAAAGGTCAGAATGCTGTTTAACAATCCTAAATTCTGCAGTTTTTCTTAAAAGATAGAAAAAAAGACACATAACAGTATTAGGGCAATATACTAAGTCAGGCAAGATACACCAAGTAGAATATATTCTATGGTGAAACGTAACATTTTCTTCACATTTGAACAAAAGTAAGTCTTATAAATCACTAAACTAACGTTTTGAATTGGGAAGTATTTGAACAAAAAGTACATCCTGAACAAGACACTCTTGGTACTTAAAAACATAGTGTTTATTATCTACTGTAAAAGCATAAACACATAGATTTAAAAAGATTCCAAAACTCTTAATTTCACAAAGCGTTCACTTTTTCAGTAGTTTAATTTATCACGCAAGTTATTTGTTACAATCCCTTGAAGAGAGAAATGAAGTGTTACAAATTTACTTTCTGACAAGACACCACACAAAACAACGAAGAGGAAGAGCAATTCTATCACCTCATAGGCTGCCAGGATGAGTGAGGGATGGGTAACTTCAGGGATTGGACATCCCAGACATGTGACAAAGGGTGATTTGCACTGTTCTGTATTTAGTCAGGTTTTCTGCATCAGAGATAGAAGAAGCCTGCACTCATCTGTCAGCATTTCAGAGCAGGCCTGCTTTTTTGTTTTAAATGGTCAGTACTAGAAATTTTATTAAAGAGAGAGAGAATCAGCAAAATAGAAGCATAAACAATTTCTTAATGAATAAAAAACATTTGGTTAAAATTTTAAGTATTTTATTAAATCTCAAGTGTAAAGAAAGTAATTTTTCACAGGCTATGAAAATAACCAAATCCAACAGGCAAATCTCTATAGGAATATTTAAAGTATTTACACACGTGCATGCATGCACACACACTCCACGCTTCAGAAAATGTGGAGTGGCTGCAGTAAAAATGATTTGTTATTTTTATCTTCTTTTAGCTTATTTCTTAGTAGTGCGGGGGGTATATCTTTCACTATACTGTTCTCCATTTCCACATCCAGCAAAATTACTGAGATGCAGGTTCTTAAGAGAACACAGAACTGAATGTAAGAGCAGTCCCTTGATTAAAAAAAAAAACCACTTTATTTTTTAGAGCAGTTTTAAGTTCACAGTAAAAATTGAGTGGAAAGTACAGAGAATTCCCATATATCTCCTTCTTCCTCACCCATAACCTTCCCTAACTATCAACATCCCACCAGAGTGATAGATTTGCTAAAACTGATGAATCTTCACCGACACATCTTTATCACTCAAAATTAATAGTTTTACACCAGGCTTCACTCTCACTGTTATACAGTCTATGGGTTTTGACAAATTTATAATGACATATTTCTATCACTGTAGTATTACATGAAATAATTTAACTGCCCTAAAAACTCCCTGTGCCCTGCCTATTCATACCTTTCTTCCCCAGCCTCTGACAACCACTATCATTTTACTGTCTCCATAATTTTCCTTTTCCATAACGTCATATAGTTAGAAATATACAGTAGGTAGACTTTTCTGATGAGCTTCTTCCACTTAGTAATATGCATTAAAGTTCCTCCAGGCCTTTTCATGCCTTGATAGTTCTTATTTCTTTTCAGCGTTGAGTAATATTCTATTGTCTAAATGTACCACAGGCTGAAACTGGTTTGCCTCAGTGGACAGAGCGTCCACCTGCAAACTGAAAGGTCCCACGTTCGATTCTGGCCAAGGGCATGTACCTTGGTTGCAGGCACATTCCCAGTAGGGAGTGTGCAAGAGGCAGCTGATCGATGTTTCTCTCTCTCATCGATGTTTCTGACTTTCTATCCCTCTCCCTTCCTCTCTGTGAAAAATCAATAAAATATATTTTAAATAAATAAATAAACAAATAAATAAATGTACCATAGTAGTTCTCTTGATTTTAGATACAGTCTAATGTGACAGCTGGTGAGTTCTAAAATGGTTACAATAAAAATAACAGCAATAATATCAGATAGATATTACCTGCCACATAGGATGAGGCTGAGCATCTAAGTGACTTGACCTAGGTCTCAAGTGAGGGGCAGAGTCAGACTTTTAATAGTTCTAGTTTATGACATACTAGTGACCTGGTGCATAGATTCATGCACATTGAAAGACAATTAATTAGAAGGTGGCTGGTGGGGTAGGACTAGGAGAGATGGGCAGGACATGCCCTGGAGCCAACCTCCCGTGGTCCCTCCCTGGCTGGCTGCACCTGGGGTAGCACCATGGCTTGAAGAGAGTGAGCAGGTCCCTCTGGCAGGTGGGGTCCTCTGGCCTATGTGAGAGGGAGCAGGTTGGGCTGAAACCAGCAGTCCAACATCCCCCAAGGGGTCCCAGAGTGCAAGAGGGCACTCTGCAAAGCTGCTGTTGTATAGGATGTGTAATGCAAACTCAAGTGTGCAGTAAACCAAATTTGGGGCCAACAGTTTCCCAGAACAACATAACCCATGGCCGAAAGTGGAATCATGAGGCCCCACGAGAAATTGGGCTCCCTACTCTCTGGTTTCAGGGTGCCAAGTCACTGCAGCTCATCAGTTCCTGCATTGAGTGTCTGCCCTCTGGTGGTCAGTGTGCATAACAGCTACCAGTCGAACAAACACTTAGCATATTAGCTTCTTATATATATATAGACTAGGGGCCTGGTGCATGAAATTCATGCACTGGGAGTGGGTGGTCCCTCAGCCCAACCTGCTCCCTCTCACATACTGGGAGCCCTCAGGGGATGTTCTACTGATGGCTCACCCTCAGCCTGCCCAAGGCCAAAAGCCTCTGGCTGAGGCTTTCGTTCTTGGGCAGGGGACTTTGGCCAGGAGACCCCAGCCAGTGATCGCCCTGTGATCCAGCTGATTGCTGGCTGGCTCGGCCCCAGCCCCGGCCTGCCTGCCCACCCAAGGCCAGAAAAAGCCCCTCTTGGCGAGGATTTTCCTGGCATTGGGAACCCAGCGATAGCCCTGCCATAGGCAGCAGCCATCTTGGTTGGGTGTTAATTTGCACATCACTCCTAATTGGCTTGTGGCGTGGCTTATTGGGTGTAGTAGAGGTGCAGTCAATTTGCATATTACTTCTATTAGCTAGGATTAGAGGCCTATTCTTTCACCAGAGGAGTCCCTTGGCCTGGCCTGTGGGATGGAGCCAAAACCAGCTCTCCAACATCCCCCAAGGGGTCCTGGTTTGCGAGAGGGTGCAGGCCCGGCCAAGGAACCCATCAGTACACTATCAGGGCCAGGAGAGATGCAGGAGGTTGGCTAGCCAGGGAGGGGTGTGGGAGGGCTCCAGGGTATGTCCGGCCCATCTTGCTCAGTCCCAATCGGCCGGACCCCAGCAGCAAGCTAACCTACTGATTGGAGTGTCTGCCTCCTGGTGGTCAGTGCACATGATAGCAACTGGTAGACTGGTTGACTGTCTGGTCCCTGGTAGTCAGGGCATGTCATAGTGATTGATTGACCAGTTGACTATCTGCCCCCAGTGGTCAGTGTACATCATAGCGAGTGGTTGAGCAGCCTTAGCATATCATTAGCATATTATGTTTTGATTGGGTGAACGGCTGACCGGTTGATCAGACACTTGGCATATTAGGCTTTTATTATATAGGATAATTCCATACGCTCACCTATACGCTATACAATAGCACAAAAAAACCTAGAAAAAAAACCCCTAATTTATATACCCATTTTGCTTTAGAAAAAATTAGTAGAGAGGCAGTATTATGCAGTATAAATAATACAAAGGATAAAAAAATATGGGTTCTGGTCTCATATCTGTTATTAAACTAGATTTGTGACTTTGAGTAAATTATTTACCAGATCTTGGTCTCAGCTTCTTCACTTGGGCTCCAACATTCTCTTCTGCTTAAAATTATATGAATCTCTGAATGTCAAGAATACAATCTCTTTTTAAAAAAACCAAAACATTTTCATTGATTTCAGAGAGGAAGGGAGAAGGAGAGAGAAATAGAAACATCAATGATGAGAGAGAATCATTGATCGGCTGCCTCCTGCACGCCCCCTACTGGGGATGGAACAGTGATCTCCTGGTTCATAGATCGACACTCAACCAAGGAGCCACGCCTGCTGGGTAGGAATACAACCTCTTAATCTATACTTTCTACCCTATAAATAAGCACTGAAAACTAATACTCATAATGATCCTGAAAGTCTATAAAAAAGCTAAATCATTGAAGTTTCATTCAGGGATGGGGAATTCACACAAACAGGGGTCAGGCAGGTAATGGAACGAAGGTGGCCAGCTATGAGATAAGGAGTGGTGGGGACTAAGGTCAACTGGAGAGGCAGAGCCTCGTCTTAAAGCACTAATGTAAGAGTTGCTTTTAACATTTTGAGCCAAATAAAATACATTTGCTGGTTAGATTAAGCCCACGGCTACTAGTTTTCAACCCCTAGGTAGTAATTACACTGAACTGTAGCTACTAGAAGACGAGTCAACCGTAACTTAGAAAAAACTTCAACAATAAGAGGTGAGTCAAAAAGGATTTCAGATAACCAGAAAATTAAAATGGCTTACTGGCTGACCTAAATTTACCACCATAAAAGACTGGGGTGTGACTTTTAGTGGGAAGAATCACAGATAGACACAAAAAGCAAGCATTCAATGGGGACTGAGGAGGCTCTGGTAAGATATAAGGGAGACAGATAACTTTCTATAGAATATAAAGGTAAGAATGAAAATTTCAGTAATAGTATGTTCCTTAATTGTGCTAACTTTGTCAAAAGTTTCAAGTACTTGCAGATCACCTAAATCCTCCCACCGTGAAACACTGAAGTAAGAATGAGCTGGAATCAGTTTCTCCATCACTGAACCCCAGCTGTCTCCAGGGCTGAGGAAAGCAGCTGTTTGAACATTGTAGAGGTCAGAAAAATGAAAACTACCTTGTTGAAGCTGCCCAGGGAATTCGAGTAAGCAAAATGTAATCATCAGATTTGGAATCCAACCAGAAACCTACAAACATCTCCTGCACTTAACTGGTTCTTGTTTCTGGGTACTCTGATTTTTCAAAATCATTTCCTGTACATGATTAAGAAGAAAGGAATTCGTGTTATAAACATATGGGTGACATAGCAATTTTTCAAGAATTCTGTTTTCTGAGTAACCCTAAATGAAACATGATGGTACCATTTTCCACAAATATTTTCCTCATGGTGTAAATTTTTTTTAGCTCCAGTAATCATACGATTATACACCTCTACAATCATAAATTTTCACACTCTCTTATCAAATAAGATTCTCACAATTGTGCAGGTGGATTAAGGCAACTGTCATGCCATTGATTCAGTCAGGAAACTAAGGCATGTGGTGACCGCTGACCAATCCGAAGTTGCACGGTCCCCGAACAGTAAATGGGGCATCAGAATGTGGAATCCCAACACTCGGGAGAACTATCTGAATGAAGCTCTGTTCACTCAACAAAGACAGGGCTGGAGCTCATTTGTCTGAGCCAGCTCTTCTGGGGCTGATAGGAGGTTGGGTGACATCCAAACGGACTGACTGAATGTACAGTACCCGGGGTGGGGAGGAGAGGTGTCCTGCTGGACATGAGCCTCCAGACACAGTCAACAGCGAGGAATCAAAAACAGGCTGTGAGAGCCGAGGAAGGGGCAGCACAGTGAAGGGGCTAAGAAGGAGAGGAGCCAGAGGGGGCAGTCAGGACCGGAAACGGGCCGGCCAGAGCTGAGGCATGGACAGCTCAGGAGGCGTGTCTGGAGCAAATGACACCCATCAGGTCCATGCTGAGGCGGAGCTCCTGATAAATTGCTCTGAGCACTTGCAGGGACTGGGAATGCTTTTCAAGGGAGTGTGCAGAGCTGGGTAACGCGTTCTGAAATGCCAGAGAGACTGTATTTCTGTCTTCAAAGAGACTCTCTCTGGCAGCTGAGCAGGGACACACACTGGAGCCAACCCAACACAATGACATGCTTCCTCGTCTATGGACACTTTTAAGATTTTTGTTTCTAACCTTCCAGCCTCAAGCCAAAAACTTTTAATACTGGAACAATGGCTCCAGTTTAGCCGTGGAGCGGACGCTGGCAGCATTTGGACTGGAAGAATGTTGGGTGCCAGGAGGGTTTTAGAGAGGGAAGTCACAGCAAACTTTACTTACCAGCCAGTCATATAAAGCTGGGTTTTAAATTTTTATACACTAACAGGTTTATCCGACTTCCATAAAAATTATACAACTATTTTGCTTGTAAAATAGAGCACAGGTTATCAAAACCCATATGTGAAGGGGCTGAGAAAATAACATAAAGCACGCAGAGAGAGGTTTTAAAATCAGCCTCCCGGCTTTCAGAGCTGCTACCAGAAACGCCAGCGGCCCCTCCCCCACACCACACAAGACCAGGGCTCAGTCAACGAGACTGCTGTGCAAGTGACAAGCCATCACCTCTGCTTAGTCTCCACAGGCCGAATGTCTGCGCTGCTCAATTCGCTTAGCTCAGTAGGCAGCACAACCCCGCCAAGAGCGGCTATGTTTTTAGTGTGGTAAGAACAAGATGTCAGGGGTTTTGTTGGTGGCGCATCACTCTGCAACACCTTATTTCAACTCTGTGGAGCTGGCAAGAGCACTAAGTCAACCAGGTCTGCCGTCCGGCTCCGCTTATCCTCCCGATGCTCGGTGGCAGGATGACTTTGCTACGTTCACTGGCAACGTGACACACCGGGAACGCAGATCTGTCCGGTCATCACACCCTTTGAATGTCTCCTTGGTTCTCCTCTGTCCTTGTTCCTCGTGGCTGCATTTTTCCTAGTATTTCCTGTGACCCTTTCAAGCAAAGGAATAAGGATCTAAATCATCTTGAGGTTAAAAAAGTGTGTAATCTCCGTGCGATACGTAGGTTCTGGGACAAAGACCTGTTAGAACTTGAGCTTCCTGAAGCCTACTCTGCTTCCAGAAATGCTGGCTGCCCCTCCCCCACATTGCACAAGACCAGGGCTCAGTCAAGGAGACTGCTGTGCAAGTGACAAGCAAGTGGAAACCAGCTTATGATGAAAAGAGACGACTATTTCCACCCCTTTAAAAAGAACCCAGAGGATTGAAGGAGGGCAGTGAGGTCAAGTGTGAGGGACCTGCTTAGAGAAAGCAAGGATATTTGTCATCGGATGGATACGGTGGAAGGGACCTACTCATGTGCAGGCTGTCAGCCTCACCACTGACCAGAGGAGAGAAAGCATCTTTAAGAAAAGAAAATGGAATGGAAACTGAGTGGAAATGAAGAAGTGACAGGAAAGTACAGTGTTTAACAAGGAGCTTTACTTGGTGGTTGAAGGTGCTCTTTCCTGAGGTTCCTCTAATAGGAAGGAGGCATTCCCACACAGGGGTGCATACCTATACTTCACAGGGCGTTTGTTTGTGTGACAGTTATACTGTCGTAATTTTAGATGGTTAAACCTCTGCTCCGGGGTTTACAAAAGATCAGAACACTTGTCACTCTCGGTGCAGGTAGAGTGACACAGAGTGGCTGAGCAGTTCATTTTTCTTTATAATTACACTCCATTAACCTTCCAACATGAGAGCTCCCCTGTGCCTTCAGACCAGCAGCACCAACTGGCTGCATTTGATAAGGCTCTACAGAGTCTGCAAGACCAGCACATGCAACAAAAAGGACGCGGTAATGCTGCAGACTTAAGCAGAAGCTGAAGGCAGCGCCCGCCACTCGACTCAATTATACAATGTGGAGACAAAAACAAACCCAAAACGTGAAGCTGGAAACCAGCAAACGTATGATGGGAGCTTATTTAAACCAAAAGCGATTAGAAAATCTTCTGATAATATCCAAAATATTAAAACCAAATTTATTATTATTTTTCTAACCTTTGATAATGTAGCATCCCATAAGAAATGTACTCAATTTACTGAAGTTTACAGGATGATACAGTTCCAGAGTGATCTACATTACAATGAGGTCATCTTGGTGTCTACAGACTCCACGTTGTAAAGGTAATTTACTTGCTACAGTATTTCTCTTTATGGATCTCTCAGTAACTCGTTTTTTGAAAACAGGTTCAGAACACTAGCCCTTAGTCTATCTCTATCTTTCTTGACAGTGGCCACATAAGGTAATTTCTCTTTTTGAGAGAGCGAGAGACCTCGTCCATGAATAATGCCTTCTCCCAGAGTTTTTAATTCAGTGCCCGGAATGCTACTTGCCATATGCAGAGATAGATTAGTGCTTTCTCTTGCCTGAGCAAAGGCTAGGTGTTACACGCTTGAGCAGATAACACGAAAGCCAATTTGGGAAATAGGTGCTGGAACAATTAATCTTGCATAAGATCCCAATTATTTGGGGAACAAAAGATAGCTATATTTATACCTCTGCCTTAACCAATGGCATGCACAGGCCTCTCAACACCTTGGAATAAGGTTTCCATGACAGTTTGTGTTTCTGGGCACACCCCCAGTGACCTGAGGAAGGTCAACAGGTACCCTGACCATGCTGCTCGCTACTAACCCGCTTTCTCCGGCAAACGCATGCACCGAGGATGCTGGTCTGTTAAGTGTAATCTGACAACCAGATCATTAAAATATAGGGACAGCACTTCCTTCCTCAAATGTTATATTTAAAACACTTTTCTAGAGATATAAAATTACAGCAAATTTTGTTTTTGAAAATTAATGACATGCTTTGTACTTCTGAAAGTGTTTGGCAAAGAAATGCTTGCTTAAGTTTTGAAGATGGATGATTAGATCTGGGAATTCTACTACATACACTCTTCCTTTTCTCTATGCTTTATGTGTGAAACAGAAGGATTTTTCCATTAGTATTTTTCTTTTGCTTAACATTGTTACAAACTTAGGTTACTGTATATCTTTATGACACCACCATGATATCCTTTTAAAAAATATTTTTTTTCTTAATGCAAATATCAGAGTAGTGTTTGCAATGAAATAAGTCATAATTATCTAAAACCCAGTATCAAAGCCAAATTTAGTATTTCCTTGCTGCATGGTACATGGTAAAGCATTCAGCATAATAATGTTGAATGATCACATGCCAAGAGATAAAGGTAGCCATGCCTATAGGAAGCAGCTCCGAAAATCTTGTGTTTTTTTTTTCAATGTCCAGAGCCAGGGATAGTCAGATTTCTCTTCTGCCTAATAATGCATATTTTTTCATTTCCCAGTGAACAGAATTTCTTTCAAGTACTTGTTTTTCAGTTTGAAAAGCGGCAGGCATTGAAATCTCACTCTCTGTGACTGTGTAAAGAATCAGGCAAAGCCGACCTACCTGCACGGATCTGTCACTCTGACTCACTGCTGGGCCATCTGTTTACATGTGCTGCTTGTCTCACGGTGCAAACCAACCTGCTGCTGGGCAGACCTGCCTCACACTGCAAACTCATTCTGCAACCCCAACCTCCTCACCAGCAATAGGCCCTCTTATCGGAATCTAAACTCCCGCTTCCATCAACTAGAGTCAGCCCTTGTTCAAAAAAAAAAAATTTTTTAAAATGATGCACCACAGGCCCATGCCCACAAGGGCATCTCTGAACCCTGGGCTCGTGGAAGGTGGCAGCACAGCTTTGCTCCTATCAAAACATGTTAGTGCTATCGGCACCAATCAGCCCGCTACCCAGGCATGTGCACGTATTACTTGGAGAGAGGCTAAGAGATGACTGAATTCCGGAGGACAAGAGCATAAGCTGCAAATACAAACCATTCTGGTATTTGGTTTAAAGACTGGCAAGTTACTCATGTGACTAGCACACAAATATAAAGCAGAATTAGATAGAAAAGGTTCTCAGAACATCCTCTGAATCACTCTCAACTACCAATTTGCTTGCTGTTTTGCATGCATTTTGCTAATCACTCATTTTAGATTTGCAAGGATATTAGGGCCACGAATAGGGTAGTGAGTGGTATAAGGTTTGAAGGCAATATTTACTGACTATCCCTAAAAGTATGTAGTATTGTATTAGATGTTGGGGCATAATATTAAAAAGTTAAATTCTATAAGAAGTTCACATAGCTATTTCAGGAAATAGAAGTTATATATGCAAAAGAACTATATCATTTCTTATAAAGTATTAACAAGAAAAATTATGGAAGATTAAAAAATATGTAAAGAGAGCAGTAATAGAAAAAGCAGAGTCATAAAGAGAAGACAAGATAAAACCTGGGTGCACACTTTGAACAGTGTTAAAGTTAAGAAAAAAAAACAAAAACAAGAGGAAACAATTAAATATGGGCTATTCTATCTTATAAAAGAGTAATATGCAAATTGACCATACTCCCACTACACCCATCAGCCACACCCACCAGCCAATCAAGAGAAAATATGCAAGTAAACCCAACCAAGATGGCTGTGGCCACGGAGAGAGCAGGAGGGAGGCTTGGGTTTCCCCAGCAATGAAGGAAGCCAAGCTTTCTGCCTGCCCTTGCCAGCCCAGGCCTGCACTCCAGGCTATAAAGTTTCAATTATACAAGATACATAAATCCCAACAGAAATGGCAGCAGCTACAGAGCTGGAGAGCAGGAGGCTAGGGTTGCCCCCGGCAAATGGAGGAAGCCAGCTCTCGCAGCCCTGGCCTGCCTTGGCCTCTGCTTAAGGCTACAAAGTTTCAATTATAGAAGAAAAATAAATCCCAACAGAAATGGTTGCTGCCACGGAGTGAGCAGAAGGCTTGGCTCTGCTACAGGCTACAAAGTTTCACTTGTAGAACATAAATTAATCCCATATACCAGGTACCAGGGCCTCTGCTTGAGTTGCTGGGGGGCGTGGCCAACCTGCAAACCATAACAGGCCCCTCATCTAGGCCACCCCATGTGCTAAGGAAACCCTCAACCCTGAACCAGGACACCCTTCAGGGCAAACCAGCTGGCTTCCACCCATACACCAGGCCTCTATCCTATCTAATAAAAGAGTAATACGCAGATTGACCATCACTCCAACACACAAGATGGCTGCTCCCATGTGGTCAAAGTCCTGCCCCCATGTGTACACAAGATGGCAACCACAAGATGGCCAGCAGGGGTGGGCAGTTGGGAGTGACCAGGCCTGCAGGGGAGGGCAGTTAGGGGTGACCAGGCTGGCAGAGGAGGGAAATTGGGGGTGACCGAGCCTGCAGGGAAGGGCAGTTGCAGGGACCCAGGCCTACAGGGGAGAGCAGTTGAGGGGGGACCAGGCCTGCAGCAGAGGGCAGTTAGAGGCAAACAGGCTGTTAGGGGAGCAGTTAGGCATCAATCAGGCTGGTAGGCAGAAGTGGTTAGGGGCAATCAGGAAGGCAGGCAGGTGAGCACTTGGGAGCCAGCAGTCCTGGATTGTGAGAGGGAAATCGGACATCCCTCGAGGGGTCCTAGATTGCAGAGGGTGCAGGATGGGCTGAGGGACACCCCCGCCCCGTGCACAAATTTCGTGCACCGGGCCTCTAGTCTATATATAAAAAAGGCTAGCATGCTAAGTGTCCAACTGGTCACTATGACGTGCACTGACCACCAGGGGGCAGGTGCTCAATGCAGGAGCTGCTGAACTTCAGTGACTTGGCAGTGGCAGTTCTTGGAAAACACACCTGAAACCAGAGAGGAGGGAGTCTGATTCCTCGAGGGGCCGCATGATTCCACCTTCGGCCATGGGTTATGTTGTTGCTGGAGTACTGTCAGCCCTGAATCTGTTTTACTGCACACTTGTGTTTGCATTCCACACCATGTACAACTGCAACTTTGCAAAGTGTCCTTTCGCACTCTGGGGCCCCTCAGGGGATGTCAGACTGCCAGTTTTGGCCCAATCCCTGCAGGCCAGGCAGAGGAACCCTATCTGTTGGAGGGACTCCGCAGATGCCCTTTAAGCCATGGTGCCACCCAGGTGTGGCCAGCCAGGGAGGAACTGAGGGAGGTTGGCTCCAGGGCATGTCCTGCCATCCTGCCCAGTCCCGCCTTGCCAGCCACTTTCAATTAATTGCCTTTCAATGTGCATGAATCCATGCACCAGGTCAGCAGTCAGTAACAATTAAAAATTATTACTTTGGAGAAATGGAGTAAGGCAAGTTTAGATGCTACTGGTTGGTTACAGGTCATTAATAGGAAAAAAATGTACCCAATGAAAAAGCATGTATATACTTCCATGGTGCTCTAGTCTTTACATTTAAGGAGACTGTTCTTTAAGAATATAGAATGTGGTGGTGGTGGTGGGGGATAGAGATCAACTAAAGGACTTGTATGCCTATTAACATAACCAATGGACACAGACCTTGGAGTGGTGGGGGCTTGTCCTTGAGGGTGGGAGTGGTGGTGGGGGTTCAACTGGGGAAAGAGGAGACATATGTAATACTTTAAACAATAACAAAAAAAGAATATAGAATGTAGAATTGCTATCTTGTTTCTAACAAATGCACCTGAAAAATGCAAGTCTTTTTTTTTTAAGTGAAATTTTAAAATATACTTATAAAGAACCAAAAATGTATAATTTAGGAGCTGAATAGTTACTAGATTGGTGGTTAGAAGAACTATGTTGATAATGTGCAGAAATATACCTAAAAACAGATTTGAAAAAGACTCAAACATTATGTTCCTTTTTAGCAACAAATAACTGTAGATGACAAAGCACGGGATGAGAGGAATTGATGCCTACATGAGAATTTCTGTATCTTAGATGGTGAGAAATTCATCACATTTCATTTTGCTCAAGGCCCTACTGTCTTCAGTGTACACAAACTTCTTAACTGTCCCCCTGAGGATGAGTCACTGCAGTGGTGAACAGAAATGCGTGTCTTATTCCTCTGTGCTAAGGCAAAGTCACAACCTTCTGCGAGGCTGCCAGAGATATGACATTTACTAAACAACCAGCAACATCTCAAGTCTTTTTTTAGCAGACACTGAGAAATGGAAATAATGATCTAGGGAAGATTCTAATTTTTACACTGACTGAGGAATTGAGAATAGGATCTTAACCCTCTCAACTGCTTGATACTTGCAAAGAAAAAGAGAAAAAAAAGAAAAAGAAAAATAATAGCACCAAAGAGAAGGCAGCAAACTTTAATAAAGAAAGCAACCTGCTTAGCATGAAGAAACTGCTACATCATTTTCCACACTATACTATGAAAACAAATCACTCACTTCTACACTGAATGCTAAAGAATATAGTGTTATTTGGAAGCTACATTCTCTCACCTTGAGACATAACAGCAGCTAAACTCTACCTCTTACTCATACTCCCCTGGGGGTTGAAGAGTCTCTTTCATCACAACATGGTAGTACTAATAAACTTCTGAATCCACCGAAAATAACTATTAGCTGAGAGGTGGGACTAAAGATAAAAAAAGTACATAATTACCAGCAACTAGCTAACAGTTAAATTGTAGATGCTTTTTAAAGACTTTGATGTTTTCCTTTTGAAAAACAGTAAACTTAAAAGTGACCAAGAATTCATCAAGTGCAATTGTCTAAGGATTTTAGTCAAACCCTTCTGGAACATTTGTACTAGGATTAAATATGTCAGTTTTTCATTCAGTCCAAGATCACTATTAGTGTCATTTTCTAAATTAAAAAGCTATGTTTAAATAAGAAATAGACACTCTAAACTTTGAGTAATGCCACATCAATAGTTCAACAAACGTTAACCATCCAACCCAGACATTCTGCTAACACAACTGAAAGAACACACTGGGACTTACTAACGTAGCTAGATTAGAAGCAGAAATATCACAGAAGTCATGTATTGTTCTGGTAGAGAAACCCAAGGGAATGTGGAAGTTGAAAAACCATCAAGGTAAAGTCAAGGACTCTATGACCACCAGATGAAAACGGGGCTCTAAGATGTTTTAGAATCAAGTCCAGTGACAACAGGCCATGAGAATTGCCATAGCAACAAATTTCTATTCTAATTAGAGCCCCGGTGCATGACATTTGTACACTGGGAAGGGGGGAGGCTCAGCCCGGCCTGCACCCTTTCACAGTCTGGGAGCCCTTGGGAGATGTCGGACTGTCGGCTTAGTCCCACTCTCTAGGCCAACACTAGGACATCCTTAGCGCTCCTGCCACCGCTGCTGTGCTTGCCAGCTATCAGCCTGGCTTCTGGCTGAGTGGCACTTCCCTGTGGGAGCGCACTGACCACCAGGAAGCAGCTCTTGCATTGAACGTCTGCCCCCTGGTGGTCAGTGCACATCATAGCGAGTGATCATTCCGCTGTTCGGTCGATTTGCATATTACCCTTTTATTATATAGGAGAAATTACTGCAATGTACTTAGCCAATGGGCCTATTGGTTCCAGTGAGATAAAACCACATTCATCTGACCTGAGAAATAAGTAAGGAGACGAACAATGAAAGCCACAGCTGTCGTGACTCCCGTGTTTCTGCCACGTGTCCCACAGCTTCAAAGGGCCAGCTAATAATACAGGGGAGAAAACAGAAACAGCGAGCTAGCATTCCATTTTTGTGTAAGAAAAAAGTAGAAAGACGATTAAATGCATTTTTTCTCCCTGATGTGTACATTTTAAACATTCTTGCCAGATTTTCAAGAGAAAAGCTGTGTGCATCAGAGTTAACTGGTGCGACAGGCCATGGGAGAATAAAACCAATAAGAAATCTTTCTATTCTGCACTTCACAGGGCTGTCACTCGTACTAGGAAAACGTCACTTTGAAGCCCTGTTTGCATTCCATTTTTAACTAGAGGGAAGAGGATGGAGGTCTTTGGTTTCTATGACAACCCAGATGGGCCATAATACAAGATACTTACAAATGTTCAATTGCAGGGATGCCAAATCAAATTAAGGCAGAGTTAGCACTACTTCATAAAAACTAAATGGGGGAGAAAGCAAAATACTTATGGCAAAAGGATGCCATTTCTAGAAGTGATTCTGAAAGACTTCATGAGGAAATATAAGGAAAATAGTAACTATTTTTAGTGGAAACAAATAAAACAGTAAAACTAATATATAAAAATAAAGCTCCATTTTACATGAGTAAATGTTTTCATTAAATTTGACTACTGGAAAATTACTACCTCACTTAATGTTAAGTAAAAAAAGTCCCTCTCAAATAACATGAATTTCATTAGTGATTTAGATCATTACAATCTGGCTCACTGGCTGTGTTTTAATGGTGAGCTAAGTGCCTGTGAGCGACTTTTTCCTTTCCTCCATCCTCAAGATTTGTTTCCATATGTGGCTTTTATAACTAGAGGACTTAGTCCCCAAAATAATTGTGGAATTGCTAATGTTTCAAAAAGGAACTAATTTGTAACTTGTATTTACAGTAACTTGTGAAATTTATTAACTTTTCAACAGAATGTAAGTGTAATTGCCATACCTATTTCCATTTATAAATTATGATTTATTTGAGAATAATCCTCAGCGATCACTCCAGTTTTCAAAAGCACTATTATGGCCGTGGCCAGTGGCTCAGTTGGAGTTGGTTGCAGCATCGTCCCATATACCAAAAGGTCACAGGCTGGGTTCCCTGTCAGGGCACGTATGGAAGGCAACTGATTGATGTTTCTTTCACATCACTGTCTGTCTGTCTGTCTGTCTGTCTCTCTCTCTAAAAATCAAGAAAAAAACATATCCTCCTCAGGTGAGAATTTTTTTTAAAAAGCACTATTCTGAAAAAAGGTATTCTTCATTTGAGAGTGAAATAAAATGCTTTATACTCACAAAGGAATTGACTCAGATCCTGAGGAGAGGGGTTTTACACACCTTTAAGATCATAATGAGGAACTTTGGACTCTGTCCCCCAAATGCTATAGGAGCATGAGCATATACATACATATTGTGTCCCCATTTCAGGATGAGACATTCCCCATCCTTTTCCCTGATCAGATACCCTCCACTGAGTATCCAGTCCACATATTATTCAGGTCCTTCCTTCCTAAAAGTCAAATTTCCATATTAGCAATAAGGAAGATGCCAAAGCAAAACAAAACCTTAACATTTTCAACATTAAATAGACTGATGTACCTTCCTTCAAGTGAAGCTCAAATTAAATAAATTCAAATAAAATAAATTAGTTTAATAAACATGCCTGCTGCAGAAATTTTACTAAATCTTGAACACTATGAGTTCCAATGCTTTTGGACTCCCATCATCAGGTTAAGCTTGTTTCTGACTTTTTCTTTTCCCCCAAGGGACATAAACCCATTTAAAATTATTTTGAGTCTGAAATAGGAGAAGGTTGTAAAAACAGGACTATAAAAATTTCCTTAGTAGAACCCTTTAAAGACTCAGATGCCTCTTGTTTTGAAGAGGAAATCTATATATATGTAGAATACCACTTAAACAAAAATAGCCATGTTGGACCTGTACTGTACAAGAAAGGAGCTCGGGCTAAAGGCTAAAAAACTTCACAAACCAGGATACTGGCTTTCCTTTCGCCCCATCTACTGGCGCCGGTCATCATGCAGCCTCTCTTCAGCATTATTTTCTCTGCTGCAAAATGAGGACCATACCTACATAGCGCTCACCCCTGCTCAAAGAACAAAGAAAAAACCTTTTAATAAAATTAGAATGAGAGAATACTCAGTATCCCTAGGACTAACAATAAACTGAGAGTCTAAAAAGGCTCATGAATTTGATTTTTAAGACACCACCAACCTGCCCTGCTGCCCACGAGGATGATGGCATTTTCACAAAGGGCAGAGGGAGAAAAGGCTGCAGTTCTCACTAGGATGATGACTAGTACTCATGGAAGACCAAAATTAAGAATGATGTATGATGTAAAACAGAAGCAAAGATGAAATATAAGCGTGGCTCAGCACACTATGGAGCGTTCGGTAGTTACTAATTTGAGAGGCACTGGTGAGGCCTTGCACTCAGGCCCACACAGCGCCTTTAAAGGCTGTGCTCTGTGGATATTGCCCTTCATCAATTGCTTCCTATGCCAGGATTTCCTTTTTGAATGTTGCAACCTAATATTCTTCACTCAGGCAACCACAAGTCTGCTTTGGAAAGGTTCCCTATGTCAAAAGTCTCAGTGCTATTTCCACTTGGAAATACATCTTTATGAAAATATGTATTATCCCCCAAACTAAAATTCTTAGCTATATTAAGTTTCAGCTGTAAGTGATATTTTTAGAAAAGTGGTAATTTCAGAATTCTGCTACAAAATTACAGAGTTGGTTTTTTAAAGTTGAGTCACAAAGTAGAACATTAAAAAGACATACCAATGATTAAAATCCTTTCCTTTTTCTTATCCCATTTTACTTAAATTAAAAAAGTTTTCCTTACATTAAAAAAAATCACCAAATTATAAATACTGGTAAGAAATTTCATCTTCATAAAAATCAAATACCCCAATGCACAGAAGTGCTTATCAACGGCCAATGTGCTCCGACATCCTGGATGGTGCTGCTCTGCACTGAGAACGGATCTGAGATGCCATGGACACAGCAAAGAAGAAGAGTGTACTTCTGACCACAGGTAAAGGAGCTCACTTTTAATTAGATAATAAATAAGAAATTAATATAATTTCAATTACACCTCAATAAAAAATACAAACATCAACTCATTCTGTTGCACACCTGGAACTAATATGTTATATGTCAATTAAACCTCAATAAAAAGAAAACAAGAAGACATATTGGAGGATGAGGGCAGAGAAGAAAAGTCCTTTGTTTGAATATTATATTAAAAGCTACTAAAATATCACCACAGGTTAAGTAATGATATTTTATGAACTGAAACATTTGATCAGCGGCTATAATAGAATATCCTATATCCTTTTCTTCAACATAACAGTTTTAAAGAACTGGGTTCATTTGACTCTTATCCAACAGAAGCTCCTTTTCCTTCACATTGGTTTGCACAATAGACAGTATTTATTTTGTTAGAGCACTTAAGTTTTACTGTGGATGAATGCTACATCCTGCCAGGACTGCATGGCATTCCATTAAAGTGTCTCCTCAAGGAGACTAAGGAATGTATCCCCCAAAGATCTTTTTGTAAAATGGAGTTAATGCCTCCCGAAAAGATCATCTCTCCCTCTCTCGTTCACTTTACTCAAAACACCTACGTGCACTCAAATTATTCCTCTTCTTTCTTAGGTCCACTCTCAAGAAGAAACACAGGCAAGCAGATGCAACAATTTACTTTCTCCTTTACAACAGAATTTCTTCTCTGTCATCAGAAATTTCTCTGAATATGGAAGATGAGCTTATGCTCATACATGCTTATATGACAACAACAGTACAGATATGTGTATAGGGTGTGCTTAGAACAAAATGAACTAATTTTCTTAAGTCACACAAAAAAATTCATCAGTCAAAATAGTTATGCTTTGTATATAGCACATTACCTTAGGAAGTTGCTGCTTTTTTTGGTTAAGATTTTCTAAGATCATAAGAAAAAGCAAAATCTTCATTTGGGATCTTAATTTGATTAATGGGTACCAAATATTCAGACAGTCCTGTTCTGACTTATAAAACAGGTTATTGTGACTCTATTGGCAAAAGCTGTAGCCTTTTCTCAGCTTTTTATTATAACTATTGAATGAAATGATCAGTCAGCTTTTCACTCCGAAATCTGAACTGCCTTACACTGGAATAGTTAAATAAACATTAAAGGGACTATCAGCACCAACCACTTTTTCCCCATGAGCAATGAATAAAAGAATAATGTTTGTAGTGCAATTAAGCTACTATGGCTCAAGATGGATCAGCCCATCAATTGTGAAACAATTTTTCTAGCCGTAAGAGTCTGATCATAAAGAAAACCACTTCTAATGAAATGTGAAATGACTCTTTTGCATGTGAAATGTATTAATCATTGTTTTTTTTCAATGTCACTTCAGAACTCTTAAGAAAAAGAAAATAAAGCATAAATAGCTTAATTATTTAGAGCCTACAAATTATTATGAAAGAAGCACAATTTTTAAACTTTGAAAATGGGCTAATCTGTAATATAAAATGCTCTTTGTAGATAATAAATAATTCAAATCAGACAAAAGAGAATTAAAGAATTGGAATGTTCACTTTATTCTACATTTATAACTAAAGAACCAGAATTATCTATAAATGGATCATTGTTGATCTGGTTGCTACAAATAAGAACCAAATGATTTAAAAATTAAATATGTTATAAACTATGTGCTTATTTAAGCAGTATCTGCTTCCCATTCTCAATTGCTTTCCAGTGTTTCCAGAAGCCCAAACAAGAATTATGACAACAGGGCAATAAACTGTGAGAAAAGATTAAGTTCAGCATCCTTTAAACGGGTATAAAATTAGGGCAAAGGCTAAGTCAGAGCTAGAATTAACAAGCACCTAACAAAATACTGTAGCTTATTACAGTTTTTTAGTTTGAATAAATCTGTTTCAGCATTTGATCTTCCTAATATTTCCAAATAACCTCTACAAATCACTCTATATAAAAAGCAAAGGGTCTAAGAATGTACTGCCACACTCACCCTCTAAAGATACTCAAAATCAGTTCAACTCCAGAGGAGGCCGGCCGCCTGGAGGATGAAGTTATCACTTAATGAATTAACGCCATCTAGTGGGATCAGTGCGACTTCAGCCACAGCTTACTACAAGTTACTACAATCTATTCAACTGGTCAAACACTTCATTTTTCAAAATATGTTTGTATTAGTAAGTGAACTATCTCAAATGGCTATTATAAAAATGTGGTAAACTTGCCTACAATAAAAACTGCACAATATTTTTTATAATGCACAGCTTATTTTATTTAATCTCCTCACATAACACAAGATAAATATTTCCATTCCTGCTTACAGATGAGTAGACTCAGACCTGTTGAGTAGCTTACTCAAGGCCATACAGCAATTAGCAACAGAACTAACATTTTTATCTCAGATCTATCTGCCTCCAAGGTTTGCATTTTAAAAATTATACACATTAAACTTTTTTATCTTACTTATTTTTCTTTATTGATTAAGGCATTACATATGCTTCCTTATCTCCCCACTGCCCCTCATTCTCCTCCCTCATGGCCTCTCCGCCCTGCTGTCTGTGTCCGCGCACAATAGTATTTTAAGATGAGCAATCCTCGCTTCAAAGGGAGTAACATTTATGTGCTTTCCTTTAAAGGAACAAAATTAAATTAATATGTACCAACAATATAGATTTTCAAAGATCTCAGAGTTACAACAGTCTGTCAATAAAAATTTTTATTACTTATTTTTTTAAAAATAGTTTATTGATATTTAGAGAGAGAGGAAGGGCGAACAGAGAAAAACTGATGTGAGAGCATAGCATCCATTGGCTCCTCCTGCACACTCCTTACCAGGGAGGAGCTCACCCTGTGCCCTGACCGGGGAATGCAACCAGCAACCTTTCGGTGCACAGGACAACACCCAACCAACTGAGCCACGTGGGGCATGGCTATAACAACTTTTAAATAACAGTAATGAACGTCATTTATTTATTAAATACCGAGGCTATACCAGGCACTGCACACAACGTTTTCAGCTTTAAAGCTGTCTTGCATTGTAGCTCTATGGACAAATCCAGTGTGACTAATCGAAAGAGTGATCTTTCTTCCCTCCGTCTATTATGTGACTGCCCCATCTAAAATACTAGCTCTACCTAACAAGTGCCCAGAAATGTGCCAAGTGGTACTGAGGCCTAGGAGGCGAAGAGAGGCCCAGGAAGCTCAGGCATAGTTCTGAGGCCAGGAATCAGGGGCACTTCACAGAAGATACTTACCATGTTCTGTTATCATAGTTTTGCTGCTTTCTTCACATTAAAAATAAACTGTGAGTATGAATCTTAAATCCATCATGATTTTTATTTAATTATATCATTTAAATAAAAAATTGATGAGAAAAGTTAAGATGTGTGCCCTTCACCTGACCTAACAATGGAAATACTCTTTCTTTCTTTAACTTCCACGGACATGATTTATTTTTACCATTTGCAAGTCTTAGGGTAATAGGCTTCTCCACTTCGGTCCTCAGTGGACCGATCCTCACATAAGGTACAGGACCTGTCACCATAGCGCTATTATGTTATTTACATTCCTAGTAGCATTCTGCTTCTGCTTCTCTTTGTACTTTTTCAGATTACCATGTTTCAAATAATAGAAAGGAGCTTCAAGTAAAATGTGTTCAATGTTTTTCTGCTCATTGGTAGGGGGGCATTAGTTAATACAATGAAGTTCAAAATAATAAACTGCAAACTATTCCATTTTCTATGAGGGAATGTTAACTTTAACATTTCAGCATTTTCCTTTACACTGTATATTTGTTTACACACTTACACTCCTATATTCCAGAATGTCAAACATTAGGCTAATAATGTTCAGATCATAATTCAATTAAATTTAGCAACATTTGTGGGATCTTCAAGGGTATCAAATTTTTCCCTTGGTGTGTGTGTTCTTATTAAAGAAATCCATATTGTAAAGCATATCCGGGCCGATATGAACCATATCTGACCTGGGTGCTGAAAAGATTAGCTCAATTTAATCCAAACGTCTCTCTTCCTCTCCCACAGGAGTCAGAAAATGGGTGGGATACATCTCATCTGGACCCAGACTTGCTTCTCTAGAGAAGTGCAAATGGCCTGGAAGCTGTTCCATGTCAAACGGGAAGAGACCTGCCCTGACCGGCTGGGTTGCCTGTCAAATCTAACTGTGTGTCTAACAAAAAACAAGAGATAAAAAGGGCAGGGGTTGAGGGGGGCAGAGAGAGACAGAGACAGAGAGAGAGAGAGAGGGGAGAGGGAGAGGGAGGGAGAGGGAGGGAGAGGGAGAGAGAGAGGGAGGGGGAGAGAGGCGCGAGGGCGTAAATATGGTGGAACGGAGCAGGGTTTGGAGTATGAAAACCTGATGCTGCTGGACAAGGCACACCTCTCTAAGTTCTAGTATATTTATTTTCAAAATGAAAATAATAACAATAACAATGATAATATATGTATTCATAATACATAAATATATCTGAATAATAGTTAGATTTAAGAGCATAAATGTAAATGCAAACTGCAAAATACAATTTTCAGCCTAATAATCTTATCTACCCTACCCACTCTCATTCCACCACTCGTCTGACCAATAGTCACCCTCCACCTTAGTCAGATCCTTCGGTAAGCTTGGTCTCTGCCCTGCTCAGTGAACTTAAATTGGCTCCCATGTTTAAGCTTTTGTTGATGATGGTCCCTTTCATTTTCATCCCCATTTCTGTTTGTCCATCCACTTGAGGGTTTTGGCAAGTCACACTCTATAAAACCTTCTTTGACACTATCTGCCTAGAATGCTGTGTGAAAACCCTATTACACTGACTGTCTGATTCGTAAAATGTAAAATCTAAACATTTAACAGTAACAGCAGCTGAAAAACACTTCTCCAGTACATACCATGGCAGGCACAGTTTTTAGCACATTAACTACATATTATGTAATTTAATCTTCAAAGCAATCCTATGAGACAGGTACTGTTAGTATCCCATTTTACAGAATGAAAACTGATGCACCAAAACGGTCACCCCTTTCCCAGAATCCAAAGGCAGTGAGTGGCCGAGCCACAGCTGGATTCTAACTCAGTCCACTGGCCCCAGAACCCATGCTCTTATCCACTTTACAGTATGGATGCTGCTGCTAAATGTTTATGTGCATCTTTTGCTTTTTGATCCAGAATGTATGATTTCTGAGGATAAGGGCATTTCCAGTAGTGTAACTCTCCCATCACCTTGCATTTTTCTGGGCTCTACAATATAAGAGGTACTCAGTGTTTCTTTGAAAGTGGAGACAAGCCATCAGTCACTGATAATTTGGGGAGAAAAGTCCAACTTTATAATGAATCATTCCAGACTTTGGTGTTATCATTAAGTAAATATCCTAATTTATCCAGCTTCTAATAAAATATTATTTCTACTTCTAGCCCAGAATAAAAAACACACACACAACCTCAGGGATGTCTGAGGAACATTCATTTAGTTACTTAACAATAAACTTCTCTTAAATGGGGGAAAATATGCCTACTTTGAGAGTTAGTTGCAGGAATATGAATAATCTTTTAAAGATAAAAATGGAAGCTCTCTCCTGATTTATACCCATGAAGTAGCCTCTTGAGCATCTATAAAGAAAATTAATAATGAAGATTTAATAATTCAATTATGAAGTCAGGTAGGACCAGGTATAGTATCAGTCCAAGATATACAATTATAGCGAGTCCTCATTTAATGTCGTCAATAGGCTTCTGCAAACTGCGACTTCTTATCCCATTTCATTGGCTAATTGATACAAACAAGAGTTACGTTCCTATGGTATATTATTGGTCACAAAAACATAACCAAACTTCTGAATGAAGACCCAAAACATTTCTAGTATTAAACACGGAAATATATGTGAGCTATACATATATTTAAGATTAAGTTATAATACCCAAGATCATTATTTACCAACCACTTATTCCCCCCAGAGCTCAGAGCATAGGAACCCACCCTGGACAGGGCACCCTTACATGGCCACACACACCACACGCACCCACGCTCACTCCGGCTGGGACAATTCAGACATGCCAACTCAGCTAATGTGCACACCTGGGAATAGTGTGGATAACTCAAAATTAAGTCATATTTGGCATTGGAGTATATTTTTTGGGAGAGTCTCATCTTTTGGGAATTCATAATATTTCAAGTCATTAACAGCCATAAAACAAAAAGAAAACCAGTCTTGGCTCTGGAAGAAACAGCAGGTTTCCTAAGCCAGTGTGCACAGCCCTGGTTTACAGAACTTAGAGAAGAGTAAGTCAAAATAAATATGTCTGTCCTCTCTTTTCCCTTTATTTTAGAAGTTTACTGTCCCCCTCCTCTAATTACCCTGTACCCCATTCCAGTGAACTGGGGATAGTAATGACTAGTTGATTTGTAAGGCTGAGTTGCATACTATAGCAATAAAAGTAACCAATAACAGTATCTCCCTCTTACCAGCTCCTTCCCTTCCAATTATAAATAAGCATGTCCAAGTTTTATTAAACTAACCCTCACTATTCTTTCTCCTCTTTGCTGAGAGATGAAAATGAAATGTGTGATAGAGTGCTCAAAAGAAAATGGGCACTATATCATAATTCCCTCCCCTCTTTATCACTAAACTTTGTTGTTGCTGTTTTTAAGTATTAATTTCATTAGGAAAGCATTTTATAGTTGCATTAGATTACTATATATAGTCAGTCACAATTTTAAAACTATGTGGTCTGAGACTATCAATTAAATATGGATATTTTCATTCATCCAGCAAATATTTGAGCACTTTCACTGGACTCTGATCTTCCCACTAGACTGTGAACTCCTTGAAGGCAAGAATAAATTATTTTATTGGTAACTTCACTTTTTAGTTTGGCTAGTAGTGGGGTGTTTAAGAAGTATTCAATGAATCAGTTGTTGAAATAAGAAGACTGGTGATTTCTAAGATACATTCTGGTTTGTGAAGTCTAGGATTTCATGACATCTTTCACTTGGTACTAAGTATTGCTTTTCATTTCTAAATTCATAAAAGAGTTTTGGCTGAGATCCTTTATTCTCTGACTTCTGCAAAATAGAGATGTTAGTTTAGGCAGTGTCTTTAGCTAACAAAATTCCCCAATGCAAAAAAATATGGGATGCCCATGAGTTTAGCATAAAGAGTTTTTATTTACTGATTGAATTAAACAAAACGAAATTGATTAATTCTTGCCTTTTAAAAAGAATTTCTAAAAATTGATTTCAGAGAGGAAGGGAGAGGGGGAGAGAGAGAACCATCAATGATGAGAGAGAATCATTGGTTGGCTGCCTCCTGCACGCCTCCCCCACTGGGGATCAAGCACACAACCCGGGCAAATGCCTTTGACCGAAATTGAACCCAGGACCCTTCAGTCTGCAGGATGACGCTCCACCTGCTGAGCCAAACCAGCCAGGGCCCTTCTTTTAGTTTCAGAACTACATATGTAACACACCAGAAGAAAAAGGAAAAACCAAAAGTTTCTTTATTGTGACATTAATTTTAAAACTTTATGCACAAGAAGCAAACTGTACCCTCGAAGTCATTTGCTCTGTCTAGACCTTCCAGACTCTCAGCTAATCACGGTTCCAGTACTTCCACTGTCTCTCCCTCCCGCTAGACACCCTCCTTCCTTATGGCCTTGATAATCCCTATTCCTGGGCTGCTTTGCAACTATCGGAAGGAATCCTATGACCGGGTCAGAACTTCTGTCGAAGTTCATGTCATCTTTATCCCCATCTTCTTCTATTCACCCATATGTGATCATTCATCTATTAATTTCCTCCAACAGCTATTCAAATCTTCGACATTCTTGACCTCCTTGGGCAACTGCACTGTTGAGCGTGCTCTTCAGGGACACCCTCACCTGTCACTATCTCCTTACTTCTCGTTTCCTGGAAGCTCCTTTAAGTTTAGATCCTCCTAAATTCACATGCTTTTCAGGTTTCTATCCCAGGCCCTCTTTCCTTCCCTCCCTGTATTCATTCTTAGGTAACTACATTCAATCTCAATGCTGCAATTATCTCCACAATGAAACAATGGAAGACCACAAAGCTGGGACAGATTTTTTTACCCTTGTGACTAGCTGTGTGACCTCAGGCAATTAGCTTCAGCTACAGTTTACTTCTTTTAAATGGGAATAACAGTACCTACCTCAAAGAGCTGCTGTGAACATTAAATGAAGTAACACATATAGAGTACCTAGCGTAGAGATGACTACGCCCCAGGCCTGGCCTCTCCTCGAACCCCACACCTACACTTCTAACTTTATGCCACACAAACCTATCATTGCCTCCCTCCTCTCGCAGTTTCCTATCTTAATAACAGCCTAAAAGCTCAAGCTGGGAATCCTAAGTACATTCACTCCATCATCCCCCTCACTCTTTACATCTAATTAGTCCTTGCACCGTCTTGTACTTCTATCCCACTGCAGTAATTCAGGCCTCTCTGCTCTAATTCAGGCCTCTTACCAGGACAATTTATAATATCTTGCTAACTGTTATCTCTCCCACCTAGAGCAGACAGATCCCTTTGCTGATAAAATAGTCTTTCTCAAAAAGGGATCTCTCCATGTCATTTCTCTGTTGAGAATTTCCCGTGTCTTCTCCCTAGTTACTAGGGAATAAAGCCCAAACTCCTAGGTGAGGCATTAAAGGCCCTTAACAATTGTACTTCATCTCCTACCGTATCTATTCCTTCAACTTCTCTGAATTATCTATTTCTGGAACTCAAAATGCTTTTTCTTGCCTCTGTACCTTTGTTTAAATTACTTCCCCCTTCCCTCCCACCCAACACTCCCCTTACCTGTCGTTTTAAACCTCACTCATTCTTGAAGACCCAGAACAAATACCATTTTTAACACAAATCCTTTCCTAATCCCCTACTCAGAATTAATATCTCCCTTCTCGGAACTTGCAGAACATCCTGCTGATAAGTCTATAATGGCATGCACCATAACCTGTTTTACACTTCCATCTGTGGCTTAGACATCTGTCTCCTCTACTCTGCTGCCAGTGCCTCAAGGGCAAGGGAGACTAGACTGGGCCTTACTCATTTTTGCAGCCCACTGTCCCATCGCCTGGAACTTGGTAGCCCTCATAGGTGATTGTTAAAGGGAACAGAATAATTATATGATTCTACCATTGAGAATGCAGACCTATAGCACTTTAAAAACTAACTAGAGAGACACTTCCTCAACCAATGATCAAATCTATCACAAAAATGGGGCAGATGACGTGAGAGCTCGGCTGTGATGAAGGCACAATGTACTCTAAGTGGCATTCTCACCAAAACCATTTAATGTGGATTTAATCAGGAGGAAACAACTGGATAAAAAATTGCAGGGCACTTATCACTACAACGAGCCTTAGATTCTTAAAATATGTCAGCGGGTGAAACACACCCCACCTTCGGCCCAAAACAGGGCTGCAAGACAGCTGCAGATTGAAGTTAAAGAGAAATGACAACCAAATACAATGTGTCATCCTTGATTGGATCCTGGATTCAAAATAAAAAGCCTCTTAAAGAACATAATGGTCACCTAGTAGGGAAATATGAATATGACATTAGTGGTACCCAAAAGTATAGCCAGCAAACCCATGCAAACCATCTGTAAATGGTTGCTAACACAGTGAGATAACTACAAAAACTGAGAGTGAACATTTAGAAACTTTTATAGAAATGTGACAAAGTAATTTTATGTCTGTTAAATCTAATAATATACTTTGTATAGGTGCTATTTACCTCATTTTTCTAGTAATTCATTATATAGTATTTTGTAAGTATCAGCATTGGACTGGAAATTTAAAAACAGATCATTTACCCTGGATGGTTAGGAAACAATAATGTACCAGTCTTACATTTCCTGGGTGTGATACTTATACTGTGGTTATGTTGGAGACAAATGCTGACATCTTTAGGGTCAAGCATCATGATGCCTACAAAAATCAGAAAAAAATAAACATGTACATGTGGGGGAAAAAATTAAGTAGACTTTAAATTCACAAAATGTATACCAGTTAATTTGTAAAGGATACACCTGCTATTTTCTCATAGCTCTATTTCAATGAAAAAAAAATGAGATTTTTTATTAGCATACAGAAGGCATAAGTATGCCAGAGGATACTGAAAGCTAACTAGACTGCAGACCACTCCTGGCAGAGAGGACTTGGTTGTGCTCTCCTCTTGGCCGTGATGTGACTGGGTATTTTCTATCTATGTGCAGAGTGTTCTTTATTCGGTAAGCTGAAAACCCTCACAAACGAAGAGCTCCAGATTTCTAACACTTAATAATTTGCTCTTAAAAACAACAAAAACAAAGCACTGGAACATTTCCTATAATGTTTTCTCCCTAGTTTCTACAAAATCAACAAAGATACGCAAATCAAAATGCAAATGGTTTTGCCCCTGAAAACTGTTCATTGTAAATGTGCAGACTGATGGAAGAAATCAATCTTTTCCTTAAAAATAAACTAGGGTTTAACAAAAAAGACTATCAAATAGCAAAATACAATGCAATCAGCTGCCCAAATTGCATGTTGTTGTACTTTTCCTTTCCAACTCTATAATCCCAATTGGTGCAAAAAAAAAAAAGGTAAGTGAAATTATTCTAATTGGATGTAGGGGTTTAAAAAAAGTGTCCTATGCTTTAAAAGATTCCTTATAAAAGCATCAAAATGTACCTCTCCGAATGCCCTAATGACTGTTAGTTGGATACCCTGAAGGTCTGGGCTCAGGCTCATCACTGTCTATTGCATACTATTACCATTTAACCTCTGCCAGTTGGGCAATCTGTGGGGGAGAAGTAAAAGAGGCTTCCTAAATTTGAAATAAAATTGTCTGAGGACTTCCACGCTTATTAATTCAGAGTAAACAGCTATCTTGGAATAGCTATCTGTGCATAATTTAATTTATGTGCCCATTCAAGTGCCTTTAAAAATCCCACTAACCTATTTGACTCAATTTCTTATGGAAGGGATTCTGTACAGTTACAAGTATATATCACATGACTTGGCAAAAGACAATTCAGTAAGTAGAAACAAAATACTGAAATGGACACCAAATTAAAAAAAAAAAAAGAACACTGAGATAGCAATTGATGTTTGTAGGAAAAATGATGATGCTGTACTGAGAATGACTGCAGGTAGGAGCAGATGGCAATAACTTGCTAATGGCACCGCTTACTGCACACCGTGACACACTCTCACAGATGCACATCACCAATTTCTAAAATAACATCTCAGAGTAATGCAGCCAGTGCAAGACTTTTTATGACAAAATCAATGTATCATCACTGTAAGCAGCAGAACGCACAAATCATGGAAGAAGGTAAAAGTGTGTTTAAAGACAAGCTCATTTGGTCAAAAATAAGGCCAGAAAAAAAGGGAGACTAAAGTAAACCTTCCCCATTCTAGAAGATTAGTGTATTTTTAAAAAATATATATAATTTGGAGCATTTTAAAATCACATACTCCATTTTTGAACTTTTGTGGATGCTAATTTCTCAGTTATTGGTCTTTGCTTCATCTTCCCTGAGGAAGAAAAGAAAGAAGTGCTTTTTAATAGAAGAAAAGATTGTCTGTTTTTTAACTTGGTAGGAAAGACACTTTTTGATGAGTACAGAATCTGAGGTTCAAATAGTCATATCAAAATTAAGCATCACAGCAAATCAATCTTAATTTTTTTCCACTTGAAACCTAGATTAACCTGGAAGCTAACTTTATTGGTTAAGTTGCAGGCCACACCAAAAAAGAACATGGCCTTTAATAAAATCAGTAGGAACAAACCAGGCCCACATGTACAGTCTGTTACAAGTAGGAATTAGAGGGATATAGTTAGAAGACACTGCCCCACTCCTGAATAAGTTCTGGAGTTGGTATTAGGGAGTATCCTGTTGTTCCTGATGCTATAAACTATACTCTATCAACTTGTCACGGCATGCAGTGTTCAGTAGTTAAGAGCATTGGCCTGGACACCAAAGGGTCGTGGATTTAATGGTCAAGGGCACACACCTGGGTTGCAGGTTCCATCCCCACCCCCAGCCCCAGTAGAGACAACCAATTAAGGTCTCTCACATCAATGTTTCTCTCTCTTTCTCTTTTCCCCTCCCACTCCATGTTCTCTAACAATCAATGGAAAAAATATTCTCGGGTAAGGACTAATAAAATCTCAATGTTTTACTCTGCATTAACTTAGGCACACTACATTCCAATCTTAGCAGTGAAATTGCATCTTATCAGTTTGTTCAGATTTGCCTGGCTGCGTTGTTTTTGTATTTCTGCTTGAGACTTAAACAGCAACTTTCCTTTAGAAATGATAGCACACCATCAAAATATAAAGGCAAATGAAACCTCCTTACCTAAATATAGGTAGGAAAGAACCACATAACCATTAAAAGCAGGAAACTAGCATGCTGGACTCTCAGGGTGCTTAATAATCTCAATCATCATGTCATAGCATCTCAAAGCATTTTCTTTGAAGGGCATATCACCTCTCTCTACAGTTTAACTTCCTTTTTTGACCATCATTTTGAAGGGACTGCTTAACCCTTAAGCCAACTCTGAGAAGCAATAATACTCTCTTGTGAAAGCAGGTTTTTCTGCTAATCTATTTTATTTACCCTGATTATTTACTACCAGGGAAACTCTGCTACTCAAGAATACTCTGACTGGGAATACGATTACTTTCTCTTGGATTTGGTCCCTGTTTTTTAAAATATATTTGTATTGATATTCTATCTAATAAAAGAGTAATTTGCAGATTGACCATCACTCCAACACACAAGAGGACTGCCCCCATGTGGTCAAAGATTCTGCCTCCATGTGGACACAAGATGGCCACCACAAGATGGCCAGCAAGGGAGAAGGCAGTTGGGAGGGATCAGGCCTTGCAAGGGAGGGCAGTTAGGGGTGACCAGGCCATCAGAGGAGGGAAGTTGGGGGCAAACAGGCTGGCAGGGGAGCAATTTGGAGCCAGCAGTCCTGGATTGTGAGAAGGATGTCCGGCTGCCCGTTTAGGACTGATCCTACTGGGATCGGGCCTAAATGGGCAGTTGGACATCCCTCGAGGGGTCCCAGATTGGAGAGGGTGCAGGCTGGGCTAAGGGACATCCCCTGCCCCTGTGCACGAATTTTGTGCACTGGGCCTCTAGTGTACACGCGTGCGAGCGTGTGCGTGTACACGTGCGTGCGCACACACGCACACACGTGCACATGCACACACACACACACACACACACACACACACTGATTGGCTGCCTCCTGCATACCCCCCCATTGGGGACTGAACCTGAAATCCTGGCATGTACCCCAACTAGGAATCGAACTGGTGACTTCCCGATGCATAGGACAATGCTCAACCAACCCAGCCACACTGGTTCCTATTCTTTGGCATGGGTGGTGTCAGTTCCCAATGTATTCTTTTGCTCCTAGTTGACATTCTTGGACATGGCATTTTATTCACACATATTGCATCTGCAGAGTAAGATCCTGCGACATGTTTGGGGACAACACTAGAATTCCCTGAAGTGGCTGCTAATATCCTGCAGCAAACCAATTTTTCATTAGGACTGCCACTAAGAAACAGGAGAGCGGCTCTGGCACTGCTGGGCTGGTCTTCATGCAGCAGTGAGAGGGAGCACCTTGTCCATAGGCAGTGGGTGACAGTCCTCACTGGGCATGTGCATTACTGCTGTGTCTTTTACAGCAGACTCCCAACACACCTGGCTTCCACTTCCGCTTTTTCTGCTCCCTTTATCTCTCACACCTGAAGATCTAAAATATAAAATATCCTCTTTGGTCCCATTTATCTCCAGAAGTTATGAAATTTCTCAAATATGAACTCCTGGCTGCCTATATTTTAAGTTATCTCTTGGGATCTTCACCAAGTATACTGACTCCAAATTCAAAAGTAACTTACATTGAATGCTGATGTGCTAAACCCATGAAAGTTGTTATTGAAAAACATTATCCCTAAACTAGGCACTTCAAACAACACGAAAGGACCATTAGATAGATTTTTAAAAATACCTTCACCAAATTTTTAGCTATTAACCGATATATATCACCACCTCCACAAGTATAGTGAATCTGTGAATGGTATCATGCTGAGCTGAGTATCACAGAAGGTGCCACAGAAAATAGTCAATAGACAGAGACTTTTATTTTCTCTGAGTTCACATTTTAAGAATTATAGAGGAGGGGCAGAATAATTAACTTTGGAAGGAAAAACACACACGACAAGAACAGACAATGCAGGCATCAAACTAAGTGGGAATAGAAAAGAACTATGTGTGTGTGTGTATGTGTGTGTGTGTGTGTAGTGTTTTAGCAAAACACAGATAACTATTAAGTCAACGGTATCTTCTTCTTTATTTAATTTTTTTGTTGTTGACACTATTGCAGATGTCCCCCATCTTCTTTAAAGAGATGCAATGCTATAATGAGAGAAACAAATGAGAGAATGACATGAAAGGCCTGAAAATTCATCACATGCATACGATTCTGTAATTTTCCTATTGTACAACAAAACCATGTTTTACTAGTTCCCATTGTAGCACATCTAAGCTGAGGTCTCATATCTTAAATGATGTGGACAATCAGGAGAAATAATAAAAATAATAATAAAAAAAGAAAATCCACAGAAGAAAATTTAAAGAAATTTGTACTATTTAGTCTGAAAACAACAAGTGACTTAGGAGAGGATGCAATGTAAATCCTAGCTTTGGTTTCCTAGCCTTCTGTAAGGCAAGACAGGGGCCGGCGGGGGGTGGGGGGGGGGGGGGGAGGCTGATGGATAATTAATTACTCAGGTCTCTTCCAGCAAAGAGTATGAAGGCATAAACAGAAGGAATGTAGGCAACATGTTGAAACCACACAGGCATTTGGAAGTGCCAAATTCCATTTCCAAAAACAGGTGAGGGGATTAAGAAGGAAGACTGTTCTCTTCTAGAAAGGGTTAGATAAGTATTACCAAAATTGCATAATGAGAAATAGTGGTGTCCCTTGAGCTATGAGTGGTGTTCCTAGAAAAGAGGTTAATAAGTTTGCCAAATACCAAGTTAAATACAGTTAAACAGCTTTTTTTTTTTACTATAGAATTTCAGTCTTTAATTGCAAATGTATGTTAAGTATCTGTGGGAGGCATTTCCTAAAATTTTCTAACTACACAATGTCTTTTTTCAAGGTACAGCCCGTTAACATGTCGAAACACTAATGTTCCAAGGAACACAGTTTGGGAAATGCTGGTTTAGGTGCAACTGAATGTGACTGCCACGAAAGGACCAGCTGTTGTCTCTGGATGTCTCCCAACTTTATGATGTTATGTACTGGGCCAAATGGGATGCTGACCCGCTTTCTTTCTCCTCCTCATTTATGCCTTATCCAGGCATAAATCTATCTCCTATTAAATTATTACTTTCTATGATTTTCCCTAATTCTCTCATTTACTTGTCTAGGCTATCAAGACCTTCCCTCACCCGGCAGTGTGGCTCAGTGATTGAGTGTCAACGCATGAACCAGGAGAGGCCACTAGTTCAATTGTCGGTCAGGGGTTGCAGGCTCAATCCCCACTAGGGGCATGCAGGAGGCAGCTGATCACTGGTTCTCTCTCATCATTGATGTTTCTCTCTATATAGTCCTCTCCTTTTTTCTCTCTCCAAAAAATCAACTAAAAGAACATATTTTAAAAATTGATAAATCATTACATAGTTGACCTTTAAAAACAAAAGCAAAAAACCCTTCCCTCTCTCCCACTTCCTTTCCTTCTCCTTTTTGTTGTTGGCAGTCCTCTTTCTTTCACAAAAGTGCTTCTACTTGTTAATAAGAAACATGTTCTAAAAAATGTTTGACACTGCTTTTCACTTAATATTAAACTTCTCTGATGTAATCATCCAGTTCCTATTCTCTTTTATTTTTTCCTATATACGTTCATTTACTTGTATAAGACTTGGGACTTCTCTAAGGCTGAACCTGCTATCTGATGATTCTTTAATTTCTCCCTTTTCCAGCACAGGACTCCCTCTCTCTCAGCTAGTTTATAACCCTCCCCCACTTTTAATTTTTTTTTGGTTAATCTTCACCCAAGGATATTTTTCCATTGATATTTACTTATTTATTTATTTTTAAATATATTTTATTTATTTCAGAGAGAAAGGGACAGGGGGCGAGAGAGGCAGAAACATCAATGATGGGAATCATTTATTGGCTGCCACCTGCATGCCCCCTACTGGGGATCAAGCCCAAAACCCAGGCACGTGCCCTTGACCAGAATCAAACTTGGGACTCCTCACTCTGCAGGCTGACACTCGATCCATTGAGCCAAAATGGCTAGAGCTATCATCCCTTATTGCTGAACATCCCCTCCAATAAAAGATTCCTCATGGGAAGTTGTTCAAGATCAGCATTATGCTAGGCTGTTCCATTCTTGCGTCTTACTCTTGTCATTATTACATACTATTCATTAGCTATGCCATGGTAGTATAGACACTATGAAATCAAGTACACATTGCCTACTACAAGGAGTTTTCTCTGAAAGACTTAACACTGACATGGGTAGTTGAAGGGGGAGAATTTTCTCTAAGGAATTTTTTCAATTCTCCCTCTCTTAATAGAGTACAATATTATACCATGGTTAGAAAAGGAAGGACTATTCTCATATCTTATCACCACTAAGTTTCTTCTTTGCCCAAACTTACTGTCTCTCCTTCACTCAGACATGGCCAATAGACAGGTGAACAATTCGGTTGGTTTTTAGGTAAAAGTCAAATTCTTGCTGATGAAGTAGCCCTCCATGACAATAGGTTTAGCGGAGAGGTCATCCTCCTGATATGACAATAATAAAACCCTACTCATTCGTAACTCTGTACTACAAAAAAGAAAAAAAGTCCCTTCTATCCGAGGAGGGATTCTCTAATATCTTGACAACAGTCTGATTTGAGTAGTGACGTTTTTCTTATGATCTTGATTTATTTTTCTTTTACATTTTCATTCTGACATTATTTCCAACTTACAGAAAAGTTGTAAGAATGGCACAGAGTTCCCATATACCTTTCACCCAGATTCCTCAAATGCTAACACTGCCACAATCGGTTTTATTCTGTCTTTCTTCCTATGCATGCATGCAAATGCACACTCTCCTCCCCCCCTTGAACCATTCGAGAATAAGTTGAAGGAACAATATGCCTTTATTACTATATGGTAAGTCAATCAGATGGATTCAGGAAAAAATGTGTTGATAAAGCAAGTACAGGTGATGGACAAATGATTGTCTGGATGTTTGTTTAAAAATTCTTTCCATTTTTATTGTATATTTAAACATTTTTAAAATAAAATGTTAGGGGAAAAATCAGAAAATCAACATTGATACTATTATCTATAGATCTTATTCAAATAGATTTTGCCAATATACCAATAATGTCATGTAAAAGAAAATTCCAGATCATGACTTGTAAAGTTATTTAAATGTATCCTATTTTCTGTAGTTCTCTGATGAGGCATTGGAGGAAGTCCGATTTCTGATTGTTCATGATTGTGTGAGAGACCTGGACTAAGGATAAATCAAAATACTCGAATATCCCAAATTGTTAAGTTTGATTTAAAAAAAAAATGTTATTGATTTGAGAGAAAAGGAAAGGGGGACAGGGGAGAAAGGAGGGGAAAATAGATGGATAGATTTGTTGTCCCACTCATTTATGCATTCATTGGTTGATTCTTGTATGTGGCCTGACTGGGGAATTGACCCGGCAACCTTAGCATATTGGAATGATGCTCTAACCAACTGAGCTACCCGGCCAGGGCAAGTTTGGTTTTTAAATTGTCAGTCCTTTTGGGGTTAGACTATCTATATAATTATGTCTTAATTGAGTTTTAAAATTCCAATATAATATTCTGAAAACATTCAAGCTCAGTGGCATAGAAAGTGTTTTTTTGTTTGTTTGTTTGTTTTTGGCAACGTGCACCTTGGAGAAACCTGCCCTGGGAGAAAAACTCAGTTGCTGACAATTTATGACGTAGATAGCATGTACAAGGTGCGAGCATCCGTACAATACAGGGACTCAAGAATGCCATCCCAATGCTTTGTGATCCTTTGCAAAAACAGGTGTCAAGGTTATTTTTATTAATATAACTCTTTTAATCTCTTTAAAATAAATCTAAGAAAAAGTATTGAGGAGGGTTTCCGCACCCCCTTCTCAATATAAAAATGTGGAAAAGCTTTATATATCCTGCTTGCCCCTCAAACAAGTTTATGTGGTAAGCTGTCTCCATACTGAATGGCTGACTGCCTTTTATAATCTAAATTAGAAAATGCAAAAAAAAAAAAAATCCTTTAAAGTCAAACAGTGGAATTAACATATGAGCAGAGCTCCTGTGGGCATTTAAATCTGTAATTAAAAAACCTGAGACACGTTGGCTTGGCAATCGTTATTGTCTAACGTGCTCAGATAGCCAAAAGGTACTGAAATGCGACATTCGGTCCCACATGACTCACTCACTCAGCAGAGGCAGGCTCACGAAGAATGCTGAGGAGGCCTCCCATCTTTAAATGCCTGGCCCACCATAGCTATTTCCCCAGCACTGAAAAATGCCCAGGGGTCCTGGGAGAAAATACGCTTGTGCTAGCATGCTCCATTTCTATGCAGGAAAAGGAAACCTTTTCCGGAAAATTAAAAGTCTGAGAGTAGAACACACACGCACACACACACACATGCGCACACACACACATGCGCACACACATCATCATTCCTATCTGACGTGTGAGAGCACAGCACACAGCACAGCAATCTAGCTACCAGCCTTGCAGATTATAAACAGGCTGCCAATCTGAGCAGCAGCTGTCTCACATCGCTCCTCTTTTTCTCCCTGGTTTTATTATATTTCAAAGCTGATGCACAGATTCCTACAAGTTTTCTCTGTGCTAACAGGTACAAACATGGGCAGGCCAAGCAACTCTGTTTTTCAGATTATCCACATCAAACAATATCCCATTCTAATCGGCCATTGTTTACCTTATTTATACAAGTATAAGGGGCTTAACAGGTTTGCACTCCTGCATTTTCTGCTATAAATTAGGCCCTCAGTATTGTAATTCTGCACTCAATCGCAGTCAACCAAGAAATTGCC
The DNA here is from genome assembly GCA_027563665.1 of Antrozous pallidus. Lineage (NCBI taxonomy): Eukaryota > Metazoa > Chordata > Mammalia > Chiroptera > Vespertilionidae > Antrozous > Antrozous pallidus. The sequence goes on from CM050520.1 coordinate 16,477,139, forward strand.
TTTATAAAGGCAACTGAGCACCCTGCCCTTCCTGGGCTTGGAAAACAGTACTATCTACACCTGAATGCAGATGCCTGCACAGGGAACACACAACATACAATGCAATTTGATGAAGTCTTTAATGCATATAACTCTTTCAAGAATGAAGCAAACCTATCAACTAAATGTACTGCATGAGATCTTTAAAATACCCAGGTGCTAGAGACATCACCAATTCACCTTCCACCACGTGCGGACGAACAGCCAAAGCTATAAGGAGACGCCTTTTGTTCCCACGTGGAAAAGCTTCTTCCTCAGAAATCAGTATTCAGGGGACACCTTCTACAGAGCGATTCCTATCTTCTCCCTCTCTTATTTTTAGCAGATAATTCACCTTGGGAAGACACTTAATAAGCAAAGTGGACAATGTTTTATTCTTGTTTATGATTCTGATTTTGCTATAAGGAATTCATGTCAGCCTAATACTACAAACAGGATAGCATTTATTTACTACAGCTGGAATTATTTAATAGGTTGGGATTTCACTTTCTAAATGTTTGAGCTGGAAATCTGTGAGAAAATTTTTTTGAAAGGTAAACTTTGTAGGATACAACCAAAAAGGATTTGAAAAATTTGTCTAAAATTTATACTGGTATTCTTAGTTGTCCTGAAAACTTCAACTTTATAGCATTTGTTTGGTGTCAGAATGCAAAATTATTTTAATTTCCAAATACATTCCGTTGTCCCTGAACTTTTAATTGAAAAGTCTTGGGTCTTTTGGAACAATTTCACATTAATTCTATAAAAATGATAATACATCGGCTTACTGGCAATTTTTGCCTTGCTGAACTGGTTGAAGGTTTTACAATAAAATATATTATTTTAATTAGAATAATAATTACACTACCTACCTTATTTTTGTGAAAACGTATTTCTCCCTCTTTATACTTTAAGGCTTCCTGATTTACTGTAATGCTCACATTAAAATCTATAGGTTAAAATGCTTCCTTACATGTTAAAAGCTTGCCTTTTAAAGGTGTTTTTAATTTTTCATTGGCTTAAGTATGTATAGTTATACACCCCTAAAGAACACAGGATGACGACAGACTCAGACACACTTGCAATCCTTTGGGATCTCCAAATGAAGCCAAAAATCCATTGTTGACACAACCTTATGTTAATTGCAGCTTTATCTTTTTTAAAATTTAAATTCTTTATTGTTTAATGTATTACATAAGTCTCCTCCTCCCCCTCCTCACTGACCTCTCCCTGGCCTCCCCCAAACTCTAGCACACATCCCCCATCTGTGTCCATTGGTTATGCTCATATGCATGCACACAAGTCCTTTGGTTGATCTCTCATACCTCCCCTCCCCTCATAATGCAGCTTTATCTTTTCCAAACAAAATGTAGCTCCTAAAAGAGTGGTATCTGCCATCATGGACTAAACTTGAGTTGATTAGAAGTTAACTCAGGAAGTCAATAAAAACTTCTTATCCCATAATCTTTGAACATTTTTTTAACTTAATGTTCTTTCACTGATGAATTCTACTTCACACTTACTGAGTTTCACAAAATCTAACAATTACTCGAGTTTAATTTTTTCTCATATAATAGGTTCCCAAAACAATACTCTATTCTACTCCATTCTAGAGGCCCAACTAAGTAACTGTTCTGAAAACAGACTGTTTTTATACCCTACAGTTCTCTAAGGTTCAAAAAATGCTTCACTGTCTTCATTGTTAACCTGTAGTTCTTTAAATATAACCTAAAAACACAGCAGTAAGTTCTGTCATTTCCAACAGTGCACCTGAAATAAAAACAACAAACTACCACTAGAATGCTTTTAAAGTAGTTCAACTTTACTCCACCTCACCTATCCTGCAGTGACATAGTAAAATAACAACAAAGGCATAAAAGAAAATAAGAATGTGAATCCCTAAATTGGGAGAGGGAGGCAGATAAAATATTCTTTATGAAAGTGTTTTAAAGACTTATTCTTTGGATGGTGTTTTGTAACTTGATTGGATAATTATCCTTCTCACTGAAATTTATTCTTGAAACTGAAATGTAATGCACTACCTTCTGCAAGAATAAAGTCCTGACATATACAACTAATACAGTAGGTTGTTATTCATTATAGGCATTGGACAAAGAATCAAGACTAAACAATAGAACAAACTGCTGACTCTACCTGGACAGCATCTTGCTAATACATTAAAAGCTAGTGCAGGTTTAGAATCCCAGCCTCTGAAAAAAAGTATCCAGATAATGTGTCCAAGCTACATTTTTGGTTTCTAATCTCTGATTTAAGTGAGTGTCAGACCACCAAAGATTATTTTTTCTCTGTTGTAAGCTGTCCTCCTCCAATCAAGAGTGCTTCTTTCATTATAAGAGGACACTGCATAATCTTTAATCATATGATTTGTCGAGGTTTTAAACATTTGTCTGACAGTATGATCATGAGATTCTTCTTTAAACCAGTGGCGACTACAATCTGATTTTAATAACAGCATTTTAAAAACAATCTGAGCCCTAGCTGGTTTGGCTCAGTGAATAGAGTGTCAGACAGTGGACTGAAGGGTCCGGGCCTGTAGCTCGGTTGCAGGCTCCTCACCAGCCAGGGCCCCGGTTGGGGTACGCGCAGGAGGCAACTGATTGATGTGTTTCTCTCACATTGAAATTTCTCTCTGTCTTTCCCTCTCTCTTCCACTCACTCTAAAAGTCAATGGAAAAAAAATCCTCAGGTGAGGTTTAAAAAAAATCTGAAAACAGATAATGGGTAAAGTATTCTTTTTTAAAAAATATATATTTTATTGATTTTTTACAGAGCGGGAGAGGGATAGAAAGTCAGAAACATTGATGAGAGAGAAACATCGATCAGCTGCCTCTTGCACGCCCCTACTGGGGATGTGCCCGCAGCCAAGATACATGCCCTTGACCGGAATTGAACCCGGGACCCTTCAGTTCGCAGTCCGACGCTCTATCCACTGAGCCAAACCGGTCTCGGCAAAGTATTCTTTATTTGGTCCAAAATGTATGCTTTTAGTCTACTCTTCTCTGAATGTTACTAAAATTTAACTTTAAAACAACCTTAAACATAAACCTCAAAAAGATCTTTTACCCTAAAATATGTACATAATTTAAAATCTTTTTTAATATACATATTTCTTTATTTCAGAGAGGAAGGAAGAGTGAGAGAAACATAGAAACATCAATGATAACAGAGAATTATCAATCAGCTACCTCGTGCATGCCCCCTAATCAGGATTGAGCCCGCAATCTGGGCATGTGCCTTTGATCGGAACTGAACCTGGAACCCTTCGGTCCACAGACCAACACTTTATCCATTGAATCAAACCAGCCAGGCTAATTTTAAATCTTTTAAAGAAACAACTCGCAGCATAATAAAACCAATTTTCACTCAACTTCAAATTAATTCTCAAGTAATATTTTATGCTTTCATTCAACTATTTTTAAAATATATTTTATTGATTTTTTTACAGAGAGGAAGGGAGAGGGAAAGAGAATTAGAAACACTGATGAGAGAGAAACATCGATCAGCTGCTGGGGATGTGCCTGCAACCAAGGTACATGCCCTTGACCGGAACTGAACCTGGGACCATTCAGGCCGCAGGCCAACACTCTATCCACTGAGGCAAACTGATCAGAGCTTAACTATTTTTTGCATACTTCTTTTTTAATTTGCAATTTTCAGAAATTGAACATCATTTTTCCTGAATTATTGTGTGTGTGTGTGTGTGTGTGTGTGTGTGTGTTTATCTCTTCCAGCAATTTCTACTATTTTTTTGGGGGGGGGGGGATGACTGACCAGGAAAAAATTGCCGATTGCAGAACAGTAACATATATCCATATTTGCTCACAAGTAAATGAACATTTCAAACAGCAAATAATGCAGAACCATAAGGGACTAGAAACTATATCAGTGAGTCAAGTTCTATAAGAAATGCATGTACAAGGGAGCACTTAGTAAAGAAGTGCTCTTATGCCAAGCCTTTTTAGCCTCCCAAGCTCAGAGTCTCCAAATCATCTTTCATTCTTTCTACTCCTGCTTGTGGCTCAGCTTCAATCAATTCCTGATCCTGAGTATTCTTGTTCTGCATCTGCAGTCCTGCCCAGTTCAACCTCTCCTCCTCAGACCTCTAGTCCCTTTATTTCTGTCAGAAATAATTTCCTTATCCCTCAACTGTAATAAGATGATTTTAACTGCACTCCGCATCCCCTTTCTCCCTTTCCATACAATGCTGCCAGGTTATCTCAAGAAAGCATAAATCTGATTGAATGTGCTATTTCCTTGGCTGAAAATAAATAAATAAAAATAAATAAATATTAAGATTTTTTAAAAACCAGCAGAAAAAAAATCATAGACTATTACAGTTGGAAGGGATCCTGGTGGTCCCCAAAACCATCTGCTGAGACAGAGGGAGAAGGAAAGGTAATGGAGCTGACGACTAGAAACAGGAACCTAAAGACAATCCACCGGACCCAATGAAGTGAGGATCTGGCAGGATTTCACCTAATTGTTCATGCAAACTGCACAAATTCATTATCTTTTTACAAAGTTCAAAATAAACATGCATAACAAGACAGTATATATTGTAAGTTGTTTAGTTGGCAGGTTCTTTTCTCTTTGGAATCACAGGCACTCTGAGGCAGGTCAAATCCAAAGGGTTTGGCTGAGATGCTTCCTCTGGTTTTGTCTGTAAGGCCTAACAGTGTCTGGGAAAAAATGCAATAATCTTATTTTTTTCCCCCAAAGAGTTCATTTACACTGTACTCAAACCTGGAATTATCCTTAAGTATTTAGGAGTGATACTTACCTGGACTATGGAAATGGGGGTAGAACATAAAACGCTTGACTGAAGTTAGCAGAACCATTACAGGTCCAAGGTCCTGGATTTGGTCACAGTTACCCAATGCACATCTTCTCCTCCCCCAGCTCCCCCCACGCCAAAACGAAAGACAAAGCTCTATTAGCTTATAGCTTAAATCACAGTCAAAGCCCAAATCTTAAGTGCTGCTTTAAAAGGAAAACTGTCCTAATCTATAAATCTCTCAAAAGGAAGGGCACCAGAGTTTGACTTAGGTAAGTCTAGAGCAATAACCAGTGTCCTTAGGACCCTGTTACGCAAAATGATGCCAATCTCATTTAAAAGGGGGAAGTATCCTCATATTGAGATTCCTTTTGAATATTCCTATTTATTTCATTCTTTCAGCAACTACTTATTGAGCACCTCCCTTGTGTCCTTCTGGGGTGTTGAAGGAAGGGGTCAAAACCGAGGTAAGCTGTGTGACTGACTATTCAAGAGCAGAGAGAATGGCCAGATGGTGGGAACAGCAAGGAGCCCTGTGAGGCTGGAGCAGGTGGAGTGGGCTGGACAAGGGTAGATGAGAACCGTCCCTGAGGCCTTACAAGGTGCCTAAGAACTTTACTTTTTCTCTGATGGAAATAAGGATAGCCTGTTCTGTTTTAGTGATGAAATAATAGCCTCTCAAACCTCACGGAGGATACTGATAAAAATTTTAACAAGTTATATCCTATTTTCTTACATGGGGGTGAAAAATTTGTTTTCATTGTTCAGCTTCATTCCACACTTTCAAGCTGCTGATTCTCTTCATCCAACTGGTAATTTTTTCTTGTCTGCTTATACTTGTCAATATATGTGGGGCCTGACATGATTCAATACTATCTTAAAAATCCGAATATAGGTTAGGCTCAATTGTAGACCTATAAAGACTGACTTCAGTTCTGTATTTCACTCCACCATTCTCCGTAGCAAAGACAAAAGGTCAATGTCATAAAGAGCAAACTAAAATTACAGATCACTATCAGTATCTCAGTTAAAACTGCACAATCTGCAGTTTCCTAGAGTCCTTGACTAAAGTCAGAGAAAATAATTTAAATTTTTTTTCTATGATTACATGTATCTGCATGAATGAAAAATACTCAGTGCTTATCAATCTGTTTCCTTTTCTACATCTTCTGAAGACTTCCAAGCAATACAGCTATGAAAAAAAGCCCTCAAGTAGGTTTACTATTATTTGATACGAACAGCATTTTTTGGGAAAAGAGATTAGGCTTTTTTATAAGCCTAAAGCGCATGTAACTAAAAATGTTCCACCAGGAGAATTTAACGTCCCAAGCCTTTTTGTGCGGGCTCCTGAATAAGAACTGTGCCAGATATAACCGGGTTCCTAGATGTGGTTCCCCTGAACAACCTCTGGCAGCAATCCCAAGTGACTTTTCACTCTACTCTTGTATTTGAGCGGCTAGAACATAATACAAGTCACATAGGAAATGGAATTTCATTAAACATAACGGTCCCACCTCAGTGGAGAAAGGAGGAAGAAGGATAGGGGCAGGGCGGGGCAGTGGCGGAAGGAAACACCTATACTATACAGTGATGATTCCATTGTCGTAACGAACAAAGAAAAATAGTATGTTAGACGCTAATAAAGTTTCTTTAGGGATTCTTTAATTTCAAAGTTACTTAGCAATCTAAGTAGCAGAGACAGTGTCTGAATAACGATTTTCAAAAGGTAGGGAAGAGTGGGGCCTCTGTAGTCCTGTACAATCTGAAACAACTTAGAAAGTAAAATAGGTGAATTACTCATTGAGATGTATTAGAAAATTAGAGTTTAGCCACTGATATAGTCGAGGCAGCAGTTGCCAACCAGAGGTCCGTGGACCACTGGTGGTGGTCCACGAGGTCCGAAAGGTTGCCACCGCTGGTCTAAAGCATGGAGAGTAAGTGCTCATGGAGTGCATTCAGAGGTCCTGCTGGTAACAGATACTAGTACTTGCTCACAATTCCACCCTAAAATATCTTATACAGCACTCATACTATGGTGGGGCGAGGAGGATTTTGTATATGCTCAAGTTTAAACACCACTGTCATTTTTTCTCAACCTTTGATTCTCTCTAATGAATTCATTATTTACAAAGTAAAAACTCAGAAGTAGTTCTCCCTTTCCTCTAGAGTTAAATATAAATCTATTCACCTTGAGAGAACTACAGAGCTGACAGAGCTCACAGTAGGACACTATACACTCATACCCACACACACTCCTCTGCACACAACATTAAGGCTCCTTATCTAGTCAAAGTAAAGATTTTCCAGGTTGGTCCTATCCTCTGTCAGTATACTAGATTTGAACATGCTTGCACACAGTAAATAGGTCATTCTTGCTGATTTTTCATGGTGACAATAATACAGCGAGCAGTAGATATATGTACTCATGTCTCTTTCTCTTTTTGAAAACATCGACAAAAATCGGAACTCCTTTTCTCCCTCCTTTCTCTGTCACCTCCTTCCTCATTGCTCCCCCTCCCCCAAAACACACACACAATTTCAAACTTAGAAGTACAGCTGGTCATATTTTTAAAAACTGAAGTTTCATAACACAAGCACAAATGCTTTTTAGATACACAGTAGAAGGGGGGAGGAATCAGGAAGATAGAAAAGACAAGTCACTCAACAAATGAGATCTTAGAAAAATTTGGAATGTATAGAGAAAGTACTATGTTGACAATGAGTTGAGTGTTGTGATTATGTCTTTTGAACAATAACTTTTTTTTTTTTTTGCTGCACATTACTAAATGTACTAAAAACTGATTGCTTTTTCTTCATCTGGGTCAAATTTATCTTGGGAATATTAACCAAGGGTTTATTGGAAAGTGAGAAGTTTCTTCTCCTCGCTTTGAATTACAGGCAGGCCAAGATTACCCGCTTCTTTCTAGAGTAGTGTGATCTACTCAGTGAGGTACATGTGCCAGGATTCCACAGGTGCAGGTTCTGCCCAATTTGCTGCTTTATCAGCATGCCCAGACCCAACACATAAAGACCCAGACTTAAAATAAATTAGGAAGCATTTCTTGGTTTTACTATTCAGGATTTTTGTTTTTTGTAAAATTTCAAATGTACAGAAAGGTTCAAAGAAATGGACAATGAACCCTTATGGAGCCAATTATGTTCTCCTACCCTGCTCCAAATCTATCTTCCTCCCCCACGAACCACCTTAAGGAAAGTAAACAACATGGTGTTTAATCCTTAAATACTGCAGTAGTAGCTGTTTATATTTCAGAAAGATTCTGGTACCTTATTGTAAAGATATACCCAGAATCCCTTAAAATTCTATACTATGAGATCCTGGAGAACATAATTGATCTAATTTATTTTTTTAAATCCTGTATGTTTGTTTAACAATTAAAAATGGGAATTTCCACCCTAGCTGGTTTGGCTCTGTGGATAGAGCGTGGTCCTATGGATTGAAGGGTCCAGGGTTCAATTCTGGTCAAGGGCACATGCCTGGGTTGCAGGCTCGATCCCCAGTGTGGGGCGTGCAAGAGGCAGCTAATCAAAGATTCTCTCCTCTCATTGATATTTCTATTTCTCTCTCCCTCTCCCTTCCACTCTGAGGTCAATAAAAAAATATTTTTAATTGAGAATTTCCCCTACTATATTTAATGTGATTTGAGATTTATAGAATAATCTTTGGGAATACAATTATGTCTAAAGGAAGGTAAATAAATAATTCCTCAGAATGACCAATTCAATAATATTCTTGTTATTTTTCAGGATGTGAGGCAACTAAATATAGCACATATCATTTTGATAAAAGCAAACATATCTCAGGCCTGTGGAAGAATCACATGAGCAAACATATTCCTCAACAGGGCATATGCCAGATTTTTAGGGATACCTAAACCAAACTTTGGAATCATTAAATAAGTTGTTGGCCCTACTGAAGTGGGAGCCAGAATTTGACAATGAGATAAGAAGAAGCCATATTAGTCTGTATGATTCATGCAATTCTGGGAAAATCTATCAGTTCTTGAGTTGCTCTGGTATAAACAGGACAGGCCATGGACACATTATATGACTGGACTGAAACCATCAGCTCAGTATGCAAACCCTAAGTAACTGAAGGAAGAGACTGGAGAAATGTGTAACATTTCTCCTGGACAAGTCATTTGAGCTCCATCTTATGGATGTCCCAAGACTAAGACATGGCAATCTGGACCTCCAAAAGATCTCTGTCTAGTACCTCCTATTATTCTCATCCTACTGTCCTACCCCTCCTTTCCACAAATGATCTTTACATTTTTAATTTTGTGAGGATAAGAAAAATGAGTCACTTTTAAAATGCCGGGGGGGGGCGCTTAGATGTTAAGAAAATCAATATAAAGTATACTTAAGCTAATCTTTAAGTGTGAATAAATGATGTAGCAGTAAGATTCACAATGTAACAATGACCCTCTGCTATCCAAAGACCTCTTTCAAAGTTGTGTTCGGGTAGAGAAATAAAACAAGTGTACGTAATTGTGGAATTTTTGCGTTGGAAGACACAGGCTACTGTCGTTTATTGTACATCCTCACCTGTATAACTTGTTTACCCACAGAAGTTTTTTCTCAAATTAATGCTCTCTGGTTAACATACTACATTCTACGTCCAGAAAGGCAAGTAAAACCCATCTCGGAGTCTATTAGCTATTAATATCTGCAGCACTCTCTGCCTCCGCTGGCCTAGAGAAGCCCTGGCTCCTGACGTGATAGAGACGAGCGCTGCCAAACGGTTCCCCAGCTCTGAGGCGGTATTAACACATTACAAAGTGCCAAAAGGGCCATTAAAAACACACACACACACAACACTGACCCACTTTTAGCAGTCAGCAGCTTTTTCCTTCTGGTGAAGTATGAATATTTAAATCAGGCAGACAAGTCGAGGAGCAAACACCCCGCCCTGAATGCGTTGCGTGCACCCCAGCTGCGTGCACCCCGGCGCAGAGCTGCAGGGTCCTGTGGTCACACGCCAGCAGGGAAGCGAAGGCTCGCCGGGGCTCCGGGAGGGCAGCTTTCCAATCGCTCTGCCTTTCACACCGGAAGGTCCACGTTTGGATGTGAGGGCAAAAAAAAAGAGGGATCCCAGCAACTGCTTTAAATTATACACTTAATGATTTATATCGGGCATAATATAATTTAATTTGTAGTAAATCAAGCAAACTGAGGAAAGGTTAGGTCTGTGGTTAACAGCCGTGAATTTGTTTTCACCTTTGTGATATAGTAACAATGCATTAGAGGAGTACTCCGTTTGAGAAGATGGTAAACCTATCATAATAAAATTGACTGGAATCAAATTTCCACCTAAGCATTACAGTTTAAATGAGATAAGTAATGGCAACTGTCGATCTAACGCAATACACAGGAAAAAGAACTGGAAAATAAATCAAACAACTGTTCAAAAGCCTACAGGTTCCCTTTGGCTTTATTGAGAATACACTATTAAATGAAAATGCACCTTAAATAAGTGGAAAAATAAATATCAGAAAATTCATATTAAGGTAATAGTAAATCTTAGGATCATCTGTTTCTACTCAAATTTATCATTTATAACAGAACTCCAAATCTTTACATTGCCAGAGCCCCTTGGGGGATTACTACCTCCCCAACCTCTCCCCACCCCCATTTGAATCTTCTATTTTGTCTTTCAAACAAACAGCATTTCTAAGTAACAGCCTGTGTAACTTATCACAGGTAAATGCAGGATAGTTCTCTTATTCCTTGAGGCAACCCAGGATCAGGAAGCAATGTTATAAATCAATTTTGCTTCTACAACAGTTATCCAAACTCTTTTAAACATTAAACCTGTCCTTTCACTCACAAACATTCCCAATTTATAAGCAAACAGGACAAGATTTCACAATTAGGAAACCAAATTCCCTTTAAGGAAAAAGCCCTGCTTCTTAACTTCAGAGGTGACTTCCTTCTACAAGACAGGGTATTGATTTAGCATCCCGAAAATACTTAGTAAAACCAACAAAGCAAATAGGACAAGGAAACCTTACTTTCTTCAAACTCATTCCACCCTTCAAACTCTCAAGCCTTCCACTCAAAAACAGGTACTCATCAAAGCTTTCTAAGCACATCTAGTTCTAGGTAGAGGACTGTGTGTTTAATTAAAGCCTCCTATTACTGGGCCTATCACACCATCTAATCTTAACTTTGTTTCCCAACACTTTTTTTTTTTTAATCTTCCCCCGAGGACATTTTTCCATTGATTTTTAGAGAGAGAGGAAGAGAGAGGGAAAGACAGAGAGAAATGTCGGTGTGAGAGAGACACGTTGATTGGTTGCCTCCTGCATGAGCCCTGACCAGGGCCTGGACCAGGAAGGTCCTGCAACGGAGTTACGTGCCCTTGACCGGACTCACACCAGGACCCTTTGGTCCACAGTCTGACACTCCATCCACTGAGCCAAATTGACTAGGGCTCCCAATGCTTTTTATGAAAAAAATTCTGCATATAGTGAAGTTCTTATGTTTATTCTTACATCACGTGTTCATCGCTATATCCCTGCCTTGGCTCACTTGATTCCTTTGACTTACAATACTGCCATTCTGTGCCTTTCTGGACTCACGTCCCACCTGAGCTCTCAAGCCTTCCTTGCCCTATCTCTTCTCATCTATACCACATGCTACTTGTGCTGCTACAAGTGTGTTTATTCCCTTCTACAAAAGAGCTTAAGGAGGAGCTGAGGAACACACGTCCTGGCTGATGATTTTATATAAAACTAGAGGCCCGATGCACGAAATTCACGCAAGGGGCTTGGCCCTCACAGCCCCAAGTGTCGTCTAGAAGGTCTCTGATAGATTACACAGCTGAGGGGAATTGGGATGGGTGAAGAAAGAACAGAGAGCTTGCCGGCTTCAGCAACTGACTGACGTGTTCAAGACTTCACTGCTACCCCAGCCTGATTACTTGCTATATATTTGACACAAGTAAGCAAGCTGGGAATCAGAAAATTTATCAGAGCTTCTTAAATAAGCAAGTCAAGTCCTAGTAAACAGATTCACAAGAAGGATCCAAAGCACTACAAAGTATTTTGAAAAGAATGATTGGAAATCAAGACTCTCTCTCTGCACATTTATTTGATGAAAAGGGGGTAAGGTCTAACTTAAAAGGACACTCGTGTCCTCTAAAACACATAGGCGATCATGCTCAGTTCCCTAACCCTCCCATGCGCAATAAGGATGCGGCAGCTGCATGTCTTAGAAGACTGGTGAAGGTCGGTCTTCTTGGGATGTGGTCACCAGAGAAATAAGGAGAAGCTTCTGTTTGGGCTGGACTCAGTGGCCCACAAGGGCACCTCTGGCTCTGTTTTCTTGCTCACAGAGATAAAGCTCCATATTAAAACTCGATATATTTAGGGGAGAAAAGATAAAAACACAAAAAGGGCCGCCTTATCTTCAGAAATGCAATTCTCAGCTTTGTGAGCTCTGGCATTCAACGAGCCAGATTACCAAGCTTATTTAAAAGCAGAAGGCTTTCCCTCAACCCCATCTTTCGCTATTTTCAGGGTTTGTTTCCACGAGTGCGCCTGAGCTTGCGTATATGTGCTCCACTCAGGTCACACACCTCAGTGAGCAGTGGCAGCAGAGACCCCGGTCGGCAGCAGGAGGTTTAACTGACTGCACACAGGACAGTGCCAACAGCACCGGGGCCACTTCCCGAGGGATGGGGGATGGGGGGCGGGGGTAGAGGAGGAATGGGGGGCAGTGTATCAACGAGGCTAATATGCAAGGGAAATCCATTTCTGGGGAGGATATGTGTCCCCATCAAGTAAGATGAGAGATTATTAAGACAGAAGAGAACATCGTCTTCCCCTGCAAACCACCACAAAAACAAAAACAGCCAAACCAAAAAAAACCTTGCCAGGACAGCCTCGGCAAGAAACTAGAGAAAAGCCAGAATTTAATGTTCTCCAGGGGATGGGTTAAGCTTCACTCTGCTATTGGGTGGGCTATGAGAAGCCACTCTAAGGCAACACCATGCAGGCCTTTCTAATCATTTTACACATTCCCCTCATGTATATTCTCTCTCAGAAGGGGTGGTAATGGGATTAAGCCGTAAGATCAAAATAATTTCAAGGGATGATGGCGGTGGTGAAGATCTAGGCTGTAATCCAGATGGTGAATGAGCTTTCCACATATAAACACACTGTAAAACTCAACGACTTGGAAGGAAGTCTGCCTTCACCCTGTGAAGTGTCTGGACAAATGAGAGCAGTTTCCGAAGACACATCGAGGATTTCTCCAGTCGACACAGCAGGACAGACACAGTAAATGTTCAGATCGAGAGCATATATTGAGGAGCTCTGGACTGTTTTCTAGTCCAGATCCAGGAGGACACAGCCAGGTCAAAATAAACAGCTTTCCCCTCGATAAAATTTAAGCTGATTTTTAAGTGGTTCAGGGGGGCTATTCAAGCATTTTTTCATGTTTAACAAGTGACAAACTCAGAGAGAATAACTGCAATTGACCAAATAAATACCATGAGGGGCAAATAAATTAGCAATCTGTATAGTATAGACCCAGCCAGAGTTAAAGGCTTCAGGCAAGTTATTCACTCCTCGGCGCTCCGGCTCCTCTGGTTCCAGCTCCCTCTGTGTCCGTAATTCACAGGGACGTGGGGAGGACTAATGCGATGATGTCTGTAACGTGCTTTGAGCTCCTTAGAGAAAACTGATCTAAGTGGTTATTATTACCCCACAGAGGTTGTGAAGTTGCACGGCATAAAGGAGAGAAGCAATGGTCTTTGATAGTTTATTATAAAGAATGTTTATAGTCTGGCAAAATGTTTTATAATTGTTTTTTTTTATTAGTTAGTCCTTATTCCAGGTCCTGAGAAAGGGTAACAATCCTAGCTCCATCTCCTATATAAATATACCAAGAAAGGGAGGTAGCTGACTTTTGAAAGATGGAAGGTATTCTTATCTCCATATCCCAGATCAGTAGAGCAAGACTGAGAAAGGTGGGTGGCTTTTCTAGTCATATTCCAGAGGTGGAAGGGGTAAGCATGATTCAGGGTCTGGAAACATCAAGGCTCAACAGGACTTGCTCTGCCATGTTCTGACAAGAGTGCAGTGAGCAAGCAGGAATCAGAGCATGCTCTATCGTTTAAGAGGGGTGTAATCTTAGAGAAGTCACTTTTTCTTTATGTGTGCTACTTTCATCTGCACACTAGGGTTCAGTGGGGATCAAATTAAAGCATGTGAAAACTATGGGCAAGTAATGATACACTGTGCAAATAAGTTATTACCTTTATTAGATTGGTATTCTTATTGAGAATATGGGCTTTCTTAGCCTCTACAACTTTAGTAAAGACAACTCTGTGCCCTCAGATGAAATGAAATATGCAGTAATAATTTTTAAAATAGCTTTATTGAGATATAGTTCACATATCATACAATTCAAAAGCTTTCAGCATATCCACAGACTTGTACAACCATCACCACAATTCATTTTAGAACATCTCATCACCCTAAAAAGAAATTCCAAACACATGACAGTCACTCCTCACTCCCCCATCTCTCCCCCTCTCCCTCCCTCTCTCTCTCTCTCTCTCTCTCTCTCTCTCTCTCTCTCACACACACACACACACACACACACACACACAATTATCTTTGCCCTGAACAGTCATTAATCTACCTTTTTCTTCTATAGCTTCACATATTCTAGGTATTGAATATAAATGGAATCATACAGTATTTGGCCTTTTGTGACTGGTTTCTTTCAATTAGCATAATTTTTCAAGGTTCATTCATGTGGTAGCATGTATCAGTACTTCACTCATTTTTTTAAAATCCTTACCCAAGGATATGTGTGGTTTTAAAAATATATTTTTTAATTGATTTCAGAGAGGAAGGAAGCGGGAGAGATAGACGGAAGCATCAATGATAAGAGAATATCACTGATCAGCTACCTCCTGCACACCCCACATTGGGGGAAGAACCTGCAACCTTTTGGTGCATGGGTTGATGCTCTAACCAACTGAGCCACCCAGCCAGGGCAGCGATACTTCAGTCCATGGTATGGGCATCCCGCATTTTATTTAGTTATCTATCAGGTGATGGGCTGGCTCCACTTTTTGGCTATCATAAATAGGTTGCTATGAACACCTGTGCACAAGTTTTGTTTGGACATATGTTTTCATTTCTTTGGATAATATGCTTAAGAATAAAATTGCGAAGTTACATGGTAACTCTATGTTTAACAACTTAAGTAACTGCCAGGCTGTTTTCCAAAAAACGACTGCACCATTTTACATTCCCACCAGCAATGCCTGAGGAGAAGATAACAGAAGGGGAACCATAGAAAGAAAACCATTAACTGGGTGCCTGCTCTGTAGAATGACAACTTTCGTCACTGATAATAGGGATGAAAATGCTTCACATCAAGTTTTAGGAAAAAGCGACACTGCCTGTTGGGGTACTTTCCTCCTTCCTCCCCCCACCCTTGCAGAGGCCCACGCTGTGGCCAAGGGAACATAAGCAGCTTTTTACACACAGACTAATGTTGCTCCAATCTCTAATAGCAGGTAATGCACAACTTGCGGAACAAGCTTTTAAAAGTTCTCTACCACTTCTCAGATTCAGGCAGTAGGATACGTTGTCCTTCTGAGTCTCCAGAATTGGTATGTAAAATGCATTAGCTCTCCTATGCCAGGCCCTCACCAGTCCCTTCAGTGCATCAGGCTGAGCCCAGCCCAGTATATACAATCAGTACAGGTCAAGCATATGCTAGCTCCAGCACAGTGTATTCCTGCATAGTGGCATCTGTAAACCAAATAGAGGGAAACAGATGGCTTCTAAAAGGGTAAGAGAAGAAAAACAGAAGGTCAGGTAGAAAAGGGTGCGGGGAAGAAAGGAAGAGAAAGAGGGTAAGAGAAAGGAGAAGCGTATTTTCTGGCTCTGCCTTCCCACCTGTCACAGCAATCTCCTTGCTGGTTGCCAGCATGCTCCCTTGCAAACACAGCTGCAAGTGACAAAGAGCAGCCCCGTCCTACTCAGGGGTCCTTTCCATGTTCCATATTGCAAACTGCACTGAAATGCCAATTGCTTACAAGAAAAGAAATGATACACCCATTACAGCCACGAGTAGCAAACTACCATTTATGTCCAACAAATTAGCATTGAGACCCGTAGGTTCCTTACACAGTAACATAAAAGGCTACCAAGGAAACAGCAAAAAGCAACAGATTCAAGAGATTAAGTACTAAAAAAATGTGGTTTGCTTTAGTTTTGTAGATGTGTCAGACCTGTGATTAACTTAATCAATGTAGGAGTGTCTTCTGTCATATATTTCAGGTAGTGACCCGGGATCCATTTGCTGTGGGGCTTTGCTCTTTCACAATTAAAAGAAAATTAGCAAGTCTTTCACCAGCAGAACTGGGGACTGCCACTAAGGATTGCCAAGGGAGGGAAATGCTTCACACCAAGTTTTAGAAAGGAAAAAATGCCAGCAGTTGGGGCATTTTCCTCTTTTTTTCCTCCGCCCTTGCCGAGGCCTGAGCCAAAGCCAAGGCAAAAGAAACATAAGCAGCTTTTTGCACACGGACTAATGCTGCCAGCAGTGTTCCAGTGGCCTTGCTCACAGCAGGAGAAGGCGTAGTGACGAATACCGCTGGGTCTTGTTGAAGAAAAGTGGCTGGCTTCCTTTGATCAGCTGAGTGGTGTGCTGATCAGTGTGATTTCCCTGTTCTGCTGACTGTGAGCGTGTTGGGGAGAGCAGGAGAGCTGGCTTCTGAGAGGCCCATGCAGGGAAGCAAATTCCACAGCTGCCGAATCACAGAGAGCAACAAGATACAGAAGAGGGCTGACCTGGAAGCAGACACCTTCGTCTGCCAGCGTGTGACTCACGACAGAAGGACCTCTGGGAGGGGAACAGAGTAGGCGCTCCCATAACTAATTCATCAACTGCAGTACTAACTACCCACCACCATGTTTAAAACCAGACTCTTGACACTACCATTTAGGGAAGTTCTAATCAACTCAGTTTGATGGGAAAGAGAAAAAGAATGAGAGTTAGGATTAATTAAAATTGAGAAAACCAGAACTCATCAGCATTTGTGGCTCCTGGAACAGTTTCTGCAACAAAGTCTGACTGCACCTGCGTGCAGTACTGCAGCTACCCAGCCTCTCTTCTCGCTGCCAGGACAGCAGCTGCTGGATTAACAGTTAATCTGCTTGCATGTTATACAGATTTTTTCCCTACTAAACTGCAAAATTTACCTGAAGATAAATATAGCAGTATCCTAGTTCTCTGTTCCATTCAGCTGCTGTTGAGAAACACTTCTGTTACCTCAAATTTCATCAGCAGATTGTACTCCTTCCTGGGGAACAGCAGCAAAAAGTCGCTTTCCAAAAGCATGGTCTCTGAGGTAAAATACACCATATTTAAATGACTTCTTCCAAAAAGGATAACTTTCCACCTTTAAAGTTTTAATTCTTGATAGCGTATGTGATTTCTTACATTAGATCTAATCACTGCTGCTTTAAAGAGTAAACAGTCAATTGCAAATTGAGCAAATTACTTTGGCTATCCTAGCACCAGAAATGAAATGGATTAGGTCAGCAGGTGGCATGTCATTTCAGTGCTGCCTGGGGGCCCAAAATACAGGTCATTTTTATTCTGGTAACAGCAGGGAGGAAAGCCAGTGCATTTAACATTACCTTCTGCCTCCATTCTCATAGCCATCTTGGGCACAAAAGAGTTTGCAGAAGCTCCTAAGCCTATATTTCTAGCACTTAGGCTACTTCTCAGGCTTCCAGAGTTGACAGTTACCCAAGGCAATCTGGGACATAAGATTCTGACTTTGAACTTCAGAGTCACAAAGCTTCCTGGCCTTACAGAAAAGGAATTCTTCTTAACCATTCTAAGCATGTCAACATGCAATTCCACTCTGTAGGAATTTCCTTGAAGTAAGAGAGTGGCCATCATGTCTTTACTCAAGGGGCTGAGGAAATCGTCCAGTTTCTGCTCCCGGAGAAACATTGGAGAAAGAAATGGGCTTAAGCCAAGAAACAGAAAGGAAGGTGACGGGAAGTCAGGCAGGAGAAAACAGGGTGAAACAGGAGAAAAACCCTTCTGTCTAGAAATCAGGACACTTTTGCAGTGTTGCAACATTTAAACAACCCAAACATAGTTTTTCTGTCAAACCTCCATTCCCCCACATTATTCCAAATTCATGCTGTAGTAGACTATAAAACTAATGTAGCCTCCCAAAGCTTGTTCCTCTGGTAACAGTCAAAATTAGGTCAGATTATTAATTGTGTCTAAACTTTAATATAAGGGAGGCCCGGTGCACGACATTTGTACACTGGACAGGGATGGGGTCCCCTCATGGTGGGAGAGGCTCCAGTCACCGCTACTGTGCTTGCCAGCTATCAGACCAGCTTCTGGCTGAACTATGCTCCCCAAGTTGAGCATCTGCCCCCTGGTGGTCAGTGGCATCACAGCAACCAGTCGTTCTGCCTTTTGTTTAATTTGCATATTACCCTTTTATTATCCTATATAATAAAAGAGAAACATGCAAATTTGACCATACTTTCACTCCAGATTGGCTATGCTACCAGCCAATCAGGAGCAGGGGCGGGGCCAAGTGGCACCAGCGCCGGGTCCGGGGGTGGAGATGAAGCAGTGGTGGCAGTGAGCACCCAGCCCCTGGATGCTGTGTGGGGAAGCTGCGGCAGCAGCAGCAGTGGTGGCAGCAGCAGGGAGCGCCCGGCCCCTGGGTGCTGTGATAGGAAGTGGCGGCGAGCGCCCAGCCCCTGGGGCCGAGTGGTCACAGGCAGCTGGGGCTGAGCTAAGCAGGGCGATGGCTGGGTGCCCAAGGCCTAAAACCTCGCCAGAGGCTTTAGGCCTTGGGTAGGCTGGGGGTGAGCCATCAGTTGGACATCCCCTGAGGGCTCCCAGTATGTGAGAAGGGGCAGGTTAGGTTGAGGGACCCCCCCCCCCCAGTGCACGAACTTCGTGCACCGGGCCACTAGTATAGGATAATACTCAACTTGCCAGGAAGAAGGAAATGGGTTTTGATATTAATTTACAAATTTCAGGGCTATACGTCCTATCCTTAGACAACTATATTTTTGTAGTTGCATTTTCTTGTTATTCTTAGTCTTAACTACATAGTAAAATAGAAAATAACATCAGCTTTAGAATTAGAAGTCTAGGCTTAGTATACCTTTGTGTGTTTGTGTGTGTGCCTACCAAGTAGCATTTTTGAGAATTACTTCTCAGTACATTTAATTCATCTAGAAATAATCTCAATCCTGCTTCAAAGGGCCACAGTGAAGGATGACTGGTTCAAGATTAAACCTAAAAATCATGTCCATATCTTGTGCTGGTGTTTCCTGAAAACAACAACAACAAACCTTTCTCTCTTCACTGGGGTTGACAATATGAAAAGCTGCCAAAGGCAACCATTGCCAGTACTGGACAGCCTGTATCCAAATAAAGCCAAAAGGAGAAAGTTGTCCTAAAACACAGTGTAAGACCCTAAATCCGGCCAAGCCCCGAAACCAGCTACATCGCTGAACTTACTAATGATGTAAGTTCTCTTTTTTGCTTCAACAATTTGACTTGAGTTTTTACCACTTGCAACAAGAATCCTCACTAACACACCAGCCAAATAACCTTGGACAAGTCACTCAGTCCCACTGTGTATCAGTTTTCTAAACTCTAAAGGGGGAGTGGGGAGGAGAATCATGTTTATTTACTTTACAGAATTGAAAACTGTTAAGAACTACACATGAGGTATTGATATTTTAACTAAAACAGACTGTAGGGATAGAAGAAATAAGATATTCACGGGCTAAATTGCTCCTAGCTGCTAGTGCTGATAAGATAACATTCTACTTCTATTAGTTTTCTCATCATTTGTCCTGGTTGGGCCTGTGAAATCTTTATCAAACCAGTTAATCACCTAGTAAATCTTTACGTATTTTCCCTTTTACTTTCAGCTGACAAGACTTTCAGCTTTCTTGGACATCTCTGGACAAGCTACCTGAGTAGCATACCATGATGGCTGAGCAGAGGGAACATTAGCAGTTCCATTTCCAAGGTGTGTGTATGTGTGTGTTTGTGTGTGTGTGTGTTTGTGTGTATGTGTGTGTTTGTTTGTGTGTGTGTGTTTGTGTGTGTGTGTGTTTGTGTGTTTGTGTGTATGTGTGTGTTTGTGTGTGTGTGTTTGTGTATTTGTGTGTGTGTGTGTGTTTGTGTGTATGTGTGTTTGTGTGTATGTGTGTGTTTGTGTGTGTTTGTGTGTATGTGTGTGTTTGTGTGTATGTGTGTTTGTGTGTATGTGTGTGTTTGTGTGTATGTGTGTGTTTGTGTGTATGTGTGTGTTTGTGTGTATGTGCACACGCACAGGTGCCCATGACGCATATACACGTGCTCTGGGAGATGAGGTGAAGGAAAAATTCTCACATGAATTCAGGGATGAAAAGATGCTGTTTCCTATATATGAAAATCTAAGTGCCTCAACTAATAATATACTAAATTAGTATTTTAAGAGCAGAATTGAAGTACTGATTACACTTTCAATTCAAAATTCATAATCATATGTGTACTTTGGACTTTGTTGTAGTATCCTGAAAAATGCTTGGTTTCACAGGTTACATCTCTCCTGGGTAGCAGAAAGAATAAAAAACTTTCTTAAAAATGTACCTGACCTACAAAATGTTATTATGAAAAAAATTATTAGTGAAACAAATCCCTAAAAGTAAAGGCACTAACTTCTAGTCCTCTTGTGAGTGATACAAGCGGGAAAAGAAATAAACAAAAAAAAGCACAGTTATTCTCCTATATAATAAAAGAGTAATATACAAATTTGGCCATACCTTCGCTACACCCACAAGCCACTCCCACCAGCCAATCAAGAGCAGATTATGCAAATAAACCCCAACCAAGATGGCTGCCACCACTGAGAGCAGGAAGAAGGCTTGGGTTTTCCCAGCAACAGAGAAAGCCAAGCTTTCCACCTGCCATTGCTGGCCTAGGCCTCCACTCTAGGCTACAAAGTTTCAAACAGAAATGGCTGCTGCCATAGAGTGAACAGAAGGCCTGGCTCTGCACCAGGCTACAAAGTTTCAATTGTAAACATAAATTAATTCCAGATCCCAGGGCCTCCACTTAGGTCGCTGGGTGCATGGCCGGCCTGCAAACCTCCACAGGCCCCTCGCCCAGGCCACTCCTTGCCCCAAGGGAATCCCCACCCTGATCTGGGACACTCTTCAGGGAAATCCAGCTGCCCCCCACCCATGCACCAGGCTTCTATCCTATCTAATAAAAGAGTAATATTCAGACTGACCATTACTCCAACACACAAGAGGGCTGTCCCCATGTGGTCAAAGTTCCTGCCCCCATGTGGACACAAGATGGCCACCACAAGATGGCCAGCAGGGGAGGGCAGTGGGAGGTTCCAGGCCCTGCAAGGGAGGGCAGTTGTGGGCCATCAGGCCATCAGGCTGTCAGGGGAGGGCAGTTGGGAGGGACCAGGCATGCAAGGGAGGGCAGCTGGGGGCGATCAAGCTTGCAGGGGAGGGCAGTTAGGAGTGACCAAGCAGCAGAAGAGGGAAGTTAGGGACAAACAGGCTGGCAAAGGAGCAGTTAGACGTCAATTAGGCTGGCAGGGTACTGGTTAGCGGGTGATCAGGCTGGCAGGCAGAAGCAGTTAGGGGCAATCAGGGAGGAAGGAAGGTGAGAAGTTTGGAGCTAGCAGTCCTGGATTGTGAGTAGGAATCAGGCCTAAACGGGCAGTCAGACCTCCCTCAAGGGGTCCCAGATTGGAGAGGGTGCAAGCTGGGCTAAGGGACATCCCCTGCTCCCCGTGCATGAATTTCGTGCACTGGGCCTCTAGTATTTTATAAGAGCTAGGAAGAAAAGTAATTAATGAACTGCACTCTCAACTTTCAAAGTTTCTAGGCCTAAAGATTAAGTATGAGATCACTCTTAAGAGTAGATTTTATTTCAAGATGGCAATACATTTGATACTAATTAATTTTGTTTATCCTAGATAATAAAAACCTAATATGCTAAGTATCTGACTGTTCAACCAGTCTCTATGATGTGCACTAACCACTGGGGGCAGATGTCCCAACTAGTAGCTTAGCTTGCTGCTGGGGTCCGGCTGATTGGGACTGAGCAAGATGACCTGGACATGCCCTGTAGCTCTCCCACAGTCCCTCCCCAGCCCCAATCCTGCACTGGTGGGGTCCCTCAGCCTGACCTGCATCCTCTCGAAATCCGGGACCCTCAGGGGATGTCAGAGAGGCAGTTTCGGCCCGATCCCCATAGGCCAGGCTGAGGGGCCCCACAGGTGCATGAATCTGTGCACTGGACCTCTAGTTATACATAAAATTATAACTACATGCTATGACTGGCACAAAGAATGCCATGGTTCAGCACACCCTAATCTTAATCAGTGTTTCATATAAGCTGAACACTAATATTTTAAAGCAAATAAAGATATGACGCTTTTCTAGAGGTTTCTGACTCAACTAAAATGTTTCTGAAAGGTAAAATACATTGGTAAAAGTTGCATACTTTCTAACTATAGAGAGGGGTCAAAGAAGAATTTCAATTATTATCTTTCTTGACTTTTTTTTCTAAAAGGAAAAGCTGTAAGTCAGAGTATTAACAATCATTCTTACAAATTATGGTATATAGTTTTTTCTCTAGCAAGATTCAAACAAATCATGAGCTCTGTCAAACCAATACCACAGAAATTTGCTCCCAGGTGTTTCAGGAATAAAAATGCTGTGTCAAATTGGACTGGGATTATGATTTGGTTTGGGCAGTATCAAACAATTTTAACTACAATCGACTTGCCTTTTCCTACACATCTTTTTAGGCTCCTCGAACCCCATCCTGGGACTGTAACTCAACTGGTCTAAGAGGGAGCCCTCGCTGCAGCATATTTCCAATGCTCTCCCGGTGACTCCATAGTACACACTGAGATCACGTAGATGTGACTTTAGTCTTTAATACAAAGATTAGATTTTATTTTGATAATTATCCTACTACTATGAGAAAATCATTACTACTTAAACCACTATACTTTCACTAATATGCCACTAGATAATAAGCTCCTTAAAAACAGAAACCCTATCAGCCAAGTTCAGCACTGAAGCCAAGTTGCATGCTAGTACATAATAGGTGCTCCATACATATTTGTGAATGAATGAGTTAAAAGCTGAAAAGTACATTTCAGCTTTAGTAGCTTGAAGTAATACAGTAGAAGCTCTCTTAAACCAATAATGATCAGAACCAATAATTAATGAGATAACGAAAAAAAGTTATCTAAACCAGCCCTAGCCAATTCGGCTCAGTGGCTAGAGTGTTGGCGTGTGGACTGAAGGGTCTCAGGTTCGACTGTGGTGAAGGGCACATGCCTGAACTACAGGCTTGATTCCTAGTGCAGGACATGCAGGAGGCAGCTTATCACTAATTCTCTCTCATCACTGATGTTTATATGTCTCTCTTCCTCTACCTTCTTCTCTGAAATCAATAAAAACAATAAATAAGTTACCTAAACCAAGGCATAAAGATTTGTTACGCATACCTAAGCATTTTACTTTTTATTTTTTTAAAAAAATATTTTTTAAATTTATTTCAGAGAGGGAGAGGGAGAGAGACATAGAAATATCAATGATAAGAAAGAATCATTGATCGGCTGCCTCCTGCACAACCCACACTGGGGATCAAGCCTGCAACCTGGGCATGTGCCCTGACCTGAAATCGAACCATGACTTCCTAGTTCATAGGTCGACACTCAACCACTGACCCATGCTGAACAGGTTAAGCATTTTATTTCAACTTAAATGCACATTCACTTGCTAATCCTATATAATGAAGAAGTCATGTGCAAACTGACCCTCACACCCTCGTGTCATCACAGATAGCCACCACCAGATGGCCACCCCGACATTGTCACAATATGGTCGGCAGGGGAAGGCAGTTGAGGGCAACCAGGCCTGCAAGAGAGGGCAGCTGGGGGTGACTGGGCTGGCATGGGAGGGCAGTTGGGAGTGGTCAAGCCGGTAGGGGAGCAGTTAGGCATCAATCAGGCCATCAGGGGAGCGGTTAGGAGGGCTATCAGGCTGGCAGGCACAGTGGTTAGGGGCAATCAGGCAGGCAGGCAAGTGAGTTGTTAGGAACCAGCAGTCCTGGATTGTGAGAGGGACATCCCCCCAGGTCCCAGATCGGGGAGGTTGCAGGCTGAGGTTGCAGGTTTCAGTCCCCCCAGTGCATGAATTTCATGCACCAGACCTCTAGCCTTCTAATATATGAACAGGCCTTTGGTTTGTATGGATCTACATGTTAAGGAGTGCCAAAGTATCTTTTTTTCATACTAGTAAATCATAACCATGATGCATCCAATACTATTTTCATTTTGGTGAGAACTTAAGACATTGGAAACAATCTGAATGTAGAATCTAGGACATTAGTATTTTACTTCAATTTACTTAACTGGGCAGCATTATTTTACTAACTCACCTTTATTAACTCTTTCCAAAGCATTTAAAACTTGTTTTTTCTGGGAACAATTTGTTTCTTCATAAGAAATTGTTTTATGTAACAGTTAAATTACAAGAAGAACAAATGACATAAACGGTTTGGGGAACAAACACAACTCACTCTTGATAACCATTCTACAACTGATGGGAGTTTGTGAGTACCCTACAAACACTTACTGGCCACAGGCATACGGAGGGAGTGAAAAATGACAGGCAAGCCAGTGTCACAGATTTTTTTTTTTTCCTCCACAGAGCTTCTACTGTTATACCAATGCTGGCAATAGGTTTCTTCCTATTGACCTTTCCAATTCCCTAGGGCAGTCAATTCATCCTTTCAGAAGCAAATCATCTGAACTGAGGCCCAACAAAAAGTATCAACAAGTCTCATGTACTGCATCATTGGAGGACCATCAGGCATAGAGGCAGCAAGAGTCAAGGGGTCTCTTAATACAAAACACCTCAATGAGGTACATCCAGGCTCCCTAGTTCACAGGTAAGGCATTTATAAGTAAACTACTGTGGGATCTATTTAAAATATAATAGAACATGAGCCTAAAATCCGAATTTAAAAAGTGCTCAACTCATTATTTCACTTAGAGTCTTTGTAGTAAAAGCTTCAAAAAGAAACAGACAAGAAGAGGTCTGTTTTGCTTATTTAGAGTCAGCTCCCATTTGGCAGGTGTCTCAAAAGAGGACATTCTGGCAACAAAGAACTGCTGCCACCAGGAGGCTCTACAATGTACCTTTTATTGAAAGTCTTGAAATTTAAAATGCTCTTGTTTCCTTATAGCTAATGTGATGCCTTTGCAAATACACAAATTTCCACAGAATTTAAAAAAAATAAAGTTATTGCATTCCTGCTCCTTATTCCCAGGTAATTACACCTCAGATTTTGAACGTTACCCTTGTAATAAGAAAAGATAAGTATTAAACAATTTTTTCATTGGGCAGCAATTTTAAAAATGTAAACCTTTCCTAAGCTGATAATTCCAACCTTATTCCACTGGACACCTGGGAGAGAGTTCTGAGACAGACTTTGCACTGTCAGGATCCATGACAAATGAACTGAAATTATTCCTGGATTAAATCTGAAGGTGATGATAATGGAAAGAATGAAAACTTTCACTTTAAGGATCTGTAAACTTTGATTATTTTCAAATTAGTTTCAGCTGGCATCACAGTCAAGATTTTTAAGGATCTGAACTTTTAAAAACTAGTCCTCGACAGGAAAAACCAAGATGGCGGCATAGGTAAACATCTAAACCGCTGCCTGGCACGACAATTTGAAAACTACAACTGAAAGACAAAACGGACATCATCCAGAACCACAGGAAGGATGGCTGAGTGAAAATTTTATAACTAGAAGGAAAGAGAAAAGCACACTGAGACTCAGAGGAACTGCGGAAGGCAGAAGTACAGAGGCACACACACAGAGAGGGTGGGCAACCGAGTACGTGACTGGCTTTCTCAAGTGGGAGGGAAACAAAAGCTCCCAACTGCTCTGAACTCCAGTTCTGGGCGAGACTCTGGGGACCCAGACTCATTCGGGGAGAAACTGGACTGCCTGGCAGTGGGTGAAACTCAAGGATGGCTTTCTCTCAGAGGTGCTTGCTGCAATTATTGTGGGACAATGAGACTCAGGGGCCTCTTAGGGCAGGGCTGACAAGAAGCCAATGCTGTCTGCTCTGCCCTGAAACTCTGCCCCATCCAAGCTGAGCACAGAGGCTTTTGCAAGTCTTGTCTCATAAGGGTGTCTCCAGCACAGAAGTTCTCCCAGAGGAGACACAGCTGGTCCTCACAGCCAATTGGCCTGGAGGTCAATTCCTCCCAGTGATACCAATAACACTCAAGGCTTAACTACAACAAGACTGTGCACACAGCCCACAAAGAGGTGCACTAAGAATGTCCACCTTAGGTAACTAGGAAGGCTGAGCCATTGGGCCCTATAGAACACCTAGCACACAAAGCCACTCTATCAACTCAGGAAAGCAGCCAAAATGCAGAGACAAAGAAAAGGTCACAAATGAAAGAATTAGGAAAGCAAACAACTGGTTAAGAGTTCAAAATCACAGCTTTAAGGTTTTTTAAAGAATTTTCTAGAAAAGGCCAATAAATTTAGTGAGACCCTTGAGGACATTATAAAGGACCAACTAGAAATTAAGCATACACTGACTGAAATATAAAAAAAAAAAAAACATACAGAGATCCAAGAGCAGACTAGAGGATCACAAGAATCAAGTCAAAGATTTGAAATACAAAGAAGCAAAAGATACCCAACCAGAAAAGAAAAAAGAAAAAAGAATCCAAAAATATGAAGACAGTGTAAGGAACCTTTTGGGGACAACTTCAAGCGTACCAACATCCAAATTATGGGGGTGCCGGAAGAGACAGAGCAAAATACTGAAACCTATTTGAAGAAATAATGACAGAAAACTTTCCCCACCTGGTAAAAGAAATAGACTTACAAGTCCAGGAAGCACACAGAACCCCAAACAAAAGGAATCCAAAGAGGACCACACCAAGAAACATCATAATTAAAATGCCAAGAGCAAAAGACAAAGAGAGAATATAAAAAGCATCAAGAGAAAAACAGTTACCTACAAGGGAACACTCATAGGATTGTCAGCTGACTTCTCAACAGAAACTATGCAGGCCAGAAGGGAGTGACAAGAAATATTTAAAGTGATGAATAGTATGAACCTACAACCAAGATTACTCTACCCAGCAAAGTTATCATTCAGAATTGAATGGCAGATGAAGAACTTCACAGATAAGAAAAAGATAAAGGAGTTCATTAACACCAAACCAGTATTATATGAAATGCTAAAAGGTATTCTTTAAGAAGAGGAAGAAGAAGAAAAAGGTAAAGATAAAAATAATGAACAACAAATACATATCTATTAACAAGCGTATCTAAAAATCAAGTGAATAAAAAATCTGATTAACAGAATAAACTGTGAATATAACAGAATCAGGGACATAGAAAGGGAGTGGACTGACAATTCTTGGGGTAAAGGGGTGTGTTGGGTGCAGGAAGAGACTGGACAAAAATCGTACATCTATGGATGAGGACACTGGGAGGGGTAAGGGCAGGGGGTGGGATGGGAAGCGGGTAGAGGGGAGCTATGGGGGTAAAAAAAAGGAACAATTATAATAACCTGAACAATAAAGATTTATTTACAAAAAACTGGTCCTAATTAACATTTTTTAAAAAGGAGGGTGGAGAAATTTTTAATCAACTGTTAATTTCTAGGATTTTAAACTTGCTCCAAATGGACATGTCACTTCTATTTCCCATGAAATTTTTTAAGCTGTGTGTTTACTTCACCAATAATGGCTCTTCCAATCAATAAATCTGCTGCTAGTTGTAAAAATAGAATGTAGATTTCATAGATACTCCTGTCTAAAAAACCGTTAGACAGGAAAACACATTAAGATCTGCTATAGAATCCTTGTTTCCTGTTAGTAAACAAACCATGTGCTGTCCTTCTCCCCAGGGCTCGGTTCCTTAAAACAGTCACATTATTTACAAGCACAAATAGTTTTGTAGCCTTTAGCTGAGCTGATGAGCTTTTTACTTGTCTATTTTAAAAACTAATCAAGTGCCACGTTTTATAAAGATAACTGATTTTATTTGTTTTAAACATAGTAAAAAAAAAAAAAAAACAAGAGAAAGTACTGGGGAAAAAAAAACCCTAAAATGTTAGCACAAAAAATATTATTAGTATTAATCTGTTTTGATTTGCAGGAAAAATGTAACCAAGTGTTTCCTCCCAAGTTCATATTGTGCTGGATTAAAGGAAATGAAAAAACAGTTCCTTTCACTACATCATGTCCAGTGGGCTAGTAATGCTCAAGACCTCTTTGGTTCCCATCTTAGAACAACATGGCACTTGCTGTACCACTGCACATTCACAAAGCTACAATCTTGGGTGTCTATGAGTTTTACAGAAGAGGGTTTCCTATCATTTTAGAATAGCCTTTCTCACTGGAACTACAGAACACAAAAACTTAATTCAGTCATTTTTTCCCAATGATCACAAGGATAGTACATAACTAGTACTATCATTCTAGATCCATGGGAATGTTATTTCAAAACATAGAAAAGATGCCAAGAGTTTTAGGGCTTAATTCTCCCATGGAATCCAGGTTGATTTAGCAACTGCAGAAGAGAATGAAACGTCTTGAATTATATAGGAAAACATACTTTTTATTCTCCATGTTTTGCTTCATGAATAGAAGGGGAAAAAAGAGAAAATTGATGTCTCTTTTAAAACGTCATCTAGTCCAGTCCTGACGTGTTTGGCTCAGTGGATAGAGCATTGGGCCACGCACTGAAAGGCCTCAGTTTCAATTCCGGTCAAAGGCATGTACCTTGGTTGTGGGCTTGAACCCCAGTAGGGGGTGTGCAGGAGGCAGCTGACAGGTGTTTCTAACTCTTTATCCCTCTCCCTTCTTCTCTTTACAAAATCATTAAAAATAAATTTAAAAATGTCATCTAGCCTAGCCGGGTGTGCTTCTATGGCTAAGTGTTGATCCAGGAACCAAGAGGTCACCGGTTTGATTCCTGGTCAGGACGCAAGCTTGGGCTGTGGGCTTGATCCCCAGGGTGGGGCATGCAGGAGGCAGCCGATCAATGATTCTCTCTCATCATTAATGTTTCTATCTCTCTTTCCCTCTCCTTTCCTGTCTGAAACCAATAAAAAAATATTTTTAAAGGTATCTATAACACAGCTCAAACTGAAATAAGTAAAACCAGCTAAAACCCTATGCCCAGCAGCAGCAGAGTCTCACAGGTGTGAGCAGGCAGCGGGCCGCGGAGAGCTTGTCCAGCTCACTAAGGGAGGTCTGCCCCATCCCAACTGAGATCACGGCACCTGAGAAGGCACTGCCACCTAACCCTGACTTCAATGCAACACACATTTTCCAGGTGAAAGCTGCCTCAGGACAGAAAAGTATAAAAATATGATTCTTGGGGGATTTTCCTCTATAACTCTAGGCCTGCAGAGCAAGTTTTCAAGCTTGTCACTGGGTAGACTTAACTGTTAACCTGACTGATGGGTACAAAGCTCCTAGACACAGAGAAGTGTCTGCAAATGGTGAGTGCTCCATAACTGTAGGTATTCTTAACAGTGTAGTTAACATTAAGAGTAATTAAAACAATGGTACAAAATGCTTTGTTTTCTAACTATACACGCTGACCCTTTGATTTTCACCTGCTCTAGCAATCCTAAATTACTTGTTTAAGTTAGTCCTTTACACAGAACAAACAAGTCTTCACAAAAACATGTTAAAAAACATTTATTTACTCTGGATCCTGTCATTTTTTACTTACCTGTAAAAAAGTCTAATCTGTTCTTTATGGAAATTCAAAACATATTTCTTTTCCTACTGTGCTAAGGTTTTTCCGTCAATTCATTTTCCAACTGGAGAGGAACTCCAGTTCTGTAACATCCTACCTCTGAGGAAGCCTTATGAACGTGAAGGACCTCAAGTATATCTGTAGGAAACAAACTTAGAGAGCCATTGCCTGAGCACCTCCCACACTCTACTGCTGCCCCACCACAAGGGTGAGGCAAGGGGGAAGGTTAAACTGGTAATAATCGAAGACATCAAGTATCATAACCTCACAACTTCCAATCCCTTACTCAGAGAAAAATGAATGGATATATCCAACAAAGGAAACATTATGTGTTCCCTTTCTACAGTTGCTTAACTGTATGTTGGTAAAATAAATCTGATGATAACTTTAAACACACATTTTAAAGGTCAGTTCAAAATGTATTAAACTTCTAACATGTGACTAAAAGAAAGGGTATGACTTGGTCTTGAGGACTGACATGCTCTCAGCATCGAGAAGCATAGCGGGCATATAAAAGGTGCTCAGTAAGTATTTGCCAAATAGATTGATCATTACAACTTTTCATTTACATTCTAGGTAGAATTCCATCCAGCGTGTTAAAAAGCGTATCTCTTACAAAAATGACCCTAAAAATGGACACAGCCTTTCGAGAGAGAAATAGGTAAAACATAGGTTTCGGAAACGTTTAGGGATACCTGACTAACTCACAAATCCTTTTCTCTCAGGGGTGCTTCCTGGTCTAACCTGCATACTGCTGACATGGTCCCCTGGCTACAGAGAACAAGACAGTGGGTCTGGGATGGTCTCCTGAACAGAGAAGATAGAAACTTGGGAACGATGCAGTAGCCAGAAGCCTCCGGCCTGCCATGTGTTCAGAGAAACTGGGAAAGCCAGTCTGCAGAGAGGGGAAGTGAAGCAGATGCACAGAAGGACAAAGGGACACAAGAGACAGAGACTCTCCAGTTCCAGTCCCCAGAGCTGCTGCTGGGTTCTTGAGATGTCCTAATATGGTTCCAATCAATTCCCCTTTGTGCTTGAGCTAGTTCTAGTTAAGAGTGCTTTACACAGAACAAACAAGTCTTCACAAAAACATGTAAAAAACATTTATTTACTCCGGATCCTGTCATTTTTAGTTCCAGGAAATAATCAAAATTATTGTCCAAATAATTTATGTCCAAGTATGTACACTGCAGAGCAACGCATAAAACAGTAAAATACTGGGAGCAATCCAAATGTCTAAAAATAGTGAACTGACTAAACAAACTCTATACCCATATGACAGGATACCATCAAGACACTAAAAACTAATATTCTTGAAGAATATTTCAAAATGGGGAGAAATGCTCAAGACATAAAAATGAGTATTTTAAAAATAATGAGTGTAAAGCCAACCTCCATCCTATTTTTAATACGAATGTATGGCATAGAAAAAAGAAAAAAACGAATCTAAAACATGGAAGTAAAATCAGCTAAATTCTGCAAATGAACATGCACGCCTGTCAGAATGAGAAGAAAAAACATTTGATGAAATTATAAACTATAACCCCCAGTGCCAATAATTCAATCTCCTCTCACAGGTCTGGCAAAAAAAGGAAAAAGTTGTACTGTATTAACAAATTTAATTATTAAAATAACTCATCGACTCTAAACAAGAGACTCTTTTGAGCTGGTGGATTTTAGGAGGAAGGAGAGACTCCCAGCCATCCTATATAATAATATGCTAAGTGTCCAATGATCCATTCAACCAATCAACACATAATATACTAATTATATGCTAAGGCCACTCAACTTCTCACTATGACGTGCACTGACCACCAGGGGGCAGCTTCTCTGACCAGTAAGTTAGCTTGCTGCTGGGGTCTGGTGGATCAGGACTGAGTGAGAGGGGCTGGACAATCCCTGGAGTCCTCCCTTCCGGCCCTCTCCTGCTGGCCAACCTCCTGCATCCCTCCCTGGCTCTGATGGTGCATCACTGCGGTCCCTCAGCCTGGCCTGTGCCTTCTAGCAATCTGGGAACCCTCAGGGAATGTCGGATAGCTGGTTTCAGTCTGATCCCACAGGACAGGCTAAGGGACCCCACTGGTGCAAGAATCAATGCACTGGGCCTCTAGTTATTTATAATTTAGCAAATATTCAGAGAGAGAATGCAAGCAGTCCTGAAACAAAAGCAGATAGAGCAAACTGTAATCAAGGAAATGGGTTTTGAGAGAGCCTGTGACGTAGCCTTGTCCTATTTATACACCTCTCCTTTCATTTGACAGTCTAATAAATTATTTCTCAATCAGTACATCCATCTACTCCTTTAAATAAATGTAAATATCATATTCTTCTTTGATTTTATTTTAATTTAAAAGTTTTGAGCCACGTGGCTTGGATTGCCAGCTCTGAAACATTGGGCACGTGACTTAACCTCTCATCCATAAAATGGGGATAGCAGTACCCATGTCCTAGGGCTGTGATGGCGAACCCATGACATGCGTGTCAGCACTGACACGCGTAGCCTTTTTCGATGACACACGGCCGCATGCGGCCCCATACTTCTCTGTATGCGACCACATGTGGCTGCCGTGTTGTCAAAAATGGTTAGGTGTGTCAGTGCTGACATGCGTGTCATAGGTTCGCCATCACGGGTGTAGCCAATGAAATTCAGCAACAAAAAAGTCACTAGTAGGTAGGTTAAAGAATTCCCCCTCCCTCTCACTTATCTTAGTTCACGGCACCCACACAAGTTAAATAATATCAAGACCAACAAAAGAAACCGACTGACAGGTGAACAAAGAAGTCATTAAGAAAGTAAGTTAAATAATTACTTTTTGGTTTATTAAATACAGTTATATATTACAATTATACATTTTTGTTATTTTAACTATAAATATCATGAAATTATGGTTTTTTCCTCGAAGTGACACACCACCCAAGTTATGCTCGTTTTTTTGGCGAATTTTCACACACCAAGCTCAAAAGTTTGCCCATCACTATCCTAGGGCTACTGTAAGAATTAAATAAAACAGTGTATTTAAAGCACCCAGAGAAGTGTCTTAAGAACAGTGAGCGCTATGTAATTGTAGGTATTCCTACAATTAACATTAATGGTAATGAAAAAACAATGATACAAAATGCTTTGTTTTCAAACTATACAAGCTGACCCTCTGATCTTCACCTGACAATACCTCTGCTCTGGCAATCCTAAACGACTTGTTCACTGAATACGGCCTGCTGTTCCCTATTACCGTGCCTTTGCACATGCTGTTCTTTCTGCCTATAAGGGCTCTGTCCACTTAACAAATCCCTACTCACTTGCAGTGCTCAATTCCGACATCAGCTTGTGAAGGCTCCCATAATGCCACACCAAGACAGTCTTCCTTTTCTAACTTCAAACTTATTATACCTATTTACATGTTTAAATACCCTACAAATTCTGAGCTCAGTCAAAATAGACTCTAAATATACGCTTGTTGGGACTTAACTAATTCAGGGAATAATCATTTATTCATTTACTGAGAGTATACACAGATGAACAAAACAAGTGAACGTCCCTGGCCTCTTGGAGTTTACAGTTTCTGGGCTTTGAGCATGATCCTAGAAGGTATCAGTTTAAGTGCAGAAGGGACTAAAATCCTATGGGGCTAAAATCGTGAGTAGTAGGATGCTTTATTATGTTTTACTATTATTATTAGATTTAAGTCTATTCTCTATTCCAAAGAGTAGAGCAACCAAGTAAAAAGGACACATGCATCTCTCCTATAGACTCTTCAGGAATGCCTTAATCAAGCTTCAGCATCACCATAAGGCTTGTATTAAGGAAAATGCGCCGGGAGTATTAGAGCAGAGCCCCTAACACAGCCCAGGATAATGGGAGGCCGAAGACTTAGCAGATGACCTGACTCAGGTAATTCCCCATAGACTAAACAAACATCCCATCTAATAATATTCTAGACTTTTGAATTTTTATTTATTTTTCTTTTTAGTTCTACTTCTATTTTTTTATTGACTTGAGAGAGAGCAGGGGTGTGGGGAGAGGAAGAGAGAGAGAGATTTGTTGTTCCACTTATTTATGCATTCATTGGTTGATTCTTGTATGTGTCCTGATTGCGGATCGAACCTGAAACCTTGGTGTACCAAACAGTGCTCTAACCAACTAAGTTAACCAGCCAGGGGCTATTTCTATTTTTTTAAAATTTAAATTCTTTATGTTGAAAGTATTATATATGTCTCCTTTTCCCCCCATCAACCTCTCCCTACCCACTCCCACCCTCCCATTTCTAATTGAATATATACACATAGCTTTAAAACAACAACAACAACAAAACAGCCCTAACTGGTTTGGCTCAGTGGATAGAGCTTTGTCCTGTGGACTAAAAGGTCTCAGGTTCGAGTCCAGACAAGGATATGTACTTTGGTTGCAGGCACATCCCCAGTAGGAGGTGTGCAGGAGGCAGCTGATAGTTTCTCTTTCATCAATGTTTCTCTCTCTCTCCCTTCCTCTATGTAAAAAAAATCAATAAAAAAATTGCTACAAGGCTTGCATCAACCCTTTCTAACTCTCTAGCTGTGTGCCTTTCAGGAAACACTTTCAAGTCTTAGAGATTTTTTTCAGGTATTTATCTTATTTTAAACTAAATATTCATGGTTTCTTGCTTTTTCACTTTAAAAATTACTCACTGAATTTCTACTACAGATAACTGAAATCTAGTTCTTATATTACCCTCTCTTCTCCCACCCCCTATGCCCATTACAGTCACATTACAACTTTTAATTAAATCCATATTTAATAAGGTCTGTATTATCAGAATCATGTAAATAACTTTAATTCGTGAGACAATTAGTATATTATGATTATACTTATATTCTTATTCATTTTATTATTCCTGGAACTAAAAATGCCTTGTTTTTGTCATTTGCCTGGTTTTCTATATTCCTATCATTAATTCTTCCCCATACTGTCCAAAGAAGCTATAAAACATCTCTACTAGTACATGATGGCTCAAAACACATCCTGTAATCTATCAGTGCTTTTTTTTCTTCACTGTGTCTTTCCTAGACACCTCCATCCTCCTGTCCAAAGTAAACGGTTATTCTCTAAACCTACTGTACAACAGTCATCTAGATTTTCTCCCCTCTTCAAACAAGGGGCTTTCTTCATCGCTCTTTTGTACTGAATTACCTGTTTTCTGGATCCATACCGTCACCTTTATTTAATTTATTTACTTGTTTTGGCAGAGAACAACCTCCAGCAGCTTCCTCCATAAAGTGTCTGAATGCCAGCCCTGAGTGGCTCACCTGGTTAAGCAAGCGTCCTGTGCACCAAAAGGTCGCTGGTTTGATTCCCAGTCAGGGCTATAGGTTCGGTCTCTCCGGGCAGGGTGGGCACAGATGGCAACCAATCAATGTTCTGTCTCTGTCTCTCTCTCCCCCTTCCTCTCTCTAATCATGTCCTCAGAGGAGGCTTAAAAAAAGAGGGGTGTATGACTAATAAGTGTTGTGCTCTTGCATATTGACACACTCTCTATTCTAGCCTCAGACTTGATAAAAAAATTGGGTTAAGTATAGAATTCTACATTGGAAATTACTGTTTTTCAGAATTTCAAAAGCATCATTCCACTTTTAGAGGATCATTTTCTTGGCTGTGGTTATGATTTTGCCCCATCAAAATTAAACTATTTTTAAAATGTATGTTTATTTAATATGAATTATGCCTCAATAAATTTATGAGAGAGGGAGCGAGAGGGAAAAAGAATTCAAAGTAAAAGAGGCTTTAAGAAAATGAGGTGCTAGAAACAAAACCTGTGGGGCTGGCATGTATGAGGGCCTTTTCCTTACTCAGTGGACAGCAGACCCAGAAGCAACACGGGGTTACACTGTGTGGGTTAAAAATTCACTTACACGCAAATGTTTTCCGTATGTATGTAGAGTACTGTAAGTGTATTTTCCTTATTTTTAATAATTTTCTCCAGCTTACTCTACTGTAAGAAAACAGTAATACAGATAACATAAAATTATGTTCATTACCTGTTTATATTATCGATAAAGCAACAGTAGGGTATTAGTAGTTAAGTTTTTGAGGAGTCAAACATTATATGTGCACTTTTTACTGCATAGGAGTCAGCGCCCCCAACCCTCACATTGTTCAGGGGTTAACTGTATACCCTTTTTCAGTGTGGTACTCACTCCTGTCCTAGACTGCTACTCTGCGCCTAATATCTTTGAGTCAAATGCCTCTCTGGTTAATTTCTCTAGAATAAGAGTTGGCAAACTTTTTCTATATGCGGGCAGGTTTTTGTCTCAGCTACTACTTCTGTTGTTGGTAGCCCCAAAACAGTCACAGACAACATGTAAATGAAAAATGTGGTTGTCTGTCAGTAACTTTATTTACAAACACTGTTGATAGGTCAGATTTGGCCCAGTGCAGGCCAGAGTTTGCTGATCCCTGCTCTAGAAAATCATACTAGTCTTTCCATCTCCAGAGACTAACTAATCAATTTCTCCTCAGAAGTGGTGGCTATAAAATGTTTTATTAAGTGAAAAAGGTAACTAAGCAAGTAAAAAGGGAAGGGAAGCCGTAAAAAAAGGAATACTGGTAATTTTTTAAAGTCATGTAATCTTATCAGCTGTTAGCATCAGATGAGGCTCAGGGGCAAACACTGTTTCAACTAATTAACTCTCATCTAGGACAAACAGAAATCAGCATTAAGTAATGTGTATGTGTCTTTAGAAGTTTTATGACAGATGTTCACAGTTGGTTCCAAATGGTTACTATGGCCTATCCTGACATTAGTTGGGTTTAGGTATGAATAACAGTGTGGGAGATTTCTCTCTAGATTAAAAAAAAAAAATGAAATTAACGTTCACATCAACTGGACCCATGGTTTCACATAAATATTGCAGAAGAGGGATGAATAGACTAAATCCTAGGGAACTTTTCAACTCTGAATAAAGATGAGGTCAGAGTCCCATCATAATTCAAGGATCTCTAAGAAAATAATCCTAAATTCTAATGTGATGTGCCCATCACGCTAGTTCGGTTGTGAATGAGAGAGGGTAACATTCTATAGTTACTGGTATCAGAGGCTAGAAATACCATGTATCAGATCACCATTATTAAACTACAAAAACTAATTTACTTACTTGACTCCAAAGCAATGAAGCCTAAGGCAATGTAATTATTGTGCCTAATGTCCTATTTCAAAAATATTTGATAGATAAAGGTCCACAGAGTAATTTAAGAATTTACTAAATAAAAATGAATGAATAGTACAGTGATCTGGATTCTGGTCCTGAATAGGACACTGATTAATTATATAATCATAGCTAAGTCACAAACAGTCCGTGTCCTAATTTATGTATTATAATGATATCCTCATGACTCAATTAAATGTGAAATGTTCTAAGCTTCTCTTTTTCCCCCAAAATGTCTTTATTGATTTGAGAGACAGGGAGAGAAACATCAGTGTGAGAGAGAAACAACGATTGGTTGTCTTCCATACACACACCTGGGTTTGTGCTCTGCCCGGGAATCCAACCAGTGACCTTTCGGTGCATAGACCAGCACTTGACCAACTTGGCCACACTGGCCAGGGCTAAGCTTCTTAAAAGAGTAAGACACTTCACATGTAAGATGAAGGTGTTACATATGACATGGAGTTAGCTATCATAACTAAAACCAACAATTTCCATTCAAATAGAACTTACCTCCAAAAATATTTAGTGTACTCAATAGGTACATGTCCATTAACTCCTAAAAGGCATTACCAAAACATTCCATAAAAAAGGAAATAGACATATAAATTATTTAATAACTCTAAATCTATAACAAGTCTGTTACAGGGTCAGAAAGAGAATCAAATTCCCAGTGTTCCCTCACATGAAATCCATTGTTCAAGTCACCTACTTAGCTTAAATTATGTTGTCCTGTGCATCAGAAACATAATTAGTTATGACAGGAACAGAAACTTCTCTCCCAAACACTTCAGAATCCATTTTACTAAAATATGTTCATATTTAAAATGAGAATGGTTCCATAAATGACAACTATTTATTAAAACCAAGAAGTATTTCATCTTGTACTACATTACACATTAGGCAAAAAAATAGAGACTGTAATTTTTTAACATAGAGTCATAAAAGCAAAACAATAGCAAAGATCAAAGACTATGAAGAGATCTACCACCCAAAAAGGAATAAGAGAAATAGGAGAGATAGTGAAAGAAAAACAAAACCCAAAACCAAAAGGTAATTCTGTGGAATACAAGGAATATTTGTAGCATGTCAAAGATGCCCGCAAAAAGCATCAGATACATATTAATCCATCTTCCAATAAGCAAAGTGCTCCCCCTACTCCCCCCCCCCACTCCCCAGGGTACCTCCTGGGAAAAACTAGGTACCCTCACATATGCTATTAATCTGAATAGCCTTTTCTGGAAATAATTAGTAAAAGTTTTTTTCCAATATAGTAAAAGTGTTCTGTTATGCCTTTTGATCAACAATGATCAATGGATTATTACTCTCAATTCTTCATAATCTCTCTGTTATAAAATTATAAATCCACACCCTTTGTCTTGGCCTAATGAAATGTTCAAAGACTTGATGCCAACAGAGGCTTAAAACATGTTTCAGTAGTTTGGTCTGCTTGTTGCATTCAGGTTAAAAGCCATAAATGAGGATGGCCCGGGGAGCTGCTAGGTTTCCGAAGGAAAACCGTGGAGTGGATCTAACCCAATCTGCAGGCTGCAGGCAGGACCAGCCAACCCACAAACTGAAGTAGATGTGACTGGCCATGTCTAGCCTAGATCAGAAGTCCAGGTGATCTACAGACCAAGGTGAAAATAAACACTTAGTATTATGAGCCCCTCAATAAACACTGATTTGTTATACAGAACTGTCGTGGCAGTAGCTGACCACGACACCCAGTAATCTCATACCTGAGAAGTTACCCCAAGACAATCACAAAGAAACAGGTTCACAATACAAAGGTGTTTACCACAGCAATATTTCTATCAGTGAAGAGCTGGAAACAGCCTACCATCAACTGACAAATAATTAAATAAATTACGCTCTAGCCAGACCATTAAATATTTGAAGCTATTAAATATGTTTTTAAAGAACCCTAAAAAATGTAAGCTATTCATACCTTAAATTTAGAAAGCTTATAAAACAAGATATACTGTTTTAAAAATTATATACAAATAGATAAAATGGTCAGTTGGATAAAGTAATTCATTTAAGAAATAAATGCTTTTCTTTACTAAATGTTATGCTAAATATTATTCTAAATATTATACTCAAAATAAAGTAAGACAAACATGTTCTCTGATTTCCTGGAAATCACAGTCTAGTGAGGAAAAATGACAACATACATGTAATTCCAAACTGTAATAAGCTATTGTGGCAGAAGTTACTAATGATCCCCAGTATATTCCCCCTTCTTACTCAGTACCACAGTCCCTGAGTTTTATTTGCCACTTAGGATAGACCACACTTCTGACTTTCCTTGCTCCTAGTTAACTAAATTCTAACCAATGGGATCTAATCTGGAAGTGGCCCCTGCAACTTCCAGTAAACATCCTTAAAAATAAAGGGCTTGCTCTTTGTTGCTTTTCCCCCTTCTTACCAGATGGAGCAGCTATTTTGGACTATGATGTGGCGGCTTCATGCTGAGAATGGCAGCGCAGTAGGATAGGAGGAGCCTGGGTTCCCTGACACTGTGGAACCACTACCACCAGCATAGTCCACCTATAGAACTTTTACACGAGAGAGAAATAAAATTCTACCTCGTTTAAGCCATTTTCAGTTTGAGTTTTTAGTTATTCACAGCTGAACCTAATCCTAAATGGGAAAGCTATAAAGTAAAAGTGAAAGGTTCAAGGAGAGATTATAATAGAAACAGTTCATTTTAACATGAGGACGGGGTTTCAGATATAGGTCCTCCGAGGAAGTAACTAAACTGCTAGCTGATGCCTGGCCAGAGAGCACCAGGAGAAGGAAGGTGGGGGTGGGGGGCAAACTATTCAAGGAAGGGGAAATAAAAAAATGCATCTACTATGGCTTAAGCCTGAATCACCACAGGGTCAAGCAACATACTTTGCGATGTTAAGACTGCTTACACAATGCATTAAAATGAAAGCAAACTACTAAAGCAACCAAGTGCTGTGGCCCCAGTATCAGGATCTGTACTCCAACAAGCAAAAGCCCACACACATGCATGTCAAAAGTGAGGAGGGGGGAATGCAGAATGAAAACAAACCATGTTAAAGAAATTAATAACTGCTTCCATACTTCGGTATTAATACTGTTTAAAACAGCTGGATTTTCTGATTACAGAGATTGATATATCATGAAGAGAATGTCATTAGACTTTTAAATGCTAACTATTCCTGATACAGACAAGAGTTTAATGTTAATTTTTTATTATTATTTCTTGACTATTTCTAGTTATAAAGGAAACATTTATTGTGGAGAATTTAGTAAATATATGTATATGAGTATAAAGAAAAAAATCAACTACCTGTAAATTCAACACCTTCCAACAACACTTTCTACTGACGCTGTTTTTATACACATTTACACACTTATACACATATATACCTACAACACACACAAAAATGGGACTGCAATGCATATGTAGTTGCATGTGATTTTCAGTTATCTTACCATGAGCTTTCCTATGTCACAAAAACACTTTTGAAACCATGGCAGTGACTACATAATATATACATCCGTAGCCAATGAAATCTAGAGATTTCCTGAGTTACAGACTATCAGCCTGACCCCGCAGATCAGGAAGTGGACTTCAAAATCTGCCACGGACAGTTTCTATTCAGAAACCTCAAGTTCCAGGTAATTCAGGTGGGAAGCACTGGAACTTTCTAACTAAAAATTCAATAAAATTCACTGAGTTTCAGCCATGAAGGATGCTCCCAAAAGACCATATTTTTTTCAAATAAAGGGTCCCATTTCATAATGTCTTGAGGAAGAAACTGAATAAGTATCAAAGACTGCAGGAGCAACAACAAATAAAAACAAGTAAGTACTTACTGTAAGAATTACTGGCTATCTGCAAAATTTGTTTTTTAATAAAGCAAAGTAAGAGAATGTATGCATCTATTGTATAACTAAGTTTTCAAGTGGATATAGAAAAAAATGATTATAGAAAAATGCATATAGAAAAAGAATGGAAACAAATGACAAAGGGTTAATCACTGTTAATTCTGGAATATGACATTCTTTGAAGTATTCTGTATTTACATTTTTTCCTCACAACCAAAAAAATTAATGTTAAATTAAAATATTAGTCATGCAAGTAAGGCAATTCAGATTTTAGTTATTAAAGTTGAAGGAAAATCATTAAGTTTTTCCCAGAGGCTACGTGGATCTTGTGGGGAAAAAGACACACAAAAAGCTGAGCATTCCGCATCAGCAGCTTGTTCTAAAATAATACTATTTTAAACTAAACATCAATGTTTCGTGTTGGAAATAAATCTGGGGAAGGACCAGCTTTTGAACTTTACAGCTGTGTTTCCTCAAGTACAGTCCTAACCTAAAAATGACATATTCTCTATTATTTCAAAAAGGCTGTTTAATAGTTAAGCAAATAAAACTGCAAGATTGCATTTCAGTTTTTGACTCTAGTTCTCTTTACTAACTCTAGACTCATTTTTTTAAATTCTAGTTTCTAAAATCCAAACTTAGTTCAGATGACAGAATTTATCACTTGATGAAATGCCTTACTGAACATAAATGGTTACAGTTTTCTATTAAGCTATAACTCTAATAGAAAAAAAAAAGAATAAAAAGTTACAGAAACAAAGCAAATTTTTATATCAATGCTCACAAAAACTTTAGATAAGTGTACTTATTTTTAATTGCCCCATTTTCCTCAAATGTAGCCTTAGGTTAACTTTGTGACAACAGATCCCATCCCTTACTCCACTAATCAATTCTCAGCTGGAACACGTGAATTTTTCAGCAAACGACTCATTGGCATCTTGTCAAACTAATCCTGAAACTATAGGACGCTCAGCACTAACACAATTCGGAAGCTAGAACACTTTCCCTACACATCATCTGACTTCAGAGAACTGACTCACTATCAGAGTCAAATATATACTAATAAACTGTATTTATATTTTTCCTTAAAACTTGTCCTCCACTATGCCACCATCTCCCAATTTTAGTGTGGCAATTCCCTAATCCAAAACACCTCTAGTTTCTGGAGAAGACAAGATGGGGGAACATAGTAGCTTAAAACAGGAAAGGGGGAGAAAAAGCAGTTGTTCACTCGGCTGGAAAAATATTCTATTCTGAAACAGCAACAACTCATATCTATTCCATATAGTTCTCAAGATTTATCTTTCTCCTCACACACTGTAACAGAATACAAACACAATAAAAAATCTCCAAGAATAAATTACTCTCAATGCCTTTATTTCACTAAATAAAAGTTTAAAAAACAACCTAAAATCAATTACTGAGAACTATTCAGTCAAAAATCTTCAATGAGATATCACTAGCATGAACTATCAATTGCAAATCAACTAATCATTTTGGTTCACACATTCACCTCCTCCAAAATAGAAAATTGCTCCTTTTAATCAGAGGAAGGGTGGAGGGAGGGACAACAAAACAATGATTTGTTAGATCACCACAGGCATTTACTTATAGCTCTATCAATTGTCACACTCCACCTGGTGGCAGGAGCTGCCTGAATTGGTGAAGTGGAGGTCATTATACAAGAAATTCCAAAACATGCTTTCCAGATGTCTTTGGGAAAAAGCAAGGTACTCTTCTCTTGCTCTATATGGAATAAATCTAACAAGGTTCAATCAAAGTGGTTTTTTTCACGTCAATATCTAATACAGATTAACATAAAGGTGTAACAAAAATCCGAATAGGAGACATGTATTTAGAGAGATCTGTTTACAACCATTCTCTCCATGTTAGTTAAATGTCATTTCAAGTCTTCAGAACAGTAACAAGCATATCCAGCAGCTATCACCTACTCCCACTAACTTTCTTTACTCTTTTCCCCTAAGGGGAAAGTATAGAGTTTAATTAACACAGTTAACAGCAGCTTGCCACATTGCTTTTAGATATTTGCCAGTAACATATACCCAGGGGATACTCTAGAGACTGATTTCAACCAAAAATAAAAATAGATAAACAGAGCTCAAACAAAATTAAAACTGAGTCTGGCTGCCCACACTTATTTTCACACATGAGGAAAAATAGCAGTTCTCCTAGAAGCCTCAAGCAGACATATCTTTAGAACACAATGTTAAAAATACGTTTCCTCCCCCCTCCTTTTTCCCCTACCTGTTTCTCACTCAAAGCT
The DNA here is from genome assembly GCA_027563665.1 of Antrozous pallidus. Taxonomy (NCBI): domain Eukaryota; kingdom Metazoa; phylum Chordata; class Mammalia; order Chiroptera; family Vespertilionidae; genus Antrozous; species Antrozous pallidus. The sequence continues at coordinate 16,520,182 of CM050520.1, forward strand.
GTGATTTTGGCTTGGAGTTCATGAAGCTGTTTCTTTAAATCAGCATTCTGATTGGAAAGAAAAAATATCTGTGAGAAAGATATTTCATTTGTTAACAGAATAGTAGCAAGGAGATGTTATGCATATTGCATACAGCAAACTTAAGCATTTTAGCCAATCAAATTCATCATGCATTAAACTGTAGTCACATTATCACTACCTAATGCACAGATCCTAAAGGCAGGCTCCTAACACTAGAACCAGGGCAGCTCCTTTGCAATTGTTTTAAATTATAAGAAGTTTTATGTTTTAGCATTATATAAAATAGTGTACCTTTCTACTAAAAATATTGTTATTCTTTGACAGAAAACCCAAAGTTCGACTAATCAGACAAAAGCAGGAAAATGGAGGTTGTAAGTATTTTTACTGATAATGCCACAGTGGCATTATCAATAAAGATAAAAACGTTGCCCTCTCTCTTATTTAGTCGAGTGCATTTGTTTTTTAGCCTAGATCTGAAAAACCGTCAGTGCTACAACTGCCAGGACACCTATCATTCAAATTAACAGAGCGACTACCAGTGCATTCTCCCAGTTTCCAAACTCTGATAGCATTCTTTTTTGGATCCCAGAGCTTGTGTTTTACTCAAGTGGGACAAAAAAAATCCAAGATTTAAAAAGCAAGATTAATGCTTAATGTTGGATAGCCTATTAGCAGACTGAACAGCAACCCAATGAGAGACGACTTTTTCTGCATCATCTCACGTGCAATTTCTCCAACAGCCCTCTGCCTGGTCTTCTATCAGGTCGGGGGGTTGGGGCACACATCCTCCCTCTCATGATTGTGCCATGTGGTCTTTTTAAAATAAGAATGTATGAGAGAGAGAGAGAGAGAGAGAGAGAGAGAGAGTGTGTGTGTGTGTGTGTGTGTGTGTGTGTGTATTAGAGGCCTGATTCACAAAATTCATGCAAGAGGGAGCCTTTGCAGCCCTGGCGGCTGCCTGGATCTCTCGCAGCTGCAGCCCTGGCTTTGTCCAGAAGGTTGTCCGGAAGGACATCCAGTCTAATTAGCACACTGTGCTTTTATTATTATAGATTATTATAGACATTTAATGAAGTCATCCACAAGATAGACCAACAATTTATTGCTCTCTCAGATTTTTTGTATTAAGACTGCTGCTACCTGGCCACCAGTTCTATAGGAAATGCTAATGATTTCTAATAATATTTCAGCTGCTGATAATAAAGGTTATCATCTACATATATAAAAGCCTAAGCAGCCATCGCAACCGAATGGATGACCACCAGGCTGTGCGGGGATCAGGCCTAAACTGGCAGTCAGACATCCCCCAAGGGGTCCTGGATTGGAGAGGGTACAGGCTGGGCTGAGGGACCCCACCGCCCATGCACGAATTTCATGCACCGGGCCTCTACTATTAAATATAAAAGAATCTATTAATCTAAGGTCTACATCCTGGTTTCCTAAATCTAATTTAAATAGTATCTTTTAAAAATAAATAAACATGGAGAAGCTTCTCAAAGTTCAAACGGCAAACAGAAATTAAGTGTGGGCTATCAATGGATTGTGTTAAAGCACTAGGTACAAAACTTTTTGAAATGACTAGTATTCCCACTTCCCCAAATCAATCTGCCTCAGTACCATTCCTCAATCCAGGAATTTATTTTACTTAAAGTTACAATGAGGCATGTACACTATGTTAACAAGCTAAAGATATATATACACATACATCTGAGTGCCCATCAATGGGTTTAGTTGTTTGTGACCAGATTATGAGTCAACAAATGCAAGGGAGAAATCCTAAGAGAGTCTGATAAATACTCTCCACACGTATGACCTACTGTCTAAGGCTGCAAAAGAGACACTGCCTGAACAACAAATACAATGATGGAAGACAAGACAACTTTCTAGGAAGATTTCTCTTCAGGGAGAGAGAACAAAATGTCTAAGTCAAAAACTCCTATGAGAGCCCAGCTGGCATGGCTCAGTGATTGAGCACTGACCTATGGACCAGGAGGTCATGGGTTCAGTTCTCGGTCAGGGCACCTGCCTGGGTTGTGGGCTTGATCCCCATGTGGGGTGTGCAGGAGGCAGCCAATCAATGATTCTCTCTCATCATTGAGGTTTCTCACTTTCTCTCCCTTCTTCTCTGAAATCAATAAACATATATTTTTTAAAAAACTCCTATGAGAATTTAAAGAAAATTTAACATTTGCTGGATTAAGGGCTCTTTCAAAAATAAAAATTAAATGCTTTTTAAAACATATTCTAAAATTATTACCCTGAATATAGAGTGATTAAGTATTTAAATGTTCTGTATTATATCTCTACTATAAACTCTGAGAAAATAAGAACGGTTCTGGGCTTTACTCAATAATTTTGAGACTACAGAAATCCTCACAAACTGATTTTGAGTAAGTGGGCATATAGAAATGAAATTTAAGCTCTATGAAGAATATAAACTCTCAACCCCCGCCCCCCCAAAAATACTCAAAGCAATTAACACAAAAGCAAGTAACAGCAATAAAGATAAAATGATAACTATAAGATAATAACTGGATTTTTCTAAACCCTTAAAACATGAAGACCAATATGCTAATATAATTGCTGTAAAAGTTGAGATAGTTTTTAAAAACTTATGTACTGGTCTATATGATAGTATTCTTATGCTCACTTTGCTTTACATTATTTTAAGTTAAAAATTAAATGAATTAAAGTAGTATTTTACCTGTGGATCCTGTTTCATTTGAGCAACCAGTTTCTGGTAATAAAAAGAAAAAGAGCCATCAATCTTCCATATTAATTCACTATGGCAAATCAGGTTTGCCCCTCACCCACAAATCTAGAGTGTTAAGATTCACACACACACACAAAAATGAGCAATACCACAATCAGAACAAAAAGCTTCTGTGATCTATATAAAAGGTTAATAAGACGCTCTCCTCTTTATATAGGGTGGGAATCAAAACTACCACTTTATATTTGAAATAGAAATGCTCCTGCTTTTTAACAGGTCTGAAGGTGGGATGAGGGTGGGGAATGGAGTTTTTATTAAAAGGCAATTTAAACAAGCTGGATGCTCCAAAAGCCAAATATCTCTCTAAAATGTTGTCACTGGGTAGAGTCCCAACGGAGCCTACACAGAAGCTGCTCCCACACCGAACAGGCCTGTCTGTGCGCCACACAGCACAGGGGAGCCCAGTGTCGGATCTGACTTTGCCACTGTCTTCTGGGGGGCGGGGGGAGATGGGCTGTACTCTCGGTGGGGCAATGAGGCTCAGTATTTGAAGAGTAAAGAAGTGTAGGAACAATAATGCAAAACTCTACCTACCTGGGCTCCTCTGGGAAAGAGTGCGCTACCAGACTATTGAATGAGAAAAGTCCTTTACTAAGGAAAACGGAAGTCCAAACAAATGAAAAACAAAGAAAATTGGATGCTGTCTGATCTAACCCAACTTCTAAAAGCATCACTGTCCAAAGATAACCATAATCAGGGAGAAAAGAACCTGAAGGATAAAGGCGTATCAGAAAGCTGATCCCCCAAAAGTTATCTGGAAATAAGCTGTTCCCCAAGTGAATTCATATAACTAAGAATCTGTCCCTCTTTTTGGGTAACAAGGCACTTTTAGAATTTTGTTAGTCATAAAATAAAATCTAATATATATTATATACTTATCTCCCTTCTTACATTTAAATCGTCAGCTTTGTGGCCTCGCTAATGTGGCTCAATGGCTGAGCATCGACGCGTGAACCAGGGGGCCCCGGTTCCGTTGCAGGCCAGGGCTCACACCCAGGCTGAGCTCGATTCCCCAAAGCGGGCATGCAGGAGGCGGCCAATCAATGCTTCTCCCTCAGTACTGATGCTTCTCTCTCTCTCCCTGTCCTTTTCTCTCTCTGAAATTAACATGTGCTGGGGGGTAAAGGAGGCTGGGGGAGGATATTGGGGGGGAAAAGGAAAACATATGTACTATTATTAAATATAAGTTATATTGTAAATAAAAAACAAAAGAAAAAAAACACAAATGACTGCTCACAAAAATAAAAACAAAACAAAACTATTTTTAAAAACCTGTCAGCTTTTAGTGTATAATCCTCAGTAAATGACTTCTAACATTTATTCTAGTTGGTCAAAAGCCTTACTTCACGTGCCGAGCTACATTCTAGAAAGCTGAAGTTGCCAGCCATGTGACCTCCACACAAGCACATGTTACTTCACATGTGACAGTAACTCTTGTGTATCCTGGTCTTAATAACAAAATAGTAATAACACACAATTCCAAGAACTCAGTGAAATTAAACAGCAAGGCCTTTATACATATACATTTTTACTAACACTGCTTAAAGGCTAACCACATTCTTCAATTTGGTTTTCCTTTTAATTTGATGACCACAGAGTTGACTATATTAAAACTGCCTTTTTAAAGCTAAAGCGGATTTTCTTTCGCAACACTAGCGTTTAAAAACTGACTGATAACCACACTAAGTCTCCCCCTCCGAGGAAATAACTTTTCTATCTGTAAGCAGTCATGCTGCATTTCACATCATCAGAGACAGGACTGAACACGCTGGGCAACCCAACTAGACCATCCAAATCCCTAGTGACTTACTTTAAGCTGACCCTGTGTTGTCAAACTTAGGTTACTTTCTATTGTGAGAATACAATTTTTTCACGAGGATATACTTTTGTACTAAGGGTTGGCAAACTGGCCATCTATCTGTTTTCATAAATAAAGTTTTACATGGGACACAGCCATCCCCAACCCATTCATTTATATGTTGTCTGCGTAGCAGCAGAGTAGTTGTGACAGAGACCATAAGTGACTTACAAAGTATGAAATACTTTCATTTACTATCTGGCCCTTTACAGAAAGTATGTGCTGACCTCTGCTTTATACTATTCTGTTCCATGTAGAGTAAATATTCTGAAAGTTTAAATACTACTTATATCAATTCTGCATAAGGATCATCAAAAAGGCAACTCCTCAAAAAAGGATGAGATGCCCATCACAGCCATTATTATTTAAACATTTATCCAACATCAACTATGTGCACGCTGCTACTTTTTAAACCGTCCCCATATCCATAAAAAACAAAAATGTATCTCTGTGACACAGTACCCGGTAGTTTCATAACATACTTCCTACCCAGTAAGCTCACTCTCGGCTCTACCGTCACCCCGTAACTAGGAATGCACCAGGGGTGAACTGTGCCCCACCCGACAGCCGGTGCGCACTCTGGTGCCATTCCTGGCATCCCTGAACCGGTCAGGATTGGTGATTATGCAGGTTACCGCATATCTCATCAGAACAACATCATCCGATTATAAACAAGGCATGTCACTTGGATTTATTTATAAAACTTAATTTAAAAAAAAAGAGAAAAGTATTCTAAATGTAACTAGAATAAAAATACCTTATAGAGTGTATATGTTAAAATACTATCCATAAATACATTCATTATTACAAAAACAAAATGTACAATAATTAAGGATGAATATAAATGCTCATATTAACTTTATGCTAAAAATAAATATATAAGAACATAGTTTTTAAAAATATATATTTTATTGATTTTTCACAGAGAGGAAGGGAAAGGGATAGAGAGTCAGAAACATCGATGAGAGAGAAACATGGGTCAGCTGCCTCTTGTACACCCCCCACTGGGGCTGTGCCCACAGCCAAAGTACATGCCCTTGACCAGAATCGAACCCAGGACCCTTCAGTCTGCAGACTGATGCTTTATCCACTGAGCCAAAGCAGTTTCGGCAAGAAAATAGTTAGTTAATGTGAATATTAAGATAGTGTTTGGGATAACTTTATGAAGAATATTATATCCCTTTTGAGTCAATAAATGTAATTTTAAAATGTAAATTAGATTTTAAACAAATTAAGCATTAAATTTTTCATAATTATTTTCATAAAATTGGTATGCTTGAATTAAAACATGAAACAAAATATTTTAAAACGCTACTTAATTTTTAGTAATTTAGTTCAATTTACGTCATAAGTCTTTCATGAAAATCTTATTGGGATTTGTTCATATCTTGTGAGGATGAACTAAAAGCAGAATGTCAACTTTGCCATCTCAAAATTTCTTAAAAGGAGAAATATCTCCAAAAATTACATACAATCTCATTATATTATCTCTGATCCATGCAACTTTGACTGATTATTGCTTTCTAGGAATTTATTCTACAATGATGTCGGCTTCGAACAAATTGTGAACTTGTCATCATTTGCCATACAGTCAAATTGGGAATGAGCGCACCTCTATGTTAAACAAGTTTTGTCCAGCCCGGCCAGTGCGGCTCAATGGTCCAGCACTGACCTATGAACCAGGAGGTCAGGGTTCGATTCCTAGTCTGGGCACATGCCCAGGTTGCAGGCTCAATCCCCAGTGTGGGGGGTACAGGAGACAGCCAGTCAATGATTCTCTCTCATCATTAATGTTTCTCTCCCTTCCTTTCAGAAATCAATAAAACAATATATTTAAAAAAAAATACTTTTGTCCTAGAAAAAAACAAGCTTGTTTTTGTAACAAATTTTTATTCTTTTCCATTTGTAACAGAAGCAAGGCCTAATAAAACAAATGTGTTTATTTTATTATATACTAAATTTAAATAGATAATTTACTTATTACGTACTAAATTTCTTAGAGTTACCATAAAATCAAAACACACTTCTTAAAGTTACCACAAAAACAAAACCTACTTGTACATGGCAAACTATAACACTACTGCTGAGCAAGAGTTTCTTTTAACAAGACCCAAAGTAGCAGAACATACAGAGACTTTACGTAAAAAATATGCGTGTGTGTATCTATATATGTACAAATATAGATTTTATATGCCTTTCAAGCTTTCCTATAAATTCTCTTCCATTAATTCTGAGCAACTTGCAAATGCAGTAGCTATCAAAAGCCCAAGGTGTTCTTCCAACAATCTCAGAAATTAACCTTATATGAGACTATTCAGATAAAGGAAAACATACCTAAGAACAAACACCTTTAGAAAAATTTCCTTTCTCCTATTCCAACACCCCAAACATTCAAAAGTAGTTAGTTCTTTGTCATTTATCACTTTTTATTAAACAAACATTATATATGTGTATGTCTTGAACCTAGTACCACATTCAAATAATGTATTAACTACAGAAAGATATAAAACAGTGATATTCTGTTTATATAAAAATGTTAATGATTTAATTATTTAAGGACAGCTTTTTGTATTAGTTAGTTATATTAAACAAAATATTATATATACTTAATATATAATTATATTTAGTGTACAATGTATTTTATTAAAGTTATTGTCATATAAATATAATCATTGATATATTTTAAATTTTACTATCTGAGGTAAAATGTAAGAGTGAGGTAAGATGTGAAATTTGAGATTTAAACATTTGTGAAAGCAATCAATTTTCTTTACTAATGACTAGAATAGAGGTATAGAAGTAAATGAGTAAAAATTTTAATATACATAGTAGTCAAGTCAAACATGTCTCATTTAAAATTATACAAATCATAAGTCACATGAACAAAATCCCTCAGATTAACAACAACAAAATCACCCCAGAAAAAAAAATATTTTTAATGTGTTTGGCAAATAAAAAAATATTTGTTATTGATTTCTGTATAAAGGAAATCAGGAATATTTCATTTAAGTTCTAAAAAGTATTATCAATGAATTTACTGAGTAGAGATAAAAAGCAAATGGCATGACTGTTGGGCAATAATTGTCTGACAGATGACTAACAATTTGTGCTAAAAATCAGAGAGGGGCCTGTTTACTCATCTTACCATTACTTAATAACATGATGTGGAAGAAGACAATAATGCAACATACCTGGTGAACCTGAATTTCCACTTTAAGAGCTTCCTGTAGAGTCTGCAACTCCATCCTCCACCTTCTCCACTTTCTCTTATGTCTGCCAATTCTACAGTTTCTTCAGCCTCCGTTTAAAATCACAAACTCCTCTTCTCACGGCAGCTGCAGAGATCAATGTTTTGGATCATTATGTTAGGTATAAAGGAAATATTCATGTTAAATACATTTGTAATAGTTGAAAAATATTTGATTCTCTAGCACAGGACAAGAAATTTCCCAAACAAAATTCTTTTCAATACAAATAGTTTTGTATTTAATTGATATAAAAACTTTTGGGGTTTTTATTATTTGAACATTCCTCTACGCTACAGAACACTTCAAAGAAGTAAGAAAGGGGGAAAAATAAATGTTTAACCTGGTCATGAAAACAGCTATGCACCTACTATGTGCTCAGTATCATACTGCACACTAAATCCTGAGGATCCAGAGCTGAACAAGACCCCTTCTGAGTTGGGAATTTAGAGGGCGAGACTACAACCACCCAAGACTCACTTCACACTGTCCTTAGAGACACATAACAACAGGGTCATGCATTTTTTAAACATCACACAGAGGGAACTGGAAAGTTCAGGATCTCTCCGAGGTTACAGAAGGCCAAAGTACTTTTTTCATTGGGATTAACTTGTACTGTATTAAAAAAATTTTTTTAACTGAAAACGGAACAGCTTTACTAAAGTTCATATTCAACAAATTAATACTTAACGCAAGGACAATGTAACTATGTTTTACACGAAGTTATCAAAGCAATATTAAAAACAAATCTACTGTGCACAAAGATGAGATGGTGTAGCAATGGGACAGGCGCTGCCAGCTTTACAATGAGCTCTATCTTCTTTCTGAGGATAAGTGCGTCTCTTTGGCCGTATGCGTTGGCCGTATGCGTAACTGCATGTGGAGGAATGTCCAAAGTCTAGTGTGGAAATGTCGAACCTTCCTATCCTGCTCCACTCCTCACTACTGCAATTTAAATGAACTCAGTGGCTAATTTCTCTTTTAATATTTTTCTTTTTTCTTGCATATTGCTTTTGACATGATTTTAGGTACTCTCCCAAAGCCAAGTTTGCTTCTGTCTGAATAAATTTAAACTTTTCATCTTTGTACCTATAAAACTTGTAGTTAGGGCAACTTTTCAGCATTCTTGGAAACTGGGGAAGGGAACAATCAGTTCTCTTAAACAAAGGGAATGAGATTCATAATCTTTACACTTTCTACAAATCATTTATCTATGGACATTTTCTTAAAACTTCTTTAAAACCGGATTTGACAGTTATAATAAAATCATTTACTACAGACTATATAGTTGTCAATATTACTTCTCATTATAGTTGCTGAACCTCACTAGGCTTAAAACATCACTACTGACAATCTCTCCCCTAGGGCTTATACGTTGCTTTGTAGTATCAAAATACTCTAACCTAAAATAACAATAAATTTCAAAAGTGTAAAATTCCTTCAAACTCACTTGTGGAGTCTAGAAAAGGATTATTGTACAATAATATCACCAACCAAAAACTTCATAAAGATGATATGTTTAGGAAATATAATTTGGAAAAGAAGACATACTTTGATGAACAAACCTGGGCTTTTCAGCTACTTATTATCATAGAAAATCTTTGGAACTATAATAAATAAATCAACAAACAAACAAACATAAGAATCATTAAGTTACTGACTTAGACCAAGGTTTTTGTTATATAAGTTTATGTTACATGCAAATTCACATATAAAAACTACACAGCCATTTCAATTTTAAATACTAAAATAATCTCTCTACTAAAATTCTTGACTTAAAAAAAAATAAAAATAAAAAAAATAAAATTCTTGACTTACATATTCAAGTTCTTCCTGAAAACAGTACTTAAATCAGATTTAATTTTGCAGAAAATGTATCCAAAAATGATGTCACAATATTTGTCAAATTAAAAATCATCTTGAAGTTGATAGTAAAGGGGTATTTTCAATACCAGAAAGGCCATATTTTATTTCATTGGTAGCTAACATATAATGACATAGCTCAACTCATAAAAATGGCAGGTTAAAAACATGGAGAACTTAGAATATAAACAACAAAGAGTTAACATATTTTACAGTTAGAATGATCACAAATTAATTTTTAAAAACTAAAAAAGCAGTTCACTAAAGAATAACAATGATCAACAAACATGAAAAACAGCCACTTTCAATAGTCATTGAAATGTACATCTTAAGAAGATAAGTTTTGTCTATCAAACTGACAAAGACTTATAAAATAATAATACCATAAGTGTTCTAGTGTTTAGATCAGGTGGCACTTTCATAATTTGCTAGTGGTTATTTACTTTCTTATTTCCTGAGTATAAAAATTTCCACATTTTGTTATTTTAAAATACGCACTTATTTTTAAATAACAAAAAATTAACTGAGGAATGCTAGATAAAGCATCAGAAAATTTTATACTGATGAAGTAAAATGTCCAGGAAATGAAAAGGGAAAACTGGAGGTTCTGAATGTCAGAGTGCCCGGGAGGGTAAGGAGCCTGCAGCTCGAGTTACTGAGGAGCTGAGGGCTTTACTTCCTTCATCAGACTGTTGTCTACTTGTTAGAGACCCACAGACACACATTTTCTTTGTCAAGAACTCTAAAGGCCAATTACTCCTTTCATTTCAAAATAAAACAGTTAAAAGAAGGATTAAAAAGGTAATGACTTGGTATAGAGAAAAACTTAGGGAGAATTAGAAGATACATTTGATATCCTTCAAAATGTCTCTTTGTGGATGGCAAATTCAAGAGATTGGTCTCTGCCTAAAGGAACAAATTACACACAGATTTATAGGTTACAAAAACAATGCAAGCACATGTTGAATCCTTCTTTAAAATATTTTGGGGGCTCAGACAACTCATGCAGCTGTCATGTGAAGACCATTTGGGGGCAGTTTATAGCATCATAAAGAAGGTATGATTTTGCTAAATCTGAAAAAGATGACTTATTGTACTTTGACCAACTCTAATAAGTTGTAAATAACAAATCAGTTGTACGGTAAAAATAAACAGCTTCACAAAATAGTAATAGACACACTTTATTGAAGTACAATGACTTTCGCCACCCAACAGCTCTAAATACCACCATCAGAAAGGACAACTGCCTAGCACAAAATATCAACATTTGTTATCTTCAAAACTGTACATCTCAAACCACTGGGACACCTAATAGCCTCTCACTCCAAATAATAAAAAACCAAAAACATAGACAAATAAAAACTCTACCCACCAGCCATTCAAAACAATAATCAAGCTCCACTGAGAAAGGCAGCTGTGATGTCTGGAAAGAACACTGTCTGGCCCCCAAAAACAAACAAACAAACAAACAAATAACTGATCTCACTCAGCATGTAATATCTCTCAGCCTCAGGGTTTTTAAAATTTGTTTGCATGTTTGCTTACAAATCAGGAAAATGGGAACAGTACGGCCTACTTCATAAAAATGGTCTGAGGTTTGAATAAGGTAAATACCATGTGAAAAGCCCTTTGTAAACTGTAAAGTTCTATACTATTCCTAACACACTTAGTGCGTTTATTCAGGCACGTAACTATTTTATAGATTGCTGAGAGGATAGTAGGCTTTCCTATTTTTACATTTCCTTTAAAAAAAGGCTTTCCTGGCTAACATCAACAAATCAACAAACGATAAGTGTTGGCGAGGATATGGAAAAAAGGAATCCTTTTGCACCGTTGGTGGGAATGCAGACTGGTGCAGCCACTGTGGAAAACAGTACGGTGTTTCCTTAAAATATTAAAAATGGAACTCTCATTTGACCCAGAATCCCACTTCTAGGAATACATCCCAAGAAAACAGAAACACGAATCAGAAAAGTTACATGCACCCCTATGTTCATAGCAGCACAAGTCACCATAGCTAAGATTTGGAAACAGCCTAAGTGGCCATCAGCAGATGAGTCGATTAAAAAACTGTGGTACATCGACATAATGGAATACTACACTGCTGTAAAAAAAAGGAATTCTTACCATTTGCAACAGCGTGGATGGAACTGGAGAGCATTATGTTAAGCAAACTAAGTCAGCCAGAAAAAGATAAATATCACATGATCTCACTCATTTGTAGAATATATTGAACAACATAAACTGATGAACAAAAATAGAATCAGAATCATAGAAGCACTGAATAGACTGACTATCTAACCTATGAGGAAAGGCAGGAGGTGAAAGGGTAAGAGATCAATCAAAGGATTTGCATGCATATGAGCATAATCAATAAACACAGACAGTAGGTGGGTGAGGGCATATGCTGGAGGGTGGGGGCGGCTAGAGAGAGGTTTTGGGGAAAAAGAAGACTTATATAATAGTTTAAACAATAAAGAATTTTTTTTAAAAAGGCTTTCCAACTACTTTTCTGGGTATAGTTCTGTTTGAAGACATGTGACTGCCAGATCTTTCATTATGATTCTAATAAAGTTGTCATGCTATAACTTTGAATTCACTACTAAGAAACACTAATCTGTTCCTGAACTGCTTATAAACCCTTTATCAATCAAAACTCCACTAGTCAACCAAGTTTCTTTAGCTAACAGTAAGTCCATAATACATTGTGCCCCCAAACTGAATTCCCTAGAAATGGTTAGCTGTGTTCTCTATACTGTAGAATTACTTGATGTAAGACTCCACTTTTGAGCTATCATCTCAGACCAGTGTTTTGAGTAGGTATAATTTTTTTAAATATAAAAAAGTAGAAAGTCCTGACAGATCAATGTATCCCTTACTTGTCACATGCCTAATACTAAAATATCATGTTTTAATTTGTGCAAAATACTATATAACTGACATGTTAGGAGATAAAACAATAACTTTTAACTAACAGCTCTAAAAATTATCATGGATGCCAAAAGTAATAAACTTATTTTATTAATACTTATTGAAAACTAACATTTACTAACAGGAATCAATAAAAATGACATAAAAGCTTAATGTAATATCTGTTTATTTGTTTTTCATGGTGGTAGCTCTTTGGTGACACTCAACAACAACAACAAAATGCCCCTGCACAGAGCTGGACAGTCTTGATTTTGGAAGCTCTGACAAGGTTACAATACAAATCCTGGTAGAATTGCTGACAAAAATCACTTCGGCTAGTGAGATTGGTATTTTCTAACCATTAAATTAAATTTCTATACACATACACCTAGATTTATGATTATCTGAATGTCTGAATGTGTTCGAGGAAAAAATATACATCTTTCCTGTTTTTTTTGTTTTTTTTTGGGGGGGTGGAGGAGGCCAGGTCCTCATTTAAAAAAAAAAAAGTAATACCGACACAGGTCATACCATTACAACACAAAGGTGTGTTTTGAGTCAGGTCAAGCCCCCACAGCACGCTCCTTCTCAGGTCTGGGGCAGTGGCCTGCACTTCTCCTTACCACCAGTGCTCACTCTAACATCTACCTCAGCTTCCTGGGCCCAAGTCGAGCGCGCGCGCGCGCGCTCTCTCTCTCTCTCTCTCTCTCTCTCTCTCTCTCTCTCTTTCCCACCTTTCTTTACAGAAACCAAGCATGTTTACTAAAATCATCCCAACTATACCCAACAACCAGAATGTTGATGTAAATTTAAAAACTCACAAAAATTCAAAATGAAGAAGGCTGGAGATCAATTTATAAAGAGCATAGTGACAATGAGGCTAAAACTTTAGATTGGTTGCCACATTTACCAGAATACTATTTAATGACAAATAAATAAATAAAAAATAGTCCAGACAAGCATGGCCAGAATCATATACTTATTTGCTACACAAAGATTAACACAGAGGATATGGTGGTCTTGGCATAACCAGTAAGTACTTAATAGAAGTGGAAGATATGGGAGATAGATTGCAGATCAATTTAAGGAAGAGCTAAGGATTAGAGCTGTACAAAAAAGGAATGGGTTACCTTATGAGGTAGTGGGCTCCCTGTCATTAGAAGTATTCAAGAATGCTGCATATCATATCCCCCTCTTGGAGATTCACAATGCACATTAGCATATTAAAGGCTCTGAGAAGTCCTGCAGTAAAGAAACCTGTTTAACTTTAATGCAGCATTTCCCAAATTATTTGACTACAGAACATTTTCCCACCCCCACCCAACCTCAGTAATATTTACTCATTTCTGCGGAACTAGAGTTCCTCAGAATACATTATAGAAAATAATGAGCTACATTTTTAAATAACTGTAATATTCACTATGTACCCGAATAACAATCTGTTAGGGATACAGAAAAAGAAATGGCCACATCGGGTAAAAGGCTGGAAAAGAGGGCCTCTGAAGGTCCCTTTTCTAAGATTGTATGATTCCAACACATCTCAGATTAAAGGGCTTTGGGGTCTTGATTATTTATTTAAAAAGGTTCCATGAGAAAAAGGCAAGTAAAATAAAAAAGGAGTAAATGCAAGTTTAACTGGTTCAAATGCCTCCCTTTCATGTTTAAATCCCAATCCCTATAAGGAAAGAAAGACACTCTGAGGACCCTAAGTTATCAAAAAGAAGCCTTAACCAAATACACACATTAAGTTAATTACTATTTGAGAGAGAGAATTAAAACAAAACCAAAAAATCAAAAAGGATAGCTTTGCATTAGGGAACTACCCTATTCCAGATATCTTGTTTGAATGTAATTTTTTATCATAATACATGCTTTCCAAATAAGGTTAATATTTGTTTGATCCTTAGTCACTAGACTGCCCCAAGCAATCTGTGATTCTGAATTAGACATTCAAAGAAACGATTAAGTGTGATGATTTATAAGCTGTTAAAGTAGGTTTTAAAATAGATATTAGAGAAAAAATGTTTACCTATATGCCCCACACTGCTACATTTTTTATACTTTTCCTCTAAGAATTATACAAAACAACACACATTAAAAATGTAGTATCTACCATAAAGCCAATCTAACATTAAATTTAAGAATATAAATGCTTAAGATTCCCAAATTTCAAAGTCAAGGTTCCCATAGTTACATTAACCCAGCCATTTTGCACATATACTAAGGCTAGGAAATTTAACAGCATATTAAGTAATACAAAACACAATGGGAACCTTAACTTTTGAATTTCCTGACTTTTGAATTTTCAGCTTTAACCACTGCATAAAGGACATTCTTGACACAGGGAACCTTTACATTTTAACAGGTTATCGAATGCAGGAACATGCAAGCCTAGCAGTATGATTAGAAATACAAATGCACTTGAGAACTTGGTGCAAACAGCAAAGCCTCATTTCTGGTAAGAGCGCTTTACTGCAAAAACTCACTGGACATTTGAATTATCATCCAACTGGCATCAGTAACACTATGCATGCCTGGCAAAAGTACTTACCAATTTTGGGGAAACTGGCCCTCCTTCAGCACTCTTGCTCCCTATAACAGAAGAAGGGGAAAATAAAATTAGATGACAAACACAAACTTATGACATGTTATCAAAAGCTGGAGACTTAAAGATCTCTATCTGATTTTAAGAAAAAAGCAAAACACACAAAAATCTCCAAAGCACTAAAACCCAAAAGAAAGAAAGGGATAGGTAGTTTTTACAGTTAGAAAGAATTCAAGAGCAGTTAAATCTCTAATTTTCCAGTTTTTTCCACTTTTCAACTTTTTTCGAGACAAGGAAAAGATGATTTCCCTTTCCTAAGAGACATACAGAAATGAAATACATCTCAACTAAACAACATACAGATACACTCTCATGCCCAATAAATGACCTTCACTGTTTGTTGTTTTATATTAACAAATTGAGCTACCATCATTGGCCCTTAGTTTGGTCTACATAAAAGGCCTTTTTTCAATTAATCTTGAAACGGACTTGTCTTCTATGAGGCTATAAAATTCACAGCATTTTATATGTATAGTCATAATTTTAACTAAGCTTTTCTTTCACATTCTTAAAGTCTCACTGTTTTAGACTATAAACCATGTATCATAAAAGTGACTTTCTCTATGCCACTTAATCAGTAGTAAAACAAAACAAAAAAAATAATCAATGTTTTGGGATCCCAATCCAATGCCCAATGATGCTTTTATCAACTGTGTTTTCAAAAGATTAATAAACTTCATTAGGTTGACTTCAAGGTCAGAAAAGTCAAGCCCAACTATACTGTTTACTTTTAACTATTCCTACCCCAAATTTCTCTCTCTCAAAAAAAAATTAGGAAACAGAAATTTAAACTTCCCCCCTAATATTTTAGTATTCAATTATTTATACTCTACATATGCTCTAAACCTACAAACACCTTCCTTATGCTTTAAATATAGTACATTTGTTGACTGATGTTACTCCAATAATGGTCTCATTTCCTCAAGGGATATTTCAAGAAGTCTTCATGTCATCCAGGTCATAAAATGTTTATTTAATCACATGTAGTCATACCAAACATATAGTAATTTACTAGTAAAGGGCCTGAATTCGTGCAGTTAACATTCATTTCCAAAATGTTCTTTTCTTTAGCAGTAGTACTTTTTAAAAGTTCTCAAGTCCATATAAAATGACAATTTCAATCACCAAGATTAGAGAAACTCTCAAACGAAAGAAAAATCATGCAAAAATCTGTAGAATGATATGGTTATTAAAAAGTGGATTCTCACAAGGAAACAAAAATTTTTTAACAATGTGTGGTGATGATATTAACTAAGTTTATTGTAATAATCATTTCACAATACATACATATATCAGGTAATTATGCTGTATTCCTAAAACTAATACAATGTTATATATCAATAATATCTTCGTTTTAAAGAGTGGATTCTTAACATTATGGATACCTACACATTCTGTAGCACTTAAAATAGTATCATGTACATAGCAAATGCCCAGTAAATATCTGTTAAATAAATGAATTCACTGAGTAGACCCTTAACTCTCTGTTGCAGGTTTATTTTCTTCTTAGTTTTTTCATGCTGGGGATAATTTCTTATGCATCAATCCCCCATAGCATTATTTGTCAATGAATGACTCTGTACAAAAATAGTTGATTAAGAAGTTAATTATTACAATTTTAAAGTATCATGAAAAGGAAAAGGCTGATTACTTGGACTAAATTTAAATTAAGAACTTCTGTTCATCAAAAAAGCAAAAACAAAAAACACCAGCATTAAGAAAATGAAAAAGCAAACCACAGAATTAGAGATGCTAAGCCCAACACATCTAATAACAATGGTTTATACTCAGAATACATAAAACATGTTTAAACTCAAAGTGATTAGATGGGATTGGGATGTCAACTGTCACTTACTAGTACATGGCATTTGAGAAAGTCTAACTACATAAACTCTTCTGAAAAGGCATCTTCAGTAAAAGGCACCATGGAGGCACACCTTGTCTCCAGGGCATTTCTCCAAAAAGCAGCAGCAGAGTCAACCCCAAATTGATATCAACTGCTTGCAGAGTCACATGGGAACAAACAGAGGTTAAGTGACTTCCCCAAATGTCACACAGGTAGTTAGTAGTCAAACTGGAGAAAAGCTTGTGGCCCTTTGACTGAGCCGACCTTTCCATTAGACCTCACTTCCTCTTAACCAGCAGCAGCAGTTATTCTTCTAACAAACAAACTACTATAAATAACGGCCACACATTTTTCGAAAAGTCTGCATATAATGTTTAAAGAAAAATCACATAAGTAAGGTATCTATCTAGGGCAAGTTTTAAAACTGCAATCCTTTATGCCTGAGGGGTCCCTGGGAATGGGCTGCAAAGACGTTGCCAACGCCACGATACGATGAGCTAACTTCTGTACTAGTGTGTATGGAAGAAAATTCTGGAAAAGGGGTTCACAGCTTTAAAAAGGTTCCCAGAGGTTCAGGTACCTCTAAAGAGTAAATTATTTTTAGACTAGTGATTCTTAAGACACAACATCAGACCTACCAAAGTGTTTCCTCAGAGGACTGATTATTAATTGACTATTATTTGGAAATTGATGAGAAAAAAAGAAAATATTTTATTTCTATAATTTAATATGAATAAATTAGCCACAAAAAAGACTTATATAATAAATTTTTACTTTTTGTACTATTGATACAAAACACCTATTTTAAGTCTGAAATGCAAGATTGATTTTTCTCGGGTTAAGTTGACTGAAAGTCCACTTATTTGTTTCTGACATACAGTTCACACTTTTGGTTAAAGTAGTTCAAAATGTTCACCTTTGCTCAAATTTTTAAAATACATAAATGTTCTTGAAAAATACATTCAAAATATGTAAGTTGGAATGAATGAAATTATTTTTGCTTTAGTAACTTGCTAACATAACTTTACATGAGTTTTTACAAACTGAAGATTGTTCACCTCAGATCCTCACAGACAGATGCTTTACTTAGAATTGGTAAAGAAATTAATTATTCAGATTTCTGATACGGTTGTAAAATTTAAGTATCAGTAAATCAAAGGTGATTAATAACTACCTATTAATTATCTGTATATAATGTCTAAAACCTTTGTACATGAAGAACATATATTAAACAAACAAATTTTGCAGGGAAAATAAAATGTCCCATATTATATCATGGGGTTTTTGAGGTTGTTAATCCTCACCTGAGGACATTTCCCAATGATTTTTAAGGAGAGTGGAAAAGAGAGGGAAAGACCGAGAGAAACATCAGTGTGTGAGAAACACTTGGCTTGGTTGCCTCCTACATGAACCCCAACCAGGGTCTGGGGCCAGGGAGGAGCCTGCAACAAGGTACATGTCCTTGACCAGAATGGAACCCAGGACCCTTTGGTCCGTAGGCCAATGCTCTATCCACTGAGCAAAAACAGCTAGGGCCTAGATCATGTTTTAAATTAGGCTAAAATTCATTCCACTACAAATTTCAAATGATTAAATTTACAGTGTAAGCCCAATCACAGACTTTGGTAAAGGACTAGAACAGCACAGATAACTATCATTTAAAGACACTTTAAAATGTCACTTTACACAGATGATGCAATCTCTTCTTTTTTTGTACTATGCCAAGCTGATCCACTAATTTTATATACAGTTTTACTGCTTTTTATTAACCTAACTTCTAAACAGTAAGCATAATAAATGTAAATGCAAATAAGTGCTCAGAAGAAAAAGCAGAATCCTGCCTAATGGGATTTAGCCCTTTAGGCCCCAATACCATAATCATTCCTCTTGCCCCCATCCTCCTTAATCTTACTCTCTCATGGACATCCTTTTCGCACTCTCCCCTTACTCTTAAGCATCAATTTTCTCTCTCATTACTGGCTCATTTTGTTTCTTCTATCTTTAATTTTTTATGTAAAAAGCCTTCCTTTGCTCCATCTCTAGTTACTGTCCCATGTCTATACTCCCATTTATGGCAAAAAAACTCGCTGAAGTGTTAACCACACCCACTGTTGTCTCCTGTTCTCTGTTGACCCCACTCAGACAGGCCTTTTGCCTTCTTCTAATCTTGTTAAGATCACCAATGACCTCTCAGTTGCTAAGTACAACAGTGAAGTCTCAGTCCTCACCTCTTGTTCAATCAGTATTATTTGACCCAGTTGATAATTCCTTCCTTTTTGAAACCCTTTCTTCTCTTGATTCCCAGATGACCACCCACTCTTGATTTTCCTCCTAATCTCTCTGACCAGTCTTCTAAGTTTCTTTTGCTGGTCTCTTCTCATCTCTTAAAACTTCAAAATGTTGAACTGCCCCAGGGCTCAGTTCTTGAAACTCTTCCCATTAGGTAATCTCACTCAGTCTTATGGCTATAAAAGGATATGTGCACTGGTGACGGACAAATTTTTATCTCCCGCCCAGACCTTTCCCTTGAATTCCAAACTCATATTCCCAGATGCCCACTAAACACTTGCCAAAACTAAACTCTTTGCTTCAGATCCCCCAACCTCCTCCTCAGAATCATCCTCATCACAATAAATGACAACTCTATCGTTTCGGGCCAAAACTTTATCACTGACTCTCCCTTTCCCCACACCCTTCAACTAATTCAAGAGCTAACCATTTTGTCTCTACCTTCAAAATATAGACTTTGAACACCACGATCACCTCCTTCTTTCAAGCCCCATCATCTTTCACCTAGATCATTCAATTGCTTCCTATCTGACCTCCCCTCTCCCATCTTTGTCCCCCTACAATCTATTCTTTTAGCGCTCAGAACGACCTTTTCAAAATCCACGCCAGATTTAGCTACTCCTTGGATCAAAATCCTCCACTGCCTTCCCATGATGCTCAGAGAAAATGCTGAAGTCCTTTACAATGGCCCACAAAGCTTTAAGCGATTTGGAACTCTGCCACTCTCAGACCTCATCTCCTTCCCTCTTCCCATTGCTCAATCAGCTGCAGTCACACTGGCCTCTTTTCTGTACTTCAAAAACTCTAAATGAGTTTCCTTCTCAGGGGTTTTCCACTTGTTTTTCTCTCTGGCTGGAACACTCTTCCACCAAATACCTTCATGGCTCACTCTCTCAAAATGTTAAGAAAATCTACAGCAGTTGCAAGATTAGAAAACTAAAATAAAGACTAAAACTGTCACCAGAATGGTTTTCCTCCCCAAACTCAAACTTTGAGGATGATCCTTCCTATACCAAGAATACCATTTACTTTCTCTGTGCCTGTCCAATCTCACCCAGCCATCTGGGCACAGATAAACACTCGGACTAATGGAGACCTTCCCTAACCATCCCACCTTCCAGTTCTTTTTTTCTTTGAATTCTTGAGGTATTTATCATCTTTCTCATTCATCTTAGAATTTAATCACATACTGTCTCACATTGTAACTTATATGCCTTATCACAACTGAACTACACACACAGAGCAGAACTAATGCTTTGTACAAATAGTTCTCAAACCTACATCAGGATAAATCTAAAACTGAAAAAAGTAGATTCACCAGGCCCTACCCTTAAGATTCTGGATTTTATTATGTCTGATTTTAAGCCCAGATACCTGTGTGTATGTTTTTAAGTTCAACCAGAAGATTCTAATAGGTAGCCAGGATGAGGAACTACAGCCTTGCAATCTTCTATTTTCCTTTAGTAGCTAGGAAAGAAGGCTCTCAAATAGCCTAAAGCTAGGAAGGACACCCAGCGTACCAGAGCCATATCATCATTTCACAGGGGAAGAACGCCCAAGAAGTCTAGATGACTAGCCCAAAGCTACAAGAGGCAAAGCCCAGCCTAACACCCAGATTTACTGCTCTTAATCTAGAAGTCTTTCCACTAGTCTGTGAATAAATAAACGAAAGTAATAAAAATCCACAATTCACAGATAAGTGTAGTAAATAGTGATTATCTAATACTTGACCAATGATTGCATTTTCCAAGCTCTAAGACAGTGCACATTATTTGCTTCTAACAAGCTTGAAAAATGTGAGCAACGTTAACTGACAAAAGACGCAAGAGGCCAGAGAGTAACTGTGGCAAGGCTTACAAATAAGAAATTGTTTTTACTAAGTCCTCTTACAGTATGCACAAAAACTTGTAAAATCACTTATATTTGTAAGTGAGGAGTATTGGGAAGAAAGAACAAAAAGAAGAAATCTTGCTTTCATCGCGCTATCAAGTACAAAAATCCTACTCACAAACATCCATAGCTCACACAAAGCTAAAAATGTTTTCTGAGTCTAATCATAACGTAAACTTAATTACAGGTCAGACTTAGTAAATCACCCCATATCCCAAGACAACTCAAACTCTTATCTTAATAATAAGTTCACCTCAGGACCAAAACTCTTGTCATCAACAACAAAAAAACAATAGCTTGGGTGTCTGTACGGCATTGCAGGAGTTTGGGTCTATCTTGGTGTGCAGGGATTTCAGCGAGGGCCTCTGATGAGCACTAATGAGTTGTGGGTGCAGAGCATAAACACCAAGGAGGATCCGCGCCCAGCACTGCATCAGCGGAAGCCCTTCCTCGGGCACTAACTGCAACTACTGGGAGTTGTCCTCTCACAAATGGGATAATAGACCCAAATTCCTGTGTCTCTAAAGCACAAAGATAATCCAAACAAAAGTCACTAAGGAAGGTCACTGGTAAACACCTCATTTAAAAAATACAAGAAAAAGCTAAACTAAAGAAATGATTAATACTTTAAGACAATTTTATAAAATAGCACTAATATGCACAGAAGAAACTAGTGAACTGCTGGTGATAAAATAACCTCTCACAACAAAATTAAAACACCAAATTTTTAAAATCAGAGCACAGTAAACCCACAGTAGCCAGAACCTTGTCCAGAGGAACACACACACATACACATACACATACACATACACACATACACATACACACACACACACACACACACACACACACAGACAAACTAACAAAACAAAAACTCCTCCCCTGGTGGAGCCCTAAGTACACTACAATCCTTGCTTTTAAAACACAGACGAAAACTCCTGCTGCACTGATAGCCAGGAATAATCACAGAGTACTTCCAGACAAACGGATAATGATCACAAGCTGCCAAGGACGACCAAAACTAACTAAATAAAAATTATAGCACCTTATTGTGTTCCATACTGCTTCCCTTCTCAATATAGCACTGCTGTACTCACCAGGCTGGAAAATGAGCAGGTGCCTTTCAGGCTATAGAAAAATTAGTCACACACACACACACACACACACACACACACACTCACTCACACACACTCACCCCCCCCCCCCAATCACAAACACAAAGGGAATGATATTCTTTCACTTGAAGGGGCTTATGAAATGCAAGGCTTTGCAGTAGGCCTAGAAAACTAAGAGTAGGCCTTACCGAAGAAGTGAGGGGAAAAGCCAAGGTTTACCCCAAATCTACAAAGACTAAAAGAATTAACATTTATTTCAATTAAAAGGCTTTGGAAACAATCCGTTGTTTAAAATAAATCAAAGAGAACTTAATATTTTCCCCATTTCTATCACCAAAAGAACATTAGGATCTTTTCTCTCTCAGCACACAGAGTCAGCTCCACAGCACAAATAAGAAAGACCCTGAGCAGGCCTGAAAACTAAAAATGGTTCCTTAACGTTCACATTTTAAAAAAAAATCTATATAGTCCAACATATTGATTCTTTATCACCACTGCTATCGTTAATGAACATTTAGCTTTTTATCTGCAGTGTGAAATGTCAACGAGAAATTGAAACAGCTACAGAATGTTGGGGGTTTTTAACTTTTGAAACAAAAAACACAAAGAAACAGGAGTCTTAAGCACACAGCTCAATCAGGCTGACAAGTGCGCAGTCCTAAAACTTGAAAGTGAAAGCAATACAGACCAAAAAGAGAAGTTTGCTTGATATTAGTGCTAGCCTTTAAAACCAAAAATATGTTCTGTTACAGAAGACTGAAATCAGGGCTTCCATTAACCTTGTTTAAAAAAAAAAATCCCATGAGCATGGATTTTTTTTCCTAAGTCTCTTCATCAGAGCAGCATGGGGTCCCATTAGGCACCCTATTTTACTTCCACCTTATAAATAACGTTAGCTGTTCGCTATTTCCATGGAAACGAAGTACAGAGGAACCCACTTAAATGAATATCGGTTAAAGGAATAAGTTTTATTTTAGAAAGGCCTGGCTACTTTACATGCAGTCTATTGGGGAATACTACAAAGTTGTCTTAAGTGTAATTTTTAAAATATTTTTTGGTGTAGAGGGAGCTTATTAAGGGTCCTATTAAATAAGAACACTCCTTGCAGCAAACTAAACATGCCAGAGAGCATCATAATGTTAAAGATAGCTTTTCAGTGCACTACACGGGGGTTTAGATGCACAGGTCCCAAAGACTCTGCTTCCCCATGCACTAGGGTAGAATAATTACCCCAATGGGTTTAATTTAAACTAATAAAAGCAAGGAAATTCAGAACTGAGGTTACCATCACCTTGTAGTGACTAGTAATAAACAGACCCCACAACTATAGGCACACAGACAACTTAATATTCCTCCAAAGAGGAGCATGCAGGAGAGCAAATAATGTACGTTCCTAATCACTGTTACTAGGTCTGGGGATAGCAGGTAGTCAACATTCCCTCCTGAACAAAGTATTCATGAGTTGTAACATGTATGCCTTCATCAATCAATACATACGCTCAGCTGAGCTAGAACACAGAGGAGGAGAGAGTGCAGAAAAAGATTTAGTAATTTCCAACTTCAAGTTGACTCAAATACTGCCCTACATAGTCTAGAAATGAGCATTATTGGTGGACCATAAAAAAAAGTTACAAATAGGCACGTGTAATATAAAATAAAATGTCACTTGTAAGAGGTAAGAAAAAAATCTTTACAGCAGATGTGGTTCTCCATTAAGTTAGTGGTGGCTCAGACATCTTTAATAAGTTAAAAGACAAATTGATTCAATATTATCCTAAAAGGTGACTAACAAACCAATCTGACTACTGTTCCAAATGACTGCTGGCCATAATTCTCACTGTAAGAGCTTCCTTATAATCTTTTAAATCTCTCCACACTAGGGTAAATTGAGATTTGTTTGGGGGCCTCCAATTATGGGAACCAACAGAGTTCAATTTGGCACATTTAGCCTTTGGTAATGCTGTGATAAAACCTTTGTTTTCATCTCCCCACCAAAAGGTGACTAATAGTATTAAACTTACAATGTATCAAAAGAGTTAACATTCTCACACAAACTTTACTTTGAGTACACCAATGTATCTATTTGTATTGTATATTTTAAAAATAAAGTTACCTAACTTGTACATTTTTACACACTGTAAGACTGGCAGAATGCTAATAATTGCTGAACTTGAGTAACAGATAGGTGGGGTCCGTTAATATTATTCACTCTACTTCTGTGTATGTTTTTACATTTCCATAAAAATAAATTTTAAGCCCTCACTGGTTTGGATCAGTGGACAGAGTGTTGGCCTGTGGACTGAAGGGTCCCAGGTTTGATTTGGGTCAAGGGGCACATGCCTGGGTTGCAGGCTTGATCCCCAGTAGTGGGTGTGCAGGAAGCAACTGATCAATGATTCTCTCTCATCATTGATGTTTCTATCTCTATCTCCCTCTCCCTTCCTCTCTGAAATCAATAAAAACATATTTAAAAATAATAAATAAAATTTTTAAATCGTACAGATTCAGTTAAGGCTCTTAGCTCTATGTATAGAATTAAATAATGAATGAAATGCCTGGTATAGATCCTTAGAAGCTACTAAATTTAAATCCAATATAGCCATTAACTTAACATGTAACCACAGCAAATTTCAAAGTTTTACTTTTCTTACCAAAACGATTCAGTTAATAATTCAAAACCACTAAGAAATCGGTAAAGGGTATGCCATTTTGCACCTACTAATTAACGAATGTAAACAACCAACACATATTAACTAGGCAGCACAGTCATATTTTACAAACTAAAAGAAATTATATTAGCCTTCTCAATTACTAAATCAAAATTAATTTCAGAAACACCAACATTTCCAATTTCTTTTCCTCTAGACCCACAGGACTACAGAGGGCAATTGAATACATTAATGCGTCCCATTTCCCTTATCTTAGGTCAATAACAAGGCTGCCCCTATCTCCCCCTATCAGACATACAGCAACTCCTGAGGTAAAAAGGTCTTTTTCTATCCCTTCCCTTAGTCCAGCTATACAAACTTTCACACTCAGTTACTTCGCAAGTGATTTTAAGCTATCCATTATCCAATTCCTGGCCAAGGGCCCAAAATACGAAGGTACACAAACTATTAAAGCCTTAAGGTCTTGATAACAGCTCTCTGTTTAAAAACTAATTGTGGTGTTTTATTTTTAAGAGAAACAGAATAGGATGGCAGTGGCTTTGGAGGAAGTGAAGAACAGCAGCACACTGGGGATGGAGTGGGCAGAGAAGAGACAGCAAAGAGATAATAAGGAAGAGAGAAAGAGGGAAGGCAACAGAGGAGTGTGCGCAATGGATGGTAGTATTTCTCCATAGAGTAGCTCAAGCACTGCCAAAGCAGACACTTCCTGCACAGGTACCTGATCCAGAAGCTCAGCCCTGCATCAGCAGCCCCACCTTTTAGGCAGGGGCAAAATGACTTTCAGAACAGTGTAATTATTTAAATCAATCCCAGAGACCCCCACAGAGTCTATTTCTAACTCCTACACTTATTAAAGTGAAATAACTTCTAAACTTTTTACAATTCCCTTTACCCAAGAGAGGCAATTTTTACAGGCTCCGCATACAGGCTGAAGTAAAGAAAACGTAATACTGTACATACGCTATGCTAATTCTAAAGCTGCAGAGCTTTATTTACTGACCACTCTAGCTATTGTAAAGTAACATCGCAATTTTTTAACTGAAAGAAAACTATACAGCCTGCTATAGAATTGCTTATTTTAAAAATATATGTTGAGCTAAAGTACACACCTGTTGGAATTTCTGCGCAGAGAGCAGAAACAATGTGTTAGGAACACAGATGTAGTAAATACTTCCATCCACTTACAAGACCTTTACCAAATGGTGTAGTTGGGTAAATGAGAACAAAAAGTTGAGGGATGTTATTACAATATACCCTTGAACAATATGGGTTGGAACTGTGCAGGTCCACTTATACAGGGACGAAAAAAATCCACACATTGGTAGACCATGCACTTCCAACCATGTTGCTCAAGGGTCAGCGGTGTTCTACTTTAATCCAAACGCTCACCAGTGATAATATTTAGCGTATTCAGGATGTCTTGAGATGCTGTTACAAATTCATTTGTTGAATCCCAGAAAGAAAGAAAAAAAAAGAAATTATACAAAGACCAAAAAAATTTCTGATCCAAATTAGTAGTGAATGAATAAAAGTAATTCTGCTTCACACTTAATGATCATTCCCCTTTCCTCAATTACTGGTTTTACTTACACAAACACACTCATATACATATAAACATACTCACAGATATATTAAAAACACAAATTTCTTAGAAAAAACAACAGCAACATAAAATCCAATCTTAATGCTGAGCTCACTGTAAGGCAGCGACTTAAAGGGTGGTTTTTTATCACAATCAACTTGTTCTCAGGCCCACTTTCTAGACTCAATATAGGTAACACATGACAATTAAATATAGAAAGAAAGTAACAATTGCCATAAGGCCAGGTATCAGATGAAAGGAAACTTCACAAAGTCAAAATACCCCAAGTCAAAAGGCAAATATAACTGTATCCATCATTACCAGAAAGCATTTTTGTGTCACTTTTGTATGCCTGGGGTTCTATCATTGTTTCTATTGGTTACTAATCCGAGCATGTGCTCCCAAGGGCTAACCAAACACACATACAATTTTTCCTGGGCAGTAGACCCAATGCACTGACTAGTTATTTAGTATTTTGGACTTTTGAGTTACAATGACTAGTCTACTCCTTACTACCTTGACGCTAAGTGATCTACTGTAAGCTGCAACAATCTTTTGGTATAAAAAGAAAAAGCTCATATCGCTAAGGGTTTTAATAAATATAAAGTGCCCTGAAATACTTTTTAAAGTCTCTATAAAATCTAACATATTTCCTTTATTTTTTTCTATTTCTCTTGGAGGTATTCACAAAGATTCATTAGATACACTTTCCCATCCACATATTTTCTAAATATAACATTTCAGAAAAAATACTCTCCTTTCCAGCTAAACTGTTCCCATATTTACTGCTTTCCCATAAACTTTTAGTGGACTGTAACACTAACAATGACAACAGCACTTATCGCTTATCAAATGTCTCAAGATTTCCCCATTCCATCTTCACATCACACCAAGGGGGTTGATATTATCATCCCCATATCATAGAAAGTGAGCAGCACAGTGCTGGGTACACAACGTGTACGGGAGAAATCTTTTTTGAAGGGAGCTTAAATAATTAGTCCAAGGTCAACTTGGACTCAACTTAAGTGGTTGTGCTGATATTCCAATCCAGAGGTCAGGCCCCAAAGCTAATGCTTTTGCCCCACTATCCAACATTTGTCTCGAACCTTAAGAGAGGGAAGGAGTCCAGAATTAAAGGTAAGTAATAATACCAAATAACAGCTACCATTTATTTGGCACCTATTAGGTGCTGGGCACTTCTAATTGTTAACACATTAACTCATTTACTCCTCATAACAACGTCGGCAGGGTACTATTATTTATTTATATTCTACAGATGAAGAAACGGAGGCAGAGGCCCAGAGGGTGAAGTGACCTAGCCACAGTCCCAAGAGCTAATACAGGGCACGCCAGGATCAGGGCCAGGGCAGACTGGCCTCGGCTCCAGCTCCAGCTCGGATACTCTCAGCCACTGCCATGCTAAAACCTTCCCTTCACTTGAATTGCAAGCAATCAGAACTTTAAACCTTTTGAACAATATTACTAACTTATAAGTCTCTGTATTTTGACTAATTGAGAGAAAACGGTAGCACTTTTCTAAGCATGCGCACCAGACTTATTTACAGGATATGCCCCCCGGTGATTAGATCACCACTGGTACACTGTTCAGGAAGTCGCACACTGTAAATCTGGTTAAGAGCCCCCCGCCCCAGCCCATCTCTCTCTACACTCAGACCCACACCAACCATGCAATGAAAGACACGGGCAATGCAGTGATGTCACAGCACCATCTTCTATAAAATAAATGTCACTCTGGAAGTATCCAAGTGTGTATAGGACCCTTTCTCTCCTTTCCAACACCATAAAAAATACCATAAAAGGAAGGAATGAATGAATCAAAGCTACTTAAAAATCATAACAAATGTCCAATGATAACTACAAATTTAAATGAGAAAAAAATGCAAAATTCTCATAGTTTTGCAACTTGTCCAAATCTACATTCAAAACCCACTAGGCCTCTTTGAAAGACTCAATTCCTAGACTAGCTCATTATCATAAATGTCCCTTGAAGGGTGCAGAGAAAAGCCCAATTTTACCTCCAATTCTACATATCTTGATACGCATATCTAGCACAAGAATCATTACTCTTACATTATTAAATTATTGGGCTTTCTACCCTAATGTCTATACATATGACAGTGTATTTAGTTACATGAACAAAATATTGTGCATGGACTTAATATTTGTATATTAACATGTAACAGATAGAGAAAACAAACATCTAGGACAGGACTGGACCTGGGTACTGAGAACCTGACACAATGAGAACGGAACTCTTGCAGCTCCCTCCATTGACATCGTAGAGTTGCCACATTTCCTGGGCTCTCTTTTGAATTAATGTGGCATCTGTTCCAAGTACAGCGTGCTAACATTTTACTGAAAGATATTTTCATTCTACATTTGTACTGGTTTGCTTATTATCTGAACTACTGTTTTTATTTCAGTGGTCATCATTTCTTTAGACCAACTTGTCAATCTGGCTTTCCTAACCTATCTCCCCTGCGCACAAAAAGGGTGGGAGAAACCATCCGCTGAAAACCCTCTCACAGCAATAATTACAATACGCTTTGCATATAGATGAAATAAAGAAAATAAGCAGCACAAAGATTTTTGCAGGCTTTTTAGTATTGGGCCCCGATAAGTTAGCAGCATCTGTTCCTTTCAGCAAAAAAGAAGTCTTTGCTCTGAGGTACTGAAGGATCAGGGGGAGGGGAGAGGAAGAAAAGTAAACAAATGCGAAATAGAATAATTCAAGTCAAAAGTTTGGTCATCATGAAATGATGGTTTTAGTCATTTTCACATATCCAACTCTCTCAAGAGGTAACTGCTCTTTAAGGCATCCTCAAAAAACGCTGCAGCAAAAAGCCAAATACAATCAGTTGTATTTAACATGCGTGCTGCATACTCCACACTGTGACGTCACGTCAGGCACAGAGAAGACGCTTACCAAGCCACCCTGCGTTCTAAAAACTGCCCGGCGACAACAGAAAGGGCACTCCACAGCGGGAGCGGGAGCTGTCAGGGAGGCAGCCTTTTCCCCTCCGTCACCCCTGAAGGAAACAAATAAGGCTTATCTTTCTGTCTTCTAAGCTCACCTCTCTCAAGGCCTTTACTCTCAATCTTCCGGCCTTGCTCAGAAAGGAAGGCTATTTCTTTAAAATTAAAAAGCTGCAAAAGAACACTCCAACTTAAAAGCCCCACACCTTATACCAACTGTCCTCCAGATGTCCCTCTGGCTTCCTCTTCTGCAGAACGGCCTACCCAGAGCACCCGTCTCTAAGTGGGCGCACCCACCCTGGGAAGGAAGGCAGCCATGGGAAAAAATTATTACAACGTATATTTTTAAATCTCATCCTTGTTTTAAATTTCACATTTTCTGTACATTTTAGAACATTCGTAAAGTACTAGGTTCAGAAAATGACATATCAATACACATTCACTGGCGGCCATAATTTTTAAAAGTTTGGAGAGTACAGATTAAGAAGACCGAAATTAAAATAAGAGTCAGGAAAATTAGACTCTGACATCAATTTACTCTAATTCTTGTCTCTGCCTCAGTTTTTCCATCCATGATATGAATTGTCTGAGCCCTTCATACACACTTATAAGACTACAAGAAATAATAAAACACTGTAAAGGCATGGCCTGAGCCATACAAAACGACAAACACATCTGAATGCTACCAATGAGAAATACTCCCAATTTGGCTTGTTAAAGCTTTGACTATACTATAGTTTAAATAAACTGCCCTATCAGACTCCATTCTTAGAATTTAAAGGCCAGGCTTTCGCACATTACTGAATTTAGGTCTAAAGAAGCATAAAGCACCTTAGATACAGAGAGGGCATTTCTAGTATTAGAAGGACCTTTAAAAAAAAAACCCTTCTATAATAAAAGTTATTACCTATGAAATAAATTTAATTTAAAAATTATAAAGGTGAATTATAACTAATAATCTTACTAACAAATTAAAACTCTCAAAGCCAGAATCAGGAGATTATATTTAATGTAGTTAAATAAGGCCTTGAGTGTGTCTTTTGTATACTAGTATAATGCCAGGAAGAAAAAAAAAATCACTGGCACTTGATAAATTATTGGCACATCCAATAATTTACCTTGTTTTTTGGTGTTTTGTGTTTTTTTTTGTGTGTGTGTGTGTGTGTGTGTGTGTGTGTGTGTGTGTGTGTGTTTTAACTGCTTTTTAAAATGCTGGGTTAGCCCTAGCGGGTTTGCCTCAGTGGATACAGCATCGGCCTGCAGACTGAAGCATCCCAGGTTCAATTGCAGCCAAGGGGACGTACAGGAGGCAGCGATCTATGATTCTCTCTCATCATTGATGTTTCTCTCTATTGCTCTCCCTTCCTCTTCAAAAAAAATCAATAAAAATATATTTAAAAATAAATAAATAAAGTGCTGGCTTACCAGTAGTATATCATTTGGGTGATGGTTGAGTAAGGATAGGGGTGGGGTGAGATCAGCCAACATTATCACACATTAAGATGTGAATACCAGACCTAATTCCTATGCAGGGTATCTGTATGCTGATTAAGCAGTACTGGTTTGAGTTTCTATTATTTAAAACATTACAAGTGTTTTTTTTTTAGTTTAAAACCCCTATTTTACTTTATAAATATTGAATTAATGACACCTAAAACACAGAAGAGAGGCTACCAGTTAAAAACAATTATCTGAAACCACATCTCTTCATAACTAGCTACCTAAATAACCTAGTAGAATTTAATTCCGAAAATGATGCCTCCTAAATTACTTGTGTAGGACAGGAAACAATGTTGTCATTTTCAATTGGCTAACACTTTTTTAAGTTTTAAAAATAATAATGATCATCCCTAAGGCATTAGGCACAAATAAAAAGGATTTTTGCCCATAGGTAATAATCATCCTGGGGCAGTGGTCGGCAAACTCATTAGTCAACAGAGCCAAATATCAACAGTACAATGATTGAACTGTACTGTTGGGTCACGAACCCTGACTGGCATGGGTCATG
This sequence comes from Antrozous pallidus, assembly GCA_027563665.1. Taxonomy (NCBI): domain Eukaryota; kingdom Metazoa; phylum Chordata; class Mammalia; order Chiroptera; family Vespertilionidae; genus Antrozous; species Antrozous pallidus. The sequence goes on from CM050520.1 coordinate 16,551,853, forward strand.
GAGTTTCGATCGCATTGTTCATGCGTGCCCACACGTGGTATTTTGTGGAAGAGCCACACTCAAGAGACCAAAGAGCCCCATATGGCTCTCGAGCCGCAGTTTGCCGACCACTGTTCTAGGACATTACGTTTATCATCTTTTTTTAATGTTAACATTATTACAGATATTCCTCTTCCCCTCACCTCTTACCTCTGTCCTTCACATTACTGTCTGTGTCCGTATAGATTTATAATCTTAATTCATGAATCTTACCCACCTCTCTCCTTGCAACTCCATTCCAACTTCCTACCTGAGCCTTATTTTCAAAATAGCAAGTTTTAAAAATAGACATGTGAAAAAAGTAGATTTCAAGTATTATGGTATAATTCTATTTATTTTTTAAAATATGTATTACACATATTGAAATGCACAGGAAAATTTTAAAGAAGAATGAGGATGGGTAACTAACTTTCTACTTTATACATATATCTATATTGCTAGAATTACTTTCATAACTCTGAAAGTAATTTATAATATTTCTTAAAAGGATATACTTATCATCAAGTCCTCTAAAATGTTGATAATTATGTAAGACTAATTGAAATAGTGAATGTAAACTACATATTGGCACCTACTAAGAAAATGTATAAAATAACCTACCCTGCTAGAGTGCTCTCTTCCAACCTTTAAGAGACAGACAGTAGCCCTGACTGGGTGGCTCACTTGGCTGCAGCGTCATCTAGGACACCAAAAGGTTTCGTGTTTGACTCCCAGTCAGTGCACCTTAGGTTTCGGGTTTGATATCTGGACAATGTCTGTCTGTCTCTCTCTCCTTCCCTCCCATCCTTCCTCTCTCTCTAACATCAGTAAAAATATATCCTCACATGACGATTAAAAAAGAAAGAAATAGACAGTAGACCCCATCCCTGCTAGGCACCGTGCTTGTTGATGTGCATATCTCAAATGCCTTCATTTCAATTCCATTCCAATGCATATTATTTTCAAAATATTCAACTTAACCCAAACCAGATCAACATGAAACAATCTCAAAATGGCACTTCTTTGCTATTGCCATTTCAATAACTTGAAAACTTCTTTAGTAATTCCCTTTCTACGGGAATTACATAGTTTAGTATAGCATTATGACTTAAGAGGAGAAGCTCTGGAATCAAACTTGGGCTTGAATTTAGACTATCATTTGCTATCTACATAATTCTAGGGAAGCCTTTATTTACTCATCTATAAAATGGGAGTAAGGTAATACTAGTAAATCCTCAGAATATTGCTGTGAGGATTAAAATTAAATGAGATCCTATATGTAAAAAGGCTTATTTGCACAATACATAATACTCAGTAAATGTTAAGGTAATATTATTTTTAACTAGTGGCCCAGTCCATGAAATTTGTGCATGGGGGGAGGAGGGGAAGAGGGTGCCCCTCAGCCCAACCTGCACTCTCTCCAATCTGGGACCTCTTGAGGGATGTCTGACTGCCAGTTTAGGCCCGATCCTTGTGGGCAGTCAGACTCCCTCTTACAATCCAGGACTGCTGGCTTCTAACAGTTCATCTGCCTGCCTGCCTGCCTGCCTGATTGCCCCTAACCAATCTGGCTGCTGGCCTGCCCACCCCCAACTGCCCCCGCATGCTGGCCTGCTCGCCCCCAACTGGCACCCCCTCTTGGCCTGATCTCCCCTAACTGCCTCTGCCCAGCCACCATGGCTTTATCTGGAAGGATGTCCGGAAGGTCTCCAGGTCTAATTAGCATATTACCCTTTTATTAGTATAGATATCATAACAACAGGCAATCCTAAAGTACAAAAACTGTTCACAACTTGCCAAACATTTGAAGTCTTATATCTACCCCATTTCTCTAAGAATATACATACATCTTTGTGTAGGATTATATATTAACATATAAAAGTGTTTTTCAGCATGCATGTAATTAAAACTTTTCATTACAACACACCAGTACATTTATATTTGTGTGTACACATGCACACACACACACACACACACAGAGTCAGCACATACTGTTAAGAACTACGCTGTAAATATGTTAAGAACTTGTCTAATGGCCATAGTGGGGTGGTGGTGTGTGTAGATCACCAATTATGTTTCTAACTCATATATTTAAACTTTTTAAAATATTAACATTAACATGGCATGAACAAATATCTTAAAATCCAGCCGTGAGTGAACTAAAAACTCCGTTGATATATACTACTCTAGTCTATAAAGTACATTCATGAGTATTACCTCATCTAATCCTTTTAACAGCATAGGGAAGCAGGCTTTTACCATTATGCCCATTTTACCTCTGAGAAAACTAAATCCCAGCAAGGCTGAATTTCCCAAGAGTGCACAGCTTGTGACAGGCCTGGTCTTCTGACATCACAACTGCTTCATTACATTGGCCTGGGACATTTCCTTTTTTAAAAAGACAGAAAATTGTGCTCAGTGATTTAGGCGTGTCAGAGGACTCTACAGGGAATTACACGTCTGTCAGATGTACTCTCACTTCCTCTCTTTATTTCCAACTTTAGTACTTCAGGAATTTCACAAGTACGTGTAACTATAAAATGTAGATAAAGAGGATTCACCCAAACCTGATATTTCTTGCAGTGGCCAATTAATACCAGAGACCACTTTCCCCCTGTACTTAACTTCTTTGTAATGATTCGGTTTATTTCATTTTAATAGGTCCTAAAAAGACAAGTTACTATAAAATAAATTGGATCGTTTATTATGTGACTTGCATATCAGACCAGATTCTATGAATTCTGACACATCTAAAAATTCTACATAATGTCTAGTATACAAACATTAACTAATTGCAGTTCATAGGTATGAGGGAGGAAAAGGTTAGTGTTATTACAGTGGTTTGGTTTGTTATGGAAACAAGTACTTAAATAATTACTACAAAAGGCAGAGTTTTCTTAAATGAATACAGCAACTCTCAGCAATAACATTCCAGGAACTCTGCACAAGGGGAAAAGCTGGAGTAGATTCCAGCCAAACAGGTAAAAAAGGCATTTCCCTGATTCTGCATACACTCAAACTAAGGCACATACAACGTATGCTTACTTTTTTCAATATTCCCAGGTGTCCCTTTCAGTTCTCAAAACCAAAAAGGGGCAATCCATGCAGATAAAAATATCCTACAAATTCAAGAGCCTAAAAGAAGTCAGAGCAGCCTGAGAGAAAAAGAATGTGAAGACATATGATTTTTTTTTTTAACCTAACATTTCAAGTACAACCCACAGACTTGAAACTACATTTTCTTTCTGGGGCTGCTCCCTGGCCTCGATTACATCAATTCTGTAACACTGTGAACTGTGGTGATAGATTGGTTCCTACCGCTAAATGCAACAGATTTTTTCCAAGGTTACACACACTGTGATATGAAGAATATTTTTTGCAGCATTTTATTCTCATTAATCAATTAGTTTGGATATTCTACCAGTGCAAACATTATGAATAAAGAAATTTTCATTTTCATCTAAACTTTCCAAAGTCAACCAAAAGCTGTGGTACAGTAGCAACAAGTACTAAGCAGGCAGAACTGAATCTGGTTAAAATGCTGCTACTACTGGTTGGTTGTCTACTTTGGTCATATGTCATATAGGGAGAAATTAAGGTGCAAAGACATTTTATTTACAGCAAAAAAATTCTAAGAAATTGCCACATCATTACCATAGCACCCAAATCTCAAGGTCTTGTTCGTACAGCCTGGGTTTCTGATCAAATAATATAAAACAGAAGAAAAATGTAAAGCATGGTATTTTTTAAATAGCAATAACCATTGCTACTGCTGCCAATTTTAAACATTTACTGAGTCTTTCTTATGTGCCAGGCACTGTGCTAAGCAGTTTCACAGATTTTAACCTTTAATTCCTACAACAACACTCCGGTATTAGTTAAAGTAAAAGTATTAGAACTCTCAGAAGAACAGAAATTTAAATTTTATAAATGATAATATAAGCAAATTATTAAAGAAACTTTACCTTTTTTCTACCTTTCAGACTATAGCTTTGAATATCAAGTTTACACTAAAACCACATTCATTTTCAGGATTCTGTCTTCCACTTAAAAAATACTGTGCTTCAAGATGCTGACAATTATTACAGAAGAATAAAAAAACTCTGAGTGTAAATACTGGCACGCACACAAGAAAACAAACCCTTCCAGCCAACTTTACCTAATAACTGACCCCATGCAAAGAAAAGAGAACAGCATACACATTACAGGCCTTACAACTAACTATAGACTTCTAATGCCCATACTATCATCCAGTAATGCTATTATTATAAAGAGACCTATATCATCACAGGCAAAAACAATTTATAATTGCTAAGTTTTGAACATATATACACTAACATAAATATCTGTTACTTTACATACATATCTTATAGTAGCTAATAAAAACAACCAACTAATCTAAGGTAAACTAAAACACTAGGGTATTTCTGAAGACTCACTTTAGGTATCAGCAGCATCATAATCATGATATTAGCAATCAAACTTTACTTAGCAGAAGTTCTTAGAAGCTTGGGAAGCAATGTATAAAATGGAGTAGACAAGAGGGAAGGGTTCCCTGTGCTGTTTAAATCAACTACAGGTCCCAGCATGCAACACTCTAATCTGGAGTTAAGCAAAAAATCACAATGCATCCTGGGACTTGTAGTAAGTAAATCACTTCACTCTACCACAGTTAAGTTTCAACAAAGTCTGAACTGTCTAGCACAATTTGAGTAGGTCTTATTATTATGGTTATTCAAATTCATATCTCATTTGTTTGTTATCTGCTCTGACACAGTTTCTTTAACACATAATTTAAAAAGTATCAATTTATATTTAACTCAACATTTTCACATTAGAAAAACCTTATGCAGGATAAGTACATTAAAAGGAATGCTTAAAAAGCAAAAAGTTGGATATAATAAAACTTAATTATAAAGTTTAAATTATAATTTAAAATTATATTTAAATACATGATTTTTGAAATAATTTTCTCAAAGTTTCCTTGAATCAGTTTTAAAGCTCTCTATGCCACTCCCAAAATAAAAGATTTTTAATTGTTTTACCAGGTTTCTTCTTAACAGTCTTTCAAGTTATGTTTCATAAATAATTTTCCTTAAAGAAAATTCATATAAGAAAACATTTCCCATACATTCTAATACCGTCCAATAGGATAGCAGTTTTGTGTATCACTGTTCTTACAGTAATACATACACATAACACCATCAGACACACTAAAAAAACAGTAAGTTCACTTGTCAAGTTCTCACTCAAAATTTACTCACTCGACTTTCACCTTTCCTATCTCTCTCTCTCTCCTCTCTTTTCTCTTCTCTTTCCTCTCTGTCTGTCTGTCTCTCTCTGTCTCTGTCTCTCTATCTCCCTCTCTCTCGCTCTGTCTCTCTCTCTCTCTCACCTATTTCTGGAAAGAACACTTAGGAAAAAGCCACTGACCTCTTCTAAAAACACAAAGATTTCCATTAAAACTATCAATAACATGTCCAACCCCAAGCAGGTAACTGGGAACTGCAATCTATGTTTATTCAGATTCTACACTCACCCCCTATTTTTTGCAAGACTGAAGGGGGAGGCTGGGAAAGAACCAAGTGCAATCTGCATCAGGAGGCCTAACACAGGTGGTGGGTTATTTTCAGGCAACTAGCACCTTCACAAACATGCTGTGGAATACAGTCCAAGAAATTCCTAACAAGAAAAGATAAGCTGGCGAACAAATTTAACACAATCCAGCTAAAAATCACCTGCAACACATGCTACTACATTTCACCATAAAAGTGACAGGCTACAACAGGATCTGAAGCTTCATCAATACAACATACTGTCTATAAGGCCAGAGATAGCTGTTGCCATGGTTACTATCACCCACTTTTATCAGGAAATTATTGTCATTACTCTGAAGTTTTTGGTACTTATTTAAAATAAAAAATTTTAAAAAAAGCAGTTTAGGGTTCTGTTAATTGAGTGAAAAATCAACTACTGTTTGGTTTGTAAGTATGCTTGCTGCCTTAGTAATGCACATGGTTAACAATACTTGGATCTGCAGCAGGAAAAAATCAATTCCTTTCTGCTGCTCCTTCTCCTCAAGTACTGACAGTTTGTATTCTCAATGCAGCCAAAACAATAAAACAAAACCCATCGTTTTGGCTTCTGTGTGTAAGTCATTTTTCTCCCCTAGGCCCACAACCAGAGTCAAAGCCTAGGTCACCGACCTGTTAGCCCCATCTCCTTCCTGTCTCCACATTTCCGGTTCACTTTTTTGTCGACTTCACAAGGCAGAAGAACACTTCCGTAGATGATTCCAAAATGTAGAAAGAAATAGTTTCCTTCAATGAGACCTGCTCACTATTTTTTTGAAAGGGGCGGGGTGGGACGTGCAGTGTATTGGAGGGAGAGAGAAACGGAGGGGTATTCAAACTTCCCAACAAATGTCGAGGGTAAGAAAGTTGCTTTAGAAAAACCCTCAGTCAGGGGTGACTGAACCTCACATTTTAGCTCTAAAAGGGAAGAGTTCACCCCCTCCCCAGTTTAAGACTGAGTTGACAGACAAGTAATATAAAAGTTATTTTTAAAAGTCTATTTCAACATTCTTACAAAAGATAACTGCTCAAAAAGTTAATATATAAGAATTACATGAAAGCCTATAAAATTATGTGGCCACATATATACACAAACATAAAGAAGAAAGCATATACTATTTAACAAATAATTACTTATAATAAATTTAATGCAGTTTCAACAAATTATCTTTTTTTAAAAATCTCAAAGCAGCAAAAAATACACACCTGGTAAAGTTAAAGTGATCAGAATATTTTGCTATGCTCCTTAAGAATACTTAGGAGCCTGCAAAAAAAAAAAAAGCCCATGTACAAAAAGTTCTTGAAAAGTTAACATAAATCATTAATATTTCCCAGCACAGATTAATATGAAGATTCGAACATGTTTCAAGAAATGAGCTCTGAATACAGATATAAAGGAATTCTGTCAAAGGTTAGAGACCTAAAACTTTAATCTCTTCCTTTTCTCCCTTTGAATAGTAATTAAATACAAAAGCCTTCAGCAATAAGATACTAAGGATACAAAATTTAAAAGCACCTTAATATAACCTTAACTTCAGTCTTTCAAGAAAGGCTTTAAGTGTTCACTGTCTGTGGAATGTCAAAGTTACTATTACCCTCAGCAGTTTCATTTTTATCTAAACAGTTAAATGCTTTTCTCACTATTCACAGAAGCAAGTTTCTATATTTAATTACTAATTGTGGTTATTTCATAAAGAACAGTCACTTCTAAAATTTAAGATACGCTCATAAACACAGGGACTTCTAATTATCTATATTTTATTTTATTTTGGTCAAAATTTGTGAACATGCTATTAAAGAAAGCCACAGCTTAGGCTCTGAGTGTTAAATTTTTGTGTTATTTTTACACAAAAATACTTCAGTGTACTCCTCTAGGATTTGAGTAGTCATTTCCTCATGCATCCCTCTAAAACAGAAAAAAAAAAAAAAAGATAGATACATGTACCTAATACTAATGCACACAAGGACACATCTTTTACACTTTCAAACAAATTTAAAAGATTTAGTAAGTAAGAATTTCCCCCAAAGTTAACAGAATCAATCAAAACAATCAAAACCTCAACCGTGACATCTGTTACTCTGTGTGTTAAGAGTCTACAGAAGAAGTAAGAATTTAAATATTCACTAAAATAAACTACTTTCGAATCAATGGAGAAATGAAGAAAAACTTCAACAGGGGATACACATTTCATAAGATCTACAAAAGGAAAAATGATCTTTTTCTTGAATTATGAGAAACTGCCTAGGCAGCATTTTTTAAACAAAGCTTCAAAACTGTAACAAAGAGCTTTTTAGTAACCACAGCAGTATTAAAAAAAAAAATCATAAGGTGTTTGGGGTGCACTTTTAATGCACTCATTTCCCAAATAATATGGAGAAAGTTAACATTTTAAAGACAGAAGCTTCATTAATTAGTAACCTATCTCAACAACTTAACATCTGCATGGCTGCTGACAATTTACAAAGAACGCATGCATGTATTATCTTATTTGATCTGACTTAGAAAAAAGTACAGCATTATGCCTAGAAAACAGACAAAACTCAAAGCAGGTTTATCAAATTTTCTACACATTCCTAAGTTTTTAAACTTTGACATAAAACTTTACAAGCCACCAAGTAGGATATTTCCAGCGATAAATCAATTCACCTAATACTAACAAGAGTTTCAAATGACCATGTGCTATGAATGCTATGAAACTACTTTTATCTCTATGGAGTTATTGTTAAGTGTTACTAATGGACATATCATCAGCAATGATCTATACCCACAGATATAATTTTACTTATACTTCAAGAATCTCAGTCTTCGGAGGCCAATTCAAATACATCAACCATATGTATTTATAAAGCTAATTACCTAAGAATTTATTTATTAGGATAACTGTGCATAGATTTGAGGGGGGAAAAATAAACGCAAAAAGTGTAAAATTTTCCCCATGCAATATCTCCCTTTCCAAAATCTCAAATACTCTTCCAAAATCTCTGGTACTACTTATATTAATATTATAAGGATGACCACAAAATGTCCCAACTCATACCAACTACTTTTGTTTATAGCCATTTTACATAATACAAGACTAATTCCTCTTCAAAATAATTCTAACAGCATTCTGTAACTAGGCACAGCATCCTTAAGATAGCCACAATAAGAAGTCTGCTTTGTGTAACATTGTAAGCAAGTAAAAAGCAGTCAAAGGTTTCAGTTTTAAATAGCATATGTAATTTATCAACGGAATTTTTTAGTGAACTTACTCAAAATCTTTCTGGAACTTTAGGGGGTTAATCCTGTTGCTTAGTTGAAGCTAAGAAGAGCTATAATAAATAGCAAGACCCTCAAAATTCAGATTTGCTTTATCTTGCTGTAGCACCTCCTGCTGGATGGCATTTAGAGCTCTTCATGTAAGCAGAAGAAGAATGTATGTGAGGCAACTCCTTCCAGAAGATTGAATAGGAAAAAGGATGGACCCTTCAAAACTAAAAGAAATAGGGCCCCGTCCATCACTTTAACTCTTAAAAATAAAATCTGTCATAGGGTATAAGTCTTTTTTAACCTATTACTATTCCAGATCCATAAAGACCTGCCTAAGTCCAACGTGCAAAATGCTTCAAGAAAGCTTGTAAAATTACCTAAAAACTATTTAAGACCCATCAAAAGCATTATGGCCAGGCAAGCAATGCCAGTCATATTGCAAATACTATTATATTAACAAAAGCAAAAGTCTGACATAAAAAGAAAAGCACCTGGAATGTTTTTAACATGTTAGCCAGAAGTTTGTGTTTTGAGAATTTTCTGCACTACTACTATGCTCTTCACTTAAGGATAGTTGAACCTCTCCATAAGTTTTAAGTACAGACATTTTTTTTGTTGCAAACATGAGTAACTACACATAAAAAAAAATTCTCTGCCATCAAAAGCTATTCCTGAGATTTAAAATTCATTTTTCAGACATTTTAAATAGTCCCTACAGCTCTCATTTTAATTAAGCCCATGATGTAGGTCCCATATACAAGTGGAGACAGAAAAAGAGAATAGGCAGGAACTTACCAAAATCAAAATGAAAATAGCATTTCCAATAAAAATCGAGTAACAGTTTCCTACAAAACCGTGAAACCAAGTAAATTGTGAAACTTAAAAAAAAGGGGGGGGGGGGAGAGTGGGAGAGGAAGGGGACTAGTCTTCAAAACCAAAAGAAAAGGTGACCTATTTATTCTACCGCCCAAACATGAGTGCATACCCAATGTAAACAAACAACATGAACACTTGAAAAGCACACTTAGGTCTCAGCCCCCATTTCAGTTTCTTTACCAGGCCCTCAATGAAACTACAGATGCTGATGAGAATCCTCTATAAAAGGAGATATTCCGGCTCCCTGCCCTAAAGAACCCCCACAAAGTGTGCCTGTGAGAAGGCTTCCTTCCTAGAGTGCACACACTGCTTTAAAAAAAAAAAAAAAACTTTCACCAGTCCAAATTAATCTGATTCTAATATTCAGCTATCAATTATTAATATATAAATGATCTTCCTTCTCTAAAGTCCCCAGCTAAAGCATCCACATTCCTAACACCTACTATTAAAAAGGAGCAGCTCGCTCCCGGGCTATGGGGCAAAATCTTTGAAATCCAAAACACAGCCACAAAGTTCACTGTCAAGGCCACCGTGCTGAGGCCCACACAGGCCCGGACCTTAACTCACATCTGAAATTCTAGAGAGCCCGTACATGCAGAGACATCCTTTAAAAACAACACAATGTGGACGTGCACAGTGAGACCCTCCACTCCAAGACCTAAACAAAGAATATTTCAGCATAGGACCGGAATATGATGACACCAGATTCATCAATGAAAACAAAACCTGCCTACCAGGAGCAGTCATGCCCTGATCGCAACAACTCAACTACTTAGAAATCACTCTCGGCACATCTGCACCCCACCACCGGGCGTGTGGCCTTCTCCAGGGGCGTGGGGGTGGGGGTGGGGGGGTGCAAGCCACACAAAGTTGAAAGGAGACATTCTTCCCCCGGGTGCCCCAATCTCGGTATCCAACCCCTCCCCTGCGCCGGTGCCACCTTGCTGCTGCTGCTACCCACCATCGCGAACGCGGTCAGGGGAGGAAAAAAGAAATCCTAACAGCACCGCTCCGCAGAATAAAGAGACCAGAGAGAGGAGGATGACGAGAAGTGTTGGGAACTGCGTGCACGGCGGGGCTGGACCAAACGGAAAGAGTCCCACTCCGCGCGCCCCTCCCCCCCGGCGGGGGCGCGGGCGGGGGAGGGGCGGCCGCGGCCCCTCTGCGAGCGGCCTGCCAGCCCCGGCCCGCGCGGGGTCCCGGGGGCGCCCCGCGGCCGCGGGCGGCGGGGGCGAGTGCGGCAGGGCCGGCCCCGGGGTGAGGGGTGCAGGCCGACTCTCCGGAATAACAAGTTGCAGAAGAAGAAGAATAAGCGGAATTTCCCCAACGCTCCTCCGGCCACCCAAGACAAATGCACCAACACACACACACACACACACACTCGGCCCGGCAGCGTCAGCAGCCGCAGCTTTTTTTTTTTTTTTTTAAGCCAGATCCCTCAGTCACCAAACAAGATGGTTTTCAAAAAAAAAAAAAAATTTAAATAATCATAATAAAACTTCCCCCCGACAGCATCCCGGGGAGGGGGGAGGGTGATGAAAGAGCCAAGACGACCATCCCCGGGCGGAGGGGCAGCCGAGGGGCGGACGAGGCTCCGCGCCCCCCGCCCCCGCCCGCGGGCCCCCTCCCCGGCCCCCCGCTGGGACGATGTGACGCCCCCTCCCCGCCGCCCCCCCGGCGCGCCGCCTCTGTCCCCCGCTCCGGCCCTGCACTCAGCGCCCAGGCTCCCGAGGCTGCTCATAAACTTACTTCCAATTTATCCTGGGGAGGGGTGGAGGGCAGAGGGGAGGAAGAGGGGGAGACGAGGTTTTCCCATTGTCTTTTTTTTTTTAGGGGGGGGGGAGAGGAATGGGAAGGGCACACACGGGGAGGGGGGGCGCCCCGAAGGGGAAGTTATTGCTCAAATCTCAAGTTGACTGCGGGGTCCTGGCGAGAACACCCCCCCTTCCCCTCCTCCCTCCCACACACCCCTCCCCTCCCCCCACAACAAACTCTAGGCAGGCAGCCCCTGTGCCTCCCCTAGACAAACACCAGAGACAAGACAGAGAGAGAGGGAGAGCGAGAGAGGAGAGAGCGAGCAGGGGGGGAGGGGGAGGGGGAGGGAGGGGAAGAGAGCTACTCCAGAAAAAAAGAGTGAGAAGAGAGAATGGAAAAGCTGGGATACTGCACCCTCCTGCTGCTGGCTGGCTGTCCCCCCTGGCAGCTGGAGGCAGGAACTCTGAGCAGGAGAAGCAGGAGGAGGAGGAGGAGGGAACTCTTCTTCATGGGGAGGGAGGGAGGGAAGAAGCTGGGGCTGCTGCTGCTGCTGCTGCTCTGGGCCTCTCGCACTTTTTAGAGATTAGTGTGTTAAAATGGTAGGTTGTTCCCTTCTCCCTCCTCCTCCTCCTCTCCTCTCCTCTCCCTCTCTCACTCACTCACTCACTCTCTCTCTCTCTCTCTCTGGGCTGTTTCTTTCCTCCTCTTCCCCAGGCAAAGGGGGGTTGGGGAGGAGGGGGTGGGGGGAGGCACGGGATCCTCCTCCTCCTCCAGGAGGGACACACTCGGCTCCGGGCCGGAGTAGGAGGGAGGGGGGATCAAAGCCGCAGGAGAGAAACTGTGGGAGACAAACAAGCCCAACTCTTCATCCTCCTCCTCCTCCTCCTCCTCCTCTCAGCAGCAGCAGCGAGCACCACCAGCCCATTCACCACCCGGCCCCGGGCCGCAGCACCTCCGCCGCCTCAGCCCGGGGATCCCTCCGCCCAGGCCCAGACACACTCGCCCGCGCGGGAGCCCGCCGCGCGGCCCCGCCGGCCCGCCGCCGCCGTGCGCGCCCCCGCCGCTCCCGAGAGCCGGGCGAGAGGGACTGGGGCTGCGAAAGCGGGGACGAGGGCGGGGGGGGGGGGGGGGGTGGAAGGAAAGAGGAGGCACCGGGGTAGAGGGACACACCGTGGGGCGGGAGGGGTGGGGGGGCTGCCGGGCTGAGTGGTACACGGCGGCCGGCCCGGGCCCCCCGCACCTCCGCCCGAGGCTCTTTGGATGCACGGGGGCTCCCCCCCAGCCCCCGGGGGCGACGGCGGGGGCCCGCGGCGGCACTCGGGCGGGCGGACTACTTGACGTGTCGGTGCGGCGAATTTATTTCACTTTGCCTAAGGAACGGGGTGTGCTGCGGCCCCCATTGCCTAGGGAAAAAACCCGGATGTAAAGTGAGTGAAACTAAACTAGAGTGAAGTAGGGCAGCAGCAGCCAAACTCCAGTGCAGCGGCGGCGGCAGCGGCGGCGGCGATGGGGCTGAACGCGGAGCTGCGGCGGCCAAACTCCGGTGCCGCCGCCGCCGCAATGATGGGCCGGGGCAGCGCTGCACAGCTCGGCTCCCGGTAGCTGCAGCCGAGGCGAGGCCGCGGAGCCCGCTGCGGCCCCCCGCCCCAACTCCGCGGCCGGAGCCCAGCTCCCCCCCCCTCCCGCCGGCAGGCGCTGCTAAGGGGCTCCGGAGTGGCCCCAACTCCCTCCAGTGCAACAGCAGTTTTGAGGGGTGGGGGAGCCGCCGGGGCAAGGAGCGAGGAGGAGCGACGGGGAAGCACTGCAATGAAGGGAGCGTGGTCCAGGCAACAGTAGGAGGATGCAACCTCAAGTCGAATGCAACATGCCATCCCCGGCCGCCGCTCGCCCGCTGCCTCCCCTCGCCACCCCGCCCCCTTTCCAAATAACTACCCTGGAACCACTTTATTAGCCGAGCCGAGTCCCACTCTCGCTCCGGGGAGGGGCGGGGGACGGGGTCCTTCGCTCACCTTTATTTATTGCTGCTTTCTCCCCCCCTCTCCATGTTTTTTATTCCTAAGTTCTTTTGTTCTAAGGGGGATGATGGCATTTACTTTTCTGCTTTGTGTAGCAGGGCAATCGCTGGGAATCGGCCACGTATAATCCGGCGGTTTGTCATATTTTATTAGTGAAAGTATTTTATGCCTAGTCTACCTCCAAGGACTGTAACATGGAGAACTGCAGGGAGGGGGAAAAAAAAACACACACACACACAACAACAACAGGAGAATTCTTGTTTTGAGAGGTTTCTTGGCGGGGCGGAGGGTGGAAAGGGCCTTTTATTTTTTGGAGGGGGTTTATTTAGGTTTTTATAATCGATAGTTTTCAACTTATAGCTTAATGTTTTGTAAATAATTCTAAAATAATCCCAAACCACAATAAAGAAAAAAGTCCAAAATACTCGATTTAAAAAAAAAAAATCCTAAGTGGACAGTGATATTATCTGTCCTGTGCAGCACGCTGGACTTAACATAGTGTTGGCCTTCGGATGTTAAATAACAATAAACCTCAACTGAATACAAATGGGGGTGGGGGTGGTTTTGTTTTTAAGGCTCAGCACTTTTGTAGCATCTGCCACTACGCATTTTCCAGGCATTGATTAGCCATGCAACTCCCATAGGCATGAGAGTCCAGTTTTTGCAGATGAAGAGCAACAGTGGTAAGATGATTTGCCCAAAGTCAAACTGAGTCATTGGCAGAACCCAGACTCTATTTATTACTAGTCTCATCCTTCTCCAGGAAGGAAACACTATTTCAAAATAAGTAGACATTCTTTACCTTCTATATCTCCACCAGAGGTGCTTTGGGGTCCGTGGAGGTGAAGGTATTTTCTTCTGTGACCTGCAAAATTGAGTTTAGTTTCCCAAGAAAAAGCAATTTTTAAAAATTCTGATTTCTTAAAGCTAAAAAAACTAAAGTATAGGTTTTATTTTATATGTGTAGGCCATTTCATACTTTCAGCTTTTTTGTTGAAAAAAAAATTCACAGGAGAGAAAGTGTGTAAGAGTTTGAGAGGGAATATGAAAATCCCTATAAATGATTCAGGAAGCCTGGATGAACTTATAATGTTGTGAAACTAAACCCATAACGCAGACAAGATGAATAACAGAAGGACAGGTTGGGCAGTAAGACCTGGCTTTACCATCTAGAGATAACTCTAATGTATTTAGATGAGAGAGGGAGGCGGAATTTCAAGCTGGACTAATAGTGTCATTTCAAATCCGCCCAGGCTGTCAGAATTTTTTCAGAGCAATATTGCTGTAGTGTTCTTTCTAGGAAAAAAAAAAAAAAAGAGTTTAAAAATTTTTCAGAGTTTCAGAGAAAAAACTCAGAAGCCCAAATTGCACCAGAATATATAAATGACATAGAACGGGGTCAGCAAACTATTTTCTGTCAAAACTTCTCAACTCTGCAGTTGTAGCACAAAAGCAGCCATAGAAAATATGTAAACAAACGAGCCTGGCTGTTTATTTATATACTTTGACATTGGAATTGTATGTACTTTTCATATGTCACAAAATAATGTTTTAATTTTCAACTATTAAAAAAAAACAAAAAAACTCTTAGCTCCTGGGCCTCACAACACCAGGAGGTGGGCAGGATTGGGCCATTGGTATTTGTTTACTGATGTGGCGTTAGAAGACTGAAGTTCATTCAGCTGCTGAACTTCTCGTACCAGAGGTTGCTTGGTTACTAAGATGTTTGTATAGTACTCAACAGTGTCATGCAAAATTATGTTTTAGATATTGACACTTAATTAAAATAGGTAACCAAATAATTGTCCAACACTCCTACATCTATCAAACTCGAAGGGAAAGAAGACCCTAGCTTATGAGTCATTGATAGACCATGTTTTTATTGACATACTCTTCCTCACTCTAGGATGGTGAAGAAGAACGGAACCAAACAGACCTGGGTTCCAACACATAGGAAGTATCATCACTCCTTTTCAACTAAGGCACCTTGGGCAAGTTACTTAACCTCTCAGTCTCCCTATTTTGTGAAATGCAGCTGTTAATATCTACTTGATAATGCTGCTGAGAAGGTTGAATGAAATAATTCACGAAAAGTGCTTAGCACAGTGCCTGGCCCATGGGACTGCATAATACATCTTTCTCTGTGACCTCAAATTCATTCTCTGAGTTAGCATAACTCTGGAGGAGACAAACCTGTGGAGTTCCAACATCTTGTCAGTGCAGATGTGGCATATGGGGTCCTAAGAGTCTTGGGGTGATTCAAGTATGTGGGGTTGGTATTAATATATACACTGAGTGGCCAGATTATTATGATCTTTGAATGCATAATAATTGCCACTCAGTGTATGTATATCTTATATATAAAGGCTAATATGCAAATTGTCTAGCAGGCAGGCTGGCCGAACCCCACCCATGCACGAACTCATGCACTGGGCCTCTAAGATACACTGAGTGGCCAGATTATTATGTGTTCAGAGATCATAATAATCTGGCCACTCAGTCTATTTCGGTGGGTCTTTCTCAGTTCTAGGCATGCCTAAATAGACACATACTTAGGCCTTCTGAACCCTGATGTTTCTCACACAGTAAGATAATACCTGTTGGAATTTTTGAAAGGGCTAAATGGCATAAATGCCAAAGAAAAAAATATAACAATTAGTATAGGTTAGTATATATCCCAGAAAAAAAGCTGAAAATTGCAAATTTACAATTGGAAGTTTCTTTGAGGTGAATCATTCAACTTCTAGACATGAATGACAATAGCAGGTGCTCAATAGAATTTGCTCTCCTACCATCTAGTTACCATCTGAAACAATTTACTATCCATAAAACCCTGTTGAGCAAAGTTAAAAATCCAATTTTGAATGTTATTAAACACTGAAGTGCAGTTTTAAATATTTATAAAAATCGTCAAATCTGTTAGTGTTTTTCTTTTTTTTTAAATATATTTTATTGACTTTTTACAGAGAGGAATGGAGAGGGATAGAAATTCAGAAACATCAGTGAGAGAGAAACATTGATCAGCTGCCTCTTGCACACCCCCCACTGGGGATGTGCCCACAGCCAAGGTACATGCCCCTGACCGGAATCGAACCCGGGACCCTTCAGTCCGAAGGCCGACGCTCTGCCACTGAGCCAAACCGGTTTCGGCAGTGTTTTTCTATATATTCCTGCCTTCCATTCCATGCTTCAGAGGTCATCCAATGTCTAAGATTACAAAATACCTACAATTTTCTTCATGTATTTTTATGAAGAATATTTTTTTATTTTCTATTTTTTACATTTATCTTATTGCCGTGTGTGTGTGTGTGTGTGTGTGTGTGTGTGTGTGTGTAAGACAGGAGCTAAGAACTTACCTTTGTTTGATAGAAAATATTTAATTTATGCCCTAGCCAGTTTGGCTTAGTGGATAGAGCGTCAGCCTGCAGACTGACAGGTCCCAGGTTCGATTCTGGTAAAGAGCATATGCCCAGGATTGTGGGCTTGGTCCCCAGTATGGGACATGCAGAAGGCAGCTGATCTATGATTATCTCTCATTATTGATGTTTCTATCTCTCCCTTTCCTCTCTGAAATCAATAAAAATATATATTTTAAAAAAGAAAATATTTCATTTATATTGGGATTCTATTGGATAATGTAAGATGTCATTCAAAATGATATAACAGCTAGCTCTCTTTAAGGACTATCAGTCTAATGCAGAGACATTGTAAATAAAGGGGGAAATATAACAGAGGCATTATACTATTCACAGTATTAATAGAGGCATTATGTATTGGAGAATAACAAAGTTTCTCCTAGATTTTCTTATTTTACACTTTTGTAGCATAGCATACACCATAGCCATGGATACATGGATACAATTTTTGTGCTTGTATTTGTATACGTCTATCTCTGATGTTCTGGAACTTGACAGCATTTCAAAGTAATGACCCCTCCCCTCACAAACTAATTGAACAGCTTTCTCACGCAGCTCCCCTGTCCGTGCTTCACTCAACCACTACCCTTTTTTCTACTCCAGGCTGAAAAGTAATCCCATTATCTCTTAAAAGGTCAACCTGAAGAAGATTTGAAGTCTGTCTGGAAACCTGAGGGTCCCACTTCTTTACTGAGGCAGGGAGATAACTATTAGAGTTCATCAACTCTTCTTTCCTAATTTTTATTGGGCTGGTTGTAACAACAAAGTGCTTTAAAAAGTAGAGGAGACATATCAATGTGATTTTTAAAGAATTATGGCAGAAAATCCCCAGTGACTAGCAGAAGTTGAGTGTATATTCTTTCTCTCTACTGTTTCAATGGTTTCTGATGTTAAAAAAAAAAAAATCCTCAGATTAGCTGCCCCGTACATTTATGGTGAGTCAAAATCATAATTGGAAATGGGTCAGGTAACTTGTAAATAAATAAATATTGGCAGATAAGCAGAAGACTCTCTGGAGAATACCTTCAACTGCATTACTTTGCCATAATCTCCAAGGTCAATTTAATCCTAAGCAACTTCAGGTGTGTGTGTGTGTGTGTGTGTGTGTCTGTAAGTAAGTAAATAACAGAATTAACTAGACCAAGGTTTCTCAACCTTGGCACTATTGACATTTTGGGCCAGATACTTTTTTGTGGTGGGGGCATTGTGGAATATCTAGCAGCATCCCTGTCCTGTACCAACAGTTGTGACAGCCCAAAATACCTCTAGACATTGCCAAATGCCACGTTTCTTCTGTGTGTTGGGGGTGGGGGGGTGGGGAAGGGGGGTACCATTGAACTAGCCCAAACACCATAGATAGATTTAAGTGTGCATTTGTCAATGTGTGACTCTGCCCTTTACAGAAGCAAATCCCAACCCCTTTTCCAAGAGTAACTGATGTAGATCAGGGGCCTAGGCTGAGCCTGCTGTGAAAATCTAAAACGGTCACAATTAGAGCTCTAGACATGTCTGCCTTAAAGCTGCTGAGCTGCTAAAAGAATCGCAGGGAGAGCCTCCGAGAATGGGGACGTTGAAAGAATTTTATCGTCTTGTATTTGCACCTTTGGTTTCTCTATTATCAACATAAATAAATTGTACTGTGGGCCTGAGCAGTGACATTGTCTAATGGAAGGCATTCCCAGATTTGGAGTCTGAGAACCTGAGCTGGGGTCTGGGCTCTGCAAACGTCTGTCTAATCACGTTGTCTCTCTCCTCCCGTTTCCTTGTCCAGAGTGGGGGAAACAACAGTGTTTAGCCACCGCATTGTTGTGAAGGTCTAAGCTGTTAGTGAGAAGCGCCAGGGCTTATGCTTAAGGAATCAGGAACTTTGGAATCATGCAGTCTTAGGTTGACTTTGGGCAAATGATGCACTGTTATAAGCCAGTTTCCTTATGTGCACAATGCAGAAATAATCATATGCCTTCAGAGTGTTATTATGGAAGTTAACTGAGATACTACATGCCATACATGCTGTATAGGTATTATTTTGGTCTTTGGTAAAGTGTATCACATTGTACAAATGCATATCATTTTATATATATAATTGATTTTTTACAGAGAAGAAAGGAGAGAGATAGTTAAAAACATGGATGAGAGAGAAACATTGATTCTGCTGCCTCTTGCACACTCCCTACCAGGAATGTGCCTGCAACCAAGGTACATGCCCTTGACCCGAATCAAACCTGGGACCCTTGAGTCCGCAGGCCGATGCTCTATCCACTAAGCCAAACTAGTTAGGGCCAAATGCATATCATTGTATCATTATTTCTTCTTTATGAGCATTGAAACCTGGAAATCTGAAGAACAAGTGCTAGACCTGTGTGAGTGAAACCCTGTGATAAAATGTAACATCCCAAATTCCAACCAAGTGAAAGCGGCACTCAGTAGCAGTGTGCAACCTTCTATCTTCCCAGTTAAGTCAGCCCACATGTTTTGTTGCAACAATGTAAGGTTCTCCTCCCCTTATTGAAATAATGTTCTAATAAGTTTTTTACAACCTCTGTATCACATAAAACACACAGGGTCAGGCAGCATGCCCAGCTAGCACAATGTATGTCCTGTTCTGAACACTTGAACCTGTCCAGGTGCTATTGCAATATTCACCTTCTCCAAAAGCATTGGCAAATGGCATTGCAGTACTAAAATGAGATGCAGGGAGGTGTTAAAATATGAATCAGGGGAGCTAGGGGTATCTTTCACATAAACTTTTTAATTAAAGTATAACTTTCATATGGAGAAGTGCACAAATCACAAGGTGTACATTTCATTAAATTTTCACAAGGCAAACACACCTATGTAATTATTAAGTGTTTTTAAAATTTAGAGAAGTCTGTATTAAACATTTTTTTTATCATTGGAAAGGTAACGAAAGGTTATAATGAATTAAAGCAGTGGAGATTTCCAGAAAAGATAGCAAATGACTTTGCTGGATATATGTGATTTTGAATTCTCAAATGAAAATAATTGCAAAATGATAAATGGCCAAATGTTAGATCACCGTCTATTACTTGATATGTAGATGCTAGAAAATTAACTTAAAGTGCCTCAGTCTTCTCATCTATTAGGTGGGGTTAATAATGGAATTGTTTTTAGAAATAACAATAAATGAAATAACACTTGCAAAGTTCTGTCACATAAGCTCTCAATAATGTAAGGTATTATCCATTTAGGATGGTGTCCTAAGGAACCATCAGAAGGAAATTTCAGAGATCTCAAAAATTCTTTTTTAGAAATAGGGGAAATTCTGTCCAGAAGGAGAGCTGGGCCCGAGGACCAGCAGGGAGGGTGGGTCTGTGGGAAAGGCTAGAGAATGAAGCCTGAGAGAAAGCAGGGGACCTGGAAGTGGCAGGCAGGGTGATGAACCAAGAAGCTGTAAAGATAGTGCAGTTCTGAACAGAAAGCCACAGGGTGTACCCAGCTTCCAAACAGGACATGACCTGATTTTTCAGAGACCAGAGTAAGGTCTAGGAGTGATTGTTTGGTGTGGGCCTGGAAAGCGAGAAAGGAGAGAAACAGCAGCCACAGGAAACACAATCCCAGGAATCAGAGCCTTGAAACAGGCCTCGTTGAAGACTATATTCAAGGCCAAGGGACTGACTAGAGCATCTTATAACTTAAAAATGACCTCAACAATAGATCTTAAGGCCGAGCATTCCTTCATATTGAAACAAGATGTAATTGTGCACGTGAATCGACTGGGATCCTGAATAAAAGAAAGAGATAGCTACCAAGAAAGAAAAGAATGGAGGGAGGCTGTGTCAGAATCCAGGCATGGCAGAGAAATCTCTCCCTCTGGATGATGACAACCGAGGTTACCCCCAACTCCAGCCGGCAGTGGGATTTGTCACAGCTTCATTATCCCAATCTTGTCAATGACCTATCATTGCTCTAAGGGTCTTTGAAAGGAGGCAATCTGGTTTCTTTTCCCTTGATTGGTTGTAGGAGATGCATCCGTGTATAAGATTCAGCAAGGTAATTTTGGTGAATAACTGTGACCCAGTGTTCTCACTCTCATGAAACATCTGTCACTGATGGATGAAGAGTGTGAAATAACCAAGCCAGGGGTGGTAAATATGTGGCCTGTGGGTTTCTGAGAGCCTGAACCTGGCCTCAGAGTCCTTCTCAGCACCGTGCCTGAGGTAGGCATTACCAACTGGTTGGAGTTTGCTCAAGACAGAAATCCATTTTGTCATACCTGGATTTACCCCTAGTCCCTTGCTATAATCAACGCACCTATCTATCCGACCCACTAATCCCAAAGCCCAATACAAAGGGTATCAGATATGAAATCTGCCTGACTCCAACCCTATACATTTAAAACAAGCCCTGGGTAGGTAACAATTGCCTCTCTATTTAAGGACCTGTTCTCTTATTTCTGAGTTTATAACTGACTTATGACCTATAAATAGTCACATCAACCTCATTGCTGAATAATTTACATAGCGAGGTCATGCTCTCTGGATGAACCTGACTCCCATTAGTGTTAGAGCAATCAGCCATGTGCAGCCACGCCAGAACACATGGAGAACCACACCTCCAATGACGGGAGTGGGCAAGCAGACGGCTTAGATTGTGTTCCCTCTTCTATGTCCATCGGGCCAGTATTTCTCTTTAGCTTCATTTTCTTCCCCTCTAAAATGGGATGTTATTTTTCCATAAGTGGAAACCTTAGGAGAACTATGAAGATCATAGTTTCAAAGGTTCTCAAACTCAAAAACTTTAGATTCAAAGCACCATTTCTGTGGCTATTGTCCTCTTTGATGAAAGCCGTCACAATGAATGAGATTGATCATTTGTGTTTTACACGTCAGTACATAAATTAGCCAAATTTCGTCCAGACTCTGTGGTTAATGAGATGAGAGAGAGGTTGTTAACAGCTTTTGGGTACAATCCATGTCGTTCCCATCCATAAAATAGGCACACCATACATCTCATTTCCCTCTGTCTTCTGTAGAAAGCTAATAAGAGAAGTTGCAAATGAATGAGTGTACTGGTGCTGCCAGTGAAAAAAAAGAGGAATTAATTAAATTTTAATTTTAATTTAAAATGACACCAATCTACCATCCCAGCACCTGGATTGGTGATTGAAACCAGGGGTAGTAGTGGGTCAGGGACTTTGTACTAAGAATTGCATTGGTGGATATGGAGAAACAGTATGTTCTCCTAACACCCAGAACAAGAATTTAAAAACATGAAGCATTTCCCAGTAGCCACTTGGGGACTGTTGACTCCCTAGAGGTGCAGGGGTTACGAGTCTCTGAGCCACAAACACTTTATTTTAATACTTCTTCCTCAATTAGCATAAGCACAAACTTATTCTTTTTCCAAGTACATTGTGTTGTCGCTGTTCATCTAATAGAAAAGAAAAACTCATTCCAATTCAATCTGGATGAATATTACATTTCCTTTGATAAACGTCAGTGGGCTGATGGGAACAGACCCATTCCAAGCTGAAATGCTGGGACCTAAGCTTTGTGACTAACTGTGCCTAAAGACAGCTCTTTCATCAGGCAGTGTCCTCGCCTCAGCAGTAGGCAAACCAAAAAGATCACAGCACAAAATCAACCGAGAGCCTGACAACATTAACGCAGCGAGTTTATGTTCAACTGTTACTGGAATCTAAGTCAATTTATACAGATGTTGTTTTAAGGAAAAGTGTCTTGGCTGAGTAATTGTGAATAACCAGAAAAGGCAAGCAAGCAAACAAACAAACAAACAATCAGAATAGCAGGTAATATAAGCGGGCCATCCTTCCAACCAAATTTTAGATCAAAATTTTCAAATTAAAGTTTCTCTCTTTTTTTTCTTTTTTTACCAAATTTACAATTTCAGAGAAAATGTATCCTCATTGCTGATTGGATTTCCACTGACTAAATAGCTCCCAAAGCTTTAGATCTGAAATTTTCTGCCTTTTCCGAGGCACTTAGTTGTTTGACACATTGAAGTGTCTTACATTTCTGTGACCTGGGGATCCAGATTCCAGTTCTGCTAACTCACTGGCTGCATACTTGAAAAAGTCATTGGTTTAACAGGTTTGTTTGTTTTTCCATCTTTAACACAAAAATATCTGTATCTTAGACACCAGGATAACTGGAGGATTTAAAACAGGGATCTCTAACATTTCCCTAATGAATCCCCCGCACCATGAAGACTTATTGTTAATAATTAACAGTAAAAAGAACAATTGCCATATACTAAGCATTCTGGATCAAATGTTTTGTACAGATTTAAAATGGTATAGACAAGAAAACTGAGCAGAGGTGTTAAGTAAATTACCTAAAGTCACATAAATAGTAAATGGCAAACCTGGGATTCCTGCCCACGGCCATTCAGATCCCGGTTCTGTTTTCTAAGGGGAATTCTATGAGCCAAAGGAATGACTCAGGCAAGGCTTTCAGCAGAAGGAATGGATCCTGAGACAAGGGTCTCCAGGGAAGAGCAACTCACCTTCTCCTTTGGCAACAAAGAGAACCAAGTCTCTGTCACAGGCAGGAAGACACATGATAGGATGGAAGATGTGGTATTTGGAGTCAGGTCGGCCTGGGGGAGCGTCTTGGCTAAGTTACTCCTTAGTAAGGGGCCTTGGACGGGTTATTTATCCACTCTTAACCTCACTTTCTCATCTGTGCAATAGGGATAATAATACAGAGTTGTTTCAGTGGTTAAAAATAATCCATGGCCCTAACCAATTTGGCGCAGTGGATAGAGCATCGGTCTGCAGATTGAAGGATCCTAGGTTCCATTCCGGTCAAGGGCATGTTCATTGGTTGCAGGCACATCCCCAGTAGGGAGTGTGCAGGAGGCAGCTGATCGATGTCTCTCTCTCATCGATGTTTCTAGCTCTCTCTCCCTCTTTCTCTCTCTCTCCCTTCCTCTCCATAAAAAAAAAATCAATAAAATATATTTAAAAAATAAAAATAATCCAAGTAAAATGTCTTGCACATAGTAGGCATACAATATGTGGCAGGCAAAATATAATATCCTTTCTTAAGTACCTTGGCAGCATTTCCCAAAGTGTGTTATTAATAAGCATTATGTAATAAAAAGAAAAAAGATTGAAGCAATTTTAAGTGAGGAAACAATTAGTCAAGTAAATCTGGGAGAAGCTGTGAAGCAAAGTTAAATTGCTTATTTACTGCAGGACTTCTTTGAGTCTTTAAATTGCAAAGCTGCAATAGGATTCTCCAAGAGGAAGCGTTTTCCCAATTTATTTGGTTATATGGCCCCATGTTAGGGAGCACACACAGTCTAGTGAGTTTTGGAAGGAAAAGTTGGATTCCTCAGGTCCAGCCATCATTTAGCATTTACTATTTTGTGGTTCCTCCAGAGCCATCTCTCATCTCCATTTATGTCTCCCAAATGTAGGACTTCTTCGTTTTACAAATGTCACAGAAGGAAGTGCTAAAGGGTGATTTCCAGCTTCCATTCAAGTGAAAAGTTCAGCTCCCAGCAGGACTAGGCAACATCCACAAAGCAAACCAAGCAAGACCCACGGGACCAAGGCATTATCGGCCTCTCAGGATGCAGGACACAGCTCCTTCTTCCCTCCAATCAGAGAAGCTTAAAAGGTGCAGGTTACTCCCAGACCACCAGAAGGGACAGGCATGGAGAAATGAGACCCTGCCACTTACACAGAGAAGAAGAGGTCAGCCCATCCAAAGTGCTCCTGTCCACGCACTTGTCAAAGGCCAGCCAGGCCCATGGAGGGGGAAAGAATTAAAGAGAGGATCAGCTTTTTATTTTCATGTAAAAAGCACTGGCCTCCAGGTTATAAATGTTATTGCATTTGTGTAGCACTTTACTGCTGCCCTCAGCTTGCAAGCATCACAGGATCCTAGTGGCGGTACTTTTATAACCCTTGATCAATAGCTTATTTCTATCGCCTTCAGTCCCAGCTGCCAATCCGTTCTGTATAATGTGGAAGGCAGACCTCGCTGCTCTCCAGCTGTACATGTTATGAATGTAAACTCTGAGAGTAACATATGTATGTGTGTGTGTGCATTGAGTGGGGGACATGGGAATTTTGAACAAGGAATGACAAAAATGGGCCCCTTGTTCTTGGAGACTGCCACAAAGCTGGGAGTTTTCTTACTGATGAATCTCTCTCTCTCTCTCTCTCTCTCTCTCTCTCTCTCTCTCTCTCTCTCTCTCTCTCTCTCTCTCTCTCTCATCTCTGGGAGTGAAAGGTGGAATGGAAACATGTAAGTTCCAAGAAAGAAAGGGCCATGGTTGTCTTCATCACCCTGGGATTCCCAGCACCTAGAGGGAACCTCACAGAGAGTAAGTGCTCAGGAAAGATTTTGGCTCTGCTTAGCCATGGGCAGGGAGGACGAGAGTCCCAGAACATTCTCCTGAGGCTGCCTGAGCAGAGCAAAGGATGAAGGCTTTGTGTTGCCCACAGCGCTGGGGACCACAAACAGCACTGTGTGTCTGCTTTATTTAAGGCTCGCTGCTAGGCACCAGGGGAATCAGAGAAATAGGATGACTGATGTAACCAGCTACTGTTGTTTCTCTCTCCACGGAGCAGGGTCAGCCAGGCAACCCCTTAGAGGGCAGATTCTCCCCTCACCTTGTTCCCCCTACCTCCGAAGCCAGTTTTAGGACCAATCCACTCTAGGAGAGGCCTTGAAGCAGCACCCCGAGGCTCCCCAACATTCTCCAGCGCCAGGACACTGACTGGCTTGCAGTAAGGCAGCCAGGCCTGCCCTTGTCTGATCCTGCGTCCTTGAGACTCAGCCAAACCTCTCCCGGCTTGGCGGAGGGACGTTGAGGTGACATTCTTCTCCTGCCACTCAGCATCTTTTAAACAGCCCTCCGCCTTGGGAGAATACGCATGAACTCACTGGAGGCTGGGGCCGCGGGAGCTGAAAATGCCCCTTCTCTCCCACACCTCCCATGAAAAATCAGAATCTGGCATGTCGGCAGGTTCCTTCTGGCGAAGGAAGTTCTTTGGGTTGCCCGTGGTGGAAGTCCGAGTCAGGAGTTAGTGAAGGAGGAGGAGACTTCGCTGGGAGGACATCGGGTGTCTCAGGGGGCCCGAGGCCCTGGAAGGGGTGGGGAGGAAGATCAGTGTCTCCCCATGTCTGCCGGCTGCCAGTTGCACTAGTTTCCTCCTCCTTGGGCTCAACCCCAGTCCACAGCCTCTAGGGGACAGGAGGGGCAGGGGGGTATGTGGCAGGATGGAGCAGGAGGTTGGCACAGGACCTTTTGGCTCTGGACCACACCGCCTGTAGTGCACCGTGAATTAATATTTTTAATAAATCCTGTAATTATCCTGTGAACAGAACATTTTTGTGGCACTATATTTTTGGTGTTAAAAGCATTAATTTGTTCAATATAAACATTAAATATACACCATCCTTTCTGCAACTTTGTTTCTTAATGTACCAGGAACTTCACGAAATACTAGCGGGCTCTAAGGCCCCAACCTGGAGGCGCATTCTGCTCTTCGTAGAACAGCTCCCGCCTCCCGCCTGACCTCCTCCCCGGGACACCCCCTCCCCCGGAGACCCCCCATCCCTACCCCCCTTGGCCAGCCAGAAGGCAGCAGCAGCTCTCAGGCCCAGTTCCCAGCATCTAGGAGACAGACTCCTCCCGGCCCTGCGTGGGCCAGGGTTTCACCTGGCTCAGTCCGCTGTGAGATTGCAAGAAGGAAAATGGGCTGGACAGACAGGCACCCCACAATGTATCTACTATACTGTCAACTTCGAGGGTTCGCCCTGAGCAGAGGCCTAGATGCTGCAAGTCTCTAGCTGGGCAAGCAGAGGACCCCGCGGGGATATGGAACGGTGGGAGGAGGGATGGGGCTCACCTTGGAGCTCAATTCTCATAAGACCCTGCTTTCTCCAGTCGTGTCTTTCTAGTTTTTCTTTATGTTCTAATATTTTCTTTCTTATTGTAATTTACTATTTTATCGTATATTTTCTTTTGATTCAAAATCCTTTGTGGTGCAAAAGGCAAAAATAAATAACTAAATCATGTCAGGGTTTGTATTTAATGGCATCAAATCAACACACTTCTTGGAGGCTTCTCACGATCCTAGCTGTCCTCCCTTCCCTCCCTCCTTCTTTTCGTCTTTCTTCCTTTTGTTTTTTAAGAATAACATTTTCCCACAAAAGCAATGTGAATTATCTTTTAAAAAATATGTTTAAACAGGAAAGTATGACCATAAAGTAAAAATCATTCAAAAGCTCCCAACCCCCCACCCTCCACAAGCCCCCACCCTCATCCAAGCGATAACTGCTGTTACCATTTTGGTGTACAACTTTCCAGGTAATTTTCAATAAAATTAACCCCATTTTTAAAACACCCTACTATAACATTGACTTGTATCACATTTTTAAACTTAGCAATATATCATATCTCTCTTTTTACATCATTGTATATTATTCTGGAAACATTTTATTTCTGAAACTGGAATCAGCTTTGTTATTTTGACATATAAAATATTCAACCATTACAGAGAAACAAAGGTCCCCTCTCAATCCTACTTTCTGAAGATAATCACTGTTATTAAAAAAGAAACCCTTCAAGTTCATATATACATATATATATACACACATATATGTAATGCATATGTTTACATAAATAGTCATAGCACATAGTGTTTTGTAATCTGTTTTTCCTGCTTATCACTAGGTTATGAGTATCTTTTCATGTCAATATATATAATGCATCATTCTTCTGAATGGCTATAGAGAATTTTATCCATTGAATAAAAGTTCATAATTTAACTAATCCACCTTTTGTTGGAAACATTTCAGTTATTTCCAATTTTTTTTTACTATTATAAGGAATACTACACTAACCATCATTGTATAAGCATTTTTATCATGTCTGATTATTCCCTTAGAAAGAATTCCTAAAAGGAAAATTGTGAGAAATTCAGGATACATCTTTTAAAATTTGATTCATATTAAGTAGTTCTGTAGAAAATTGTTCCAATTTACATTTCACCAGCATGTATGAGATAAGATGATTCTGCACACCACCCCCAGCATTGGCCATTATTACTCTTTCTTATCCTTGCCAGTATGATGACTAAAAAAATAATATTTTATTGTGGTTTCAATCTGTAAGTTTTTGATTACTGGTAAGATTGAGCATGTTTTTATACCTTTATTTGTCAGTTGAATTTCATTTATGAATTATCTGTTTATGTTACTTTGCCCATTTTATTTTATTAAAGTATTCTCTTAGTTTCCCATTGGTTAGTAAAAGTCATTTATATATTAAGACTATTAGCCTTGACATCTATGTTGCAATTATTTTTCCTCATTGTGTCTCTTGCCATAGAAAATTTTTATTTTTATAGATTTCTATCAGCCCTAGGAAAAGAAAAAGTAGCAGGGGCTTAAACCATAAAATATTAACAATTTAATTAACTGAAATCCAGAGGTAGGTGGTCTCAGAATTGGTTTGGTGGTTCAGAGATGTCACCAGTCTCCACATCTTCCAGATTTGCCATCTACAATGTGTTGGCAGTGTCTCCCCTTGTAAGATGAGATGACTGCTACACCCCCAAATATGACATCGTCATACTCCAATCAGGAAAGAAAAGAATGGGATAACATTTTTTTTTTTCAGCTCACAGATCTGTTATCTCACCAGGAAGGAAAATCTTTCCCAGTAGTGCCCAGCAGATTTTTACTTACCTCTCATTGACAACCAGCAGTGTCTGCCAAAATAGTTAAACCTGTCAATCATTTCCTCCATGACTTGTGGCATCGGACCAAATTACCAAAAGCCCGCCCTAGCCCCCAAAGTATTTTAAAATGTACTTCAGTTTTATCTTTGTGAATGTTCCAATATTTTGTTTGTTTTGTTAATTTCCAAATCTTTAAATTATCTGGAATTTATTTTTGGGTGTGGATTGAGATAACTTTGCTTTTTTTCCCTAAGGATATTCAGTGATACTGATAACTTTGTAGCCTAAAGCTTCTACCCCTAGACTCTAGGAGTCTATCTCCATTATCTGGGTGTTTTTTTTTCTGTATCAGAACCACAATGTTTTTAATCACTAAAGTTTTATAGGTAGTTTTTATATCAGGTAGAACAAGTAATTTTTTTCCTTCTAATTTTCTTGGCTATTTCCCATTTGTTTATTCTTTTAAATAATTTTTAGGATTAGTTTAACCAGTCCCCTCCCCCTGTAACAATTGCTTTTTCTTGGAATTTTGAATGGAATTACATTAAAATTATAGATTAATTTAATTTAATTTTTTATATGTTCTTATTGATTTGAGAGAGAGAGAAACATTGAGTAGCTGCCTCCCACATGCATTCACTCTGATTGGGGGTTGAGCCCACAATCTAGGCATGTGATCTGACCAGTAATCAAGTCTGTGACCTTTCACTACAAGGGACAACACTCAATCAACTGATCCACACATGCCAAGGCAATTATAGATCAGAGGCCCGGTGCACAAAATTTGTGCAGGAGTGGGGGAGACGTGGGGGTAGGGGAGTGTCCTTCAGTCCAGCCCGCACCCTCTCCAGTCTGGGACCCCTTGAGGCATGTTGGACTGTCCATTTAGGCCTGATCCAGGTAGTTGGACATCCCTTTCACAGTCCAGGACCTCTGGCTCCCAAGTGCTCGCCTGCCTGCCTTCCTGATTGCCCCTAACCATTTCTGCCTGCCAGCCTGATCACTCCCTAACCACTCCCCTGACAGACTGATTGATGCCTAACTGCTCCCCTGACAGCCTGTTTGCACCTAACTACCTCCCCTGCAGGTCTGGTCCCCCTCAACTGCCCTTGCCTGCAAGCCCCATCACTCCCAACTTCCCTCCTCTGCTGGCCTGGTCACCCCTAACTGCCCTCCTTGTGGCAACCATCTTGTGTCCTCATGGGGGCAGTCATCTTTGACCACATGGGTGCAGCCATCTTGTATGTTGGAGTGATGGTCAATTTGCATTTCATTCTTTGATTAGATAGGATAGAGGCCTGCTGCATGGGTGGGGGCCGGCTGGTTTGCCCTGAAGAGTGTCCCAGATCAGAGTGGTGGTTCCCTTGGAGTCTGGGATGGCCTGGGCAAGGGGCCTCTGATGGTTTGCAGGCCAGCCACACACCCTCAGTAACCGAAGTGGAAGTCCTGGTATCTGGGATTTATTTATCTTCTAAAATTGAAACTTTGTAGCCTTCAGTGGATCCAAGCCTCCTGCTCACTACCTGGCCATGGCCATTTTTGTTGGGATTTATTTATCTTCTATAATTGAAACTTTGTAGCCTTAAACAGAGACCAGACGGAAAGCTTGGCTTTCTTCATTGCCGGGGAAACCCAAGCCTTTTGCGTTCTCCATGGCTGCAGCCATCTTGGTTGGGTTGATTTGCATACTTGCTCCTGATTGGCTGGTGGGCATGGCTTGTGCATGTGGCGAAGGTATGGTCAATTTGCATATTACTCTTTTATTAGATAGGATTTTAGAAGACCACACATATTTACCAGTATTTAGTCTTTACTTCCAGGATCACGGCATGTGCTTCCCCATTTTTAAGTTTTCTTTATGTCCTTTAGGAAGGTTTGATAGCTTCTTCATAAATATCTATTTTTGTTAAGTTTATTTGTATTTTATTTTTATGCCAATTGTAAATGGGACTTTTATATTAATAGGAAGGCTAAAGAAGGACCACTCTTGCTATCCTTCAATATATCCTATTTGGTTATGATTGTTTTTAAATATCATTTGATTTAATTTGCTAATATTTTATTTAGCATTTATTCCCAAGAGAGGTTTGGCTGTTTTTATCCTTTGAAGAATTTTTATAATAAAGTTTGTAAGTTTATAAATGAATTAGGGAACTATTCATCTTTACCTTCCTTTAGAACTGCATTATCCAATACAGTAGCCACTAGCCATGTACAGCAATTGAATATTTGAAATATGGTAACTGCAACTGATAATTATCAGTTAGCCTAGATGGTCTGGCTCGGTGGATAGAGCTTCGGCCAGCTGGCTGAAGGGTCTCGGGTTCGATTCTGGTCAAGGGCATGTACCTTGGTTGCAAGCTCCTCCTCAGCTTGGGCCTAGGTCAGAATGCGTTCAGGAGGCAAGCAAGCAATGTGTTTCTCTCACATCGATATTTCTCTCTGTCTTTCCCTCTCTCTTCCACTTTCTAAAAATCAATGGAAAAATACCCTCAGGTGAGGATTAAAAGAATAAAAACAAATGTCTAATTTAATTTAGCTTACATTTAAATTTAAAAACTGATCCTCAATTCAATTACTAGAAAGCTTAAGCATATTTGGAACAACCTGGGTATGTGAATCTATCTACCTTTCAACTGTAAATGTCATGAAATCTAACTCTTCAGATATCAGTATTTCTGGTAAAAATTTAGCATCTGAATTGAGATATGCTATAAGTGTAAAATACATAGTGGAGTTCAAAGACTTATTTTTAAAAATAACATAAAATATCCTTTTATAATTTTTATATTGATTATATGTTGGAATAATATTTTATATACATTGGATTAAATAAAACATATCACTAAAAGTAATTTCACCTGTTTATTACTTTTTTATGTGGTTGCTATAAAATTTTTAATTACATATGAGGCTCACGTTATATTATTACACTACTCTAAATGTTTAAATAATAGCAATTATCTGATCCTTAATATTTCCTAGGACTACACTTGTTTTTTATAACTACATATTGTCCCATCAAATGGCTGAACTAACATGTGCTTAATTAATCTGTTATTATTGTATATTTAAATTATCCTTTTTTTCTCCCTTACTTTTAATAATTATGAACAATTTTGTGTTTAGCAGATTTGTGGCTGTATCTTTGTGTAGGGAAATACATGATCAGATTTGATTTTTGAAAATCATGTTGGTTGAATAGTAGAGAACAGGCTCTCTACTATGGATTCAGCCAATGAGGAAGCCACTGCCACAGCCACTGGGAAGATGGAGCTGGTGGAGATGGAAAACAATGGGCACTTTACAGAGATACTTAGAACACTGAGTCGATAGGACTTGAAATGAATTGGATATTGGAATCCTGGTAAGGAAACAATCAAGGATGAGTCCTGAGGTTCTTGGGAAACCAGAGGTTGATGAGACAGTCCCTGAATTGAGAATCTTAAAGAAGGACTAGTCTGAAGGAATAAGCTCTTGAGTTCAGTTTTGGAGTGAATTTAACATGCTCTTGAGGGATCCAATGGAAATGTGGACAAGTCTAGAGCAAGAGGAGAGGGATAAGATAAAGAGTGAGAGCCATTTGTATATAGATAATACCAATGGGATTGTCTGGGGAGAGAATATAGATTGAAAGAGCTGTTTGGGGGAGGTGGAGAGACGTGACTGAAACCAAGCACTGAGTAACATCAATATTGAAAGCCAGGTGGAGAAGGAGGAGTCAGGAGTGGAGACTGGCAGAGTGGCCAGCGGCGTAAAACCAAGGCCAGGATAATGTGGTGTGCATTGTCTCAGAAGCCAAGGAAAGGAGGCATGTTAGGGAGAGACTACCAACTATTGATATGAGATTGAGAGCAGAAACTGAAAAGAAAGAAAAGAAGAGCCTGTTGCTCAATCTCACTATCAATCAAAAAATATAAATTAAAACAAGAAGATATCACTGTTCAACCACCAGATGGTTAAGATTTTCAAGATTAATAATATCCCGTGTGAGCCAAGATAGGGGAAGGGGTAGTCTCACATTGTTGGTAGAAATGTAATGGCACTAACTTTTGGGTTGTCTTGACAGCATCTAGCAAAATATAAACTACCTACACTCTTTGACCCAACAATTCCTCCTCTAGGTATCTATCCTAAGTAAATACTCACCCATGTGCAAGAGGTTGTGATTACAGTACTCTTCTAGTTGTTTGTTTGTTTGTTTAAACTAAAAAAAAAAAAAAAAAAAAACCTGCTAATAATATAAATGTCCTTTGGTAGAAAGAAAAGAATAGCACACGCCACTGAATACTGGACAGTTAGAAAGCGGCAGACATTGTCCCACCACCACCTTTATCGAGAACTTGGCCCTTCTCATTCTTTCCACCGTGCATTATTCTCTTACTATCGACTGGTTCTATCTGATCTTTGCTAAAGCTTAGCCTCCCTGTAATTGAAGACAGAAAAACCTTCAAAATCCTCTCCCCCAATGGATTTTTAATGGCATATTGAGAGCACAGTGAAAGGTACTAATTAAAATAATTTTGGACCCAGAGAGTTATTATGACCCTACCTTTAAAAATCACACCTCAAAGGTAGCTTCCTCTTTGCTCCTTCTAAAATTAAAGGGACACTCGGGCAGTCTTGATGACTCCTAGGACGGCATCCTCCCAGCTTGGACCAGCCCGACGGCCTTCCTTCGTCAGAGGGCAAGTCTGCCCTGAACAAGGGAAGCCCACGTGGATGTCGCCTTCTGGGCTACTGGCTTCTCGTTGCATTTCTCTCGAATTCTCATCAGTTCCCTACAGGCGTTCACCAAACAAAACTGCATTTGGGACATTGAAAGGCTTGTTCAGTAATGATGGCAGCTTTTATGCGGGTCCCTGGGACACAGGTTCCAGCGCCTGTGCAGGGACTTGAACTAGTTCCTTCCCACACATCCTCCTCTCAATGGTTTCTTAATCTGAAAACTGCCTTTCCCAGAAGGGTGTCCCTTCATTTTGTTAGACTTTATTTTAATAATGATTACATGTCACTATAAAAATAGTATACAATTATTAAAATAGAGATTTATTAAAATTATATTAATAAGATGATTAAAAAATAGAGATTTTTTCCACGGTGGGGGGAGGAAGTGGAGCAGCCATTCTAATAGCTTTCTCTGCCTTTATCTTTTACAACTGAGTTATTTCCCATTTTTCAGGATGACATCCTATTTTTACTGGATGACAGCTACATATGGTTTATGAGCATTTGTCCTCTTACCATAGCATTTGGTATGATTAGTCCATTGGCATAAAATACAAACAACATTACCTACCTTGTTTGAAAGACTTTGAAATTAGGAGCCATGAATATGGTTAGGGGTAAGAGCCCAGCAAATGGTCACAAAATGTTGGATGAGAATGGCATTGTGTTTGTTTGGAAATAAAGCTCTCTCATTCTGTTTGTCCTATGTTCCCTTTTCCTTCGTTACTGCTGGATTTTTATACTCTCTATCAGTTTCCTAGTGATGCATGACAAATCATCATGAATTTAGTGGCATAGACATCACCCATTTATGATCTCAAAGATTCCATGAGCTGGAGGTCCTCTACTCACAGTCTCTCTCACAAGGCTACAACGCAATGGCAACCAAGGCTGGGGTCTCATTTGAGGCTCAGAGTCCTCATCCAAGCTTTCATAGTTGTTGGCAGAATTCACTTCCTTGCAGCTTGCTTCTTCGAGGACAGCAGGAACTTCTTTGATCTCAGAAAAGGTCTAAGCCTTCTTTCAAAGAATTCGCCTGCTTAGGTCAGGCCCACCCAGAGAAATTTCAAAGTCAGCAGGTTAGATACTTGAATTACATCTGCAAAAATTCCTTCACCTTGCCAGACAATGTAATCAATTAAAAGAGTGACGGCCATCAAATCTGCATGTCCCGCCGAAACCGGTTTGGCTCAGTGGATAGAGCGTCGGACTGCGGAATGAAAGTCCGGGTTCGATTCCGGTCAAGGGCATGTACCTTGGCTGCGGGCACATCCCCAGTTGGGGGTGTGCAAGAGGCAGCTGATCGATGTTTCTCTCCCATCGATGTTTCTGACTTTCTATCCCTCTCCCTTCCTCTCTGTGAAAAATCAATAAAATATATTTTTTTTAAAAAACAAAAACAAATCTGCATGTCCCATCCACACTCCAGGGAACAGAAGTATACATGGGTCATTGGTGGTCAACTTAGAGTTCTGCCTAAGTTGTTCTGCCACAATTGTATTTTTATACAGAGCCACCACAGGCAAATGAGAAGTAGAAGTAAGCAAAAAGAAAAGTACATTAAACAATTAGAAATACTACCACCTTGAGACAACCTGTCTTAACATGTTGATTTAACACTCTACACTTTTCCCATATGAATATTTTAAAAATGGGATTGTGGCATGCATACTGTACTGTTACTGACTTTTTTCACTCTAACAATATTTTCAATATATCTTTCTATAGCCACAAATAAATGTCTAATGCATCCACTTCAAAGGCTGTAGTGTACTCCATTTTATGAAGCTAGTATAATTTATTTAGGCAGTTTACTATTTGGGGAGGGTGTTAAATAAACTTTTTAATATTTGAACACTTTTAGATTTATAGAAAAATTGTGACTTTAGTAGAGAGTTCCCATATACCTCACACCCAACTACATAATAGTTCCCCTCTTATTAACATCCTACATTAGGATGGTACATTTGTTACAACTTATGAATGTATATTGCCACATTATTAACATTATTATTAACCAAGTCCATTCTTTATTCAAATTTCCTTGGGTTTTACCTAGTATCTTGCTTCTGACCCAGGATCCCTTCCAGGATAAGACGTTATATTTAGTTGTCACGTCCACTTCAGGCTCCTCGTGGCTGTGACAGCTTCCCTGGATGTCCTTGTCTTTGATGACCTTGATAGTCTGAGAATCCTAGTCGGGTCTTTTGTAGAATGCCTCTCAATTGGGAGCTGTCTGATGTTTCTCATGATTAGACTGGGCTTATGCTTGGGGGAGGAAGACCACAGAAGGAAACTGCCATTTTCATCACATCATGTCAAGGGGACACACTATCAACACGACATCCCTCCTGACCTTGACCACCTGGCTGGGGTAATGTCTGCCGTGCTTCTCCTCTGTCAAGTTGTTCCTTTTCTCTTTCTTCTCCCTCCTGTCCTTCTTGGAAGAAAGTCACTGTGTGAAGACCACACTCCCAGAGCGGGGAGTAAGGCTTCCCCTCGTTGAAAATTATTTGAAAATTTTCTGCTTGGGAGACTTGTATTTCCTCTAGTTATGTATTTATTAAATCATATCAGTATGGACTTGCGAACATTTATTTTATACTTTGAGTTAAAATCCTGTACTACTTTATTTCTCAGATTGTTCCACTTTTAGCCACTGGGAATGCTCTTATTTGACTCTTGCCTCTCTCTGACACACGCCTATCACTGGGGGTTTTGTTCTTGTTTGTTTTATTTGTTCTTCTTTACTTTCTTGTTCCAGTTCAAGAATAGAAGTCTACTAAATTTTGACAGTTGGATCCCTTCCAGTTTTGTTTCATTTTTTAATTTCTAGAAACTATGGCAATGAACATTTTCGAGAATATGTGATTGGATATACTCATCTGATGATTTCATTTGAGTTATAAAAGACAGAAAATGGAACTTAGACAAGATCAGTAAAAGGCTTTGGACCAAATCTCTCTCTGTCTAATCACTTTGGAAAATAGTTTGGCAGTTTCTATAATGTTAAATATACACTTTCTATATGACTGGCAATTCCAATCCTAGATGTTTACCCAAGAGAAATAAAATCATGTCCACCAAAACACCAGTACTAAATGTTCATAGCAGATTTATATATGAAAGCCCAAAACTGGGACAATCCAAATGTCTACCAACAGGTCAATGTATAAATAAATAGTGGTATAGCCAGACCAAGGGAATACTACTCAGCAATAAAAAGAAATGAACTATTCATATATGTAAAACATAGAAGCATCTAAAAATATGCTGAGTGAAAGAAGTCAGACACAAAAGGGTACATTCAAAATTCTGCTTATATGAAATTACAAAACACATATAATTAATCAACATGGACTGAAAAAAAAACCAGTGACCGCAGTGGGGTGAGATGAGTGGGGGAGATTCCTACAAAGGGGTTCAAGGGAACTTCTGGAATGATGGAAATGTTCTATATCTTAAACGTAGTAGTAAGTACATGGGTTTAAACATTAAACTCTTTGAACTGTGCACTTGAAGTGGGTGCATTTTATTTATGTAAATTACACCTCAGAAGAAAACAAAACCAGGTCCCATCCGCAGAAACAGAGTCCCTAGGACAGTGTGGAGAGCAAAGCAGGCAGCAAGGCGGTGCTCACTCTAGGCAGGTTCTCAGGGTAGGAGGCGGGTCTCCTCCGCCTTCACTCACCCTTTGCAACTGGAGATTCTAATTCTGATTCTGATATGCGCCCCTCCCACTCCTCCCTGCTGGGCAAGAGAAGGGAACCCCTCAGGCTCATTCTGCCAGCCTGGGCTTGGAGAGAATGTAGACACAAAGGATGGACGCACCGCATCCAGCCACCCGGAGGTACCCTGTAATATGTCTGTTTGTTGGGGTGCAAGGAAAGGGCTGGAATATGTTGGGACCCAGGCAACTTTGGTACAGAACTTGGCAAAAGTGGAGGTACCTTATGGGCAGCAGTTTATGCCAAGGCCTCTTTGGGTTGGCTGCTGGCCTGAAATTGCCTGGCCAAGGGGTGAGTCCCAAATCCTGGCATGACCAGCAGCAACACGATACCTTAAAGAGGAGGAAGCATTTGGGGACAAGGGTGCAGGTGCAGGTGATACACAGGAGCAGCTCCTTGGAGGCTGCCAGGGAGACCAAGGTTTGTGGACTCTGGTCTCAAGGAACATACCTGTGTGTCCCCATCCACCTGCTGGCAGTGTGGTGAGTGATGACCAGGACCAATTTATGGAAACTTCCAGGGAGCCTGAGCCCTATGGGGGCAAGTGGGGCATCTTTAGAACTACGCCTGCTGCCAGTCTAACAGAGTTTGGAGAATTGAGGCTTTTATGTATCATAAGCTCATTTGTTCCTTCATGAACCTTTGCTGAAGGCCTTCCATGAGTCAGATGCTGTTTTAGTCACTGGAGAGAAACAGCCCCTGGTATCATGGGACTTACCTTCTATGACAGTTACATCCTGTCATTTCACCTGAAGGTGAGTGTTTTGAAGGAAGACTAGAAAGGGGGGGGGGAGGTAATGGGGCCAGGGCTCCTCTGAGAGCACATCTCTTTGTCGCTGCGGGTTGGAGAAGCTTGGGCCATACTGGCTACCGGATAAATTCCTCATAGGGCAATTTGCAGATCAAAGAGCATAAACATTGTAAGGCTTTTGATAAATATTGCTAAATGATTCTCCACAAAGCTTCCTAGGTAGCCTTTTTAAAGAAAGGGGAGAAATGTTACATGTTTTAGAAGTGCTTCCTAGAGTTTAAAAAGTGTGTGTGTTAAGGGGGATGAGGGCATGTGCTAGGGCGGGGACAATGGGGGGAAAGGAGACGTATGTAATACCTTAATCAATAAATAATTTAAAAAAACAAATAAAATATTTTTTTAAAGTTTGTGTGTTTTGGGAGTGGGGGACAGTGTCTCTTTTTCCAAGTGTCACCTCAAAAGGGACAGACAGTTCAAGCCCATTTCCCACTCGTGTCAGACCTATAAAAGATTTAGGAGCTAAACATTCTAGTAGTTAAAACACTGGCCAGAAAGACCTACATTTATATCCCAGCTCTACCATTGATGGGTTCTCATGCGACTTTGAACAACTAAACCACAGTTTTCTCATCTATAAAATGGGCCTTCTAAAGAATACTTGGCGCAAAGGGTTAAGAGAAGGTTAGATAACGCAGCAGTGAGCAAAAATAGCTTCGAATTGAACCAGCTCAGGAGGCGGTGGGGCTAACCCAAGCAGGTAACTCACAAGCAGCTTTGTTTACTGATTCTCAAAGACTACAAGAATGTGTGAACAATGAAGGCCCCTTAAGAGATGGGACTGTACCTAGTGCTCTGTGCCATTGTGACATTCTTTAAGCTGATAAAGCTACTGTCATAACCCCAGCCTGCAGGTCTTTTCCCATATGAACAACTGCAAACCTGCTTTTGCCCACCCCTGTATAACTGAGGCTCTTTGCAGAGTGCCCAGGGCAGAGGAAGAAGCTGTGATGTTTGCTCTGCCGAGTCAGCAGTCCTTGGAGCTCAGGAGACAGCCCCCTAACACAGGGACAGCGCAGTCCCCTGTGAACACTGAGGGCCCAGGCCTGCCCCGTGCCTGCTTCCTGACATCAGATCTGTCATCACAGCTCACCTGTTGTCTGCCAGGATTTCCTACCTGAGAGAGGTTCCCTACCCAGGTATGAGTTAACCGGATTTTAAAAGACCCACATGATGCGTGTGTCTGTGTGCACATGTAGTTTTTTTCTCCTAGAGAGAAACAAGGACTTTTCCACACTCCCCTGAGCAAAACCAGCTGAGCTGAGTTAGCTCAAACTTCTCGAAAACAATTCACCTCTGCCCTTAGACCAGATATGGAATGTTTCCACCCCAAAGTAGACTCGTGGGAGGAGGAGGGTGAGTTAGAAAAACCGCAAGTGATTCTGAAGAGGGTCAGAGTGAAATCCTCACGAACCCAACTACCCTTCAGCTTAGAATGTGGCAAGTTTTGATTGTTTGCTTGTGTCTTTTATTTTATTTTATTTTATTTTATTTTATTTTATTTTACTTGTGTCTTTTTTTCTTTTTTAATGCAGATACAGCCATTATTTAACCTGGAACTCAGACCTGGAATGTTCTACCTCTGCTTTCTCCACATATTTTGTACTCTGCACATCAACCTCTCACATTTGCTCTTGTCTCTCTAATCATCCCAAGGTCCCTGGACTCAGCAATCACACCTCAGCAGTTCTTCAGACTAAATGCAGAAAATGTGCTGCTCCCTCCTCCTCCCGCTGACCCCTCCCCACCTCAGGACCAGATGTCTGTAACGACATGCTCATCTGAAAAGCCCTTCTAGATTGTCGCTGATCTGTGCACCAACTTATCACCCAGTCCACAATACCGAGAGGTTTTCTTAGAGCTAAATGTATTGCGTTTTAAACTCATAAATGATACCCTTTTTAATTTTTTGTTTTCAAGTATTCTTTTATGGACATTTAGCAAAAATAGATGGTTAGTTGTGTTATCTTTTTTATACTGTTCTTACTTGGCAAAAATGAAAATTGGCAAAATAAAAAGTTGGCAACTTATGCGCATCAAAATATATTTTGAGATTTTCCTAGCCTGTAAATTCCATAAGTCTGGGAATCACCTGGAAAAGGAGCCAAGTGCATGAATTGAAGGAAATATATGTGAACTGGGTAGGTGCTGGGCTCGTACGCATCATTTCATCTCATCCTTATAACCATGCTGTAGGCAGAGCAATAGCATTTCCATTGGATGGATCAGGGAAGTGGGGCTTTCAGAGGTTGACTAGCCCAATGTCACTCAGCGAGGAAGGGAGATGGGAAAGGCCAGGATTTGAACACAGGCTGGGTGAAACCAGACCCAGAGTCCCCTCTTCCACCTCACAATGTCTACTCTTGAACTCACACACACAACGGGAGATTCAGAAAAGCATCTAAAATTGAAGCCGGTGTAGAGCCTTCACAGAAGCCACTGTGAATAAATACATTCATAGATCAAGATCAATCCGTGAGAGGTAGATAGGGAAGCTATCAATAAACACAGTGTCTCAAATTGTGGAAGTGTTAAGTGCTGAACAATCAGAGACAAGCTGATTCATAGTGCAAAGGGGCAGGGGCGGGTCCTGAGAGCATTAGCTGCCCTCTTCAGACGCTGAGTCCCCAGAACAGGAACTGGACATGGCAAAGTGGCTGCCTCATTACCAGATAAATGTAGAGAAAGTGACAGTTTAGGGAAAAACAAGAGTGATTAAGGGATGGAAGAATCCATGAGTAAAGATGAAATAATTACGCACAGCTTGGCTAACATAAATCAAGGATGATCATTCCATCTACAAACGCCAGCAAGGTGAAAAGACTCAGAGAGAAAGATGGGCTATTTAATGTGCATTTAAAAGCGTAACAAGGGCTGGAATTAAGAGAGTGCTAAAAGCCGAAAGTCAGGGACAAGTGCACTCCGCTGTGAAAAATGACCTCCCACGGGGAGGTGGCCAAAACCCCAGAGGGGCTGGACAAAGTGTCAGCAAAAGCCCAGTAGGGAGCAGCAAGGCGATGGGCGATGGGAGATGGGAGCGTGAGATGTGACCTGTCTCTTCCCTCCTGCTTTCCTCTTCCTGCTTCCACACACCAGCTCCCTCCTCCCCTCACCTCAGGAAGACGATGGCAATGTGAGGTCAGCCAATATCACCAGGTGCCATAACATCAGCCCGGCTGGGTTTGATTTGGGGACCTGGCAGGAGAGCATTAATTATCCCCAAGAAACCAATCCCACCGGCAGAACCATGCTAGAGACAGGGAAGCCCCTCATAGCCTCTCCCCTGGAGCCCTGCAGGGTGACTCAGGCTCATTTATCCAAATCCAGCTGTCACAGGATTAACCGGCAGCACGCGAGGGGTCCCCGTTACTGCAGGCAGAGGGAGCTGACATTTGGGTAGAGTTTGGGCCTCTTCAGCTACTAGAGTCATCTTCTGTGCATGCTTTTCGAGGAGCCCCTGGAAATGCCTTAGGACTGCCTGGGCCCTGTTGCCTAAAAAGGGTAGAGGCTCAGAGTTTCTGTCAAACCATGTGGCCCAGCCTGTTGTGACATGCCTCCCTGAGGATCAGGGGACAGGGGAGACAGGAGGCCCAAGGTTCGAAATGTGGGCTTGGGAAGAGTCTAACACTTGGGGATTTGAAAGGGGCAGATGGAGGGTGGCTCCTTCCTGTGAATGCACTGAACCCCAAGGAAAAAACCAAAAAGCAACAGAAATGGAAAAGTGTACACTCCTAGGTGAGCTGGGATTATAAACCCTCTGGGACCCAAGTTCAAGTGTCTTACATTGCCACACTTTCACTGGTGTTCCACAAAGGGTTAGCATCAACAGCACAATTAAAAAAAAAAAAGTACGAGCCATGCGAAAAATAGAAAAACTCTATAAAAAATATGGGACATTGAGGACAAGCAAGCAGCTAAATAAGGCACATGGCATAAATTATAAGCTTATTGAGGGCAAGAAATCGGTCTACAGTTTTATAGCATTTTCTCCCCCTGGTGCTCCAAGCATATAAGGGATAAATGACTCCAGTTACAAAGTCAAACATTTTAAAATAGTGATGACCCCCACGAGGTATATTTCAGTCCTTTTTCAATTTCTCTCCTTGGCCTCCTAGTGATTTTCCCCATTAGAAAGCGGGCAGTCTTCGTGTACAGTCTGACATGCTCCTCAGCAGGGCTTGTTGGCTTTAAATAAGCGAAAAGGAAGTCATGTAATATCCCTGCTTGGGACCATTGCATCCAGCCATTGACTATGTGGCCAAGTGGCCTGACTGGAGAGTGGGAACCCTGGACTCTTCATCTCAGGGGCCACCTTTTCATGCTTGTGCTCATGCACTGAACCCAGCGGCCCTGAAGCACGTACTGTGGGCAAGACACAGTGCTGGCCTTTGAGGGGAAAACAAAAATACACGGGACACTAGAAATGGAGGCCCTTGAGGATCAGAGAGGTATAATATTCATTTTCAGCATCTACTCCTGGGAAGAGGGACACTGCAAGCCACCATGAGTCAGTCATTCACAACTTAGTATAAACGAAGACTCAGAAAGAAAGTTAGCATAAGAGAGAGAGAATGA
The DNA here is from genome assembly GCA_027563665.1 of Antrozous pallidus. NCBI lineage: Eukaryota > Metazoa > Chordata > Mammalia > Chiroptera > Vespertilionidae > Antrozous > Antrozous pallidus. The sequence continues at coordinate 16,594,281 of CM050520.1, forward strand.
GGGCATGGGTCCACAGAATGAGGAGGACAGGATCCTGGAGGAGGAAGGGAGGGAAGACTAGAGGAACTGAAGACAAGCTATATAATTGCATTAATTCATTAAACACATACACACAGAAGACAAAGCTTACGTGCAAGGCTCCTGACTGGAATCAAGGATCAAAGATACAAGCCCAGATTCTACACTTATAAGCATAGAGGAAGCAGAGAATTGTGAATAAATATATACAAAATAGTGTGACAATTGTTCCGATAAGGTTAAAGAAAGAAATAATGGATGAAATTTTAAAATGAAATGTGGATTAGAAAATGTATTTGTACCCATGCTAAATATCCTGATGTTGACATGTGTACAGTAGCTCTGTAAGAGAACATCTGACATGAGGAAATATACACTGAAGTATTTTGGGATTAAAAAAAAAGATTTTGTTTCTTTAAAGCATGTGTACAACTCCTGAAGAGTGCAGAGGATGAAAGACTGACTCTGAGGGGAAAGGAAGGGAAAGAGGAGAGCAGAGCGAGGCTTCACCAAGGATATGAGTACATGTGAAAAACAGAAGGGGCTCATGAGAATAAGAGGGGGTGAAAGTGGACATGCTAGGAAAAGGTACCAGCATGCTCAAAGGTAGGGCATGAAAGTACAAAGGAGCATGGCCCACCTGAAACTTAGAGACTAAGGCCTATCCAGAGCTTCCAATATGTGAGGAGAAGGGTGGATGAAAACACAGTCGGGACAAGATTCTGAAAGGACTTTAGGCTAGTGTAGGGCAGGCTCTAAAATTGGAACATCAAAGGCAATTCCTGCATAGACACAATTCTTATCTGCAAAACAACCTATTGTGTATCTTGTAAGATGGAGCATATGCATGTAGTACATTCAATAAAAGGCTCAAGACCATTTTGAAGGATTAATTTTTAAAATCAGGGTCAACTGAGCCAAGAAGAGCTCACAACTGGATTGGGTAAACTCAGTTTCACAAATGTCTATGAGCAACTACTCTGTGCAGGTGGTAGGCTGGACCCTGGGGATAGAGAGACAAAAAGATGTGGTCTCTACCCTAAAAGTAGGTCACAGGCTCATATCAAGAAGAGCTTCTTAAACAAAGTGAGTTTTCAGTGGGAGAAAGGGAACCAGCCAGGCCTCCTGGGCTTGGCTTCTTCAGGTCTATCGTTGGCCTCCAGGGGCCTCTGCTATGGTTGGTACTCAGGCATCAGTGCATTGATGTTAGAAGGGAAGGTCAAGATATAATTCAGAAGTATCTCTAAATTGGACATAATTCACCTGTGCTTAGCCACAATGACAAATCTGTAGCGGACTATAAAGATATTAAAACAATCAAGACAATCAGAGGCCAATCACATTCATTCACCGAAATGCAAAAATCCCAGAAATTGAATTCATTGTATAAAAAAGTATATTGCATCATAATCAAGTTGGGTTGATCCTTGGAATGCAAGAGTGAGTTAACCTTAGAAAAAGCTATTAATGTAATTCACCACATTAATGGGTAAAGAAGAAAAACTATGGTTACTAAATAATTGTAGAAAAAAACACCTCTGATTCATAATGATATTTCTTACCTGGTAAAGAGTTTTTACCAAATAATTACAGCAAACATCATTTTTCAAGGTGAAATGTTTGAAGCACCAATTTCAAATTTAGGAGCAAGATGAAAATGTCTACATCAATTCTTTTTCCAGCATTGATATCTAGTGTAATAGGAAAAGAAAAAAAAAAGTGTAAGTTTTAGAAAGAGAAACAAGACTGACATCATTATAGATAATATAATTGTTTACTTAGAAAACACAAAATATAGATAAATTGCTGAAATTAATTTTTAAAAATTTAACAAGGTGAGTGGATAATATAAATTGATTGCATTTCTATACTACATAAGTACACAGTTAGAAAGCATACTTTTTAAAGATGCCAATTATAATAGCAACCAAAATTAAGGTACTTATGGGAAAACATGACATAAGGTGTGAAAGTTTTTTATAAAGAAAAAAGTTAACTTTACTGAACAACATTACATAAGATTTAAGTAAATGCTAGAGGTAAGCCATGTTCATGGATAAAAAGTCATATGACAAAAATGCCAATTCTCTTCAAACTGAAGTGTACAATCAACTCAGGTCCATATATCTCAAAAGACTATTTCAAGTAACTTGACAAGCTAATTCTAAAATTTATATGGAAGGGTAGAGTCCTAAGAATAGCCAATATATTCCTGAAAAAAGGAATAAGATGGAAGGACCTTCTCTATTTTATATAAAAACATAATATAAACAGTATAGTGTGGCATAGGTACAGGGACAGACAAATGGACCAATGGAATTGAATAGAATATCTCAGTGCAGACCTAGAGTAATATGGAAACCTGATTTATGACAGAGATGGCAAAGCAAATCCCAGAAAAAGGGTAGATTATCTAATAAATGGCACCCACAATTTGTTATTTGCATAAAAGAATACAAAAAAATGAATCCCTATCTCACACCATATCCAAAATTAAATTCTATGTGAACTGAAAGCAAAATGTACAATGTAACACTTTTAAGATTTTAGAAGAAAATATAGAATTTCTTCATGGCATCAGGAGAGAGAATAATTTTGTATACAAGGTAGAATATACTAACATAAAAGACTGATATTTTAGACTATATGAAGAATAAGAACTTCACAAAAATTAAAATTTAAAATTACCAAGACTGCAATATAAAATTTCCAAAATCTCCATTAATCAAAAAAGGGGAGGGGGCAGTGGAATAATATCATGTAAGGAAAAAAATATCAAGTAAGTAAAATACATCTAGAAAATTCTTACTCCAGTAAAGTAAATCCCATTTGTAAAACCAACTGCAGGACATCCATGAAAAAACACACACGGTGTCAAAATAAGCCAAAGGAAAATCATTTAGGCCAAAATTAAAAAGAATCCCAAGTCTATTTTGCAGAGAAGATCCCTTTGTTAACTTTTGGTCGAGAATGTGTTTGTGTGTTTTCAGAGAACAACTCCAAGACCATGTGGGTTCCTGCGACTGTGAGGAACTGACGGATCTGTTCCAGTCACAAGGATGGTCCAGAGATGGGGGACACTGACGACACCTTGCCATGCTAGCAGTCGGCAGCTGTGCATGTCTGCAGGCAGCCCAGGACCAAACCAGAGAGGATGGATCTTGCATTGACACGATGTGTCCACCATCTGGATACCATTGCTGACTTATACACATAAAGAATTATTTGACACTGAAACTGGGACTCAGAACAGTTGGACATTGAAACTGAGACCGAAACATTTTTTGTTCTTATACATTTATTTCTAGTATGCAGAGGCAAGATATTTTTGAAGAAAAGAAACAGGGGAGAGTGATTGATATAGAGGCAGGGTGGCCTTGAACAGGCTGTCAAGCTACAGGGGGAAGGCTTGGGTGGATGGGAGGTGGATGCTGGGGGAGATCAACTGAAGGACTTGTATGCATGCATATGAGCATAACCAATGAATGAAAGACACTGGGGCGGGGAGGGTGGAGGGTGGGGATATGTGCTGGGGGGTAGGGGAAGCTGGGGGGAGGACAAGGGGGAGGGGAAAAGGAAAACATGTACTACTATTAATTATAAGTTATACTGCAAAAAAATCAATAAAAATATATTTTTAAAAAAGAATAAGAACTTCTTTCATCAAAATATGCCTTAAAGAATGTGAGAATGCAAGCCACAAAGTGGGAAAGAGTGTCTATAATGTATATAACTGACAAATGAATATATTAGATACTTTTCCTTTAGCTGTCTGCATACTCATTTCTTCGTCTCCTTCAGAACCTTTACTCAAATGTCATGTTTTTAATAAAACCTTCCCTGGTCACTGTTTAAAAATTGCAAGCCCACCACCACTCCCTGCCCTGCCTATTGCTCTTTTGTGCCTTATTTGTAGCCATCATAATCATACATGCTATATATGTAAGTAATTATTTGATTGCCTGTCTTCCCCTTATAAACTCTGAAATGAGATAGGAACTTGATCTATTCACTGCTGTGTTCCCAACATATAGAATAGTGTCTGGCACATAGCAAGTGCTTAATAAATATTTGTTGACTAGCCCTAGTTGTTTTTTGTTAGTTAGTTTGTTTGTTTGTTTTTGCTCAGGGAATAGAACATCAGGACATGCGGACTGAAGGGTCTCAGTTTCAATTCTGGCCAAAGGCACATACCCAGGTTGCTTGATCCCCACCCAGTAGGGGGCCTGCAGTAGGGAGCCAATCAATGATTCTCTCTCTTTGATGTTTCTCTATATATATCCCTCTCCCTTCCTCTCTGAAATCAATAAAAATATATTTTAAAAATTTGTTGACTAAACAACAAACTCCCACTGATTAATAATAAAAATATCAACAACCCAATAGAAAAATGAGCAAAAGACTTAAAACAAGGCATTTCACCTGGCTGGGTAGCTCAGTTGGTTAGAACATCATCCTAACACAACCAAGGTTGTGGGTTCAATCCCTGGTCAGGGTACATATAGGAGTCAACTAATGAATGCTTAATTAAGTGGAACAATAAATTGATGTTTCTCTCTCTTTCTCTCTCTCTCCCCCTTCTTCTCTCTCTAAAATTAATTTTTTAAAAAATTAAAAGTCATTTCAAAAAGAAAAAACACAGCCGAGACCGGTTTGGCTCAGTGGATAGAGCGTTGGACTGCGGACTGAAGGGTCCCGGGTTTGATTCCGGCAAGGGCATGTACCTTGGCTGCGGGCACATCCCCAGTAGGGGTTGTGCAAGAGGCAGCTGATCGATGTCTCTCTCTCATCGATGTTTCTGACTTTCTATCCCTCTCCCTTCCTCTCTGTGAAAAATCAATAAAAATATTTAAAAAAAGAAAAAAAAAGAAAAAACACAACTAATTAATAAACATATAAAATATGCTCAAATGTATTAATAACCAGGGAAATGCAAATAAAGACCAAAATGATATGCTATTTTACACCCAGCAGATTGGCAAACATAAGGAATTCTGACAATACTAAGTATCAGCAAGGATGAGGAGCACAGAAAACTTTTTTTCTCATATTTTATAAGCTTCAGAAACCTCTTAATACACCTGCTGGTAGAAGTGTAAATTATTTTCCTTTTTAGAAAACAACTAGAAATTATCTTGTAAAGGTATGCATTTGCCTAGCTTTATTTCAGTTTACCTGTTCATAGGAGTATACTCTAGAACAATGCTACTCCTCTAGTATGTAAATGATCTGTGACAAGCCATCATAAGACAAGTGCAAAAGTTGAACGTAAGCATTTAGAAGATTTTATAGCAGCTTGACACTGCTACCTTATATATAGTTTTACTTTCATAGGCTTAAAAATCATGATAAAAATATATGACCATTTTAACCATTTTTAAGTGTATAGTTCAGTAGCATTATAAACATTCACATTGTTATGTAACCTTCACCACCATCCATCCCTAGTACTTTTTTCATCTTCCCAAACTGAAATTTCAAAGCAATTAAACAAGAATTTCACATTTCCCCTGTCCTCCAGCTCCTGGAAACCATTCTACTTTCTGTCTCTATGAATTTGACTATTCTAGGTACCTTATATGAGAGGAATCATATAGTGTTTGTCCTTTTGAGACAATTATTTCATTCAGCATGATGTCCTCAAGGTGTATACAGGAGGTAGCTTGTGTAAGAATTTTCTTCCCTTTTAAGATTAATAATATTCTATTGAATATACATAGCACACTTTGTTTATCCATCCATCAGCGGACACATGGGTTGCTATCACCTTTTGTCTATTGTGAATAATTGCCACACAATATTTACTGAAATATTATTTCTCTGAAAAGTAGAATAATTCAAATTGAGGTTTATATTTCGTACATCTTTAGATTTTTAGAAATTTCAATTTCCAAGTAATTCATTTTTGTGGTGTCTTACAAAAGGATCAGTCTGTGACAGGTTGGAAATTTATAGTCAATTCACCCACAGATAGTTCAAGAAGCACCGCTCTAAAGCTGGGGCTTCCAACCTTTTCGAAGAAACTTAGTAAGAAAAACTCATCGCATCCCAGCCCAGGACACATGAACATAACTGAAACAAAAGTTCATGAAGTAACAGTGAACTATTTCTACATGGATTGCACTAAGGTGGTACTGCTGTCCCATTTAAAGAAATCCTGGCTGAATCTATTAAATTGATTTCTCAGCCCACTAAAGATCATTAATCCCATTTGGAAAACCAATGCTCTCAAGAAATTCTTGCACATGTGTGTCAGAAGCCATGTAAAAAAAATGTTCCAGGTGTCAAATTCACAAAAGCAAAGAAAAGGAAGGAAGAAAGAAAGAAACCCAAACATCCATCAATAGAAAATTAAACAAATAAATTGTGATATATTCGCCTAATAGAATATTACAGGGGCCCAATCAATGTTTATTGAATGAATTTATAAATAGCTGTGAAAATAAAGCACAGCTACATAGAGCAATTTGGATGAATCTTAGAAATACAACTGTGGCATAGACAAAGCAAGACACAGTCAGCTCTGTACTGAATGAAACCATTTTTAAAAGCAAATAAGACTAAACACTGTATTGTTTAGGGATACATGCATGTGATTTTTTTAAAAACTATCCTAAAAAGCTAGGGAATGATAGGATAGTAGTTACCTCTGATGAGTAGACAGGGGGTAAGATTGGGGAAGAAATTCATAGGTAGCTAACAGATTTTGAAATATTAACTTGGGCCCTAACCAGTTTGGCTCAGTGGGTAGAGCGTCAGCCTGTGGACTGAAGGGTCCCAGGTTCAATTCCGGTCAAGGGCATATATACCTTCGTTGAGGGCACATCACCAATGGGGAGTGAGCAAGAGTTAGCTGATTGATGTTTAACTCTTTCCCTCTCCCTTCCTCTCTGTAAAAAAATCAATAAAATATATTTCTTTTAAAAAAGGAAAGAATTTTTTTAAAAGAAATATTAACTTGGGCAGTTACAAATGTTTATTTTATTATTATGCTTTGTACTTAGATATACTTTATAGTTTTTAATCTATCAAAAATTTTGATAGATTTTTTTAAAGCTGGAAATGAAGTTGATAACATTGGAGGACAGAGAATATTACCCTCATGAGCAAGCTACCTAACTCTTTCATTGGTATGCCAAAATATCAATAAAACAGGGTTCCCTGAGCTTCCGCCAAGATGGTAAGAAAATAGCTGATAAGCATTTGAGGGTCAGGTTGAAAAGATGAGTGTGGGGCCCAGCCAGTGTGGTGCAGTGGTTGAGCGTTGACCTATGAACCCGGAGATCACAGTTAGATTCCAGGTCAGGGCACATGCCCAGATTGTGGGCTCAATCCCCAGTAGGGGATGTGCAGGAGACAGCTCATCAATGATTCTCTCTCATTATCGATGTTTCTAGCTTTCTCTCCCACTCCCTTCCTCTCTGAAATCAATAAAAATATAATAAAAATTTTAAAAGATGGGTTTGGGGACAAAGTTGTTAAATTGGCAAACATCATTTCCCCTTATCAAGTAACTGCTCTAGTCTCCTTTTAACTCAACTAACAACTCCAATTCTTAACTAATTCCAACAGCCACATAATGTTCTGCATCCCTATTGGTTGCTCTTAGAATTCTGGGTTTGGAACCTAGGAGAGACTGTAGAATAAGATTTCAGCCCCTTAGGGACAGAGGCGAAGCCTTATTTGTCTCCTTGTTTCTGATCTGCAGCCTGTTGGTGCCTGTGCAGAGTAGGTATGGGTAATTGTTTCCTGTATGAATGAATGAAGCACTTAATGAAAGAATAAATGACTGTTGCAATTGAACTTAAGATACTAAACCTCTCTGTCATTGCCAATGTATGAGATTATTTCAGGCTGTTCTGACTCATGATCTAACCTGAGACATGCTAAATGAGCATGGCTTCCCAAACAGTGTTTATGAATTGAAGATCTGAAGAAGGTCAGATGAGGTCACAAGATAAAAGTAGGGAAAGCAGTTGACTTTAAAATAAAAATAAGAAATCTTAAAAATTTTTAAGTCCAATTGAGCATATCAGTAAGTTGGTGATTACCTTTTTGATCCTCACTAATTTTTATCACGGGGTCATGAGCACAGTACAGGGGTTCACAGCATGGAATGTGGAGATGCCATCTGAATCCTGGTTGGAAGCCTGGTTCCTTTGCTTACTGGGTAAGCTTGTGTGAATACTTAACCTCTCTGTGCCTCGGTTTTTCCGTCTGTAAAAAGGAGATAGTACTAGCCGCTTCTTCAGAAGGCTGTAATGACAAACACTGTATTGTTTAGGGATACATGCATGTGATTGAGTTGCTATTCATAAAGTGCCTGGCACACAGCAAGCACCTAAATTGACAAATATACACATTTGCACCCTGTGGTCCTTATCAATATCTTCTAAGATAACCATCTTTAATATATATGGATTCCTGGCATCTCCCTTCATAATGCCCATCTTGCAGTTCTTCCTTTTCTATGCTCACTGTGCTTCCTCTACCCTCTTCGTTGTAACTGCATCCAAACAGATTTCCCCGATTCTATAGTAGATGCATTAAATTTTCAACCCTTTGCACAGCATTCTCACCCACCTCTGTTTAGAACCCTCCACACACTTGCCACTATGTACATAGTAGTGTTCAAATTCCTTAGTGTGATTATCAAGTCAACTTGAACCTCACTCTCCCATTTTCTTTCTCTACTTGCCTTTAAAAACTTTGGGGGGGGGGCAGCCAAATTAGGCTAGACTTTGCCTCCACACTGCTTATACTTTCGCCCTCTCAGACAACACCATTTCCTCCACTCCCAAGCCTGGAATGCTCTTCCATGCCTTCGAGGTCTAAGAAAGAGACTCTACAGAGTAGAGAAAAAGAAGGAGATTGGGGAATATCAAAAACAGACTTTACATTTCTAACTTGTTCCTGGACTTGGCCATGATCCCAGAAACGGAAGAAGGATTTCCTCCCTCCTCCTCCTAGAGAGGCATCAGAGCATGGTGGTTAAGACCATGCACTTGGCTCTGTTACTTCCTGGCTGGGCAAGTGACTTACCTTCTCTGTGCCTCAGTTTTACTCATCAGTTCAAGGGGGTACCGACAGGTCCTTCTGGTGTAGATGTAGAATGTACCACACAGATTCCCCCTTTAAGACTGAGGCACGTGTTCTCCCAGCTGCAGGAGTGTTGGCTGCTGACAGTTCACACTGAGTCCCTTCCAGGAAATGCCCTCAAAACAAAGGAAACTTATTGCCCAAGATTATGCCTGCCCCTGGGCCAGCCTGCATCCAGTGACCGGTCCCAAAACCTGGCCTCGTGGCCTTGACTGGACCGTGCTAAAGGGCCATCCAGCTTCTGATCTGGCCGTGAAATCTATTGCCGCAACCTGCATCTCTCTCTGCCCAGCCAGCTTCCTTTGCCTCACAGGTGGTGTTCCCAAAACTACTCCTCAATAAATTGCCTGCATGTAAATCTCTGCTTCAGAATCTGTTTCCCAGGAAACCTGACCTATGATAGTTGGTCTAAGAAAGCAGCCTCAGAAATGGGATTAGGAGCAGTATCGCTTGCTGGCTGGCTGGCACGGAGAACTCTTATTACAAATGGTAGGCGAAACGCTGAGAGCCCCTGGCATGCGGCCAGAGTGCAATTGCTAAAACTTTTGCTGGTGGTAAACCGAGATAGGACACAGGTGGACATCAGTGCCCTGAGGGTGCCGCATACCAAGAGCTTCAGAGGTTCTGGTGAGTACGATGTGTAAAGACTGCAGAGTGAGACGGCTCTTGGTTTGTCGGAGAAAAACAATGAGAGGCCCAGAATGATTAATCCCCAATATAAGGCAAAGTGTAAAAAAGCTTGGGGGTACCTTTGGCAGCATATAGAGAGACTCTCATCTCCTACACCAGAGGGCAGAGAAAAACTAAGGATCAGGCCCAGCACGTAATTATAAGAGGAACTGGACTCCAGAGAAGATGGAATTCTCAACTCCAGCTGATCTGCTATGCCAAGATCAGGGGCCTGGCTGGAAAGACTGGGACCCTGAGACGCTCATTCGGCTGCAGTCAAGATACTGGTCGGGACTGCAACCATCTCAAAGACTAGAGCATCCACTAGAGCTGCTGCTGCAAACCTTAAAAGACTCTCCTCCAAGCTTATTCCTGCAGTTGCCGATAGGCTTTGTACCTCTCTATTTTCCTGATTGTCCTCTTAACATAGCAGCTGGTGATGGAGGACCGAGACCGGGAGAGAAAGAGAACACCGGAGAGTCTCTCAGGACCGAGCCCCAGTCTTTTGTACCCTAATCTTGGAAATGTCATCCCATCCCATTTGCCACATTCTATTCATTAGAAACAAATCATTCAGTCAAATTCACACTCAAGGAGAGGGGAATACATGAGGGAGGGAGTACTAGGAGGCAGAGATCACTGGGGGACCATCTTGCAGGCTGTCTACCACAACCTGCCAGACCTTTTCAGGTTCCACACTCGAGGATATTGTTGTGACCCATTTAGTTGGTGGCAGGGAAGATGGTCAGCTTTTAGCAGGGGCCAGAGCGGGAACAGAGTTCTGCAGTAGGTGCAGATTATGGTGCAAGTGACCCTGGGGTGTTAGAAACATCTGCATAGAGTTTATGGCGAGCCCCCACCCAAAATCACAACATAGATCCTGCTGTTTCTGAAGCAAGGTCATGCCATCTATAACAGAGGATTGTAGATCCATTTCAAAAACCAGCAACCTATGTTCTGCTGAGCCGTGGTAGACACAGAGCAGCTGACTATGAGGACGTAAGTGACTGTGCAGCCAGAGCTGCTCATCACTCGCTAGGTTCTATCAGACTCACAAAGTCATATAGGACTCAGAGCTCTCTATTGTAAAATGGAAATAGCATATCCAGGATCACAGGTAAGCTGCATGAGCAGGTGGCTCAAACTCCTCTGTCACCCACCACTTTTGCAGCAGTACCTCCCCCTCAGTTCACATTTATGGCCACAGGGGGAATTCTTTATGGTCAGCTGATGCAGAAGGGAAAAGGCTGAGCTTGGGTCATAAATGAATCAGCTCAGTATGAGGGTGCAAACTGAAAATTGATTACTACTGCACTAAAGCCCTACTCAGTGAGGGTTGGGAGGTAGGTTGTGATCCTGAAATGTAACAATGAAAGGAAACCTTCACTGTGCAGACCTTTAAATGGTATACTTGATCAAAGAAAAATTGCCTGAGATTTGAATATATATAGACTTGGGCAGCAGGGATTGGCTGGATCTGCTGATCAAGGGCCTGGAAGGAGAGAGATTGGAAGATTAGAGACAAGGTAGCTGGATGAACCTATGGGACTGTGTGTTAACACCCACCAAAGGTCATCTACCAGGGTAGAGACACTAAACGATCAAGTAGCCCTAGCTGGTTTAGCTCAGTGGATAGAGCTTCAGCCCACAGGCTGAAGGGTCCCAGCTCATTCCTGACAAGGGCATGTTCCTTGGTTGCAGATTCCCTGGCCCTGGTTGGGGTGCGTGCAGGAGGCAACCAATCGATGTGTCTCTCTCTGTGTGTATGTCTCTCCCTATCCCTTCCATTCTCTCTAAAAATCAATGGGAAAATATCTTCAGGAGAGGAATAACAAAAATAAAATAAAATGAGGTTATAAAAAGGTAAGTGGAAACAAAGGAAAATATTAAATAACAATTCCAGTACACGTGTTGATGGAAAAAATTATTAACTTGGTGCATAAGTATGCTAAGTTTATCTATATTGTGGGTTAAATAGGTTTTTATGGCCCAGCCATTTTATTTATATAAAAATATCACATGCCCTCACTGGTTTGGCTCAGTGGATAGAGCGTTGGCCTGCAGACTGAAAGGTCTCAGGTTTGATTCTGGTCAAGGGCATGTTCCTTGGTTGCGGCCACATCCCTAGTAGGAGGTGTGAAGGAGGCAGCTGATCGATGTTTCTCTCTCATCAATGTTTCTAACTCTCTATCCCTCTCTCTTCCTCTCTGTAAAAAATCAAGAAAATATATTTTTAAAAATATATCACAAACAATTTATTTATACTAAAATTTTAGAATATACAACTACACATTGGAATCTACTCTCATTAACTTGTATTGCTTCATTCTTTCAGAGTACTTTCTGTATTATCTACTGAACTAGAGACTCCAAAAAGACAGAGCCCTGTTTTTTTCCTCTTCTAACCCAGCACTTAACACATCAATAAAATGTGCTTCATGATTATTTAAATTGTGGTAGGAATTCCTGAGATTTTTTAATTCCTTATTATGACAGGCTAACAGGGTGTAGCCCCCAATGAAACCTGGGATTTAAGCCCCTGAGTGGTCCCTTCACTGCAGTACTACACTGACATCGTACTTATCCAGAGCCTCAGACATTAGCAAGTGTGATACAAGCAGATGCCGGATAAGTGCTTGCATATCAGGGCCTCTCTTCTTGCCATGTCCCTCCTGGCACCCAGCTGCCATGTGGGAAGAAAGTCCAGATTATCCTACTGGAGAGAGACCACATAGAGATGCATAAAGCCATGTGTGGAGAACTGAAGTCAAGTTCTCAACTGACTGTGGGCACATGAGTTACCCTAGCCAACAACATATGGGGCACAGATGCCCAGCCAGGCCATGAGTCATGAGACATAAATCACTTTTGTTTTAAGCCAGTGAGTTTTGGCATGGTTGTTATATTAGCATTAGATAATGGATACACTTACGCTGCCTAGGCCAGGGAGAAGGAGATCCTTTAGCAACTGGATCAATGAATCCATGATGAAGGGGTTTGGACAGTTGTAGAAAACTAGAAGAAAAACAGAAAGAAGACAGGAAAGGATATAATTAGGCTGGGCTTTTTTATTAAAAAGTTCAGGATGTTTATGATCTCACTCATATGTGGAATCAAAGTAACAAAATAAGCTGATGAATGGAATGGATCCAGAGACATGGAAGCAGGGAACAGAGTGCAGAATCTCAGAGGAAATGTGGGGAAGGATGGGTGGTAGGAGGTATGCATATGTGCATGGCCCGTGGACACAGACAATGGGGTGGTGAGAGCCTGGGGTAGGGGTAGGGGGTGGGGATGGGCTGGAGGGGGTCAATAGGGAGGAAATGGGGACATATGTAATACTTTCAACAATAAAACATTATCTTAAAATAAAATAAATAAAATTTTAAAAGTCCAGGATGTTTAAATCAAGGAATCCAACATTTAACAATCTAAAGTCCTCATGGCCACTTAAGCCAAGGATGGCTAGCAAGTGACCTTCGTGCCACCTCTCCTCACTTCCAGACCCATGGCAGATATCACCAAGTGACCACAGAACTCTTTCCTAATGAACTTGGCACAACCTCTGACTCTTCTCAGCACAGCCTTCTTGATAGCCACTAACCAATTAGCCAGGGTTGGCATAGGATATGAAACCAAGTCCTATCTCCAATCCCTACCATAATTATTTAACTGATACACAAACCCAGGTTCTAACAGATTTATTTGCAGAGCTAGTCACAGAGCTGGAAAGTAGCAAAGTTAGGACTAATCCTTGGGACTCCTAAAGAGCTTTGACACTGGTCAATCTGGGGTCGAGGCCAGGCTCTGCCACTTATTAGTTATGGGATCTAGCTAAACAAGTATTAAGCTTCTCAGCAGTTCTGTGTCCTCCTTGGTAAACAGGGATAATGTTTGTACCTCATAAAGTTGCTGTGAGAGTTAAATGAGTTTATATACTCTACGTGAAAATCTCAGAGCACAGAGATTTCCCAATAAATAGCAAGGTTTGCTTGCAAAGAAGAGTTTGGACCCAACCCCTGGGGACAAGCAAAGGGAAACTCAAAGTCCTTTGTCCATAGCAGAGAAGGTGTGTAGTGGGCATCAGAACCAGCAGGGAGGGCCAGATGGTGAAGAAGTGGCAGGTGGGGAGGGCACCCTGGAGAAAAGTCTCTGTTCTTTGTGTGTTGGAGGTGGCAGCTATGAATCACCCTTCAATCTACCAGTGCCACTCCCTGTTCCATCATAATTGTCTCATGATTTTGCCATTTATCTAAGACTAGAGGCCTGGTGCATGAAAATTCATGCACTGGGGATAGGTGGTCCCTAAACCTAACCTGCCCCCTCTCACATACTGGGAGCCCTCAGGGGATGTCCAACTGATGGCTCACCCCCAACCTGCCCAAGGCCTAAAGCCTCTGGTGAGGCTTTAGGTCTTGGGTACCCAGCCATCTCCCTGCTCAGCTCAGCCCTAGCTGCCTGTGACCACCCGGCCCTGGGGGCTGGGCACTCGCAGCCACTTCCGCTCACAGTGCCCGGGGGCCAGGCGCTCCCTGCCACCACCACTACCACCACCGCTGCTGCCGCCGCTTCCCCTCACAGTGCCTGGGTGCTGGGCACTCACCACCACCACCACCATTTCATCTCCACCCTTGGGGCCCGGCCACTTGGCCCTGCCCCTGCTCCTGATTGGCTGGTAGCATAGCCAATCAGGAGCTAAGGTACAGTCAAATTTGAATGTTTCTCTTTTATTATATAGGATAGGAGAACTGGGGCCTGATCTTTACAAAACTTTCTCAGCAAAGCAAGTTGTTTCCAAGTTTGTGTCTCATTCTTCCTGCCTGGGCCACTACTGCAGCAACAGTAAGACACCCTGAGCCTCTTTGTTCTCTCCTCCCCAAGTCCTTGACATGTGTTCAACTCACATCTTCCTCAGCCTGATCCTTCATTTGCCAGGCTGTAAGATCCAGGTGAGAAGCCAGCAGGCTGGCACACATTGGTCCGTTGACCTACAAGAGCACTACAGCACACTCACTCATATTGAAGGAAAGAGTCCTAGTCTTCATAAAGGAGGTCAGTCTTCCCGTAATTCTTCCCTACTCCTGGCAGGATTCTTTGGCTGCAAGCAACAGATGCAAACGTTGTTTAACTTAAACAAGGGATAGCCAAGACCGGTTTGGCTCAATGGATAGAGCATCGGACTGCTGATCAATGTTTCTCTCTCATTGATGTTTCTGACTTCCTATCCCTCTCCCTTCCACTCTGTAAAAAAAAATCAATAAAATATATATATTTTTTAAAACTTAAACAAGGGATATATTGGGAAGAAGGGGCCAACTCACAGAATCAAGAGACTGTTGAGAATGTGGCTAGAAGATCTGGAAACAATGATAGCCAGGATGCTGCATCTCTCTCTCTCTCTCTCTCTCTCTCTCTCTCTCTATATATATATATATATATATATATATATATATATATACACACACACACACACACACACACACACACACACACTAGGGGCCCAGTGCACGAAATTTGTGCACTGGGGGGTGAGTGGTCCCTCAGCCCAACCTGCCTCTTCTCACATACTGGGAGCCCTCAGGGGATGTCCCCAGTGCCCTGCCATCAGCTGATCACAGCCTCCGCCCCAGCCCCAGCCTGCCCAAGACTTTTGGCCTTGGGCACAGGACCTCGGCCAGGGAACCCCCAGTGCCCTGCGATCAGCTAATCGCTGGCTCCAACCCTGCCCCCTCAGCTCTGATGGCTTACCTCATAGTGACTCAGGTGCCAGGATGTTTCCAGGACACAGGTGCTAAACACCTATGTATGCAAATTAACCACCATCTTTGTTGGGTTAATTCATATACTCACACTGATTGGCTATGGGCATAGCGGAGGTATGGTCAATTTACATGTTTGTCTATTATTAGGTAAGATAAATATGTTTTTCTTGATTTCAGAGAGAGGAATGGAAAGGAAGAGAGTGTTAGAAACATCAATGATGAGAGAGAATCATTGATTGGCTGCCTCCTGCACGCCCCCTACTACATATTCAAGCCCACAACCTGGACATGTGCCATGACCGGGAATCGAACCTTCTGGTTCATGGGTAGACACTCAACCACTGAGCCACAGTGTCCAGGTGGGACACTGCTTCCTGTACAACTTTGTTTTTATCCTTCTGCCATTCTGGTTACTATCCCAAGTCCTTGAATCTGATTGGCTCAGCTTGAGTGAAATACACTCTCTTTTGCCGTCTTTATTGACATCTTGACTAAGATTACAACCAATGGGTTAAGGGTAATTGTCCAAAGCTGAAACTGGGGCTGCTACCAAAGAAGGGAGCAGGATGTCAGGTAGCCAAAGGCTACATGTGTCCAAGACACCCCCAGTCTCTCCCCATGTACACAGTTCATTTTCAGCACCAAGATTCCAGGTGCTGTATATAAATAAAAATTGGCAGAACTGTAAACTAAAGCTGATGATAGAACAGTATGAATCATCTGGAGGAAACTAAGCTTGGAAAGAATTTGGGCTTTGGAGGTCAGAAGGCCCGAGTTCTAGTACCAGCCCTGCTATAACTGTGACCTCTGTTTCCTCATATAAGCAATAGAGTAAGCAATGCTCTCACCAGCAGTTCATTTATTAAGCATCCAAATAGATAATGCACTTAAAGGTACTTCAACAGCTATAAAACATGCAAACCTGAGGGACTATTATTGGTCTGTTTGGGTTTTTATAATTTATTTTTCAGATTGCATCATATCAACTACTGAACCTGAGATTGTGTTTGGCCAGAAGCAGTGCGGTTCTGACCTTAGCTGGCATACAGACTGCAGTGAAGCGAGATGAAGGAGGAAGAGCCCTGCAGGTAATGCAGTGGGCAGTCTTATTTCAGACTATTTTGCAATGCAATGACTTTGAGAAAATATGAGGATGCAGTTCATAGAGAGTTCTTACTAACTCAGAAAAATCAACTCCAGTGAGAGCCAAGGAATAGAAAACTGCCATGGGTAGGAAATAGCCACTTGGAAGAACACATCAGATATTCAATATTCTACACAGAATTGAGTGGCAATGTAGCACAGACTTTCAGAACACGAGCTTTGAGTCATGAAGACCTGAGTTTGAACTCTAGCTGAATCCTTTGCCTCATCTACGTAAGTATGGTAATAACCCACTCAAGAAATACTTATTGAGGAAATATCAAATACCAGGTATTTTTTTTATTATTGATTTTTTACAGAGAGGAAGGGAGAGGGATAGAAAGTCAGAAACATCGATGAGAGAGAAACATCGATCAGCTGCCTCTTGCACACCCCCAACTGGAGATGTGCCCCCAGCCCAGTTATATGCCCTTGACCAGAATCAAACCCAGGACCTTTCATTCCACAGGCTGACGCTCTATCCACTGAGCCAAACCGGTTTTGGCAATACCAGGTATTTTTCTAGGCACTGGTGATACAGTAGTGAACAATACAGATTTTAAAACCCTGCCTTCATGGACTTTACATTCTAGGAGGAGAAGAAACTAAATAAACAAACAAAAAAAGAAAATATATGATATCAGATAGTGATAATGTTATGGTGAAAATAAAGTAGGCAAGGAATCCAGTGACTAATTTTTTTAATACATTTCTATTGAGTTCAGAGAGGGAGAGATAGAAACATCAATGATAAGAAAGAACCATTGATCAGCTGCCTCCTGCATTCCCGCCCCCCCACTGGGGATCGGAACCCAGGCATGTGCCCTTGACCGGAATTGAACCAAGGACCCTTCAGTCTGCAGGCTGACGCTCTATCTACTGAGCCAAACCAGGTAGGGCTCCAGTGACTCATTATTAACTATAAAGTGATTAGGGAACACCTCACTGTGATGGTGACATTTGAATCAAGGTTGAAAGAAGGGAAGGCAGAGGTCTGGGGGAGACTATTCCAGCCAGAAGGAACAGCAAGCGCAAAAGGCCTGGTGTTGTGAGCATACTTGGAAAGTTCAAGGAGCAAGGCAGCCAGGTGGCTGGGGGAGGTCTTGTGGTCAGAGAGAAGATGGAGATCAGGGCAGAGTGTTAGAGGTAGGACAGATCATAGGGCCGGTAGTAAAAGCCCAATCTTTGGCTTTTACTCTGAATGAAATGGGGAGCCATTGGAGGGTGTTGAGCAGGAAAGTAATAATCTAACTTACATTTTAAAGTCTCTTTGGAGCTGCTGTTGTGGGCAAGGGAAGAAGAGAAAACCCAGCTAGGAATCTATAGCAGAAACCCAGGTGAGGCTTCTAGTTTCAGGTCCATCATGTGAGGAGTCCGGAAGTTGCCACCTTATCCTTACAAGTAAAAGCTGAACTGAGAAACAACAACCCTTCTTGGATCCATCAGACAAGCACAGTCTCAGCCCACTGTTGCCAAAATGTGGAGAGACAGACAGGCGAATACATAAGATCACAACTCACCAGAGCAGAGACACCAGCAGACAGCTCCATGGGAAGCAGTTGCCAGGGTAGGAAAACCTAAACTGCCGTCAGTTAACTGCTGGAGGCTTAGTGCAGACAAGTCTGAGAGAGAAATTCTCCAGGGGACCCGGTCATTAAGGGGCACCCACACTTTCGTGAATTTTACCTCCTAGAACTCAACAGAGTGAATACTGGATAAAAATTGCCTCCTGTTTCCAGCACAGGTAAAAGGAATGAACCATTATGCCATTGCATTCTGTTCTTTTTAACAAGTTTCATCCTCAAGAGAAACAGTTTTCCCAGTGCCCAAACTATTGGGGCTCTTTCCAGAGAAAGAAAATTACCCAACTCTGACCCTCACTAGCCATCCTGTTTCACCTCAGTGGGAGCCAGGGGCTGAAAGGTAGTTGTAAAATTCACAATCCAGAGGTACAGGCTCTTTAAAAGCCTGAGACCTAATCATCAGACTATATAACGCTTCCCTCTTCCCACACCTTACCCTACAAACTAAAGGCCTATTTGCTATAGTTCTTTTACTCAGTGCTCGGTATTCAACTATCAAGAAAAATGACAAGGCATACTAAAAGCCAAAAAACAAAACAAAACAAACACACACACAACAAAACACAGCTTGAAAGGACAGAATGTGTATCAGAACCAGACTCAGAAATGGCAGGAACGCTGGAATTATCAGACTGGGAATTTACAACTTGAAATGGATGAAGTAGACATCATGTAAGAACAGATGAACAACGTAAGCAGAGAGATGGAAGTTCTAAGAATGAATCAAAAAGACTTGCTAGAGCCCTGGCCAGGTTTGACTCCAGCCAAGGGCATATGCCTGGGTTGTGGGCTCGATCCCCAGTAGCGGGTGTGCAGGAGTCAGCTGATCAATGATTCTCTCTCATCATTGATGTTTCTATCTCTCTATCCCTCTCCCTTCCTCTCTAAAATCAATTTAAAAAAAATTTTTTTAAAGACCTGCTAGAGATTTTTAAAAAACTACCAGAAATGAAGAATGCCATTGTTGAGCTCATAAGTAGACTGAATAGAATTAAGGAATAAACCACTGATGCAGAAAATGCAGAATATGCAGAAAATCAAAGATAATTTTTAAAAATCTTTTAAATAGCAAAAGGAAAAATACCTTATCTCTAGAACAGCAAAGATAAAGAAATACATCCAACTTCTCCTAAGAAACCATATTAGCAAGAAAAAAGTAAAACTAAGTATTTAAAGTCCTGAGAGAGAAAAATAAAAATGGCAACCTAGCATTCTATACTCTGTGAAATTATCCTTCAAAGTAAAGGAGAAATTAAAAAAATTATCAGACAAATAAAAAATGAGTTTGTTGCTAGTAGACTTGACTTGCAAGAATATTAAGAGAAGTTTTTTAGAGAGAAGAAAAATGATCTAAGAAAGGAAAAACATCAAAAAATGAACAAGTGAAGTTAAGGATACAAGGCATAGGATATAAGAGAGAGGGCACAGATTTATAATACCAGAAATAATAAAGCATCACTACAGAGCTCATAAACATTAAGAAGATAATCAAGGAATATTATGAACAACTCTGTGCTCATAAATTTGATAACCTAGACAAAATGAACCAATTATTTTAAAAGCACAATCTGCTAAAACTCAACACAAGAAGTAACAGACAATCTGAATAGGCCTATGTATATTTAAGAAATCAAATCAGCCCTGGCTGGTTTTGCTCAGTGGATAGAGCATCAGCCTGCGGACTGAAGGGTTCCAGGTTCCAGCCAAGGGCATATGCTTGAGTTGTAGGCTCGATCCTCAATAGGGGGTGTACAGGAGGCAGCCAATCAGTGATTCTCTCTCATCATTGATGTTTCTATCTCTCTCTCCCTCTCCCTTCCTCTCTGAAATCAATAAAAATATTTTTAAAAAGAAATCAAATCAATAATTAATAACCCTCCATAACTGAAAGCACCAGGGCAAGATGGGTTCACTGGTGAACTCTAGCAAACACTTAAGGAAGAAATTATATCAATTCTGTAGAATCTCTCTCAGAGAATAGAAGCAGAGCCACTACTTCCTAATTCATTCTATGAGGCTAGCATTACCCTATCACCAAAGCCAGACAAAGACATTACAATGAAACTACAGGCCAGTATCTCTCAGGAACATAGTTTCAAATATAAGCCAACAATGTATAAAAATAATTATATATCATAATCAAGTGGGATTTATCCCAGGTATGCAAGGCTGGCTCAACATTTAGAAAGCAATTAATGTAATCTATCATGTCAATAGGCTAAAGAAGAAAAAAAATCACATGATTATATAAATAGATGAAGAAAAAGTATTTGACAATAACCAAACACTCATTCTTGATTTTTTAAGAAATGGTCAGTAAACTAGGGAATAAGGAAAATTTCTTCAATTTAATAAAGAATATCTTCAAAATACCTACAGCTAATATCATACTTAATGATAAGAAACCAGAAGTTTTCCCACTAAGATCAGGAACAAGGTTGGGATGACCCTTCTTGCCATTCCTTTTCATTATTGTGCTAGAGGTAAAAAAGAAAAACACACCTCTAGTAAGAAAATAAAAGCTATACAGATTGGAAATGAAGAAATCAAACTCTCTTTGTTCACATATGGCATGATTGTCCATGTAGAAAATCTGAAAGATTCAATAAAAACAATAAAAACTCTTAGGACTAATAAGTGACCATAGCAAGTCTACAGAACACAAGTTAAATATACACACACCAATCACTTTCCTATATACTAGAAATAAACAAGCAGAATTTGAAGTTAAAAACACAATACCATTTATATTAGCACCCCCCCAAATGAAATACTTACTTATAATTCTAATGAAACATGTACAAGATTTATATGAGGTACATGTCTGAAGAACAGAAAGAGGGTCAATAAACAGACCCACATATAGTCAACTGATCTTTGCTAAAGGAACAAAGTCAATACAATGGAGAAAAGATCATCTTTCAACAAATAGTGCTGGAAAAACTAGACATCCACATGCAAAAATAAAAAAGAATTTAGACACAAACCTTTCAACCTCACAAAAATTATCTCAAAATGGGTCATAAAGTAGTTGAAGATACATGAAAAAAATGGATCATAGACCTAAATGAAAAACATAAAAGTATTAAACTACTAGAAGATAACATAGGAGAAAATCTATATAATATTTTTTGTGATGACTTTTTGAATACACCAAGAGCATGATCCATGAAAGGAATAATTGATAAACTGGACTTCATTAAAATTAAAAACTTCTGCTCTGTGAAAGACTGTGAAGAGAATGAGAAGCCACAGAATGGGAGAAAAATTTGCAAAGCACTATTTGATAAAGGCTGTTATTTAAAATATACAAAGAGCTCTTAAAATCTAACAATAAAAAAATGAGCAGCCTAATTAAAGAATGGACCAAAGATCTTAATGGACATCCCCCTAAAGAAGATATACAGATGGCAACAAGCACATGAAAAGACTCTCCATATCATATGTCACTAGGGAAATGCAAACTAAAACAACACTGGGATACCACTGCACATCTATTAAAATGACCAAAATCCCCAATACTAACAACACCAAATGCTGGCAAGTATGTGAAACAACAGGAACTCTTATCCATTGCTGGTGAGGAGGCAAAATGATACAGCCACTTTAGAAGACAGTTTGGCAGCTTCTTACAAAACCAAACATACTCTTACCATCTGATCCAGCAATCACGCTCCTTGATAACCACCCAAAGGAGTTGAAAATTTATGTCCACACAAAACCCTGCACACAGATGTTTGGAGCAGTGTTATTCATAACTGCCAAAACATGGATGCAACAAAGATGTTCTTCAGCAGGTGAGAGGATAAACAAACTGATATATTCAGACAATGGACTATTATTATTTAGCACTAAAAAGAAATTACTATCAAGCCATAAAAAGACATAGAGGAAACTTAAATGCATATTACTAAGTGAAAAAAGCCAATTTAAAGAGATTACATACTGTATGATTCCAACTATATGACATTCTAGAAAAGCAAAACTCTACAGACAGTAAGATGATCTGTGGTTGCCAGGGGTTGTGGGAGATAGGGGTGAAATGACAGAGCACAGAGGATTTTTAGGGCAGTAAAACTATTCTCTATGAGACTCTGAGATACATGTCATTATATCTTTTTCAAAAACCCATATGATGGACAACACCAAAAGTGAGCCCTAGTGTTTATTATGGATTTTGGGGTGGTAATGGTGTGTCACTGTAGATTCATTGATTATAGCAAAGGTACCAATCTGGTGAGGGATGTTGATAAGAAGAGAGAATGAAGAGGAAGCAGGAAATAGTATGTGGGAATTCTTACTTTCCACTCAATTCTGCTGTAAACCTAAAACTGCTCTGGAAAAGTAAAGTTTATCCTTTTAAAAGTCCAGTTAGAGATGATAGTGGCTTGGACAAAGATGGTGGTTGTGGAGGTGGGGAGAAGTGGTTGGATTCTGGATATATTTTGTAAGAACCAACAGAATTACCAGTGCATTAAATGTGGAGTCTGAGAGTAAGAGAAGATTTAGCCTTTAGCCTAGATAAGATGACATATTAAAAAATACTTCACATAACACCCAGCACATAGTACATATTTGGCAAACACCAAAAACTCCCAAAATTTTAGATGATGTCCTCGGTAAAGTAATATCTAAATTAGATAACTCTTGGAGGTGGAGTTTGAGATCCCAGGAACTCAAAAGAATAGGAGAGCCAAGCTCTAGTTAGCTCTGAGTCCTCTTTTATATACATATTTTCTTGTGGTCAGTAGCTCAGTTCTGGAAAGAAGAAATACATGGAGGAGGAACAGAGAAAAACAAGAATGATTCATCCCAGGAGCAGTAATTAATATAACCCCATAGTAACAATTACAAATCACAGTGCCAATATTAGCTCGACAGGTGCAATGTTCTATTTTTTTAGTTCTGTCCTAGGCCAGCCTCTTTATATCTGTGCTTTTAGCATGAATTAAATGAGATTTGAGTGAAGGTATGAAGAAAAGCAACTGAGGCCTGGTCGTCATGGCTCAGTGGCTGAGTGTTGACCAATGAAGCAGGAGATCAGGGTTCGACTCCCGGTCAGGCCACATGCCTGGGTTGCCGGCTTGATCCCCAGTGTAGGACTTGCAGGAGGCGGGTAACCAATCAATGATTCTCTCTCATCATTGATGTTCCTGTCTCTCTCTCCCTCTCCCTTCCTCTCTGAAATCAATAAAAACATTTTAAAAAGAAAAGAAACTGTCAGTTCCCAAAGGATACAATTCTATTTCATTTGTATAGAATTGAAATTTATATCAATTTTTTTTATCCTTGACTATGCATTAGGCACATATATTTCTCTAGTGCTGAAATCAGCCCAGCAAGGTAGATATTATGGTGTCCATTTTATAAGGTTTGTATAAGAGGATCACTAGCTAAGGAGTCATGAAACTGGGTTCAAACCCCAGCCTATATGTCTCCAAAGACATACCTCATACCACACGGCCTGACTTCTGTTTTGTTAACAACAGTGAACCCTACATTGAGCACTTACTTTGTGCCAGCCCCTGGGTATTCAACATACATGTATATGAACTATTATCATCTCCATTATAGAGATTAGGAAATTAAGATCTAAGAAGTTAAGGCTATAAACCCCTTCGCTGGTAGGTCGAGACCCAGGCAATGTGGCTCCAGGTTGCATAATCCATGCTCTCTTGTTAGAAATATAAAAGGGTTTTTTCATATAATAGTAATATATGGTAACAATTTTAGAAAATACAGCAAAGAAAAAAATCACCTGTAACCCTACCATTATAACCATGATTATCATTTTGGTGGATAACTTAATCTTCTTCCTGCACATACACATACATACATACCCATACACATTTTTTACAAAAAATGAAATTGTATTTTATTTGCTTTTAACCTATCCTTCTCGCTCTTACTTAATAATATGTTGTCAACATCTTTCTGATTTAAATATTTTCTACAATGATGATTTTTTTTTTACTTTCTTGGATCATACACCTATTTGATAATCTAATAGAATATTCTATCCCATCCAACGTGTGCATGCGCATGTGCACGCACACACACACACATATAATTTTGTTTTTTGGGTTTTTTTTATTGTTTAAAGTATTACAAATAGTAGTACATATGTTTCCCTTTTTTTCCCCCTTGACCTCCCCACCCCGCCTTCCCAACCCCCCACCACATGCCTTCTCCTGTCCCCCTCCCCAGTGTCTTGCGTCCCATGGTTATGCTTTTATGCATGCATACAAGTCCTTCGGTTGATCTCTTGAAAGAGGCCCCCCCAATCTCCCCTGCCTTCCTGCTGTAGTCCGATGATCTGTTCCATGCTTCCTTGCCTCTGTATCTATTTTTATCTCCCCCATTTTCTTTCTTTAAAAAAATCTTGCCTCTGCAGACTGGAAATAAACATATGAGCACAAGAAATGTTTGAGACCCAATTTCAATGACCAACAGTTCTGAGACCCAGCTTCAATGTCAAACTGTTCCATATGTGTGCATGTCAGCAATGATATCTGGATGGTGGACAAATGTTGGCAATGCAGGTCCGACCCTCTGTTGTTTGGTCCTGGGTAACCTGCAGCGACGCACAGCTGCTGACTGGTAGCAACACACATATAACTTTGCATTCCCTGAAGCATGAACCCTAATTGAGAATCTTAGTTCTACAACATAATTTCTAATGCCTGAGTAATAGTCTACCATGGAAGAATGCCTTATAAGTCATTGAACCAACCAACCTAAGTCAATCCCCTATGGTTGGACATGTAGATTATTTCCAATTTTCCACGATGATAAACAATAGATTGCAATGACTGTTCCGATGGCTAGGTCTTTGAGCATAGCCTTATTTATCTCCTCGAGATCAAGTTCAAGAACATGATCATTTTTAAGCCTTTCAATTTCCAAACTGTCCTCCAGAATGATTGTGTCTATTTACACTCCCACCAGCAGCATCTGAGAGGGCCTATTTCTCCACATCATTGCTCACATCCAGTCTTATAAAACACTATATTTTGTGCCTTTTTAACCCAGAACTTTTCCTTCTTTATGCTGTTGAAGGCAGCAATTTCTGGCTCAAGAAACTGGAAACGGCGATCTTTGGGGAAGACTCCAGATTGGGAGCTGCCGTCTTTTCCCACTTCAGCGAAGCCCCAAAGGCTGTGGTTTCCTAGGGTTAGCAGAAGATCCTTCTTTGCAAATCTCTTCGGCCTTGTTTTTGGTAAGAAGAGCGTCACTGGATGGGAAGAAACAAATGAGCTAACATTTTTTTTTAAATCTTGGTTGATTTTTAAACAGTTATATTATGAAATGTTTGTCCCCAAAGGAACTAGGAGGGTTCCTTTTAGTGGATCTAAAAATTCATAGACATGTAATTCCGTAATGTGACTGCGCCTCTCCCACTGCCAACAGCCAAATCTGGCTCTGAAATATATAAAATATACTGGGGGAGGGGGGGAGTTAAGTTTGGCTCGAGAACTCCACAAGAGTGGTGATAAGGACAAATTTCTTGCGTACAGTAAGCACTCAATAAATGTTTGTTGAATTGCACTGGAAGACTTGGACACACACCCTGGAGTAATAGATTCCGTGTACGTGTTTAACTGCTAAAGCTTTCATTAACTGTGGCAGTGTTAAATACAGCCGGTTCTAATGAGGGGGAGTGG
Source organism: Antrozous pallidus (assembly GCA_027563665.1). NCBI lineage: Eukaryota > Metazoa > Chordata > Mammalia > Chiroptera > Vespertilionidae > Antrozous > Antrozous pallidus. The sequence continues at coordinate 16,620,219 of CM050520.1, forward strand.
TGACCTGAATATGCCCAAACAGAGGGAAATCCCAGATCAACTCCATTTAGTCTTGAAATGCAGTCTATGATTTTTTTTTCCTGTAACAGATGTACCTTTCCAATTCTGTCCAGCTTAGGCGAATATTACAATGAGCTTATCCTCCACGAGCCCACAGAGAGAAGCTGCGATGCAAGGCAGTCGTCGGGCTAGATTTTAAAGGCACCAAAGAAATGTGGATATGGACATTAAGTGGTATAAAGGAATTATTCTTCATGGCATTAACTGTGAAATGGATATTACCGTAGCTATGTCCGGATAGTCTCCTTTTTAAAATATACATATTAATATATTTTTATTGATTTCAGAGAGGAAGAGAGAGATAGAAACATCAATGATGAGAGAGAATCACTGATCAGCTGCTCACCCCCGACTGAGGATCGAACCTGCAACCTGGGCATGTGCCCTTTACCGGAATCAAACCTGGGATCCTTCAGTCCACAGGCTGGCCCTCTATCCACTGAGCCAAATTGGCTAGGGCACAATATGCTCCTTTTAAAGATACTCTGGAATTAACAAATAAGTAAAAGTTGCCATGGGCCATCTGCAAAAGGGATAATAAAGATGTGACTCTATTATACCAACTACTGTTTACTGGAAGTTTTTTTGTCCAAACCAGTTTAGCTATATTAACATGAATCCTTACAACAAACCTTAGCAGGACAGGTATCATTATTCCCATTTTACAGATGAATAAACTGAGGCTCAGAGGCAGCAGAGACTAATGTTTCTGCCTTGCTTCTGCTTCAACGGACACTGTGGTGATGAAACCAACAGTCAAAGCATCCTGCCCTCCTGCCAGGCCTGGTGAGACCCAGGCCTTGCGTGTAGTCCTCAGCCTGCATGGAGTAATACTCAGACCAATGATGGACACTCTGAAGGGCTCATGCATCAGCCATTTCTGAGGTCAGGAGCTGTGGCTTTTCTGTCCATCCTGTGAGCTGCCCCTGCTCAAGGCAGCCACAGTCGGGTTTTTTTGCAGGCAACCAAAGAATGCTAACCGACGGAGAAATGGTATCTGCTTGCCCGGCTAGCAAATGGCAGAGTGAGGATTTAAACACAAAGCTGTCTGATGTCAAAGCGCCATGCCACTTCTCCAAAGACAGGTTGTAAGAGGTCAAGTTCATGGGACTTTCAAGTCTTGACTTTCACTTTTCCTGCCATATGCTTCTTCCTTATAAAATGTTTTAATATATTTTATTGATTTTTACAGAGAGGAAGGGAAAGGGGTAGAGAGTTAGAAACATTGATGAGAAAGAAACATTGATCAGCTGCCTCCTGCACACTCCCTAGTGGGGATGTGACCGCAACCAAGGTACATGCCTTTGACCAGAATCGAACCTGGGACCTTTCAGTCCGCAGGCTGACGCTCCATCCACTGAGCCAAACCGGTTAGGACTTCCCTATAAAATTCTTACACACTTACCTCACGCCTCTCTACCACAGGAGTATAACAATACATCGCTGTACTAAATACCTACACCTACACCCTGGGTCCAATGTTTAACTCAGTGATAACTCTGATCCACTTTCCCCTAGGCCAGTGGTTGGCAAACTCATTAGTCAACAGAGCCAAATATCAATAGCACAACGATTGAAATTTCTTTCGAGAGCCAAATTTTTTAAACTTAGACTTCTTCTAACACCACGTCTTCAAAATAGACTAGCCCAGGCTGTGGTATTTTGTGGAAGAGCCATACTCAAGGGGCCAAAGAGCCGCATGTGGCTCCTGAGTCACAGTTTGCCGACCATGGCCCTAGGCCAACGAGCTATGACTACTACTCACACTATCTCTTTGCTTGATAGAACAATCCTGAGCAGGTCGGCTGGTTCAATGTCTTGCCTCACAGAAATGCTGCCCTAAAAGCAATAGGATTTAGTCATGTGACAGGAGTCACTTTTTGCCATTACTGTTGTCACAAGTCCACTGATTACCACGAAGCACCATATGCTTCTCTAAAATCAAAATGTGTAGCCCGGCTGGCGTGGTTTAGGGGTGGGGCATTGACCTATAAACCAGGAGGTTACGATTGTGAGATGGGCAGAAGTCAGCCAATCAATGATTCTCTCTCATCATTGATGTTTCTCTCTCTCTCTCCCTCTCCCTTCCTCTGGAATCAATAAAAATATATTTGATAAATAAAAAAAATGTGTAAGCCCTAACAAGACATACTGGAAGAGAGAGAGTCAGAGTCCTTGAGGGTGGTGGGAAGAACACAGGCTCTGTCATCAGAGAAACACGCCTCATATCAGGTGTGTGACCTTGGGCAATCACTTACCTTCCCTGGGCCTCAGTTACCCCATCTGGAAAATGGGGATGATAATAATGGCACCAACCTCGCAGGTTCTTGAGATGCTTGTGTCAGGTGACAAAGTAAAAGTGCCTGATCCGCTACAGGGGCCAACAAAGCCAGGGATCCCCTCCTAAATAATTTAGGACAGTTGATAGCTTTTTCCTATTTTTAAAGATCTCCTAGGAAGGAGAAACCATAGCATCCCTGGGTAGCTAGAGCCTGTGTTTCACAACCCACTTAGATGATGTGTGAATATAGCACAGAGGCCCACATCCAAGGAGGCTGACGGAGGCTGGGAGGCCTGCCAAGCAGCTTGCTGGACCGATACCCATCCTCTCCCTTCCCCCGCCGCTGCCTCCTAAATATATACATATTAGCTTCGCCATCTTTCACAGGCCGATCTCCTCTTGGAAAACCTCTCTGATAACCTCCTGGTTTAAAATTTTTTTGGTCTTCTAAACACTGTAACACAGTCTTCAGGCATTTATATAAAAAAAGAACAGGCTGGTACTACAACAATTAATTGCCTAAGTGGTTAATTCGATAAGTACGTTACATATTATTCAACAAGTACATGTTAGCTTCTACATTGCCAGACAGTATCATATGCACTGGGCATACAACAGTAAATAAAACAGAAGAGCCCCCTGCCCTCATGCAGCTCACATTCTAGAAGAGGGAAGGCAGACAGAAAATAAGCATACGGAATGGGCAAAAGGGACTTACAGTTATAAGTACAAAAAATACTGAGTTTACTCTCGCATTATTAAGTATTTATTATTTACTTGTATCACAGCTGTAAACCTATGTTATCTCAGTTGATCCAAAGTTCTATGGAGGAAATTAGGACAGGACGGGCAGGTGGCTATTCCGTGTAGGAGGAATGGAGAGGCCTGGCTCCTGCCCGCACTGGCTCCGTCTCAGTCCCTGTGTCCTCACACAGGCTTGCTCTCAATTGGTCACATTCACCACACTCCTCTCAGTCCCAGGACCCTTGCACACTCCTTTTGTCTGGAACACGTGCCCCTCCCTACCTCACCTTGTTTACCCCCACCCCCTTTTTGATGCTGTGACAGTTGAGCAGAGACTGGAAGTGAGGGGATTAGTTATATATGCCTGGGGTCTCTAGGAAATTAGAAGCCCCTGGAGGGTCAGAAGAGGCAAGAGAGTAGTGGTTAGAGATGCAAGCTGTGGAGTGGGGATGACCTGGTTCAAATCCCTGCCCTACCACACCCTCGTGGCATGACAAATGCCTCACTTCTCCAAGTCTCAGTCTCTTCTTCTGGAAAATAGAAAGGAAACAATATTTATTTCATAGGACTATTATAAAGATTCGATAAAAATCATGAATGTACAGCGTTAGGCACCAAAGGTGGATTGATCCTGAAGCTAATGAAACTTCAGGAATCACACACACACACACACACACACACACACACACACACACACTTCCACCAGCCCCTTCCAATGGCCCTAGAAGAGACCTCACAATGCGTTTACATGGTCATGTGTTTCTGTAAAATATGTTAGCAGGAATCGGTTAGGATTCCTGTTTTTTCCCGCTTTGGCTTCCCTCCTATCACACTCCTCCTCGTGTCAACGGTACTGGAGAGGACATGGGCCTCTCACACTCACAATTCTGTAATCTTTTTAAGGGTCCCTACAAGCTTCAGGCCTCACAGAACCTGAACCCACTCCTTCCCAGCACATGGTGACAGCCACTGTGGTTGTAACTGGGCATCTTTGCTCTCTCACAGTGTCCAGTCGAGTGACCAGCACAGAGCAGGTGATGCCATTGTGATTAAAGGGATGCTGGAGATTTATAGCCTCAAAGGGCCTTAAAATGCCTGCCACCCTCCCTTCTCTCTCCCCACCCACCCCAAATTATTGGAGGACTGACAGGACAACTGAGAGATTTCTAGAAGCAACCACATTAGGCGAAAGGAGGCAGGCAGAGTGAGCACTTTCCAGGGAGACCAATCTCCGTCCTCTGGGATGGAGTGGTTGACTGAGGCGTCACCTGAGGATCTCTCCAGGGTGCTGAGGGCTGCGGGCAGGTGCTGGGGCAGCCCACCCACCGCTGTCCCCGCGCCTGGACCAGGAGGCTCTGAGGAGCAAGACAGTACATCTCCCAGGGGTCCCCAATTCCAACGTCTCATACTCAGACTTCGGGACCCTCTGGCCCATCCTGCATCATCTCTGAGTGCGGGCCCCAGGGTCCAACACCTTGTGAAATCTATACCCAGCACAGAGAGGAGCTCTTTTCCCCCTTAAACTCTGAAAACAGCTCACGCCCGTCTTCCAAAGGGAAACCTTCCCCATACTTGAAGACAGTTATAAAATCACATCTCAGCCTTTCATTTCCCAGCCAAATGATGCCAATTACTAACACCAAAGGGAAGGAATGTGACTCATGGATGTTCCCTACTCTGACAGCTGATTGCCATAAATTCCCCAGTCCCTAGAGTTCGCTCCGCCTCCTCCTGACAGTTCTCCACAGTCATCACCCAGAAAGTCGCCCTCTCTTCTTGCGTTTCTCCAGGAGACTTCTAGGAGGACTTGCCAAGGCCCACTGGCCCGTGTGCAAGGCCATTTCAAGTCCCTACACTCATCTCCCTGCTGGAATTCGGGTGTGTGTGTGTGTGTCCAGGCACATGGATTTCTGGTGTCGATTAAACCGAGAATCTTTGTTCACCCTGATCCCACCCACTGTGCTCTTCCGCCGTCCCCAGGTTGTGTTTTCCATCCGTAAACTCGGTGGCGATTCTTGCTCTTTTATCGTCATTCAAAGCACACCTATAGGCAGAAGCATATTAGCCTGGAAGCTCTCCCTGAAGGTCAGAACCGGCCTTCCCTCTGCCTCCCTGCCCACCCCCAAGCAGTGAGGCCCGGGCCCACAGAAGCACTTGCCCCTGGTTTTGAGGGGAGAAGGGAATGACTTTGGATACCTCATTTTTTAAAATATATTTTATTGATTTTTCACTGAGAGGAAGGGAGAGGGATAGAAAGTCAGAAACATCGATGGGAGAGAAACATCGATCAGCTGCCTCCTGCACACCTCCAACTGGGGATGTGCCCACAGCCAAGGTACATGCCCTTGACCAGAATCGAACCTGGGACCTTTCAGTCCACAGGCCGACGCTCCATCCACTGAGCCAAACCGGTTCGGCTGGATGACTCTTAAAGCATTATCATAATAAATTGAACTCGCGGCCCAACAACATTAGACACATATCACTTTACATGTGTGTTTGTGTCTTGGAGGCATGGGGCTAACTTATTGTAATAATTTTCCCTGAACTTTCTGGAAAAGTCTCACTAGCTGGGCATTTTGTTTTGCTGGTCAGGAATTGAACCTGTGACCCTTCTGTGCATGGGACAATGCTCAAATCAACTGAGCCACCCTGGCCAGGGCTGACTGGCATGTTTTAAATTGGGGTGGAGTGGTTTGTTAAATGAGTAGTTAAATACAACAAAGATGTGTAGCTTTATATATACTTTTTAAAAAAGAAAAAAGAAAAAGGGGGGGAAGGTCTTTGTCAGCCCAAATGCTCTGATTTGGGATTCAGAAAATGCGATCCCCACTGTATCCTCAAGTCTGGCAGCTTCTGTTGATGAATTCAAGAAGCTCAGACTGAGGTAGAGGATGTGAAATACTTTGAAAAGACCTTGCACTATACAGATGCAAGCATTTATCATCATCATATCATTATTAGCAATAATAAGTGGATCACGGGGATCTTTTCAAATGTAAATCTAATCACATTGTGCCTTTCCCACTGCTCTTAGGACAGAAGCCAGAGCTGTACCGCAGTCCTCCAGGCCCACGTGGCCCCACCCCTGCCTGCCTCGCACCCGCTCCCTCTCATGCCCTGTGCCTCCTCAGCCTTTTCTCAGCTTGCCCAGTTTACCACGCTCCTTCCAGCCCCAGGACCTTTGCACACTCCTTTTGTTTTGTTTGTTAGCCCTCACTCAACAATATTTTCCATTGATTTTTAGGGACAGTGGAAGAGAGAGGGAAAGACTGAGAGAAATATTGATTGGTTCCCTCCTGCACATGCCCTGACCAGGACCCAGGCTAGGAGAGGAGCCTGCAACCAAGGTACGTGCCCTTGACCAGAACAGAATCCGGGGCCCTTTGGTCTGCAGGCTGACACTCTATCCACTGAGCGAAACTGGCTAGGGCTGCCCACTCCTTTTGTATAGAACACTTGTCTCCTCCTACCTCGCCTGGTTAACTCATTTTTGTTCGAATATCAGTGTATTCTCGCTTCCTCAAAGAAGCTTTCTCCATCTTTCCTAGCTGGGTGAATCCTCCATTCTACATTCTCATAGAACCATGGAGAGCCATCCATCTGTTCACTGGCTTGGCTCAGTGGTTGAGCATCAACCTTGAACCAGGAGGTCATGTCAGGGCACATGCCCAGGTTGTGGGCTCGATCCCCAGCGTGGGGTGTGCAAGAGGCAGCCTATTGATAATTCTCTCTCATCATCGATGTTTCTCTCTCTCTTCTCTCTCTTTTTTTCTCTCTCTTCTCTCTTTTTTTCTCTCTCTCTCCCTTCCTCTCTGAAATTAATTTAAAATTTTTGTTTAAAGAAGCCCCCAGGGAGCTTCCATTCTAAGAGAAGAGAAGGCAATAATCAAATAAACATATACCTGTACAACAGGATGTAAGGCAGTGATAAGTACTGTGGAGGGAGATAGACATGGATAAGGAGTGGTGTGGTGGCAGGGGCAAGGGTGACCATTTCAGGTCAGGAGAGCAGAGACAGCCTTTCTGAAAAAATAACAGTAAATCCCTACCTCAGTGAAATGAGGGAGCAAGCCACGCAAAGTGTATGGAAAGATGAGTGCAGATGGAAGTAATGGCAAGGGCAATGGCCCTCGGGCAAGAACGAGCTTGACATACCCAAAGAACAGAAGAAGACCAATGTCACTAGGGTGAAAGAGCAACTTAGGAAACTACTGAAACGAGATTGGAGGACATGCAGACAACCCTTCTGAGGAATTTTGCTACAACGGGGAGCAGAGAAATCTGGCAAAAGCGAGGGGAGCACATGAGCTCTATGGAGGGTGTTTCCGCTCGGTTTTCATTTTGTTTTAAGATGAGAGGTACTGCAGCTATTTGTGTGCTGAGAGGAACGCTCCCATAGAGCAGGAGACTGGGTGATTCATGACAGAGGCGATCATTGCAGTCAAAGTCCTTGAGTAGGTGAGGAAGAATGAGATCCGGGGCCCAGGCGGAGGGCTTGGCATTACACAGGAATGGTTTATAATTTGCAACAGGAAGGAGGGCAGAGCATACATGTATTGATGCTGGAGGTTGGCGAGTTTAGTGGTGGGAAATGAGCACTCTGATGGCCTCTATTTTCTCAGTGAGTAGGAAGATGAAATCATCAGGCAGGTTCAGGAGGTTACCGGAGAAAAGAGAAGAAGGTACAAATAGCCATCGTGGAGAGGGGCAGAGTGACTAAGGGCTGTAGTGGGGTTGTTGGGCAGTGCTGAGACAGTCTGCTTACTCATGGATTTACACATGAAACAAGACCTGTCGGGTCAGTAGTGGGAGTGTTCTCCAGCCATGTTCCTGTGCCCAGACACAGAGACAAAGCCGGTGCTCCATTGGGTTTAACCAGGTTGGGATTTTGGCAGATGGATCCAACAGAGCAAGGGAGTCATTATAATACCCAGATATGGAATCCAGCTTGAGTAAAGAGGAAATTAAGGGCCAGTGTCAAGGATGGTAAAAGACAGTGAAAAAAGTGGTGGATTAAAGATCTCAATAGGGTCAGAGAACTTTTAGAATGAGCATCCTAGGATAGCTGAACTGGGAAGATACACGGTCCTATCTGGAATGGTTAGGATGGAAACTCAGAGGTGTTGTGGTTATGACAAGGTCTATGTGTGAATCCATAGCTGCAGTGAAATGGAGGAAGGGGATCACGGCACGGAGGCATCAAGAAAGGAGAGGCAACATGATGGATGGTCAACTATGTGGTTTTTTTTTTAAAGTGTTTGGGGTTTTTCTAAATTTGTTTTATTGATTTCAGAAAGGAAGGGAGAGGGAGAGATATAGAAACATCGGTGATGAGAGAGAATCATTGACCAGCTGCCTCTTGCATGCTCCCTACTGGGGATCAAGCCTGCAACCTGGGCATGTGCCCTTGACCAGAATCAAACACAGGACCCTCTCTCCACTGAGCCAAACCAGCTAGGGCATTTACGTGGGTCTTCACATCACCATGGACAGTGGCAGGAGCAGAAGTACAGAGGAAGTCATTGAGCCAGGTGGCCAAATTGTCAGTAACCACATGAGTAGTGGGTAGGTAAAGAACACAATAGATTATTTGATGACACATGCTCACATTTTTTTCATGTTTATATGATTATTTGATTAATGTCAATTTTACCCACTACACTGCTCCTACTTATAGAAGTTGAACCGTGTCTGTTTATGTTCACCACATTATCTGCAGCTTCTAGTTCAATGCTCAGCACATAATAGGTACTTAATAAAAACTTCTTAAACAAAAGAATGAATGAATACATACTATTTTCTGGAACTGAAGAAAAAGAGAAGATGGGAGGCATTGTTCCAATAATTTGCCTAATTTTCAGAAATTTCAACCAGTGGTTACCAACTAACATTCACATGATCCCTGTTAAGTGCCAGGTTCTGTGCTATGTTCTTCAAAGAGGAATCAGACATGAATGTAGCTCTGGGAGATCTCAAAGCATATTGACTCATGAATAAATAACTTTAATGCTATGTGAATGGAGCAATGATAGACAGAGATGCTCCAGGAGTACTGATTCTGACTGTCTGGGAGATGGGAAATGCTTATGGGTACAGGCAGTATGTGGAGAATGAGAATGGTTGACTATCAAGATAAGTGGAAGTCAAGCGAAGGACTAGCCCATACAAAGGTATCAAGGTGGGACACGTTTAGCAAATTGAGAAGTCCAATGAGGCTAAAAATTAAACTAAAAATGTCATTTTGTTCTTATATTTCTGGTCAGTTGGTTTTCTAAGCATTCAATGGGGGAAGAAGAGTCTTTTGAACAAATAGTGCTGGGACAACTAGATATATACATATACAAGAGAGACTCCTACCTCACACCAAGTACAACAAGTAATTCAAAATAGGTCAAACACCTAAATATAAGTGTTAAAAATACAAACTTCTTATAAGAAAAACAAAGGGATAAATCTTCCTGACCTTGGCCTCGGCAATGGTTTATTAGCCATGACACCGAAGGCACAAACAACAAAAGAAAAAATAGACTAATTGGACTTCATCAAGTTGAAACTTTTGTGTCTCAAAGAAGATCACCAAAAAAGTAAAAAGACAATCCACAGAACAGAAGGAAATATTTGCAAATCATATATCTGATAAAGGACTAATGTCCAGAAAATATAAACACTGCAGTTCAACAATAAAAAGACAAATAACCTAATTTTAAAATGGGCAAAGGATTTAAATAGATACTTTTCCAAAGAAGATATACTAATGATCGATAAGCACAGGAGAAGATACCAGGTATCATGAGTCATTAGGGAAATGCATATCTAAACCACAATGAGATACCATTTCACATAAGAATGACTATAATAAGAAAGACAGACCTTAACAAGTGTTGGTGAGGACGTGGAGAAGTTGGAACCCTCATGCATTGCTGGTAGGAATGTAAGAGTGCAGTACAAATTAGATGGGTGAGTTTTATGGCATGTGAATTATAGCTCAATTTTTTAAATTTTCATCTGGGGTCCCTATCTTAATTAGGCCTCACTAAGGGATAGGATAGGTCCTGCAGGCAATGGAGAGTTTCTTAGTCGTGTGTGTGTGTGTGTGTGTGTGTGTGTGTGTGTGTGTGTAAGGTAAAATCAATAGAAAATGCTGCCATGTGCTGTCACTTAAAGGCAATCAATATGAACAGTTTGTTTTATTTCCTTGCACTCTTGTTTGTGTTTGTGTTTGTACTGAACTGATGTTTATGTACAATTTGGTATGCTACTTTTTTTTCAGTTGCCATAAACGTAATTTAGCTTTATTTCAAAAATAAATTTGTTGTCTAATTATAGTAGTTATTGATAGTAGAAACTTTGGGAAATACAGGAAATTATAAAGAAGAAAATTAAAATCATCCATAATCCCACCAGAAGTAATTCTTAGTGGCATTCTAGTGTATTTTGGTGTGGTTTTTTTTCCCTATGAGTACATGTCATTTTTAATGGCTGCATCATAGGACATCCAGTATCACAGATTTCTCCTATTATAATATAGTTAGGTTATTTCCAACTTTTCTCTATGTAAATAATGATACAATAAATATCTTTGTGCATGAAGCTTTTTCATATATTGGATTACTTCCTTGCTTCTCAGAAATGGAATAACTGGGTCACAGGCAGAATATGTCTAAGCTCTTGTGATGTATACTTAAACTGCATGCTAAAATGGTTGTATTAGCAGTAAATGAGTTTGCCTGTTTCGCAGCATGCTCATCAGCACTGAAGATTGTATTTTTTAAAAATTCTCCTTGTTGTTTTGATTTTCATTCTAGTAGAGATCTCCTAAGAAAGAGAGTAGCATGCTCGGGCTTATTTTTAGGTGACAGAGAGGCTGGGCTGAGGAGAAGTGAGAGAGTGCTGGTATAGAAACCAATTAGGAAAATGTTGTACGAGTACAGGAAAGGAATGACACAGCCAGGCAGTGAGGATTTAAGATGAGAAAGACATTTCTGAGAAAGGATGGGTCGGGTTTGTGACTGATCTGAAACTGGCAGGAAGGAAGGGAGAGGTGTCAAGTTTGACTCCAAAGTGCTTTTGGAGGCAGTATGGAGGGCGACAGCATTAGCCCAGACAGGGAAAGGAGGAGAAGCAGGTTTAGGCGGAAAACAAAGCCTCCTGGTGGGTTTTTTAATGGGAGAAAAACCAACACAAGTTTAATAACATGTATGCCTCCTGTCTACAGGGGTGGGGCCCAGGACAATTGAGTAGCTCCAAGCTTCCCGTCTGCAGCATGTCACTGGGGTGCCTTCCAGAGTTCCAGGTGGAGATGTCAACATATCCATTAGCAGTGTGAGGATGGCACGGGGGATAAAAGTTTGAGAATTGGCCCTGGCCCCTGTGGCTCAGTTGGTTGGGCATCATCTCATGCACTGAAAAGGGTCAGTTCCTGGTCAGAGTACACACCCAGGTTTCAGGCTCAATCTGTGGTGGGGGGCATGCCGGAGGCAGCCGATCTATCGATGTTTTGTCCTCACATTGATGTTTCTCTCTCTCCCTCTCCTTTCCTCTCACTCTAAAAATTAATAAAAATCTTTTTTTTAATGTTTGGGAATTGCCTATATTTAAATGGTAATGAATGAGATCATGGTGAATGAGAAATAACATCTAGGGAAAGCTACATTTGTAGGCAGAATAGAAATGAGGGAAGGAGAAAGGGTTGCTTAGGGAGCAGAGGAACCAACAGACACTGGTAGCAAGTGTGGGGATCAGAGGTTCCAGGAGTGAGAATGGTCCACAGTGTCAACAGGAGTGATGGAGGACAAAGATGGAGAGTTCTCAGGAAAGGAAGAAGGGAGGTTGTGAAGGAACTTGAAAGAAAACAGGAAATCAAAGAGTGTAGAGTTATCTTATGGACAGGTGGGGGTGTCAGGAAAGTATCAGAGGGCACTAGCCTCCATGGAAAATCATTCTCCTTGAGTTTGTTTATCCTTTTGTTATGGCAACAGTTATTCAGTGACCAACTGTACCGCTCTGGGCACAGCCAGTCAGTGATCCCACTGTCTACCACCCACCTGGGCACAGCCAGCCAGTGATCCCACCGTGTACCACCCACCTGGGCAGAGCCAGTCAGTGATCCCAATGTCTACTGCCCACCTGGGCACAGCCAGTCAGTGATCCCACTGTGTACCACCCACCTGGGCACAGCCAGTCAGTGATCCCACTGTACCACCCACCTGGGCACAGCCAGCCAGTGATCCCACTGTACCACCCACCTGGGCACAGCCAGACAGTGATCCCACCGTGTACCACCTACCTGGGCAGAGCCAGTCAGTGATCCCACTGTACCACCCACCTGGGCACAGCCAGCCAGTGATCCCACTGTGTACCACCCACCTGGGCACAGCCAGCCAGTGATCCCACTGTCTACCACCCACCTGGGCACAGCCAGAGAGTGATCCCACCGTGTACCACCTACCTGGGCAGAGCCAGTCAGTGATCCCACTGTACCACCCACCTGGGCACAGCCAGTCAGTGATCCCACTGTGTACCGCCCACCTGGGCACAGTCAACAGTGATCCTACTGTGTACCACCCACCTGGGCACAGCCAGTCAGTGATCCCACTGTACCACCCACCTGGGCACAGCCAGTCAGTGATCCCACTGTGTACCACCCACCTGGGCACAGCCAGAGAGTGATCCCACCGTGTACCACCTACCTGGGCAGAGCCAGTCAGTGATCCCACTGTACCACCCACCTGGGCACAGCCAGTCAGTGATCCCACTGTGTACCGCCCACCTGGGCACAGCCAACAGTGATCCTACTGTGTACCACCCACCTGGGCACAGCCAGTCAGTGATCCCACTGTACCACCCACCTGGGCACAGCCAGTCAGTGATCCCACTGTGTACCGCCCACCTGGGCACAGCCAACAGTGATCCTACTGTGTACCACCCACCTGGGCACAGCCAGTCAGTGATCCCACTGTACCACCCACCTGAGCACAGCCAGCCAGTGATCCCACTGTGTACCACCCACCTGGGCAGAGCCAGTCTGTGATCCCACTGTGTACCGCCCACCTGGGCACAGCCAACAGTGATCCTACTGTGTACCGCCCACCTGGGCACAGCCAGTCAGTGATCCCACTGTACCACTCACCTGGGCACAGCCAGTCAGTGATCCCACTGTACCACCCACCTGAGCACAACCAGCCAGTGATCCCACTGTGTACCACCCACCTGGGCAGAGCCAGTCTGTGATCCCACTGTGTACCACCCACCTGGCAGAGCCAGTCTGTGATCCCACCGTGTACCGCCCACCTGGGCACAGCCAACAGTGATCCTACTGTGTACCGCCCACCTGGGCACAGCCAGTCAGTGATCCCACTGTGTACCACCCACCTGGGCACAGCCAGTCAGTGATCCCACTGTGTACCACCCACCTGGGCACAGCCAGTCAGTGATCCCACTGTGTACCACTCACCTGGGCACAGCCAGCCAGTGATCCCACTGTGTACCACCCACCTGGGCAGAGCCAGTCAGTGATCCCACTGTGTACCACCCACCTGGGCACAGCCAGTCAGTGATCCCACTGTACCACCCACCTGAGCACAACCAGCCAGTGATCCCACTGTGTACCACCCACCTGGGCAGAGCCAGTCTGTGATCCCACTGTGTACCGCCCACCTGGGCACAGCCAATAGTGATCCTACTGTGTACCACCCACCTGGGCACAGCCAGTCAGTGATCCCACTGTGTACCGCCCACCTGGGCACAGCCAGTCAGTGATCCCACTGTGTACCACCCACCTGACCAGAGCCACTCAGTGATCCCACTGTGTACCGCCCACCTGGGCACAGCCAGCAGTGATCCTACTGTGTACCACCCACCTGAGCACAGCCAGTGATCCCACTGTGTACTGCCCACCTGGGCACAGCCAGTCAGTGATCCCACTGTGTACCACCCACCTGGGCACAGCCAGTCAGTGATCCCACTGTGTACCACCCACCTGGGCACAGCCAGTCAGTGATCCCACTGTGTACCACCCACCTGGGCACAGCCAGTCAGTGATCCTACTGTGTACCACCCACCTGGGCACAGCCAGTCAGTGATCCCACTGTGTACCACCCACCTGGGCACAGCCAGCCAGTGATCCCACTGTGTACAGCCCACCTGGGCACAGCCAGCCAGTGATCCCACTGTGTACCACCCACCTGGGCACAGCCAGCCAGTGATCCCACTGTGTACCGCCCACCTGGGCACAGCCAGTCAGTGATCCCACTGTGTACCACCCACCTGGGCACAGCCAGCCAGTGATCCCACTGTGTACAGCCCACCTGGGCACAGCCAGTCAGTGATCCCACTGTGTACCACCCACCTGGGCACAGCCAGTCAGTGATCCCACTGTGTACCACCCACCTGAGCACAGCCAGTGATCCCACTGTGTACCACCCACCTGGGCACAGCCAGTCAGTGATCCCACTGTGTACCGCCCACCTGGGCACAGCCAACAATGATCCTACTGTGTACTGACCACCTGGGCACAGCCAGCCAGTGATCCCACTGTGTACAGCCCACCTGGGCACAGCCAGTCAGTGATCCCACTGTGTACCGCCCACCAGGGCACAGCCAGTCAGTGATCCCACTGTGTACCGCCCACCTGGGCACAGCCAACAGTGATCCCACTGTGTACCACCCACCTGGGCACAGCCAGCCAGTGATCCCACTGTGTACAGCCCACCTGGGCACAGCCAGTCAGTGATCCCACTGTGTACCGCCCACCTGGGCACAGCCAGTCAGTGATCCCACTGTGTACCACCCACCTGGGCACAGCCAGTCAGTGATCCCACTGTGTACCACCCACCTGGGCACAGCCAGTCTGTGATCCCACTGTGTACAGCCCACCTGGGCACAGCCAGTCAGTGATCCCACTGTGTACCACCCACCTGGGCACAGCCAGTCAGTGATCCCACTGTGTACCACCCACCTGGGCACAGCCAGCCAGTGATCCCACTGTGTACAGCCCACCTGGGCACAGCCAGTCAGTGATCCCACTGTGTACCGCCCACCTGGGCACAGCCAGTCAGTGATCCCACTGTGTACCACCCACCTGGGCACAGCCAGTCAGTGATCCCACTGTGTACCACCCACCTGGGCACAGCCAGCCAGTGATCCCACTGTGTACCGCCCACCTGGGCACAGCCAGTCAGTGATCCCACTGTGTACCGCCCACCTGGGCACAGCCAGTCAGTGATCCCACTGTGTACCGCCCACCCGGGCACAGCCAGTCAGTGATCCCACTGTGTACCGCCCACCTGGGCACAGCCAACAGTGATCCCACTGTGTACCACCCACCTGGGCACAGCCAGCCAGTGATCCCACTGTGTACAGCCCACCTGGGCACAGCCAGTCAGTGATCCCACTGTGTACCGCCCACCTGGGCACAGCCAGTCAGTGATCCCACTGTGTACCGCCCACCTGGGCACAGCCAACAGTGATCCCACTGTGTACCACCCACCTGGGCACAGCCAGCCAGTGATCCCACTGTGTACCACCCACCTGGGCACAGCCAGTCAGTGATCCTACTGTGTACCACCCACCTGGGCACAGCCAGTCAGTGATCCTACTGTGTACCACCCACCTGAGCACAGCCAGTGATCCCACTGTGTACCGCCCACCCGGGCACAGCCAGTCAGTGATCCCACTGTGTACCGCCCACCTGGGCACAGCCAGTCAGTGATCCCACTGTGTACCGCCCACCTGGGCACAGCCAGTCAGTGATCCCACTGTGTACCGCCCACTTGACCAGAGCCAGTCTGTGATCCCACTGTGTACCACCCACCCGGGCACAGCCAGTCAGTGATCCCACTGTGTACCGCCCACCTGGGCACAGCCAACAGTGATCCTACTGTGTACCACCTACCTGGGCACAGCCAGACAGTGATCCCACTGTGTACCACCCACCTGGGCACAGCCAACAGTGATCCTACTGTGTACCACCCACCTGAGCACGGCCAGTGATCCCACTGTGTACCGCCCACCCGGGCACAGCCAGTCAGTGATCCCACTGTGTACCACCCACCTGGGCACAGCCAGTCAGTGATCCCACTGTGTACCGCCCACCTGGGCACAGCAGGTCAGTGATCCCACTGTGTACCGCCCACCTGGGCACAGCCAGTCAGTGATCCCACTGTGTACCGCCCACCTGGGCACAGCAGGTCAGTGATCCCACTGTACCACCCACCTGGGCACAGCCAGTCAGTGATCCCACTGTGTACCGCCCACCTGGGCACAGCCAACAGTGATCCTACTGTGTACCACCCACCTGAGCACAGCCAGTGATCCCACTGTGTACCACCTACCTGGGCACAGCCAGTCTGTGATCCCACTGTCTACCGCCTACCTGGGCACAGCCAGCAGTGATCCCACTGTGTACCGCCCACCTGGGCACAGCCAGTCAGTGATCCCACTGTCTACCGCCCACTTGACCAGAGCCAGTCAGTGATCCCACTGTGTACCGCCCACCTGGGCACAGCCAACAGTGATCCTACTGTGTACTGACCACCTGGGCACAGCCAGTCAGTGATCCCACTGTGTACCACCCACCTGATCAGAGCCAGTCAGTGATCCCACTGTGTACCGCCCACCTGAGTGTACACAGGGGTGTGACCAGTAGCTGAAGAAGAGGCTTGGAACTGGATCCTGGCTCTGCTGTAATCTCAGACATCTAATTTTGGCTCAACCTTTGACCTCTTTACCTATAACATGAAGGAGTAAAGGTGGCTTTGGTTCAGTATTGGTCCACACCCAAAGTTTCACATGACGGCAGTGAAATGAGAAAAATAAAGCCAAAATTGCGTGTTTTTCATGAGTGAAGATACCTGTATGCGATGTAAAGGACTGCCCCTTATTCTGAAATTGTATCCTTTTTTATGATAAGTTTTCCTTCCTTTTGTGAAAAGATGGTAGTTGGTAGCTGGGGGTTTTTCCACTGATGTTTCTTTTTCACGTCTTTATTTAGCAAATAAGTTGGGATAACTCTCTGCTGGCCCACCAAATCAGTTTGGGAACGTTAGTGATTTATGAATTACTAAAATGTAGGCATGAAAGAATACTTTTCATGGTGCTCACCCCTCAAATCCTAAAATCCCAGCTCTCTGAAGATGGTCCTAAGAAGGAAACTATAATGGTTCAGCTCAGCAGGGAGGGTGGGTCAGCAACCACTGCATCTCACTCCCAACCCCACCCCAGGGCAAGGCTTTCAGTCTGGGCTTTTGCTCTATGATGCTGTGTCCTACCCTCTCTTTATCCAGCAGTTTGCCGTGTGCTCTGTGAGTCTGGCCACTCAGACCCCAAGCCTGTCTGCTGCTCCTACCCAGCGGTTGGCTCAGTGCCAGCGCCCTGCACACAGAAGATGAATTCCCATTTCATTTTGAGGAAACCAACTTGTCCCTCTCCCTGATCTCCTCAAGGACAGGATGTGATCCCCAATGTCTAACAACAGTTCTGTGGGTTCTCATGGCATAGCAGAGATTTCCTATTTTGCTACCACCCCTCGGCTAGTATGCAGCAGAAACTAAATTTGAACCCAAATTCTTTCACTCCGGTCCATCACTCCCTTTCCCCACGGACACCATAGACTGGTGGGACATTCGTCAGCAGCAGGGGTGGGATTTACAAGCAGGACCAGCTTTCCAGGCCTCCTGAAATCAAACTCAGAGAGCAGTGCAAGCAGGAGCCAAGTCTGACCTCCATCAGCGATTTTATTCCATTCACACTGGCTGGTGATGAAGAGGTAAATGTGAACTCTCCATACATAAGACACGGACGTTATAAACTTTATCTTTATCCTTCTCGAAGTAGAGATTGCTCTTAGTTTAAGAAATCGAATTATAATAAACACATATTTAATGAAAAACAGCTCCTCTTCACCTCAGAGGCGTTTTTTTCTGGTTTGTACCATCACTGGCTTAAAAGAACACTAGTATGTGCTATGTCTCCATTCATGGAGTTTCCCATCGTCCATTGGTAGCCTGATGAGCAAGGAGTCAGCTTTTCTAAGACACTGCCGGTCCTCTCTTCTTCTCAATGTAGTTACAATTCCTGCTTAAGTGAACACTTAATGCTTACTTTATTATGATAATACTAGAGTCCTGGTGCATGAATTCATGCCTGGGTGGGGTCCCTTGGCCTGGCCAGCAATCAGGGCCAATCAGGATCATCGGAATCCGCCAACTAGGGGAGGGACCCTGAGAGATTGGCTGTGGGAGATCACTGACCACCAGGGGGCAGCTCCTGCATTGAGCGCCTGCCCCCTGGTGGCAGTGCCCATCAGAGCAACCAGTCAACCTGTTGTTCCTATCATTCAGTCATAATGGTTGCTAGGCTTTATATAGAGAGAAGATTTGTATTCACTGAAGCTATTGTCCCATTATATGCCTCTCCTCTGGACAGCTTTCTGTTTACCTTGAAGTTAATAATTAGCTCCTTTTTTTCAGTTTACTATTCTGGATACCGAACAATAACTTTTCTTAGACCTTCTAACAGCCTTTTCACATTTCTACACACACAACGATGCAGATAGCCTAGCCATGTCCCTTTTTCTCGCAGACCCCCCTCCGGAAGCCTCAATGTGGATGAGGTGCTTCCGCTGTCCATCATCCTGGGAGCTTCCTTGGCCACTGTCCTGACTCAGACCCCCTGAATCTCATCCTCTTTCTTGGTTTATTCCAAGAAAAAGAAACCTTTATTCTAAAAATGTCTTTGCTTCCCTTCAACACCTAATTGATAATTGCACTGAAATACAGAACTACAGGTTGGAATAGTTTCCCATCAGGATTTTGATACCTTGCTCTGCGTTCCTCTAGCTTCTGATGTTTTTATTGAGCAGTCTGGGGCAATTTTGATTGCTGAGCCTTTGTGGAAGCCTACGTTGTTTGTGTCTCGGGGAGCTTTTAGGATCTTTTCTTATCTCCAGGGTTTTGAAATTTCACAATGACGTGCCTCAGTGGGGTCTTTTGTCCATCATTGTGCTTGGCACCCAGTGGACCCTGTCAAACTGGAGACTTATATCCTGTGGCTCTGGAAAGATTTCGTTTTCACTTGACTTATTTAAATAATTATCTCCCCGCCACTTATCTGTCCTTTCTTTCTGAAATTAAGCAGAGTGGCAGAGTACAGCGTAATGGAAGATATTGTTTTAGGCAGAGTGGCCAGGGAAGTCTCTCTGGTGAAGTGACATTTGAGCAGAAATCTGAATGAGTATCTTTCTTCTTATCAGAGGGAAATGATTATACTTTTCTTTTGTTCCTTGCATTGTCTCTTTTTCATGTCCGTGTCTTTTGTCTGTCCTTTTTGGGTCTATTTCTCCTG
Source organism: Antrozous pallidus (assembly GCA_027563665.1). Classification (NCBI taxonomy): domain Eukaryota; kingdom Metazoa; phylum Chordata; class Mammalia; order Chiroptera; family Vespertilionidae; genus Antrozous; species Antrozous pallidus. Next base: position 16,639,648 of record CM050520.1, read on the forward strand.
TCAGATGATCTTTGGCTGAACGTTCATAATGAGAGGCAGGCACCAAAAGCCACAGGAAGCTCTATCTGTGAGACTAGGGTTTGTCCGCTGGTGGAGTTCACTGTTGGGTGATCAGGTAGCATGTTGGCTTTTTCACGGGGTGGGGGTGGGGGGGGTTAGGAGAGGACTCTTTCCTCTGGAATTGCTTAGTTTTTCCAGAGGAATTTTCTGATCTCCTTCTGGGAAGTGCTAAAAGAGAAAGTCTGGGGAAATAAGGACATCACCATCCTTTTTAAAAAAAATTTTTTTATTGATTTCAGAAGGGAAGGGAGAGGGAGAAAGAGCAACATCAGTGATGAGAGAGGTCATTGATCAGCTGCCTCCTGCATGCCCCATCCTGGGGATGGAGCCTGCAACTCAGGCATATGCCTCGACCAGAAATCAAACCGTGACCTCCTGGTTCATAGGTCGATGCTCAATCACTGAGCTACGCTGGCTGGGCCTCATTCATCATTAAGAATTAATTTAAATTCAATTAAATTTCACTTAATTCTCCTCCGTCCGCTTTCAGGGATTCCCTAAAATTCCTGGACCTTTCTGGGGTTCTACAGGGCAAATTTTGGGGCCTCTCCCTTGGCAGCCCCTGCAATTTCTGCTCCTTCCATCTCCTCTTGTCTCCTGATGTCCCTTTGCCCAGACTCTTGATCCTTATCATTTAGATGGAATTTTAAGAGAGTATGCAGGTAAGCATGTGCTCAGTCGTTCATGGTTAATGGAAACATAATATACTACATGAAACAAATTCCAGCAAACAGATCAGGCTAAGAAAAAAATTGCTTTTAATATATTTGTATTGATTGTAGAGAGGGAGAGAGAGAAACATCCATCAACTACCTCCTGCACACATCCTACGGGGGATCGAACCCAAAACCCAGGCATGTGCCCTGACCTGGAATCGAACCAGTGACTTCTTGGGGCACAGGATGTCACTCAATCCACCGAGCCACATCGGCCATGCTGAACAATGTCTTAAGGAAAAGAAAACCCTGTCAGGGTATCCCTCCTGTCGTGAGACAATCATGGAATTTTATGGCTGAAGTGACCTCAGACACTATCTACTCTCCCCATCTCATTTTACAGAAATAGAAAATGAAACCCAGACAACATGCGACTTGCCCAAAGTCACAGCAGAGAAATGTAAGGAGTCCCTGTATTTTCCACGTGTACTCCTGTGCCTTTCCCACTACCATTCTGGCCTCCCCAGCAAAGCCCTCGGGCAGTAGAAAGATGTTCCTCTTGATGGGGCTTCCAAAGCAAATGCCGTTTTTGCCCTCTGGGCCAGTCTGACCCAATCAGTCCCATCTGGAGAAGAACCACGACAATGAACTAGACATTGTTTCTCAGCAAGACCAGGAGTGTCTGCGGCACATAAAACAGAAATCCTTCCTTAAAAGACAGAGTCACAATAACAAATCCACCTTAAGATAAACCTCAAGTCAGATTACCAATTAACACCTAAATGTATTTAAGCAGAAATAAGTTTAATTGAGTAATTAATTTTTCACCAATTAAGTCCCTTTTTACACCTTGCATTTTACATTGCCTTAGCAATGAAAGTAATTGGATCCCTTTATAACCATTTTCCACCCCCTGGTTTGCTAAGTCATTCGGTGCCATTGTCTACAGAAATATAAATCACTCCAAACTAATCACACCGCAACTTTATAAAGTTCATACAGTACTTCTATTGAGGCATGGGGGTGGGGTTAGCTGCAATGATGAAAACAAGATAAGGTCTACTCAAGTGGGGAAAAGTGCCTAGGGTAGGCAGCCGCTAACATGGTCCCAGTGATCCCTGCCTCTGGGCATTCACACCTTTGCAAAATCCTCTACCCTAGCAGGTAGGCTGACCTAATGACCTAATGGCAGAATTGATGGGATGTTGCTTCAAAGATTAGGTTATAAGAAGATGTCCCTCTTGGAGGCTCTTTCTCACTTTCTCCCTCTCCTTCTTCCTTTTTCGCCCGGATCACTCAGTCTGAATCAGGTTCTGTCAGGAGCATCCCTGTGGATTGGCCCACACGCCCAGGAATGGGAGCCTCCTGACAAAAGCCACCTGAGTGAACTTAGAGGTGGAAACGCCAAAGCTGGTCAAGCCTTCGGAGAGGGCTGTCCCCCCAACAGCTGAGAGCAAGCCCATGAGAGACCCTGAGTCAGACCACCCAACTTGATTCCTGACCTTCATCAGCTCTATAAGATAACAAACGCTTACTTTTTTTATCAGCTGTCAAGTTTGGGGATAATTTACTTTACAAGAGTATGGGAGACCTAAGTATATGTTCTGACTTTTCTCTTTCCTTGCAAAAGCACCTGGTGGGTGTCCCTTAACTTCTCATAATTATGCTGGTTTCCTCGTCTATAAAATGGCGACAAAGACCTGACCTACCTTAGAGAGTTGCTGTGGGTTCCAGGAGAAGGAAACTCATGTTAAATGATCATGAGGCAGGAGGCATGTTTACGCTATCTCCATTCGTTTTGAAGATGTGTGAAACATACCCTGTGCATTGGAAACCATACTAGCCTTAGGAGAGCCAACTCATTTCATGATTTATTAAAACATTGTTTAACCAAATATCCATCTTGGATTGACCTTACATAAACCATTGGCCTTTTAGAACTGAAGGCTCTTCGTTAGTGTCTTAAGTAGCATGTGAGGTGTCTATAAACCCGCTGCTTTGCTACCAAAACCCGAAGAACCAGCTTTAGGGGATCCCCACCAGAGGAGCTCCTCAGGGCCGGCACCCAGGCCCACGGGCCCCTCAAGGTAACGTGGACCAGGCACAGCTCTTCCCAACCCCGTTCTCACGGGAGGGCATCAGGACCTCATTAATGACACCATCCTCCTGCTCCTCAACCTAAAACCAAGTCCTCCATCCAGAATCTTCCCCTTGCCTCCTCTCCCCGCATCTTGTTACTAAATCCTGAAATTCCAATTCAGAAATACTTCGTCCCTCCACCACTGGGCTGCTGGTCCAGTTCAGATTCATCTCTTCCACATTTAATCATCGATATTGTTATAAGTCTTGTATCATCACACTAATATACATTAAAATAGTATATATATATTAATTGTATTCTAATAATAAATATTAATAAGTGATATTAACTGACAGTACATTATGTTTAAGAAGTTCAGCTCTGTGCTGGTGATCAGACGTATGGGTCTTCATTGAGCTTTGCAAGGGCTAAACTAGGTTAAAAGTTAAAAGTAGGCTGCTTGGGTCTAAATATCAGCTTTCCATTTACTGTGTTGTGTTGCAGTTTTCTCACCTGGAAAACAGGATAAATATAGCACCTATCCCATAAGGATTAAAAGAGTTAAAATGTTGCCTGGCTGGCATGACTTGGTGATTGAGCATCAACCTGTGACCCAAGAGGTCACTGTTCAATTCCGGTCAGGGCACATGCCCAGATTGAGGGCTCGATCCCCAGTGTAGGGAGTGCAAGAGGCAGTTCTCTCTCATCATTGATAGTTCTATCCTTCTCTCTTCTTCTCTGAAATAAAGGTTTTTTTCAAAGAAGAGTCAAAATGTTTTAAATGCTTAAGACAGTGTCTGGCAATCAAAAAATGTTAGCTTTTATTATTTTCTCCTATTTTCTCCAACCAAATTGACCTTTGCAGAGCAGTCTGACACTTTTCCCAAGAAACCGTTTGACTTAGCATTCCCACTGCAAACGTCAGCAACCTGCGCATGAGCCTGGCCCACCTCCAGCTCACCCCTCCAGCCCTTGGCCTCCACTTGTCCCCATCCTAACCTCCTGCTCCTGCTCCACTGAATGTCTCACCACTCCTAAAACACACCACTCTGAGCCTAATGCAGTGTCTCCATGCCAAGACAAATGAGGTTTTTAAAAATATTTTTTTGATGATTGCAGAGGGGATGGAAGGTAGAAACCTCACGGATGAGAGAGAATCATGGATTGGCTGCCTCCTGCATGCCCCACCTCAGGGATCGAGCCTGAAAGCTAAGGAAGGTGCCCTCACTGGGAATCAAAAAGTGACCTCTCAGTTCATAGATCAGTTCTCAGCAACTGAGCCACATCAGCTAGGCAAGACCAGTGAGTTTTAATGGCTTGTTCAAGCGGTGGCCAAAGATAGCATCCAAGATGGCACTAGGTGTTCCCACCTTTCTGTCAATCTCTCTGCAAGGAAAAGGCCAAAGAAGACTGGATTTTAAGTGCTTCTTTATGGCAGGTAGTAGCACAGGCCTTAAAATGGCTGGGGATGTTGATTAACAAGAAAAATCAAATGAAAAAAAAATATTTTTTAAAAAAAGAAAAATCAAATGAAAAGAAAAGGAATTCGATGTTTTATTTTTTTAATATATTTTATTGATTTTTTACAGAGAGGAAGGAAGAGGGATAGAGAGTTGGAAACATCGATGAAAGAGAAACATCGATCATGCCGAGACCGGTTTGGCTCTGTGGATAGACCGTCGGACTGCGGACTGAAGGGTCCCAGGTTCGATTCCGGCAAGGGCATGTACCTTGGCTGTGGGCACATCCCCAGTAGGGGGCGTGCAAGAGGCAGCTGATCGATGTCTCTCTCTCATCGATCTTTCTGACTTTCTATCCCTCTCCCTTCTGCTCTGTAAAAAAATCAATAAAATATATTTTTTTTAAAAAAGAGAGAGAGAGAAACATCGATCAGCTGCCTCCTGCACACCCCCTACTGGGGATGTGGCCGCAACCAAAGTATATGCCCTTGACCGGAATCGAACCTGGGACCCTTTAGTCCACAGATGGATGCTCTATCCGCTAAGCCAAACCAGTCAGGTCTTGATGTTTTCTTATGTTCCCTGTGAGCAGAGAACTGCCTCAGCTATCATCAGGGAAAAGAGAAGAAAGGAAAGAAGAAAGAGAGCTTGGGCTGTAGAGTAAGTGAACCCTGTGTCCAAATCCTGGCTCTGCTTCTAATTAAACAAGAATGTACCCTCTGTTTCTTTGACTAGAAAATTGGAGTCATGATGAGGAGTTAATAAAGAAGCTGAAGTGAAAGGACCCAGTTCATCCTAGTTCTAGATCAAGGCCACCTTCCCATTTCTTCCTGTCCTGTCCTCTGTGCCTACGAATGGCTCCCTGCTTGCCCCTCCCTGTCTTCAAGGTGAACTCCTACCCAATCAAGTCTCAGCTCCATGCCCCCACTATGAGAAGCCTCTCCAGGCTTTCTCAGGCACAGTCCATGGCTCCGCCACTGGCCTGGGAACTCTTCCAGTGCAGGAATCATTACTTAAACACTTTCGGGTCCTCAGAGTCGGGCATTATTCAGACGTAAATGATTATTAGGTAGTGATTTCCTTGTGAAAATGAAGGGTTCTCTGGTGCTTTAAAATATTTTCATTGCAGTTCTATTTGTAATAGAGAAAACTGGGAAGCAACATATATCCTATATTAGAGGCCCGGTGCATGAATTCCTGCATAGGTGGGGTCTGGCTGGCCTGCCCAAATCAGGGTCAATTGGCTGCCAGTGGGGTGGGGGAGTGTGTGGGAGGCAGGAGAATGTGGGAGGTTGGCCTGCCAGTCTCATCCCTGGTCAAACTCCCAGTGGAACTCCTGGGCAAGGGGGAAATTTGCATATTAGCCTTTTATTATATCCTATCCAAAATTGACCACACCTTCGCTACACCCACAAGCCATACTCACCAGCCAATAAGAGTGAGTATGCAAAGTAACATAACCAATATGGCAGCTAATTTGCATATCCAGGTACAAAAGACAGCGAAGAAGGGAGCCAAGCACTGCAGAAGGCAGTAAAGCTGCAGAGAAGCAAGCAAGCAGGGCTGAGGAGAAGGGAGGGAAGCAGGCAGGTGGCAGAGAAGGGAGTGGAGACAGGATGGAGTGAGACAGCAGAGACGGGAGAGTGAGGCAGTGGAGAAGGGAGGGAGCAAAGCAACAGAGAAGAGAGTGAGGCAGTGGAGAAGGGAGGGAGCAAAGCAACAGAGAAGAGAGTGAGGCAGTGGAGATGGGAGGGAGTGAGGCAGTAGAGAAGGGAGGGAGCTTTGCTCAGGCCACAGGAAGCTCTATTCTTGCAGGAATCTTCCTGCAACAGGTCTCTAGTAGGATAATATGCAAATTGACCCAATGGCAGAACAACAGGTAGCTATGACCCACACTGACCATCAAGGGGCAGATGTTCAACATAGGAGCTGCCCCCTGGTGGTCAGTGCGCTCCCACAGTGGGAGCGCTGCTCAGCCACAGCTGGGCTGTTGGCTTAGGCCTGCTCCCTTCGAGGAGCTCCCAGACTGCTAAAGGGTGCAAGCTGGGGTGAGGGACAGCCCCTGTCCCAGTGCACGAATGTCATGCAGCAGGCCTCTAGTATCTAATAATTAGGAAATAAGTAAACCGTGGTTCATCCTCAAAATGTGGTGGTATGCTGCCATTCAAATAATTTTGTGGAAATGTGTTGTTGATGTTAAAAAATGTTCTCAATATACATGGTAAGGGAAAAAAGCAGGTTTCAAACAGTACTACGTACAGAATGATCTCGCTTTGTGATAAAAATATAAATGTTTATGTATGCATAAAAAAGGTCTGGAAGGACTCTGGTGGGTGGATGTACATGTTTCTTCTCCATCCTTATGCTTATATGTATTTTGTGACTTTTTCATAATGAGCATAAATTACTTTTGTAGTAAGAAAAAAAATTTTTTTTTTCACTACCAAAAGTTGTTTTTCTGATTGTAATGCATTTTCATTGTAGAAAATTTGGAAAGTCTGCAAACTATAAAAATAAAAAAAAGATAATTATGCATTTGTTCTGCTGAGAGTCTATTAACATTCTAGTATATTTCTCTCTAGTCATTTTTTAAAAATCATGTATGAATTTTTAAAACTACTTGAGATCCAGCTGATATATAGTTTAATATCCTGCAATTTTTATTACATTGTGAATATTTTCAAAAATTATTACAAATTCTAAATATTAAATATCTTACAAAGGATTAGAAAATCAGCTATCCTAGAAGGTAAAAAAAAACAACTAGAACTAAAAATAGGGTTAAAGGCCTCCCAAGTACTGCATAAGGTATTTTAAAGACTTTCCTAGACCCTAAAGAGGCCTTATATCATTTAAAATACTTTAAAATATTTTATATTAACAACTTTAACAGTAAAAATTTTTTAAAGGGCTTTTTATATTTTGCTTTTGACTTTGGCTAAATATATCCATTTAATTTACAAGTGGCGAACAACTCAATTTACAATTGGCTATAATTTCTGTAACTACAGTGCGTATTTGGGAACTCTTGCAAAGTGAAAAAAAAATCCAACCTACAAGTTGTTTTCAAATATAAAGAAACCTCGAATTTTAACAATAAGTTAACACAATGTTACATTTTATAGATCTTTAATTAAACGTTTCTTCAGTTTATAGTTTCCTTTTCATATTTTGGTGCCAATAACTTTTTTGAGATCTCAAACTTTTCCCTAGGCCCTTGGCAAGTACCCAGGCCTTGGGCTCTGCATCTACCCTCTTCATGGAAGAAAGCACCCTGCCTGAGCCCCCTCACCTGCCAGGCAATCATGGCAGACAGACATCAGAAACTTCCAGCCAGGATGGGGACACTACAAAGGGGGTTCCTATACCAATAAGTTATGAATTCTCAATTACAGCCAGTCAGTTAGAGAGAAGGAATGAAAAGAGGGAAAAGCAGAGAAGGAAGAAGAGGAAGGAAGAGAAGAAGAAGAAGGAAGAAAGGGAGAAGGGAAGAGAGGAGAGAGGAAAGGAGGGAGAGAGGGAGAGGGAAGGAGGCTTCCATTCATTAGTGGCTTATTATTACCCTGCACTGAGCTGAGCTTTATATACTGCAGTTCAATCAATGCAACAGTTCGGAGAGATGGAACATCGCCACTCTCTCATTTTACAGATAAGGCTCCTATGGCTCAGAAAGGTTAAGTCATTGGCCTAAGGTCACACAGCTAGAAAGTTACAGAGCTGGCCCAAGACTTTCCAACATCACAGCCTATACATTAACCCTTATACCATACTAGAGGCCTGGTGTACAAATTCGTGCATGGGGGCAGGGAGGGAGGAGGGTGTCCTTCAGCCCAGCCTGCACCCTCTCCAATCTGGGACCCCTTGAGGGATGTCCAACCATCTGTTTAGGCCCAATCCCAGTGGGACATCCCTCTCACAATCCAGGACTGCTGGCTCCCAACCATTCGCCTGCCTCTGCCTGGTTGCCCCTAACCACTTCTGCCTGCCAGCCTGATCGCCCCCTACCCACTCCACTGCCAGCCTGATCATTGCCTAACTGCTCCCCTGCCAGCTCAATTGCCCCTAACTGCCCTCACCTGCAGCCTAGTCACCCCCAACTGTCCTCCCCTGATGGCCTGATCTCTTTCAACTGCCCTTCTCTGCTGGCCCAGTCACCCCTAACTGCCCTCCCTGCTGTCCTGATTGTCCACAACTGCCCTCCCCTGCAGGCCTGGTCCCCCCTAACTGCCCTCCCTGCAGGTCTGGTCCCCCCAACTGTCCTCCCCTGCAGGCCTGGGTCCCCCCCCAAATGTCCTCCTCTGCAGGCCTAGTCCCTCCCAACTGCCCTCCTCTACCAATCTAGTCACCCCCAACTGCCCACAACTACCCTCCCCTGCCAGCCATCTTGTGTCCACATGAGAGCGGCCATCTTGTGTCTTGGAATGATGGTCAATTTGCATATTATTCTTTTATTAGATAGGATGACCTCCTCAAACACACCTGCCCTACCTGGCCCTCTCCTAGTTCCAGAATGACAGAATTTAAAGCAAGAAGAGCTCCGTGAGTTGGCTCATGTTTTCTATCTTTATCCCAGCACTGCTATCAAGGAAAGTCTGGTTCCCTATGGGCCTCCTGCTGGGCCAGCACTCCCATCCCCCAGGGACACCATGCCTGGCCCAGAAAATGTGCTCAGGATGTGTTGGCTGAGTTAGTAAATTACATACATCTTTCATTTTGCTGAGAAAAAGAGACCAGAGAAGGAAATGTGGGGACCGCACATGGGGGTAACTTGCCCAGGGCCACCCAGCAAGGTGGTGACGACAGACTCTGGATTAGAATCCTGGCAATGCTTCTTGCATTGTTTTACCTGAATTTTATGGGGCTTTCCACTTTCCATCATCTCATTTCATTCTCACAACAACCACGTGATTGTTATCATACATCACCAAATCTAAGACCTTCGGTAGGACACAGCACTATTTCAAAGAAAGTTTTAAAAAACCAAAACCCCTGCCAAGTATACTTGAGAGGCAGAAACAGCTATAAGATGCATCCCTATCAGATGAAAAATGTGTGATGCTATTCACATTTTATAGATGTGGAAATGGAGGCTCAGAGGCATGATGTGGCAAGTCCTGGTCACATAGCTATTAAGGGTTTGATGTGTGAGTTACACTAGTCCGGGGCTCTCTCTACAATTGCACCTCAAAGCACCATGATTTGATGGTTAGGTTTGGGTTCTTTCTTGCTATTTAAAGAGAATCTTGATTTAGCTGGTGATATAGCTCTTTCCCCACTGGATTATAATGCTGTGCCTGAGCGCCATCTTCCAGGTGCCTCGTACTGTGGCTGGCCCACATCCAGCCCTCAGCAAAGACCTGAGATGGAGGTGGGGATCACACCACCAGGCACTCAGAAGTTCAGACAGCACAAGCTTGAGTTAGAAGTCCATCAACAATGGCCATGTCTGCGTGGCTTACCCAAGGGAGGTAAAGGGCAAGTGCAGCTGATGGGGAGAAGGGCATAGTGAAGGATGGGTCCTGAGGCAGACAGACCTGGTGGGAAACCCAGCCTTGCCAGCCTCACCAGCCTCCAGCTGTGGGACCTTGGGTGACTTATTAATCTCTTTAAGTTTCTGTTTTCTCATTGGTAAAATGGAAATAGTGCCATTCTAGCTATCTCGTGGGACGGGGTGAGAATTAAATGAGAAAGTGAAAGTAATGAGCAAGCCAAAACTGGTTTGGCTCAGTGGATAGAACATCAGCCCACAGACTGAAGGATCCCAGGTTTGATTCCGGTCAAGGGCATGTATCTTGGCTGTGGGCACATCCCCAATAGGGGGTATGCAGGAGGCAGCTGATGGATGTTTCTCTCTCATCGATGTTTCTGACTTCCTATCCCTCTCCCTTCCTCTCTGTAAAAAATCAATAAAATATATATTTTTAAAAAGTAAAGAGCTAAAACCAAGTACAGGAAGAAATGTCTGTCCTACATCATCTCAAACAAAACCAAACTGGCTGGACATTGGGGGTTTCATGATGGGGAACCCTCTGCCTCAGACCGACCATATAAATTGGCTAGAAAAAAAAGCAGAAAAACTCCTGCCAGCTTTTTAAAGATCAAACACACAAAATAAGGAATGAGAATGGGAAAATCACTACAGACACTGAGCTAATTAGTAGAATCATAAGCATTGACCTAAGGCAAAAATGTTTAAAACCCTGGGTAGAACAGATAAATTTCTAGAAATGGAAAATATTATAACTAATTCTGGAAGAGATTTTTTTAAACACACTCAAAAAACCTGTAACAAACTAAATACTGTAGAATAAATTAACAACATTTTCAAAGAGCTGTACCCCCAAAAAGTGTCAAGTCCAGATGGTTTCATGGGTGAGTTCTACCTGCTATTTAAATTGTTCCAGAGCAAAGGGAAAGCAGGAAAACTTCCAAGTTCTTTTTATGAAGCCAGCACAACTCTGTATGGAACCTGACAGAGAGATAATAAAAGAAAGATTCAGAAAGAGATGCCGGAAGCTGCATCTTTGTAAAGTCTATAAGCACTGCAAGCATTTCCCGTAGAGTCAGGAGCAAAATAAAGATTTCCACTAACACCATCATTATTTAACATTGTTCTGTAAGTGCAGGCCTCTATAATTGCACAACAGAAAAACACACAAGAAGTATGAAAATGGAAAGAAGAAAGCAAAATTATCATTATTTTTAGAAGATATGACTGTAAACCTAGATAACTCAGGAATTAGCAATCACATTATTCATTATCAATAAAATAAGATGACTGGTTCTATGACTGATATACAAAAGCCAGTAGCTTCCTTATTTGTAATTGGCAACCTGTTAGGAAATATAAGAAATTATTCCATTCAGATGAGCAACAACATAAAACACAACTATTACAAATGAGCCTCGTCTAAAAGAGGAATGCTTTAGAATGCTAGTTAGTAGTCTGAATAAATGTAAACACATAGCCCGTTTTTTAATAGGAAGATGGACTACCGTAACAATGTCAGTTCTCACAAATCATTATATTTACAGTGAGTCCAATATTTGTTTTAATCCTCACCCTAAGATATATTTCTTATTGGTTTTTAAAATATTCTGATTTTTAGAGAGAGGAAGGGAGAGGGAAAGAGAGAGATAAATGTCTGTGAGAGAGAAACATGGATATCAGCTGCCTCCCAGACTCTCCCCGACTGGGGATCAAGCCCCCAACCTAAGTATGTGCCCTGATCAGGAATCAAGCCCACCACCTTTCGGTGTGTGGGATGATGCTCCAACAAACTGAGCCACCTAGCCAGAGCTACAGTGACTCCAATTGTCAAAACATACTAAAAAAATTTTTTTCAATTGCTTTGGGGCCCCTAGCTGGGTAGAGAGTCCTTAGTTGGTTAGAGAGTCCTCCCAATACCCCAAGATTACAGTTTCAATCTCTGGTCAGGCACATATACGAATCAACCAATGGATGAATAAATAAGGGGAACAACAAATTGATCTCTCTCCATCTCTCTCCTCCCTTCTCTCTCTCTAAACTCAATAAATATTTTTTAATTGCTTTTGGAATAAGATGGGCCAATTCTAAAGTACACATGCAAAAATATGCTTACAAAAATATCCTGAAGAGAAAACAAGACTGAAGATAGACTCCTTACTGAACATTAAAACATAACAACACCAAGCTTTTTACGAAGATGGTGCCAAAAGCTAAGAAGGAAGCCCCTGCCCCTCCCAAAGCCAAAGCAAAGGCTTTGAAGGCAAAGAAAGCGGTGTTGAAAGGCGTCCACAGCCACAAAGAGAAGATCCGCACGTCACCCACCTTCAGACGGCCAAAGACACTAAGGCTCCGGAGGCCGCCTAAATATCCTCGCAAGAGCGCACCCAGGAGAAACAAGCTTGACCACTATGCCATCATCAAGTTCCCCCTGACTACTGAGTCAGCCATGGAGAAGACAGAAGACAATAATACACTTGTGTTCATTGTGGATGTCAAGGCCAACAAGCACCAGATCAAACAGGCTGTGAAGAAGCTCTATGACATTGATGTGGCCAAGGTCAACACCCTAATCAGGCCTGATGGCGAGAAGAAGGCATATGTTCGACTGGCTCCTGACTATGATGCTTTGGATGTTGCCAACAAAATTGGAATCATCTAAACTGAGTCCAGCTGCCTACTTCTAAATATAAAAATTTTACACTGTAAAAAAATAAAATAAAATAAAATAAATAAAACATAACAACACCAAAACCACAAATAAAAAAAATTAAATTTATAAATTGGAATTCATCAAAATTAGAAACTTTTGTGCTTCAAAGAACACCATAAGAAAGTGAAGAACTTTTTTTCAGTAAAAATACAACTCATAGAATAGAAGAAAATATTTTCAAATCATATCTCTGAGAAGGGACTAGTGTCCAGAATATATAAAGAGCTTTTACAACTCAATTTAAAAAAAAAAAAAGTAGAACCCCCAAAACTACTCTAATTTTAAGTGGGCAAAGGATTTTAGTAGACTTTTATCCAAACAAGGTACATAAATGGACAATAAGCCCTATGTCACTAGTCATTAGGGAAATGTAAATCAGAACTACAATGAGATATACTTTATACTCTTGAGGTTAGCTATAATAAAAAAGACAAACATTAACAACTGCTGGTGAGGATGTGGAGAAATTGGAACCTTCATAACCCACTGTTAAGAATGTAAAATAGTGTAGCCACTTTGAAAACATTCTGACAGTTCTTGAAAAAATTAAACATAGAGTTACATATGACCTGGCAATTATATATATATACTAGAGACCCATTGCAGGAAGATTCCTGCAAGACTAGGGCTCCCTTCGGCCTGAGCAAAGCTCCCTCCCATCTCCGCTGCCTCATTCCCTCCCATCTTCACTGCCTCACTCCCTTCTCTGCTGCCTCACTCCCTCCCATCTTCGCTGCCTCACTCCCTTCTCTGCTGCCTCACTCCCTCCCATCTTCACTGCCTCATTCCCTTCTCCACTGCCGAAACCAGTTTGGCTGAGTGGATAGAGCATCGGCCTGTGAACTGAAAGGTCCCAAGTTCAATTCTGGTCAAGGGCATGTACCTTGGCTGGGGGAACATCCCCAGTAGGGGCTGTGCAAGAGACAGCTGATTGATGTTTCTCTCTCATCAGTGTTCCTGACTTTCTATCCCTCTCCCTTCCTCTCTGTAGAAAACCAATAAAATGTATTTTATAAATAAATAAATAAATAAATCCAGACTTAAATGTATCAAAGACTTAAATGTAAAGAGCAAAACCATAAAATATGATAATTAAATGGACATTTTTTTTAAATCTCGGGGTGGAAAAGACACAAACACAAAGGCCCCCAAAGGGGTGGGGGGAAGAAGAGTATGAATTTGAGTTAAAAATATTTCCAATTTCTACATGAAAAAAATCAGAAGACAATAAACTGGACCAAATATTTGTAAACATATAACACAAGTTTCTAGTTTTCCTTAGTATATAAAGACATTGTGTATATCACTAAGAAAAAACAAGCCAACAGAAAAATAAACATGAACAGACCATTTCCACAAATAAAAATATAAGTATGAAAAGATGTCAGACTTCACTCTGTACACTGAAACAACAATTAGATAACACTTTTCATCTATCAGATTAGCTAAGACAAAAACATTTGCTAAAATACTGCATGTTCAATGGTGTGAAAAAACTGGTACATTGAAAACGTACTAGTATGCCCACACCTGGCTGGAGTGGCTCAGTGGCTGAGTCTTGACCTATAAACCAGGAGATCACAGTTTGATTCCTGGTCAGGGCATATGCCAGGGTTGTGGGCTCTATCTCCAATAGGAGGCAGCTGATAATTCTCTCTCATCGTTGATATTTCTATCTCTCTCTCCCTTTCCCTTTCTCTCTAAAATCAATAAAAATATTTTTTTATTTTAAAAAAGAAAGAAAACTTATGTCCACACAAAAACCTGCACACAGTTGTTTATAGCCACTCTATTAACAATTGCCAAATCTTGGAAACAACCAATAGGTGAATAGATAAACAATATGAGGTACATTGTATGGCTAGACAATGGAATATGTAGCAATAAAAATAAATGAGCTATCAAGCCATGAAAAAACATGCCAAATTATATTGCTAGGTGAGAAAAGCCAATCTGAGAAAGCTAGCTGCTATATGAGTCCAATACTATGACATTCTGGAAAAGGCAAAACTATGGAGGCAGTAAAAATACCAGTGTTTGTTAGGGTTCAAGGTCGGGGGAGAGGGAGGAAATTGGCAGAACACAGAGGATTTATAAGGCAATGAGACTATTTTGTATGACACTATAATGGTGGATATGAGTCACTACACATTTGTGAAAACCCATAGAATGTACAACACTAAGAAGAAAACCTGAATAGAGAGGAGAAACCAAGATGGCGGCATAAATAAACACCTAGGCTTTTGCCCTGCACAATAATTTTGAGAATACAACTAAAGGACAAAACGGACATTATCCAGAACCATAGGAAGGCTGGCTGACTGTTAGTTCTGAAACTAGAGGGACACAGAAATGCATACAGATAATCAGAGCCTTTGCAAAGCCTAAGTAAGGTAGGAGACTCGCGCAAGCGCAGAGCCAGAGAGGAGGGGGGTCTGAATGCCTGGCAGGGGTGCTCTAGTGGAAAGGAGACAAAAACTCCAGGCTGCACTGAACCCAGTTCAGTTTGCACTCAAAACCCAAGGGGACCCAGGCCTTTATGGAGAGAATCTGGACTGCGGGCAAAATCCCAGGGGAAGAGCCAAAGGCAGAGCTCCGGAGGCAGGCGCACAAGTGCATGCAGAGAAGACAAACTGGGCTGCTGGCAGTGTCTGGCAGGAGAAAGGAGCTCCGGGCAGTGCTGTGAGGCAGAATCTTGGGGGAACAGCCAGAGGCATAGCTCCAGGGGCGTGCACAAGTGCTCACATTGAGGGTGATCTGTTGACTGTGTGGCTGGCATCTGGCAGAAGGGAGAAAGGAGTTCAAACTGCACAGAACCCAGGTGCCAGGCAAAAATCAAGAATCCAGATTCATTGGGGATTGAATGGTCTGGCGGCAGGCGAAACTCAAGGGTGCCTTTCTTCCGGAGGTGCTTGCAGCAATTGCCCATGGAGGCTAGGATCTGGTGACCTCATGGGGCGTGGTTGACTGGAAGCCAAGGCTGTCAGCTCCACTGTGAAACTCTGCCCCACCCAGAAACTCCGCCCCATGGGCAAATTTGCAAGTCTTGGCGCATAAGGCTGTCTCCCAGCGTAGACGTAGCTGATCCTCATAGCCAGTGGGCCTGGAGGTCAATTCCTCCCAGTGATACCAACAACAATCAAGACTTATCTGCAACAAGGCTGTACATACAGTCCACAAAGGGGTGTACCAAGAGTGTACACCTCAGGTAACAGGAGAGGCGAGATACCTAGCACACAAAGCTACCCTACCAACTCAGGGAAGCAGTGAAAATGTGGAGAGAAAGAAACAGATCACAAATGAAAGAAATGGAGGAAAACAAATGACTAAATATAGAGTCCAAAACCACGGTTATAAGGTTTTTCAAGAGCCTCCTAGAAAAGGCCGATAAGTTTAGTGAGACCCATGAGGATATAAGCGAGACCCTCGAGGATATGAAAAAGGACCAACTAGAAATTAAACATACACTTACTGAAATAAAAGAATATTTTACAGAAACCCAACAGCAGACTAGAGGAACGCAAGAATCAAGCCAAAAATTTGAAATACCAAGAGGCCAAAAACACTCAACCAGAAAAGAAAAAAGAAAAAAGAATCCAAAAATTTGAGGATAGTGTAAGAAGCCTCTGGGACAACTTCAAATGTACCAACATCAGAATTATGGAGGTGCCAGAAGAAGAGAGCAAGATACTGAAAACCTATTTGAAGAAATAATGACTGAAAACTTCCCCACCTGGTGAAAGAAATAGACTTACAAGTCCAGGAAGCACACAGAACCCCAAACAAAAGGAATCCAAAGAGGACCACACCAAGACACATCATAATTAAAATGCCAAGAGCAAAAGACAAAGAGAGAATATTAAAGGAAGCAAGAGAAAAACACTTAATTACCTAAAAGGGAGCACCCATACGACTGCCAGCTGATTTCTCATACCCCGTATGATAGTGGGTTCCCTAGACTTCACCCAGAGCTGGAGAATCAGTCCAGTGGGACTCCTTTGTCTCCCCCGTTCAAGAAAACTGGCCGGTTTTCAGCCGCCCGCCCTATCCGCTGGCGCACGCTCCTCCAAACCTCTGACTCTGCGCGAATCTTCAACGCTGTCTGCCGCCGCTCCTCCGAGTCACAGTGTCTTATCTTCACTTTTATTTGTGGAATTTTCACTTAGCCAGCTTTCTGGTGATTCTGGATGGTGTTTGTTCTTTCGTTAAGTTGTAGTTTTGAAATTGCTGTGTATGACGGCAAGATAGGTGTTTTACCTATGCCGCCATCTTGGTCCTCCAATAAAGAAATTTAAAAAAAAGAAAACCTAATATAAATGGTTGACTTTAGTTAATAATAATATTTCAACATTGATTCATCAATTGTAACAAATGTGCCACATTAATACAACATGTAAATAATAGAACTGTGGGGGGGGGAGGTCTATGGAAACTGTGCTTTCAATCAATTTCTGTAAATCTAAAACTGCTCTAAAAAAATTAAGGCTGCTGACTCTTTTAAACCTCGTACTAATACATTAGTGATAGGTGTGCAAATTGGCATAATCCTTTTGAAGCCAAATTTGAAAATACTTCCAAAAATCTTAAAACATGTGCCCTTTTACATAGACAGTCCACTTCTCAGATTTTATCTTACACTCGAGGCCCAGTGCACAGAATTTGTGCATGGAAGGAGGTCACTCAGACTGGCCTGCATCCTCTCAATATCCAGGACCTTTGGGGGGTGTCCAACTGGCAGTTTAAGCCTGATCCCGAGTAGACCAGGCCTAAATTGGCAGTTGGACATCCCTCTCACAATCTGGGACTGCTGGCTCCTAACCACTCACCTGCCTGCCTGATGGCCTTGGTCTCTGGTAGTTTTGGTCATCCCACAGTTTGGTTGCAGGACTTTTATTATATAGGACTAGGGGCCCGGTGCACAAAATTCATGCACTGGGGGTGGGTGATTCCCTCAGCCCAACCTGCCTCCTCACACATCCTGGGAGCCCTCTGGCCAAGGCTTTAGGCCTTGGGCACCCAGTCATTTCCCTGCAATGCCCCCCCCACCCCTCTGGCCAGGGCCTTAGCCCCAGCCACCACCACCCCCAGCTAGCATGGGCCTCGGCCACGCTCCCTAGGCCTCCCCAGGCCCGGCCACCTCTGCCATGCCCCCATGCTCCTGATTGGCTGGTGGGCATGGCTTGTGAGTGTAACGAAAGTATAGTCAAATTTGCATATTACTCTTTTATTAGATAGGATTATACTCACAGGAAATAACATTTATACAGGATATTTTGAATTCTCTTTGTAATAGCAAAAGTCAGAATAATAGCCCCCCAAAAGGACCACATCCTAATCCCTAGAACCTGTGGCTATGCAAGGCAAGGGGGAATTAAAGTTGAGATGGGATTAAGATTGTTAAACAGCTGACCTTAAAAAGGGGAGATTATCCTAGATTATCCCAGTTTCTCAATGTAATCACAAGGGTCCTTAAAAGTGAAAGACAGAAGCAGAAAGGAGAGTCAGTCAGAATGATGTGGTATGAAAAAAACTCAATCTACAGTTGCTGGCTCTGAAGATGAGGGAAGGGGACACAAGCCAAGAAATTCGGGTGGTGTCTAGAAGCAGGCAAGGCCAGAAAACCGTCTCCAAAGGGTTTCCCACACCTTGATTTTAGTTCATTCAGACCCACTGCGGACTTCTGAACTGTGAAGTCATTTGTGCTGTTTTAAGTCACTGCGTTTGTAGTAACTTGTTAAGATCAGCCATAGAAAACTAATACAAACCTAAATGTCTATTCATAGAGAACTAGCTAAATAAATGCAATGTAATTCTTTCAAAGAATGGAGCACCACTATATACTGATAGAGAATTTGTTTCAAGACACATTGTTTAGTGAAAAACAAATGCAAAATGTAATTGGAGTGTATATAGCAAGTCATCTGGGTAAAAAGAAAGCACAGTTTAAAATCCACATGGATCCTGAAACATGCACAGAATATCTCTGAAAGATACGCCAGAACCTGGGAATATTTGCTGCCAACCAGGGGAGGGAAGCGGGTGAGGTTAGATTCCAGTGACAGAGGCTTGTTTTCCACGGCATCACCTTGCATGTACAAGTATTGCTTTAAGGATAGAGAAAGAAAATTGCTTTTAAAAGTCAATGGGGCAGCCGAACCAGTTTGGCTCAGTGGATAGAGCGTCGGCCTGCGGACTGAAAGGTCCCAGGTTCGATTCCGGTCAAGGGCATGTACCTTGGCTGCGGGCACATCCCCAGCTGGAGGTGTGCAAGAGGCAGCTGATCGATGTTTCTCTCCCATCGATGTTTCTGACTTTCTATCCCTCTCCCTTCCTCTCTGTGAAAAATCAATAAAATATATATTTTTTTTAAAAAAAAAAGTCAATGGGGCAGAAACCGGTTTGGCTCAGTGGATAGAGCCTGCAGACTGAAAGGTCCCAGGTTCGATTCTGGTCAAGGGCATGTACCTTGGCTGCGGGCACAGCCCCAGTAGGGGTGTGCAAGAGGCAGTTGATCGATGGTTCTCTCTCATCGATGTTTCTGACTTTCTATCCCTCTTCCTTCCTCTCTGTAAAAAAAATCAATAATATTTTTTTTTATTTTATTTTTTTTTAAGTCAATGGGGTGAGCTCTGCTGGGTCCTAGAGCGTTGAGTGTTTTGATCTTGTTAACGAGTAGTGACTCAACCCCTCCCTGTCACAGGCCTCTTCGTTGTTTAATCTTCCTAACAACCCTCACAGGCTGGTTTTCTGAACCCAACCACAGTTGAAGCTGGGAGGCTCAGAGAGATCTAGTAACCAAGTTGTCCAGCTGGTGTGATTTGCGATTGGATTTGAAAGCCTGGTCTTCTGGCTCCAGGGTTCTCTCCTCCATCATCATGTTACTGCTGGTTCCCACGGCCGCAAGAGGGCCAGCTTAACTCTTGGCCGCTGCTGCTCCGAGCTGTCACCCAGAGATCTTCGTCCTCTGAGCAGAGGAGTCCAGCCTCCAGAGGGGCCGTGGGTTCCACTTTCCGGATCAGCCCCCCTCCTTCTGTTACATCTCCCCCCGGTTCCTTTGGGGACTCCTTCGAGAGGCGGCTGTCCAGCAGTCCCTCGCTGTGGCTCTGCTCTCTCTGGTGGGCTCACACTGCAGTGGGCACCGTGCAGCCACCCTCTGTCCTCGGGCGGGGATGAAACCCTAGAGATGAGGGGCTTCCGGATAGTGTGACATCTTGATGACACAGCTTCCCTGAGATTTCTCATTCGTGCACACCTGAAGCCAGAGATGAAGGGGGTCTCCCTGACTGCAACTTACAATCCCGGGTGGACAAGTCCGCCTTCCTGGCCTCGCTTTACGACAAAATGGGGATCAGATTCCTGCGTTCCATGGACAGACGTTGCTGGGCCACTTGCCTATTGGGAGAGCTGTTTAAATAAGGCCAACCTGCCTTTCATGTTGAGAATCTCAAAGCATTTAAGAATGAGTAACTAATGAAGTTCAACCTCCAGAAAAAGCAAGAATTATTATCTTCGTTTTATAAATAGAGCAAAGGTCACACCATCGATGGCAGGTGTAGGGAACAGATGTAAGAATCCCGCTTTTGTCTGCGGCTGCAGCCACCAGCTCCCACCCGGTATCACCGACAGAACTCCTTTCTGCTCTCTGACTTCTGGCCAAAGACACAGAACTGGCCTTTGTGTGTTTCCACTTAAAGGGTTGAATTCTATGTATGGTTCGTGTGCCTTTGAAATGTCTGGGATTTAAAAAAGAAAAGGAGAAGAATGAGATGTGATGCTTTTGAGAGATGGTGTTGGGACTGAGCCTTATGTAGTGGGTCAAACGCCAACAAAGGTGTAAGGGGGCGGGGGGGGGGGTGGAAAAACCCTGCTCACCAGATCTTTTGAAATTGCACTTTTATTCTCTGTCTGAAAGAACTTTGTCTGTTAAAATTAAACAGTGAGTATCTTTAGTCACCAAAAGGATTGTTGTGGGAATAACAAAAGCCACCGGTTACTGAGCGCCAACTGTGTGCTAAGTACTGCTCTACTTACTTACATACATTATATTGTGTGATTCTGCTAAATAGCCGAGGAGGCTTCTAGTATTCATTCACTTTATAGGTAACATAACTGGGCTTAGAGATATAAGATGGGTTGAGAAGAGAAGAAAGAGATAGCCCAAAGGAAATTAATTAAACAAAAATGACTAGATATATACTCTGTGCCAGAGGTGCTGTGCTGTGAGAGATAAAAAGATAGAGATACAACAATGAATAAGGTCGCTCTAGATTCCTGGTCTCAAGAAGTCTGTCGCCTTGTGAGTCCCTGAGGGTGAGTTCTGAGCATTTAAGAAGACAAATGATGCCATAGCCCAGTGGTCGGCAAACTCAATGTCAACAGCACAACGACTGAAATGTCTTTTGAGAGCCAAATTTTTTAAACTTAAACTTCTTCTAACACCACTTCTTCACGATAGACTCACCAGGCCGTGGTATTTTGTGGAAGAGCCACCCACACTCAAGGGGCCAAAGAGCCGAATGTGGCTCGAGAGCTGCAGTTTGCCAACTACTGCCCTAGCCCGTTTGGCTTAGTGGGTGGAGCATTGGCCTGAGGACGGAAGGGTCCTGGGTTTGATTCTGGTCAAGGGCTCATGCCTAGGTTGTAAGTGCCATTCCTGGCCCTGGTCAGGGTGCATACGGGAGGCAACCAATTGTTGTGTCTCCCTCACATCGGTGTTTCTCTCTCTGAGTCTCTCTCCCTCCCTCCCACTCTCTCTGAAAATCTGGCCTGGCTGGTGGGATCCATGGCTGAGTGTGGACCTATGAAACGAGGAGGTCACAGCTCGATTCCCAATCAGGGCATATGCCCCAATAGGGGGCGTGCAGAAGGCAGCTTATCACTGATTCTCCGCCAACATTGATGTTTCTCTCTCTCTCTCTCCCTTCCTCTCTGAAATCAATAAAAATGTATTTTAAAAATATATATATTCAGGTGAGGATTAACAAAACAAATAAATAAATAAGAAGCTGCCTGGCCATAGCTTCTTGCAGTACCCTCCAAGATCCCAGTTCTGTCTCTTGCTTCAACAGTGTGTGGATGGAACAGACCCAGGGACATCCCTTCTTCCAGCTCCAGCCACTCTCCTGTGTCTTATCCAGTCACCACCTTCAGAACCATTTCTGGGACCAGCCAACACACCGTTTTGTTCTGTTTGTTTTCCTACCTTAACTCCTTACTGTCGAACAACCATGAACTCCCAAATTCATCAGGATTATTCCACCAAAGTGGAGGCTGCAGTCAACCACCTGGCCAACCTGCATTTGCAGGCTTCTTACACCCCTACCTCTCTCAGGGCTTCCATTTCGACCAGGATGATGTGGCTCTCGAGAGCATGGGCCACTTCCTCTGAGAGTTGACAGAGAAGGAGTGCCAGGGCGCTAAGCATCCCTTAAAGTTGCAAAACCAGCACCATGGCCACATTCTCTTCCAGGACGTGCTAAGGCCTCCCCGAGATGAGTGGGCAAAACTCAGGACACCAGGGAAGCCGCCTGGCCTTGGCGAGGAACCTGAACCAGGCCTTCTGGAGCTGCAAGCCCCAGGTTCCACCCTCGGAGACCCTCATCTCTGTGACTTCCAGGAGAACCACTTCCTGGGTGAGGAGGTGAAGCTCATCAAGAAGATGGGCGACACCTGACTCACCTCTGCAGGCTGCCAGCCCCCAGGCTGGGCTGGGCGAGTGAGTGCCTCTTGGAAAGGCTCACTCACCCTCAAGCACGACTAGGAGCCCGTGGAGCCCAGACGCTGTTGAGGGGCCCGCTGCATTCCCTGGTGCCTGGCTTTTACCTGAGCCTCTCCCCGAAACTACTAGCCATTCTTTTAACCACGCTGGAGCCTTCTCCCATGCATTGGGCCAAATGAAACAATAAAGATTTTTGCAGCAAAAAAATAAATAAGTAAAAATAAATAAATAATAAACAAACAGACAATGGTGTCAATACAATTCAGTCCAAAAGTGTTCATTGAGTCCTGGTGTGTGTTAGACACTGTATGCGTTGCCAGGGATGGTCCCTCTTCTCATGGAGTTTGTAGTCCAGCGGGAAGGTCAGACATTAGTCAAATGATCATACAGATTTAAAGCTGCAGAGGAGTCAGAGACACCAGATGGCCTACAGGCGGACAAAGGAGTGGTATCCGGAATAATAAAGAACTCCTACACTTAATAAGAGATAATCCAGCAGAAGCACTGTCAGATAAATCAATGGGCAATTTTTAAAAGACAGAAGGCAAATGGCCAATAAACAAATGAAAGTATACCCATTCTCTTTTTTAAAATATATTTTTACTGATTTCAGAGAGGAAGGCAGAAAGAGAGAGAGAGATAGAAACATCAATGCTAAAGAGAGAATCATCGATTGGCTGCCTCCTGCACACGGTCCGCACTGGCTATCGAGCCTGCAACCTGGGCATGTGTCCTGACTGGGAATTGAACCCTGACCTTCTGGTTCATAGGTCAGATGCTCAACCACTGGGCCACACTGGCCAGGCCTCCGTCTCTCTTGTAAACAGGGAATTGCAAACTAAAGCATTGACTTTACCATGTCACAGCCATCGGCTTGGTGAAAAAAATTAAAATCTGACATTACCAAGTGCTGCTGAGGATGCCAACCATGGGAACTCATATATTGCTCTTGAAGAGTAAACTGGTCCTACCACTTTAAAAAGCTGCTCAGTCATGCTGAGTGAAGCTGCTAATTTGAATAACCTGGACTCAGCAATTCCACACCCAAGTATCTCCCCAGATGGCTCATTTTCATACAAGGGCAAGGGATAAAAAATATTAATTGTAGCACTGTCCCCAAGAACAAACTAATTTCAAGCTGAATGTCCTCCAGAAGGAGACAGGTAAGTAAAATTTGGTGAACACGATCTAGAACTACATGTATCCACAAGAATACATTTCAAAATCATAATGCTGAGTGAAGAAAGCAAGCTGCACAATAATATAATCAATACAGTGCCATTTCTTCAGTTTACAAACATGCCAAACAATTCTATAACGTGTTTATAGGCACGAATACATGTAGTAAAAATTCAAAAACGTGCATGGGAATGATAAACCCCAAATGCAGGAGAGTGGATACCTTAGGTTCAGAGGGCCCCACCTGGATTTGTAAAGTTTAATGCCCTTATGGAAAGACTTGGCCCAGCCAGCATGGCTCATTGGTTTAGCATCAACCTATGAACCAGGAGGTCACAGTTCGATTCCTGGTCGGGACACATGCAGGGGTTGTGGGCTCAATCCTCAGTTGGGCGTGTGCAGGGGGTAGCCAATCAATGATTCTCTCTCATCATTGATGTTTTCATCTCCTTCTTTCTTTCCCTTCCTCTCTGAAATCAATAAAAATGTGTGCGTGTGTGTGTGTGTGTGTGTGTGTGTGTGTGTGTGTTAAAGAAAATATTTGAAGAAAAATTAGCAAATGTTAAGGTTTGACAAAGGGCAGAGGGGGTGGTAGAGGAGGGGCAGAGAAGAAAAAGATGTTGATATTATTTTCTAGTTTTTTATATGCTTTGATCTATTAAAGGAGGATTTGACTGAATCGGGGTTGGGGTGGGAGAGGGTTCAGAGAAGGTGTCCCTGAGGAAATGGTGCTTACTTAGGATGAGAGCAAACTTTGAGTAGGTAAGGAAGGTCAAGAGGTGTACCAGGCAGAAAGAGTAGGCTGTGCGAAGACCCTGAGGTGGGAGGGTGAATGAACAGAGATTGGAACTGAGACCCTCCATGTGAAGCAGAGGGAGGACGGGGCTGGAGGTGGGGATGGGGGGAGGTGGGGATGGGGAGAGGTGGGGATGGGGGAAGGTGGGGATAGGGGGAGGTGGTGCACAGAGCACGCAGGGCCTCACAGGCCATCTTAAAGGGTCAGGTCTTTATCCCCAGTATGATGAAGGCAGCGGGGGGTGGTAAGTGTGGGGGCCCGGAGACACTTCCACTCAGCCAGATAGTGGAATAAGGGCGGCATTCTTAAAGAGATGACTCACCTCCTGAGCTTTGGAGAATGAGTAAGAAGCAGCCAATTAGGGGAGGAGGGGGAGTGAGATGCAAATTCCCTGGGTAGGGCCCAACAGCAATAAAGACATTGACAACCTTCAAATTCTGGGTCCCAGCTCTCGAGGTGTTAGATGGGAAAATGGCAGGCCAGCGTGTCCAAGACAGAGAGGGCTTGGCATCAGCGCAGCCTTAAGCCAGGAGAAGTGTACCCAGACCTGGATTGCAGGGGGCTCGCTCCAGCAGTGCGGCGAGTGGATGTGAAGGAGGGAGGAGTGCAGACAAGGAGATCTTTGAGCGGAATGTTAATAGCCTAAACCAGGCTGGAATTAGGATGAAGCATGGAGCGTGCCGGGGACGTCTTTAGGAGGGGAGGCCAGGAGGCATCTGGGCCGATGGGGTGGGAGGTAGCGCCATCTCTGAGATGGACTGCAATCGGGGCAAGATAGAGGATCGTGCGGGGCCAGCCAAGTGGAACTGTCCGGCGAGCGATGGGATGGGCGTGCCGGGGGGTGCGGAGGGACAGCGGGGTGTGGGAGGCGCCTCCGGTGGGTGGTTATTAACCACTCACAGCAAACGCACTGGTCCTGGCGGGGCGGGGCGGGGAGAGGAAGGAGCAGCGGAGCAGGGCGCTGAGGATCCTCAGTGATGGGATTGGGACAAGTCTGGCGGAGAGAAGCACCGGAGGGGAAGGAGCACGCAGACGCTGAGTGGCCGCCAGGAGGTCAGCCCCGCGTCCCGCTGCAGGGGCACGGGGGAGGGTGTGGCATCTCGGGCTGCAGGCGGAGCCCGAGCGCGCCCGGCTCCCGCAGGCACCGCAGAGCCAGCCCAGACAGCGGCCTCTCCCCGCACTCCTCCGGCTGCCCGGGCTGCAGCCGCCGGGGACAAGCAGGGCCATCCCGGCCAACCCCACCACCCCTGACTCCCCGCCACTCCAGGCCGCGTCCCCCGACCTCCCGCGGTCCGGGCGACGTCACTGCGGCTCTGACGCGCGCTAATGGAGGCAGGCGCGGGGCGGCGAGGCGCGGGCGTCCTCCGGGAGGTCCTGGTCCTTGCAGCCCGCGACCACGTCCTTGGCCCTCCTCCAAGGGAACCTCGGTTTTCCAAACTCGGGAAGGCGGCTGTGCCTTCGGCAGCTGGTAAAGGGTTCTAACGAGGCCCGGAAAGAAACGGCAGGACCCGAGAAAGAGACCAATCATAGCCGCCGGCTAGAGCGTTCCGCTCGGGCGCTCAGCGGACTGAACGATAATAGCGGCAACGACCGTAATAGCTGCCTTTTACTGAGCGCTCACTGTGTGCCAGGCGCGGGGCTAAGCGCTTTGCAGGCAGCAACCCTGGAAGGTGAGTACCGCTCTTCCATTTCGCAGGAAGCGGGGGCACGGAGAGGTGAAGGTACCTGCCGCGAGCACACAGCCAGCTGGTGCCAGCGCCGGCATCCCACCCCAGGCTGTCCGATCCCGTTACTCCCAAGGCCGACCCGCTCCGCCGGGGTCACGCTCTTCATCTTAAAAGGTGAGGGCGCTAAGGACCTCGCCCAAGGTCACCTCGCTGCAAGTGGATGAGGCAGAAAGCGACCCCAGGGGCTCCTTTCTGTCGGCAGAACCCGTCTCGGCTAGAGACGACGACACTTTCAAACCGCCTCCGACAGCCCAGCGGGCTTTTGCCTCTGAAGCCCAAGAGGCGGCAGCGTCTTTCGGAGTTTGGGTGGGTTCCCGCGACCTCCGATCCCCGGGCGAATCAATTGTTTCTGAGCATAGCGTCATCTCTGCTCAGCCCGCGGGCGTCAGAAAGGGACTCGTCTCCCGAAATCCTGTCGAAGACCAGGCAGCGCGGTCCTTGCCAAAGGATGGAGCGGAGGCGGAGGCAGCGGGAGGGATCCCGGGTTCCACCTGCAGGGCGGTGGGGCCCGCGCAGAGTTGGCGATTAATCCATCGCGGCCGGCAGAGGGCGCTGCCGCACGCGTCTCGGGTCCTAAGGCAGCAGGCCCAGGGATTGGCATGTTCGACCTGCAGACCAGTAATTTCCAGTGGGATTTTTGTTTGTTTGTTTGTTTGTTTATTTATTTATTTTGGTGACTGGCACCCCTCTGGCTCCTCACCTCACCTCTGGGCCTGCTTACCCGACCACTCTTCCCTATCTCCTGAACTCTGGCCACCCCACCATTGGCCTTCGAGGTTTCCCTAGTCCCCACACTGCTGGTTTAGTCACCTCTTGCTGAGAGGCAAAGAATATTGATCCGCCCTATTTAAAGGCTTAGGTGCTTGAAAGTTTGGGCTGTCTCCCTCCTGGTTATGGGTCCTTTGTTGATATAAAATGGGGATAAATCAACCACTTGGAGTACATAACTAATTTTCTTTCCTTCTTCAAAATAGGAGGAGGAGGTGGTTAAGGAAGGAGCAAATAGATGAAAAGATCTATTTTCGACATAGCTGCTCCGATGTGTTAAGCGCTCGTTTTGTGCTGTCCTTCCTGTGCCTTGAGACCTTAATCCTCACTGCAGGCATGAGAGGTGTGCATCATTATTCTCACTTGATCGATAAGCTCACACGACTGGTAAATGGCAATGCTGGGAACCCCCTAGGGGGATCTGACGTTCAAACCGTGTCCCCATCACCCGGCATGTACAAGCTGATGCAACTGAACAGAAGAGGTAAGGTATAAACCATGCAAAAACAAACCCAAATCTATTCCGAGTGCTTGAGAAACACCACCTGTGATTTAGGGGCGTCCATTGCTTTCTGAGCCCCCACTTAGGACTCAGTCGTCTAAAAAGAAAAACAAACCCTAAAGCTGCAGAGAGAGAACAGGCATGAGGCTTTAGCTTTCTCTTGGAAGAGCATCCGGAGAGGCCCACTCACTTTCTATGTTTGAGCTCTGAGAAAATAAAGGTGGTTCTAGGAAAATCTGAAAAGTATGAGAGGGGAGGGGAAAAAAAATCCCTTCTGTGGTTTTTACTTTAACCAAACCTCATTCTGCTATTTGTGTTTTATTTTAAAACTAATGTGGCTCTCTCCACCCTTTAAATTGGCACGTAAATAGTAAAAACAGAAGGAAGGCCAGCTACCAACTTCAAATACGGTGCGTTTCTCAGGAAGGAGGTACATGACTTGAAGTGGAAATGCGGATCAAATGAGGTGCCTTAAACATTTCAGAGACAGACTTTCCACAAGGAATTTAGATCATAAGCTCTTAGAACAGGAGCTCTGTCTGGGTCTGGGCTCAGTACAGTGTCTAGAATCTTTGAGTGCCCAATAAATGTGGAAAACAAATCACACGTTTCATCTATGTCTGCATCACCTAACCATCTGGGCCACCACTTTGCTTATGGTTTTAAAGTGAGGCTTCTGGGGGATTTTCCT
Organism: Antrozous pallidus; assembly: GCA_027563665.1. Lineage (NCBI taxonomy): Eukaryota > Metazoa > Chordata > Mammalia > Chiroptera > Vespertilionidae > Antrozous > Antrozous pallidus. The sequence goes on from CM050520.1 coordinate 16,667,486, forward strand.
GTCCTCTGGATCTCACATACAAACCCTCCCTCAGACCCCTCACTTTTCCAGAAGTTTGCTCTGGGAATCCAGTCAAGGTGAGGCAATCGTTGATGATGTCATCAGGCTTGGTCACACAGAGTGACTGCACACTCTGGAATCACCAACTGGAGGCCTTTCCACACAAGGAAACCAAGCAGAAGGGGCCTCAGACGATTTATCCCTTCATGGTTCTCAATCCCTTGCCCGAGGTCTTTGAACTAGAAGGATTCTTCTCTTACCCCCTACAAGAGTGCTCTGAACATCCCAGGCTGCCTCTTACAAATCCTTGGACTTCTTTGATCTTTTATCTCTCTGCTCCTTTCCTCATGTTTTTCAATGCATTTATTCTATAAACATGCATCAAGAGTCCACTATCTTTAGGCGCTAAGGGTACAGCAGAGAATCTGACTTGGGCTTTCAGCTCACTTTTCCCCATTCCTACCTGGCTCCTGACCCCAGAGCTCCAACTTTCATGCCTGCAGAGGCCCACAATACTACAAGACTTGCTTCCCCAGGCATGAAGTATTTCCCATACATATCTGACATTTTATCGGCTCCTGGCAGCCCCCGGACCCTAGAGAGCATCTTGCTGACACCCATGTGGCAGAAGTTCTGGGCTCTGATCTGCCTGGAAATACCACAGCACTTGCCCACAATCCTTTTCATCCTTCCTCGTCACTCCTTCAGTTCACAAGATCACTGTTGATGACAGAAACAGTGTCAGAAATATGTTGGGCCATATTTATGAAGCATCTATTACAATAAAAAAAAATCTCGGAGTGCCATCACACCCCACTGGTCAAAGGACATTGTTGGCTTAAGCAGACAGAGACTCTCTGACAAAGAGACGTGTCAGATAATGTTTAGGAATTTTCAGGTCATTTTTTAAGTTGAATCTTGGGAATGACTGATTCATAATAATGAGGGGAAGGAAAAACACTAGGCCTGTTTTAGCTTTCAAGATTCTTCAAATGAAATAGATTTTTACCATCAACACCCTAGAAAAGACAGAAAGGTCTAAGGTAAATTGCTAGTGTTTGTCTTTTGGGAAACTCTATTAATACTAAATAACCTTGGTCTTGACCCATTCCAAAGAAAGAAAGAAAGAAAAAGAAAGAAAGAAAGAAAGAAAGAAAGAAAGAAAGAAAGAAAGGATTGGGCCATATAATTCAGATTATGTCTCTGGAAGTCCCTTTAGAAAGTAGATTCCAAGTCAATATTCTTATTCTTCTTGAAGTAAGAATAAGAATATTGATTTAGCATTCTTGGTCCAGTCTGGAACCACTGCCCAGCCCTAAGACTGCCCGGTCCTTCTAGATCCAGCATTATTTTCTCTCCTCTTCAGGAGGACAGTGGCTCCAAGACCAGAATGGTGGACAGAAAGGAGGACTTGTCCTTACCTGAGTTGCAGGACCATTTGAATCTAGAGAACGCATTGTATGTGTAGTGTCTGCCTAGGTCTCTGGTAGTGCATTCCCTGACTGATGCCCAAAGTCTTCAAAACATGGGGGCCTAAGACATGCCAGAAAGAACCCCTATCTGTGGAAAAAGTGGGTGCACCCACCAAGGAAGTTCGTGGTGGGCAGTGTCTGCGTGTCCAGCCGCTTGGGTGAGGAGAATTGGAAACCACTGCACCTTCCTGCTGGGATCCTACCAAGCCCTTTTGGGAAGCGACAACAGCACTTGTCTAAGGAAATTAGTTTTGCACTTTCACGGAGTGAGAAATTCCTCAGGGGCATTCTTGTTCTTTGGGAAGAGAAATCAAACCCAGCTCATTCCTTCAGGGCCCATGCTATTAATAAAGCCAACCGAGTTCAGTTCAGCTGGTCCAGCCTGGGGCCATGGGTGGGGCCTGGAGCAAAGGAGTTCAGCGAATTTCAAATTTCACCTGTGGCTAAGGCCCTCCTTGCCTGACTGGCGACTGACGCAAGCTTGAGATTTCAGGGGTTTGTGTTACCAGCGTGCAAACACCGTGAGTGACAGCCAGCGTCCCCAAGAGACCACAGAGGATCTCAAACCCTTCCTATCTTCCTAGAAACCCTGGCGGCCTGGCTGGCTGCTTGCTGTCTGATGCAACAGTTTGCAACGCCGTTCTGGGAGCCCAGCCTGCTGCGGGGTGCTGGGCGTCCCTGCCGACGCGCATGCGCGGGCTGCTGGCCTGTGGGGCGGGCCCGGGCGGGGCGTGGCGGGGGAGAGGCTTTGCAAAGAGTGTGCTGGGGACAAGGCGGGCAGGGAGACCTCTGGCACCCGCGCCCGCGATCTGAGCTTAATTAAACTCCTCCTGAGGCATTGGCTGACTGATTGACCCAGTGATCCAAAGAAAATCAGAGAGGCCCGAGTCGCCCTGAACACCACGGGAGAGTGAAGTTGGGGAGTTGCCTTTCGGTTTCCAGAGCTGGGCCTCTCAGGTCTGCCTCCCTCCCCTGAGCTCTCCCCCTCCACCATGCCTTAGGGGCTCAAAAATTCATCAGGACCCCTGGCATCGCTTGCCTGGGCTCTCCTTTCCACTTCACTGAAAAGAGAAGAGCTGGGATGACTCGGGAAGGGGAAGAGGCAAAGTTTTTTGTCTCTTTTTTTTGTTTGTTTTGTTTTGATGTTTGTTTGCTTTTTTGTTAATCCTCGCCCGAGGATATTTTTCCATTGATCTTTTAGAGAGAGTGGAACAGAAAGGAAAAGCCAGAGAGAAACATCCATGTGAGAGAAGCACATGGATTGGTTGCCTCCTCCACTGGCTCTGACCAGGGCCCTGGCCACGGAGGAGCCCGCAACCGAGGTCGTGCCCTTGACCTCAATCGAACCCAGGACTCTTGGGTCCACAGGCCAAGGAAGACGCAACGTTTTGATAGGGTCTTGATCTATCATTTCCCCAGCCTGCTTTCTCCACCCATATGCCTTAGGCAGGGGTTTGTTTGGTTTTTTAGTAGAAGAGAGCTTGGCATTGTAGATTATTTCCCAAATTTTTCAGCCATCCAAGCCTTGCCTGCAAGATTTTCTCCCACAGTCCACCAATATTGTATTTTTAATTGGCTTTTATTTTACTTTCCTAACTTTCCTTATTCTTTAAATTAACTTTAAATTGATTCCCTTTTTCTACATAGCCTTGCCCTAAGCAATAACATTAGCAAAACCACAGCTTTGATGTGTTGGTCACATATTTTAATATACTTGAAAATAAATTTATAACTATCCAAATAAAAAATGTATATGTTAGCTAAAAGTTCCTTGCTGCTACATTTGGAGAAGAACTCCAGAGGTAATAACAGTAATAGCTAACATGTGTTGAGTGATTGCCGATGTCCCAGGCACTGTTTTAAGCACTTTAACTATTCCAAGTCCTTATGACCCCTCGAAGGTGGGTGTTCTTTACCTTTCACAGAGGAGGAAAGTGAGGCACAGAGAGGTTAAATTACTTGCCTAAAATTACCGAGTCAGGATGAAAACTCTACTGGCCTCACTCTGGACTAGAGCCTCTGCTGTTGGCCTATCAAAGAGGCTCAGTTACTGCGGGAGATCACCCAGGTGGTTAGCCAGTCTTCATTTGAACCCAAGTCTGGCTGACTCCAAAACTGAGCTCTAACTCCTTCCTGCCTATTTTCCAAATCTCACCTCATACAGCCTTTTTATCTCTGTCTGCCTCCTTGGAATCCAAAAGATGCTTTCTCCCCTCACCTCCTCCATCTCCTCTTCCCTCTCCCTCTGGGTGGAACAAAGGTTCTCATTTCTAGTGTTTTATTCTCTTCTCTTCCCATAAATACCCAATTTCCATGAGAATGCCTACTTTGAAGGTCCTATCTACTTTCCTCTATTGGCCATAGAACTGCTTAGAAATTCCAACTATTAGCATCACCAAACTACATTTCCCAGCCTGCCATTCTCACCTGGAAAGAGAACAAAAATCCTATGTCAAACCATGTGGCTCCTATTTTGGGGTTGGAAAATCTGGTCACTAGCTTGGATAAAGATTGGAATGCCCATAGACTAATTCTTCTGGCCCAAGATAGACATGTATTTCCCAGGCTTCAACGATTGGGGGATGGGAGGGGGGAGTGGGGGGGTGGTGGTGAATGGGGGGGGGGGGCTGTGTGTGTGTGCGTGCATGTGTGTGTGCATGCATGTGCATGCTCGAGTATTGTGGATTATTTCAGCAAACAAAACCTTCAATTAGAGGCATAAATGAAGACTTGGCCTAAGACTTCTAAAAGATGACTGACCCATGCCCAGTAGATATATTTTCTTTCTTCAACAGCTCCTACCATCACCACCCCTTCCCTCTCTTCACTTCCTTTTCCTTCCCCTTCTTCCAGATTCTTCTCTTAATTGTACCATTGTGCCACTCCTTTGCTCCCCAACCCCCATGCCCACACCCACTCTTTAACTGTTTAGTATAAAATCCAGCCCACCAGACTGAGGTTTTCTTCCATCCAAATGTTATTTTCAGAAGGAGCCATTGAGGTTGGGGTGTAATTGCAGCGTTGAGCCTCTGCAAGCCAAGCTGAAAATAATCAGCGAGGCAGATGGGGTGGGAAGAGTGTGGTGGCCACTGCCCAAAGAGCGAGAGAAACCCAATGGAGTGAGTCAGAGGGAGGCAAGGGCCAGGCTGGGCCTGCTGGGCTTATGGCTGGAAGTTCAGTTAAGGGGAAACTGCCCAAGCTGTTGGGGCCTTTGACTGAGGTCCTATCCAAGGTGGTTCCTGCCTGCACATCACAAGTCCATATTCCCTGTGTCAACCACTAAGCTTCTCTTGCTCTTACTCAATTGGGCAACAGTGGCCAGAAGGTCATAAGCAGATTTAGCCAGCCAGATGGCTCACCCATCTCTAGAGCAGGGTTGGCTCTATCGGCATGTTGGACTGGATCATTCTTAGTTGTAAGGGGCTGCCTTGTGCATTGTATTGTATTTAGGAATAGCCTTAGCCTCTACCCTCTAGATGCCAGTAACACACACACACAGTCATGACTATAAAAAATGTCAGGCGTACCAAATGTCCTTGGGAGGCAAAGTCACCCCTGGTTGAGAACCACTCATTTAGGAGTGACCCAGGCTTCTAGGAGCGTCACATCACATGTCCCCGTGGTAGTCTCACTGCCTCGCATCCTATGTGTGTCTGATAAAAACTATTGGCTAACTGCCATTTCCAATGACAACTGTTGAGTACCTCGGACCCAGCATGAGTGCCAACTGTGTGTGTCAGCCACTAGACAAGGTCTTGAGAATAAAGCAGTGAAGATGACGGACGTGTCCCTGTCCTCACAGAAATGGCAGGTGGAGTGGGGGCAAGACAGGCATTACACAACCCTGAGTGAGAGGTGTGTAAAGAAGAGAAATGGGGTGCGGTAAGAAAGTCAAAGAAGGTTTCTCACCCAGAGTACTGCATCAAGAAGGGTGCTTGGGGGAAACGAGAAATTACCCAGTGGGAGGTTTGAGGGTGAGGCAGTGTTCCTGAATAGGGACAAAAGTGCTCAGAAGCCCTGAGTTAAGAGAGAATGTTGGACATCCAGGGAACCCAAAACAGTCTGTCATGGATCAGGCTTAGGACACTGGGAAGTTCTTTTCTCCTCTCCCCACAGCTTGCTTTTCCTCTCCAGATTTATAGCACAAGCATATAAACTTAGAATCATATTAAACCATATTTAAAACCCCACTTGTCCTTGCTCAAACCTCGCCCCCTTAGTCACCCAGTTACCAAGTTTTGTCATTTTACCACCAAAATCTCCTTGTCTCCGTTCCCACCACCACAGCCCTAATGCAGGCTCTTCTTCATTACTCAGCCGAATTTGTGAAATAGCTTCCTAACGAGTCATCTTCCAGGCTCTTCCTCAAAGGAAGACAGAGATCTGACTATGTCTCTGCTGGCTTACAATCTCTGCAGACTTCAGAGGGCTGTTGGACAGGCTGCTGCCTCCGTGGCTTTTATTCACTCACTGCTCCCAGCTACCTTCTACTCTCTAGCTACACAGGACCACTAGCCACGCCTGGTGGGACCTTCACACCTCTGTGATTTTGCTGTTTTCTTTGTCTGGACAGCCCTCTCCCCACCAAAATCATTTGGGGAATTCCCACATATGCTTTAAGACCTAGACGAAATGAGCTCATGATTCTCTTCTATCTCTTCTTAGAAGACTTCTCGTAATTCTTCCCTCTGTTTTTTATTGGGATTTATATGTTGCTGCTGGTTTACCATTTATCATGTTCACCCTTAGTTATCTGTTTAAACCCATCCCTCCCCCACCGAGTGGGAGGATCTCAGAGGCAGATAATGTAGTAGGCACTGCTGGCTGATTACCAAACACCCAAAACCCGCTCCCAATTTGCAGAGAGAAGCCAAAGAACAACAAGGCACAGTGTACTATTTAGTGTAGAAGCGAAACTGTTAATACAAACACACCCAGAGCACAGAGTCTTAAGCAAGCACACGTGCCTCAGGGAAAGCTGAGCCCCTGCCCAGCTCCAAGGGTTGGGCCTCCACCTTCTCAAGAACTGGCTCAGGAGCCTGGGCCTACATTAATCCATGTGCAGTAGAGATTTCCCTGGTTCCTACTCTCCCCTTCTTTAATAACAGAACTCCTGATTTTTCTAGCAGATGGCCATCTTGTAAGACTACATTTCCCAGTCTTTCTTGCAGCTTGAGGTGCTGTTAGTGTAAGTTCTCACCAAAGGACTGTGAACAGAAATGAATGTATCACTTCTAGATTGTTCCTTCACAAGGAATATGCATGTGCTCCCCTGACCCTTCCCCTACCCTTTCCCCCAACCCGCCAACTTGGAGATGATAAAAACTGAAGCAGTCTCCCTGGACAAAGAGAAGGAAGCCATGTCTGGAGGAGGATGGAGTCCTCCTAGTGGTCTCTGAAGGCTTTTTTCTGAATTCTTATAACATATGAAAGAGATATACATTTCTATTTTGCTTATGCTTTTGTATTTGGAGTCTCTTTGTTACACCAACTTGCCCATTCTCTATAAAATGCGCAGCACCTGGCTTCCCTGAGACTCAAACTGGCCTAGGACTGGGCCTGTGACCTCTTTAGGGCCAGCAAGATACAAAGCAAGGTTTGATGGGGGTTGCTGGGAGAGAGCTCTGTTGTTTTTAAGAGAGAGTGTCCTGAAACAATCTTCTCTTTTTCTCTTCCTCAGGACATCATGGGGCCTGGAACTATGGCAGTCCTCTTACTACCAGCCTAAGGATGGGGCTACATATAAGTAGGGTAGAGCTGAGAGAATCTCAGAGAAATAGAGTCAGTTTCTAGACTAAACTCTAAAGCCCACAGTCTTAGTCTGCTTGGGCTGCCACAGACTGGGTTGCCTAAACAACAGAAATTTATTTTCTCACAGTCCTAAGGACCAGAAGTCCAAGATCAAGGTGCCTTCAGGTTGGTTTTTGGGAGGCCTCTCCTCCTGGCTTGTAGACAGCCACCTTCTCACTGGGACATCACATGGCCTCCTCTCTGTGTGTGCAAGCTCTGGTGTCTCTTCCTCTTCTTTTAAAGACACTAGTTCAACTGAATTAAAAGGCTCCACCTTTATGACCTCACTTAATCTTAATTACCTTCTTAAGGACTGTATCTCCAAATACAGCTACATTGAGAGTTGAGGCTGAATTTGGGAGGATGGCATGCACATTTCGGTTCATAACACTCACCCTACCTCTGGCTTGCATCTATGTGATCGAATAAATATGCTTTTGTTGAAGCTAGCTTGAGTTGGTTTTCCGTCACCTCTTACCCTACAGTGTTTCACTCCTGTTTCCCTGCTGGGCCTGGTCCAGAAAGCATCAATAAATATTTGTGGAATGAATGCCAGTTTCTATTTCCTTCCTTTGCTTGTAATAATACCTCACAGATAAACTATAAGCATTTATCTTTCTCTCTGTTCCAGCCAAAACACCTAAAGTAGTCATATGGGCCTCATTTCCAGAAAATTCTTTTTTTAAAAAAATATATTTTATTGATTTTTTAACAGAGCGGAAGGGAGAGGGATAGGAAGTCAGAAACATCTATCAGCTGCCTCTTGCACGCCCCCTACGGGGGATGTGCCCGCAGCCAAGGTACATGCCCTTGACCGGAATCGAACCTGGGACCCTTCAGTCCGCAGTCCAATGCTCTATCCACTGAGCCAAACCGGTTTGGGCTCCAGAAAATTCTTCTTAGTATCTCCCCCCACACTCCTTCCGTGCGCGCGCGCGCGCGCGCACACACACACACACACACACACACACACACACACACTGGCCACTTACATAGAAAGCTGAGGCTGCAACTATAAAATCAGAAGGTTGGATTAGATACACTCTAGCACACCTTCCAGCAGAAGTGTTCCTGAGTCCTTTCCCACTCTAATGTCCCCTGGTGCTGCCTGAGGCTCTCTCTGAAGGAATCACCCAGTGTTCAGGCAGGAGACCCATCCAGCACTAACAATGTACTGTCTATTGAGGGGTCCCTCTGGGCACCTGCCCTACACTATGCCCTGCAGTTCCACAGGAGGCCTCTTCCAGCACTAACTGTCTCGGGTATTGTTTAAAGTCCTTTCAAACTCTAAAGTCCCAAGATGCTGAAATACATGCAAAATAGACCTCCTGCCCCAGCACAGAAGCAGAAGCTCTGGGAAGGGCCTGGACTGTCACAACATTGTCCTTCCAGATGAGACCAGAGGTTGGCCCTGCTGAGAAACAGGCAGGCAGGGGCCTTGCAATGCTCACACATTCAGCGAGTCCCACAGCAAGGACACTCCAGTTCCTTGCGCCCGCTGCTCAACCATCCAGACTGCCACTGGTGCCCACAATGGGGCCATACAGTTCCTTCTTCCTTTCACTTGAGAACTCGCTCATGGAGACCGGGAAAAGGGCTGTTTCATTCCTCAGCCACCTGCAATGTGGGAGGATTAGATCTCCAGGGAAATGGCCAGTGAACGAACCATGGGCAGCTATGACCTTCAGAGTCCAGAGGTCCTTGCAGGCTGTCCTTCCGTGCTTTTATTTTCTTTTTTTTAAACATATTTTTATTTATTTCAGAGAGGAAGGAAAAAGGAGAGAGAGATATGTAGAAACATCAATGATAAGAGAGAATCATTGACCAGCTGCCTCCTGCACATCCCCTACTGGGGATCGAGCTCACAGCCTGGACATGTGCCCTGACCGTTTCCTCTTCTGTGAGAAGGAGGTCATCACTACCCAGAGAAGCTCTTATACATGGGAGTGCTCCCGCCTCGCTCCTTTTTTCCTTCCTCTTCCGGGTCTCCTTAGCCTCCACTGACCACTGCACCACCTAGCTGCGCGACCCTCACTTCCCAGAATCCTCCCACTGCGGCCCGGCCTCCGAGCCTCCAGGAGACAGTGGTTTCCCTTGTGGCCTGCCGTGGGCCAGCTCCCCTGAGAGCAAAGGCCTCAGAACCAAGTGACTGGGGCCCCACCCTCTTTGTAAACACCAGTTGGGCACCAACTGACCTCAGGAAGAAAGTGCTCCACTGGGACCCTCCTCTTCCAGCCCTGCCCGCCGCTAGATGTTCCAGGGGAAGCGCCAGGCAAAGCTGGCACCCTGGTGCCCGGGCCGCCTCCGTCCTGGAAATAGGCACTTAGAGCCAGGTCGTGGCTGAAGGTGGCAGGAAGTGGAGAGTGCCCGAGTGCTCCTCTCCTGCCTCCCACAGCACCACCCTGGCCGTCCCAGACAGGGCATGTTTTCTCGCGTTTAATTTTTTAATGATGGTGGTAGTCGTACAGAAAGACGACTTAACTGTTGTTCTTTGTTTCTGAAAAATAAAGACAGAAATTAAATGTAAAATAATATTAATCCTTTTCATTCTAGGCAATGGGAATGTGTGTTTTAGTGTTCTTTTGTAGCAACTTTTTCTGTCTCCAAGTAAAAACATTTTTAAATGAGTAAGAGGAACGCAGATGTATTGGGAGAAATTTTGAAAATACCAAAAAGTATACAGAGAAAAAGAAGAACCGTCAAGAATCTCTCTTTTGGACCATTTATATATTGGCTTATCTCCTTCTGATTCTTTTTCTAGCAAATATTTGGGAAATTGTATTCTGTTATTTTTGAATTGAGATATAGCTGATATATAACATGTTAGTTTTAGATTTGTTTTATTCTTTTTACAAAAAATAAGAAATCATATTGTTGAATAGCCTTTTTTCTCCTTAACAATGTATTTTGAAGAGTTTTCCATCTTCTTTTTTTTTTATAGTAAAGGTGGAATTTTATTGAAGAAAAAGTACTTCCACGTGGGGAGGGGGCAAGAATCTCGTAGCACAGACTCCCACGTGGGGAGGGGGAAAGAGTCCCAATGAGTCTCTTTTTCCACAGTTTATAAAAGCTGCAGGTTTTTTTTTGTGTGTGTGTGTGCCTTGATATCCCCTCTGATTGGTCCATGCTCTCAATATTAATATTTACTTTAAAGAACTTTTCTCTATCTTTTTTCCATAGAAGGATGAATAGTTATATTTTTTATTACTGGGATCCATATCGTTCTCATTGGGATCAAACTATTTATACCACCCTAGTTGGTTTGGCTCAGTGGATAGAGCATCGGCTTTCAGACTGAAGGGTCCTGAGTTCAATTCCAGTCCAGGGCACATGCCTGAGTTGGGGGCTTGGTACCCAGTAGAGTGCATGCAAGAGGCAGCCAATCAATGATTCTCTCTCATCATTGATGTTTCTATCTCTCTCTCCTCACCCTTCCTTTCTGAAATCAATTTTTAAAATATTTTAAAAAACGATTTATACCTTTCATTATTTGTCCTTATTTAAAAGCTACAACAGTTTTGTTGTAGAAAAGTTAGAAAATACAGATAAGCAAACAAAAGACCATGTAAAATCTTTGTAACCTCTCCACCCTGAAATAAGCTCTGCTTACATTTTACTTTCATATATATATATATATATATATATATATATATATATATATATAATTGATTTCAGAGAGGAAGGGAGAAGGAGAGAGGGATGGAAACATCAACAGTGAGAGAGAATCATTGATCATCTGCCTCTCTCATGCCCCACACCGGGGACCGAGCCCACAACCCGGGCATGTGCTCTGACCAGGAATCGAACCACTGATCTCCTGGTTCATAGGTCAGTGCTCAACCACTGAGCCACACTGGCCCGGCAAATTTTACTTTTAAATCTTTCTGTCTATTTTTCTATGTACATATGCAAATATATAAATACACATTTTTAAAAACAAAATTGGAATCCTATCATTCTTACCTTTTTTTAAGTTTGATCAAAACTATTCCTTTTTCCCCATTTGTATTTACTTTAGATGCTAGGCTTATGGAAGGTACTAATTTTTTAAAATTTATTTTGGAATTACAGCTAACATACAGTATTACATTAGTTTCAGATATACAATATAGTGATTAGACATTTATATACATTATGAAGTGATCACCCCAGTAAGTCCGGTACCCATTGGACATCGTACTTGGTTGGTTATGCTATTTCTAACTTGCTTCTTTTTGTTTGTTTATTCAACAATATATCTTACATTATTAGAACTGTTTCGGCTACAAATGACAAAACTGAAAGTAACAGTGGCTTAAACACGTTCATTTCTTTCTCTAGTAAATGCCGCCAGAGCTAAGCAGCCCGAACTGGTATGACAGCTCCCTGACCGTCCAGGACCCGGGCTCCTTCTAATCATGGCTTTCCATCCTTAATCGTGCCATTCACTCATTGCCCAGGGCGGCTGCTCCAGGAGGAAAAAACATACTTGCTAGATTTCAGGTGCGTCACTTCTGCTTATACTCCACTAGCCAGAACTAGGCCCCCCAGCCCTGGGACAGAGGATAGATAGTATCTGAATAGGGGTCCTATTACTACGGCAAAGGGGAGAACAGATATTGACTTCTCTGACACATACGACAGACATCTTTCCATGTGTGTAGTTTTATATCATCTTCTCTTTTTAACGAACATTTTACATCTTTAAGTGTTCTTTTTTTTAATATGTTTTATTGGTTTCAGAGAGAGAGGGGGAGTAGAAATATCAACGATGAGAGAGAATCGTTGGTCAGCTGCCTCCTGCATGCCCCTTGGGGGGCGGAGGGGGATAGAGCTCCCTGACTGGAATTGAACCCGGGACCCTTCAGTCCACAGGCTGACGCTCTATCCATTGAGCAAACCAGCCAGGGCTCACTAAATATTCTTTAAAATTCTTAATTTTAATGGCTGCTCAATGTCCCATAATAACACATGTAGCACTGTGCATCCATCCAGTGCCTTATTACCTGATATTTGGATGTTTTGCTCTGATAAATACACCTCTTCTATGAGTAAAACTTGTCAGAGAATGAGATCCCAAGCTTTCTCCTACATCCTGTGGGTGCCCACATCACACATTTTGCTGGAGAGTCGGGGTATTATCTGCTTTAGAAGCTGGTTTATAGGACTGAGTTGGTTTCTAGTAACAATGGAGCTTTTTAGCAACAGGGGTAGCCCGCTGCTTCCATTGCCAGGGAAGTCACTGAAGTGGGCAGAGCCTGGTGCCCAGGGTTGAGGGGTGAAATGGGAGGGAAGATGTGGGTGGGGGGAGGTAGGAAGTAAATAGGAAGAGACCATGGAGCCCAATCCATTCCACATTCAGGTTCCACAATGCTTTCTGAGGGCCTGCTCAGGACCATGCCCGTGCCAGGCCCTGGGCATGTCTCGAAAAAGACATGGTCCCTGCTCTCCAGGCGCTCAGTCAACACCGAACTCTCAAATGTTAGAGTTCAACCTGGACAGTTGCCTGAAATGCACAATCCTAGGGACCACACCCAAAAGTCAAATGCAATAGGGGCCTAGAATCTGCATTTCTTCCCACTCCATAGGTGTCCTGATGAAGGTGATCAGGAGCTGTTTTGGAGGAGGCTGATGGGGCAGTTGGTCAAGGTTCTGGGAGGAAGTCTCCAGCAGGCAAACTTGGAAGCTCCATGTGCTCAGTAGGTAGCTTGAAACTCGGCTAAGCCTTAAACCAGCGACCCACAGGGTAAGAACCGCTAGCAGGGTCGCCTAAGACCATTGGAAAACACGGATATTTACATCACCATTCATAACAGTAGCAAAATTACAGTTAGGAAGTAGCCACGAAAATAATTTTATGTTTGGGGGTCACCACAACATGAGGAACTGTATTAAAGGGCCACGGCATTAGAAAGGTCAAGAACCGCTGCCTTAGGCTACAACAAAATAATGAGGACACCTGTCAGACACACCTGCGCCCAAATCTCAGCTCCGGGCTTCGGTAGCTGAGGGACCTCAGGCAAAGGAGTTCACCTCTCCAAGTCTCTGCTGCCCCATAAAATGGGAATAATTGTAGTGCTTCCCAGGTGAAAATAAACAATTAGTGCTAAGCAGAGTGTCTGGCACTCAATCAATGCTAGGTATTATTATGAAATTAATTAAAATTAATTTATTAATTGAAATCACCTCCAGGTAAGTAATTACAGCACCGAACTGGAGACAGGGCACGTAAAGGCTTTCATGCACTGCCTTGGCTCACAGTTGTAGGCATTCATTAAGTGGTTTTTATTATTGTGAAAACATCCTTGCATCCATTTTAATTTCGCACTTTATCATCTCTGCAGCTGTACGCACCACACAGTTTTATCCTCCCAAGAGAAATAGTGGATTTTGGCACTCCAAAATGTGGCCTTCACATCCACCCCCGGTGCCTGCCCCAGCGTGAAAGAGATGTTCTCAGCTGCTTTGGAAGGATGTGCAAGCGGTGGGCAGGCAACATGTGAGTAGGACCCTCACGTTCCTACTCTCAAGTCCCTGCTTTCTGGGGAACCCCGAGCCTGGCCCTGGGCCATTCATCGCAGCCTGAGGATCAGGGAGCTGCGGAGGCGGAGGCGAGGCCGGAAGCTGCTATGAGGTGAGAAGAGACAGGGTCGCTGTTGATAATTACATTTTCAAATGCTCCAGGCTGGCCACGTTGCCATGGTGATGTGATGGCTCTGAGCACGTGGCAGCCTCTCTTGAGTTGTGAGTCAGTTTCGGCTTTATTTATTAAAAAAAGAAAACCAACGCCCTGACCTGTAAAGGACAGAGCGAGGCTCCAGGTGGAGGCCACGGTGTCCTCTGCTGGGGGTGAATCAGCCGCACAGCCCGTGGGTCTCCTGATGTCAGCAGGCCCAATCCAGAGAGGCGAGTGGGGAGCCAGCATCTCAGACCGGGGCCCCGGAGAGGAAGCACAAACAGAATCCACACTGCCGGTTGAAAACCACTTAACAAGAAGCAGATCTCATTTGCTCAGCTCTAGCCCAAGGGTCAGACTCTAAAAGGCTGCTGCACTCTGGTATGGGGGTACACAGAGCCCAGGGAGATGGGCATCCCCTGGCCCTGAGGTGACCAGAGCTAGCTGACCCACATGCCAGTGTGCAAACAACAGCAATACCCTCTGTGAAGAAGAGGGTCCTGGAAAGACAGGGGAAAGGCCATGATGGCTCCAGCAGAGACCTCTGAAGGAGCCTGGCCTCATGTCAGCATCTCAAATGGAGGCCCACAGGATCAGTAACCGTGACATTCTGGAATCTTCTTCCTGAGCTTAGACCTGTCACTGGAGGAGCCCTTACACCTGCTCATTTGTTTGGGTTCACTATTGACGCCATTGACTGATGTCCTCCTGGTGGGCCCACCTCCTAACCAGCTCTGGGCTCTAAGGCCTTGTCCCCATCCACTGCCTTCATCAGTAAGCAGGGTGCTGAAGTCAGGGTGGGTGGATTTAGTCCTCCTGCCATTTGCCAGCCTGTGGCTGAGCCTCCATTGCCCCATCTGTAATACAGGGGTGATAGTCATAATAGCAGGGGAGCTATGAGGATGAAATCCAATGTTTGCAAATGTTTAATATAGAGCTTGGCTGGCACATAGTACGCACTGGATAACTGTAAGCCATTGTTAAGTTTGTTCAGGACCTTATCATATCCCGCCTGGATAACAGCAGCAGCCTCATAACTCCACCTGCTGATTCTTGTCTTGCTTGCCTCCGATCTATTGTCCACACCACAGCAAAGTGGTTTATCGAAAATGCAATCCTGATCATGCTATTTTCCTCCATAAACTCTGCCAGCGGCTCCCATTTGCTCTCGGAATGGCCCTTAGAATTCCTTGGAGGGGCCTCCAAGGTCCTGCACGGTCCAGCTGTTGGCTATCCTTTCCAGCTCTATGCCTCCCCCCGCCCTCCCCATGCCTGCCCCACCTTGATAACTCTCAGCCATACCCACTGTCAACAGTGTTCCCAAGGTGCCAGGCTATGCCATACCTCCAGGATATTCGCCATACTGATTCCCTTACCTCAAAAGCCATTTCTTCTTTTTGTCCACTTAGCAAACAACTGCTCATCCTCCAAGACCCACAACAAAACTCCCCATATACTGTGAAATCTTCTCCCCCCCTTCAACCCCACCTAAAATTCAGAGCAGACCACACCCTCCTCTAAGCCACTCTGGTGCCCGCCATAAAGACATTTTCACTTTCATTGCAGTTACTGTGACCCATGCCTATGGCACCTCTCAGCTACTTGAGACCAGCAGTGATTCTAACTAATGTCCATATTCACAAAACATACCACAGTACCATAACTTTCACACAAAAAATGACTGGGAAGGAATGAATAAATGAATATAGACAAAAGCCCTGCTTATAGAACAGGAAACTGGGGCCCAGATAGGAGCAGTGGCTTGGCTAAAGTAAAGGATTCAGAAGCCCTGTAACTCCAGGCCCCTCAGATTCCAGGGACTATGGACCATTCATTCATACAACCATCGCTTGTATCCCAGGGAGCAGCACTGTATTGCTCCCTGGGATACAAAGAACAAGGAATAATCCCAACCCTCAGGAGCCCGTAGGCAGGTGGAAGAGAATGACAGGTGCACAGACAGTCTGCACACCTTTTACCTAAGAGCTGGGAGAGAAGATCTAGAAGGAGCGATGGGCATTCTAGGACCCCAATATAGATGGGGGTAGAGGTAAGCCTCTGTTTCTGTCTTCCACTTCACCTCTCAAACCGGGAGGTAAGTTCCCACAGACCATCAGACCAAGGCAGCTGCTCTCTAGGGGCTCACAACACAGGTGAACAGACACATACAGGTCCACACATACCTAAGACAGGTGGCATGGACGTGCCTTGCACCATGGGGCAGGACAAACAGTCACAGGACACATTTGTGTCTGTGGGCAGTCATGTCAAGAGCCAGCATGGGAATCAGGATAGAGGGGATGAGACAGCGGAGCACTTTCTGGCACCTCCCACTGTGCAAAGTCCTTCCACAGGCCAGGTCTCCCTGGATCTCCACCAGGTGGGGTCCTATAGACAAGGTGGCTGTTGTTCTCTCCCCCATTTCCAGATGGACAAACTGAGGCTCAGACAGATGTAAAAAACTTGCCCAACCCCATTGCCTGGTCAGTGGAAGCACCAGAACTGATCTGTCACTCCCCAACCCTCCACTGGGCATTTCAACTGTGCCAGGCCCTCTGCTTCCCACCACGGTCCCACTGACCTCCTGACCTTTTCTTCCCTCTTCTGGACACTTTCCAGATAGTCACAAGACTAACTCCCTCTGTCAGGACTGTGTCTCATCACAGAAAAGACACCACTGAGTCTAAAGTCATGTCCCTGTCACTCTGGATAATACTTTTCTTCAAGACCATATCCTATCTAATAAAAGAATAATATGAAAATTGACCATACCTTCACTACACCAAACAAGCCATGCCCACAAGTCACGCCCACAAGCCAATCAGGAGCTATATGCAAATTAACACACAACCAAGATGGCTGCTGCCCATGGCAGGCCGGACCAGGTGGGCTGGAGGCGTGGCCAGGCAGCCATTGGCCCAGATTGCAGGGCGATTGCTTCGCTGGGTGCCCCAGGCTGGGTGGGGGGGGGGGGCGGGAAAGGCCTTGCCAAGAGGCCTTTTTGCCCCCAGCCTAAGGCAGGACGTGGCCAGGCAGAGATCAGCCCAGATCGCAGGGTGATCGCTTCCCTGGGTGCCCCAGGCTGGGGGAGGGGACCTGGGAGTGTTGCCAGGCAGCAATCGGCCCCTATCGCAGGATGATCACTTCACTGGGTGCTCCAGGCTGGGGGCCAAAAGGCCTCGCCAAGAGGCCTTTTCACCATTGCCCTTGGGCAGGCCGGGCCTGGCTGGGGGCGGGGCCAGGCAGCAATTGGCCTGATCGCAAGGCGATGGCTGGCTGGGGTTCTCTGGCCGAGGTACCCTGCCCAAGGATGGAAAGTCTCGGCCAGAGGCTTTCGGCCTTGGGCAGGTTGGGGGTGAGCCATCAGTAGGATATCCCATGAAGACTCCTAGTATGTGAGAGGGGGCAGGTTGGGCTGAGGGACCACCCATCTCCAGTGCACAAATTTCGTGCACCAGGCCCCTAGTTTTCATTATATGACACAATACTATGTGTATTGGACCATTTGTTTTTGACCTGTCACCCCAACTAGGACAAGGTAAGAACGTGACCATTTTGTCCACGACTACATGCTTGGTACCTGCAACAGTGCCTGGCACATAGTCGGATCTTAACAAATTTTTATGAACATGAATGAATCCATAACCCTCACTTTGCTCCCCTTTAAAAGGATCCCCACAGCACATAGTTACAAGCATTAAATGATGTTATAAATGGAAGATGCTTAGCTAGTGCCTGGTATTCAGTGGACACACAATAAGGCTGCTGTTGTCATTATGTTCACAGTTTTGTGAGGGGGAGACAGGTACAAAAATAAATCACACGATGTGATAAAGTTCTTACTTCTGAGCCTTCTCCTCCACATTGGGGTCCAGAGAGCAACCCCTCCATTTGCCTGAAGATCAGAGCCCAAAGCTCCTGCCCTGTCTGCGGGTCACCCTTGGGGTCTAGCCCTGGGAGACTTCTGGGCCTGCCCGGGCTGGGGGCAGTGGGCAGAGTCCAGCCCAGGCCTCAGCAACCCTTGATTTCCCCCTTGAGAGCAGGCCCCACATCAAAGCCAATCTCCGAGGGGCGAGGCCTCTAGATAGATGGAAGATTAAAGAAGGCGAGGTCTCCACAGGCCACAGGGAGAGGCAGTCAGCAGGCGACCACAGAGGGAGGCCTGACACAGCCCTTCTAGCAGCCATCTTGGGGGGCAAGAGATGAGAAGGGGGCCCAGGCCTGGGCAAGTGGAACTGGTGGGGGGCACCATAGCACCTCCATTATTACACTTTGGCCTGTCTCTCCAGTCCAGGCTTAACCCTTTCTTTGCCGAGCAGCAGCAGAGAGGCCCATCAGAGGAACCCCTGGGTCTCTCCTGGAGAGAGTTTGTTTGGTCATTGGGTTTGGTCATTGGGGTTTGCTCCCTTGAGTGAGGGAGCCTGTAATGAGGACCTCCTGGCCCCAGCCTTCCTCCCCCGGGAAGGTCTGTAATTAGTGCAAGAGGCGAGGCTGGGGAAGCTCAGACAATGTCATTTGAACCAGGATGAGACAGGGCTCAATTGCTAGTCTGCAGATTTTTTTTTCCTGGTGCCATTTCATATACAAAACTCTGGCAAGCTTAACCCTCTCCTGGCCGGGCCCTGAT
Source organism: Antrozous pallidus (assembly GCA_027563665.1). Taxonomy (NCBI): domain Eukaryota; kingdom Metazoa; phylum Chordata; class Mammalia; order Chiroptera; family Vespertilionidae; genus Antrozous; species Antrozous pallidus. The sequence goes on from CM050520.1 coordinate 16,686,030, forward strand.
GCTGGGCTTTCAGGATCCATGCCTAATGAGTGCCTTTCTTGCCTCCCTGACACACACACACTCCAATTCAGATGAACCATGGCTTCCAACTCCCCTGACATCCAACAAGCCATCCAACATCCATCATCCAACAAGCCTCGGCTGAATGTCACCAGATGCTAAGCGCCAAGGGGAGGGGACCCAGGGGGAAAGCTCTCATCTTGCCGCCAAGAAGACTTCACTCCTCTGAGCAGTGGAGGAATGCCTGCTGGAAACAGGTGATGAGCCATGCAGGACGGAGTGGAATCGGATAGTGGAGACCAGCACAGGGCAGGGAGGAGCCACGCGAGGGCAGAGTCAACAAGGTGGGCACCTGGACTGGCGTGTAGGAAACACTCTGTAAATACGTATTGAGGGAGCTGTCTTCCTGGTTCAGAGCATTTCTGGAGTCAGAGTCTAAAGGCTGAGTCCTCAAAGCCCTGGCAGCTCTGAGCCAGCCCCAGGTGAGACCGATGTCAGAGGCCATCGGGATAGGCAGAGACTGCGGCTTCCTCCCCCATGCTACTGCAGCACTCATTCCCAACCCCTCAACTGCAGCTTGTTTCACGTTAGCCTGTGACTTAGTTGATTACAGATCTGGTACCCCCACGGGATACCTTCTCGAATTCTGAGGGCTTTGTCTATTCTGCCTGTGGTCTCAGGTGCCAAAATACTGAGCCTGGCACCCAAAAAGTATTCAAAAACCCTCATTGAATACGTGATTAAGCATAGGAAGGTAGAGGTGTGGGGAAGAAATCTACCTCTACAGCCTTCCTCAGAGGGGATGCCAATTGTGGCTCCACTGTCCCTGTGAATCATATCACAATCTCCCTCCTATAGAAAGAGCTTCCAGAAATTAATAAGACAATGCCAACCACCAATTTATCAAAGGGCAACAGATAGAAATAGAGTCTACAGAAAGGGAAACATAATATTCTAAGACAGCTAACAAGACTCTCGACTTCACTAATAATAAGAGAAATGCAAACCAGAAACCCTTCAAACGTTTGAAGTGCTCTGTTGGAGAGATGGTAGAGAAATTGGCAGTGTTAAATATTGCTGTTGGGGCATAAATTGATATGAAATATTTGACAATATCTATCAATATTACAAATGCACATTCTCTTTGACCCAGCACTCCCACCTCTGAGACTTTATCTTATAGATACACAGTGCTTGAACAAGGTTATCATTATAACTTTGTTATATTGTTTGTTATTAAAAAATCACAAACAATCCAATGTCCATCAGTTGGGTACAGGTAAATAAATGTTACAATTCTACAATGCAATAAAAAAAAAGAATGAGGAAGTTCTTTGTGTACTAATATGGGAAGATCACCAAAACATATTAAGGGTAAGAGGGAGATATAGAAACATATATAAAATATTCCTTTCCAGTTAAAAAAAGAGAGAGAAAGAAATACACACACACACACACACACACACACACACACACCATAGAAAGATGCCCAAGAAAGTAATAAAATTGATTATATGTTGGTCAAAGGGTGGGAACTTAGTGGTTAGGATATATAGAGATGCGATAGTTATTTTTTGTTGTATTACTTTTTTTTTAGTCATGTGATACATTATCCATTCAACAAATTAAAAAAGACAAAATCCAAAATTCCTCTACCTAGTTCTTGGAGGTTCATTCTGGGTTTCCTCCCAAATTTCGAGGTAGAGAAAATTCCTCCTGGCTGACTGCCACTCCCTCGACTTCTTTCCCCCGTCCCGGCCACAGCTCCCTAAGGCCTTGGGTCCCAGTACTTAGTGGCTGTCATCCCAGCTCCTACCTTATGAACATGGACCATGAAGTCAGATCAAGTCACTGTGTGACCTTGGACAAGTGACTTCATTCATCCCTCTGAGCCTCAGGAAAACAAGGTAATTGTGGTATCTGCCTCCAACGGTTGTGGGGAGGCTTACATGAGAATACACATGGGTGGTACTAAACATAGATCCTGGGACAAGATCACTGTTGCTGTATAAGTGTACCAAACCCACACTTTATATTCTTTGCCAATATTTTTATTGGGTTCTTGGTCTTTGCCTTGTGGATTTTAAGAGCTCTTTATAGACTTAAAAGGTTGAGATCGGCACTGCAGGCGGGTAGAGCACTGGAGGGCAATGGGGCAGTTTGTAAAGATGATTATTTCTATGACTATTTCTCCTCTGGCCATGTGTGCCGGTGTCTGAGGGAATCCCATATCGGAGAGCCTAAGGTTCATGTGGGGAGTCATTCCCCACTGGCCCATGTCTCTCTGCCTCTCTGCCAGTGTCCCCGTGTTATCATGTTGTTCTCCACTGCAGCTCTCAGAACAGCACCCCCTTCCATTTTAGATTAGACTTTATCTTACAGATAGATACACAGTGCTTGAACAAGTCTCCTTTGTGCCTTCCCCAGGGGTTCCCAGGTTTGTAGGGCACATGTGTGGTGCCAGCCCCTGAAAGGAAGGTAGGTGTAGGACTAACTTGGGAACCCCTAAGTCTCTATCCAGGGACTCCCCAGAGGAAAGACTCCAGGTGGGAGGCCCACAGGGGGTACAGCAAGAGATCAGGGTACAGAATATACACCACTGGGGACCTCTCACCCTGACCTTTGGATCCGTAGTTATCATAGAGTTGAGAAGAAAATATGGTTCCCTTGGGCCCACATCCACTTATTTTCTCCAGAGAATTGGTCCACCCTTCAGTTCTGGAAGCTCCAGAAACGTTCCTCGGAGCATCTGGAATATATATTTGCTTTAACTAGTGATTGCCAAGGCCAGCTCTGCTGCTTTTCTGTTTGTTCAGCTTAGCCCTCAGGGTTGGGACTGGTCCTTGAGGATGGGGGAATGCCCAGGGCCCCCAGTTCTTTCTTTGTGCATGATATGGGATGGGAGCCCCCACCTAGACATGGTCTTTTAGGAGGAGAGCCTGGGTGAGGGCGTTAAGAGTTAAAGGCTGAGTCTGCAAAGGCCACAGGCTCCTCCTTACTCACCAGGAAGCCCCCTGATGACTGTGTAACTTACCCAGTCCTAGAGTCTGGTGCAGTGGAAAGATTAGGTCGAACAGACCCAAGATCAAATTCTCAACTCTCTTGTTTAATAGCTGTGACGTTGGACAAATAACGTAACCACGCTGAGCCACAGAAAAGTAAAAATGTTTTTGTATTTACACCTTCTCTCACTTCAGGATGTATTAAAGGTATTTGGGAAACCCTACAGACAATGGAATTCAATGGCTTTTAAGAGAGGAAAAAGGATATGGAGAGAGGGAGCTGAAAACATAAGATGAAGCTAGGAATGCAGTTAGTTTGTGAAATGCAACCCCTCTGAGATCCTGTTGCAAGCGGTGGGCCCCAGAAAATTCATCTCTGAGCTTCCTGGGGCTCAAGTAAAAGAAGAAATTCAGTGAGTTACCAAATCCAGAGTGCCCATTGGGTTAAAATAGAGCCACCACGCAGAAGCAGCCAGTGTATTTGGGGCCCTGAAGTCAAAAAAATTTCTCTCCTGGACCAAGTTGTGGAGGAGGATATGTGTGTGCAGGGAGGTGACACTGTCTTCTAGGGCCTTCATGTATCTGAAATAAAACAAATAAAATAAAATGTCTGCTGGTGACTCTCAGAGTGGTAGATGTGTACCCACTTCCTTCCTTACTCCTACTTGGTCCTCCATCTCCTCCCAGGTAAGGAGCATCTGTGAGATTTCTCATGTGTGTGAGCAGTCAACTATCCAATCATTCAACACTTATTAAACACCTACTATGTGCCAGACCTTGAATGAAACAAATGTGAGAATCACCCTAAAACAAGCTAGTATCTCCTCTGCTGTCCCCAGATTCTCAGCCTCAGAAGCTCCCTCCCTCTCCCTGCCACCCACCCTTTGGTTCTCAGGGCTCTGGCCCTCCCCATCACGCCTATAAACCCCAGGGAACCCCGCTCCTGTGGCTTCCCCTTCATTCCCCACATAGCTTCAGGCTGCTCTCTCAGACCACCACATTCATGGAGCTCAGCCACGTGCAAAAGCATAATTAATATTCCACTCAGTCTCCCCCAGCCCTGCTGCCTATTGGAAGAAGATGGAAACCAGATTTGCAGCCGCACGCGGTGGCATGGAGGGGTGGGCCCATTTCTAGAAGAGTGCTTGCACATTCTCCTCCAGTGGCTTGCACATGCATGAGTGACAGAAGTCCCTCAGGGAGGGCCACACCTCCAGACACAGGATCATCGCCTGAGCTGTGTGCACGCACAGTCATACCACCATGGTGCACACTCACCTCCTGGTCAATCAATGCCCGGAGAACACATGGGCTCCTCACACACAAGGTCCGCATTTGCTTCTGGACAGAGGAAGACAGAATGGTAGCGCTTCAGAGCTGGGAGGATGGAATTTGAGAGACCATCCTGTCTAAAACCCTCATTGTGCTGTGAAGAATCTGAGACCCTGGCTTAACCTGTTATCTGTCTGTCCCGCTGAACTGAATTGTGCCTGCTTGCCTTTTTAACAAAAGCCTTTGATTTCAATGCCTGAGGCTGCCTTTCTGATTCCTAGTGAGGAGCCATTTCAGCCTCATCAGCCTTGGAAATTGGGGAAACTGAGGTGTAGGGAAGAGGGACTGGGGAGGGACTTGGCGAGTCAGTAGGTCATAGACAGAATTAAGCCTGTGACTTCCCATGCCCCTGCCCTTCCTCTTAGTCCCCCACCTTTCACTCTGCCAGCCCTAGGATTTACAGGAGAGTGTCCCCAACAACAGGAGGACTCCCCGAGGCAAGAGGAAAGACTGATTTTGCCCATTTTTCTCCTCTGACTTGACGCATAGAGAGCAAGGGGGATGGAGGGCTGTATGCCTGAGTGTGTGACTTCAGGGTCGAAGCCAGTGTGGCCTGGGGCACAGAGGCATCTAGAAGTAGTGTTGGTGCAGGTGGTTTGAGGTAGAAAAAAAGAGTGAGTTCAGAGCAGGACTGAGAGCAAAGCAGGAAGCGGGCGGGGCTGTTCCCCGGGCGGCAGGCAGACAGTGCCAAGGGGCGGACCAGCCTCCTGTCCAAAGATGGGACAGTAGAACAGAAATTCAGGGAAAGCGAAGCTAAAACAATTATCAGGAAAAAATCAGCTGGAAAGGAGGAGAATGCTTTCTTAGTCCTTAAGGAACTTCAGTCTTCAGAGAATTTGCAGGGGGAAAGAAATCTTTAAGGCCTTTCCCCAGGCAAGGTGGCTGGTGATTCACTGGCTGCTGAGGGAGGCCCTGCACTGCCCTCCCCTTCGCTCCTGCCTCTCCCGAGTGAGAAAATGCAGTTCATCTGGGGTGAATGGAAAGGGCCCTGAGTGAGGAGCCCGCAGGCCTGGATTTCAGAGTTATCTGTGCCCATCACAGTTGGCAATCTAAGTCAAGCCTCCTATGGCTTTAGGCCAGTGGTCGGCAAACTCATTAGTCAACAGAGCCAAATATCAACAGTACAACGCTTAAAATTTCTTTTGAGAGCCAAATTTTTTAAATTAAACTATATAGGTAGGTACACTGTTATTAACTTAACTAGGGTACGTGGTATTTTGTGGGAGAGCCACACTCAAGGAACCAAAGAGCTGCATGTGGCTCTCGAGCCTCAGCTTGCCGACCACTGCCCTAGGCCTTGGTTTCCTGTGAAATAAAGGAGTGGTAGATCATATACTCTCTAAGCCTCGATTTTCTTATCTGCAGATTGGGGATGATAATAATACCACGTTCTATTGAGTCTAAGATGTCATCAACTGTATGATGCTCCCTTATTTTACATACATTAAGAAGGAAAGGACACTGTCCCTTCAACAATGACGTGTCATTGATTGTAAGACGCATTCTGATGTCAGAGACGTTAAAGTGGGCATCTCAGAATCAGTGAATATGATTCTCATCTTACAAGCTTGTTCCAAGAATTAAGCCAGATTATGTAAGTTTTTACTGCCTGTCACAGAGCAAGTACTCAATAAATAAGATATTCTTATGGTTCATGGTGGAGCTGCGGGGAGGAACTACAGGCCAAAGGGATGCAGATGTGTGAGAAGCCCACCTTCACTCTTCTGGCAAGGTGCTACCCCAGGAACTCCATGCTTAACCCCAGTTGGGGGTTGGGGGGTACAGGGAAAGCAGCCCTCAGCCCATTTTAGGAAGCCACAAGAGAACAAAGGGCCCCATCTGTGCCCCGGAAGTCAGCCTAATCTCCAGGATGGATATGTTTTCTTTTCGCAGAAGTTCCTGTTAGAGTGTGCCAAAGCCTTTTTCCCTCTACGAGCCAGACAAACAAGGCAGGTTTACTTTGGGTGACCTTCTCACCACCACCCGGGGCCTGCCTGACAAGTGTAAACATCCACCCTTGCACCCTAATGGAGGCTCCAGAGGGGAACCTGGAAAATAGGAGTGCCAGGCCTCCTGAGGAGGCAGGTCCTTGACCCTGCTCCCTAATTCCCTGCCATGGACTCTCCTGGGAAGGGCACATTTGGAAGGTCCTCGGAGAGGACAGGACCCTACGGATCATTGTCACTTTCCCATTTTATAGATATGAAAATTGGGACCCCTAGAAGGACAGTGATTATGGGGGGTATCAAAGTGTGGTAGTCTCCAGCCAAGCACCCCCCTCCTCCCTCCCCCCCCCCCTCTCTCTCTCACACACACACACACACACACACACACCCCAGCCCTGTTCACAACTTCGCCTGGCAGGAGCCTTTCTCTCCCCCCTGCCCTTGTGTCTGGGACTGACAGGAAGCTCATCTCTGTCCTTTCTCTGCCGTGCGTCACTGCCTGTGTTGGGATGTCTATGCATTTTGCTTCACATCTGGAGCAGCTGCTGGTGAGCAACAATCAGAGGTTCCTGGAGGCCACGCAGGAGGGGCCACAGTCTGTGCTTTTCTTGACCTGGAGTGTTTGCAGAACCAATCCTGACCTCTGTCCCCTGCTCTTCGGATGTAGAGAACTGGCTCCAGGGGGGCTGGGTTGTGGGACCAGGCCCAGGAGTGGAGAGGGAGCAGACCTTCCCTGTTGACACCTCATTTCACTATCTAATTTCCTCTCCTGGGAAATCTTTAAGAGACGATATGGAAGGGAGGTGCTGCAATTCTTTTCTGCACACACATAGCCTGGAGCTTCGGTATGGCCACACTGGGTCTGTGCCGAGTGTGGGGTATTCCATGCATCATCTTGCTCTCATGCCCCTTCCAGTCTTCCTTTCTCTTTTTCTTCTACTTGCTGTTCCCTCTGCCCACATTGCTGTTCCCTCCATTTTACCCCATAAGTGATTCCAGTTCATAATGCCGTTCTCAGCTCAAATGTCACGTTTTCAGAAAGGCCCTCCTCATCCTCACAGCCTTATCACACTATTGTATTCTCCTTCATAGTCTTCATCACTATTTCAAGTCATCATCTTAAAGTCCCCCGCAGGTTTGCTTCCTTCCTTCTGGAATTCACCTTCTTAATCACCACTGTGTCTGTGTCTAGTGTCTGGTCAGGAACTGATCCTAGGTGCTCATTAGTGGCTTGTAGAATATGTGAGTAAATCCTCTGCATTCTCTTCCTTGCTGGACTTTGCCATCCCCTCATCCCAGAAAAACAATTATCATGCTCCTACTCCATGCAGGCTCTGCACTGCCGAGTCCCTCTTCCTGCCCGCCCCATCCCTTCACCTCCCGGGCATTTTTCTTGAAGATCCTGCCTCTCAGACTCCACAGGAGGTATTGGAACCTGAATGTCTCCCCGGGATTATTTTCAATGGTTCCTGGGGTGTTCACCTGGGTAAGAATCAGGAAAGAGAGGACACTCTAATCCTGTTTCTCTAAAACGGTATAATCTTCCCCAATCACTTAAATGGTGCCTGTGTCTGTAATTACAGAGCAGGCTGGGAGGATCACGGGCACAGTCTCTAGCCAACCGCGGGCAGAGGGGCACTTTTGTTCCTCCTGGGGCCAGCAGGGACTCCAAGCTCGGGGAGCCAGGAATCCAGACACCTGCTGGCACAAACTCACCCGCCACACACTGGCTTGTTCAATCAGCCAGAGACCACACTCCCTCCCTCCCCCAAAAGAGTTTGCATCCCGCCTCCCTAGGCCCAGATGTGACACATTTGAAAAAAAAACAACACCCAGGTCTCAGCACCCCAATTCTGTCTGCCACTGGTAGGCTTTCCACGGGCCTCAGCCTAACTTCTCAGAGTGGCATTGGTAGCGAGGGGTCTGCACAGCATGGGTTGTCTTCCCGGCTTCTCAGGAACAAACTCTGCAGGAGGCCTTCGAGGGAACAGTCCTATGACAGCCTAGACCAGTGGTCGGCAAACTCATTAGTGAACAGAGCTAACTATCAACAGTACAACGATTGAAATTTCTTTTGAGAGCCATATTTTTTAAACTTAAACTTCTTCTAACGCTTCTTCAAAATAGACTCGCCCAGGCCATAGTATTTCATGGAAGAGCCACACTCAAGGTGCCAAAGAGCCACATGTAGCTCTCGAGCCACAGTTTGCCGACCACGGGTCTAGAGCGTCAGAACTTCACTCTCCAGAACTATGTCCACTGGACCAGGAGATGGGGGGACGCCACACGCCTGCCTGCCCACCCCAGCAAGCCGCTGCCAACTCAGCCTCAGCCTGCACCCTCTCCCACCGGCACTGAGTCATTCCAGTGACATCCCTGGCTTTGCAGCAGTGACAACTCTGCTTCTTAAAGACCTTTTGGTCCTGAGCTAATAAGAATCCCCAGGCAGCAAGGACACACTTAATCCTATTAATGACTTCTGCCCAGGAATGGTGTGCCCCACCCTGTGAGGGAGTGCCTTTCCGAACCACCTCCATTTGTTCAGGTGCCTGGTGATTGTTTATCAGCCCTTTCAAGAGATTAAGCTGTACTCTGGAGCGGGACACTGAGGTCATGGGTCCTGGGGGTGTCCCGTGACCGTGGAGCGTGCTGCCAGCCAGCGTCTGGGTTCACGGGGACTCATGGCCACTGTGCTCCAAAGTCTTGCTCTTGGGAACCATTAGGGGAACTTAAGGATTGGAGAGAAGAGGGGTCCTCGCGGCATCTCTGCTGGTCACCTGGTCCTTCCGCACACAGGAAAGCTAGAGACAGCCCTTGCCCTGAGGGATTCACAGTCCAGTTAGGGTCATAGATACGGAACAAACAATGACAATAGCACATCAGACTCATCCCCCGGAGAAAAGCACACCACGTGCTGCGAGTGTCGTGGTGAAGGAGACGTGAACAGCCTCCCATTGAGAGATCTGTGAAGGGGCCTGTGAGAGGGACTTCCCCACCTTGGACGTGGCTCAGGTTCGAGCCCAGGCCTGGAAGAACGGAAATAACTCTGCTTCCTCGGATTTCCTCAACAATGCGGTAAGACGAGGGGTCTGCGCGCCCCTTCCACCACTCCTCGTGAACGTATGGGGGAGTGGTTAGCGAAGCCATACACGATGCCAAGGCTCCAGGAACACCGTTATGGGCTCCAGGATGACTTCGCTTTAGGCTTCTGTGTTGTTTTGTTTTTTAAATCTATTTTTATTGATTTCAGACAGGAAGGGAGAGGGAGAGAGAGAGAGAGAAACATCCATGATGAGAGAGGATCATGGATCAGCTGCCTCCTGCAAGTCCCCCACTGGGGATCGATCCTGCGGGAACCGGGCATGTGCCCTTGACCGGAATCAAACCTGAGACCTTTCAGTGCGCAGGCCGATGCTCCACTGAGCCAACCCGGCCAGGGCAGGGCCTCTGTTTTGAGAGCCATCAGAGAACAGAGACTGGCAAAGAAAACTAGCTTGTCTCTTTAAAAGGGGCGGGGCGGCTCCTCGGGCCGCGCCCTCCTCATTACTATGAAATTATCGTGAATATTGATGTGGGGGCGTGGCGGATTGGCCAGCTGTGCTAACCAGCCAGGGGTTCCCGGTTTCGCAGAGGAAAGTGACAGAAGCCAGCCGAGCGAGACGCGGAGAGAACAGAGCACCCGACAGCCAGCAGCCTCGGGGGAGCGCTCCGCTCCCCCGCCCCCGGCTCCCACCCAGTCCGGGGGGGGCCCCTCCAGCCCTCAGCCCCACGCCCGGGCTCCCCATGGAAGCCAGCTGTGCCCCCGGAGGAGCAGGAGGAAGAGGAGTCGGCTAAATGCCTGCGGTGCACCCTGCACCCCTGAGCCCTGCCTCCGCCGCGCCCTAAGTCCCCCGCGCCCCCCGCGCCCCCTGCCCGGGGCAGTGCCGCCCCCACCCGCCCCTCCCGCGGGGCTTCGCCCCGGACCTGCCCCCGCGCGCCTGCCAGCCTCCAGCAGGAGCTCCGGGCCGGCCGCGTCGCCGCCCTGGAGTGAGGGAAGCCCAGCCCCAGGGGTCTCCGGAGCCCGCCGCGATGGACGCCGTCCTGGAGCCCTTCCCGGCGGACAGGCTGTTCCCCGGATCCAGCTTCCTGGACTTGGGGGATCTGAACGAGTCGGATTTCCTCAACAATGCGGTAAGACGAGGGGTCTGCGCGCCCCTTCCACCACTCCGCACCCCTCTGCGCCGCTCGCCCCCACCCCCAACACCCCGCAAGACCGGGCTGCACATCACTGGACAGGGGGCTGGAGGCAGGGTCCCCCGGAGGGCACGTGCTGAGAGCTCTGAGGTTCGGTGTCCAGATCCCTCAACACTTCCCCGTTGCCCGAGCCTGGACGGGAGCCTCGGAGCTCGCGCCAGTACGCGCCCCTCCCGGGGGCTCCGGCTGTGAATGCATCAGCCTCCGCCTTCTGGGGAAGGGGACGTCGGGGCGTCGGCGCCACCCGATTCCCCGATGTGCGCTCGAGAGACACAATTCCTGCCCCCGCCCGGGGTGCCAGGACCAGATTGCGCGCAAAGTGGCCCCGCGGCTGGTTCTCCGCTGGGAGGCGCACAGGGGAGCGTCCGAGGGGCCAGCCAGATACTCGACGCCCCATGATCCAGACTTGGGTTCTGAGCCAGACCCAGACGCTTAGGGGTGCTGCCCCCCAAAGTCAGGAACGCGATGCCCCCAGGAAGGGGCCTGACGGTCAGCTGGTCAGAGCAGAAGAGGGAGGTCTTGCTCCTGTCCCTGTGTCTCTAGGTCTGTTTCTCCCTCACCTCTCGCCGCTGACTTTCTCTCCTTCTCTCTCTCTCTCTCTCTCTCTCTCTCTCTCTCTCTCTCTCTCTCTCTCTCTCTCCCCTCTGAGCTTGTCCTTTTTCTCCCTTTTCTCTCTTCCCTTCCCAACCTAAGGAAACGTGGCTTCTCTCTCTTCTTCCCTCCCACCCTCCCCCTTTCAGGCTCAGCCCAAAGGCCCAGCTGTGGGGGAGGGGTATGGGCTCAGGAACAGGAAAAAATATTCGGGTTCCAAAGAACCTTCCCGGTTAAAATGTGGGCAGCTTGGAGAATCTGGTAGGATGCCTCCCCCACCTCACCCCCCGTGTAATGAACCTCCAGTCTGCACACGTGTGTATTGGCGCACACAGGCACATACACCAATCCAGAAATCATCCCAGGGCCTCTACTTCCTGGCCCCTACCTGCTGGGGCTAAGATCAACTTGGCCAGACAAAAGCCAAGTGCATAGAAATGTAAGGGATTGGGCATCTTAGACTTCCACCTAAAGTGGCCCTGGCTGCTAGACCAGCCAAGCAGCAGGAACCTGAGCCTGGGAGGCGTGGGGCTGAGGTCTCCAGGACCTTCATTAGGCAGCAGAGCTGGGTCACCCTGCCCTCTGAGGAAGGCTCCTGGTCCCAATCAGAAGGAGCACACTTGGGCAGGGATGCCAAGTGGAGGAGGAGAGAGGGCTTGAACCTGTGGTGAGGGAGACCTGGGTTCCAGTCCAGCCTCTGCTTCTGGCTCCCTCTGTGAACCTGGGACTCCTTTCCCTGGGCCTCAGTTTCTTTGTCTATAAAATGGGCAAAGGTTGGATCAAGTTTTTCTATGGATGGTCTGGCACCTATTCTAGGAATAAGGTAGCAGAGAGGTGGGGTTCCACACACCTCTCTTGGAGTTGGTAACAGACACTGGTCAGAGGGAGCCAGATTGTTGTTTGTATCCTTGTAGCCAAGGGAGGGGGTAGAGCCTCCCTGGGAGGTTTCCTCAGAACCCCAGCAGCTCTGAGTTGGGCTTTCTTCTGAATGAACTCTGCCGCCTACAGCTTCTTCCTGCTGCTCCATTCAGACTCGCCTCCCCAGCTGCTCATCTGGGCCGCGGTCCAGCCCAGGAAAGGAGGCACGATCAGACAGTGGCATCCAGCACTCAGACAGGGGAGGAGAAGCCCTGCTAGAAAAGCTCTTGACCTCAGTCCTAGGCAAGGCCAGGAGAGGCAGGGCACAGGGAAGGATTTCTGAGAGGAGAGGAAAAGGAATTCCTGGGCTGGGAATCACAAAATCTGGTTCTAGCTGTGCCTCTGCCGCCCGCCAGCTAGGCAGTTCAGACAAGTGACTTTTCATGCTCTGGTTCCCTTCCCTGAAAAATGGAGATACAGCCCCTTCCCCATGGTGTTATTGTAGAGATTTAGTGACAACTTCAATGAAAAATGAATTAGGACTCGGCCTGGCAGGTAAGTCGCCATGGTTAACTTGCTCCAGAAGCTACACAGAGTGACAGTAAGAACTATTCAGGTAGCAGCTGCTATGGGACCCTCTTTGGTGCCTCCATTTAAGTGTCTAAGGTCCCTTCCAGCTGATGCTCCATGCTGCGTGAGGATAGGAAAATGTCTCCAGGGTTAAGGATGGGAAGGGATGGAGTCTGCGTGCTTCTCAGTCTGGAAGATGGAGAGCAGGATATTCGTTATCCTTTAAAATCCAGATAAAGGCCATAAAGTCATGTAGAAAGTGTATGTGCTCTGTCACCCGATGCAAAAAGCAAACATCAAAAGTAGGCTCACCCTGCACACTTCTACGTAAGAAGCACACACCCGCTTGGACAGAGATGGGAGAATGAGCATGCGGTCAAGTCGAGTGTGCTTGCAAGGTGGCCAGGGGTGCTTGTCTGTGAGATTCTCAGAGACACCACTGAGAAGGGGCTGTGCTTCCTGCCAGATATGGGGGCTTCCCCTCCCCATATCTTCCACGGTTCCTGAGGTGGCCACCCTAGAGCCCATTTCCCTGTACCCTGTGATCAGCCCCTGGGCAAGTATGAGAGAGGATCTGGTGCTCAGAGACCTGGGATAAGGGACCGGAGGGAGAACGGGTCAGACTCCAGATAGAGACACTGGTTCTGGGTGCTTCTTGCCTCATTCCTCTGGCTAAGGGGAAGGGGTGACTCTGATTTCTCTAGGGGAAAATGGCTTTGGGCCCCAGAGAAGGCCCAGCTGGGAAGGTGTTGGGGGGTGGGAGGAAAAGGAGGAAGAGAAGTTCTGTTGTCTCAGAAGGGAGCAGCAGGAAGCTTGGAGGATGTTTGCCCAGCACACTCATTTACCTCCCGGCAGCTGGGGAGGCCAGGTATGGGAATGACCAAGCTCAGGGACCAGCCCAGGAGAAGGAAGGTGTGGGGCTAAGCCTGATCTCTGCTGCCCAGGCCCCCCACCCCCACCCCGCCTGACTTCTCCTGAGCTAAATGGGAAAGCAGAAAACCCCCGCCCCCACCACCACCCCCAGGCTTTGGAGGCCTTAAGGAGATTAGAGAAATATGTGCATTTGGGTGTTTCTATGTCTGTGTGTGGGCCTTTAATAGCCCTTAAAAGGGGAGGGGTATATGTGTGTGAGCCCATGTGCATACATGTGTGTTTCTCTTTAAATTCTCACCAATGAGAAAGAGGTCCCAAGGGCCAAAGCACTCTGGTCTCAGAGTAGAATCCACGGGAAAAGGACTAACAGAGAAAAACTGATGGAGGAGCCCAAATCTTAGAGCTCCTATTGAGGAAGGGAGATCTCGCCGAATGCCTACTCCTCTAAAACACTGAGTTTGTTTTGGGCAGGTTTTATTGTTCTGTTTTATTTTGTGCTTTCCCTACAGAGATATGAGCTCCTTGAAGGCAAGGGTTTATCTGTCTTGTTCACTGTTGTACCCCAGTGCCATGTGCAGTGCTTGGCACAGCGTAGGCCTCAACCAACCATTACTGAATGACTAAAGGGGGGACTACATCAGACCTCACATTTTTAGGGAGAGGGGATAAAAAGCTGCTTAAGTTCATCAACTCCCAGCCATCAGTCCTGCAGCCTGCACTGTCCTGAGATTCAGGAAGGTTCTCTCCAATGAGCTGTCATTGCCTTGAGCCATCCCCATCCTACGTGTGGTCCAGAAATTGGAGCTCCTGGACAGGACAGTCTAGAGTTCACTGAGCCACAGAAAATTTTAATTTGTAGTTGAGGCCTCAGCTTTGAGCATTGGCTCTAGGGCTTCCCTCTTCCCCAGTTTCTTCTTGTTCAGGACTCCTGGATCCACATTCACCAACTTAAAACTAAGTATTTTCCTGGCCCTACCTCAGGGCCTTTGCATGTGCTGTTCCTGACATCTCGGATGCTTTCCCTTCCGTTCTCTCTACCTCATCTTCTTCAGTTCAAATGTCACCTCTTTAGAAAAGGTTCCCCCCAACCACCTCAAGTGGGACACTCTAATTTTCCGTTTCAGTCCTTTGATTGCTGCACAGCTCTTATCTCAGATTGCAGTTGTTTTATTGGCTTGTTGTCCATTTCCTCTGTGAAAAAGAAAGTTTATGAGAACAGATACCATGTCAGTGTGGTCCATGGCCATAAACCCAGCACAGCACCATGGCATACAATAGGTGCTTAATATAGTAAAATTCCACCAGAAGGCAATAAACAGAGTCCAAAGTATTCAAGCATGTAAAATGTGAGGTTATGGTATTACAGGATCAATGAAAAACACAAAAAGTGCAAAAGTCAAGATGGTGAAATGTTACCACCTGCCACAGACCGAACTGAGGAGGTTCTAAAGGGGTACAAGGCAGTCAGCCCTTCAGATAAAAGTTTGCCCACCTTTGTTTAAGATGGGCCCCGGTGGGAGAGAAGCCGAGGCTCTGTCCATTGTAGTGGCCTTTGCTCCATTTCAAGAATTTACTCCATTTCTAGAGAAAAAAATACTTCAAACCGGGGCAATCCCAAAAACAGGAGGGGGGAGACTGTTTTTAAAAAGTGAGGCCTGTACTCAACAATAAAGATAAAAAATAAACAGACAGGCCTGGGTGCTCCAGAAGTAAACTCATAATCCCTGAAGAGGCCCCTAAGGGTGTCTGGGTCCTGGCCCGCTCAGCCCTGAGGGTGATGGGGATGCTGGGTCCCAGGAAGATGCTGTCTGTACCCTGATCTGCTGTGAGGTCCCTCCGGCTTCCCTGGACCAGCTGGGGATTTGCTTGATTGTCCCTCCATACACATATCCCCTCCTTTAGCAACTGGCGGAGGTGGTCACTATGCAGAGTGACCTCCAGCCACTCATAGCTAGAGACAGAGAGGAAAAGGGACCGTGGCAGTACCGCGGGGTGCCATGAGGGAGCAGAGCATGGTGAGAGTCTGGGCACCCAGATGAGCTGCGGGTCATGGAAAGTTTCTCAGAGGAGGCAACCTCCACACTCTGCCTCCTCAGTGTCCCCCTCTCTATTGGCAAAGGACTTTCTGAAGGCATGTCAGCAGGGTGGACCGGGGCTGTGTATAGGCGTCATGGTCCCTGTGCAGGTGAAAAACAGAATTAGAGAGGAGGGGGACCTCTTAACTCTGTTCTGGGGCTGGGATCCCATGGAGTCAAGGAAGGGAGAGAACATCTCTCTCTTGCTATTGTACTGGTTTGAACTTTGCTCTCTAGAGCAAAGGGTGTTTGGGATATCAGATATCAGAGGAGCCCCACCTTCATCCTCACTTACTCCCATCCTTAGGGCACTGTGGGTGCCTAACGCATTAGGAGCAGAGCCAGCAGGTTGCCTGGCCAGTGAGACGAGAGGCCCCACATCCCAAACTTGCTCCGGGATGCTGTTCCTGTCCCTCCTGGGAACTCAGACCTTTGTTCTCTGCAGCTTCCAGGACTCCCTGGGAAGGTCTGCTTATGTCTGGCCTAGCCTGGCCTGGCTACTGTGCCAAGAGAAGGGAGGATAAAGGACTCCCCCCCATACACCCACCTTGGGTCTTCCCCCCCTTGTACTGTGTGCCTCCTACAAGTCTTGGTATTGAGGCCCTCCCTGAGCATCCCTCTCTGGGACCTGGCTTGCCCTTGAACCTCCCTCAAGAAACCAGTTCCAGATGCTGGAGAACAGGCTGTTCTTCTGGAAATCTCAGCACTCCAGGGGGCAGGATGGAGGAGGAAGATTTGGGTGGAGTTAAGTCAAGACCATGAGCATTGCTTTGGCTGGAATGCTATGTAACCCCCTCGGACAGACTAGGCGAAGCCACCTTAAGTGGCAGAACTCTTGACCAGGATTGGGAAGAAGGTAGAGATGGGTGTATCTGGTTCCGGGGAAGCTGGGAGAGGCAAGAACTCTGGTCATCAGAGAAAATATCCTGATCCCCATGACACGAACACACTGTATCAGCCACAAGGCCAACTTGACAAGTAAGGCAATAATGGGTTCCCTGCTACTGGGTTCAATGTACCTCCTCTCCCAACCCTCCTGGGAAGAGCCCTCACGGGAGCATCCTTGGCCCTTGGCTCTTGGCCCAGGAACCACTTCACCCGTCACAGAGGGGCTGACACATCTGGGCTGGGCTCTGTGGTCCGACATAACAGCTGGACAGCAGCAGCTGTCCGCCATCCCCTTCCAAAAGAACACAAAAATGAAAGCAGCAGTGGAGTGAGCAGGCTCTTCAGGGCCTTGAGGAGAGCCGGGAGGCAGTGTTAAAGCAGTCATCGAGGGGACTTGCTTTGGAAACAGACAGGCCAAGCCTTTGCCCATGACCTCACCTCTCCTCACCTCGTTGTCCTGGTTTTCTGTGTGACATTGGGCCTTAGCTTCCTCATTTGTAGAACTAGACTGTGAGTTCTTTGAAGGTAGGGAGTGTCAGGCAGTTATTTTTATCTATTGCCTAGTTATAGCTATAGTGACTGAGTGCTCAGTGATGTTATTTATTGGAAGGAGGGAGGGAGGGAGGAGGGAGGGAGGGAGGGAGGGGGAGGGAGGGAGGGAGGGGGAGGGAGGGAGGAAGGAAGGAAGGAAGGAAGGAAGGAAGGAAGGAAGGAAGGAAGGGCAGAGGTGGTGAATAGATGAATGGGTGGATAGATGCATAATGAAGATAAACACTTCTATACTAGCAACTTTGATGGTACTTTTTTTTTTAAATGGATTTTGTGTATTTATTCAAGGAGTAAATCTTAACCTAATCCCACATCTACCTTTCACTTTACCATGATGGCCTTTTCTATTACAAAATACATTGAGTGGCCAGATTATTGTGATCTCTGAATGCATAATAATCTGGTCACTCAGTGTATATACATATATATTAGAGTCCCAGTGCATAAATTTATGCATGGGTGAGATCCAACCAGCCTGGCCAAGGGAAAGGGACATGGGCAGTTGGTCAGCCTGCCTGCTGGTCAAACTCCTGGTTGAGGGGACAATTTGAATATTAGCCTTTTATTATATAGGATATACACTGAGTGGCCAGATTATTATGCATTCACAGATCATAATAATCTGGCCACTCAGTGCAGATTGTGCATATAACAGAATATATATATATATACATGTATATGAATTATAAAGTATAATAAAATGGGCACCTGGGTCCAAACTACCAGTTGAAGAATAGACTCAGCTCTGAACATCTTGTATCTCAAACCACATGAATCTGGCCAGTGTAGTGTATGTAACTCAGTAGTTGATTGTCAGCCTATGAACCAGAAGGTCATGGTCCGATTCTCAGTCAGGGCACATGCCTGGGTTGTGGGTTTGATTCCCAGTGGGGGACATGCAGGAGGCAGCTGATCAATTACTCTCTCTCTCATCATGGATGTTTCTCCCTCTCCTTTCCTCTCTGAAATCAATAATATATTTTTATTTATTTTAAAATATATTTTATTAATTTTTTACAGAGAGGAAGGGAGAGGGATAGAAAGTCAGAAACATCGATGAGAGAGAAACATCGATCAGCTGCCTCCTGCACACTCCCTATTGTGGATGTGCCCACAACCAAGGCACATGCCCTTGACCGGAATTGAACCTGGGACCCTTCCCAGCATCCGCAGGCCGATGCTCTGTCCACTGAGCCAAACCAGTTTCAGCTCAGTAATACATTTTTTAATATATTTTTTAAAGACCACACATAAATCTGGGGAAGAGATGAGCTCTAGACCATGAATCCACTCCACTCTGAGCAGATTCTGACCAGGAATCTCCTCAGAGGCTGTGCCTGCTCCCAAACCCAACTTGACCAGGCAGCCAGTCCCCAGGAGAGATGACAGGTGCCTACTCAAGCCCCGGGGAGCCGTCAATGGTTGCCTTTAGCTACTCAGACCTGAAGCAAATTCTGGCTCTCGCTCTTTGTCATCCGGGTGAGCCTGACAGGTACCTACACCTCTCCCAGCTTATTTTCCTCATCCACAAAGGAGGGATGACCACAGAACACAGGTTTCTGGTGAGGATCCAATTAGATAACTCTCGGGGAGTGCCTAGAGTTATCCGTAAGGGATAACTGGTCTGTAGTAGATCCTCCGTAAACAATAGCTGTCGCTGCTGCTTTTCTGATTATTGCTCTTGTTGCCTGAACAGAGCGTCCCCAGCACTGGACAGCCCTTGGAGGAATGTCCCACCTTCTCCATCCCTGTGCTGACCCCCAAGCACAGGGATTTTATTTTCTGAGGTGTCTGACTTTTCCGGAGCTGGAAGGCTCTTTGGGGCAAAGCCAAAAGATGCCAAGCCTGTGTTTTGGGGAAATAAGGAGAGGGTGGCCAGGGGTGAGCAAAGCCAGAGCCCCAGTTAACACCCGGTACATGGAGCAGAGGGCCCATATATGTATCTAATACTGTTTTGGGGACAGGGCAGCAAGAAATCAATCATTCCTTCAACAGCTAGCGTGTGTGCTTAAGAGTGCAAGCTCTACAATCAGAGCTTGGTTTCAAATCCTGGCTCAAGCTCTTAATTGAATGAACCTGAGTAAGCTTCTTCTCAATGCCTCAGTTTTCTCAACCATTAAATGGGTGTACTAATAGTATCCACCTCATCTTCTGAAACTTTAATGAGATAGACACTGTATAGAAGGAGCTAAAACAGTTCCTGGGACATAAATATAGGCTGTTATCATCGTCACTATTAGGCATACTGTATGCTGGACACTGTGTGAGGCCCGGGAGAGGGTTTAAGGATGAACTCCATCCTAGATTCTACCTTCACGGAGATTCAAGTTTAGAGAGAGAGACGGGGCCCATGGTGCATAATTGGAGTTCCAAGCATGAGATTAGCCAGTGACCTAACAGTCTTTAAGTGATACGATGGTACAAACGAGAGGGGACTGTTCCAGCTGGGTGGTCAAGGAAGGCTTCCTGGAGGAAGCAGCATGTGAATTAGGACTTAAAGGATGATAGGAGTTGGAATGAATAGATAAAGGGCAAAGGCATTCCAGACACAAGGAATGGTACAAGCCAAGATCCTGCAACAATGGAGCTCATAGCAGCTTCAAGGAACTGGGAGTGGTCACACAACTAGGCTGAGGGAAGACAAAGATGAGTGGCTCCAGCTATCTGGTGAGTGGAATGTGGTGCTTAGGAGCTGGGAGTGTTATCTGTAGGCGGGAAGGGACCAGTGATAGTTCTGAGCCAGACACAGTGGTGGTCCCAGTGCTGACTGAGCTGCCTCAGTGCTGGGAGTCCATTGGAGGGATGTCAGCTGTCAGCCTGTCCAGATGATGAAGGACCCTCCCCCAGAGGAGACAGAATTGTGGGCCCTTCCCAACCCAGAGCAGCCGAAGGCGGCAGCTGATCCCAGGTCCCTTCTCCCCTCTTCCTCCCACCCTCTGCCCTGATGTGACTCTCACAGTAGGCCAGGAGTACCAGTCCCTTCCGGCTCCTTCATGCCCAGCACTGGGACCAGGCTGACCTGGGGAGTCCAAGGTAAGCCCACCCTTGCAGCAGGACAGGCTGTCCCTCTTCATGCCGACAGCCCGAGGCTAAACCATGTCCTTCCTCCTGGCTTAACTCTGGGACACTGATGGAGTTTCCCCACTCCTCCTACAGTTCAGGACCCTCCAAAGCATGTCCCTCTTGGCCCCAGGGGAATAGAAGGATCTGAGTCCTCCTGGCACCTCTCCTCCTTGGCCTTCCTACCCATCAGCTGGGACAAGATGCCCAGAGTTCCTTTTGTCATCCTCCTCGAGAGGAAGCCCAGCCCTGCCCTCCGCTGCCCCGGAGCCTTCACCCCTTTCTCTCCCAGGGCTGTAAATCAGTTCCACATTTGGGATCTGGCATGTACTATCTGCTCAGAACGTTCCCCTCCGTTCGCTCAGGCTCCCACGTGGTCATTCCACAGGGTCTGCAGAAGGAGAAGGGCTCCTGCATCCAGTGACCCCCTTCAGTGGTCTTGAGAGGAAGCTGGACTGTAGCAATGGACTAGAGGGACAATGGGCCAGAGGCCCTCCCAGAGAGAGATGAAAGAGGAAGGGGGTGGGGTGAAGGCAGAGCTTGAGCAAGCATATGAGGGGATGAGGGGTTGGGGGTGGTGAGGGAAGGAGCGAGGTAGTTCCCAGCTCAGCACATTCCTGAGACATCTGGAGGAGCTGGAAGGGCCCCAGCTGGCCTGCACATCTGTGGCTCCAGCTTCTCTGCTCTGTGATGTCAGGACCCAACATTCCCCCCGCCCTTCTCTCAGAATCTCACTGGCCTAGGGGCTGAGTGCTGGGGTCTCCTCCCCTGACCCCTGACCCTCAGTGAGCAAGAAAGAAGTCTGTGGGGCAGTGGAAGAAATGTCTGCCCCAGAGAAGGGCCTGGACTGGTGGTAGAGGGCAGACCCTGAAGACCCAGGGGTTTGCCCGAGGGACTGACTGAAGGCGATTCCTTCTTTGGGCTGACGGCAGCCCCCTCTCTTCCTGGAAGGAAGATGAGACAGAGGAAAGACTCTGGGAATGGCTGCTTACCTTGAGGTCTCGCCTTCCCTCTCTGTAGTAACAACAGCGCCGTGTAATGAGAGCCTTCTCCATGTCCCACATTGTATGAAGCTCTTTACAAATATTTCCTCCTCACAGCAACCTGGTGCGGCAGCTGTAATCACCCCTATTTCACAGCTGACATTGAGGCTCAGAGAGCTTCAGTAACTTGCGCAAGGCGACCCAGCAAGGAACAGCAGGATTCAGACCACGGCGGTCTGCTTCCTTCGTACTACTTTGCCTCTGCAAATAAGAGATGGACCTAATGATGCCAGAATTTCTTTCAGCTCTACGTTGTGGTTGTTTCCTTTGGCTATCAGCGCCCTCTTCAAGAAGGGCAGGGGAGGCATTAGTCACACACTGGGTGGGGGAGGAGGGCATCTGGCTGTGAAGCATCAGATGGGTCTGGAGCCTTTGGAGGTCCCCTCCCTTGGAGCCCCAGAGAGGTCCAGACTCCAGGAGCTGGAACCACAGCCTGATCCCCAGCCGAGCCCAGGGGTCCCACACCTTCCCTGAAGGAAGGAGTAAATAAGGAGAGAGAATGCCGCTTCTTCCAAAAATAAAACCTGAGGACAACTCAGACAGGCTGGGATGCCGAGGAAGCCAAAGGCCGAGTGCTGAGTGTGCGGAGGAGAGGGAAGAGGCCAAGGGAACTCCAGCCAGAGCTGGGTGGCAGGTTTCAGCCGCGGAGGGCCTTCCAGCTGGCCAGGGGCCGGGAGAGCAGCTCAGCCGCGTGGCCACTGGGCTCTGTTTATCCGCTTTGGCCTGGCCTAAGCCTGGGACAGTTCTTCCAGCTCTGAGTAGGGGGCTGCCGTCCGCAGGTACCTGGTCTGGCTGGGGCTTAAGAACAAAAAGGCCTTGAGGAAGAACAACCCAATAGGGAGGAGCCCAGGGAAGGAGTCCAGGCGCATGGAAACTCTGCCTGGAGCAGGAGCAAGCTGGCATCCGAGTGGAATTCCAGGCAGTCATTCCTGGAGGCTCAGCTGCAGAGAAAAAGGCCTCAGTCCGTTAGATCACTGGCACATTCCTTCATTCACCCACTGATTCAGTCCATCAGTCACTCAGCGAACGCATCTGCCATGTGCTGGGACCGATGCTAGGCTTTGGCGATAGAGATGAGAATTGGACACAGCAGGACATAGTTTAGAGGCAACCTGGCTAAATCATTTCAAGTTCCGCTAAGGAATCGGGAAGCTATCCTAAGGGCAGTGGGAAGTCATCAAAGGATAATGAATGAGCAGGAGAGTCTCGCAGTCATATTGGTGTTGAAAATCCCTCTTGATGCAAGGTGGAGAATGCTCTGGAAACAGAACAGAGTTCAAACCTGGGACCTACTTTCATAAATGGGGTAGTCACACCATTAGCGAGAAAGTCTTTTCCAAGCAGGAAGTGAGTTTTGTTCATCTCTGTATCCACAGGTCTGGGCACAGAGCAGGTGCTCAGTAAATACTGAACAAACGCATGTGCTGAATGAATGAATGTGATTAGATGCCCTTATTCTCCAGCAGCCCCCAGTACCAGCCCTGGCACTTCACTGCAGTGTCCTGAGCTGTCCCACAGGGTTCCTCTGGCCACTGCCTCCGGACCAACATCTCCGGCAGCCAGACCGTGGGCTGCTGTGCCATGAGTGGTGCCAGTCACAGCTAATCCCAGCCCTGAGCGGCAGCGCTCACCGCCATCACTTCCTCCTGCCCAGACAGTACCTGGCACCTTCCCCAGGGTTGGGCCACAGCACATGGGCTGCCTCGTCAGAAGATGCCAGGGGCCGGCTGGGAATCTGCAGGCCAAGGCTCCACTTTCCTGAGGACCCATGTCCTGCCCAGTGTCAAGCGGGGACCTGGGGGGGCCAGACCAACAGAACCAGGGGCTAGAAAGAATGCACCCCTCCCTAGGAACTTGCCCTACACAGAAGCAGCCTCCGGTGGGTGCCAGCCTGCTCTTTCCTCTGTGCCTTCCTTTCTCCATTACACATGCCTGGGAAACCTCAGTCCCCATATTGCTCCCTTCTCCGGTTCCAGCCTTCACTGTCCCAGCCCCTGAGGAGCCTGGGACTACCAAAGTTCCCTTGCTGGGGGTCACATGACTCAGTCATCTCAGACACATGGCTTGGCATAGTCAGCATTTAGTCTGTGGTCGTGTGAGATGTTGCCTTTGTTCATGTGAGGGTGTGCATGACCACATCTGTGACTTGGTCTGGGCTGACCGCCCTTGTGTGCACATATGGGAGTCTTTCTGTCTGGTCACATCTGAGGAGTATGTCCTCATTGGGTCTGTTAGTGCCTGCCAGTGTCAGCTGACCAGTGTACATGCGATACCCCCATGCCAGGCTGTATATGGAACCAAATGTGTCCATGGGGCAGATCGTACATTGGATAGTGTTTCCCTGTGTAAATAGGAAGCTCCACAGCCCATCTCTGTGTGGCACATGCCCGAGAGAGAGAGAGAGAGAGAGAGAGAGAGAGAGGGAGAATGTGTGTGTGTGTGTGTGTGTGTACCCATACACACACACACACAGAAGTGTTTCTGCTTATTTGGACTTGGGCTCTGTGGTGAATAGTTCAGTGGGGGGAAAATATGAAACCTCAGCAGCCGCCTGCCCTGGGCCTGTGGGGAATGGGGGGTGAGGTTGGAGGTTGGAACAGTGTGCTCCCCTTAATCCCCATGTCCTGCCAGGAAGACTCAGAGAGAGGCTACCTCCTGGGACAGGGAGGACCGGCTCCATCCCTTCCCAGTCCTTGGAGAGGCCAGGAGAGAGAAGGAGCCCACTTTCTGAGGAGCCTCAGTAGGAGCACAGATTATAACTAATGGGAAACTGAGGCCTGAGGAGGAAACACTACCTGCCCCAGGCTCTCCCGAGTTCGAGTCCGGGGCCTTTTCCCCTTCACAGAACTGCCTTCAAATCCAGGTCTGAGAAAGCAACCCCCTGGATGGTAAGGGGGGCTCTCTGACAACCCAGGGGCCCACCTCCCCTCTGCTAAGCTCCTCCCTGCTCTCTCTTGACACTACTCCACATACATAGACATATTCTGGGCACAGCAGTGACTCAGACTGGTGGCACTTCGGCCTGAAATGGGGTCAATTTTCTAGTGACCACCAGGCAAGTAACCGTCCTGGAATGTACGGGTCAGTGTGTGTACCGGGGGTGGAGAGTGGGGGCCCAGCCTGTGGGGAAAGGGAAAGGGAAATATAAGAAGACTCTCCTCCCATCTCTCCCCAGAGCTCACTCTCTCAGAAGGAATGTCCGGCTCGGGATTCCCCCCTCTCCTTACCCCACAGCTCAGCCTGACCCACTCTGGTCTCCTCCCTCTCCTCTCCCTCCCCCCGCCCCAACCCCCAAGTACAAGCAGAATCAGCCTGGGTCAGTTCCGGAAGGGGCAGAAACCAGGGTTAGAGGTGCCGGCGGCTAAGGAGAAAGGGGCGCTCTGAGGCTGCCTTGGGTCAAGGAGAGACCCTTCTCCCACGAATACCCTCTGCAGACAGCTGCACCCCAGAGCGTTTCCCTCTCTCTGCATTGACCCAATGGAGGAATTAGGGGTGGGAACAGATGAGCTTCAGACGGTCCTCCTGCCTGCCCAGGAGGGTCCCCCATTTCCCACCAGGGACCAAGACCTGGTTGACCCATTCTTGGGCCCGCGGTAGGATTGCTGAAGGTGCTGCATAAGGAACTGAGCTGGAAAAGCTGCAAAGACACTTAGGAATTGGGGTCCGGCCTCCCCTTCGAGCCGGGGGCGTCGGAAGAAACGCTTCCTCTCCATTTCCCCCTCGCTTCCCTCTCCACCCGGTGGGCGTCGAGAGAGCTCAAAGGGGTCCTGCCTCCTCTCCAGGGGCAGGAAGGGACCCAGAGCCAGAACCAGAAACCCCTCCCCTTCGGGTACACGCGCGGTCCGCTACGCCGGGGGCCGCCCTCCGCGCAAACCTACGCGCCTCCCCCTTCTCCAGGGGCTGCAGCTGAGGGCTCCTCGCAGCCTCCTCCCATTGGCCAGGAGCTCCGCGGATTCCACCAATGAGCAGGCTGGGTTCCCCGCGGGGCGGCTCCGAGCGCGGGGCCCACAGGATCCGCGTCCTTCTTTAAATTTAAAGGGCCGGAGCCAGAGACCAGCTCGGGGAGGGCCGCCGCCGAAAGGAGGGATGCGCGCTGGGAGAGCCCGGGACCTCTCCAAAATAGCGGAGCTGGCCTGGCTGCGCGTGGCGGCCGGGAAAGAGCTTGCATTGGCACGCCTGTAGGAAAAAGACTTTAACGAGGAGGGAAACAAATCATAATACAGTATTTCCTTCTCTTGCTTCTCATCCCCCCACTCTCCCCCCCCCCCGCCACCTCCCCACCCCAGTTGCCTAGAAAGGCACCTCCATAGAACGCTCACCCGGTTAGAATCCGACACCCCCCACCCCAGACCTATGATCCTCGACCACCTGCCGTTTATAGATTCCTGCCCTCCACCCCCAATAAATTCCACCGGATACTCTGAAACCTGACTTTTCTGCGTGTAAACCGGAGAGAGAGCTGGGTGACCCCGGGGGAACAGGAGGCGCTGCTGCAGCTGAGATCTCCAGGGTGGGCTTCCCAACGGGAGGAGGAGGGTGGGAGACGACAAAGAAGTGAGAGGACAACAGGAGAGGTGCCCCACATCCTGTCAGCCCCAGAGCTATGAAGAACACCTCCTCCTCCCCCCAGCATTCCCCTTTCACTGTGGGACCCTGGGTCGATGGCCTTCCCTCTCTGGATCTCGGGTTCTTCATTAGCTAATAGGAGAGGAGGGCGTGGACCATGAGCTTTCTTAGGTCCCTTTCTGCCTCCAACCTGATGATATAAATCAACCATAACTGAGCTCCAGGCATCAGACAGAAGTATGGCTACAAAGTTCTCTAAAGTGAGTCCCTCTGGCATGCTTCCAGGAGCTGAGAGGGGGTCTGGGGGTGATGGGGCTGTCCATTGTTGCCACCAGAGGTGGGCCCAGCACACAAGAAAGCCCTGAGCAATGGCTGGATTTTCTGAGTGTCCTCCACCCCCACCCTGCCCCTTGGCCGCCCTCCCCTTCTTCTTGGCTCCGACTCTGGAAGCTCCATCCTGCTGAGTCTTGGCTGCTGTTTCCAGCAGGTGGGGTGGGGGCTGCTCACAAAAGGGGGTCAACTGAGCTCCCTCAGCAGGTTCCAGTGGGCACCCCAAAAGGGGTCTCTGAGAAGGACCCGGCTCGTCTGCCTGGAGCCAAGGCCTTTAGAAACCCCAGCCCAGACTGTAGAGAGCATCTTCCTTCTCCCAGGCCCCAGGGACAGCTTGGCAAACCCTTATCGCCTGAGAAGCAGCTGCTGGAGAAATACCTTAGCAGCTGACTCACTGTCCTGTCCTCTCTTTACAACCCCCTCCCATTGGGCCCCACACCAGGCCTGAGAGGGAGGGAAGAAGAAAGGGAGAGAGGAGGAGAAAAGAGAGAGGGGAGAGAGAGAAAGAGAGAGGACAAAGCGACCCCAGCTGGTCTGGCCCAGACTCTACAGAGGGTGTGGCTAGCACAGTTCTGGAGGGGTGGTTGGGGGAGGCTGTACCCTGTAAATGGTCTTCATCTGGGATCACAGTTACTCTTAGAGACTTGTTCAGCTGAGGCTCTGACCTGGCACTGCCTCCCCCAGGCATTGATAGACAACTGACATTCTGCTGGCACTGCCTCCCCCAGGCATTGATAGACAACTGACATTCTGCTGGCACTGCCCTCTGGGGTACAAGGCCTTGTCTCCCGTCACAAGATATAGACTCTGCTTCAGGGAGTTTACAGTCCGGCACACAGGCAGTTCCTGAACTGGGCAAGGACTGGGTAATGAGGAGTTGTGCAAGATTCCCCAATTCTCCTTGGCTCCCTGGGCCTCAGTTTCCCTGGTCTGTCAAATGCAGATATGCAGCGTCCTATCCCACCGGTAATTGTAAGGATTGAATAAAATAACAGATGAGGGAGCACAACAAAATATTGGATAGTAATGATAAGCTCTGGCCAACTGGAAAAGGAGAGAATGCCTCAGTCAGTAGGGCTTCTGGACTCATTCTGCCCTAGATACTCTGATCACAGTCTGTCTGGGGGAAGACCAAACCACCTTCCCTCATGGGCTTCAAGCTTAGCTCACTTCAGGCCCAAGTTAGGCATTTCTTTATAATAATGGCTCACAACTACATACAAGGCACTGTTCTAAGCGTTACATGTATTGACTGCATGTATGTATATGTGTGTTATGTGTATACATGTGTTATACGTATGTACTCCTTTTGTCCTCATAATCCTTTGAGGTGAGTAGTAAGCACCTAACAAATATTTGACCTTCATGACAACAAGAACACTGTGGATAGTAACTATTATTCCCCCTAACAGATGAAGAAACTGAGGCACAGAGAAGCAAAGTAACTAAGCAAGTAGTGCAGCGAGGGGTCAACAGGAAGTTTACCCAACTGCAGAGCTTGTGTTCATCCCCTGCTCCCCGCAGACAGATTGATGCTGGCGGCCCTGACCCTTATGCTCAGATGGGGCTTTTCTGCTCACCCCTCTGCATTGGGATGGGCTCCGAGGAGTCAACGCCAGGAAAAGCAGACAGCTCCAGACTGCAAACCAACCCCCCCTCTACCAGATGGGGCCCCAGGGCAGGAAGCAAAGCCCCCCATCATCTCTTCCAGCCCACCAGCAAATTCAGTCAGTGAATAAGGAATAAACAACAATAATATTTCCTTACATACTTATAATTCTTCTTTCAAAATATATTTTATTGATTTCAGCAAGGAAGGGAGAGGGAGAGATAAAAACATCAATGATAAGAGAGAATCATTGATTGGTTGCCTCCAGCACACCCCCTGCTTGGGATTGCCTGCAACCCGATCATGTGCTCTTAACCGGAATCAAACCAGGGATCCTTCAGTCCACAGGCTGATGCTCTATCCATTGAGCCAACCCAGCTAGGGCCTTATCATTCTTTAGAGAGAGAAAAAAAAATAGCCTACTATGTACCAGCTGCTGGGTGCTTTATTAATAAGAGGTAACATTTGTTGAGTAATTGCTATGTGCTAAGAACTGTTCTAGGTTTCTTTACAAGTATAGATGACCCTTGAACAACACAAGAGTTGGAGGCACTCCCCTCGTGCAGTAGAAAATCCACGTATAACTTTTGACTCCCCAAAAACTTAACTACTAATAGCCTACTGCCGACCAGAAGCTTTACCAGTAATGTAAACAGTCAATTAACACATGGTTTTATCTGTATACTGTATTCATAGTTTTATATGTATTGAATACTGTAGTCTCACAATAAAGTAAGCTAGAGAAACAAAAATGTTATAAGAAAACCAAGAGAAAATACACTTATGGCACCGTACTTATCAATATAATAAGGCCACGTCCTCTGTTTACAAGATGAAAGAAGTCCACCTATCGTGGACTTGTGCAGTTGGAACCCATGTTGTTCAAGGGTCAACTGCATTAACTTGCTTAATCCTCACACGAATCCCGTTGGGGAGGAACCATGTAAAGGTCCCTGTGCCAAGGAAGAAATGAAACAGAGAGAGGAAAATGCGCTTCCGCCAGGATCACAGAGATCAATATTTTTCAGGCTTTTTTGTTTATAAGGAATACTAGAGGCCCAGTGCATGAAAATGTGTGCACTCAGGGATGGTAACTCAGCCTGGTCTGCACCCTCTCGCAGTCCAGGAGCCTTAGGGGATGTCCAACTGCCGGCTTTGGGTTGTCCTCAGCACCACCATGGAGGCGGGAGAGGCTCCCGCCACTGCTGCTGCGCTGGCCAGCTGTGAGCCCGGCTTCTGGCTGAGCAGCGCTCCTCCTGTGGGGGCACACTGACTACCAGGGGGCAGCTCCTGCATTGAGCATCTGCCCCCTGGTGGTCAATGCATGTCATAGTGACCAGTTTTCTGCTGTTTGGCCAATTTGCATATTATATAGGACTAGAGGCCCGGCACACGAAATTTCGTGTGCGGGTATGGTCCCTAGGCCTGGCCTGTGATCAGGGCCATCTTCCCTGGCTGCCTGCAGCTGGCCCCGTCCCCCGCTGGCACCCTCCTCAAGCTCCAGTTCACCATTTCCCATTGGGTCTTTGGAGCTTGATGGGGGTGGGGGAACCAAAAGGTCCGCCATTCCACCTACTCACTGGCCTCGCCCCTGCTGAGGTTCGCCCTCTGTGTGTGGGGCAGGCGCCTTGGCCTGATACCACCCACGTCCCCTACCACTCACCCCCAGTTCACCATCAGGCGATCGGAACTTGCCAGCCAGGGAAAGGGACCGAGAGTTGGTTAGTGCACCTCATAGTGACTGGTCAAGCAGTCATTCTGCCTTTAGGGTCAATTGCATATTACCCTTTTATTGTATAGGATAGAGGCCTAGTGTACTGCTGGGGGACGGCAGGCCTGCGCTGATGGGCCCCTGGATCAGGGTGAGGATTCCTTCTGGGGGTGGGGTTGTTTGCAGGCCAGCCCCTCCCCCATTTGAGGTGAGAGTCCCTGCTGGGGGGTGGGGCTGGCCAGGGAGAGGGGCCTGGGCAGTTTGCAGGCTGGCCATGCCCCTGATTAGAGTGGGGATCCCTGCTGGGGGATGGGGCCAACTGGGGCAAGGGGCCACAGTCATTCTGGTCTTTGGTCATTCTGGTCATTCCACCATTTCAGTTGCTGGGCTTTTATTATATAGGATATTTTACATCCTCACCACAAACATACATGCACACATAACTGAGATAAAAATTTACACTGGGTATTTAACTTTTCTGTGTGCTATGCTTGCTGATATTCTGTACTCTATTTTGTTCTGTTTTATTTCTTCTTACATTCTCATCATGGCCTACTAAATTGACCCCACACCCTGTTAATAGGTCAACTCCGGCAGTTTGAATGGCACTGAGTCTGGCTAGAAGTCCCAAGGCTGAGGCTGGGGATTCAAACCCAAGTAATATGGATCCAGAGCCTGTTCTCTTGGGATAAAGAATGGCTTGGAAAAGGGGAACACTGGAGGCATGTGGTACTGTATTAATGAGAGAATTGAAGGCCTTGATAATCCCACCTTGCATCCCAGGAACAGATAATGCAAAAGTCACTAGAACTGCCATTGGATGCAAACTTGCTGCCATAGACCTATTCTTTTTAAATTTATTTTTCAATTACAGTTTACCTTCAATATTATTCTTTATTGTTGACTATAGTCCTTGTGCTGTAATCTACATCTTTGTGGCTATTCTGCAACTACCCATTTGTACTGTTTAATGCCTTCACCTTTTTCACCCAGCCCCCCAACATCCCTCCCCTCTGACGGCTGTCCGTTTGTTCTCTGTGTCTGTGAGTCTGTTTCTACTTTGTTTTGCTCATTAGATTCCACATATAAGTGAAATCATATGACATTTGTCTTTCTCTGACTGGCTTACTTTCACTTAGCATAAATACCCTTATGCCCTCTAGGTCCATTCACGCTCTTGCAAAGACATAGTGGCTCTTTAGTTAGTCCTCCCATGAAGGAAACAGAGTGGAGCGAGAGACAGACTCGGGCAATCTAAGTGATGTGACCAAGGTCACTGAGCCAGAACTAGAGCCCTGAGTCCTGTTGCCTGGCCCGGGGATCTTTCACGCCATCTCCAGCTTACCCTTGAGGGTAATGACCTTGAAGCTGGTGATGGCAGCAGAGGTGGGGGTGGAGGTCATGTGATGGCTGGTGCTGGTGACATAGAAGTGGTCATCGCTGGTACAGGTGATGTGGGTGGTGGGAGGTGCTGGTGCTGGTGGTGGCATTAATGATGGCGGGAAGGGTAATGGGGGTGTTGCAGGGACAGTGCCGATGGTGGCAGGGCTGGAGGCACCACCACAGCAGTGTCTGTACCTTTTTCCCAAGCTAAACTGCCCCCCACCACCGCCTCCTTCCCTAGCACTTCCCTGAGCACCTGGACCACTTTGCGGAGAACATGGAGGACTTCTCCAATGACCTGTTCAGCAGCTTCTTTGATGACCCGGTGCTGGATGAGAAGAGCCCCCTCCTGGACATGGAACTGGACTCCCCCACACCAGGCATCCAGGCCGAGCACAGCTACTCCTTGAGCGGTGACTCTGCTCCCCAGAGCCCCCTTGTACCCATCAAGATGGAGGACACCACCCAAGGTAGGAAGGGTGGAAGGACCCAGGACAGCAATGCACATAAGGCCCCGGAGGAAAGGAAGTTTTTGCAGGACCACGGGGGTGGGCGGGACACTGGAGGCTGACTCCCACCCACAAATACCCCTCAGGGAGGCTGCGCGGGCCTTTTTGTTCTTCCTCAAATCCAGCTCCTATGGGCACTTCTCAGAAGCGTTTGTTGCTGACTTAGGTCATTGGTGGGCTAGGGATGGTTCTGACCGCAGTGTCACCTGGGAAAGGTCAGAAATGTAAATGTCAGGTCCCACCCTGATGTGTGGGATCAGAAACCCTGTGGTTAGGGCTTGGCCTCTGGGCGATTCTGAAGAATACTCGGGTCCCAGAAGCATTGGCTCAGAGGAAGCAGTGAGGGGAGTTAAACAGTAAATGTGGACAAGTTACCAAGCCTCTCTCTAGAGCCTGCCCACCCCTCCCACTGTGACATCCTCCGAGAGGCGACCTGGGAGACACTGCTGCGCCCACTTTTATTTCTGAAGGGAGAGTTCTCTGAAGCTCCCCTCTCCCCCTGCCTTGCCTTTAAGCAAAGGGCCCTTCGAGTCTTTTCTCTCAGGTTCAATATTCGAGAACTCCAGATTGTTGTCCACCTAGAAATGGCCCTTGGGCATTTCCTCAACCGATCTGGCCCCCTCGTGTCTGACCAGGTGATCATGAACAATCTCCTGGCTTCCATGAGCCCCCGGGTCTTCATCTGCCAGTGGGAATAGCAGTAAACATTCGACAGTGCTCGCCAGTTTCCAAAGTGCTTTCACGTTCATGTTCTCATTGATTTCTCACCACTCAGAGGTGAGGAAGGAATCCCTTTCATCATACTCCCTGTGGGACTGGTAAGGACAATGAGCCTTTAGGGAAGCTGAGTGGTTTAAGTCACAAACAGTAAAAGACAGGTTGGGGACTTGGAAGCAAGCAAACCCGCTGATTCTAAGCCTCACACCCTTGCCACCACCACATTTGTCAGCCTCAAGGGGGAAGGAAGGGGTACTGAGTTTTGGAACCAAACATCCTGATGCTTCCACCGGCTGCTGTGTGATCTTAGGCAAGTTTCTTAACCTCTCTGGGCTTCTGTTTCCTCAATTATAAAATGAGACTATGTGGCTTGACATAGAATTCTGGGCAAGGTTAAATATCCCAGCACATAATATATGTCAGCTAGAGGCCCAATGCATGAAATTCGTGCAAGGTCTCGGGCCCCGCAGTGCCACAGCTTAGTCCAAAAGTTCATCCCGACTAATTAGCATATTACACTTGTATTATTATAGATAATTACTGGCTATTTTCATTGTGCCTATAAAAGTCCTCTTGATACTGTAGTGGTTCTTATTCCTTTCCCCTCAGAGGACAATGATTTTGAATTGTTTTCTTAATATTCTCACCTATTAAATGGAGGAAATACTGGTGTTTGTCCCACAGAATTTGGGGGAGGAATAAATGAGCCCACGTGTGTCAAGGGCTTAGAGCTGTGCTCAGAGCAGAAAGTGTGAGGTGCTTCTTAAGGTCTTAGAGGTTCCCCAGAGGCAGAGACAGACTTTTGTACTGCCCCCCCCAACCCTAGCCCTGAGGGCAGGGACATCTCTTGAGGTTTTAAGTGGCTCCAGGGCTTGTGGCTGCTGAGGTCCCAGCTTCCCTCCATGCCCTGGCCGCAGGGAAGAACTCTGAGGTCGCCTCAAGGAGGTCCTGGGCACAGCCTGGGGAGGAACAGCGTGTGGGATGGGCACCCTCCCAAGGCGGGCTCCCCCTCCACCCCCACATGTCCAGCCCAGCAACTCCTCGAACACCCCCAATCTATTTTTGGAGTAATTTATTTGTGGGCCCTTTGCAGGGGGCAGTTTCCCGGCAGGCTGGCCCTGTAATTTGGGAAGATTGTGGGTGTTCCTGGAGCCAGGGGCAGCCTGTGGCCCAGAGCTGGGGATCTCCGGCTCCCAGAGGGTGGGGCCTAGCCTCTGAGGTGGGATCAGGCAGCCGTTGACCCCTCTCCCCACCCACAGTGGGTCCCAAAGGCCAGAATCCCTTTATAGTCCTTCTTTTGCAAGCTGGCAGCCCAGACCCCCGCTTTACCAGTGATTCTCTGACTTCCGGGTGGGACCAGCCTGAGCTGGGGTGAAGGACTGTGGGCACCAAGCAGAAAAAGTGGTACTGTCTGCCATCCCTGTAGCCCAGGGGAGGCCAGGAAGCCCACTAGATAGGCAGGAGGTAGACACTGCCTGGGAGTCCTGAGCATCATCCCATCATCCCCACTCCCACCCAATCACCAGGTCCGGGACTGATTCCTTCTAACTATGTCTCCTGTGCGCTCTGTCCTCCATCCCCACCGCCACTGCCTTTGCTCAGACCTTGTCTTCCCTCACTGGACCATTCCAACAGACTCCCGCGGGTCCCTGCCTCTCACTTGCCTGCCCCAGTCCAGTCTTCACACAGAGACAAAGTGATCTTTTTTATTATTATTATTAATATGTTTTATTGATTTGACAGAGAGGAAGGGAGAGGGACAGAAAGTCAGAAATATCACTGAGAGAGAAACATCCATCAGCTGCCTCCTGCACACCCCCCATTGGGGATGTGCCCACAACCAAGGAACATGCCCTTGACCAGAATTGGACCCGGGACCCTTCAGTCTGCAGGCTGATGCTCTATCCATTGAGCCAAATCAGTTTTGGCCAGAGTGATCTCTTTTAATATCACAAATCTGAACATACTTAAAACTGTTCAGTGCCACCTCATTACCTTTAGGACAAAGTCACAGCTCTGAGCACAGCCCCTGCTGGCCTCTCTGACCCCATTTCCTTTCCTTTTTATTCCACCTGCTTGTGACTCTCCCTAGACGCCCAGAACCTAGCACAGTGCTCAGCGGGTGTTTACTGAATAACAACAATTATACGAACAACAGTACCATTTAATGGACTTTTATTTACTTCTCAACAGACACTTTTACAGATGAGAAAACTAAGGCTCAGAGAGATTAAACAACTTGCCTAAGGTCACACAGCCAGTCAGGAGGGGTTCTGGTCTGTTGTCCACACCCAGTCTATTAGCTGCTGAATAAAGAAGGTGCCCCCACTTCTTCTGGCTCCCTGCGGATAGGAGGGGGGCCAAGCCCTGTGCTCCGGGAGTCCCCTGAGCCTGGGTCCTGTCCCCTTCCCCCAGATGTGGAACATGGAGCCTGGGTGCTGGGACACAAACTGTGCTCCGTCATGGTGAAGCAGGAGCAGAGCCTGGAGCTGCCCGTGGACCCTCTGGCCGCCTCCTCGGCCATGGCTGCCGCTGCTGCCATGGCCACCACCCCGCTGCTGGGCCTCAGCCCCCTGTCCAGGCTGCCTGCCCCCCACCAGGTGAGCCTGGGGACTGTTTTGTAGGGGCTGAGGGAGGGGTAAAGGGTGGGGGCGGGAGTCTCTGTGGGAAGAAGTGTCCAAAGCCCTGTGCACCCAGGGTTCAATGAACAGGGAGCAAGACGACCCTCAGGACCGAGGGCTGGCACTCCCAGACGGGCCTCTGCCTCCCCCTTGGGCCGCCATGCGCCATCTAGAATGCGCACAGACCATGGAGCCCTCACAGTAAGCTGGGGCCCTCACCGTGTGTGGGCAAGGCTGACAGCAAGCAGGCAGGGCCAGCGCTGGGCCACGTCCAGAGTCCCAGAGATGGAGACAGCCCAGGCCACTTCATTTTCCCAAAGCGTCAGCATTTTAAAAAAGAAAGGCCAACATGGAAATACGAAACTTGTGTTATCTTTCAGTTGTTTGCATTCATGAGATTAAGATCTTCAACCCACATTCTCATACTACCCCCATGGCTATAAATCCAAGATGATACCTGAAAACCCTTCTGAGAACGTGAGGCCCGAGCCCCGGCCCCTCCGAGAGGCCCTGCGGGTCCAGCTTGGCTCTCACCTGTGCTCCGGGCACATGCCACTCCCTTCTCCTCAGCCTCCTTTTCTACAAAATGGGAGCGGGAGCTACCAGGTGCCTCTAAGAAGCTTCTGTCCCTGATGGTCTTAAATCCTATGTCTGGATTGGGCCAGCCCTGCCCCCTGCTGGCCACACAGCTCTGATCAGAATGTGACCAAAGGCAGACCTGTCAGCCCCTCCAACCCCTCCAACCCCTCCAACCCCTCCAACCCCTCCACTGTCCACCAGGATCAGGGTTGGCTGCAGAGGTGGAGAGTCTTTTTTTTTTTTTAATATATTTTATTGATTTCAGAGAGGAAGGGAGAGGGCGAGAGAGATAGAAACATCAATGATGAGAATCATTGATCAGCTGCCTCCTGCACGCCCCCTACTGAGGGTTCAAGCCCAAAACCACGCATGTGCCCTTGACAGGAATCAAACCTAGGACCCTTCAGTCCACAGGCCAACGCTCTATCCACTGAGCCAAACCAGCTAGGGTGCCTTTTTTAAAAAATATATATTTTTACTGATTTCAGAGAGGAAGGGAGAGGGAGAGAGAGATAGAAACATCAATGATGAGAATCATTGATTGGCTACCTCCTGTACGCCCCCTACTGGAGATCAAGCCCACAACCCCAGGAATGTGCCCTTGACAGGAATCGAATCTGGGACCCTTCAGTCCGCAGGACAACAATCTATCCACTGAGCCAAACCAGCTAGGGCTGGAGAACCTTTTTTTTTTTTTTAAATATATTTTATTGATTTTTTACAGAGTGGAATGGAGAGGGATAGAAAGTCAGAAACATCGATGAGAGAAAAACATCGATCAGCTGCCTCTTGCACGCCCCCCAAGGGGATGTGCCCGCAGCCAAGGTACAAGCCCCTGACCAGAATTGAACCCAGGATCCTTCAGTCCACAGTCCGACGCTCTATCCACTGAGCCAAACCGGTATCGGCTCAAGGATCTTATTTTAAAAACATATTTGTTTCTTTGATTTTTTTTAGAGAAAGTGGTATAGAGAGATAGAAACATCAATGAGAGAACATTGATCATCTGCCTCCTGCACATGCCCTACTGGGGACTGAACCTGAAAACCTGTGAACTTCTAGGTTCATGAGCCAGTGTTCAACCACTGAGCCACACCAGCTAAGCGTGGAGGATCTTTTGTGATCAGACCCAAGACTGGCTCCACAACACCTTGGGCCTTGCCAAAGCAGGGAGAGAAGGCAGGACTGCAGCAGGGGGCAGGAGGGAAGTGGGGCACATGCCTCAGAGAAGGAAACTGAGGCTCAAGGGGTTAAGCAACTTTCCCCAAATCACAGTCACAGAGGAGCTGCACCCCCACTCAGACGCCAGACTGAACTCCAGTGAGGTCCCAACACGCTAGTGGAGGCAAAAGAGCCAGGAGTTGGTGACGTGCTCCCAACCCTTCTGCATCGTGGTCCCCTCATCTGTCACCTGACAGCTGAGCTGGGATGTGACGAGGGAACCTACCTGGTCCCCTTCCCCCACCTTGAACCTTCTATGATTCTGACTCATCTGTCTAAACTTGGGATTCTGTGTCCCACCCACAACATATGACCGCCCTCTGCTAGCCGAAGACCAAGGGCAAAGATGGTCCTGAAATCCAGCACCCAACACGGCTCCCGTGCGTGTTGACAGCCATGTGTAGGAAGCCACGAGTGTTTCTGAAATCCTATCTGCAACTGCAAGTTGGAATATAAAGAAATAGGGTGCCCTAACCGGTGTGGCTCAGCGGGTAGAGTGTCGGCCTGCGGACTGAAAGGTCCCAGGTTCGACTTCGGTCAAGGGCATGTATCTTCGTTGCGGGCACATCTCCAGTGGGAGGTGTGCAAGAAGCAGCGGATCAATGTTTCTCTCTCATCAATGTTTCTAATTCTCTATCCCTCTCCCTTCATCTGTGTAGAAAATCAATAAAGTAAAAAAATTTTTAAAAGCTTATCACTTTAAAAGAAAAAAGAAATAGAAATGCATGTTTGTTTAAAGTGTAAACCGAATTCTGTCAGTCCCTCGCTTAAAACCCGTTAGGCGCTCCTCACTGCTTCCAATTCTTCTGTCTGGATTCCACTCCCACCCCACCCCACTCTGATCATCTGGTCTTATTTCCTGCCCCTCCATCTCAACACACATTCCTACATGCTGGACACCCTGAATACTTGCAGTTTCCAGACCCAGCCATGCTCTGTCTGGCCTCTGGCCCTTGGCAGATGCTTATCCCTCCCCTTGGCTGAGTGGCTCCTGCATGCACAGGAACTTGCCTCTACTCCTTCTGGGTTATGCCCAGCGCTCTAAGCCCAGCCACCTGCCCAGTTCTGCAGGACAGGCCACCGGCCTCAGGGAGGGAGATGGTGGGTGGCCTGGTGGGGACAGCCCCAGGGGCAGCTGATGGAGCTGGACCCGTCTCCTCCTCAGGCCCCGGGAGAGATGACTCAGCTGCCCATGATCAAAGCAGAGCCCCAGGAGGTGAACCAGTTCCTCAAAGTGACACCTGGTAAGTGGGTCCAGGGAGGGACCCTTCTTCTCCCTTCCTGGGCAGACAGCATCCCTGCTACCTTGGTCCAGCCACTCACATTCCTCAGCCACCCATCTTTCCCCATAACATCCTCTCCTCCATGCTTCCACTCCCCATCCGTCCAGTCCCCTTCTTACCCAACCTCTGACTGCCATCACTGCTATCTACACCCTCACACCTTCTTCACTAATCCCCTGTCATTCACCAACTGCAGCTCATTTTATTCCACTCACTCATCTACCCATCTGTCTGTCTGTCCGTCCATCCATCCAGCTCCCCATAAATCTGGACATTCTGTGCTGCCCAGGCTCCCCCCTGACCACTTGCAGAGTGTCAGTCTCCTGGTGCTGTGGCCACAGAGGGACAGCATGGAGAGAGGCTGGGCAGAGCAGTGCTCCTGGCTGGTCGGCCGAAAGCCCAATGCCCACTGCCTCATTACCCCGAAGTCAGAAATGGATACCCTGGGGTAGTTGTAGCTACACATTTGCGTTGGGAGGGAGGAAGGGCAGACTTCAGTCACCTCCTGGGGTTGTCGAACTAGAGGGTCAAACACCAAACCCTGTGAAGCTGGGGAGGGGGGAGGGCCTCCAAGAATCCAGCCTCACCAAGGATGAGGCTCAGAGGAGCCAGGCCTCTGTTGACAGAGAGAAGGTGGCGCCCAGGAATCAGCTTCTGGGCTGCCAGCTCCCATCGCTTGGACACCGCAGGGGGCTCTGGATGCTTCAGCTGGTCGGGCCCCAGCACTCTTGACCACAGCACCAGGCTGGCTCAGGCCCATGCTCCGCTCAACTCTGAGGTCCCAGCAGGGCTGAGTGCAACCCTGCTGACCCGCTTCCCTCCCTCTCCCCAGAGGACCTGGTGCAGATGCCTCCGACGCCACCCAGCAGCCATGGAAGCGACAGTGACGGCTCCCAGAGTCCCCACTCTCTGCCCCCCTCCAGCCCCGTCCGGCCCATGGCCCGCTGCTCCACGGCCATCTCCACCTCTCCCCTCCTCACGGCCCCTCATGTAAGCCCCTGGGTGTGGTCTGGGCAAATAACTGGGTAAACCCACTCTGACACACAACCTGTAAGGAAGGGTCTCGGAAGCCCCAACCTGATCCCCACCCCCATGAGCACTCAGAGAGGTACCTGCCTGGCAGATGGGAGTGAGAATCACTTAGTCCTGCCTCGTGGTGAATAAAAAATAGGAAATAGGTAGGGAGGTGCCGGAAGCCTGCCGAACTCACAGTGTGCAGAGCCAGGACTAGAGCCGACATTCCTAACCTCCCTCTTTGGGGAGCAGTGCTCGGGAGGCCCAGAGTACCCAGGAAGCTAGGGCTAGGCCTGAGCCCTGGGATGGGAGTGGAACTCTCCAAGCTAGCACTGTAGGGGTTTGAAGGGGATGCCATTTAGGGGTCCCTGGACAAGTAGGTTTTGAATCTATGAATTTCAGGGTGGGACCTAAGGAGTTAGCCCCCCAACAATGTACCAAGTGCCTAATATGCTGGGCTCCCATCACCATCCTAAGCATTTGATGCATATTATTGGGTTTAATTCAGCTCTAATCCATTTCTTTAATTAATTTATGTATTTATTTATTTATTTCAGAGAGGAAGGGAGAGGGAGAGAGATAGAAACATCGATGTTGAGAGAGAATCACTGATGGGCGGCCTCCTGCGTGCCCCACACTGGGGATGGAGCCGGCAACCCAGGCATGTGCCCTGACCAAGAACCAAACCCTGACCTCCCGGTTCATAGGTCGACGCTCAGCCACTGAGCCACGAGGGCTGGGCTCCACCCCCTTTTTAGATGAGGAACCTGAGGCTCGGGGAGTTGAGTGCTTTGCCCAGGTCCCACACAGAATACACAGCAGAGCTTGAATTTGAACCCAGGACTGTCTGGTTCTAACCATCGTGTCCTATTTCCCACAGAAATTACAGGGGACTTCGGGGCCACTGCTCCTGACAGAGGAAGAGAAGCGCACTCTGATTGCTGAGGGCTACCCCATCCCCACAAAACTCCCCCTCACCAAAGCCGAGGAGAAGGCCTTGAAGAGGGTCCGGAGGAAAATCAAGAACAAGGTAAAGCAAGGGCTGGATCCAGGCCCTGCCCTGGGGCTTCCTTGGTGGGTGGGGGTCTCTGATCCCCTGGCGATGCCAGCTCTGAAGTTGGAGGGTCCCAGGAAGTGGATGTATGGCCATGGTAACCCCTCTTTTGGGGCTTCCCCCTCTAGATCTCGGCCCAGGAGAGCCGCCGTAAGAAGAAGGAATACGTGGAGTGTCTAGAAAAGAAGTAAGGGTCCTGTGTGGGGAGGAGGGACCTGGGTCCCAGGGCTCCAGGGGCAGGAGGCACATGGGCTGAGGTGGCGGCGGGCAGGACTGAGGGGGCAGCAGCAAATCGGGGGCCGCCCCTGAGCCTGTGCCTGCTTGGCCCCGCAGGGTGGAGACTTTTACATCTGAGAACAACGAACTGTGGAAGAAGGTGGAGACCCTGGAGAATGCCAACAGGTGGGTGCTGCCCCCTGCGTCCCGCACTGCCCCTACCCCCGGCAGAGGAGAGGGAACTGAGTTCAGGAGGAACCCCAGAAACAGGAACCCTGCAGCCCGGGACACCAGCTTCCCCTCCTTCTTCATCCACACATAGCTCTACTCACGTGGCAGACTGTTGAGAAGCTTTACTTTTTTCTTTTTCTTTTTCTTTTTCTTTTTCTTTTTTTTTTTTAACCCGGGACCTGGGATAGAGCAGGCTGATGCTCTATCCACTGAGTCACACCGGCTAGGGCACTGATTTTTTTTTATATATATATTTTATTGATTTTTTACAGAGAGGAAGGGAGAGGAATAGAAAGTCAGAAACATCGATCAGCTGCCTCTTGCACAACTGGGGATGTGCCCGCAACCAAGGTACATGGCCTTGACTGGAATCAAACCTGGGACCTTTCGGTCCACAAGCCACTGCTCTATCCACTGAGCCAAACTGGTTTCGGCTGATGAGAAGCTTTAAAGGAGATGGTACAGATCAGTGGTTTTCAGAGCATGGTTCTCAGACCACCACACGCAGCCTCCCCCACGAACATGTTAGAAATGCTTATTATTCTCAGGCCTCACACCAGGGTTCCTGAAGCAGGAACCCCAGGAAGAGTGCTCAGCAGTTTATGTTTCAGTGGGCACTCCAGGTGATCCTGAGGCACCCTGGGGTTAGAACCTCTGGCATAGGTGCTTGCCACTCAACGCGAGCTTCTCAGACAAACAGCAGCAGCAGCAGCACCGGGGAGCTCGTAAGAAATGCAGAATCTCAGGACTCTCCCAGACTTACTGACCAGAATCTGCACTTCCGCAAACCCGTTGGTGACTCACAGGCACCGTTAAGTTTTAAGAAACACCAGTGTACGCACAGTGCCGGGCCTGACGTAGCTGCATACACTCGCAGCCCTGGATTCGTATTCCACTCTGCCGTTTTGGCGATTGGGCCCAGTGTAGCACCGTCTCATAGGATATGGGTAATGATTCAATGAGCTAGTGCAACTCAAGGGCCCAGCACTGTGCTTGGCATTTAAGGATGCTCAATTCATATTAGTTTTTCTTTTCTTTCTTTCTTTCTTTCTTTATTGTTATTATTCTGGATTCTTAATTGTGCCCAGCCATGAGTGCACAGAAGGTCTTTAGTGATGATTTGCTGGGATTAATTAAAAAAAGTAGACAACAGCACAGCTGGCGGGCTCAGTGTTTGAGCGTCAACCTATGAACCAGAAGGTCACGGTTCGATTTCTGGTCGGGGCACCGGATTGAGGGCTGGATCCCCGGGGTGGAGCACGCAGGAGGCAGCTGATCAATGATTCTCTCTCATCATTGATGTTTCTACCTCTCTCCCTCTCCCTTCCTCTTTGAAATAAATAAAAACATATTTTAAAAAATGAAATAAAAACAATAGCTGGAATGTAGCAGGTGCTCAAGAGAAGGCTTTTCCCTTCTTTCCTTCCTTCTCTCCCAGCTTCTCCAGCGGGATCCAGCTACTCCTGATTGATCGGGAGAATGCCTTTCCTCAGGGAAGGGGAGCGGGAACCATCACCCCTCACTCCTCCACCTCTGGCCCAGATTCCTCTCTGGCCCCAAATCTGGCCAGGCCCTCGGTGTTCTTTCGCCACCTGCTGTACATTATTTGAACTGCAACCTCCAACTGCCAGGCTGGGTGGAGGAGAGATGATTAAACCTGTGTTCACCAAGCACAGGCTGAGCACCCGCTGTGTGTAGCCAGAGGATTCCATGCCCCATGGGACCCAGTCACTACCCTCAGCGAGCCCACAGTTAACTGAGGAGGTTGGCATGGAAATAAACGTGTGACAGGTGCTTTGATAAATGTAAAAACAGCCATAAAAAATTTTTAAATGGCAGTTACCATTTACCAGACACTCACTATGTACCAGGCAGCTGCCAGACGGGGGGTGTGAGATGTTGCGGCTGCTGTAGGGCCCAGGTGGGACGGCCTTCCTCCAACCTCCACTTTGGCCAGAAGCATCACAGGCCCCCCCTGAGCTCCCTAGGGTGACCCAGCTATCAAACAGGGGGCAAACTCTTTTGTCCTGACTGAAGTGGGCAGCTGGGGGGGAGGGGGGGCAGCCAGGTCTGCAGCCAGCCCCGGTGTGCGCTGGACAGCAGGAGCACAGACGCCTGCTGGGTCCGAGCCTCCGGTGACCGCTGTGTCCCCCTCAGGACCCTGCTTCAGCAGCTGCAGAAACTCCAGACGCTGGTCACCAACAAGATCTCCAGGCCGTACAAGATGGCAGCCACCCAGACTGGGACCTGCCTCATGGTAGGTCTGCTCCCTCCGACGGGCCTCCGGGGGGCGTTTTCCCCGGGGTGGCTTTCGGGAGGTGGTGAGGAGGGACAGGGGCAGATCTTGGAAGGACTGGCAATATGATGGGCAGCATCACCAAGGTACACCCTCCCAGTGCCCAGTGGCCTCTTCCAGCAAGTCCTCCAAACCTTCTAGAGCCTGGCCTTCCCTGACCAGTTCTAACAGTGGCTGTGCCGTGACTCCCATGAACCCCGCTGGGGGTGGCAAGGCAAATGCCACGCCCTGTGGAGTGAAGGGCTCGGGGAGACACTCAGGACCTGTGGACTTGGTTCTTTCTGGAATGAATGGTGGTGAGAAGGCCG
Source organism: Antrozous pallidus (assembly GCA_027563665.1). Lineage (NCBI taxonomy): Eukaryota > Metazoa > Chordata > Mammalia > Chiroptera > Vespertilionidae > Antrozous > Antrozous pallidus. Next base: position 16,728,698 of record CM050520.1, read on the forward strand.
AGCAAAGCCCTGAAAACCCAAAAGAGTGCCCAGCGTGTGGCTCAGGCCTCTTGCTGGTCCCCTTTTCCACCCTCTCCTGGACCTGTCCACCTGGACACTCCCTGGGGCATCCCCTCTGGGACCCAGGCTGCCAGGTGGCAGAGCCATGTGTGAGCTGGGCTTAGTGTGTGCTCTTGACTCTTACCTCCTCCTGCTGAGAGGCTGCTGTGGCGCTGTGTCCGATCCCTTGTCCCAGCCCCAATCCCTTTTCTTCCTCACACATTCCTCCAGCCTGGAGGGGACAACCCAGGAGCCATTCCCTCTTTCTTCCAGCACTGCCTGGGCTGAGACGGCCAGAGCAGCCTCCTCCCCCTTCTCCAAAGAGGGCGGGACACCCCACATCTAGTGACCCAGCAGGCGTCTGTGCTCCTGCTCTCCAGCGCACACTGGGGCTGGCTGCAGACCTGGCTGCCCCCCCTAGTGGGGTGTTGGCTCTGGGAGCTGCTTTCTTAGAGAAATACTGAGCTTTTTGCAGCCATTGGTTTGGGGGCAGAAGGCCAGGGAGAGGCCAGGGTTGCAGCCCCTCCCTGCCCTGGATCTGACCACTACTCCCTCTCTACTCCCAGGTGGCAGCCTTGTGCTTTGTTCTGGTGCTGGGCTCCCTCGTGCCCTGCCTCCCCGAGTTCTCCTCCGGCTCCCAGACTGTGAAGGAAGACCCCATGGCCACGGACAGCGTCTACACAGCCAGTCAGAGTGAGTGCCCTGAGCCAGGCTGCCCTTCCCCAGCCCCAACGTCGGGGCAGAAGCCAGGCACAGGGAGGAGCCAAGTTTGGGGTTGGCATCATCTCGTTCTACATTTTCTTTTTACAGATGGAAAACGGAGGCTCAAAAGAGCCTATGATTTGTTCAGTGTTAGTAGTGGAATTGGGGCTACAGTGCAGACCCCCTGATTCTCAGCCTATCTAGAAGTGGCTGGCGGGGTGGGGGGGCGATCAGGTTAGGGGATAATGAAAACATTCCCACCTTTACCCCTGTGTATTATGTGCCAGTGGGTTACGGGGCCTCTGGTAAGCACCATCTGTATTTCACGACTGTGACAGCAAATGAGTTTCAGAGCAAGGGTCATTCCCAGTAATTCGGTGGTGGCTGCCTGAAGCTCTGTGTGAAGAAGGATGCTGAGGCAGCACTCAGGATCATCGGGAAGGAGCACCAGGGTCCACTGGTGATGTCTACCATGGACAGCAGAGGGGTGGTGGTGGTGTGGGTTCAGGTATTCACCATCCCATGGGGGATTGTGAGGTACAGTGGTTAAGAGTATGGAGCCTCAGAGTCCGTCATTCCTGCCTCTGCCACTGCATGACCTCGGGCCAGTGCCTTAAGCTCTCTAGGCTCTCGTTCCTCCGCTTGGAAATGGGAGTTACAGTTCCGCACTTACTGAGCTGGGTTGATGTGAAGATTGAATGACCTGGTGTATGAACGCTCTCAACACAGATACAGCACATGGGTGGCAAGGAGAGAGCTAGTCTAGAGCGCAGCAAGCAGAGTTCGAATTTCTCCAGGCAGAAGATTCTGCAGGGAGACCTACAGAGGAACTTCCCAGCCATGTTTCAGCACTTACCAAGAGCAAGTCCTTTGGCAGGGCAGGAGGAGGAAGAGGAACCAGATGGGCAATCAGAGAGCTAGGCCATGGGGAGAGTGAGTTTCCAGAGGGAGAGATACCACAGGGAGGATGAGGCAGGCCTGTGTGGCCTTGAGGGGAGGAAATGGCCCGCAGGTCCGGGGAGTGGCAGGGGAAGAGGAAGTGGAGGCGGAGAGTGAGATCCACTCCCTGGACCTGGGCCTGGGAAGAAGAGGGCAAGACAGTGACTAAGGGGGTCTACGGTCTTGAAAGCCACGTGTCGCTTTTCCAAGGCCAGAGCAGCCCCTGTGTACTTGGCGGGAGAGGAAGCCAGAACAGAGGAAGGAATGGAAGTGTGTGTGGGGGCCCGGGGGGGGGGGGGGAGTGGTGATGAAGGAAACCAGAGTCAGAGGAGGTGGAGAAGGAATTAGCCCCCCGAGTGAGTGAATGCCTGGGTACAGGCTTGCACATCTGGGGTAGGGAGCTCCAGAGCAGGCTGGCATGCAGAGCTGGGCGTGCACCATTCCAGGGGGTGCCTTTCACGTAGGTCAGGGCCATGAGAGCCAGGAGGGTGGTGGTCGGTCAAACTAGCACGGATCCACGTACCTGACCACCTAAAACCTCCATTGCCGGTGCTGTGAAACTGGGCTAGAATGTCTGGGTCTTGGGTTTCTGAGAGATGTCAGTTTTGATATAGGCCAGAGGACTCTGCAGTGCCTGGCACACAGTATTCTCCAACCAATGGGTTTCCTTCCTCTTCTCTTCCCTGGGGGGCACTCTAGGGCCTAGAATGGGGAAGAGATTTATTCAAGATGTTATGGCAATTAGTAAGGATTGGAAGTAGGACTCGAACCCAGCTCTCAGATGATGCCCTCTGCTTAGAAAGAGCTACTTTCTCTGGGTGTTCACTAAACACAGTTTCAATCACTTCCCCTCTGCGATCTCATTTAAACTTCACATCTGTATGAAATTGGTCCCAGTATCCCTCGTTTACAGGTGAACAAACTGAGGCTCGGAAAGTTTTAAAAAAAGGCCTGAGGTCACACAGCTCGGCATTGTTGGAGCTGGAATTCAACCCCAGCCTTTAAGATTCCAGAGCCTGGGACTGGAACTAGTAGGCCAGTGGTCGGCCAACCGCGGCTCACGAGCCACATGCGGCTCTTTGCCCGTTGAGTGTGGCTCTTCCACAAAATACCACGTGTGGGCGTGCACGTACAGTGTGATTGAAACTCCGTGGCCCATGCACAGAAATCGGTTTTCGGCTCTCAAAAGAAATTTCAATCGTTGTACTGTTGATACTTGGCTCTGTTGACTAATGAGTTTGCCGACCACTGTGCCAGGCCGTGAATGTGGGTGGGGAGGCGAGGGAGACTCTTGGCACCGGCCTTACCCTGAGCTCTCTCTGCAGTGCCCTCCCGAAGCCTTCTATTCTACGATGAGGGGGCAGGCTCCTGGGAGGACGGCCGCAGCGCCCTGCTGCCCGTGGAGCCCCCAGATGGCTGGGAGATCAAGCCCGGGGGGCCCGCGGAGCAGCGACCCCAGGACCACCTGCAGCATGACCACCTGGACAGCACGCACGAGACCACCAAGTACCTGAGCGAAGCCTGGCCCAAGGACATCCGTGGAAACGGCACCAGCCCCGACTTCTCCCACCCCAAGGAGTGGTTCCACGAGAGGTGGGTGGGTGGCCCATTCCCCTCTTAGGCTCCCAAGGCTCCCCCTGCCCCTCTGCCCTCCCCTGGTCCTCACATCAGCCACACCTTGCCAAGGCCCCATCCCTCCCCTGTCCAGGTCCAGCTTGCAGGGTGCTGAGCAGGTCCTCATTAGACAAAGTCTCTGCTTTTTCTTCTCTCTCCAGGGACCTGGGCCCAAACACCACCATCAAGCTCTCCTAGGCAGTACCAAGACCCAGGACCCAGGACGCGTACCCCCTGGCATCCCTGAAGAGGGACTGTCTCGCTCGCTAACCCGGATCCGGCTTGTACCCCTGCCCCCTGGGGTGCCATCCCAGGAGAAAGGGTTCCAATTCTCCCTAGCCCTTCTTGGCCCCAGATCTTGCCCGGGGCCTTTCCTCTCCCCCTCCCCCGCCCCCCCCCCCACATTTGGACTGTTCCCTTGGGCCAACCACTCCGATTTCAACCTCCCTCCCCCACCGTCTGTCCTCAGATAAACCACTCACTGGGCTACCCCCCTCCTTCCTCATGGTGACCCACTGCCCTCCCTGCCCCCTGGCCCTCATACACACACAGACACACACATCAACATGCTGACACACACACGCTCCCCTCGCCCCCACTGTACAGAGACCAAGAACAGAAATTGTTTGTAAATAATGAACCTTATTTTTTATTATTGCCAGTCCCCTAAGATATTGTATTTTACAAGTCTCTCTCCTATCTTCACCCCTCCCTTGTTTTATATTTTATGAAATTAGTGCGGGCTTTGCTGTTCCTTGGCCAGGGAAGGAGGGTTCCCCTCCCCACCCCCTCACCTGGCCTCTCTGCCCGGCCTCTTCAATCGCCAAACTGCTTCTTCCACCCGCTCAGCATATGCTTTAAGAAGGCAAAAGTAAAAAAAAAAAAAAAAAAAAAGATGCAGCATCAATTCCTGACTTTGTGCCTTTCATTGGGGGGATGGGGAGGTAGAACTGGGGGGTCAGGGAGTGAGAAGGTAAATTTATTTTATATTCTGTTGCGGGGAGGGAGACTGGGGTTGGGGTTGTTGAGAAGGCATTTCTGTCGGGTTCCCTCTTCCAGCCAGACGCAGAACTCAAACTGGAAGCTCAAAGAGTTCTGTTGCAATTGCCCCACCCCAAGGTACCAGCTACCTCCTGGTTCTGAGGACCTAAGCAGAGAGGCAAAGTAGCCTTCAGGGATGGGATCTGCAAGCATTGAGTGCCTACTGTTATGGACCCTCAGAACTGGCCATCAGGCCTCATCCTCTGTGCCCCTTCCTCTCACAGCCTCATCTTCACCACTTGATGGGGACCTCACTGCCTGCAGCTGTACATCAGGTTTAACTGCTGGAACATGCAGGCTTTTACAGCAAGGCCATTAATGGCTGGGCTCTGGGCCCAAGCTATTATTATTATTATTATTTTAAATATATTTTATTGATTTTTTTTTTTTTTTACAGAGAAGAAGGGAGAGGGATAGAAAGTCAGAAACATTGATGAGAAAGAAAATCAACCAGCTGCCTTCTGCACACCTCCCACTGGGGATGTGCCCACAACCAAGGTACATGCCCTTGACCAGAATCGAACCCGGGACCTCTCAGTCCGCAGGCCAACGCTCTATCCACTGAGCCAAACCGGTTTCGGCTATTATTATTATTAACAATAACTTTTTAAATATATTTTTATTGATTTCAGAGAGGAAAGGAGAGGAGAGAAAGAAACATCAATGATGAGAATCATCAATTGGCTGCCTCTTGCATGTGCCCTTGACCAGAATTGAACCTGGACCCTTCGGTCCGCAGGCCAACGCTCTATCCACTGAGCCAAACCAGCCAGGGCTTATTAACAATAACTTTTAGCACACACCCTTTCAGATTGATTCATCGATTCCATTAGTCATTCATCAAACTGCTCCAGAAGGCCCCAGGCTGGGATGGAGGCTGGGGAGTAAACTAGCCATCAGGGTCGGTGTGATGGAGGGGTGTACGGGATGTGAAGGGGACACGGAATAATGTCATATAATTCAGATTTGGTGGGTCAGGGAAGGCAACTCAGAGGAATTGGCCCTGGACTAAGTCTTAAGGGACGAGTAGGAGCTGGTAAAGTAGAGAAGAGTTAGGAGTATTTGAGGGTGGAGAGAATGCCAAGTGCATAGGCATAGAGCCATGAAAAGCAGGGCCAGGACTGGGGTGAGAAAAGGGGGCCGTGAGGATGTGAAATTTAAGGAAGCACTTGTACCCCAGACTCTGAATTTGCTGCACCCTATTCCTGGCCCTGATGAAAAGTATGACCCTTTCTAAAGAAAGAATACTTTACCCTGAAGGTGATGGGGAACCACTGAGTGATTTTGAGCCAGAGAGTAAGATAATCAGATTGCCCTGTCCTGGGACTCTGCAGGGGTTACAGTGAGAATGAGACAGATTCTGAAGATAATTAAAAGGAATTATCAACAGGCATTGACATCCAATTGGCTGTGAGATGCAAGAGAGAGGATGGAGCCTGGATGACCTTTAGGTGTCTGACTTGAAGGCCTGGATGGATAATGAGTCCATTCATCAAGACAGAGAATGCATATAACCTGATGAACAAAAAGATAAATACAGAGGCAGTAAAGTACCAGACAGACTGTCAAATTACAGCGGGAAGGCTGGGGAGTGTTGGAGAGCCGGGGAAAGAGAACAACCAAAGGGCTTGTATGCATGCATATAAGCACAGCCAATGGACACAACACACCGGGGGTGTGAGATGAGGGCGTGCAACGGGGAGGGGAGGCTGGGGAAAGGTCAATGGAGGAAAAAAGGAAATATATGTACTACTATATGTAATACTTTAAACAATTTAAAAAAAGAGAATGCAGGCAGAAGAGCAGGTTTGGAGAGAAAGGAGAACTCATTTTAACACATCTTGCATTTGAGTTGCCTGTGGAATGTTCATGTTAACAGGTAAGCCTAGGGCTTGGGGAAAAGCGCCCCCAGGTGGAGATTGGGAAATTGTCCACATCCGGGGGGTATGTTAAAAGTCTGGGTCTGCATGTGGGGAAGGTAGATGGGGAGTAGCGCGGGGAAGATGGACATTGAGAGACACTGAAGGGAGAAGAGTGGACAAGAAGGCTGAGAAGGAAAGGGCGGAGAAAGGGAAAAACCTGGAGAAGGGAGTGCCCCAGAAACTGATGGAGGAGAGCATCCAGAGCCATGCTCAGAGGTGTCAGATGCCATCTGAGAGGCTGGGGAAGATGAGAAGAAGACAGAGTGTCCTTTCTCTTTGACAACCAGAAGGATGTCAGTACCTTGGTTGGAGCCCTATTGGGGGGAGCTGGGACAGAAGGGAGAGGATTTGGGTGAAAGTGAGAACAAGAGGAACTGGCATGAAGATGGGGAGGATGGAGAGGAGGGTGTCGGTGAACTCTTGCAGGGTGCTTAGCTGTGAAGGAATAGAAGGTGGTAACTAGAGGGAGTGTAGGCAAGATCGAGAGCAGTTTGGGGCTATTCTCTTAGACGAGAGAGAGCTGGCTATGGCTCTTTCCAGAAGATAAAGAGCCAACAAGGAGGGAAAATGATGGTTGAGGGTTGTGGAGAAGGGATCCAGGAAGCAGGTAAAGAACTCTACCTTTGCCCAGCCAGTGTGGCTCGTGGTTGAGTTGCCTTCCCTGACCCACCAAATCTGAACCTGGGCCTATGAACCAAGAAGCCACAGATTCAATACCTGGTCAGGGCACATGCCCAGGTTGCATTGTGGGGCTTGCAGGAGGCATCCAATCAATGAATCTCACTCATCATTGATGTTTCCATCTCTCTCTGTCTCTCTGCTCTGAAATCAGTAAAAAAAAAAAAAAAAAAGGCATATTTTTATATGCTTTTTTTTAGTAGCATTTTAAAAAATATATTTTATTGATTTTTTACAGAGTGGAAGGGAGAGGGACAGAAAGTCAGAAACATCGATCAGCTGCCTCTTGCACGCCCCCTACTGGGGATGTGCCAGCAGCCAAGGTACATGCCCTTGACCAGAATCGAACCCGGGACCCTTCAGTCCGCAGTCCGACGCTCTATCCACTGAGTCAAACTGGTCTCGGCAAAAAAAAAAAAAAAAAAAGCATATATTTTTAAAAGAACTCCACCTTCAACCTTAGAAGCCTGGAGAGATGGAGAGAAAGGGATGGTATTCCTTGAGTGAAGAATGTGAGGAGACAGGGAAGTGAGGGAGCCCCCTCCCCATGGCTGTGAAGTTTGAGGATGGGGCAATGGGGAGGGTTAGCATGGGAGTTGAATTGGGGGGCAAGGGGAAAGTATGAAATTGTCACTCAGAGAAATAGAAAATGAAGTTGACTTTTGGTGTGACCCCACCACCACCACCATTCATTCATTCATTTAATAAATATTTAAGGGGTGTCCCTTATGTGCATGGCACTTTGCTAACATTAGAGCACAAATAAGACCTGGCTAATGATATCTTACTCCCCCATCCTCCCATTATTGACTAATCCCCAAATGTCAGGCACTGAACTGATGTTTTTACATGTCCCAATTAGGAATCAAAATAATCCTAAGAGCTGGTATTTTTACAGATGACAAAACTGGGGTTCAGATGATTGAAATGACTTGACCAAGATCATGCAGCAAGTAAGTGGCAAGGTTGGCATTTGAACACAGGTCTGTTTGGCTTTAGAGCTCATACTGCCCCCCTCCCCCCCAGTTCTCCAGTTCTCACCCCAGCACCCTTTCCTCTCTCCTCCAAATGCCCTTCCCCCAGCCCAAACATTAGGACTTCCTAGAGCAGCTACCCAGAGAGCCCAGGATTTAGTGAGCTGGCCGAAGTGTGGTCATCTGCAATCACCACCTACGCTGTCCATCCAAGACAGTCTCCCCGCCTAGGTTAGGATGCAAGGTTAATCCACTCACACAAGCACCTGTTGACTCTCCACCTCCTCAGCCGCCCCGATGTCACTGTCCCTGAGGGGCCGTGTCCCTCATGCACCCCAGTGTTAGAGTTACAGCCTCTGTGCTCTGTTGTCAGTCCTGGCAGTCAGCTTTGTGGCACATGTGATGGCTTTCACGGTGCCAGTCCTTCAGCTCCGTTTGCCACAACAAACCCTTTGTTACACCTGGAAAGCAAAGCTCTGGAAGCAGGCAGAGGAGCTGTGGGAGTGCCTGGCTCTGGGATGGGCCAGGGCAAGCTTCCAATCCCAGAGGCCACACTGGGCACCTATCTGATGTAGGTAAAAGGTGGCCCTCGGGTCCCGGAGAGGGTGGGGAGACAGGCTGAGAATTGGCCTCCAGAGAAGCCTAAGTGGCTTTGTCATCAGAGTGTCAGTGAGGAGCATGAGCACTGATGTCCTGGCTGCACTTTATTGTGTGACCTTGATGTTGTGGCTGCGCTTTATTGTGTGACCTTGGCCACGTACCTAGCCTCTGAAGCCTCAGTGTCTTCATCTGGAAAATAGTACCCACCCTCAGAAAATGGCTGTGAAGGCCCTGCCAAAGGGAGTGGCTCAGATGCTTGGATCTCTCTCTCTCTCTCTCTCTCTCTCTCTCTCTCTCTCTCTCTCTCCCCTCTCTCTCTCCTCTCTCTCTCTATCTCTTTCCTCTCTCTCTCTCTCTCTCTCTCCCCCCTCTCTCTCTCCTCTCTCTCTCTCTTTCCTCTTTCTCTCTCTCTTTTCTCTCTCTCTTCTCTCTCTCTTCTCTCTCTTTCTCTCTCTCTCTCTCCCCCCCCCCACTCTCCCTCTATCTAAGCATATCCTCAGGTGAGGATTTAAAAAAACAAATTGCTGTGAGAGGTAACTGAAAGCTTGCACGTAGAGCTCTTAGCACAAGGTCAGCGATGCAGTAAGCACTCCAAAGGCATTAGCCATTATTTTCTGAGCACAGAGACCACGGGCTGGAGGTGTTCTGAGAAGCAGCTGCAGAGCTAGGAGAGGCAGAAGGGGGTCAGGCTGGTCAGGGGAGGGGGCCTTCATTTTCCCCCAAGATCCTTGGGAAGAGGGCGGAGCTACCGCTAAAAAATAAGGCAGTTAGCAGCTGGTCCTAAATGGGGGAGGTGTGAAGACAGAGGGGAGAAGCTTCACTTTTAAAAGGACTGAGTGGGGAGGGCTCAGCGGGAAAGAACTGAACAAAACACCAACCTGGAAACCCAGCAGCTAGGCAGCTGGTGAGGGAATGTTAAACCCCAGCCAGCACTACCATAATTCATGGTGTAGAAGGCTACTTGGGCCAGGCTGATTAGAAATTAGCGATCCCAAGGGCGACCCCAAGGGCAGCAACCAGAAGGCGGGGCATCAGAGTGCCCTGCCCCGCTCCCAGATCCCCCCTCTCCTAGGGGCTTCTTTAGAACTTGGCATTAGGGAAGAAACCCCCCTGTGGCCAAGAAGTTTAATGCAATTCCATTGATTCCATTCATCCACAGCAGCATTGCTGGACCCAGAGACAGGTGGGCGGCAAAGCCAACGCAGGCATCTTCCTGCCCTTTGGGAGTTTACAGCTGAGGGAAACGGGCAAATTCATGGGGAAGTGGCAAAGGGACTGAATTCTGGGGCCAGGGGACCTGGCTTTAAATCCTGGCTCCACCATCCACTGCCTGAGCCATCCTGAGCAAATAAATCACTTGAATGACATCCCAGTATCCTCCTCTGCAGCGGGAGAGAAGAGATTTCATCCACGCCCCGGGCTGTAGTGAGAACCACATGAGGTGCTAGTTATCAGAGTGTGAAGGGGGTGCCTAGAGGGAAATAATTACGGGGCTGAAGGAGGGAGACAGCACCTGCAGTGTTTTAGGGAGAGGTTCATGGAGGATGTGGCACTTGAGCTGGGCCTTGACGCTGGACAGAGTTTCCATGGGTGGGAGGGAGAAGGGCACAGAGCAGAACAGCCATCGCAGAGCTGGTGAGGGGCCCTGAGCAGCACAGGTTTCCTCCTATGTAGCCCGTTCTCTGCCTCCGTTCCTCTGGCCCTTCCCACCTTCCTCCCACAGTCAAGGGGAAAAGAGAAGACACAGACTAGACGAAACCCCTGGTGCAGAAGACCATGGGGGCTGGGAGGAAGATTCAGCAAGAGCCGTGCAGGGAGAGTTTCTGGGAGAGAGGGCGGTGTTGAAGCAGACCCTCGGAATTTCAAGTACATGGTCAATAGGAGATTTCAGATGGAGGGCAGCCTGAATAAAGCTGTAAGGGCCCCATGCCAGCTCCCCGAGTCAGGAGCGCAGACAAGTGGAAGGAAATGGATGGAAGCAGAGGGCAGGATGTGGGAAGATCAAGGCAGGTGTTGAATGCAGGGCTAACGCATAGTCAAGGGGGAGCCATTAAATACTGCAGGGGGACCGGAGAGGCTAGATCAAAGGTCAGCTTCAGAAAGAAGGAGCTCTAGGCCTGAAGCCAGTGCTGCCGGCAATCAGATCTATCCCCGAGTGTGTTCCCCTCCTTTGCCCCTTCCCCAAACCTAACTGGGCCTCTGAATCCCCGTGGCGCAGAGGGGGTTAAGCCGGCTCCTGCGCCGCCCCCGGCCTCTCCACCTGCCCGCTGCAGCGGCGAATACCGAGGGCGGAAAGGACGGGGGGGGGGGGGGGGGGGGTAGGAGCGCGGCAGTGTGACGGGCGGGAAGTGATTGACAGCTGCCAAGCAGCGGAATCCGGGGGCGGGGGCGGGCAGGAGTGGGCTCCGGAGGGCGCTCCGCACCCCTGGCCTCGGTGTTCGTACCCACCGCCGCTGGGACCGGCTCGCTCCTCCCGCGCCCCGAGCCCGGCGGGCGGGGCGGAGCGGCGCCTCCCCGGCCGGACCTCGGGGGCCCGCGGTGTCTCTAAGGTGACACTCGGTGCGTGGCCGCGGTGGCGGCTGCAGGAGCGCGCTCGCCGCCCCGGCTCCCGCTGCGCCCGGGCTCCTGCGCCTCCCCGGCTCTGGCTCAGCCGTCCGGGGGACGCCCCAGCGCGCACGACTCAGCACCCCGACACCCACCGAGGACAAACCCGCACACACACACACACACACACACACACACACACACACACACACACCACCGCGGGCGCCGGACGAGCCCAGCCGCCGCTTCCAGGCGCAGCGCTCGCGGCTCCGGCGTCCGAGCCTGGCGTCGAGAGGGACGGGAGGGCCCCTGGCGACCCCTGTCCCCCCGCGTCGCGCCCCCGCCCCCCGGGCCCGGCAGACAGGGAGCCTGAACTTTAACAGGGACCCCGAAAGGCCGCGGGAGCCGCGGGAAGGGGGCGGCCGCGGGATGGCCGAGGGGCCGGGCGGCGGAGGGCCCCGCGGGGACGGGGCGAGCGGCGGCCGGGCGGCGGAGGCGGAGGTGGTGCGGCGGCGCTGCCGGCGCGGGGAGGAGGCCGAGGCCGAGGCCTCGCCGCTGTGGCCCGAGGGCCCCCGGGGCATGGCCTCTGGGCCCGCCGTGGAGGAGCAGTTCCGCCAGATGCACCTACGAAAGCAGGTGTCTTACAGGTGAGGAGATGGGGCGGGGGGGTGGGGGAGGCCCTGGGACCACCCCCTTTTAAGGCGCCATTCATTGTGCGCCAGCTGCTTGCCATCTCCGGGGGCAACAGAGAGGGGAACCTCTGGGACCCCTGATCTGTATGAACCGTGAAAGCCCTAGGCATTCAGCGTGGGGTTGCTGATGCCAAATGTACCTGCTGATGCCAGGCACTGCACCGGACAGTAAGGGAGTAACCCAGACATGGTCCTTACAAACCTCCCGCCGCTGGGGAGAGCTGGGAGACCCTCCCTGCCTCCTGGGGGGTGGGGCTTATTCATTCCATAGTTCTTTCCGGGGCTTTCCTGTGTGCGGACCCTGTACTGGGCAGTGCCTTGTGGAAGGGACCGAGATGCTGCCTGCCACCACAGCTAAAACCCTGGGGCCTAGGTGGGGAAGGAACCCCCTCCTGGACCTCTCTGCCCAGCAGCCCACAATGGCATCCTCTGTGACAGACAGAATCACACACACACACACACACACACACACACACACTCACACTCACTCCGCACAGTCTTAATAAGACTCCCAGCCTCCCTGGTCCTGGCTCCTCTGCCCAGTAGCCCCCAATGGCATCTTCTGTGACACACAGATCACAGACAGACACACACACACACACACACACACACACACACACACCACACTATCTTAATAAGACTCCCAGTCTCCCTGGCCCCTCTGCCCAGCAGTCCTCATTGGTATTCTCTCTCTCTCTCTCTCTCTCTCTCTCTCTCTCTCTCTCTCTCTCTCTCTTTCTCTCTCAAACACACACACACACACACACACACACACACACACACACACACTACTGTCTTAATAAGACTCCCAGTCTCCCTGGCCCCTCTGCCCAAGGCTTCTCTGGAAGAATCAGCTGGGCTGGGCTACCCCTCAAACAGGGTATGTCAATTTGTTCCTTACAGAGCGGGTGGAGGCAGGGCAGAGGCAGCCCTTGCCTCCCTCCTCCTCTCTCAGACCACAGCCCAGCTGGTACTTGCTGCGCCTGTATGATTCCTGGCCCAGAGGGACCTCCTCCAGAGGGCCCAGCGGGGACATTGAGGCACTTGCAGTCCTTGGTCAGAGAGAATACCTCTCCTGTTTACAGGCATAAGGACTCGGGGTGTGTCTGAGGCTGCCGGGCTTCTCCCTGGCATTTCTGGGAAGATGTTTCATAAAACCAGCCCAACCCTGGGAGCTCGAAGGGCCCCCCTATTCTTAATGGCTCTGAAGCCCTCAAGCTTCCATCCCTTGGGAGAGGATGGGAGGAAAGAGGAGGGGACTTCACCATCATGAAGTGAGATGCACAGAATAAATGGGAAATGGGTTCGTTTCCCAGGGGTACTGCCTTCACTTTGGGAGGTACATAAGAAACCGGAGGCACATTGAGCTCCATTACCAAGTTCTCCCAGAACACCATGCTGAGAAGAGGGCATTATCTGCCATGCCTTCTGGCTGCAGATAGAAGATCCCTTGAAAGTTCGCTGGGGGTGGAGAGAGCACATAGGTGACTGACCGGGAGCGGCGCACAGACTGTAGAATCCTGGAAGAAATATTAGTCTGGGAGTCAGGAGACCTGGCTTGCATTCTCATTTCTGCCGGGGACTGACTGTGTGTCCCTTGAGCTAGACAGTATCTCTCTGGGCCGCAGTTCTTCACCTCTAGCATAGGGGGGATTTTCCTTGGTTGTGGGTCAGGGACAAACAGCATCTAAAGCTGGAAAGGAGGCCAGAGTGGGGTAGAAGCGTAGAGGATAGGGAGCAAAGAAAAACTAAAGAGCCAAAATGGAAAAGGCCACACACACACACACACAGAGAGAGAGAGAGAGAGAGAGAGAGAGAGAGAGAGAGAGAGAGAAACAGCGACAAGGGCTGGGATCCTCCCAGGGTGGTTGCTTCCTGAATAGAGGCCCTTCCATAGCCCAAATTTGAGCCTCGATACTCAGAAGGCAGTGTAACCAGCTGTGACTCCCCTGTGGCTGTCCAGGGATCCAGAGATCTCTGAGTCACCTGTGTGAGGTCTGCAGAAGACAACAGCACAAGGACAGGCTCCAGCCATCACCCCAGGACAGACCAGGCAAGGCACCTCTTCACACCAGGGTTAGGCAGGGAGCCCAGTCTTAGGACCAGAGCCAGACAAGGCATCAAAGCAAAGAGAAGCCCCTGGGGAGAGGGCGGAAGAAGCCCTGTGAAGGAGACAGCGGCTCTGTCACAACCTTTCTCAGGCCCAGGGAACCAGCTATGCTTTCTGGCTAAGGCCCTCCTCCCCCCCCGCCTCCCCATGAGACTGTGCTCTGAGTGGCCCAATGACGGGTGCAAGCTCTTCCTCGCACAGGCCTCCCTGGGCTGGCAGGAGCGCAGGCCCACAGTAGCCCTCTTCACCTCCTCCGCTTGCCACATTTCCATGCAGCTCTGGCTCACAGCGGAACCTCCACCCCGCTGTGAGTTGCTAAGAAAAGCAGCTGAAAGCCCTTCACAGAGAGAAAAAGGCTCTTGGACAGAAATGCGGGGGCAAAAAAAATCTGAGGGAGTCGAGGGATGGAAGTGGAAGCAGAATTGAGGCCTGGCTGCTTCTGACGTGGATGAGGACGTAGGTGAGGGCGGGGGCTTGCAGTAGAAGCTTTTAGGGATGTGGGTGTTTCTGGGAAACTGGTTTTCTTCATCCCCAACCCTAGCAGCTGCTTTATGTGGATGGAAAGATTTGTGCCAGTAGAAACTTTTGGGCGGGGGAGGGAGCATCTTACACCTGCATCTGAGTGTGAGGAAAAGTATCTCCCATACATTTGAGGAAGTTCTAAAGTATCAGGATTGGTTTGCCCTGCGGTTGTGGTTTGGTGGTTGAGCGTCATCCCATGAACCAAGAGGTCTCTAGTTCAATTCCAGTCAGGGCACTTGCTCTGGTTACGGGCTCAACCCCCAGTAGGGGGTGTGCAGGAGGCAGCCAATTGATGTTTCTATCTTTCTGTCCTCCTCCCTTCCTCTCTCTCTAAAAATCAGTAAGAACATATTTAAAGTGTCAGGGTTGGGCTCAAGAGACCATTGGAGAGTGGTGTCCAGCCTGGAAAAAGCCAGAGGGGCGCCAGGAACCCTGAGTTTGGACCAGTCAGAAGATACTGGTCCAGAAGATACTTGGAGCTAAGCCCAGTAGTTCCCAAAGCAGATCACCTGGGGGATTTCTTTTCAAATCATCTCTAAAGCCCCATCCCTGGAGATCCTGATATAAGCAGTCTAGGGTTGGGCCTGGGCATCTCGACTTTAAAAACCTCTCCCAGGTAATTCTCATAATCAAGCAGATTTGAAAACCACCAGTTTCACCTGTGAAGAAGCTGAGGCAAGAGAAAGGGTAAAATGGGAGCTGAAACATTGGTGTGGAGGGGTTTCTCTCTTTTCCACGGCCAGCATGGAGAATGGGTCCAGTTTCTGAGTAGAGGAGCTGGGATTGAGAAATAAAAGAATAGAAGAGAATGTTATGGACCAACCGAGAGTGACAACCACCAAGGAGCCAGATCACAATTTTAAGAAGCCTTTTAACAACGAACTCGAGCCCGGGTGCCCGTCTCCACTGTCACAGCAGTGAGCAACGCGAGCCCCGAACCTCGGTAGCGAGCACTTTTTATCTCCAACGCAGGGAGATTTGGCAATTTGTGATTGGCCGGTTTCACACAAAGAAAGGTAGCGTAAGGTCAGTTACAGTACAGGGAAGCGGGAAATTTTAAATGTTCTTCCCAGGCTGGTGGGCCCTGCTGACCCGGTATCTGGCTGTGCGGTGTTCTGGCAGCAGGATGTCCTCAGGCAGGGGAGGGCTGAGTAAATGTCACAAACAGCTAGAAGGGGTTTCGGTGGTGGTGTCTGGTCTGAGCATGATGAACCACGTCCTTCTCTTCTATCCTCCTCCCCCTCTGAGTCTGGCTATCACAGAGAACGCACAGTAATAGAAATAATAGCTGGGGCTGGGTGGAATCTCTGTTCTCTCTGATGGAGAGACAGGATCTCAAGCCCAACAGCAGCGTGTTTATTTATATCCCAAAATACAAAGGGGTTATACCGAAAACTTAGGATCAAAGGAATTTCGGTGGGCCCAGGCCCTATTCATTCTCCCATTCCTGGGGCTAGACTGGATTTACATTTCAAGGCCTTCTCCCTGACACCTGGGGCAAAGTTAAGAGTCAGTACTGCACCAGCCCTCTTGGTGGATGTGTTTTCCAAGATATGGCTCTGCCTGGCACCTTGGATTCAGCTAACAATGATTTAAAGAATGCTCGGGTGTCTTCCGTGGGGGCCTCTACATCTGGGTGTGGCTGGCAGGGGGCTTTCCAGTGTTGGATGCTACTGTGGCCCCAGCAGGATCTTGAAGGAGGACAAGGACCTCTGTCTGGAATTCTCCCTGAGCCAGGCACTGTCTGACAGGAAAGTATGGGACATGGTCCCTTCCTTTGCGTACAAGGCCAGTCAGTAAATATTTTTGGCTTTGCAGGTGATACAACTCCCTGTCACTCTGCTCTGCCATTGTAGGCGACACACTTAAGAAGCAATGGACAATCCTTAAAGGAAGGAGCATGGCTGGCTTCCAGCAAGACTTTATTTATAGACACTGAACTTTAAATTTCATATCACTGCCACTGCGTCAAATATTATTCTTTTGCTTTCTTTTCCAACCATTTACAATTGTGCAAATTAGCTTGTGGCTCTACAAAAACAGGCAGCAGGCTGGACATGGTCACGGAGCATAGTTTGTCAACTTCTGATCCAGTAGAGGGAACAGGAAAAAAAATCCATGGGAAAGACAGTGGGTGTTGAGATCAATCTGGGCATTAGGCAAAGGACAAGCATTTTACCGAGAGAGAAAGTGCAATACACAAGCTTGCAGCCTTCAAGGTCAGAGAGGCCTGGGTTCAAATTCCAGCCCTGCCCTTCCTAGCTGATTAAGCCACTTTCACCTTTGACCCTGATTCCTCATATGGAAAACCAGGACACTAATACCTGCCCAGAAGGGTGGCTGCTGAGATTAGGCAGATAAGTGATGTAAAACTCCTGACTCACAGCAGGGCTGGAACCCAAGTTACCAGATCTTTTCACCTCTCCCCTCCCCCAGAGATGGACCTCCTTGTGGGACTGGGGTTCCAGGAAGGCCCCTGAAGGAGCTTGGTCCTGAGTGATGAAAGGTGGGGTGGCAGAGCTTAACCTATTGTAAGAGCAGGGACTGAGCCTGTGTGCATGCCTTTCGTCCTCTCCCTGTCTCCTCCACTCCCACGGAGGAGCTGGCGGGGGACGCCACTGAGGGTGACAACTGGTAGGGGAGAGTGCCCCCTGCTGCAGGCACGCTGCGTTGGGTACACAGCTCCTCCAGGGAGGGGCACCTGATCCAACTTTCCCTGCTGCTATTTACCAGGAGCTAAAAATAACCCAAGAGTGACAGGGAGATGGGGCCGATTTGTAATTTAAATAGCAACAGGATAAAGCAAGGAGCTGCAAGAGATCACATTCTGTCCTGGATTAAAAATGCAAAAACCGGGGCGAGAGCTGAGGTGGAGCAGGAGGAGGAGGCCCCCAGCCAGAGGAAGCCGGAAGCTGAGGGTCTATCCATTTTCCTTCCTTTGGGAAGGGCAGGGCCCAGGCCTAGTCCGGAACTCCTTCTTCCCCACGGGGAGCTGAGGTTCTTGCTGACAAGTGAGTCAAAGGCCAAGGCGGGCAGTGGCTGGAAGTGCGGCCAGGCTCGTCCGGAAGGCAGCAGTGCAGGGATTGGGGTCACTATCCTGTGTGTCCCTGAGCAGCTCATGCTCCCCACCACCCACACAGGGGCAAGCACAAGCCAGCTGGGCATTTGGAGGGCAACTGGGAGGACCAAAGGCATTCGAACAGCTCAGGCAAAGGCATTTATTTGAACAGGTTCCCTGATGTGCTGCTGAGAACTCGGCCCTCAGGCCAGGCAGCCGGAAGCCTGGGTGGAAGTGTTATTTTTGCCTCAGTTGGTACAATTTCAGAGGAGAGCACTCAGAGGAGCCTGTCACGGGTCCAGTTCCCAAAGACAAGGGTTGGCACAGGCTGAGGAAGCCCTCTCTTCAAAGACACACAAAAAGGTGTGGGGAGACACTGGGACTAAACACGGCATCTGCCGGGCTCCACCGTGCTTGACCTACAGATGCTCGTGGCCTACAGATGTTTGGGGAAGACAGACAGACTAAGCAGGATGCGTAAAGGGTGGGGGGGGGCGCGGATTGGAGGGCCACTGAACGGCATCTTACAGATGAGAAGCTAAGCCTCCAAGAAGTTATGTAATGTGCTAAGGTCACACAGCCAGGAACTGGGAGAGCCAGGCTCCAGACTCAAATGGATTTCACTTCAAAGCCCTTTTTACTCTGTCAGGCTTTCAAGGGTCTGGACTTGCATTCTTAATGAGCTTTCCTTTTGCCTCTGTACTAAGTGCCCATATTCCTGGGAGGGATAATGGGCCAGAGGGCGTGGCAGCTGAAAGGTGCTTTTGCATGCAGTCAGGGCTTGGGAGCCAGCCGCTGGGGGTGGGAGGTGTGGAGGGCAGGAGGCCAGCTGATTCCGTCCTGAGGGGCTTGGTGCTAAGGACCAGGATGGGGTCAGAGGAAGCCCTTTAGGGCAGATGAGCCAGAGTGAGGGGAGAGCCGCCCAGACTCCTCTCACTTCCAGCCTGGGGACTTGGGAGGAGCCAAAGGACAAGTTCCAAGAGAGATCATGGCTATCGGAGGGTCCACCATCCACTGCTGAACTCCCAGAGCTCTCTTGCCCCAGGGGGAGAGGGTCCTAAGCCCCTCCTCCACATTTCCACCTGCTGATGACTTTAATGAGGCTGTGCAGAAGGAGCCTAATCAAATACCCATCTGTCATTAGCTAGCAGCACCTGCAGTCCAACTCAGGTACCTGTGTCTCTTCTGTGAGGGGATAGAGGGCTGGTGGTCAGCGGGTGCTCTGGGGCTTGGGATTGCTTCCAAGGGCTTCAGCAGGTACTTGGATCACAGGCTTAGCGGCTGGGAAGGGACTTAGCTGAAAAAACTCCCCCGTGTCTCACCACAGCCACTCATGCAAACAAGAAGCCAATCCCCCTCCCTCTGCTCAGCTTGTTAGACACCTATATTCAGCTCATTTCAACTTCCATGGGAAGGCACTGAGCTACATACTTGCCTCTAGTACAGAGCTAGGAGCTACATACGGTTCAAGAATCCTGTAAGGAGACAAGATGAACATGCACCAAAGGTCACGACGTAGAAATATTGTTGGGCAGAAGGCGGTTTGGCTCAGTGGATAGAGCGTCAGCCTGTGGACTGAAAGGTCCCGGGTTCGATTCCGGTCAAGGGCATGTACCTTGGTTGCGGGCACATCCCCAGTAGCGAGTGTGCAGGAGGCAGCTGATCGATGTTTCTCTCTCATCAATATTTCTAGCTTTCTATCCGTCTCCCTTCCTCTCTGTAAAAAATCAATAAAATGCTTTTAAAAAAAAAGAACTATTGTTGGGAACAAATGTGAGTATCAGATAAATCAGTGGGGTAGGGGTGTTGGCTCTGCAGCAGCATTTGACTCTTAGTAGGTATTTATAAAATACTGTCAAACAAACGAGTGAGTGAAAACCTGCAGATCAAGGAGAGTGATGCAAATAAAACTGTTGGAGTTAAATAGGATCTTAACTAACAGCTGGTTCAGCATGCAACCCAGAGTTGTTAGGTGACTTGCCCAGAGTCACACAGCAAGGGCTGGAGTTTGAACCCATGGACTCTGATCCGGGCCTCTTTTCGCCTTTCACTTTTGCTTCTTGGGCTGGGGTTTTGAAAGGTGGATATTTTTGATTGGCCAAACATTACGGGCAGAAAAGGGAAAGAGAACAGCACAGGCAGAATGGAATAGCAGAGGCGAAGGTGGCACGTTAAGGAAAGTGTGAAAAAAGAGGGACGAAATGTTTATTGAGCACCTACTGTGAGGTAGGCTCCAGCGTGATGTGAGCTGAGAGAAAGTCTCCACAGGGAAAGAGGCACACACAAAAAAGGAACCGGAACACAAGGCGCCCCCGAAGGTCAGGCCAAGGAGGCTGGCTTGGCTGGTTTTGAGAGCAGAGGCTGTCCAGATCATGGGTTGAGTGTTTGTGCCCTAGTACATTTCTTTTCCCCAGCTCCAACTTAATCATCCAGGTCACAGAAAGTAGAACACCTCACCCTCTGGGGCCTCAACAAAGCCCAGAATAATTTTCTTACCCAGATTCCTCTTCCTGTGTGTATCTGGATGGATTCGGAGGGGTCCCCAGCTCCCCAGTGCTGGCACATGTTGTCCTAGGAACTGCCAAGGGCATGCTCCCCAGCCCTGTGCACCTGTCCCTTCCACCTTGTCCTCCCCACCCTACCTGGCAAGTATTGACCGCTTCAAAGAATTCAAGCCCAAGAGGACCCTGGTCCCACAATCAGGACTACCGTGCCTCTCAGCGCCTCCAGCCCGCCTGCTTCCCCTCCGGGGCCACATTTCCTGCCCTCTGCTGCTTGCTCCAGAGCTGCCAGAAGCTGAGATGGAAAACAAGCCCAGCCCCATTTCCTCTGTTTAATTGCTCAAGCTACTTGCGGGATCCCTGGGAGGGAGCAGAGGGCCCTGCAACAGTCTTCTTCTAGACTAGTCCTTGGCCTGGCTGGCAGAGTTTCTGATGCATGCAGAGATGACAGGCTGGGAGACAGAGCTGTTGGAAAAGGGGTGCCACACCTCAGGGTCATCACCTAGCCGTGTCCCCGATTCTACAGGAGCAATTGGATGTCTTATTTAAAGGCACAGAGTCTTATTTCTACCAGTTACCAGTCGGGTGATCTTAGACAAATGAATTTAAGCAATTCTGTACCTCAGTTTCCCCATTTGTAAAATGAAAAATACCAGGCTCTACCTTATAGGGTCATTACAAGGATCCAAAGGTTTCTGGCACAGAAGCGTAGAAGAATCATTATCTATTGATTTATCATTGCTGAGTACTCATTATTCATGGCATGGCTTGATTTGTTAAACAAATGTTTATTGAGGAATGCCGTGTTCTGGTCACGAGGGACTCAAAGGTGGTTTCATTACCAGGTAGAGGTGCATTTCTGTGTCTGTGGGTTCTGGAGCACAAATGTTTATTGAACTGAACTGACACTGTTTTATTGAACTGAACTGACACTGTTTCTGTCTTCGAGAAATTTACAGCTTTCCTGGGTTAACAAACATATATAGAACTAAAACACACACACACACACACACACACACACACACACACACACACAAAAACAACTAATTATAGAGCAGTGTGATTAGAGAGTGCTAGAGGAAGATACAATTTCCACCCTAGAAACAGCCCTGATAATAAAGAGTGAGGGTATGCCTCGCGATGTAGTTATCGAATCTTCATGATGGCCTCAAAGTCCAGCACAGGGAGGCCTCTTTGCTGTTCTTCAAATACATCAGTACATTCCTTCCTCGGGGCCTTGACGCTTGGTTCCCTCCACCTAGAATGCTATCTTCCTGGACGGTCACCTTGTCTGCTCTTGATTCATTCAGGTCTGTGCTCAAGTGTCATCTCCTCAGAGAGGCTTTCCCAATCCCCCTACCTAAGTGGCAATCCTACCTTTTCTCCCCTCCCCCCACACAATCAACAGTCTCTTCCCCCTTCATTTTGGCTTGATTTTCTTCTAAGCACATCCCATGGCCTGACATGATTTTACATATTGATTATTTGTTCCTCTAGAATCTAAGCCCTCCGAGTTAGAGCCCTGCTTCTTCGCTCACTGCCATGTAGTCTGACCCAGTGCCTGATGCATAGAAGCCACTCAGTCAGTATTTATTGAATGAATTCATTAAAACCCTTTCAGCGCTTATTTCATCCTCATAAAATGCCCTGAGTTCAATTCTTACTACCTTCCTGCTTCCATTTGAAAGATGTGAAAACTGAGGCTCAGAAAAGCTCCCTGACACATGTATTCTTCAGTCCATCTGTTCACTTCCTACCTTATTCCGGAAGAGTTTAAGGTGACTTCCAGAGGTAAACCTCTCTGGCCTGACCCAGGTCGCACAGCTGGTAAGAGATAGAAACAGGACATGGGTCCACATCTTCTAGCTCCACTCTGCTTCCTCTTTCTACTCTGCCACTGTCCCAGGCGCCTGACCCTTGGTAGATGGTGTGATGCTCACAGAGGCGTTAAGGAGAGAAAGCTATGTGTGGGCACCGCCCTCAAACATACCGGGTAGTGGTGATGAAGTGGAGGCCTCAGCAGGATCAAAGGGTAAAGATCAGAGAGGTTAAGTGGAGAGGAAGGCCAGGCTGAGGCTGAGGCTGAGGCTGAGGCTTAAGTTCAGATCCCAGCCTGGGCAGGCTTGGTGGCTGCCTAGCAGCCTCTGACTCTGCTGTCTCCTGGCTGCTGGGCTGGGCTTGTCCTCACCTGCCTCTGGCTCTCCCCTTTAGCTCTCCTCCCAGCTAGCCTCCTGTCCCAGGCAGCGGAAGGCAGGCGCCTAAGAGGACTCTGGTGCTCGGCTGGGGCAGTCAGCTGGTCTCTCACAGGGCCCCCGGTCAGGAAGTGCCAAAAGAGGAAGAGAGTCGCCGGCAGGATGAGCGGACTGGGCCGGCCACACTACCCCGGAGGCTGAGATGAGGCCACAGCTCTGGGCCCCGCGGAGGCGCTGGGGACAGAAGAAAGGGAGCGCCTGGGGACACTGAGGCAGATGTGGCGCTACCGTTCCTGGGACGTGCCACAGATCCCACCTGAGACCCCCCAGACACAGTAGGTACTCAGAGTGGCCCGGGAATGGGCACCTCCAGCCCACTCTGAATCTTTTATCTGGGATGGGGGGTTGTGGCAGAAGTGGGGTTACCCACCGGCAGTCCAGCAACCCTGAGAGCCTCAGAAAAAAAGCAAAAGGGGTTCTTGGCAGGATGAGGGGAACTCTGATGTTGAATTGCTGGGGGGCAGTGTGGTGGAGGGCTGAATTCACAGGCAATAACAGTGGGGGGAGCTGGGAAGAGGAGCCAGGACCGGAATGGGGCATTGTATGCTGAAAGGCCTTGTGCACACTCAGTGGAGTCTTCAGCTGCCTCTGGTCTCCTCCCTCAGAGCTCGGTGTCAGAACCATTGGGAAAGTTTCACAGGGGCCCATGCACCCCAGAAGGACAGCATTTCGTTCCATCTGGGGATTTCAGTGCCCTCCTGGCCATCCTGGCACCTGCTGCTGGCCCACAGGAAACTATAAGGAAGCTGGAAGAATGTTCTGAGCTTCTGGATGCTGGCTCTTTCTCAAAACCACAGGCCACAGCCCCCGGCATTAGCTGTATGTGGCTGCCTAAGTCTGGAAAATGGACTGCCAGAACTGCAGAGGGGAGGGTAAAAGGGAAGATGACCCAGGATGTGGCTTTGCAGAGCGGAGTGTAAACAGAAACAGCAGGCAGCTGATGTGGGCATCTGGGTGGCAGGGTTTGGGAGGAAGAAGACCATGCTCTCCAGCTTCCTAGCCTCCTTTGGTCAGCCCCGCAGAGGCTGATTCCCAGGTGTGGGTGCTGGCTGTGCCACCACAGGCAATGGCTCTGGTTCCAATTGCTTTCCTTATCTTTAGAAGGGACAACCTCTGCTACCCTTGGGGTGTGTTTGTGTGAGTCTGAGAGGTCTATTTCTGGTGGGTGATGTGTGCAAGAGACATGTGGCAACTTGTAGCCATTGTCCTGGGAGGTATTTGTGCATAGGAGAAAGGTGTGCATGGTCTGTGTGGGTGTGTATGTTGATGAACGAGTGTGGTCCTTATGTGTATGCGTTTATGGGTGTGCAGGTGATTCCTGTAATGTAAGGCATCTACAGGGTTGGTGGGATATTGTGTTGGGAAAATGCTACTTGTTAGAAGCAACTGCATAGCTGAGGACAGATGAATTTGTATGAGAAACGTGTACGTTCTTGGTTAGTGTGTGCAAGAGTCACTTTGGAATGAATATACGTTGCTGGTATACATTTCTGAGTGTAAGAGGCCTGGGTGGGAAGCGTTAGAGTAATGAGTGAACATAGTGTGAGAGGCATGTTGGTTCTGTGTGACTTTTTATTCTCGTGGGTGTGATTTGGGAAAGCCAAAGGGGTAAGAGTGGAGATTGTATGAGTGACTACTGTGAACGGTGTCTATTCCGTGCGGCTGTGTCAGGCCAGAGATTCCGTGGGATCCCGGCGGACAGACAAGGGTTTGGGGCGGGGACTCGTTCGCCACGCCCCCTGGGCCCCACCCCCTCTGGGAGGCCAGGCGGTTTGCTGAGCGGCAGGCGGCCGGCAGAGGGCGCTGCCGGTGGGTGCCGCCGCGCACCCGAGGGGGCGTGTCCGGCGGCGGGCAGGCAACAGCCTGGCCAGCTATGCGGGGTCCTGCGGCCCCGGCCGGCGGCACTTCCTGGAGCGGCGGCCGCTTCCCGGGCACCTGGGCGTGGGGCGCGGGGGCGCGCGGCGCGGGGCGGGCAGAGCGGGCGCGCGCCATGGCCCTGGCAGGCGGCGCCGAGCCGGCGTGTTGAGCCCCGGCCGCCGGCCCGGCATGGACGTCTCCCGCGAGCCCGACGCCGGCCGGGGCTAGGGCCGATGGAGCCGCGGGACGGCAGCCCCGAGGCCGGGAGCAGCGGCTCCGAGTCGGCCTCCGCCTCGTCCAGCGGCTCCGAGCACGACGCCGGCCCCGAGCCGGACAGGACGCCGCGGCGCCTCAGCAAGCGGCGCTTCCCGGGGCTGCGGCTCTTCGGGCACAGGTGAGCGGGCGGCATCGGGCGGGCACTGCGGCTTCGGGTGGACCCCACGCCTGGGTACCGGGAGGCGTGCCTCGGCAACTCGGCACTGACATCGCGCGGAGCTCTCCCGGCACCGACGGCGCGGGCTGGGCTGTCCCGGCGTTGGCTGCGCGCGGGGGATACCCCCTGTCACCGGCACCGAGTGGGGATCCTTCCCTGGCACCAGCCATTTAGCGCGCCTCCTCTGGGGCTGAGGTGCCAAGGCAGGGTCAGCTTCCAGCTGTCCAGCTGGGGGACTCGATCACCGGACTGGCCACCCCTTCCAGGCGCTGATAGAACCGAGTCTCCTGGCCGCGCGGGGTGGGGGGGGTCTGGCCGCCCTCTGGAACTCAGTGGGCAGTGCCCGCTTGCCCACCACCACATGATATCTGCAGAGCATGGCCTCGCTGATACTGCCAGGACACGGGGCTGTCCCGGAACACCGGTTCCGGAGTTCATCCTCTCAACATCTTAAGCCTCTCCTTGGGGTTGGGGTTGCCTGGCCACCTGTTCTACCCTGCTCTTCATTAGCCAGGAGACCCCAACCTCTATCTCTGGGAGACAGCCTGCGCCTCTCCCCCTCCCTCTCAGGCCTTCCCTCGCTGGGAAAGGGATGGAGTGGGCTGCAGTCTGGAGTCTGTGCCCGCTCCCGACTCCCCCCTTCCCAGCACACCAGATGTCACCCTCCTGTGCCTGTAACAGGGCTTTGACCAAGACCCTGGTAAGGAACTGGGGCGGGGGGCGGGTGTGGAAAGATTGAGTGCAGACAGCTCATGGCATGTGTGCCGAATTTGTCCGGGAGCCGCTTCCTGCCAGTGCAGCCCTGGGGTAAGATGAGGGAAGGTGGAGCCCCATGTGTACCCCACCTGGCTCCCTGGACTTTCTCCTGACTGCCCCCTGCCCTCCAGTGGCTGAGGAGCTTTCAGCCAATCAGCTAAGGACCCCAGAGCCAATTCAGACCGGACTCTGACCACTTGGAGTCTGCTCAAGGCCTCTCCTCGATTTTCTTCAGTTGCCCGGGCTTTGTGGCATCTGGCCCCTCTGAGCTTTACCCTGTCCCTTCCCAGGGTAGATTTTTCCACCAGTAACGTGGGCAGTTTCCTCCTGTCGGGCCGGTTGGCGTCCCGGTAGTGCTGACCTATGGCCGCTGCCTACCCTACCCTTGCCAGGGCCCTGCTCTTTGCGCCTGCAGTGTGTGGCCACGCTCGCTCCCGGATCTGGAGCCTCACACTGACAGACGGAGCTCCGTGGGCTCTTGGGAAGCCACGCAGGCTTCAGTGTCACATAAGGCGGGGAAGGGAGCACAGCTTCCAGTCCCTCTGTTTTGTCACCCACAAATCTGCAAGGTGGAACAGTTTGCACCCAGCTCTGCAGGATGTAGCCTCCAGTGTTCACACAGGCTTCAGAGGGCGAGGGAGGGGCTCCGCCAGAGGTTTCCTGTCCCTGCCCACAGGGTACCAAGAGTTGGGCTATTCCGATCTGTTGCTCTGCCCCTACTGAAGGGCACAGGTGTGTGAATGGAGGGATGAACCTCAGGCACATTCAGGAGGAAGAACAAGAAGCAAGAAAACCAACAAGCACGTTTACACAATTGTCTAAAATAAGCTGGATAGGTGTGTGTTCTCCGTTTTTATAGATGAGAAAAACACGGGTTCAAAAACATAAGTAGTTCGCTCAGGGTCACGTAGCAAGTAAGAGGCAGAAACAGAGTTTGAACCCTCGTCTGATTCTAAAGCCCACATCCCGTTCTCTACACAGGTTCTCAAGTAGAAGGACACAGTGACCCAGGAGCTTTAGGAAATACTGATTCCTAGATCTTATCCTTGGCGTGTGTGACTGGAGGTGGGGCCTTTACAGCTCCCCAAGTGTTTCTGGTGTGCTACCAAGTTTGCAAACCACAGTATTACGTCATCTGGGGATGCTAAGTGATCCACTAGAATGCTTAATGAGAAGAAAATCCAAAGGCCTCTGGAAGCATGTGAGGCCTGTCTCCTGTGCTGGGGCAGTGGGGCATTCAGAAGTGAATTGGGAAACCCAGTAGAGTCAAGGGGAGGGCAATGGAAGAAAGATTTTTCCCTGACAGGCCTGGGAGCTCAGAGAATCAGACTCCCAGGGGGGCTGACCTCCCTCCCTTTGCTTTGCTTGGAGGAAGCCAGGGCAAACATTTGGAACAGTGCACCTGCCCTGGGCACTGCCCCTTTAATGATGTTTAATTGGTCATGCCACCTTTACTGGTTGCCAGTCTCAGGTAAAAGTCCCCAGTGCCCCAGCTAAAACCAACCCTCCATCCTTTCCCCAGGCTCCGTACCCTTTTTTTTTCCCCCTTTCACCTGATATATGTTTCTGTTTTTTGTTTTTGGGGTTTTTTTTTGAGAGAGAGAGAGAGAACCATCTATGTGAGAGAAAAACATCAATCAGTTGCTTCCTGTATGTACCCCGACCGGGGACCAAACCTGAAACCTAGGCATGTGTTGTTCTGACCAGGACTTGAACCTGCAACATTTCAGTGTATGGGACAGTGCTCCAACCAACGGAGCCACCCAGCCAGAGCTCCGTGCTCATTCTCAGCCTGGCTCTTGCTCCTCACTGGGTGCCCACCTTCTGCATTTCCCCCATCCCGATGCCCTCCCCTCCCATACACACCTCAGATCTTGGGGCTGAGGGGTGGTAAGTGAATAGACGTGGCTAGAAGGAAGCATCCAAGATAACATAGATTGGTGGTGGCTCTGAAGCCCTGTTGAAAAGTCTGCTTTCGGGTCTGGGCTCACTGGTCAAGTTCAGTAATCAATTAGCACTCTGCTGTGGGCTGGGAGGGCAGCGTGCTGGCTTCCCTGGTCCTGTCAGGGAGCACAGTCTCTGAATGACAGCCCCTCTGGCATCTTCTTTAAGAGGTTTTTCCTTAAAGCCCACGCACAACAGGCTTCACCCCCCTGGAATCTGGGAGCAGTTTTCCCTCCCCTTTTATGGCCCAGTAAGACACAAAGCGAAGTCATGATTCTCCCCCAGCTCCATTCCACCTCACTTGTCCTTGCTGGGAACTATCAACCCCCTCCCAGAAGAGGAGGTATAGGCCCCCGCTCTAACCCCAGAGTATCTGGCTTTTCCTCTTTCCCTTACCTTTCAGATTCTAATGACCTAAGGGGTGGTCACTCAGAAGCGGAGGGATATTGACTGTCACCTCCTTGCCCTCCAGAGCCCACCTGGAGAGAAGACTCCTTATCCTTTGGTCTGGTCCTGGCAGCCTGGCCCTGGGCAGGTCACGCAGCTTGTGGATTAGCTGGTTTTGCACCCCAGGAGTGTCAGAAGTTCCCTGGCACTTTCCACATCCAGACAGAAGGCGCCCTCATCCTGCAGAGTCCCTGGGAACCTGCTCGCTGGCTCTGCCACCCCTGCCCTTCATTAAGTGCTCAAAGTCGTTAATTCCCAGAGGGCAGGAAATGCACCTGTGGAACAAGTTTGAGACAATAGGTCCCATTTAGAGGTGATGCCACATGGCCCCAAGTGAGTCCAGTTAGGCAGAGGGTACACACCTGGCAGCCTGAAGGGAAGCAGCCCCAGTTTAGGTTGGTTTTGCAATGATTGGGAGGGACATGTTGAGGGATGCCTCACACTCAAACAGGAGAATATCTGTCCGTGGCTCCGAGGTGTCTGGAGCAAAAGAAGTCTCATTGGGTGGTTTGTCTTGTTCAAACAAGGGAACAAGGAGGGCAGGCTCCTCATAGCCTTAGGGGATCAGCCCCAATTAGGGCTGGTTCTCCGCACACGGCCTGCATGGCATTCGGTCACAGGTGGCAGCCTTGGGGGGCAGTTTCAGGGGGGAAAGGGTAGGCCAGAGTAGTGACCAGATGCCCCAGAGGGGCTCCCAGGTGGCCAAGGGCAGCAAGGCAGAGTGCCTGAGTTCCTACCAGTTTGGAAAGACAAAGGGGTCTTCGCGGCTGAGCGTTAGTTCACTTCACTCGGCCTGTTCTCCGTGCAACGTCGTGAGCCAGTGTGGGGCTAGCCAAGGTTGGGAACTGGGGTAGGACTCTCGCAGTCTTCCCTCCACTGCCACACACCCACCAGAGCTGCTGGCTTCCAGGTCCGGAGGACATGGGCAATTCTTACCATTTTTTTCTGTGCCATACTCCAGAAAGGTCAACTGTCAGGATGCGGAGCTGCCCAGGACTCTCACATTGGTAAAGAGAGCACAAGAGGGGGTGTCTTCTCAGGCAAGGATAGAGGAAAGACTGAGTGCCCCTAGTCAGAGAGAGCCTAGGCCCTGGGCAGCTGCCGGTGAGGAGGAGAGAGCGGCAAACAGGCCTGCCCCCCTTGGCTTCCTGGAGCCCTCTCCGGACTCGCCAGTCCCCGCCCACGCAGAAGAGGAGGTGAGTGGAGATGCTGGCCCTGAGGCCTGGCCTGTACTCATCCCTACAAGAAGCAGAATTTGGGTTCCTGTAGCCTCACAAAGGTAAGGGAGAGTTTCTAATGCCAGAAGCTGATGAGGGAAGTTGCCCTGCAGTACCCTAGAGTGACACGAGGGGGCGACAGCCACCATTGTGGGAAAGCTGGAAAGGAGAGATTCTCCTTCCTGCTGGCTCACTTGCACCAGAGATCTGCTCTGGGTGGATCCACAGACACCTCCTGCTGGTGACTTACCTGATACTCCGGCTGCAGGGGTGGAGTATCTGCTACAATCAGAATGTAGCAGAAGGCAGTTTGAGCGTGAGCTTCCACAGTAGCTGGCCCAGCCCTTTTCCTCTCCGAAAACAGTCCCAGGGAGGTGGCCTTGACTGAGGCCAAGGTCTCATTGCCAGCTAGGGGTAATCTGGGACTCAGTGTCAGTCCCCTAACTCCAGGGTTATGTCAATGTGTCCTGCATCACAGCACACCAAAGCTTTCCCTGCTTTGAAAAATCCTCCTCTGGCACCCTTCAGCCCGCCCTCTGCCTCTCCTCCTGGAGCTGCTGCTGACACCTGAGCCATTTGGGGTATGGGGGACAGTGTGGGTAAGAAGAGAGGACTGCTACACCCGCATCCAGGCTCACCAGTTCCCCTCGTTCCTGAGTGGAATTAGCGGGGTGCACCTCTGGGGGTGCCAAGCACTCATTTCTCACTCCCTAGGATGCTTTTTTTGTGTTTCATATGTGGTGCTCCTCATATCCTTTGGGTATCAGCCCCACATAGGACCTACAGTATAGTCCCCCACCCCCCATGGTTCTCCGCACACGGCCTGGATGCCATTTGGTCACAGGTGGCAGCCTTGGGGGCCAGTTTCAGGTAGGGAAAGGGTAGGCCAGAGTAGTGACCAGCTGCCCCAGAGAGGCTATCATTCTGCCACTGTTCCTTTCTGTGTCTTTCCTCAGCTGAGACACCAGATGCATGGTTAGGTGATGGAGAACAGGTTTGAATGAGGCCAAGGGTTCTATGGCCCAGGGAAAGGAACAGGAGCTGAGGTGGGCACTCCCACCCTCCCCTACACTCCCCTGCACCCAGGTGAGTGATTCTGAGAAACCAAGGCTCAGAGAGGTCAGTGGTGTGGCCCAGGGTCACACAGCTCTCACTGGAACCCAAACCCAAGTACCTTCTCACAATGCCAGGCTGCCCCACTTAAGAGCACTCTTTTCTTCCCTTCTTTTATTTCTCCATCTCTAAGATGGAGGCGCCATGAGACTGAACGAGAGTTTTGTCTCCTGTGGGAGACGAGGAGGCTGGGCCCGAGGGAGAGCTGTCACCAGGATCCTAACTTGAGGGGAGCGGCTGGGCTGAGGAGACCCTTGAGTAGGGAAGACGGGGTTATTTGGCTCCCTGGCTGGATGTGGAGTGGAGGGGCAAGTCTGTGACCTTTTCTCTTGCTTTCAAAGTACAGGGAGCAGAAGACTCAAAGGGTGTGTTTCAAGGAACCCCTGGTATCACTCCGGGGTTAGTGGGTGATACTTGGGGAGAGATGCTGAGGAGGAGGTCACATTTGTACCCAGCACCTCATGGTGAGAGGTCTGACGAGAGAGGAGGGCCCAGAGCCCTCCCCCTCCACTTTCAGCAGCCTCCTCCCCCTGGCTCCTGGCACAGCACCAGTTCAGAGCTCCCACGTAGAGGCCTCTCCCCTGCTAGCGCCGAGCCCAATCACAGCACATGCCAAAATAGCTGTCTGGGAGCCTGGGCCTGCTTCGCCCACGCCAGCATCTCCCGGGTTAACAGCTTGCTGTCTCTCCGCCCCCTTCCCCAGCTTGCTGACATTTTGCTGAGGCAGGGACGGTTGTGAAAGGGGCAGGCTGGTTCCTGCTCCCCAGCCCACACCGACACCCCACCGATACAACCTGCCACCCACTCACCTTCCTCTGGAAGTCATCCTTTCGGGGGAGACCTTCCTTCCTGTCCCACAGACATGGGGCTTCTATTCTAAGACAGTATGAGGAACACACTCAGGGTTCCATGCCATCCGTGAGAGACCCAGGGCAATCTCAGCTGTTCTCCCTCTGGGTATCTTTTAAAAAAAAAAAATGTATTTAAGAATATTTTTTAAGACATTAAGTATCTTGCAGTTAGAAAAGTTTACAGAATAATGTAACACCTCCAGTAAGTTTGGTCAGATCTTACTTACCGTTATGCCATATTTGCTTTAGAATTCAGTGGTTCTCAACCTTTCTAATGCTGCTACCCTTTAATACAGTTCTTCATGTTGTGGTGACCCCCAACCGTAAAATTATTTTCATTCCTACTTCATAACTGTAATTTTGCTACTGTTATGAATTGTAATGTAAGTATCTGTGTTTTCCACTGGGCTTAGGCGACCCTGCTAGCGGCCCACAGTTTGAGAACCGCTGCTGTAGAGCCTAAGACCATCAGAAGCAAGATTACAGTAGCAAAATTAGTTATGAAGTAGCTACGAAAATAATTGTATGGTTGGGGGTCACCACAACATGAGGAGCTGCATTAAAGGGTCGCGGCATTGGAAAGGTTGAGAACCACTGCTTTGGATAGAGCTGGATGCCCCCATGCCGCTCCCCGCAGAGAAACCACAATCCTCCCTCTTGTGTTTGTATTCCCATGCCTGTTTTAAAAATTGTCCCTACATAGGTATGCATCCATAGCAACATGTAGCACTGTTTTGCATGGCTTTGCACTTGATTTATATGCACTCGTATTGTTCATATTCTGAGTTTAGCTTTTCTCGTTGTTTGGACATTGAACCTTCTTGAAACTTGAGCTCTGTGAACTCATTTTAATTTCCATATACTGTTGTTTTTTTTTTGTAACTATGGCTGCCTATTTGCCCGGTATGCTGTCAGTGGCATTTAGGTTGTTATCAGTTGGTTGCCCTTGCAAGCAGTCCTTCGGAAACTGTTCTGGTACACGTCTCCTGTGTGTTATCCCCCCAGGGCTGGATGATAGGGTGGTGTGTCTTCAGCTTAGAGAGTTGTTGCCAAATTGCACTCCAAAGTGGTGGTCCTAATTTTCTGTAGATAGTTTCTTTCTTTAAAGTTTTGGTAAACTGAGGAGTTGGTTACCACGAACAAACACTTTCTCTTTCAAGTGTGCAACAGCCCCCGTGGGTATTTCCCACCGTTTATCAGATGAGGACATTGAGGTGCAGAGACGGGAGAGACTTGGCTTGAGGTCATATAGCTGATCAGAGGCAGAACCCCTCTGGACCTTTGAGTCCAGATCCTCAGAAAAGACTACTCGGAGAGATTCTAGGCACACTTCCTGCCTCAAGGTCAGGGGAAACACCCCTATCTCTGTGTGGGTGCATGGAAACTGTTGGGGGAGGGGGACTTGACGGGGTGGGGGCAAGGGGCTGACAGCTGATTGTGAGACTATCTAGAGGAGGGAGGAGAGAGCAATGTAGTCAGAAGGTTCAGAGGGGTAGTTAAATTTTGAATGAGGGATGAGGGGGGAATGGTGCTCCTGGCAGATGGGGAATGGGAGCCTACTGCAGACACAGGAGAAGGCAACAGGGGGACTGGTCACAAGAGAAGAGGGATGTGGGGGCCAACAGAGGGTTTGTAACACTCCCAACAAGGGGTTGGAATGCTCAGAGAGGACTTATCAGCATTCCTATCAGGGATCGGGTTCAGTGTTTACTTCTGAGACACAAGAGCTTAGCCCAAACCAGCAACTTGCCCACCTGATGATGGGCAAGGCCTCAGGAGCTGGCCAGCTGCTGGGTCACTTTGCCAGCCTAAAGCCCTTTGCTCTCCGCTTGATTCTTGAGGCCGAGCCCAGACCATTCACTTTCCCCTCCATTCACTCTTCAAACCGCTTTCGGCACTTCTAGACTCCGGGGATGCAGTTGTGAGCAGTACATGGCCCCAGGGGATCACAGGCTGGGGAGGGGGGGAACACAGACTTGTAAACCAGTACTGACGGCCTGGAATAACCAAGAGAGGGCCGAGTGTGGGAGCAGCTAACCCTTTGGGAAAAGGGCTGGGGAGAACTTTCCAGCAGAGCTGATGTCTGAGCCAGCTCCGAAGAGATGAGAGGAAGCAGTTGAGGCGAGTTCACTAAGCAGAAGAGGGATTTATTGCAGGTAAAGAAACTGCCATGTGCCAAGTGCACAGGCAGGAGGAGGCCCACGGTGCTTTGACAGGAGCACCGAGAGAGGATGAGGAGGATGAGGCTGAGAGCGCGGGCCTGGCGCGGACTTCTGGGTTGAAATCCCAGCTCTGCCACTTACTGGCTGTGTGACCGCAGGCAAGTTATTTCATTTTTACATGCCTGGGTTTCCTCATCTATAAAACGGGGGTAATAATACGATTTTTCTGAAACTAGATGAGTTAATATTTGTAAAATTCTTAGCACAGAAGAGTTGTATATTTGTCAAGTAAAATGTAAAAGTATGAAAGGAAGATGGAAGAGGAGCTGAGAGGCCTAGAGACTGCCAGACCCAGGCTTTGCGTTTGCTCAGTTACGGTTAAGGGCACTTTAGAATGAATTCTGGTAGCAGCGGGAGGGTAGCTTGAAGGAGAGGCCCTAAAGGAACGAGTCAGTAATGCATTTCACGAACATTTCTCCAGGAATTACCAGGAGCCAGACCCTGAGACGGGGACTCAGGACACGAAGGAGAGACGGGACATTTCGGCAGGGAGCTCAGAGCTAGGATCCCTGCTCAGCTCCGAGGCATCTGAGGCAGCCCCTCCCTATCGACACCACCACTACCCTGTGACTTCTTGTCACCAAATCCCATTATCCAGGTTTCATAAGGAAAGCCACAGGGAACATGGAATGGCCATGACATTCGGCCCAGGGAGGGGCCTCACCTGTCATTCTGTGTCCTTTGGAGAAGAGAGGAAGGTAGCTGTTAAAACAAAGGCTGTTGCCATCCCCTTGTGCCCAACAAAGAGAAGTGGTCTGGGCCAGCTTGGTCTTGTGGTCAGCCCTTGGGTGTGGTACCCATGTCGGAGGAAGCTCTTCTCTTCCCTTATGGCTCTGGCCCCTCCTCCATGGAATTCCCTGTTCCTTCCTCCCGGGCTGGTCAGTAGTAAACACTGGACTTGCTGCCAGACACTGTGCTGGGCAGGCCCAGAGGCACTAGACCTTGCCCCTGGTTCCTGGGAGCTTGTAGTCCAGTGGGTGGAGGAATGAGGCATGTGCTTTGAAAGAATCAGGACTTTCAGGAGTCCAGCGATAGAGCCAAATGGGTAGTGTGAAGTTCTCAGGGGGAGGGATGTATTCTTGGCTGGGGCAGCTGTGAGCAGGTGGGATTTTGATATGAGGTGAGGAAGGAGGCCAACCAGTATTCCAGCAGAAGGCAGGCCATGTGCAGGGACACAGCAGTGAGCTCAGGCACAGCCAGATTGGGGGCGGGGGGTGTACAAAGAATAGGTTGGCTTGGTTGGAACCAAGGATTTGTGTCAAGGCGTAGGAGGCTGAGTCAGTGCCACACCACAGCAGCACATTTGCCAGGTTGGAGGATTTGGAATCCATGCTGGATCCCTGTTTCCCAAAGTATGGTCCAGGGGCGGGGGCGGGGGGGGGGGGGGGGGGCGGGGGGCTGGATCCTCTAGGGGTTTAGTGAGGTCAAAACCATTTTCATAATAATACATTTAGAACTGCTGTGCTTTGTGCCCTTTTTACCGTGTTAATATTTGTACTGAGGGTGTAAAAGCAAGGGTGGGTAAGACTTCTGGAACCTTGAGACAAATCAAGGCAATGGCCCCAACGTAAACTAGTGGCCATGTATTCTTCACACCACGCTCACAACAACGAAAAATACAGTAAAAAAAAAAAAAGTATTGGTTTTATAAAGCCTGGATACTTGAGTATACATCTTTTAGATATTCTGTGTGAAGACACATGAAGTAGCCCTAGCTGGTTTGGCTCAGTGGACAGAGCGTCAGCCTGGGGCTGAGGGGTGCCGGGGTCAGTTTCAGTCGAGGACACAGGCCTGGGTTGCGAGCTCTGTCCCCAATTGGGGGGGGGGGGTGCAGGAGGCAGCTAGTCAATTATTTCTCATCATTGATGTTTCTCTCTCCCTCTCCCTTCCTCTCTAAATCAATAAAATATATATTTAAAAAAAAGAAAGAAAAAAGAAACGTGAAGTATGCATAAGGTACCCCAAGCTTTAATGGTTGTTTTGAAAAGCACTTTGCAAGTTGTACAAGTCACCTTTTTTCAGGAACACCATTTTAACTTGAAAGAAAGAACACCTGGTGGGCAAAACTGAGTAGGTGTTTGGCAGACATTTTCTCAAAATGAATGAAGTGAGCTTGTCACTTCAAAAACAGTTTCAGAACTTGTTGCTAATGATAAAATGTGAGCGTTTGAGCAAAAATTGGAGTTTAGAAACCTTGTATCCACTATCTTAGAGGCTGACAGCCACCTTCCCAGGACTGAACTCCCAATGAGGTCAGTCACCATGTTAGCAGGTGTGACTTTTTTTCATGTTGTATAATGAAGTGTGTCAACAATGGGAAGATCTTCATAACTCAGTAAAGCAATAGTTTCCAATGACTGATGCTTGATGTTTCAAAATTCAGAATGCAAGCTAGGCCAGTGAAAAGTTCATTGGTATGGTTTCAGATTCCACATAGCCAGTAACCTT
Organism: Antrozous pallidus; assembly: GCA_027563665.1. Classification (NCBI taxonomy): domain Eukaryota; kingdom Metazoa; phylum Chordata; class Mammalia; order Chiroptera; family Vespertilionidae; genus Antrozous; species Antrozous pallidus. Next base: position 16,764,174 of record CM050520.1, read on the forward strand.
TAAGAAACTACTTCTTGTCATATTTTGATGTAGTAGCAAAGAAGAAATATCCGTAATTGCTTGAAAAGGCTATTAAAATACTTCTTCCTTTTCTAACTACATGTCAGTGTGAGGCAGAATTTTCTTCATATACTTCAATCAAAATGACATATCAGACGAATGACAGGAGGAGATAGGAGAACCCAGCTGTCTTCTATTGAGGCAGGCATTAAAGAGATTCGTGAAATTAAACCATGACACCCTTCTTGCTAATGTTCTTGTTTTAGAAAATATAGTTTGCTTTTCATAAAACTGTATTATTTATATTAACATGTAATGGGCTTATTGTTTTTAAACAAATTAATAAATATTTTCAACATTTCTTTGTTTTAGTTTCTAATATAGTAAATTTTAATGGCTGTAACCTGCGTAAATAAAACTTTTTGGGATCTTTAAGTATTTTTAAGAGTTATAAAGGGGTCCTGGGACCAGGAAGTTTGGGAGCTGCTAGCCAGGAGTATAAGGAGGGGTGGCATTCCGGGCAGGATGGGTGTGACATGGGCCGGCCTCTCCTGGACACAAGCCCTGGCAGCTCTGGCAGCCCCTCTGCCGGGCTTGGAGACCCCGCTCAGCTGTGAGCAGTGAGCAGTCCCCGGCCTCCAGGAGCCTCTGGGGCCCTGTCTGTTCAGCTTGGACCACACTGCCACCCTCGAGGGGGAATTACAAGCCTCCTGTGTGATAATGCTTGTAAAAGTTCTTTGTAGGTTATAAAACTCTCGGCAAATATTTATTTATTTTTGTGGGGTTTTTGTCTGGAGCCAGTGCTTAACTATCTCAGACACTTTCCCCACACCCCCGAAAGCCTGTCCAGCGAGTGCAAAAGGCATTAGGTGGCCAGAAGCAGAAGCTGTCTGACCCCCACTTCTCCCTCCTCAAACCTCCCCCCACCCCGCCCCTCAGCTGAGATATGGGCTGCACTGTAACTAGTGCCAAGTGGAGGGGGGGCTGTCAACTCTGCCTGGGGACTGTGTGCGTGAATGCCTGTATGTGCCACCCCCCTCCACGCACCCACTGCCTGCTTGCTGCAGGGCTTGGAGCCGCCGCTGGGAGAGGAAGTGCAGTTGGTTACCAATCGGGTTATTTTCATAACGGCTGTCTCCGGCGGGGAGGGGCAGGAGGGGGAGGAGGGTGGCGAGGGGGAGGGTGCAGAGGAGCAGCCACGGCGGCTGGCTCTCCAAACTAGGACTTGCTCAGCAAGAGGCCAGCAGCCTGGAGCTGGAGCCAGAGCCAGGGCTCGCCTGCCCACAGGGACCCCAGTCCCCACCCACTCGCCCACCTCCTGCCTGCCACCTGCCTTCAGATCAGGTCAAAGGGGGCTCCCCCAACCTTTCCTTGCCTTCTGCTTCCTCCCTCCTGCCTCTGTCTGGGTGGGTCTGGATTGGAGTGGGTCAGGGTGGGCCCAGGCACCACCATCCCTAGAACGACTCCTGAAGCTGATGGAAAGGGAAAGGGGAGGTGGAATGTTTGCCTTCAGCCAGGGCGGACCCAACGGAGGTAAACATTCCTGGCCTGGTTGCCTTCTTTATCCTCCAGGCTCACCTGCTCCCCACTGTGCTTTTTTTTTTTTTTCCAGGACCCCCTGAGTGAGTAGAGGTGGGGGAGTTGGGACCCTGCCTACCAGTCCCTAGACAGAGTAGCCCTAGCTGAAAGTAGGGTCCTGCCCCGCAGCATAGATTGGGCACTCTGGCTGAACCCCATGGAGGGAGGGTTGTATGAGCACCTCTGGAGGCAGAGGAGTCCCCGGGGGACAGGCCTAGTACCAGGGGCACAGGACATTCCTCATGCCATGAGCGGACACCCAGGTGGATCTGGCTGCCAGGCTCTGTTCCTCATATGGTGGGTGGTAGCCACCTGGGAACTCCTGCTTCCCTTTCTGGGTTCCCACTCCCGCCACGGGCAGAGACAAGAGGTAGCACGATCCACATACCTGGTGTCTGCTGTGGGCGTGGGCTCTGCCATGGTCCTGCTCTCTCCCAGTATTGTATCGTCAGGTGCTTTATACCAATATCCCGTCAGAATGTCCCTTCTGCCAACCTTCTGACCTCGATGGCATCATCCCATTTTGCAGATGAGAACATTGAGGCTCCGAAGGTTAGTTGATCAGCCCAGAAAAACAATGGCAGATACAGATTTCAAAGCCTTTGGGCTTTTCCACTTGAAACCAGCATAGAGTGTGAGATAATCTGGCCGGGAGGCTAAGAGTCCTGTCCTTCTTAGCTGGAGCACTCAAGCTACTCCCTCGCTACCGGCAACTGCCTGAGCCATACTCCTGTTGTCAAGGGTGCATGGCCAGACACCACCGTGCGCGTCTCTCCCTTAGCATCCTTTGTCCTCCTCAGGCCCCCAACAGCCAGCTGCAGGTTGATGGGCTCGTGAGTCCTTTCCTGTCCTGTCTCCTCTGGGTGTGACAGGCTTCCCCAGCCTTCCACCCAGAGGCTGAGGGGCAGCCAGTTTGCTGTTGTGTCAGAATGCTGTGGGCCTCCAGTGTGTTAAGTGACAGAGCATGAGGTGAGAAGAAGCTGCAGCTCAGAGCTATATGGGAAAAGGCTCCAGGCTGAGGCAGGGAGAAGGCTAGGGCAGGCCTGAGGCCAGCCTGTTCTCTGACCAGTCCCAGGAGAAGCCTCAGCAGTTAGGAAGTCAAGAGTCAGGCAGTTGCTGACCAGAGGACAGAGGTTTCTATGGAGATCAGAGGAACAGGAAGCATGGTATCTGGGCCTGGGAGGGGGGTGAGGGGGGTTTGGGGGCATAGAGGCTTGGGTGCCTGGCAGGAGAGCTTGTCATAAAATGTCAGATCAGCCAGTCTGATAGTCTTCTTGTACAAATAAGGAAACTGAGGCCTGTGAAGGGACAGCTTTGCACATGGTCACACAACACTGGCCAGGCCTGCCTCGCTCCCCGCTTGGAGTGACTGTACTCGGATAGCTGAGGAGACGCCTGGCAGATGTGGACTTAGGATTGCCCAGCAGCGTGTGGGCCAGAGTGCTGGAGGGGCACCTGTAAGAGGCCCCCATGTCCTGAGGTGGGGGTGTGCAAGTGACCTCTTCCTCCTAGCCCCTCTTGTCAGTGAGGACCTGGAGCGGCAGATAGGGCCTAGCCCTCAGCCTTCACCACTGCCCACAGAGCGCCTGCTGCACCTCCCCCACCCCCACTGACTGTGGCCTTTTGTTTTCTGGGTGACACTAGCATCAGGCGGTGTGTCCCGGTGACTAATCTCCAGGCTGGGCAGCTGTCACAGGGCAGCCTGACCAAGCGGGTGGGGAAAGCTGATACCCTGAGGGGTGCTGGCAAGCCAGTGCCCTAGCAGCAATGGGCAGCTGGGCCTGCAGGCTTCTCTTCCCGGGTGCAGAGCAAACCCTGAGTCAGGCAGTCTGGGTTTTGGGTCCCAGTTCTGCCACTGACCAGCTGTGTGACCTTGGGCATATTACTGCACCTCTTCAAACCTCAGTTTCGTCATCTCTATAATGGATCCCTTGCTCTGGCCTGCCTCACAGGCTTGTGGGAATCCAGGGCCTGTCGTATAGGAAGTGTTCAGCAAATGGGGCCCTTATGTTTCTATGATTCCCTTTCCTACCCCATTCCACCTTAGTCCTAGCTCTCTCGCCCAAGAGGAAAGATCCCACTTCCGCTGCATCTCTGGGGTGCAGGCTTTACCTTCACAGAGACTTGGGTTCCAACTTTGGCTCTACACTAACTAGCTTTGGATTTGGGGCAAGTTGCTTCGTTGAGCCTCAGTTTCCCGTCAGGAACATGATGTGAAACTGTTGTTTAAGGTGGCTGTGGTTCACAAGATGATCTCTGCGTTTATAAAGGGCGCCACACGGCGCCTGACACACACGGGAGCTCAGTGAAGAGTAGCCCGGATGGCAGCGATTTTAGGAAGCAGCCAAGAGCTCTCTGCCCACAGAGCTCACCTCCTGCCCTTTTCCCTGTCACCTTCAGGGGCAGAGAGCTGGAGCCAGGCAGTCTGGAGCACTGCTTCCCCAGGCACGGCTGCCTGCGCCGCTCACTGATCTCCGCCTGCCCCTCAGTCCCCCTGCACCCATCCAGGCCTCCAGCCTGACACTGCCTGCCCAGACCCACAGGGCAGTAGCAAATCACAGATGGAGTGGGTGGGTAGGTGGGTGGGGGGAGTAGGTGCTAGATGTGTAGCCAGGCCTGGCTCCTAAAGCCCATCATTTCCCACCGTGTGTCCAGGGCTCCCACCCACTTAGGCCCTCAGCAGGCCAAGTACTTCTCCTGTCAGCCCAGGCGGATGGCTGAGGGCCGTGACTCAGACGGCCCTGCGGCTGTCAGGACTCAGAAGAGCACCCCATGGAGGGACACAGGCATCCCTGGGCACTCCGGAGGTGCCCACCACCCCAAGCAATGCCGGGCTTTGTGCCATTCCCTGTTAGGGAGAGACAAGGCGCAGGTGACCCTAGTGGCCTGTGAAGAACGGGTGGCAGGAACAGGTGAGCTGGCAAAGAAAGTGGAGCAGGGGTTCAGGAAGGTCAAGAGAGGATGGTTTGAGCAAGGAAGGTCACCAAGGGTCCCGCCTCCCTGCAGGGGGCTCGGGGCAGCTCAGTGTTGGGAATTGAGTTGGAGCTTCTAGCGCTTCTTAGAACAAGTGCAGTTCACGGGCGCCCCCCACAGCAGGGCTGGAAGGGCTTTCAGACACCGCCCGTTACTTTCACACATGGGATGTCCTCGCTGTGCCTTAGAGGGAGACAGAGCAGCCTAGTTCCAGAGAGTTCTTGCTCTCGGCCCCTCAGAGATACAGACACATGCGCAAACCCAAATCCAGAAGGCATTTCTCATGGCTCCCCCTCCCCACCCACTCCCCCACTCCCCCGCCCCGCAGTCTCCTCTCTCTCTCTCTCTCTCTCTCTCTCTCTCTCTCTCTCACACACACACACACACACACACACCCCCTTGAAGACTGGGGTGGCCTCTCCCTGCATCTTCCTCCACCCCTCTGAGGGCCTTGCCTTCCCAGGGTCCTCTGAAACTTAAGACAAATGTCACTCACTCTCCGTTTCTAGGTGCCTCTCAGCCTCACGCCAAGACTGGAGCTGAGAATCAGGGAGTCTTATAAAGGACCGAGCTTCTTTGTTTTATTATCATGCCTTGGTTTGTGCCATGCCCCAGGAGGGAACACCTAACCTAACCCACACCTTGCTGGTGGCAAAAGAGGAAGGGCTCTGCCTCTGCCCTCCGTTGTCTGTGCCAACTCCAAAATAGAACCTGGGACTCCAGACTTCCAGTTTCCTTTGTATTTTATTTTCCATCAGCTTCAGGCAAGAGAAGTCCTTTAGGCCAGACTTTGTGGATTATGGTGCCTGGACTGGGGAAGCCGGGATAGGTAGCTGGAAGTGCCTGTTACTCCTGGGGCAGCCTAGAGGCATAACTGGGGAGAACATCGGTGCTCCCACGGATTCTCTGGTCCCTTAGACGCCCTCTTTACTGAGTCCGAGGCCATAGTCATCCCTCCCCCCACCACCAAGTGTCTCCTCTGCTCCAAGGGCAGAGGCTGTGCTGGGCGCCGGGCCCAGGCAGTGCATGGCCCAGCCCAGGTCCTGATGCGCCGGTCTGTGTGCCCAACAGGCGCCCGCCCGCCCCTGCATGGAGACCTTTTTTAGGAGACACTTCCAGTGGAAGGCGCCAGGCCCCGGAGAGGGGCAGCGGCGGCCCAGTGGCGTGGGGCTGCCCACCGGCAAGGCCCGGCGCCGCTCCCCTGCCGGCCAGGCCTCCTCCTCGCTGGCACAGCGGCGCCGCTCCAGCGCGCAGCCCCAGGGCTGCCTCCTGAGCTGCGGGCTGCGGGCCCAGGGCGCAGGCCGCCGCCGCTCCAGCACCGCGCCCCCAGCCCGCAACCCCCGCTTCATCGTGAAGGAGGTGCCCACCTCACAGCCTGCCACTGTTGGGGCTCAGCTTCTGGGTGCACCCCTACTGTTGGCCGGACTTGTGGGCATGAGTGAGGAGAAGGAGGAAGAGGGGCTCCAGGAGGAGGAGGTGATGGTTGCACCATTGAGTACCACCCAGCAAGACACCAAGCGATCAGGGCCGTCCCCACACCAGAGTGCGGGGACCCTGCTGCCCGCATCCCGCCGCCTGCGTGGGCGCCGAACCTCCTCCCACCTGCTCCCCGCTGACGCGGTGTATGACCGGGCCCTCTGGGGCCTGCATGGTTACTATCGGCGCCTCAGCCAGCAGCGACCCTCGGGCCAGCACCCGGGCCCTGGGGGCCGAAAAGCCTCGGGCGCCACAGCTAGCCCCGTGATGCCCGCCCGTGTGCGCCCACTCTCCCGCAGGCGCCAGGTAGCCCTACGGCGCAAGTCGGCCGGACCCCAGGCCTGGAGCGCCCTGCTCGCGTAGGTATAGCTGCGGCCTCCCAGGGGGCTGGCAGGGAGCAAGGGCCTCAAGGCTCTGCCTGACCTCGGGGCACCCTGCTTTGGAGTAGCGCCCCCAGAAGGGCTGTGAGGAAGGCCGAGTCTCCTGTGGGGATCCGCTCAGAGTCTTGGGCTGCTGGGTGGGGGTCCTCTACTCTCCCTATGGCTGTCCCTATCTTGGCCTTGGGTTGAGGTCACAGTGAGGGCAGAGGTCCCAGGTGGGGAGGGAAGAAAGCAGAGTCACCATGTGCTCAGATGGCCTCAGCTGTCTCCTGTTCTATAGGAAAGCTATCACCAAGTCGGGCCTCCCGCACCTGGCACCCCATCTTCCTGCTCCCGGGGCCCCGTGCAGCGAGCCAGAGCGGCAGATCCGGAGCACTGTGGACTGGAGCGTGAGTGGCTGGGTGCTGGGAGGGGCAGATGGGTACTGTCCCCATTGGGCTCTGGGCCACACAAGCAGTTGGGACTGGAGGTACTATGCGCAGCTGTGAGAGGAGCCCATGGGCCTGTGGGGTCAGGGCAAGCCTCCTGGGTGGCCACGTTTGAGCCAAGTCTTGCAGAGTAGTGACAGCGGAGAAAACAGGACGGAGCAAAGTAGATAGAGGAGGCTGGAGCAGGTTTGTCTTGGGAGAGAGAGGTTGTCAGACCAGGGCAGGGGCTGACAGGTGAGCCGGGTGGCAAGCATGCACTGAGTGTGCTCATCTCATTTCTAGGAGTCGGCAACATATGGGGAGCACATCTGGTTCGAGACCAACGTGTCGGGGGACTTCTGCTATGTCGGGGAGCAGTACTGTGTAGCGAAGATGCTGGTGAGTGAGTCGTGTACAGCACACTGACCCCTAGTGATGGAGCCAGACCTAGAAGCCTGTTGGCCGACCCCTGCTGGCTGGACAGCTGCAGCGCCTCCCGGGGAAGGTGCAAACATGGCTCTCACCTGAGCACCCTTGCTATGGGCTACCTGAGGACGGTGAGAGGAGTGGGAGCTGTGTCCTGATGCCAGTCAGTAGTGGGGGTTCCTGGTGCACACAAAGGACAGATGTGCTGGGAGGATGTGAAGATTGCCTGCCCTTGAAGCAGCATCCCGGGTGGAGGTCCCTGGTGCCTCAGGGGCCCTCTCTTTCCTGTAGCAGAAATCAGTGCCCCGGAGGAAGTGTGCAGCCTGCAAGATCGTGGTGCACACCCCCTGCATAGCACAGCTGGAGAAGGTGAGTGTGGTTGTTCGACCTTTCCCGCCCCTCCCCTTCCGGTCCTGACCCCTCTCAGAGTAGACGTGTCTGCACACACACGTTACACAAGCATTGCCTGAGGGGTGCCACAGTGTGTAAGGTGGTGAAGAGCCAAAGACCCTCAAGCTGACATGCCCACGATTTGAATCCTGGCTCCCACCTTTATTAGCTGCTACATCCCCACTGTCCAGCATGGGACACGTTGACTGTCACTCAACAGGACGCCTTAACAAAGCATGGCCATAACACCGTTTTATCAGTAGCCAGTCTAACACTTGGAAGGGGCAATAGCTTTGCTGAAGCTTCATAGTTGGCTCAGTCATGTGTAGACCCAAAATCAGGCTCTACAGACTGCGACTGGAGAGACCTTTCCCAACGTCCATTGTCCAGTGTGTGTGCAGCTGGGCCGGAGGGTCCAGGCAGAGGCAGGAGGGCTGCCAGGGCTGATAGGGCTCCCCGGGCAGCAGCAGCCCAGACCAGCGTACAGGAAAGCCTGTAGGACTAGGAATGGCACCCACAAGGCGAACGTGGGCTGCGTCCTTTAGCCCTTAAGTCGTAGAATAAAGCTTCCCTACACTTCGCTAAGGCTGAAGCAGGGACAGTTGGGGGGAAAAAGAAGCAAATGCAACCTCAGGCATTATAGACCTGTCATCACCCCCTAAAGTGAAAGTCAAACCAGGGTTCTACAGTTTAGCTAAAGGTCTTCAGGGACCAGTCAGCACAAGTCTGCTGGGAAGGACTGGGGTGCCTGCAGGTGCCTAGGTTGGGAGTGCAGGAGATGGAGGGGAAATATAGGAAACCATGGTTTCGCTCTAGTCCCTCCCCATCCCAGGGCACGGGGCAGAGGACGGAGAGCTTCCTTCTGGCTGGTGGAGAGGAGGCAGGAGGCAGGGTTGTGGCTCATGTTCTAAGGGCTCCCGGGATAATGTGGAGCTATCCCATCTTGTGAGGAGAAGGCCGAATACCCTTTCCTGCAGGGGTTGGCCATATGCCTGACCCCAAAGAGGGGTTCTGACATTTTGGTGGACACTGTAATCTTTCAGATAAATTTCCGCTGTAAGCCGTCCTTCCGTGAATCAGGCTCCAGGAATGTCCGTGAGGTAAGTGCTCACAGTAGTTTAGGGGCAAGGAGACCCCAAGTTTTCTGAGTGGACCCCTCTGTAGTGTTCCCAAGTGCCACCAGAGGGCTCAGCTCTTTCTAGGCTTTTGGGGACCCAGGGAAGTACAAGGGATTAGGCTCTGAGCCTCAAAAGGGAGGGTGTGGGTAGCCCTGCCTACAGAGGGGGCGGGGCACCACTTGTCCCCACGTGCCCCTGTCCCTCCTCTGAGCCTTGACCCTGCTCCGGGCCTTCACCTCACGCACGGCACTGTGGAAAGCTTCCCATTCCTCATCATTGATATATTGAGGGGTGCAGGCCGAGCTCAGGGCTCATTTCCTCCACGCCTCACTCCAGCACCTCTCTCCTCCTCCACCAGCCAACCTTTGTGCGGCACCACTGGGTACACAGGCGGCGCCAGGATGGCAAGTGTCGGCACTGCGGGAAGGTGAGAGGCCTGCCCAAGGCAGTCAGCTGGCCTGGCGCCCACTGGGCCTGGGCTGTAGCCCCTGAGCTCAGGCTGTGTGTCCAGGGTGGCCTGTCCATCACTGTGTCCCTAGTGTACAGAGTCCCAGAGCAAACACTCAGCAGGATGAGTCACGGGCAATTCCAAAATGCCCTGGTCTCTGAGCTGAGCAGAGAGCAGGGAGGAAGGGCTTCTTCCAGCGCACGGTTTTGGGACTGCCTGAGGTCAGTGAGCCCCTGAGCACCTATGGCCTTGGGTGCTAACTCAGCAGGTGTTCGCTGAGCGCCCGTTGGGTGTGGACCCCTGAGCTGGGCAGCAGGGTCCTGCCTTCCTGGAGGAGGGGGTCTTCCCAGCACTGTCCACAGTGATTCCCATCACTTGTTCGCGGTTTCCTTCTTGTCTGTCTGCCTCAGTAAGTGTAGGTCCTGAGCGGCCCCCCCCCCCCACTCCGTCGACCTCAGTGCCCAGCAGTGTCCGGCATACAGTGCCCTCAGTGACTGCAGTGTACAGGGGAGTGGCCAGGGCCCTGGCCGGGTCTGGGGTCCGGAAGGAGGGATCTCAGTCAGACAGGACTTAGCTGGGGGCCCTCCCAGCAGATCTCAGGTGCATACTCAACACTTTGCAGTTACCTCAGAGCACAGGCCCCCAGCCAAGCCTCCTTGTTCTGAGGGCTTATTTTATAGTGGGGTTTTTTTAATTTTAAAAAATGTGCTCCATTTCCCTGTATGGAGAGAGGGCCTGGGTCTGCTGCTCCAATCTTGGCCCCTGGCCCCCAACCACCTGTCCACCCTAGGGCTTCCAGCAGAAGTTCACCTTCCACAGCAAGGAGATTGTGGCCATCAGCTGCTCCTGGTGCAAGCAAGCAGTGAGTGTGCTCGCCCTGCTCCCGCAGGCCATCCCGTGCTGCGCTGGGTTGGGGTCCCAGGGCTCAGCCTGCCCCAGCTCAGCTGTGTTCCCTCCTCTAGTACCACAGCAAGGTGTCCTGCTTCATGCTGCAGCAGATCGAGGAGCCGTGCTCCCTGGGGGTCCACGCTGCTGTCGTCATCCCACCCACCTGGATCCTCCGTGCCCGCAGGCCCCAGGTGAGTCCTTCCTGCACGCTTGACACCCCCCCCCCACCCACTTGGGGTCTACCAACCACCCCAGCTCATCCACCTTGTCACCAATACCCCTGCTTCCCTTGCAGAACACCCTCAAGGCAAGCAAGAAGAAAAAGAGAGCGTCATTCAAGCGGAAATCCAGCAAGAAAGGTCCCGAGGTTAGACCTGGGGCCAGGCAGGTGGCTGGAGGGGACAGGAGAGAGGAGCCTGTTTCTTGGAAGATGCCATTGGCTCAGCCTTTGGTGGGTCGTTTTGGACTCTGGGGTCCCGAAGAAGATGGGGTCAGACCTGCGAGTTGCCTCTCTGTGGCCAGGCCCACCATGAGCTCTGACCCAGAGGTGGTACATGGAGGGGGGGGGCAGCCAGGGGTCCTGCTGAGCATGGGGGTAGGGTCCACCAAGACTTGAAGGAGCCTTACCTTACGGGCTGTGTCTCCCAGGAGGGCCGCTGGAGACCCTTCATCATCAGGCCCACCCCGTCCCCCCTCATGAAGCCCCTGCTGGTGTTTGTGAACCCCAAGAGTGGGGGCAACCAGGTATGCACAACCTCCCCTCTCCACAGGGCCTGGGGGAGGCATGGGGTCAAGACTCCTGCCCCTTCCCCCAGAACCCACAGCTGTTCCAGGTTCCGTATCAGACTTCTGCCCCGTCTCTTTCCCAGGGATCCTGGGGGGAATGTAACCTGTCTCTTCCCCTGGCCCCTTATTGGGCCTGCTTCCCAGGCCTTCTCCCTGTGCTTCTCCCCACCTCAGCCCACCACCCCTGACCCTCTCGGCAACTGGTCCCCCACAGGGTGCAAAGATCATCCAGTCTTTCCTCTGGTATCTCAATCCCCGACAAGTCTTTGACCTGAGCCAGGGAGGGCCCAAGGAGGCGTAAGTATTGGCCAAGGCTCTGTGGGGACAGTGCTGGGGGCTTGCCGGGTGCTCAGGGTCCAGCCCATACGCCCTGACCTGTTCCTGTCTCCTCACCCCAGGCTGGAGATGTACCGCAAAGTGCACAACCTGCGGATCCTGGCGTGCGGGGGCGACGGCACGGTGAGTCCTGCTTCTGGCTGGGCCTGGGCCCGGGCCCGGGCCCCTCGCCTCACCAGGACCCTTCTCCCCTGCCCCCTCCAGGTCGGCTGGATCCTCTCCACCCTAGACCAACTGCGCTTGAAACCGCCGCCGCCTGTTGCCATCCTGCCCCTGGGCACTGGCAACGACCTGGCCCGCACCCTCAACTGGGGCGGGGTGAGAGCCCATGGGAGGCGGGCCGCCGGGTGGGCTGTGTGGTGGGAGGCCCGTCCTCAGGGAGGGCTCCGCCCTGCTTCTCCCACCAGGGCTACACGGATGAGCCCGTGTCCAAGATCCTCTCCCACGTGGAGGAGGGGAACGTGGTGCAGCTGGACCGTTGGGACCTCCGCGCCGAGCCCAACCCTGAGGCGGGGCCTGAGGAGCGGGAAGAGGGAGCCACTGACCGGGTGGGTAGGCAGGGGCAGGGGCAGTGGGCATCGGGGATTCCCAGGAGACAGGCTGGGCCCCTTTCCCATCCCCTTGTTCTAGGACTTTGGTCAGTCTCTTTGTTTCTTCAGATGTCGGCTTCTTCCTCTAGACACTGGGAATAGTGGCTCTCACCCTCCGACAGTTGTTACTCAGCCACTTGGCAAATGTTTACTGAGTACCTGCTACCTGCCAGGCACGTTCTGAGCAGTGAGCCAGACACAGTCCCCTGTGGAGCTCTTACAGACTGGCACACGGGAAGGAAAGCCAGGGGAGGATGCCAGCGGGTGTACGGGGCACCTGGGGGTCTGAGGAGGCAGAGCCTGAGGCAGGCAGGTGGTGGGGAAGAGGTTCTGGCGGACCCTGGGCTGCAGAAAAGGCCTCTGAAGCGTGTGGCTGAGCAAGCTCAGTGCTGGGGGGGGTGGGGGGGTCTGGAGCAGGGAGGTGTCTGTGGCCCTGACCCTCATGCTGGTCCCCTGACCTGTTCTCAGCTGCCTCTGGACGTCTTCAACAACTACTTCAGCCTGGGCTTCGACGCCCACGTCACTCTGGAGTTTCACGAGTCTCGAGGTTGGCAGTCTCTTGCTGAGGTGGCCTCGGGGGCTGGGGAGGCAGGGACGCAGGGGTGTCCCTGAGACTTTCCCCACCAGTAAAAGGCGCCCACGCCCAGCCCTTCCTCCCCACCCCAGCCTGGTAAGCCCAGCAGGCCCAGAATGACTGACTTCCCCCATTTCTTGTCGCCACCTAGAGGCCAACCCAGAGAAATTCAACAGCCGTTTTCGGAACAAGATGTTCTATGCCGGGGTGAGTCTGGGTCTGCCAGCCCAGCAGCACCCCTCTTCCCATGCCCCACAGGGCCCCCGCCAGAGATGGAGAGGGAAGGTCACCAGATGGTGACGCCTCTGTCTCCCACAGACAGCCTTCTCCGACTTCCTGATGGGCAGCTCCAAGGACTTGGCCAAGCACATCCGAGTGGTGGTGAGCAGGCCGGGCTGCAGGCAGAGTGGACAGGCCCAGCTGGGAGGGAGGCTGGCTCGGCACACACGTGCGCCCCCAACACCCTCCCGGTTCCTGTCTCCAGTGTGATGGAACTGACCTGACCCCCAAGATTCAGGACCTGAAACCCCAGTGCATTGTTTTCCTGAACATCCCCAGGTGAGGAGGGGCAGGCTCTGTGGGCCCTGCTGTCCCCATCCCGCAGGACTGTCCTCTGAGCCCTCGTGCGCCCTCCCTCCAGGTACTGCGCAGGCACCATGCCCTGGGGCCACCCTGGGGAGCACCACGACTTTGAGCCCCAGCGACACGACGACGGCTACCTCGAGGTCATCGGCTTCACCATGACGTCCCTGGTGAGTGGGCCCGCACGGGGCCCGCCTGGCGCCCCCGTTCCGCTCTGGGCAGTGCCCAGCACAGCTCCAAGATGGAAGGGGGTGTCACCAAACTTCCCTTCTCTGGCTGGGCACTCACTGTCTCCTCCTCTCTCTGACTTAGAGTGTCTGTCAGTCTGAGGGACACTTTCATCCGTCCCCTCCGACTGGACAATCACCTTATCACCTCTGTCTGGTTCTTGCCCTTACCTCCCCTCTCTCCTGGGGTCTCATCCTCCCTCCGCTGTCTGTTGGGTCACTTTCTGTTTGTTCTCTGGCCAGAGCCTCCCCTGGCAGGAGCAGAGCTGGGGACCCCATCTGCTGCCCTGGCCTCTGACCTGAGCCCTCTGCGCCCACAGGCAGCGCTGCAGGTGGGCGGGCACGGCGAGCGGCTGACGCAGTGCCGCGAGGTGGTGCTCACCACGTCCAAGGCCATCCCGGTGCAGGTGGATGGCGAGCCCTGCAAGCTTGTCGCCTCGCGCATTCGCATCGCCCTGCGCAACCAGGCCACCATGGTGCAGAAGGCCAAGCGGCGCAGCGCCGCCCCCCTGCACAGCGAGTATGTTCCCTCAGCCTCCGTGTGCTCTGCGCCCCAGGCCGGACTCGACCCTTCGCTGAGCCTTGATTTCCCCAACTCAGGGGTGGCTAATAGTGCCTCTGCCCCAGGGCAGTTGGGAGGAGACCCTTGGCTGGATTCCTGGGCAGGGCCCTGGCCAAGTCCCCTCCTATCGCCCCTGCCCTCAGCCAGCAGCTGGTGCCCGAGCAGCTGCGGATCCAAGTGAGCAGGGTCAGCATGCACGACTACGACGCCCTGCATTACGATAAGGAGCAGCTCAAGGAGGCCTGTGAGCGGCATGCAGGGCCGGGGGGGGGGGGGGGGGGTAGCTGAGGAGCCACTGAGTCCCCTAAGGGCAGGGCAGTGGGATATAGTGGGCCTCCAACAGCCTGTTCTGTCTTCCAGCCGTGCCGCTGGGCACTGTGGTGGTCCCAGGAGACAGTGACCTAGAGCTCTGCCGTGCCCACATCGAGAGGCTCCAGCAGGTAAGGCAGAGGCGGGCCGAGCCTGCCCTTCACTGTTCCCTTCTGCTCCGGATTCTGTCTTCACCCCCCCCCCCTTTCTTCTCACCAGGAGCCTGAAGGTGCTGGAGCCATGTCCCTGACATGCCAAAAACTGTCCCCCAAGTGGTGCTTCCTGGACGGTAAGTGGCCCAGAAGGGCTGGCTCCTGGCAGCCCCAGTCCACGTCCTGCCTCCTCCCCGGGGATTCCTGGGTTGGGGCAGCAGAAGACCTGGCCCGGACAAGGGACCCTGTGTCCTCAGCCAGCTCACTGTCTCCCACAGCCACCACTGCCAGCCGCTTCTACAGGATCGACCGGGCCCAGGTGAGTACTCGCCGTCCTGCCCCGTCGACAGCCTTCTTCATGGTCCATAGCATTCAGGTCGTCCATGTCCACGGACAGGCTGGCCCTGCCCTCCAGATTAGGGTGCAGGGATGGTGCCAACAGGGAAAGGGAGCCAGTGTACCCAGAAAAGGCTTGCTGGGTGAGTGGGAGGGCCTCAAAGTGCAGGTGCCATCCAGGAAGACAGAAGAAAAAGCACATCTGGCCAGGGGTCAGGTTGCTTGGAAAAAGGTTTATCAATGGGGGAGGGGGGCCCCCCGGCAGGCCCAGTGCACAGAGGTCAGTGCCTAGGCTAGGGGAGGGGTGAGTGGAGAGGTGAGGGGCAGAGGGGAGCAGGCCACTCGCCTGCCTACCTCTTGCCATTGTTCACGTCCAGAGCAGAGGCTTCTTCAAGTCTGCTAGCCTGCGGCCCGTGCAGCCACCACTGGCTGCCCTGGAAGGCCGAGGCCTCAGCCCTGACCCTCAGCCCTTGCCTCACTGCCCACAGGAGCACCTCAACTATGTGACTGAGATCGCCCAGGACGAGATTTATATCCTGGACCCAGAGCTGCTGGGGGCATCGGCCCGGCCTGACCTCTCAGCCCCCACTTCTCCTCTCCCCACCTCCCCCTGCTCTCCCACACCCCAGTGAGTCCCGGGCTCCTCCAGTCCCTGGTTTAAGTCCCACCTGTAATCCAGCAGTTCCCGAAGCTCTGCCTTCCGCCCCAGCCACTTCCCTGAGTGCAGGCCTTGCACTCAGCTAACTGCCTTGGGGGCCCTACCCTCCTCCCACCCGTATGACCGACCCTTCAGCGTCCTGTCAGCTCTCCCCGACATCTGATCACACCACCCTTCTAAGCCACCGTGCCCTGCCTCCAGCTCTCCTGCTCCCCAGCCTAGATCTTCTCAGTACCCTGTGGGCATTTCAGGGCACACAGCCTGGGCCTGCCCCCTCCTCCATCACCGCAGGCCGGCCACTTGCCTCTCGGTTCTCTGAGGCCTCGAGTTTGCCCGCCTCCGCACTTGCCTGTGCTGCCTCAGACACTTCCTGTTCTTCACGGAGCTGCCCCTTCTGTTCACACCTACACCTGGGTGTTTCCTCCCCAGAGAAGTCTTCCTGGGAACCTCATCCGAAGTTGCCGTTCAATTACACTACCCTGTCCTCCTGTGTTCTTCATAGCACTTCCCGCTCTCGAAAGACTTTATTTATTTATCTACTTGTTTGTCTCCCTGGCTAGAATGTAAGCTCCCTGAGAGCCAGATCTCCGTCTGCCGGGGTCACTGTGGTATCTGCAGTGCCTGGGGCAGCACTTGACATGTAGGAGGCACTCAATAAATCATTGAAAGAATGAAGGGTGCCCCTGCTTGGGGCTGGGAGGGTGACAAGCTGGCCTGTGCTGTAGCTGGGTCCTGTCTCATCCCGCTCTGTTTGTAGGTCACTGCCGGGGGATGCTGCACCCCCTAAAGGTGAGGCTTCTCCCCAGTCATAAGCACGAGGTGGTGGGGAGGCGGGCCCATCCACTGCCTTACGCAGACACCACTGCTGAGGTACAGGCGGTCACATTCACCGTGAGCCCCGCCGTCGGTGCACATGCCCAGCAGCCCCACGTGTACATTCACCACCAACACAGCCCAGGCCTCCAGCCCTGGCGTGTAACAGGCAGGTGTTCCTGCAGGTGAAGAGCTGGTTGAGGCTGCCAAGAGGAACGACTTCTGTAAGGTACTAGTGCCCTGGCTCGTGTCTCCTCGGCAGCCCCCTCTGGCACTGGGGAGTGGTGCCTCTGGGTGGGCCAAGAGCTGGCCTGTCCAGGCACAGGCTGTCATCATCTTGCCCTCAGCAGGGTCTCTGTGGTGACTGTCCCATTCTGCCTTGCCCCTGTCCAGCCCACAGTCTGTGTCCTTCATAGGGCCTTCCTAGCTCAGGCGACCTGTCCCTGGTGCTCAGAAAGGAGCGAGTCTTGGAGGAACCGCAGGCTCCAGGGCCTGGGTCCTGGGGGTGAGATAAGCCCTGACACCCCAGAAAGACCTCCAGCAGCCCCTAGGGCGTGATGTGTGTGAGCACGCTGGTGCCAGGCCTGTAGCCTGTGAGTTGGGGGCATCTCTGTGGCTGGGAAGCCTGGGCCAGAGGAGCGCCAGCCCTGCTCTGCCTCCTGCCCTCAGCTCCAGGAGCTGCACCGAGCTGGGGGGGACCTCATGCACCGAGACGGTCAGAGTCGCACGCTCCTGCACCACGCAGTCAGCACTGGCAGCAAGGAAGTGGTCCGCTACCTGCTGGACCACGGTAAGCTGTGCCACCGGGGCCCCTGGGCTGGGCCGCGGAAGGGAAGAGAGGCTGCCAGGCCTCTGACCTGCCCCTCCCCTCTCCACCAGCCCCCCAAGAGATCCTTGATGCTGTAGAGGAAAAGTGAGTATCCGGGGGCAACGCAGGGCCCTGGTTACCCTGGAAACTGCCCAGTCTTCAGCCCCTCCTGTTTAGTCTGGTGGGCGCCCATGAACCCTTTCCGGCCATCTGTCATCCTCTAGGCCACACCCCCTTGTCCCAGGGCCCCAAACTTCCTGCCCTTTCTGATGGCCCTCGGGAGACAGATGGGAGGGCTTAGAGGATCGGATGGGGTCCACAGCCAGCCCCTGCTCCCCAGCGGGGAGACCTGTCTGCACCAGGCAGCGGCCCTGGGCCAGCGCACCATCTGCCACTACATCGTGGAAGCAGGAGCCTCGCTCATGAAGACGGACCAGCAGGTGAGCAGGTCCACTGGGTGGGCGAGGAGTCCACGGAGGCCCCTGTGAGAGGGAAGCCTCAGGGGAGGGCCGGCCACCTCTGGGGACTTAAAGCTGTTCCTCAACCTTAAGAAACCTGAGCCCGCTGGGGTGGAGCTGGCCCGGCCAGGCCAGGCCTCCCTCCCCCGCCCGCAGCCTGGGAAGAGCACCTGCCCTCCCCGAAGCCCGGTGACGGCTCCTCCCTCCTCCAGGGCGACACTCCCCGGCAGCGGGCGGAGAAGGCTCAGGACACGGAGCTGGCCGCCTACCTGGAGAACCGGCAGCACTACCAGATGATCCAGCGGGAGGACCAGGAGACAGCTGTGTAGCGGGGCCAGTGCTGAGGAGAGACGGCACCGGCCGAGCACGAGCCCCTCCTCACTGCCACATTCCAGTCGGACAGCCAGTGGGACCCAGGCCCCGGGAAGGAGCCCCTGCTGCCCCCTGAGGAGCCGCCCTAACCGAGGGCTGGATTCTGAGGAGCGACAGCATCTCACCTGCACCCCTGAGCCCCGGGCTGAGCTGGAGGCTCACGGGGGAGTCGGGGACTGGACTGGACTGGGCAGGCCGTTGGGGAGCTGGGGCTGGGCCACTGCAGCGGCCCTCGCCCTCCCTCGGGTTTGGGAGGGGGCAGAGGAGCCTTCCCAGCCACCCGGTCCTTCAGGGCCCTGGTCTGAGGCTCCTGGGAGCACAGTCCCCACTCCTCCGACCCCATCTTCCCACCAACCTGGAGCCTGCTGCATCCACCTGCCCGCTGCCCTGCTTGGCACCTACCCACTGACCTTCCCCAGTATTTCCTCGAGGACTGTGGCCTGGGGGTTGGGGTGGGGTTCTCATGGTGACTTGTTTACAGCTGGGCGTGACTCAGTAAAGAGATTTTTTTTTCCTTTCTGCATTTCTTTTTTGTGGAATATTCAGAAGCAGCGGAGTCTGCTGGGGTATCCTCAGAGTCGGGGGACCGGACACCGTGGGCCCAGAGCCTTCTCTGGGTCTCCTGAGGGGGTGGGGCGAGGGTCTGCCCGGGACCTGACCTCTGCCCGGCTGCCCAGCCCGGTGGGGCGGGGGGAGGAGCCGAGTTCCTCCCATTCCCGCAGGGACAACAATGAAAGTGAAAGAAGTGGGGCCGGATTCTTCTATTTGCCCTGTGGCCTCGGGCAAGCCCCCTCCCCCAGGCCGCAGTGGCGTTCGCCGTTTAGGGGGGCCGGGTGCGGCGATCCCCAGCTCCCCGGGTGGGCATGTGCTGCCGCCGCCGAAGCCAGGTCTGGAACTGCTCAGAACTTGTCAGCTCCCAAGTCTTCCCAAACGCAGGCCTGCGGCTCTCTCCTCCAGCTCCCCCACCCCCAAACCTGTGCTCGGGGAAAGGCGCGGCGCCAACCCCTCCCGACCCACGTGCTCCCTCCGGGGTCCCCGTCCCGAGATCCCCACGGGGCAAAGCGCCTCCCTGTCCGAGGGGGGCTGGCCCGCCTTCCCAGCGGCAAGGGGGGCGGCGGGGCTGAGCGGGCCCCGACGGGTTAACCAAGGCACCAGGGGCGCGGGGGCCCGAGCCACACGAGCTGGGACGCGGGCCCAGAGGCGCTCCGGGGCCCGTGCACGCCCCCAGGGAGGCTCGCTGGGAGGCTGGGTCCTTCGGGAAGCGGGGACGGCCCCTGGGAGGGAGCAGAGGGCGGGAACAGAAAGCTGGGGCCGGGGCAGGGGGTCCCAGGGCAAGACGAAGGCCTGGGGTCCCGAGACCTGGGCTCAGGAAGTGGGGGGGCAGGAGAGCCAGGCCTCTGAGGGCGGAGGGCGCCGGCGGGGCGAAGCGAGGATGCGGGACGGGCGGCGGGAAGCCCGGGTGGAGGCGCCGGGAACGCGGAGCGGGAGCGGAGGCGGGGACGCCGGGGTCGGGCGGCGGTGGGGTGGGGGGGCGGCGCGGGTGTGTGGGGAGGGGGCGGGCCCTTCCTCGGTGGTGGGGGGAGAACGGGGGAGGGGGCGGGGGCCCATGTGACCGGCTCAGACCGGTTCTGGAGACAAAAGGGGCCGCAGCGGCCGGAGCGGGACGGGCCAGCGCTGGAGGCAGCGAAGCACTGCGGGCAGCCAGCGAGTGAGCGCGCGGGGCCGGGGCCGCTGAGCGCCGGGAGCTGGGGGCCAGGGGGGCCGCCGTCCGCCGAGGGACTGGGGGGTTGGGGGTGATCTGAGCTGCGTCCCGGGGGGCGCCTCCCGGCTGTGCGCCCTCGAGTTCGTTCGCCCGTTGGCACAGGAGCAGCCGGAGCCCGGGGCCTGGAACGGGGGCGGCTGGGGGGGAGGTCCGGGCGCGGCCCCCCGGGGAGCGGCCCCCCGGGGAGCGGACGGGCACGTTACTCCGACCGTGTCCCCCGCAGGATGCAGCACCGGGGCTTCCTCCTGCTCGCCCTCCTCGCCCTGCTGGCGCTGCCCTCCGCGGCGGCCAAAAAGAAAGGTGATGTGAGGTGTGGGGGTGAGGGGGGGCTGGAGACCTCGGGGACCCCCGGAAGGGGTGCCCCGGGTCCTGAGCTCCGTTCCCCGTGCATTCCAGACAAAGTGAAGAAGGGGGGCCCGGGGAGCGAATGCGCGGAGTGGACCTGGGGGCCCTGCATCCCCAGCAGCAAGGACTGCGGGGCGGGTTTCCGCGAAGGGACCTGCGGGGCCCAGACCCAGCGCCTCCGGTGCCGGGTGCCGTGTAACTGGAAGAAGGAGTTTGGAGGTGAGGAGGGGCCGCGGGAGGGGCGGGGAGGGCACGGCCAGCCCGGCCCTGACCTGGCGCTCTCTCCTGCCAGCCGACTGCAAGTACAAGTTCGAGAGCTGGGGCTCGTGCGACGGGAGCTCGGGCACCAAAGCGCGCCAGGGCACCCTGAAGAAGGCGCGGTACAATGCCCAGTGCCAGGAGACCATCCGCGTGACCAAGCCCTGTACCCCCAAGACCAAAGCCAAGGCCAAAGGTCAGCTGCCTGCCGGGGAAGGAGGCAGGGTCGGCGGGGGGCTGCCCCCACCTGGGAGGGGAATGGTTAAACCAGAGGCTGGGGGCCCTGAGGGAGTCCCTGTCTGTAGAGACACCTGCCTTGCTGGGGGGGGGGGGGGGGGGCATGTACTGAGGTGACAGTGCCTCCTCCTGGCCCCAGCAGGAAGGACAGTCTTCTGCTCTGGGGGAGCATCTGGCTTGGAGTGGAGGGTGAATGCTGGAGGGGCTTGGCTTTGTCCGGTGTCCAGCCAGCGGAGCCTCTGGCCAGCTGTGCCCTTCCCAGCAGGGGGGGAGGCTTCACTGCTCATGCTTCCTCTGCCCTCATCTATCCCTGAGCCCCAGCAGCCAGAGGCCACCGGGCAGAGGAGCAGGGCCCCCCTCAGACCAGGAGGCCAGGTGGTGCCCAGGCTGCGGGCTGGGAACTGGGTGACCCGATCCCCAGGGAACGTTTAAGTTGGGAGAGGGGGAAAGGGCCAGCAGCGTAATGGCTGCCCTGTCCCACCGGCTCTCAGGGCCCCGATGGAGAACCACTAGGGGGCAGAGTTTCCTTCTCCCTGAGGAGTGGAGGCATCACCTGCATCGTTAACACGGATTTCTTGTTTTACAGCCAAGAAAGGGAAGGGAAAGGACTAGAGGCCGGGCCGAGCGCCAGAGAGCCCCGACCCATGTCCTCCCGCCCCTGACGCCAGTGTGACCCACCAGTGCCTTTGTGACTCTTCAGCTTTATCAATCATGCCCTGCCCTCTCCCCCGCCCCCCGAGTGCCCACAGTGGGAGGGACAGGGATTCTGGCGCAGCCTGAGCCTCCCCCAAAGGCCTCGGTTCCCATTCCCCTGTTGTTCTTACCCACGATGATGCTGTTACTAAAAAAAAAAACAAATAAAACTCGTTTTCTCCCAATTAAAGCTTTTTTTTAATATATAAAAGCCCCTTCCTGGGGATTTCGCTGTGGTGATTTGTTGGGAGGGGGAGAGTGTGGAGGGAGAGGTGGCTTTCTTGGGGGCTCGGTGCTCCCCGGAGCTCATAGAAAAAGACCAGTTTTGACATTTCTCCCAGGCGCCCCTATCCAGTCCTCTGAGCCTTTCCTTCCTGGTCCGGGGCCACCCCACAGCTGGGGCAGGAACCCACAGGCTAGGGCTGACCTGCCCAGGCAAAGGTCCTTGGGTCCTGCCCATCAGACGGTTCTATCGGTTGGGAGAGTCAAGATAAGGGTTGCTTGCCAGCCTTAAACCCCACCTTCACTGGCACTGAAACCTGGGGAGAAAAGTCCACCTCTCTGGTGGCCCAGGCCTGCCTCACTGCAGAGGCCGAGGGAACACCACAGCCCCTCTTTCACAAGGTCACACCCCACCACTATGTGTCACCGGGATGAGCCCTCTACTCCGGCCCTTCAGAATCAGTGGGCTGTTCCCCTCTCAGGCTGGGACCTCGGGGAGGCCAGGCCTCAGCTCCTGAGTGTGAATGGAGGACTGAGTGACCGGGGCTGTGCTGAAGAAGGGGGGTGCCCCAGAGCCCACTCTGCCTGGCCTCCAGCCAGCCCACCCATCAAACCAGTACCTGGCTGAGTGGCTGCAGCAGGAGTGGGATTTGGGAGAGGGCTGAGCCTTCATGCAGGGTGCAGGGGGCCAGAAAGCACCGGTTACAACAGAACGGGGAACCCTATTCTCCTCCCGGGTCTCCTTTCCTAAGCGTTGGCCTCTGCTTCTCCCCAGGGGGTCCTGGCTTCGGCTCCCCTCCAGATGTCCATCCTTCTGGCCCCACTGGTTAGTCATAGGGCCAGTGTCCCCGCGGGCCAGAGCCCCCAGCTCCCTGAGGCAGGACAAGAGAGATGGGTCAGGCAGTCCTGGTTCAGACCCTTCCTAGGCTGACCCTCCTCTGAACAAAGCGCTGGTCTCTCTGAATCCAGCCAGAGCTTCTTCCCAAGCCCCACAGGGTCTGGGACCTCAGCCCTCTTCAGCGACTGTGACCACGAGAGGTGCCTCCAAATCTCGCCCCCACCCAGCGGAGCCGTGTGGCCCCGCAGCACACACATGCGACCGCCAGGACCTCTTATGACGCCCCTGCCTGTCTACCTGGCAGTGCCAATGTTCCGATACTGGCACAGCAGCAGGTGCCTGAAGGTCTTTTTGAAGGTGGCATTGCAGAGGGCGTAGCAGGCGGGGTTGATGGTGCTGTTGACGTAGCAGAGCCAGTAGCCGATGGACCACACCGTCTCGGGGACGCAGCTCCGGCAGAAGGTGTTCACCAGGACCATGACGTTGTAGGGCGTCCAGGTGAGGATGAAGGCCAACAGAATGGCAAAGATGGTCCGCGTCACCTTGCGCTCCCGGGCTGCCATCTGCCGCTTCTTGCGCACCTGGTTGCGGGCGATGCTGGCAAATTTGCGGGCTACGTTGGCCGCCGGACGCATGCCAGCCGGCGTGGCGGGCACGATCTCGATGGCCGTCACGCACTCGTTGCCTGTCTGCTTCGTCACGATCTGGATCTTGGACCATTTGGAGGCTGGGTTGAGGGCCCGGGGCTGGAGGCGAGGGGTAGGCGTGGCGGGTGCGGTGACCTCGGTGGTGGACAGCTCTGTGGGTGGTTGTTCCTTGGTGTTGTGGGTGGCACTGCCTGAGCTGGACTCGTTGGAAGTGTCCTTGTCGGCCACCGGGCGCGGCGGGGGCGGCAGGACCGGCGGGGGGGCCTCCTCCAGCTTCCCGTTGCGCAGCTCCTCCCGGGCCGCTTCTGGGGGGGCTTTCTTGACGCTCTGCTTCATCAGGGGGCTCTTGAGGAAGGCCAGGGGCTTGGCCTTCTTCTCCTTCGTGCCTTCCGGCCGGTGCTTGCGGACTCGGCTGCGGCTGGCCAGGGAGATGTGGATGTACAGCACCGTCATGATGACCACAGGCAGGTAGAAGGCGGCGATGGCCGTGCCGAAGGTCACCGCCGGGTTGGACAGGAACTGGATGAAGCACTGGTTGTCGGGCACCGTCCGCTTGCCCACCACAAACTGCCAGAACAAGATGGCGGGCGCCCAGAGCACGAAGGACAGGACCCAGGCGGCGGCGATCATGAGGCCGGCCATCTTGGTGGTGCGCCGGGCCGGGTAGGTGAGGGGCTTGGTGACGCAGAAGTAGCGGTCAAAGCTGATGATGAGAAGGTTCATGACAGAGGCGTTGCTCACCACGTAGTCCAAGGCCAGCCACAGGTCGCAGACCACGGCGCCCAGCGGCCAGTAGCCCTTGATGATGTACACGGTGTAGAGGTTCATGGAGAAGGCGCCGATGATGAGGTCGGCGCACGCCAGGCTGAAGAGGAAGTAGTTGTTGACCGTCTGCAGCTGCCTGTTGACCTTGATGGACAGCATCACCAGGATGTTGCCCACCACCGTCACCAGGCTCAGCGAGCCTGTCACCGTGGCGATGAACACCATCTCCACCGTCTCGTAGCGGCTGTGGGTGGCCGTGAGCAGGCGCACGGACTGGTTGCCTGAGCTGCCGTTGACGGGCGTGAAGTTGGCCATTTTGGTTAGCGGTGTCTGGAGGAGGAAGGAGAGAGAGAAGGTGAGCTGTCGGAAGCGGATGAGAAGGTAATGTGGGGTAACGGGAGTCAAGGGGCCAGGGGAACCTCATCCTGTGGAACCTGAGAGGACTCTGTCCCGTCACCTCCTCATGGGTGTGTCCTGTCATTTACTGAGGGAGCGCTGGGTGCTGCGGTTACAGAGTGAGTGAGACACATGCGGCCCCCGCTCTCACAGAGGTCACCGTCGGATCAGGAGAGACAAACAGGGAGCAACAAAGACGTGCTAGGGCCGAAGCCGGTGTGGCTCAGTGGAGAGGGCGTCGGCCTGCGGACTGAAGGGTCCCAGGTTCGATTCCAGCCAAGGGCATGTACCTTGGTTGTGGGCACATCCCCAGTAGGGGGTGTGCAGGAGGCAGCTGATCGATGTTTCTGACTTTCTATCCCTCTCCCTTCCGTTCTATAAAAAATCAATAAAAAATATATATTTTTTAAAGAAGTGCTACAAAGAAAGCAAGGCAGAGTGATGGCACAGAGAGTGGGTGGGGGACAGGCAGGGCTGTCCCTGCTGGCTGGTCAGTGACAGCCTCTCCGAGGAGGGGATCTGGATGATGACAAGGAGGCAGCCCCAGGAGCTTCAGAAAGTGGCCTGGTCCAGGGCAGTGGCCCTGAGGCATGTGCGAGGCAAGGACCAAGGGCCAGTGTGGGTGAGACCCAAGGAAGAGAGAGGAGAGGGGTGAGCGGTCCCAGATGTCCGCATGGGGCTCTGGTCAGAAATATTCTTTCAGCCCTTGGATCATTTTCTTAAAAATGGTCTTTTATTGATTTTTTTACAGAGAGGAAGGGAGAGGGATAGAAAGTCGATAAGAGAAAAACATCCATCAGCTGCCTCCCCCACACCCCCTACTTGGGGATGTGCCTGCAACCAAGGTGTATGCCCTTGACCCGAATCGAACCTGCAACCTTTCAATCCACAGGCCCATGCTCTATCCACTGAGCCAAACCAGTTTCAGCCGCCTTTGGATCATTTATTTTCTTTTTCTTTTTTAATATGTTTTGATTGATTTTACTGAGAGAGGAAGAGGAGAGGGGAGAGTAACATCCTTTGGCTGTGTCTGAGCACCTCTTGATGCGTGGGGCGACTCTCAGCCAGTTGAGCCTCACCAGGGCAGCCTTTGGTCGTTTCTTAAGTAAACCACCAGGGGACCTGGCTCTCCAACCCCTTAGCAGCTAACATTTACTCTCCACTAAGTGCCAGACACTCTCAGTACTTTTTATAAGTATTAACTCATTTCATCCTCACAACAAACCTACGAGGTAATGCTGCTCTTTCACTACTTATAGATGAGAAACTGAGGCACAGAGGTGTCAACCTGACCAAGGTTCCACAGCTCCTTGACATCACGCTGCTGTCCCACAGTTCTGGCTGAGGGAAGCCCCAAGGGCCACCATGAGCCTAGCAGGCGGAAGGCCTCCCAGAGGGCCCCCAGAGCCTTGAGGGCGAGGGGAGGGTGCTGTGCAGAGAGGCTCAGGGGAGCAGGTTTCCCTCCCAGACCTCTCACCCTGCCCATGAGCATGGGGGCAAGGCGCAGGGTAGTTTGAGCCAACAGAAGCCCAAAGGGCCATCTCTGAGGAGACACCCCTGGCTTCCCAGGGGTCAGGGTCAGCCCAAGGCCTTTAGGAGAACGGGTGACAGTGTCCCAGAGGGGAGAGAGGAGCTGCTGCAGGAGGGCCTGTGGCCTGCACCTCTGGGCAGCCCTGGGCAATCAGTACCCCAGTTGGGGTGCCCCAGTATAAGGCCCCAGCCCTGAGCCGGCGCTCCCTCCCACCCAGGCTCCTCTTGACCACCCCTCCTCCTCTTCGTCTCCCAAACTTGTGAGGGAGGCCCACACCCTGTGCGCTGTGCCAGGGCAGCCGCTCTACCCAGCTCCTTCACACCCGCCAACACACACAACGTTACACACACGCATGGGCCCATCACAGCACCACCAGCCACTGTCATATATACGCAGTTCCGTGTCTGTGTGAGAGAAACGGAGGGGGGGAGGCCTCGGGTGTAGAGGGAGGGGGAAGAAGGGACCAGCACCTCACTTCCTGCACCTCTCTTCTTTGCAAATGAGAGAGGAGTCCTCAGGACAGCCTCCCACCTGAGCAGCCCTGGGGATCAGCAACTAAACCCCATCTGCAGCATGAGAACGCACTGGAGGCTGGAGCCGAGTCCCCATGCCCCCCCAGACTGGCCTCAAGCCCCCCTAATCCACCATCACACACACAGGCCCAGCGTCCTGGCCCTGCAGTTTAAATGTGCCAGCCCAAATCCCTGGTCCACTGGAGGGAGAGGCTCAGAGATGGGTGGTGTCACCCCCTCGAGGTTACCAATGAATCAAGATAACGCCCCCTCTCCAGGGTCCGATGGCCCCTTTCAGCTCTAAGAGCATCTTGCCAGGCATCGGACCCTGGGCGGGACTGAAATAATGGCTCAGGCGCCACCCTCTGAGCTGGGAGGGCGGAATCACCGCTCGGGGAGGCTGCCCTCCCCAGACACAGGCAGGCAAGCCAGGTGGGCAGGAGTGACCTGTCCGCCAGCCCCAAGGACACTGTGGTGCTAGCCTCTCAGGATCAGGACACAGGCCAGCGAGATCAGAACGGAACCCATGGTGCCAAACAGGAAAAACATAATCACTCTTGTTTATTGAGTGTTAATGATGAGTCGGGAATCCCTCTGAGCTTTTAATATAGATGATCTGGTGTGTTCCTTACAGCAGCCTGAAACGGAGGGTAATATTGGTATCCTACATCTTACAGATGTGTCTTCTTACAGTTGATGATCGCGTTAATTAAGTTGCCTAAAATCAGCCCGTGTGTAAGCAGGCACGGGGCAGGGTGAGAACCCGGAAGCCGCATTCCCAGCCCCAAATTCCGCCTCAGAGTTAATTTCCTGCCTCCGCTCTCCTCCCTTTATAACCACACAAATAGGAGTGGGTGGGGGAGGCTTGGGGAGGGTCCCCACCCATTCCCTCCCCCTCCCCCACCTAGCTTTCCCAGGGAGATCTCTAGTCTCCATTTGAGGACATCTTGTCTCCAGGAGGTGGCTGGCGGGTTAGCCCCGCTCTGGACCCGCTTGGGGAAGCTTCCAGCTGCAGACAGGGCGAACCGCAGTCCCCCCACCCAGTTGTCTTTCTGAACCCCTCAGAGTCTTCCGCAGACATCCTGCCCCAAACTCTCTTCTCGTTTCTCTAGGATCCAGGACGCCCGGGATCTGGCGAGGCGAGCAGCCCCGCCCAGGGGCGTACGCACCGCTAGATGGCGACGTCGGGCCCTGGGTGCCAGCTCCGGACTTGGAGCGGGGAGTCGCTCTCGGTCAACGCCTCCAGCAAGACCAAGAATACAGAGGAGGCCCCAGGCCCGGACCCCCCTCGCCAGGCCTCCTCTCCCGGGAGCTACCCTCGGCTCCGCGCGGCGTGGTAATGGTGGGAAAGTTAAGGGCGCCCGAATTCCACCCGGCACAGGCGAGAAACGTGTGGGCGGGAAGGCGAGTTCGAATTCTGTTTACGTGTGATTACCGGGGAGCGAGCAGGAGCGAGTAGCCGTCTGCATGTGCGTGTGTGCGCGCCGCTCAGCCACGCCTGGATACCAGGGCGCCCGTGCGCGCCGTGGGGACACGTGCGTGTGCATGCATGTGTGCCCGGGCTGCTGTGGCCCGGGGGCTGCACACGGCTCGGGGGTGCCTGCGCCTGTGAGCGTGTCTACACCAATAAAGGCAGGGCTGACAGTGCCCGCCACATTCCCGCCGCCTCTGCTGGGAGATTCGACGCAGACGTTGGCTGTCTGAGCGCGGATCCAGTCGGGCCAAGGGCCGGCGTCTGTGGATGGGGAAGGGCTGGGGCAGGACAAGGCCAGGATACACTCTGAGGTGCCACGGTCCCCTGACCTCCGTGCATTGTGTTAACTGCGTGCTCAGGAGGGCGATGCCCCCAACGCTTCGGTGCGGAGTCCCAGCCTGGCACCGACTTCTGTCGAGGGGCCGCCGCTCGAGTCCCCCACTCGGCCTGCGGGGCCCCAGGCCCGGCTCAGGGTGCCCACGGCGTGTGATCGCCAAGAGGCGCCCGTGAGAGGGTGCATGCAGGCAGCACCTCGGTCACCGGAGGCCCAGACGCGGGGCCGGGGTGAGGAAAGTGCAGGATTCTTCTTCCACACGCCTAGCCCCGACCCCGAACCCCGCTGGAGAAACACGGTGCTCCCTCGCGTCCGGACTGGACACCCGGTTTCTCAAACCCGGGGACTGGGCGGGCCTCTAGGTCCGGGTTGGGACTTCACTAGGCCCATCCGGAGGCTCCTCCCCGCTGCCCTGGTCCAGGGGCCCCGTCTCTCCAGTGTCCCGCCCTCCCCCCACCCCTCAGCACGCAGTTCCCGAAGCCGCTGGGCGTGGGCACGGTGCTCTGCCGGGTCCTCGGGCTCCCCAAGCCCCTTCCCCGGGACCAAGGGGAGCGCGTGCTTCGGCCACCTTGGGGGTAGGGGTGGGCTCTTAGGCTTTCAAGCCAAGGGCTCCGGGGACGCTGAAGCCCTTGGGTCTGTCTCCGGGGGACTCGGGAATTCAGGGGAGAAAGAAGGGGCGCAGGGGATCTGATACCGACACTGTGCTCGGCTTTAAGGCTGATCTCGGCCGCTCGGGACACGGGCAACAGCGAGGGAAGTCCCGGAGTGGGGAAGGGGCGCCCGGGAGGGCAGCGGTGCTTTCCGTCGGGGTTCAAGGTCGCTGATGGAGGACTCCATGGCCAAGAGTGGGCTGGCGGCGCCGAGGGTGGGGGCAGGGAGACGGGCGGGAAAAGGGCTCTTTGGGGCGCCGGAGCCCCACGCCCTGCAGAGCCGCCAGTGGGAGGGCTGGAGTGCGGGTCCCGCCCCCGACGGCTGCCCCTGGCTCCCCGGGGCTGGGAGCGGGCACACCCTGTCGACATCCCGAATGTCCATGGCTTCCCAGAAGCGCACCTGCAGCCTCTGAGAGGTCCCCGGCCTCCCTGCCAGCGGTGCCCTCTGCAGCCCCCTGCCCCGCGCTCGCCCCAGAGATGCCTGGGGTCCCGCCTCTGAGGAGCCTCGGAGGGTCCTCGAGCCCCGCGTCCTTCTCCCCCAGCCGAGTCCCCCCCACGCCCCCGCGCTGCCGCGGAAGTCACTTACCAGACACCTCCGCCCGCTCCCTTCGCACCTGACAGACGGCGGGAGAGGAGGGCGGCCCCGCGGGCCAGCGGGCGGGGCGGGCGGGCGGTCGGGCTGCGGGCCGGGGGCGGGGACGGGGTGCGAGGGGCGGCCCCTGCTCCGCCCGCAGCTCCGGGCGCTGTGGCTCCGACTCGCGCTCACGCTCGCACTTTTCCCGAGCCGCGTGATGTCACGGGGAGGCAGCCAATCCCGGTGGGGCCGCGCCGCCCGCCCGGGTGCCGGCCACCCAACGAGGACGCGTGGGGGGCACCGCCGGGGCGTCGGGGACCCCAGCTACGCGCGCCCCTCATTGGAGCCGGCCGGCGGCTCCCCACTCGGGAACCGTGGGGACACCACCCACGCTGAGAGCGGGGCTGAGCTGGGGGCTCGGCCCTCCGAGAGGCTGGGGGGGTGGGGTGTCCGCGTTGTCATGGGGATGCGGCGCCCCCTCGCGGGCTGGGGGAGAGCTCTGGCAGCCCCGTCTGGCTGCGCTCCCCCTTCCGCTCTGACCCGGCACCCGGGACCAGGAGACTGCCTCGCGTCCCGCTCGGATCTCACTCCCTAAGTCGCCCCGCGAGCAGTTTGACCCCAACAGGAGGTTGATGAACGGGTAGGGTCGGCTCTGCTGCCACGGGTCCGTCGAGCAGAGCCGAGGGCCGGAGGCTCCCAGCCCCGCGGCGGCACAGCCAGAGAAGAGGGGCGCCGTCGGGGCTGGGGAAGCAGCTGCGGAAAGAAGAGCGGCGACGGTCCGCCAGGGAGAGAGGAGCTCGCCCTTCGCACACAACCCCCGCCCGTCCAACACCCCCACCGCTCGGCCCCCGCCCCTCGGGCCGGGAAGGGGTGAGCACCCTCTCTCAGCCCCGGGATGGGATACGCAGCTCATCCCGCTGAGGCCTGAAGGTCAAGTTCAGCGATTCCTGGGAGGGGAAAGCCCAAGGTCACTTGGGCGAAGTCCGGAACGAGACCCCAGGGGGAGGGCCACCGGTCTCTCAAGCCGACCTGGAGGGCCGCGGGTGGGGTGGCCGCGGGCCGAGAGCCGGGCGCCTTCAGCACCTCGGAGAGCTCCTCCCCGGCCCAGACCTTGCAGCTCAGCTCCGCACGCCCAGGCGCCAGCGCGCTGCCTCCGAGACCGGTTCCGGGGCTGATCAGGGAGGGATTCGCTTCCCCCCCTCCAACCCCGAAGCCCGTCACACCAAACTCTGCGCCCAAAACCCGATTAACCTTAAAACGCATGGTTCCTTCTCTTGGAAAAACAACTCTCAAGTCCCGCCCCTCCTTCACCCTCACCTAAGAGATGCTCAGAGGGCTATGTGTGGGATGGGGGGGGGGGGGGGTGGAGGCGGGTACGCAATGAAGAAAGGGCAAGAGCTACTAGAGAAGTCGGGCACAGCAAGCGCTGCGGGGGCTCTTGGTGTGTTCTCCAGGCTGAATGCGCTAAATGCAGAGGTGGAGCTCGGTCCCCAGTGCTTCTGGAAGGAGAGGCCTGGAGTAGGCTGGCGGGGCGAGAGTGAAAAGCCATTGTGCTTCAGAATGATTTGCTCTCCATTATCCTCATCGCGGTGATGAAAGAACTGCTAGTGCTCTTGTCCCCACATCACAGGTGAATTGGTTCATGTAACAATTAAACGATAGCCCTGCAGAGTGTGTGTGTGAACAAACAGAATGCAGGAAGGCCAGATGCAACAGTCAGACGGGAAGACAAGCAAGGCCGACTGGACGCCCAGAAACCAGAAATGTCTCCAACCACTGCCTTGGATTCTTCCAGAAGCTGTCAGGCAAAGCTGCTCCAGTTCCTCAAACCCATTATGGGATGGGGCATTGGCCTCCCCAATCCCAGAACCCAAAGCAGAACTGTGTAGAGCTGAGTTGGAAACCCGAGACCTGGTTTAGTCTTTGCTCTCTGCCTTTGATCCAACGGGGACTACAACTTGGGCCCTTAGTACTTCTCTGGACCTATTCCCTCATCTCCAAATGGGCTTGCCAAGCTCTCCTGTTGACCCCACAACCTTGTTATGACAGGCATGGGGCCCCCAAAAGGCTTTATCTCTGGGGAGGCTCTATCCACCAGGCAAAGGCTTTCTAAGTGGAAGGGTTGGTGTGACAGATGGGCTGGGCCCATCCTTGGCCAGGGAGGGCCAAGATGAGGCCAGACAGAGCCCAATTTGGATCACCTCACCCACATGGCTCAATATCCTTTTTACAAAATAATAGAACAAGTCAGGGTCCCACCTGGATTAAAAACGTGGCTCCACTAGTTATGTGGTCTGGGTGTAATACCAGTCAGTGGCCATCTCAGAGGGTTTTTGTGAAGAAGACTGAGATTACTCATGGAGTCCTTGGCCAAGGTTTACACAGAACAAATTCATAGCCCCACTATCAGCCGAGGAATTCTTCCCCATCTGACAACGCATAGTTCAAGCCCCACCTCTTCATGGGAGCCTGTACTAACCAGTGCTGAGCTCCAAGGACTTGAGGTTATAGAGGAAGAAGAAACTGAGAGGTTGCCATCCTGCATGCTACTACAAGGGAGGAAAGTGAAGCAGAGAAAAGGCAAGTAGCGCCCCAGCCAGCTTGGCTCAGTGGATGGCCTCGGCCTGCGAACTGAAGGGTGCTGGGCTCAATTCCGGTAAAGGGCATATGCCTGGCTGGAAGGCTTGATCCCTAGCAGAGGCATGCAGGAGGCAGCTTATCAATAATTCTCCCTCAGCACTAATGCCTTTACCTCTCCCTTTCTGAAATCAGTAGAAATATTAAAAATAAACAAAAATTAATGGAAAAATATCCTCAGATAAGGATTAACAACAAGAAAAGGCAAGTGGCTTGCCCTAGGTCACACAGCTAGGGGATGTCCTTTACTCAAGTCCAATGTTAAATATAATTTTCTAGAAAATCCTAGTATTCCTAATTACACAGCTCTTCGCACTTTTGTATTACTTGCTTTCCCATTTAACCTTTTGGTTTTGTCTGTTGGAGTAACATAGTTACGCATGACCTAGTGTCTGAGGCACAATTGGACACACAAAAGATACTCAAGAAGTACTTGTCTCTGGCAGAAGCCCAGGGGTGGCTCTGATTTTCCTGTATACCTTTGTATGACTTGGGGCAAATATCCCTCTGCCACTTTCTAATTGGCTTGAAACTTTTAAAAAGTATGTTTTATTGATTTTAGAGACGGGGGAAGGGAGGAGAAATGTCGATGGGCTGCCACCTACATACCCCCTACTAGAGATTGAGTCCCCAGCCCAGGCATGCACCCTGACCAGAAATCGAGCTGGAGACCCATCAGTGCATGGGATGACGCTCAACCAGCGGAGCCACATCAGCTTGAACCTTAAAGTGGCCAAGGCTCATGAATAAACAGGCTTTTCAGTCACTGTACTGAGGACACAAAGGAAAGGAAACCTGAGGGGCCAGCAAATGGCATCTCTGTAGACTGGGACAAGCTCCAACCCCAGTATGGGTTCTCTCCTAGGACTAAAGGGAGTCCAGCTTTTTGCCAGTTAATCACTCCAAACCCTAGTCCTGGGTAGGAAGCCATCAAGATGAGTGGCCTTCTGTCATTCCTACCTACCCGCTGGTCGCTGTTAAAGTTGCCCCAATCCCTGGCCAGCTCAGAGGAAGCGCTGGTACAGAGACTGGGTGGCAGCGAGTACCGAAGTGGCTTATGCTGAGGCATCAGATAAGGCTCCCCACGGAGACCAGCAGCACCAAAAACAGTGCCTGGGAGAACCTGAGCCCAGCTCATTTCAAAGACCCCCTTTTATCCCCAACCCCCCCCCCCCCATCCTCCATAAAAACAGAGCGGAGCCTGGTGAGGGGCATGTCATCATTTTAATGATGTAGATCTTTGGTGTTTCCCTCATTAGCAGTCAGACTATCCCCTCTCCTCCCACCACAATGTTTCTATGAGTTACAAACAGAAATCACGTTTTCATACTAAAAACAAAATAATCAGCGCCTTGATTTTTCCACTAGAAACTACACGTACAGTTTAGGATTCCACATGCAACACCTTAAATCACAGACCAAGACCTCACATTCTGACCTGGAGTTTCATCCCCTCCCCCAGCCTCGGGCTGGCTTTGGCCTCGGCTCAGGTAACACTGATACCCACAGGCGCTGCTCTTGGTGGACAGGCCATGGGGGCTGGCCAGCCTACACCCCCCGCTCCTGAGGACCTGCCCACCATCCCTTGACCCCATCCTGTGTCAGGCAAGCAGGCTCCCCCCTCCCTCCAAGGCTGTCCCCATTACAGGCGTAGAAGCCCATTCTCAGGAATCTGGGCCTGGCCTGCCCGACAGTGGTCTCCGTGGGTCAAGAGGCTGAAGCTTTGGAAGGCTCCGAGACACAGATGGTTTCTGGGGGCCGGGCTGCTCCTCTTGCTCTTCAAGTCCTAGTGGCTTGGCCCCTACAACAGGTGGACAGGGCAAAGCTGTCCCTCTGGCCACTGTGCAGGGTGGTTTGGCCCAGATCTGGGAGACTGCTCACCTCTGGGGTTCTCTGTGAATGGGAGAAAGGGAGTTCATGGCAGAATAGCCACTTCCTCCTCCATTCACTCAGCACAGCAGTGTGGCTCTGTGGGCTCCAGATCCTGAAAGATTCTAGTCCCAAGGCGAGCCTTGCCCGTTTGACTGCCTCACGCCCACTGACTGATTCCTCGAACTCCCGCCCTCTTGCTCCTGCTCCCGATGCAGCCCGCAGCTCTTCCATGTGTCCAGTTCCCAGTCAGCTGTGAGGTCCGATTTCTGCTCCGCGGTTTGAGGGAGGCACCAGTGCACACTTGTCTCTACCTGTTCCGTGGCTCCCCACTGGGGCCTGCGGCTTCCCCCCTGCTGCTACCACCACTGTCAGGAAGGTGGCTGCTACTGGTCAGGTCGCAGTGCGGGGTTGGTCCCTCAGCGCTGGGAAGGGGCACAGGAGTAGGAGCAGGGGGGGGGAAAGGGAGGGATGGCTGGGGGGGCTCCTGCCCAGGGGTACTGGGCTGGTCCCAGGAGGCTGTCCGGGGGCTTAGGCCTCGCTCTGCCAGCGGCCCAGGTTCCGGGAGCAGTCCCCGAGAGGTGGAGGGCTGCGGCGAGGAGGTGCGGGCGGCCCCGGGCTCAGTCCCTGTCTGGGAGCTGCGGTGGATGCGGTGGCTGACGATGATGTTGTTGCCGAAGCCGCCCATGGAGGCCATGGTGGTGCTCTGCTCCCGCTGCACCACGGCGGTCATGCCACCCTCGGCCATCAGCCGCTGGATCCTGCTGAGGGCGTCTTCCCCACCTGCGTACTCGGAGCCCTCACCTGGAAGGCATGAAGCAGGAGAAGGAGGGAATTAGTTGCTGGCCCAGTCCTCTGAGCCAGGCAGGCGACTGTTAGGAGGAACTGGGTGATTCTAGTCTAAAAGCAGAAACAAGGTCCACCCCCCATTCTGAGAATCACTCAGAGGCCTGAGCATGATGACTCCTGGAATGTTCCTAGCTCATACTTCTGTTTTACTGGTAGAGAAACTGAGACCCAGCATGTCCTGCAGTGGCCAAGGCTACTCAGCCACTTAATAGGCAGAACCGGACCAGAAGGCAAGTGTTTGGCATTAGCCCTTTTGGCACCAGTGGCAGGCTGGTCATTAACTGAATGAAGGCAGTGGGGAGGGCCTAGCCAGCTAACTTGCTTTGCCTGCCTGCTCCTTGCCGTGGGTAACCTAATCTGGTAGCCCTGGGAGAGGGTATGCTGCCCAATCTTCGGAAAGAGAGGATACCCCACAGAGTGTGGCCCAAAGGCAAACAGCCTGCTCTGCTTCATTTCAAAGCTGTGCTATCTTCCCTCAGTGTTGTTGATGGTACTTCCTAAAAGTCCAGGAGGAAGTCTGGATTTTTAACTGTGTCCTCCCTTCACTCACCCAGCCTCCCTAAGCTATTTCCCATATACTGTCGTCCTGGGGCTGGATGCCTGATGCTCTCTCTCACCTTCCCTAGAGCCAGGCACCTGAGGTTTCGGGGCCTGAGGTTTAAGCCTGCATCTCAAGAGGCAGAGGAAGTTCTAGTCCTTACCCCCAAAGGCCTGGCTGTTCCCTTGTGTGGGAGCAGACAGGCTTCGGCTCAAGTCCAGTTCTGTGTGATCTTGGGTAACCCTCTTAACTTGCACATCCGTTTCCTGACTTACACGGCAGGCTGCACATAGCCTGCACAGTGCCGGGCGGAGCCAGGACAGCACTTGCGATGCAGCCCCCGGGGGACGCCCGTGGTGGCTGTGGTGGTGAATGGGGGCTGGAGTGCAGCTCCGTCCTGAGGGGGCGCCCCTCCAGCCTGTGCCCAGCTCTCACGGGCAGACAGGCAGCTAAGCCTAGACCCAACTGCTGCTTTGTTTCCTCTGGCTGCCTGCTGGCAGTTTGGGATTTTGCCTTTTTGAGGGCTTTGACAGTGAATTTTTTCTTTTGGGGCACTTGTCCTTGCTCTCTCCCTGCCAGCCCCTTCTCCCTGCTTGCTGTTAGAACTGATTTCCAGGCAGCCTGTTTCACAGCTTTGCACTGTCTGAGGCCGCACTAGGCCTCTTCCTCCCTGTCAGTGCTTGGCACCTCTCGTAGTTCTTCCTGGGGTCTTACTGAGGAGGTGGGTGGTGGGGACTCAGCCTGGGCTTTCACTACGTCCAGCTTGCCATAACCAGATCTCCTGGTTAACCCTGTCCATTTACCCCCACCACTCAAGGCAGCCGCCCGTCCACACTACCCCTCATACAGCTCAGCGCCAGCTCCCAGGGCCGAAGGAATGAGAACCTGCAGGGCTCAGAGTTCTCTAGGGGACAAGCCATCTGGCAGCGGGACAGAGGAAGGGTCAACTTGGAGCCTTGGTGCCAGCACAGTCTCTGTGAGCCAAAGCACTGCCTGGGAAGGCCTGAGGGGACCTCCCTCTGCTCACTGCCACCCGCACTGCTTTCCAAGAACTCTGTGCTGCGGGCTTCCCAGCTGGTCTGAGGTGCGGTGGGCTGGCCGAGGACTGCCAGCACTGGAACACATGGTGCAGGCTTGGGGCCGGGGCTGGGGGTTGGCAGACAGAACGGAGACGGACACCATCATTTAGCTCACTTCCAAGGGCAGGACAGGCCGCAATGGGCCACAGGACCTGCCACAGTCGGGCCCTGCTGTGGGCACTCAGAACTGGGCCTTCTGTCCTCTCCCACCGCGCCAGTGGCTCCAGTCCTAGCCACCTCTCACCATGGCTGGTCTTGCTTTTTATATCGTCCCTTTCCACCCAGCCTCCATGCTGCTGCTATTGCCGTCCCAATTAAGCTCTGATTCACTGAGTTCTGGTTAAATCCATTCTCGTCAAAACCAAGCAGCTTCAAAAAGTCAAGAATCCTTAGCTTGAGATTTAAGGGCCCTCTGGCCAGGTTCCAGCCACTTCCTGCTGACCTTACCGAAGTCAGCCCATCACGCTGTACACTGTACACCTGCCCGCCCAGATGCTCCGTCGGCTCTGTGCTTGCCATCGCCCCAGGTCTAAGGTGCACTCTTTTTAAAGGGCCAGTGCAAGTACAGCCTCTCCCCCGGAACTCCGATGGAAGTGGCGGCTTCTCCCCCGAGCCCTGCAGTGCCCACACCTCTCTGTGTAAGTTATCTGTAGCATTGACCTCCTGTAAGTTCCTGAAGGCCTCAGACTAAGTTTTATTGATCTTGGCGCCCAGTGACTAACGTTGGTCTGGAACTCGGTGTGTGTTTGCCAGATGAATGTGTGAGTGAATAAAAGGGCTCCTGAGCTGATGACAGATGCTCCAGACTTGAGTGGCTTCTGAACACAGATCACATGTTGCTCCTGCTGTGGGAGAAACCCGTGTCTGTTTTCTTCCGGAGGGAAGGGACATGGCTTCACCCCTGAATGCGATTCCCTCGGCAATACCTTTGGATTCACGGTCCCGGCTATAAAAACAGACATAAGTACGTGCTCCAGAAGAACTCGAAGGAAGAGTTAAAAACACACACCCCAAAGCTTCCTCAGGGCTGAGTGCTGACAGCTTTGAGCTACGCGCTGTGCTTCTCTCCTGGGGACTCTAAGCCAAGGCTACACGCCACGGCTGGCAGCCAGCACATTCTTCCAGAGGAGAACGCACGCACTGGGGCCTGAGGGAAACGGCAGCCTGGCTCAGGAGCCAGCAATGAGCTGCAGGAGTGGTGGCCACAGGGTCAATCCTGCTGTCTCCTTCCCTGCAGCAAAGCGTTTCTTTCCATCTTTGAAAAATGGGAAACCGATTTCGTGTTGACATGAGATATTTTCCTTGGGATGCAGAGGCCAGGATGGACCAACCAACAACTTCCCATAATGCCCTGTCACCTCATTTAATTCTGGGGGTTCACTACCCACAAGAGGGAAGCAAGGCTGAGTCAAGGGAAAAGCTGCCCTTCCTGCCCTTAACAGGCTGCTGGTCTTCTAGCCCCTCTCGTCTCACGTTGCTCTCCCCGCAACCCAGGGCCCAGGTCACTGTAGCTGGTCTATCATCTTCACCACACAAGAGGCCAGACCACCTTTCTCAGCGTCAGAGGCAGAGCCACAGGCTCCCCAAGTAGTTTGGCACAGCCAAGCTTAGGTCAGGGCCTTGCCTCCACTCCATTCTCCCCTCCCACACCTTCCCTGGATGCCTGGTGTATGTGGGGCAGGCACTGGGTCAGGGCTGGGAGCAAACAGTGAGACCAGGGAATGCTACTTCCCTTTCTGAGTGACAGGGTAGGGGAGCTTTAAGTTGGATGAGCACTGCAAATTCCCACTGGGGAGGGCTCTTCCTGGAAGTCCTAAAAAGAGCTGAATGGACTTTAACTAAATTTTTACAGAAAATGAGGAGCCACCTGGAGCCATCTGGTGCTAGCTGATCAGAACGGGCTGAGAGGGGCACCACAGAACAGTGACTGCTACGAAGCAGAGGTGATCCCCCATACTCGTGAATCTGGGCCCCAGTGTGTGGGGCAGGATGTGCAGGTGATATCCCTCCTCCCATGCCCCCAGCCCTGTCTTCTTGCTAAGCCCAGAAGAGAGGTAATGCAGATGGGCCACCAGTTTGCCTACATGGAGAGGAGGCAGACACTGGGAGTGGGGTGGTGACTCGTAGAGCAGCTGTGCCTGCCTGCTGGGTGGGGAAAGTCCTGCTGCTCAGAAGTGGTCACTAGTAGCACCTTCGAACAAGGCCCCAGGAGACAGAGGCCACCTCCCCCGACCCCCACCTAGCCGCACGCTCTCCTCCCTTTACTTCTTTCTAGGTATGTCTCTTTCTGAGAGGATTAAGAGAGCTGGAGGCCCAGAGCCCTGGGTCAAGGTTACAGGGCCCCCAACAGATGCGCAAGCTGAAAGCCTACTGTGCCCAGGGGCCAGCTGCCGATGACCACTCCAATGTCAGGAGCAGCTCTAGCTTCTGCAGGACCCACGTTCCACCACCTGCTCCCCTTTGTGGGGACAAGACAGGGAGGAAATGCAGTTCTGGCCTCTTGAAACTGGAACAAGAGCCCTTCCTCTTGCCAGCCCTCCAGCCCGGCCCAAACAAGAAGGAAGGGTCTTATTACTGACTGAGAACGTCTGAAACAGGCTGAGGCTAGTCAAGAAAAGAGCAGAGGAATTACTTTGTGAATTATATAAATGTCTAACCACCACACTGTACACCTAAAACTTATATTGAATGTAAACTGAAACTGAAAAATTAAAACACAAAAAGCAGAGGATTCTCTGGAGATGAAAGGTGGGAGGATGCCTTCTCCTCAAGCTGCCAGCTCCCGGCCCTGAGACCTGTGCACTTGACCTCAGGGATGAAGGCCTCACCCCCAACCAGTTCCTGCAATCTGCCCGCCCTTCTCACCCAGCCTCAGTTCTCAACACGTGTTGATCAGGCCACAAACATGAACCTGCTCGTGGTCCTCTGTGCAGAGTGTGATGTTTTTGAATGGCAGGAGCTGTCCCCTCTGCCAGGAATGCCTCTCCCTGCCCTCCCCTACCCGCTCTGCTTGACTAACTCCTACTCATCCAGCTTTCCTTCCCCAGCAGCCTTCCTCCAGCCCTACAGGCTGGGTGGGCATGGCCCCTCCTTGGAGTCTGTGAGGTCCTGATCACAAGTAGTAATTATCTGCCTACCGCTCTAGAGTTCAAGTTCACTAAGGAAAGGCTTATTTATCTTTGTAGCCCAAGTGGCTGATCCACAGTGGAAATCAGTAAATGGCCATGAGATCAAATCCAAGGGGCTCCTAGGACTGTCTTCAGCGCAGGGGTGGCTGAAGAAACCTGCAACTCTCTCCTCGCTGAGGCCTGAAGCCCAGCCAGCACTGCCAGCTGCTTCTATCTACACCCTGGGGCTTTCCACCCAACAAAGAGTCACAGGCCTCGGATGTAGGTACGGCCGGGGCCATAGACCAAAAAGGGACTTAACTTTAATATTTTCCAGTTTATGGCAGCAAGAGGAACAGTGCCCTGAGGGGGACTGAGTATAGACAGGTTCCCTGGGGTGACACAGGCAAATTTGTTACTCTTTGTCTGATGCACATCACGACTTCTCCTCCATTGGCTCAACACAGACCTAGAGTGCCTGCCTGCTTCCAGGCTAGTGTGTGTGGAGCCTGTCTGCTTCGAGACTGGTGTGTGTGGAGCCTGTCTGCTTCGAGACTGGTGTGTGTGGAGCTGGAACCAGCAAGGGGGCTGGGGTAAGGGGTAAGGGGTAAGGGGTAAGGGGTAAGGGGTAAGGAGATGACTGAGTGAAAACAGGCTGTTTAACACAGCTGCTAACAGACTCCAAAGTGGCTCCAGCTCTGCCCCCGGGAAGTGCTAATTGGTTCTTAGAAGTGTGAGGCCAGCACAGACTGCCAGGGAGGCTGGCTGAGGCGCACCTGAGATAGGTGACAGGAAGGGGCTAAGGGTGTGCTGGGCTGCAGCCCAAATGGCAGTGATCCACAGTGTAACAGGAGCAGTTGCAGGGGGATAAGCTCCCTCTGGGCGGCCCTGGAAGCTGACAGCAAGAGGGCTCTTGTAGCCTTTCCCATCCTGTCCTCTCTCTAAGTGCAGCTTCTGTCCTCCCAGTTTTGGAGGAAAGAGCACTTGGGGGAAAGCGGGAAGAGCAGCTCCGCTAGACAGAATTAGTGACAGATGAGGAAGATGAGGTTCCTCCTTTAGGAGGTTAAGGCCACCGAGAGGGCACTCCCCAAACAGGGGAAGGTACTCATCCTGACTGGGAGTACATTCTCTCAGTACCCCGTCCATGTGGAGGAGCCAGGAGCCTTGGTGATGGTCCCACCCGCCCTCCTCCACACCCACAGCCATATTTGCCCACTAGCATTACATGGCTCTCACCTTCTCCGGGGCCCGAGGCTGCTGTCCCTGGCTCCTGCATCTCCCTCTCTGTTTGTGTTTCTGCATTCTGCAGCTGAAGGGCCAGAGTCTGGGTGCCCTGAGACGTCACTGAGGTGGTGGGGTTCCGGGGTTGCAACCCAATTGCGTTCATCAGACCCATGTCTCTGTCTGTCCTCCATGTGGCTCTGCTGGTTCTAGGGAGAGAAAGGTAGACTGAAATCAGGTAGGGCTTGGGACAGCACCCCTCAGAGCTCTGCTGACTCCATGCCAAGAAGCAGCCCTGCCAGCCCTCAGCGACCTCCCTGCCCAGTGAACTCGCCTGTGTCCCTTCTCCTTTCTATCAGTCCATGCCCAGGACAAGGAAAGCGGCCACAGAGCCATCCAATTTTGCAAGGCCTGCTGGCTCAGCCACTCCCTTAACCAAAGGGGAGTTTCTGATGAGGTAGAGATGGCTAACTTAAAAGACTCTTATTTAGATATAGGAATCCACTAACTGAGATCCATGGGACAAACAGTGAGCAGCAGAAGGGCCTTTCTCTCTTTGGCATTTCCTTCCTTCTAACTGCACGCTGACAAGGTTCCAGTTCACATTGTGGAATTTCCACTGATCTCCACTGAAGCTGTCCGGGGACCCTTCAGGGCCTTCTGAAAAGCCGCCCTATGAGAAAGGCCCAGGCTCAAGGCCAGCACCCTCTCCCCTTGGGCATTTCCAGGCTCTGAGCCTTGGGGTAGCTAGATGGCAGCAGAGGGAGCCCAGGACTTCTGAGAGGGTCACTCATATTTCTAGCTGTTTCTGGGGACAATTTCTGCAGCTGGGCCCTCTAGAAAGCAGTACTTGCCTTTGTTTTCTCAAAATATTCGTCTTCATTAATGAGT
Organism: Antrozous pallidus; assembly: GCA_027563665.1. Classification (NCBI taxonomy): domain Eukaryota; kingdom Metazoa; phylum Chordata; class Mammalia; order Chiroptera; family Vespertilionidae; genus Antrozous; species Antrozous pallidus. The sequence continues at coordinate 16,805,250 of CM050520.1, forward strand.
TAAATGATAAGAGGCTTAGTACCAGGTTCCTCCTCTCTAAATGGACCCTGGGCTGCAGCTCTGGGCAGCTTGGTCCTGGAGGCCCCAGTCACCTGGAGCTCACTGAGAGTTTCTTCCTGAGGACATGAGCATGCGTCCTAAGGACAGGCTCCCTCTCCAGTGTCCTGGCTTCCCCCCTCACCCACAGGATGTTCTACAGCTTGTTCTACACCAAGACCCTAAGAGCAGAGGTTTTGTGCTTTCTTAGACATGGACCTCAATATATTTTTATTGATTTCAGAGAGGAAGGAAAGAGAGAGAGATAGAAACATCCACAATGAGAGAGAAATATGGTTGATCGGCTGCCTCCTGCACACCCTCTACTGGGAATCGAGCCTGCAACCCAGGCATGTGCCCGACTGGAATCAAACCCAGGACCCTTCAGCCCACTGAGCTAATCCGGCTAGGGCAACCCCATTTTCTTTCATTTCTTTCACATATTTTTATTGATTTCAGAGAGGAAGGAAGAGGGAGACAGAAACATCCATGATGAGAGAAGAATCATGGATCGGCTGCCTCCTGCACGTCCTCCACTGGACGTGGAGCCCACAACCCGGGCATGTGCCCCTGACCAGAATCAAACCTTGGACATTTCAGTTCACAGGCCGACGCTCTATCCACTGAGCCAAACTGGCTAGGGCAACACCATTTTCTTGAATGAAATCACGTGCAAAGGCTCAATGCATGAAGCAGAACACTGAGGAACTGCTCTGAATGAGGAGGGGTACCTAGAGAGCTCTGGGTACAGTCTGAGGGCACTGCTCGGGAGCCCATCAGAAGCAGGAGGCAGGGGAAGGCCTCAGCCAGCTGCACCCTCCTCCTTCAAACACTCACCCGGGCCTTTCACTGCTCCGGCTGCTGGAGTGGACCGTGAAGACAGTCTCGTTCAGCTGGTCCCAGTAGTACTCAATGCCCGAGTTCGAGGCCCTGAAAGTGAGTTGGGAAGAATAGAGAAGGTGGAAGGCGTTAGACAGGGACCGGCCAGAGCTCTTCACAGTTCCCCGGCTTTGTAGACTATGGCCCAGGAACCCTCCTTCCTTACTCCCAGGCGGGGCTGAGAGGCACTCCACGGATGCTCAGCGCTGGAGCACTTCAGGGAAATAAATGCCTGCAGAGCTGGTTTTAGCCTCTTCTCCTCCTCAGACAAAGCCTGACTGGCTCCTTTTCGGAGCTGAGAGATAGCTAAAAAAATGGCCACACCAGACGCCGGCACTGGGTTCTGAGTGCTCTTCAGATACAGAGAAAGGAGCTAAGATGGCAAATGAGAGGCTGGAGAGGCCCTGGAGAGACGGAGTGCCACGGACTAGACTGCCTAAAGGTCCTGCTTTGTGCTCAGAAACAGGTTCACACACAGAGTGCAGGTGCCCACTGCCAGGGCTTGCCTGGAGCTCAGAAGTCTAAGCAGACAAAAGCCCCCACTGAGCTGTAAGAGCCCCCACTCTCTATTCTGGACTATAGCCTCCTGGGTCAGGGCAGACTGGACAAGCAATGGGGAAGGCACTCCTCAGGCTGAAGGACACCCTAGGGCTGCTCACGAACTTCTGATGGGGAAGGAATGAGAGAAACTTGGGTGGTGATGGCTGGCCTGCTGGTGGCACAGCTGCCAGAGGGAATCGGTGGCCTCTCATCCTTCTATATTGACTTGCACACAAGACTACTTTGCTCTGCTTTCTTTCTTTTCGTCACTTCTCACTCAAGGATATTTTCCCATTAATTCTTAGAGAGAGTGGGAGGGGGAGAGACAGAAACATCAATGTGAAAGAGACACATCTATTGGTCCCCCCCCCCCCCCCCCCAACAACCAGGGCAGGGATCAAGCCAGCCACCAAGGTACAAGCCTGACTGGAATCAAACCCGAGACCCTTCAGTCCATAGGCCAGTGCTCTAACCACTAAGCAAACTGGGTAGGGCTGCTTTGCTTCCTGACTCCTCCCTGGATGGTGTTCCCTAGCCCATCACTGTGGCTGAGAGTGAGGTGCTGATGCAGGTGGTGAAAGCAGGGGGACAGAAGTTGGGAAGAAGCGATCTCTGAGACCTTTGATTAGAACTCTGGCATCCGTGTAGAGATCTACTCTACACAAAACAGCCCATTCTGATCCTGGATGGGGCAGGACATGCCCATGTGCATGAAGGGCTCTGCCAGGGATTGAATTGCATGTTGAAGCTGATCCCCCAATGTGGTTATATCTGGAGCCAGGGTCTTCAGGAGGTAATCCTATATAATAAAGAGGTAATATGCAAATTGTCACACTCTTGCACAAGATGGCCACAAAATGTGATCACAAGATGGCTGCCACAAAATTGCCGGCAGGGGACAGCAGTTGGGGGCAACCAGGCCTGTAAGTGAGGGTAGTTGGGGGCAACTAGGCCTGGAAGTGAGGGCAGTTTGGGGAAACAGCCCTGCAGGGGAGGGAGGGTAGTTTGGGGGGGGGGGGGGACACCAGGCTGGCAGGCGAGGGCAGTTTAGGGCAACTGGGCCAGCAGGCAAAAGCAGTTAGGGGCAATCAGGCAGGTGAGTGGTTGAGAGCCAGCAGTCCTAGATTTTGACAGGGATGTCTGACTGCCTGTGGGATTGGACTTTAACTAGCAGTCGGACATCCCTCAGAGGGTCCCAGATTGGAGAGGGTGCAGGCTGGGCTGAGGGACTCCCCCCCCCCCCCCCGTGCACGAATTTTGTGCACCTGGCCTCTAGTTCTACATACTAAAAGGCTAATATGTAAATTGTTCCCTTGACTGGGAGTTTGAAGGGGAGTTCAACCAGGGCGGGGCCAGCTAGATCACTGCCTGTGGTCCCTCCCCCAAGCTGGCTAAACCCCCCCCCTTGCATGAATTCATGTACCGGGCCTCTAGTTAAGGTCATATGTGTGGGACCCTAATACAACAGGACTATGGCCTTCTCACCATGTGAAGACAGAGTGAGAACATGACCCTCTGCAACTCAGGAAGGGTCCTCACCACAATGGGCCATGCTGGCTTCAGCCTCCAGACTATAAGGAAGAACAGTCATTGATTAAACCATCCAGCCCAGGGTACTCTCTTATGGCGGCTGCGCTGACAATGACAATCTCCAATGAGAAAGTCAGCTTTTTAACCTATGGGCCAGGGCACCTTCCTCTAACAGAACTTCTTCCATGAAGAGGAAACAAATCAGTCAGCAGGTTCTGAGGGTCGCCAGGAGGTGAGACTGTAAAGGGGAGCAGCAGGTTCTGAGGGTCGCCAGGAGGTTGTGAAGGTGATGTAGGTGCTTCCTTCCTAAACAAGAGGACTAGATGATCCCTGATATGGGAGGTGACAGGACTTGGATGAGGAGGGAATGTATGTTGGAGGCTGTGCTCCGCAGTGAAAGGAAACAGGCTACTGAGCCCCCAAGGCTGTCTTTAGAGCAGGGGTGGGAAACCCTTTTTCTGCCAAGGGCCATTTGAATATTTATAACATTATTTGCAGGCCATATACAATTATCAACCTAAAAATTAGCCTGCTATATTTATTTTAAATATATTTTATTGATTTTTTACAGAGAGGAAGGGAGAGGGATAGAAAGTCCGAAATATCGATGAGAAACATTGATCAGCTGCCTCTTGCACACCTCCTACTGGGGATGTGCCCGCAACCAAGGTACATGCCCTTGACTGGAATTGAACCCAGGACCCTTCAGTCCGCAAGCTGACGCTCTATCCACTGAGCCAAACTGGTTAGGGCTAGCCTGCTATATTTAATTAACTCATCCTTAATGCCCTGGCAGGGTCAGACCAAATGATTTCTCAGGCCTTACATAGCTTGCGGGCCAGATGTTCCCCATCCCTGCTTGAGAGGATCACTAAGATTCTGGGGACAGGATTCACCTGACACAACAGTGATTTTGGAGGGAAAGACCTCCAGCCTGACAAAAGTGCTCTTCCTTTCCCTGCTCTATGTAATCCTCCGGACAACTCCCAGAGGGCCTGGGGGCTGTGAACTTGATGTGATCTTCAAACAACTCCTTTAAAAAGGAACATCTCCTCCCTCTTCCAAACACTCAGCTGCTTTGTGGGGTTGTTGGAGAACCCGGACACTGGAGAGTGATGGTGAGTGCAGCAGATCTTGTATTAAGAGGCAAGTGGCCATAAGTAATCAGCAGAGGCCTTCAAAAACAAAGCCATCTCTGCCAGCTGTCAGGGAGCCTCTGATTTGCAAACTTGTCAGGATTTATTGACAGGTGGCAATACCATGTGGGTCCCTGCCAATTCTTCCTCTGTAATTCCTGCTAGCCAGGGCTGGTTACTGACAACAAATTGTTCACATCAAGCCATGTACCAGGCCCTTCCTTTTCATTACAGGAAAGAGACCACTGAAGGCCCACTCTGAGCGGGAGCTGTCAGTGTGATGCTGATGGTCAAAGGGTCCCCCTTAAACTCTTCCCACCCATCTGGCTCAGAGCTGGGGACTGAAACAGAACAAGATAGACTGACTGCATCAGATGCACTGCTGCATTCTCCCCCCTCACCCAAACCTTTCTGTTCCCCATCAAGAGGTCTATTTCTAAGCCTGATATGGCTCCTTTCTCTGGTCAGAACAGCTCAACTACAACAAGCTCAAGGATTTGAAAATTCCAGGTACCAAGGAAGAGAACTGAAGAAATGTCTCTGGCCCTGGAAACTCAGCCTTCAATGCCAATGGTCCCAACCACCTCCTTTTCCTTGAGACTTAATAAGGATGAGTCACTGTTTGCTCCAAGGTCTTCCTGAAAGCTTGGCAAACACACAAAGGGATGGAGAAGAATGGCAAGGCCAATCAGGTCAGCCTTTTCAGATGGACTTCCACTTAACACCTGGCTTCTTTCAGCAGCGTCTGAACACAGCCAGGAGCCCGCAAAGAACTCTGGCTCTGAACTTCCCAACTTCTAGGGAATAGTCCCTTTGAGAACTCTCTTCTTTCAACTACCGGTTACGTGGCTGTCCTCTTGGAAAAAGGGACTGTTTTGAGGAGACCGGCATTCATCCCTGCTATCGCTCTGCTGTGGGAGAGAGTTGGCACCTGGCTCTTGTGGGACAGCCTAAAAGACAGGTGCTGTGGCTTCCCTTTTGATTCCGAAGCGTGCCTTTCCCCTCTGTGGTCAATGATTCTTGATTGTAATCACTGTTCACAGTGGCAGCTCCCTCTCAGAGGACAGAGCTGGGACCTTGTCAGGAGCCCCACTCTCAGCCCAAGGCCGATGCTCCACAGCCCGAGCCTACTTTTTTCTGTGAATTCTGCCTTCTGAGCCGACTCTGAGAAGTGGTCTTCCCAGCAATACCTCTCTCCCATTTGTAGAGCTGATCTATGAAGCCGGAAGTCAGCAAGCACCCCCTCACATCAATCTGGTATTTCACACCCACTGTGGTTATCAGTGGGGGTGTTGGCTGGGCTGGCAGTCAGCCAGAGGCAGAGCAGCAGCTTGGAGGAGTGGCAGTGGGGGAGCAAAGCCAAGGAGAAAGGAGCACCTCACCACCTTGGCTACCAGCCACCATAATGGCTTTGTACAGAGACTGAAGGGCCAGTTATTCATCTCCTCACCGGTCCTAAGAATTTCTTTCCCTAGAGAGATGGAGTGTTTCCTTAGGTCTTCTTCTACTGTCAGGGGGAGTTTCAGTACCACTAAGAGATGCCCAAGGAGCTTGTTACCGCTGTCTTTGTGGTTGGAGAGCGCACTGAGGCTAAGACAATGAAGGAGAAATCAAGAGTAGACTCGAGAGCAAAAAATGAGCTGCAGCTGCCTGTGCCTGGGACAAAGGCAGAAACCACCTGTTTTGGAGGGAGGGCTGTAATGTTGCCCAGCTGGCTGGCTGGATCCTGTGCCCTTGGGAACGGGTGTGCCAGGGAGCTGCGTCACACAAGGACAGGCAGCAACCTTCTAAAGAGACAACAGCCCTGAGCTCCTACTTTCCCATTTGTATTTGTTCTCCTCATTCTAAGCCAGAGACCAGCCACAGTGACAACACAGAGAGATTGCCCTCTCCGCATCCATCACCGACATGCTTATCCTCAAACCATCCAGAGCTGCATTCTTCCCGAGGTCTTAAGAGAGTTACAAAGTTACATGAGTGTCCTTTTAGTATATTTTTCTGTGGAAGAGAGTGCACGGCTTTAATCAGAATTTTATTTATTCAGTAAAAAAAATTTTTTGTTAATCTGTATCCAAGGATATTTTTTCCATTGGTTTTCAAAGAGAGTGAAGGGGGGTCGGGGAAGAGAGACAAGGCGGGGATAAAGGGAGGGAGGGGGGGAGGGAGAGAGAGAGAGAGAGAGAGAGAGAGAGAGAGAGAGAAACATCGATGCAAGAGAGACATCAGTTGACTGCCTCCCGCACACACCCTGACTGGGTACAGGGATTGACTGCAACCTCTGATGCACAGGCCAACACTCTAATCACACTGACCAAGGCTCACCAGAATTTTAATGGATTTTTTGATTGGAAAAAAAGGTGAAAAACCAGCTACAGGAAATGAGCTCTGGATTGGAAAGTTAGAAAGCCCAAATTCCTTCACTGATCTTCTGGGAGGCCTTGGGTGAGCCTTCACTCAATCTTACCTGAATATTGTTCAGTCTTCCCTGCCTGAAGCAAACCAATCATACAGATATGAAGAGGACTCGGAACTGGAGAAGCTTTGAATGACTTAGGACAAGGTCCATCTGTCTTAATTTACATGGTACCTTTAAATGTCCAGCCCTAAGGTTTGGAGCATTTGCCAACATGACCGAAGAAATCAGGAAAAACAGCAACATCGAAATAGGCCAGCTAAGGTAGCTCTCTCTCAGTCCAACACGACCTGATTTGTGATGGGATGCTGTTTTCTGTGTCAAATGCCACTCTGCTCACAAAAGAGGCTTCAGTTCCTGATGGTAAGAGAGTTAGTTCCCCAAGCAGTCTAAGATGGCTTTGGCCTGCTGAGGATCTGGCTGCTGAAGACGACATATGGTGAGGAAAGATAGGCCAAAGCCAGCTTCATGCTTCCCTGAGGTGTCTATGACTCACACCAAGTATGTGGGCTGGGGTTTTAGACATCAAAGTCCTCAGGGGGCCACGACTAAGTGGAGGTAGAGATTCTGCCTCTGTAAGAGCAGATCACGTCTGCAAGGGGTGGGGGCTGGGAGGAAGGTTAGTGCCTGGATCCATAGAGAAGACAACAACACTGAGGAAGATGTCTTGGAGAAACAGAAAAGAAAGGCCTGTAATGCTGTGTTTGTAAGAATAAAATTAAAGTCCCAAATTCCCAGCCAGCTTTGGAAAACGTGCCTATGAATTCCGAAGAAAAGAGGAAGATACAAGATAATCAGACTCATGTACTTTGGGAACGATAAATATTTCAGGGCAGACAGATCCTGGGACTATAAGCAGCTAAGGTGAGAGCAGAAAGGAACAGACCCAGTGCCTTGGCTGATTGATTGGTAGTACAGTCATGACAGGCAGGCTCGGCTCCGGAGAGGTACAGGAGCTCATGGAAGGGGCTCTCTGGACACAGAGCCCGAGGAGCACGGCCTGCAGTCCAAGAAGTCTGCCAGCTCCAAGAGCAGCTTGACCAGGTCAGGTTCAGACAGCAGCCTCCCTCTTTCTTCTTTAAATATATTTTTATTGATTTGAGAGAGGGAGAGAGGAGAGGCAGAAACATCAATGATGAGAATCATCAATTAGCTGCCCCCTGCATGCCCCCTACTAGGGAGGTGGTCTGCAATCTGGGCATTTGCCCTGACCAGGAATTGAACCGTGACCTCCTGGTTCATAGGTCAATGCTCAACCACTGAGCCATACTGGCTGGGCAGCAGCTTCTCTTTGAGAGGGGCTCTGAAAATTCCAAATGGAATGACCCACCCTTAGAACCAAGTCTTCTTCCTCCTGGACCAATAATCTAGCTCAACTAATCCAGACTCTAAGAACTGACCCAAATACAGACCCTGGAAAAATCATCAAGGGTCCTAGCAAAAGACAACATGGACACTCCCAGAGACCCCACCAGACAGTCCCATGTGCTCTGTATCTGTAGAACACCCACTCTATACTTAGTGAAGAGCAGCATTAGGATGGCCTGGAGCAGGAGTGGCAGTTAGTAAGCTGGAACCTTGCAGCGGCCCACACCACAGTCAGCTGATTTGCACTGAAGCACAGAGCTTCACACTCCCCATCTGGATGGGTGTGGGAATTGATGACAGACCTGGCTAACTCCTAGGGCCCTGCCTAAATAGACCTCTATCCTCCTAAAAGCTAGAGGAAGGGGAACGAGTGTCATCAGGACTGAAGACAGAAATGCTTTGGTCCGTGTCTCCTCCTACCCTCTACTTCAAGACCAGATGATAATCATTTTTATTTTTGTTGTTAATCCTCACCCGAGGATATTTTTTCCATTGATTTTTAGAGAGAATGGAAGGGAGGGAGGGAAGTGAGGGTAGGACAGAGAGACAGGTACATCAATGTGAGAGAGACATATTATTGATTGGTTGCCTCCCGCATGTGGCCCAACCCAGACTAGGGATGGAACCTGCAACCAAGGTATATGCCCTCAACCAGGAATCAAACTTGAGACCCTTCAGTGTGTGGAATCATGCTCCAACCATTTAGCAACACAGGCCAGCGCCATTTCAATTTTTAAATTGCACTTTTCAATCTGTCTTTTCTATTATGAGCCGAGCCTCCAGCAGAAAGGAAAACAGGCAGGACGCAGACAGAAGCAGGTGCTTAGAGATCATTGGCTTGACAAATTAGGGCTTTAGCCTTGGCGATTTGGCTCAGTGGATAGAGTGTCAGCCTGTGGACTGAAGGGTCTCGGGTTCCATCTCCAGTGTGGGGGTGCAGGAGGCAGCCAATCACTGATGTTTCTCTCTCTCTCCCTTCCTCTCTGAAATCAATAAAAATATATTAAAAATTAGGGCTTTAACAACACCTTATTCACAATTTTATTTCTTAAATTCATTTCTAAGGCATTTTACACATACCTGTTGGCTACTTCAAAAGGTTTTAGAAAAGAATATTTGATATCTATGCTTTTAACCACAGAGAAACTTTTATTCACCAGAGAACAAGGGAAAACAAACAAAACATACTGCTTTAGATTTAAGAGAAAAAATAACTAAAGCAGGCTTTTGAAGATTTTTGGAATGGAGAGCTAACCCTAACATTTGTTGAGTGAAAAGGACCTTTTAAGGAGTGACAATGAGAATGAGGCAGGCTCCAGCAGAATTTAGACTTCCCCTCTAACAGACCCCCGTCACCAGCTAGATCCATAGGTGAATGCTGATTCTTCCAGCCTGCAGCCCAGATGACCCCTCCACATCCACCCCGCCAGCCCCTGAACCACTCACTCTGGTCGGCAGATCACCAGGTCTCCCTTGTTGGTACCATAGGCCAGGCCGAGCCCAGGCTCAGGCAGCCAGCGGGCAGAGTTGATGCTGACATGTCTCCGCTGGTCAGCAGGCATGGGATAAAGGACGTTGAAAACTCTCTGGTGGGGGAGAAAGAGGGAAGAAAAGAGAATGGGAGGAGAAACAATTTGTTATTAAGAATAACAAAATCCAGGGAGAAACAAAGTCCCTTCTATGGCCTGCAGCAAACTAAATACAGGGAGGAAGGAGATGGTTAGGCTGGGAATGGATGACTCCTAACACAAATTTGAGAACTTGGGGTAGCAGAGGGGAGGAGAGGGCTAGGAATCTTTCTAGAAATAGCAGGGGCAAGCCTGGGCTTTTCTGCATGAAGCTTAGTTGTGCTTTCCTTATAGCCATGTAGCACCGCTCACATCACTCCTTTAAGGCAACCCCCCTGGAAGCCCCATTCAGAGTTCAGCTCACCTGGAAGCACAGCCCCTAACTGTCCTCTGACCAGATAAACCAGTGAGAGCCAAGCTCAACTGGTGGTCCAGTCACCACAGAAATCACAGAGCTCCCACAGCAATGGGGAATTGAAGAGAATGGGGAGGGAAGATAATATTGGAGAATACTTTTTCCCCCCCTCTTCTTAAAAAAAAAAATTAAAAAAATATATATATTTTAATTTCAGAGAGGGAGGGAGAGGGAGAGTGAGAAACATCAATGATGAGAATCATGGATTGGCTTCCTCCTGCAAGCCCCCTACTGGGGATCAAGCCTGCAACCCGGGCATGTGCCCTTGACTGGAATCGAACTTGGGACCCTTTAGTCTGCAGTCCGATGCTCTATCCACCGAGCCAAACACTCTGAATTCATCTAAATAAAAGCAATGTTCAAAGGTGCAATAAGATGTAGAAAGCAGGGCAGAGAGGAATCTTGAACACACAGGTACATGATTTCTTTCTACTTATGCAAATCACCGTTAAATGGTTCATTTCCATTTCTCAAAGAAAGAGTGTCTCCTTTCAATAGCCTGCATCTTTCCAAAGCTACTGTTTTCCCAGGGGCAGCTCAGCTAGGGTTTGAGCTGAAGGGGAAAGAAAGCTGTCAGTCCCTTTGGTCACTGGTCTACACAATGTTAGCCAGACAGGGCAAGAAGTCAATTTCAGAATTTGAAAGATCTGGTTTTGAGTCCTGATGTCACTGCACCACAACTTTTCCAGATCTCAGTTTAAAGAGTACCAACATTCAAATAACTGGAGGTTGGGGGGAGGGGGGCGCGAGGAGATGTACAGAAAATGCCTGGCCTGGTACAATCTTACAAATGATAAGTGTTACTATTACCAGGGACCTGCACCTGGGACTTCAAGAAAGTCTGTCAGGACCTTTGAAAAGGACATGAAGCAGAGAACCTGCAACTGGAATTTTAGTCAGTATGGTGTTTCTCCCTTTAAGCTTCCTCAAGTTTTAATCAATAAATGGGAATGAACTTCATCTGCCTTTACCTGTCTGTAAGGACTGACAGAAGAGATCAAAGAGACCTGGTGAAGAGTGAGTTAGAAAGTAATATTTAAAAGTGACTTTAGTGTGGTACAATAGTTATTTTTATGATTAGCCTAATAGGAGATTTAAAAAAGGAAAAGAGAAGTGAAAATTGAGTAGGGACCCACTGCATGTACACAAATCGAGTCATAAGAAGTCCTGGATTCGGTACTGCTCGACCAGGCATCTTGAGATCTCTCCGAAAGGCCTTCTCCTGACAGACTCTAGAACAGCATGTGTTCTCAGCACACCGACACCCAGAGGACCTGCTATGAATGACTTCCGGTGCTGTGGTGCTGAACAAACGAGCCTGGTACGCTGCCAGAATGCCCTGCTATGTCCTGAGGGTGAACCGGTCTCTGTCGGAGATGAACTGGCTCTGGTTTGAGGCACAAGACTGCCCCACAGCTGCTGCTGAAAAACTCAACTCCAAATATCAGAACTGGCCAGGGTTCCTTAAATCTCTGGTCTAACTGAGGAGCCTTCTAAAAAAGGAGCCCAGTGAAGATGATATGAATCTCTAAACTAGTTATCTAGAACACGGTTGCTTGGCCTTGAGATAATCTCTTCCTTGCACATGTACATCTGGCAGGAGCCCTGAAGAAATTCATGTCCTCTTCCCACCAGCTGCATTGCTGACTGTCCCTGGAGATGGCGACACCAATCTTTTCCCTGTGCTTCTCATCAATCCTTTCCCTTCAAATCGGGATGGAGCGTGGTGCCTTCATCCTTTCCCAGAGGTTTTCACATTCCCAGAAGAAGCAATGGCTTCAGTCCCTCCTAGAGGTCACAGGTTAAATATGACTTGGTATTCACACTTAAAGGAGAAAGTGGTTGTGATAAGACAATTGTGGCTGAAATCAACCTATTGAGCTTTCCTTTTCCCAAAGGTCAGATGGTGTGAGTGGGGGTATACCCAGAGTAGAGGAGCAATAGCATTAATTTCAGGGCATTAGATGAGTATACATAGGCCTTACAACAGTCTCTCTCCTAAAATCATGATTCATAATTGCAAGGAATCGGGGCAGAAGGGTCAGATAAAGTGCTCTTGCAAGAAGTGGGTAATAAGGTAAATCAGATGCTTGAAGGCTGGGCTACATTTTTTTCATGATGTCTCAAAAATGTAAGTGTACTCTTTCCTTTTTTAAAATATATTTTTATTGATATTAGAGAGGAAAGGAGGGAGAGAGGGAGTGAGGGAGAGAGAGTGAGAGAAATATCGAAGAGAATCACTGATGGGCTGCCTCCTGCATGTCCCCCATTAGGGGTTGAGCCTGCAACCCAGGCATATGACCTGACTGGGAATCGAACTGTGACCTCTTGGTTCATGGGTCAGTGCTCAACCAAGCAGGTATGCTATCAGGGCTAAGGGAACTCTTTTCTAGAAAAATTCCAGGAAAGAAGCAAACAAGCTTCTCACATGTCACAAATTTACCTTTTATAGTTATTGCTCAGAGGTATTCACAAGCAAATACGATCAACTTACTTCTAAATACAGGAACTTGCTTTGGGGACAAACTCTTAGCTAGTATGACAAATGGCCCACCTTAGGTGAGACAAGATGACAGAAACTGGAGAGAAGTAATTAACAGTTGAGGCCCAGACCCCACTGCACATACATTCACAACCTCCATGCTCTAGGAGTCATGGGCACTGGTTTGTCCTCTGGCTATGCAGCCCTGCCCCCTCCCCGACTCTCACCCCTCAGTCCCTAAATGATGTTGAAAAGTCAGCTCCCAAGTGCCCACCTCCTTCAATGTCTGGGTATCAGACTAAATCCTGCTTTGTGGCAGGAAGCCAGAAAACGCCACATGAAGATCAGCAGCCTCCAGGACTCCTGATAAGCACATGCTTGCTTATCATGCTCTAATGTGGGGGTGGGATGAGTGCAAACAGTAATGGGCGGTAGGAGGAAAGGGACTGAGTGAATGATGAGTAGGGGTTACAGGTCCCGGAGGTCATGTAGTATAGTACTTACTTCATACAGGCCTGAAATGAAAGGACTAAAGGAATGAAAATCTGGCCCATTTTGAAAACTACTCAGATGTAGTTTACACTCGTTTCTCTGGCCAGAGTTTCACGACTCTGAAAGCACATCACTAAGGAGGAATACTCCCTTGTCAGCCCTAGGGACAGGAGAACATCTGGGCAACAAGTTCCCTAACCCTGATAGATGATTAGACAGTGCTGGCTACTCCCCAGCCATTTATGGTTTTGGCCACTAGTCTTTCCAACCAGGGACTGGGTATTCCATGGGTCTCCTTTCATATTTCAATGGGGACTGAGTCTGGCTGTTTGTCAGCGCAGACAAGAAGGAAGATCTGAGATAGTGTCAAGAACAGCTCTGGACTTCACTTAAAGGCAACCCAGATATAACAAGTCAAGGTTTCCTTAACACTGGTCAGGTGCCCTGAAGCTCCGTATGGGGATGTTAAGGATAAATCTGGTGGCCTGTCAAAAATCCCCTTTTCTCTCTGACAAAAGTGACACCCCATGACGTTAGACTTCCAAATTCCATTACACTGAGGGAGGAGTATCAGGACCTGGGGGCCTTTTGTGGGTCTAGATACAAAGCCCAGATGCTGATCGCTGGCAGAGACCAAGGTTCACATTTCTCAGCTGCAGCTGTTTCCTGGTGTGTGACAAACGCTGACAAAGCCCCCTCCCCAAGCAGGCTATTCTCATTTCTGTCTAGCATCTAGGAAGGAAATTGGAATCAATAGGCTAGAAGGAACCAATTTTTTAGAGTCAGCACGGCAACAGATAATGAGTCAGGTCGCCAATACCAGTATGGTCCAATAGGTGTGGGAGAAGATAATTCTTCCACTTCTGGGGTCCAAGACAAGCTCATATACTACTGCTCCTCCATACCCTCAAACTCAGAGTTCCCAGATCAAAACTAAAGTGGTCTTGTTTTTTATTCAAGGATACAGGAAAAGAATGAGAGGCGGTCAGAGGAGCTCAGTGGGAAACCTTTCTTCTCTCCATCCTTTTAAAATTTAGAGGGAAAATGTATCGCTGCTCTCGCCAAGATACTTTATCTTCTACCTTGTGTCAATAAAGCTCAGACTATTAGTCTAAACAGCAAACTGCACTGCTCAGATCAGCCCAGATAAGAAGCTAAAAGAAAAGACTTTGTGGTCATGTTGTTTTACATTTGGGGATCACATCATCTGTAAAGTTGGAACCTCGCCATGTGGCAAGAGGTTGAGTGCAGTCTGCAGACATCCCTTGTTTTAACTAAGACTATGGAGCTGCCTGGAAGGAGGGGACAATGGGAAATGGGGTGGAAGGGCCATGGGCGAAGGTGTGACCCAAGGGGGCTTAGAGAAAGAGAAGGACTATATGGAAGAGAAATGCTTTCTGGGTAGTGATGGGAATCAAGGGAAGCTTTAAGCATCTAGAGGGGTTACTAGAGGAGAATGAACTCTGTGAAGCGGGGAAAATCAATGGGAAGCAGGTGCTAAGAGACAGGTGGCCTTTCCTTTGGAAACGAATGGCTGCGCATTTTGTCACAGGCTGAGAAATGCACACACCCCAGTGCAGCCCGGGGGCAGATGCTATGGTCACTTTCCCTTCCTTTTGAGCTCTTGATTTGCTTCGGATAATGAATTATTGGAGTTTCTCCATCTTCTAGGAAAATCTGATTGTTTTCCAGAAACTCTAATTTCTTTTCCTGGCTCCAAGCCTTCTTTATATTCTGCATTGGAGTTTAGAACTCACAGAATGTTGATTTTATAGTGGTTATTTTAAAACAAGAATCAGAATACTAAGTCACCTAATTCTCTCCTTTATTCAGTTGCAGCAGGAACAAATCTGCCTGATGACCCTTGTGCAAACTAAAGCACTCCTTGGAGTCTGTGGCCCTCGGCTGCTACTGACAACATGCTATTGTTTCAAGCCAACCTCCTATGAGCTGTAAACTTTGTCTTATTCATTTGTTTCTCTCAAGGAGATCCCAAGGACAGCCAGAGGACAAGAATTTTCTTTTTCAATCGGCCTGATGGCCAAAAGCCACCCTTGGGCATCAGGATCAAACCACAGAGATTACTTCAGCCAAGGAACTTACTTCTGTGCTAAATGAAATACTCAGGCCCTCACTGCTCTCGGAACTCTTAGGAATGAAAATGATTACTTCTTCCTGGTCCCACATCTCGGGGCACAGGACAAGTTCTTGAATTTCCTCAGCTTCCAAATCTCAAAGGTAAAGGCCAAATGAGTAGCCATTTAGATAATGAGCTTAGATAAGAGTCTTTCAATATATTTCAACATTCCATATATTCTGGAACAATTACAGGGCAAGATATACATTAAAATACTTCCAGGTAGGTTCTCCTACCAATTCTTTAAAAAATAAAAAATGTTTTGCCTTTCACTTTTGAACCAATCTACTGAGAACCTATTCCCGCATTTCACTTGGACTAGAACCGGAGAAACTCACTGGTATTGAGCAGAATTGCGGAAATGAGAAGGCACATCCTATTTTCATAAGGATTTCTCATCTCAATACTTTTGTTCAGTCACTGTTTTCTTGAGTCACATGCTAGGCACACTGATAGTGGTAGAGAGTAGGGATGTATGCACAAGTAATACATGGCCCACAGATTTCAAAGCGACACACGCTCCTGGGACAAACGAGAGTGCCTCCTGTGTTCGGTGCGCAGTGAAGGCTGGGAACCCAGCAGTGAAACCAATGAGGAAGCCAGTCCCCAAAGGTGCGCGCCCGAGGAGCAGGAGCGGGTCCCTTCTGTTCACTGCATTCCCAGACCTGGCGAAGTACCTGGCGTAGTACCTGGCATGTGGCAGGTTCACTAAAACTCTGTTGAGTGAGAAGAATAAAATGCAGTACAGACTGAACTCTACTAAGAGACCATGGAGGAAAGACACTGTTGGAGTTGGAGGAATCTGTCATGGAAAAATCTGACTAAATTAAGGACTTTGGTTGCAGCTCTACTGTTATTTTAAAATGTTCATCTTGCCACCTTCCTTCTCTGACAAAATGCATCAGAGACATCCCTGACGTATCCCATACTCCTCCCTTCCCCACAATGTGCTAAAGAAAGGAACTTTTGAGGATAGAGGCTTTGTACCACATCTCAGAAGTCAACTTTAAGATAATTGCGGCGGAAGCAGCTTTTAATAAACTGACAGGCAGCTTTAAGAAAATTAATGAGGACAAAATCTTAGGAAGGAGTAAATCACTTGTGACAACAAAGCTGTCTCTTTGATCCTAATCTCCCCTTGAAGAAATAGTACCCTTCCAGATACAAAAATAAAATTTATCTTCATTTTGGGTTTTTGAGGCTTGGTTCCCTTAGATTTCTGGAGAATACTCTGGATTGAATTTAGAGTTCTAGGGTTCTTTTGAAAATCAAATTTTTACAATCCTAGGAAGTATAAAAGACTGGATTATATCACAGGCTAAATTCAGGGCAAAGAGGGAACTATATTAAAGAATGGAGCTAGGACAGGCTAAAAGAGCCAAAACATGTTAGTAACATAAATGGTGGTCATTGCTGACAGCACTGGACACCCACCGGGACCCAGAAGCTAAGCTACAATACAGTTCTGGCTAATTTGAGCATTTTGGATATCAAGCCTTTTTTTTGTGGTTCATTTTAATGAACATTTAATAAACAGTCATCACTAGGCTCCGTGAAGATGACTGAGATATGGTATAAAAGAAAGCAAGCAAAAAATAAAATAAAATGAAGTCAACATGTTTTTTAGTTAGCCGAGATCCAGTCTCAGGTTTACTTCTTGTGGTGACACTGAGATGCCCTTCAGTAGTTATCGCAGTGACATGTCCCACCCAAGGATAACAGTGCGCTGAACACTGGAAAAAAGAATTCAAGAAATACTCCTTCCAATGGGGATGGGCCTGGGAGAAAGGTAAAGACATTATTTCTTCTTTTTAGCCAAAACCCCTCTGTATTCTGTAATACACAGGCAAACAGGCATGAGCTTGAAGAGCCTGAGTAAAATCAAGTGTGGGCAGGTAAGAATTTTAATCAGAATTGGAAAAAGGTCTCACAGCAATAGTCTTTAAAGAACCATCACATTAGGATGCTAGCTAGCTTGATCCTAAATGCCTGGAATCCTTATGGCAGGAGGTACTCATAAATCTCTCAACCTCCTGCAAATATCTGACAGATCTGGTTAATAGAAGCCAAAGAAGTAAAGGAGATGAGATTCCAGAGACAGGGTAAGGGAGAGGGCGAGCACAAAAGGGAAAAGGACAAAGCTAAATCAACAGGCAAGGTCTAACTAGAATACCCATACAGTTTGTTCTCTGCAGTCATTTGGAGCAATTGGTAAAACAAGGGTGGCTGGGCCCCACCCTCAGAGCTTCTGATTCAGCAGGTCTCAGGTGGGCAGAGACTGCGTTTCTGTCAAGCTCCCAGGTGATGCTGATGTGGTCCCAGAGGAACACACATTGAGAACTACAGCCCAGCTAGACAAAGTAAGTTGTAGGTGTGTAAAAAATGGTAATATAGCTGCTTATTCTCCCTGCTGCCTAGGGCCTGTTGAGGAAGAGAGGGATGCAGATGGCTAGAGCTAAAACTTTCCGGAGAGATGGCATACGAAACAGTCCAAGAACTCTTAGGGTCAAGAGGTGGGGGGAAAGGAAGTGAACAGGAAGAGAGAGAGAAAAACATAGGGGAGAGCCTGGCCAGTGTTGCTTAGTGGTTGAGTGTTGACTCATGCACCAAGAGGTCACTGGTTCCATTCCTGGCCAGGGCACATGCCCGGGGTTGCAGGCTCTGTTCCCAGCAGGGGGCATAAAGGACGGGGGAAGGGGGCGATCAATGTTTGTCTCTCTCCCTCTTTCCTTTCCCCTCTTTCTAAAAATCAATAAACTTTTTTTTTCTTAAATAGGGGGAGAGGAAGGAAGAAAGAGGGGATGAGGGAAAGACCTAACATCCACTCCAAACTAATGATCAATGTAAGTAAGTCGCTCAACGCTTGAATACAATTTTACCACATAGCCACAAAGAAAAAGCTTTAAACCAAATTGACCTCTCAGCATTTGAGGCTATCTTCAAGTGCACAAAGCTGTTTCAAGGAGAAAGTAGAACTAAAATACTTTGTCCTAGAGCAGAAGCAGGTCAAGTCAAAGGAAGTGTCAAAGGAAGTGTCCTGTTTATCACGCTGTCAATAAGATGAGCAGAGAGGAAAAGCAAATCAGCACTGGTGAGATCCAAGCAACCAGTACCTCTTGGATCTGCAGGGATTATGTAACCAGGGTCCTTTGTGGTTCGTATTAAACCACTTATATATGCCTACAGCCCCCACCTGTGAGAGGAATGCTCTATGCACCTGGGAGAAAGAGTACATACCACCTGTTAATTCCTGTGCTGAAAGCACTAATCCTTATTCTTGTGGGGGGTTTTTAACACTCACCCAAGGATATTTTTTCCCAATGATTTTAGAAAGAGTGCAAGAGAGAGGGAAAGAGAGAGGAATATTGATGTGAGAGAAACACATCGACTGCCTCCTGCACACATGCCAACCAGAGAGGTATCTGTAACCAGGTTACATGCCCTTGACGGGAACTGAATGTTGGACTCCTTGGTCCACAAGCACACGCTCTATCCACTGAGTCAAACCAGCGAGGGCTATTCTTGTTATCTAGCTCAAAAGGACTCAGCATCTCCCCACCCCCACCTCTAGGTGCTGACTCTGCCTCCATTCCAGGGTAAAATAGCACTTATTACTGTCAGAAACTGGAAGAACAGTTTGGTATATGACTATTTCTGGTTTTGTCACTAATTTTTGTTGTTATGCTTTTACTTGGTTACAACTAAAGTTGTTATAATGTGCAAGTTGCCAGTATTTCAGAAAATTAATTGCAGTTTTCTGTTACTATATTGTGCCTTGTTCCAATTAGAGAATGAAAGTGGAGAGGGAACACAAGCAGTTTAGTGTTTTGAGAATTTAGCAAAACTTGAGCTCAGCAATTCCTAAATTCCTAACTAAAAAACAAAACAGAAATGAACAAAAAGCCCTTCCTGGCTCAACTGTTGGTGAGTCAGACAGAAAGTAAGACCCTGAATCACAGAGTAGCTTATTTGATCCGCAGGGGCCTCGAATGGACAGAGGGATGGGGGAAGACAAAGTATGTGCCTCGTCTTATTCTTCCTGACTTTCCAATCATACTAAAATCGGGAAGATTAACTTCAGTAAGCAGAGAAGGGGAATAGCAAAAGGACATGAGAGCCTAGAAAAAGGATAAAAATTAAAATGACTCAACGGGGGAAGGAAAGAATCCAGCACAGAGATATTCAAGGGCGAACTCTGGGAAGTAACAACAGCTGAGAAAAGATGGGAGGTGAAGCACGGCCACCCAGAAAGCTACGAGTTTCGTAGGAAATGGGACATTCGTGCAACTGTACCTGCAACCAAATTAGCCAAAGGTGGTATCAAAGCACCGCACACAAGACCGCAAGAAGTGAACCTGAGACTGTGTCTCTGCCTTGAAGAGGCTGAGGGCAGAAACCTGAGATGAAGACAGTAGTCATTAAGAATAGCAGTTCTCAAACTCAAGTGCCTATCGGGATCATCTGGAAAGCTTGTTTTACAAAGGCAAATTCATGTGTCCCTCCCGCCCCATTTTTACCGATTTTAAGTCTGAAGTGATGCCTGTGCAAGGACCGCAGGTATTCTAATGCAGGTTGTCCAAGTAGCCGAGTTCACAAGCACTGACCCAGGGGTCTGAAGAACTGCTTAGAATAAATGTGCCAAGACTAATAGTGATTAGCAATTCATTTTCAGAAGAAGTTTCTCATATGGGATTGTATAACAGATCATCTCTTGGGGAGAGATGTCACTTAGTGGGAATTACAATAAGTCAGTGCTCTGGAGGACCTTCTCTTGGGAATGTCTGTGGCCGAATCTCACCTCTGAACGTATCACCACAGTGAAGTCCAAGAGGCAACATCAAAGAGAAGGAGAATTCTGGGTAGAGAAGCTCTAGGACAAGCCCATTACCCACAAAAGCAAGGACAGAGCTTGACATTACAGATGGAGACACCCACCTATACTTACCTGTGCAAAGAGGGAGATGCTCTACTGCTCCATTAAACCCTTGCTCCCTGTTCTCGACAAAACTGCACTTCCTGTCTTAAATGGTAGTACAGCACAGCTATCCAAAAAAGCTGGTGTCTTCCCTCCCACCAGTGAATGAATTCAGGGACATTTGCCGAGTGCTT
Source organism: Antrozous pallidus (assembly GCA_027563665.1). Classification (NCBI taxonomy): domain Eukaryota; kingdom Metazoa; phylum Chordata; class Mammalia; order Chiroptera; family Vespertilionidae; genus Antrozous; species Antrozous pallidus. The sequence goes on from CM050520.1 coordinate 16,825,355, forward strand.
TGGTGCCTTTGAACATTAAAGGGCAACCAATGCCTGGAAAACCAGAAACCTCTCTGTAGCACGGGGCTTTCACAGTCAGACTGGTGGCTAGTGACTAAAACCTTGTTTGGAAAGCCTGGATCCTCTCTCTGGTGAGAGGACTACATCCCAAATGGGAGCTTTCTAGTTACTTCAGCTCCCTCTCCTAAGCAGCAGATGGTGCCTATTGAGAATCAAGAAAGCCTCACTGGGAGGCCTGAAAAATAGCTCTTGTCACGAGGCACGCAGCAGCTGGCTAGTTGCCTTGAGCCCCTTAGCAGGACAGCAGTGAATTACCGCATCTCCTCAGCAGACTTCTCCAACTGCACTCCCTGAGCTGCCAGCTCCATATGTGACAACATCTTGGCTCCCACTCTGTAGCTGTTTGCCCTTAGCCAGGAGTTGGGCAGGAGCCCTGGCTTCCGGAAGAGACTGGAGATGTCCATTAGTGTTGACGAAATCAGATCCTGTCTCTTGATGATTATAAACAATTATTCCCTAATTAGGCAGGGTTAGAAGAACAGCTGTTGGGACCAGGATTGTAGGTGGCAAAAAGCAGACACCAGGTACTTTGACCATCCAAATATGTTTAAGATAAGCAAAATAAAAACATTTAAACTAAAATTCAACACCATCCTCAAATATCTAGATAGGAAAATAAACTTGATGAAGTCTTCTCCTGATCACTCAATGTCAAATATTTCTGTTTATATGGAATCCAAGAATAAGAACTCTCCTGTCATTATGATGCCAAGAGTAGAGAGGACACTTCTCTTGAGACTCTCTTTCATTCACTGTTTCTCCTAAATGTCAGGTTCCCTATTAGGTACGCAGACTACATAAAGATAAAACAGACAAGTTGTCTGTTCTCAAGGAGTTCACAGCCCGAGAGGAGAATAACATGGAAACAAATAATTGCAGTGTGGTACGATGAGTGTTATCATGAGTGTGTCTACTAGGTATGGTGGTGGCACAAGGAGTGATCAATTCTGTTTAGGAAGGTTCCACAGAAGGGGAAGAGTTTGTGGGCAGTTGGATTTGAGGGAGAAAAGAGCATTCCAGGTAAAGGCACACTAGCAAGAAAGAGTCTCATTAAATTCAGGAGCTTGGAAAGGGGCTCAACAGAGCTGAATAGAAGGTCCCTCTAGGAACCAGGAGGGAGGAAAGAGAAGATGGAGACCAGAATGGAGGACACCACACCATATAATGCATCTAATCTCTAGTTTTTTCTTTAAAAAAATGCTTCCCATTCCAGGCATTTGTAAGTGTAGCATAAAATGAGGGGCCCGGGGGATATGCCCCTAAAGAGCTTATGCTAAACTAACTGGGTGGATTAAACATACACACCACACAGAACAACACAAAAACAAGTGCATAAAACTATAAATGGCACAGCACAAAGTGCTAAGGGAATTCACAGGTTCTTAACTTGAGACAGAGCTTAACTACCATTTAGTTAGAGAACTGTCCCAATGCTTAACTCCCCTTGACAGAACCCTGGTCAAATGAGCCACCATGGGATGTGGAAACTAAGTCGGAAACTAGTCTAGTTGAGTCCCAAAGGCTTAGAAGGGTTCCATCTCTGACAGGGAAGGGTCCTAAATAGGACCTTCTTCTGCTACTGAAATGGCAGGGCAGATAAGACACAGCAGCTGCCCAAAGTCCTCATCATGATTACAATCCACAGCAAAGAACATTTCATAGGTGTATTTTTATAGCTTGATTTCTAAAAAAAAAAAAAAAAAAAAAAAAGAAAGAGTTTTAAGTTGGCTAAATATATCACTGGAATCTGTATGTATCTCCACTAAAGGTCACATGTGGAGGCAAGGAAGTATTCAGTTTGGTCTTTATCCAAAAATGCTTTCTGGCCTTTGGGAAACCCAGCTGATGAGCTAGGGTGTGAGAAAGCTCCTGCCCTTTAATATTCCCAGCTTCCAAAGGTAAAGCCTGTTGGTCATGCATGGGCCGACTGTAGCCTTTCCTTAAGCCTTAGGAGCATATCTCTGGTCCTGGCTAGGAGATCGCCCCATTGTCCATTCCCCTGCCACGCCTAGGAGAGCTGCCATACTGCAGAAGCACAAGCAATGACACTCACCCGCATGGAGGTCTCGCCACCATGGGCCTGTTGCAGCCTGAAGACCTGGGCCACCATGTGCTCTGTGGAGGGGTGCAGCAGGATCCTTCGTGAGGCCAAGCCCACCATTACGTACCGGCCCATTGGGGACAGGCTCACAGAAATGGCATTGGGACCTGAGGGCCAAGAGAAGAAAGAACCATTTCCCAGAATTCTTGCTATTTCAAGGAAATAATTTTTCCTCTTAATCTTTTCTCTTTCTCTCTAGCCTTCATCTTTATTTGGTCATTATGGGGTTAACACATAGGACTGTGGTGAGGAGTATAACGTAAAGTACCGATTACAGTGTCTGACATACAGAAAGTACTTAATAAATGTTAACCATTGTATGGAATCCATAACAGAGTCATATTAAAAAAAATTCATATCATACTTTAAATACTATTTAGAAATCTATTTTTTTCACTTCACACATTATGAACATTTTCCATAATTAAATATTCTGTAAGAACATTTTAAAGGCCGAATGGTATTCTGTCCTATCAATGCACATCACTTATTTAAGCAACTCTTGCCAATTTCATATTTTTTCCTATGATAAATAATACTGTGAATATCACTGTATATAAAGCTCTGTACAGTTTCTTATTTTTCTTTAGAAGTGAAATTACTGGATTAAAGAGAAAATACATTTTTGGGGCTTTTAATACACAATGCCAAACTGCCTTACAGTTTATGAGTATGCCCACTTCCCAAGCCATGACCACAGGTCCTCCCTTACTCCTCGCCATCACAATAGAACCGTATCACTGATGCTATTGTGATAGGGAGGCCTCTTATTCTGAGATTCTTTGGCAATGCTACCAGGCAGGACTCCTGCAAAGCAATCTTCCTCTGGACTGTGCCTCAGTGAAGACCATTACTCCCACCTAAACCATGCCTCACCTAGGAATGCTCATGCTAAGGTACCAGCATCTCTCTGTCCCTAGGTGGGGCTTCCTATCCCTTACCAAATCGCTTGGTGTAGAGCATTTCACCCAAGTTGTGGGGGGCCAAGGAGTACACTGCCAGGATGCCTTCATCAGGAAAGCCCCTTTGGCTGCTAGGGATGAAAGCTGCCAGGAGTTGGCCATCTGCAGAAATGTCACAGCTGGCATCATTGTAGATCTTGCAGTTCTGCACCAGCACATTCACGGAGGCTGCATTAAAGACAGAAAAGAGGGTAAAAATGTTTGTAGTTGATGGGATGAAAATTCTGGGGCGGCTCCGTTGTTTGAGGTCACTGGTCAGGGCACATGCAGGAGGCAGCCCATCCATGTTTGTTTCTCACACAGATGTTTCTCTTTCCTCCGCCCTTCTTCTCTCTCTAAATCAATAAAAATGTATTTTAAAAATATTTCTGGTCCAAGTAATTTGGGGGCCTTTGTAAGGGCCTGAACCCTCTTTAGAAATGCTAAAGGCTGCTTAATCAAACTCAAATGTCATTAACAAGTAACACCAGAGACAGGAAAGAGATGTCTCCTCTACCACTTTATAGATAGTTAACACAACCACAATCACCTGCTGAGTCTTAGTTCACACTTAGGAAACATCATTTGAGAGATCAGATAAGGAAAAAGTTATTATAAATTGTTCCTGGAGAGCCACTCAGCAGCTGTTATAGTCCATAAGGTCAAAACCAGGATGAATGAAATGCAAACCCACTGACTCCAGGAAAAAGGTGATACAGGTAAACTTCCTTGGGGTGCGACTTCTATTCACACATGCTTTGTGACCTTGAAGAAGGAAGTCATTTCACAAGTTTGTGTCTTACTTTATCATTTAAGAGAAATGGAACATTTATAGACACCAATCTTCTGAACAGCCCCTGGCTAATACTAATACCTAATTCCACAAGTGAAGATGAAGATAAAGAGATACAAAACCAATAATCATGGGCAGTCTCAGTCCGCACTTGGCAGTTACTGAGAATTACATGTGGGTCCACCAGGCAGGAAGCTTGGGGGGGGGGAGACAGAGACAGAGAGACGGTGTGTGTTGGAGGAATGGCTGCAGGTGGAGAATCCGCTCTGCACGAGCAGACTATGCCTGTAGTTTTGTTTTGGTTTTCATTTGAATGTTTCTCCAATTCCCCACCAGGAAGAAGTGGCTTACCCTTGAGGTGTGCCTGTAACCAGAGTGCCCACATCATGGCACAAGCAAAACAGCACAACACATCCAAAGGGACCAAGCTGCTCTGGGCTTTGTCTCATTTAGGTCTATTTTATATGCACATGCAGAGAGACTTTACTCTTAGATGTCCGCTGTCAGAGCATTATGGTTAAAGGGAAAAAAGAAAAAAGAAAGAAGCCAAGCTCAGCTGCCCTCACCAGATTCCAGGTGGTCTAGTCCAGTAAGCCACAGACACGACCTGGGAAGCCAAGGGCAAGTTTCACCACAGAATCACCGTAAGGAAAACAAAACAGAAATACTTTCTGGGGGCCTTGAAGCTTATGAAATCAGGGACTCAGATAAAACTAAAACTCTATATTCATCCCCCTTTTCCTGTGTTACTAATAAAGCAAGAGATGACAGAGTAGATCAAAAAAGACATCTGAACACATTGATTAGGCTACTGTGCCAATTCTCTGGGGCTGACACCAACAGCATCATTACGCATAAAACTGAGGAGGGACCACAAGGATGGTTCTGTTTGCTAACTAATAAAATAATGACATCCAAATACTCAACTGCCACCATTAGGGCTCTGTACTGCTCATCTTCCAACCCACCATCTGCTCCAGCCTGCATGGCGAGATTTATCTAGTTAGCACTGAGGCGGTCTGCTCCTTATTCAGGGTCCCAAGCCTGTTGCCAAAAAGATGACAATATCTTCCTCCTTCTCTGGATTGACACACATTCCATTTGGGGATACAGAACCAAAGGAACAGTGGGCAACTTCAGAAGTGTGTCCGTCTCAGTTTTCTAACCTTGATGTTGGCACAACTCTTAGAAAGATAAAAAACTGACAATTTACATTATAACGATAAAAAGCAGGATGAGAAGCAAAGTAAAGAAATCATAAATATTAAGTAGGACATGAAAATAAATAGGGAAAGAGATGGGATGCTGTGGACCTGGAAGCAGCTTTGCAGTTACTATTTTATCCACATAAAAATGTATGGTGGATATTTTATGAAAGTAGGCTTTTCGTATGCATGCACATAAGCATAACCAAGGATACAAGAGACGGGGGGAGGGGCAGGTGAGGGCATGTGCTGGGGGGTAGGGGAGGCTGGGGGGAGGTTAATGGGGGGGGGAAAGGAAAGATATGTACTACTATTTGTAATACTTTAAACAATAAAAAAAAAAAAGAAAAAAGAAAGTAGCCTTTTCTATTAGTGTGTTAACTGACAATTCAGTCAAACAGAGAGCTTATGATGACCCTTAAAACGCACTACCAACATAAAAGGAGCATTAATTGCTTACTCCCATATTAATTTCTACGAGGGCCCAGGAGTGGGGAGGAAAGTATGAATAAGGTTTTCCTTCTTCTTCTGGAAAGCTTGCTTTAAGTCCATGAAAAACGGTATATAGACAAAAAGCAGTTTTGTGAGCCTCAAATCCAAGCCACTTTGTTTGTATTTGTTTATATTATGATGATTCCAAGTCAGTGGCCATCTTGCAAAATTCTGTCCCCCCCACATCCAATTTCACAACTGCTCCCCCTAACAGTTGTGAGCTTACAGACAGATTTACAAATTAAAAATGAAAAAAGAATGCTGAAAACTAAAACAGCTTCTCCAACAGCATGCTGTGTTTCAGAAACTGTGCACGCTTTCACTTCTACCCTAATGAAGGGATGTGGAAGGCACACAGTGATTTGGTAGCTTCATTTCAGTGAGCACTGGGTGGTGTGTTTACAACTTCATTTTTATTTCAAAGCTCCAATTAGCAACTTACATTTGCTGCTTGTTGTCTATTCATTTCCCACACGGGAATGGAAATGCTCAGTGACCATGGTGAGTGGTCAATGCTGCCGTTTACTGGTGCAGCTTCTCAGGAGGCTGACATTTTGATGAGTTATTTCTCAAATCTGTTGCCAGTTTTCTTGGGCCATGGAAAGAAATGCACTAACGACAAGGATAACTCACCCTTTTTAGACTCTATAATAACATAAACAGGTAGAGAAAAAGGTGAAGTGAAATGTAGCCCAAGACCCTGGCAACCACACACCATTATAAAGATCTTTGTTCTGCTCGCTGACTTGCCTTACAATACAGTGGGTTTCAAGCACTAATCTGTTTCAGAATCATCTGGAAGGCTTATTTAAAACAGTATCAGGATAAGGATTGAAAATTTGCATTTCTAATAATTTTTCAGATGTCCCTGATGCTGGTTTGGGGCCATACTTGAAAATTGCTACCTTACCAACAGTCCTTGATCCCTGAGCTGTAGCACCAGCAACCAGCCCGCACTTAAAGAAAAACACAAGTGAGGAACAATGATGAAGCAGTCAGCTGTGAAGCAGAGAATGGAAATAAAGGCTAGATAAAAAGGCTTTTTCAAATCAAAACTGCTTCAGAGCTTCAGGGGGGCAGCTCCAGAGGGAGGAAAAAAAAAAAAAAACCTATGCAGAAGACAGCAGGAAGCCACCATGTTCCAGACTCTGCAATGTAATCTTTTCCTAATTATGATTTCCAAGTGAAAATGCCCTAGCAGGGAATGGGAGGGGTTAGAAGTGCTGATGATGGAGGAGCAGATGGCTGTACCTTCCTATCAGCTCCATAAATTATAAACAAACACCTTTTATAAAGATCAGTTTGTAGCCTGTTGCTGGTCAGCCAGATGAGGCCATAGGAGTGATTAGCAGTTACAGTGCTTTTGCAAATGCATTAGACACTATCCAAAGGGTTTAAACCAGCAGGAAAATTTCCTTTGGGCTATCTCTGAGCCCCTCCCATCTATTCTATATAATAAAGAGGTAATACGCAAATTAACCATCATGCCATCACAAGATGGCTGCACCCACAGCAGAGGCAGGGTTCCCATAACAAGCGATCAGCAGGGTCCTGAGACTGCATGAAGCCAGGTGGGTCAGGACACCTGAGGCTGTGTCCAGTGCCCCCGCCCAGTGGGGCTTGACTGGGGACCTCAGGCCATGCCCTCCACCCCAGTGCCAGGCCAGGGGACTTTAGGGCGTGCCCCTGCCCCGATGCTGGCCTGGGGGATCTCAGGCTGTGCCCACCTCTTGCTGGGGCTTGACAGGGAACCAACCCGAAAGCATGCTCCCCACCCCAGTGCTGGGTCAGGGGACCTAAGGCTGCAACTCCCCACCCAGGTGCCGGGCTAGGGAACCTGGGGCTGTGCCCCCCGCCCGGTGTGTGCTGGGGGACCTGAGGCTGTGCCCCACCACACAGCAAGGTTTGACAGGGGACCTGAGGCTGCACCCCCTGCCTGGTGGGGCTTGATGGGAGTGGGGCCAGCCGGGTCTAAATCTCGCCCAATGGGAGTGGGACTGGCCAGGTCTGGGTCTCTTGCGATTTCGAGACACACACAGGTTGGTGGAAACTTGACTTTGGGTCCCGTGGTGTGCCCCAGACTCTGGCAGAAGGAAGATTTTCATATATGTTTTACTAATTTTCTTTCATCTCTGACACTTCTATTATAGAGAAAGGCAAATAGCAATATTAAAATATTTTCTCTAATTAATTCCCCTTTTTATTTTTTAAAAATATATTTCATTCATTCATTATTATTTATTTTATTTTTTTTTGCAGAGAGAAAGGGAGAGAAACATTGATCAACTGCCTCCTGCACACTCCCTATTGGGGATGTGCCCACAACCAAGGTACATGCCCTTGACTGGAATTGAACCTGGAACCCTTCACTCCACAGGCCGATGCTCTATCCACTGAGCCAAACCAGTTGGAACTAATTCCCTTTTAATGTGCACGAATTTCGTGCACCAGGCCACTAGTCCTATCTAATAAAAGCAGATGTGCAAATTGACCATAACTCCACAACAAAGAAGGTGGTGCCCACAGCCAATAAGGAGGGAATATGCAAGCTGACGTGACAAGGCAAGGGGTGGAAGGCAACTCTGGGCCAGAGAGAAGGTGGTGCCGCAGCAAGGGGAAGGAAGGCCTATTCTTGCATGAATCTTTGTGCATCAGGCCTCTGGTCTATCCTATAAAAAAGCAATATACCTCCACCACACCCACCAACCAATCAGGAGTGATATGCAAATCAACCCCCAGCCAAGGTGGCTGCTGCCCAAGGCCAGGGCTGAGATGGAGCCAACGATTGGTCCCATTGCAGGATGATCGCTGGGTGCCCAAGGCCAGGGCTAGAGCGGAGCCAGAGATCAGCCCCATTGCAGGGCAACTGCTGGGTATCCAAAAAAAGAAAGCCTCCACCAGAGACTTTTGGCCTTGGGCAGGCTGGAGGTTAGCCATCAGGAGGACATCCCCTGAGGGCTCCCAGTATGTGAAAGGGTGAAGGTTGGGCTGAGGGACCACCCCTCCCCCAGTGCACGAATTTCGTGCATGGGGCCCCTGGTATATGTTATAAAAGCCTAAGTGACTGAAACTACCAGAATGAGCAGTTGCCAGGGGACAGACGTTCAACATAGGAGCTGCCCCCAGCCCACAGGTCCTGATCACCAATGGGGTCTGCCGGCCAACCTCCCGGTTCTTCCCCCTGGCTAGCAGGCCCCTATCACCCTGGACAAGGAACTGGGGGGGTAGTGGCAGACAGGGCCCCTTTCCCAGGGGGGGCCAAGGGCTGTTCCTTTCTTGGGGCTGGTGACCCACCTCCTGGGTCCCTTCCCCCAGACTGGGATGGGGAACTAGGGGTGGGTAGCAAAAGACTTGGGCAGTGAGGGAAAGAGGAGACAGGGAGGTGGAGAACCTGATTGGCCTGATTGCTGGTCAGGCCTAGAGAGCACACCTGTGCATGAATTTTGTGCACCGGGCCTCTAGTCCTCCTATATAATAAAAGAGAAACATGCAAATTTGACCATACCTTCACTCCTGATTGGCTATGCTACCAGCCAATCAGGAGCGGGGGCGGGGCCAAGTGGCATGAGCGCAGGGCCCCAGGGGTGGAGATGAAACGGTGGTGCTGGCGGTGAGCGCTCTGAGGGGAAGTGGCGGCAGCGGTACGGAGCTACTGGCTCCCGGGCGCTGTGAGTGGAAGTGGTGGTGAGCGCCCAGCCCCCGGGGCCTGGTGGTCGCAGGCAGCCGGGTCTGAGCTGAGCAGGGTGATAGCTGAGTACCAGAGGCTTTAGGCCTTGGGCAGGCTGGGGGTGAGCCATCAGTTGGACATCCCTGAGGGCTCCCAGTATGTGAGAGGGGGCAGTGAATCTAATGAGCTCCTTATTTTCCACCCATGAAAACAGCTTCATATTATGCATTTGAGGTCTTAGTCACAAACTTCTAATCTCTTTATAGATAGTATTCCAACTGAAACAGGTGGCCAGAATCTCTAACCTAACTTGAGAAATGATCAAAACCATAACTAGACTTTATTCAGACCAACCATAAAACACAAGCAGTTAAAAGCTAATGATGGGAACCTCAGGTAAAAGTGATTATCATTCTAGAGGGTAATACCATGAAAAGGAACTTGGCTACCCCATCAGACATTATGTGCCCTAAACTTCTAGAATGCAAGTTTTGCCTAAGGTCAAAACTCTAAGAAAAATAGGGCTGTTATAAAAAGCAGAATTCTAACCCCACGCATGATTTAAATGAGGGACAAGGGTGAGCCAAACTAAATGAATCAACCCAGTTACACATAATGCTCTCTGGTCAGCTCGGGTATTACAAGACCCATGATCACCAGATGTAAGAAGGAACACAGAAGGAGAAATCTGTAGTTGGAAGGCCCTGATGCTTGAACAAAAAATGTTAAAGGCATCCAAAAAGGCTTGTGAGACATTAGCATATCCAATACCTTTGTTCTTCTGAATATTTGTTTTCCTCTCAAGGAAAATGATCTCCCAACTGGGTAGAAACAACATGCTTAAGAAGGATCAGAAGCCCATTACAAATGAGGCAACAAGTTAAAGAAGCAATATCTTATTTACATAAACATCAAAAGCATGTTACTCAGAGCACAGGTGTGACTTCAAAATTAAAGCCATACTCTCAAAGAATCATGGCGCAATTTCCAAGAAAAAGACATGATAAAAAGAGCTAACACTTACTGACCTTAGAGTGTTTGACATGTATTAACTAATTTAATTCTCATAAAACAATCCTATGAGATTTGCATTATTATTCTCATTTTGTAGACAAAGAAATCAAGGTGTGGACTAAGTAACCAACGTCACAATGCTAGAAGGTGGCTAAGCAGGGATTTGAACCTGGACAGTGTAACCCAAGAGCTCATGTGCTTAACCACCATAGGACAGTTGACAAGGAAAATTATCAAAGAACTAATTCTCCCTATGCTTATGAAAAACAGAAGCAAAACAACCATCAGGTCTTCGTATTAAAAGTATAAGTCATTCCAATAGTATTTAAATTGTTTCAGACAAATAAAAACCTCCACATTTTAACACAAGCAAGCATAACACTGATACCAAAACTCATAGATTTTAGAAACAAGAAAGGACAGATTCACCCTGGCCAGTTTTTCTCAGTGGCTGCAGTACTGGCCTGCACACTGAAGGGTCTCCTGTTTGATTCCCAGTCAAGGGCATGTACCTTGGTTGTAGGTAAAATCTCTGGCACCGGGCCAGGGTGAATGCAGGAGGCAAACAGTCGATGTGTCTCTCTCACACCGATGTTTCTCTCCCCCTCTCCCTTCCTCCTCCCTCCCTCCCACTCTCTCTCTCTAAAAATCAATGAAAGGAATATCCTCAGGGTGGGTACTAAAAAGAAAAAAAAGGGGGAGAGATTCATCTCATAAATTACAATGAAATCCTCTAATTATTAGCAAGCTACATGAAAAAAATTTAACATTAAAGAATATATCCTGAATTGGGGGGGAGGGATCTAGTTAACGAATATAAGGATGGTTTCAATAGTACATAATCTATTAACATAATGATTGGTAAATCAAAGGAGAGAAAAAAATATGATCATCTCTATAGATACAGAAAAGGCATAACTAAATTCAATATCTGTTCTTGATTTTTAAAAAACCCCACAAGCTTCTTGGTAAAATAGGAATAGATGACTTCCTTAAAATAATAAACTATTTCTAGTTCAACCCAAAGCCAGCAATATGCTTGCTGAGAAAAAGTTGGACATTTTCCCATTAAAGTCAGGAACAATGAGGATCCCTGCTATTACTGACATTGTTCTCATGATAGCAGCCAATGCATTCAGACAAGAGAAAGAAGTCACAGGTGTAAAACTTGGAATGGAGGAGGTAAATTTTCTATTTATAGATAAACCCATCTAGAAAACCCATGACATTTAGCTGATAACAACTAGTAAATATATTCAGTATGGTTGTAGGATTTAAAAAATAAGCTTGTAACAATAGATTTTAAAAATGTATAGGATCAAGTGAAAAAAACTTTTAACATTCATAAGAATACAAGAGAAACTGGAAATCATATTACATTCTTACAATGGAAGATATATTGAATCTCCTTAAGTTAATTACAAAGTTAATACAATCATAATTATACTAATAGGATTTTTTTCAGGGGGGGAAAACAAGGTAGTTAAAAAAGTCCATACAGAAAAACAAAAATGCTTGAGCAGGCAGGAAAATTTGGATTAAAAAAAAAAAATAGCAAGAGGAGAGTCCTACCAAATTCTAAACCATAAAGCTTCAACACTTAAAAAACCCATGCGGCACTCTCACAGAAGTAATCAGAAAGATCACGGGGACAAAACAGCCTAGAAATACATCTTAATACACACAGCAAATTATTAATAGGATGGAAGTAACATCCCAAAGCAATGGAGGCAACTGGGTCAATCTATAAATTGTCTGGAACAAATGAGTAGGTTAAATTTGAGTAGGTATTAAGTTAAATTTCCTAGTGAATCAAAGACTAAGAGGTAAAAAACTAAAATATAAAATTACTACTGATCTTCCTAATGATGACACAAAATCTGAGAATCATAAAAGGAAAGTTGGGTAATTTGACTACATAAAGTAACTTCTATGAGGAAAATAACCTTCAGCAAAGTCAAAATACAAATGGCAACTAGTAAACATCTATTATAAGTGAATTTTCTCATCTATAAAGCATTCCTGAAAAACCACTAAGAAAAAGACCAGCAACACAATAGAAAAACAGCTAAAGGAAGCACATGGACAGTCAAGAAAAGGCCACTTCATGGCTCAGTGTAGGAAGAAGCCCACCGCCTGTTTTGTAATATGAGAAATACAAATTAAAAATATCTACATACTATTTTTTTTACCTATCAGATTTTCAGATATCCAAAAACTAGAGGCCCAGTGCACAACATTTGTGCACAAAGGGTGGGGGGTGGCCCTCAGCCTAGCCTGCACGCTCTCCAATCTGGAACCCCTCGAGGGATGTCTGATTGCCCATTTAGGCCTGATCCCACCCTCTCACAATCCAGGACTGCTGGTTCCCAACTGCTCACCTGTCTGCCTTCCTGACTGCCCCTAACTGCTTCTGCCTCCTGCATGATCACTCCTTAACCACTCCCCTACCAGCCTGTATGCACCAACTGCCCTCCCTTGCCGGCCTGGTCCCTCCCAAATGCCCTCCCCTGCTGGCCATCTTGTGGTGGCCATCTTGTGTCCACATGGGGGTAGCCCTCTTGTGTGTTGGAGTGATAGTCAATGTGTGTATTACTCTTTTATTAGATAAGATAGAGGCCTGGTTGCATGGGTGGAGGCCAGCTGGTTTGCCCTGAAGGGTGTCCTGGATCAGAGTGGGGGTTTCCTTGGGGTGCGGGGTGGCCTGGGTGAGGGGTCTGTGGTGATGTGCAGGCCTGCCACACGCTCCAGCGATCCAAGTGGAGGCCCTGGTATCTGGAATTTATTTATCTTCTATAATTGAAACTTTGTAGCCTGGAGTGGAGGCCTAGGCTGACCAGGGCTGCAGAAGTTTGGCTTCCTCCATTGCTGGGGGCAACTCTAGCCTCTGCTCTCTCCAGCTCTGTGGGTGCCACCATTTCTGTTGGGATTATGTATCTTCTATAATTGAAATTTTGTAGCACTGAGTGGAGGCCTAGGCTTGCAAGGGCAGGCGGAAAGCTTGGCTTCCTCCATTGCCAGGGAAACCCAAACCTCACTCCTGCTCTCAGTGGCTGCAGCCATCTTAGTTGGGATTTATTTGCATATTCACTCCTGATTGGCTGGTGGGTGTGGCTTGTGGAGGTACAGTCAATTTGAATGCTACTCTTTCATTAGAAAGGATATGTTAACAAATTCTATAAGCAAGAGTGTAGGAAAATAGGCACTCTCATAAACTGTAGTTGGAAGTAGAAACTGGCATTACCTGAGCAGAAGGCGATTTAGCATTATCTACCAAAATCACAAATGTACATACTCTTCCTCCCTCTAAATCCGTTTCTAGGAATTTATCCTAGATATACTTGCATACATGCAAAATGACAAACTGCATCGCGATTTGTGAAAACAACATATAAGTCCCTCACCAGAAGACCTGACCTTTGGACAATGGAATACTAGGCGGTTATTTGTACACGGGAGGTGGGGGTGGGGTGAGAGTGGGGGGGTGTCCCTCAGCCTGCACCCTCTCGCAGCTGTTAGGAGTCCTAGGGGGATGTCTGACTGACAGCTTAGACCCGTTCCTCCACTCCTCTCCTCCCCCTCTCCATGGGGAGCGGGACTAAGCCAGCTCCCACTACCGCCACCGCTGCTGCACTCTCCAGCCCTGAGCCTAGCTTCAGGCTGGCTGAATAGTGTTCCCTCTGTGGAAGTACACTGACCACCAGGGGCCAGCTCCTATGTTGAGTATCTGCTCCCCAGTGGTCAGCATGTCATAGCAACTGATTGTTTCGCTGTTAGGTCTATTTACATATTAGCCTTTCATTATAAAGATATGAAAAGCTCAATATAGTGTAAAGTTAAGAAAGCAAAGTGCAAAAAGAAGCATGTATAACATGCTATCCTTCAGGTTAAACAGAAGCTAGAAAAACATAATTTGCTTGTATACACATACAATATTCTTTTTTAAAAAAATATTTTATTGATTTTTTACAGAGCAGAAGGGAGAGGGATAGAAAGTCAGAAACATCGATGAGAGAGACATCGATCAGCTGCCTCTTGCACGCCCCCCACTGGGGACGTGCCCGCAGCCAAGGTACATGCCCTTGCCGGAATCGAACCCAGGACCCTTCAGTCCGCAGTCCGACGTTCTATCCACTGAGCCAAACCGGTCTCGGCCACATACTATATTCTTTTAAAAAATATATATATTTTATTGATTTTTTTACAGAGAGGAAGGGAGAGGAATAGAAAGAAACATCGATGAGAGAGAAACATCGATCAGCTGCCCCCTATACACCCCCCACTGGGAATGTGCCCGCAACCAAGGTACATGCCCTTGACCAGAATCGAACCTGCGACCCTTCAGTCCGAAGACCGATTATCTATCCACTGAGGCAAACTGGCTTCGGCTACAATATTTTTAAAAAAATATATATATTTTACTGGTTTTTTACAGAGAGAAAGGGAGAGGGAGAGAGAGTTAGAAACATCAATGAAAGGGAAACATCGATCAGCTGCCTTTTGCACACTCCCTACTGGGGATGTGCCTGCAACCAAGGTACATGCCTTCGATTGGAATCGAACCTGGACCCCTCAGTCCACAGGCCGATGCTCTATCCACTGAGCCAAACTGGTTAGGGCATATACAATATTCTTGAGAAGACATACAAGAACCTGCTAACTGCAATTGCCTATGGGGAGGAGTGGTAGGTAGCTGGGAGGAGGGCTGGGAAACTTTTCATTGTATGTCCTTTTCTATTTTAAAAAATTTTGAATGGTGAATATATTTCAAATTATAAGATTTCAGATTACCATAAAAGAAACAAAGTAAACAAAATAAAGCAAGAAAATAACTGTAAATAAATTATGGCAACAAGATCTGGGCCAGAGAGAAACAGGCAAGCTCGGCAGTCGATAAGGGAAAAGGTAGATTGCAGTCAATTCCCAGCAGAACGAAAAGAACAGATTACTGAACATGCAGCTTAGACCCCTTCCTCCACTCCTTATAAGGTCTTAAAAGAAATGATTGCTACTGAGGTTTCACTAAGAACAGAACATGAAAAATTGACCTAATTTTCATTGTCTGATAAGGATACCAACAGTGGCAAATCGGAAAATGCTACAGACAAGAAAACATCTTGATTATTTTAAGGCATCTGACAGATGTGGGCTTCAGATGTGAACACACAGACCAGACTGCTAATTCATGAACCAAAATCAACACAGAAGTACACAGTAACCTACCACAAGGTTTGATACAAGTCCTGATCCATCATTGTGTTAGCAATGAGGAGGAAGACAGAGAAAGCATGTTCATCAAGTTATTAGACAATGTAAGATTGAGAAAGAAAAACTGACTCAAAGTTCAAACAGATGTTGAGAGGCAAGAACTAGGAACTACAACTAACACTATTAAGAGAAAATTTAATAGAAACAAATGCAAACCTGCTTTTGTTTTCAAAAAGTTCAAATTGCACCAATAATTACAGGATGGCAGAGTCCTTGGTTTATTAACAATTTCCAAAGAATTTTAAGTTACTACAAATTCAGTAGTAGCTTCTGAAAAAAACTGCTGAATCTTAGGCTAAACCAACACTGTCTAAAGCACCATTGTACTATGCACTGGACAGTTCTCACTTGGAGTTTTTCACTCTATCCTGGCCCCCCAAAACAAAAAGGGAAGATGGGCAGAAATGACAAGAATTTGGAAACCATACCAGTAAAAGGAAAAAGCAGGCCTAAAAAGAAAGATTTAAAGGGAAATGGCAGTTCATCTTCAAATAGCTGAAGGACTGTCACAGGGAAGAGGCATTGTTAGACTTATGGCAATTCAGAGGTAGAACTAGGACCAATAGGAGGAAGTGACAACTTGGTACAAGAGAGAATATTTTAACAAGAATTGAGCAGTGATGGATTAGACCATTTAATCACAGTATGACATATTATCAGAAGTATTCAAGTAGATGAATGGGATAATATACTCGCCCATGATACATCCAATAAGGGGTTAATTTTCAACATTTATAAAGAACTCATACAACTCAACACCCAAAATAACCAACAATCCAATTAAAAAATGGGCAGAGAAACTGAATAAACACTTCTCCAATGAGGACAAATGACATATAAAAAAATACTCAACATTATTAATCATCAGAAAAATCCAAATTGAAACTATAATGACATATATCACCTCACACCTGTCAGAATAGCTATCATCAATAAATCAACAAATAACAACTGTTGGCCAGGATGTGGAGAAAAGGGAACCCTTGAGCACTGTCAGTGCAAAAGCAGATTGGTACAACCACTACAGAAAACAGTATGGAGATTCCTCAAAAAATTAAAAATGGAACTGCCTTATAACCTAGTGATTCCACTTCTCGGTATATATCCTAAGAATGAATCTCCATATACCAACCAGAAAGAATATATGCACCCCCTATTTTCAGAGCTAAGATATGGAAGCAACCCAAGTGTTCATCAATAGATGAGTGGATATAACAGCTGTGTGTGTGTGTATATGTATATACAAAAAATACATACACACATATACATAATGAAATAGTACTCAGCCATAAGAAAAGAATGAAATCTTACTATTTGTGACAACATAGATAGATCTAAAGGGTATTGTGCAAAGTGAAATGAATCAAAGACAAATACCATATTATTTCATTTATATGTGGAATCTAAAGCACAAAATAAATAAACAAAATAGGAAGAAAGTTATAGATACAGAGAACACAGTGATGGTTCTCCCAGAGGGGAGGGGAGCTGGATGAAAAAGATGAAAATAATAAAAACTACAAGCTGGTAGTTACAAAATAGTCACAGGGATGTGAAATACAACATAGAGAATACAGTCAATAATACTGTAGTAAGTTTGTATGGTGCCAGGTAGGTATTTGAAAAGATGAGACTCACTTGAAAAGCCTATGACTATCTAACCACTATGCTACACTACACACCTAAAATCAATCCTATCTAATAAAAGAGTAATATGTAAATTGACTATCACTCCAACACACAAGTTGGCCACCACAAGATGGCTGGCAGGGGAGGGCAGCTGTGGGTGATCAGGCCAGCAGGGGAGGGCAGTTGGGCGAGACCTAGGCCTGCAAGGGATAGCAATTGCGAGGAACCAGGCCTGCAGGGGAGGGTAGTTGGGGGGGACCCAGGCCTGCAGGGCAGGGCATTTTTTTGGGGGGGGGGGGGTACCAGGCCTACAGGGGAGGACAGCTGGGGAGGACCCAGGCCTGTAGGGGAAGGCAGTTGGGAGAGACCAGGCCTGCAGGGAAGGGCACTTGGGGGGGGGATTAGGCCTGCAGGGGAGGGCAGTTGGGGGAGACCAGGCTGGCAAGGGAGGCAGTTAGGGGTGACCGGGCCAGCAGGGTAGGGCAGTTGGGAGCAACCAGGCCTGCAGGGGAGGGCAGTTAGGGGCAATCGGGCCAGCAGGGGAAGCAGTTAGGCGCTGATCAGGCTGGCAAGGGAGTGGTTTGGGAGTTATCAGGCTGGCAGGCAGAAGCATTTAGTGACAAACAGGCAAGCAGGCAAGGGGTTGGGAGCCAGCAGTCCTGTATTGTTAGAAGGATTCCAGATTGGAGAGGGTGCAGCCTGGGCTGAGGGACAACGACCCCCCCCCCCCACTGTGCATGAATTTCATGCACCAGGCCTCTAGTACAAAATAATATTGAATGTAAAAAAATTACAAGTATTCAAGTAGAGTTTGAACTGCCACTTCTCAGGAATGTGTCAGAGAGAATCCTTCGTAACACAGAAAGTGAAATTTGATGCCTGAAATGCCGTGGTTCCCTCTGCACAACAGGAGCATGGGATTGCAGACTTCCATAGAGACGGGGAAACTGGACTGTCAGACAGACATATTTGCAAACATAGAAACATATCAATGATGACACTGCTATATTCCATTAAGATCTGGATTAAAAAGTGAGTTTAACATCACCACATCTTTCCTCAAGGTCACAAGATCAGCTCTCAGTTCCTACACTTCCTTCTCTTTCTCTCGGTCCCACCTAAGCTCTAGGCTTAGAACAATGACTACTGGTAAGTAAGCTTCTCAGGCACAGACATCTTCATTTCCATATCCACTTTAGCACTGTTCCTGATACTGTACTTAGCAGTGATCGCTGTTATATATGTTTACTGAACTGCTTAACTGAGAGTTGCAGAAATGGCATATGGCGGAGAACTAAGATGGCGGCAAAGGTAAAACACCTATCTTGCCGTCATAATCAGCAATTTTAATACTACAACTTAACAAAAGAACAAACACCTTCCAGAATCACCAGAAAGCTCACCGAGTGAAAATTCCACAAATAAAAGTGAAGATAAGACACTGTGACTCGAAGGAGCGGTGGCGAACAGCATTGAAAGATTCGCACGGAGAGAGGTTTGGAGTGCGCGCCGCGGAGAGGGTGGGCGGCTGAAAACCGGCCAGTTTTCTCGATAGGGGAGACAAAGGCGTCCCACTGGACTGATTCTCCAGCTTTGGGCGAAGTCCAGAGAACCCACTATCACACGGGGTGAAAACTGGACAGTGGGAGGGCACACCGAAGCTCGGGTGCTGCAGGGTCTCCCGGCTTGTGGAGAAGGCAGCCTGCGGCGCGAACAGCTCGGCTGCGTGACGGCGCAGAGAGCGCACCGCGACTTGTCTCTCATTCAGAAAACCGTCAGACTGCTTTGTTTTACGACCCTGGGTGAGACATTGCGCATGCAGACTCATTTTGGGAAAGTCTGAATTCCCCGGCAACCGGCAGCCGGTGGAGCTCCACAGCGGCTCTCTCTCAGAGGTGATGGCGGCCATTGCCCCCGGCACAGAGTCCCTGGGGCCGCATAGGGCGGAGCTAACGCTGTCTGCTTGGCCCGGAGACTCCGCCCACCCAACCTGAGCACAGCTGAGCTTCACAGACAATTGGCCTGGAGGTCAACCCTCCAAGTGCTAACAACGATTAACTGAGCTTAACTTCAGCAAGACTGTGCAGCCCATATCCACCTCAGGTAACCGGGGAGGCTGAGCCACTATCCCTAGTAGGAAGTCTACCACACAAAGCTAATTGACCAACTCAGGGAAGCAGCCACCATGCAGCAACATGGAAAGAAATCAGATGTGAAAGAAATGGAGGAAAAAAAACAACTGGACATGGAATTTAGATCCACGGTTATAGGGTTTTTTAAGAGGCTAAACAAAAGATCGAGGCCTATAAGGAAATAAGCAAGACCACAAAGGAAATGAATGAGTCCTACAAGAAAATGAATAACACCCTCAAGGATATAAACGAGAGCTGCAAAGAAATGATCAAGACCAACGTGGAAATGAATGAGTCCTACAAGGAAATGAAAGAAACCCTCAAGGATATAAAGCAGACTCTCAAGGATATGAAAAAGGACCAACCAGAAATTAAGCATACACTGACTGAAACAAAAAATATTATACAAAGACCTAAAAGTGCCCTGGAGCACCCCAAGAACCAAGTTAAAGATTTGAAATACAAAGAGGTAAAATCCACTCAGCTGAAAAAGCAAGAAACCAAAAGAACCCAAAAAATTGAAGATAGTGTAAAGGGCCTCTGGGACAACCTCAAGCATACCAACATCCGAATTATAGGGGTACCAGAAAAAGCGAGAGGCCAAGACAATGAAAACCTATTTGAAGAAATAGTGACTGAAAACTTCCCACACCTGGTGAAAGAAATTGACTTAGGAGTCCAAAAGTGCACCGAACCCCAATATATAGGAACCCTAAGAGGACCACACCGAGGCACATCATAATTAAAATGCCAAGAGCAAAAAACATAGAGAGAATATTAAAAGCAGCAAGAGAGAAACAGTTGGTTACCTATAAGGGAGCACCCATACGACTGTCAGCGGATTCCTCAACAGAAACGATGCAGGCCAGACGGGAGTGGCAAGAAATATTCAAAGTGATGAACAGCAAGAATCTACAACCAAGATTACTCTATCCAGCAAAGATATCATTCAGAATTGAAGGTCAGATGAAGTGCTTCGCAGATAAGAAAAAGCTAAAGGAGTTCATCACCACCAAACCAACATTATATGAAATGCTGAAAGATATTCTTTAAGAAGAGGAAGAAGAAAAAGGTAAAGATGAAAATTATGAACAACAAATACACATCTATCAACAAATGAACATAAAAATCAAGTGAACTGATAGGCAGTTGAACAGGCTAGCCTGGTGAATATAACAGAGACATGGACATAGAGAGGGAATGGACTGACAATTCTTGGGGAGAAAAGGGGTGTGGGAAGTGCAGCAAGAGACTGGACAAAAATCTAGCAACAATGGGAGAGGACAGTGGGGAGGGGGAGGTGAGGGTGGAGGGTGGGATAGGTACAGGGTGGAGGGGAGCTATAGGGAGATAAAAAGGGGAAACAATGTAATTAATAAACTGAACAATAAAGATAAAAAAATAAAATAAAATAAATTTTCCTGCCAAAAAAAAAAAGAAATGGCATATGGCAATCTGCTTCTCAATGAGATGATGGAAAGTCCAGTGTTATGTGAGTTTCTGAGTTATGACCAACCAGTAAGAGACACCCTATCCATCAGTATCCCAAGTTCTACCTTGGCTTACCATTACTGATTTCTGGGAGGTCAAATTTAGTGAAGTCCCACCACTGGAGCCGATAGGTAGTATTGGCAATATTACTGGCCACAGCAGACTGTCCATCACCAATCACTGCCCCTGGTGAGAGAGAAGACAAGAGAGTCCATTACAGTGTTTATCTGAGAACATGTTTGCACTGAGAACATAAGTAAATCCATACTGGGATTAGTAGGAGAGAGGTAAGAGAAAGAACCATACTAGGGCTAAAGAAGGCTGACGAGTCTCATCTGTCAAGCCCCTGTCTTACAGAGAAACCAGACATGTTTCTCAAGAACAATTATTATGTGGAAATATAATCCCATTCATCAGCCCTCTCCCATTATTTAATATGTTTTTTAATTGATTTTTTAGATATGGAGGCAGAGAGAGAGAGAGAGAGAGAGAGAGAGAGAGAGAGAGAGAGAGAGAGAAAAACACTGATGTGAAAGCAAAACATCAATGGGTTGTTTCCCACAATCACCCACCTGGGGATCAAAT
Organism: Antrozous pallidus; assembly: GCA_027563665.1. NCBI lineage: Eukaryota > Metazoa > Chordata > Mammalia > Chiroptera > Vespertilionidae > Antrozous > Antrozous pallidus. The sequence goes on from CM050520.1 coordinate 16,846,733, forward strand.
CCTTCCCTGACCAGAATTGAATGGGCAACGTTTTGACACTCAAGCAATTGAGCCATACCAGCCAGGGTTGCTCCCTCCCATTATTAATTAACATTTACTTAGTGCCAACAATGTTGCAGATCTGTATATAACCTATTTGGTAAGCTCACAATCTAAAGAGACATAAATTTTCATAAAAGTGTGAAACAGCCCTAGCTAGTTCGGTTCAGTGGATAGAGTGTCAGCCTGTGGACTGAAGGGTCCCAGGTTCAATTTTGGTCAAGGGCACATACTTCATTTGCAGGCTCCTCCCTGCCTGGGACCCTGGTTGGGCTTGTGCAGGAGGCAACCAATTGATGTATTTCTCTCACATCAATACTTTTCTCTGCCTTTCCCTCTCTCTTCCACTTTCTCAAAAATCAATGGAAAAATGTCCTCGGGTAAAGATTAAAAAAAAAAAAAAAAAAAAAAAGTGAAAGCATGAAAGGACACCATTAACAGAGAAAAGCATTTTGGTCTCTGGATGTCTTTGTAATAAGCAGCACTCTTTAGGAAAAAGCTTCTCCTCCTTAGTATATGACCTTCTTCCTAATAAAACATCTTAAAAGAAGGCTTCCTTCAGGGAACAGGCAGCCACTATACAGCTGACTGGATATAGGCTATAAAAAACAAATGAGGTAATATTTGTTAATTTCTTCTGGACCCCTGGCATGTAGCACAGCAGAAATTTATAAGCCTAGTTTCTCAGCATCAAAATATTTTTATTAAGACAACATGTTATAACCCACACTTCCACCCCACTCACGAGAACTTCTCTGATTCCAGATTCCCTTATAACATATCACGGTTTAAATTTCTCTGAGATACACACTTCAGTATGACAATTTTTCCTTGGTAGCCAATTAAATAAAAAATGGATTTTTTTTTAACAGGGTGACACTTTAATTTGCAGTTGTATTTCATTTACATGAACATGTCATTTCCTCCTCCTCCTTCCAAGGTGCATCCCGTACACAACCACCCTTCCGATCAGACAGAGCCAAACCCTCTTGGGAGAACATTCTTGCATGCTAGACAACCTAAATAGTATTCTCTGCTGCAAATCAATTCCTGTTTTGAGCAACTGAGCTTCTTAGAGCTTATTAATATCCAAATAATGAACAATTTTATACCTATTTCTGCATATCACTCACTACAAAGGGTTTTGTCATATTTTTATCTTTTATTTCTTAACTTTTAGAGAACTGCCTTCATTGCTCTGTTACTCCTAGTGTTATCCAATTGTTTGCTCAACTGGCCAAAAGATTATTCAGAGAGCAAACAAGTCCTAAAATATGAGAAAAGTATTCTTCCTACTCTTCTCTAATTGCTGTAGGCCACTGCATGAGAAGATTTTTCAACATTGGTTTACTGATAGTGCCTTTGTCCCAGTTTCAACTGCAGAGAAAAGTACATATACTGTAACAGCTCATTTTCAAGATGATGATATGCTTAGATCACGTATTCTCAACACGGGGAATATTACCCTCATGGGGGTGAAAACTAGTTCATTGGGGTGGGGGGGCAGAGGGGAATCTTATTATAATAGCCAGTTCCCTTCCTATGAACTGCAGTAGACAAACAGATATACAGCACATCCATGATATTAAAATTTCATGACAATAGAGATGATTAGGGGGAAAATGTCTAAAAAGGCTCATAAGAAGGGTAATAATGAAATAGAGGTTGAAAAATACCATGTTAGAGAAAACAATACCCCCCAAACAACATATTCTTTAAAACCTTACAGATTCAAAGACAGAGACCCAAATGATCTCCCTAAGGCCTGAGGAAGACAGCTTTTGGGGGATGCTGTCAATGAGTCCATTGACCTCACACTCCCATTGAGGGCCCTGTGACACCACTCACATTAGGTAAATATGTATTTACATATCCTTCCCTTTATCTTATTTTATATTTTTAATTTGAGAGAGAGGGAGGGGAAGGGAAAGAGACAGAGAAACAATGATTTGTTGTTCCACTTATTTTTGCATTCACCAGCTGTTTCTTGTATGTGCCCTGACCGGTGATTAAATATCGGGACAATGCTCTAACCAATTTAGCTACCCAGCTAGGACTATGCCCTTCCTTTTAACCTTTACAGAAAATTCTATAATAATCACATCTAATCAGAAACTTTTGCTAAACTTCTGGGTCACAAGAAGGTTAAGAGTCCTATGGGGACTTCCTTAATAGAAACTCCCTTATTTTTATAGGCCTCCTTGATAATGAAAACCATTTTTTAAATTCTAAGTTCTACCGCTTCCCAGGACAGAATTATTCAGTTGCACTCTGACCCTATTCTACTGAGCTTATGAACTGCTCCCCTGGCTTGCTTATCTAGATGGTTGACATCTTCTTTTGACCACTAGCTTCTCTTAACTTACTTTAGTTCCTTACCATTTATTTCCTCCAACTTCTCATAGAAAAGCATATAACCCTAAATGGAAGAAGATAAATTGATTTTCTCAGTATATGATGAACGAAATGCTAGTTGCTAAAAGAAGATAGAAAATAAATGGAAGAAACAAACCCCATATTCTAAGGGTTTAAAATATGAGAGAGAAGATGAGAACTACGAACAGAAAAACAGTTACGGAAAATACCAGATGCTTTATGAATGCTGTGGATTTGCAACTGGGAACACGAATGGCTAAGGCTCCAATCCACTGCTCTAGAAGCACCTTGAGCATGCCTCAAGAAACATCATTTGGAGAACAGCTGTGCAATAAAATAAACATGTGTGAAGAGACTGGGGAGGTGTTCCCTGCCAACAGTGCCAGAGTGCTGAGAAGAAAAGAAGCCTGGCACCAGGAAGAGTCAGTTTTGGGTGCCATGCAAACATAGATTAGGAAACTAACGATGCCAGCAACAGATTGTCACCAGGTTCTCTTCTGCAAGAACTGCTGGCTAACCAAAGCCTCTCTCTCTCTCTCAGAAATTTCAAGAAGAAAAAAGTACCAACCTACTAAAAAAAACCAACCATTTAGTATAAGGTGAGGGTATAGGAGGTGCCAGAATGAGTCGATGGGCTGAGCTATAAAGTACTGGATAGGAGGCACTTAGCCCCAGAAACCAAATCCCGAGAAACTGCTGAGGGATTTCCGAGGCCAGAACAACAGAAGGGAACAAGCTGGACTCCACGGTTGGTACTGTGTGCCAATAACTGTTTACAGATGGGGTGGGTCTTGTGCATTGTAGGATGTTTAAGCAATATCCCTGGCCTCTCCTTACAGATAAAGAAACCAGGCAAGTTTCCTTATCTATAAAAAAGGTATAATAAGAACACCTACAACTTAGAGTTGTTGGGAGAACTGACTGAAACAATAAATGTAAATGTGACTGTCATTAAAATTACTTTGGCCCTAACTGGTTTGGCTCAGTGGATAGAGCGTTGGTCTGTGGACTGAAGGGTCCTGGGTTTGATTCTGGTCAAGGGCACATGCCCAGGTTGCAGGCTTGATCCCCAGTATGGGGCATGCAGGAGGCAGCTAGATCAATGATTCTCTCTTATCATTGATGTTTCTATCTCTCTCTCCTCTCCCTTCCTATCTGAAATCAATAAAAAAAATTTTTTAATTACTTTGATAATTTACTCCAATCTCTATGCTTTTCCTCAATGGACAGTCCTTTTGTAAGAGATTGGCCCAAATAATGTGCCAGTACCAAGAAAAAACAGTACTTAAATTTTATTTTATACTTTAATCCTCACCCAAGGACTTAGTGAGAGGAAAAGAGAAAGACTGATGTGAGAGAGAAACATCACATCAATTGGTCAGTTGCCTTCCATACATGCCCTGACCAAGGATCGAACATGCAACCTTTTGGTACACAGGATGACATTCAACCAACTGATCCACTCTGGCTGGGCAAGAAGTACTTAATTGTAGAATAAAGGCCAAATGTCTAGTGTAGCAGAGGCCCAGCAAGAGAAGGCACTACTGCAGGACACATGGAGGCCTCCATCCAGGTGGGGACCAGCTGGGCTGGCGCCTCTCCCCATCCCTCACCCCAGGCTGCTGCCCTGTGCCTTGCGCCACCCACAGGAGGGGAAAACAGGGAAGAGGAGCCTACGCCACACGCTCTTTACAAAGGATGCTGTCAGACCACAAGGGAAGTAAAATAGAAATCAGTAACAAACAGATAACTGGCAAGTTCTAAAAGACTTAGAAATTAAGCACACACTTTAAATAACACATGGCTCAAAGAAGACATCTCAAGAGAATTTTAAAATATTTTGAACTAAATGAAAATGAAAATATATTGTATTAAAATTTGTGGGGTACAGCAAAAGCAAGGAAATTTACCACAATAATTTAAGCTTTTACCTTAGGAAACAAAAAGAGCAAATTAAATCAAATTAAAAACAAGCAATCAATAGAGAAAAATGAAATCAGTAAAATCCAAAGCTGGTTGTTTAAAAAGATCAATAGATCTCTAGACAGGAGAGAGAGAGAGAGAGAGAGAGAGAGAGAGAGAGAGAGAGAGAGAGAGAGAGAGAGAGAGGAGAGAGGAGAGAGGGAGAGAGGAGAGAGAGGGAGAGAGAGGGGGGGAGGGAGGGGGAGAGGGGGGGAGAGAACAGGAAAGGAGGGAGGGAGGGAGAGGCAGGCCCTGGCTTGACTCTTCCTCATGTTTCCAACGGGCCAAGGCAGCTTAGTCAAGAGCATTCCTGTGGCTGTGATTGTACCTCTTCTATCTTAAGACCTTCCTTTGTTTCACCACCCCCACCAGTTTTAATAAAATTATTCTCAAAATCAATTCGACTCATGTTGTGAAATCTTTTCCTGCACAAATTCAAGAGTCCACATATTCTGGACCATACTGGGGTAGACCTGTCTATGTCCCAGTCCCTTTCTAGTGACAAAAGGACATGCAGAAATTTTAATATTTTTATTTAAAAGTTTTTTTTTTAATTTAGAAATTTAAATGCATATTGCTAAATCAAAGAAGCAAACATCTATATACTGTATAATTCTAACTATATAACCTATACAGTTTGAAAAAGTCAAAACTATGGACACAGTCAAAAGTCAGTGGTCGCCAAGGGTTTGGGTGGAGGGGAATATAGGTGGAAGACAAAGAGATTTGGGGGATTAAGCTATTTTGTATGATACTATAGTGACAAATTAAAAAAAAAAAAAAACTCCACAGAACTGACAACTAAGATGAACCCTAATGTGTAATCTGTGGACTCTGCGTAATAATGACATGTCAGTGTTCATGGACTATAATAATGTGCCGTTCTGGTGCAGTATAGCGATGATGGGAGAAGCTATGGGTGTGTGTGTAGGGAGGAGGTATATAGGCATTCTTTGTACTTTCCACGCAAGTTTTCTGTAAACCTAAGACTGCTCTAAAAAAGATCCATTAAATTGAGAGATAGATAAATATAGATAGAGAAAGCCTAAGACTCATTCATATTCTAGGAAACAGCAGCTATCCATAAGGATACTATTAGTCATGGCAATTCACCTTCTACCATACTCTACCGAGCTCTTCTCCTGGAGTTTCAGGACAAAATAAATAAGGATTATTGTGATAAGACAAAACAAGCAGGAGAGGACACTTAAACTCAGTGATCCTGGCCAACTATCAGAGAATAGCAAAAACCGAGCTGCCAAGTCTCATTTTGAGTCAGGTCTTCAACCTGTAGGCCAGGAGCCTTGGGGCCGTGTCAGAGATAAAACCTTACTAGTCACATGGTAGGTGAGCTCTACCAAGCCCGAGAGCCTGCATGCATCTCTGCCTCTGCATCTCTTCTGCTGTTTGGAAAAAGAATTAGGAGCCATTTTTTCAAAACACTTTTTCCCCCTGCCTCTCTCAAAGATCTGCTCTAGGAGCAGGGAAATAAAGAGTATGATTCAACAGTACAGTGAAAACATGGAACAATGGGAATCATTAGCACATCTATCAGAAAAGCTAATTCAGGAGGGGAAAAAAGGGCAAGTTACAAAGAAAGAAACAAATTATATTTCAGTCTATGAAATTGTTCAATTTGAGTGCCTCATTCAGAATGGGCATCTCTGACTGTGCTGCTGCTGGAATAAGAATGGGGCAGGGGGCGCAAATACCCATCAACATGGAAACACAATTACTATCTTTTTGCTTGGTTGTGACATAAAGTCAAGAATCAGTTTGTTGCCCTAGCAGGTTTGGCTCATTGGATAGAGCATCGGCCTGTGGACTGAAGGGTTCTGGGTTCGATTCTGGCCAAGGGCACAGCCCGGGTTGCAGGCTCAATCCCCAAGTAGGAGGCATGTAGGAGGCAGCCGATCAATGATTCTCTTTCATCATTGATGTTTCTAGCTCCCTCTCCCTCCCTCCCTCTCTGGAAGGAAGGAAGGAAGGAAGGAAGGAAGGAAGGAAGGAAGGAAGGAAGGAAGGAAGGAAGGAAGGATCAGCTTGCTAACTGATCAGCAGAACTGAACTAAGACTAAAAATCCCAGGATAGGTGCAACTGAACAACTTACCAACTTTTCAAAATTCTCTTTAGAAAGCTAGTCACAAAAGACTACATAATACATGGTTCCATTTACATGAAATGTCTAGAATAGGCAAAGCTATGGAGATAAAAAAAGTAGATCAGTGTTTGTCTAGAAAGTAAATCAGTGTTTGCGAGGGCTGGAAAGTGAATGGGAAAGTGATGGGAGAGTAAATATTAATGGGTGTGAGTTGTTGTTATTTAGCAGGTGGTAACAGTGTTCTGAAATATACAGACAGTGCCAATGGTTGCACAACTCTGTGAATAAACTAAAAATCACTAAATTGTATATATATATATATATTTTTAAATACTTTTATTGATTTTAAAAAGAGAGGAAGAGAAAGGAAGAGAGATCTTTTGGCTGCTGCTTACAGATCCCCTCCTGGGGATTGAGCCTGCATCCCTGGGTATGTGCCCTGACCAGGAATCAAACCAGGGACCTTTTGCTGTATGGGACAATGCTCAACTGAGCCACACTGCCCAGGCTGAATTGTATACTTTACAAAGATGAACTATATGATAGTATGTGAATTATATCTCAATAAGGCTATTACTAAAAAATACTATTAATATAAATTTGGATCAATTTGTGAAGTAAAAAATGACAATCCCATTTTTGGTATCCCTTTGCATTTCTTCAAAAATTTAGAGTACCGCCGAGACCGGTTTGGCTCAGTGGATAGAGCATCGGACTGAGGACTGAAGGGTCCCAGGTTCGATTCCGGCAAGGGCAATGTACCTTGGCTGTGGGCACATCCCCAGTAGGGGGCGTGCAAGAGGCAGCTGATCAATGTCTCTCTCTCATCGATGTTTCTGACTTTCTATCCCTCTCCCTTCCGCTCTGTAAAAAATCAATAAAATATATTTTTAAAAAATTTAGAGTACCAGTGAGCAGCTTTTTATTTGTTTATTGGCTATTTCTTTTAGCATGCACTACCTACCTACATCTTATATGCATTTTTATGTTCAGTTATTTTAAGTCTTTTCTTATAGATTGCTTGAGCTCTTTAAAACAAACTGGTTTCTGTCTATGCAAATCAATTCTTCTTAGAGTAACACACAGGATTATTTGGATATAAAAAAGTATTCTTTCCCTCTAAGTATACACTGAATGGCATTCTAAAAAGAATAGTTATTCTTTTCAGAAAGCTTCATTCGAAAAGTCTTTGTATTTGTTCTAAGAGGGGGGTATAACTAAACACTTTATGACACACACGTTGTCACCTCATCACTATTTCATGGAAACGCACAGTCCATTACTCTATATTCTGGGGACTGTAAAAGAATCACAAAGGGCAGATAATAAGACTTCCTCCAATGATACAAGTTTCTCTCAGTTCTCTCAGTTTTGACACTGAGGAAAATACCAAAAGTAGAGTTTATGTAAAAATAACAGCTTCATTTATATATATTTCACATATTACACAATTCACATACTTAAAATATACAATCAAAGGGTAATATATTCACACAGTTGTGCAACCATTATCAAAATCAATTTCATAACAACCACCACTACTATTTGATTTCAGGATGTTTTCATCACCCACTTCCGTCCATACCTTTCTCATTACCTAAAGGCTCCAAAACTCCTGCTCCTAAGAACATGGGAAGCATTAGCTCACACACAAATCATTAGCAGTCATTGCCCTCTACTCTGCCCCACTCCCTCCCTAGCCTTAGGCATATTAGTGATTGCCTAAGTTTCTGTCTCTACAGCTCTGTCTCTCCTGGACATTTCATATAAATGCAATCATACAACAGGTGGCTGTTTGTGTTTGGCTTCTTTCATTTAGCAGAGTGTTTGCAAAGTTCACCTACGTCACAGCATGTATCAGTACTTCATTCCTTTTTATAGCTGAATGATCTCCCACTGTATGCTTATAACTAAACCACAGTTTCACGAAAGATAATGTGTTTTTTAATTTTTTATATATAGACAACACACTTGTACGGAACCCAGCAATCATAAAAGTATCTCAGGGGAACAGAATTATTTCCTTTTGAAGAAAAAAGTAGGTTTTCAAAGACCAATTCTGAGTGTATTACTTATAGTTGAAACAGAGTCTTCACTTTTTCCTGAAGCTAAAATAAAAAATAAAAGTACTAGGGGACATTATTTTCTGTAAAAATACAAAAATAAAATTCCCAAAAGGTATAATACGCATGTCTACAATTCTGACATAGGAAATGTTCTAGGTGTGTGGTCTAACAGATTCAGGCTGTTTAATAACTGTTCTAGCTGAAACCGGTTTGGCTCAGTGGATAGAGCATCGGCCTGTGGAATGAAGGGTCCCAGGTTCGATTCCGGTCAAGAGCATGTACCTCAGTTGCGGGCACATCCCCAGTGTGGTGTGTGCAAGCGGCAGCTGATCGATGTTTCTCTCCCATTGATGTTTCTGACTCTCTATCCCTCTCCCTTCCTCTCTGTAAAAAATCAATGAAATATATTTTATTAAAAAATAACTGTTCTAATTGGTCACTTAAACTGGTGTCAATCATCATACAACACTCACTTTAAGTATATTTAACATAAATTAAAGGGTAAATATTTTATAGATACAGAAGTCAGTGACATTCTCTCAGCAGGAATTGAGCCCCTAAATCAACATAATTTTATTGCCCAATAAACTCTTAAAGGCTCCAAAGTTCCTGCTCCTAAGACCACAGTAGCATTAGTCCACATGCAAATCATGAACTTTAGAAGCAGACCCAAGAAATATACTGCTGAGGTCAAAGGCACTGGATAAAGCCAACAAAATAACAAATGATAGTCTTAGAACTCCAGAAGGAAATCAGTAAGGCCTGGAATACGGATAGTGTGTAAGGAAAGAAAAAGAAACCACCACAAAATAGTTGTTATAAAAAATATTCTCAAAACAACATTTCAAACCAGGATTATATAGCCATAGCAGATTAGCTTTATAACAGGTCAGGAGGAGATATAGTCTTCCTACCCAAAGTAAGTAGTTCAGAATCTGGTATTAACATTAAAAAAATTGTGGTGCCCCTCCAGTGTCACTCAGTAGTTGAACATTGACCTATGACCAGGAGGTCACTGTTTGATTCCTGGTTAGGGCACAATAAATCAGGTTCAATCACCAGTAGGAGGGTGTACAGGAGGCAGCCAATCAATGATTCTCTCTCATCATTGATGTTTCTATTTCTCTGTCTTCCTCTCCCTTCCTTTTTGAAATAAAAAATTACTGTGTGTGTGTGTGTGTATGTATGTACCTGTGGTATAAAATACATAACATAAATTTCCATCCTAACAATTTTAAGTGTACAGCTTAACAGATATATATTCACACATGAAACAGAACCCAGAATTTTTTCATCTTACACATCTGAAACTCTATACCTATTAAACTCCACTACCTCCCCTCAGCTCCTAGTAATCACAATTCTACTTCCTGTTTCTATGAATGTGACTACTGTAGATACATCCTTAAGTGGAAGCATGCAGTATTGGTATTCATTTTTAACGAGCACTGAAATCAAGAGGAGATGACAACTAGCTAGCGTTACACATTCACATGCCTGGTGTGAAGCAGTCATACTGAAATATACAGGGGAGTAATTAGTTCTGATGGGAGAGCATAACCTCTAGGCTTGGCATGGCCATTTCCCCTTAGTAATAGCCATTCAAAGGGGTCAAACAGAGCGTAAGGTTCATGCCATTAGACCTAGTGAACTTCAGCAAGTCCCAAGGTGGTAGGGCTGCCCTAAGACTACTCTGCTTCCTAATTCGAGGATCGCCAATGATTCTATCACACTGTCTTGAAAGTAATGGTGTCATCCAGAGATCAGCAATGTATTACCACCTTACAGCAAAGGAAGCAAGCTGCTCTTCACTGGGTCCTCACTCCTTCCTCCCATCACATTAAAACCCAGCATTAATCTTGACTGTTGACAGGACAGCTGGTACCTCCTAGCTCTCTGAAGTCAAGCTAAGATGCTCCTGTGTGGGTAAATGAAAAAGCTGGGGCCCATTTTCATTACCATTCTGTAGATCTGCCTTTCTTCAATATATACATCCTAATGAAGCAATTATCTAACTTATACTAACAATGTAATTAGGATAAGTAATTATGAAAGCAGAATAAGCATTTTCAAAGAAATGAGTATCATTCTTTCTTCCACTCACAAATATTATTTAAGACAAAAACAAATAAGCTCATAAGAACACATGCTACTGGAAAATTATTAGGATCAGCATTCCAAAACCCACAGCCTGCAGGAGAAATGGAGGAAAAACTCAACAATCCCAAAGCAAAAACAAAAATCCTGGCATTCACTCTCACCAGGCAGAGATTTCCTCAAAGCCTCTACCGCTGACAGAAGACATGCAGCAGGTGATATGTATATTAAAAATTACTCTACCTCCACATTCCCCACAACCTGGCAGTTCCTATATTTAGGTCCCAGCAACCCCCTGTTGCTGGGAGGACCCTGGTTTAGGCAAGGAGGTCCCTGAGTGAAGCCGGGAAAGAACTCACAAAAGCAGTCATCCTCTCATTGCTGCACAACAGAGCTGCTAAAGGAGGTGCCTCAGCAGCATAAAGATGGGCAGAAAGGGAAGGGAAAGGGTGGAGGGCTGAGGGAGAAAGAGGTGAGAGAGAAAGATAGAGAGCTCGACTGACCAACTGACTCAAACACTGAACATCTCTCACCAATCACTTGTCTTAAATTGCTGAGACTCCTGCAGCTTTTATTGTTTGGTAGAAGCACAAGTGAGTGGAATTGGACCAGAGGGTCTTGGGCTTGTCAGCAACAGGAGGGAAACGACCTTTACTGCTGCAAAGAGGATGCAGATTTCAAAAGCCTAAATCTGCAAAGAGGGGAAATGGAAATGTGCTGAACGTGGGTTTGACTGGCGGCTTTCCTCATCTGTCGATCACAGGGTAATAAACACTGGGAGATGGCAGAAATGAAGATAAATGCTTTCAGCAGCACCGTTCCCCACCCTCCTCTCCCCTTCCGCCCCCACTCAGCACATGACAAGAGAGTTAAAGCAAGAAAATAAATCAGCTTCTTAACCAACTCTTTTGTTAGAACTTTCCTTATAGGCCACCTACACATGAATTATTGCTCTATGAGCCTACATTCTCTTTAGGAGGCCCAGTTTGTAAAGGGTGAAAAGCTCCTGTCAAATCACACCTGTACATTTCAGGGTACAGCATTACTGGGCTCAGTCGGGGCCAACATGTAGGAAAGAGGCCAGATCTGCTCCGCCTCAGCCCATGATATTTTCTAACCACAGCCTGGGTCACTCAGTTTGGAGGAGACTTTGGAGCACCACAGCCAGCATGCCACTTCACTGTGATCATTGCCACATTATTATTTATCCAGGGACAGACAGGCTAAGCCCCAAGGGCTAACAAAGAAGCCCCATGAGCTTGAAGGACAAAGGTCAGGTCAGAAAGTGGACTACGGAATACTTGGTCTTGACTATCAAGTTCACATTCACTTTGGAATGAAGGGAACATTTGTAAGATCAACTAACTATCTTACATTTTCCCATAAATCAGTCCAAGGGAAATACTGTAAATGCTGGGACTTGTATTCACAATGTTGAGATAAAGCATCCAGCCATCTTGATTTCTGTAGAGAGACTACAGTTTTTTGAGTAGGGTCAAGCGTTACCAATTCCTAATGAATGTGTTGGCAGTTGCTTATAGGAAGATGGTTGGGAATTTTGTTGTAAAAACTACATCCTGACTCTGCTAAAAGTGGGTCTGACAAATTCTTAGTTAACTAGATCCTTTAAGGCAGATGCTGCTCTACTGCTCAGCCAGTCTGTTCCCTAGATGCTGATGTGGAAAAAAGGATTCCAGACCTTGTTCTAAACTATAGGCACCAACTAGTGGAAAGTATGGAGCAAAAATAAGTGGAAAAGAGCATGGCAAATGGTTCTGTTTCAAAACACAAATTGCTTAGCAATCTGAGTGGTCCCCAGAGCCATACACATGCTGAGGGATTCTAGGAGAACAATACTTGTCACATAAAGATTGCTAAGTTGAAATAGTTTCTCATTAAAATCCACTGTTCAGACATTACTACTAGAACAAAGTGGAAAAGCATTATTAACAAGCCCTATACTGAGACACTGCTAAAAGGATGTACCTGGAAGCTACACTACACTTCAGATTAGCCTTTCTAGAAGTATTTTAACCTAAATAAAATCCCACTCCTCCTGAATTAGAGGGGAATCCCTGCCCACACAATTAGCTATTTTTAGAACACAAAACATTTGTCCTCCTTTAGGTACCTGGCTGTGAATACATAAAGTAAGCTCTGCATGAAAGCTTTAATAGCTCTGTGTACACTTATACATCAATGTTCAGTTGGTACCGCGTGGCCTCCTTCCTTACTTTTAAAGGTAGTGAACTTGAGAGAAGGGGTCAGCTTTTCACTTGCATTTTAAATACTGTACATTTAAAAGACTTAGAATATTGCCATTCATTTCAGAGACATGAAATATACAGGGTGAGGAGCATTAGTGGGAACTTATAAACTGTGCGAAGTATATAAACTCTATATATGTCCTAGATAGTCTTAGAACCAAATCACATGTTAAGGGAATTTGCAGTGTGGTATATACACCCAGGAATGGGACTAAGCAATTATGGCTTGTAAAAGAAGCCTAAATTTTATTGTAAATCAACCTAATTATCCATCAAAAAGAAAACTGTTAACAAACTTGGTCAATTATACTATGGAACACCATATAGCCATTAAAAAGAATAAAGTACACCTATACTGATACAGGATACAGAATAATATATGAAGATGTCCAAGATATATTGTTCTATATGATCCTACCTCTATTAAAAAATAAAATGAAGAAAATTATGTAAGTGTATATATCACCTATGTGTCGTGACTGTGCATAGAAAAATAAATTCCAAACTATTAAGCATTTGGGAAATGGGACTGGGGATGAAGGTGATGTGGAGACAAACTTTTTACAGTGCATATTTTGATATTTTCTGAATTATTTGCAATGAAACTATGATTTTTACAAAATTTAAAGAGCAGGAAGAATGATAAACTACCTTTATAATGACCTATTAAAATTATACATTTTACCAATTAATATCCTCTATATTCAGCATATACATTTATTTGTTCAACGAAGCTAACTAGTTGAAAGATTTTAGAAAAACACCTAGGTCCTAGGTTTACCATAAAATTCACTCAATGTCAATAAGAATGATACATGAGATGCCCTTTATACTAAGAAGATATGTCTTAGATAGCCCATAAATCTGTGGTGTGTGACTAAAAAGGAGCTTTACCCAGAAATTCCATCTCTGGGAAAATATCTTAGAGAAAATGCCACACAAGGAGGTGTGTCATAAATGTTGTAATAGTAAAAATCTAGAAAGTTTCATGTTCATCAATAAGTGAATCTATATATATAAAAGGCGAAGTGTCTATCCACCCAACCGGTAGCTATGACGCACACTGACCACTAGGGGGCAGGTGCGTAATGCAGGAGCTGCCATGACATGCACTGGCGATTTAAAAAAATAAATGGTACCATGGACTAGAACCAACAAACCAACACTCGGCTTCCCCCAAGTGAGACAAAGACCCCGCCACCACCCTGGAGGGACATTGCACCAAATCACAGCTAACGCTGCCAAGACCCCATGGCGTAAAATGTGGTCCAGAGCCCAGCCCAGCCCAGCCAGGAAACAGTCGCTGTGGGAAACAGGCAATGACATAACGTAGCAACACCCAGCTTCCTCTCCCTAGAGACTAGCCTTCTTGGAGTTTCTTCAGTCCAGGAACACAATTTGCTTTGTAACCAGGTGCAAGCATTTTACAATTTAACCAAATGTTTGTGAAGCATTTTCATGTGCATCAACTCATTTGATCCTCACAGAAGTCCTGGAGTAGGTAGATAGAAAACTTGGTAGAATCCTTTTTTTTTTTTTTATACGCCAGAAAATGGAGATTTAGAAAATTTAGAAACTTCACCCGACTAAAAAGAAGTTAACAAATGGTGGACCTTGAAAATGACTTCAGGTTTTGTCACTGCACAGAATATAATCAAACACTGCTACAGTTAAATATTTTACCCTTTGTTCTCCCTGCGTGATCTACAATAATAATAATCTGCTTCATGTTGATATTTACTGCTGTGTTGCTGACAATTACCTGAAAGAGAAGTTGGGGTGCTTTACTGGACTGGAAAAAGTTTAGCTAAACCAGAAAGCAAGTCTAATTAAGCAAGTTTATCTCTATAAACTCTAACTGGCACCAATCGCATGCATATGTTTTAATCTGTCATTTTCAATTGTGAATTTGGTTGACACTTCTATTATAGAGAAAGGGCTAGTGATATTAAAATATTTTTCTAATTAATTTCCTTTCTTTTCTATTTTTTTAAAAATATATTTTATTGATTTTTTACAGAGAGGAAGGGAGAGGGATAGAAAGTCAGAAACATCGATGAGAAACATCAACCAGCTGCCTCCTGCACACCCCCTACTGGTGATGTGCCCGCAATCAAGGTACATGCCCTTGGCCGGAATCAAACCCGGGACCTCTCAGTCCGCAGGCTGACGCTCTATCCACTGAGCCAAATGGGTTTTGGCCTAATTAATTTCCTTTCAATGTGCACGAATCCATGCACCAGGACACTCCAAGATAATAAAATGTGTATAAATGACTATTAGAATACAATGTAACAATGAAAAGGTACAAATCCAATCTATCAAACTAAGTCAATGTGGTTTGATAAAAAACACAAAGTTGTAAAATTATTCATACAGTAGTACACCATTTATTTTTTATATATTTTATTGACCTTTTACAGAGAGGAAGGGAGAGGAACAGAAAGTCAGAAACATCAATAAGAAACTGACCAGCCGCTTCCTGCACACTCCCAATGGGAATGTGTCCACAGCCAAAAGACATGCCCGTGATCAGAATCGAACCTGGGACCCTCCAGTCCGCAGGCCGACGCTCTATCCACTTAGCCAAACTGGTTTCAGCAAGTAGTACACCATTTATATAAATACAATTCTTAAAACATAAAACAATATTTTACTGATAAATTAAGTTACAAATGATGGAATGTAATTACATAAACCAAATTCATGATAGGGTTGCCTCTATGTAGAGTGGGAAATTAAGAAAGTCAAAGAAAACCTCAACTTTATCTGAAATAATTTTGTTTTTAAAAATTGAAGTAAGAGGGCAAACTGGTAACTGTTAAGTTTTGGTTGTGGCAGAGCACAGAGGCTTGTTACATACAAGGTGAGGCAAAAATAGGATTACAATTATTTATATAGAAAAAATACAATGACTAATAAATAATAACAAGAATAAGCTGTTTCACATACAACTGTAACCTACTTTTGCCCCATCTTGTGTGTACTAATAAAAGGGTAATATGCAAATTGGGTCAGGACACCCTCATAGTAATGACTGAACAGCAGGCTACATGGGGTGACCAGGCTGGCAGAGGGGGGCAGTGAGGGATAACCAGGCTGGCACGGAGGGCAGTTGGGAGCAACCAGGCTGATGGGGGCAGTTAGGGGCGATCAGGCCAGCAGAAGGGGCAATAAGGGGTGACCAGGCCAGCAGAGGGTGGGGGAGGCACAGTTAGAGGCAATCAGGCAAGCAGGCAAAGGCAGTGAGCGGTAATAAGGCTAGCAGGGAAGCAGTTAGGGGCGATCAGGCAGGCAGGCAGGCAGTTGAGCAGTTAGGAGCAAGTGGTCCCAAATTGTGAGAGGGATCCTTAATTGGAGAGGGTGCAGGCTGGGAACCCCCCTCCCCACCAGTGCATGGTTTCCTGCACCGGGCCTCTAGTGTATGTGTGTGTGTGTGTGTGTGTGTGTGTGTGTGTGTGTGTGTGTGTGTATATATATATATATATATATATGCGCCTGTATATATATGTATTTATGCATTTTTGCATTTTTCAAAATGTTTTTGTTGATTTCAAAGAAAGAGGAAGGGAAAAGGAGAGTGAGATGGAAAGATCAATGAGATGATCATCAGAATGGCTCCCTCTTGCACATATCCTACTGGGGATTGAGCTCCAACCTAGGCATGTGGCCTGACTGGGTGCATGGGTTGATGCTCAACCACTGAACAACACCCAGTCAGGCTACTTTTTTGTATTTAAAAAAATTTTTCAATACTGGAGGAAAGGAGGTAGAAAAGAAGTGAATCAGCAAGCAACTTGGGAACATACAGAAACAAACTTTTAATGCTTTCCCTCAATCTTAAGCCTTGCCCAACAAGGTATGGGTGTTGCAATACCTGGCTAAAGTGAAACACTTGGGGATACAGAGTCTCACTAAATCCCAAAGGTGGGCAGAGATGGCCATATCTGGCTAACTTGGAATCTCTGACACAGAAGATTTTGCCCACAGAAATATGTCCTGAATCTTGATGAGTCAAGTTCATATCATGTAAAGCCAGAGACACTGCACCAATGAAACCATCCAGCAGGCAACTATCAATGAATATGGCCACAGAAACTTCGTACCCCACAAAAGCAGAGACCATGGGCTTCCTAGGTTCACACTAGGAACAGTGTCTGCACAGATGAAATGTACTAACAGATGCCCAGCTCAAAGCTTTTCTCTTAGAGACCATCTTGATGCCTTATAACATCTTACCTGAAAACAAGAAAGGCTTATATTTCATGTCAGGTTAGATAAGTTCCCGAGAAAGACCTGTGGCAAAGTTCCAGTGTTTAAAAGAGGTTATTTTACAAGAGAAAACAAAAGGAGATTAAGGTATGTTTCAGTCTCCTCCTTTCCATCAAAAGTGGAAATTTTTATTATATACACCTTATTATATACACCTCTCAGACAACACTGAGCACACTTCAGGGATGCCTGCAAGCCAGTGAGCATGGTGGTGCAATGCTTCTGAAGACTGTTTCTGGGCATCATAAAGAATGCATGACAGCCTGCAAACTTTTCTATAAGCCAGCCACGTGGGATGTGGGTAACATCATGAAACAACCTTGCAATAACACTAAGCTTGTCCCTTAAAAAAAAAATAAAAATCACCTATCTTCTTTTCTCCTCTCCTCTCTCCAATCCATCTTTCAAAACCAGATTATTTATTTCCTCACGTGAAGATAAGTTTACTGATTATAACACACACGGAGAGGGGAGAAGAAAACATTGATAGACTGCCCCCATATGCACTCTGACCAGGGATCAAACCTGCAACCTACGTATGTGTCCTGACTGGGTATTGAACTGACAACCTTTTGCTGTATGGGAGGACTCCAACCAACTGAGCCAGCTGGCTAGGGCAGACTGATTTTTTTTTTTTAAAGCAGAGTTTTGATTGTGTCACTCATTCATTCAAAAAGCTTTAATGTCATTGTCTAAACTAAGATAAATTCCTTGGTCTGCTGTTCAAGGCAATCAACAATATATCTTTCTGTGCTTATTTCCCACTGCTCATTATTCACATAATTTTGTAAATATGTTTTAAATACATTCCCGCTTTTATACTTTTGCTTATTCTATTTCTATTATTATATTCCTTCTTCTCTCCTTTAATAAATGCTAATATCCCTCCATCCCTATTCCCCATTCAAGGACTTCCTAAGCGATCTTTTCTGCTCGCACTAGCCTGATAAAATCTTTTCTCTGCAAGTCCCACAGCCTTTTGTTTCTCTTATTTTGTCATACTCCTCCTGCTCTCTCTCTTATCATCTTGTTGAGGCAGCACTCCTTACCCTTATCCACTCTACTTGAGGACAGGTATAAAATTCAGTACACTAGAGGCTAACTTAAAATCTATAATCCAAGTATGCTTGCTTTGTTCCCCTCAACACTGTCCCTGAACCTGTATCCCCACAGTGTATTTATACGTAGACTCTTGAGAGGAAGGACACACAATTTTCTTATCTTTTCATGAAATATCTTGAAGCTCTACCACACACAGTATACGGTAACTCCACATAAATATAGAAACAAAGGGTTATTTGAGTATGTGTGTTTTATGATTAGATTCTTAGCCCCTTAAGAGGAAGGACTATCTTAAATCCCCTGAGAGACTTAAGTGACTCTCAGTCCTGCGCCCTAAAGTGCACCTTGCACAAAATACACAGTTGCAACTCAATTTGTTAACTTGGAGCCAGAGTACCTTTGGCTTTGAGAAATAGACACTCAACCATTAGAAGGACACTTGCAGAATTCCTAAAACCCTTTTTGTTTTATCTCTGAGACTCTAAGAAAGCACCTAGCCTCTGGAAATCTACACAGTACAGTACTCAGGGCACTAAGAAATTGATGGTTACAAGCAGGAAAAACACTCCAAATTTTTTCTTCCTTTTTAAGTGGTCAAAACAAAGGAGTGTGAGTGTATATATATATATATATATATATATATATATATATATATTTTTTTTTACTATAAGTTGGTATAAAATTAAAAAGTTTCTCTCTCTGGCCTCTGGAGGATCCAAGCTGGGAGCAGGCTGTCCCCTTTGTCTCTGCAAAGCTCTTGCTTGAGGCAAACAGGATGAACACTGCCATTTCATGCTCTGAAAAGTCATAAAAGGCAAGATGGGGAGCTTTTCACTCGAGGAAATGCCTAGTAGTCAGAGACGGCTTTGTTTCTGTTCAATAGATAAGTGGGGATGTTGAGGTTAAGAAGCAAAATTTCCAACAATGTTTAATGAAAGGGTTGGAGACAATGTACAGAATTAGGCAATGGGATAAACTCCAAGAAGAGAGGAGCAGGTGCCAGAGCAAATATGCAGCAGAGACTCAGCACCAGACGTTTTCATGCATTCAAAAATTTCCATGTATTTAAAATGTCATCAGGACGCCCTGTGAGGACGGACCTGATGCAACAATTAGGGAATGCAGGCTTATCCCTCTTGGTACAAAATACCGACAAATAAGTCCTAAGTATAAAAGCCAAAAGAAAAAAGAAATAAAATCTTTACCATAAAAAATCGAGCAGTTGCTACATCCTCTTGTCTTAACTGATTATTAGCTATAGACCTTCTGGTAAAGAGGCAAACAAAATTCATACTGTATTTGGAAACACAAAGCTCCCAAGTTGAGTCTATGGATGGGTCTCAGGAGGTCCAAGAAATGGTTTACTGGAGCAGAAAATATAATTGTGTGTGCATGTTACTGTACTAATCGTGTTTTTTGCTTTTTTACAGAGTTCTGACATTTTGGGGGCTTGTGGACTAAAGAACTGCCTCTTCCAGAATTAGCTAATTCCTAAAGGTAGGAAACAATTTAACTGCAAGCATGCAAACCAATCCAAAGTCCATACCTCCAAGTCCATACTTTATCAAACACAGCAAACCAATAATCTCCTCTGCCCTAAAGCACCCAGGGCTAGGTATGGACAATTAGGGACCATCCCGTAGTCTAGAACCTGCGAAAATTATTCAAACTATCTAATCCTAAATTTACTGATTGTACTGACCTGCCTCACCCATTTCTTCCCCTGAAAATCCCAACAACGGCTCTGATGAGCTCATGCTTTACCCCAGCCTTATCCTGCCTCCTGACCAACCCCGATACTTCCCTATGCAGCCCTGTGTGGTGTGTTCCCCTCCTCTTCCGAACTTAACAAATTTTCTTTTTAATGGCAATCGACTCCTCATCTGTTGGCCTTACCGTATCTGAATAAAACTAAAATCCCAAGTATATTTTAATACAGGTATGTGAAATATGTGTACACATTTTTTCCTGAGGGGAGACACCAGCTTTTAACACACATTCTCACAGTATTCACTGTCTTCTAAAGATTAAGAACTAATGACCCAAATGTTTCAGGTCACATTGGGGCTCTAGCTCAGTGGGCAAGAATGTATCACTGATGAAGCTTCTCTAGAGCACACATAAAGCCACGTGGTTGTACTTGGAGAGTGCAGAGAAATAGTGGAGACTGCAGAGAGCTTTGCTTATTCTGTTTTTTGTTTGTGTGTGTTTTTTTCTTGTTTTATTTTTTATTTTTTTATTTTTATTTTTATTTTGCAGTGCAGGGGATCATAAGGCAAGGGAGGGAGTATAAGGGGAAAAGGTTTGTAAACCCCCAAAGTGGTGATGGTAATAAATTGCCATTTCTCCCAAATAGTAAAAAAAAAATCTCAATGCCTAAAAACACCTTCAGAGTTTGGAAGATTAGAGAATGATTAGGTTATGTTTTGTAAAAACAACCAGCACACTGTGTCAACCAAGGACAGCACCACCAGCAAAGAGATAAAGCCCTGACCTCCAACCTCTCAGTAAGGCTGAGACAGAGATTTTTATGCTGCAGTACATAGTCCTGAGACATGCCTAGAATAGAGTAGTGATCTTAGAACAGAAAACTTTTTGATGGCTGAATGAGGACCTAATATTAAACAGATATCTATCAAACATAACACTGTGAAAGATGCATAGAAAATGGTAATGAGATGTCCTTCTTGCTTGGTTGGAGCTTATAATCTAGTTGGGAAGACATCAAAAACATTACAAACAAGAAAAGGCAATGTAAGTATCTAATGGGTGATACAGACAATGAGTGCCACAGCTGTTTAGGAGGGGTCACTGGCTTGGGGAGGGGAGACCAGGAAGGCTTAGGAAAGAAACAGGAGCTAGGCTTTAAAAGAAGAGCAATAGGATTTGGAAAGGAGAAGAGGTGGAGGATGATTTAGGATTGGAAGGGGCTTCTGCTAAAGGTGATTCATGGTTCAAGGGCATATCAGTTCAGTGAGAAGCAAAGGCTTATATAGGGAATATAAAAATCTGGCTGAAAAAAGACAAAGAATTTGTCACCTTTGTGGCAGGAAATAGAAATCCTTTGACATTTTTGGAGCAAGGTAATTACAAAGTGGATAGTTTTAAAATTTAATTTTAATCCAAGTACTATATGTACATATTTTTAAAAAGTAAAGAGTATTATAGGGCTAGTAAAGTTAAATAGCAGCCTCGTGCTCCATTCTATTCCTTGGTTTCTACTCTCCAGTTACTTTTCAAATATTTTATGTTTTTCTTCTGATAATTAACTCATATTTTTACTGCTACTAATTTTTCAATTTTGGCAATTATCTACTGGCTTTTTATGAGAGATGATTTCTCTTACCCTCTTCCTTCCCCCTTCCTTCCAAAATAGTTTTTATCACATTTTTAGGGTAAATAATGTTACTTACAGTTTCATAACTATATAGTCACAGCATATAGGAATACTGTAATAAATTTATATTTCCTTTCACATGCAATTTTGTTTCTCTTGGAGAAGAAATATTCACCACTTGCTATTTGTCACATTCACTTTTTATAATGGGCATATGATTTCTTCCAATTCTTTTACTGTCGTTTTAAAGTGATTTGGGAGGGAATGAAGATAAATTCATGTGGTCATTCTGTCATGTTTTCCAAAAGTCTCTCTTTGGTCACATTTTATGAAGAGTAATCTGGCAAGTGTTTCAGAAATGAAGAGTACAAGCAGGGAGGCATCAGTCAAGAACTGCTACAATAAACTGAGAGTTATAACAATGTAAAAGTATAGAAACTTATCCAAACTTTTATGGCTAAATGGATCCATAAACTAGGGTGCAGGAATTTGTTCCCCAAACTAGAACATTCAATTTATTTAGAAAAATGGATTGTGGTACCACCCAGGGATAGGATGGTGAAAGGTACAGAGTTGAAGGAACGATGACTAAATCAGTGTTGCTTTGAGTGGCTCTGTGCAATGTGAGAACAATGGGTGACACAGCTGATTAGAACGTTTAGTAAGCAGTGTGTGCTGGTAGTTAAAAAAAAAAAAAAAGCCAATACATCATTGTTAAAGACTGTAATCAAATATCAGACTTAGTAGGCATGATACATTATACTTATAGTAGAGGCCCAGTGCACAAAATTCGTGCACAGGAAGAGGGTCCCAGTCCCCTCAGCTGGGCCTGCACTCTCTCCAATCTGGGACCCCTCAGGACCTCTGGCTGCTAACTGCTCACCTGCCTGCCGGCCTGATCCCCCTAACTGTTCTTCCCTGCCTGCCTGATCACCTCAAACCTCCTCTGCCTTGAGTCTGCCAACATGGCTTTGTCTGGAAGGACATTGGAAGAAGTTCAGTCTAATTAGCATATTACTCTTTTATTAGTACAGATGCCACCTTGTCCTAAAAATGCAGGTTGTTCCCAGGTTTTCCTATAGTGGAAGGGGATCCTACAGTAGCATCCTGGGTTCTGACCAGGGATTATTCACTTGTGCTTTATCTCAGCAGATGTGATTCCTAGAAGAAGGCTCTTGGATGTACCTTGAACATTCTATTGAATTTGCCAAATCATCCACCAAAAATGTTGAACCATTTTAAACTCCTACCAGCAACCATGCATGTGTCTTCTTTGATGCCAAAATTATTGATTTCTCCCTAGAAGTTTCCCTCCCGTCAACCAGAACTGCTTGTTACTTGAACCAACCTCAGTGTTCAGCTGGGGACTTGATTTCCCGAGATAGAATTATGGAGGAGGATAAATAGTTTTCCTCAACCTTTCTGAGTTCTTAGCGGAGGCCCTTGTAATGAAAGACAGATCACTAAGAGAAAAACAAGTTCATTAACATGTGTACCTCATGTATATGTGGGAGATCCCAGGGAAAAATTAGTAACTCTCCAAGCTGGCTTAGGATGCAGATTTAAATACCTTCTTCCTAGGGAAAGGGGATGGAAGATGTAGGCCTCTTAGAGGAGAGTAAATGATATTTAGGGAAGATGAATGGGGATAGAGGGAAATAGTTTGTAACAAAGTTTGGGTGTGATGTCAACTTCTACTCTCCTGTCCTGTGACAGGAGTCAGTCTTCTCTGCCTGATGACACTTCTCCCGTCAAGGGGACCTATCACATTTAAGCTCCTTTAAGGGGGTCTGATTTTAGGGAGATCAGGAGACTTCAGTGAAATCTTCTGCATGCATTTGCTATTTTTCAAACATCTGCAACTCAAGGTCATCAATATAACAACACAGCATATGTTGGGGTGGCATGTTCTCTGACCTTCAGAATAAACCAAACAAAAGCTTGTTTCCTCTCTTAGATGATTTGCCACATGCAGTGTTATTCCGTGGAGTCGGTATTCTGACCAGACCTTCCTGGGAATGGTCATAACATACCCTTGTAGAAGGTGTGGGCCACATCACTAAATAATCCAGGGTCAGTTTTCTCATCTTGTGGAAAGGGATATAAAGTTATGATAGTTGATTTCCCTTTCCACAGGTTTCTTGCAGGTTTGTGTCTCTGTTGCCTCCCCCCGCCCCCAGTAGCCCCAGTGACTCAACCGCGGGGCTTGGGGCTTCTGGGTGCCAGGCCTGTGGGTCTGTGTCTCTGCTCCTGCTCCTAGCAGCTCCAGCATTGCCTAGCCACTATGGGCATCGCCAACTTTGTTGGGTTTATTTGCATACTCACTCTTGATTGGCTGGGAGCGTAGCAGAGTGATGGTCATTTGCATGTTTCTCTTTTATTAGTGGAAATACTTATATACACATAGCTGTAATATATTTTAATTAAAAATGCCCCAAGTAAAATGTGTTGTATATGGAGCTATCTAGTTCCTAACCCTCCCTCCCCAAAAATGAAACCACTGTTTTTATAACAGAATTCGATTATTATTCTGAATGTTTTAGGAATATAACCCTAAGACATTACAGCAAAATAAGCTATAACAGAAGCACTGGAGAATAGAAATATGAAAAAAGGCAAGTTTCCCGACTTGAGGAAATTAATAATCTAGTAGAAGCAAGAAAATATATATACATTCTATCTAATAAAAGAGTGATATGCAAATTATCTGTCAGTCTGTCACAAAGATGATGATGCCCATAGCCACAAGATGGCAGCACCCAGTCCTCTCAGCCCTGCCAGAGTCCCCCAGTCCAGAGAAAAGTGGGAGGGAGAGGGTAACACGGCCACTGAGAGTGGGCAGTGTGAGCAGCCTTGGCAGAATGCTTGCTTCGTCGCTGCGGCAACAAGGCAAGCGTTCTATGCCCAGCCCAGATGGGCCTCAGCCATGGAGCAGCCAGGCCCCACAGAGAGCTACGGGTGCACAGATTCGTGCACCAGGCTACTAGTATATATAATAGAGAAATATGCTAATTAATTGGGACACCGTAACAGGTCGACTGGACAGGAGGAGGCTGTGCACACGGCATCGGAGGGGCGAGCCAGCAGGGGCCTCTGCATGCCTGCGTTGGGGAGGACATGATCATCAGCGGCCGTGGCTGCTTCAAGGGCTGGAGAGGGAGGCAGGGCCCGACCGGCAGAGGCCACAGCTGCTGCGGGGCCCGGGGAGTGAGGCAGGGCCAGACCGGCAACTCAAGGGTGGGTGGCACCACGCGATTTCGATTCTCGCATTAGGCTCCTAGTCTGATATAATTGAGCACTATGATTTATGTTCATTTTTCAAAACATGCAGCAAAATACTTTAATACTAATCTGTTATATAAATAAGACCTCTATTATTTTCCTTACAGCCAAGGAAAACTTCATAATTGATAACATTTTTTAATGCTTAGTATGTACCAACGGCCACAATAAGTTTCCATTCAATAAAAGTTCTCATTCAATCTTCACAATTTCCCTAAAGTAAGTCTGTTTATTGATTAGACAAATATTTACTGAGTGCTTACTATATGCCACAATAAACAAATAAAATTCCTGCCTTCACGGAAATTATATTCTGGGGGAGGAGGAGTACCATAACGAAGAAATGAGCTCACCACATAGCATGTTAAATTACGTTAAGTACCAAAGAGAAATATAAAATAGGGAAGAGAAATGGGAAACGCAAGGGGTGATGTGTTGGCAATGTTAAACAGATTCGTCACTGGCAGACTTTAATGAATTCCTATTTTAAAGATGAGGAAACTAAGCCTCAGGTAAGTTAAACCACTTTCCTATGGACAACTAGCTAGTAAGAAGGGAGATGAAATTTGAATTCAACAGTTCTTACTATTAAGCTATACGGCCTCTCCCCAAGACAGTAATAAATTCAGTTATAAAGGTTTGCTTTATCAGATATTTCTTCAGGATTGTATTGACACTTATAATCTCCCAGTGGGCTTTAGGAATAACTTTCTATTTCAGTATTTGATGCTTTTATTTCCCATCCACATTAACTTTTACAAAGGAGTAGTGAATGGCCTAAGGTCTCTGGTTGACAGCATAGCATATTCTTTAAAAAGCTGAGAAGAGGTCAAAATAATTAGCCAGGGATAGCCAAGGGCCACTTCATAAACTTCATTCAACCTGTGAGAAGACAAGGCACTAATGCTGGACAAATTTCTTCTTCCTCCTTGCTGCTGAGCGCCTCCTGTTCATCAAGAAGCAGTATTTATTTTATGTCCTAAGGATGCCTAGTGACTCCTTTTATTAAGCTGAGAATGCGTCCTTTTCAGCCACCTGACTCCATCGCTGAGTACTGAGGTGCTGCTATCACGGGAACTTCTAAAGTCAACAGCTCCAGTTGTCTGAAGAAGTTCAGGTATTGCAAATAACCTCTTGCTAAGGCACATAGCTACTTTTGTTCCTTCTGGCTTCAGGTAATATCTCTTGCAAAGGAAGTGAGAGTACTTTACCATTTTTTTCCTACATAATCCCTGGAGATAACATGGAGGGAGGTAAGTACCACTCCCCCACTTGTCAAGTGGACAAAGACACAAAATGACTCACTTGGATTACAGTGAATTATTGAAGGAGCCACATAGACAACAGCCTGTCTTTCAACTTTTAGTTCAGTTTCTAACACCTCAGTTTTCAATCTTTTGGTATTCATAACATACATTTGGGCACTATGATTTTTTAAAATTTAATAAATTGTTCCTATGCTATGCTGTCAACCAAAGATCTTAGGCCATTCACTACTCCTTTGTAAAAGTTAATGTGCATGGGAAATTGGCTGTTGATAGATATATATTTGTTGTTCATAATTTTTATCTTTATTTTTTTTTCTTCTTCTTCCTCTTTTTAAAGGATACCTTTCAGGATTTCATATAATAGTGGTTCGGCTTTGATGAACTCCTTTAATTTGTTCTTATCTGTGAAGCTCTGTGTATCTAACCTTCAATTCTGAATGATGGCTTTGCTGGGTAATCTTGGTTATATGTTCTTGCTATTCATCACTTTGAATATTCTTGCCACTCCCTTCTGGCCTGCATAGTTTCTATTGAGAAATCAGTTGACAGTCATATGGGTGCTCCCCTGTAGGTAACTGTGTTTCTCTTGCTGCTTTTAATATTCTCTCTGTCTTTTGCTCTTGGCATTTTAATTATGTGTCTTGGTGTGGTCCTCTTTGGATTCCGTTTGTTTGGGGTTCTGTGCTCATCCTGGACTTGTAAGTCTATTTCTTTCACCAGGTGGGGGAAGTTTTCAATCATTATTTCTTCAAAGAGTTCAGTGCTGTTGGGAGCTTTTGTATCCCTCCAGTTTGAGAAAGCCAGTCGCGTACTCAGTCACCCACCCTTTCTGCGTGCACGCCTCGGTACGTCTGCTTTTACTTCCGCAGTTCCTGAGTCTCTGTGTGCTTTTCTCTTTCCTGACAGTCCAGTTTCACCCCGTATGAGTCTGGGTACTCAGGGTCTTGCCCAGAACTGGAGTTCAGTGCAGCTCCTCTGAGTCTCAGTGTGCTTTTCTCTTTCCTTTTAGTTGTAGGACTTCCACTCAGCCAGCCTGCCTGTGGTTCTGGATGATGTCCGTTTTGTCTTTTAGTTGTAGTTTTGAAATTGTTGTGTGAGTCAGCAGTTTAGGTTTACCTATCCTGCCATCTTGGTTTCTCCTGGGCACTATGATTTTTTTATAAGAATATTTGAAGGGATTAAAAGGCTCAAAACAAGTCAAGTCAGCAATAATAAAAATGCAGACACTGTTATAATAAGATAATTTCTCATAGTGCCTACCCGGTAGACTTTGGAGCTGTGTCAATGAAAAGAAATATTCTCCCAGCAGACTGTTAACTTACCTCCTCACCAGGCTAACTGCTCACATGTGTAGGAAACATAAGCTTTCTTTGGCACCTGCCTCTTACCTCTTACTCCTAGCAACTTGTATCCGACTCTAGAACACAGTGTGTGACTTCCTCAGCCTCAAAGTCAAGATGATGTTACCGTAACAATTTTAGAAAAAGTGAATTTTACACACTGATCAAAACTTGGTGGCACACCAGTGAGCTAAGTTATGCAAGAAAAGTCAGCCTGCCTTCAGGAAAGCAAAGCTGCCTTCTCAACTAAGAACTCAGCTCCAATTTAGTGGTTAATTAATACACTGATGCAACACAACCAGGGAAATAAGCAATTGATAAGTAGTGCCAAAGACATTCATTAAGGACTACATCCTCCTGCACCACATTAGAATGACAACCTCTGTGAAAGCCAGGAAGAGAAAACTGACTTCATTTAAGGACATCTGCACTAGAACAGGCTTCCCCTAAAAAGCTTGTTGAGGAAGAAAAGGCTATTTAAGTCTGGTTTGAGTGGTAAAAACTTTGGGTGTGGTTGAGGCACAAGGAAAACTAAAAAGTCATAACTTGCATTTCTCTGATAGGGTAAGTATTATATTGACATCTTTGGGCAAAAAATAAAGCCTTATAATAGAACAGAGTTAATTATTTTCTTGTTATTTGTGGGGGAATTGTTGACAGTGATATAGTGACCAGGGGTTAAGGAATCAGATTAAATCTAGGACTTTTGTTTACAGAATAACAAAAGTAATTTAAATTACTGAGAAAGAAGGAAAATATTCATTGAACTTGGAAGGATAGTTACTGAAGTTAACTTTTGAAATTAAGTTTTCAGCATTTTGTGTAGGGCCTAGCACATAGTGGCACTCAAGGAGTACATCCCACTGAATTTATTACATACAAACTTGGAAACAGGACTAATATTATCCAACTGAGTAGCAATGAATGCCATAGTAAAATCAGAAAGTTCTGAAATTTTTCCTGATTAATTTCATAATGAAATTAGTAAATACATTGGAAGAAATAGTTTCCAATGAATAGGGAGTAAAAGAACAAATAAGTGATGTGAGTTGTAAGATCTATATGAACAGAATACATTCATGCACTTCTCAAATACAAAGAGAAACCCCAAATTCTATCCTTTGTTCTAATGTAGCTATACTACCTGTTGGAGGGCGGGGTGGGGAGGACACTAACATACAAAACTAGTACTCATTCCAGATTTTTTCATATGGCTAGCAGACAGGATTGAGCTCAAGGAAAAATAAAGCACTGGTTTAGGGAAAACATTAAACCTCCTCTACCTTCTATGAAGATGCTAAGCATAAACTTCAAGGCCAAAAGATTAAACAAACAAACAAACAAAAATCAAGTCAAGAAACTCGAAAGATAAGCAACACAGGGTATAGTTGAGAAATGGAAATTTTAAGGCTCAGTTTGAGAAAGTCAAGATATCTATAACATAAGAAGGATGTCTATACTATGTTCCCTTAGGATCAACCTGAGTACCT
Organism: Antrozous pallidus; assembly: GCA_027563665.1. Lineage (NCBI taxonomy): Eukaryota > Metazoa > Chordata > Mammalia > Chiroptera > Vespertilionidae > Antrozous > Antrozous pallidus. The sequence goes on from CM050520.1 coordinate 16,875,693, forward strand.
GGAGAGGACAGGAGAAAATAAGTGGAATGGATAGAAAACATGTTTAAATGGAAAAAAGCCTTATCAAGAGCAAAACATTAACATAAAAATGAAAGAATTGCAGGTCCTTCTGAAAATGGAATAGTAACCCACCTAGCTTTAAACCCTAGTCAACCTAGGGGGCAGGCAGCCTCCAGGACCCCACATCGGTTATCATCTGGAATACAAAGGATTAACCACGATTAAAAGAAGAATTTAAGCCTTTGACTTCGTTCAAGAAGGCAGCTATGGATTGGCTCCTTGATAGTTCCTAATGTTTAACATTGAAGAACATCAAAGCCAAAGGAGAACATCAGCTAAATATCCAACAGTTTAATGTGCAGGTCCTAGGTTGAAGAAGGAACAGAGAGGCAAGCATTTCTTTAAGAAGTAGATTGGACCTTTCTAACCTATATTAGTTTGCAATAGTCTTTGACTGAGTCTATATAGGTACACAAAAAATTCCCTGCCATCACAAACCACAAAATTAAAAAAAGGGGGGAAATATAAGAGCAGCTCTGAGGATAATTCCATTTGTCAAAGTAAGTTGTAAGAACTCAAGAGTTCAACATTTTTCTAGAGACTGGGCCCCTGAGGCCATACCCAGCTTTGATAGTTTATTATACACCTCACACAAAAGTCCCGAATCATGTTAAACTGTAAAATGTAAAACTGTCAAATGAAGCTAACATTGCTTTGCTCTTGATACAAGAAACCCATAATTTCTTGCCATATACTTTTCACTCTTACTTTAATGTTTCAGATCTGAAAAGAGGTGAAATAGAAAACTGTGGCATTCAAAATACGAAAGGCAAAAAAGCAGGAATAATACCAAGATTAAGATTATTTTTTGCAGGATTTCTAAACTCTAACACTATTTCTTTAGGTGTCAGAAAAGAGCACTCTCTCCATAGCTGCATGAGCCTTTCAGACAAAAGTCTCTTTCCCACATAGGACAGGGATTAATGACACAAAAGAAAAGGTAGGCAACTCCACCTGGTGCCTGAAAACAAAGACTAATAAGTCCATGCTAATATGAAACACGGAGTATCTATTAATAATTGTAAAGACAAAAAGTATACATAAACTTGAGAGAAATAAAGAGCCTGTACGCCTTTCCTTCTAAATCTCCAAATCCTACCGCCCGTTCCTCTATTACTGCCACCCAAGGGCAGTTTGAGAAATTCTATAAATGAGTCTTAGGGCTAGCAGTTTAACGGGGGTGGAAGGGAGTGTGGAGGGGCTGGGGGCAGGTTAGGTCTTGTCAGTAGAGTAAGCTGTTTTCACCTGGACAATTTATTTGTAAGGATGGCTTGGGTTGGATAATAGTGTACAGAGGTCTCTAAAGATTCCCAAGACAACCATAGGTCAGTGCTGGCTTCTTCTAACACATAAGACCTTCAAATTCTTTCTAGGTAAGACAAAGGTTAAAATAACTGAAAACTTCTTCAGAACAGGTGTTTTTAAGATGTCCTTGTAGCTTCTCCACCTAGAACATGGGAGTGGAGAAACTGGATGTTTAGAAACAACTTATTTCAACTTTGTATTTCCAGTTTTTATTAGTTTACCTAAAAAGCAATATAACATTTTTACCACTTCTCCCCAGTCACCTCACTTCAGCAGAATGAATGAAAATATTTAGACCAAGAAACACTTTGTAGCTTTAATAAGCTCTCAATTCACTCTTAAGTTAGCAGTATTCATTCTGTCTTAAACAAATTCAAGTTCAAATTCCATGACCCATGCTAGATAAAGGCAAATGGAGGACAGGAAGGGGGAACAAGGGGCAAAGGCAGAAGGAAGGAAGGATATTGGTTGAATCTCATCACCACACACTCTAACCTCTTACCAAGCAATAAAAGATAAGCTCTAGTTTTATTTGGGGATATTCTCTGCCAGTTTAGATTGAACAATCTGTACATTTCCATTCTTGGCACCATTCTTCCTTCCTAAGGGACATGCTGCTCAACCTTCTCTTGGGCACAGAATCTACATTTCCCCATTCCAGACTCAGCTGAGCAGGTCCCCTCTCTTCACTTTCCAGCAGCAAATATGGCCACATAGACATTTCACACTGTGGCAACAGCTCTCTTTCTGCCTCATGGGCATTTCCTGAATCTTGGCTAAGCTTCAAGGCAGAGCAACGAGATGTTTAATAAGCACAGTAACCTGTTGGGTGCCATGTTGAGTTGTATGATGACGTTCTTGTCAAAGCCAGTTTAAATCTCCAGTGACAAATATACATCTGTCCTGTATAGAGGCTATCACGTTTAATAACAGCTGCCCAGAGCAAAATACAGGGCTCAACAGACCCTGCATACCACTAGTCATTGATATGGCTGTGAACACTAAGGAAGTCCTAAAAGAATGACTGGTTCCCGGCCTGTGTAGATCAGTGGTTGAAGCATCAACCTATGAACCGAGAGATTACAATTTGATTCCAGTGAGGACACATGCTCGAATTTCGGGCTTGATCCCCAGTGGGGGCATGTAGGAGGCAGCTGATGAATGATTCTCTCTCATCAATGATATTTCTCTTTCCCCTTGTCCTTTCCTCTCTGAAATTAAAAAATATACATACGTATATATAGTTCATATACACATACACACACATTTTGAGTGTAAGTATGTGAATATGTGTGTGTGTGTGTGTGTGTGTGTGTGTGTGTGTATGTGTGTGTGTGTGTGTGTATCACTGCATCTCTTTGGCATTAAATTTGTCTTTATATACCCTGAAGTCCAATCCATGCATTCACGTGTGAAGCCCATAAAACCTTTAGGTTTTTTGTTGTTGTTTTTTGCCAATCTCATCAACTAGGCCAAGCAAAACCAAGTCCTATGCTTGAGGAGAACTGATTTCTAGCTTATCCCAACCATTGGTATAAGAAACATAATGTGCCACAAAGACGCCCTGACTTAATTTTCAGGAAATTTTCTTCCAAGTTGCTGCTGTTAAAGGAACTGTATATTTTAAATGATGCCATGGGCACAGGCTCACTTACAGCCAATTTAGTAAGTGTTTGCACAGTTAATTCTGTCAGTCTTACTCCTACACAGAAATACCTGTGGCCCCAGGGGTTCCAACCACGCACAGTGCTCTTCTGCACATCTTTTTACCTTCCAGCACACAGGAATAGAGGGCTACATCCCAGAAAACACCCAGAGAATGAGAAAGGGTAGTTTCTCTGAAACACTACATGTAGAAAACCAGGACCCAGCTTCCTATTTGGACGTAATTTCTAAATGCTCTTATCTCTCTCCACCTGACCAGTGTGGCTCAGTGGTTGAGCATCAACCTATGAACCGCAAGATCACGGTTCAATTCCCATCAGGGAATATGCCAGGCTGCAGGCTCAGTCCCCAGTAGGGGGCATGCAGGAGACAGCCAATCAATGGTTCTCTCTCATCATTGATTTTTCTATCTGTCTCTCCCTTCCTCTCCCAAATCAATAAATAAATTGAATGCATGTCTCTCTGAATAATCTCAATAATGGTCTAAACTGTTTCTCCAAAGATCCAAATCTATACTTCTATATATCTTGGTTTGCTGAAAATTTTCTATCATGGATATTTAAGGGTTCTTTAAAAAGCAAATTGTTTAAAGGGAGCAACCAGGATACTCCTGATTTCAAAAATCTACTTAGTTATGATATAAGCAGAAACTAAGAGTGCTTGTGCATTGAGGCCTAACCTCTTGTTTCTCTTTGGAATCCTAAGACACCTACATGAGAAAGCACAAGTTGGCTTACTAGGGAAGAGAAAAGAAACAAGTCAACCCAGTCGAGGCCAACCAGCCTGCCAACCACACCCTATGTGCGTGAAGCCACCTATATATATTAGCTGTCTAGGGCTACCATAACAAGTTACCACAAACCTAGTAGTTTAACATAAATTTACTAGCATTCAGTTTTGCAGGTCGGAGTCTAACACAGATCTTGAGGGGTTAAAATAAAGATGGTGGCAGAGCTGTGTTCCTTTCTGGGCTCTAGGGGAGAATCTGTTTCCTTGCATATATGAGTTGCTGGCAGAATTCAGCTGCTTTCAGTTGTGGGACTGAGGTTGGCTGTTAGCTGAGGGCCTTTCCCATCTTCTATCACTGCATCTCTTTGACTGATTCTTCTGCTTTCTCTTCCACTTTTAAGGGCTCAAGTAATTAAACTGTTAAGAGTCCACCCAGATAATTCAAAAAGATCTCCCAAACTCAAAATCTGTAACCTTAATCATATCTTCAAAGTTCCTTTTGCTACATAAAGTAACACATTTACAGGTTCCGGGGATTAGTATGTGGAGATATTTGGCAGGCCATTTTTGTGCCTACTATTCCAACAAATACCAACTACATCCAGCCAAGGCATCAACTAACCACAGAGAGCAGCGAGGTTGGCCCAGACCAGTTGAACCGTACGCTGGACCCAGAGAATTGCGAAAATAAATAAATAAATAAATAAATCGGAAAATTTGTGGGTGCTTTTGTGAGGCAGCAAAAATTAATAAAATGGTCAGAGTTATACCACTTTCGAGGGATCTGTGCAACCCTCCACCTGATAATATGGATCTTACTCCTTTCTCTGCTCTAGTTAAGTCCGTTTTATTTCTTTTCCAGTCCAGATCTAGAGATTACTGCTGAAATTTAACAAAAGTCAGCCTTAGTATTTCAACAGAGCCACAGAGGGACTTATTGATCCACAACTGTAAGCTACATACATGAAAAATATATATATGCTAGAAGTGTTAGGGAAATATTTGAAGGAATGGCCATGTTTTAATAGAGCAAAGGTTGCTGATAGAAAAGAGACATTTCACTGCTACCCAACTATTTCTCCTCTATGCATGAAGACCAAAGAAGGCTTTAGGAGATATCCTATAAGTAAGGGTCTCTAACCCTTCATTAGCTAACCATGTTTTTTTCAAATAGACTCTCCCTCAAATCTGCTTGTACTTAAAGGTCTGGAAAACTTCAGTGGAACGAAAATGCTAATAGCAAGTTAATGTCCGGTTGGCACTTTTGGCTGACTTCCCTGTGCCTGGGTCTTGCCTATTAATTCAATACTATTCGGATTCCATCTCAAAAAACAAAGGAAGATGGAGACCAGAGGCCTGCCTTTCCCAGACTGATCAGAGCAGCACAGAGCAATTATACCCGAACAGCTTTGTTTGTAATGTAATCACCGCCCCAGCTTTCTTCCCAATGGGATGGCAAGAGTGTAATTACCTCTTCAGGATTCATTGTTTAGGAATGTAATTCTTCTACAGGGCCCTTTTTTTAGGGGAAAGAAGATGCAACAATATAAGAGAATTTGTAGCCCCCTTCCCAGCAGCAGTCTTGTGAACTGAACAAGTATTTTCGCTTTTCTTAAAGTAAATCCAGAGTTTACATTTCAGCCTCCTCTACCAATAAAGAATCACCCACACCTCATGATGGTTTTGTTTGAAAAGCACCAATTTAAAGCTTGAGTTCTAAGTCCTACTCTGTCAGGTATTAGCTATGATCTTGGGCAAATTATTTCATCTCTATGCCAATGGTCGGCAAATTCATTAGTCAACAGAGCCAAATATCAACATACAACGATTGAAATTTCTTTTGAGAGCTGAAAACCGACTTCTGCGCATGGGCCATGAAGTTTCAATCGCACTGAACGTGCATACTCGCATGTGGTATTTTGTATAAGAGCCACACTCATGGGGCCAAAGAGCCCCATGTGGCCCGCGAGCCACAGTTTGCCAACCACAGCTCTATGCCTCCGTTTCCTCATTTTTTAAATTGGTAATGATAGGAAATCACCAGAACGTTTTGAAAATTAAGTGAATAATGTGTGTGATGCGGTTAGTACTTGGCAAACAGTAAGTGCTCTGGGGTTGTTTGTAACACACAAGAATCATCATATCCATAGCCACTGCACTTTGCAAATATCCAGCACTAATTCGTGGTGAAATCTAAGCTTGAGTTACGATTTTTCTTTCCACAATACCTTTTACCAGTTCAAAATGAGGGGCAATGTTCTGGGTAATTTTAAATGATGCTACAGAACTGAGCTGCTGCTCAGGTAAAACTTCACTCTAATAGGCAGGAGTGCCTGTGGAAATTTTTCCATGTAGTCTTTTCATTTGTGGTACTAGTCTCAGGGGAAGTAAAAATCAGCAAGTATTACCAAAAGCAGCGATTGGCAATACGGCAGATTCTGGAGCAAATTCATCTTTCTAGACAGATTTATGTCTGACAATAAATGAAATCACAGAGGAACCAAGATGGCAGCATAGGTAAACACCTATCTTGCTGCCCCAAACAACAATTTCAAAACTACAACTTAACGACAGAACAAACATCATCCAGAATCACTGGAAAGCTGGCTGAGTGAAAATTCCACAAATAAAAGTAAAGATAGGACACTGTGACTCAGAGGAGCGGTGGAGGGCAGCATTGAAGATACTCGTGGAGCCAGAGGTTTGGAGCCATACTCGCGCGCCAGCGGAGAGGATGGGCGGTTGCGAACCCGGCTGGTTTTCTCCAACAGGGAGGGCAAAGGCATCCCACTGCACTGATTCCCCAGTTCCAGGCAAGGTCCGGGGAACCCACACTCATAAGGGGTGAAACTGGGCAGTGAGAAAGCACGCTGAAGCCCAGTGTGGCAGAGGTCTGCGAGCTTGTGGAGAGGGCAAGCTTGAGGAGAGTGCACGTAAATTTGGGAACAGCAGTTTGCGTGTAAACTTGGGAACAGAAGTGCGAGACCTCACAGAGAGGACTCGTGACTTGCTCCCTCGTTCGGGAGATCACCGGCCTGCATTGTGTTACAACCCTGGGCGAGACTTTGGGGGTGCAGACTCATTTGGGGAGAGGCTGATTTGTCTAGCAGAGGGTAGAGATCAGCGGCAGCTTTCTCTCGGAGGTGCGTGCAGCCATTACCACCGGGCACAGAGACCCTGGTGCTGCATAGGGTGGAGCTGACGCTGCCTGCTCAGCCCGGAGACTCCGCCCATCCAACCTGAACACAGCTTAACCTCACAATCAATTGGCCTGGAGGTCAAACCCTCCTAGTGCTAACAACAATAAGCTGGACTTAACTCAACAATACTGTACAACCCATAAAAAGCTGCAGCAAGAGTATCCACCTCAGATAACTGGGGAGGCTGAGCCACTGTCCTTAGAGGACATCTACCACACAAAGCTAATGGACCAACTCAGGAAAGCAGCCACAATACAGAGAAATGAAAAGAAATCAGATGTGAAAGAAATGGAGGGAAAAAAATGACTAGACATAGAGTTCAAAACCACGGTTATAAGGTTTTTCAAGAGGCTCCTAGAAAAGGCCGAGACCTACGAGGAAATGAACAAGACCTACGAGGATATGAAAAAGGACCAACTACAAATTAAGCATACACTGACTGAAATAAAAAATATTATACAAAGACCTAAAAGCAGTCCAGATGACTGCAAGAACCAAGTCAAAGATTTGAAATACAAAGAAGCAAAATCCACTCAGCCAGAAAAGCAAGAAGCAAAAAGAATCCAAAAAATTGAAGACAGTGTAAGGGGCCTCTGGGACAACCTCAAGCATACCAACATTCGAATTATAGGGGTGCCAGAAAAAGAGAGAGAGCAAGTTAATGAAAACCTACTGGAAGAAATAAACAGTGACTGAAAACTTCCCCCACCTGGTGAAAGAAATTGACTTAAAAGCCCAAGAAGTGCACAGAACCCCAAAATAGAGGAATCTAAAGAGGACCACACCAAGACACATCATAATTAAAATGCCAAGGGCAAAAGATAAAGAGAGAATATTAAAAGCAGCAAGAGAAAAACAGTTAGTTACCTATAAGGGAGCACCCATACGATTGTCAGCGGACTTCTCAACAGAAACGATGCAGGCCCGACGGGAGTGGCAAGAAATATTCAAAGTGATGAATAGCAAGAATCTACAACCAAAATTACTCTATCCAGCAAAGCTATCATTCAGAATTGAAGGTCAGATAAAGTGCTTTGCAGATAAGAAAAAGCTAAAGGAGTTCATCACCGCCAAACCAATATTATATGAATTGCTGAAAGATATTCTATAAGAGGAAGAAAAAAAAGTAAAAATATAAATTTTGAACAACAAACACACATCTATCAACAAATGAATATAAAAATCAAGTGAATTAATAATCTGATGAACAGGATAAACTGGTGAATATAACAGAATCATGGACATAGAGAGGGAATGGACTGACAATTCTTGGGGAGAAAAGGGTTGTGGGAGGTGCAGCAAGAGACTGGACAAAAACCATGCACCTATGGGAGAGGACAGTGTTGGGGACATGAGGGTGGAGGGTGGGATGGGTACTGGGTGGAGGGGAGCTATAGAGGGAAAATGGGGGAACAATGTAATTAATAAACTGAACAATAAAGATTTAAAAATAAATGAATGAATGAATGAATGAATGATTTCTTTTTACCACATAGACACGTAGGCACAGGATTACCCCCCCCCCACCCACCGAATCCCCTTGTTCTCACTGGGAACTTGGACCTTTTATCTCCTGTTCAGCTTTTCTTCTATTCCTATGTAGCCTAGAACAGTTTAATTTTCTGTTCAGAAATGACTGTTTTTGGCTTACATTTCACCAGCCATGAGCCACAAAAAAATCATGAGTTTGTTTGCTAGGCAACCCCAAAGAAGAGAGCCCCTCAGCTAAAGACAGTGGGAGTGACTCTGGCTGCAGTGGATTAGGCTTAGGATAAACCCAGGATGCATCTGAGTTGCCCTATAATATGGTTACAGGATATCTGGCTCTGGATGACACTCCTGGCCACAAGAAACACCCCACGGAATCTCAACATGCCAAAAGGTCACTGGTCACCCACAAACAGGTGCCTCTTTTCACATTATGGCTTACACCAAGATATCCATGCTTGTTCTTGGCTGCCAGCTGAGTGGGATAAGGACCCTGGGAAGAGCTGGCCTTGTGGCTCAGCAGGTGTTAAAGAAAGGAAATTAACACCCACAGGTTGGTTCTACTTTGGTAGAGAGGGTGAGAGGTGCTGTCTGCCAGCTCCCATGGTATTTCCAGCCCGTTTGGAATAAATGAGGCTGCTTGAGGACACGAAAAGGGAAAAAGAAAGACAAGTTAATGTGAGCTCAGAATTTTAAAAAGGAGGTGGAGGGTTAGCTTCCTACTGTTAGGTAAAAATTGATGGAGTAGATAGGGCAGCAAGTCTTCTCAGTTTGTACAAGACTTCTAATTTAAATATAGTGGAGATTTGGCTGTGGTCTCCACTGGGGGAAAAAAAGGGCTTTGACCTCACATTTGGCCTTTTCTTTCCTCATATCTCTTCTGTAGATTTCTATTTTGTTGTGTCAGTTGCAAAACATGTCAAAGGACATATTAAGCATAACCTAAGTAGAGAGAAGTAAAAGGGTTCTGGCATTACAGTGGGTACCTTAGATTAGAAGGCATCATCAGCTGGCACCTTCAATATAAACAGTATTTCTAAGGAGCACACAACCATAGGATTTAAAAAGCTTTGAGACCACTCTAGGTCTAGGGAAGCCTAGAGTACAGAAACCAAAGCACAAGGGGTCTAAATTCAGAGATGTTAGCATTTTTTTAAATAAAGATATTTTTCCTGATTTTAGAAAAAGAGGACAGGAGAGGGTTAGAGAGATAGAAACATTGATCAGCTGACTCCTGCATGCCCCCTACAGAGGATCAAGCCTGAAACCAGGGCATGTGCCCTGACTGGGAATTGAACCCAACCTCTTGGTTCATGGGTTAACACTCAACCACTGAGTCTTATCAGTCAAGCTGTTAACATTTATTTTTCAGGAAGACGATGGAGAACATGTGGGAAGCTGGTTAAGTAGTTGAAAGAAAGATTGTAGGTTAACTTCTCCCAGCAGCGATGACAAGAATCTGTTTATCCTGCATGAAAGCTTAATGGGCTTCTATTTTCTGTTCTAGAAACAGTTCAGGATGTTGACTCTCATAGCCAGCTTTGTGCTTATACTTCTACCTCACCGTTTAGCACAAGGCCCACTGTCCTACAGCTGTTCATAAGCATTAAAGGTTTGCTAAGTAGATGAAAAGCTTATGAAGAGCAGAGATTATGTCTTTTTCACCTGGATGCTATACCTAACAATAAACCATGTAAACAACAGAAGCTCAGTAAATGCTTATTGAGCCAAAAAGGCTAGTATGAAAACGAAATACTCTGTAGGTAATTAAAAATTCATTCGCTGCCGAGACCGGTTTGGCTCAGTGAATAAAGCGTTGGACTGCGGACTGAAGGGTCCCGGATTCAATTCCGGCAAGGGCATGTACCTTGGCTGCGAGCACATCCCTGGGGGGGGGGGGGGGGTGCAAGAGGCAGCTGATTGATGTCTCTCTCATCGATGTTTCTGGCTTTCTATCCCTCTCCCTTCCGCTCTGTAAAAAAAAAAAAAAAATTTCATTCGTTTTCCCTGTCCTATATAATAAAAGCCTAATATGCTAAGTGTTCAGTCATCTGGTTGTCCATTCAACCAATCAAAGCGTACTATGCTAATGATATGCTAAGGCTGCTCAACCACTCGCTGTAACAAGCTTCTGCCCTGACAACCAGGGGGGAGACAGTTAACAGGCTGACCAGTCACTATATGTGCACTGACTGGTAGGTTAACTTTCTGCTGGGGTCTGGCCAATCAAGACTTAGCCAGATGGGCTGACAATGCCCCGGAATCCTCCCGCAGATTCTCCCTGGCTGGCCAACCTCCTGCATCTCTCTCTGACCTAAATCGACCATTTGTGGAGTCCTTCATCCTGACCTGAGCCCTCTTGCAATCCAGGACCCCTCAGAGGATGTCAGAGAGCCAGTTTCTGCTGATCCCGCTCATCACAGCAGCTGCCCCCTGGTGGTCAGTACGCTCCCACAGGGTGAGCATGGCTCAGCCAGAAGCCAGGCTCATGGCTGGCAAGCATAGTGGTGGTGGCGGGAACCTCTCCCACCTCCACAGCAGCACTAAGGATGTCCAACTGCCAACTTAGGCCCACTCTCCATGGAGCCAGCAGTCGGACATTCCCTGAGGGCTCCGGGACTACAAGAGGGTGCAGGCCAGGCTGAGCCACCCCCCCCCCACCAGTGCACAAATTTTGTGCATTGGGCCTCTAGTTAATAATTCCAGATGAAGAGGCGTTATATACCAACTCACCAGCACGAATACACCTTGGATTACTAGTACGTGCACCCCCTAATGTGTTACCAAGTAATCTCTTCTCATTCCTCTGCTTCTCCTCCGAGTTTAATGAGTTAATTTTGACCACTGTTTCTCATATTTTAAAGTGCACCAGGATCACTTAAAAGACTCCTTAAAACACAAATTCCTGAGCCCCACAACTAAAGTTCCTGACTCAGTGGGTCTGGGTAGAGGCCAAAATTTGCATTTGTAACAAGTTCCCAAGTGATGCTAATGCTAATGGTCTAGGAACCACATGCTGAGAATCCCATGTTGCCATAGTTACATAGTTGTACTTATTCTGTTGAGTGGATGCTTATTTCATCAGCATGGGTTCTGGTGGAGTACTGAAAAGGGTTTTTCAAATGCAAACTTTGTGACTCCTCTACTCTTCCCACCTTGGTGCCACTTAGGCAACAGTGAACAGACTGGCTTGTCAAACTATCAACACAGGGACCTTCAGGTTACCATCTGTAGATGTCACAGCACAAGCCCCCAGTTTTTTTCAACTCACTGAACATAGAAAGGGGAGACAGTTCTGCTGGAGACCCAGGAAGAACACCACTGGGGGGAAGGCAAAACAGTGAGATATCAATAAGGAGACTGACATAGCTCTCACACTACCACCCCACCCCCAAATACTATCTAATAAAAGAATAATATGCAAATTAACCATCGCACTGCTACACCCACAAGTTGTACCCACCAGCCAATCAGGGACAAGTATGCAAATTAACCTAACCAAGATGGCGGCCAACCACAGATTGAGCAGGAGGCTTGGGTTTCCCTGGCGATGGAGGAAGCCAAGCTTTCCGCCTGCTCTGGTCAGTCCTGGCATCCACTCAAGGCTACAAAGTTTCAATTATAGAAGATAAATAAATCCCAGACCCCAGGGCCACTGCTTGGGTCGCCGGGGGGCATGGCACCCCAAGGAAACTTCCAACCTGATCTGGGACACCCTTCAGGGCAAACCAGCCAGCCCCCACCCATCCACCAGGCCTCTATCCTATCTAATAAAAGAGTAATATGCAAAATGATTATCACTCCAACACACAAGATGGCTGCCACTATGTGGTCAAAGATCCTGCTTCCATGTGGACACAAGATGGCTGCCACAAGATGGCCAGTAGGGAGGGCATTTGGGAGGGACCACGCCTGCAAGGGAGGGCTATTGGGGGCGATCAAGCCTTCAGGGGAGGGCAGTTAGGGTGACCAGGCCGGCAGAGGGGAGAAGTTGGGGGCGACTGGGCCTGCATGGAAGGGCAGTTGGGGGGCACCCAGGCCTGCAGAGGAGGACAGTTGGGGGGAACCAGGCTAGCAGGGGAGGGCAGTTAGGGGTGACCAGGCTGGCAAGGGAGGGCAGTTAGGAGCAATCAGGCTGGCAGGGGAGCAGTTAAGCATCAATCAGGCTGTCAGGGGAATTATTAGGGGGTGATCAGGCTGGCAAGCAGAAGTGGTTAGGGGCAATCAGGAAGGTAGGCAAGCAAGCAGTTGGGAGTCAGCAGTCCTGAATTGTGAGAGGGATGTCCTTTAGGCCCGATCCTACTGGAACATCCTTCAAGCGGTCCCATATTGGAGAGGGTGCAGGCTAGGCTGAGGGATACAGACTGAGCAGGAGGCTTGGGTTTCCCTGGCGATGGAGGAAGCCAAGCTTTCTGCCTGCTCTGGTCAGTCCTGGCATTTACTCAAGGCTACAAAGTTTCAATTATAGATCATAAATAAATCCCAGATCTCTAGTTTATAATAATAACATCAATTGAACACTTGTATGCCAAAAATATTCTTCTAAGTGTTTCAGATATATTAATTCATTTAATCTTCAAAACAATCCTATAAGCTAGAAACTATTTTTATGATCATTTTACAGATGGAAAAAAAACCTCAAAACACCGCAAAGTCCCCCAAAAGGTAAAATAAATTAGCGTATTTTCCATCATATAAGACGACTTTTTAACCCAGGAAAATCTTCTCAAAATTATCATATTGAAATCAAATCTGATGTGTTTTTTAAAATTTTTATTTGGTGTGCACTGGAAAAGGGGTAGTCTTATATGGCGAGTATATCCCAAACTCTATATTTTAACTGGAAAAGTTGGGGGGTCGTCTTATACACCAGAAAATACGGTAACCAAGATTACATTGTAAGAAGTAGCAGAGCCCTAGCTGGTTTGGCTCAGTGGATAGAATGTCCCCCTACAGACTAAAGGGTCCCAGGTTCAACTCCAGTCAAGGGTACATGCCTGGGGGGGGAAAGGGGGAGAGTGGGTGCAGGCTCAATTCCCAATAGGGGGCATGTAGGAGGCAGCCAATCAATGATTCTCCCTCATTGATATTTCTATCTCTCTCTTCCTCTCTACCTTCCTCTCTGAAATCAATAAAAATATATATTTTTTTAAAAGTAGCAGAATGATTATTTGAACCTGGACAGTCTAGCTCCAGAGTCCAAACTCTTTGCAATATTGAAATGGCAGCTGTCCTCCTCAAGCTCCACTTCCACTCCCTCATGCTCACAGACCCACTTGAAAGATGAATGGGGGCACATTCAGAGTTTCTTCAAACTGTTTCAAAAGATATAAATCCCTAGTCCAAGGCCAGTTTTGAGCTGTGCTCCCTTAGCTATTCTATCAGGATTGGCAGTTAAAGTCTCGAGGGAATGATTAAAGTTTTAGTGGCAAGACCAAAACAAAACATAGAAAGCAAGCCACTCCCTGGCTAGACTGTAAACTCCCCAAGGGCAGAATCATTTAATTCTTTTATAAGACCCAAGTGCCTTGGAAAATGCTAAGCCTTTAGAAAGTGCTACATACATTTCAAAGTGACAGTACCAGAAGGGTACAGGTGTAAAGCTTCCATGGGGAAAGATCAAGATGAAATTTCCGGGAGGGAGAAGGGAGGATGGAGAAAGGCACATAAAAACTTAGTCACATAATACAAAGGAACCGAAATATTCATTGGCCCAGTAGTCTTCTCTAGGAAAGCCAAAGTAGCACATGCAATTCAGCTTAGAAACTGGGCCCCCGTTTCTCAATAAGCACACCACTCACTAGCAGTGTGTAGTATATGGCATACAGAGATGAAGTGAAGAGTTTAGGTGGAGAGCACGTTGATGCTACAGTGATTGGTAGATACCAAATAAGTAAAAGGCCTTGAGTGCTATAAAGATCTCTGGGAGGAGTGCTGCATTTACTTCTGTTCCCCAGGCAACGAAGCCAGCCCCTTATCGCCTTCACTCTCATCACTGGAGCAGAATGAAAGGTAATTGGGTTAATTATTAAAGCAGCACTAGCTAGTACCACCACCAATAATTATCCATTTATTTGAGATTTATAAACAGCCATCTTACTTGATGTTGAGTAGGAATGTGCCTCTCACTTTACTTGCCTGGCTACTGGATGAGAGAGAGGACAGAACATGCAGATAAAGGGTCCAACACCAGAATCATTATTCATTTCTGTTCATACTCACTTAAGTATAACATGTCCTTTAACTGTGTCCACTACTATTCATCTTTCCCAGATTCGCCAATCCAAGTGAAGATCGAGTATACATTAATTAAGTAATTTGTTGTATTAGAGTCCTATAATATTAAGTTGAAAAACCAGGCTAATTCCTAGAAGTTGTCAACCCCAAGGCCCCAATGCCCACCTAGTTGGCCAAAACAGACTAGACAGGGCTCCTGGAAGTAATACCCTAAAGTATCAGGGAAGTGGGGACATCGAAGAGAGGACTTGTGTTTCTAAAAGAGATAAGAGGGGCAAAAGACGGGAAAAAAATAAAGTTAACAAGGAAAAGTAAATTCTTGCAAAAGAGGTAGTTCTGTCTTACCCACACAGGCAACAAACAGAAGGACACCTGGACAATGAAAATACATAAGAAATCAACAACAGAAGGAAATTTCAGAAATTCAAAAGTATGTGAAAACTGAAGAACATAATCCTAAACATTCCTAAAATATACATTGTAGAGTTACATTAGCTTTAAGTACAGGTTCAGAATTTGTGTTATCTACTGGATCAAAAAGAAATCTAAGAGAAATTAGAATGGGTAGGCACAAAGCCATTGCTAGCCCAGGACACTTGACCAGGCCCCAGTGACCTGTGGCTAGGAGCAAGAAAACCCTGACACTTCCCATTGGTTTTAATCAAAATACTAAATTAAGTACATCAGGCCAACCATCTGCTGGGAACAGATGTTCATTAGGATGAAAGTCAAAAAGATTAGGCAGGCCAGATAACTAATACCCTACATTACCCAGGTCCCAAGCCTTCAGAAGATTTTTGTTCTTCCAGAAATTACCAGGAATATGTCAAATGCCACGGCTTCTCATTTCAGTTTTATGAGCCTCAAACATGCAGAAAAATATTATTAGCTTAACATTTTGGCAGATACTCTCTACTTGAACTCAGGTAAAACATGGCACAGAAGAGAGAATAGAGTTATTTTAAGTCAGGCAGACCAACCTGATTTAAAGTTCCAGGACTACTACCTCTCACTGTGTTATACTGTGCAAGTGACATAACTTCTCTGAACCTCAGTTTTCTTCCCTATACAATGGAAACGCACCATCTACTTCACAGGGCTGTTACAATGATTAAAGGAGATAGTGATTGGGAAAGCACTTAGAACAGTACCTGGCTCATAGTGGGCAGTCAGTGATTAATTTTATCTCCTTCTTTATTATCAGTTGCTGCTATGACAGAGCTAGAGCTGTTTGCTAAACTGTCAGCCAGGGGAGCTCTGCAGATTTTAGTGTTTCCCCAAAAATATACCTGGTCGAGTTGCAGTAGCTTCAAGTGTATTCATACCTCTGTAAGTACAGGTTCAGAATTTACATTCTGAAGAAGAGGCACGAGGTGGTTTGATGGTCCTGGAGGCCCCCAGGAACTTACAGAATTGTGGGGAATGGATTAAGATAGGTAGAAGAGATGAACATTCACAGACTATCAAAACACTTCTCTGAAGTAGGCTCTTGTGGGAAGAATGGATCTTAATTTTCTACAAATCCATTTTTGTTGATGATTTTGAATGGCTTTGGCTAGGGTCCATTGGAGACACATTTGCCATCATAGTACTGGCCATGCCTCCTAAAATTATAGGTGTTTATATGCTTTTGTCCTGCAGGTCTGTCAAATTTCCATGCGTCACCCTAGCAAAAAGCCACTCACCGCATAAACTTTTGTTTTATGTTTGGAGCTAAGAAACAAACAGCAAGACTGAGGCATAGCCAACTGCCTAGACTTTGAGCTACAGGAGGGTGGGGGTCATACTTACTCTGGTAGCCTAGAACAGTACCTAACACATTGGTGCAGAACCAATATCTGCTGAATGTAATTGTTCTGAGACCATCACAACCTCATTCCAATCATACAAGGGGAAATACCTTACCAGAAAAATTGATAGCGCTTACTGCTAAAAGGCCAATTTGTCTTTCGCTTCAAAAGCCATTATTATATAAGTGATATTACAAGATAACAAGTAAGTTTAATAAAACATAAACCAGCTGTGTCTAGGAGAGCACAAAGGCTCGGGGAAAGGGCTATTACATAATAAGGTTTTCCTAAGCAAGCATCACTGTATTCATGGAAAGCTATGTCTAAAAGCCACTTAAAATACAAGCATACTTCATTTTATTTTGCTTAGTTCACTTTATTACGTTTCACAGATGTTGCCCTTTTAAAAAAAAAAATTGAAGACACAACTCTCTACCAACAAAAAGATGAAAACTCACTTTATTAAGGTGATCTGAAATCAAAACCACAATATTTATAAGGCATGCATACCTATAGAGGAACTAAAGGGAATAAGAAAAACCCTGAAGATCAGCAAGTTCCCTGAGGGCATTTCCTCTGTTCCAGAGTAAGATCCTGGAAAAAGAATGCTATTTTGAAGCTTTGTCCTTTAAAGTAACTGTGGGGAGGCAGATTAGGAAGCTCTGGAGTCCCATTGCCTGGTTCAGTTCTGGCTCCCCTACCAGCTGCATTACTTTGTGTAAGTCAACCTTCTAGGCTTTAGTTTCCTTTACTGTTAAGCACTCATCTCATAAGATTGATTACTATGAGAGAGATGGAATTCCTGGGAAAAAGCCCTTAAACCACTCCCTATGGTTTCGTATACAGCAAGCACTCAATGTTAGGCTTTCTTTGGTTGCTGTTGTTGTTATTATTGGATTTTTCTCAATAGAAATACTAGGTAAAACAAATGTCAACAGAAACTGGAGAGACATCCAAATATAATAAATGGCTAACATGCAAATCAACCGGACGGCAGAACAACTGGTTGCTATGATGCACACTGACCACCAGGGGCAGACGCTCAGCCCAGGAGCTGCCCCCTGATGGTCAGTGAGCCAGAACCCTGGCCCACAGCTGGTGAGCACAGCAGGGGTGGTAGGAGCCTCTACCACCACTGGGGCAGCACTAAGAATGTCTGATTGACGGCTTAGGCCCGCTCCCTACACCCCCAAGGGTTCCCAGACTGTGAGAGAGCACAGGATAGGCTGAGAGACCACCCCCCTTCAAGTGTACGATTTTGTGCACTGGGCCTCTAGTCCTCCTATATAATAAAAGGATAGTATGCAAATTGACCCTAATGGTGGAACAATCAGTCACTCTGACGCACACTGACCACCAGGGGGCAGATGCTCAATGTAGGAGCTGCCCCTGGTGGTCAGTGAGCTTCCACAAGAGAAGTGCCACTCAGCCAGAATCTGGGCTGACGGCTGCAAGCATAGTGGCAATGGAGGGAGCCTCCCATCCCCAAGAGCTCCTGAGCTGCCAGAGGGATGTCTGGCTGCCATCTCCCCAAGGGATCAGGCCTAAACCAGCAGGTGGACATCCCCTAAGGGGTCCTGGACTGCGAGAGGGCACAGGCAGGGCTAAAGCACCCTCCCCCACAACCCCACGATGCTGAGCACACAAATTTCGTGCACTAGGCCTCTAGGCTACAAATAATGAAGGCTTTTAAGAAAAGAGCAATGGGCACTATGTAACATGTATCTTGAGAACATGGAAGGAGCTAGTTTAATTATGAATGGAAACCATATGCTAACCTAACTCAAGAGTGACATTCTTAAAAAAAATCTAGGTTTCCTTCCCCACATGGTCCTTTCTATCTTTGTTAGAGAACTTTTCTTAGTAGAAACAACTGGCTGCTGAAACACAACCCCAATATTCAAATGTATCCATAAGTGGAATTGGGTCAATTGGGATCAGACCACTAGGCATAAAGTAAGGAACAGAAAATGAAGGTAGAATTATTAAATCAAAAGAGAAAAAAAATAACATACATCTGTTAAAAAAAAAAACCTAAATACCAGGAAACAGAGATTTCTCCAGCAGTAGAGGAGCAGGAGGTGGGGTGTGGGGTGGTGGAGGCAGATGTCTGGAACAAAGAAGGGTGGAAAAGAGCTCCATAGTACTGTCTGGCAGCAAGTGATTATCTGCCAGCAAAGAGCTTCTACATGTCCCCACCAGAAGTGACAAGCAAGGAGAAGCAGAGCCATGGATCTGTTTACCAACTCGGACCAGAAACCTCAGATGAGGTTTGTCAGGAGACCATGGTGTACTATGCACCCGGCCAAGCCTGGGCTTAAGAAGTCCTGATCTCCAACAGAGAAAGCACGAATGTTTCTGGGAATTCTAGGCCTTGACCTTGGGTCAAGGATACTGTTCAAGGGAGGCAGATCCCATGTCTTCCAGCTGTCATAGCAGCTTCATTAAAAATCACATTCTCGTCATAGCCAGTCTGGCTCAGTGGACAGTCAGCCTGCAGACTGAAGGGTCCCAGGGTCTGATCAAAGGCACGTACTTCAGTTGTAGGCTCCTTCCCAGCCTGGGTCCTGGTCAGGGCTCGTGCAGGAGGCAACCAATTTATGTGTTTCTCTCACATCGATATTTCTCTCTGTCTCTCCCTCTCTCTAAAAATCAGTGGGGCCCAACCAGCATGGCTCAGTGGTTGAGCACTGACCTATGAACCAGGAAGTCACGGTTCAATTCCCAATCAGGGCACATGCCTGGGTGGCGGGCTCCATCCCCAGTGTGTGGGGTGCAGGAGGAAGCCAATCAATGGTTCTCTCTCTCCCTCTTCCTTGCTCTCTGAAGTTAAAAAAAAAAAAGAAGTCACATTCTCCCACCTGACAGTGCCACTGGCTCACATACAGATCCCTACCTTTATCCATCACGTGGCCCAGATTTTCTAAAACATAAGCATTGCTTATGAAAGATATAGTGAAAAAAATAAAGATATATTTAAATGCCCTGATTTTTAAAAAATATTTCATTGATTTTTAGAGAGAAAGGAAGAGTGAAAAACAGGATGACACTCAACCAACTGAACCACACTGATCGGGGCGTGACTTGATTTTTATACTTTTTATGCCTTCACATACATAAATTTACAAGTTGGCAGTAGACGAGGTGGGAAGGAAAGAAAAGAGTGTGATGGAGAAATAACCTTTGTCAGAAAAAAGAAAAGAATTCTGCTTCGTTTCCCTCTTCAGACTGCCCAGAAGCAGCAGCACACACTATGTCTCAGAGCTCAGTTGGTCATGCATCTTAGTCCATGTCACTAAACTCTTCAGCTACATAAAATTGCCTCAGTTGGGCTTATCTACTCCATTTCTGTTCTGTGGATATTTCTAAGGCCGGCTCTATGAGTCTCTCCTCCTTTCTTAGAAGATTCCACAGTGCCTGGAAAAACCATGTAGTGCCAGGAGCAAAGGGTAGGAGAGGTATGCATTAAGCCACTAATTAAATCACAGGATCTGGCTCAGGAGTATCTCACCAATTGAAACTTGAACAAGACCCTGCTATCATTCAATAGCCAGAATCTAATTGCTAGATTAAGAAAAAAAATTATTTCAATGGAGGGTGGGGCGGTGGAAAGGGGGTGAGATTTGAAAGATGTTTGAAGGAAGTAGGAATATGCAAGAGAAACAGCTTTCTTTAATCTTGCTTTGAAGTAAGAAACTGAGTACACCTCAAAACAGTTTTTGTCCAGGTGGCAAGATGCTGTGAAATCAATATAAATAAAGGAGGGGAAAGCTTTACCTGGCTCCCTGCCCCTTCAAATTTTCATAATCCAAAGAAACATTTCCTTACCTGCCAGGACCCTGTTAACAGAAGAGTGAGTAGCCAAGCCAGGCTGTCCACGTTCATGAAAAATCCCAGCATAAGGCAAGTACTCAGGCAGCAAGAAACGCCTACAAGAAGGAATCACATGTGAAAAGCCTACTAAAGATGACCATAAAACAAGGGAAGATATACTGTGAATCAATGCTAATGGGTCCACTAGACCTAGGAATCCACAGAAGCCCAGAGTGGAGTAAAAATTCCTAGGATTTATACGTTCACAGAATTGTATCTCCTCCTTGATCTTCTAAAGTTTCCCAGGGCTTTTATTCTTCAACAGGATGCTCTCAATACCACTATTCTCTCTCTTTTTACTGCAGCCAATCATCTCCTGTCAAATCTTTAGGAAACAGGGCTGGAACATAGGCTCACTAGAAAATAATTCCAGATATGGACAGTCCAAAGACCAAAAACTAAATCCCAGGCGTTCATAAAGGCTCCTTCATAAACATCTCTCATAAAGGCTAATTATCCAGTTCTTACCTTGGTACAAAGCGTCCCAGTGAAGGCGCCGACATCCGGGCATTGCGTGGAGCTCGGTGCCTGGATCTGTCACCATTGTCCCTGGAGGAAACAAAAAGACTGCATGTAAGCAAGTTACTAAAGCAGAATCAGCCACCAGCCCAAAAATGAGCATCTCCCAAACTAAATTCCTACCGCTAGGGGAAGACCCCAGAGAAATCAGTGATCTGTTTGCTTACTAATTTGGGTGACACATTCATATATTCTATTTCTGGAATACCTAAACTAAATGATCCAGGAGCATTTATTTCAGTAAGGCAGAGTGTAGGGAGCGGCTATAAGGTCAAGCTTGTAGGGCAGAGCCTCACAGCCCTCCCTTGTTCCTAGGTAGATAATGGGCTATGGGAGGTGCAGCAAGTGCTGCCAAAACAAGGCTTGAGTAATGAAATAGATTTGAAACTCTTTCAACATGATGACTACTCCCCTTGTTTTGCTTTGTGTGACCTGACTATAAAATAAAGCTTTGGTTTACTGGCTGTGTCACTGTTTCCTCATCCAGGCACAGTGATCCTACCTAGCCCCAACTATATTCTCTTATCTGTTTTCTTTAATCATTCGCTGCCCCTCCTCAGGTTCACCCCTGGCCGTGCAGGATGGGGTTCAGAGGAGGGTTTTTCTTGAATTAATAAGGTCTCTGCTGCTTCTGAAACTGAAGCCAGGGCTAGATCTTCTAAAGGATCTGAAATGGATACTTTTTTCTAAGTTGAAGAATAAAGAGAAATTTTGGCTTTTGGGGATCTGAAGGAAGAAAACTTCTCTCATTAATTTCATCCAAAAAAAAAAAATAGTTATCTTTCAATGAATCTGTTTAGGTCCTTGGTGTGGGAAAAATCACTAGTAAGTGAAAGACATAAGTAGTCCTTTCTTTTAGGGACTGAAAAACAGACAATGACAAAGAATTATTTGACAATACAAATATGTCAGGTCAGTTGAGTAAAAAGAAAAAAAGTCTAGGTATTTTCTTTACAGTCTGTAATAACCACCATTTATAAAATATCTACTAAATTCTATTACAAAGATTATTAATGTTATCCCATTTAATACTTTTAGCTATTCCATGAGGCATTATTAGCTCTATTTTACAGATGAAGAAACTAAGGACCAGAGAGGTAAGTGCCCGAAGTCACACAATAAGTAAGTGGCTGAGGCAGGACTCAAGGGAGATCTGACTCTGAAGCCTTCGCTCACTGCACTACACTTCACTGCTTCCTATAAGAAAGGAGAGGGCAAGACTTCACGTGGCTTAGTTTCCAATGCATCAAAGGAACAACAAGCCAAAGGGCACTGGCTGGCCAGAGCAGTTAATTAGCTACTTAACCAAACTCCACAAAATAAATAAACCTCTGAGAGACTGATTTGGAATATTTCTTAATTCTACCTTCAACTTAATAAGATAATCTTCAAACTGGCCCTTGAACCAAAATTAAGACAACACTTTGGCTTATGGACAAGTGGGAGCTTTATAAGCCAGAAACAAAAGCCTAAAGGTGGTTTTCATATCTTGGTGGACCTAGATGCTGAACATTTAAAGACAAATCAATACCAGGGATACTGGAAGCTGAACCATTAAAAGTCAATACTTGGTTTTTATTTTCCCAAAAGAAAAAGCATACTATTATTTTCCCTAACATACATTCCCTTGATTTAAAAATTCTATAGATCCGCCGAACCGCTTTGGCTCAGTCGATAGAGCGTCCGACTGCGGACTGAAGGGTCCCGGGTTCGATTCCGGTCAAGGGCATGTACCTTGGCTACGGGCACATCCCCAGTAGGGGGCGTGCAAGAGGCAGCTGATCGATGTTTCTCTCTCATCGATGTTTCTGACTTTCTATCTCTCTCCTTTCCACTCTGTAAAATATCAATAAAATATATTTTTAAAAAAAGAAAAAAAATTCTATAGGTCAATAAAGAGGCAGAAGAGAGACTACATATATGAAAATTAATACATACATATTCACATGATAGCTCAATTTTGAAATGAAATGTATTTTAATAAATACTACTTTTATAATTATTAAAAAATGTGTGTATACTTTTTGAGGGGACACCATATATATGTGTACACACACAAACACACAAACACACACACACACACTAGAGGCCTGGTGCATGAAATTCGTGCATGGAGGTGGTGGTGGGGGTGTTTCTCAGCCCAGCCTGCACTCTCTCCAATCTGTGACCCCTTGGGGATGTCCGATTACTGGTATAGGCCCGATCTTTGTGTGATCAGTTGGACATCCCTCTCACAATCTGGGATTGCTAGCTCCTAACAGCTCACCTGCCTGCCTGCCTGCCTGCCTGATCGTCCCCTACCTGCTCGTCTGCTGGCCTGATTGACGCCTAACTGCTCCCCTGCTAGCCTGATTGCTCCCAACTGCCCTCTCCTGCCCACCTGGTCATACCCAACTGCCCTCCTCTGCAGGCCTGATCGCCCACAACTGTCCTCCCTTGCAGGCCATCTTGTGACATCACGTGATGCTACCTAGGCTTTTATTATTTAGGAAATATATATATATGAATGAGATCAGCAGTTCAGATACAAGCAACATTTCAATCTGATGGTTACATTAGGCATCATTACACTGGGTAGCTCAGTTTCTTAGAGCATTGCCTTGATATGCCAAGTTTGAAGGTCCCGCTCCCCAGTCAGGGCACACACAAGATAAACCAATAAATGCATAAATAAGTGGAACAATAAATCAATCTCTCTCTCTCTCTCTTAAATAAAATAATTTAAAAATTTGTAATATACTAAGTGAGTGGAGATGTATTTGCTGGTTCTCAGGTTCACATCTTAACTAATGATGGAGAAGGAGGAAATAAGTAGCATCTCACTAAAATGTAAGGATGACTTCAAATTGACAGTGCTCAGAACCCTAGCAAAGGAAAAATGGCAGAGTAGGACCCAGAATGATTAGGAAAAGGTGCAATGCAATAAACACAAATGAGATGATGATGCCTATGGGCAACAAAGACATCTAGGAGAGAACAGCCCATAACAAAAACAGCTCAAGCATTTACTGACCAGAAAAACCTAAAAAAAAAAAAAAAAAAAAAAAAAAAAGGGTAAGGTGTCAAAGGTTGTATAGTCTAAAAAGAAGGGAGGATTCAGAAATAATAAAGAATTGAGATGGGGAAACAAATTTCAACGCATAGGATATTTGCAGAAGGGTAGAAGAGGGTGGCTTGGAAGGAGGGGACAGGAAGTTTGATAAAAGTTCCAGGAAAAAAAGCAAAGGAATTAAAAAACACTTAAAATAATGTTGTTTTAGAAAACTATACAGACTCTGCCACTTACTTCAGTGCTAGTACAAGATCAACATGAAGCATGGCTCCATGAGATGAAGGAGGCAAAATTGGTCAGATAGAGACAGTATGAGTGAATTGGAAGATGTTTTACAGATGAACAATGGAAAAAAGAAAGATACAGAGAGGGTTTATCTTAGAAACAGAGGAGAGTGCTAAATGCTGGGGCCTACCATAGCTCATGTTCATGCTCTTTTCAAGGGGAGCTTAAATAAAATACACAACAAAGATGAAGACCAAGAACAATGGCCCATCCACTGAAGGGTCCCAGGTTTGATTCCCAGTCAAAGGCATGTACCTGGATTGTGAGTTCCCACCCCCCAGTTTAGGCACGTGCAGGAGGCAAGCAGATAATATGTCTCTCATATGGATGTTTCTCTCTCTCTCTCTCTCTCTCTCTCTCTCTCTCTCTCTCTCTCTCTTCCCACCCTCCCTTCCACTCTCTCTGAAAAAGCAATGGAAAAAATATCCTCTGGCGAGGATTAACAAAAACAAACAAAATAAAGGTGAAGACCACAGTATGCAGATGTGCTGGTGCTTTTCCTCCAACACAGGAAGACACTTGGCAGGGAGACACCAGAGAAATCCTCATCAGTTTCATCAGCCAGAAACTAGAAACTTCCTTTAAGCTAGCAGGATAGATGCTGACTGAGTTATTAATGACTTTCCCTGTTATTGAACTCTATGCATCTCTGATTAACTCTCTGAGGGGTATTTGAGGAAGAAAGGGAGAAAAACGTAAGATTTTCTTGTAAAAGATTTTATAAGAGAAAAAGCACCCTTCAAACAATCAAGCATCTAAGTACGGAACACCAGAAAAACATATCTTTGGAACAGGGGAAAAACACAGCAGCAACTCCTGCTAAATGCCTGGAATTAATTGCCTGAGAAAAGCAATAATTTAAAAATACACCTACAGACCGCTATCTGAATCCTGACCAGACAATCAGGTTGTCATTACTCCTCAGTGACAAATGACTCTGACTTGGGCCTTTATAAGTGAAGTTCTTGCAGCAAATAGTTTAAAAGGCCATTGTCCTCTTGACAACATACACATGACTTTGCTGAAAATTAGATTATTAAAAAAATACTTGTCAGTCTGTGTGGTTCAGTGGCTGAGCATCAACCTAGAAACCAGAAAGTCACAGTTTGATCCCAGTCAGGGCACATGCCCAGGTTTCAGGATCAATCCCCAATAGGAGGCGTGCAGAAGGTAGCCAGCCAATCAATGATTCTCTCTCATCATTGATGTTTCTGTCTCTCTTTTCTTCTCCCTTCCTCTCTCTGAAATCAATAAAACATTTAAAACAAAGAAAGAAAAAGTGTTCAGTGATAGAGCATGTTTGTTTAAAAATATATATACTTGTTTCTCTATGCTCTTTTGTTTCTCCTCAATCTTCAGACAAAAGAAGGCCTGTTGGGAATTCCTGTCCGTGGATGGCACAGTGATCTTGCACAAGACCTTTCCTTACCTGGGTGCTGTGAGGAACTGAGGCCCCAGGTTCTAGTGCCAGACTGTGTATACATACAAGTGCTTAGATTTCTGGGGGTAGGGCACAGTTCCAGCCAATAACATTCAAATAGGACACCTAAGAGCATAGGTCTCTTGAAATGTCAAAGCCTTAATTTTTCTCCAAGAAATAGTGACATAACAGATAATTACTATTAACAAATTCCTCTCCTTGCTTATTTTACCTTTAATTTCATTGCATACATTATGAAAATCATATTCCTATTGTGCATCTTATGTTAAAAAAACAAATGTATCTCTAAGTGGTTATGTCCTCCTTTCCCCCTTCTGTCTTGAGTGTTTGGAGGTTCTAGCAGGGCAGCGCAGCTATTTGTATACCCACAACCAAAGACCGGTCCTCTCTACTGGATGGAAGGCCGTCCTCTTCGACCGTGTGCAGCTTCGAGAGGGATGCACATGGATCGTTGAGGGAGGAGGGGGACACCTGCCTTGCCTAGCCAGCCAGATCAGCCAAATCAACCCTGGTGATCAATGGGGTGGCAGATGTCGCAGCCAGACCTCCATCATATCCTGCCTTGAGTGTTTTAACTCTTTCCTTCTGTATTTTCCCATTCTAAACCCAGGCACAATCCAAACACAGTCCACTTTCTTTCTCTTTTGCTTTCTTCATAATAAATATTCATATATATTTTACTTGCACAGAAAGAGTACTAATTCTAAAACTGCCAAGCAATATTATGTTTCTAAGCAACAGGCTCAAAATCCTCAGTAAAAAGCTAGACTTCAGGTAGGCATATATTTTATTAATATTTAGGGCACTACAGGTACCAGATATCCTATTTCTAATCCTCACGAAGTCTCCTTCATCTTTCTGAGACTTTTCATTATTCTAAGTCTGCTGTGTACAAGGGAAATTCTCCTAAGATAGTTAACTCCAACAAAGTTCCAAGAACTTTAGTGCTAAAAGAAACTTCAGAGATAATCTAATCTCAGTGTACAGATCATTGAGGCCCAGATTGGGCAAACGACTTGCCCAAGGAGAAACAACAAATAGAACTCAGGATTGTCCCTTAGTCAATAGTTATCAGACCTCATGTGTTCTCGCCTGTATTTTGCCCACAGCTTTCAAATTAGTTTTCCTGCATCCACATACTTGTCACTTACGTCACCCTAACATACATATTGACTAATGGATGTCCCAGACAAAAACAAAGTAAAAACTTCTTAGCTAGGCACTCCAGGTCCTCAATAGTTCAGCCTTTTCTGATCTTCTTCCTCATATTATAAATACTCAATAGCTCTATTCAGAGTCCTCCAATAAACCCTGTAAATCTCCAATCTCTGGGCTTTTGTTGAAGCAACCCCCTTTCTAGACTCTCCTTTCCTAACCCCATTCTCCACATCAATTCATTAAAGTCCTATGCAGCCTTCACACCCAGCTGAAATCCCTGAGGCCTTCTCTCAGCTCCCCAAATGCTGTCCTGTACTTCAGTGGTATCCGTTACAGTCTATCTTGTAAGACACGTAAAAATCCAATCATGTTATTCCATAGCTTACAATTCTTCAAGGGTTCCCTCTCACCTACGGAATAAAGTTCATTTCCCTCCCCTCCCCCTTTAAGTCACTGAAGGCTCTCTAAGATCTAGGACTACTCTAATTCTGCAGGCTCGTCTGCCACACATCTTGGACTTTACAGTTTAGCCATACTAAGCAACAAGGGAACCCCTGAAATATTCCATGCTGTTTCCTATTTCCATGACTGTGTTTATTTACCTTTCTCCTAAGCATAATTAGAGAAAGGTCCTATTTCAAAGACTTAAATCTTTCTCTTTTGTAAGCCTATCCTGTGAAAACAATTAGCCACCACAAAACTCAAGTAAATGAAATTATTTAAAACTCTCTGGTAAAAAGGAAGGGAACAGTTTCTTATCTCAGCACATTTTAAGAACTATTTCTTAAATTTCTGTACAAACCATCACTTAACAAATGTAGTCAGTTGCCTGATTCTCGATGATTGCTTTAGCAGGTATTAGCAACATTACAGTGTTTCCTTTGACTTTCTCTTGCACTTTTAATATTAAAGTCTATGTTTGTAAGTCAAAGGAAGAAACAAAGGCAACTCTGTTTCAAAATAAAGTAGACAACATCTCCCTCTGAAGATTTACCCTTCTCTTTCTTGGCTACAAATTATGTATTTGCTATTAGTAGTCACTGACTCCCCCAGGGGTCCTAGAAATTCTGGGCACAGAAGAAAGAGCAGGAACAAGTACTACCAAGGGCATACATAATTAACGGAGAGATGCAAATCAAAACAACAATCCAGTACCATCTCACACCTGTCAGAATGTCATCTATCAACAAATCAACAAACAAGTGCTGGCAAGGATGCGGAGAAAAAGGAACCCTCGTGCACTGCTGGTGGGAATGCAGACTGGTGCAGCCACTGTAGAGAACAGTATGGAGTTTCCTCAAAAAACTAAAAATGAAGGTCCCATTTGACCCAGTAATCCCACTTCTAGGAATATGTCCCAAGAAACTAGAAACACCAATCAGAAAAGATATATGCATCCCTATGTTCATAGCATCACAAATCACCATGGCTAAGATTTGGAAACAGCCTAAATGCCCATCAGCAAATGAGTGTATTAGAAAACTATGGTACATCTATACAATAGAATACTACACTGCTATAAAAAAGAAGTAATTCTTACAATTTACAGCAGCCTAGATGGACCTGGAGAGCATTATGTTAAGTGAAATAAGCCAGGCAATGAAAGAAAAATACCACATGATCTCACTCATTTATGGACAATAAAGAACACTATAACCTGATGAATAAAAAGATAGATACAGAGGCAGTAAAGCCCCGAACAGACTGTCAAATGACAGCAGGAAGGCTGGGGAATGTTGGGGAGGGAAGGAAATAGATCAACCAAAGGACTTGTATGCATGCATATAAGCACACCAATGGACACAAGACCTGGGGGTGGGGGTGGGATGAGGGCATGCAACAAGGGGTAGGGGAGACTGTGGGAGGGTCAAGGGGGGGGGGGAGGAGAGGAGATATATGTACTAATATATGTAATATTTTAAACAATAAAAAAAATTTTGAAAGAAAGGAAAATTAAAAAAAAAAAAAAAAAGGGACGTATGGCTGGCTTTGCTCTACTGGAATTCCCAACTGCAGGAGCTTCACAAAGCTGTCAGATTTCGATGACAGATGATAGGAGTAGTATGACCTAATTTCTGACATATTTTCTTTTCATGGCTCGACTAAATTTCTGTTATGCCAAAAGGGCAGATGGAGAATATAACATTCTGAACTAAAGACAAGCAATTTCCCTATGCCACACCCAATCGGAAGGCAGAGCTGAGTAACAGCCTTCAGAACACCCCTCAACTACATCATATACCAAGAAGACCTTTTAATGACTTTGCTAGAAGGTGTCTAGCAAGGGACCATAAAAGGAGAAGTCCTGGCTGCAGAATGCTCCCCTGTACATATGTATGTTGTACTGCAGCATGTCAAACTGAGAAACAGGAATGACTGTCATTCTCAAAGGAAACATTTTTGCACATTACATCAAAATATGAATTTCTGGGTAAAGGGAGCCAGTTAATTAGGAGAATTAGAAAATAAATGTAATAGACCTAAAGAGATTTCATCATGAGGCTGAAAGACTAGAATTCTCTCTGAGCTGGTTTTCCAGAGTACAGTCCAGTGTCACAACTTGAATGTAGCACTTGTTCTTTTCTGTGCCAGTAATAATTTTTAAGAAGTTGAGAGTGTCAACTGTAAATAAAAAAATTAAAATAAAAAATATTGAATGCAATTACCTAGTGGCTAGTATGCGTAGTGGAAATATTTATGACCGATCTAATAAGAAGGTTCTATAGTTCTGACTGTCATGAGCTCAGGTATCCCTTTGAAGGCGAAGCAATAACAAAGAGTCCAAAAGGGAAGGACATGAGCTGGGATCATAAGTACATTTAGAGTAACAGATAAGATGTGGAAAGGGCAAGGATAGTTGAAGCAATAGTCATCCACTCATATACTGTACATTACTTCTTTTACGGACTTTAGCAACTACTGGGACATAGCACTTAATCTGGGCTTCACAAAAACCTCCCTCCTCTTTCCAAAGGGATAGTAAAATTGAAAACTGGAATTTATCTTATGCTTTTTTTGCCACCTACATTCTAGCAGGCAGGCACACCTTTATCCTGCTTGTGAACATCATTATGCAAAGATGGATGCTGAGGGTTTCAGGACAGACCTGCTGACACCAGATTTCTGGATGTCCTGTTTGTGCATTTTGACAAAGGGAACTTGCAGGCTCAGTCCTTCCCCCAGACAGAGATGAATGGCAGGGGAAGATACCTGCCTGGGAAGATGGTCATTAATCCAGGCCACAAAGGAATAGAAAATTTAACCTGATGCTGACCAACCTTTAAAACTATCATCCCTAGAGATAAATCTAGACAGTCTTGTTCCACGGCAAGCTCATGGAATAAGGGCCCAATTATGGCTGTACATCACTTTTATTTATTTATTTTTTAATATTTTTATTGATTATAGAGAGAAAAGGAGAGAAGAGACAGAAACATCAATGATGAAAGAGAATCATTGACAGGCTGCCTCCTGCAATTCCTCCCCCACTGGGGATCGAGCCCACAACCCACATGTGCCCCTGACTGGACAGAACTCAGAAACCCCCAGTCCGCAGGCTGACACTCTATCCACTAAGCCAAACCAGCTAGGACTGGCTGTACATCACTTTTAAAGGGCTTTAAATCTGCAGGACAGTAATAGTCAAGATACTAAATGTGACTTGCCTATTCCCTCATCTTAGGCATGTCTGATTTTGGTGAAGTATCATCACTTAGAATACCACAAAGAAGTCAATATCTCACCCCAGCCTATTTGACTCAGTGGATAGCGCATCGGCCTGCGGACTGAAAGGTCCCAGGTTCAATTCTGGTCAGGGGCACATGCCCGGGGGGAGGCTCAATTCCCAGTAGGGCATGTGCAGGAGGCAGCTGATCAATGATTCTCATCAGTGATGTTTCTATCTCTCCCTCTCCCTTCCTCTTGAAAACCAATAAACAACAAAAAAGTGCCGAAACCGGTTTGGCTCAGTGGATAGAGCGTCGGCCTGCAAATTAAAAGGTCCTAGGTTCGATTCCAGTCAAGGGCATGTATCTTGGTTGCAGGCACATCCCCAGTAGGGGTATACAAGAGGCAGCTGATCGATGTTTCTGACTTTCTATCCCTCTCCCTACCTCTGTGAAAATTCAATAAAATATATTTTTAAAATAAATAAATAAATAACAAAAAAATAAATATCTCATTATAATGTTTATGTTATGAAACAGTATCTGTGTTATTATAAGGATTAAACAACAATTTTAATGTTATATTAATATATTTATATATACTACAAATGTTTTATGTTATAAATTAGTATACATATGAAAATTATAACTGATACCTTTCACTCAATGGATGATAAAAAAGAATCAAAATGATGGATCTGAATAATGGCTCCCCATCATTTTGTGGGGACTCTGTACACCTGGATGGGGCAAGCTAGAGAATGACAAAATGATCTAAGCCTTAGCAAATGGAAGCAAACGGAAGAGGTCAAAGTGGGGTGGCAAAGGCAAAAGTAGGCTATGCTGTGAACATGAGGAGATTCAACGAACAGTTTCTTTTTATTGTAACCTGAGTGTGTTAGTAGGATTTCAAGCCATGTCTAACTTACCCAAAAAAATATATAAATTATGGCCGTACACGCCTCTAATTATCCTTCTAGTTATTAAAAATAAAGGAAAGGACGGGGGCTAAGAAATTAAAATGCGCTAGCATATTCCCTAATTTATCCTTCACTCCCTCCTCAGAGTATTTTGATATTAAGTGAAGAGGAGCAACCACAAGCAGCACTCAGTTTACAGTGGGGGTGGGTGGGGAGGAAGAGGACAAGGACAGATCCCGATAGAATAAACAGACGTAAATGAGCATTGACCAACCAGCAACACCCTTCACCAGAACACCTAAACTACTAATATTGAGGTGACAAATTTCATAGCTGCTATTAAAAACAAGAATACAGTCTGTATCAGCTCAAAAAGAAAGGCAAACACCAAAGAGAGGAACTTTTAGCAGGGCATTAGAGAAATCAGCCCACTGTTACTAACCAGGGAACACCACAAGACTCCCTAGGAAACAACAGTTTAAGCCAATCAGTGCATGAAAGGTGAAGAGACGATGTAAATTCAGGTCGTACTGAAGACAAGATGAAGGAAGGTGAGAGCACAGGTGGGCTGTGGGGAGCACAAGGAGGAGGCAGTCTGACATAGGAAATCGAGGGGGAAGGAAGGGGAAAGAGAGGAGGTGGTAGCAGAAGAAAAAGAAGGTAAGATGAGAACAGAACATTTTAAACTAACCCAGAACTCCATTGTGAAGGACAAGTCACGAGGCAAGACTCAGCTCAAAGGCATGAGCCCCACGCCCCACCACTGCAGAGGATAACACAGCCTTCCAAGCGTGCATGGAGAGGGGCCTAGGCAATCTGCACCGACTCCCAGAGCCACCCAGAATTATTGAGTCTCCTGTGCAGCACCAAGACCCAGCAGCCTTGATGGGTACATTGTAACTGCTTCCCTGAATAGATCCCAACGCTGGAAAAATGATCCCATTTACAGGGGAACATATTTCACTACAGGTGTCTGCCTGGCTAAGGGAGTGGAGACGTTCCCTTCCTTCATTGTTGCTGTGTGTACCCACCATCACCTAGAGTGGATGGAAGGCAGAATGACACGTGCTGAGAGTCAGAGGATGGCTGGGCTCTTCTGTCAGTCGGTGACGGAGGCCACCGCACCTGCACCACCGGCCACACCACAGTGTTCACAGCATCCCTGCCTTTCTTCCACATTTACATCTTCCTCAGACAAATGAATCTCCCAGTTAGTCTTCCTTCTGCTTCCCAGTACACAACTGCTAGTGTGCTTTTAAGGGTCACGTCAGGAAGGTGAACTGGTACAAAGGATGTTCCCACCTTTTCAGTTCTTTCTGGCAAAGAGATTGCTCAAACACACCCTAAAGCTCTGTTGCAAGATGGTACCTGGGATTAATCATTCAGCTCACGAAACAGAAGGTTGAGGGGAGGCAAGAACTCTTAAGATCCTACACCTGACCAGGCTATGTCAGGATGGGGAAGAAAAAAGAAAAATGGTCAATAGGCCGTCCTATTCCAATACTGCCAGTAAAAGCAGAGAAATAAAATATTTAACCACCCTTTTCTCTCTCTTGTTTTACATGTTTGAGAACACTCAAAAAGTAGGAATCAAAACAAAAGTCAATGTCCAATCCGATACAAGCCAGAAAAGCTGTTTCGGAAGGGAAACAATGAATGGCTAGAAAGGCCAGGAGCACCAGGTCAGTGAAGGCAAAACCCAGAAGTCAGATTGGGGAGCTTAAATCCTGGAGCCTGGGGCTGACCCTGCTCCTTTAGCTCACCCAGTCCCCCAACCACCAACTAAAAGAAGAGAAAGGAATCACTTCGCAACCCACCACATTAACCTGAAAGGCAACTTTCAAAGGATCCTTATTGGGGATGGAGGGGAATGAGAAAATTTAGGTAAAGGAGTAAAAACCTCAAAGTATCAGTGCGATCAAGGGTTCTAAGAGAAGCTAACTTTTAAGAAAATTGGAGTATTTTCTTTTTAATCTCTCAATACCTACTCTGCTTAAAAGAAAAAACACCAAGCCTCCTGCCTCCCTGTTGTGAAGACAGTCCATGAGATGCATTCCACAGCTCTGCTCACACAAAAGGCAAGTAAGCACAGCAGCCATCTTCTCTCAGTCTGGCCTGGAGCCCAATGGACTGCCTCCCACAGGTCCCCCGGTGAATCAGCAACAACTACCAGAGATGAGCGTGCCCAGGGCATTTTAACCCTCCATCCCTCACCCCATCCTATTAACTCATAAACAGTAACTTAAAGGTTTGAAGCAAGAATGTCAACCACTGTTGCTCAGACAGTGACCAACTTGGAAGCACTCCCAGCTTGGGAGCAGAGAGAAGAAAGCAAGCTGAGTATGTACTTACTCAAAGTCCTCAAATTCCAAGTCGGTTCCCTCTACTGATGGACCCTGGTTGTCTGAAGAAGAGGAGGAGGTGGAAGAGCGAAGCCGGTTCTGTTGGTAGCGCATGGAGCGCTGGCGAATACTGTCTCTCCGTGAAAGATACTGGATCATCCTCTGAGCGTAGTATGCAGCAGGAGATAATCTGAGAGAGACAGAGATGGACAAACACAAACTAGCACTAATGTCGGGGAAACTGTGAAAGACAGTAAATCCAGTTCTCCCCTGACCATCTCCCTGCTGAGAGGAATCCGGAGACTTGAAAAATAAAGGGCATTTAACTCACCAGGAGGTTTGTACTGCACAATATGCTTATCAGATTACCACCAATGTTTCTGTTCTGAGATAAGGCAAAGAGACTGTCTAATCAGTCCTTATCTGATCAACAGCTGTCCCCTCCCAAGAGAATAACACTGGACTTTTCTTTTTAGTCTCTTAAGGGATCCCTTTAAAACTCACAGCATTCCTTCAATAATCCTTATGTGAAATACAAGAAATAAAGGGATCACAGCAATCATCAATAAATCATCTCTTCTTTCCGTTTAGATGAGGAAGCAGGCCAGGAGACAGGAAACCTGAGATCACTAAAGAAGGCATTTACTGGCATTCTCATCAGGACCCCCTTCTTTCTCCAACAAACAGACATACTCCAGATTTGTTCCAGCTCCTTAAAATGATCTCTGAGCCTCTTATCGCTCCTTTAACAATTTATTCAGAGATATTTGTAATAGAACATATAGACTGAGAGTAAAATATACTTGAAAAACCAGAAAACCCTAAAAGGATAAAAACAAATTTTTCTGTCTTACAAGAGAGCATCAGAGGCAACAAGGGGACTGAGCAGTACAGAAGGCAACAGTCATTGTTTTTCTTCTCCCTTACTAGACTATTCTCAGTAAATAGTCTAGACCTACATTCTTCCAGCTGCTTAGTATCTTCATATTCCTTGAAAACATCAAGTGTTCCATACAACGTGCCACATTCCCTTCTTTCTCAAGTTTTCACTCCATCTTTTACAACATTGTTATATAACTTGAGGCTATTAACTAAGAGTGTGATAGACGAACTGTAGAAGAATGTTTTATATGGTAGCATTAAATGGATTACTAAGAAATTTCCAGACTTAAAACCTGCCTGAGGTATACCCTGACTCAACAATTCCTCTAGAAATTTTAGCCTTACAGAAACACACAAGGATACAAAGATACAGAGAGATCAGAATTAATGAAAACCTGGGAAACACCCCAAATGCCTATTAACAGATTAAACAAACTATATCCATACAAAGAAACATTATATAGCTATTAAAAAGAACAAATTATCCCTATCTGCACAAATAAAAGCCCTCTAAAATATAATTTTAAAGGACGAAAAATTGAAGAATGGTATGTATATACTAGTATGTATGTAAGAAATATATTTATATATTTAGAACAGAAAATTAAAAGGGAACACAGCAATCCTAATGAGGATTACTGAGGACTTGAACTTATATAACGTTTAAATATAAAAGGAAAAAAGCATGTCTCTATTAAACAATAGAGAATTGGAAACATGGAAACACTGATTGAGAATGGAAATAAAGGGGTTATAGCCAAATAGTAGGAAAAGTATTTACAAACATCTTGCTGCCTGACCTGACATTACCCCTGGGGCAAAGTCTCCAGGTAAATCTTCAATAAGTCTACTGACTCAGGGCAAAGGATATCCTGGAGTCAACTGCTATAGGAACTGAGGCTGCTTTTCAAATAATTGCCGTCAGAGGTGGTGGTCCGGTGCCAACCATTAAATGGATTCCCAAGCAGACCAGCTGACAATCTTTGGAATTCAAATGTCTATGTTATGAAACAAGATGCTGCATTTGGCACCTGAGTCCAA
Organism: Antrozous pallidus; assembly: GCA_027563665.1. Lineage (NCBI taxonomy): Eukaryota > Metazoa > Chordata > Mammalia > Chiroptera > Vespertilionidae > Antrozous > Antrozous pallidus. The sequence goes on from CM050520.1 coordinate 16,911,345, forward strand.
ACTATCTTTATATAGCTATCTTTATACAGCGGGTGGGCATGGGATGAACAGATGCTTTGGCCAAGATCATGAGAGCACAAGAATCATTTCTTAAAAGTCTTAACTTGTAGAACTTTCATTATTCATTTGGGCCTGTTCCTATGCAGTTTGCAATCAATCAAGAATCCTCTATTTTCAATACTATTGAGTTGTTCCTGTATCTACCAAATACATTTTTAAAAAAAACACAAAAAAACCTTCCAGCATAAATCAACCATTATTGCCTAAATTCTCAAGTAAATCAGACTAGAAAAGTAAAAAAAGTTAAGTTTCAAGAGAAGAATAAAGATTGTTGTTTTTTTGTTTGTTTGTTTTGAAATTGATTCTGAAAAGTGACCACAAGTACACTCCTTCCTGAGTTTATAACCAACCCTAACTAATGGGAAAATTTTGCAAATATTATTGGTGATAGTGGTAGAAATAATGTTGAAGCTGACAATAAGACTGTTATTTCATGTGCAGGTACACAATCTCAGCACTAGGTAACCCCAACTATTTATTTCACTACTAAAGGCCAGGTGCATGATATTCATGCACTTGGGGGGCGGTGTCTCAGCCCAAACTGTGCTCTCTCACAGTCCAGGAGCCCTGATGGGATGTCTGATTGCCACAGAGGCAGGAGAGGCTCCCACCACTGCTGGAGAGCCACTGCTGCAATCGCCAGCCATGAACCCAGCTTCTGGCTTCTAGACTTCTGGCTGAGCATTCTCCTCCTTGTGGGAATCCACTGACCTGTGGTAAGTATCTGCCCCCTGGTGGTGTGCATCATAGAGACTGGTCATTTGGTCTATTTGCATATTAGCCTTTTATTATATAGGACAGTACAGAAATTCCCTAAGCCAGTGGTCAGCAAACTCATTAGTCAACAGAGCCAAATATCAACAGTACAATTGAAATTTCTTTTGAGAGCCAAATTTTTTAAACTTAAACTTCTTCTAACACCACTTCTTCAAGATTGTATTTTGTGGAAGAGCCACCCTCAAGGGGCCAAAGAGCCACATGCGGCTCGCCAGCGGTGGTTTGCCGGCCACTGCCCTAAGCTATAAAACTAGCCATCAGCGATTTTTAAAAAAGGATTCTTGGCACAATTATTAACTATAAATACATCCTTATCCTTGTCTTTTTGGGTAACAGAGGGCAGCTAAGGATCTGAATGCTGAGATGTCTCACAAAGGCTCCGGCCTGTACATACTGTGCACAGGGTAAATCTAAGAGAAAAAAGAAATTAAACCACCAGTAATGAGGTAACAATCCTCCTCCCACTGAAGAGCTGGATAACCATAAAACTCTGAAGTGTTTCAAGTAAAAATTTTTAAAGTTTTAATAAATCTTTTTCTTCAGGGAAGAAAACCTTCCCCTTTAAAAATACCTATTTGTGTTCAAAGAGGAAATCTGAAAACACCAACACTATAAAGTATGATACTTTTTGTTATTTGTTTCTCTGAGTAGGAACAAATAACATGAAAGGAGGACAAGTTACAGTCTTTAAGAATTACTGGTAAACTGTCAGGTTCTGGGAATGAGATTCCCACTGCTATCCTAAAAGAACTACAAGAAGTTCTCTCTCTCAGTGTTTCAGAGTATTTGATTCATGTGAAAATATTTCTTTTCTTATTTAGGGCTATTACTTTTTATTATGATTATGAACTAAAATAAATGTTCTTGCTTCAGGCATCATCTAAGCTGTCGACCTGTTTTAAAGTCATCAATCCCCATCTTCCTTGATCCTTGGATTCGCCAATCCAAAGAAAGAGGATAATGGGGAACCTTTTCACTAGTATCTCAGAAAGAATGCTCAGCATCATGACATAACTGTGCCAACAACAAGATCATTCAATATCACTGGAATCAACTTGGTCTAAAGGTTTTTCTGACTCAAAATTCTTAAACTAGAGCAAAGCTCATTTAGCTTTATGTGACCTGTATTAACTTGCCAACCCCACCATTATAAACACTCTTCTTTTGGCAGAGCCTCACAATGTGCTCTGGCACTGCTTAAATGCAGTTATCCCTTCTTTAGATCATTAACAATCAGTTAAGTCCAGCTGTGACAACCCCAAAGGGCTTCTCACTATAAATGTTCATCAACTCAAACACTCCAAACTTGGAACTCAGTTACCAGTATCAGGTTAAGGCGGGTCTTCAACTCATTTGAAATTTTTTTAATCTCTTCAAGAATTTTTTAAATGTCTTCTAATCAGTATAAGTCAAGCATTTAATGAAGTTCCAACTTGTTATATTTAGTTCCATTTGTCAGTCATCTCTTCCTTCAGATAATCTCAAAAAATTCAACAACTAAATGAGCTTGATTTCTGCTTTGATATTCTAAACTTGCTCAAATGAGAGCAAGGATTCCTTTATGTTTGGATTTATAGGTAATTTCCCTATTAATAAATACTTTTATTTCCCTTTTGGCTGTCCATCTGAATGGCAACAGTCTCACTGATTGAAGAGAAGAAACATATTCTATCCTGTGACTCTGCCAGGGCCTCCCCAAGATCCTCCTCTAGCGCCACATTCTCAGAAATGAGCCCCAAAGGATAAGAGCTCAGTCACAACTCTGTAACCAGGGGTTCTGTTCACTTACCTGCAACACTTCCCAAACACCTGAACCACCTGTCTCAAAACTGTAACTCAAGAGTAAAAGAGCACCAGGACCAGAGAGGCACAAAATGGGGCTTCCAGCAATTGGCAACCCCAAGGGCAGCCCCTCCCCCCCACCTAGTGCCATTTCTCACTTCAGCCTTACCTCGCTGGGTCTGGGTAAATTGGGTGCTCTCTGGATCCTGCTCCATCATAACGGGATAATGAAATGAGGGAAGACTCCAGCAGCCTCCTAGCAGAGATTAAAAAAATGGCAATAATCCCTGTCAATTACCAACTCAGAGGTCATTCATTAAGGAAAATGGGGGGAAAGATAAATAACATCCCCCTTTGCATCTAGCTAACACCTGCTATCTGAGATCACACCCTTTCTGCAAACTAAGTACCTAGAGACATAAATAAGTGAAGAGCTACAGAGCTCCTACACTGGATATGGCCACTGTATTGTGTAGAACTGCTCTTCAGTGAGAAATAAACAAGTGCTTCAGAGACATGATCTTATTTCTATTTGCAGTACCTCCAAGTGACAAATAAGAGATTAGGATCAATCAGGCATACTAGAGATTATCCTGTAGTGCCAACATTTATCTTGGTGTTCAGCACATCCATTTCATCCTAATCCACATCACCTTATCTTCTACTCATCTATTCTGCTCATACCCTTTTTTGTAAGAAAGAATATCTGGGACTCTCTTAACAACTGACAAAAATTGCTAATTATATAATCATAAGTTCATCTGACCATAAGTGATACATTTTATTGAGCACTCTTTTTGATGCAACACTTTTCCAATCACCTGAAACACCTGTCTCAAAACTGTAACTCAAGAGTAAAAGAGCACCAGCACCTGGGAAGTTAGGCATTACTGTATATTCACGAGAGCACTGGGCTGTGTGGCACACAGCTATTAAGTGATAGCACTAAGACTCCAGTGAAGGTCTGTCAACTCCAAAATGCTTCAAACCACTATGCTATAGTGCAGGGCCTCCAGGCAGGTAAAAGTGAGTATGTATCCACTGTGAATCCAAGCTAGAATGTGGGCTCAGTATTGGTGGACCTGACTATTTATTAAGAGTAATGAGAAATCTGGACTTTTGCATAAAATCTCCTGTTAAATTTTAGCTAAAACAGTTTTCCCTTTTTTGTACAACACGGGCCAGTTAAAAACACATCTGATAAACATGGCCATGGGCCTCCCAGTTTGCCATGTCTGCCACACTGTTTCCCAATTCAAATGTGCCTTGGCAGTCAATCAGGCTCCTGACATGGGACACGTTCCTAAGGAAATGGTCTCAGCAAGAACTGCACGTTGCTCTTCTCAGGCAGCATTTTGCTCTCTGGGAACAGGTCTCTGGCTCCCTGCCAGACTCTTTAAAGAAGATCTGCAGAATAAGGACAGCAGCTACCAATCTTTCACAATTGAGTTAATTCGATTCATTGTTATTAAAACCAGCTGGCTTTAGCTATAGTCGGGCAGTCACTTTATCCCAGCAACTGGCTTGTGGAAGCATTTCTACTAACAACCTGCAGAAGAGGTACAGCCGAGGCCCCTTCAACCTAGCTTGCTACCTTTCCCACCCAGGAAAACCACCTGTTAATGATGTTTCCTACCTAGACGAGGCCTATAATCCCCACACTTAAAACACTTTAAAGGGGTAACGAGAAGTACACAGACTGGAATAAAAAACAAAAGTGAAATTATGAGAATAGTATTCAGGGCATTTATGCCATCTTAAATAAATAATACTTACTAATTACTAATAAATTAGTTCTATAGGAATCAGGTGAATAGAAGCAAGACCTGGGAGCAGTTGCTGCCCTGGAATACCCAGAAGCTTCTCCATCCCAAAGGGCTGTGGAGTTTAGTCCAGAACATCACTGAGCCCTGGTGTGTTACCCTATAAAATGGCAGCTTAGGAAGCAGAAACCCTTTGGCAAGGAGCACCCTCCAGGGTGACCAACATTTATCCTTAAGTACTTCTGCCTCGAAAATGATCCTGCTAAGTTAGAAAGCCAATCTGACCCTTTACTATGCCAAGGAGTGAGAGTATTAAGACAGACTTTTTAGGAATCCTATAAAGGAGAGTCTTGAACTAGAAGAGTTGAATTAGATAATTTCATTTTTAATGATACCATTTTATAATCCTGCAAAGTCTGCTTTCCACCCTAACTTCCAGCTTAACTAAAAGACTTATTTAAATCAGAGTAAAATCAAAATGTTAAGCTTTGTCTCTGGGGAGTCCCTGATGAGGTTCTTTTGGAACATGCATCCCTTGTGCCTACTTACTACAGATCTGTTGGCAGCATTTGCTCCCCAAGCAATACAGTGGACTGGCAAGTCATATATATGTGACATTTTAACTGCTAATACATGAAATCAAGAGAGCCAATTATTATGACTAGCACATACCCTTCACCCCCACATAGCACTGATGAAACATTAAATTTTCTACAGCTATAACATAAGAACTATCTTGAGGAATAAAAGGTACTTTTCCAATTGGTATTGAATAAAGAAAGAAATAGAATTAGTAGTCGAGTAAATATCACAACTCCTAGGAATGCCAAAGAAAGAGATTTCTCTCCTACAGTTAGCTTTTTGCAAAGAACCTTCAATATCCTAAAGCCAGCAAACATGTTCAGATCTTCTCCCATCACTGGGAACAAGTAACTGCCAGAATTCAGTGACCTAAAATGAAAAGCCTGCGCCTAGAAGCTCAGGTGTCACTGGTGCCCATGATAGAGAGTAATTTCCCAGCCTGGCTTTGAAGTCTGGGTGACATCTGCTATTTCAGTTCAGGGGAGCTAAACCCAAACTAATAGCACCCCTCTATGTAGGAAATAACATCTAAATTCCTCAGCTTGGCACTTAAAGCTGTAAAATCAAATTTCTCATTTCTTCTGGATATACAAAATGTTTGGTTTCAGAACTCCATTAACAGTCTTAACAATCACTGAGGTTCCCCTGGAAGAGCTTTTGTTAATAAGGTTTTATCTACTAACTGGAGGCCTGGTGCACAAATTCATGCACCAGTGGGGTCCCTCAGCCTGGCCTGTGGGATCGGGCCAAATTTGGCTCTCCAACATCCCCTGAGGGGTCCCCGATTGCAAGAGGGCACAGGCCAGACTGAGGGACCCCACCAGTGCACAACTGGGGTCTGGGAGAGACCACAGAAGGGCTCCAGGGTGTGTCATACCATTCTCGCTCAATCCCAATCAACCAGACCCCAGCAGCATGTTAACCTACCAGTCAGAGCATCTGCCCTTTGGTGGTCAGTGCACAGCAGTTGAGTGGCCTTAGTATATCATTAGCATATTTGATTGGTTGAACAGCCAACTGGACAACTGAACACTTAGCATATTAGGCTTTTATTATATAGGACGATATTGACTACATTTAAAATTAAGATGTAATACACACACAGTTCATTGGCCAACATACTAATAATCTCATTATATGGTCATGTAGCCTCTATAGAACTCCACTGAAATTCATGAAAGAATCCTATCTGATAAATGGGAGATATGCAAATTAACCATCACTCTGTTATGCCCACAAGCCAATCAGGAGCAAGTAAGCAAATTAACCCCAACCAAGATGGCTGCAGCCATGAAGCAAGCAGGAAGAAGGCTTGGGTTTCCCTGGCAATAGAGGAAGCTAAGCTTTCTACACACCGTGGTAGGCCCAGACCTCCATTCAAAGCTACAAAGTTTCAATTATAGAAGATAAATAAATCCCTTCCTCTCTTGCTGCCACCATGGAGCGAACAAGAGGCTTGGCTCTGCTCTAGGCTACAAAGTTTCTATTGTAGAAGATAAATCCTAGATACCAGAGCCTCCGCTTGGGTTTCTAGGGGCGTGGCCAGTTTGCAAACCACTACAGGCCCCTCGCCCAGGCTGCCCCATGCTCCAAGGGAACCTCCACCCTGATCCGGGACACCCTTCAGGGCAAACCAGCTGGCCCCCACCCATGCACCAGGCCTCTATACTTACTATCTAATAAAGGAGTAATATGCAGATTGACCATCACTCCAACACACAAGATGGCTGCCCCCATGTGGTCAAAGATTCAGCCCCATGTGGACACAAGATGGCCACCACAAGATGGCCAGCAGGAAAGGGCAGTTGGAAGGGACCAGGCCTGCAAGGGAGGGCAGTTGGGAGGGATCAAGCCTGCAGGGGAAGGCAGTTAGAGGTGACCAGGCCTGCAGGGAGGGCAGTTAGGGGAAAACAGGCTGGCAGGGGAGCAGTTAGACATCAATAAGGTTGGCAGATGAGTGATTAGGAGGTGATCAGGCTGGCAGGCAGAGGCAGTTAAGGGCAATTAGGAAGGAAGGCAGGTGAGCAGTTGGGAGCCAGCAATCCTGGATTGTGAGAGGGATGTCCAACTGAACTCAAGGGGTCCCAGACTGGAGAGGATGCAGGTTGAGCTGAAACCCCCCCCCCCCCAATGCATGAATTTCATGCACTGGGCCTCTAGTGAAAAGGAAGAACAGCATTTCAGTTCTGACTTAAGAGATCCCAGGCCACACTTTGGGAACCATATCTCTAGCTAAACTAAATGCCCTCACTGTCTATTTATGTATTTTGCTTAGCCATTTCTTCTTTCGGGAAAGTTCTTCCCTCTACCTGTAAAAATCCTTCACAGCTCAAACACCTGCCTCTGCCAGGCAGAAGTTAACCCTCTCTTTCCCAATACTCCATTACATTTTGAAACCTCTCTTAAAAGGCCTTGTTCTCGAGTCATCTTGTACTGCAGGTACTTGTGTCTCATCTCTGTTGCTGGACCACACACTACATGAAAGCAGGTACTGGGTCCAAGTCACCTTTTTATCTTCGTAAAATTCACATCCTCATTAACACATAATAGGAGACCAGTAGATACCTAAGATAATGAATCAACAGGCCCAGGTAGATTTGGAAGAATAAGCAGACATCTGATTGCCCTTCAATTACTCTGTGACTTTCATAGGGTTGCTAGATGTCCAAAAACTCACACTGAAATTCCTGAAGGAACAAATAATTTTCAAAAATTATTTATATTATCCTTTATCTCTTTGGTCATTTAAGGTTAAAGTGCTGACATAGTTGTCCTAATAAACGCAGCACAGCCTGGTCCCTGGGTGGCTTAATCTGTCCATACTAATAAAAGGGTAATATGCTAATTAAGACTGGATAGACCTGGATGTCTGGAACTCCTTCAGGATAAAGCCATGGTGGCTGTGAAAGCCGAGCAAGGGCAGGCAGCCATTGCGGCCACAGTGGCAGCAGCAGAAGGGTGATGGGGGCAGCGCCTTCCTCTGATAGGTCCAGTCCCAGGGTTCTGGTGCCAGGAGCAGCAAGCCTGGCTTCTGGTTGAGCCACACACCCAGCCCCCCGCCCCTGCTCAGCCAGAAACTGGGCTCATGGCTGGCAAACACAGCAGAAGTGATGTGAGCTTTTCCCACCTCCAAGGCAGGCGGGCAGTAAGGAGCAAGGGGTCCTGAACTGTGAGAGGAATGTCTGAGTTCCAACTTAGGCCCAACCCCGGACTGTAAAAGGCACAGGTTGGGCTGAGCCTCTCCTCCCCGCCCCGTACATGAATTTCATTCACCAGGCCTCTACTCCTATATGATAAAAGGCTAATATGCAAATTGTCCCCTCAACCTGGAGTTTGACCAGAGGGTGGGGCTGGCCAGCCAACAGCCCCTCCCCTGGCTGGTCCTGCCCCAAATCAGCCCACTCCCATACTGATCAGGGCCATGGCCAGCCAGCCAACCTCCCGACCCCCCCCCCCCCCCAGCCAGCCCACCCAATTGGCCCCAATAGGAACAAGCTGCCCGGACCCCAACCATGTACAAATTGGTGTACCAGGCCTCTAGTTAAATAAAGTCAGAGGCTGGCTACTTGTGCTTGGGAAACTACCACTGATACTCCTGGACAGTGTATTTCCAAAAGCGACCCCACAGGAGAAAGAGGGCAATGTTTTCCGGGGGACGAAGGAGCAGGAGGCCACAGAAACCAGGATGCACTCTTGCCTTCTTCACTTCTGAATCCTGCTCTAAAAGCTCCAGATCTCTGCCTTGGTGCATGCCTAGGCTGGGAAATGACAAGCCCTAATTCTTTGTAAAAAAATAATTGTGTGTTCTGAAACGACACCTCTATTATGATTTTCAAATTGACATCTCTGCTTTAAAGCGGAGGCATCAGAACCTCCCCATTTCACACACTGGCAATTATCGCTTAAGTTATCTAACGATAGGTACTCATCTGATCACTGCAGGGCCCCCCAGTTTTTAGGGGTGTACTTGTAAGCACATGGTGCCGTTGCCAGCAGAGCCTGGCAGGCAATCCCTGCCCCTTGCTGTGGGGTAGACACTCCTAAAAATTATTAACCTCAAGAAAAAGCCAGATGTACTACAGAAAGAACTCAAAACTTACACTGAGTGGATCAGCCTTATTTTACTATCAGCAAGCACAAACAATGTGCTACACCAGAAAAGCTTTAAAGCAAGCATGTCAAACTAGCGGCCGCCGGCAAGTTTGACATGCTTGCTTTAAAGTATCTTTACAAAACATTAATGTATCCCTCTGTGTAATGAGCAATAGATGGTAAGACATCAGAGCACAACATAATCACATACCAAAAGGGAAGAAGCTGAAAACAGAATTCGTATGCAGTGTGCATATGTATATCTAGCTATATAAAAATCTTGTCTGAAAAGCCAGCCAGATCCTTCTGAGAACATCTGACCTTCTGCTGTTTGGTGGATAGTTATTTTAATCAACTGCAAAATGATTGACTGGTAGTATGCTTAGTTCTTTTATATCCTCAACACATTGCACTATAGTTATGAAACCTCAATCTGTAATTTTTAAAAATCGCTTTTGTCAGCATCTGAACTCAAATGCCCAAGGTCATCTATATAGATATGTTTACTCTGCCTCCAAATCCATTTTCTCTGGGAGAATTGGGTGGTCTACTCACTGACCACAGACTTTTTTTTTTCAACTAGGAATTTAGATCAGAGGCTTTTCACTAAAGATTGAGTAAGTACATCAATGATAAGTTCCACAGGTATTTCTGATACTCACATCCACACATCCCCCCACAAACAGCAGCTATGATGTACTGGTTTAGACTTTAATTAAGAGGCAGTGAATTCTGCCAAGATCGGTTTGGCTCAGTGGATAGAGCATCGGACTGAGGGGTCCCGGGTTCGATTCAGATCAAGGGCATGTACCTTGGCTGCGGGCACATCCCCAGTAGGGGGCGTGCAAGAGGCAGCTGATCGATGTTCTCTCTCATCGATGTTTCTGACTTTCTATCCCTCTCCCTTCTGCTCTGTAAAAAATTAATAAAAATATATTTTTTTTAAAAAGAGGCAGTAAATTCTGATTGACTGCCCCCTCCCAATCAAGAGATTTACAGAATCAATAATCCTGAATTATCAGGTAGTTTTGTTCCAAAACAGTCTGTCTCTAGACCCACTAATTCAATAAGAATACATTGGTAGAATCATTTGGTGTTTAGTAACAGCAAACCTGTACATTCCCTCTTGATTATTTTTCACATTCATGTTCCTGACCTAAAATTGAAAAACCATCAACCAAGGACATTTAAGTGAGAGGCTACTGACTCTGGTATATTGCAAACACTACATAATATGAAGCAAAACCTTAAAGCCAACATCAGATAGACAAAGAGTTAGTCAATGAAGCCTTACAAGAATGAGAAAAAAGCAATACAGTGGGCTGAGGCATTTACTAGTATTAACCACTAGAAACTCAATGCCCAAAATCCTACCTGGGTGCGGTCCCTAGGCCGGGCCTGCGATCAAAGCATGAGCATCTGGCATGGAAGGGCAGGTCCCAGCTAACCTCTAGGCCCTGGGCTGCACCTGGGGCCCTGCTCCACCATCCCGCCACGGTCCCGCTATCAGGGCTTACAGCCCCTCCACTGCCTCCCGCTGCCAGCGCACATCGCCAACGCCCACCAAGTTCCGTGCTGCTCCCTGATAGTCAATGCACGTCATAGCGATAACTTGAACTGACGAACTCCTGATCTCCTGGTCTCCTGGTCTCCCAGTCTCCCAAATGACCACCCAAGGGGACGATTTGCATATTGGGCTTTTACTGTATAGGACAAGCAAAGAAGCAGCCTTCCTGACTCATGTCTGTTCAAATAATGAGGTTTCTGGAATCTACAGAAATAGACAAGAGGACAGACTCCAGCTGAGACCCCCCCCCCCCCAAACAACCCATTATTGGCCCTTTAGCTAAAACAAAAGGCAGAATACATCCACTTTTCTTATGCCCTGGGTTCATTCTGAACTGCTTCTCTTAGTGACATCTGACTTTCACTACTTCACCTCTAGGGGTTTACTTGCCCTTTCAGCCTGTTCCTGACTTCAGCAACCTTCTTGATTCCATTTGGACTCAGCATTTGACTCCAGACATGAAATAATTTCTCCACCATTTCCCTCTGTCTAGACAACATGAAATTGTCATAAATGACATCTAAAGTACAATTAGTAGTGAAACTGCAATTTCCACTCTCCTCCCCCATTCCCCAAAGAATCATATCCCAAAAGAATCACACATTAACATCCTTCAGCATGTCAATCAATACCACTCAGAAGATTAACTCTGTGGAGCCTGGAAGCCATTTAGTTGCCAGCATGCTAAATATTTATTCATCCCCCCCCCTACTATAATTAGAAAGTAAATTAAGTTCTTTTCACTAGCACTAATGGTTATAATCTGAGAGATCTGGAAGCCTGCTGAATGGATGGATACCTGTGTAACAAGTCCTCATAGCCCTAACTAGTTTTTCCCAGTGGTTGGTGTCAGCCTATGGACTGAAGAGTTGCAGGTTCAATTTCCAATCAAGGTACATACTTGGGATGCAGGTTCTATCCCAGGCCCTGGTAGGGGCACATGCAGGAGGTAACCAATTGATGTGTCTCACATTGACATGTGTGTTTCTCTCTCTCTCTCTCTCTCTCTCTCTCTCTCTCCTCTCTCTCTCTCTCCCCTCCCTTCCTCCCTCCTTCCCTCCCTCTCTCCCCTCTCCCTCTTTCCCCTCTCTCCCTCTCCCTCTCTCTATTCCTTCCTTCCACTCTCTCTAAAGAGCAATGAAAAAAATATCCTCAGGTGAGGATTTGTTAAAAAGTCTGCTGCAGAGGCCACATGGAGAAAGGAAGCCCTGAGACATTAAGAGGGAAAAAGGCTGCGTTGTCCCAAATGAACCTCCAAATGACTCTAACTCCAGACAGACCCCAAGCAAGACCAATAGAACTTCCCAAATGAGCCCAGTCTACCCAAAGAACAATGAAAGATAATAAACTAGTTTTCTTTTTTTTTTTAAGTCACTAAGTTTTTTTGTGTGGTTTGTTAGACATCAACAGAGAAAGGAAATAGTTCCCGTTCTTGTAGAACTTTCAAGCTGGTCACAACAGTGAAACTAAGCCTGTGAAGTTAGCTTACAAGCCTGAAGTAATCACAGCTGTACTTAAAGGAACCTTGGCCACCAAAGCAAAACATAAAAAAAGACATTTGGGCGGGGGGGGGGGGGGGGGGGGGGGGACATTTGGAAACAGACCTTGAACAATAAAACTCAGTGCAAACTTGCTCACAGTTGTCTGTCCAAAGCATGAGATCTTGGTATTGATCAGGAGGGTAAATGTGAATTTAGAAAGACTTGCTACTCTTTCCTCTCTATCCCAATGAGGTTCTCCATCTTTCTTAAATACTTCTGCCCTATATGCAGAAGGTAGCACTAGAATTTGGGAAATTAAAACTATTTGTGTCCCTTCCTTATCACGATGTAAGACAAGTTTTTTTTTGCACAAATCACTACAAAGGAGTGCAGGGAAAATGAAAATAATATCCCATTCCCTTGTTATAGATCAAACTACTTTTGTATTATTCAACTTTCTAAAATAGAACCTTAGTGTGTCTGCAGTGACTAATGGAAGTAACCTGTACCAGCCCTACCACAATAGCCATTTGTTATCCTCCCTTTACAAGGCACCTCACATTCTTATGTACTCAGTTTACTCCAATTTTAAATGGTGAGATTTCAGATACCCCATGGAGACTGACATCCAAAAAATGATACCAACAGACAAGAAAGAAAACAACCTGCAGGGAACATGTCATGGCAAAATAAGAGATTTTGTTTTGGTTTTATTATTGTTTTTGTGTGGGGTTTTTTTGGAGCAAAGTAATAAAGGAAAAAGAGAGAAAAGAGAATGCATTTCTTGGCAGTCGCCCACAAACGGTCCATGGACCACTTGTGGCCTGTGAGGTATGAAAGGTAGGTGACCACTGGTTTAACTTATTTAATCCTCACACACACTTTAAAAAATTTTTTTCACCCAAGTATATGTTTATTGACTTTACGGCAAGAAGGGAGGAGAGGGAAAAGGGAGAGAGAATCACAAAAGTGAGAAACACTGATCGGCTGTGCCCCTTCAACTCCCCCATATGCACCCAGCCCAGAGATCAAACCCACAACCCAGGTATATACCCCACCTGGGAATCAAACCTGCAGCCCTTTTGGTACATGAGATGACGCTCCAACCAACCAAGGGTCCAAATATACAATTTTACAATTGAGGAAGTTGAGGTTTAGAGAGGCTACTTAACCTGCCCGAGATTACACAACAGAGCAAAATGAATGAATAAAGAAAATGTGGTATAGTCCTAGCTGGTTTGATTCAGTGGATAGAGCATCTGCCTGCGGAGTGAAGGATCCCGGGTTCAATTCCAGTCAAGGGCACACACCTAGGTTGCAGGCTGGATGTGGGAGGCAACCAATCGATGTGACTCTGTCTCTCCCTCTCCCTTCCACTCTCAAAAAAAAGAAATCCTGTCACATGACACAACACAGGTGAACCTTGAAAACATTATATAAGTGGAATAAGCCAATCACAAAAAGACATAGGCACGATTCCACTTCTATGAAGTATCTAAAGTAACCAAACTCACAGAAAAAGAAAACAGAATGGTGGCTGCCAGGGGACAGGGGCAGGAAAATGAATTGTTCAATGAATACAGTGTTTCACTAATGCAAAAAGCAAAAGTTCTAGAGATCTGCTGTACAACTATATGCATATACTTAATAATACTGTACATTTAAAATTGTTAAGAGGGCAAATCTATTTTGTTTTCAAATTACACACAAAAAAAGTAATGTAGTCCGTGGGCCTGCCTTATACATGCGCGGCTGTGGGTCAAGCTGTCGTGATGGGGCTAGGCATGCAGCCTGTTTTCTTTGACCTGGACAACAAGCTCATTAACATGTCTCCAGCAAGTAGAAAAGGTAGTAAAGCCCTTACAATCAAAACACCATTACGAAAAAAGAGGCTGAAATCATTTGTGACAAAGTTCAAGTTAAACTCAGCAAGAAAGGCTTCCACCTTCACAATACATGCATTACTGATCTAAGGACTTCACACTGGGAAGAATTCAAGAAACAGAGTAGTGTAGCCAATAGGAAATTGGCTAAAGAATGTTATTTTCTGTGGAAATCTACACACTTACAGAAAATGACTCTAGAAGATGTCTAAGCCATGCCCACTGAACTTCGAAAAGAAGTCTGTCTTTTATTAACAAATGGAAACAGACAGACACAAAGGAAGAAGATAGAAGCCTGTGCCTGTCAGTCCTGTTGTGATTCTATTATTGTAAGTAGAGAACAGAAAGAAGAGAAACCAGCCCTTCCATATTTTATCACTGTTGTGATCTCCTTGGAGTATATAGCCGGGGACTGTGTGATGGTTTGGTGACTGACATACTAGAAACTGATACAGAAGGAAGCCTCAATGCAGCGCTGAAAGCAACAGTCTGGACAAATACAGACAGAACAGTGCCAACGAAGTCATCGCCCATGCCACATTACATAGTTTCTTCTGAGCTACAGTTATCTGCTCTCTTACAAAATACAGACTGCAAAGTCAGTATGTCAGCTTAAAGCAAATAAAAGGGCACGGTTATATATTTTACAGGATTTGAACTAAGAAAAGTTAAGGCATTCCATATACTATGACCCAGAATAATTTACTTATGACTTAATAGCCAACAAACAATTGACTGGTATATATAGAAATCTAGAATAAATTAATATTACTTTTAGTAGTGCAATTGAGAAAACTTGTATTGTTTGTTATTAAAAATACATTGTTTTTAAAAATTGGTTTTATTAACCTTTTAGTATCTTGAATCCAAGAAGATACTAAGCAGGACCATTTATTTATGGGTGCACAAATACAGGTTTTATGAATTGGCTTAAAAATAAGATTAAAAAAAAATAAACATTTAAAAACATATGTAATAGAAGTTTACCAGAGCAACTGGATCTGGTTAATATGAAATATGTACTATATCACATGCAAACCAAGGCATTTCATAGTGAGATTATTTTATATCTTTTTGAAAATATATATACCACTTTTTGCCTACTATAAATGTATACTTTCTTCCACGAATTTAATTTTCCTGCATTAACTTTGGGGGGGAGTGGGGCTCCAATTTTCCCATGGTGTACACATGACAAATAAATTCCTCCAGTAAAAATAAAAATCTGTTAAAATCAGCATGTCGTGCTCCTTTTCCATGACATTACCACATCTCTCCAGAGTGAGCTTGTAGTTTCCTGTTAGTCTTTCCCTCTTATAGAAGTATTTTTACTATCATTTCCCAGGCACACAATGGAATTGAGGGGACTAGACTGCCTTGATGAAGACAAGCCACCAAAAGTCATTTTCCTTTTGTAGATACATCAGAGTGGAATTGTCTTGATACAGACTAACCAGACACCTCTACCCCTACCTCCATCTATTCTCTGACTGAATAGTTTCACCTGTATGATGAAAACTAATAGAAAATTAGGTTTTGCTAGGAACCATTTTCAGGGTGCCATTTAAATATTTGACTGGTTCTTCTTGATGTTACCATCTGCCTTAAATCTCCTGTTCTTCAGATTTAGGGAAATATTGTTTTACAAATTTCTGTATCCAATTCAGGGTTCACTTTGAACTTACTAATTAATTACTCATTGCAAAGAATACTGTGATTAGAAAAATTTCTCTAGATAGTCTCATGATTTCACCAATTTTAGAGTAAAGTATTTAAGAAAATAAGAAATAAAAACTTGGGTTGTTATTTGGTAGGGTGTTTTTTAAAAAACTTTTGAATAAAAGACTATCAAAGTAAAATAATAGACTCTGTTAGGATTTGTATGACTTTCTCAAGTATCCTATTATTCTGTTACTTAGATTCTAGATTATGCCTTCTCCATGAATCTATTTCTTTAGCCAATTATTTCCTGACTACTACCAGGAATAGAAATTTCTGCCATTGTACAAAAGCCCTGTTGTGTTTACTTCTCTTGATTTTATAAATGTGACTGTGCCACTGACTGTCCCAAGGTTGCTATAAAGCTAAACATTTGTGAACAGAGTATGTTTGTATGTAGTTCCAGGTATGGTACACATGTGACCTCAATTATATTTTAGCTACTTAAAAATTGTTAAATTGGAGGACCTTGATAGAAAACTAATTATGTGCACAATTTCTCTAATAGAATATCTGTGATACGGAGGGTTTGTCCTTTAAGCTCTCCCACAGATACATGAAGGTAGCATCACATTATTACCCTAACTGGAAAAGGCTCGTCACTCGTACATCAGAGTGGCAGATCTCAACAAGATAGTTCCTAGTGAGAAGTTAAGATAGTTAAGTGAGAAGTTCTTTAACAAAAGTGATTTGGGGAATGGGAAATTAAATAATTGTGTTTCTCTGTCTTCACAGTTTGTATTCGGTACAATACAGTAATGCAATATTACTTTCCATCTACACCTGTCCTCAAGAAGGACTTTGTGGTTTTCTACCTTCTGAATGAAATGTTACAGAAGATACTGAGAAAACTTGGAATAGAACTAATGGTTTTATTAATGTGTTTACTTTAGAATATTCCTTAAAATTAAAAAGAAAAAGAAAAAAAATGCAAAGGGGTTTTATTTGCCATCAGAACAAAGAAAATAAACATAAGCTATTTTGCTGAGGCGAAATTATCCAAGATGATAGCAGGGAGATAGAGGAAAACTGAGAAATGTATGTGAACATGTGTAGGGGAGAAAAAGTAAGAGACAAAAAGTTTAATACTCAAGCCCTCTGATGCAGCAAAGGAAAGGGGCACAATGCTATTAACAAGCTGCAATTCTCTTTCTATAACAAGGCCATACTTTCAGTCTTTTATTCCTTTATCATTACAATTTCCTACTCCTGCTCTAAATTGACTTTTCATTTTCTAGCAGGTGACACTCAAATCAAGCATCCTTTTCACTGGAACCCACCCCTCTGTCCAAGACACTTTTCTCACAGGGAGAAATGGAAGCATTCTTCTCTAATATTTTATTTCACATAGTTCATCATTAAAGGATGGTTGCTTTCATGCTGCATAAACTGACATAACAGAGATCTGCTCACTAAAATGCACCCTAGCCAGCAAAGAGCTTGGCACCTCCACTTTCCCTCTTTGGAAACAGAGGAGGAGTTTATTAATTATTGCTATTAAAAAGTCAGGCAGCTTCTCCGTTGAGGGGGCTGTCAGCATGTCAGCCTCCAGCAGGAGGACAGCCCCTGGCGGATGAATTAGGCAGGATGCAATGGGTACAGGAGAGAGTATTGCAATGTTCAGTGCCTCCCCCTGGTGGAGCCAAATAATAGGGCGGGCACCCAGGAGATTCTTGCTTACATATAAACATCAACACTTTTTGCTTGAACTAATAGAATGGTAACCAACACAAAACTGGAATTAAGTAAAGTCAGCCCCGTGCAGGCTAAGTTATAAAGAAAGTCCAGGCCTTGAATAAAGGGATAACTACTCAACTGCTGCTTATTGTTATTTCAGGGAGTGTAAGCCAAATCTTTCCATGTTTTCCAACAGAATCCAGAAATCTGTATTTATGTGGGGAAAACTGAAATTTTAGAAACCTTATGAGGGCCAAACAAACATACCTGAAGGCTGTTTTTGCACTCTCTGGGCTAACATAACAGGCCCACAGACCAAAGCCAAATTTGTGCACATGGCAACGTTTTCAGGAATGCTACTCCCAAGAAGGATGTACTGGATTCTCCCTCTAGCTATAAAGATATAACAAACCCAAGAGGATGAAGGGAAGCTATCCTGCACAGCTCTACTGAGCTGGGACTAATTACAATAAGCAAAATATATTATGAAAATAAAACTCCATACACCTGATGTTATTGTCTTAGCAAAACCTCCAACGCACCCGTTAGAGCACTACTTTAAATAAATAGAGAGGAGCTCTGAAGGGGAAGGAGTACATGGGAAACTACTCCCAGTGTACTTGCAGCACACATATGGATCCCACTGTTGTCCCTGTAGCACTCCAACACTCTGAGCTGACAGAAGTGATTACATCTTCTCCAGTTCTCAGTGCATATACAGAGCACACAGCCTGTTCTACACCATTTTGCTTCAAAGAGAGGGATGATGGGGGATAATTTAGAGGCACTAATTTGACCTGCAGTTGGGGAAGGGCTGCCTGTCAGGCATACCGCTCTGAAGAACCTAGAGGTATGCATTCTCCCCAGCTTACAAACAATTCCCCAGACCAGTGGTCGGCAAACTCCGCTCTGTTGACTAATGAGTTTGCTGACCACTGCTCCAGACAAATAGTAGAAAACAAGAAACTCTTTATGCACTTACTAGTATGCCTGCTCTTAACCATCAAAATAGTCTTCCAAGCCCTAACTGGTTTGGCTCAGTGGATAGAGCGTGGGCCTATGGACTCAAGGGTTCCAGGTTTGATTCCAGTCCAGGGCATGTACCTTGGTTACGTGCACATCCCCAAAAGGGGGTGTGCGGGAGGCGGCTGATTGATGTTTCTCTCTCATCAGTGTTTCTAACTCTCTCGCCCTCTCTCTTCCTCTCTTTAAAAAATCAATAAAATATATATATTTTAAAATAGTCTTCCAAGAGCCAACACTTTGGCTCAGTGGGTAGAGCATAGGCCTGAAGACCAAAGGGCCCTGGGTTCAATTCCAGCCAAGGGCACACCAATACTTTGGTTGCAGGCTCCTCCCTGGCCTGGGCCCTGGTTGGGGTGCATTCAGGAGGCAACTAATCTGTCTTTCTCTCATACAGATTTTTTTCTCGGTCTCTCCCTCTCTCTCTCCCTCTCTCTCTAAAAGTTCAATGGATAACTATTCTCAGGTGAGGCCAATACTTGAGACATCTTGTTCAAAGTAGAGGGAGAGGAGCCCTACCTAGTTTTTCTGGGCCCTCATTATCATACCTTCTATCGCTATCGCACCTCTCTTCCAAATCGTGTTCACATAAAGCAGGGATTGGTAAACCACTGCCTGTCAGCCAGATCTGGCCTGCTGCCTGTTTTTCCACAGCCCACAAGCTAAGAATGGTTTTTATATTTTTAAATAACTAAAAAAAGTTAAAAGTAGACTATTTCATGACACATGAAAATTATATGAAAATAACATCTGTTCATAAATAAAGTTTTGTTGGAACACAGCCACACTCATTCATTTACATATTGTTTATGGTTGCTTTCATGCTACAATGGCAAAGTTCAATATTGCAACAGAGACTGTATAGCCTACAAAGCCTAAAGTGTTTACTATCTTGTTCTTCGCAGAAAAACTTTGCCAACCCTTAGAGAGAATATAAGTAGGGGTTACACAGAGTTCAAAAAGGCTCAAGTTGGGCAGATGAGCAGTAAGGGTGAAAAAGATTAACCACAATGATACCTCTCTCTTCCATCCAATTCGCACTCTCATATTGCCTAAGAGATAAATGAGTTTTCTAAATACTCCTAAAGACAAATAAATCAAATATCTAACTGTTACTGACTGATAGTGGGGAAAGAGATATGTGGATTCTCCCAATCATTTAACAAGACCCAGAAGACTATATGTGGCCCAAAGTCAGTAAGCAGAGAATGCCATAAATGGAGCCAACTTGTTATATGTCCCTCTTCCCATGTTGAGAAGAAAAATACACAAACACCTCCAGGTGGCAGATATTAAGAATTACTAAAACATAAGTAAATCCTTCTCAATCTTGAAGAGCACAGTCCTGAAAAACCCAGTGCTAGAATTTACTACTGAGAACCTTAAAATCTTATGGGAAAAGAAAAAAACCCCCACAGCATTAGGAGTACCAAATCTATGAAATTATGAATATCTATAAAATTATGTTCACTAAAATAAATAGAAAATGGCATTTTACACATCTTAAATGAATAAGAATTAACACTATACCATTAACCTTCATTTATCATTAACAATATTCATACTTTTTGGCCCCATCAACTGTGCCTCTAAAAGTTCATCCTCTCTAGAAACACCTGAACAAGTACACAAGGTACTGTAGCATTGTTTGTGAAAGCTAAAAACAGAAACAACCCAATCCTACCAACAGAGAACACATTTCATCATGGTGCATCCAATTGTGGAAACACTATGGCATTGTTAAAAGAATGTGATACAGATAGATGAACATGGAAAAATGCCCAATATAGTAACTGAAATGTGTAAATAAATGATGGATGGGAGATTTAGTATGATAGATCTCATTTTTACAAATAAAGGAAAAACTTCTGGCGTTAACACAAATTGTTAACAGTTGTTAACACTGTTGAGGACATTCAGTTTTTAGAGCACACATTTCTATAATGTTTGGATTCCTGAATTTGTATTAATTTTGTAAGAAGAAAAAACAAGCACCTCAAACTTTCCACTTATGACCCCTTGCTCACTGTGAATTTTTCAGCCTCTTCCTTCTGGGCAGGTTCAGTGACATGTTGTCATGGGTAGAGAGGTGGCAGGGCTTTGTTGCAAATATGCTACTAAGAGGCTTTATTTTATTTATTTACTAGAGGCCCAGTGCACGAAATTCACACATGGGGGGTCCTCTCCTCCCAGCCTGTACCCTTTCCAATCTGGGACCCCCTGGGATCAGGCCGAAACCGGCAGTTGGACATCCCTCTCACAATATGGGACCGTTGGCTTCTAACTGCTCACCTGCCTGCCTGCCTAATCACCCCTAACTGGACCCCTGCCAGCCTGATCACTCCTAACCACCTCTGCCTGCCAGCCTAATCACCCTTAACTGCCCCCCCCCCCCTCCCGCCAGCCTGGTTGCCCCATGCAGCCTGCTGTTCAGTTGTCTGGTCGTCCCTCACTAACCCCCGACAGCCTGGACGCCCCACACAGCCTGTTGTTGTTCAGTCGTCTGTCCGGTTGTTTCGGTCATGACGCCCCTGGCTTTTTATATATTAGGATTTAGCAATTCTTCATCCACATATTTAAGGCCTATCTAACTCTAACACACTCATTGACTCTTGCCTCTGGTTTTTACCACAATCTCAAGACACAAATTAATTTTTAAAATATGTGGGGGGAGGGGGAACTGTGATGTTGGCCTAATTTACCCCATTTAGCAGAGCCTCTCCAATCTATTCTCAATCAGCAGCCACAGTGATCCTTTTAAAATATTAGATCATGCTACTCTACTTCCAATGGCTTCCCAAAGCACTCAGAAAAAGAGGTAAAATCCCTTAATTTTTACTAATTTTTTTGTAAAATCTCTTAAATGGTTTAGAAGGCCCTGCATAATCTGGTCCTCATTACCTCTCTAACTTCATCTCTTTCTTCCATCTTTGCTGTGCTCCAGCCAAGAGTCTCAGCAATTTTGCATTTGTTCTCCTCTCTGTCTAGAATGCCCTTTCCCCAATATCAAAAGAGTTTACTTCCTTGCCTACTTGATTGAGGTCTCTACTTCAGTGTCAGCTTATCAAGGCTTCCTCTGATGAGTCTCCCTTTTTTTTATCCTCATCAGAGGATATTTTTTCCATTGAAATTTTTTTAGAGAGGATGGGAAGGAGGGAAGGAAAGAGAGAGAAACATCAATGTGAGAGAGATATATCAATTGTTTGTCTCCTACACATGCCCCAACCGGGCCAAGGATAGAACCTGCAACCCAGGTACATGCCTTGACCAGGAATCTAACCGATGACCCTTTGGCCCATGGGCTAACACTCTAACCACTGAGCACACCAGCCAGGGCTGATGGCCCTTTTTGTTTATTTATTAGAGGGCTGATGCACAAAATTTGTGCAAGAGTAAGGCCTTCCTTCCCCCAGATCCCAGCACCAGCTTTCCTCTGGTACCCAGAACCTGGGCTTCCCTTGCAGCCCTGGCTTCATCCAGAAAGACATCTGGTCTAATTAGCATATTACACTTATTATTATAGATTTTTTAAATGTTTTTTATTGATTTCAGAGAGGGAGGGAGAGATAGAGAAAGGAACATTGATTGGCTGCCTCCTGCAAGTCCCCTACTGGGGATTGAGCCCGCAACCCCAGGGAAATGCCCTTGACCAGAATCAAACCTGGGACCCTTCAGTCCACAGGCCGACACTCTATCTACTGAGCCAAACCAGCTAGCGCTCATGATGACCCTTTTAAAAATATATATATATATATTTTATTGATTTTTCACAGAGAGGAAGGGAGAGGGATAGAAAGTCAGAAACATCGATAGGAGAGAAACATTGATCAGCTGCCTCTTGCACACCTCCAACTGGGGATGTGCCCGCAGCCAAGGTACATGCCCTTGACCGGAATCGAACCCGGGACCCTTCAATCCACAGGCCGACGCTGTATCCACTGAGCCAAACCGGTTCGGCTGATGACCCTTTTTAATACTGCAAATTTCCACTTCAGCACCCCCTACATTTAAACATATTTTTATTTTTTTTAAATATATATACACACACACATATCACCACTTGGCAGCCTAGATATTTTCTCCTAGTAGAATGAGAGATTTATTGCTGTGCTTAAATCATATCTGGTACACTGTAGGTGCTTAGTAAATATTTTTGTCAACTAAATGAATAAACAAACAAATTGATCAATCAGAGTAACTTTTTCACCAGCACAATTCCCAGTATTGTAAGAGCCATGTTTACAGGAGGAACAGCCCTTCTTCATAGTTTTAAGTCATGATTTATCCATACCACAAAGGATTCTTCTCTACTCTTTGTCTTCCAATACCAAACTTCTGAGTTAAGAACTCAAAAGTTAGTTAGGAAGGGTTTATTGTAACCTGAATACCAAAGACAATAATTCCAATTTTTTAGGGGCATAATTAAGAGGAAAAGCAAAACTCTCTAAATATAAGAATTCTTCCCCTCACCCCTGTCAAAAAAATAAAACCCAAATCATCTAAAAACTCAAAAAGATTTCTTCTAATAAGTGCATGGACCCCAAAACAAAAATAGATGAGCATCCACTTTTTCAAATCCAAAACACCCTACTTCTAAGCAAATTCACTGAAAGCCTTCCACAGAAACTACAAGAAACATAATGCACCAATGGGAAATAGAACCTTCACACTTAATTTGGTTTATTCAAATCTAATTTGGACTTTATCAAGACCAAGTAAACCATCATTGAGATTGCAGAGGGTCTTTAAGGAGAAAAGCACAACAGCAGCACTGACTGGCAGACATACTAGTATCACTGAAAGGTCAAACCAAACACCAACAACATGGTCTCAAGAGGAAGCTGTAGATGAGGCCAGTGAACTGACTCGTCCGTCAGTATCAGCCAATATGAAGGACAGATAACCAAGTGCATAAGACTTTTATTACAGGCTTCAGGATAACCAATATATAAGTTAAAACAGTGAAACAGAGGAATAAGTTCTAGGTCTTCTGAACTCAAGTTATAGAAGGTGTCTTGGGCCACTCTAAGCCCAACAGGTCGTCCATGAGGTCCAAAAAGTTGGCGACCGCTGCTCTAGGCCAGTGGTCTGCAAACTCATTAGTCAACAGAGCAGCAAACAGTGGCTCACAAGCCGCAGTTTGCCGACCACTGCTCTAGGCAATACCACTGCATTTATTCAACATATAGTTATTGAGCCAATGACTCTCTATGAGACTAAAGGGATATATATATAATATAGTAAAGTTATTTTTTCCTTTTTACTAAAAACGACAAAAATGATTTACACTGCATACTGGATCATAGGGAATGTCATTTCAATTCCATTTGTTCAATTCAACTACCATTTAATGAGCACCTATTATATGCCAGGTAATATTCTAAGTACAACAGACATAGCCGCCAAAACAGATTTGGCTGTGGATAGAGCGTCGGCCTGCGGACTGAAAGGTCCTAGGTTCAATTCCAGTCAAGGGCATGTACCTTGATTGCAGGCACATCTGTGCAGGAGGCAGCTGATCAATGTTTCTCTCTCATCGATGTTTCTGATTTTCTATCCCTCTCCCTTCCTCTCTGTAAAAAATCAATAAAATCTATTTTAAAAAACAACAGCCATAGCCACTGCCTTCAAAAAGCTCACTGGTGGAAAGGGAAACAAATACTTTCTGCCATAGGTGCAATTTCATATCTATTACACAAAGCAGCAAAGAAGAGGAAGTGATTATTTGGACAGTCAGGGAAGGTTTCCCGAAGGAAAGGGTGACAACTGTGCTAGATTTTGAATAATAAATTATGTATACTCCCCATCCAAAGAAATTGGGAGGGATTTTAGATAAATAAATCCCTTTGACCAGTTAGGCCAGTGGCCCAGAAAGAAGTACTCAAGTTGATCCTAGTCAGTGAATAGAGCATTGGCCCTGGGTTCAATTCTGGTCAAGGACATATACCTTGGTTGCAAGCTCAATTCCTGGCCCTGGTCAGGGCTCTCTCTGTCTCTCCCTCTCCTTTCCACTCTCTCTAAACACCAACAGGAAGCCCTCGCTGGTTTGGCTCAGTGGATAGAGCCAAATTATAATACCAAAAGAAGGATCCTGGGTTTGATTCCAGTCAAGGGAAGATGCCTGGGTTGCAGGCTCGATCCCAAGTGGAGGATGTGCAAGAGGTAGTTCATCAATGGTTCTTTCTCATCATTGATGTTTCTAGCTCTCTCCCCCAATGGGAAAATATCCTCGGGTGAGATTAACAACAACAAAAATATCCAAATTGGATCCCTTTTTGTATTATAATGAAGCTGAGAAAACTGGTATCTTCCTAATTTCTGATTCCTTCTCCCTCTGTGAACTTACAACTAGCCCTGCAGACATATCCATTTATTTCTAACAATGATGTTTCTGCTAAAAGTTCCCTGGAGCATCCCCATGTGAGCAGAGTTGACGGATCAAACAAGTTAGTGGGCCTATGAAGCTTCAAGAGGCTTCAGAATGCTCCAAATTCCAAAGCAATCCCCTTACAAACGTCTTTAAAAAAACCTTTAGAACTCTAATAAGGGCTTCCAACTCTAACCTTCGATGTTTTAGGCCAAATTTTATACTATAACCAATGTCCTCCCCAATCTTCATTGATCATAAGGGAAAGGTAAAAATCAAAGACAACAGTTCTCAGAACACACTCCATCTTACTAAACACTTTAGACCTAAGGCCTTAGGCATTCCCTATCTAGAAAAAGAGTGGAGAAACAATTTATTTGGGGAATAAAACAATTTATTTTGATCTCTCATCATTGGGATTTTTTTTAAATATATTTTATTGATTTTTTTTACAGAGCAGAAGGGAGAGGGATAGAAAGTCAGAAACATCGATGAGAGAGAGACATCGATCAGCTGCCTCTTGCACGCCCCCTACCGGGGATGTGCCCGCAGCCAAGGTACATGCCCTTGCCGGAATCGAACCCGGGACACTTCAGTCCGCAGGCCGATGCTCTGTCCACTGAGCCAAACCGGTCTCGGCTCATCATTGGGATTTAACAGGGAACTTCCCTAACTGGAATCACGGACAAGCACGTCAAACTTGGGACCGGTGGGCCACATGCCTTGTAGGTCTAGTCTATGCAACACAGACCTACACTAAAATACACACTACTGCTTAATATTCAAACTATTTTCAACACTACTAATTCTATCAGACACACCAAGGATCAAAACATGCCTCTTTAGTCACTCCCCCAACTACAAGACCAAAGAATAAACCTCTCCCTTCAAGAAGTCAGTGTACACCTTCTCTTTCCCCCTACCATTCTAGACTAGTGGTAGCAGCAGCCCAACACTGACACCTGCTGGGGAAATCCAAGCAAGGGCTTGTACTGTGATCATCAGCTCAGAAATGTCACAGCTCTAAAAAGCAGCAGAAGATGCCAATTAACACCTGTTTATCTTAGTGACTTACACTAGAATGCAGCCACTCAATTTACGAGGAAGTGGTGGCCCTTCTATAAAGGGTGTAAACTTATAAATTTTAAAATATATCTTTTTTTAATAGAATGTCAGCATTCATGGTATTTCTCATCCTAGCTTATCTAAAAGTGACTCCTTAATGCAACTTATAGTATTAATATACAATTTTACAATGACCATGTATTTCTTATAATTTAAAATTTTTAAAGCATATATGTAAAATTGTTTACAAGATGACAAGGGACTTCATTTTCTATAATATACATTTTTAAATTTTAGAATTTTATTTAAACCACACAGTACTTTTTCTCTACAAAAATTTTTGGTAGCCGAGACCGGTTTGGCTCAGTGGATAGAGCGTCGGACTGCGGACTGAAGGGTCCCGGGTTCAATTCGGTCAAGGGCATGTACCTTGGCTGCGGGCACATCCCCAGTGGGGGGCGTGCAAGAGGCAGCTGATCGATGTCTCTCTCTCATCGATGTTTCTGACTTTCTATCCCTCTCCCTTCTGCTCTGTAAAAAATCAATAAAATATTTTTTTAAAATGTTTAAAAAAAATATTTGGTAGATCCTCAATAGTTTCTGGATTTTAGTTTTTAAATCCCCATCCGAGGATATGTTTTTATTGATTTTAAAGAGAGAAACATCAATCATTTTCCTACTGCATATGCTGCGCCTAGAGATCAGGCCTGTGTCCTGACTGAGAATCGAACCCATAACCTTTTGGGTGTACAAGACGACGCTCCAACCAACTGAGCCACCCAGCAAGGGCAGTTTCTGGATTTTATTTACTTATTTAAATAATTTTTAATTGATTTTTTAGAGAAAGGAGACAGAGAGATAGAAACATCCCTGAGATGAAAACATTGATCAGCTACCTCCTATACACCCACAACCTGGCATGTGCCCTGACTAGGAATCAAATCGTTGACCTCTTGGCGCCTGGGACAATGCTTTAACCAACTGAGCAACACTGGTTGTTCCAGTTTCTGGATTTTAAATTGGCCTGCTTTATTAAAAAGTAACCATTAATATTTTAGCCACATGTGGCTACTTACATTTAAATTAAATTTTTAAAATTTAAATGTAGATTCTCAGATAACATTAGCTGCATTTCAAACTTTTTGAATGGCTTCTTTATGTCAGGAACTGTGTCTGCTAACTTCTCAGCTCTCTTGACAAACAGGAAGAACAGAATCCATGTTTGGATAGTGGCTACTGTCCTGAACAGCACATACACAGAACATCTCATCATTTAGAAAGTTTTCTTGGGTAGCATTTCTCTAGAGAAACACGTTGGATTATTTTCAGACAAAATTATATAACATCTAGGTGGAGGATTAGATAGGGGACAAGAATGAAAGAAAGCTACCAAATATTAATGTTTTGAAATCATGTTTATCATACTTTTCGTTTTTATATGTTTAAAGATTTTTCATAATAAAAAGTTAAAAGGAAAAATAAATAAAAAATGGTTTTCCTAAAAATGAAGTTATCCCATTAGGAATATATCATGGAGGGCAGCTTGGAAAAATTTTTAGTCATCAAACAAGACTTCAAATCCCTATTCAACGACCTATTATGGGACCTTTAACAAGACACTGAACTTCCCTAAGCATCACTTTCTTCAAATGTAAGACAGGAAATTTAATATCTGCCTTGCACAAAGTTGTTGTGGGAAACAAATAATTTATGTAAAGCAAAAACATGGTACCTAACACATAGTAGGCCCTCAGTAACTGATATCACTATTATCAAACAGCAGAGTTTACTTTAAACCACTTAGTTATTTCTCTTTAAATCACTTAGGTATTTCTCAGAACAACAATGAAGAGGTCCTGATGGGAGAGGATGGACAAAGATTGAGCAGAAGCCCACTGTTGTTATGGAAACGGGCACTGGTAGACTTTCAAAGCAGTAAATGAAGAGAGTACCTTTGTGGCTACCTTTAATAAATTTTTTGAATGCTTTCTTTATGTGTGCTTGCTACCTTCTCAGCTCCCCTGACAAAGAGGAAGAACAGAATCCAAGGCTCCAGATGTAAGGTAAAATATTCCAAAGCCAGAATTTTGGAAATGTTAATTCAGAACTGGCCTCAATCACAAGGGCATAGTAACAACCTATTATTTTTTTTATCATTTATGTCCAACCAAGTTTTTCTGTCTCCCCTAAGAACCACCTACTGTCTTGCATACATCATGCCCTTCCTTCCCTACTGTGGACTGTTGGACTGTTCCCCTAAAATAAAAAGTTTCTCTCTCTCTCTTTCTCAATCCTACCCATCTTTCAAAACATGATTTTGTAAAGCTTTCTTAGATTCTTCCCTTTTTCTGAAATTATACTCCACTTAATCTCAGTAACATACAATAAAGCATTCCGTTCTCTACATTTTTTATATACTTTCATGTAAATAAGTCTTGCCTCTACAATAATAATGTATACTCCCAATGGGCAAAAACCGGGTATTTGCTCCTTTTGGGTTCCCCACAGTGCCTAGCACAGTTCTGCAACAACTGTAACCATTCACCAAATCCTTATTAACTGGGTAACTTTCTGAAGCATCCTCCTAAAATAACAAGTACATTATGTGCACAATCCATATTCCCTCCCTTGCTAGAACCTTATGGCAGAGAAATTTCAGTGGCTTAAACAGGATATAATGTAGAGCAATATGCTGCTTGGATCCAAAAGGCAGATTCTGAGAGTTGGTAATTACACTAGATTTGACCTTTACAGAATTGCAGAAAGAAGACCCTAATAAATCAAGATAGATGCACACACAGCCACACTGTGAACATATGGTGGGCTATCGACTATACCCACTCAGTTTCTTCCATGAAACAGTTGCCTGAGATGCAGACATGAGTATGGAGAAGCCTCCTTCTATGCATTATTCTTCTTCCCCAACCTGGAGTTAAATGTCCATCTGGAAGATCTACTCAAAAAATCTTAACTAAGCAACTAAATTGCTGTCCAAAAAATATATTTATCTAAAAAAATATGAAATATGTTCAACATATATATTATTTTCCTTTCTATCAAGATGCATTGCTCCAAAAAATAAGATTTGAACACAAAGCAACACAAGAAGAGCCAATACACTAATCTGACCCAAGCAGGCACTACTAATTTCTAGACATACTGGGACATTTTCTTGTTTCACAGTAACTAGCCCTGAATATACAATCCTTCAAGAAGGTAAAAAAGGGAGAGGACATCAATGGTTCTATCTCCTCTTCAACTCCTCATGCCCCTCTAACCTAAATCTACTCTCTCCTTTAAGGTTCAAGGTCACAAGAGCTTAACCAGGAAAGGAACTAGCCAAGCCAACTGACTCATACTGCTAGGCCCTATCTTCTCTCCGCCACCAGAGCAAGATTTTCCAAGAAGATGCAATGGAAGTAGGGAGAGCCGAACCAAATGCATGGGTCTCAAGACACTCCAAATTCCAGCCACAACAGCTATAGGACTAAAGGAAGAGATATAAGGAGAAAAGTAAGGGATATTAGAGAGGACAGAAAGCACCTGCTTACCTCCTGAGTGAATCTTCCTCGGAGCTTTCCTCAGGCATATCCTGATGTAAGTCCTCCTGTGATACAGTTCCAGTTCTGCTGGACTGGGTGTAAATTCTTTCCCAGTGGCCTGTCTCCTGGTTGAAGGCCACCCCCACAGTCCTCTCCTCCTGCGGACTAGCAGAGCTGCTCAACTCCAGCCTGCTGGAGCTGGGCAGATGGCCCTCAGTCCGCTCAAGAGGTGGTAATTGGCTGCCGCTCGATGGCATGCCCTCAAAAGTACTGGAGACCTGCCAGGAGGAGCTGGCCTCACCAGAAGAGTAGTTAGGTGTGGTTCTTTCCCAGCGCAGGGTATCGTTGTTAAAGGTTAGCAGATTGTGGCAAGCACGACAGTGATTCAGATGACCACGGGACAGGTTGGAGTTGTTCTCACTGCTGTGTGGGGTGGGCTGGTGGGAGGGGCCTGGCCTCTCAGATTCCATGTTATTATTGAGCATTTCCTGGGCCTGTTGGGTCTGGGGGGGCTCCCCATTCAAGCTCTGGTCCAGCTCCTGAAGCCGGTCATACTCCAAAAAGAAGCGTCTCAGGTCACATGGAAGATCATGGCGAATGCTGCCCGAGTTGCTTTGGCTGGAGCCATTCCCTCCATCAGACTCAGTTGCCAACCCTGAAGCTGGAAAACCCCTCCCTTCTGTGGCTGAAGTGTATACAGATGCTTGAGAGCCACCTTCCTGCTGCCTCAGCACAGACAGCAAAGTCACCGAAGAGGCACTGGTCCTGGGCGGGGGCATGGACTCCGCCTCAGAGCGGGAGTTCAGACTGAGCACTGTCCGGGTCCATTCAGATCCTGTCAGTCCGGAAGCTATTTCTCGGTGATACCTAGAGGGGTGGCTAGACAAAGGGCCTCCCAAAGAGCGACGGGTGGGACCCAGACTGAGGTTGCGGAGCGTGTTGCCGGCAGTGCTGCTCTGGACTGTACTGAAGGCAGACGGCCGGTTCAGGAGGCCCTGGTCCTGCTGCGTTGATGAGGCCTGCTCCGGGGGATGGAAGGGCTCGGTCTGTACAAAAGAAAAGGAAGGGGTAGTAGCCCTGGCAGAAGCAGGGGGAACACTGTCCTGGTGTGGCAAGAGGGAAGGAACTCGAGTGCCAGAGCAGCGGCTGCAAAGGCACAGGATCCCAAGGTGCTGGCAGCACTCAGCTGTGGGGTAACTGACCCGCTGTCGGAGCCTGATGTAAGCGGAAGTCCTGGGGCGCTCCATGGAGGGCTGAGGGGGAGGCGGTGGGGGTGAGGGGGTAGCAGACTCTTGCACTGTGCTTTGCTCTCCCACCTGGATGCCAGAGGAGCGAGAGGACAGCATGTGCAGGAAATTGTGGAGGAGAGGCGTCCGGCGAACTGGCTGTGATTGCAGGAGGGCACGCTGTCGGTAGTGAGATAATTCTGTTCCATCTATGGGGATCTCTGGTTCATCATCACCCTGCAGTGTGGACCAAGGTGGGATGAAGGCAGAGCAAGACAGTTAGGTAGAAACTCCAGGTAAACCAAGAAAGCTACTGATAATGATCCAAGAAAAACTTTCACAGACAAGCAACAACTCCACCTCTGAAGTGCTGAGAACTGGCTTCAGATTCAGAATCATCGTATGGTATCAAATCATTCCCTTCCAATTAGCAACATTTCTGAATGAGTACAGCTGGCAAACCAATTCTCTTAAAAAAGACATCTTCATAACACAGAGGCAGTGAGGGGAACCAAAATGTTAACCAGCCAGAGGCACATGAATGACAATCTATCCAACACTGCCTGGTTACTTCTAATGACTGAATCATTTGGGTTTCGGAATTGACTCCCCTGTCATGATTACGGCCATAAATTTGAATACAGTCTGAAGCTAGTTTTGAATACTGACTGGAGAGAAACACTCGGGCATTGAAAATTAAAGTCTAATACAATCAGAATTAGAACACTAGTTTAGAAAATAAGCCATAATTGAGATGGAGTTGGAAATGCTGACTAACTTACCTGCTGATTAGAGGGGTTAACAATTGCTGTGAGTAAGTAGTGTCCAAGAGGATCAAATCTCACCAGACTGAAAACAGAGAAGAAAGAGACAAAGACATGCATAGAGATTATGCTGAGAAGGAGGAAATACGTGTACAAATTTATAGCAATCAATACTGTAATGTCAGATTACTTAGGTACCCACTTCACCCTAGAAACTGTTAAAACTTTCAAAGAAATTAAAATAATAAAGTTTAATACTTCTTGTTATCTCCTTATACTTGCAAAAATAAGGGAATTTGTATCACAAAAATAACTTCAAAAAATACCTAGACTTCCATTCCAGGAAGCAGCTACATTAAGCACACATTTGCTCATATCTATGAGCTCATCATAATAGCAAAGCAGAAAATGCTCCCATACTCTGCCACAAGTTCAGTTCCTCCCTCATATGGTAGCTACACTGACAAGAAGCATGAGTTCTGGTGACAATGAACAGTTTCAGAGTAACTTGCAGAGTCTATATAAGCTAGACTAGACTAGCTTATATCCAACTCTAATACCATGAGAACCAAAGGGAAACTGCATCAGCTTTAATCCAGGCAATGTGTGTTTTCATCTTGAGGGCTAAGTAAATATCAACTAGCCTATCTGATGCACACTTACATCTCCCTCTTGCAGTTTGATAAACATAGATATCTAGGGGTGAGTAATTATCCATCAAGCCTCCCACAACCTGAATATCTTTCAGATTTCTAAAAAAAAAGAGGGCTCTTCCAACCCAGATAGCTTTGAACCTAAAAAAGATTCTAATGATAAATATATATTTTACAGAGGAAGGGAGAGGGATAGAGTTAGAAACACAGATGAGAGAGAAACATCGATCAGCTGCCTCCTGCACACTCCCTACTGGGTATGTGCCCACAACCAAGGTACATGCCTTTGACCAGAATCAAACCTGGGACCCTTGACTCCGCAGGCCGATGCTCTATTCGCTAAGCCAAAAACGGTTAGGGTGTGACCCCAGTTTTCAAAGACCAGAAGATAGGCCAATAATGACCAGCTGAAATGAACAAAATTAACTACTTCCCAGCTAACTGGCCAGCTGCTTAAAAGGTAGGAGGAGCATCCTGACGGGTGTGCTCAGTTGGCTGGGCATGGACCTGTGCATTGAAAGGATGCCGGTTGTTGGATTCCCAGTTAGGACACATGCCCAGGTTGTAGGCTTTATCCCCAATAGGAGGCATGCAGGAGGCAGCAATCGATGTTTCTCTCTCTCTTCCTGTCTCTAAAAATCAATTTAAAAAATCTTAAAAAAAAAAAAAAGTAGAAGTAGCTATAGAGATAACAATCTGTCTCCCAAGGTGAAAGCCAAGTATAAATGTTCTCTACCAGACTAACCCTATGCCAAACATCACTGGTGACAGAGGACTCACCGGACCCGTTCCATCTCGCTAGCTGTCTTCACCACAGCAAAGGGCTCCCTTCGACTCCAATCCCAAAAGTGGATCTCATTGGCAGTGGCAATCAGAAGGAGCTGAGCCGTAGGGTGGAAAGCCAGAGAGGCAATAGCATTGTTGCTATCTGTGAACCAGCTTTCACTGCCACCCTATGAACAAATCAATCCCAAATATTCTCAGGTTACCAACTGCCAGCAAACTGAGATGTCAAATTCTCAAAAGGTCCAAATTTAAGGTAAAATTACTATGGCAGAGCATACTTTAAATATGTCCTCTGTAAAACGATGTAGAAAATCAGTGATCAAGCAGGGTCACCAATTTATCAGAAAAGTATTACTGTCAGCTCAGTTCTCCAGGTCTTCTACAAGCCAACAGCAATGAGCATCATCAGTACAGCTCCTGTTTCGGAAGCCTGGGAAAACTCCAGCTTGGTGCATGACATGGTGTACAACCCACTAGCCATTCACTGGGACAAGGAGCATATTGCTTTGAAGATCGTGATCAGAGTACAGTATAATCTTGCTATAAGACAACAAAAACCATCCTGAACACATCTTAGAGCAAGGATGAATGGAAAAATAGTTAAATAGGCAGAATGGAGGCTAGGCTTGCTATCATTTAAGTGGGTAAAGACTACCACTTACTTGGATGTAGTGGTAAGTACCTGGCTAGTCTCTCCTCCAGAATTAAAAACCCAACGGTAAACAAGTCTCTGAATTTAGAATACCAAAGACAAGAAAATACTTACGTGTAAATCCCAAATCCTAACCTCCCCATCCAGGCAGCCAGAAGCAATAAGGCCTGAGATGGTGGGATGGAAAGTGACACACCATGGAGTGCGACGGTGTCCAATCAGAGAATGAACACACTTGCCAGTCTTCACCTCCGTAATATAGATATTATGGTTCACATGGGTAGAGGCCAAGAGAGTCCTAGGAAATCAGAGTACAAAGTCAATGTAAAGCATGTGGGAAGGGAACAAAGTATCAGCTTTGGGTGACAAAGAAAATTGATACTATTCCCCATGCCAGGGCAAAAAAAAACTACACTTTGGGCATTACAAACAGCAGAAATATTCTGATCTTTAAAAGCTTGTGAATTCTCCACACTGTCCCCAAATGACCAAAACCCCTTCAGAGAATACTTTTTTCTAACTGGGAAACTATCACACCATTGGTGACCTATACTGCACATGCAAAGGATGATTATTGAAAAACTTTCCAAGTCTTATCCTTCGATGTTATTAGTTTTCTTTGCTTATTCCTATTATTTTTATGGTTAGAACTGCTCATCTACTTTCTTTCCCTTTCTGATACTGTCAAAGCTCTGTTCATACAGTGCTTCAAAGAGTCTTTAGGGGTTTGACTTGGAGGATCCAGTTAGGTCAGATACACAGAAAGCAATGCTATCACAAGTCTTAATAGGTGAGTAATGAGGTACCTGTCTGGGCTGAAGGCCAGTAGGAAGGTAGAGCGTGGACTATCCGGCAGCTCTACTCTCTGGAAAACAAACAAAAAAGTTTAAAAACATTCTTTATAAACTATGGCCCACTCTACCTCAAAAATACACGAACCTGTCTAGATTAGTATTCAGTGTAAATTTACAAACTGGACATAACGATGAAGCTGCAAATTGAGAAAGACAAATCTAAATTAGCTTTAGAAAAAATGTCTAACTGTAAAGAAAAAAGGTTTTTCTAGCCCATTAAGTTCTTCCAAATTTGTTTTACCAAACTTCCCTGTCCGGCCCTAGCTGGTTTGGCTTAATAAGGTCCCAGGTTTGACTCCAGTCAAGGGCACATGCCCGGGTTGCAGGCTTGATCCCCAGAAGGGGGCGTACAGGAGACAGCAAATCAATGATTCTCTCTCATCATTGATGTTCTTCTTCCTCCCTGAAATTAATAAAAAGTTATTTATTTTTTTAAAAACCTCCCTGCCTGGTGTAGCTCAGTGGTTGAGTATCAACCTGTGAACCAGGAGATCACAGTTTGATTCCCAGTCAGGGCATATGCCTGGGTTGTGGGCTCAGTCCCCAGTAAGGAGCATGCAGGAGGCAGCCGATCAGTGATTCTCTCTCATTGATGTTTCTGTATCTCTCTCCCTCTTCCTTCCTCTCTGAAATCAATTGAAATGTGTGTGTGTGTGTATATATATATAATTTTTAAATCTCCCTAAGTTACATAGTATATCTATTCTAGTACACAAAATAAATTACACCCCAACTCTATGTCATTAACCCAACCTAAGGTCCCATTTTACTGTCACTCTTGAACAAACCCAATGTCAAAAATAACAATTTTTCTTACCTTGCCTTCCCATTTCATCCACCGGGTTTTATCTTCCACCAGCTCCTGCAGAAGCCGCTGAGCTCCGAAGGTCCGAGTGCCCCGTTCTCGCCCCCAGAGTATGCGGACAGCATTTTTCTCTGGAACAACCTTCATGGTGCTCAGTAGCCACTGTAACACCAGGCACAGGAAGAAAAGGAGCAAGCAATAGCTCCACACGCTGACGCAGCTAAAATGAGGCCATTAAGGTCCTTGTAAGTTGTCTTCATGGAAATCTAAAGTACAAACATTAATGTCAAAGAACAGGTATTCTGCAGAGAAGCTTCCCATTGCAAATACGAATCTAGCCCAAAGAGGAAAGTAGTCTTTT
This sequence comes from Antrozous pallidus, assembly GCA_027563665.1. Classification (NCBI taxonomy): domain Eukaryota; kingdom Metazoa; phylum Chordata; class Mammalia; order Chiroptera; family Vespertilionidae; genus Antrozous; species Antrozous pallidus. The sequence goes on from CM050520.1 coordinate 16,946,826, forward strand.
CATATTTAACTGGAGGCCGGTGTACAAGATGGGTGGGGTCCTTAGGCCTAGTCGGCAATCAGGGTCTGTCAGGGCTGACTCGCCCAGTTCTGGTGGGGGTTGGGTCAGCCAGGGCCTGCCAGCTGCCAGCTACGGGAGGGGGCCTACTGGGTGGGGAGAGGGACCAGGGGAGGCTGGCTGGCCATTGGAGGTTGGCTATGGGAGCACAATGACCATCAGGGGGCAGTTCCTGTGTTGAGCGTCTGCCCCCTGATGGTCAGTGAGCATTATAGAAACTGGTCGACTGGTGGTTCTGGTCGTTTGGTCGTATTGATCACTTAGGCTTTCCTATATATAGACTAGAAGCCCAGTGCATGAAATTCATGCATGGGTAAGCTCTCGAGCAGCTGCTATTCAGAGACGCCTCCCTTCACCCAGCCACCTGCTGCTGCCACCAGCCCCACACCCTGGTTAAACTCCCGGTCATGGGACAATTTGCATATTAGGCTTTTATTATATAGATGACACTTTCTCAGAAATGATCCTTCCCCCAGAACTTCTCTTCCAAAAATATTTCTTCCTTAAATTCTGCTCATATCTGCTCAGACTTTTATGTAGAGAACAGACCATTCTCTAAAGCAGTTATTCTGTTCTTATTTTATCAGACAGTTAGAACTTTTGCTGCTAATAAAAAAGAACTAGAAACTTATCAAAACTAAGACATGACTCTTCTGTGCCATGCTGCTACCCTAGTCACTGGCACCTCTCCTTTCACTTGGCCAATCTCCAAACTAAAGGACAGGTAACAGATTTGAAGAGGCTATTACCTGCAGTATGGCTCTTAGTAGTAACTGCCATTCTATTTCCTACCTAAAAGCAATTAAGTACATGAGGACTACTTTGGAGTACCTTTCGCACTCGAATTTTCTCTTACCCACTAAAGTTCCAAAGTAGAGAATAAAGGAGAGAGAAAAAATTTTTCAGTTGCTTTTTTTCATCCACCACAATCCCTAAGAACGTAAAATTGTCATAAATAAAAGTGCTACTAAGATGTCAATTAGCAGCAATATATATATTTTGCATATATATATATATATGCAAAACTTAAAGAATTGTGGCTCCTCTATACAATGAAATATGCAACCCAATCAAATGTTGTACAAAATCCTATATAATAAAGAAGGAATATGCAAATTCATCATTACTCTATCACAAAGATGGATGTACCCACAACTGAGACCAAGTTCCCATAAGGAGCCTTAACGAGCAATCAGCAGGAACCTGAGGCTATGCCTTCCCCCACCCCTGTGGGGCTTGACAGGGGATCTTAGGCCGCGACCCTGCCCCAGCACCAGGCCAGGGGACCTGAAACCACACCCCACACCCAGCAGGGCCTGACGAGAAACCTCAAGGTACGCTTCCCGCCCTGGTGCTGGACTAGGCGATCTCAGGCTGCTCCCCCTACCCCAGTGCCAAGCTGGGGGACCTCAGACTGCACTACCACCTGCACCGCCTGGCAGTGCTTGACAGGGGACTTCAGGCCATGACCCCAACCCAGCAGGGCTTGATGGGGGACCTCAAGGGGCACCTCAGGCCGCACCTCCCACCCAGCAGGTCTCGACAGGGGACCTAAGGCTGCACGGCTGCACCACCCTCCTCTAGTGAGGCTTGACGGGAAACCTGAGGCTAAGCCCCCTCCTAGTGCTGAGCTGGGGGACCTGAAGCCCCCCACCACCTGGCAGGACTTGACAGGGGGCCTCAAGGTGCACCCCCAGTGCTGGTCTGGGGAACCACAGGCCATGCCCCACACCCAGCGGGGCTCAACGGGGGACATGAAGCTGCACCACCCGGCCAGTGGGGCTTGAAGGGAAACCTGAGGCTAAGCCCCCCTCCTGGCGCTGAGCCGGGGTACCTGAAGCTGCGCCGCTGCCCCCCCACCCCCACCTGGCAGGGCTTGACAGGGGACCTCAGGCCATCCCTCTATCCAGCAGGGCTTGACAGGGGATCTCAGGCTGTGTCCCCCACCTGATGGGGCTTGACGGGGGACCTCAAGGCATGCCCACTCATCCCAGTCTGGGCTGGGGGACCTCAGGCCACGCCCTCCATCCTGGCACCGGGCCAGGGGAACTGAGGGTACACCCCCTGCCCAGCAGGGCTTGACTAGAGTGGGACTGGCCAAGTCTGGATCTAGCCCAATGTAGGGGACCAGCCGGGTCTGGTCTCATGTGATGCGTATATGGGTGGGCGGGGACTTGACTCTGGGTCCTGTGGTGCGCTCCAGCCTCTGACAAGAGGAACACTTTCATATACATTTTACTAATTTCCTTTCATCTCTGAGACTTCTATTATAGAGAAAGAGCAAATAACAATATTAAATTATCTCCTCTAATTAATCCCCTTTTAATGTGCACGAATTTCATGCACTGAGCCACTTGTAATATATATAAACTAGGGGCCCGGTGCACAAAATTTGTGCACTGGGGGTGGGTGGTCCCTCAACCCAACCTGCACCCTCTCACATAATGGGAGCCCTCAGGGGATGTCCAACTGATGGCTCACCCCCAGCCTGTCCAACCATCGCCCTGCTCAGCTCAGCCCCAGCTGCCTGTGACCACCTGGCCCTGGGGGCTGGGCACTCGCCGCCACTTCTGCTCACAGTGCCCGGGGGCTGGGTGCTCCCTGCCACTGCCACCACCGCTGCTGCTGCTGCTGCTGCTGCTGCTGCGGCCACTTCCCCTCACAGCACCGGGGCGGGGGGGGCGGGGGGGGCGCTGGGCACTCGCCGCCACTGCCATTTCATCTCCACCCCCGGGGCCCGGCACTCGTGCCACTTGGCCCCGCCCCTGCTCCTGATCAGCTGGTAGCATAGCTAATCAGGAGTGAAGGTATGGTCAAATTTGCATGTTTCTCTTTTATTATATAGGATGTTATTCATTGCAGCAGTGTTTCTTCAACTCTATTATGAAAATTTCAAATTGTACAGAAAAAAATTTAAAACAGTGAAACATACACTATTCACCACTCAGACTCAAGAATTTGTTAATACTTTGTCAACTTTGATTTATCTAACTCCATCAATGTGTTTGTTTGTTTGTTTGTTTGTTTGTTTCTGAAAAACACTCTAACATTATATACCCCATTATGCATTTCCTAATAATAAGTACATTTAACTTCATAACCACAATACCATTATCACACCAATCATCTATGTAAACTAGCAGCCCGGTGCACGAAATTCATGCACATTAAAAGGGTATTAATTAGAGGAAATAATTTAATATTGCTATTTGCTCTTTCTCTATAATAGAAGTATCAGAGACTAAATAAAATTAGTAAAATGTATATGAAAACTTTCCTCCTGTCAGAGTCTGGGGCGCACCATGGGATCCAGAGTCAAGTCCCCATTCACTCACATGTGCCTCAAAATCATGTGAGACCCAGACCCAGCTGCCCCCCAACCCCCGCATTGGGGTAGATGTAGACCTGGCCAGTCCCACCCTTGTCAAGCCCCACAGGGCAGGAGGCGTCCTCAGGATCCCTGGCCCAGCACCAGGACATGGGGTGTGGCCTGAGGTCCCCCATCATGTCCCACCAGGTGGGAGACACAACCTGAGATCCCCTGTCAAGCCCCGCTGGGTAGGGGACATGGCCTGAGATCCCCTGTCAGGCCCCTCTGGATTGGGGAGGGTGTAGGCCTCCCATCTCACTGCCACGACCAACTCATGCTCTCCGTGAACAGGTATGCACAGGAAAGGCTGGGCCAGGATAATTGGGAGGGGGTGATGGGGGGGGCCAGCATCCTGGGTGAGCTGGGCCTCACAGCCTCTCTGCTTCAGCTCCCAGCACCCTGGACCTAAGGAGTAGTGCTTTCACAGGGGCCTGGCAGGCACTGGATATGGTGATGCCTTAAAAACAGAAGAAGCCCCCTTTAACTCTGGCTGGAAGTGCATTGGGAATTTATGGTTGGGGGAAGCAGCCCAACATCAGGTCTGAAATAAGACCTTGGGTAGCCTCCGGAGGGGTGACTTCAGTCCTTCGCCGCGGCCTCACCCCCCCGCTGGCCTCCCAGCCTCCCGTCCCACCTCCCTCCCGCCCTCCCGCAAGCTGCGCCACCCCGCCCTCCCACTCCTGATTGGCTAGTAGCGTAGCGAAGGTATGGTAATTTGCATGTTTCTCTTTTATTAGATAGGATACTCAGTCTTCATTAAAATTTCCCCTAAAAACACCTTTAATCAGTAGCCTTTTTCTTTAAATCCAGAATTAAATCATGACTCAAACATAGAATTTAAATATATATCTCTTTTTTTAAAATATGTTTTACTGATTTTTTACAGAGAGGAAGAGAGAGGGATAGAGACTTAGAAACATGGATGAGAGAGAACACTGATCAGCTGCCTCCTGCACACCTCCCACTGGGGATGTGCCCGCAACCAAGGTACATGCCCTTGACCGGAATCAAACCTAGGACTTTTCAGTCCGCAGGCCAAAGCTCCATCCACTGAGCCAAACCAGTTTCAGCTGCCATGTCTCTTTTATTCTAGAACTAGAGGGCCGCTGCACGAAATTCGTGCAAGAGTAGGCCTTCCTTCCCCTGGCTGCTGGCACCCGGGACCCAGGCTTCACTCACAGCCCTGCTTTGTCCAGAAGGTGGTCCGGAAGGACATCTGGTCTAATTAGCATATTACACTTTTATTATTATAGATGGCCTTAGGTTTGTTTTGGTTGGTTTTGTTTGTTTATTTACAACACAAGTTTTTTTGGTGTGTGTTTTTTTATAACACAAGGTTTTTTAAAAGACCAAGATAGTTGACTGACTTATAGGAAATCTAACATCCTAGTTTTATTTAATTGTTCCTTCACAGTGCCATTTAGCTTGCCTCTCTATCCCTTATATTTCCTGTAAACAGGTTAGGTCTAAAAAACGCTGATTAGATTTAGGTTGGTTTTTGGAGATGCTATCTGTAAACCCCTGGTATAGTACATCAGGTGGCACATACTCTCAGACTGTCCCACTTAGTCAGACTCGGTAACTTATGTGATCACTTGGCAACACATGATCACTTGGCTGTATTTGTAGCAGCCAGAAAGCTCTCTTTATAAAGGTGTATTTCTCCCTTTACAATGATAACCTGTGGCTAACATTTGGCACCATGTGAATATCCTGTTCTTCCTCAACCTTTTGCTTACTGGTTTAGCAGTCATTGATGTTTTCGGTTTTTTTAAAATATATTTTATTGGTTTTTTACAGAGAGGAAGGGAGAGGGATACAGAGTTAGAAACATCTATGAGAGAGAAACATCGATTCAACTGCCTCCTGCACACCCCCTACTGGGGATATGTCTGCAACATAAGTACATGCCCTTGACTGAAATCAAACCTGGGACCTTTCAGTCCGCAGGCTGACACTCTATCCACTGAGCCAAACCGGTTTTGGCTGATGCTTTTTTCTTGAACTGTTTCACTTGGGGGAAGATTTTCTAAAGTCATCATTTTTTCTACATTTATTAGCTGGCATTCTGAAAAGAACTGACCTTTAATAACTGAAGCAGATTAAATCCTTACTTTTTGGCTTTTAATAACTACTTCTTTCTTATTGTTTATATTAACAAAAATTGGGGTAACCCAAGTGTCCATCTAAAAGGGATCAAATTGCCCAGCCAGTATGGCTCAGTGGTTGAGTGGCACCTCATGCACCAAGATGTTGCCAGTTTGATTCTGGTCGACTTGCAGGCTCAATACTGGGCAGGGGGGATGTGGGAGGCAGCCAACTAATGTTGATGCTTCCCTATCATGGATGTTTCTCTCTCTCACTCCCTCTCCCTTCTCATCTCTCAAAAAGGTAATAAATGACTAATCTTCATAAGAAAGATTTTCTGGGTACTGACAACAAGATACCTCCAAGATACATTGAGAAGGGGGGTGGGGACAAGGTACAGGTCACTATATATAGTAATGCCACCATTTGAATAAGAGGAGAACTTAACTGTCACTTATTAGAAACTGAAGGGACAAGGTGAATGGAAACAAGACTTCCACCTTGCTTGTTTTATGTCATTTTAAAATTTTTGAAATGTATTACCTATTAAAAATTTATTTTTGAAATATTTAATGATGTGAAAAATACATGTTAAGTGAAAAAAGCAGAATGCAAAATTATATGTGTGGTATAATCCCAATTTTATTTTTAAAAAAGATATTGGAGAATAATGACATAAAATAAATATAAAAAGACACTAACCAAGGTTATCTTTGGATAGTGGGACTATAGTGATGTAATAATTAGAAAATGCAGTGTGCTTTTTACTTTTTAAATTTAAGAAGTAATAAATGCTTATTGTAAAAAGTCAAACAACAAATTGGCTCTTTACATTTTGTGAAAGGCAGCAATCTAAAAAAGTACACAACTAGATTCATCCAAATACTCAGAAGGAAAAATATTTATAGCCTGTGCTGAAAGGAGTTTTCTCCCTGGAATATTAAAATGTAAAAAGTAAGATAGATTCTATGGAAAGACACAACTCACATGTTCCTAGTCACATACAAAACACAGTTCCCTAAAGAGTGACTAAGGAACAAACTCTAGCCTTTATCCTCATGATACAGTTCTCATCCCTCATTAGTGCATGATATATGTATGTACACACTGAAAATGTCAACATGCTGTAAGCCAACCTTCTGAATAAACCAAGGATGAACTAACTGGAAGGAAACAATCTCCTTGGTGACTGACAATTCGTGGTTTAAACCCAAAAGTCTAGAAGTGAAACTGCCTTGCAGCTTAATAATTACTAACTAGTTAAGTGCAGAAATACAGTTCCCATTAATTCACCTTAACCCTTTACTGAGTCTACAACTCTTTATGAGCCTATAATTCTTTAACCTAATATAGAGAATTTCTGAAGAAATTAGTTTTGAGGGTCCCTTGACTAACAATGCAATATAAATGTACTTTCTAAGAAATAATTTTAAACTATTTATAATCTTGTAACGTGGTGAAAACAGGAGCAGTCTAATTCCTAAAAAAAAATCAAAAATCTGATCTTTGACTTCACGTAATTCATGAGAAAATTGGTCACAAACATCAACTGATCCAGAAAACTGATGCAACCTGGAATTTCTACAGGTATCAAAAGGAAGATAAAAGAACTGCTATAAATACCAGTTATCAAGAAATCTTTAAAAACAAAAAACTAAAAACTAAAGTTCAGGATTACCAAAGAGCTTGTCTATCAATTCCCAGGGACCTAAACACACTGAAAGTTCAAACAAGAGAAAACTCTGACTGATGGCAAGAAGTCAAAGGGACTAAAACAACTGCACAGTTTTTCTTTCGTCTGAAGAAAAATATTTGCCTGTGTTTCTTTAAAAGGATGTAGAACTTCTCTCCTGATACACTCCTTACTGCCACCTGAGAAGAATGTTTACTTGGTTCTCTATAAAGAACAAAAGGAATTAACTCAAACTAAAGTCAGACTGACCTGTAACTGAGGAGGAAGTGCCAGTCAAGTGTGTTTTTCATTCCTCTTTTTAAAAAGAAGAAAAAAGTTTCCCAATCTGTCCCTTAAACCAGACTGAGAGAAAAGATGCCAAGAACAGCTTTTGTGAAGCCATTTCAGTCCTCAGAATGTATTCTCAATCAAAAGCCTCAGAAAATTAGAAGCAAAAGGACACAACTGAGATAGAGTGGGGCAAAAGTAGGTTTACAGATGTTCGTAAGACAAATAATACAATAATTGATAAATAATAATACAAGAATAAACTGTTTCCCATACTACAACTATAAACTGCCATTTGCCCTACCCCATATACATAACACAAATGCCAAGATTCTATCGTCTTCCCATCCCACCTCCCCTTACATAACTGAGCACTCTAAAAAGTTAGGAAGATAAACCACCTTTAAAGATTTTCTCTGCTTAATTCTAACACATAATTATATTTTACAACTACTAATAAAAATTGGATTTACAGGTTCTCCTTGCAATGTGATCATCTTATGCCAGCAGTATTGCTCCACCTCCTAGCTATACAACTTTCAGCAAGTTATTTAACCTCTTTGAGACTTTGTTTCCTCCTGTATAAAATAGGAATCACAATATCTGCTTCATTATCCAACAAAGAGTGACAAGCTGTTAATTACTGTTGTCCTTAGTATTCAATCCTCTTTGAGGTTTATTATGGTTTCCCACACCAAATGATAAAACCCCAGAGACCCAAGATGCCACAAATTCCTAAGACTAGCGGAATTCTAAGAAACATTTCAAAGGCTGTTACCAGACAACAAAGTAAAATGAATATACTCAGGAAAATAAAGTATGTTTATGTGGCAAAAAATAATCAAATGAGTTTTGGGCAACCTGTACATAAGTGAATTATAAGACAAAACAAATAAATGCCCTGGCCAGGTAGCTCAGTTGGTTACAACTCGTTGGATCCCCAGTCAGGACACATAGAAGAATCAACCAATGAAAGCATAAATAAGTAGAACAATAAATGTTTCTCTTTATCTCCCTTCCTCTCTCTTTCTAAAATCAATAAATAAAATGTTAGACCTGAAAGGGACTTCACAGAGTGCAAGCACCTCATTTATCCGAGTTACTGCACCTCTCCCCACTTCACTATGTTCCTGGAGGCAGACTAAGAATCATTCGAATCAGCTATGTGATATCAACATATATTCCATAACATGCTGGATTCAACCCAAGGTTAACACTTCAAAAGGAAAAAATACTAAATCTAGGATCACTTGTGTAAGTAAAGATCTCCCAACAACTGGCAAATCAACCACAAAATGTCAGGCCTTTCATTAGAGGCCTAAAAGTGTTTCGGTACTTTTTAGAAACTGCGTGTGGATTGAAATACACAGAGTTTTCTGCAGTTGTCAGCTTTACTTTCATTAGTAGGACTTTATACAAGGCATTTCAGGACACTTCAAATGACACCCAATAGTATACAAGTCCAAAATGTGATCACCCAGGCCAAGGCTGAAAAAAAACCAGCATATTTAGAACAAGTACAGAGGCAGTGTTAATGTTATGAAAATGGGATAGGAATATGGGATGTTACAGTTTAGAATGCCAGATATAAATGTGATGTGATTTAATGGGTAAAGGTAAGATTAAGAAGTTCCCATTTTTACCAAATAGTTGTTACATAATCTTGGGCAAACCACACTCTTCCTGAATTTCAAGTTTTCCTCCATGTATGAACTGTAAGTAGTTACTGTTCACTTTCTATCTTAAGAGAACTATGTCTTTTAAGATAGAAATGGAGTACCTTAGAAGAAAGAGAATACAAAAATTCAAGGCAGGATTACTACTTTTCAAAGTAAAAGCCAAGTTAGGAACCAACAGTAACCAGAGTAATAAATAGGAGTTCACACAAAGCTGTGTGGCACTACAGTTCTGAGAAGAGTACAAAGGAAATACAGTGCTATGAAACAGAATCTGAGCGTATCTGACAAATTGAAAGCAAATAATTTTATAGAATCAAAACTAACACAACCAATATTATATACAGTTCCTTTAAAAGAAGCAAAAACCCATAAATAAAATGCTTACAGACATACCTGCACCCTCTACCTCATTCATGTTCAGAATTACAAATACTCTAAATTACAAGTGGTCTCTCCATGTAGAAAGTCAGGCTAAGAGTTAATAATCAAGTACCTGGTACAAGATTGCCAGCCCAAATTTACCAAGAGTTGAGTAAGCAATGTAACCTCTTTTTGTTCTCATATCTTCTACCACCCCCAATATTTTTTATATATAAACTCAGAATAAGGCAGAACTCTCCACAGTATATCACAAATTGACTAACAACTTTACAAAACGCTTTGAGGATACAAAACTAAATAAAGTTTTATTACTGTTATTATAACAAAGGGGATTTAAAAAAGCACCAATTTTTCTGCTACAAATTTCGTTATGTGTAGAGCTTTCTAAAATAATTTACGATGACGTAACCCAATGTCCAAATCATAGGGAAGTTTATGATCAGAACCAGAAACAGAAAGCTTTAAGTCCCAAATCTGAGACTGACAATCTTCCACACTCCCGTTTACCTCAGAAGCATAAAGAAAAAAGTGACATTTTTTAACAGACTTCATTTTTTAAATATATTTTTATTAATTTCAGAGAAAAAGGAAGAGGGAGAGAGAGAAGAACCATCAATGGTGAGTTTCTTCTGAGAGATCAAGCCAAAAACCCGGGCATGTGCCCTTGACCAGAATCAAACCCAGGACCCTTCAGTACACAAGCCAACGCTCTATCCACTGAGCCAAACTAGCTAGAACAAAGAAATGATGTTTTATCTGCAAACTATTCGGGAGGAAACAGTGTTGACAAGAACCCCTGAAGACTCAAGGAAGAACAAAAAAGAAACTACTAAACCTAGAGGAAAATGAAGTCAAGTTTTGAGTCTTAAGCTATCAAACAAATCAAGACCAGGAGGGCTACTTTGAGTGCACAAAATTGGCAAGAGATTTATTAGCAAGCAAAGAAAAAAGGTAGCTTTTGAAAATTTTTTACTTTAGAAAAGGTAGTTTCTGATGAAAGAAATTTCAGAGGCAAAAACAATTTGACCCCAGAAATGGGAACTGACCCGTTGCCTCAGGCAAACAGGCCTAATGACTTCGGCAACAACTTACCTTTTATCCACCAACAGTACCGGCAACAACATACCTTTTATCCACCAACAGTATTAGGAGACTCAAGTAAAGCCAAATCACAAAGGATTACATCTTTCTATTTCTACAGTCTTGGGGGGAGAGAGTCCAACCCTCCTCCCTGGAGCACACTGCTCCCTACAATTCTTGGAAACCCCGGAAACCACGGCAACGGTATTGTAAAGCTTTAGGAACATTAATCCAATGATCCTCAAAGTCCCAGGACAGATGAGATTATTCACCAGCCAAATAAAAATAAAACCCAGAAGAGGCTAAGAAATTCACCTATTTCGTGATGAGTCGGTTGCCAAAGCAGGATTCGAATTCAGGCTTTCCCCTCAGATACTATCAGAGCTTGACTCCCAGTCCTTGGCTCAGCGGATACTGTGTTCAGTGTTCTCCAATGTTAAGTAAGAGTCAGCCCAGGTCAGGTTCTTGGCTGACTAGAATAGGGAAAAGAAGTTTCCCCTCTAAAGAAAAAAAAAGTTTCCCTCTAGGCTTCAGGAAAAGAAGTCAAATTATTAAGTGCAGAGTTCTTATGCTAAAAGCTCCAGATACCCATCCACCTTGCCAATCACATTTCTCAGCCAATCAAAATAAGACACTGAATTTAAGATCCTAGTCACTTTAAGCTCTGACTAGAAGCTGGATTCCATTTCCCCCAACTTTCCAAATAAATAAAAACACAACACTTAAAAGGGATAGGGATGCAAAAGCAATGATAGTACAGTATTTATTGACCATCTACTATGTACTCTAGGCACTAAGGATACCAGAGTGAACAAGAACATCCCTGCCTTGCCCTGACTGGGTGGCTAGACTGGTTGTAGCACCGTTCCATACACCAAAACGGTTGTGAGTTCGATTCCTAGTTAGATGAGATTAAGAGACAACCAATCACCTGGTCGGTGTGGCTCAGTAGTTGGCTGAGTGTTGACCAATGAACCAAGAGGTCAAAGTTTGATTCCCGGTTAGGACACATGCCCAGGTTGATCTCCAGTCTCTCTCTCTCCTTCTTCCTTCTTCTCTGATATCAATAAAAATTTATTTTTTGAAAAGAAGAACATAATTTTAAAAACTACTAGTCTGAAACAGAAGACTGTCTTTTCCACCTCAGCTTTGCCATTCACCATTTATATAACCTTACGAGAGATACCACCATCCACTTAACAGGTCTGTAATGAATATTACATAGAACAAATATAAAATTACCAGCATATCGTAAATATTCAAAAGTTGGACCCCCTCTCTTATCCTGTAGAGGTAACAGTGGTTGCCAATTCAAGAACGCTCAATACAGCCCAGCCAGCGTGGTTCAGTGGTGTCGAGCTCAATCCCCAGTGAGGGGCATGCAGGAGGCAGCTGATCAATGATTATCTCACATCACTGATGTTTCTTCTCTCTCTCCCCCTCTCCCTTCCTCTCTGAAATCAATAAAAATGTATTTAGAAAAGAAAAGAAGCCTTAGCCGGTTTGGCTCAGTGGATAGAGAATTGGCCTGCGGACCAAAGGGTCCCAGGTTTAATTCCGGTCAAGGGCACGTACTTTGGTAGCAGGCTCCTCCCTAACTTGGACCCTGGTCAGGGCTCATGCAGGAGGCAACCAACCAATGTGTTTCTGTCTTTCCCTCTCCCTTTCACTCTCACTAAAAATCAATGGAAAAATATCTTCGGGTGAGGATTAACAAAAAAAAGAAACATCAATATGTATCTGATGATACCTTCAAATCAGGAAACAAGTAAATACTCTCATAGCTTAAATAAAATAAACCAACCTAATAAATCCTTCATTAAAGGTACCAATGGTAGTAATACCACCTAACTCAGCTTAGCTTTCCAGTCAATGACCCTTAGACTTCAAAGCCCGATTTTGACGAAACAAGAGATCTCTTACAAGATACTTTAATGTAGACACTACACTGAGTGGTCAGATTATTATGATCGCTGAACGCATAATAATCTGGCCACTCAGTGTGTGTGTGTGTGTGTGTGAGTGTGTGTGTGTGTGTGTGTGTGAGTGTGTGTGTGTGTGTGTGTGTGTATTTTAGAGGCCCAGTGCATGAATTTGTGCATGGGTGGGATCCAGCCAGCCTGGCCAGGGGGAGAGGACATGGGCAATTGGCCAGCCTGCCTGCTGGTCGAACTCCTGCTCCAGGGGACAATTTGCATATTAGCCTTTTATTATATAGGATATATACTGAGTGGCCAGATTATTATGCATTCAGAGATCATAATAATCTGGGCACTCAGTATAAGTGCCAGATTGAATAAGTTAATGCTGTTCTGAGCACCTTAACATTGGTATTTGCTGAGTGAAGCATTTAAACTGGAAACTTAATATTGCACTCAATGAATATTTTTATATTCATGTTCTGCAACAGAATCTAATGTTCATTTGCCCATCTTCTGGGCTTCTATTTCTCCAGGCACCACAAACCAAAAATACAGTTACATCATCTGCACCTTTATCTAAGTAATTTTAACCTGGCATGTCCTAAACTAGTAATTACAAATCTATTTGGGGGGAAGAATCGGGGGGGGGGGGGGGGTTAACAGAGGGATAAGGACACTTACGTAATACCTTAATCAATAAAGAGATTTGGAAGAAAATAAAATAAAATAAAATAAAAACCTATTATCTTAGCCTGTTATTGATAACATGCTCCCATTTCTACATGTACAACAGGAGACCAAATTAATTTTTATAGGAAAGAGATTATCAATCTGAATCTAAGCCCTGCCAACAAATTTCAAATCACATACTCTATAGAAGCTACAGATGTTGGCTTTGATCCCCATGGTTTAGGAAGAAAATAATAAAAATAATATCATACAAACAAATGTTTAATAGCCTTGGACGGGTAGCTCAGTTGGTTAGAGCATTTTGCAATATCTCAATGTTGCACATTCAATCCCTAATCATGGCACATACAAGAATCAACCAATGAACACATAAATAAGTGGAATAACAAATCTCTCTTCTTCTTCTCTCTCTCTAAAAATCAATAAACTTAACAAATTTTAAGTAAAAATTTAAAAATATACCATAAAGCCAAGAATAACACATATGATAAAGAACACATCCCTCAGCATAAGATTCAGAAAGTTAATATTCTACTTTACCAGGAGGCCTTAAGCAAGTTTTCTTCGTAAGGAGAATTATAATATACTCATTAAAATGCCAGAAATACTGTTTGGGTTAACTACCAAACTATGTTCTGGGGTTACCAGGGACCTCAGCAAGTAATCTTTCATATCTCCCTCATTTCTCAACAAGCCCAAACCTAAATCATCCTAGAAAGATAGTTACTAAGTCTTTGGGGAAGATATTTCGCAATCTTCCTTGGTAACATTCCAGGATCTTGCAGTCAGGAAGTTCTTTCTAATTTGTAATATATATCCCTTCAGTTGCAATTAAAACATATCCCCTCTTGTCTTGTCCTCTATGGAGAGAACATCTGCTAACACCACCTGAACAATATCTCTTCAAGAGAATATAAAATATAGGAAGCCCATTTCAAACAGCCTCATGTAAATTCAACATGGCTTTAAATGGGTCACCTTAGACAAAGAACATCATTAAGTCTTAAATTCCTACTTCCATCACTGACTTTCTCTGAAGATGATAGGAAGTTAAAACGATGCAGATGCTATGCTTCAATTATGCCATGAGTAAAATGCAAATAATAAGACCAGTATGTTAGGAGAACACACAGTTCCTCAAAAAATTAAACAAACAGGAAAGAGATTCTCAATTCCAATCTAAACCCAACCAACAACTCTCAAGTCACAAACACTAGGGCCCTGCAATTCCACTCATAAGTATATACCCAAAACAACTGAAAACAAGTACATGTACACACAATGTTTACAGTGGCACTACTGACAACATCCAAAAGATGGAAACAGTCCAAGTATTCGATGTGGTTGAATGGGCAAACAGATTATGATATACAATATATACGTGTGTATATATGTATGCAAAAGGTTATATGTATATTATATGATTACATTATATGAAATATCCAGAACAGATCAATTCATAAAAACAGAATGCAGATTGCTGTTTCCAGTGGCTGGTGGAAAGAATTAAAAGAAACTGCTTAATTGGAAAGGGGTTTTACGTAGGAGTGATGGACATGTTTTAGAATTAGTGGAGATGGCACTTACACAACACTGTAAATGTACTAAATGCCACTGAATTGTTCACTTTAAGATGGCTAATTTTGTGTTACAATTTTTTTTTTAAAGAATGCTAGGAGCCCTGGCTGGTTTGGCTCAGTGGATAGAGCATCAGCATGCGGACTGAAGAGTCCTGGGTTCGATTCCAGTAAAGGGCACATGCCCAGGGTGTGGGCTCAAACCCCAGTGGGCAGCATGCAAGAGGCAGCCAATCAATGATTTTCTCTCATCAATGATGTTTCTATCTCTCTTTTCCTCTCTAGATTCAATAAAAATATATATTTTAAAAAAAGAATGCTAGAAGAACAAAGATAATATCCATAAAATGCCCAGCCCTTCCCAGAAAAGTCATGATATAAAATTCTAGATAGAATTATAGCCAAAATGTTTAATATTATTTCAATATATCCAATTGGACTCTGGGCAAAGATTATGTAAATGGGAAACAAAATAGAAACCAAAATCAAGTTTAGAGTCACAATTATACAGTATCTATAATAATAAAAGCATACTATGCTAATTAGAATGGACAACCTTCTGGATGAAGCTGTGGTGGGTGGGGGGCTGAATCTCCAAAATTTATAGGAAACTCATAAAATCTAACAAAAGGAAGATAATAATCCAATAAAAAAAATGGGCAAAGGGCCCTAGATGGTTTGGCTCAGTGGATAGAACATTGACCTGCAGACTGAAGGGTCCAGGTTCCATTCCCACCAAGGGCACATGCCTGGGTTGTGGGCTCAGATTCCCAGTAAGGGACGTGCTCAATCGGTGATTCATCATTGATGTTTCTCTCTCTCTCCTTCTCCCTTCCTCTGAAATCAATAAAATATATTTTTTTAAAATGGGCAAAGGACCTAAAATAGACACTTTTTGAAAGAAGACATACAGAAGGCCAAGAGACATATGAAAGCATGCTCAAAGTAAATCATCCGAGATGCAAATCAAAACAACAATGAGATACCATCTCACATCTGTCAGAAAGGCTATCATCAACAAATCAACAAATGACAAGTGTTGCAGAGGATATGGAGAAAAACGAACTGTTCCTCTTGCACTGCTGGTGGGAATGCAGACTGGTGTAGCCCCAGTGGAAAGCAGTATGGCATTTCCTCAGAAAATTAAAAATGGAACTTCCATTTGACCCAGTAATACCACTTCTAGGAATATATCCCAAGAAAACAGAAACACCAATCAGAAAGGATATATGCATCCCCGTGTTGATAGCAGCACAATTTACAATAGCTAAGATTTGGAAACAGCCTAAGTGCCCATCATCAGATGAGTGGATTAAAAAGCTGATACATCTACACAATGGAATACTACGCTACTGTAAAAAAAAGAAGGAATTCTTAGCATTTGCAACAGCATGTTTGGCACTGGAGAGCATTATGCTAAGTGAAATAAGCCAGTCAGAGAAAGATACCACATGATCTCACTCATTTGTGGAATATAATGAACAACATAAACTGATGAACAGGGACAGATCTAGAGACAGAGAAGCATCGACCAGACTGCCAAACCTCAGAGGGAAGAGAGGAGAGGGTGGGGGAAAGGAGGAGAGATCAACCAAAGGACTTGTATGCACGAATATAACCCTAACCAATGGACACAAACACCAGGGGGGTGAGGGTATGAGTGGGTGGTGCGGGGGGGGGGGGGGGGGATTGGGAGGTTAATGAAGGGAGAGGACATATGCATAATACCTTAATCAATAAAGAAATTTAAAATAAAAATAAATAAAAGCTAATACCAAAATTAGGTAGGAAGGTGAAAAAAGAAAAGCTACTTAACAATAAGTTAAAAATTACATAAACTCTTAACCTCCAAAGCTACATATAAAAATCATGAGAATCAGTACTCTCCCTATTTTGCAAATATACTCATTCCCTCTCGCCTTTCTCCTTTAATAGAACCTCCTAGCAAGACACCAAGGCTAAGCAACCACGAACACAAAAATGAAAATGTATTGTTCCTATCATCACAAACCATGCTAATAATCAAAATATACAGAACATCTCTACTTCCTTCTACTTCTTAAACCCACTTCAATTTGGCTTCTGGCCCTACATTGCTCCAACATTGTTCTTTTTTAAAAAACAAACATATTTTATTGATTTTTTACAGAGAGGAAGAGAGAGAGATAGTTAGAAACATCGATGAGAAAGAAACATTAGCTGCCTCCTGCACACCTCCTACTGGGGATGTGCTGGCAACCAAGGTACATGCCCTTGACCAGAATAGAACCTGGGACTCTACAATCTGCAGAACAACACTCTATCCACTGAGTCAAACTGGTTAGGGCCTCCAACATTGTTCTTGTGACCATAAGTGATCTCTTGCAGAGGATGTGTTGCTAAAATAACACAATACAGCCGAAACCGGTTTGGCTCAGTGGATAGAGCGTAGGCCTGCGGACTGAAAGGTCCCAGGTCCCAGATTCGATTCTGGTCAAGAGCATGTTCCTTGGTTGCGGGTACATCCCCCGGGAGGGGGTGTGCAGGAGGCAGCTGATCAATGTTTCTCTCTCATCGATGTTTCTAACTTTCTATCCCTCTCCCTTCCTCTCTGTAAAAAGTCAATAAAATATATTTAAAAATAAATAAAATAACAAAATACTGGTAGATCACTTCCTTCTTGAAACATGCTCCTCTTTCCATTTCTGAAATTTTCTCTTAAATTCCTTAGAGCTAGGTCCTGTGCATCTTCTCTTCCTAGTCTACTAGTATACATATCTTTCTTCTAGATAATATCCTCCATTTTCCTTGGCTGTAAACACTACCTATATGCCACGAGCATCCAGATTTATTTCCAGCACCATTTTTGAGCTTTAGCTCAAAGATTGCTTGCTTGATGTCTTCATTTGTATGTTTTCACACATCTCACATTTAGCAAGACTAAAATGGAGGTCTTCATTCCACTCCCCAACTCCAGTCAAAATCTGCTCCTCCTCCAGTGTTTCCATCTCAGAAATGGCAACTTCATCTATCCAGATGCTCATGCCAGAAAACTGGGAATCATGCTTGACACCTCCCTCTTCCCACATATCCAATCCATCATTAGGTTTTGCCTGTCTTAATTCCAAAATATGTACTGAATCTTTCTACTCTCCTCCACTTCCACTGCCTACAGCCAAATCCAAACCGTCATCTTTTGTCTGGACCACTATAAGACATCCTAACGATCATACTTCCCCCTCGTCTACTCTTTCCAAATTTTCCAAATTCTTGCCCCAAAATGTCCTCAACATAGCCAGAATAACCTTTTAAAGTCATATACTAGGTCACAACATGCATTCTTAACCTTCAAAGACTTCCAATTATACTTAGAAAAGAAATCCAAACTCTTCGACACAGTCCTGCTTAAGTCTATCCTTACTAAGCCTCTCCCTTCCCTCTCCCACTGTATTCCTGCCACACCAATCCCCTTTCACTTTCTCAATGTGCCAAGTTCTTTCCCACCCCAATGATGTCCTACAAGCTATTCCTTTTCCCTTTTCATCCTCTTATCTCTGCTTAAATATCTTAAATATCACTTCTTCACAGAAACCTCCCCAAAGCACCAATATAATTCAGGTTCCCCTACTATAATTTCCTTTTTACTTTTCCATTGTGAGGCTTTACACACTTTGCAATTATACATTTATTGATGCATTTTTTGTTTACTGTCTTTCTACTCTGGACTATAATTTATAAGGCATGGCCAATGTCTTTTTTTTTTTTCACTCTAGTCTTAGTACAGTGATAGTAGTTTAGAAAGCTTAGAATTGTTTAAAGTAGTTTAGAATCAATATAATTTAGGGCTTAAGAGCAGGGGACTATGGAGCCAAGCTGCTTGGTTTTAAATCCTGGTTCTGCAACTTACTATTACCATGACTTTGGGCAAACTTTTTCATCTCTAGGTGCCACAATTTCAACATCTATAAAATGGGGAGAATAGAAGTTTCTACACCAAGAGGTTGTTATGAAAATGAAAAGAATCAATGGCACAAAACACTTAGTACAGTACCTGGCACGAAGCACTTCAATAAGTACTGGTTCTAATCAGTTCTTATGGTATCCTCATTATCTACCATAGAAGCAGACATACAATAAACATTTACTGAATGAATGATTGAAAAAAACAGACTACAATAATCCTTAAATAGGTTTTTTACATGACAGAGCAGGAATATTATAGAAATTTAGAGAGAACATAAACAGTTAAGGCAAAGACTGAAACAATTTACAACTTATCCTATCCTATATAATAAAAGGCTAATATTCAAATCGACCAAACAGCAGAATGACCGGTTGCTATGATGTGCACTGACCACTGGGGGCAGATACTCAATGCACGAGCTGCCCCCTAGTGGTCAATGAGCTCCCACAGGGGGAATGCCACTCAGCCAGAAGCTGGGCTCACAGCTGGCAATTACAGAGGTGGTAGCAGGAGCTTCTCCCTCCTCTGTGGCAGCACTAAAGATGTTCTACTGATGACTTAGGCCCACTCAGCGGGCTTAAGCCATCAGTCAGACATCCCCCCAAGGGCTGCCGGATTGTGAGAGGGCACTGGCCGGGCTGAGGAACCACCCTACTCCCCAGTGCATGAATTTTGTGCACTGGGCCTCTAGTAATGTCATAGAGAGATAAAAGTAATAAAAAAGCAACTCCACTGGATTTTGTCTTTACCAAAAAAATATATTCATTCTTTCAAGGATTTACCCAAGGGATTTGGTAGCTTTGACTTTTCCCTAAATATCATTATTTTCCAAGCCTTCAGTCAACTTCAAAATCCTTCAAGCACCAACCTGGCCAGTTTTCTCAGTGGTTAGAGTGTCAGTCCTGAGACTGTAGGGTCTCATGTTCGATTCCCATTCAAGGACATGTACCTCAGTTGTAGGTTCAATCAACTTATATGTCTCTCTCACATCTGTTCCCCCTCCCCCACTCTCTCTAAAGATCAATGGAAAAAATATCCTCATGAGGCTTAAAAAAAAAATCCTTCAAGCACCATAGTATAGCAGTCACCAACCTTTCAGACCTCACGAACCACCGGTTGGCAACTGCTGCCATAGTACAGGTAGATAGTAAATCACAGTTTAAATAGAAGGTAAATTTCAGGTGCTAAGATTTTTTTCTTTTTTTTAAATATATTTTATTGATTTTTTACAGAGAGGAAGGGAGAGGGATAGAAAGTCAGAAACATCGATCAGCTGCCTCCTGCACACCCTCTACTGGGGATATGCCCACAACCAAGGTACATGCCCTTGACCGGAATAGAACCTGGGACCTTTCAGTCCGCAGGCTGGCGCTCTATCCACTGAGCCAAACCGGTTTCGGCCAGATGCTAACATTTTCTACCTGTTTTGTAAAGAAATGTTTTTCTGTTTCTAAAATAGCTCTGGCCTGTTTTACTGCATATATTACAAAATCGTCAAAATTTTGCCGTCTATCTTATATTTGGAACTTTTTCAGACACTTTTGCTTTCTAAGTTTCTCTTTCCCAGCAAGGGCTCATCCTCTTACTTTAATCTGAAGGACACTGAAGAGGAGGGATATATGCTACTTTAACTTACTAATCCTTATTCAAGGAATAGTAAACTTAATCTAAACTTCAATCTAAGCATCACTATTATTTGTTCTCTTCTGAAGAACACATAATCTTTATCTTGTTATAATATTGAAAATGACACTAGCATATAAAGTGTTATGTGCTGCTCTTTACATATATTAACTCATTTAATTTTTACAACTAAATTATATTCTACAGATGAGCAGAGGCACACAGAGATTTAGTAACTTTCCCAGGCCACAAAGCAAGTAAGTAGTGGTGCTGGAATCTGGACCCAGAATGCTTGGCTTCAGAGTCAGTATGTTGTCATTCAAGAGTTTGGGAAGACTATGTTTCTCTGCCCCATTTTCACTGGTCAGCTAGACTGGAGTACTCCAATTTTCTCTCCAAATTAAGCATGCATATTAATCCTCTTCAGATGTTTCACTATATCATTGGCATATAATTTTAGTTCATGGGAGAATATATGCATGCTTTATCCTGGGAAGCTGAAATGAACAAATGATAAAATCATGAAATGTGAAATCTACCTATTAATTAATTCTACTCTCTATAGTGCTTCCTCTAACTTCCTCGCTTGACATTTACTTCCCAGCCTATCTAATCAGTTTTGACTTCCCTCGTCAAGATCACTTACAGAGATAACTGATGATGTCCCGTTTCCAAAGCCAAATATCAATTCTCTATTTTTTATCTAAAGTGACCTCTCAGCAGAAATGCAAACAATAACAAGCTTCCTTACTTTATAAAAATATATTAATTTCAGAGAAGAAAGGAGAAAGAGAGAAACATCAAGGATGAGAGGCAATCATTGGTTGGCTGCCTCCTGCACACCCTCAACTGGGGATAAAGCCAGCAACCTGGGCATGTGCCCTTGGCCAGAATCAAACCCGGGACCCTTCAGTCCGCAGGCTGACGCTCTATCCACTGAGCCAAACCAGGTAGGGCAATTTTTCTTACTTTTAAAACTATTTTCTCCATAACTTCCCTCAATGTCTCACTGTTGGGATTTTCCTATCCCCTCATTGGATGTCCTTTACAAAATCCTTGATTTTCCCCCATTTGCTCAATCTTTAATTGTTGCCATGTTCCAAAGCTCAGTCCTTACCTTCTTCTTTTCTCTATTAAGATAAATAAGTCCCTAGTTGGTTGAGAGTCATCCTGTGCGCTGAAAGATCACAGGTTTGACTCCCAGTTGGTCCGGGCACATACCAGGTTCCTGACTTGATCCCCTATGGGATTCATGCTGGAGGCGCCAATTGATTCACATGGATGTTTCTTTC
The DNA here is from genome assembly GCA_027563665.1 of Antrozous pallidus. Classification (NCBI taxonomy): domain Eukaryota; kingdom Metazoa; phylum Chordata; class Mammalia; order Chiroptera; family Vespertilionidae; genus Antrozous; species Antrozous pallidus. The sequence continues at coordinate 16,968,488 of CM050520.1, forward strand.
TCAATCTCTCTCTTACTTCAATAAAAACCTATTTTTAAAATGATAAAATGTTAAAATCTTTGTAAAAATAAAATAAAGAGGTACTCTTTAAACAAAAAGATTCCAATAAGTAGCAGCAAAACAAATGTTTGCAAAATACTTTAAAAAATGTTTTTATTGATTTCAGAGAAGGGAGAGATAAAAACATCAATGATGAAAGAGAATCATTGATTGGCTGCCTCCTGCACGCCCCCTACTGGGGATTGAGACTACAACCCAGGCATGTGGCCCTGACTGGAATCAAACCCAGACCCTTCAATCCCCAGGCCAACACTCTATCCACTGAGCCAAACCAGCTAGGGCTGCAATATACTTTTTACTTCTTGGAAGACAACTAAACAAGATTATAAATATTGCCGAAACTGGTTTGGCTCAGTGGATAGAGCATCGGCCTGTGGACTGAAAGGTCCCGGGTTCAATTCCGGTCAAGGGCATGTACCTTGGTTGCGGGCACATCCTCAGTAGGAGGTGTGTAGGAGGCGGCTGATGGATGTTTCTCTCTTGTCCATGTTTCTAGCTCTCTATCCATCTTTCTTCCTCTCTGTAAAAAATCAATAAAATATTTTTTTAAAAGATTATAAATATTATTATATACACACTCAGCAGATGCTTACATTTTCCCTCAATTTCAAGACAATCCTCCTAAATCTTTCCCTTTATTTAGGCACTTCAGCTTATTTCCTGCTACAAATACATCTGAAGGTATGCATGTATCTAGTGTTCAAATTCATGAACTCCACTTCCAAAAGATAGTTATTTTGGGGGGAAATAATAAGAACTAATTAAATGTAGGTCATATAAGAATTAAAATATTAAACTCATTAATCAAGCATGTTAGATATTTATAAGCCATAGTTTTCCTTTACCAAGGCAAATCCAGTGTCATCACATATTAAGTAACAGACAAATATTACATGTAGTAATCTTAAATAAAGACTTCTATGGCAGCAAGGGAACCATAATTTAACGAATCATGGGATGTTGTAATTGCAACTTTTTCGAGGGATTAAGGATGCTATAACTGACAATCCAACCCCCAGAACACCCAGTGTCTTCTTTACTCTTTCATCTCTTTCTGTCATCCCTGGATTATTTCCTTCAAAACACAGCCTAAATTTCAATTTTTATCAGATACCTAGTCAACTCTACTCCCCACTGGAATAAACCCCATAAGAGCAAGAACCATCATGTCTACATCTAATGAGCATTCAATAAATTCGAGATGAGCAAGTCTGAAATGGTAAGAGTTGAAATAGTCACAATCAAAAAAGAGTTCCAAAGATCTGATACACATATTTCATACCTCGGGAATAAACACAGTACAAGAAAATATTCAACGAAGCCCCAGCCAGGTAGCTGAGTTGGTGGGAGTGCCATCCCATACACCAAAAAGGTTGCAGGGTTCATTCCCTCCGGGTCAGAACACAAACTTATACTTAGGTCGGGGAGTGGTACATCAGGGCACCGTAAGGCATGAAATGCAACCAATCTGTTTCTGTCTCCCCTCTCCCACCCCCCTCTTTCTCTAAAATCAATAAGACACATCCTAGGGTGAGGATTTAAAAAAAAAACTCAATGAAGAAAGGAAAAAGTTTAGATAGAGAAGTGAGGTGAGAGTAAAGGAAGAGACAGAGAACAAGTTGAAAAAGACACTATACTAATCTACAGACACACAGGCAGGACTAAGTAGGAGAGAGTAAATATGCTTGGTGTCACTCCATCAAAACATGCAGCACCTGCCGAAACCGGTTTGGCTCAGTGGATAGAGCGTCAGCCTGCGGACTGAAAGGTCCCAGGTTCGATTCCGGTCAAGGCATGTACCTTGACTGCGGGCACATCCCCAGTAGGGGGTGTGCAAGAGGCAGCTGATCGATGTTTCTCTCTCATCAATGTTTCTGACTTTCTATCCATCTCCCTTCCTCTCTGTAATAAATCAATAAAAAAAAATAAAAATAATAAAAACATGCAGCACCTAAAACTAATCTTTCACGAACACTTCTAAGCACTTACTCCTTTCCACATCAGTAAGCTCCTTCAATGCCGGTTCAATGTTTATCACCTCTATCCTCCTTAACTGTCAAGCACAATGCTGCCTTGAAAGAAACAAGTTGTCCAAGAACCTAGATGACATCTGTTCATTGTTGCTGTAAGATAGCACAGAAGTTAACATTTGAAGAGCACTTTATCTTTTCAAACTAGCTTCATGTACTTTCTCAACAGAAGTATTATGGTATTATCTTCCCCATTCTGTATTTAAAGACTCATAAAGGCCTTCAAAGCCTTGGATTTGAAGTCCAGCTCTGCTATACACTTGCTGTGTGATCTTGGTCAAATTATTTACTGAGTTCAGTATCCATGGGGAAAATAAAATATACCTTAAGAGACTATTATGAGTATTAAATTAGGTTAAAGACATGTAAAAAAACATGACATAGTAAATGCTCAATGAAGGACAGTAACCTTCCCTATAACCTTCCTCCTTAAATAATTTGTAGATTTCTCAGCTAGTAAGCTAGTAAGCATAGGACTTAAACCCTGGTCTCCTGGTTTCCTTAATCTTTTTTTTTCTTTCTTACCACATCACTTTGGCAGACTGCCAAACTACTGGGCACATGAATACATTCTGACAAAAACTGTTCACAAAATTTGTATCTATCGGTAACTAATTGTAGTTTTGGGAAAAGAAAAAAAAATAGATCTAATTAACTTGGGGGGGAGGGAAGGGGATCTTAAAAATGTAAATACAGACCACCACCAACAGGTCAGGTTGTACCATAGAACTTCTGTATAAACAGAAATTATGACAAGAAACAGAAAGTTCTCTTTGAGTTTATGAGGAACAATTGGAGAAAGAAACAAGAATGACTATGATTAAAGGAACTTTAAGGGTTTCTTCTCTCTCTCTCTCTCTCTCTCTTTTTTTGGTAAACCAAACCACTAGGTAAAAAGATTTGCATTCCAATCCAAAATAACTCTTTCAAGGCTTATCTTAAAAACAAAAACAAAAACAAAACAAAAAGCCTGCCCTAGCAGGTTTGTTTGGCTCAATGGATAGAGCATCAGCCTTCGGACTCAAGGGTCTCGGGGTTCCATTCCGGTCAAGGGCTTGTGCCTTGGTTGCAGGCACACACCCACTGGGGAGTATGCAGGAGGTAGCTGATCGATGATTCTCTCTCATCATTGATGTTTCTGTCTCTCTCTGCATCTCCCTTCCTCTCTGAAATCAATAAAAATATATTTTTTTTTAAAGAAAATAGAGCTGAGACTGGTTTGGCTCAGTGGATAGAGCGTCGGACTGGGGACTGAAGGGTCCCGGGTTCGATTCCAGCAAGGGCATGTACCTTGGCTGCGGGCACATCCCCAGTAGGGGGCGTGCAAGAGGCAGCTGATGGATGCCTCTCTCTCATCGATGTTTCTGACTTTCTATCCCTCTCCCTTCTGCTCTGTAAAAAAATCAATAAAATATATTTTTTTTAAAAAGAAAAGAAAATAGAATAATTTAATCACATTCCGAGCCTGTAAATTTCTAAAAGGAAATGTCAGAAGACAGGGTGATCCGACACTGACAGAACAAAACATGATTTCACCAAGAAAAGTAAAAATTGAATGATTTTCTATCATAAAGCAGGGGAGAAGCGGATAAGCTATAACCCGAAAACCTCCCTACCATAACAAAATTTCTTGCCCTCTTCAACTTAAACCTTTGCTAATTCCTTCCTATGAAAACATAACAAAATGCCCGGCCAGTGTTGCTCGGTGGGTTGAGCGTGGACCTATAAACCAGGAGGTCACAGTTTAATTCCCAGTCAGGGAACATGTCTAGATTGGGGGACTCAATCCCCAGTAGGGAGAGTGTGTGCAGGAGGCAGCCCATCCATGATTCTCTCATCATCTCCCTTTCTTCTTTTCCCTTTCTTTCTGAAACCAATAAAAACATATTAAAAAACAATAACAAAATGTTCCTAACATTTCTTTGTGAGACTCACAGTAAACTACATTAATTACTCAATATGTTAGGAGCCCCTGAAATACTACACTAACTCTAAATTTGACACAGAACCTATCAATCCCCATGGGACAGTGTCCCTTCTCTAAATTCTTTCCTCTGATGTCAATTCTCTTCCACCATAAAATCTTTTTAGAGAACACACATTCTAAGCCCAACTTCCCAATCTAAATTCTCTATAAAGATTGTCTGGTGGCTCTTCCTTAACCCCTTTTCTAGGAGCACTCAAGTTCTGCTAACTAGGATATCACTCAGTCAAGGGCCCTTCATTTAAACCTGACTAACCACACCAAACAGACACACACAAATTAAGAGGAACAAAAATCTTTCCGAAACACATGTGAGAATTGTATGTTGATAAAGGAACCTGGACTTGTATAGTTTCCATCCATGTACTCGGAATTTAGTCTGTTCTCCCTTAAAACCGTTCTCCTATTGATTCTACACCTATGGAAATACTTATTCAACCTAGAATGACCTCTCCACTGATTTTTTTTTTTTCAGCAAAGAAATCACACAAATTAGAATCATGACACTGAATCCAATGAAAATAAAATGAGTAAGAACACTTAGTCCCCAAAGTTTCCAAGTCGGGAGACAAAAGGAAAACATAAGAGTTCCCAGGATATTAACTTTCAATTTAGATATCTCAATATTTGAATGAGTCCTACATACTTTTATAACTCTAGTATGCAGTAACTAAACCACTACTCAAAAATGACAAAACTGTCTGAAGAAGAGTCCTGGGTTTTCCTTTGGATTCTTCCTAGAAAGCAAACTCTCAGGAAAAATATCTGACTTCAAACTCTTGACCATCTGGTTAGACATTAGCACCTTCACCACGACAGCTGAAAGACCTCCACTGAGAAAGAAGAAATTAAGTATTAATTTTAAAAAATTAAAAAAGAAAAAACCAAACTGGACAGCAAACAAAATTTTCTATTAAACAGAAATTGTCATTACTACGCTCGTGAAAATAATGCAGACTTTGAAAAGCAAAACTAGACAAAAGACAGCATGGTCCCTTTACTTCTGAAGTCTCCAGTGACAAATCTCTATTTCTAGTAAAGGGGAACCACAGGTAAACAATAACTCGCATTTAAAGATCTGTCCGGGATATGGGGAGTCACATCCCAGACCTCCGCCTCAGTTTCCCTAATCAAAAAAAAGCAAGAACATGACACTTCGCTCAGAGGAGCCAGAGGACCTAATTCCATCTCCTACACCTACTCAGGGTCCCTTCAAAGGCCAATCTCACTAAAGGATCCCCAGTGCAATGGAGTCACGACAAGGGGAATGTTGCGAGGGGGCGGGGAAGGAGGATCAAAGCACGCAAAGCTCTATCCGTTCCTGGAAAGCGACTCCCCCCTACACTGGGGGTGCCAATACCCGCCCTCGACCCAACATCCCCTCCCTACCTAACCACACCGGGCAGCCTCAGCATCTCTCCCTCCTTCCGGCTTCTTCCTCAGTTCCCCGCCGTCTCTCGGACCGCGCCCCCGAACGCAGCCGGCTAGCTCCTCCTCTGGCCGCGTCTCCGCAGCCGACCCGCCCGCCCACCCGCCGGCGCCAAGGTCTTCCCAACCAGACGGCGGAAAGATGCCGGGCCGGGCCGGGCCTCCCAGGCTCCTCCCGGGCCTACCTGAGAAGCGGGCGGGGGCTCGGTTTGCAGTCCAGCGGGTGGACAGAGCCACAAGGAGAAAGAAGAGGCAGGAAGGAAGCAAGGATCCGCTCTACCGACCAGCCGGAGAAAGCAGCTTGAGCGCAGGGCCGCGCGAAACAGTCAGCCTTCGACCCGGCACTACCGCCGCTCAGGAGACATCAAGCGAGAAGACGGCGCAAGAGATTACCGAATGCACGAACGTCCCAGACATCAAAGGAGGAGCGCCCGCGCAGTCGTTCAAGGCACTGCAGTCGAGCGCCGAAAAACATCTCCGCTCCAGTTCAAAGTCCGGCTCCCATCCAAGGCACAAATAAACAAACCCAGATCGATCGTTAGCCATGGAGTAAAGAAACCTGTATTTCTGCCATTTTCTGTGTCTGTGGCCGACTAAGTTGTTTAGAGAACAGGAGTTTTTCTTGAGAGTCTTGAAGATCAAGTCATAGCACAATAACACTTGTTTTCACTGTAGTTCAGCGACGACCTTTTGTACTCAAAACACTATCCCAGTTGAGCAAATTTGACAGTTTTCTCACGGGAGAGTGAGGTGAATGAAAGATAAAGATTATATAGATAGATCTAGATATATATACATATACATATGCCAAAGGCACAAAGAGAAAATGAGAATCCAGACTAAGAAACAAAATGAAAGTAAACTTCAGTTTAGCTCCCACAAACATAGCAAAGAGAAGCTGGGAAAAGTCAAGGTTGTGTCTGTCCTTAAGGCAGGGGAAAAACAAAACAAAACACGTACTGCTTTTCTCTTTTATTTTCTTCCAACAGCCTACCACAGGTATGCTTCTTAGGTAATAATCAAAAGTCTCTGGGTTCAAAACCTGACAAAATGTTATTTTCATCCTCACAATAATAGCCTCTTTCTGGCCTCTTGTAAACAAATTAATATGCACATTACAAATATGGATTAAGTATTCTCTAAGTATAATTCAAGATATCGAATAGATCAGTATAACATCTGACTAGCAATAATACAGTTTATCCCACCCTCCCCTTAAGGAGGAAGGAGACTTCCAACAGTAAAGGTAAGATAAGAAAACAAGATTTTTAAAAAAAGATAGTCTCAACCCTTAGAGAGTTTATAATCAAATCGAAATGAAAGACATTAGCTTTATTTATAATTTATTGGTGTTTTATTTTTTCAAATTACAATAAAGTTTATTTAGAAAGTTACAGACATTGTAGAAATTACCCAACTGGGTTGCAAAGGTTCAGGAAAAGTTACCGAAGCAAAAGAAAGGCCCTTGAAGCTTAGGAGAGAGAAAGGTCAAAATACCATGCCTGGGGGAAGAAGTAGAGGGAAGGGAAAGATGCGGGCAGGCTCTCTGAGGGAAACCGGGCCTATTATTATTTCTAAAGTCTCCTCCTTTAGGTCCCTGAAAATGTTTAAGAGATAACTCATATTTATAATGCAGGATGAGACCATCATCCACAATATGAGGACAAATCACTGGGCTTTTGTTGTCTGCCACTGTTTTAGGGGACTTTTAAAATGAGTAAACATTAGCCCAACTGATGTAGGTCAGTAGTTGAGGTCTTCCTATGAGCCCAGTTGTATTCCGAGATCAGGGCTCATGCTAGGATTTTGGGTTCGCTTCCCAATGTGTGGGGTGTGCAGAAGGCAGCTGATCAATGATTCTCTCATCATTGATGTTTCTATTTCTCCTTCTCCCATCCTCGCTGAAATGAATTTAAAAAAATATTTTTTAAGTGAGTAAACATTATGGTAACATTTATAAAAAGCCTTTTAAAAAGAATGTAATCATCTACTTTCAAAACAGTTTTAATTTGTTCATGTTTTCTAGTAATCCTTGGAAATAGCCTATATAATTTGTAAAGTTTAAGCAGAAATACAATAGTTTTGCATTGTATCATGTCCCTATTGTGGACGAAAGGGACCGCATGCTAACCTGACAAGCTCAGGGGAGGCCTGCATGGCGGTCTTGCAAACTCAGACATCTAAAGTCACCACAAAGGATGGTCTGAAATGAAACTTGAACTAAAAGCAGTGATGGCGGGCAGTCCCGTCCTAGGATGGTATCTTCACTGAGCCTGTCTTTTTGCATCTAAGATAATATGCCCTTGTGGTGCCTTGGTAACTTGTAAGTTCCCTTTTTCTGGACCCCCTGAGGCACAACGAAAAGTGCTGGGCACCAGGACTGATACCACAGATTCCTTCCTTATCACTAATTGTTCCTGCACCCACCTAAGTATGTGTCCATCATTTTACTTTTTAAAAATATATATATATTATTGCTTTTTTTACAGAGAGGAAGGGAGAGGGTTAGAGAGTTAGAAACATCGATGAGAGAGAAACAGAAACATTAATCAGCTGCCTCCTGCACACCTCTTATTAGACTTGTGCTGGCCACTAAGGTAAAAGCCCTTGGCCGGAATAGAACCTGGGACCCTTCAGTCCATAGGCTGACGCTCTATCCACTGAGCAAAACCAGTTAGGACCATTTTACTTTTTAAAAATATATATTTTATTGATTTTTTACAGAGAGGAAGGGAGAGGGACTGAGAGTTAGAAACATTGATGAGAGAAAAGCAGAAACATCCATCAGCTGCCTCTGCACACAACCCCTACTGGGAATGTGTCTACAACCAAGGTACAAGGCGTTAGACCAGAATCAAACCTGGGACCCTTGAGTCTACAGGCCCACGTTCTATCCATTGAGCCAAACCGATTAGGGCCATCATTTTACTTTTTATCCAGTCCCAGGGGTTTTTCCCATTTGCTTTCTCCCCCTTCTCTATCTGTCCCAATGGATTTCATGTAACCCACCTATGTCCCTTCTTTTGATTGCAATGTACAAATACATATGTAACCGGCCATTCTCCGGAGCATTATCTCAATTCCTTGAGGTTCTGCTTCCTGGCATATGTCAACAGTTTGGCTCAAATAAACACACAAAAATTCTTTAATGGTTCCAATGGTTTTCTTATGTTAACACCATTAAAGCTTTTTAATAGTTGTTATTGTTTTTAAATATATTTTTATTGATTTCAGAGAGGAAGGGAAAGGGAGAGAGAGAAATATCAATAATGAGAGAGAATCATTGATTGACTGCCTCCTGCTCGCCCCACACTGGGGATTGGGCCTGAAATCTGGGCATGTGCCCTAGACCAGAATCAAATCCGGGTGCCTTAGTCTACAGGCCAACGCTCTATCCACAGAGCAAAACTGGCTAAGGCTATATAGTTGTTGTTTTTTAACAATTGCACACTATTCCATTGAGAAGATACACTGACCATGCTCCCCATTGTTGAATATTATGTTGCTTCCAAACATTTCCTGTATAATAGATATTGCTACTTTTGGAAAGAGGCAGTTATAACGTTACTATTTTTTTTTTATCAGAACCTCTTATACATAAACAGAAAGAGTAAGGAGGCATGGCACAGGTTCATTTCTCTGTCATATAAAAGAAATCCGGAGATGTACAGCCCAGGGTAAGGTGTGGCTGTTCAGTATCAGGAACCAGGCTTCTATCTTGTTGCTTTGACAACTTCAGTAAGTGGCTTTCATATCAATCCAAGACAGCTGCTCAAGTTCTAGCCAATCATGTGGACATTCCAATCAGCAGAAAGCTGAAAGGCATGTCTCTTAGCCATAAGGACACATCTTGAAAATAGCACAGGACAGCTGAAATCTGTTTGGCTCAGTGCATAGAGCATCGACCTGCGGACTGAAGGGTCCCGGGTTCGATTCCGGTCAAGTGCATGTACCTTAGTTGCGGGCACATCCCCAATAGGGGGTGTGCAAGAGGCAGCTGATCGATGTTTCTCTCTCATAGATGTTTCTGACTTTCTATCCCTCTCCCTTCCTCTCTGTAAAAAATCAATAAAATATATTTAAAAAGAAAGAAAACAGCACAGGACATTTCCACTTATATTAATTCCACTGGCCAGATTTGTCACATAGCCACACCTAACTGGTAAATAGTCTATCTGCAATAGCTATGTAGCCATCAAAACTCAGAGGGAAATGGATATGAGGTGACAACTAAATAAGAAGTCTCTTATTGTTAGATGAGAAGTAGGCAAATAGACTTTCCTTTGCTGTCATCCCAGGTTGAGTTTCTATTTCTACAATACATGCTTTAGAATGCATATAGTAGTGTCTAGAACAATAGCTCTCAATCAAAATGGCCCCAAATAACAAAATTATTTTGAAACCTCGATTTCAGTGAGAAAAGCTAAAAATTTTAAAAATATATTATCACTGACTTTGGAGAGAAAGGGAGAGGGAGAGTTTTCAGTTTTTCAAAAGCTGGAGATTTTTACTTTGGGAAAACAATTAAAGGTAATGCAAATATAAATCTGAAATAATTATCTGAAAATGGAAATTTTGGAGAAGCTGAGGCTAGACTGCTCTGTGAAACCATAAATTAAAAAAAAAAAAGATGGCTTATTCTTCTGGCAGAGTTGCATCTCTACAAATAAATTTCTTTAGAGAACTTTTTCTTTTCAAATATGGCTTTAAGCTTCAGTATGATAGTACACTGCTGTTTGTTTTTATGGAGATGTCTATTTGGACAGAAGAGTAGATGTTAAGAGATCTATTGAAACCCTCACTCCTACAGGAAGGAAGGGAGACCTAAAAAAGGAAACTAGGTGGGCAGAAGTAAAAATCATCCAGGGATATACCACCCATGCCTACAATATTGGGTTTAAAACTCAGTAATTCATTACCTCCATTGTTGATTATTGTATTCTGATTGGATTCTTCTACCGAAGCCACCCCCTTGAAGATAAGTGACAGACGGAGAAAGGAGAAAAAGGGAGGAAATTGATCTTTATCTTGGCTTTAGGCTCTGAGTAACAAATTAGTCCTGAATCTAGGATGAGATAAATATAGCAGAACCCTGAGTCCTCTTATTAGGAAGTTCAGGAAGAAGAGTTAGGCCTCAAGCAGCCAAAATGCTGAGCTAGTTGTAGGTTTTGCAGTTACACTTCTATTCTTTTAGTTCCTTTTTGTATTTTTTGTTTTTCTTTTGTTGCCTGTCTCACAGTAGTACTATGGGATAATGTATATGCACTTTGGGCTGGATGATAAAGAGGAGAGAGGTTTTTCCTTCTTTGGAATTACATTGGGTATATTTTCAGAGGTGGTACATCTTATTTATTTTTTTAAATATATTTTATTGATTTTTTACAGACAGGAAGGGAGAGGGATAAAAAAAAGTGAGAAACATGGGTCAGCTGCCTCCTGAACACCCCCCACTTGGGATGTGCCCAGAACCAAGGTACATGTCCTTGACCTGAATTGAACCTGGGATCTTTCAGTCCACAGATGGCTGCTCTATCCACTGAGCCAAACTGGTTTCGGTGGTGGTACATTTTAATACTCAAGAATGACAAGAAATCAGTCCTCCCATTAAGACAGCTGTATGTGTAAGGGGTAGAGAAATAAAACTTTCAACAGAATGATAGATGCTTAATGTTTTGCTGGGCAAATAAGAAGATTCTTTTCAAAGAGACTTTTTCAAATTTAGAGTGACTTTAAGGTCTACTTTCTTTTTAAAATGTATTTTTATTTATTTCAGAGAGCGAGAGGGAGAGAGATATAGAATCATCAATGATTAGAATCATTGATCAGCTGCCTCCTGCACACCCCCTACTGGAAATCGAGCCTGCAACCCAGGCATGTGCCCTGATTGGAGTCAAACCCAGGAACCTTCAGTCTGCAGGATGATGCTTTATTTACTGAGCCAAACCAGCTAGGTCTACTTTCTTTGCTCCTGGTCTAGTACCCAGAGATCTCATCTCTCATATTTCATTATTACAAAGGGGATTTTAGATTATTGTCTTACCAGAGGCCCAATGCAGGAAATTCGTGCAAGGGACTCGAAGCCTCAGCTGGTTTGGCTGGCTCTCGTAACCCAGCTTCATCCGGACAGTCATATCGATGGTCTTCCTGCTGTATAATTAGCATATTAGCTCTTTATTATATAGGATTTTTAAAAAAGGCAAAGAAAGCCTTTGAAGTGAATTGTATATGGTAAGGAACCGAGGTGTCCCCAGCCTTCAGTTAGTATTTTACTTTTCTTCCTTCGTGTCTATTTTCACAATCAACAAAGTCTTACTAAATTCTGAGTCCATGATCTCTTATACCCCCAATTTCATAAGATCTGGAAGGGTTCTAGAGAGCATGTGCCCTAGGCTCTGAGGACATGTGCATACAAAATGGCTAAAACTCCTGATTTATTTTCTTGTCTTCCTCCTAAATTCCCTTCCATTGCCAAAGAAAGCAATTGTTAAACTCAGTCCTTGAGCTGTTTTCAGTTTGCTTCAGGCATGGTTACAACAGTAGCATCTCACAAAACAAAACAACAATGGTAGTATGTCTATTATCTATTTATCCTCCCCACCTAAAAGTACTCACTATATGACCCCATTAAAATTGTCTTTTTTTTTTTTAATCTCCAAATTAGATTAACTTGCTAATGACCCTTACAGTTCAAGGTTAAGGAAAGGAACTCCCTCCTGTTCAATTCATTTTATTGTTAATCCTCACCTGAAGATATTTTTTAATATTTTTTTTATTGATTTCAAAGAGGAAGGGAAAGGGGAGAGGCATAGAAACATCAAAGAAGAGAATATGGGTCTGCTGCCTTCTGCACACCCCCTTACTCAAGCCCCCAACCTAGTCAAGTGCCCTTGAATGGGAACTGAACCTACAACCCTTTGGTTCATGGATTAATGCTCCAACGACTGAGTCATACTGGATAGGGTTTTTCTTTTCTTTCTTTTCCCCTATTTTCTGTTCAGTTCATTTTAAAAATATATATTTTTATTGGTTTCAGAGAGGAAGGGAGCGGGAGAGATAAAAACATCAATGGTGAGAATTACTGATCAACCTCCTCTTACACGCCCCACTACTGGGGGTGAAGCCCACAACTCAGGCATCTGTTCTTGACTGGAATGGAACCTGGGACTGACTCTTTAGTCTGCAGGCTGACACTCTATCCACTGAGCCAAACCGGCTAGGGCTCTGTTCAGTTCATTTTAAGCTAGGAATATGTTTATGGTCCCTCTTTTGTATAATTTGGAACTGGTAAACCAGTGATGACCCAATATTGTAGTTTTCCTTTAATATATTTTTGGACTTGGCTGTCTTGAAATATCCAAGAGCAAATCTGGAAAACTCCTATGCTGGCCATATGGTCACCTATGGGAAGATGAGGCTTACATAAGATAGGCAAAATCCTGGACTCTTTCCCAAAATTGTGCCAGGAAGACACTATAAATCCACAAAAAGGGCCCCCCCTAGAGAAGACATCGCAGGCACTTATAAAAAGCCACTATGAGAAAACTATTGGCAATTTTTAAGTACAGACCCTGATCCCTTACCTAGATCATTTTGAGGAAAATTTAACTATGAACTGAAAAAAAAAAATCCTGGCTTATAGAAACCCAGGTTGAAAGGAGATTAAAGGAATATATTTGAACAGTTACTCTGTAGAATTATTGGGAAATAAAATGCTCCCATGGAAAAACACTGCCAGCCAATGTTCAGTCAGTTCAGCTCTTAGAAATGACCTTTGGTATGTCAGACTTGAAATTGCTTTTGAAATCTCTCCAAAACTTGTCTTTCCCACTCAGACTTCATGTCACCATCTAGTGAGTTGTGAAAACTCTGATTTTTCTTTAATGTCGTTTTTTAAAGCTAAAATGCTAAGCCCTTTCCAAGACATACTCCACCTTGCCACTTATGATACATGGGTGGCAGTAACCCTTTCCTCATGCAATACCCGTAATAGAACCAAAACTTTATAGGGAAATACATCCATCTCAGGAAACTTGGAAAGACTATGAATGTTAAAATATTGCCTTCTGAAGGAGACCAAGCAAGTGTGGTTCTCAGGTTAAACTTTACAAAGAAAAAAATATAATAGGGCACTTCTGTTACACAATAAGTAGAGCTGAAGTTTACAGCCACCTCTTTGTTGTACACTCCCATCTCAATGACTTCGTTGTACATATTAAGCTCAACCTTCTGCCAAATGCACCTTTTTTTTTTTTGCTCCTACTCTTTTACTCTTTATAGAGTAGGATGATGATGGAAAATAAAATTTGGAGTAGAAATAAACAGCAGATAATAAACCATAATTGTTTTTAATCTTGAGGATGAGTCACCCTCAATTTATTTCCAAATTTCTCTGTCATCAGCTGTTCATTTCTTTACTTTGAATATCACCAGATTAACACTGCCAAAGGCAGGTAGGAAATTATCCAAGAAGACAAATCAGGCATCACACAGTGAGTGGATGAAAAACTGGGAATGAGATAATCCTCAGGAAAGCCTCCTTTTTTGTTCTAGTGAAGCCACAATGTGTGAACTTAATTTACACTTTCATTATTCCAACCAGTGTTTTTTTATATCAGTACTAGTGGCCTGATGCACGTATTTCGCGCACGGGGGTGGGGTTGGGGGTGGGGAGAGTCCCTCAGCCCAGCCTGCACCCTCTCCAATTTTGGACCTTTTAGGGGATGTCCAAGTGCCAGTTTAGGCCCGATCCCTCTCACAATCCAGGACGGCTGACTCCTAATCGCTCGCCTGCCTGCCAGCCTGATCACCCCCTATCAGCTCCCCTACTGGCCTGATTGATGCCTAACTGCTCCCCTGCTGGCCTAATTGCTCTCAACTGCCCTCTCCTGCTGGCCTGATCACCCCCAAGGCTTTTATAAGTACAGATAATGTCTGCCATCACTTTGCACATAAGATATTCAAATAGGTCCAACTTCAAAATTAATTTCAAATGAAGAAATTATATTCTTTTTACCTCTCCTTTTTAATGCTTTATATGCCTTCCTTAAATCTTCCTTTGGTATAAGGAATTTCAAAGCTGAATGGTCAAACAGACATTCTAATATCACAATCCTAAGAAATATGATCTGTGATGTGAGCTGTCAAAACTTGGGTGATTCTCCTGTCCATTCGTTTATATATTTGTTGGCTTTTTTGTTAATCCTCACCTGAGGATATTTCTTCGTTGATTTTTAGGGAGAGTGGATGGAAATGTCAATGTGAGACATTTCTTGGTTGCCTCCTGCACGAGTCTGGACCAGGGCTGGGGAGGAGCCTACAACCAAGGTACGTAACTCTTGACTGGAATCAAACCTGGGATCTTTTGGTCTGAAGGCTAAGGCTCTATCCACTGAGCAAAACTGGCTAGGGCTGTCCATCAATTTATCAGGGCGTTCAGATCTCCTGTAAAGTGTAAGCTTACTATTTTATCTATATATGACTTGTCTTCCTTAAGCTGGTTAGGTTCTTAAACTCATTTAGCCTCTAATTCCTACTCAGGGTTGGAAAAAGGAGATTGGAGTTCAGATGTTCTCCCTAGGATCTAGGTCCAAGTAACAGTCCAATTACTGAAGAAAGGCTAAAGATAGAGGTTTCAGACCGTTCCTAACATCTTTCTTGATTTGTTTGTTTTTAAATATGTTTTTATTGGCTTCAGAGAGGAGGCGAGAGGGAGAGAGAGAAACATAAGTGATGAGAGAACTGCCAACTGTGATCTCCTGGTTCACAAGTCAGCGCTCAGCTATTGAGCCATGCCAGCTGGGCTGTTTTTGTTTTACTTATTTTGTAACATCTTCTTAAATATACAAGTCTTCAAACTCAGATTAGTAGACATTTACCTGTCAGAAGACCATTCTCGAACTTAACGTTACTGTAAAAATTTTTTTATTGATTTTGGAGACAGGAAGGGAGAGGGAGATAAAAACATCAATGATGAGAGAGAATCATTGATTGGCTGCTCCCTGCACACTGCCTACTGGGAATGTGCCCTAACCAGAACGTAACTGTAACTTCCTGATTCATGGATTGATGCTCAACCACTGAACCACACCAGGCAGCTACAGTTGCCTCAAATTATGCCTATCTAGGCAGCAAAGTAGAAAAGCTAAAATGCCACCCAAATAATTGAGGAAAAATAAATATAGTTTTCATTTGAAATCTCCAGATAATTGAAACAAAAAGAAAGTGTTCTGGCTACATGCCATTTTCTCCTTTGCTTTGAGGTTGTAGGCACAAACATAAATGTCCGCAGCCAGTGAGCTGTCAAATAACTGAGGCTCAATCTGGAGTTCAGTGTATAGTAGGGAAGTGGTGTCCCAATTTTTATTTAGTTAATATCAATAGAAATACAAATGAATCAAAATATTCTGGTATAGCCCCAACTCTTCTAAAAAACACACAGGTCAAATGTCAATTTATGACAAGTGTCCACAGTCATGCTAGATGATGGAACTGTGTAGAGGCTGGTGAGGGAGAAAGTCTGTCATAGCTCCTTCTGGGAAGTTTCCTTCCCCTACGCTGCCCCTACCCCCACCTTTCACATTAGCTAAAATGAGTGAATATCAGCTCCTGACGGAT
The DNA here is from genome assembly GCA_027563665.1 of Antrozous pallidus. NCBI lineage: Eukaryota > Metazoa > Chordata > Mammalia > Chiroptera > Vespertilionidae > Antrozous > Antrozous pallidus. The sequence continues at coordinate 16,984,604 of CM050520.1, forward strand.
CCGGTCAGCCTCTAAGTCCAGGGACTCCATGTGCTCACACTCTTCCTCAGGGGGTTGTTCTATTGGACCTGTCATTGGAGAGGACCAAATATCCATTCCATGCTCCAAGGAGATGTTGTGGAGGACACAACAAGCCAAGATGATGTGGCTGGACTTCTCTGGTGAATACTGTAGTGCCCCCTTGGACCCATCCAGGCAGCGGAATCGGGAACAGAGGGTTCGGAAAGTCTTCTCAATCACACTGTGAGCTGTAGAATGGGCCACATTATAGCGATATTCAGCTGGAGTTTCATGACTGTGAAGTGGTGTCATAAGCCAGGAACGGAGAAAGAAGGAACTGTCACCTGTGGGAAAGGCCCAAATAAATCATAAGTGATCATAGTTGGAATACAAACAAAAAGGAAAATATACAGAGAATGGACAATGGCCTCTGGAGCCAATGCACAACAGAAAAACCAAGAGGAAAATGCTCTGGTAAAGAGAAGGCATGCCAGAGTCACAAGCAGGTAGACATGAATCTTAGCTGGGAATATCCCTGGTTAAAACCAACAGAAAGCTGAAACTGATTTGGCTCAGTGGATAGAGCATCGGCCTGTGGACTGAAAGGTCCTGGGTCTGATTCTGGTCAAAGGCATGTACCTTGGTTGTGGGTTCATTCCCAGTAGGGAGTGTGCAGAAGGCAGCTGATCGATGTTTCTCTCTCATCGATGTTTCTAACTTTCTATCCCTCTCCCTTCCTCTCTGTAAAAAAAATCAGTAAAAATAGATTTTGAAAGAAAATCAACAGAGAAAAAAAGGCTGATAGCTAAAGAAAGCCAAACCTGAAAAAAATGTAGGAAGGAAGTAAAGGTACTGGAGGAAATAAAATTCCTGATAATAAAAAGTTAATAAAACTATCACAAACCAATCTTCAAAATCTCTCAAGGGCTAATACGCAAGAGAGAGAAAGAGATTTCTGCCATAAGATCTCAAAACACTTGTGAAAAATTTTCTAAATTTTACCACTAAAATGTCAGGTCTGAATGTACTACCAAGTGATTCCAGAGTATTTCACATTAATTCATTATGCTAAGAATAAAAGTTCCAGCATCTGTGGTAGAGACTAGAACTTAGATGTCCTGCCTTCCTACATTTCTTTATAACAGAGGAACTTGTAGAACTTCACATTAACAAGTAGAGCATAAATTAATGATGCAAATAATAACAATGATGAAGAAATAAAGTCAGAAGTCAATTAAAATAATGTACAGGAAGCATTTCCCTTAGGTAACCTATCAAATGATCTTGGTAAATGCTAAAAATAAAACAAAAACTGGAGTGCAATGTTCTAACACAACAGTACAATGTTTCTATAATGTTTAATTGTCCTGACTCATTACATCTGGCAGATGAAATGTCTCACAGAAGCACAACCACTTAGAAATCTGAGACAAACAGGCCCTAGCTGTACCAACTTGCATAATTGTTGTCCTGACTCACCATTAATTTCAGTAAATAGTTACAGAGAATACTAGGCACTGATCCAAAACATATAGTATATATACCTTTCTTTTAAGAGCTTACATTTCTAAGAACTGGATTAACTTTGGTTTTAAAAATACTCTTTGTGCCCTGGCCAGGTAGCTCAGCTGATTATAGCATCATCCTGATACCCCAAGGTTATAGGTTCCATGGTCAGGGCATGTATAAGAATTAACCAATGAATTCATGAATAAGTAGAACAACAAATTGATGTTTCTCTGTTTCTTTCTCTCTCTCTCTCTTTCTTTGTCATTAATCAAGTATTTTTTTTTAAATATATATATTATTGATTTTTTATGGAGGAATAGAAAGTCAGAAACATCAATCAGTTGCCTCCTGCACACCCCTACTGGGGATGTGCCCGCAACCAAGGTACATGCACTTGACCAGAATCGAACCTGGGACCTTTCGGTCTGCAGGCCGACGCTCTATCTATTGAGCCAAACAGGTCTCGGCATCAAATAGTTTTTAAATACAAAATATTTTGTAACGAAAAAAATGTTATCCTATATAATCTTATCTTCTTATATAATAAAAGGGTAATATGCAAATTGACCAAATGGTGGAATGACTGGTCGCTATAATGTGCACTGATCACCAGGGGCCAGACGCTCAATGCAGGAGCTTCCCCTGAGCACTGCTCAAGCCACAGGCCGGGCTGATGGCTGGTGAGCGCAGTGGCGGTGGCGGGAGCAGCACTGATATCTGACTGCGGCTTAGGCCTGCTCCCGGACTACTAAAGGGTGCAGGGTGGGCTGAGGAACACCCCCACCCATGTGCACAGATGTCATGCACTGGGCCTCTAGTTGAGATATAATTGACATACATTGGTTGTATTCATTTCAGGTGTACTAGATTAACTTTAAATATTTGAAGTCCCACAAAATTTTCAAACTTTATTATTTGGCTGCCCTTTTTCCTATTTGTCCTAAGTACAATCTACTTTAATTGAACTCACTCCTACTAAATACTCAATTTAAGAAACTTATGTAGCCTAGTTAGTGTTGCTTAGTGGTTGAGTGTTGACATATAAACCAGGAGGTCATGATTTGATTCCCGGTTAGGGCACATGCCCAGGTTATGGGCTTGATCCCCAGTGTGGGGCATGTAGGAGGCAACTGATTAATGATACATCAGCTGGTTGCCTCCTGCATGCACCCAGACCAAAGGGTCTCCCTTCCCCTTCCTCTCTGAAATCAATACAAATATTTTTTTTAAGAAGAAAATCCTATATAATAAAACCCTAACATGCAAATAGACCAAATGGGGAAATGACCAGTCCCTATGATGCACACTGACCACCAGGAGGCAGATGCTCAACGCAGGCACTGCCCTCAGCCCTCGGGCCCTGACCAGTGGTGGTGAGGGGTGAGTCCAGCAAGTGGGCAGCGCCAGGCCAGCCAAGGTTGGGTACCCCCAATCACCCTGCTGGTTGCCCCACAGATTGGCCCTGATTGCCAGCCAGGCCTAGGGACCCTATCCGTGCACAAATTTCATGCACCAGCCTCTAATGATGTAAATAATAATGAAAATGATACCTATGATTCACTGAATACCTATTATGTACTCAATGAGTCATAGGCACTCTGCTGGGAAATTTTGAAAATATTATCCCTTGTTATCCAATCCCAAGTCTTCTAGGTTAGATATTATTAAACTCATTTTACAAATGAAAAGATCAAAATATATGTCAGCCATCCTTTGATATATCAGGCAAAGGAAGGGGAAGAAGCTAGTCACTAATGCTAACATCAGATTCAGAGTCACTAAAACAGTAGTGTAATGCTGTGTAAGAGAATAAGATAAACGTTTAAGATGAATGCCAAAATACAGAGATACTTGCAAATGTTTGCAAAATGTTTCTGTAAGAAACATGAGCCTTAAATGGGGAGACATTTAGGACAAACTAGTTAACATAAACTTTTTATAAAATGCTTGATGGTCATTAAGTGATTATAATCCCAGTACCATTGGGTACAGACACTCAGGCGGGGATTAGGATCAGAGTTGCTAAACAGATTACAACTGCTTAAACATGATCACTCATTTGTAAGACATTCGGGCATATTTTATCAAAGCTGCTTAACGGAATTATGCCAAAAGCTGAAGAAATAAGAACTCAGGCTGATCTGTTTGCAGGAACACATTCATTTAGAAAAGGGAAGTTAGGTAACACACTCACTCTGAAGGGACAGATGAGAATGAGGTCATGAAGGGATAACACCTACACTTAAAATATGCTAAAAAAAATAACACCCAGAAAACAAAGGAGAATCACAGCTTACTCTAGATTTGGCAAATCTAGAACTATTTTACAAATCTGATGTTGTTAATATACAATCAGCCAGCCGTCTTCTCGCTGTATTTTTTTTTAACACTTTGTCCTTCCTCAGAATCTGCCAAACGACCCCTATATTACTCTACTGTGCACATATCCTCTAGACACCAGTGTTTTCCAAACCTATGTTAGTATAAATCATTTAGGGCACCTGTTAAACATGGATGTCCACTCTAACCCTTGAGCCAGGGTGCTCAAGGGTTAGAGTGTCAGCCAAACACCAAATTGTCACAGGTTCCATCCCTTTGGTCTGGGTGCATGCAGGAGGCAACCAGCTGATGTATTTTCTTTCATATCGATGCTTCTCTCTTTCTCTCCCCCCTTCCTCCCTCCCTTTTACTCTCTGAAAAGCAATGGGGAAAAAAATATCTTCAGTTGAGGATTTTAAAAAAACGATGTCTAGATTCTTTCCTTGAAGATTTTTGTTGTTGTTAATCCTCACCAGGCCAGTGATCCAGCCTGCAACTGAGGTATATGCCCTTGACTGGAACTGAACCCACGACTCTTCAGTTCATAGGCTGATGCTCTAGCCCAGTGGTTCTCAATCTTTTTAATACTGCGACCCTTTAATACAGTTCCTCATGTTGTGGTGATCCCCAACCATAAAATTATTTTCGTTGCTACTTCATAACTGTAGTTTTGCTACTGTTATGAATCGTAATGTAAATATCTGTTTTCCGATGGTCTTAGGCGACCCTGCTAGCGGTTCTCACCCTGTGGGTCGAGAGCCAGAGTAGTAATTTAACACCAACCAACCACTCTGGCCAGTATGGCAAAGCTGGTTGGGTGCCATCCTGTGTACCTAAGGGCTGTCGGTGTGACTCCTGGTCAAGGTGCATGCCCTGGTTGCAGGGTAGGATCCCTGATGGGGCGTGCAAGAGATAGCTGATGTTTCACTCCCCCTCTCCCTTCCTCTCTAAAAATCATTAAAAATAGTAGAAAAATAAAATAAAACCAACCAACCACTAAGCAGCCAGGCTCAAGGCTTTTATCACTGTTAACTAACAGTATCACTCACAGCTGTACAGTCACCTCAGTTTGCACTGCTCAGTACTGAATGTGTCCTTGTCCTACTCAGATCATTACACACGGCTTTCCAATGACAACTGGGCAGCTCTGTGAAGTTCCTGTAACCACTGTCTACTAGAATTTTCACACAGTGACAATCACCAATGACAAAAATAATATATTTGTACAATACTTTATGGTGAACTTTCATATACAGCATATTGCCTAATTCTAACAATAGGTATTATTGCTGTTGGCATTATTTTCACCATGTTACAAATAATAAAAACTAAGGTTCAATTGTATGGCTATTTAACAGATCTATAGTGATAAGTATTTGGGCTGCATTTAAGGGACTGTTTTTGTAGGCTTGTTGATTGCAACTACAAAACCCTATTGCAAGTTCTTATATGTAATTTCATTTTACACCACCCATGTCCATGTTTATGAACATGTACAACCATGTAAACCCATAGAAGTGGAAGATGATCTGGGTCAAATACTATGCTTATAAAACTTTAATGCATGTCTTTTAAATTGTGGCTTAAAAGAAAATCCTCACTCGAGGACATTTTCAATGATATTTAGAGAGAAGGAAAGAGAGAGAAAGAGGGGGGAGGGGGGGAAGAAACATCAATCTTCTGCCTCCGGAACTCACCTCATGTAACATAACCAGGAAATGAACCTAGGACTTTTCTGTGTATCTACCAACTGAGCCATACTGGCCAGGGCTAAATGATGATTTTAAAAAATTAAGGCTCAGTTTTTAGCTGAGGTCTCAAAAAAAGGACAGGATGGAGACTAAAATCTATAGACTCCCATATTTCATTTACCCTGCCACATAATCCTATGGCTACAAAATTACTGTATTTTCCGGCGTATAAGACGACTTTTTAACCCAGGAAAATCTTCTCAAAAGTCAGGGGTCGTCTTATATGCCAGGTGTAAAAATACCATAGCTTGCGGTTATGATGGGCGTTGCTAACTCGCCAGGGACTTGCCTGGCACTTGCTCTCTATTATTTGTTATCTTCCTCCTATCATCGTCAGTCCCAGTCATTTTATACGCCGGAAATACGGTAAGCATTTCCACTCGCAAACTTACCAAGCAGCCAGCTATCTTTGTGCATTCCAGCTTCAAACTGACAGCTGAGGGAAGACTGCTGCAGCACAGCACAGTCCTGCTGGCTGCCTGGCCAGTTCGTTTCCACAGTCATCAGCGCACCTCTCACGTCACACACCATCAGGCAGTTTAGAGAATGCAGACCTTTGCGGTTCACATAGGAGAGGTCTTCAGCATTTGGTGCCTTGATTGCCACATGGATACAGTCAACCACTCCTATTACCCCTGGCATGCCAGCCAACCCATAGAATTCATCCTTCAGAGCCTGCATGGAGGCTTCGTCAGCTGGAAAGCGAATGAACTGTGAGGCTCTTTCCACAAGTGCCTCGGTGACATTGGCAACACATCGACTCATCGACGCCTGACTGATTCCTATGGCATCTCCCATTCGAGTCTGGAAGGAACCTGAAGTATAGAAACCCAGTGCTGCAAGGATCTGTGTCTCTGGGCTAATAGCCCTGGACCTCTGAGTAGGTCTAGAAAGACTCGCTCCCAAGAGCTCCATCAAGTAATAAATGAACTGTCGAGGAAACCCATACATGGACATCAAGTAGTCATCAGTCACGTCATCCAACTTAAAACGGTCCAATGTCCGGTGACCTCGACCATACAGTAAGAGGTCGCAATCAAGCACTGTTATAGGTATAGCCATGGTACATGTGTTGACTCTCTTTTCCACTGCAATTTTTTTTTTTCCTGAATTCTTCCCAGTGAAGACCTTGGTGCAAGAAGGTATTTAAAAGAAGTGTCAGAATTCAACAGCTAACCATCAGTTAAATGGCTCTGGCGTTTATAATCTTCTCTCTGCAAAGGTTAAAAGAAAAAAAAAACACATTAGAAACCTACCAAAGACTTTAAAGTGATTCTAAGGATACAATAACTACTTTTCTCAAATTTCTATGTTGTTCGAGCAAAAGGTACTAAACTTGTAAACTCTGGGTTTTTCTCCACTAACTCGCGGCTGCATGACAGTCTTCGTTTTGGTTTCAAAGATAATGGGAGTTGTACTGTGGTGGCTTATTTTCTCCCTGGCATTTGAACTGAGAAAAGCAAAAGATTAATGGAGGTGGTGGCATAATTACCCACGAGGTAAAAGAGGTCTGTTCCTAACTATACAGGCCACGAAGCAGCTGACTTAAGGGCAGGGATTAGTCACGGCGGGTTTCTTCACCCAAAGCTCTCTGGCTCCCCCTGATAAGTACTGGACGGAAGGGGGTGGTGGTGGTGCTCAAACCGGTCTAACAGGGGAGAAGGGGGAAAAGGAAAACCACTCACGACCCAGGCAGATGGAGGTGGATTGTGTGCTCTAACAATCGTGAGGCTGAGGGGCTAGGAAGCAGAGAGGACCCACCAAGTTGGAAAGTGCGAAAGAAGACGCTGAGGGCTAGGATTGGGGGCCGATTGCGCCGCTTTTAAGAGGCGCCTTAAATTCGGAAACGGAATACCCTGTAAACCCGAGTGCGTCGGCTACTCAAAGTCAACTAAAGGTCCGTCACCCACCTCTCGGAGGCTGCCAGGTTACCAGCCACATTCCCCTCCCACCCAACCTGGTCCCGCCCTCCTCCGGAACCGGCTGTCGCGCACGATCTGCCACGCTGCTCAGCATAGGCCCCGCCCCCCTGCGTCAGCGTCCGCCCCACGCCGCGTCCTCGCGGGTCTCTGCCGCAGTGAGTTGCGATTCGGCCGTGCACATTCCTCATGCGACCCAAAAGTTCTAGCTCTTTCAAAGACCCCGTTTTTTACGCTTTTAATTTCTTCTGAGACTCTGGGTAATATTGGCCACAAAGGCATATGGAAAGGAAATACTTTTTTTTGGAATTTCTAAGAGGAAAGAGATTAAATCGTGCGTTCTTGTGTAGCGAAAGTGCGGCTGAAGTTAGACAGCTGTATTTAACCCGTAGCCCTCTTCCTCCCCCCGCGTTCACCGAAGCAGATGAAAACAAACACTAACGATGGCGGCGCCGGGAAGCGGCCGGCCGAAGGACTTAAAACAGGAGTGATCGCTTGAGTTGTGAGGAGAGTTAAAGAGCTCCGGTCGACGTGTGTGCGACTCGCTCAGTCTTGAGAACGAATATCTGGGGGTCTTCGATCCACGAACCTTCTGAAGGGTGAACTGTCTGTCTGCGACCCGGGCTGTCACTGCTACTCCGGAGCGCAGAAACTCGGCCGGGAGGCACAGGTGGCCGGCCCCAGGCCCCTGCCTCCGTAATGAGAGCCCCGAGCCACTCTTTGTGTCGCAGCTTTGCAGGTACTAACTTTAGAGGGGATACCCCCAGATCTGTCAGCGCCCCCGGGTGGGAGGCTATGGATCTGCGGCTTGTCGGGGGGCCTCCTTGGAAGCTGAAGCTGACCAGCCACATTTCAGTCCCCTGAGCTTTCTCTGGGAAGTCGGGTTGGTGTAGGCTACATTGACCCTTGATTCTTCCCAGTCTTGACAAAGGTCCCAGATCTTTCGTGTCTACTTTCTCAGTTACTGGGGTTAAGTCCTAAGGGTTTTGGAGATAGTTTTGGGTCCATAACACCGGGGTTGGGTACCACTATGAGGCTGGTTAGGTTTTCATTCAATCAAGATTTGCTGAGTGCCAAATATGTACTCCGCGTGTAGGTGAGGGTGACTGTTGACTAGTGAAAAAAGGGACCCAAGGTTCACGACTATCTTCTTACTGGCAGTGGAACGACCTGAGGAAACCTGCGATCCATTCTCGTTAAATAAGTCGCTGGTAAGTGGCTAAGCACCTTCCTGGGTTCATCACTAACTCATCTGAGTTTTCACTTTCTCAGCCAGTTCTCAGTTTTCCTGGTCAATTCAGCGTAGCATTTCACTTTCAGTGTTTCTTCTTCTTCTGGGCATCTTACCTCTAGAAAGAGGAAAAAGAGGGAGAGAGATCAGGAGAAGGAATGTGAATGAATGAATATTAAAGAAAAAAAGTATTGGTTTTCTTATCCTTAGTTTAAAACTCATCTCCTAAGATGGTAGAATCTTATTGAACATCTTTAATGGGAGGTGTGCAATAATAAGAAACAATAGATCCTTCCCTTACACTAAGTTAACTTCCAGAATTTTATGTGTTGTTTTATGAGTGTTCTTTTCATGTGTGGGTATTGTGGCTCCAACTACATTACAAATTTTTTGTTTTCAACTCCCTTTTCCACAAGCATTTATAAGAGCAGAAGTCTTATAAATGTTTGTGGAGTGGAATCCTGAGTTAACATTTTTAGTACACTATGGATGATGAATAAGTGCTCGAGCAAGTGCCACATATACTGATTTGTATAGTAAAACACATGTGAATTTATTCACTGTTCCCAAATTGTATACCTTTGGGTATAAAATTAAGGAGGCTATGGCAACTTTTGAGATTTACATTTCATAAAATTTGCAAACCACTGGGGTTTCCATTATAGTACTTACACCTAACAATAATTATTGAGTACTTGCATTTTTTCTCTCAAGAGTGGTTATTAAAATTGAAGCAAAAACTGCAAATCTTCCGCTACTAAACACTCCAAATTATAATATTTTATTTAGGGACTAAATCAGTTGGACACAGTGGGATCCAACCATAGTACAGGAATTGTACTGTATTGAGGTGGAGGCAATAAATCTTGTTCCTTATTGTCTTTCCTGCCCCCATCCACCCAATTGCATTAGCTTATATTTTCCATGATGACTCAGCAGGGTGTCCTTAGCTTAAATGCAAAAAATAGCCTAAGACATTAACTTTTGAGCTTCCAAAGACTAAAGTGTTACTATATAAGTGATTTTTCAAGGCTATTTTTTTCTATTTCGAAAAACTACCGACTGTAGAATTTATTGCACCTCCTAGAAAAAAGTTATTCAATCTTAGGAATGCATTGAAATCCCTAAAACTTTGTTTTTAAATATTTACTTTCCTTTTAAAATCGTTTTTACTTTATCACAGAAGAGATGGATAATTACATTCATAACATTGTGTTTGGAGAGCTGCTTTACATCACAGAATGAAGAGTACACTTAAAAAAATTCCTCACTGTTATGACCTTTTATTATTCAACTTAAAGCCTCTTGTTTTGTTTTAAATTTATTGTAGAGAGAGAGAGGAAGAGGAAAGAGAGAGAAACATCCTTTATTGTTCTTCTTACTTATGCATTCATTGGTTGCTTCTTGTATGTGCCCTGACCCAGGGTCAAACCCACAATCTTGGTATTTTGGGGTGATGCTCTAACCCAGTGGTCGGCAAACTCATTAGTCAACAGAGCCAAATATCAACAGTACAACAATTGAAATTTCCTTTGAGAGCCACATTTTTTAAACTTAAACTTCTTCTAATGCCACTTCTTCAAAATAGACTCGCCCAGGCCGTGGTATTTTGTGGAAGAGCCACACTCAAGGGGCCAAAGAGCTGCATGTGGCTCTCGAGCTGCAGTTTGCCGACCAGGGCTCTAACCAACTGAACTACCTGGCCAGAGCCTTCATACGTTTGTTTGTTTTTGACTGAAAGAAAAGTAGAGACTTGCCATTAAGAAATGGCAGTATCCGTGGCCAATGAGGTTTATCCGAGGCGCCATTATTGCTAATTGAAAAAAAGAAAGGAAAAAAAATACAGGTTGGCCTTATCTGAGTGGCTCAATAGTTTGAACATTGCAAACTATTGCAGTGGTCCAGTGCACCAAAAGATTGCCACTGCCATACTCGATCAGAGCACATATCTGTGTTTTGGATCCCATCCCTGAGTGAGGCACGTATGGAAGGCAACCAACAGATGTTTCTCTGTCTCTCACTTTTTCTCCCCCTCAGTTTTAAAAATCATTTTTTTAAAAAAGTTCACTGTTGTTCAGTTAATATTTGAGTTGCATACTGCCTAGTATTATTATTTATCATTTTTTGTTTTTTATCATCATTTTATACGAAACAAAGATTGGGCCTAGCCGGTTCAACTCAGTGCTTAGAGCATTGGCCCAAGGACACAAGGGGCACGGGTTCGATTCTGGTCCAGGGCAAGTACCTCGGTTGCAGGCTCTATCCCTGACCCTGGTTTTGGTCCAAGTGCATGCAGGAGGCAACCAATTGATGTCTCTCTCTCATGTTGATGTTTCCCCTCTCTCTGTTGCTCCCCCTCCCTTCCACTCTTTCATTCTCTCTCAAAATCAGTGGTAAAAAAAAAATATCCTCAGGTGAGGATTAAAAAAAGAAAGAAAGATTTGAGTGACTTGCCTGTATGCCTGTATATGACTTGGTTTCATTATTCAGATCCTCTGTATTTTTGTTTATGTCTGCTTGAGTGCTCAAAGAGGTATGTTGTGTCTTCGGATATATTTTTGTTCTTATCAAGCTCTGCTAGTATCTCTAGGAATTTTTGCTTCATGTATTTTATTGCTATATTGCTAATGTATAAAGGTTTATGGCCCCGGCTGGTGTGGCTGGTCGGCCATTGTAAATATTTCTCTCTTCTGTGGCTAGAGAGCAGTCCAGTTCCTGAGTAGGAGGAGCTGCTGGGGATTGAGAAAATGAAAGAGACAGACGCAGAGATGGAAGGGAAAAGCTGGGGCCAGGTGGGACCACTGTCCTCTGATGGAGAGACGGGGACCCAGAGCCAATATAGCCAGTTTATTTTCTACAGCAAAAACCAGGAAGTTTTACTAAAGGTCAAGACAAAGGAGACTATGTGCATTCTTGGGTATTCCTGGTGCTTGGCTGGATTTAGATAAGGAAACCCACCCCCTGGCACCTGGGTTAAAGGTCCAACTGACAACATTCCTGCCTCTGGCAAGGTGTGTTTCCAGGAGGTGGCTCTAACAGGGCCACTGGATTCAGCTGACAATAATTAAAGAAATGCTCATGTGCCTTCCCAGGAGCTATCTACAGGTAATCGAATTGGTTAAGATTCTCAGTCAAGGGCTTGTACGTGGTTGCAAGTTTGATTCCCGGCCATGGTAAGGGTTCCCTGTTCAGGGTACCTGTCTGTCTGTTTCTCCCTCCCTCCCTTCCTCGTTCCCTCCCTCCTTCTCTTCTTTCCCTTGCCCTCCCTCTCTTCCACTATTTTTAAAAAATCTATGGAAAAGATATCCTTGGGTAAGGATTAACAAAACAAAAATTTATGGCTGTTACATTTTTAAGAGATTATCACTGTCCCTTTTAATCTCATTTCATAACTTTTGACCTGGAATTCTGTTATAAATACTTTTGCTTTTGTCTTTTTCCTCTCCTCTTCCTCTTTTTTTAAAACTGAGTATATCTACTTCTTTACTTTTAAGTTTTCTTTGTAACTCTTTTCCGTATGAAGATGATTTTGGTTTTTAAATTTTGGTGTTTCTCATTTGTCTACAAAGAACTTTCTAAACTGGAATAAAGGATATTTGTATTTTAATAATAATTGATGCCTGAAGTGGAAAATGACTGTTTTGTTCAGTTTGCACTTGAACTTAACTATTTTGTCTTGTTAACTGTTTCAAATTTACAATATAGCGCTTTTTACTTATTTTTTTAAAATATGTTTTTATTGATTTCATAGAGGAATGGAGAGGGAGAGATAGAAACATCAATGATGAGAATCATTGATTGGCTGCTTCCTGCACACCCCATACTGGGGAGCGAGTAACAACCTGGCATGTGCCCTTGACCAGAATCTAATCTGGGACCCTTCAGTCAGAAACATCGATGAGAGGGAAACATCGATCAGCTGCCTCTTTTGCACACCCCCTACTGGGGATGTGCCCGCAGCCAAGGTACATGCCCTTGATCGGAATCGAACCCGGGACCCTTCAGTCCTCAGTCCAAGCTCTATCCACTGAGCCAAACCGGTTTGGGCTGCTCTTGGCATTTTAATTATGATGCGCCTTGGTGTGGTCCTCTTAGGGTTCCTATATATTGGGGTTCGGTGCGCTTCTTGGACTCCTAAGTCAATTTCTTTCACCAGGTGTGGGAAGTTTTCGGTCACTATTTCTTCAAATAGGTTTTCATTGTCTTGCTCTCTCTCTTTTTCTGGCACTCCTGTAATTCGGATGTTGGTATGCTTGAGGTTGTCCTAGAGGCCCCTTACACTATCTTCAATTTTTTGGATTCGTTTGGTTTCTTGCTTTTCCAGCTGAGTGGATTTTACCTCTTTGTATTTCAAATCTTTAACTTGGTTCTTGGGGTGCTCTAGAGTACTTTTAGGTCTTTGTATAATATTTTTTATTTCAGTCAGTGTATGCTTAATTTCTGGTTGGTCCTTTTTCATATCCTTGAGGGTCTCGTTCATATCCTCGTAGGTCTCATTCATTTCCTTGTAGGACTTGTTCATTTTCTCGCAGGTCTTGTTCATTTCCTCATAGGTCTTGTTTAGTTCCTTGTAGGTCTTGGCCTTTTCTAGGAGCCTCTTGAAAAGCCTTGGTTTTGAATTCTATGTCCAGTCGTTTTTTTCCCTCCATTTCTTTCACATCTGATTTCTTTCTATGTCTCTGCATGGTGGCTGCTTTTCTGAGTTGGTCGATTAGCTTTGTGTGGTAGATGTCCTCTAAAGGACAGTGGCTCAGCCTCCCCCGTTACCGGAGGTGGACATGGGTTGCACAGTCTTGTTGAAGTTAAGCCCAGGTTAATCGTTGTTAGCACTTGGAGGGTTTGACCTCCAGGCCAATTGTCTATGATGTTCAGCTGTGCTCAGGCTGGATGGGCAGAGTCTCCGGGCCAATAAGGCAGTGTCAGCTCTGCCCTATGTGGCCCCAGGGTCTTGGTGCCAGGTGGCAATGGCCTCTAGCACCTCTGAGAGAGAGCCGCTGCCGAGCTCCATCAGCTGCCGGAGAATTCAACCTCTCCCCAAATGAGTCTGCACACCCAGTGTCTCACCCAGGGTCGCAAAACAATGCAGTCTGACGATTTCCCAAATGAGAGAGCAAGTCACGAGTGCTTTCTGCGCGGTCACGCAGCTGTGCTGTTCCCAAGTTCACGCACACTCCACACAAGCTCGCCCTTCCCACAAGCCCGCAGACCCCTGCAGCATCCGAGCTTCGGCGTGTCCTCCCACTGTCCAGTTTTCACTCTGTATGATTGTGGGTTCCCTGGAATTCGCCCGGAGCTGGCAATCAGTGCAGTGGGACATCTTTGTCTCCCCCATTCACGAAAACTGGCCAGGTTTTTAGCTGCCTGCCCTATCTGCTGGCGTGCGCTCCAAACCTCTCTCTCTGCGTATCTTCAATGCTGTCTGCCACCGCTCCTCTGAGTCACACTATCCTATCTTCACTTTTATTTGTGGAATTTTCACTCAGTCAGCTTTCCAGTGATTCTGGATGGTGTTTGTTCTTTCATTAAGTTGTAATTTTTGAAATTGCTGTGTATGGCAGCAAGATAGGTGTTTACCTATGCTGCCATCTTGGTACCCTCTCCATTAAAATCTTAAGTTTATGCTTTATGTAATTGAATATATTAAGCATAGTAATTTAGAATCTGTGTCTGATAACTGTTAATATGTTTCTAATTTTTAATATCTGTGTGATCTGTTGGAATTTGGTTATTTGGGTTTATCCCCATGAATACCAAGTTTATTTTAATATATGCCAGATATCTATCTATCCTCTATAATAAAAGGCTAATTTGCAAATTGGTGGAATGACCAGTCACTATGACATGCCCTGACCACCAGGGGGCAGATGCTCAATGCAGGGGCTGCCCCCTGGTGGTCAGTGCCCTCCCACAGGGGGAACACCACTCAGGAAGAAGCCAGGCTTGCTGGGAGCGGGCCTAAGCCAGCAGTTGGACATCCCCCAAGGGGTCCCAGACTGTGAGAGAGCACAGGCCGGGCTGAGGGACTCCCCCCCACCTCTAGGGCATGAATGTCGTGCACTGGGCCTCTAGTCCTATCTAATAAAAGAGTAACATGCAAATTAACCATCACTCTGCTACACACATAAGCCACACTCACCAACCAGTCAGGAGTAAGTATGCAAATTAACCCAACCAATATGGCTATGATCATGGAACGAGCAGGAGGCTTGGGTTTCTCCTGCAATGGAAGAAGCCAAGCTTCCCCAGCTCTGGCCTGCCTTGGCTTCCGCTTAAGGCTACAAAGTTTCAATTATAGAAGATAAATAAATTCCAACAAAATGGCTGCCACCATGGAGCAAGCAGGAGGCTTGGCTCCATTTGAGGCTACAAAGTTTCAACTGTAGAAGAGAAATAAATCCCAGATGCCAGGGCCTCTGCTTGGGTCGCTGGGGGTGTGTGGCCAGCCTGAAAACCACCACAGGCCCCTTGCCCAGGCTATTCCATGCCCCAAAGGAACCCCCTCCCTGATCCGGGACACCCTTCAGGGCAAACCAGCTGGCCCCCACACATGCACTAGGCCTCTATCCTATCTAATAAAAGAGTAATATGCAAATTGACCATCACTTCACCATATAAGATGGCTGCCCCTATGTGATCAAAAATCCTGCCCCCATGTGGACACAAGATGGCCAGCAGAAGAGGGCAGTTAGGAGGGACTAGGCCTGCAAGGGAGAGCAGTTGTGGGCAATCAGGCCAGTAGGGGAGGGAAGTTGGGAGAGACCAGGCCTGCAAGGGAGGGCAGTTGGGGATGGATGATAAAGCCTACAGAGGAGGGCAGTTAGAGGTGACCAGGCCTGCAGGGGAGGGCAGTTAGGGGCAATCAGGCTGGCATGAGAGTAGTTAGGCATCAATCAGGCTGTCAGAGGAGTGGTTAGGGGGTGATCAGCCTGGCAGGCAGAAGCAGTTAGGGGTAATCAGGGAAGCAGGCAGGTGAGCAGTTGGGAGCCAGCAGTCCTGGATTGTGAGAGGGATGTCTGACTGCCCGTTTAGGCCCAATCCCGGCAGTCGGACATCCCTTGAGGGGTCCCATATTGGAGAGTGTTCAGGCTGGGCTGAGGGCCAAACCCCCTCCCCCGTGCGTGAATTTCGTGCACCAGCCTTCTAGTGTATATATAAAAGGCTAAGTGACGATCCGACCAGCTGGTAGGTATAATCCACACTGAGCACCAGGGGGCAGATGCTCCATGCAGGAGCTGCCGAGCTGTGGTGACTTGATAGTGGCTGTTCTTTTGTGACACACCCTGTAACCAGAGAGGAGGAAGTCCGATTCTGGGGTGCATCACCACAGAAGAGAACTGCCCTCTCGCAATATGGGACCCCTTGGGGGATGTCGGAGAGCTGGTTTTGGCCCAGTTCCCGTAGGCCAGGTCGAGGGATCCCAGCTGCCAAAGGGACCCTGCTCACTCTGCAGACACCCTTCAAGCCACAGCGCTGCCCTAGGTGCAGCTGGTGGGGGAGGGACTGCAGGAGTTTGGCTCCAGGATGTGTCTGGCCCTTCTCGCTCAGTCCCACCTTCTAATTAATTTCCTTTCAATATGCACGAATCCGTGCACTGGAGTAAACATTAGCCTGACTAGCATAGCTCTGTAATTGAGTGTCGACCTATGAACCAGGAGATCATGGTTTGACTCTCGGTCAGGGCACATGCTTGATCTCCAATGGGAGGCATACAGGAGACAGCTTGATCTGATTGCAGTTATAAGGGTACATACAAATAAAAATATTTATTGAGCTGTCTGCCTGAGAGTTTTGCATTTCACTGTATGTTATACCTCAGTAAAGAATAGTGGATCATGGTTTTTTTTTTTATATATATATACTTGTACTCATTACTTCCTACTTCAACACTCCTTTTGTCTATACCTTTCCTTTAAAACCAACTTTCCCCCCAGGTGGTTTGGCTCAGTGGCTAGAGTGTCCACCTGCAGACTGAAGGATCCCAGGTTCAATTCCAATCAAAGACACATGCCTGGATTGTGGGCTCCATCCCTAGTAGGAGGCTTGCAGGAGGTGGTTGATCAATGGTTCTCTCTCATCATTGATGTTTCTATTGCTCCCTCTCCCTTCCTCTCTGAAATCAATAAAAATATTTTTTTAAAAAATAAAAAAAAATAAAACAGCTTTCCTTCTGGCTTCCCTGTGTGTTTTTTTCTTTTTCTTTTCTTTTCTTTTCTTTTCTTTTCTTTTCTTTTTTTTTTTGTTAATTGAAACCCTGTTAAACTTTTTGCAGTCAGTCCTTAAATCCTTTAACACGTTAAGCGCCCTGTCAGTCACTGGTGACTGACACTATACTTCTAGTCCAGAAGACAAAACAGGCTGGGTGCTTAACGTGTTAAAATATCTCCCATCCATACTGTTTCCAAATCATTATAAGTAAAGTGTTAGCCTTGCCCACAAGTCTGAATTATTGCCAAGAACCTAATTGTTTTTCCTGCTTTTCATACTCAAAGCTATTATACAACATGTCAGCAAAGCTGTGTTTTTAAAGCACCATTCCGATGATACTACTACTCTGTTATTTCCTCTCCTCCAAAGCCTAAATACAGATCAGGCTCTAGCATTGTATTTAAGACTCATGGTCTGGCCCCAACCAGTCATACTACTTCCCCATCCATACACAAGCCTCTGAAAAACCGGAATACTTGATCATTCTAAAGCCATTTGATCTCTGTTGCTTTAAACCTCTTTGTTCATGTTCTTCTCTCCCTAAATGCTTTCTTCCTCACGTCAACTTCATTTCAGACTATTCAACCTGAATAGTCTTCAAGAAATCCATGAACCCCTTGCAAATGTTCCCATATATGTGCATTTTTTTCTTCTGGAGAAAGCTTATCTTGCCATCAGATTCTCAAAAAAAAGTCCATAAACCTCCCTAAGGTTAAACTGATTTAGTGGCCTTTTGAAGGAATGTAAATTAATTTTATGCTTTAACAAAATTTTTGTCTCAGTAAAATTTAGTTCTTAATATGCTGGTTAATAAGACATTTTTAATACTTATGTTATATTTAAAGCTCTTCAGATTCAGATAAAATGTCTTATCCTTATTCATTTTTTAGGTCTTTAGATTTAGCTCTTTGTGTAGAATTTATTTTCCTCAAAAGATATTATCATAATTTTTTTCCACTTTGTTAGAGGGGAATTTTTTTCTCCTTCCTACATGACTAGTCATATAGCTCATAATACTATCTCTGTATGCTTTGATGTAGCTATTTCTTTTAAAAGATATTAGACACATTTTAAAGCATTTTTTCTGTTTTAGATTCCTATAGGCAATGGAAACTGATCTCAATTCCCAGGACAGAAAGGACCTGGACAAATTCATTAAATTTTTTGCCCTCAAGGTAACATCCATTCTCTTGAGCCTAGAACTGTTGGAAATAACTTCCCTTCTTTTCCCTTTTTGGAAATAGAGCATAACAGCTTGCAGCTTACCCATTCTGATGGTTACTCTATCTGTTGTAAACTAAACTGTGAAGTTTGGGGGTGGTACTGGGGGTGTAACTAAAAAGCAGCTTCCAATTTTCCACAGCTACTTGTTCGAAAAAAAATTTTTTTTTGCAAGGCTGTTTGCAGAAATGTCAAACTATTATGCCAGGTTATTGGCACAGTATGTTCCCTTGGGGTGGGAACAAAGACTGTAGGACCGGAATGGATAGCCTTTTGGGCATCTTTCCCTAAACATCACACAACTGAAATGTCTTTCATTTATTGTTCCATTCTGGTAAATGAGGAATTAAAACTGAATTTTGAATGCTTTAAAGAAGTTATATTTTCTAAATCTAAAAATTATTTCCACTTCTCACTCCTTCCTCTCAAACATTGCCATGTAAGAACAATGTACGCAGTAGATGCTGGTTGTAAAATTAGTTGGAAGACTTTTGCCATATGGGCCAAAAGATAGGAATAATTGTGGAATTTTGGTTTAAACCTACTAGGATTACATAAGTGTATGGCAATGAATATTTACACCTACTGTTGGACTTGTTTCTTTATGAAAGTCAGGCCCACCATGTGCAACTTCCTTCTGCCACGTGAGAATATGGCAGGTTCTAAGTCTCAAACTAATTCCTCTAATTGGTTGACACTGTGTCTTTGGGAATATTTACAATATTCTTTTTGTATAGTGTTTTTTCTATCTGTTCTTGAACATTTTGAGTTTCTGAAGTATAGTTATAATTATTACCATCTTTTAAAACCTGCTTTGTAAGGGTTTTAATCTGGATCGGGAAGCAAATCAATTTAAGATTTTTCATCTTAGATTTTTTTTTTAGACTGTTCAAGTGATTGTCCAGGCTCGACTTGGCGAGAAGATTTGTACTCGTTCATCTTCCTCCCCAACGGGTTCAGATTGGGTAAAGTTCCTATTCTTTGCTAAGGGCTATACTGCAGTATTTGTTACAAGGAATCACAGCAGTAATAAGGGGTACTGTTTATAGTATTACTAAAGCATAATATTAAAATAACTAATTTTATTTGATCCATTCACTTGGAAAGTGTTTTTCATTGAATGTTAGTCCTGGATTTGGTTGTTGGCTTTCTGCTGCTTTGGGTGAAAAGCTTAATCTTTAGAAAACACAAATACCTTGTTACTAATTTTTGTCCTAAGTCGTTAGCAGTTTCAGGTTGAGCTTTGGAGCGTTGATGCAGGATACCTCTTAGGGAGAAAGAAAAAGTGAATGAATGTCCTTAACCAGTCAAAGCAGTGCCTGCATTACCCAATATACAGTCTGACTGCTTTATGTTTCTATAACGCTTTCTGTGAGTGAAAGTCCTTTTTGTTTTCCAGTTCAATTTAGCCATCAAAGACATCCCAGAAGTTACCCATGAAGCAAAGAAGGCACTGGCAGGGCAGCTGCCCGCCGTCGGGAGATCTATGTGTGTGGAGATCTCACTCAAGACTTCTGAGGTAAGGCTGTGGCTAGGAGGGGTCTTAACTTGACACTCAAATCTCTTCACACTCTGGTTCTAACTCAGCCCTATTCCTGCACCTTCCCTCTGTGAACTTCTCTCATCATTCTCTGAGAAGGTCATGTTTTTTGTATTTTTTCTTCCAACCACCTGGAATATAGGCTCATCACCCACATCTTTGTATACACCATCTATATATGACATGTTTCTACTTATTCTCAAGACTCACATGCTCTAGAAAATCTTCCCCTTCTAGAGGGAGAAGTAACTGTTTTAAACTTCCCATGTACTATGTATTCATTTCTAGAGTAGGACTTGCTGTATTGTGGTTTATTTCTTTGTTTGTTTGTTTTGCTTACCTTATTCCACATTAGGATTGAGGTATTGTTACTTGCGTGTATATTAATCTATTTCCACTACAAGATTGTGAGGCTTCATGATATAATGAAAAACAGATAAGAGTTTGGAGCTACACAGATCCAAGTTCAGGTCTCAGCTGAGTGCCTTTGGACAAATTACTTAACCCCATCCCCACCAACACCACCTAACTGATACAACACTTTCCAGTGTTGCAGGGCTACAGTATTTTTATTTAATCCTTACTTGTAAAGAGGCTAACATGACATAGTATGCAATTATTGTATCTTCCTATTCATACATTACACTTTTATTCTGGAGTTCAGCAGCTATGCCACATCTTATTTATCTTTGTAGTTCTTCAAATTCTTTCTGAAATGAGGCAGCATATAAATAAATAATCATTTCTGTGCCTAATACAGTGCCAGGGATAGCATGTAGAAAGCTCTCAGTGAATTTTGTTGAATGAATATTGTCAATACTTATTTTATGAAAACCTTAGAAACAAATAAAACTTCCTATTCTTTATTGAATTGCTAGTTTAGTACACTATAATTTTTTTTTTTTTTTTTTAGTGATTCATAGGGAGTCCAAAAGAAATCCCTTGAATAAATCTTTTCTCTCTGAGACATCATGAAATTTGACTGTAAACTATTCTGAGAAACCACACCAAATTATTTTGGGTACTTTCTATTCATCCCCTGGTTTGTTTTTTGTTTTTTGTTTTTTTGGGGGGGGGGGGGGGGAGGGGTTAGGGGAAATGATTCAAATTTATTGCATCATTTATTTCATTTAAAATATATTTTATTGATTTTTTACAGAGGAAGGGAGAGGGATAGTGAGTTAGAAATATCGATGAGAGAGCCGAGACCAGTTTGGCTCAGTGGATAGAGCGCCGGACTGTGGACTGAAGGGTCCCGGGTTCGATTCCGGTCAAGGGCATGTACCTTGGCTGCGGGCACATCCCCGGTAGGGGGCGTGCAAGAGGCAGCTGATCGATGTCTCTCTCCCATCGATGTTTCTGACTTTCTATCCCTCTCCCTTCCGCTCTGTAAAAAATCAATAAAATATATATTAAAAAAAAAAAGAAAGAAATATCGATGAGAGAGAAACATCAATGAGCTTCCTGCACACTCTTTATTGGGTATGTGCCCCCAACCAAGGTACATGCCCTTGACTGGAATCAAACCTGGGACCCTTGAGTTCGCAGGCCGACATTCTATCCATTGAGCCAAACTAGTTAGGGCTATTACATCATTTAGAAATGACAGTATAATGAAAAGGATGTATATTAAGGGCACATATTTAACTTTGATTTAGAGCAAATACAATTCTCTGTTCCACCAAGTAACCCACACTTACTCTCAAACATAAAAGAATGCCCTCTTCCAACAGATTAGTAAAAAGGTTACTTATGTGACTATCCTTCTCACTAAGTGACTCATAGGAGTGTGTGTTACAGGGTTGAGGGATTCTGGCTTTAGTCATATCTCTTCTTTTTCTTACCTACTCAGTAAGGCTGAATCTGTTCAGAGTAACACAGAGAGAGACTGAACAGTTTGGCTAAAAACACCAGATAGCTGAAAAGATTTAAGTAAGGAGCTTATTAGATACCTTTAGTTGTATGTGTTACCTGAAAATACCCCTATAGAATTGGAGGGAAAGGCTCTCTTCATTCATGGAAAGTGTTGGCCTTACTGAAGAACAATTTGGATTACATAGCAAAAATCTTCAAAGCATGAATAGTTTTTTTTTTTTTATCTAGAATTCTACTTCTAGAAATTTGCCTTAAGAAATAAATTCAATGTATGTGCAAAGTTTTATTCTCTGATAAAAGGCTATTTTATCATAAAGTTGTTTGTAGTACTGAAAAATTAGAAACAACCTGTATGTCCAAATATGGGGGGACTGATTGGATAAAATGATGCTCATGTTTTGAAATACTATGCCACTATTTAATGTAATGCAAAATTTTTAATAAGTATAATTCTGTTATATTTATTAAAATAGGTGATAAAAATAGTATGTATATATGGTCTGATTTCACTCTTAGAAAAGTGGCTGATTAGATTATAAATTATCTTTTTTTCTTTTTGCTTAGTTATACTTTTCTAATGTGTTTTATAGTGACTATATATTGCTTTGTAATAAAAAAAAGAAGATAATTTTTAACAACCAAATAAAATTGAAATATCTTTCATTTGTCCCATCTATAGGGAGATTCCATGGAACTAGAAATTTGGTGTCTTGAAATGAATGAAAAGTAAGTTCTCTATCTTAGGTTCCTTGATTGTGGTAGCTGAGGATAAAGCAGATGACATCATGTGAAAAACTGGGCTTTGTTATCAGTCATGGAGGGTGTTCTGCTCACTTAACAAAACCAGTAGAGCTTTGCTCTAATGTTCGTGCTTGGCTTCCAGCCCTAGCATAGAGATGACCTTCAGCGGGAGCATTGGTCCAGAGAGACTCAGACATCACAGGGAAAGGAGCAGAGAGAGCTGAAAGGGTTTGTTGTTTTCCCAGAGTACAGATAGTTCTCTGATTAAATCCCTGGGGAGCTCTTGTAACATGACTACTCTATTTTGTCTGTTTTCTGTGTGGCAGACATCCAGTGAGCTTTCCCTTCTCTACTCCTTCTTATACAGTGTTGGTCATAGATTGGGAATGCATGTTATTCCTCTTATATATTTTCTTCTTTCAAGGCAGATTAGCTTACCTCCTGCCCGAAGTTTCACTTTTCAAGAAGGTTATACATATAGAAAAATAGAGGAAAAGCAACACATCAGGAGAAAATTTCTTATAGTAAAAATATGTAGTATGGGATTTTTTAAAAATATATTTTATTGATTTTTTACAGAGCAGAAGGGAGAGGGATAGAAAGTCAGAAACATCGATCAGCTGCCTCTTGCACGCCCCCCACTGGGGATGTGCCCGCAGCCAAGGCACATGCCCTTGACCGGAATCGAACCCGGGACCCTTCAGTCCGCAGTCAGACGCTCCATCCACTGAGCCAAACCGGTCTCAGCTGGTTTTTTTTGTTTTTTGTTTTTTTTGTAAAAATAGAAAGCAAATGCCAGGTTATAGTTCAAAATTTTAGTACCAAACAGATGTGTAGAGGTAAACAGCTCATCAGGTGGTACATTGAAATTGTGATTGCACCTTCGTTAATATAATTGCAACATTGAATTACTGTCTTGATTTTATTTTTTAATATATATTTTTTTATTTTAGAGAGGGAGAGAGAGAGAGAGAAATAACAGTGATGAGAGATAATCATCGATCAGCTGCTTATTGCACACCCCCTACTGGGTATCGAGCCCACAACCTGGGCATGTGCCCTGACTGGGAATAAAACTGTGACCTCCTACTTCGATGCTCAGCCGTTAAGCCGCACTGGCTGGGCTACTGTTTTTAATTGTGTTGCTTTATTCTTTAGAAAAATAACTGCTTCAAAGTTAGAAAAACATATAATGGGTGCCTATTGCTGCCCGTCTGACTGTGTCCAGTACATGAGAAAGCGCAACTTTGGTTTATTGACTTATTTCAACAATCTGTTGGTAAACTGACAAATTACACCTTTACTTCAGAGCATCTGTTAATAATTAATTTTATGTATTTCTAGTGATTAATTTACAGTCATCTCTGTTGGTTGTCATACTCTGAATGGTGTATTTGAACTCCAAAGCAGTTTATATTCTGTCAGAAGTTATGAATACTAACAAGTTAAGCTTGATCAATAGATGGGACATAACTAATATCTCCGTAGCCATTGCATTTCTTTATTTTGTTTTATGTTAGTTGAAGAGAGAGTGCTGACAGTGTCTGTGTTCTCCACAGGTGTGATAAAGAAATAAAAGTTTCCTACACTGTGTACAACAGACTGTCTTTGCTGCTGAAGTCTCTCCTGGCTATAACGAGGGTGACACCGGCTTATAGACTCTCCAGGAAACAAGGACATGAATATGTCATATTATACAGGTAAACAGCTCACCTTCGTAACTCACTGTCTGCCTCTTCACTTTGCACGTTGTCTGATGGGCAGTCAGTGATTATTTATATTTTGTGATAAATTTTCGAATAGGTGGTCGGTTGGATAGTTGATGCTCTAGCTTTACTATGATTGTCTATCCATCTTTTCTCCCATCCAAGTACTAACCAGGCCCGACCCTGCTTAGCTTCCGAGTTCAGACGAGATCGGGCGCGTTCAGGGTGGTATGGCCGTAGACTGTCTATCCATCTTTTCTTACGAACTCAGCTACCACGTTCTTTGTCCTTTTGTTTGTGCACAGTCATGATTCCTATGTATTGGATTTTGAGGTTCTACTTACAGGACCTCAGAGCAGGGAAAGGAGCTCAAGACTTTAAAAAATAGACTATCCTGCCCTGGCCGGTGTTGTCAGTTGGTTGAGCATTGCACTGAGAGAATGCCAATTTGATTCCAGGTCAGGTCACATGTCCAGAAGAGGATGTGTGCAGGGGGCAGCCGATTGGTGTTTCTCTCTCATTGATGTTGCTCTCCTCTTCCTTTCTCTATCTAAAATCAATAACAATATTTTATTTATTTTTTAATATATTTTATTGAGTTTTTACAGAGAGGAAGGGAGAGGGATAGAGAGTTAGAAACATCGATGAGAGAGAAACATCAATCAGCTGCTTCTTGCACACCCCCTACTGGGGATGTGCCCCCAACCAAAATACATGCCCTTCACTGGAATTAAACCTGGGACCCTTGAGTCCGCAGGCTGATGCTCTCTCCATGAGCCAAATCGGTTAGGGTAATAACAACATTTAAACACACACACACACACAAAAACAGTCTATCCTGAGTAGATTCTAGCCTTCTGTATTCCAGAATTAACATAAAACTTTTTTTCTAACAAACTGCTAATTCCATTTGTTGTTGTTTTTTATTTTAATTTTTTGACAATATGATTTTATTGATTTCAGAGAGGAAGGAAGAGGGAAAGAGATAGAAACATCATTGAAGAGAGAGAATCACTGATTGGCTGCCTTCTCGGGGGGATTGAGCCTGCAACCCGAGCATGTGCCCTTGACTGGAGTCGAACCTGGGATCTTTCAGTTCCCAGGCCGATGCTCTTTGGACTGAGCCAAGCCTCCTACGGCATTGTTTTAGGTCCAAGAAAGAACAATACAGAGGGCCTGCCCTATGGCTGTTTTTAATCTAATGGGGAAAACAGTTTAGTACATTATGACTACATGTGCAATTTAATAAAAAGCAGGACTTAAAAACTGCATAGCAGTCTCAGGAAAAAAGTACTGGGAGAACATAGAGGGAACATTTGTTCTCCCTGGGAGATAAAAGCTAAGCTTCATGGAGGAGGTGGCCTTCAAGCTAGACCTGAGGCAGAGAGAATTTCAGCAGATAGAAGTGAGGGAGGTAATTGTTCCAGGTGGGGACTACAACAGATGCAAGGCATAAAATGGAGGCGAGGTATGAACTGTATCACGTTGTCTGATAGACCGCAGTGGTGGTGTAGAGGAAAGTGTGAGAGCAGAGCATGGAAAGCCAGGAGTCCCAAATCAGCCAGTACCTTTTTTCTTTTTAAAATATATTTTATTGATTTTTTACAGAGAGGACAGGAGAAGGGAGAGCGAGTTAGAAACATCGATGAGAGAGAAACATCAATTAGCTGCCTCCTGCACACCCCCTACTAGGGACGTGCCTGCAACCAAGGTACATATGTCCTTGACTGGAATTGAACCTGGGATCCTTTAGTCCGCAGGCCAATGCTCTATCCACTTAGCCAAACCAAATAGGGCAAGACCTTTTTTTATATTAGTGACCAACCACTGGTTTTTAGCCTTTGGCTTACATGTATAGAGCTGGTTTTGAAAAGACTTAGGATAGCAGGATGGAAAGAGTAATGATTAGAAACTTAACTAGTTCTGTTGCAACAATATAGTACCTGAGAATAGTTATTAAGTAATTTCTTTCTAACTTTTTTTAGCATTAATCTAGCATCCTTCCATGTTTATTTTTCCAGGTAGGAGAGAGAGGGAAGGAGAAACTTATATATCAACTGCCACTTAATTGTTCTTTTTCTGTCTTTTGTTGTTGTTCATCCTTACCGGATGATGTTTTTTCCATTGATTTTTTTTAGAGAGAGAGGAAGGGAGGGAGGGGTGGCAAAGAGAGATACAAAGAAAGACAGAAATGAATCATCAATGTAAGAGACACACATTGTTTCCCATGTGCATTGTGATTGGGATCGAACCTGCAACCCACGTACGTGACCTTGACTAGGAATTGAACCCACGACCCTCCGATGTGTGCCATGCCAACCCAAAGCTATTTTTCTCATTTTTTAACCAGTCCTCTCACCATATATACCCCCTTGCCTGCGGCTTAATTAAAGTAGTAGCATTATTGTTCCTTTAGGAGCGGTGTCCATGTAGATAAGAAAATAAAAGTTTGTTTTATTTTGTTTCTAGGTGCTTGCTTTAGAGGCCGTTAGAATAAAGAATCTGGTAACATTTTTCTTTCTTTTCTGCAGGATATATTTTGGTGAAGTTCAGCTGAATGGCTTAGGAGAAGGTATGTATTAAGGTTGCAAAACTTAAGAGATGGGCTTTGGTGCTGCCTGTAATAATATGCAGCTTATGATTTTAATATGTCTGATACAAGTAAGGAAAAGATAGGTACATGGTTCCAAGAGCCACTAGAGAATGAATAATTTTCCCAAAGTTCCAATAACGCAGTGTTGTTTCTTATTCTTTAAAAAATTGTCTATTTCCTAATTTTCTACAATGAGCAGGTTAAAAGTTTCTGATGAGCATCAATTTGAAAAATTGGAAATGAAACCAAGAAAATCAGGAAACAGCAAAGCCCCGGCTCTTTTCCATACCCAGTTCTGGGGTGGCAGTTTGAGTGGGAGTGCAGTTACTTCATAAATTTCAGGTGTTTGTGGCAAACTCCCGCTGCCCGTTTGCTGTCTCATTGGGTTTGTGACAGTCCTTGCTAAAGCTTTAGGGTTGACAAGTGTTTTACCTCTTTAAAGGTAATTTTCTCTGAAAAAGAGGGCTGTTTCCCTTGCTAATATTAGATTAATATAGAATTAATTGAAAGAAAAAAATAACACACACATGAAATTGAGGCACTCAGGATGCTACATGGATAATGCCAGAGATGGTATAGGCTGAATGATTCAAGGAAAGAGACGGGGGACAATGTCAATATTCTCTGGGGAGGAAACTAATTATTTATCTCGTCTCCTAGGTTTCCAGACAGTTCGTGTTGGGACAGTGGGCACCCCTGTGGGCACCATCACTCTTTCTTGTGCTTACAGAATTAACTTGGCATTCATGTCCACAAGGTGAGGAAAGAGCATTGGAATCCAAAAGAACTCTTTCAAAAATATTAATGTTTCTTTTGCCTGAACTCCATAGCTAAAGCCTGCTGTTCAGCTTTGCCATTGCTGAAATCAGTTCCCTTCTGAAGAATAAAATCAAGAGAGAGCCCAGTTTCATTGGAAAATCTTATTGCTTGTCCCAGGATCAACAATGTGGAGAATGGTGGTTTATATTTTGGGATGCTATAGTTAAGGGTCTGGTGGTTCCTGCTAATAGATATTAGGTGAGGGGCCCTCTGAGGACTTCAAGGAGCTGGCAAGGCATTCTAACAAGTACTGCAATCTGCATATTGCATTACAGGCAATTTGAGAGGACCCCACCTATCATGGGGATTATCATTGATCACTTTGTGGACCGTCCCTACCCCAGCTCCTCGCCCATGCACCCCTGCAATTACAGGTGAGGAATGTGAAAGGCACTTTCCCGTACTGCAGTTAGCAGAAGCATCCACCTTGCACAGGTACACAGGGCACCTTTATCAGCACTCATGGGCCTGGGGCACTGATGGAGACACCACATGGAGAGAAATGGAATGACTAGCTTCCTTTTTTTTGTTGCTGGCTGTAAGGTACACCCAAACTTGGGGCATACAGAATGTCTCACAAAATTCTTGGACATGTTGAATCTTGACAGTAGTGATTTGACTTAGAGACAAGAGTGGCAGTAATTTGTGGAATGTCTTTTGCAAATCAAATAGTTTTCAGGTTACCATTGGCACAATTCAGTTATTCACGAGAATCAAATATCTTTAGGCCTAGTTCCCAGAAAAGAGATCTAGAATTCTCTAGAGGTTGGAATAGATGTGGATCAGGAAGGATACTTCCGAAATTGGGCAAGTTTGTCTTTGGAGTCTAGACTTTTGTTTGCTGTGGTCTGTTGCTGACACTTCTTTGATCCCAACACTGGCCAGGCTTGAGCAGATATTCTCAAATGACATGTCAAGTAAGATGTTTGGGTTATAAAAAAAAAAAAAAGTCATTGTAAATCTCTAGATGCTGCTCTCTGGAAAGTATAAAAGTTAGGCACAAAAGCTAATTTAATGTGTGTGAAGGACATTTTAGAATCCACGGATCACTGTTATTTCTGTTGTTCCAATTTAGAGTTAAAGAGAATTTTGTTGTAAAGCTACCTACATGGGCCTGGCTGGTGTGGCTCATTGGTTGAGCATGACCTATGAGCCACGAGGTCAAGGTTTGATTCCCAGTCAGGGCACATGCCCGGGTGACAGGCTTAATCCCCTGTGTGGGGCGTGTAGGAGGCAGCTGATCAATGATTCTCATCATTGATGTTTCTATATTTCTCTCCCTCTCCCTTCCTCTCTGAAATCAATAAAAATATATATTAAATAATAATAAAAATATAAAGTTACCTAGATGGTTTAGTTTGAAATTATGACGGTCTCGGCAGAGCTTTCTTGCTGACTTCTTATGAACTCTGTAAAAACAAACTTGCATCTCTTTGTGTCCTTTCTAAAATGGACTGCCATCCCCACAAAATTCATGATTTCCTTTTCCCTCACTCTAGAACCGCTGGTGAGGACACTGGAGTAACATATCCTTCTGTGGAAGATTCTCAAGAAGTGTGTACGACCTCTTTCTCCACCTCCCCTCCATCCCAGGTAGGGGAACAGTTTCTGGGGTGGTGGAAGTTATTTGGCACAGACAGGCCTAAGGAAATGGTATCAACATTTAGAGTTTCTGTTGGTGGTGGTGGTGATGGTTTCAAGGGGTTCTTTTATAAGGTGAAGAAGAGCCTTCTTTTCCAGCAGGTAATATTGCAGTAACCTTTTCTTTTTTTAATATATTTTATTGATTTTTTACAGAGAGGAAGGGAGAGGGATAGAAAGCCAGAAACATCAATGAGAGCGAAACATCGACCAGCTGCCTCCTGCACACCCCCTACTGGGGATGTGCCTGCAACCAAGGTACATGCCCCTGACTGGAATCAAACCCAGGACCCTTCAGTCCACAGGCCGATGCTCTATCCACTGAGCCAAACCGGTTTCGGCTGCAGTAAACTTTCTTAACCCATTTTACATGTACCTTCCCTTCCCAGGGAACATCTAGAAAAATCAGTTACAGAATTCCATATGCATTCTCAAACCAGAGAGATATCTAACCTACCTTTGTTAATTTGGAGCTACTTCTCATTTGAAGTAGTACATATAGTTCCCAATAATGGAGGAAGCACAGAAGGAGCCAATAATTATTTAACATATTTTAGCATTTTGCCAGTTAGAAACAAGCAGTGCAATTTTTTAAAAAAATTTATAAAATGTTTTATTGATTTCAGAGAGAGGAAGGGAGAGGGAAAGAAACACCAATATGATAAGAATACATCATTGATCAGCTGCCTCTCCTTCACACCCTCTGCTGGGATCCAGCTGGCAACCCGGGCGTGTGCCCTGACTGGGAATTGACCTGTGACCTCCTGGTTCATGGGTCGATGCCCACCCACTGAGCCACACCGGCCTGGCAGTGCAGTTTTCCGTAATAGTTGACACAGATTTTTGCCTATCTGCATTTTCTATCTGAACATTTTTAACCATTTACTTTTGCACTTGAGTCTATCTTCAGTGTCAAACTGAATTTCAATAAAACAAAGGCTCAAAACTGTTCTCAGATTCCCAAGAGAAAGCACCTGTGTGGCCTTGTTGTGTAATGTACATGGTACTGAGACTGCTTCCAATAAGGAATCATTTTTGCCAGCTGGCTGAATTCCAGGCACATTTCTTTCCATCCTAAGTCTTTCATCTTCTGCCTCATTCCTTGCCTGCAGATCCCTACTTTGCCTGCCCAGCATCTGTATTCGGTATCTTTTGATTTTCACACATTAGACAGTTTCTTCTAGACCACTTCAGTTCTACTTTCCTTTAAACCGGGCCCAGATAATCAACATCTTATTTTGGGACCGAACAAACATATTTAGCTATCCATAAGTGCTTATTTTCTTTGGTTTTTAAATTAAGAAAAAATTTAATTTTATTCCATCCTGGGTTTTTAGGAGATATTGGATTAGAATAATGTTTCTAAGCTGTTTCAGAAGTAGAAGTTAGGCACAAAAGCTAATTTAATGTGTGTGAAGGATATTACAGAATTCACAAGTCACTTATTTCTATTGTCCCAATTTAGAGTTAAAGAGAAGTCTTATTATAAAGTTGCCTAGATGATTTGGTTTGGGGATTTTTTTCCCCAATATTTTTAAAATATATTTTATTGATTTTTCACAGAGAGGAAGGGAGAGAGACAGAAGAAAGTCAGAAACATCGATGGGAGAGAAATATCGATCAGCTGCCTCCTGCACACCCCCCACTGGGGATGTGCCCGCAACCAAGGTATATGCCCTTGACTGGAATCAAACCTGGGATCTTTCAGTCCACAGGTCGATGCTCTATCCACTCAGCCAAACCGGTTTCGGCTGGTTTGGGGATATTATTCCTCTCTCCATATCAATCTATGTAGGTATGAGTGCTCTGGGGTAGCTTCTGGTATGCTTACTGACATAGAGCAATACTGACCAAAAAAGGAGGGGAAAGCCCACTTTCTGAATAGTGCACATTAATGGAAGTAGATTACTTTTTAGATAATGAAATGTGAATATGTCAAATTTAATGTTCTTTAAAGTTTTGTTTTATAAGTGGTAAATTCATAAACAGTAAAGTTGTGACTTGGGAGATATGAGGGATGATGAAGCTGGGCCTGAACAAATCAGTTAGTCTGTCTGATAGAGAGGGAATTTTACCCAGCTCCAAAAATAAGGGGAAGTTAAGTTGTTTCTGCACGGGATGTTTGTAGAAAAGTTTGTTGACCTGTGTAAGGAGAGCCTATCTTTTTTCGTGGTATCAGTTGCCTGTTGTGTCTTGTCACAGTTTAAAAGTAGATCGCATCAAGATCTTATCAATATTGAGCACCCCATACGTGAGCCCTATTCCTATCCCTGAACACCTCTAATCAAGGTTGGTACAAGTTGGTGTAGAAATACTCATTTTGAACACAGAGAGAGAAATATCATTTGCCATCAGGTTTCCTCATTCCTGTAAATATTGTAATAATTTCTTCCTTGGTTTAACTTAGAGAATTGTATAATTAATTGTTCAACAACTTCTATTTGAGATTTGTTAGAGTCCAGTAAATTCATGTTAATGTAATGTTTGTTTCACTAACAAAATAAGGATCATGTAGTCATTTGAGTCAAGAAATAGTTACCAGTTGTGATCTTGAAGCTGCTATTGTGACTTAAGGTCCTACTTTCATTGTAAGCACTAATTAGCTAGTTCGTGAGACTTATTACAGCTGGAACAGCAAGACCCAAAAATAAGAATAAGAATACAAACGCACGCACACACACTCAGCCCTATGCTAAACATCTATACACTGACTCTTCTTCCCTGGAATGATGTAGGCAAGTGCAGCTGGGTACCTGGGTATTTTAAAGTTCCCGTCAACAAAGGTCAACGCCCCCTCCCCCAAAAGGTCAGCTTTTTAAATCTGTCTCTGAAGATTCTGAGTCCCCAGAAAAAGTCATTCTAACATTTTAACCTGTTTCCTCATTCGCCCTGAGTACACCTTTTGGCTGTTCTTGGGCTCTTCCTGTTGGTGGCCGTTCTCTAATATCCTCCCATCCAGACTCTGTTTGCCAAGTCATTCCAGCTTGACTCAGCTGTGTTTTCCACCTGCTCATCAGGGAGACACGCATGCAATGGAGCACCCTGGGATAAACATCTCCTCAGACGCTTCCTGCTGTCCTTTTGGGAAGGCAGTCATGCAGCTTTCTCCCCGCTTCACACCTGACCTCCATTGTGCATTTTAGCCTCTGTTGCTACTGCCCCTTTGGAGTTTTTTCACTTCTTTTCTCAAGTCCCTTTTCTTTTTTCTTCTCTTGTTTCTCCTGTTTGTGTCTGTGCACAGTGTGTGTTTACTGTGACAAAGGCACATTTTCAGACCCCTCCTCCTGTGGTGACGGATACCCTGAGGGTCCCCATGGCAG
The DNA here is from genome assembly GCA_027563665.1 of Antrozous pallidus. Lineage (NCBI taxonomy): Eukaryota > Metazoa > Chordata > Mammalia > Chiroptera > Vespertilionidae > Antrozous > Antrozous pallidus. Next base: position 17,016,994 of record CM050520.1, read on the forward strand.
GACTGGCCTTTTCCCATCAAGTGAGTCCACTGGGAAGAAGGGGATAAATTAGATGGCATCTTTTTATTTAAAAACCTTAAATAAAGTACAGGATATTGCTATTTAAAAGTCCCCAAGTGTTCTGTGGGTTATTTTGAGGCTTGGGTAATTGATTTTTAACAGGACATAGCCATAGCAAGAGCAGCCCAAAATAGGGTTTTTCAGTTCCCCCTCCCAATGATGTGAAAAATACATGGAGTTATTTATATCTTCTTTCCAAATAAACAATCCAAGAGTGGTATTCTTTCTTTTTCAACAAAAATAGGAACGCTCCCATGCCCAGAGGTGAGGGAGGGTGTGATTAGAGAGACACCTTCTGTTCCGAAGGAGAAAATAGAATGACCTGAGAAAAACTGATGACTTTGGCTCCAAGTTCTGCCCCAGCTTGTGCTCCACAGACCTGCTGGGCTAGACACAGAAACCCTTAGCTGAGAAAAGGATGTGGCAAGGGGTCATTGAAGCCTTTGTAAGGCCCAGAGCTTGGAACCTCAGTTCACTGCAAACAAGTCTGTTTGTTTTTGTTTTTTTCATCTAAAAAAAAAATGTCCTGATCTGTCCTTAACCCTTACATCAGGCCCCTCGTACCCTGAGGATATAGGCTGGGATCCATTCCTTCCCTTTCTTCTGATCTTGACCATTAGCCATGCTCCAGAATCGCCTGTTTTCCTCCTCTTTCTCCTTCCCTTCCCGCCCTGTGTTTTCTCCTGCTTAGCCCTCAAGCTCTCGCCTGTCCTATCAGCCTGCTGTCCTGGGCGTTGGATCAGCTGACCTGGCTTATCCAGTAGTGTTTGCAGCTGGCTTAAACACCACACAGCCTCAGCAGGTATCTTTAACATGGGGCAGACCCTGGGAGTTCCCATGATGCCTCCTGCCCTGAGGCAGTTGAGGAGGCTTTTGAGATACCAGTTTCATTCTAAGCAAAGCTCTTCTGTGACTTAGAACTAATGTGACTGAGAGGAAGGGGCCTCTTAAACTTCAGAAAAGAAAGAAGAGCTTCTCCCTCTTTTCCTTCTGGAGTCATTGCTGTGCATGTCTCCCATTAACTGAGTCCCAGGGAGGATAAAGAGCCAAGGTTTCCTGCTCAGTAGATGGCAGCATTGGTGACGGAGAAACTCAAACACAGAGACTCTCATGCTAGGCTGTGGTAGGCAAACTGCGGCTCGCTCCGTTCTAATGAGTTTGATAACACTGTGCTAGGCCCTGAGTGTCTTCTGCCCGAGGCTGCCACAATTCACTGTATTTTTCCATTTTTTCCTAAAGCTCATGGTTCCAGGGAAGGAAGGTGGGATACCTCTTGCTCCCAACCAGCCTGCCCACGGGGCCCAGGCTGATCAGGAGAGACTGGGGACCTACACCCCTGCTGATGGGGCCCACTGTGCTGCCACACCTTCTAGCAGGTGAGTTCCTGTCTAGGCTTTGCGGATGCTCAGGCCAGGGAGGGGCGGGCCTTCCCTGTTATTGGTAGGAAGTGGCTTTCCGCATTGGCTCTGCGCCTTGGCTTCCTTTAGGTTCCCCATAAGAATCTTACATTGCAGCTGGTATGTAAGGAAGTTGGCGGGGCTTCACTGCTAACAGTAAACAGCAGGGGCTTGGTTCTTACCACCTTCATCCAGTGAGGGGGGTTTTCAGATGTTTTTCTTTTACCCAAGATTTATTTTTGTGGATTCGGTCTTCATTGTTTCCTGAGGACCAGACAGAATCTGAGCTTGTGCATCTGTGATGTGGTCAGGATCCCTCTGTGAGTGCTTCACGGAGATCATTTAGAAAACTTTTCTCATTAAACATTTTTAAATCTTTGGTCTTTTTGCAGTTGCAGCAGTTGATACATTCTGTGAAACTTAAATGATACTTTGGTGAGGTAGGAAATGAAAGTTTTCATAATCCCACTTTACAAAGAGCACCACTGTTAGCTCCTCTGCAAAGAGGAGAGGATTTCAGAAGAATTGAGTCATTTGCCTAAGAGCAGTTAGCTTGCAGAGTGGCTGGCACGAGCCTCGCTAGGCTGCTCGGACTTAAGTCCTGCTCACTCTTTCCATGACCCGTGGAGCTCTCCGTGGGGAGATGAGGCTGTCTGGAGCTGGCCTGCTCTCCCCTGACTGGAAGTCCCCAGAGGTGATGACGTTGATTGCCCTGCCACCTCCTAAATGAACTTTTGGATAATAGTAACTCTGGGTGGTTGTTTTTTTTTTCATTCCCACGGTGGAGTGGTGGGAAGGGAATTGTTTGGGAAGGTCAACTTTTTGCATCATCTATCAGGAAAAATCATTACTTTCATTCCGGACTTTCCAAACTTCCATCCTCTTTTCCCTCCCCTTGTTAGATAATCAAAGGAAGATCCTGTTAGTCCTTTTACACTCTAGTTTTTGAGCCTCGACTTCTGGGATTAAAGACAGGACACTGTCCAGGAAGTTCTTCTTCTTCTTCTTTTTTTAAAATATATTTTATTGATTTTTTACAGAGAGGAAGGGAGAGGGAGAGAGAGTTGGAAACATCGATGAGAGAGAAACATCGATCAGCTGCCTCCTGCACACCCACTGCTGGGGAGTGCCCGCAACCACGGTACATGCTCTTGACCGGAATCGAACCTGGGACCCTTCCGTCTGTAGGCCTATTGGCTCTATCCACTGAACCAAACCGGTTTTGGCAAAAGATAGAACTTTTTTTCCTAATATATTTTATTGATTTTTTTTTTTACAGAGAGGAAGGGAGGGGGATAGAGAGTTAGAAACATCCATGAGAGAGAAACATGGATCAGCTGCCTCCTGCACACCTCCCACTGGGATGTGCCGCAACAAAGGTACATGCCCTTGACTGGAATCGAACCCGGGACCTTTCAGTCCCCAGGCTGACACTCTATCCACTGAGCCAAACCAGGTAGGACCAGGAGGTTCTTAAATGCAGAGCACAGGCCTTTCCTCAGTCCTCCTGTTGGCTAGAGCTACAGGCCACTTGGAGTTTACAGCCCTCGCCCCACCTTGAGCCCCTGCTTTTGGCCAAAAGCTTTCCTTAGCTTCTGCTGCTCACAGGGCTGCAGCTGCTGGTTTGGCAGCCACAATATGGGCCCTTGTTTCTCTGCTTGGAGCGCCCTCTCATCCAGGACCCAGCATCAGACTGGAGGGCCACACAGGGGTCAGTGGGAACAGTGATACTGAATGTGTCCTTGACCGGAGGGATGTTTGAGGGTGAGGAAAGGGCAGGATAAGGAGCACAGAGGACCCCAGCCGCAGCGATTTGTCGTGGGTTAAAAAGCTCCGGCTCTATAGACAGTTAAATTTGGGACTCTTGACTTGGAATAATGTTCCTTGTGAGATAAGGTTTTAAACTTCAACATTGTACTATACCATCTTATTGTATTTTTAGATAACGAAGCAAAACAAAAATAATGAGATGGAAAGCAGCTAAAATCTTGAGTCTGTCTCTGTAATTAACATTTAAGTTACAATTTTGGGGAGCTGTTTGCCTATATGTATGATTGCTATATGCATGGTGACTGAAGCTTATTGGTATTTCAAAGAAGCTTTACACAATTGTAACACTGAATTTTGTTCACATATGCATAATTTCAGTTCTTCCAGGGAATGTTTCCCTGTGCTCCCAACTTAGAGGTCAGGGTGACAGTGGCAGCAGCCAGGCCACACAGTGCCATTTCCCACTGAGTGGGCAGGTGGGGCAGTTCCCACCCTAGGCTGCAGCCCATGGAGGGCAGTTATGGGGAGTCCAGGAGGCTCTGCTGTGGGCTGGGAATGAGTACCAACATTACATTTCTTTTCCAGTGAGGACACCGAAACCGTATCGAACAGCAGTGAGGGACGGGCTTCTCCCCATGATGTCTTGGAGACCATCTTTGCCCGAAAAGTGGGGGCTTTTGTCAACAAACCCATCAACCAGGTGAGTTTTCTGCCATTGCCACCTGTGAGCCACGTCTGAGTGAGGCCTTACAGGCGGGCCTCTTAACTTGGGATTTGTGCAGCCACTGACATTATGTTTGAATTGTATATGTGTGTGTGAGAATTTGTGTGTGGGGGGGTTAATAACCTGTCATACCCTCCAGAAGTTAAGAACTATTGCAGGTGGTGGCAGGGGTGCCAGTTGTCTGACCGGTGGGTCAGAGCAAGCCTGGGTTCTGGCTAGGAAAGAATTCAGAGCCAAGACCCAAACTGTAAGAGAACGTTTATTGGGTAAATTATAGAGGTAGAAAAATAAGTAGTTCTTAGTAAAAATGGGCTTAGGAAACAAATTATGGAGATAAAGGAAGGGCCTTTGGGGCTTGGGAGTGAGGAAGCTAATGGTAATGTGCAAGGGGGGCTGAGGAGAAAGGAAAAGGCCTCAGCAGCTGTGCACTGAGTTCCTACGAGATTTAAGGGTGGAGATTTTTGGGGAGGTCCCAGGAGAAGATCTCAATAAAATATTCAGTAGCTTTCCAGGTGTGTCCATTCAGAATTATGGTCTCCACTGATTGATTGTCTGAACCAAGGTGGGGGAGAGCTCATTCTAAAAATATATATATATGTTATTGACTTTAGAGAGGAAAGGAGAGGGAGAGAAACATCAGTGATCAAGCCCACTACCCAGGCACGTGCCCTTACCAGGCATCTCGAATCGCGATCTCCTGGTTCATAGTTCGGTGCTCTACCACTGAGCCACCCGGGGCGGGGGGGGGGGTGTCATTATTCCGTGATGCTGGTTCCCAGGTCCTCTGTGGCTGGTTTTGTTGCTAATCGGCCTGGAGCTGAAATACAGCTGAGTCCTACATGTTATCTCTAGGGAGGAAAGGTCAGGGGGTCCAAACCTCTAGACCAGCGATATGCTAGGGGAGGAAAAGTCACCTTGGGGGTAAGGGTCCCGGCCTACAATTGATTGTCCATTGCTAGGTACCTGGGGTTTTCCACCCTGATGACCTTCTGTATCCCTCCTCTGCTCACATCTATCTAAAACTTCCTATAACATACTGTTCTGTGACCTTTTAAGCCTCCCATAGTAGAGGGAGGCCAGACACCATTCAGTACAAACACGGTGCAATGAAGGTATCTGCCTCTGAAACTGGACAACCATTGGGCCTAGATCCCTGTCTCTACTTGAGCCAATTAAGTAGAGACAGGGTTGAATTATACATGAGCATTTTTCCCATAATGCTGGCTGTATTGGAGAGCCAAGGATCATGGACGAAAATCTGCTCTGCACCCCACACCCCCTTAAGTCAGCTGCTTATTTTGGGTGGAACAAAGATTATTATATGGGCAAAAGGAATAAGAGTGATTGTGCTAAGGTATTACCAGTGTGGGGAAATAGGCAAAGCAAGCTGGGACAGGACTCTGTTTGTTTGAGCAACAAGGTTGTTAATCTTTTCATGATAATAGGATGTTCTTGAATGAGAATGGACTGCATTCCAGGGGTGACTCCCAGGTCCAAGGTTGACTCCCTGGGATAAGGTTGACTTCCAGTCCCAGGGCATACAACTCTCAATGAGATTAGAATGTGCTTTCTTTAATCAGAACGAAACAATCACAGATAACAGAGCATGATTAATATTTCTTATTTTATTTCTTACTAAAGGTCTGGTACACGAAATACATGCACTTAGGAGGTGTCCTATAACTCAGTAGGAGGTTCCTCTTTGGCTCTGCCATTGAACAGTTGTCCCTGAATTACTGTGGGTCAAGCTTCCAAAGCTGAAGTCCTGAGGTCTTGGGAAGCCCTCACCCCTGCTTATGCTGTGGGCTTGTGAATGGAGGTGGTGGAAATTGGGGGATTTCCAACACGAACCTGAGGGGCAGTGCGGTCAACCTGGTGCAAACTTGTGGTCCTCCAGGCTTCTGAGAGCTTCTAGGGAAACATGGAAGCTGGTGAGGGGCAGGCACTGATATTTTCTCCTGTATCTTTTCAGGTGACATTGACGAGTTTGGACATACCCTTTGCCATGTTTGCTCCCAAGAATTTAGAACTGGAGGATGCTGATCCCATGGTGAGTCTAAAATTTCCGTGAGATGGTATGGGGGTCATTGTCCTTCCTGGGCACACCACTGTTCTCAGACCTTCAGCCCTGCCCGAGTGAGCATTGCTCCGTTACAGAACCCTCCATTGTTAGCAGTAACTTCCCCCAGTGCACAGAACCAGCCCCTTCCTCTGCTTTACCCTGAACCAGGTGAATCCTCCAGATTCCCCCGAGACTGAGTCTCCTCTCCAGGGCAGCCTGCACTCTGATGGCTCCAGCGGTGGCAGCAGTGGCAATACCCATGATGACTTTGTCATGATAGACTTCGTAAGTTGCCTTCACCTTGACCTTTGCTGTCACAGGGGAAATAAATCTAGAGGCACCCATTGCACTCCAAGGGGACCTCCTTCACAGGGAGCAGATGGGCCCCGACTGGGCAGTGTATGTGGGAAACCTGCCCTCATAGCCTGCTTGAGGACGTTTGGAGGCCAAAGAACAAGAAGGCATTTTGTGCCGTGTCTTTGATTGACATAATGCAATTCAGCTCTAAATGGAGATTTCCCAGTAGGTTCTATTCATGCCTGAATGGATAGTCCTGTACTAAGGAAAGGAATTTAATGGAAAGTGACATAACCCTAGCCAGGGAAGGGGAAAGGTAGCAGGATTGGAATTCAGCTGTCCATAAGAGAAAAGGTGTGGGACTTCTTCCTCTAAGATAAGCCTGGAGCAGCCTTTTCTTTGATAATTTATTGGAAGGAAAGAGGGTTGTTCATCTCTGATTTTCCTCTATGGTCCATGGTAAGCTAAACTGAGTCTGGTCTTATTTTTTTTTTAAGAAACCGGCATTTTCTAAAGATGACATTCTTCCGATGGACTTGGGGACCTTCTATCGTGAATTTCAGAACCCCCCTCAGCTGAGCAGCCTCTCCATAGATTTCGGGGCACAGTCCATGGCTGAGGACTTGGTATGGAAACCCCTTTCCCAACCCCATTTCATCCTCTGACCTTCCTTCCCCCTTGATGTCATTTCTGCTTCACAGACCTGAAATTTTCTTCCTGTTCTTACCCCCTCTCCCATACCTCCCATCTTGCCTATAATAGGAAAGAGACACTGTTAGACCATTATCTTCTTTTTTTTTTCCTTCATTATCTTCTTTTGATTGCACTTGAGATCTACATTATGCCCGGCAGTCATTATCTTGAATTTGCTTGCACTCACTTTCTCCTTTTGCAGGGGCTCAGCATTTCTTACACACCCCTGTTCCCTGCTTGGTGTCTTCTTGCTGATGCCACTGAGCCGAGCTGCTCCAACAGCTCTCACCTTCAGCTGTTTAGCTTGCCAGGCACATGCCAGGTGAACAGGGCAGAAGAATCCTAAGGCCCTGAGCTTTGGTGCTCGTGCTCTCTCCTTAGACAGCCATTCCTCAGCCAAATAGCGCTTCTGTTTAGCCAGCTGTCCTGACGCTGGCATCACCACACCTGACTTAGGGACTGTTTCCCGCCTTGCAATGCCAGGGAGGCCCTGGACAGCCACAGCGTTGGGTGTCCAGGGCCACGAGATGTCAGGGTTCCGCTGCCTGAAGTGGGATATCTCCTCCAACATTGAAATTACAGGGATGGCTCTACAATAGGAACCTAGGAATCGCTGCCCTTGTTTTGCTGTAAACAAAAATGTATGCTCAGTAGTAATAACAATGCAGTAATAATGTAATTATTATCAACATTTATCAAGGCTTAGGTGCCAAGCATTTTTCTAAATGCCTGATACCATTCTTCAACAACCTAAGAGGTAAAGGTTGTCTTATCTCATTTTACAGATGAGAAAACTGACACTGTGACCAAATGACCTTCCCACGGTCAGATTGAGCTTGCAAAACAAAGCTTTGATCCCAAAGCTTCTGATTTTAGCTAGGGGAACCTGAGCCCACCATCCCCCCCATTTCCCTCCCCCCCTCCCATCCCCCCGTCCCCCCCAACACACACACACTTGAAATGTGAGGGGAGGAACTGCCCAGGAAGCCTCTCCAGTGGTGTTGCAGCCAGTCCTTCCAAAGCCGCCTGGGCTGTCTGGTGTGTCTGGGCCACTTTATGAATCGGAGGTGGGAGGTTGTCCCACCTCTTCCAAGTGCCTGGTGCTGGTCAGGAAGTCTGCAATCGTTTAAACTCTTCACAAGCAAATTGTTCAATGGAGATAGACCACAAGATTAGGGTCAGATTTTTTTTTTTATAGTTGATACCTGCAGGCAGTTAAATTTAATTCCTCTTGGCAGTTTTCTTTTTTATTCTCTTCCAATCCTCTGTAACCCACCCCTCCTCTGCTGGCGTCGAGATGCATGTGCCTGGGCCTCGCAGCAGGCCTGCTGAGTCGGGGTCTGTTAGGAGTGCGGTGGGACTGCCTTGTTCATGTGTCCCAGGGCATTTTGATGTCCTGCAGTGTGTGAAGAACCTTTAGAAAGCTTTCCTTAATTTTGAGCACTGTAAACCTACTGTTCAATTCTAGTGTTAGTCTAATCTGTGCCAAAGATATTTCATGTTTAATTTCTGTCATCCTATGGGTGGTGTGGTCCTTTTCTATATCATTAAGTGTGGGGTTACTTCGATTCCCTAGGCCAGTGGTCGGCAAACTGCGGCTCGCGAGCCACATGTGGCTCTTTGGCCCCTGGAATGTGGCTCTTCCACAAAATACCAGGCCTGGGCGAGTCTATTTGGTAGCAGTGGCATTAGAAAAAGTTTAAGTTTTAAAAATTTGATTCTCAAAAGAAATTTTAATTGTACTGTTGATATTTGGCTCTGTTTGCCGACCTCTGCCCTAGGCTGTTGTGTCAACCCCCCTCCCGAGCCCCACAGAACCCTGAAGCGCTTTGTCTGCTGCCTGCTCCATCACCCTGCACCCTGCTCTCCTGGTCCAGCACTGCTGAACTGTGCCCCCTTCCTCAGCCCAGGGTGACGGGCTGGCTATGCCTTCGAGGCCCTCCCTGAATGAGCAGCTCTTCTCTTCCCTCTGGCACAGGACTCGCTACCAGAGAAGCTGGCTGTGCACGAGAAGAACGTCCGAGAATTTGATGCCTTTGTGGAAACTCTGCAGTAAAAGTTGGTGTCCTCGAGTACCAGCAGCCTCCCCTTTTTGTGGTCCCAGGAGACAGCCTCCCATTCATCAGCTGTTCCCATTCCTCGTCCTGCTCCAAGCCAGGTGGAGGGGAGGCTGGTTTCTGCCATGGGGACCCAGGAGTCCCTGCTCTTGCCCCTCCTGGAGACTTCATGGCAGTATTCAGGCCCTGTTAGAGCAATGGAGATGGGGAGACTCTTTGTAACAAAAGGGCCCTCTGCTGGGCCTGCTGCTTCTGGTCACAAAGGCGGCCCCCCGTTCTTCCTGCAACTAGGCCCTTGCCTGTCGCTGTTACCACCAACCATTTGACATTCCAGCTGGTGGCCCAGAGATTGGTGTGGAGGCAGAGGGAGGAAGGAGGCAGTGCTGGGAGGAAGGAAGGGCTCCTCAGGCTGTGTTGTCTCCTTTGGTTCTGGTATCTTACTCTCTCCCTCCCCCTGCCTCTGTACTTTTGGCAATATGACAGGCCCTCTGCCCAAGATGAGAACTCGAAAGTCAGCCATTCCCACCCTGGAACGCTGTGCCACCCCCAGCAGAGGGTCTGGGCAGCCCTGGCGGCTGCCTGTGCTCAGCCCCTCGGCTACACGGAAACCAAACCCTGCGTCTCTGGGGTTGGAGCCACAGCAGTTCTCTTCCCTTCCCTCCCCTGTTGCTGCTCCTTGGTTATAGAATATGGTATATGGTAAATATTTATTACTTTCAGAGAAGTCAGATATTTTATAGAGAAATTATGTTTGAGGTTAGATGTTTTCACTTGGGGAAGGTGAAGGGCCTGTCCTGTGGAGGTTCCCCAGATTCCAGGTTGCTGCTCTGGGGGTCCTCCTTCCCACATATAGAAGGTGGGAGCTAAGAACAGGGCTGGTGAGGGGAACAGACTTCCCAGACTTGCTGCATTTGCACTGACAACAGGCTTTACCTTGGACACCTGCACGTTCCCGGGGAGAGCCTGGGATCTCCGGCGCCTGCAGTGACGCTTGTTCTGGCAGCCGAGGAAGCAGTGTGCTGTGTGTGGTGACCCCTGGAGTTGTGCTGCACATCGTGCCCAAGGGCATTGTGTGTTCCCACTGGCGTTGGCTGGGGAAGTCCAGACAGGCCCGTTCTGGGGCATTGCTTCTGTCTCTCAGGGCTGCCTTACAGCCCTTTTCCTCCTCGCCTGGGCCTGGTCACCACCCTTTTTTAATCCCATGGTCTGTACCCTGCCCTGAGGTTTACTGGTTCCTTCCTAGTTGAGAAGCTAAAGCTGGCACATGGCTCACTTACCCTTTCAGGTATTACTTGGGAAGTCAAGTGCCTGGCCTCACCCTCCTAGACTGCCCAGCCTAACTGGTAGTCTTGGCCGTGGAAACCTAGGCCTGCCCCTTTCCTCCTGACCCACCAGGGGTATTCATTGGCAGCAGCTGGAGCACATGGCCCTCAGTTGCTAGTAGTAGATGCATGTGATAACTGTTCCCACCGACAGAGCTGATCTCTGAGGGTGTGAGTGGGCTCTGATGCTGTCTCTCTTAGGCTGAGCCCTGCCCCTGTGCATGTGTTCTCTGCCACAAAGAAATGTCCCCAGCAGTGGTGTCCAACTGGCCAACCCAGGGCCTGCTAAACCAATCCACAGCCTAGTGGATTATCGTCATGGCCCAGTGCAAGTTATCTCTTGCCTTCCTTCCCCCCTCCCCCAACCCGCCCCAATGTCTCAGCCACTGCCTTTTTGAGGCCAAATGTGGAAGGTCCTGAGTGCACAGACTGAGTCAAAGCCTTTGGCCTTGATGTCCTAATTGTCGGCCTGTGCAGGCAGCAACCTTTCTTCAGGACCCCATCAGTGAGAGGCCAAGGAGGCTGAGCCCTGACTTTGAGCTGAGCCAGGGAGGAGCAAAGCAATGGTCAAGGCTGGCCCTTGCCCCTCAGCCCTACAATGAAAGGTATGAGCCTAGACTGACTTGTGCAGCACAGGGGGCGGGGCTGGGACCAGTCATCTGTCTCCAGGGGGCAGAGTTCCTCCCCTCCTCCAGCCTACCTTGTTTGGAAATACTGAGTTATACTTTAAAATGTATTCAAGAGATTTCCAATAAATTTTTTTTTCTGTACTTTATAGCTTCCTGTCCTGTAAGTTGTCTAAAAATCCTAGCCCCACTGCCTCCCACTTCTGTGCAAGCCAGGGTCAACCACGGGCTCCATGGGAAGAAGGGTGCATTGTAATGCTCAATCACAGCTCTTTTGACTCTGGGCGTGTGGCCACCTATCAGCTGTACAAGCTTGGGCTGGTCAGGAAAGCTCTTAGAGCCTCCCTTTCCTGGGTTGTAATGTTCCCATTTTGGGGCTTGAGATGATGTGTATGAAGTAAATGTGTATATTAAGCACACCCACAGTAGAATCTCCATAAAATGCAGGCCAGTCTCATCAGCTTATTCCCCCTGCAATACATCGTTCACCATGCAGCCTGGCCTGGAGGCAATGGCTGGCTTCTGGCCGGAAGGGAAAGACAACAGTCTTTCATGTTTCTACCAGACGCCAGCAGGGGGTGCGGGGCTTCCTAAGCTGCCTGGGATCCGTTTGCTGATCAGTGTGTGGGGCTGTGGCTGAGCAAACCAGACTGAAGAGAAGGGGTTGGATGAGGAGCAGAGATCGGGGCCATGCCAATTTGTGGAGCTGCCCAGGGCACAGGGGTGGACTCTGGGGATTATTCCTACCTGGTCCCCTGGAGACTACAATGCAGCAGGCATCTCAGCCCTGCCAAGCGGCCCTCCTGCCTCCCAGGAGGGAGCTGGAGTGTCCCAGAGGCAGAGGTAGTTCTAGTGGCAAGACACCAGCTGCCTGACAGACCTTGGCAACTGCTGTCTGGGTTGTCTCTGAAGCCTTTCAGGCTGAAGGCAGGCCCCAGGACAGAAAAGGGCTAGTTAGAAAATTCTAATTGCAGCCCAAACCAGGGCTGAAAAGAATGGGGCCTATCTTCCATAATAGGCTGGGGGAACCCTTACTTGTTTGTAAACCTCACACAACACTAACTGGACAGACCATGCAGCCAATCAGGATAGAGTTGGAGAAACTCTGGGTTAGAAATGATGGCGAACATTTCTTGGTGTCCTGGCCTTCAACTGGGAGCTCCCAAAAGCAGTGTTCAGTGTCCCCGGGTCTGAAAACCATATTCTACCCCTTTAAAGCATATTCCTACAATCCATCCCGAGACCTGTTGTTGCCAAGGCAGAGGTATACTGGCTTTTGAGTCACTCAGCAGAGGCCTTGCCAGGAGCCCAACCCAAGTAAACAGCTCTCCTCCTGCTCCCCTCCTCGTTGCCCTGGGTCACATCCCCTGTGTTCTAAACAGTCACCCAGCTTTGCGCGGAGGAGAGCCCTTGGGAGAGGCTGCCCGTGCCTTCTGTTCAGTTACCTGGACGAGGGCCACAGTGTGCAAGGGACTAGCTTCCTGGAGCTCAGTGCCAGTGTTTATAGCCACCAATCCTGAAAATGTGGCTTGATCCTGGAACTCTGGCCCAGCTCCCCCAGCCCAAGCAAGCAACGACGAGAAAACAGAACAGGCCCAGTTGACGCCGAGTCGCCCCTGATTGCTATTGGCAGGCAAACGGCTGTTGGAGCCTGACCTTGACCACTGTGCCAAGGGAAATTCTGGCCTGCCCTCATAGTAACAAACCTCTTTTTAGAAAATTGCAGTAAAATACACATAAATGTTACCATCTTAACCTCTAAAGCAAAGCAAAGCCTCCAGAGAGGAAAGGAAAACGGGGCCTTCCATGGCTCCATGTAAGTACATGGCAGGTGGAAACGGGCTGAGGGGAGAGGGATGGTCCGGTGAGGGCTTCAGTGCCAGCTACTGCACTGGCGCTTTGCTCACTGGGAAATGATGGTCATTTAGTTACCACGGGACACTACTGTACACATTACTTCTGGTCATGAGGGATGGTCTCAGAGGTGGGGCCAGTTTTACAAGTATCACCAGTGAGAGCTGGTGGCAAGTGATGGAACACAGATTAAAACCCTGAGTCTAAAACCCAGGCTGTTTTCCACCAAAGCCCACTCCATTTGGGGGGCAGAAGAGTCATTGGCGGCTAGCTGGAATGCTGCAGGTGCCAAAAGAGGAAGGTGACTGTTCACACTTCTAAGCCTGAAGACGGACTCATACCCACTCTCAAGTGAACCAGAGGAGGAAGCGGGCCAGATGGACTGGGCAGGGACTTCCTGAGGCCCCATCTGCTCTTCTGCAGCCACACGCTCCCACCCAATTCAGAAACTCCGTGTCCACTTTAACAGTCAGATGGGCAGTTTCCATCTCCGTTTTTATTGAAATACAAAAAGTGCAGAGGTGAAATACATGATTGATGCCAAGGAATTCATGAAGTGTGAATGTGTACACTTGATTCACAGTACAAGCCCTCCCCCACTCCCTACTAGCCAGTAGGGCAGGGGAGGGAAAGCAGATAGGCTCCCAGGAAAAGGGACTGAACACCTGATACACAAAGCAGGAAGCTGAGGCCGTACCCGGGTTAGAGACACAAACAGAACCAGCAACCAGCCAGGTACCAGGAGTCCTGACACACCAGCGCCCTGGGAGAGCGCCCAAAAGGAGTTGGGCTGGTCAGTGAGGACCCCCATGGTACAGGCTCTAGGCTCTGGCCAAGGCTGTGGGGGACAGGGTCACTGTTCAGGGTTTCCCTACTGCCAGAAATCAAGACTACAGGAAGAGGGAAGGTTCTCAGTGTTCACCAGGAAGGAGTGCAATTCTAAAGGATACAGTTGGAATGCAGGACGGCCATCAGCGCTGGAATCCAGGTTCTCAAAGCAACAGGGCCCTGGGACCCCTACTCCCTGGGGAAGGTTGCTAGTCCGAACTAGCAAAACCTCTGCAGTAGGAGGAAGGAGCCACCACAGACCCTGAAGCACAGAATCACCTCTGGCCAGAGCAGAGAGCAGTGTGACTCCATAACACACAGGACTGCAAGAACCTTTGGCCTAGAGTCTGTCCTTAGACAAGGCATAGAGGCTGAGCCTGCACCCCGCTTAGGCACCAGGGGTCTCTCAGAGTGGGGGTGCTATCTCAAATGGATGCTGGAACTCAGCCCTATCATTCAAGCTGTGTTCAGGCAGAAACAGGGGGTAGAACATTCTGGGGGCAGTGCCACTTGGGAAGAGCTGACCAGGATGTGTCGGGGAGAAGGCAGAAACAGGAAGCGACTCCAGGCTGAATTCCTTAGCTGTGGAAGTACCCATGCTGAGGGGAGGATAGAGCAGGGGGCTGGTACCCAGGCCTTCACCAGAGAGGGGTCTCAGCAGGGCCTGCCTAAGCCAGCTCACCCTTTCATTCCCGGGCAGTCAGGAGGGGGCACGCCAGCCCAGCTACCACCCCAGCTGACAGTGATTTTGGCATCTGCAGTTGCCAGGCAAAGAGGCAGGAGAAAGCAGGAAAGGATTGCTGGAGCCAGTCCTCCCACTGGAAGAGCCAGGACCAGCTCTGCATAGCCCCACAGGAACCAGGGATCCAAGGAGGCAGGAGAAATGTAAGGCGATAAAAATGTCTCAGGGTAACAGCAAGGCCTCCAGGGCCAGCGGGGTGCACTGGAAAGGGGGGGAGGAGGAGCTGCCCAGTGGGATGGCTCCAGCTGCTCTCTCCTCGGACCTCATGACCCCTTCCTGGGCAGGAGCCCTTGGCTCCTCTAATGCTGATGCCAGGAGGAAGAGTCCAAACTGGGGCTCCCAGAGGACGGACTATCAGAGAAGGGGGCTGGTGGGCAAGGGCTGGGCTCAGAGCCCCTAGGAGTCAGGGCTAGGGAACAACTCCCCTTGATGGTCCAGGAGGAACTTGGTAAAGGTGTTGATGGGATTAATGGCCTTGAGAGTGATGGCAGCATCCTTGGCCCACAGCAGGTTAGGGCCAAACACGACAGCCAGGTTAGTGTTGGTCATCTTGTTTTGGTCACACTGAGCAGACACCTGTGGAGGGAAGTCAGAGGGCTGCAGCGGGGCCGCAGACCCAGGCCCCATGCCCTGCAGCCAGCTACCAGAGCAGCAGGGGCCAGCGCTCCTCCCTCCTTCCTTCAGGTGACAGGCAGACTCACCTGCACCAGGAAGGCAGTAAGGAAACGAAGCACCTGGTAGTTCTCCTCGGGCAGTGTCTGAAGGACCTGCAGCGTCACCTCCACTCTCTGGCTCTCATCAATGTCTGTGAAGAATGGGGGCCGGGGTTATAGGGGCCCAAGGCTGGCTGGCTCAGGAAGCCGTCATGAGAATACAGGGGAGACCCCAACCAAACCCGCCTGCTCTGAGTCCAGCACAGACCCAGCAGCTGGGGTGGGAGAGGGCACTCACTGAGGAAGCCCACTACGTGAGGGTAGAGGTCAAAGGTGAGCAGGGGCTCAGGAAGCTCCCGGAGGAAGGTCTTGAGGATGACCGCTGGCAGGTGCAAGTCGTTGTACTGATCGAAGTCCACAGGCAGCCCTAAAGGTGGGTGGGGAGGGGGTGGGCGGGAGCTGGGCGGAGCCAGCAGCCCATCCAGAGGCCCAGGAGGCCCCGCCAACCGCCCTCAGACAGCCTCCTCCCAGAGAGCCTCGCACACCGGCCGTCACCTCTTCCTTTATGACAAGGGGATGCAGACTCAGGCCATCCGGGTGGAGTGGGAACCCCGGCACACACCACAGTTTTTCCTTGTCTCCAGTGACCCTGAACCCAGGACCCAGAGCCTGACCAATGAGGGCGCAGGCCCGGAAGAGCCAGGTGGGAGTGGCATCATGTTATCTTAGCAGATGCCATAGAACCTTTGGCAGAAACAACCTGGGGCCCTTGTTTATAGGGTAACAAAAGGCAGAGAAGCCCCTAACAGTCCCACACCTGCCCCCAACTCCTCCACCCTCCACCCCAGCACCCACATGTTGCTGGACACCCGCAGGACCACTCACCCATGTTGTACTTCTGCTGTACCTCTCGTACAACTTGGGTGTTGGCAGATCTTCGGAAAATCCCTTCAGTGGTGAGAGCTGGGAAACGGGGGCCTGGTGAGTCTCAGAATTCTGGGGTACATGTAACTCCCCACCATTTGGTCTTGGGGTTCCAGTCAGGGTCAGTGCAAATGCTGGTGCCCATGGGACCTCTCAGCCCTGCCTGGCAGCTTCCCGAGGGGGCTGGGGGACCCTGACCAGGTCGTAGGGGCAGGTGGGCCCTGGCACTCACCGTGGGCCTGCAGGTGGGCAATAGTCTCCCGGACCACGAGAGGAACAGGCTCCTGCTCTGGGTTCTTCTCCTGGAGGCTGAGGGCACAAGGGCAGTGAGCGGGGTCTACAGCCTGTCCTGGGCGCCAGGTGCCGGGTGCCCCCGTTCCCATACTCACTGCTGCAGTGAGACCCCAAACTGCTGGTTGGGCAGTGGGGGCCGTGGGGGCATGGGCTTGGGGGCTGTTGCAGGGCTCTTCTGTGTGGACTTCAGGAAGTCATCATACCTGGGGAGCAGATGGGACGGTCAGCCCCTCTGCCTGGCTCTGTAGTACCTACAGTAACCCCCATCTGTCAGGCGCTTCCTGAGCTATTTTACATAAGCTCGTTCATCTGATCCACGTAACAAACCAGCTGCACACAGGAGAAAGCGCAGACTGAGAGCTGATCCGGCCCGACGGCGTGGCTCAGTGGTTGAGTGGCAGCCTAAGAACTAGGAGGTCCCTGTTCGATCCCCAGTCAGAGCACATGCCCAGGTTGCAGGCTTGATCTCCAGTGGGGGCCATGCAGGAGGCAATCAATGATACTCCCATCATCGCTGTTTCTCTCTCCTTTCCTCTCCGAGATCAATAAAAATAGATAAACCCAGCCACTTTAAAGTGACAGAATCTGAACTCATACTCTCCTCATGTGCTGTCTCTCGGTCATTACATTTGCTTCCTCTGTTTCTCCTGAGATTCTTAAGGCTTCCTCTCCCCTTGGCTGGCACATCCCACCCCACAAACATGACACACATGTGCACAGATGCCACCCAGGGGCACACTCAGTCCCTGCCCGCCTCACTTGAGCACTTGGCGAGGGATCCCTAGCTGCTCCAGCTTCACGTGCTCGCTCAGCTCACTCAGGTAATTCACGTAGAAGATCTTCTGCCCGAACTTGAAGCTGCCGAGAGGGGAAGGGCGTGGGTTGGGGAGAGCACTGGCTGCCGCAGGCCTCCACTGCCCCCTCAGCAGCACAGCCAGATCAGACAGAGGCCTAGCCCCAAACGGGTGTGTCTCCAGGATGCTTGGCCTCCTCTGGCATCTGCTTCAGAGTTCAAGGGGAAGCACGGGGAGACCACCACCCCGCCCTCGGCCTGCTCACCTAATGAAGGGCTTAAAGAGGATGAGCAGGGTCTTGATGAACATGGTGGGGTGCACGATGTACAAGGCCTTGATGTTCTTCTTGTACCTGTGGAGGCAGAGTGGGAATTCAGGAGTGGGCGTGGCAGGGGAGACACACAAGAGTATGTTCTTAATGTACATCTTCTGATTTCACTCCTTATAGCAAGCTTGCAAAGTATCATTGCTGCCCCATTTTACAGATTAGGAAATGGAGGCTCAGAGAGGTTAAGTAACATGAAAGGTCATAGAATGAGTAAGTTGAGAAACGAATTTGAGCCCAGGCTGTTCCAAGTTCAGATTCTATGCATGTACCCAGGTGTGAGCACCTGACTTCCCCTGGCATGGTTATAATAAGCCAGTGGTCGGCAAACTCATTAGTCAACAGAGTGGCAAAGCGCGGCTCGCGAGCCACAGCCTCAGTTTGCAGACCACTGGAATAAGCTCCTGCCCAAGCACAGAGGTGCCCAGAACTTGACAGAGCTGCTGACTCCAGAGCCACCTGCTCCAGGCCCTGGACCCCACCCCTGGGCCCAACCCACTTTCGGTCAAACTCCCGGTAGGCATCCCGGAGCCAGCTGAAGGAGGGCTTGTTGTCGCTGGTCAGGCCGTGGTGCAGGTAAAGCAGCGTGTAGTCACTCTCCACGTACTGGTCCAGGGTGTGCTTCAGGTACCTTCAAGTGAAAAGACCTGTTCAGGCCTGCCCTGTACACAGGTGGGGCCCCTTAAGCCAGAAACTGGCGCCCCGGGAATCTGCTTATATCAAACCCCCTCCCCAAGACCTCTGGCCCCGCACTGTCCATCCTGGCTGCATAAGCAGTTGCCATGCTGTTGTGGAGGAGTTGGGGCTGGGCTGGGCGGGGCAATAATAACAACAGCTCTCAGTTTTGAGCACTGACCAGGGGTCTGGAGACCAAGACTCTAACTGGAGCCTTCTCGCGTATCTGCAGTGAACATGGGAATAACATTTCCCTCACAGGACTGTCAAATCAATAATAATGATACTCACCATTTATCAACATTAAGCTTTTAGCACCTGCCAAGCACTTATTATCTCATGCCTTCCTTATAATCAAGGCTAATGTCTCCTTACAGGTGAAGGCAATGAAGCTTAGAGGTCAAGTGCATACCCAAGGTCACACAGTTTATGGTGCAGCCTGGAGGCAAATTATCTAACTCTGAAGCCTGCATTCTTTTTTTTTTTTACGTTAATTTTTAGTGATTTCAGAGAGGAAGAGAGAGGGAGAGAGAGAAACATCAATGATGAGAAAGAATCATTGATTAGCTGCCTCTTGCATGTCCCTTACTGGGGATCAAGCCTGCAACCCAGGCATGTGCTCTTGACTGGAACTGAACCTGGGACCCTTCAGTCCACAGGCCAATGCTCTGTCTGCTGAGCCAAACCAGCTAGGGCAGTGGTCGGCAAACTGCGGCTCGAGAGCTGCGGTTTGCCACTCTGTTGACTAATGAGCTTACCGACCATTGACCTTGACTCTCAATTCCAATAATTATAGGCTGTTGTTGTTCCTTGTAATTAAGCCCCTATCCAGTGGTCAGCAAACTCATTAGTCAACAGGGTGGCAAACCGCAGCTCTCAAGCCGCATGTGGCTCTTGAGCCGCAGTTTGCCGACCACTGGGCTAGGGCAAGCCTGCATCCTTGACCACAACCCAGCTCTCCTGCTTATACTTGAATTCCCAGCACAGGCTGTAAAACACTGCTTCTGAGAGGGGATTGGGGTGGCCAGGGGATCCCCTTCCCTGCTCTAATCACTGGGCTTTTTGTGGGCCAAATAGCCACATCGCAGGTTCCCTATGCTCATAACACATCTACCATTCCAAAAAAACACGCATAGTGTGGAACCCCCCTAAGGTGGGGAAGTATAAAGAAAATGAACAAGGAATCCAGAAAGGAAGGAATCCAGTGGAATGCCCTTTTCTGGTTGGCCAGCCCCAGGCCTCAGCAGGATCACTACTGGAGGCTGGGAGGCAGGAAATACAGGCCTCCAAGGACAGAGGGAAAGGAGGAAGGAACCTGGCGAAGTGCCCAAGGATGTGACTAAGTGTCCAGGAACCTCCTGATCTACCCCAGAGAAGGTAACCACACAGTGGCCCATGGGCGCTAGGCTCGGCCAGCACAGGCAGGCCTGTGGAGTGTCTAGGGGTGAATTGTTACTCTGATGTCACTATTATTACACAACTAGGGGCCTGGTGTACGAAATTCGTGCACTGGGGGTGGGTGGTCCCTCAACCCAACCTGCCCCCTCTCACATACTGGGAGCCCTCAGGGGATGTCCAACTGATGGCTCACCCCAAGCCTGCACCCAGCTATCTCCCTGCTCAGCTCAGCCCCAGCTACCTGTGACCACCCAGCCCCAGGGGCTGGGCACTCACCGCCACTTCCATGCGAAGCGCCCGGGGGCCGGGCCCCACCACCACCCCCGCACCGCCGTCTCTACGCACAGTGCAGCGGGCCACAGGGCACACCCCGCTGCTGCCCCTGTCTTGTCTGCACACAGCCCCCAACCCACCGCCGTCCCCAACGCGCCGTCACCCCCGCCTTCAGTGGCCACTGCTTCATCTCCTGCCTGTGACCACCCAGCACCAGGGGCTGGGCGCTCATTGCCACTTCCACACGCAGCGCCCGGGGGCCAGGCCCTGCCCTGCCGCCTCCGCAAGCAGGGACCGCGGGGCGCTCCTCACCGCCGTCCCCACCCCGCCGCCTCCACGCGCAGTGCGCAGGAGCCACAGGCCGCTCTTCAAAGCCGCCCCCCCCACCCCCCGGCCGCTTCCAAGTTCCGCACTCAGTACTTCCAAGTCTCTCCTACAGTGGGTCTGCAAACAGAACTACATTTCCCCAGAATTCCTGGTGCTCCCGATATCCTGCACGAACCAAGAGCACTGTGAATTTTCTCCACCCAGTGGTGGCCACTGGGGTCTCCGCACACCCCAGAGAGTGGCAGCAGCCCCCCCCCCCACTCCCATCGTGGGTGTTGGGCTGGGGGGCATGCAGGGACCCCGGGCGCTCATTTGCATGTGATTCAGTCACTATAAGTGTAAGGACGGCCGGCCCTTAAGTACCGTGTAGACAGACCTTATAGTGTGGTGGTTGCTTTCACTGCACTGCAGCCACACCCCTGCCAGCCTCGCCCCGTGTGCTGGCTATGCCCCCGCCATGCCCCCTGCCCTGATTGGCTGGTAGCGTAGTGGAGGTACAGTCAATTTGCATGTTACTCTTTTATTAGATAGGATACCCCTTAGATACATTGAGCACTTCACAATATGCAAAGAAAATATCTTTCACATAAAAAGTTGGCATTTTGCAACTAAAAAATAGCAATACTTGTGAAAATACACTCATCCTTTGATGGATGTTATGACCTCTAGGAGGGCAATAAGGTGATATCTATCAGAAACTATAAAATGTTCCTACTCTTTGACCCTAAGAAAAGAAGCTGAGATGAACAGAAACATTTTTGTAGAAGGCTATTCATTGTAGCTTGTTTTATAATGGAATAATAGCAACAACTGAGCAGCAACTGCTATCCAACAACAGAGAATTGGTTAAATAAGTCACAAGACATCTATAAATAGAATACCTCACAGGCTGCTCCTGCAAACAAAACCAATCTGTGAAGTGAGATGTCTGAACAGCGGTTGCCCTTTGTGGTAGTGACTAGAAGAGCGAAGGGAGGTTGCTGGGTGGGGCTGACATGGGTGGGTTCAGTTTTTCCGAATTCATCAAGTGATACACATAATTGGTTTACTTTTCTGTATACATTTCATATATCAATAAAAAATTTTAGAGGATGTCTTTGATGAATGTTTAACTCTCAGAAGATAAAAACATTAAAGAAGATACAAAACTGACTATAGAGCCTTGTATGTGTTACAGTCAAAAATAGGAAGTAAATGCACTAAAATATTAACAGTGGTTTTCTCTCTGGGTTTATGGGCAACTTTTTTATACAGTTGTGCATATTTTTCTTTACAGATACAACGGCATGTCATGTATATATCTTACCTAATGCCCACAACAACCCTGTGAGGTGGGCACACTCTTATTCTTATGGGGCTCAGACGACACCCACCCCCAAGTACACAGCTAGTAAGAGGCAGAGCGGAAGTCTAATTGGGCTTCTGCATCCAAGCTGCAGGCACTTTCTGCTTCAACCCCCAGATCTGGGTGACAGCTAAAGCCAAGCTAGAATCTAACTGACAACCAGAGGACAGGCCCGAACGGTGATGGACGTGCCTCTCTGCCCCCAGCAGGGACTGTGACCAGGTCAGGTGGAGGAGGGGAGATCTGTGTGGGACAGAGGACAGGATGGCAGAGGGCTTCCTAAAGCCAGAAAAAGCCCCAGAGTGGGTGCCACCTCACTCATCAGGCTCTCTCCTGAAAACCAGGTGCTTTCCCATCCCCATCCTCTGACTTCCTCCCATTGGGACTATTATCTGGCCAAGAGTCTGTCAACTGCCTTGTCAGATGTGATAAAACTAGAGGTGGAGGGGGTGGAGGGACCGGTGACTCAGTCACCCTCAGGCTGAGCTCCTTGCTCTACTCTTGGCTGGGCCACGTGGTGGGCCTGGACCAGGCTCTGCCTGCCTGCCTGTCTGAGGAGCTGGTGGAAGGAAGGGCTTAGGAGGCCAGAGAGAAAGATGGCATACATGGCTGGAGATTTGGGTCTGGCACTGGCTCACTGGGGCTAGAGACTCAGCACTCAAGCCTTTCCCCTTCAGCTACTGCACTCCTGGGCTGTCCCGACCCCTCACCACACCCCATAGGCACAGAACCATTCAGAACTGCAAGGAGTTGGTATGGGCAGTGCAGACATTTCCAATTTCAGGGAGCACTTTCAACTGGTCAGGAAGAAGTGCAAGACGGTAGCTGTACACACACTGAGGAGCATCAGGAGCGCAGTAGGGCTCTTCCTCTGTGGAGTCCTGCCCATGCTGTGGCCCTGGGCTGGCAGCTGTGGCTCAGGAATGAATGTTTATTGGAACAGGGCTTGTCAAACTCTTTACTTTTTTCATGTTTTAAAAATACCTTATATGGTAAAACTACAGCAAACATATTTTTTGTTCAAAGAGGGGAAATAAACGCTCTGGTTCTGAGGATGATATAAGCTGCCCCTGGCTCCTCAATGGCACTGCAGTGTAGGCTGCCTTTCACCGCGGCTTCTGCAGCCTGTCATTCCCCCCAGCTAAAACCACGCTATACACGCACAGGAGGAAACAGAGCAAGTGGAAACACCCCGTTACGACCGGCTCCGTAACGAACCAATATGTACTCCAAGTGGCAACAGGCAAGTTGAGAAGGAAGCTGAACCAGAGCAATGAAGCAGGCATTACTACAATGACAATGGTACAGTCGATCAATTTTCAGTAGAACTGTGAGCTCCACAGACGCAGAAATCTTTTCTGCTTCTTCGTGGCTGCGCCCGGCGCCCGCAGACACAGTGGCAGAGCCCCGGCAGGAACCTCCGGAGGCCGCCACATTCAAACTCCCACGTCCAATCAGCCTCTTGCCTTGCGTCAGATTTCAGACTAACCAGAGCTGTTTTGTACATAAAGCCAACAGTATCCAGGCAGGTCTAGATGCCAATGGCACCAAATAAGACAGCATTACTTATGCAATAAATGGGGAACTACAACCACATTGGAGATAACCAAATTAGCCCTCACATTTGGACAGGATTTTACTTTTCTAAGCATTTTCACACACAGTATCTCACTCCTGTATGAATATTCCCTAGGAAAAGTGAAGGAAGAGACTTAAAAAGATGAAGATACTTTCCAAGGTCACACTTCCCAGGACTAAAACCCAGGTCTGACTCCTAGCCCAGGACTGATTCCCTCAGAAGAGGGAGGAAGGGAAGGAGGTAGCCTGGCACCCCTACACAGGGTGCCAGGAAAAAAACATTGTGACGACTAAATACCACCAGTGACAGTAAGGAAAACAACATCAGGCCAAGCTGGGGATCTGGGCACAGGTCCCATCACCTTCCATATAGGTACTCACCCCAACAGCTTGCTGTGGTCCAGCTGGTGGCTGGGAGGCATCCGGCAGGCACTAAACACAATGATCTTCCGCCCATACTTGTCATCTCCTAGATGTGGAGAAGATGGAGCATGGTGGGTGAAAGATGAACCAAGAGAAGCAGGCTGAGGGCCTGAAGGGCGCCAGACCTGGAGACTGGTACCATTTAAGACAACGGCCAGCGAGGACCATGCAGATGCATTCTGGGCAGCTGCCTGCACTTGAGGGGGTGTTGCTAAAGGAAGAGGGACAGGTTGCTCTCAGGGATACTGGGCTGGGGTATAAAGAAATAACATGACTTTCAAAAAAAATCACACCTGGTGGAATCAAGCCAAATGTCCATCAACAGAAGAAGCGGTAAAGAAAAGGTGGTCTATCCATGCAATGGAATACTATTCAGCTATGAAAAGGAATGAAGTACTGATACGAGCTACACTGTGAATGAACCTTGAAAACACTATGCTAAGTGAGAGAAGCAAGTCACCAAGAGCTACCCATTGTATGACTGCACTTAGATGAGTTATCTAGAGTAAGTAAACCCACAGAGACAGCAAGTTGGTGGTTGTCATGACTGGGAGAGGGCAGGTACAGAGACTGGCTTGTTTATGAGTACGTAGTTTGAATGGGTATTGATGAAACTCTGGAAGTACATGGAGATGCAGATACAAAACATTGTGACGACTAAATACCACCAAATTGTACTACTAGAAATGGCTAATTTTATATCAGATCCTTCAAAGCAACTGTCTTGCCAAGGAGTCACCTTAAAAGTCACACTTATTTCAGAAGCATCCCTTTAAGCAGTGTGTATTTGGAAAACCTCACTGAGGAAATCAGCCTGATTATACAATATTCTCTCTCTTTTTCTTTGTTAATCCTCTCCTAAGAATATTTTTTCCCACTGCTTTTTAGAGAGGATGGGAGAGGAAAAGAGAAAGAGAAAAACATTGATGTGAGACACACTGATTGGTTGCCTTCCGCCAGGGCCAGGGATTGTGCTTTGACCGGAATCAAATCCTTGATCCCTCAGTCTGCAGGCCAACACTCTAACCACTTAGCAACCCGACCAGGGCAATAGTAGTCTCATTTTGACCACTAACAACACTTTCTGATTTTACTAGAATTATTAACCACATTTGCCTCTAAATTCTGGACATGTCTAAAAATTATATCCTTTATCATTAAGGATATTCTAAAGAACATGAAGTTGAGAGGAGTTTGTAATGCTGCGGGAAAATGTTCATTTGGATGTAATGTGTCCGGGTTGTTTGTTCAAAACTAGTCATAATTTGAAGGTCTGACCATCATGAAACTGGGGAGCTCCTGAGACAGATGTTTTTCCAGGTCAGCATGGATCAGGAACCCCAAGCAAAGATCCATGGGGACAAGACCTGACCCCTATCTTCCCTCCAGCTCTCCCCTCATGCTTCTCCAGAGCACCACGCCATACCTGCCTAACCCTGATTGTTCAGAGACAAACAGAAAGACCACTGACACAACCCACAAAGTGCAGTGAGTCTGTCCTCCATCTCCCTCTGAGGACTAAGGATCCCCAGGCCTTGCTGAGGGTCTTCTCCGTATGTAATAAGCCATGACCTTGACGGTCCTTCTTGGTGGGTGATTTTACTCAGAAGTCAGCGCTTTTCCAAAGGGGCTGTCAAGGCTCGGACTCTATTCTCTAGGGCTGGGGCCGCGTCTATGGAGAGGCTAGAGGAGGATTCCGGAATGTGGGCAAAGTGGGCCCAGTCCCTGCTGGCCACTTTCCTTGGAATGGTTCACAGGATCGTCCAGGCGTGGCTCCTGCCTGTCCAGGCTCAAACTGCGCACAAAAGTGCTCGAAGCCCTGTGCACAGTAGGCTGTTTCTCCTGCTGGAAAGACCTTTCTCTGGACAAATTTTCTCCCCTTCTCTAGGCTAAGTCCTCTGAATCCTTAAGACTCATCCAAGGCATAATCTCCTTCCAGAAGCCTGTGTCTTCTTCTCCTTCCCCTAGACAAGTCAGCTGTCGCTTTTCACGGCTCCAAGCATGAACCATTATCCACGTGTGTAACTGTTTCTGTGACCGTCTCCTCTCTTGGCTGTGTGAGCTCCATCTTTGAATCTTTCATGCCAGTCCAGAGCCACGCATGTGACAGATACTCAATAAATGCTCATAGTCCACACAAAGACATCAGCCAGAATTACCCAGTACGCACGGTTCTATTTCTGGGTTTGTTCATGACCCCTGGGTCATCAGACTGCTGTAGGCAGTACGTTTCCCATAGCCTGGGGCAGAATTTCTCCAGACTTACAAGTAGAGAAACCTCTGCAAGCCTGTGTGAGGGGGAGAAGGTACAGTTCATCTGACAGCAGGTCTATTTTGATGAACCGGATATCACTTGCTCTCTCTCGTACCCTAGCCTAGATCCTGATGTTGGATTCCTTCCAGGCCAGGGGGGAGGGGCAGCCTCTGGGGTATACTGTGATTCACTTCCCACGGGATCTGATAGGAAATGGAAGAACAGACTGGGGCAAAGGATTAGAATGGCCAGCCCAGACTCATGTACAATCTAGAGCTTTAGAAACCCCTGGGCTTCCTACTAGGAGCCTGTGAAGGGAGGGACATCATTTGCCTACTCCCCTCTAAAGAGGAAATGCCCTGGATGTGGGGTAAAACCCTGGAAGGAGCATAGGGATTCCAAGAGATTCTTTGTACGCTTGCCTCCAACAGTAAAGCAGCGCTCATTGGCTGACAGACTAGAGGAGTTAGGCAGGAAAGAAAGTCTGAACTCCCTGGGTTTTGGAATTTGAAGAGCTAGTAACTCCTTAATCAAGCAATTGGGGTGAAGGGCTAGAGCCTCTGCTCCATCTCTCAGCTTGCCCAGTGCCTTGTATGTGGGAAACTGGATCCTCAACCATGGCTCCCCTGATGGGCAGCCACCACTGCCATGATGTCATATGAAAAATATTACAAGCACATGCATGTGTTCTCTAGGGCAGTAGGTCTACACTTTTCACATTCTCAAAGACCAGCTTTAAGAACCACTTCACTGGACTGGGCACTACTTGTAGAAAGGAGTGTGCATTTTCCTTCAGTGAATCCTCAGTGCTGACTAGGAGGCTCAATCGGAGCAGATGTTCAAAAAAGGAAGGTTGAACAAAGTCAGGCTGGGGGTGGGGGACAAAAGGAGAGTAGTGAGGCAAGACCCCCCCAAGACAGGCAAGGAATGAGGTATGCACAACCTGAGGTTCCCGCCCCCACCCTTCCTGAGTGCCCAAGCCATTCGGTGACCCAGGCATTTGTCAGCAGGCAGAGTGACTGCTGCTCCAAGAACATATGTAACAAGGCCCAGAGCTCCCCTCCTGATCCCAGAAGAGAGTAGACTTCTGCCCCTGGAAGGGACAGAAGGAGCTGGGACAGCACTAGTGTTCCCAGAGCTGGGGGAGGCTCAATGAGGAGGAGGCACATAGCTGTGGAAAGCACCAGGAAAAGACCAGCCGCCGGAGAATGAAGCCTCTGCATTCCCCAGATACCGATCAAGAATTCTCCCAGGGTAGCCCGGGTGTTAATCAGCAACAGCAGCTCCTCCAGCAGCCATTCTGGGAACTGCCGGGCAGCCAGGCCAGCCACCTGCCCCGCCCACAACCTGCAGGGCAGGCCAAAGAGATGGGAGGTGGGGGCTGGGCAAAGTGCCGGAGCCGGCTCATAAATTTTTATATTGTTAAACTGTCGGGAATATTGCAAGCCAGTTGACATCATGTTGGTAGCTTGATATCTTCCATGGTAGAAATTTCAAGTGGTACAAATAACAGACTTTTCTTTTCCCCTTTCGGGAGGGCCACCTCTATCAGCACACCACTGGGAAGAACCCATGTGGACTGTTAAATGTGACAGTGGAGCATGACAGCCACCGCTAGCAATAACAGGCTGCAGAGGAGGTGGGGGCATAACCCAGCCTCCATTCCAACGTGGGCTCTTTCTCTGGTTTCTAATGCCAGGAAGCTGGCCCCCCAGCATGTCTCATGGTCACATCAAACAGGTCTCACTCTGGCTGTGCCAATCCAAACTCCTCTCAGCAGTCAGAGAGGCACAGGCATGGGGGACAACCCCGCCGGAGGGGCGCTGTGCCTGCAGCACTCAGCTCAGGCTTGAGGAGCCAGCACGCAGGCCAGGCCATTGCTCAGAGCCCGCCACCCCCTCACTGCCTCTGTGGACAAGGCCCCGCCGTCCCTGAAGCTCCTTTCCCTTAGGTTCTGGATGTATTGCCACACAGCTGCCACCCATAACTCTTTGCTATTTCCGGCTCCCAGGCACCGCCCACTGCCAGCTCCCTAGAGTGGGCTGCAATTAAGCTGTCCCAGGAGCCCTTCCTGATCCACAGCCCAGAGGCCAAGCAGGGAGAGCCAGAAACACACCTACCTGGCCGGGCCCCCTCAGGCTCATCACACCCTGGGGAAATAGAAACATGTTGCAGCTCTGCTTGCAGGGGAACAGGGGTCACCCCTGGGGAGAGGAGCGGCCTGCTCTCCTTGTGACCTGGCCGCACAGGCCAGGAGGATGTCAGAATAGAGACGCCGTCACATCAGGCAGAGCCTCCACCTCCACCCCCACCCCCACCCCCTGCCCCAATCAGGTGCTTCTCTGGTAGTGAGGAGAGATAATTCCGAACCTTCAGGGGTCTGTCCTGTGTCCAGGTCAGGACCAAATCAGGAAAGAACTCTCAGCCTGCTTCTGTTGGGGTGAGACAGGCCATAGCCAGAGGTCTCTAACCCAGACCTGGACAGGATCCAGGAACACAGATGTTATGGGAATGCCTTTGACATTAGGAATAACCTCCGAGCCCAGCACTGAGGAAAGGCCAGATGCCTCCAGCACCCACAGCCAGCACCACACTGCCTGACACTGGGTCCAGAGGCCATGTGCTCCCTGCTCCTCATGCCCATTCCAGTGACTCAGAACGGGGCCATGCTGTCACCCTTGCTTACAGCTGTCTGGCCTCACTGAGGACCAACAACCATTAGAAAAAAGATAAAGAATCTTGCAATTAATTTCCTTTTTAGCAGTAGGACCCTGAGGGCAGAAACCAGGGCTTCAACTTCCCTGCTACCTCTCCTGGCCCTGGAGTCTTCTGGGTCCTGCATTATGAACAGGAGGGTGGGAGCACAAGGAGGCAAGACTGGGGGACACTGTGCACCATCTGAATAAGGTGACACAGCTGCTGGGAACCTGATGCTCCGGGGTCAGGAGGCCCAACCTCCAGACTTCCTTCGAGGTGGGAAGGACTGGCACCTGCCTGCTCTCCAGTAACTGAGGGAGTAGAAAAGCTGGCATGAGGGCAAAGAAAAGGGAGGTAAATGACCACTTATTCAGGGCTAACTATGTACTCTGGGCTAGGCCTTGACATACATTCACTACTGCAATTCTCTCAACAAGAAGAAATGAGTTCAGAGAGCAAAGCTAGAAATCAAACCAGAGCTTTCTAACTTCAAAGCCACTAGGCCACACTGCCTCCTACATACCATCTGCCAATGGAGACAGTGGGGTCACAGTTTAGGAAGTGGTTGCAGATGAACAGACCAAGTGGCCACCACAATCATGTCTGTGAGTTTAGAGAATGGTGCTCAGGAGACCCAGGGTCAGGGGGTCAGACCACAGAATGGGCATGGCCCCTCCTCCAGTTCCTTTCCTTACCCTGTGGTACAAGGGGCTGCAAACCATGAGGAAAAAGATGCAAAATTGGGTGCACTTACCTGCCACCTCCACAATCTGGTGCCGGGCAATGTCATAGTAAGGGTCATCCCACTTCAGGTGTGTGACAGGTTCCGGGGAACTGCTTTTGGAGTCGTCTGAGGAATATGGCAAAGTGAGGGATAGCCTGGGGGGCTGGCCCAGTGTTCTCCCTGAGGCTTGTGCTCTTGGGCCCTCTCCCCAGTAAGGCTTGTGCTCCTAGCCCCATGCTGGGGCTGGTCAGCTTGCCCCCATCTGCCCTCCCAGAGTCTCCCTCCAGTAGGAAGGGGCCTCCCCATCTAAGGTGCCTGTAGATGCCTGAGATCCAGTGGTGCCTACCTGACTTGGGAAAGTCGGGCATTTCATCTGAGGGCCAGTTCTTCTCATCAATGGAGGCCAGCTTCAGCTGGTTCAGAGCCTGGCTCGTGTCATCCAAGGTCAGGTCATCCTGCAGCTCTGAAAGTGGGTCCATAGCTGAGCCTGTCCCTGACAGCCTCACCCCACAGAACCTGAAGAGAAACCTGGGAGAAGGCAGTTATAGGTGTAAAGAGGGTCAGCAACATCCTCTTTATACCTGTAACTGCTACAGCTAGCCTCCTACCCCATTCTTTTTTTTTTTTAATTTTATTTTACTGATTGTTTACAGAGAGGAAAGGAGAGGGATAGAGAGTTAAAAACATCAATGAGAGAGAAATATAGATCAGCTGCCTCCTGCACATGCCCTTGACCGGAATCGAACCTGGACCCTTCAGTCTGTAGGTTGATGCTCTATCCACTGAGCTAAACCCCATTCTTTCCTCCCTCAAGCTCCCTTGTCCCTGAACACTTCTCATCCTTGCCAAGAGTTCCATGTAGCTCCTGGTTCTTCTGGCGCCACAATTTTCTGACATGTTGCCAGAAAAGGCAGCTGGGCAGAGGATGGCACAGCTCAGTGCCTGCTTTCAGGTCCTCCAGCTGGATGGGGAAGAGTCATGCCAGGCCCTGCACTGCCTACTGCCCCGCTGGTTCAGTCATACAGTCCCAGCTGCAGAGGGCAGAGGCCCGTGCCCCTCTCCTAAGGGGTCAGAGAGCACAGAATGCTTCCAGACCCTAGCAGTTATGGGGCAGAGGTGGTATAAAAACCTAGGGAGCACATGGATGCTCCAAACCCCAAAAAGTCAGCTGTGGCCCTGCCTACTCTATCTTTGACCTCTGACTTGGGGAAGAAGACCACAGGGGCCAGAAAATAGGTCTCTGCTGGGTTTGCCCAGAGAACCAGGAGCAGAGGATGGAATCTGCCTGCCAGTCATAGGTTCCCGGGGGCGGGGGGGGGGGGGGGGGGCTCCTAAACCCACTCCAATCTGCGGGAGCTCCAGGCGCTAACTTCAAGGTGGCTAAGGTCAACAGACTGCCCCAAGGGCTGGAGGGCACAGATGGAAAAGGGGGGAAGTTCATGACATCGTCAGAATGCTGAGATACAAGAGGTGAAAAAGAGAACAGCAGCTAGAGCAGGCAGGGAAGAAGAGCCACTCCGAAACCGGGGTTGCTCAAGTCTGGGGTCTGGCCAAAAGGATGTGGCTGCATGCACAACAGCCTGGAGGCAGCACCTTCTGCCCTCAGCCGTAATGGGAAGCACATCCCTCTCTCATCACAAGCTCACCACATGGGCAAGGGAGTGCAGTTTCAATTCAACCCAGTCAGTCTAGCCCCAAAGAGGCTGCTCTAAGCTTGCTGCATTCCTGGAGTCCCAAAAATGACATATATGGTCAGAGAACCATCAGGGCAGACACAGAGCGCGGACGAGACCCAGGCACCGGGAAGACAGAACTGCCACCGGGCATTCGGATCCTGAATGTCTCTGGACTTGGAAGTGGCACGACAACCTCCTGCACATCCCACAGCCAAGGACTCTGGGTGGTAAGCTGGCTGTGTGACTAGCAACAACCATCCTGTTACCAGGGCAACTGTACCGACTCAGTGGCAAAAGCTGTTTCAAGCTCCTGAGCCAAAGCTGAGCAGCCAAAAAACAACAACCCCCCCCACCCCCCCCCCCCCCCCCCCCGCTCACCACCACCCCACCTTCACCCCCCCCGCTCACCACCACCTTTTCCCTCTTCTCCTTTGGTCTTTTTTGCTACCCTTATTCACTACTGCTGTTTACCGCCAAATGCAAGTCCCTTCCCAAGAACACAAAAGAAGACTCTCTCCTATCTGGGAATGCCTTTCTCCCGGGGAGTGCTGCTGTGCCCCTCACTCCGGACTCCCTAGTCCCCTTCAACCTTCTAAGGCAGGCAAACCTCAGTCTTGAGGATTCCACCCCTGATTCATGTACATACTCCTCCCTACATCCAATCAGGAGCCTGTGCCAAAGGCCCTCTCACCCCCCAGCTGGATATTAGGGACAGAATGCAGCTCAAAGTAACCCTCTTGGGGTTGAGCCTTCTTCCCTTCTTTCTGTCACTGCCCAGGCACCAAGTGCTCCTTCAGCTCTGCCCACAGCTACCCAGAGAAGTCTTTCTGCACACAGTGGGTGCTTGATGCAATGAAAAAGGCAGGAGATGAGGTATTTGGAGAACTGGATGACAGTCCTGCTTAAACCAATGAGTTGCAAAGATGCTTGGGCAGTCCTTTTCCTATCTGCTCCTAAATGTCCTCATCTGTAAAAATAAAGGCTCCTTCCACAAATATAATTGTCCAGGGTCCTAAAATACTGTGCTGAAGCGAACAACAGGATTAGAAGAACAGCTGGTAGATGAAGTATGTGTAAGGAAGATGGTTTAAAAGGAGAATTTGAGCTGAAACCGGTTTGGCTCAGTGGATAGAGCATCAGCCTGTGGACTGAAGGGGCCCAGGTTCGATTCCTGTCCAGGGCATGTACCTTGGTTTTGGGCACATCCCCAGTAGGGGGTGTGCAGGAGGCAGCTGGGATGTTTCTCTCTCATCAATGTTTTTAACTTTCTATCCCTCTCCCTTCCTCTCTGTAAAAAAAAAATCAATAAAATACATTTTAAAAAATAAATAAAAGGAGAACTTGAAGTCCACCTTTTTTCCAGTAACTCCTCTATTTTGTCAGTTCTAGGACTCCCCCATAACCTCCTCTTCCAGAATAACTAATCACAGTTGTTCCCACCTCCCAGCCCGACGGCCTCTCTCACCACCCTCCAACCCACAGTTGTTGCCCCCTGTGAGCCTGAAGTTTAGCTCCCACTCAGGGGGAGGGCGGGCAGAGCTAGTGAGAGGAAATTCTAACATATAGTGGAAGTAAAGTATCCTGGCTGCCTAAGACTCCAGGCACCTACAAGCCCCGGTCCACTCTGCAAAATTCTCCTTAAAGGGCAGGTTAAGTTTTCCCTTCTCAATCGGTAAAAATCTACCTTTATACAAATCTCAAGACTCACTTTAGGCAGTTTTTACCTAGAGGTTTTAACCTTTGGGAAGTCTGGACCTCTCAGAATTATTTATTTATTTAAAATAATTTTTTCATTGATTTCAGAGAAAAAGGGAGAGGGAGAGAGAGAGAGAAACTTGCATGATGAGAGAGAATTGTTGATCGGCTGCCTCCTGCATGCCCCACACTAGGGATGGAGCCTGCAACCCAGGCCTGTGCCCTGACCAGGAGTCGAACCGTGACCTCCTGGTTCATATGAACCTCTGAAATTCTGACACAATTTGAGGTCTTTTCCCCTAAGACAAATCAGCACTTGCATGAAATCTTGTATGCCATTTTAAGTGGTTCCCATGCCCTCTAAGAATCTGTTTAAGAACCCCTGACTTATTCATAATTACACCTGACACATGTAGCTACTCAGTCATTGGTTGAATGACTGAATTAATTCACCTCCTAAGTGGAGGAGGGAAGCAACATTTGTGGAGGGCTGTGTAGCACCATGAACCCGACACAAATTATCTATTGACTTTACAACAGCATCGAAGAGGCATGTACTACTGGGCCCATTTTACAGTGTGAGGACAGTGAGCTCCAGGAAACTAAGCAAACTGCCAACAGTCATCCAGCAGAGTCGAGATTTTAATCCATGTTTGTCTAAGGTGGTCTCATTGTGCAAGTCAATCCCTCAATATTTCCCTTAAGTGACTGTAATTCACTCATGCGATTCTTAAGGTTCAGAGAAGTTCCTCAAAAACAAAAACAAACAAACAAACAAAATACCACGAAACAAAGCCTCTCCCCTAATCTCCTCCGAAAAGAACTGAGGTAACAACTTGAAATCGCATTCTCTGGCGTTGGGATCGCCTTCCTAGGAGCTCCAAACTGTGAAAACGCAAATGCTACAACAGCAAGACTTTCAAGTACAATCACGTTTGCATAGTGCCGCATGGTTTACAAAATCCGGATTGGGTACACTGATTATGAAACAGAGAAGGAAGCCTGGCCTAATAGGTGGCAGGGTGAAACACTTCCCCCAAATTTCTCTCTCTTCGCGTTTCGCCGGATCGGAGCAGGGAGGAGCCTTTCCCTCCCATGGGCTTGCTCGAAGACAGCAATCTGACCAGGACTCTGCATGAGGGAGGGCAGGAGGAAGGCAGCGAAGGAAGCCGAGTCCTCCCCCTGCAGACCCGCGACTGGGGCAGAATTCCCGCAGCAGGAAGGCCAGGCTCCCAGGTCCCGTTCCTCCCCTCCTCCCTTCTTCGGATCCTCCCCGTGGGGACCGCAGCCTTTCAGACGGCCGGGCCAGCCCCTGCCCTTCCCCCATCGCCAGCCGGGGAGACCCCGCGCCCAGCAGCTCACCGTGGTCGCGCTCCGCTCCTTTTGCCACGCCTGTCAAAGCTCGGCAAACATCCGGCTCCGCTGCAAATCGGGAACCGCCTCCTCCCGCTCTCCTCACTCCCCAGCCACTTCCGCCACACCTCCAACCCACTTCCGGCCCCTGTCCCGTTCCAAACAAGGCCTTTCGTGGAGCCCACTTCCGGTACGTGCCCGCCTGGGATTAAGACAGCATAACTGTCCGACTTCTCCCTCCCAAAAGGAGGCGGCTGGAACTATTCGTTCCGCTTTCTCTGGTACTCGGATCTCCGGTGGCCCTCCGGAATCCTAAAGCGTATTGTTTTCCGACAGGGTTGTGCTTCACCAGTACTGCTAAACTCCCGGTCCCGTGCACCAATGAAGTCCGACTCTTACGATGCTTTCCTGAGAGTAAATTTGGCAGTCCATGACGGTTTCCGGGAGGAGCTGAGAAGGCGATGCTCACTTCCGGCGGAGGGTTTTGTTTTTGTTTTTTCTTTTCCCGACCGGGGATGGAGACGGCGGAGGAGCTGCTCTTGGAGGGGGAGAGCCTGCAGTTGGGTGAGACACCTGCGACGTCGCCGACCCTTGGACTTGGCCTAGATACACTTGAATTATCCGGTCTACTCTCTGCCCCCAATCTTTTCCCTCCGGAGCCCGGCAGCCTCCTCTGGTTCCTTCAGTCTCTGGGGGTTTCTTCGGAGTCCCCGAACCCCTTCACATCTCTCAGAGGCTTCCTTGGAGCCCTTATGGACCCCTCAGACCGGTCGTGCGGTTTTCGCTCCCCACGCCTAACTCACGACCTCTTGGGTCACCTCCTCATTGCCTTCCTATCTCCTTGCAGACCCCGAGCGGCGCCCGGGCCCGGGCTCAGGATGGAGCCTTTCTGCAGAAGGCTGTGCTCAGGGCCTCAAAGACTGGCCGACCCGAGCCGTCCACGCTTTAAAGACCCTCCCCCAGGGTTTAGCCCTTGGCCCCTCACTCGTCGAGGAACAGCGCTTGGGGGTCTGGTGTGTCGGGAAGCCTCTGCAGCCAGGACTGCTCTGGGGGCCGCTGGGAGAGGAGTCTGTCTCGGAGCAGGAGGACGAGGGAGTGCAACCCAGGCAGGAGAAGGTACGCAGGGCTAGGGTGTCTAATCTTTGTCACTGAAAATTTGGAAGCGGTTCAGACAGCTTCTGGGCAGCTCTCCGGGTTGTTAGAAGAAGCAGGGCATTTCCGGAGATAAGAGATGGTTTTGGTCTTCCCTCCAGAACTGTCTCTTCCCCTCACCTGCAGTAGTTTAGGAATCAAGGTGCAAAAAGTTTTTTTTAAAATAGCAGGATTAATGTAGCGTTGCTCTTGATGAAAGTCAAAAGCCAAGGTTTTGGAATTAAAGAGCCAGGGGGTCATATCCTAGTCGTAGTACGTAAGCTAGTTAAATAGCATGTTTCATTTAATTTATGTAAAATAAAGGAATGACTGTTTCCTTTATTT
Organism: Antrozous pallidus; assembly: GCA_027563665.1. Lineage (NCBI taxonomy): Eukaryota > Metazoa > Chordata > Mammalia > Chiroptera > Vespertilionidae > Antrozous > Antrozous pallidus. The sequence goes on from CM050520.1 coordinate 17,052,310, forward strand.
TAATCCTTCAGGATTATTTGGAGCAACCAATGAAATGGCATGGGGAAAGGGTTTTATTGCATAAAAAGTACTAAAAAGGAGAGTTGCTATTCCTCTTACTACTTTTTCTGTTTGGTACCGACTAGAAGGCAGTAATGTGTTCAGTTTAGTAGTTCTCCAGACCCTGGGAGGGAGGTGTGGGGACAATCTTTTTGGCCTTTTTTACTGAATGAAAAGTCAGACAACATAGTCTAGTATAGGCAGACCCAGAAACCATTACTCCCAGGGCGTTCATCTGAGATCTTAGAGGTTATGCCTGTTTTGTTTCTGTTGTTTCCTCCACACTGGCCCCCTCAAACACATGGGAGAAGGACTTGTATCGGTTTATTTCAGGACGTGTCACTAGGCCCATGGGGAGACGTGTGTGCTTGTGAGCAGAGTTCAGGCTGGACCAGGTGAGTTACAGGAGAGTATGTAGTCAGGTTGTTCATCTGAGGCTTTCTCTTGTGGCATGGCATGGAACCGGAAGCTGACTGTATTTCCCCACACAGTGGTCTTTTGCAGTGATCAAAGGCCTGGGGTCCTTAGGACTCAGGTTGACTAAGACCTGGGTTTCCTGGGAGGGCCACTTGAAGAGGGTCTCTTGAGTTCGCTCTTGCTCTGCTTTGCAGTTTGGTGCAGCGGGGCAGGCTGGAGGGTGAGGGGAACGTGGCCCCAGTGTGGACCAGCGAGAGGCTCCACCTGCAGGTGTCCCGGGTCGTGCTGCCAGGCTTTGAGCTGCTGCTGTGGCCCCGGTCTCCCTCTGAGGGCCTCAGGCCCCCCCAGTCCAGGCTAGAAGAAGAGGCAGCCGTGGCTGTGGTGATAGAAGAGGACTCTGCTGTTCAGCAGGACGTGGCCTCTCCTGCGGGGATTGCAGGAGAGCCTTGTACAGGTATGTGTCAAATGAACGCTGGCCTCCCACATTGTCACCAAAGAGCTATCGATAAGACAAAAACGGAGCTTATGGCTGAAGAAGGTAAGGTAGCAAGCAGACTATAGAGCCCTAGTAGCTTTTCTGAAGGGGTAGGAGAAAGCCTGGATATTTATTGGAAATTTGAAGTCTGGTATAAGGTAGATCTTTCAGTGTGGGATAGGAGCAGTGCTTGATTTGGGTTGATTAAGAAGCATAACATAATAGTAGTTTAGGATTCATGGACAAGAAAGGCTAGAATTTTCAGGCAAGAGGTCCAGAGTCTTAGGGGATAAATTGTCATTTGCTGCTTTCTATTGAAGAGTGGTGAGTCCTTTCCAAGGAATCAACCATATAAATATTTGCAATTTTTATCTTCCTGAATAAGTTTCTGGGAATAGTAAGATCATGTTGACGAAGACAGCAAGTTGTGTATAAGCTTTCAATTGATTATGGTTCTTCTCTCTGGGGTGGGGATTGGTTGCTTTATTTTCAAATGAGCTATGTGAGGAGGAAGTGGTCTCAACATACCGTAAGTTCATGTTCCCAGAGGCAGAACAGGGGGACTCTGAGATGGCCTTACTCTAGGATTATCCAGATGTCAGGGACACTGTGGTTTCCAGGAGTGCTTCCCCAGTAAGCTCTTGTGACTGGACAGGAAGATAAAGGGAGTATGGGACTCATGCGTCAGGAAAAAGATTAATGTCATTGCTCCCTCTGAAGTCCAGGGCTGAATAGAAAAAGACATTTCTGCAATTTCCTGGTGATACCATTGTCACCATCTGCTACAGTCTCTATTAACCCCATCATTCCACTCTAACTTTGCAGATCTTGGGTACCAGTCACCCCCCCGCATCCAGGCAGAGAGTATGGTGAGCTCTGGACTTAAGCCCCAAACCCAGGGCCAACTTTCCAAGGGGAGCCGATCACTGGGCCCATTGCCTCAGGATGGGAGCGTGGACGAGGAGGGCCCACCCCAGACACAGATGCCAGCTGAACTCCAGAGCAGCTCTGCCACCCAGCGGGGCCTAGCGAGCACTGAGGCCACTTCCCCATCTGCCGGGGGCACCCAGCAGCACGCTCACCTGGCCGAGAAGTCCCGTAGCCCCGGTGATCACTGTCCACTCGGAGCAAAGACCTCAGAGCCCAGGGCCCAGCAGAACGGAGAGCAGCACCCCAGCTTCTCTGCACACTTAGGGAGCCCTCCTGTCCCGACGGGAAGCTCCCCGAAAAGGGGACGACAGTACCGGTGTGGGGAATGTGGCAAGACGTTCCTGCAACGCTGCCACCTGAAGAAGCATGCGTTTGTACACACGGGCCACAAGCCCTTCCTTTGTACCGAGTGCGGCAAGAGCTACAGCTCCGAGGAGAGCTTCAAAGCCCACGTGCTGAGCCACCGCGGGGTGCGGCCCTTTCCCTGCCCACAGTGTGACAAGGCCTACGGCACCCGGCGAGACCTCAGAGAGCACCAGGTGGTCCATTCAGGTGCCCGGCCCTTTGCTTGTGACCAGTGTGGCAAGGCCTTCGCCCGCCGGCCTTCCCTGAGACTGCATCATAAGACCCACCAGGTGCCACCTGCCTCTGCCTCGTGCCCGTGCCCCGTATGTGGTCGGCCCCTGGCCAACCAGGGCTCTCTGCGGAACCACATGCGACTCCACACAGGGGAAAAGCCCTTCCTGTGCCCACACTGTGGCCGGGCATTCCGCCAGCGGGGCAACCTACGCGGGCACTTGCGACTGCACACGGGGGAGCGCCCTTATCGCTGCCCGCACTGCGCTGATGCTTTCCCCCAGCTTCCTGAACTGAGGCGCCATCTCATCTCCCACACCGGGGAGGCCCACTTGTGCCCCGTGTGTGGGAAGGCCCTCCGGGACCCACACACGCTGCGGGCTCATGAGCGCCTGCACTCGGGAGAGAGGCCCTTCCCGTGCCCCCAGTGTGGCCGTGCGTACACGCTGGCCACCAAACTGAGGCGCCACCTGAAATCCCACCTGGCTGACAAGCCCTACCGCTGCCCCACCTGTGGCATGGGCTACACCCTCCCCCAAAGCCTCAAGCGGCACCAGCTCAGTCACCAGCCCGGGGCTTCCTCCAGCCCGCCCTCTGTGCCTCCGGCTGCTTCTGAGCCCACTGTGGTCTTAGTACAGACGGAGCCCGAATTACTGGACACAGGCAACGAACAGGATGTCTCCCCAACCCGGCACGTCTTCGAGGTCACCATCTCTGAGAGCCAGGATAAGTGCTTTGTGGTGCCAGAGGAACCAGGCCCCGCCCCCAGCCTGCTGCTCATCCATAAGGACGTGGGCTTGAGCCCCTGGGCAGAGGTGGTGGAGGTGGAGACAGGCACCTGACACTCGTCTCTCCCTAGCAGAGCTACATAAAGACTGTTTTCTAGGTGCTGGGTGTCTGGCTCTTCTTTCTCTTCGGGTTCCCCGGTAGAGATTAGAGTCGGCTAGGAGAAGCAGGTCAAGGACTTCCCTTCCTGCTTATGGGCCACCACCAACTTGTTTCCCAATACTTTAAGGTAAACCTCTGAAGATCTTTTTGTCCACTTCTAGTAGAGCTTGTTCTGAATCTTTCTCTAGGAGCTCCACAAAGTGCTTATTGAAGCATTTCAGAAGTGACCTGCCCAGGGAGGCAGTCAGGTAGCTGGCAGCCTGCTGCCCTGTGGTTGCTTAGTGCTGGGGTAGTCACTCTCATCGAGCTCCCTGAGGGTCAGGCTTTTTTATTGGGAGCCAAGCTGCGTGGCATTTAAGGGTTGAAAGGCTAGAGACTGAGCTTAGGTTGCAGCTCACGTCTCTGTATTCAGCCTAAAGGTCATTTTAGCAGCTCTTCTTACCACCTTAGGGCTGTGAAGTTGGTGTTCTTCTGTGCTGAAGGACACCGGACTCCATGGAGATGTTCAGGGAGGGCTTGATCTGTACTCTGCTGTGTCCCTGGCCCAAATCAGCCCTGGGGAGGGCTGCACTGCCATTGGTGCTGCGGGGGCAGCTGTAAGCAAGAGAGGCCGAGGCAGTGCCCTTTACCGAGCTCATGGTCCACTGGAGGAGAAAGCACTGGATGAGAGTTCAAAGGAGCATCACACGGTGCTGTGGATGTGTTTCTTGGGATGGTTTAACTGGAACTAGGGCCGTGGTCGGCAAACCGCGGCTCGGGAGCTACATGCGGCTCTTTGGCCCCTTGAGTGTGGCTCTTCCACAAAACACCACGTCTCTTCCACAAAATACCACGGGCCGGTGCACACGTACAGTGCGATTGAAGGAGTACCCTAATTAATAACAACGTACCTTTCTGTATAGTTTTAAGTTTAAAAAAATTTGGCTCTCAAAAGAAATTTCAATTGTCATACTGTTGATATTTGGCTCTGTTGACTAACGAGTTTGCCGACCACTAGGGCATCAGGGAACATGTCCGCAAGGAATAATAATGATAATAGATCCTCAGCCCTGCTTGTGGGCCAGTACTTCATGTGTTTATTTATACACTCCTCATAGCAGCCCTGTGAGGTAGCCGGTTATATTATTATTATTTTACAGATGAGGAAGTAGGAACAACGATTTTTTAAGTATCCTCCCCAAGGTAACAAAGCTACGAGGTGGCAGAGCTGACATTCAAATCCAAATGGTCTGCCATTGGAGTGGGGCAACCTCTTCAGTCTGCTGTCCCTCAGTCCAGCTGTCAGTAAGTACAAGTGGTGTGGGGGGAGCTACATATGAAAAAGCCCTGTGATGAGTTCCTGAGCATAGAGGATGAGGGGAGAGGAGGTGGAGCCAGGTCACATAGGCCGTGTTTCAGTCTGGACTTTATTCTCAGGACTTCCAGGAACTCCTCCAAGGGTTTTGAGCAGGGGAATGACATGGTCAGATTTGTGTGTGAAGAGACCATCGGAGAAGATTGGCAGGTGAGGTGCAGTTGTGGGGAAATCGCTAGGAATGGATGGTCACAGTGGACATGCAGAGAAATGGGGTCATCCATCCAACAAATGCTTCTTGAGAACTTGCTGTAAGTTGCTAGGGATCTAGCAGCAATAACAATCTGCTCTTACACAGTTAACGTTCCAATGTGCAAAGACAGACACTAAATGAATACATGTCAGACTGGTAAATGCAGGGGAGAGTCTCACCTGAGGAGCGGTTTCGCAGAGGGTGGTCCGGAACGGCCTCTAATGTGGCAGAGACCGGTCCTGTGTAAGGGAGTGGGCCAGGCCGATGTCTGCGGGAGGAGCGGGATTCCCAGCAGAGGGAGTAGTACCAGCAGAGCCCAGTGAGTTCATGGGAGAACAAGGAGCAGAGTGGCCAAGGTGGACCTTGGAAGGGGGTAAGGGCGGGATGAGTGCTGTGGGCCATGGTGAGGGTTGGGTGGATATGTTCTGTGGGAAGTAGAAGTGACAGATTCAAAGACTGAGTGAGACATCTAACCACTGCTTTCTTTTTAAACAAAAATATATTTTATTGATTTTTTACAGAGAGGAAGGGAGAGGGATAGAAATTTAGGAACATTGATGAGAGAGAAACATCGGTCAGCTGCCTCCTGCACACCCCCTACTGAGGATGTGCCCGCAACCAAGGTACATACCCTTGGCCAGAATCGAACCCGGGACCCTTCAGTCCGCAGGCCGATGCTCTATCCACTGAGCCAAACCACTGCTTTCTGGCTTAGCAAGTTGATAGCACCAGGGGGAGAGTGGGACAATTCTGATTTTGGTTTGGGATGGGTTGCTGGTGCCTGTCGAGGGAGACACTAGCTAAGAATTGGTCATTGAAGCTGTGGGAGCAGCGAGAGTGAGCAGAGTGCGGGGAGGCTTGCTCTCCAGGTTCACTGAGAGGAGGAAGGCTCCTCAGGAGAGACAAAGCCAGCATTCAACAAAACAGAACAACCTGCAGGCTGTGGCACAGAAGCAGATGGAAGAGCGTCTCCACGAGGAAGAAGTGGCAACAATGTCCTTTGCTACTGAGAGGGTTGGAGTTTGTGGAATCACTGAGCTGAGTGACAGTAGTTGGAAGCCAGATTAGATTGCTTTGAGGAGTGGGAAGCAAGAGAGACAGGAAGAACAATTCTTGGATCCTTCTGTGAGTTAAATCAACCTGAGAGATTAGCAAGAGGAAATAACCAAATGTAATTACATATGAATGAACAGGAGCCCCTTGTAACTGGAGAGTCAGAGCCACGACAGGTGAGAGTTCGGAGACAGAAAAGGAAAAATGAGGTGTATGGGTGGCATCCTGAGCCAAGGAATGGTAAGATGCCCTGAGGCTTCAGGGATGGGGGAAGGTCATTCACAGGGTGATAAGAACAGATGTCCAGTAATTAGAAGTTGGCCCTGACCTACACGTAGGTCATAAAAATTATTTCAGGTTATAGCATATAGACAAGGCCCTAAATTTAAATTACTTAAGGGAGAGGTAAAAGTTTATTTTGCGCTCACAGGGTCTCAGATTACCTTCAGCTCAAAACAATCCACATGCTAAAGGGGTACATCTTGGTGGGCCTGTCCTGAGCCTCTTCATCAGTGAGCGACCAAGCCAGAACCATGTCACACGTTCTCCAGTTTCCCAGCACTCGCCCACAGTGTCAGGAGCAGCCCATGTCTCCCACTCCCCCCCTGACATTAACCCGGCCACCCCCCCAATCTGAATAAGTCCTTGGCAAAGCATACCTCTGAAATTTTCCGCAGGAAATCGTGATCCGAGAAGAAAAAAGCCGCACCATCAGAAGCCTAAGAAACAGCTGCTAATATTTTTAGTTACCCAGCCTCGTCTCTTGGAGCCTGTAGGAGGCTTGAAGATCCTCATCTTTTCCAGTTCTTGCTTCAGGCAGGGTCGTATGCCCAGTGTTGTTAGGTTTTCTGGGATGGACTCATTGCTTGAGCTCGAGCTGTGCAGTGACGCAGGGATGCTCTGGGTTTCTGGGGAGGCCTGTTGACATTCCACACCCGTCCTCAAGCCCGAAGCTGGGATGCTCACACCCCTTTGCCACATCTCCCCCACAGATGGAGAACTGTCTCAGTTAAAGCTATCCCTTTAACTGATGATGCAGAGCAGGTTCAGATCAAAGCTAAGACATGTGAAGGCACTGGGTCCTGGCCAGGTCGCTCCGTTGGTTAGAGCATCATCCCCATACGTCAAGTTTGCAGGTTTAATCCCTGGTCAGGGCACACACAAGAATCAACCAACAAAGGCATAAATAAGTGGGGCAACAAATCATTATGTCTCTCCCTCTTTAAAAAAAAAAAATCAAGTTTGAAGACACCTGGTTTGGGGGCCTCTGCTCTGCCAATACTTATGATGAAGCGAGAATGGGCGTCAGAGAGCACTGTTCAAGCTCTTACCCTGGAGGCCTCGAGGACAGTCACTTGCCAGGCATGAGACCAGAGAGCGGCAGGCCCAGGACGGCCGTCACTTAGTGCTTTTCTAGCCAAAGTAAAATGCAGTGGCTGTTCCTGGAAAGACGGGTCACTGGAATATCTTTTTTAAAAATTTTTACCGAGGATATTTTCCCATTGATTTTGGAGAGAGTGGAAGAGAGAGGGAAAGACAGAGAAATCGATGTGAGAGAAACACATCGATTGGTTGCCTCCTGACTAGGCCCCAGGCAGGGAGGAGCCTGCAACCAAGCTACGTGCCCTTGATTGGAATTGAACCTGGCACGCTTCAGTCCACAGGCCGACGCTCTATCCACTGAGCCAAACTGGCTAGGGTTGGAATATTATTTTATTTTGTTTATTTTGTTTTTTAAAAATATATATTTTTATTGATTTTTTACAGAGTGGAAGGGAGAGGGATAGAAAGTCAGAAACATCGATCAGCTGCCTCTTGCACGCCCCCCACTGGGGATGTGCCCACAGCCAAGGTACATGCCCTTGACCGGAATCGAACCTGGGACCCTTCAGTCCGCAGTCCGACGCTCTATCCACTGAGCCAAACCGGTCTCGGCTGGAATATTATTTTAATTGAGAAAATATTTTCCTCCTTTCCAAAATACTTTTGTTCATCACGATGTCCAAAGTTCCTCCTTCCCTGCATGCACCAGGCCCCTCCCTGTGGTCTTCCCAGACAGTACATGATGGAGTCCAGACCCTGGCTGGCCGGGCCCCAAGGAGGACAAGGCAAGAACCTGAGCTCCCTGTGTTCCTGCTCTTTGTCCTTCTGTCCTAATTAGACCCAGGACTAATATTTACCTTGCATTCTACAAACAGGAAACGGGGGAGGGAGGGCAGCAGGGCTGGGCGGGGGGCTATGTAGAAGCAGAAGTTGTTCCAGTCTGGCCCAGGCCCACAGACAGGCACCAGGAGACTCCAGGATTTGGCCTGGTCTCTCTTCCCAGCCTGGCAGTAGGTCCTGGGAGATGAGAAGACATAGAACAGGGACCCTAGAGGCCCTGGCCCCTGCTCCACATCCCAGCAACCACTACACACAAACATTCCTCCACCGTTTCCCAGACAGGCAGGAGGGGGAATGGAACCCTCCATCAGTGCCTGAGAGGCTGGCAAATATTGGCTGTTCTGCCCCCCGGGGTGTCAAGGTGGGCAGTCCTCATCTAATCACACCCTTGTCTCTCTCTTTTTTTTCAGTTTTATCTTTTATTTAAGCAAACTCTGTTCATTGTTTTTATGCATTTGAAATGCTTCTTTTTTTATGTATATACATTCTATTGATTTTTTACAGAGAGGAAGGGAGAGGGGTAAAGAGTCAGGAACATCGATGGGAGAGAAACATCGATCAGCTGCCTCCTGCACACTCTCCACCAGGGATGTGCCCACAACCAAGGTTCATGCCCTTGACCAGAATCGAACCTGGGACTCCATTCCAGAGGCCGACGTCTATCCACTGAGCCAACTCAGCCAGGGCCTGTCTCTTTTCTTATATCTGTGTTTTGTGATCACACAAACTTCCCTGTTGGATTACATCCATACATGTACAGATTATTAAGCTCTTCCTATATTTCATGGGGTTTAAGTTCATAATCTCCATTACTCCTCACATCGAAGCACTATTCCCAATGTACAGATGAGGAAACTGAGGCACCCAGAGATTAAAGCGACTTCCACCACGTGTTAGTATTGGAAGGAGCCTTGGGAAGACCTGTGACCCTGCTGGCCCACGTCGACCCACGCCTCAGGGAAGGAGGGCGAACGATGGTGGTTTACACTGGCCTTTCCTTTGTACTTCCTCCCAAGCCTGTCCTCCAGGAGGGGAGGGGGGTGGACTGTCTACTCACTTGTCCTCCCGGCCCTGACCCGGGGACCTCTTCCTCACAGCTGATTTCTTCATGTTAGTTTAACATTAACCCAGCGGGGTCAGGAGGAGCCCGAGAGTCCCGGGAGCCGACACACTATGCCGCACGTCCGAGGGCCGCGGCTACCTGGCTGCCTGGCCGTGGTTGCTCTGTTTAGCCTCGTGCACAGCCAGCATGGTAAGGAGGGCTTGGGAGCCGGGGCAGGCTGGGGGGGCTAGGAGATGGGCCCGTGGGCAGGGGTCCCCTTACTCGACAGAGAACCCAGAGCCGGCCTCCGGGGCCTCGGCCCACGGTATCCAGCTTAGGGAGGGAGTCTGGTGCTCAGGGCTGGCTGGCTGGGACTACTTCTCTCTTGCAATATGGCCAGCAGGCTGGGGGTGACCAATTAAAGAGGAAGTTAGTGGGTCCTGTCCCTCCGCTTTCGGAAGCCCCCAGGGTAGGCCGGGCTTGCTTCTTGCCCTCGTGTGGGCCAAGTCAGCCGGGCTCCCTCGGGCCGCTGTCCCACCCTCCCACTGCAGTGTTCCTGGCCCCTCAGCAAGCTCTGTCGCTGCTCCAGCGGGTCCGGCGAGCCAACAGTGGCTTCATGGAGGAGCTGCGTCGGGGCAACCTGGAGCGAGAGTGCGTGGAGGAGCAGTGCAGCTACGAGGAGGCCTTCGAGGCCCTGGAGTCTTCCACCGCCACGGTGAGGGCTGGGGCCCTGCCGGGGGGCCCACCTCTACGACCACAAATAAGGGGAACAAACAAGGAGCTCACAGTCTTCCCTGATAACTTACTTTCGTCCCTGGGTCCATTTCACTGGGCAGCCTCACTTTCCTTGGAGGCCAGACACAGGTCCCGGGCCCAGGGAGGTTCCAGGCCCCCAGGGGGCCTCTCAGTTCTCAGACGTCAGACTATGTCGGCTCCTCTGGAGCCCCAGGCCGCCGTGGCCTCCAAGCTTTGGCTTTTCTGCTAACTCTGCCACCCCTGAGGTATGGGGCTCTGGTGAGGCTGGGAGCCCTTGCGACCTTTCCCTCCCTGGGGGCTCCGCCTGGGCCCAGGCCCCCTCTCCTCCTGTCCACCCACTCAGGGCAATCCCTTCCTGTCTTTGTTGGGGTTCGGGAGCTCCCCTCCTCAAATACCCTTCTCAGAGGACTTGGGCTTGTGGAAACAAAAGTAGGGAACTCTGGCACAGACCTCCCAGAGCCCGCCCTGCGTGACCAGGGTCAGAGGAGAAGGAAAGTATGACGAGACGTAACGTTTACTAAGAAACAAAACAGCCTCACACTCAGCCCTTGTTTTTCAGGATGCGTTCTGGGCCAAGTACACAGGTGAGCACCGGGAAGGCCTGCTTCGGGAAGGGAGTGCTCCCCGTTAGAGAGTATTCTGCTCTGGAGAATCTGGCCCATCAGTTCTTCCACCCCCCACCCACGCCTCTGTCCTTCCAGGCCTCTGTTGTCCATCTCTCTGTTTCCGAATGCTGTCCCGCCCTGACATAAGCCCATCCTGTCCCCACCCTAATACCAAAGGTGTTTCTGGGTCTTTTCCAGCTTGTGACTCGGTGAAGAAATCTCGAGAAAAGCTCGTTAAGTGTCTGGAAGGTGAGGGCCTGGCGTGGGGGTGGCGGGACTGGACACCAGGGGGGCAGCGGGAGAAGAGCAGAGTGGGGTGGGTTAGGAGGTTGCTGGCCCAGCAGGGCAGCCCCTAGCACCTGACACTGCTTTCCATTTCTGCCATCAAGGATGAATCTTTGTGCCTGGCAGTCAATAAGATGATTAATATTGGAGAAACAAATGAATGAATGAATGGAGAATGAATTAACGTTTAAGGCCTCTCTGTCATCAGGGCTCCTCTGTCCCATGTCCCCAGGACAGAGCTTTAATGATATCACATTCATCCTCCAAAATATGGAGTGGCTCCCATTGCTTCCACTACAAAGCATCAGCTTCTTAGCCTGGCGAAGTTTGCAGGTTCTAGCCTTTACCTCCCCTTTTCGCCTTATCTCCCATCACACCAACCATGACCCCAGACCCCAGCTGCACTTCTTGAACATGCCAAGATGGTCCCACTTCCCGGCCCTGGCTCACATTATTGTCTTCCCCTGGAGCGGTCATTACGACCTGCTGACAACATCCTTATCCTTCAAGGATTAGTTTAAATGCTATCACCTTCCGAAGCCTTATAATACATTTATCACTGTGACAATAGGCTCCATAACATGGAGCTGTAATTACTGGCTATCATTTCAGTGGTTAAATAACTTATTCAACAGACATGTGATGTGCCAGGCACTATGTCGAGTGATGAGGGGGTTTAAGAGATCAAAGAGCTCACAGTTTCATAAAAAAAGAAAAACACGAAACATTCAAGTGATTGCTGGAAAAGTTCTGTAGCAAGTGCCAAGAGAATGTCAGAAGAAGGAGCCTTTAGTTTCTCAACAAACTCAGGGACAGCTCCCTAGAAGAAGTAGAGTTCTACCTGGATTTGTGGGATACACTGATGAATAAACAAGAGGGTACCCCAAGGCAAAGGAAGTGGCCAGTGGTAAGACCCTGAGGCATGAGGAGCTAAGCTAACAAAGCAGGTAGCCCAGGGCCTGACTAGGCCTTGCTCACGAGGAGCCACTGAGTATAGTCAGCTCCATGAGGCTGGGACCTGCCTGGACTAGGACTGACTCATTCATCACCGTGTCCTTGGTACCTGGCACAGTGCCTGTCAGAGGGTTGCCTCATGGTGGGCACTAGTAAATGTTTGGTCACTACTGTTAAATGGATCGGACAACTGCTGAGTGCAGAGGGGGTGCTGAGTAAATGCAGGTCAAGGGTTGTGAGCCAGAAGGAGCCTGGAGGGGGTCGATAGCCAAGCTTTGCTGAGTGAGGGGGTGGGGGTGGGCAAATCCTGCAGGTAACTGTGCCGAAGGTCTGGGCATGAACTACCGAGGGAACGTGAGCTTCACCCGGTCCGGTGTCGAGTGCCAGCTATGGCGGAGTCGCTACCCACATAAGCCTGAGTGAGTGATGGGCAGGCTGTCTGCCAGTGGGCTGAGAATGGGGAGCAAGGAGACAGGGGTGGTGGTGGTGGTGGTGGTAGGGGAGACACACGGCCTCTAGCTGAGCAATTTCCTTTTCCAGAATCAACTCCACCACCCACCCTGAAGCAGACCTACAGGAGAATTTCTGCCGCAACCCGGATGGCAGCACCGCCGGGCCGTGGTGCTACACCTCAGACCCCACCGTGCGGAGGGAGGAGTGCAGTATCCCTGTCTGTGGTGAGCGGGGCCACCGGGCGGCCCGTGGCCAGGCACGGGGTCTCCATGGGGCCAGGGCCTGTCGGTCAGGGAAGTCAGGAGACCAGAGAGAGTGCGCTTCCAGCCTCCTTCCTCCCTCCCATCTTCACTTCCTTAGGATCCGGGCAGCAGCTCATTCCAGATACGCCTTCCTTCCTGCCCGGGGCACTGTTCCCTTCAGGAAGGCCTCCCCTGCCTTTTCAGTCCACGTGCGCTTTTTCTGAGCATCTCCGAGCATTCTTATTTCCCGCCAGGCAGCAGCTAGCTACAGTCACAACAATGCTACAGAACCCACAAAGTCGCACCCACCAGAAGCTCCAGGGCATGCACCAATAAGCATTCGTTTCTTTTTGTTTGTTTGTTTTGTTTTTTTGTTTGTTTGTTTGTTTAATTTTATTTACAATATAACTTATATTTAATAGTAGTACATATGTTTTTCTCCCCCCCCCCAATATCCTCCCCCCAGCCTCCCCTACCCCCCAGCACATGTCCCCACCTGCTCCCCTCCCCATCCCAGAGTCTTTCATTTATTGGTTATGCTCATATGTATGCATACAAGTCCTTCGGTTGATCTCCCCCAGCATCTGCCTCCAAGCATTCGTTTCTTATGTGACTTGGTGAAGAGGGTGGGCCGGGGTGGCATTGCTCATGTGCCCGTGGGTTCATGATGTAGCCTGGGCTCGGCTGGTGGCTTTGCTTCGGAGCTTGGCTTCTGCGTGAGTTAGGTGCAGGTCTGCTCCACACATGCTCATTCTCGGGCAGGAGCTAAAAGGCATCATTTGCCTTTGGTGATGGCGAGTACAAAACTGAGCAGAAATACACAATGTGTCTTCAGGCCTAGGCTTCGAACTGGCATAGTCAGTTCTGCCCACGTGCCATTGGCCAGAGCAACCACAAGGTCAAGGTGAAGAGGTGGAGAAAGCATACTGAAACTGACCCATCGCCTTGCATAGACATCTGTAGTCCTCCCAGCTCTATTTCCTGTGTGCCCCTATGAGAACAAAGAATCCTTTAAAAACTCCAGGCAGCCAAAACTGGTTTGGCTCAGTGGACAGAGCATCCGCCTGCGGACTGAAGGGTCCCAGGTTCGATTTCAGTCAAGGGCATGTCCCTTGATTGTGGGCACATCCTCAGTAGGGGGCGTGCAAGAGGCAGCTGATGATGGTTCTCTCTCATCGATGTTTCTGACTTTCTATCCCTCTCCCTTCCTCTCTGTAAAAAAATCAATAAAATATATTTAAAAAATAAAATAAAAACTCCAGGCAGTCACTACTAATAGATCACAGGTAGCCCTGTGATAGTTATAGGAGGTGAAACCTAGTTACTGTCTCGGGCTTGTGATGCACTAGACACTTCACTTATTTTGCTTAAATCTCTCAACAACGCTGTGAGAACGGCAGCAGTGCCCCTTTCAAAGGCAAGCACACTGCAGCTCAGAGGGGCATTGCCGGAGGTCTTGCTGGAAGAAGGCTCAAGGCGGGGATTTAGCTCCAGGCCATCTGGCTCCACTGTGGTCCCACCCTCTCTGCTCCCTTCCTCCTCCCCGACCAGGCCAAGAGCGCCTCACTGTGGAGGTGATCCCACGCTCCAGAGTCTCCACAGCCAGCCTGTCACCTCCATCTGACCAGTGTGTCCCTGAGCGTGGCCTGCATTATCAGGGTAGCCTGGCGGTGACCCAGCATGGGTCCCCCTGCCTGCCCTGGGCCAGCGAGCAGGCCAAGGACCAGAGTAAGGACCAGAACTTCAGCCCGGCTGTGCCGCTGAAGGAGAACTTCTGTCGCAACCCGGATGGGGACCAGGAGGGCGCGTGGTGCTTTGTGGACGGTGGTTACGAGTACTGCGACCTGGACTACTGTGGTGAGAGGGCAGGGCTGGCGGCCTGAGCCAGGCCACGGAGCCTGGAGGGAATAACAAGAACAGCCTTCCCTAAGTTATGGGTCACCGCGTGCGCACGTGAATAAGCTCATGACCTGCCCAGGTGGGAATAGGTTTTAGCCCCATTTCACAGCTGAGTATAATGGGGCCCCGGAGGTTCGGGGATGGGTGAGGAGCGGCAGGGTCCTGTCCCAGCCAGTGCCTGGGTCTCTGCAGAGGAGCCGGTGGATGAGGTGACGGACGATGGGCAGAGCCAGGGCCCGGACGACATCGAGGGGCGCACCACCGTGGAGGAGTTCCAGCCCTTCTTCAATGAGAAGACCTTCGGGGCTGGGGAGGCAGGTGAGGCTGCCAGAGGTGGGGGCAGGTGGGTCTGCGGGCGAGGGGCAGGGTCTGCGCTCGGCCCCTCACCACCTGGCTTGCTCCCAGACTGTGGGCTGCGGCCTCTGTTTGAGAAGAAGTCGCTGGAGGACAAGACGGAGCACGAGCTTCTGGACTCCTACGTCCTCGAAGGGCGCATCGTGGAGGGTTGGGAAGCGGAGAAAGGCCTGGCGCCCTGGTGGGTCCCTCAGCACAGATGTCTTCACAGGGCTGCAGCCCCCACCTCTGCCCCCAGCCCTGGGGGACTTCTCTCCCCTCACAGGCTTCATGGGTAATGAGCGCTGAGTACCAGCACCTCACTGAGTCTCAGCAATCTTTTAAGATTGGCTTTTAGTTCTCATATGCAGGAGGCAAGGCTGAGGCCCAGGGAGTTTAAGTAACGGTGCTGATGGACAGTCTGGGGCCAGGAGAACCGGGGTCAAGTCCATGGCAGGACTTGACCCCGGAGTTGGGCTAAGCTGAACAACTCTGGGCTGGAGGGAGCTGGAGAAGGGTGCTCAAGGCAGGATGCAGCCCCTCACTGTCACATGGATGTCCCGTCCCCAAAGGTGACAGGTCAAGCTGGGGCCTGGCCCCAGCAGGCAGTTCTGCCCAGCTCTTAAAAATGGGACTGTGTACTTCCGGGGCCAGTGGAGGGGCTTCCTGGCCCTCATGCTCCCCGTCCTCCTCACAGGCAGGTGATGCTTTTCCGCAAGAGCCCCCAGGAGCTGCTGTGCGGAGCCAGCCTCATCAGTGACCGCTGGGTCCTCACTGCCGCCCACTGTCTCTTGTACCCACCCTGGGACAAGAACTTCACCGAGAATGACCTTCTGGTGCGCATTGGCAAGCATTCCCGCGCCAGGTACAGAACGGGGGGCCCAGGGGTGTCTGGCAGGGGTCTCGGCCCTCCAGCGTGACCTGGAGACACACGGCATGTCTGTCTGCCTCCCACCGTGGGAAGCAGTGTGTGCTGCAGAGTCCCTCCTGCCACATCCTGGCCTAGGCTTGGAGCTGGGGGCAGAGGAGCTAAGACTTTGGAAAGAGCAAAATCCTGGCCTGTCTCCACACCCCAGGATGTGGCCCAGGTGTGACTCTGAGGAGAGGCTCTCTGGACCAGAGCCTGCAGCCTGCATCCCTCCCCATCTGCCTGGGCCATTGGACAACAAAGCCCTGTGCAGCTCAGCCCGCCGGTCCCCCCTGACTCTCAGACCTGGAGGGCAGGCGGTTTCCTCCCTCAGGGAACCGCTGCCTCTGAGTGGCTTATGGCTCCTCCGTTTCTCTGTTGGGGTCTGCGCAGGTATGAGCGAGGCATAGAAAAGATCTCCATGCTGGAGAAGATCTACATCCACCCCAGGTACAACTGGAGGGACATCCTGGACCGCGACATCGCCCTGCTGAAGCTGAAGAAGCCCATCACCTTCAGCAACTACATCCACCCCGTGTGCCTACCCGACAAGCAGACGGCAGCCAGGTGGGGCCACCAGGGGGCCGTGAGCTGAGAAGTCCGGGCCCAGCTGATCCTAGTAGGCCTTGCAGAAGGGCCTTCCCTTTTCCCCTGCCCCAGTCCTTTGAACAAACCTGAAGGTTCTTGGTGCACTGGTCTTTGAGATTCAGGTCTTTAGGGGATGGTGTTGGGGCCAGAGGCTACTGGAGGGGCAGTTCTCACCAGGTCCATCTGCCTTCCCTGAAGGTTGCTCCTGGCTGGACACAAAGGGCGGGTGACAGGCTGGGGCAACCTGAAGGAGACGTGGAAGACCAGCCACACGGAGGTGCAGCCCAGCGCCCTGCAGGTGGTGAACCTGCCCATTGTGGAGCGGCCCGTCTGCAAGGCCTCCACCCGCATCCGCATCACTGACAACATGTTCTGTGCCGGCAAGTGCCCCGGGGCGGCTTGGCAGGAGGGAACCGCTGGGCCTCAGGTTGGGGGGCCTGGAGACATGTTAGGGGCACAGACCTGTTCAAGCCCTGGCGCCAGTCACAAGCCGTATGACTGGGCAAAGTCACCTAACCTCCTGCAGATTCAGGCTCTTCCTCTATAAATGGAGACAAAAGCCTCTATTCCAAAAGGTTGTGTGAGGGTTCAGTGAGGCCTGCCTAGTGCTGGTCCCTGGTTAAGTTCTTAGTATGTGTTAGCCCAGATAGCAGCAGAAATCTTGGGGGTCAGGGGTGGGGGGAGAGCCATTGCTTTGGTCAGTCATTAAACAGATATTTATTGAGTGCCTACTATGAGCCATGAAGTATTCCAGGGCATACAACAAAGACTCAAACAAACAGTGCACGTGTCTTCAGAGAGCTTTCCCAGCAGGAGGGAGTGTCAGTAAAAAGATGTAGAACAGCAATCCCTGCTAGAAAGAAACATGAAGCCGAGTCAAGTAAGGGAGAGAGAGATGGGGACAGGAGAGCTTTTCTCAATAGAGTGGCCGGAGAAGGTCTCTCTGAAGTGACATTTGGGCAGAGACCAGCAGTGAAGGAGTGAGTCAGTCCAGGGGAAGTGACCTGCAGGCTGAGGGGACAGCAGGTGCGAAGGCCCTGAGATGGAAACACGCTTTGTGTGTCTGAGGAAGAGCAGGGAGGCCTGAGTGGCTGGAGCTCAGTAAACAGAACAACAGCAGGAGACGAGGGGAGCTGGTGGGCAGGCAGAGAGGGGCACTTCCATTAGGGCTTGGAAGGACTTTTTATTGAGATAAGAAGTGATTGGAGGGTTTGGGGTAGGTGAATAAATGATGGAACTTAATTTGAATTAAAAAAACACGTTAGTGTAATTTCTCTCAGACTCATAGAAAAGTTTGCAAAAATAATGCAAAGAATTTCTGTATCTCATCATTGAGATTCTGCCACCCCCACTTTACACAACACACACACACAGTTTGAGAGGAAACTGGACATATGGTGGGTTTTTTTTACCCATCTAATTGAGCATTTCCAAAAAAAAAAAAAAAAAAAAAAAAGGGTGTTCTCTTACATAACCACCGTATAATTACTGAATGAGAAAATTATAATGATGAAGTACCATTATCTAATCTGAGGACATTATTCAAATGTTTTCTAATGTCCTACTTGCTAATGAGACAAAAAATGTTTCTCTCATCTGGGATCCAATCCAGGGTTATTCGTTGTGTTTCGTTGTCAGTTTTTCTGTCTTCCATGACCTTGACCTATCTGGTGAGGACGGGCCAGTGACTGTAGACTGGCCTCCACTTGTCTCAGGTTTCTTCATGATCGGACTCAGGCTAAGTGATGTTGAGTCCTCAGTGCATCCCGGCAACAGGCGGAAATGTCTGTGTGTCTCGTAACTGGTGAGATTAACTCTGGCCTCTTGGTTAAGGTGGTGTCTGCCTCAGGTTTCTCACTGTAAAGTTCTGTTGTTTTTTTCTTTGTAATTAATAAATATGTTGTGGGGAGAAACTTTGATACTGTCTATCCTGTTTCTCATCAAATTATTCTACAAACTATGGTGACTGCCAAATGGTGATTTTTCGAATTCTGTCATTTCTGCAATTATTATTTTGTGGTAGAGATGACCTTTCTTTCTTTTTTCATTCTATTAGTATGGACACATGGGCCGTACTTACAAATTTTGAGGGGGGGGGATGGGCAGGCAAGAAACACTGATGAGAAACATTGTCGCCTTCTGGGGATTGACTCTATAGGGGACAGTCCTCCAACCAACCGAGCCATCCAGCCAGGGCCCGCTTTGTTAGTTTTTTAACCTTTATAGCTTTTTGCCTGTAATTAAAATTTTTATGTAGTCAAATTTCTTAACAAAGTTAGGAAGAAACCTTCCTTATGCTCATAGAGAAGGTCCCATGTTTCCTGTAGTGCTTGGTTTCCTTTTTCTACACTTAGATCTGAGTCATTTGGACTGTATGCTTGTGTATGATGCAAGCTATGGATCGAATTCATCCTTTTCCAAATGGTTCAGCAGCTGTCCACACCGTTTATTAAAAATTGTTTCTTTGAAATAACCTTTGTCACATACTAGATTTCTAAGTCTGTTTCTATTTGAAGACATTCAATTTGGATCTCCTGATCTTTGTTCATTATACTAAACACCGTCTTGTTTTATAGAGGCTTTAAGAGTATGTTTCAACATCTGGTAGGGCTTATTGTCTGTCAAAGTTTATCTTTTCCAGAGTTTTCCTGGAAATTCTTACATATTTGTTTTTCCTTCCGAACTTTGGTAACTTTGCTGTCAAGCGCCATAAAAAGGTTTGTCTTTTTATTTGGATTATGTTAAATTTATAAATGAATTTAGGGAGAACTGACATCCTTTTGTTGTTGAGTCATTTTATCCAAGGACAAGCAATGTTCCATTTGTTCAGGTCTATACTGTGCCTTTTTATACTGATGCAGTGTATTATGACTTTTTGACACCTTGTTTTATATATTTGTGGTCCCCCCCCCCTCTTAATTTTGTTGAGTAAATTAGCTGGTGGTTGCAGAAAAAAACAAGATACTTAGGAATTTGACCTACTAGGTTTATTGTTTTGCAATTATGTACCTCATTAGTTTTTGCTTTTACCTTTTCAAACTTTTTCTTATGCTTTTTTGGTTTATTTTTTCTATTTTGAGCTTTTTGAGTTGACAATTTGGTTAATTTACTTAAAAAATATCTTTATAGGTTTCAGAGAGGAAGAGATATAGAAACATCAATGCAATGATGAGAGAGACTAATTGGTTGGCTGCCTCCTGCATGCATCCCACCGGGGATTGAGTTGTGCCCTGGCCAGGAATCGAAGCATGGCCTCCTGGTTCATAATTTGATGCTCAACCCCTGAAACACCTGACCAGGCTGGTTAATTTTCTTTTGATCTTTAATTTTCGTTGAGTAGGACTATGCATTTTTCCTTTCCTCTTTATAGAAAACATTATTTAGTGTTTTTATTATTTTTTTTTAGAATAAATTATCTCTAATTTCAGTTTTCTTTCACCCAAGGTGTCTAATAGGTGTTTTTTAAAAAAATTCCAGATGGGCCGAACCAGTTTGGCTCAGTGGATGGAGCGTCGGCCTGCGGATTGAAAGGTCCCGACAGGTTCGATTCCGGTCAAGGGCATGTACCTTGGCTGCGGGCACATCCCCAGTTGGAGGTGTACAAGAGGCAGCTGATCGATGTTTCTTTCCCATCGATGTTTCTGACTTTCTATCCCTCTCCCTTCCTCTCTGTGAAAAATCAATAAAATATATTTAAAAATAAATAAATAAAAAATAAAAATTCCAGATGGGAGGGGTCTTTTGCATTTTCACTTTGTTAATAACTTTGAGTTTTGCTACATTATGAGAATATTGTTTGTAATATTTCTATCTTATGGAACTGATTTTTTTAAAGACAGAGCTGCTGGATTAATTTCTGTGAATGTTCCATGTGTGATTGAGGTGTGTAGGTGTGTTTTTTATTCAGATGTTTGATACATATTCATAAATGTACCTTACTGTTACTTAGATCATTTAAATCCTTATTTTCAGTTCATTTGATCTGTCTTGTACTGACTTTGGTGTGTTAAATTCTATTATAGATGTATTTATCTCCTTGGATTGCTTATAGGTTTGTTTTTTACTTTATAAATGTGGTTGCTGTGTTTTGTGCAGATATTCATTTGTTATTCATTGTAAATTATGGCTTTTAGCTTTAAATGTGTCCTTTTTAATTTTCAATATTAGGATTACTATCCCTGCTATTTTTATTTCCATTGGCCTGATATACCTTTGTTCATCTCTTTAATTTAGCCTTTATGAATCACTTTGTTATATATAGCATAGTTGTCTTGCTCTGTGAGTCAAATTAAAACCTTTTTGTTTTGCAATAATTGAGTTAAGTGCATTCATATATATATATTGATATGATTGAATTAGCATTCTTCATTATTTTACAATATTTACATGTATTATGCTTCCTTTGCTATGTTTTTTCCTATGTGATCTTTTAAAAAAATGTATGTTTAGGAAGGTTTACATTTTTGTTCTACTGATCATCTTTGGACTTACACTTTTTTGAAATGCCCTTAGTTCCTTTTCTTTTTTTTAAGAATGCCATTTATTTTATTTTTCATGTTTTTATTGATTTCAGAGAAAGGGAGAGGGAGAGAAACATCAATGAGAGAGAACCATTTATCGGTTGCCTCCTGCATGCCCATGTCCCCTACTGGGCATCAAGCCTGCAACCTGGGCATGTGCCCTTGACCGGAATCGAACCTGTGACCCTTCAGTCCGCAGGCCGACGCCCTATCCACTGAGCCAAACCGGTTCGGCTCTTACATAATCTTTTAATTATAACTATAGTTAAAACTCACTGGCTATCAGTGAGTTTAATTAAAACTCACTGGCTATCAGTGAGTTTCCTTTCTCGTCTCTCCTTTTGAGCTGCATTTTTTTTCTGCTTGTCAGAACATTGTTCCTTTTGCTGAAGCATTACTCTCTTGGTTGGATGAAGCTCATCTGCTAGATTCTTCAAGAAGGGTTCTGAGCATAGAGCTTCCTGAGCTCTTATGTAATTGTTTTTCTGTAGCCTTGACACCTGACAATCAGCGTGGCGGCATGTAAAATCTGTGGTTCACATTTGCCTTCCTTGAATTTTTTGAAAATGATGGCTTTATTGTTTGCTTTGTGTGCAGTTTTTGAAAAGATTGATGTCGGTATGATTCTTTACTAAAGTATCTGGTTGTTTTGCTTGGAGGCCTTGAGGGTTTTTCTTCAGAGTTGAGTGTTTCAAGCCAGTGTTGCCCAGTGCTCGGTGGACCTTTCAATATGTACATTCAATCTTCTCTTATTTTTGTGTAGTTTTGATATTGCAAATATCAGTTCTTTTTTTTATTACTACTTCTTGAGGAACTAAAATTTCTTCTTTGGTCTGAGTTCCATTTCAACTACTTTTTTGCTTTGCATTTTTCTTAATGATTTGTCCATTTTTGTGAATCCTCACCTGAAGATATTTTTCCATTGATTTTTAGAGAGTGGAAGGGAGGGGGAGAGAAACACTGATGTGAGAGAGACACATTAATTGGTTACCTCCCACATGCACCTGAGCCAGGGCTGATCAAGCCTGCAACCAAGGTCTGTGCCCTTGACAAGAATCAAACCTGAGACCCTTTACCCCTCAGTTGACACTGTATCCACTGAGCCAGACCAGCCAGGGCTGTCCACTGACTTTTAGTTTTTGAGTTTCTGAGTCAAGGTGTTTTGTCACATTCCAAAAATTTGCTTAAGGAAATTTAATTCAGTTATAGTTTTGTTTCATGGGGGAGGGTTTTTATTAGCTGAGGTGTTTTAATCCTTATTTTTTGTTTCCCTGTAGTACCTTTGAATAGATATATTTAGTTTTCTTTTATTCATTGTGTAGATTTGGTGTTTTGTGTTTTTTTTTTAAATTTTATTGATGTTTTTACAGAGAGGAAGGGAAAGGGAGAGAGCCGGAAATATTGATGAGAGAAACGACAATCAGCTGCCTCCTGCACACCCCCCAGTGGGGGATGTGCCCGAAACCAAGGTACATGCCCTTGACAGGAATCAAACCTGGGACCCCTGAGTCTGCCGGCCAGCACTCTATCCACTGAGCCAAACTGGTCAGGGCTAGATTTGGAGTTATTTACAAGGGTTTACATTTCAATTGAGTTTATCAATTGCACTCACTTTTGTATCCCATCCTCATCTCCATGTAAATTTAGTATTAGGTGCACAATTAGAAATACTAGGGTTGATTTGAAGTATGGGTGTTCTCTGTATTGTAGATATACTGGAGGTGTGGTGTTTGTTTTGTTATATATATTTTTTATTGATTTCAGAGAGGAAGGATAGAAACATCGATGAGAGAGAATCATTGATTGGCTGCCTCTTGCACACCCTCTATTGGGGATCATGTGTCCTTGACAGGAATCAAACCTGGGACTCTTCAGTCTGCAGGCCAATGCTCTATCCAATGAGCCAACCTGGCTAGGATGAAGTGTGGTTTTGTAGCTTCTGTTGTTCCATTGTTTGTGGAGGTTATGTGGGGAGGTTTGGATAAAGGCAGCACCACCATTGTCCTTAGTTACCTGTAAGTCTAAGGTATTTTATTTCATTTTTTTAGTCTGAGGTATTTTTTAAGTCCTACCTATTGAATGGAAAACTGATTGTAGGTGGGGAAAAGCAGAATTAGTTCTGGGGTAGAGGTGCATGTGATGTGACTAGTATAGAAGTGGTTGGATTTGGGATATAGTGGCTATATTGAGGAAATTGCTGATAAGATTTGTACAAGAATTGGTGTGGGGGAAGGAAATGAGAAGAGACAAGGATAATGAGAAGAGGTCAAGTGGACACTCATCTGGTATGTCTCTAGAAGGGGCTGGAGTATGAGCTATGCTCCTGAGTACTGCTGTTCTCTCTCAAGGTTTCAAGCCCAATGAAGGGAAACGAGGGGATTCTTGTGAAGGTGACAGTGGGGGACCCTTTGTCATGAAGGTAAGCTAACTTCTCTAAAGGCCTGGCGGGTAGATCTGCTGGTGAGGTGGGTAAGGAGGGACCCCAGAGTTCAAATAGTTACCCGATAGGGTAATGCGGACACTATTGACAATTGAAAACCTCGTTTCTTCCGTAGAGCCCCTTTAACAACCGCTGGTATCAAATGGGCATCGTCTCGTGGGGTGAAGGCTGTGACAGGGATGGAAAATATGGCTTCTACACACATGTGTTCCGCCTGAAGAAGTGGATACAGAAGGTCATTGATCGGTCTGGAAGTTAGGGGACCATCCACATTCTAGGCTCCTCACTGACCACAGAAACCAATCCAGAGAAAGAATTATTTTTGTGGTTTGTTCCTAAAACTTCACTTCTCAATAAAAGTGACTCTCTGAGCCTCCATGCTCCCAGTGCTATTCATGGGCAGCTCAGGCAGAGCCGGTACCATTACCAGATAAGGTGAGAGGGGAGATTTATTCACAAATGTACCTTTTTACTTGTCATCTAAGTCATCTGTACCCTTACTTATTTCCAGTTCATTTGATCTGTTGTACATATTGCTGTTCCTGCTGGGTGCATGTATTTCTGAGAGGGAACTGGGCACTACAGCCTAGACCAGTGGTTGGCAAATTGCGGCTCACGAGCTATATGCAGCTCTTCGGCCTCTTGAGCGTGGCTCTTCCTCAATTTGGAAGAAGTGGCATTAGAAGTTTAAGTTTAAAAAATTTGGCTCTCAGAACAAATTTCAATCATTGCACTGTTGATATTTGGCTCTGTTGACTAATGAGTTTACTGACCACTGGCCTACACAGGTCTGGAGTGAGTCTCACCTGGTGTGAAACGCTAATCAGTTGGTAACTATCTGGAGGGCTGTGTTGAGAAGGGCCATTCCTGAGCAGGACCTTCCCAGCCCAGGGCTGTAACCAAAAAAGGGAAAAGGGATTAAGATTTACAATTTTCCAGCCCTAGCCAGTTTGGACAGATTGCAGACTGAACGGTCCCAGGTTAGGTTATAGTCAAGGGCACATGCCCAGGATGCAGGCTCAATCACCAGTAGGGGGCGTGCAGGAGGCAGCCAATTAATGATTCTCTCTCATCATTGATGTTTCTATCACCCTCTTCCTTCCTTTCTGAAATCAATAAAAATATATTAAAAAAAAAAAGAATTATAATACTCCAAACCTGCTTTTTAAAATAAGGGTGCATATTCTTACAAGACTGTTTCCTTTTCAGTATAGCTGTCAGCACTGTGAGCGCTGCACCTTTTGGTTTTTCCAATTAGCTGTCCTAATTCGAGACCCAAGCACAGCCTTTCTTTCTAAATATGTCCTTCTACTAGAGCATCCTCCATCTTCCCTTTCCTCTGAGAGAGAGGAGCAAGTTTCATTTCAGGCAGTGTAGGGGGCCACCTGAATATCATGCCTGGAATCAAGAGGATTTCCAGCAACTTTCATTTCTTGAATACCAGATGAGTAAAAGATAGTCTAAAAAAGTTCCTTTGAACTTGATGATTGACTAAACAGTCTCCCATCTGAATCTAAAAGGTGTTAGTTCTTAAGAGTTTTCCGACTATGGA
This sequence comes from Antrozous pallidus, assembly GCA_027563665.1. Classification (NCBI taxonomy): domain Eukaryota; kingdom Metazoa; phylum Chordata; class Mammalia; order Chiroptera; family Vespertilionidae; genus Antrozous; species Antrozous pallidus. The sequence goes on from CM050520.1 coordinate 17,076,974, forward strand.
GGAGCCCTGTGGAGTTTATTCCAGATCTGACTCCTCAGTTCACTGTGTGGTCTTCACTCTGACTGAGAGAGAAGCAACTGTTAGTGTAGACTTTGGCTCAGAGAAACTCCAACTGGGCAGGAAGCTCCTAAGCTCTCCCATATCCTTTAGTCTAATGACCGGAATTCAGACGCCGTGTGACAACCAGGCAGCCCAGCCAATCTGGGCACAATCTCATGTGCATTTGGGCGGCCAAGTGGCAAGAAGCCTACAAACTCCTGGGAACCATGGTGATGATGGGAGGGAGGCCTGGACCAAGCCTCAAAGAGAGAACGAGATTCCTTTGCTTCCCTAGGAGATGCTTGTGGAAAGCAGGAAAGGTGAGTTCCTCCTGTTCCAAAAGAGCAAAAGGCAGTGGCTCGTCTGGGAGCCAAGGAAAGGTGGTGCTGCTTAGGCAAGTCGTTTTAATCTTTCTCTAACTGGCTGAATGTCCACCTGGTCTCTAGACCAGGTGAGAATATGGAGCATCTTGGGAGCAGGTATAGTTAATGCAAACTTTATTTATAAAAGACTTTTAAATTAGTTGTATCATGCCATGCATTCATACAGAATACAGTAACCCTTCAGGGCTACAGGGAGAAGAGCTCACAAACTCAAAGAGAAACTATTAAAGAATTCCTAATAGTTAAAAGCTAGGAAAGATTAGGACAACTTTACAAATGAGCAATTAAAAAGAAAAAGGCTATGGAAACTAGTCTGAGCTGAGTGGAGGGCACTGTTTACAGGTCTGTACACTAAACTAACACATAGTCCTCTGGAGAGGCAGGTGCTGATGGAAAAGCAGAGTATGTACAGATACTTGTGCCACGGCTCCTCCCCAGACCCACGGCTGATCCAAACAACCGGTGTGTGTACACTAGGCCCAAGGCCACTGTAAACTATGAGGACTGACTCTAGTTTAGTAAACTAAAGCTGCAGGGTGCCAGGAGGGGGGCAGCTTCATTTGCGACTGCTCTTTATTCTTTCCAGTCTTTTTTTCAAGTCATCAATGTTAGCTGTGGAGGAGGAGGATGTGGTCATGGTTCCTGAAGAGTGAGACTGGTTAGAATCCAGGTCTGAGTGCTGGTGCTGCTCCCGGGACTCCCGGAGCTGAGAGAGTTTGCTGTGCAGCATGTCTGTGGAAGAGGCAACGGTAGGAACGGCTGGTTTGGAGAGCAAAGAGGTCAACGGAGGTCGGTCGTCTTGCTGTCGAGAGAAGAAGAGTCATTGTCTAAGGGCAAGAGGTGGCCCTGGAACATCATATACCAAGACTGAGTTGCTTCTCTGGGAAAACCTGTTCCTGCCCTGCTTGTCACTATCTCCCTGGCCCACATAAAAGGAAAGGAGCAGTACCTTTGTATTGTCCAGGCCACATCGCTGTCGGAGGATTTTTAGCCTTTCCAGATAGACAGAAGGTCCTACCTCTTCTCCATTTGTGTTACCGATGGAAGACACTGTGCTTGTGGGAGCAGGCACACACGTAACCTCCACCTGAGAGGAGATGCCTAGAGAGGAAAAGTAGAAAGAATATTCAGGTAAACATACTCCCCCTTTCAGGCTGCCCTCATTAATCTGCCACCAAAGGGAATAATTTGGGGCCTGGAAATCGCCATGGTACGTCATGACTAAAAAATCCACTAGAATCCTCCTGGAGCTGATAATAAAGGGTGCTCGGAAATATAGAGGATAAGCTTGGCGAGAATTTCCAAGAACTGATGCAGAGGAATGAATGTAAGCTGGGCCGTCTACATCCTGGTCTATGCAGGGTTTTAAGTCTGTAAGCCCACAGCTGCCCTGGGCAACCCCCAAAACCTAAGCTACTCCTGAGTATACAGCCAGTGCCCAACTGAAGAAGCTAAGGACTTTAAATGTTTGGAAGAATTAGACCAGGTTCGGACCATAGGACACAAGTGGAAAGCGCTTATTCAAACTGGAAGGACAGCAAGAAACTCAGGGTTACAGTATATACATGGAAAGGTATAGAAACTGTGAGGTGTCCAACAAACACCTAGAGAAGGGCTAGGAACTAGCACATGTAATCTTAGCACTAATATTCTGGTAGGAGAGGGGAAACCCAAACCAAAGAAATCCACCACAGTGTCTACATTTCTGAAGAAACAATCGCAACATGCAGACATTTAAAGTGACCCACTTGACAGCAATGAAAATGTATTATATAAGCTAAAGGATCAAGTACTGGGAACATACACTCCGTTATTGTCAATAGGAAAGTGAAACGGGTCACTCTTGGAAAAAGGAAATCTTTGAGGTACAGATGAGAACACTGAGAAGTTGAAAATGAAGAATAAGGGGAAAGCCAGCAATAATGGATGTTCAAACACTAAGGTATGAAAGCATTCAGTAATCAGTGAGGTCACATGCTTGTGTGGCAAATAGGCTGCTTAGGCCAAAAGCGTCAATTAAATGTTGGACATCAGCAGAAAGGACTTTGGAATAAGAAAAGGAGGCTTTACCCTCATCAACCAAACCATGGTATGTCCTTCTGTGGTGTCTGTCAGACATTCTGCTCACTATGATTCAAGAAATAAACTCTTTAAGGTGTTAAAAACAATAAAAATGATGCAAAAAAACAAACACAACTGAAGCTTCAGCTTGGCAAGACCCCCGGTGAGAGAAAACACAAGTGGAATCTGAAACCAACAAAGGACGCAGTTTTACAGGCAAACAGATTCTAAAACGAGTATGTACAGCTCCCTGAACTCAGAGAGAACTAAATGCAGGACAATGTGTGAGCTCTACTCTGCATGGTGAGAGGAAACTCTTGCAGATGGGTTTTTCTTGAATTTAAGGCTTTTGACAACTATTTCCTGTTAGCTGACATCTCTTAAGTTTTCCTTTTGTCTATAGATCCTGTGAGTAGTAATTCTCAGAAACTAGCTTTTTTTTTTTTTTTTTTTACTGTGGGAACAGTAAACAGCTTAACATTGGGATAAGCATTTATTCATATCATTCAACAAATATGTATTGAGGGTTTACTATGTGCCAGTAACAAAACAATCTTTTTTAAAAAAAATATATTTTATTGATTTTTTACAGAGAGGAAGGGAAAGGGATAGTTAGAAACATTGATGAGAAACACCGATCAGTTGCCTCCTATACACCCTCTACTGGGGATGTGCCCGCAACCAAGGTACATGCCCTTGACCGGAATCGAACCCGGGACCTTTCAGTCCGCAGGCTGACGCTCTCTCCACTGAGCCACACTGGTTTTGGCACAAAACAATCTTTACCCTTATGGATTTTCAATTCTAGCAGTCAGATAAGCACCAATTAACCTAAGTACCACACTGTGTGTTTTTTTAAAGTTTTTTTTTACAAGTACCACATTGTATGGCATGTTAGAGGTGGTTGAATGCTATGGAGGGTGAGGGGTAGGTTGCAAGTTTTAAATAACTGCTCACTGAGCTAGTGGTATTTGAACAAAGATCTTAAGGAAGAAAAGGGCTGGCCATAGACTGTCTTGTGAAATTTACGCATAAGCAGCAGCCCAAGCAAAGACCCTAAGAAGGCGTGTGCCTGGTATGTTCAAGGAATAGCAAGGGGGCTGGTAGGGCTAGAGTGGAATGAAAGTCAGGGGAAATAGCAGATGAGGTTCTAGAGGTGTCAGGGGGCCTATAATGCAGGACCTCATAGGGCTTTTTGCCTTTGCTGAATGAAAGGGAGAGCCTTTGGAAAATGTGTAATAAGCTTCTTTTTTATGCTGTGTGTGGAAATAATATAGGGAGATGAGAGTGAAGTGCGAAATCAGGAGGAAAGTGTTTCAGTCCACACCAGGGCAGCAGCAATGAAGGTGATGGGAAGTGGTGGTGGATTCTGCATACAGTTTGCAGGTAAAGCCAAAGGGTCTCCTCACAAAGAGGAAGACTCAAACTGTGCGTCAGGACAAAGGTGCCATCAGCTGAGAATGAAGCAGGTTTGGGGGAACAGCAGGTGTTAGAAAACCCCAAATAGAGATGTCATGCAGTATATACACTGAGTGGCCAGATTATTATGATCTCTGAATGCATAATAATCTGGCCACTCAGTGTATATCCTATATAATAAAAGGCTAACATATAAAATGTCCCCTCGACCAGGAGTTTGACCAGCAGGCAGGCTGGCCAATCGCCCATATTCCCTCCCCGTGGCCAGGCTGGCTGGACTCCACTCATGCATGAATTCATGCACCAGGCCTCTAATATATATAGATCATAATATTCTGGCAACTCAGTGTATATAATCAGTCAAGATCAGGAAGGAGGTTTGAGCTTGACACCAAACAAAACTGGGTCTTGCTGGCATATAAATTTTATTTAAAGTGATGAAAGTAAATGGATTAGTTAAGGGAGTGAGAGTAAGAAAGAAGAAATGATCAATCATGAACTGAACTCTGGGAGACTCCAACACAGAGTCAGGAACAGGAAGAATCAGGTCCAGGAGGAACAGCCAGCAAGGTGGTGGAAACCAAGAAAGCATGAAGCCCAGGGAAGAAACTGTTTCAAGGGCAGGGAGATGCCACTGATGATGAGTCAAGGCAGGTGACAGAGTTGACCACCATCTGTAGCAATGTGAACATCATTGGTGACCATAAGTACTGAGATGCATGGTTATACATTTAAACCAATCAAAACCCCCAGTCCTGAGGTGGGAGCTAATTTAAGCTTATTCCTGGAGCTTCTAGAGGAAACCATACCTGTTGAAGTGGGAATACGGCCTTTGCCCTCCCTCTCCATTTCAATCACCCGAAGGCCTCTCTCAACATAGCTCTGGAAGAACTGTGAGGAGTTTTTCAGAAATGGTTCAATGTCAGCATCTGAATATTTCTTCTTATATTCATATAACTCTGCTAAGCCCTGGTTAACGAGAAAAAGAAAGAGGTGGGGGTGGATGTTAGTGACAGTTTTCCATACAGATCCCCATCTCGCTCAATCTTTTCCCGCTCACCTCTTTAGTATTCTCTTTAGAGCCAATCTTCTTAAAAATCTCAGCTAAGAAATCATTCACTTTGGCCTTTGATGATTTTTCATCCTGAAAAGTTGAAAAACACAAAGGAAGATTGGTTGGTTAGACTTGAGTCATTAATTAGGAACCAAAGGTTGGATAAGAACTGAAATAGCTCAAAATCCAGACTGTCTGGTTTGCTCTTGCAGGTGACCAATGACATTTTGGGTTACTGAATGCCTCTAGTCTCAGGTTTTCAACTGAACTTAAAGAGAAAGGACCTGGCCCATTTCTCCCTAAATAGAGCTCACAGTAGATTTATTTGGTGACTGATGCCTTAGGTACAAAGAAACTTTCTTAGGGACCAACAAATAAACAGTTTATATTTGAAATTTTCAAGGTGGAAATAGTTATAGCACTAAAGCGGAAGAGTGAGACTGGACCAATCCCCAAGCCTTTGACAAGATTACTTCCAGACAACCTCACTTCCCTCAATCTTTCAAGTCAGGCCACTCACAATTCGAGATGCTCCCTTTTCTGTTTCCTTATCTGACTTGCTCCCTGACTGGTCCATACTGTGCTTCATCATCCGGCAGAGGTGTGCCTCCAGCTCAGACTCATTCTTGTTATCAATCATGGTCAGGTGGTCTAGGATCTGAAGGAGACATGACACATTCAAATAGCAGCAGTGCTCTTTCCATGATGTTCTCTCTCAAATGCCCTCAGGGATTGCTTGCTATTCTCACTCACCTTAGGCCCTTTTAATTTGCATAAAGTGTGCAGCAGCGTCTTTAGGGTCCTTATGGGAAATTCACTTTTGCATTGTTTCAGTTTCTCTTTGGGGAAGACCTTCATGAAAATGTGTATATCCAGAAGAATTCTGTCCAGATTAATGCTATTGATGGTATCAGGCAACAGTCGAACCATTCTCCAGAGACACTATTGGAAAAAGGAACAAAAGTTAGAGTGACTGAAGAATGAAAATAATTTGTCACCATTCATCTTCCTTAATTAAGCTCTGGGATCACTTTTAAAAGATGTCAGGGATATAAATGTGGCACATCAGATCTTTTAAGTATGGTTGCTAAAAATGAACAATTTTACTCACTTCAACCATGTCATTGGCTAAAGTATAACAAATCATCCATCTAATTATCTCAGATACTTTTCCTTCCACTTCCTAGAAAGAGGGCCTTAAATAATAAGAACATGTGGAAATTCTGTCTTGAGTTTGCTTGGTACCTGAGAGTAGGGTAGTTCACATTGCTTACTAAAATCTAACCAGAGGAGACAAATACTTTACACTATTACAGTGTAACAATAGTATTATAATGTTATAGATATGTACATTTGGAATTTTTCCATTAAAGAGACCAAAATATTTATTGGGCTATAGTTATCTTTTCCCCCAAAAGAAATGAAACTTCTTTTGATTGTAGAAGAATTGGTGAGATATTAACAAAATAGTTCTTCCTTTTCACTGTTTGAGGTCAGGAATGGTTTAGGCCTGAGTTAGGGTGGAGGAAGAGAAAATAAAAAACAACTGTATTTTTCAGGTGTGTCTTGGTCGATTTGAGTCTATGTCTTAGTTCCAACTCCTCTTTCCCCACACTTTAATAAAGTTTTGCATTTCCGAAAGAGATCAAATTATTTCAACTTCACCTTCATAACAAGCTCTGAGAATTTGGGAGAACTGGCTGTTGCTAGCAGGCTATCTTGAAGCAAAACAAGTAGAGCACTAGGAAAAAAACCCCAACAAAACAGCATTAGTAAGTTTGAAATTTGCATTATAGTTAAATTAGTAATTAAAAGGCCAAGTGTAAATATTCTCTACCCATCTAATAAAAATTGAAAGTTCATGGATCAAATACCAGTAGTAATTAGATTATTTGAATTCAGTTATTTAGAAAATGGACATCAATTATTTAAGTTTTATAAATTACTACTTGGTAAAAATGGTCACTGTTCTCTGAAAGAGAAATGTACATAAAAGAGTGGGTAACCGACACACTTCACAGCTCTAGTCTAGAAAACTCATTGCTACTCACTGGCTTACTGCAGTTGTTCACTGAGTTATTAGTTACTAGAGGCCCAGTGCACGAAATTTGTGCATGGGGGTGTAGGGTGTGTAGGGGGGTGTAGGGTGTGTAGGGGGGTGTCCCTCAGCCCAGCCTACACCCTCTCCAATCTGGACCCCTTGAGGGATGTCCAAGTGCCTGTTTAGGCCCAATCCCAGGCAGTCGGACATCCTTCTCATAATCCAGGACTGCTGTCTCCCAACTGCTTGCCTGCCTGACTGCTGATTGCCCCTAACCGCTTCTGCCTGTCAGCCTGATCGATGCCTAACTGCTCCACTGCCGGCCCAATTCCCTCTAACTGCCCTCCCCTGCCAGCTTGGTCACCCCTAACTGCCCTCTCTTGCCACCTGGTTGCCCCTACCTGGCCTCCCCTGAAGGCCTGATCACCCACAACTGCTCTCCCCTGCTGGCCATCTTGTGTGTTGGAGTGATGGTCAATTTGCATATCACTTATTATTATATAGGATATCTGTTGTCTCAGGTTGGAATACCTCTGATTCTTGAGGGAAAAGTAATAAATCAATTTATCAGGCAAACCTAAAGTTACAACTGATCCAGTGCCTTCTGTTTTCTATGGGTAGACTAAGAGAGGGGCTGTTCTAGGCTATAATGCTGAGAGAAGGCTGTACCTCAGGATGTTGGTTTGGTCCGACTTCTCCAGAACCTTCACCACTAAGAGATTCACAGAGCGGATCACCTGTTGCCCTTCCTCCAGATCTTCAATTCGAGAATCCAGCATTAAGGTGATGAGGCCATGCATCAGGTCTTTCAGCACTCCAGTGGAGGCCTCCCGGGCTAGGCTCTCTATCTGAAAGAGCTATCCAATCATAACTGTGTTACAGGTATGAAACTCAATATACATGGCAAGGAAGATAAACACAGGTGGCTGTTCTAATAAATGATTATATCGTATTTTTTAAAAATTCAGAGTATTAGGAAAAAATACCCCTCACCCAATAATAGCTATAATTAATTGGCATGCTTCATTCTTGTTAGAGAAGTAATTTTAATGTGAGCAGATATATATAAAATGCCAGCCAGGACCTACATGCCTGATGAAGAAACTGGCAGGAAGCAGAATTTTAGGTAGTATGTAAGCATTTTACTTTGTATCCTAACAAGGTCAGTTGAAATGTCGTTAACACCCAACAATAAGGTAAACTGAAGTATACATTTCTGCAAGTGACACAGGACTCACTGAAACATCTGTACCAACTCAAGCTCTAGAAACCAGGTGGGGTGAGGGCTTAAAGGGAAGCTTGTGATTAGCACGGGTGCCCTTACCGAGATCATGTTGCCAATGATACAGCTATACAACTTGACGATCTCATCCTTCTCCAATTTCTCGTCGGCCATGTGTGTGTTGTAGATGAGTCTCAGCTGCATGAACGTGGCTATAAGAAACTGATCAATATGGCCAGACATAGCTTCTGCTTTGTCTTCCTGTCTCAGGACCTCATCGATCTGATAACAAAAATCCAACATGTATTTTCCAAGCTTCAAATTTCTAAGTAGCAGAAAGATACTACAAGGGATAGCTCTGTAATATTAGCAAAGCACTTCTAGTATCTTACCTTGAAAAGAACCCTATCATTTTACATATAAGTAACGAGTTCTTAGGTATTCAATCATTCAAGGAATAATCCCTATATTTAAGTCTAATTTATTAGAGTGTTTTTATACCCATTATCTAATTTAATAATCTCAACAGCTGTGAGAGATAGGCTGAGAGTAAGATCTCCATTTATGAGGTGAGAAAAGTGAGGCTCAGAAAGATTAGATTATTTAGTTCAAACTCAAAACTCAGGTTTCCCAAATCTTGATCCAGTGTTCTTTTTGTTTTGATCAGTAATTGTCACTAATGGCAAAATGTTACTATGAGAAAAGCATATATTTCCTATTCACTACTTTAAAAAGATCTTTATTTTTGTGATTACATAAATAATACCCTGAGACAATCATGTCAATCTTCAGTGACCATCTTTCATGTAGGAGCAAGAAACTGCACAACTCCAGCATAGGGGTGGCACTTATACTACAGACTACAATGTGAATGGTTCTTGTTGGTGTTGACGAAGCCACTGGTACTACTTTCATTTATCTCTTTATCCATGTATATCTCCAAGCACATATAATTTTATATAACTGCGATTTTTCAATAATACTGCTTCAACACAGATACTATAAAAAAACAGTATCTTTGCCCAGACAGTGTGGCTCAGTGGTTGAGCATTGACCTATGAACCAGGAGGCCATAGTTCGATTCCTGGTCAGGGCACATGCCCAGGTTGTAGGCTTGATCCTGTGTGGGGCGTGCAGGAGGCAGCCGATCAATGATTCTCATCAGATATATATATATATTTTATTTAACCGATTTTAGAGAGAAGAGGGAGAGAAATAGAAATACCAACAGTCAACAGGAATATAGACATACCTTGTTTTATTATGCTTTGTTTTACTGTGCTTCACAGATAAAGGCAAGACCCTCTACAAGCAAAAAGATTATGACTCGCTTTATTGTGATATTCACTTTATTGCATTAGTCTGCAACTGAACCCACAATAGCTCTGTTATGCCTGTAGTTTTCTTTAAAAAAAGTTTTTATTCATTTTTAGAGAAAGGGAGCGGGAGAGATAAAAACATTAATCAGCTGCCTCCTGCATAACCCCTCCTGGGGATTTAGCCCACAACCCAGGCATGTGCCCTGACCGGGAATGGAACTGGTGACCTCTTGGTTTATGGGTCAATGCTCAACTACTGAGCCACAATGCTCACGCTTGTGGAGAGGCACTATTAAACTATATAAATATCCCATTTCTCTTCAAATTTTTAACTTATATGTGAATGGATCTGTGGTTTCCTATTTTATTTGACTGACTGACTGATTTGAGAGAGGAAGGAGGAAAGGAGAGAGAGAGAGGGAGAGAGAATATTGATTTGTTGTTCCACCTATTTATGCATTCATTGGTTGCTTCTTGTGTGTATGCTGGCTGGGGATCAAACCTGCAACTTTGGTATATTGGGACAATGCTTTAACCAGCCGAGCTACCCAGCCAGGGCAAGTTTCCTATTTTGTTAAATTTTACTGAATCTAATAAATTTACTGAATTTTATTCAGTCTGTTGGGTTATAAGTCATCACTATCTTTAGTTATTTTGATGCTCAAACTGTCCTTGTTCAAACAGAGAGTTTGTTCCAGTTGGCCTTTGGGTACTGACTGGTAGCATGTGCCTATCATTCTCTGAGCTCATCCTTCCCATCCTTGCTGCTGTTTGGTATGGATTGTTTTAGGATCATCTTCTTCTTTCCCTTAGTTAGCCCTGGAGTCAGCCATTCGCCAAGAAGCCTTCATTCCTTTAGTAAAAAATGGTATTTAGAAGACAAAATTTGGGAATGCTTGTTGCAGGGGTGTTGCTGTTCTCTGGTTCTCTCTGTGCCAAGAGCTAGCGAATTTATATATATTATCCATAACTTACATTCATACCACATACATACCCACATGCTTATATTTAAATTGATATTTCTAAATCTACATATTGAAAACCATGAGCTCATATGATGCATCTATTTCTTGTCCAGTACCAGAGTTCATTCTATCTGCTTTCCTCCCATATTTGTATTATTGTTCTATGACAGTAGGAAACTTGGCTGTTTTCCTTATTTCTTTGACCAATCCCTTTTATGTAATCAATCTCCCATCTCTGCCATAAGTTCTTCCCATACAAATGTCCACTTCTGCTTTGGCTCTAACTCCCCATTCTGAGCCACCAGCACACCGCCCTGCTTCCCTCTCACACATGTGGATGACTTCACCCTGCCCGCATGGACATCCTCTTCATCCTGCTTGGGCTGACTCCCACCTTTGCATTGCCCCTCCTCACAAGGCTTGGGCTCTAAGATCATCACCTTGAGCCACTATGGCTCCACTTGCACTCCCTTGCCACAGGGTAGATGCCTACCTTCTTCTACCCACCTACTGGCTTTAGAACTGAACTGTTAGGGAAGTAGAGAAAGAAGAGAATGATTAAAAAAAAACAAACATGCCGAAACTGGTTTGGCTCAGTGAATAGAGCATCAGCCTGCAGACTGAAAGGTCCCAGGTTCAATTCTGGTCAAGGGCTTGTACCTTGGTTGCGGGCACATCCCCAGCAGGGGGTGTGCAAGAGGCAGCTGATTGATGTTTATAACTCTCTATCCCTCTCCCTTCCTCTCTGTAAAAAAAATCAATAAAAATATATTAACAAAACAAAAAATGAAAAAACCAAACCAAAACAAAAAAACAAGCACTGTAGCTTCTTCATTTGAAAATTTCTGATGGTTTCCATCTCACTTAAAATAGATTCCAAACACCTTACCCTGAGGTTTTCAAAACTCTACATAATCGGGTCTCATCCTGCCCCATGTGTCTAGGCTCTGCACACATGGGCCTTGTACTGTTTCCCTGAACATGCCATGTTCATTTCCATCCTAGAGTCTTTGTAGTAGCTGTCCTTTCTGCTTGAACCCCTGACGATCAATCTAAGTAACTACTTAGTTCCTTTCTCCACTCATCCCATTTGAGTTATATTTACAGTAGTTATTGTCTGATAATCTCTTGTTTACTTATTTGTCTCTGTCCATTAAAATCTGTTTCCTTGAAGCTGGATCCTACTTAGTCATTGGTGCATCTCCAGACTTTGGTGAATGAATGCAATTGTACAGAGTAAGGCTCTGAGAGAGATGCATCCTGTGAAGAAAGTGATGATTGAGTGACTGAACCCTGTGCACCTTTTTCATCAGCACGGTACCGGATGCTGCCTGCCTCCTTTAATACTGCAACCTGTATGCAACTATCACTCCTTACAGCCTTTATATCCACCATTGGAATTACTGTCCTGGGTAACACCCCCATTACCTGTGTTAGAGCTTGAATGCTTGTGTTGATGTCACCACTGGCTACTTGGGAGATAATGAAATTGATTGTGGATGCTGTGTTACTGTGCATGTCATCAAAGTGTGGAGAAACAGCCCGGATCCTAGAGAGCAGAGCAAAGGGAAAAATTCAATCTTTATTTTAAGATATCCCAGTGAGTTAGAATTATGCAATTCCCCACTACATCCAGGTCTTAGTAAGGAATTGCTAGCAGCCAGGTATTAATCAGTTCTAAAAAGTTATAATTACAGAGAGCTCTTTTCACACATGCACTCATGAACTGCTTATCCTTATGTGAAAGAGGTTAACTTACTTGGGTTCCGGAATAAGGACCGGTTCAAAAATGTCATCCAGTTTGTGCTGCACAAGTTCTGGCATTTCACACTGGACTGTGCCGTTGTCATGCTCAATCTCATCGAGATCTAGCTGGAATTCTCGGCGTACCATCTGGGCTGCCTCAGGATGCCCGCTCATGCTTCGAGCTTGGCTAAGGAAGCAAAAGGAGGATACTGAACTAAAAGAGACTTCTTAACCAAAGGGCAAGAGTAGCACTGCCAGTTGCCCCAAAGCTTCGAGACGGATGTTCAACTTCTGGTTTCAGCCCCGCTGAATGATTTAAGTTTTTGAGTCTAAGCAGTGCTGTCAATGGGCAACAACACTGGTTCATGAATATCCTGAGCACAGATGACTTTACTTTGTACTTTCAATACCTGCTAAGTTATAAGTATTTCTTTCTACTTCACCAAAGCCAACAAAACTTCTACAAAAGGGGCAGAAAAGAATAAAGTATATTTATATTGACTCCAAACGCACTACTTCTGGCAAAAATTTAAGAAAAATCTGGACTGGCTGTTTTTTTCTAACAAATTAACCAGTGTTTAAGTTTTTCTAATCATAAGCATCATTCCATGCAGTGTTTAGTACATTTTATACTTTGAGGGACAGTCACTTCTTTTTATTCATATTGACTGTTTAGGGTCAGAATTATATTCAAGTAATAGATATTCAAAGTTTCCAAATTCAAATTGGTCAAAAGATACTCATGATACAACCCAAAACATAGCTGTCCTGCTTAAAAGCAGTATTTTGAGTCTCTAAGCTGCCACTCCTGCTGGCCAGTGGACTTTCAAGAAGGGCTGGATTTGTGGGTCACTTATGAACCCCCATTAGTCTGGTTATAAACTCTTAAGCCAATCACCCTCCAGAGGGGATGAATCCAAGTCAGAAGTTAGGAAGATATAAGATCCCTGCTAATGAGAAATTAGCAGGCAGTACTTACATCCTATAAGTGCGATACATAATTCTGTCCACGGAAAAGCAGTGAAAGAAGGCACAAGACTATTTAGAAGTGGTTTTGTGACAAAGACAAAGACAATGAAGACTGAAGGATTAAACATTTGTTATAAGACATTTACCCAGACACACTGTCATGCATGATAATGGCTACAAGAACTCAAGATTATGTTTCAGAATAAGCTCTGAGCACACAAGACAAAGTCCACAGAGATGCTCTCAGAAAACTATCTCCATCTACATACTTGAGTTTGGAGGACATGTCCTCAGCTGGTCCCTTGCGCAGCATGTTGGCGTTGGAGCTTATGCTCTGTGTGCGCTGAGGTTTCTCTTCTACCTGTTTTACTGGTGCAGCAGAAGGCCTCTTTGCTGACCGCTTAATCCTTTCCTCAAGCATGCTCATATCCTTTTCAGAAAGCTATAAAAAGAGGCCAAATTTAATTTATTTGCATAACCCTTTACTACAAAATAAAGAAAATTTAAAATCGAATTAATTGGAAGTCTCAAGAATAACCATTTTCATATTGAAGCAACTAAAACCTGCTACATTAAGATAAATTATCTATCAAAACATTTTAAAATAATAAAACCTGCCTTGCTATAGTAACAGAACATATGAAAGAAAAGGATACAAAAGGAAGGCTATTAATAACCACAAATAAAAAGATCAAAAATTAAATGAAGCATCCTCATTTTTGCTGTGTCAACATTAGCTAGCTATGTAACTAAGCTTTTTGGTCCCCTGTGAAATTCCCATCTGCTTTATCTCCTGCACTGGCCTATAGTGAAGATTTAATTAATACAAGTAAAATTATATTAAAAACAGTATAAATATAGGTGAAACCAAGAGGTCTTTGAAGTGAAGAACTGACGTCCAATAGTGATTGGCTCAAAGGAATTAAGGACTCGGAAGCAGAACCTAATGTGCCTCGGGAGTCTGGCTCAAGGCTGTAGCTCAAGACTTGATCTGATAGGTACCAGTATCACATTATACACAAGTATTTGTTCATAAAAACTAAATGCACTAAAATTTACAGAGAAAATTGTTAAGTAGAGTTTAATTCCCAGATTAGCTCAGATTTCTTGATTCAAAAATAGCCCTCGTTTCTAAGGCAAAATGCTATGAATAGAATGCTCACAAAAGAAAATCTGATTTCCAATAAAACAGCCTTAACTATCTTACAATAATAAGAGATATGCTCCAGGGTTTATCTAGAGTCTAAGACACATGGATAGGTTGAATTCAATAAAAAGTGGTAAAAACTTAGCCAGAGTTCAGATGGTATGAAAACTGACATCTACGAGTAAGTGATCTTGCAGTTCACACATGCTGACAATATTCAGAGAAAGTCACTTACAGTTCCAATAAGTTTGAACACCTGATCCCCATGTACATTATACACTGTGACAATGGTGTTGAGGGCAGCATTGCGTACAGTGTTGTCACGGTCTCCTATGTGAATTGCTATCTCCTTTAAGGCTTTTCCTGGGGTTGGTTGGCAAACATTCATGCCATAGGACTCGACCAGACACCCCAGTTCTTCCAGGCACTCTGATGGGAGAAAGGTTAGATTAATAAGACTCAATGCACATTTGGCATAGAGACCCATATTATTATTAGATACATTTCCCTTTGCTAAGGACTAAAATTTTATTCTGGCTCTGCCTATAGTTTTTCTTTGTTTACCTTCCTGTAAAACACAAAATAAACAATAGTGTTAAAGCAAATTCTTCTGGAAGAAAGGGATGCCTGTGAGTCAGATGGCCCCTGTGCACTTGATTTTGTCACCAGGGCGGTACTGAGTAGCGCCTGTATCACCTGATACTGTGGCTCCACCGTGTGCAACTCATCACTCTCACAGTCCAGATCAGAGGTTGGGCTCAACCGCACAGACAATGAAGACATATCCTGTTCATCTACAAACTATTTCTTTTAGAGTTCACTGCAATATAGACTCACGCCTCAATTTAAATTGTTGCTTCACCTGCTCTCTGTTTTGAGTTTTTGGATTTGGTTCCTTCCATGATGAAGGGGAACATCTTGCTGGCTGGGTAGACAAGGCACATCCGGTTCAGGATGGCGCGGACGTCTTTACGAATGACATCCTTTGGTTCTCCAACCTAGTCAATATGATGAGTAAGTGAGGCATTTTCTGAAGAGCGAAGATTTTCCCTCTACCTCCTCCCACCGTCCATCACTACTTCTTAAAAGAATAGGGGAATGAGTGGTGGAAGTTATTAGTATATCACATAATAAATGGAAAGAGAGAAGGACTAAAGTACAGGATCTGAGGTCAGTTGGAAAGTTGAGCAGCCTGCCAGAGTGAGAAAAGCACATTACCTTGAGGATGAGATAGGGGATGAAGGAAGATGCTTCATTCTCAGTAAGATGATACTCCTCCTCACTTAGCAGGGTGAAGAGTAACTTTAAATATTCTAGGGCTTTCATTAGGACACTTGTATTGGTATCAAAAAACCGCAGGGTAAGCCACTTCAAGATAAGATCCAAGCAACCAATGACACCCTCTTTTTCACTCTCCAAGTGCTTAAAACAAAACAAGACAAAAACCTCATAAATAAGACTGCATGAAACTTTTAAGTTTTATTTGGCAAGTACCTCTGAAATTTTACTCGAGTCCAAAAAGAAAAATGATAGATTTGCAAGCCTCCATTTGATACCTAAAATTGTAAACCTATAGTCATTTGTCCTGTCAAATAATACAACAGCTCTAAAGAGAAAGAACATGATGTATTCCAGTTCCTTCTCAAGTCACAAAAACTTTCGATTATTTCACAAGGCTTAGTATTTCCATATGTATGAGACAAATGCATATTTATCTACTGCAAACTTACATCAACCATGACAGCAAGTGCTTTGTTATGATGCTGAAAGTCTGAGTGAAACATCTCATCTTGTAACCATTTAGCCACACAGCTAGACATCTGAGTCTTTAGTTGCTCAATGTATTCATCCCTTGGAGTAGTAAAATTCCACTTCAGCACCTAAAAAATATCAGTGAAGAGAGGCTGTAAGGGGTTCAACTGAAATGAGGTCGAGAACTCTATTTAAAGCAGCTGCTGGAATCAATTTAATAGAATATTTTAAAAGTTAACCAGATTAATTTGTAATGAAAATGTATTCTCAAGCTGTCATATTTCTGGACGCGTAACTCTGAGAATCACCTAGGAATAGAATTTTGGGAATTCTTATTTTCTAGAAAAATCAATGCTCTATTATTGATATAACTTCTGTTATAACAATTTCTATTGGTACAAAATTAATAAAGGGAAAAATGAAAATATTTATAAAAAATTTAAATGTACATAGTAGCACTACAGGAATTTAATATAGATATACTCACAAGTGTACAAAGGGAACCTTTCAGGAATGTTTATGGCAATATATAATAGTGAAACACTAGAATGTTCAATATAGTGAGTTGAGAATACAGGTGCATATGTATATGCTGTACTAATAAAAAGTGTGAATTTATGTATGTAGATATGGAATGATCATTAAGGTATTTCAAATATTAATTTAAAAATATTCAGAACAAAGAGTAGGGCAAGTTCCCATTTGTACAAAAGGAGGGCTATATATTTATACATTTCTGATTGTATAGGTACAGCATATTAATATTCCTGGAGTAATACACAAATAAACTGGTAATAATATCCTTCCTATGGTGGGAGACTGGAATGGGAGACATGCTTTTCATACTACATTCTACACTTTTTGTACTGCTTGAATCTTTTTGAAAAAACAAAAAAATACTTTAAAAAATTTAAACTAAATAAAACTAGATCAAACTAGCCATATTTAGTTACTAGTCTGTCTGTTAAGGTATTAGGTACAAGAAGAATTAAGGGAGTAGTCTACTACATATGTGTAGTTGATAAAAATCAACGAATACTTTCCATCTTTGATTCTAAAAATTACAACTGCCCTAACCGGTTTGGCTCAGTGGGTAGAGCATCGGCTTGTGAACTGGAGGGTTCCAGGTTCAATTCTGGTCAAGGGCATGTAGGGGGTATGCAGGAGGCAGCTGATTGATGTTTCTCTTTAATCGATGTTTCTAACTCTCTATCCTTCTCCCATCCTCTCTGTAAAATCAATAAAATATATTTAAAAAAATAAATAAAAATTACAACAACTTCTATTTCTATTTGGAGGAACAATAGGCAATAGCTCCATTCTAGTTTCTTTTATAGGAATTAATGGTCCCATAAAGTAGTCATATAGAAACCAGATATAATTTATAAAAAAAGATTCAGTTTATTAGTTATAAATTTCAGACAGCAAAATTATTCTTGAACAAAACAAAACAAGCAATAAAATCCTGAGGAGTATTATTCCTTCCTTACCTTTAATCCCTTTTCATCTTTTATTCTTTGCTCCTTTCCATTTGGAACAACAATAAAAATAGGGCCGGATTTGTCTTCATCCTCCTTTAAGCTGGTTTTGCTCGGCACTTTCTTTCCTTGTGCACTCTGCAGCCACGGTTCAGGGGAGACTGGTTAGACAGGCTACTGCTCCTTGGGAATACCACGTTGTTACCCAATAAAAGGGCACTACACAAACCAGAGGAACCTCTGCACATTATATTCCACATGAAAGAAACAGGTGAACCATATAATCTTACACATATTGTGTTTCTGTTACACAGACAGGTTTTCTAGAAATGTTTCTAAGAACATTCTTACATACTGTTGGTTAGTCCTTGGATTGGCATGTAATATAGTTAGAAAAGCTGTCATATCTATCACTAGAGGCCTGGTGCATGAAATTAGTGCACTCGTGGGGGGGAGGTCTGTGGCGGGGAAAGGAAGCCTCCCTCAGTCTGGCCTGTGCCTTCTCAGTCTGGACATCCCCTAAGGGGTCCTTGATTGGAGAGGGTGCAGGCTGGCCTGAGGGACCTCCCCACCCCCATGCATGAAATTGTGCACCAGGCCACTAGTTTATATATAGAAAAGCCTAATGTGCAAAGTGTCTCCTTGGGAGTTTGATTGCTCGCTATGACATGCACTGACCACCAGGGGGCAGCATGGAGTGAAGGAAGGCCCTGGCTGGCAGTCAGCAGCCAGGGAAGGGAGGCCCTGGCTGGCAGCCGGCAGCCACTAAGGACCCTACCTGTGCATGGATTTTGTACACTGGGCCTCTAGTAGGGCTGTAACGGAAGACCTGAACCTGTTTCTAGAAAAACTTGCTAGAAACATTTTAAATACCTAAGCTACTACAGTAATTTTTAAAAATAACATAAAATGTGGAATATTTATTTAGATTGAAAGAAAACAATGAACACTCAGTATATATATTTAAGATAATGCGAAACTGCTTTATAAACGGCAAAAACTGAAATAAAAAAGTATGGTATTAAGAACCGAGTCAGGCTCTCGCATTTGGTTCAGTGGATAAAGCGTTGGCTTGCAGACTGAAAGGTCTTGGGTTTGATTCCGGTCAAGGGCCTATGCTTGGTTGCAGGCTTGATCCCCAATAGGGGGTGTGCAGGAGGCAGCTGATCAATGATTCTCTCTCACCATTGATGTTTCTATCTCTCTCTCTTCCTTTTCTCTCTGAATCAATAAAAATATATTTTTTAAAAAAAGAGAGTAAAAAATACTTTAAATAAGCACTTTTTAAATCTGGGTTGAGGCTAGGAAAAGAGCTTCATTAGATAGTGTAGAAGATAATTACCCACTAAAGTGAATTCAATGAATTTAAAGGACCCACATGCAGGGAAGGAAAACACTAATTATAATATTTAGACCAATGGCCACAGAGCATCCATATATATATACTGAGATATATGCTAATTAACCAGGATGCCATTAATGGGTTGACCTGACAGGAGGAGGCTGTGCGTGCAGTGTTGGAGGCGGGGCAGCAGGGGCCTCTGCATGCCCGTGCTGGGAGAGGGCCTGATCAGCAGCAGTCACAGCTGCTTCAAGGGCCAGAGAGGAAGGCAGGGCTGACCGGGCAGCTGCTGCGAGACCCAGGGAGTGAGGCAGGGCCAGACCAGCAGCGGCTGCAGCCACTGTGGGGCCTGGGGGGCGAGGTAGGGCCGGACCGGCGACTGGAGGGTGGGTGGTGCGGCATGATTTTGAATTGCGCGCTGGGCTCCTAGTTCTATAATAAGCATATAATAATAAATGTACTGGGTAGTAGTAAAATTGTTCTTAGTTTAATATTTTTCATCAGTTATATGAAGTTAATGACAGTTTTCTCTATTTACATTTATTAATTAACTTATTGCCGGGTTCTGCAATTTTCTTTTTGAAAGTATTAATCAATACTCAGAATACAGTAAGACAAACTCTGAATCTTGATATAGAATCTGATGACAATTGACTGTGATTAATAAAAAAATTAAATGAAAAGATACCCAGGGGATATTTCAAGTGGAGCATTTGAACACAGTTCTTTACATTGTTCAACTCTGCACGGGCACTAAATGAGTGGCGACGCATCAAAATAAGTCCCATTGGCGCGGGGACGGAAAGTAGTCCTTGTACACTAACCAGAACACCTTCTGATGACTTAACTGGGCTAAATTTGAAGGAAGCTGATTACCTTCCTTTTCTCAAATCAAAGTCAACCTAATGTTCTCCTGCCTGAGATAATATAATTTTTCTCTCTTCATTACTGCAAATCTTCCCTAAAGATCTGCATGGCAGAAACCATTACAGCACATCTGAAGAGCAGAATGTCTCTGTTTTTGGGCCTTATTAAAAAATGAGCACAGAAATTTGTATAGATAAGTACTTTATAATTTGATAATATCAAGAGTGCTAATGTTTTTTTTTTTTAAATATATATATGACCTTGCCCTAACCAGTATGGCTCAGTGGATAGAGTGTCAGTCCATGGAGTGAAGGGTCCAGGTTTGATTCCAGTCAAGGGCACATAATATGGTTGCAGGTTCCCTGACCCTAGTCGGGGTGCATGCAAGAGGCAACCAATCAATGTTTCTGTCTCTACCTCTCCCTTCCACTCTCTCTAAAAATCAATGGAAAAATATCCTCAGGGGAGATTAACAAAAAACAAAAAAAGTATGATCTTTCCTAGTAGGATGATTCACTGTATAAAACATACCTAACAGTAATTCTATATGTAAGTATGCTGAGTTAACATACCTTTGCTTTAGAAGAAACCCCTAGAGCTTTGGCCTTTTTTGGATCAGGCTTGAATTCTACTGTGCTGGAAACAGAATCTTCAACAGGTGCTTTGAGAAAAAAAGCATGTAATATAAATAAAAATTCTAATATCACTTTATTCTGGAAGGTTAAATACGTAAGAACAAGAAAGCCTAAAATTTTACAAGTATCAATTTATAAAATATTTTCCCCTAATCTTTTTCTCTCTGAATTCTATGCATAACCTCAAGAAATTTGATAAATTTACATATATCTTCTTTATCAACAGTTAATCTGCAGTTTTAAAACTATTTTCTAATAGCAGTTAAAAAAAACCCTTTTTTGCTAGTTTGATACTTCCTTAAGGGCAGGGCCTGTCATCTTTGATACTCAGTTATTTACTACATTGCAAGATTCCAGTAAGTGTTATAATTAAATATATACTTCGTTATCACCAGTTTCATACATGTAAAATTTCCAAGCATCGCAATTTCTATCACAAAAAACAGGTCATTACTTTGTTTAAGCAATAAGTCTAGAAGATAAATAGTTACAATTTAGAGCTTTAACATCAGGATGAAGAAATCAATCTTTAATTTCCCTTGAAGACAATTAGTGACTATTAGAATGGATCAGTGCAGAGGTAGGAAAACTCATTTGGAAATGGGTAAATGGAGTTGTACGCTGGTTCAGGATTGGCTGTCTGGCCTTTTGCAAGTCACTTAACCTTTTGGGTTTCCTCATGAGTTAATAAAGGGGATTAAGCTAGATGGTCTTAATTCTCCCTCTACTTATAATATCCAATAACAGAAAACAGTTGTGGTAATCTTAAAAATAGGATGGACAACTGCTTTCTGGAGTATTTCAATGAACTACTCCAAAACTCTTTTTTAGACTTGGAAACAAATTAATCATTTTTGTACCCTCAGCATAGTTCCTGGTATAAAATAGGCATTTGACAAATGTTTGTGAATGAAGGATAAGGAGAGATGGGTTGAGATCTAAGCCATGAGAAATGTGATAAAAAATGAAGGCTGGATTTCTTTTATTAGAGTTTCCTTGGACTATTTCCCTCCCCTTTTAACACTCGCAAAATAGAGTTACCTGAGGCAGGTTGAAATTTGGCTGGTGCTGACCCTCCCATTGGTTTGGAAGTTGCTTTAGCAGGTGCAGCAGGCTTGGCTGGCATGTTAGCTTTGGCTTTCTCTAGCATGGCCAATACCTGATCTTTGGAAGTTGGCTAGGGAGGTAATATAACAGAGGGTCAGAGAACACAAAAGATACACTCATATGCTTACTAACAAATCTGTCATCAAACAAATGTTTTGAGCTTCTAGTTTTAAAATACCAATGAAGAAAGCACATAGTACAAGAGAAGTAACACACGTTATGCTTATGAAGTCACGCAAAATTAGCTATCATTCCAGAAGGCCATATTTTCACCCCTTCAGTAGGTTCTTGAGAAGTTCTACACTGCTAAATATTTTATTTTTGCTCTCACTGGGATTTTGAATTGAAACTCCTAGGAGGTAATATAATCTCTTGCCTACATAAATTCATGTTCAATATTTTTCTGATGGTTTTTAACAACCGCAGCAGCAAGAAGTAATACCTTTAGTTTCCCTGTAGCCTTGGCCATTTTCTCATATCCTAAGTGCATCATGAAGAATGGCAAGGCATCTTGGGCCTTCTTTCGCACATCTCCATTGCGATCCTCTAAGCAGGAGTAGAGATGGGGAACACACAGGATAAGGTCTGTGGGAGTGGAACGAAGAGTTGGTAGTTTCTCAGCCAGCCAGCCTAAAAGCTGCCAAAAGAAATACAGACTAGTTACACACTTCAAGCGAAAAACTGTTTTTACGATCTCAGGCTTAAGGATTTTATCAGAACCAAACACTGAATTAGTTATCACACTACAACTTTCCGATATGAAATCAGTAATTTTCACTGTTTAAGAACTGTGCTATAGTTAAATAATATATGCAAAGATAACAATCTTCCTTAAGGACACAATTCTTTGGACCATACTTGGACATTAAATTATAAAACTTTCATAGTTTTTAAAAATATATATATTTTATTGATTTTTTTACAGAGAGGAAGGGAGAGGGATAGAAAATCAGAAACATCGATCAGCTGCCTCTTGCACAACCCCCACTAGGGATGTGCCCGAAACCAAGGTACATTGTACCTTTGACTGGAATCGAACCTGGGACCCTTCAGTCTGCAGGCTTACGCTCTATCTACTGAGCCAAACCAGTTTTGGCTCAAAATTCTTTATATATAGAATACTAGTGGCTGGGTGCACAACATTTGTGTGCTGAGAGGGAGGGAGGAGGGCTGTGGTCCCCCCCAGCCAGGCCTGCACCCTCTCACAGTCTGGGACCCCTTGGGGATCCTGCATTGTTGTGGAGGCAGGCGAGACTATTGCCACTGCACTCGCCAGCTGTGAGCTTGGCTTCTGACTGAGCGGTGCTCCCCCTGTGGGAGTGAACTGACCACCAGGGGGCAGCTCCTGCATTGACTGTCTGTACCCTGGTCATCAGTGACCGGTCACTCTGCCATTCGGTTGACTTGCATATTATGCTTTTATTATATAGGATATGTATTTTTACTGACTTCAGAGAGGAAGGGAGATGGAGAGAGATAGAAACTTTAATGATATGAGAGAATCACTGATCGGCTGCTTCCTGCATGCTACACACTGGGGATCGAGCCTGCAACCCGGGCATGTGCCCTTGACCAGAATCGAACCTTCAGTCAACAGCCCAATGCTTTATCCACTGAGTGAAACTGGCTAAGTCTTCTTCATATATTTTAAAGATGAAAAACTTCCACTTATCTTTTGTTTGTTTTTTAATTCTAAGAACTATGCAGCTAGAGAAGACACATAATTTATTTAACCATAAAATGACAAGATCTATTAGGGCTCCTGTTTTCAGCCTTACATTGAGAGTGGCACTATATACCTCTAAAATAATTCATATCTATATTTACTTTCAGTTGAAAGTTTTATTGAGATGATTATAGATTTGTATAGTTATAAGAAATAATGCAGGAAGATTCCATGTGCCCTTTACTCAGTTTCCTCTCAAGTAGCACTTTATAAAACTACTAGAGGCCCGCTGCACGAAATTCATGCATGGGGTGGGGAGTCGTGTCCCCTCAGCCTAGCTTGCACCCTCTCCAATCTGGGATCCATTGGGGGATGTCTGACTGCCAGTTTAGGCCCGATCCTGGATGTAGCTGGACATCCCTCTCACAATCCTGGACTGATGGCTCCTAATCGCTCACCTGCCTGCCAGCCTGATTGCCCCTAACTGGCCCCTGCTGGCCAGGTCACCCCAACTGCCCCCCTCTGCCAGCCTGGTCGCCCCCAACTGCACACCCCCAACAGCCTGGATGCCCCTAACTGCCTCCCTCATGCCAGCCTGGTTGCCTCTTACTGCCCCGCCTGCCAGCCAGGTCGCCCTACGCAGCCTGCCTGTTCAGTTGTTTGGTTGTCCCTAAATAACCCCTCTGCCGCCTGGTTGTAAGTAGCTATCTTGTGAGGGTGTGATGGTCAATTTGCATATTACACCTTTATTACATAGGAGTATTACTATAGTCTCACAACCAGGAAATTGGCATTGATACAAGCCACTGATATTATTTAGATTGCCCCAGTTTCAGCTTTTCTCACATGTATATGTGCATATTCTTTTTTTTTCTTAATGTATCTTATTGATTTTTTACAGAGAGGAAGAACTAGTCATCAGCTGCCTCCGGCACACCCCCTACTGGGGATGTGCCTGCAACCAAGGTACATGCCCTTGACCGGAATCGAACCCGGGACCCTTCAGTCCGCAGGCCAATGCTCTATCCACTGAGCCAAACAGGTCAGGGCAAGAACATTCTTGTTTTGTTCCTGATCTTAGAGGAAAACATCCAGGCTTTCACCATTAAATGTGGTATTTTATGTGGAGTTTTTTGTGAGTGCTCTTTATTTAGTTGAGATAATTCTCCTCTTCTATTACTCTCTTGATGACTTGTTGGTTTTTTTTATTATGAACAGGTGTTGGATTTTCTCAAATCTCTTTTTTATGTCAAATAATATGACCTTATAATTTTCTTTAGTATTTAATCTGTTGATATTACATTATGGATTTTTGAATGTTAACTCCATTTTTATGTCCTGATTAAAACCTCTTACTTAGTATTTAAGAGTGACAGAAAAAATTTCACAAAAAGGCTAATCCTTTGAAGGTTTTATTAAAGCACATGAAAGGGGGGGGAACATGAGGACAAAAGCTCTAGGAATTTGCCTTCATTATATTAACTGTTTTATAATGAAATACATTCTGTCCACACATGTATACTTATTAGGTAGGTTCAAGCCTCTAAGAAGGTAAAAGATGTAAGGCGCTTGCTATCTATTGTACTAACCTCTTGCCTCAGGAAAGGATTTTCCCTCTTGAGCTCTTCAGAAAGATCTTCTCCCTCTAGCCATTCCTTCATGCCAGTCTGTTCTGCCCAAGCATTCACAGTCGCTAGGGCAGCAGCTCGAACATTGTTCTGAATGGAGAGAATTAGTAAAAATAATATTGACTATGGGTTGGAGGAACAGGAAGTGAAAAGCTTATTTCTTTGTGAATGTGAACATGGAGGTTTATCTAAGATGCATACGAACATACTTGGAACCATCTTCTTTGAAACGTAATCTAGCTCTGTTTTTACTAAAACCCCAAATTACAGTAGATACATAAAACTTCAACTTGTACAGATCCTGTAGCAAGTTAGCTAGGCAAAACAGTGACCTATGCTTAAAATATCATGTAAGGGGGACAAACTTTTTTTTTTTTTAATATACTTTTATTGGTTTCAGAGGAAAAGGGAGATAGAAACATCAATGATGAGAGAGAATCATTGATCAGCTGCTTCCTGCATGCCCCCTATTGGGGATTGAGACCCCAACCCAGGCATGTGCCCTGGACCGGAATTGAATCCGTAGGCTGACGTTCTATCCACTGAGCCAAACCCGCCAGGGCAGAACAAACTCTTTAGGTTTTGTTTTTGAAACTTTGAGTGTTCTTATATTCATGTTTATCTGTTAAAAATGTAATTCTAAATGTCAGAGAATGCATAATGGTTACACTGAAATTACAACTTTAACATTATGTTTTTAAATTAACTTATATTAATAGAATGAGTACTTATTAACACAAAAATATTGAAATAGCCCAATTTCTCACATTAAATGTATTATCTATTTATATAAAAGCCTAAGTGAATATCCGACCATTTGACTGATAGCTGTGATGTGCACTGACCACCAGGGAACAGAGGCTCAACACACAGGCATGGAAACATAGAACAGACTGATGAATCTCAGAGGGAATCGGGGAGTAGGGAGGAGGGGAAGAGATTAACCAAAGATTTTATATGCATACTAGAGGCTCGATGTGCAGATTCGTGGACTGGTGTGGTCCCTCAACCTGGACTGTAGGGACTGGGCCAAAACTGGCTGTCCAACATCCTCTGAGAGGTCCCAGATTGCGAGAGGGTGCAGGCCAGGCCGAGAGACCCCAACAATGCACAAATTCGTGCACCGGGCCTCTAGTACAAAAATAAAGACACACTCAAATACTCAATGTAGGGCTAAACATACGAGGCTTATAACATTCAATGAAACTAAGTATCTTAACCAAGTACTAGAGGATCCTGTTCTAGTAGTTCACAGAAACTACTAGAAAATAAATACATGATCCAAAAATTCATATATTTCATTACTCTTTATTCTGGTACTTTTAACAATGATGTCATAATCATAATAGCAACCATTTTTTTAGCACAAGCTATATAAAACAGGTACAGGTACCTTATGTGTAGACTCTTATTTAATTCTGTAACAATGAAATTTCACAGATAAAACTAAAGTCAAAAGATAAATAATTTATGCAAGTGTCACAAAGCAAGTAAGTGATATACGGTCATGTTAATAGTGCCTGGGAGATAAAAATGTTTACTATTTTCCTCCTAATATTCTCTTCTCTATATGTACCTTGACATGTAAGAAAAGACAACTATTCTTAGCTCTGGAGTGTGACTGGCTTATTCCAGATTGGAGCTGTAGTGAGGAGTCAGGTTTACCTTGCTGTCTCCAAGGACTGTGATGATAGGGATGCCTAAGTTCTTCACATGTTGCTTGATGTTTGGGCCCATAGCTACTGCCAATTGCTGGAGAATATTTAACGTCTGCTGCACCTGAGTGGAAAGAGTCAACATTTCATGTTCAAATCATGAGCAAGCTAGTGCACAAAATTTTACAAATCTGCTGCTAAGAGATAGGGAAATCAACTCTTTATGATGCTACTCTAATTAGCTTATGGATAATTTTTAGGTAGTGGCCACTGCTTTTATCATTAGTTCATAAAATCAAAGCATTAGAATTTTAGACTAGAGATTATACTGCTTCATAATTCTAAAGTAAAGTCTAGTATATTAAAATCTTGACATAAAAATCCAAATTTAAAAAGTATAAATTAAGCATGTTTATGTATAGTACAAGCAGTTTTATATAAAGACTAGAGACCCGTTGCATGAAATTCATGCGGGGGAAGGTGGGGGAGGAGTTGTCCCTCAGCCCAGCCTGCACCCTCTCCAATCTGGGACCCTCGAGGGATGTCCGACTGCCCGTTTAGGCCCGATCCGGTAGCATCGGGCCTAAACGGGCAGTCAGACATCCTACTCACAATCCAGGACTGCTGGCTCCCAACTACTTACCTGCCTGCCTTCCTGACTGCCCCTAACCCCTTCTGCCTGCCAGCCTGATCACCCCCTGGCTGCCAGGGGTTCAGAACAGGGAGGGATGAATAGGTGGGCCACAGGTGATCTTTAGAGCAATGAAACTGTTCTGTCTGACACTACATTAATGGCACATTTGTCAAGACCATAAGATGTTCAACACAAAGAATGAACCCTAATGTAATCTGCAGATTTTACTTTTGCTAACAATGAGTCGATAAAGGCTCATCAATTGTAATAAATGTATCACATTAAGATGCTAATAACAAAAGAAGCTTTAATGTGTTGTGGCCGGGCCTCGGGGTGGCAGCATGCGTCTGGACCTCCTGCTGCCTCTAGGGTGGCCATCGGGACCCCTGCCGCCGCCCCAGGTTTGCTGAGGCCGGGCCTCGGGGTGGCAGCGCAGGTCAGACCCCTGGCTGCCCCTGGGGCGGCCATTGGGACCCCCACCACTGCCCTAGGTTTGCCGTGGTTGGGCCTCAGGGCAGCGGCAGGGGTCTGGACCCCCTGCTGGCTCTGGAGCTGTGATCAGACCAGACCTCTGTCAGCTCAGTGGCCGCCTTGGCCTGCTGGAGCAGAGGGGGCCTGCCTGCCATCTTGGTTGGGGTTAATTTGCATATTGCTCCTATTGGCTGGTAGCCTAGCGAAGGTATGGTCCATTTGCATGTTTCTCTTTTATTAGATAGGATATTTAACATTAGAATTCTGTAAAAATCAAATATGAGCTTCATAAAAATTTGACTTATAAACTTGCCATCTACCAGCATATCTTGTGGTATACCTAAGAAATTAAAGAAAGTTATTCCATAGCAAATAAAGTGCTGGCAACGAGTTCATTGAAAAGGAAACTACTGAAAGGAGAAGGGGGCAAGAAATATAATAGGCATGTGTTCTACATACCAAGATTTTATTTGAATCATTGAGTCGACCCTTCAAAGCAGTTGGAAGTTCACCTATGTTCGGTTGGATAAATTTTGCTTCATTGATAATACCTGCCACTTCTTCTAGGCCTTCTTTCCTGATCTTCCAATTTTTGTCACCAATCTTAGCTACCAACTCTGAAGTAATTTTATCACTGAAAAAAAAAGGGACAACATCTTAATTCCAGACTCCTAAAAAAATAATGTCGTCACAGAGGTACCCCTACCTGAAAAGGAGAAAGCACCAGATTAAAGCTGCAGTATGTTGTGGCTGGTGTGGCACAGCGGGTTAGATCATCAGCCTGCACACAGAAGGGTCTACGGTTCGATTCCTGAATGTACCTGGGTATGTGCGGGGAGACAACCAGTCCATGTGTCTCTCATACAGATGTTCCTCTCTCTCCTCCTGTTCCCTCCCTCCTCTCACTCTTTCTGAAAAGCAATGGAAAAATTATCCTCTAGTGAGGATTAACAAAAAAAACCACAAATAATTTTCAGTATAATAAATCAAATAAACCATTTCCTATAAACTAACCTTATCTCTGTCCTTGGCAAAAGATCCACAACATCATTGCCCCCATCATCTGGCTCTTCCCCATCTTCTCCTTCATCTGTACCACTCACGCTGTGTTTGGAAATCCCTCTGGTTGGGGCAGGTGGGCTCTGGCCCTGCATCTACATCCAAACAAACAGGTCAGTGAGGCTAATGAACTTGATGAAGGATCCGAGAGCAAACAAGTTGGAGAATGGCGCCTGTGTCAGGATTCCCTGTTTCTTCCTAATATCTAATATTTACACAGTACATGTCTTAGTTCCTATTTAGGTTCCAATTGTGAGACTAGATGGCAAAATATATTTTTATAAAACCTGAGAATCTAA
Organism: Antrozous pallidus; assembly: GCA_027563665.1. Lineage (NCBI taxonomy): Eukaryota > Metazoa > Chordata > Mammalia > Chiroptera > Vespertilionidae > Antrozous > Antrozous pallidus. The sequence goes on from CM050520.1 coordinate 17,105,932, forward strand.
CTTCTTAATCATGAAGCTGTCTTTTGACTTATATGCCCAAGACATTATACAGCAAGTCTGCCAAAACTTAGCAATTTCCATTACAAAGTTTATTCAAGGAGGGACAATATTTTTTATTTAAAAAATGTTTTAATGTTATATTTAATGTACTTTTTCAATAGGTCATACATTCAAAATATTTGAAATTCCAAAGACACAAAGGACATAAAGGGGAAAACCTCCCATCCTATACCATAGTTACCTTGTTCTCTTCCTCATAGACAAAATTATTAATTTGTTAGGAACTCTTCCTAGGGGTATGTTATGCATATAAAAGCAGACACAATCATACTGTTTGTTTCCAAGGGTTAAAAGTTTAAACTTGACTAATATGAGCTTTCTGAAGTTCATCAATAGATTGTATAATTTGTGAAATCTTTACCTTCTCAAATTCTGCATCTATCTGGGATAGGAGAGCAGGCTTCTCATCTTCAAAGAACATTCGCAAAGATGGACCAACATACAAGTACATTACACCAAGCAGGGTAATGGCAGAAGTCCTCACAGCCTGGAAGGCAGAACAAAAAGAATTTTCCAAATAACAGAACTGCAAAGATGACTGTATGTTCTTAATATGCTGGTATATACTCACTGGGTTTGTTGCAGCAAGTGCTGTCTTCACATTGCTAATGAAAGCTTTCACATTCAATCTAGGAGAAATAACAATTAGAATCAAAACCAAACAAAACACTTAATAGTTTTATAAAGCCAGACTCTAGAAATGGCTTCCTTTGGATATGTCCTGGAATCTCACCTATTTGCTTTCTACACTCATTCAAAATTACATACTATCTATATGCTAATCACTTCTAAATCCAGTGTTGACTTCTCTCCTGAACTCCATCCAGATACCCAACTGCCTTTGTGACATTTCTACTTATATATCTAGATGTTGCCCTACAACTATCAAAACCAAACTCCAGATTGTAAAACCCTCAACCCTAAAACCTGTTCTTCGCACAGACTCTCCAACTATAGTAAAGAGCCACATCATGCTTTCATTTGCTCAGGTCATTCTTGACTCTAGAGTCATCCTGACTCTTCTCTTATGCCCACTCTCTGATCAGGTCTACTTTCAAAATATATTCCGAATCATAACACTTCCTCCTCTACAAACTATGTCTGAGCCACTGAAATTTCCTGACTGCATTATTCCAACAGCTTACTAAGTAGTCTCCCTGCTTCTGCCCTTCATCCTATCTGTTCTAACTATAGTCAAAATGATCCTGTTATTCTTCTGTTCGAAATCTTCTAAGGACTTCTAACTTCAAACTTTGAATCTCCAATATCAGTTTCTATTCCTTTCCTCTATCCCCACTTTCAAAAGAGGTCAACATTCCTAGTTCTCTTATTATATGCTAGGTCCAGTTTTCAGCATTTTACATATTTTTCACAACAACCCTATGAGATACCATTTTGGCATTTTATAGAAAGGTAAATTAGGTCAAAAGAGCAGTCCCTTGCCCAAGGCTACAAAGCTGGAAAAGTAGCAGATTAGCGATATGATCCAATGGGATCTAGTTTCATATCCCATCTTCTGAATTACTAATCTCTTATCTGAAATTTTAGTTCATAGCTCTTCTGCAACTTCTTGTCTTGTAAGAGAGAAACATCAGTGTTTAGAGTCTAAACAGAGGCATTCAACCAGATTTCTGCTGCATTAAAAACAAAACAAATTTTGAAGCCCTATATGACTTGGCTTCCCCTTCTTTCTTTAATGTTATCTCCTACCACTCTCCATGCCCTCACTTATTCCACTTTAGCTACATTCTAAAGAGCAATCACTCCTTCCTATTTTTAAATATATCATATATGCTCCTACCCCAGGGCTTTTGCAAATGCTGTCCCTTGGTCTAGAATGTTCTCCCAGATTGTTTCAGCTAACTCATGTCCTAAAGCTCCTTCTCAAACATTATTGTTTCAGGATGGACTCTTGTTCGATCTAATAGTAAAGAACACCTTCTGAACGACAGGTGATTCCACTTAACCCCTGAATCTGCCTGTTTTTTTAAAAAATTCTGTTGTTCCTATACCTCCTAAAAAAAAAAAAATTAATATATATATATATATATATATATATATATATATTAAAGTGTCATTTCTGGGCTGTTTTAACTTGGATTTCTTTTTTCTAATATATTTTTTATTGTCATCTTATTCATGATGTATTCCTAGGGCCTGAAACAAAAGACTGGAATATCACAGATGCTCATATGTAGTAGTTGAATAAATAACAAGATCATGGATAAGTAGAATAAAAAATAGGAAAATATTTACCTGGCTTTTATGTCATGCTAAGAAATTATACAATTAAGAAGAAGTTATAACAATACCCTCAACTATGGGAAGACACCACAGGTACTGACATAACAATTATTTGCTTAATGACACTTGAATGATAACTTGTAGAGTAAGTAGTATTTCTTCACTTGGCAGAACTCAGAACACTGTTTTACAAGATATTAAGAGGCACATTGTAACAAGCAATATGATACAGAAAAAGGCAACATAGTATAGCAGTATAATATTCTTTCTTGAAATCAGAATGCCTGTGTTAAAATCTTGGCTTTGCCATAACTTAGCTGTGACTTATCAGTAAGCAGAATATTTAAACTTTCTATGCCTTAGTTTTCTTATTCATAAAACAGAAAACAATCCTCACATGATTTAATCAAATAAATTATTTAGAAAATGCCTAGCATAAAATAAGTTCTATAAAATTTTGTTAGTGAAATGTGTTCAATATGCAATTAAGTTTGGAAAAACAGCAAGTTAAACTTTTATTGCATGACTTCTGAGAGCCTTTAATTCACCAATGTGCAGTATAGGTTTCTCAACAAATGTGATTATATGCAGTAATTTACAAATGTATTTGACTAGCAAGCCTTGGAACTGGCTTTTCTGTGAGACAGTTAAAACACATGAGGAAAAATTGCGTAGAGAACTCTAGTATTAGTGGATATCAAAATGCAGGTGCACAAGCCAATACAGATGGTTCCTGACTTGAGGATTTTTTAAGAAAAATCCTCACCCAAGGATATGTTTATTATTTTAGAGAAAGAGGAGGGAGGGAGAGGGAGAAATTGATGTAAGAGAGAAACATCAATTAGTTGCCTCCTATATATGCCCTGACATGGGATTGAACTTGAAACCTAGGTAAGGTATGTGCCCTCATCAGGAATAGAACCCACAATCCTTTGGTGCATGGAACAATGCTCCAACCAACTGAGCCACTTAGCCAGGGCTGACTTAAGATTTTTAGACTTTACAAATGGTACAAAGAGATATGCATACTATATTACATGAGATATTCAACACTTTATTAAAAAACAGGCTTTGCGTTAAGACAATTTTGCTCTACTACAGGCTAATGTAAATGTTCTGAGCATGTGAAAGGTCTAAGCTATGATGTTCAGTAGGTTAGGCCTATTTTTGACATGATATTTTCAACTTATAAAGGGTTTATTGGATGTAACCACATCATAGATCAAAGAGTACCTGTATAAATTTTTGAGGAATAAATGTAGTTTTGTGGTATTTAAAAATATATATATTTTTACTGATTTCAGAGAAAGGAAGGGAAAAGGAAAGAGAGATAGAAACATTAATGATAAGAGAAAATCATTGATCAGCTACCTCCTGCACAACTCCAACTGAGTCTACAACCTGGGAATGTGCCCTGACTGGGAACTGAAGCATGGCCTCCTGGTTCATAGGTTCAATGCTCAACCCCTACGCCACACCTGCGGGGTTGTTTTACATAAACTAGATAACCCAGCTCTGGTGTTTCAGAAATAAGCAGAGATAGCTACAATAAATATAATCACCAGTCAGAAATTGGCAAAAACAATTATTTTGCATTGGATTTTTTTCTGACTTACCCAGAAAAACCAAATTCTTTTATTGCATTTGATAGCCAATTCAGAGTTTCTGACTGATTCTTGGGATTCTTCTGAGAGAACGCCATTGACATAACCTGGAGTGGGAGAAAAACAAACAAAAAGATCTGTGTTTTCTCTGATATTTCTCATAGAAATATAGCATGACATTAAGGCAGAAGTGGATGAAGTATGGTTTTGTGATGCTAAAACAACTGCAATATTGACTTTAGGAATGAAATACTTAACCTACACAAGAAAAAGAGTTAAGTGACAGTAGAATATGGTTTACAACTTTTCTTTCATTAATAATCACTCTGAATTATGTTTTAAGAGAAAATTACTCTCATCTCTAAACAGACTATTCTTAACTAAGATAAAATTTATAATCAACAGTGTATTATTAAAGGTAAAAAACACAGCATCTAAAACAGCTTTACTTGAGAAGACAGACTAAGCTTAATTAAGTAACTTTAAATTAAAATTTGAGACAAAATTGCGAAAACTGGGGGGTAAGAGAGCTATGTGACTAACCTGTTCAGCTGTCCAGGGCAACATGCAAGCTTCAGCTATTGCTGTCATAGCTTCTTTTGCATTGTTCCCACATTTCACATCTCCAATCTTATCTACAAGGCCATCTAAGACGATCTGAGCTGATGTTTTGGAAAAATTTCCCTTCTGGGCAATTAAAGCAACTATATGAAGCTTCATCTGCATCACCTAAATAAGGATAAAGTTATCATAAAGTTATGTGTAAGTTAAAGACATTTATTTCTGTACTTATTTCTATAGTAACAAAATTAAGACCAGCTAAGAACATGACCAAACTAAAATCAGACTTTTAAACAAAGAAAGCAAAAATAATTTTTATCCTTTGTTAACAATTAAAGTAGCTAAGTGACAGCTAAAAGAAAAAAAATCAAACCACTCAACGCTTTGAAATATTAACACTAAAGGCCCAGTGCAAGACTTTTGCGTACTGGGGGTGAGAGGGAGGGATAGATACTTCTCAGCCTGGCCTGTGCCCTTTCGCTGTCCGGGAGTCCTTGGGGGATGTATAACTGATGCCCGTGGGGAGCAGGCCTAAGCCATTAGTTGGACATCCTTAGTGCTGCTGTGGAGGTGGGAGAGGCTCCCACCACCACCATTGCACTTACCAGCCATTAGCCCGACTTCTGGCTGAGCGGCACACCCCCTGTGGGAGTGCACTGGCCACTGGGGCAACTCTTGAGCATCTGCCCTCTGGGACTGGTTGTTCCACCATTAGGTCGATTTGCATATTAGGCTTTTATTATATAGGATAGTACCGAATACACATCTTCCAATATATAATAAATGAACAAACTACATAATTCAGAGTTCCTAACAGAGTTGCTCACAAAAAATAAAACTATAACCCTCACGCACACGTGCACGCACACACACACAAGAGAACTTCAGAGACTTACAGAACTTATAGACTTTTAGGTAGAAGAAAGAAGCTTGGAAAACAATTTAAAGAGGTTAATGTAATGATGGCAGATGTATGGGACTTGAGACCCCTTTGCCCATAAATATTTCCCTTTGTCTTGTTTGAATATTTAAATAATAAATATTGGCATGGAAGTAGAGAAATTAGAATACTCTTGTACTGCTGATGTGAAATGGTGCAAAAATTTTGGAAAATAGTTTGGCAGTTCCTCAAAAAAGTTAAACACAGAGTTATCATATGATTCAACAATTCAACTTCTAGGTATATGCTCAAGAGAATTAAAAATGTGTTCACACAAAGATTTGTACATAAATGTTCACTGCAGCATTATTCATGATAGCCAAAAAATGTAAACAATGAAAATGCTCATCAACTAATGAATAGGTAAGTAAAATGTTGTATATCCATTCAATGGAATATTATTTAGCAATAAAAAGAATGTAGAATTAATAAATGCTATAACAGGGATGAATAGTAAAAACATTATACAAAATAAAAGCTAGACACAACAAAAGACTACAATATTGTATCATTCCATTTATATCAAACTAGAGGCCTGGTGCATGAAATCTGTGCATGGGTAGGGTACCTAGGCCTGGCTGACGATCAGGGCAATTGGGGCCTTCTGGCTGCCAGCTGGGGGCCTTCCTTCTGGCTGCTGGCCAGGCCTTCCTTTGTTCCACGCTGCCTCCTGGTGGTCAGCGCATGTCATAGCAAGAGATCAAACTCCTGAGGGGACATTTTGCATATTAGCCTTATATATATATATATATATAGATAGCTCCAGAAATATATCCATAGAATAAGTAGATGCCAGGGACTGGGTGTGAGAATTTAGGAAGGAATAAAGAGTAATTGCTGATGGGTATGGGGTTTCTTTTTGAGGTGATGAAAATATTCTAAAATTATATAGTGGTAGGAGTTGCAGAACTATGTGAATATACTAAAAACTGTACCATTGTATACTTTAAAATGGTTAGTTTTATACACTCAATAAAGTTGTTATAAAGGAAAAAAATATAAAATTAACCCTTGTTATGAATCTAACACACTGGAGGGTATTAGCTGAAATCAGGTGAGTTTCTTTCATCTACCTGAGTAGCTGCATAAAGAGGAGTTTTAAAAGTGGTGTGAGGGAAAGAGGGCAGTTCGAAAAGCCTTTGGCATAGAAAATTTTTGTGGAGCTGGATAGTATGGAAGAGGTGCGATAACACACTGTAAGGGAGCTAAAGAAGCCACAGGAAGAACAAGAGGTGGCAGAAGATAAGCCAAAAAGAGACTAACAGGATGTCAAAAATGGATCTGATAACTTAAAAAAAATTATTTTTTTGCATGAGGTCTATGTATATCCAGAAGAAGAGAAGGAAGCTCTTTTTCAGTTTTCCTTCCTGCATCATTTCCCTATATTTTCCTTACACCCAACTCTTTAGACTAAATAACAGTATTGTTAAATTTCATCTCTATAATCAAGTTAGTTAAATAGACTGTGTGGCAATTTTTCACTGGCTATGTAAAAACTGCATTTATTTTTATTTTTAAAATGTATTTGTATTGATTTCAGAGAGGAAGGGAGAGGGGGAGAAAGATGGAAACATCAATGATGAGAGAGAATCATTGATTGGCTGCCTCTTGCATGCCCCCTACTGGGGATCGAGTTTGCAACTCTGGCATGTGCCCTTGGCCAGAATTGAACCCGGGACCCTTCAGTCTACAGGCTGACGCTCTATCCATTGAGCAAAACTGGCTAAGGCTGCATTCATTTTTTATCCAAACAAATAAGAAAGCTATCTCACTGTTTATCCCTCTTTTGAATATGTAAAGATTAGAGGACGTTGAAGCCTAAATAATGAGAAGAAAATGCATATATATACACATTTCACAAACAATACAATAAAAGACATTAAGTCTCTAGTGGAAAAATACCTGAAAATTAGTTTCTTTCCATCCAGGTTTCTTGGCCAGCATCCTCACTAATGCCTGGCATGGCATTTCAGTTCTCTCCATTAGTTCAACAGCCTTGAGGTAAAATCAGAGAATAAGAGTTAAGCGGTAATGAGTAGTTCCAAGGGAACAGTATATAACAAATGGAAATGGGAATGAAGAGGTTTATAATGGAGCTTATATAATTTCTCTTATAATGCTTTGTTTCTTAAGTTATACTAGTATGTTTGGTATATGGCTGTTATAGCAATACCACTGAAACATTTTCCCCCCACACTTTAGGAATTCACAAACAATTTGCTTCAAGGAAAGTATAGCTAATACAGTTTTCATTTGCTTAATGTGTGGCAGAAACTGCTTACTATTTTAACTTCTTTGATTTTCCTAAAAACAGAAAAGTAGGGTAGGTTAGAAGTGGTTAAGTATTAAATTTCAAAGATGCACAAATTCAGGTCTAAATGCAACATGCAGCAGATGCTGGACTTGAAGGCAAGTTTCCTGCCTCAAGTTCCAGTGCTTCCAGTTTCTCCACACCCTTCCTCATTAGAATCAGAGTATATGACGAAACGGACTACTATGCTCCTTTCTAATACAGATTTTTGAGAGGAGCTTCTCACATCAAGTGATAATGTCTGTTCCTTCAAGAATCATGACCACAAAGAGGAAACAGAAATGGATTAGGGATGGTTTCAGTTGAGAGGTCTGTTTTCCTACTGATATTAAAAACAAATACCATAATATTAAAATTCATCTAAACCTTATAACTCAGAATAAATGCAATTTTTTTGGTAAGAACTAAGTTATGAGTTATAGAAAGCATAGGGCTCAGATGTTGAAAGATAAACACTACAAAGCTAAAAAACAAATACCCCCACCCCTGCCTCATCTTTAGGTAAAATGCTGAAACATATTCACTGGTTATAAAACACAGCATAGGACAAGTCTTCCATTTTCAAGTTCATCAGTTCTGTATAACATAATTGTTTTCACACTCAACTCATCCCTATGCACCTACCTTTTGGAACTCTTCCATACAGTTCAGCCTTTCCTTCCAGTTACTGCTGTCTAGAAGTTGTATACAGGTAGCGGGAAGGACAGCTGAAGCTTTTTCTTCACACACTTCAATCTGTAAGATACATTAAAATTAAAAATTGCTTAAGGAAACAAATGACAAGAATGCAAAAACACAAGAACATTCCTATATGTATTCTATAGTATCTGAGTCTTCTATTTTAGTATCATAAAGGGAAAGTTTGTCTAAGGCAATTTCAAGAATCTAAAAAGTAACATATAACTATATGTTGTATAATTCAGCAAGAAAGAACTCAAATTTTCTCAAAGATATTGACTCCATGGTTTTATGAGTCTGAGACATATTGTATAATACTGACCGAGAGCTCAGGCTCCACTATTTCTTTGGTCTCCAGTCCCTTTTTGTTCTTGTTTCCAGCACTTCCTGCACCTCCTGGTGCACTTGGTTTCCCCTTCTTAGGTGGTCCACCAGCCTAGACACAATTAAAAAACACTTTTTTAAAACCACTTGATTTAGAATAGTGATTCTTAAACTCTTGTGGGTCAGAGACTTCTTAAAAATTTGACTGAAATGAGGGATCACTATAACTATGTATGATGACTTATCATGGTGATCATTTCACAATATATAAAATATCAAATCATTATGTCATACACATAAAACTATTATGTTGTATGTGGATAATACCTCAATAAATTTTTATTTTTAAAAATGAGGGATAACTCAACCAATAATAAAACACCATATATTTGGTGCCCACAAAATTTAGCAGTTTCAAAGGCAGACAGATCTTTTGAAGACCATTCATGGGGGAAACTATAAACCCCATCTTAAGAACTTCTAACTCAGAATGAGCTAATGAAATAAAAACGATGGACTGGAATTATATTCATTAACAGATTAATTTGAGAATAAACATTTGATGCCTCTAAATCTTTCCTATAATAGTAAAGGACAATTTCTAATATACCATTTATGCAATACTTAATCACAAGGTACCCCATTTTACAGCAGAATGAGTGTTCTAGTTATGTTGAAGATGGCCACCTCTCCAAATCTTTTGTTTTAGGAGTTTTCCAGTTGACTTACTTGGTTTTCCAAGTATATAATCACATAACTAAAAAAATGTGATCCTCATATTAACACCTCTCCTTTATTCTTTTGTCTAATTGTAGAGCATTATTTAACAATAATGGTTCAAGCAGGGATTTATTGTTTTACTTTCAATTTTAATAAGAATACTTCTAGTATTAAGCATAATACTGACTTTTGTTTTTTTTATTTCTGTCATTGATATATTGTTGTTGTTTTGCACAATTTATTTTATTTATTTGACCTTTAGGGAGAGGGTAAGACAGAGAGAAATATCAATATGGGAGAGATACATTGATTGGTTGCCTCCAGTACAAGCCCGGGCTGAGGAGGAGCCTGGAATTGAGGTATGTGCCCTTGACCAGAATCGAACCTAGGGCCCTGCGGTTCACAGATCAACGCTCTATCCACTGACTGAGCCAAACCGGTCAGGGCAATACTGACTTTTGGTTTGCTATGTCTACTGCTGAGTGTGTGTGTGTGTGTGTGTGTGTATTTATATAAAATTATGTCGATTTCTATGTGGTTAAGAATTTTTATCAAAAAGATATATTAAAATTTACTATATACTTATTAAGTATCTAAAATTAGCTTTCTTTTTTTTCCTGAAACATATTTCTTGATTTTATTTATTTATTTTAAAGTATATTTTATTGATTTTTTTACAGAGAAACATCGATCAGCTGCCTCTTGCACGCCCCCTACTGGGGATGTGCCCGCAGCCAGGGTACATGCCCCTGACCGGAATCGAACCTGGGACCTTTCAGTCGGCAGTCCGAGGCTCTATCCACTGAGCCAAACCGGTTTCAGCTATTTCTTGATTTTAGAGAGAGAGAAACATCCATTTGTTATTCCGCTTACTTATGCATTCCTTGGTTGACTCTTGTATGTGACCTGACCAAGGATCAAACCTGCAACTTTGGTGTATTGGGACGATGCTCTAACCAACTGAGCTACCTAGCCAGTGCTGAAATTAGATTTCTTGTCATCTATAAATTGACTAAATTTTCTAAAATTAATATTGAATCATTCTTGAAACCTGGAATAAACTTTAATTGCTTATACTTTGCACTCTATCCACTGAATTCTATCTGTAAAATTCCTATTTAAATATCCTTTTAAAAACTGTTTCCATAACTGAATTCTGTGTTTTTTTTTTCTTTATTGATTAAGGTATTACATGTGTCTTTATCCCCTCATTGCTCCCCACCCCTCACACATGCCCTCATCCCACTGGCGTCTGTGTCCAATGGTTAGGCTTATATGCATGCATACAAGTCCTTTGGTTGATCTCCCCCGCTTACCCCCATCCCCAACTATCTTGACTTAAACTTATTTTACCTATTTTGAAAGATCACGAGAAAATAGCAGTTTATCACAAGGTACAAAGCCAATTAATTATCACAAGGCAGTAACATTAATAGGGCAACACACATTACTGTTCACATCATTCCTTCCACTTATTTTGAGTATTTGTTAAGCATGCTAACAAGAAAAGATAAAAATGACAGATGATCAAATTAGTCTTCCACCTCTCTCTAGCTGGTTTGGCTCAGTGGATAGAACGTCAGCCTCTGGACAGAAGGGTCCTGGCTTTGATTCCCATCAAGGTCACATGCCCAGGATGCGGACTCGATCCCCAGTAGGGGCATGCAGGAGGCAGCCAATCAATGATTCTCTCTCATCGATGCTTCTATCTCTCTCCCTCTCCCTTCCTCCCTGAAATCAATAAAAATATATTTTAAAAAATCAGTCTTGCCGGACCGGCTTGGCTCAGTGGATAGAGCGTAGGCCTGCTGACTGAGGGGTCCCAGGTTCGATTTTGGTTAGGGGCATGTACCTTGGCTGCGGGCACATCCCCAGTTGGGGGTGTGCAGGAGGCAGCTGATCGATGGTTCTCTCCCATCAATGTTTCTGACTTTCTATCCCTCTCCCTTTCTCTCTGAAAAATCAATAAAATATATTTTTTTAAAAAATTAGTCTTCAGCATTAATCCCTGTTCTGAAATGAATGTTACCTTGAATATAGTCTAAGCTTTTAAGGTATAATTAGCAAAACTAAGATGCTGGTTTTTAATTAAATGGAAACCTCTAATACTTGCTGATTTATTAATAGCAGTATGATTTTGTTGGTTTATAATAACAACCCATAATGAGAGATTTGTTTTCTAACTCTAAAAATAGAAAATTCTATACTCTGATTAATTTGAGTATGTCTTTTGGATCCTTTCCTGCTATTGCACTCTCTCTATCAAGGGGTACCTCAATTAATAAATCTACTTCTTTTCTTTTTTTAAGACATATGTTTATGTCTTAGTAGACTTACTAGATGATACTGTCCTACTTGTTTTTTTCAACAGAGGAACTGAAGCAGGTTGCTACCCCCCCCCCCCCCTTTTTTTTTTAAGAATTCCTCATAAAAGAAAGCCAGCTAGTATGGAATGATTCAGCAAGATAAGAAAAGGACTCAGGTGCCCAGGTCATTGTTGAGTGGCAGGAGATGGTGAGAAAGGAGAAATTCTAGTTCACAAAACCCTGAACTAGAATGAAGAGACAGCATAATATGAAAGCTAGAGATACCTAGTTCAAATCTCAGTTCTCTAACTCTGGTCATTCAACAAATATATTTGAGTTCCTGTTATGGACAGGAGAATCAAGCAGTGACAAGCTGTCTATCCTTTAAAGTTTACAATATGGTGTGGGGAGACATAATAAACAAACAAGTAAAAAATAAAAATATCAGAATGTCAGAATGAGCCCTGGCTGGTCTGGCTCATTGGATAGAGCATCAGCCCATGGACTGAAAGATTCGGGGATCGATTTTGGTCAAGGGCATGTATCTGGTTTGCAGACTCAATACCTGGCCTTGGTCAGGGTGTGTGTGGAGACAACCAACCCATGTTTTCTCTCCCCTCTCTCTCTCTCTAGCTCTTTCTCTCTCCCCCCCCTTCCTTCCTTCTCTCTCTCGCTTAAAACAAACAAACAAATAAATAATAAAAATAAATGGAAAAATATTCTCAGGGAAGGATTAACAACAACAAAAATCAGAACAAATTATAAGTCAGTGCAGTACACGTAACCTTGCTGAACCTGTTTCCTTTTCTGGAAAACCAGAGGTCACAAAACACTTATCTCAAGGGTTGTCATGATGAGTAACTGAGATTATGTAGGTAAAATGCTTCACAAAGTGATGCGCACTAGGTCAGTTTTCTTCCCCTAACTCCATGCTGGGGTTCAGAGTGGGGAAAGAGAATCAAACTTTCTGCATGTGTATAGATAACTTCATGCTTTAGAGAGTCCACAGGACAAGTGTTCGCTAAAGGAAAGCCACTTATTGCACTTTCCCCTCTTCCACATTGCACAAAGGTAACAAGACCTGGACTGGTATGGAGATTCAGTGATGCAATTCAGCAGCATTTTTAGCAAAGTGATATAGGTGATATTATTAATGTTAAGTGCCTTGCCACATTTTATTTCATTATTTAATAATACTTTCTGATCCCTTAAAATGCATGCCTGTACTTCCATTACCATTTTTATCTCTATTAAAATTTCAAATAACCAAATGTATTGTTGGAACACAGTCTTCGTAACAGATGTTCTGCTGTATTTTGAATGTGGTAATGATAATGAGTTCATTTCTCAAATGAAATTATATTGCAAGGACCACTATTAATGTGAGATTCAGACCCTATCTTATATAAATTTTAATTTTTAAACTATATTTTCCAAGTTATCTATTAACCTTAGTAGCAGCTGCCTTTTTTAAGGGTCCGGGTTTGGGTACTGAAATGTCCTTTGTGTCCTTATCTCCTGCAGCTCCAGATGAAGCAGTCCTTCCAGGAACAGGCTTGATTTCCTTCTTTTCAGCTGCCAATCCAGCTTTCTTACCAGGCACTAGCTCTACCTTTTCTGAACATTCTTTGATCTGGAGAGTGAAATTGAGATTAACATCATTAAGCCCAACTTTGAAACACAATCACTATTTTATTACTTAATAGATCATTTAAACTAGCGGTCGCCAACCTTTTGAACCTCATGAACCACCAATGGTCCACGGACCACCAGGTGGTGACTGCTGATTTAAACCACAACTATAGGAGAATTTAGAGAGAAAAGTTTCTTTTTCAACAAAAATAAATTATCCAGACTTTTTTATATTTTGTTTCTATACAAATTAGAATTACAATAACCACATTTTAAATAGAAGACATTCATATTTAAAAAGGCAATTTTCTAGATATTAGAATAAATTTATTTTAAAACAGTGTTTTCACCTTTATAGATTATGGTTACTCAGCTTTATTTCTGTTATAATTTGAAAGATGTTTCTACTAATATGATCACTGCAGCTTGAGATAAAATTTAAATCTCCAAAAGCTATACCTTCAAACCCTAGGTGTGAACCACCAGTGATGATGAAATAAATTTCATGACTTGATATCAATTTTAATAAAACAGAACAGACAAATGCACTACTGTCCAATTTCATTATAATCTATTAATATCTTACCCTGTCAAGCTTAAGTTTGTCCACATCAACTAAGAATGGGTTTACTGCTTTCTCACCAACCACCTTCAGAGCGGTACCCAATGCTTCAAATGCAGCATCTCTGACTTCAGGAGCAGAATCATTGATGTGCTATCGTCCGGAAGTAAACAAAATTATCTCAATACAAGGTAATTTAGGCATTACTGATTTTAAGTCAGACTAATGGTTGTTTGAAAAAGAATTTGACTTTTACAATTCACTAAAGCTAAGTATTGCTTTCCTTTTGCCAATTAACAGTGCCTCTTTTACAAATTCTTTTTTGCTTAAGGAAACCTCTAATAATCCATTCAGCATGTAAGTGCTTCTTTTTCCTCCTACCCTCTATCTAAAGTGCCTCACATTCAAATGATCTTCAAATAATCTAAGTTGTATGACTGTAAACTGTATGGCCAGATCAAGCTGAATGCCAGTAAACAGGCCAAATAAGAGACAAAATGTTTAGCAATTAGTAGAACTATAAAGCTAACTTGTATTTCAAAAATAGGAACATAACAATACAAAAATTTAGATTCAGTTTTCAAAGCTTCTCAGAAGACTATAATCAACAGTCTGAAAGTCAGTCGCTGTACACGATTAGTAAGGGAAAAAGCCTTTCCTAGACATAAAACGTTTCCCCCAATTCCAAAGAGAATCTATACCTTAAGTAGACCAGCACAAAAGGGCTTTAGCAAGCTCTTAGGCAGGGTAGAAGCAGTGCAGTGGCGGAAGCTTCTTGCAATAAAAAGTGATGTCTGCTGCTTGATGGTTGGATTTTTATTGTCCATTACTGCTAAAACATCCTCACTGATGTTCTGTAGTGTGGTCTTTAGAAATAAAATGTGGTCAATGAGCTTTTCTCAACTGCAAAGAACAATCAAAATATCACATTAACAAATTTACTTTAGACAAAAGCGCAAACTCCTGTTAGCTTACAGTAAGGAAGATTGCATCAATTGCCTCCTGCAGGGCTTGAACTACTTGAGGCTTCTTCTCTTTGAATTTCTCCAAAATGGTTGGCACAACCTATAAAAATGAACAGCTAGAATATTATCTGGCAACAAAATAGAATGATGGGTTGATACATATATACCATTGAAGAGCCTTGAAAACATTATGCTAAATCAAAAAAGCCAGTCACAAAGGAACACATATGTATGATTCCATTTATATGAAATGCCAATTCCATAGAGATAGATAGTGGATTAGGGTGTAGGAGTAGGGAAGAATGGGAAGTGACAGATAATGGGCATAGCGTTTCTTTTTGGGGTTATAAAAATGTTGTGATATATGCCCTGATTAGGAATCGAACCATGACCTCCTGGTTATAGGTTGACGCTCAAATGCTGAGCCGCCGAGCCCAAATATAATTTAGTAAATTGAAATGTATTTAAAAAATTGTTTTCTAGCAGGGAGGCATTGAACAGGCTATCAAGCTACAGGGGGAAGGCTTGGGTGGATGGGAGGTGAATGCCGGGGTAGATCAACCGAAGGACTTGTATTCATGCATATGAGCATAACCAATGAATGAAAGACACTGGTGCGGGGAGGTGGGTAGGTGGGGACATGTGCTGGGGGGTAGGGGAGGCTGGGAGGAGGTTTGGGGAGGGGGGGAAGGAAAACATGTACTACTATTATAGTTAATAAAAAAATTTTTTTAAAAAAATTGTTTTCTAGCTTGAATACATTATCCCTAATAAAAAAGTATAAAATATTCTAATAACATAAAAATGACAAAAAGCTCATTAATACACTGATAGCATATTCATGTAGATATTATATAATATGCATGGATTGCTATAAAAATATTAATTATAATTTTAATTCTATGTATGATTTATGTGACTAAGGCTTTTTTAGAGCCTTCTTATTTTCCTGATAACAAGCTAGTCATGATTTATTTTTATTTGGTACTATTTTTTTTCGCAGTTAAGTTCTCTGAAATTATTTTTAATTCTATGAGTAAGTGAGCTCCAAATACCATAACTGAAAGATGTTAGATATTAGCTTCACGATATAAAACTGACACATCGTATGGACTATTAGGAAACTCTTAAATTCATCTAGGGAGTCAAATGATAAGTGGCTAGCAAGTAAAACCCTAAGTTTAGCACAGTCAATTTTCAGATGCTGGAGCATTCTAAGTAATTCAGACCAGATTTAGAGCCCAATTGACAGATGTCACAGTTAAACAACTCAATTTACTAAAGTTGCTACCACATTTGATTGTTTCCAAATTTATACAAAGAAAATAGTGTATTCAGATTTCTTAGAATAAAGTAAACCGATATATCACCAACAGTATAACCTATGTAAAATATCTCAGGTGTATGAGTAAATTATTTTTTAAATAGGAAAACACTACAAAATATATATATTATATACTAATTTCATTTCTAGTTTTATATAACCTTTCCTACTCTCATTTTTGCTTTGTCCCAGTTATTCTAAGTTTTACTTCATCCTGTTATTATATATATACTAGAGGCCTGGTGCACGAAATTCATGCACGGGAGGCAGGGGATGTCCCTTAGCCCAGTCTCCAATCTGGGACCCCCCGAGGAATGTCCGACTGCCCGTTTAGGGCTGATCCCGGTAGGATCGGGCCTAAGCGGGCAGTCGGACATCCTTCTCATAATCCAGGACTGCTGGCTCAAACTACTCACCTGCCTGCCTCCCTGACTGCCCCAACCGCTTCTGCCTGCCAGCCTGATCACCCGCTACCACTACCTTGCCAGCCTAATTGATGTCTAACTGCTCCCCTGCCAGCCTGTTTGCCCCCAACTTCCATCCTCTACGGGCCTGGTCACCCCTTAACTGCCCTCCCCTCCAGACTTGATCGCCCCTAACTGCCTTCCCATGCAGGACCTGGAACCTCCCAACGGCCCTCCCCTGCTGGCCATCTTGTGGTGGCCATCTTTTGTCCACATGGGGGCAACCCTCTTGTGTGTTGGAGTGATGGTCAATCTGCAAATTACTCTTTTATTATATAGGATAGAGGCCTGGTGCATGGGTGGGAACCAGCTGGTTTGCTCTGAAAAGTGTCCCAGATCAGGGTGGGGGTTCCGTTGGGGTGAGGGGCAGCCTGAGCAAGGGGCCTGTGGTGGTTTGCAGGCCAGCTATGCCCCCCAGCGACCCAAGCCAAGGCCCTGGGATCTGTGATTAATTTATGTCTACAATTGAAACTTTGTAGCCTGGAGCGGAGCCAAGCCTTCTGCTAGCTCTGTGGAGGCAGCCATTTCTGTTTGAAACTTTGTAGGCTAGAGTGGAGGCCTAGGCCTGGCAACGGCAGGCGGAAATCTTGGCTTCCTCCGTTGCCAGGGAAACCCAAACCTCTGTCTGTTCTCTTCAGCTCAGTGGCTGTTGCCATTTCTGTATCTTTTAAAATTGAAACTTTATAGTATTGAGTGGAGGCGTAGGCCAGTGGCAGGTGGAAAGCTTGGCTTCCTCCGTTGCTGGGAAACCTAAGCCTCCCTCCTGCTCTCAGTGGCGGCAGCCATCTTGGTTGGGATTTATTTGCACAATCTGCTCCTGATTGGCTGGTGGGCGTGGTCGTGGGTGTGGCTTGTGGGTATAGCGAAGGTATTTGCATATTACTCTTTTATTAGATAGGAGGATATATATATATATATGTATACACACATGTACATATATATATGAATATGAAATATTGTAAGAACAGAGCAAGGTATTAATAAATAATAAGCAAATCAATTAAACTTTAGGCTAAGTGCCTGATTTTCTACATAAAGCTAATGAATTTAGTTATAACTGACATCTTTACTGAAATATTATGAGTTATGCTCAATATTAATAAGACTTAGTGAGAAATTTATATTACCCAATATATAAAGATCTATACTGAAGAGCTGTTTTAAAGCACAGAGCAAACTAGCCTGACATTCTAGGTAATATTGTTGATTTATACTTAAAAATCAATAAAATAATTAAAATAAAAATATTTTAAAAATAAATTGTTACTTACATGCCCTGCATATTGTCCAAATTTCTTCCTTAGCCCAACAGCCAGGCCAGTAAGACATTTTGCTGCCAAAGCCACCAACATGACATTGGTGTCCTTTCCAACTACCTACAAAAAGGGAAAAAAAGAAAAAAACAACAACCAGTCACAACCCTGTAGAACTGAAAACTTTCTCTTAAAAGAACTCTAAAAGCTACTATGTTGACAGCCCATTAAGTTTCCTACAAAAGAGGAGATTCTTCTTTAACAATATCAAATTTGGGAGCTTCCATTCAGTATGTTTAGACTCTATCTTGAAGTTTTATCAATAAAATACACATACCTCAATGTCCAATCACTAACTCTCCATTAGTGGTAGGCTGGGCTATCAGAGTTGCACACTGTAGAGGAGGAGACTCTGATAATGGAGAGAAGCTGGAAGCCACTGACTTTGCTTTGGGGCAGGGAAAGCGAAGACAATGTTTTTCTGGAAGACTCCACAGAGCAGCAGCTTTTAACATTTATACCCCAGGAGCACAGGTAGAAACTGCTGTATGTACCACCAAGAAGTCCATGTAGACTCTAAACTACAAACACCATTGCAACCATTCCTCTGAGGGAGCTTCTGGCTTCGCAGTTACCAGTTTAGTTACCTAATGATATCAAGTTTGTATTTTGAGTCTCTTAGCAGAGTTTCCTCCAGCACTCTTTATACTACCATGCTCCTATATTACACCCCACAGAGCCTAGCACTTATCAAAACTCACAGGTAGTTGCTGTGTCTGTGTCACTCTAGCAAGACAGTGACTATGGCTGGGTTCCTTCCTGCTGAAATTTTACTGTTGGTATACTGTCCAAGTCAGCTGGTATTAAAAAGCTTTTACTTTTAAGTGTCCCAAACCCTTGTGTGTGTTTTTGTTTTCTCAAGTAGAAGTAATGCTTCCACTGCACTATGGATTCGGGCACTGGTGGGGTCCCTCAGCCTGGCCTGCACCTTCTCGCAATCCGGGACCTCTCGGGGGATGTCAGACTGCTGGTTTTGGCCTGATTCCTGAAACCAGCAGTCCTGACATCCTCAGAGGGATGCAGTAGTACGAAGTGGCAGGTGGGCGAGGAGGAGCCTGAGCTGGGCATAGCACCACTCCCGCTCATCCTGGCCCTGCCACACCTGCCACTGTTGCCGCTTGCTAGTGCTGCCATGGAGGCGGGGGAGGCTTGCGATGCTACAGCTTTGCTTGCCAGCCCTGAACCCAGCCTCTGGTGCCTACTGGTCAGCTGAGTGGTGTTTCCACTGTGGGAGTGTACTTACCACCAGGGGGCAACTTCTACATTGAGCACCTGCCCCCGGTGGTCAGAGCATGTCATAGCAACTGGTCAGTGGCCTAAGCTTTTATATATACAGATATGTTTTATTGATTTTAGAGAGAAAGGAAGGGAAAGGGACAGAGAGATAGAAACATCAATGAGAGAGAAACATCGATCAGCTGCCTCTTGTATGCTCCCTCACTGGGGATCAAGCCTGCAACCTGGGCATGTGACTGGGAATCACACCAGTGACCTCTTGGTTAATGGGTAGGAGGAGGTGTTCAACTACTGAGACACACTGGCTGGGCTACTCTGGATTTCATAATCCCTAAGATTTGGTATTCTGTAAGCAGAATGCTTCATTCCAAATTCCCCAAATTAATCCATCAGTAATGCATAACATGCAAGGAAGTTCCAATTGACACTACATGTAATCCCTAATGCTGAGGAGTAAGGATCACAAAGATACTAACATTTATTAAGAATGAATTAGATAACAATTTTATAGGTGCTATAATGCTATTTCATTTAATACTCATCCCAACTCTATAAAGCAGCTACTACTTATTATCTCAATTTTATAGATTTCAAAGATTCAGTAGAGATTAACTTGCTCAAGCTCATAGAGCTAGCAAATGGTTTGTTTGAACCTTGGTCTGCTTTCACACCAGAGCTCTCGCTTTCTTATGCTCAGCACTTTCCTGGCCATTCAGACAAGCAGAGAGCTACAAAAAACCTGAGCTGCCTGATGTGCATATTCTCACCTGAGACTGAAAAAACTTTTCTTCTTTCATACAGTAAGCAAGTATCTTTTTTGTGATCTATTTAGTGTCATGTTTTAGGGTGTTCTTTTTGTGTGCATTTTGGTGCCTTTTAAAAATGTGCTTTTACTATTTACTAGTAAAACGACCCTTAAGTATAGTGCTGAAGTTCTGTTCAGCATTCCTAAGCCCAGAAAGGCTGTGATTTACCTTACACAGAAATTTTGTGTGTTAGATAAGCTTTGTTCAGGCATAAGTTATAGGGTTGTTGGCTGTGAGTTCAATGTTAATGAATCAATAATATGTATTAAATAAGATGTCTTCAAAAAAGAATAAAACACGGTTATATACTGATTTGTGTGTCAGTTGATGAAAATGTTATGACCAAAGGGTTGCAGGATGCTAACCCTGTATTTCCCTGAGAAATAATGGTTCAGTATTTGCTAATTCAGCGTTTGTGGTAATTTTATAGAACATAACTACTGGAATGAGAATTATTGTACTTAAATTAATATAATTAAAAATTAACTTCCTCCCCCTCCCCCAACCAGTTTAATTCTCTGTAATTTCAGGCTGAGGAAAACAAGCAAAGTTTTCAATCTTGCTGTATTCAAGATAAAGTCTTCAGTTTGTTCTTACATTCTTTAACCATACCCATGGTGTTTGATCTGTACTTTCAGATTTTATGAAAACCTAGGATACAAAAATATCCACCAGTAGCAATCAACTTGGTTAGACCTAAGCAGTATCAAAGGAATTATTTTCTAAAAATAGTTCTTTCTTATTTAGTACTTGCCTGCTTTATAATTGACCATTACCCTTTGCTTTACATGCTGATACAATATAGCGTGTCATCATTTATTATCCAACAAAAAAATTCTTCATGTGTAATATCTGTCCCATTAAATGGAGCAAAATAAATTCATCCTACAGAATTATAAAACTGGAATACTTGGGTCTATATCAGCAAGACCCTCTTTTTCTTGAGGAGTAAACGTTATTTAATAACATACTTAAGTGATAAACAAAGATTGAAAACCAATCCCTCCAAACTAACCTAGAACAATAATTTAAATCAATATTTAAAAAATGAATGCTTAGAATTAAAAACCATCAAGAGTGTTCCTTAAATAGCCATGTTTTGTGATTAAAAAGGATGACAGATAAAGAAAAATACAATGGCCTGGACTATTGTTGGGACACCAATGTTGACCGCCCAACATTTACCTTCTTCAAAGCTTTTACTAAATCTGCATAATCGCCTGCTTCCAATTTGGGGTTTTTCACTAGTACTTCTACAGCCTCCAGGGCTTCTTTTCTCTCTTGCCATTTTTTCGCCTCCTGCAAGACACAATATGAGTCATTTGTAGAATAGAAAATACAAGAGCAAAATAAAAGTCTATTTCTTTCATGCTACTATTTCAAAGATATTTTTTGTTTTCAGAAACTTTTCTAAAGCTAGTTAAAAAACAAAATGGCAAACCTGTGCAGCTAATCAGAATTGTTTGTTCATATATATAAAATTGTGTCCACATATAAAAAGTATTTTCATATTTCATATTCCTAAATTCTAAAGTAAGTAAACAGAATAAGATGCCATAGGCTTTTCCTTCTCGTTTTCTATGTAAATGTTAGTGAGCATGTATTAAACAGAAAACACTTATGAAAGCATTTCTAAAGTTTCCGACACAACTACAGTAGAAAGGAATTTCCATACTATCAATATTAAAAAGACCAGAAAAAAATAATCACATAACCAACAACCAAAAATATTCTAATCTTGAAGATTAGTTTTCTAGGTTGGGAGTAAAATGTTACCCTCTTGTTTTATGGACATAAAGGAAAATATGCTCCATTAGAGATCAAGCAATCATTCAATAATTTGAATATGCACTATTTGAAAGAACAGGGGATAGAAAGATGATAAACTAGCCTCCCTAGAGGACATTACAGTTCAATTTATTAAATATTTAGTTGTTAATCAGAAATTTATAGGATACGAAAGGAGCTGTTAGCAGATAGGAAGCTCTTTAGTGAATAACTACAAGACTTTGGTAACCCAACAAGAGGTTTTAATCTAGTTTAGGCTGACAAATAAGAACTCACCTAAAAAGTGATGCTTACGGTGAGATCCAGAAGATAAAGAGGCATTATGAGGTGAATGGGGGTGAGGGTGGGGGAATGAATAAGCAGAAAGAAGAGCAATGTTAAGTCCTAAAGTTTATAAGAAAAAATAAAAATAAAACATAAACAAGTGTGGCACATTTGATACTTGGAGAAGATTCTAAATGACTGGAGTGTAGAGAGAGAGCAATTAAAGATGTGCCTGGAAGATAAGCAGAGGCCTCAAAGGTACCAGAAATGACCTTAAGGGGCACAGGATGATATCAGGTATCATCTTAAAACTCATGGAAGCCATTAAAGAGTTTTACTGAGGCAATGATATAAGAAGATTTGCATTTTGGAAAATGATACCTCTAAGTACACTGTGATATCTGATGGGAAGGAGGAGGCAAGAGCAAAGACAAGGACTCTTCAAAAGACAACTGTAGCCCTAGCTGGTTTGGTTTAATGGATAAAGCATTGGTCTGTGGACCAAAGGGTCCCAGGTTTGATTCCAGTCAAGGGCATGTACCTTGGTTGCAGGCTCCTCCCTGGCTCAGGCCCTGATCAGGGCTCATGCAGGAGGCAACCAATGGATGTGTTTTCTCGCACATCGATGTTTCTCTCTGTCTTTCCCTCTCCCTAAAAATCAATGGAAAAATATCCTTGGGTGAGGATTAACAAACAAATAAAAAAAAAGACGACAACTGTAGTACTGAAGCACATAAGGCAAGACATGATGGTAGTTGGTATAAGACTGTTTCTCAATTGGGGATACTTTTGTTTTTTGGAATACATTTAACAAATGCTGGAGACATTTTTTATATCAGGACTTGGGAGATTGGTATCATTGATATCTAGTGGGCTAGTGGGTAAAGGCCCAAGATACTGCTAAAAAGCCTACAAGGCACAGGAGAGTCCCCCAAAACAAAGAATTATCTGGGGAAAAATGGTAAGAGTGCCAAAGTCAAGAAACCCTGAGAGTAACTACTTAACAGTGGGATGAAGAAATGGAGATGAAATGGAGATGAATTTGAGATATTTAAAGGTAAAATCAGAGATACAATGGGGTAACATGAAGAAAAATATTCTAGTTTTTGGCAAGATGTAAAAAAAAGCCTAAACCGGTTTGGCTCAGAGGATAGAGTGTCGGCCTGAGGACTCAAAGGTCCCGGCTTTGATTCTGGTCAAGGGCACGTGCCTTGGTCGCGGGCACATCCCAGCAGGGGGTGTGCAAGAGGCGGCTGATCGATGTTTCTCTCTCATCGATGTTTCTAACTCTCTATCCCTCTCCCTTCCTCTCTGTAAAAAATCAATAAAATATATATTTTTAAAAAAGATGTAAAAAAAGTGCAATAGTAAGTATATACACAAAATCTATGGGAACAAAGAAGAAGCAACTAATTCACTCTATAAGGGAAGATATAGGGTGGAAGGGTACACCAGGAAATGGCTCAGCAGAGCATTTCTAATCATACTATAGTAGTTACTTAAAATGAAATAAATAAAAGAAGTTCACCATTACTTACAATTTTGTCATAAAAGTCTTTGGGAAGTTTGGAAAGAATTTCTACTGCTTCCAAAAGCTCATAAGCATCTATCTGTGGCACCTCATCACCATCATCACCACCTTCCAGGAGAAAAAACAACCTCTGATGAAATCTTAATACAGAATTATTAGTACTATATGTAACTTACATTTTATTAAATGGCAGTCCTATAAAATATGCCTAGTGAACATAGATTGTGGTAGGGCCTGTTTTTGCCAATTTTTATAGAGACCAGTGCTTAAAATGGGCTTACCTCCCTCAGCATCTCCACCAGCAGACTGTTGCTCTTCCAATTTCGCTTGTAATTCTTGCTGGGAACGCAGAAACCGAGTTGGTTTAGGAGCACCTGTTGGCAGTTTGACCCATTCTTCTTCTAGTTCTTTCAACTGTAAATATAATATTTTAAAAACATTATCTATATCTCTACCATTAGATAACATGCTTATTTATATTTAATTATGTAAAAACTTAACTTCTTATTTATATGGCTCTAAAGGGACAAGATAAATTTAAATTGTGTATATTTTGTGGCATAAGACAAACTGACATATTTACTACACTGAAGATGTAAGGCTAAGCACACAGAAAAAAGAAAATCCATTTTTTTGGACACCCTTATTAGTTCATGAATTCAGATATATTTGTATCAGATAAAGTTTATAATAAATTATAATAAAACATTAATTTTGTCTAAATAGATATTAAATCCTGCTACCGATAGCATTATAAAAGGATCTTTTAAACTGCTACAGATTCAAAACTAATATACAGGAATCACCAAATAGATGGTACTTAACTTGAGAGGACAAAGTAACCACAGACAGTTGGCTATGCTCAGAAGAACCAACTGATTTAAAAAAATAATTATTTGTAAGGATAGAATGTCAACAATAAGAAGGAAATATCTTCATATATTAACCTTATACAAAAACTTTGTGCCTCACCTGGACAGAGTTTATATTTTGTAATGGGGGTCTCAGAACATCCCGAATCCATCTGTAAATTTCCACAGCAAGTAGTTTGGCTTCATCTCGCACACCCTTGTCTCGAGATTCGAAGAGTTTTGGCAACACTTTAATGATTGGCTTAAGCAAGATGATTTTGGAACCAAATTCACTAGAAATAAAATATTGGAAAAACAATTGGCAACATGCTTGCTTGGGTAAAGTGTTAGCTTTCATTCACAAAACATATCTACGCAATCTATAAAAAAAATTAGTATGCAAATTGACCGTACCTCTGCTACACCCACCAGCCAATCAGAAGTGAATAAGCAAATAAATCTCAACCAAGATGGCTGCAGCCACTGAGAGCAGGAGGGAGACTTGGGTTTTCCTGGCAATGGAGGAAGCCAAGCTTTCTGCCTGCCCTTGCAGGCTTAGGCCTCCACTCAATGATACAAAATTTCAATTATAGAAGATACAAAAATCCCAACAGAAATGGTGGCACCCACAGAGCTGGAGAGAGCAGAGGCTAGGGTTGCCCTGGTGATGGAGGAAGTCAAGCTTCTGCAGCCCTGGCCAGCCTAGGCCTCCACTCCAGGCTACAAAGTTTCAATTATAGAAGGTAAATAAATTCCAACAGAGATGGCTGCTGCCACAGAGTGAGCAGAAGACTTGGCTCCACTCCAGGCTGCAAAGTTTTAATTGTATAAGATAAATAAATCCCAGATACCAGGGCCTCTGCTTGGGTTGCTGGGGGGCATGGCTGGCCTGCAAGCCACCATAGGCCTCTTGCCCAGGCCACCCCACACCCAAAGGGAACCCCCACTCTGATCCAGGACACCCTTCAGAGCAAAGCAGCTGGTTCCCACCCATGTACCAGGCCTCTATCCTATCTAATAAAAGAGTAATATGCAGATTGACCATCACTCTAACACACAAGACAGCTGTCCCTATGTGGTCAAAGATCCTCTCCCCATGTGGACACAAGATAGCCACCAAAAGATGGCCAACAGGGAAGGGCAGTTGGGAGGGACCAGGCCTGCAAAGGAGGGCAGTTGGGGGCGATCAATCCTGCAGGGGAGGGCAGTTAGGGGTGACCAGGCCAACAGAGGAGAGAAGTTGAGGGTGACTGGGCCTGCAGGGAAGGATAGTTGGGGGTGACCAGGCATACAGAGGAGAGCAGTTGGGGGCAATCAAGCCTGCAGGAGAGGGCAGTTAGGGGTGACTAAGCCAGCAGAGGAGGGAAGTTGGGGGCAAACAGGCTGACAGGGGAGCAGTTAGACATCAATCAGGCTGACAGGGGAGTGGTTAGGGGGTGATCAGGCTGGCAGGCAGAAGTAGTTAGGGGCAATCAGGAAGGCAGGCAGGTGAGCAGTTGGGAGCCAGCAGTCCTGGATTGTAAGAAGGATGTTGGACATCCCTCAAGGGGTCCCAGATTGGGTGCAGGCTGGGCTAAGGGACACCCCCTCCATGCATGAATTTCATGCACCGGGCCTCTAGCATATTATAGAATTATATAAGTTGAGTTTTAAGGCAGAAAAGAATGGAATTCATAACCACATCTATGTTTATACATCATTATTCCAAGAATACTATTTAATGTCTTGGGTCCAAAATAATATTACTATATTATTTAATTATTTTTAATATTTTTATTGTTTTTTAGAGAGAGAGGAAGGGAGAAAGAGAAACACTGATGTGAAAGCAGAACAATTGGCTGCCTACTGTGTACCCCCCTATCAAGGATTGAGCCTGCAACCCAGACATGTGCCCTGACCAGGAATCCAACCAGGAACCAGAAACCTTTTGATGCATGGGACAACGCCCAACTAATTGAGCAACACTGGCCAGGTCAATATTACCATTTTAAAACTAACTTTCTAGATAACTAGAGTAGGAATAATTCAAGTCCTTAAAGGCCAACGCTTTTGTAATATCTTAAATACACCTGCATATACACATAAAAGCATAAAAATATAAACAAATGTTTATAAATATTTAGATAAGTGAAATCTGCTTTCTTTTTATTTTATTTTTTTAAAATATATTTTGTTGTTGATTTTTTACAGAGAGGAAGGGAGAGAGATAGTTAGAAACATCGATGAGAGAGAAACATCAATCAGTTGCCTCCTGCACACCCCCCTACTGGGGATGTGCCTGCAACCAAGGTACATGCCCTTGACTGGAATCGAACCCAGGACCCTTCAGTCTGCAGGCCAATGCTCTATCCACTGAGCCAAACTGGTATCATCTTTCTTTTGTTTTTAATAGTTCTTACAATTAAGGTGGTTCGCTCAACTCAATAGATAACTAATCCTGGCAGTATGTGGTTTCATTCCTGATTTTAAAGCTATCACACTGTAGCTCCAGGCAACTTAAACCTTTTTGCTTCAGTTTCCATGGGAAAAATAGCTATATTCTGACTTCTTTAAGAAAGGTAACACAATTATTTATCTACTTAATTGTTTTTTCCAGCAAAATAAAATTCTAGTTTATTGTTGTACAACACTGTTTCACATCCATCAAAAAGGCCAAATAAACAAATAGCAACTTCCTAGCCAAAAAAAGAAAAAAAAAAGAAAAAAGAAAAGAAACCTTTAATTTTTGGCCCTTTTAGCCATTTAATATAAACCCAACTACTTATAGTACAGCCAAGTGCATACATAGAAAGTTACTGGAATGCTCAGAGTAAGATTTATTATTTATGTTTTTGCTTTTTACAAGGTTTTTCTCTCCTTTGGGATTATTCTGAACATGGTCACTCCATAAATAAATTCAGAGATAGGATGGAGAATGTTCCAAAGGCTAGTTTGGTTATCTCAAGGTCATTAAAAATGGCTAATTCCTAACAATACATACAAAAATATAAAATGTAAATAAGAAATACAAACAAAAAAAATTTCTTTTTAAGTACGTTTAAGAAAAAACGAAGGACCTTAGACGTTTTGGTTCTTTGGGTGACAAAAAGCACATGTGATCTGTGACTCTTCAAGGTGATCAGGTTTAAATTCTGAGATGGGAAGTGCGGGGTGAATAGGTCACAGTGGCCTTTTTTGGGGGGAAATTTTAACTTTTCCTTTGTTGTTGTTTAGTCACGCTCACCAGTCTTCTGCTTCTTGGTGTCAACATCGTCATGCCCATCATTTTCAGCTGCCTGTTTGCCAGTAGCTGCCTCAATCTCCTCAACTTCATCTCCATCTTCTTCCTCCCTATCACCTTCCTCCTGCTCTTCCTCACCTTCTTCTTCCTCTACCTTCTGCTCCTTATTTTCCTCATAGCATTCCCATTAGCAGGTGTGTCTCTTCCATTCTCTGCTTCCTCCACAACTTCTTTCTCCTTTTAGCCCTTGGCGGTGATGTCAGAGCTGGCTAGCCCACCATCTGATAGGATGGGACATGGCCGGTGATCCACAGTGGATTTTTTAAAAAGGACTCTGGCGAAAAAGCTGCTGCAGTCTGCAGTGGCAGAGGAGGCTATAGCCAAGGGAGAGGCAGCAACAGGAACAATGCAAAGATGGCTTTTCAGAGCAGCCAGAGGAAAGGTAACACTTTAACCATATATATTTGTTACATATTATATTTTTAAGTTTCCAACTTGCCAAATTTAGCTTTCTGATTCACTGTAACATTTCTGAATAACATTCTGGAGCAAGAGGAATTTAGTTATAAAAGAACACTGAAATTCTCTAGTAAGATCCATATATATCATTCATCTATGATCTAATGGGTACACATACATTTATCTCATATGTACAAATACAACATAATTTTTCAGTAATAGCTACTGACATTCCAATAGGCCAAAAAAGGAGACTGTGAATATAGTTGAAATATAGATATCTTAACAAAACTAAATTAGTTGCCTATGATAATAATAAACCATTCTTTTTAGGGATACTTAACATGGTGCCTGAAGAATCTAACATTTGAGATTCTTAATTTTTAGTTAATTATTACTGCTTCACTTAATTTTTTGTTTCACTATCCTTGCCTGCTTCTGAAAGATAAAAACAAAACAAAAGCAAAACAAACAAAAAACCATTTGGAGCAGCTCTAGATGGAAAATACCTCAAAAAATTAATTTTGGTACTAATCACATTGCTACAAAAAAAAGGGGGGGGTTCCTAGAAGTCCGTTTTAGGGGCCATACAACAATATTGCAACTATCACTAACAGATAGCTTAAAGAAGCTCTGGAATCTAGGATTGAACATTTGGTCTCAAGGTTCTTGAAGGTCTGAGAGAACTGTCTAGTTCCACTTACAGATTCTGAGATGCTTTAGAACAAATAAAGAACCACGCAGAAATGGGACTAAATAACACCTATAAGAAAGATGTAAGAAGATATGTCTAACTTGTTCTTTTTGTACCCTTATTCTCCTAGTCAGCTTAAACTGAAGTAACCAGAGTTTATAGCATTCTAGATTAAAAACTTCTAATTAAAAAGCAGATTATAATATATATTTTATTATAGATCCAATACTAAGGAGAGAACAGATCTACTGATACAAGCACAGTTTTGATAATCAAGTCAAGTCACTAAATTTCTAAGATAAGAACCAACACACTATTTACTATTCATAAAAATACATGCCTACTAGCTTATCTAATAAAAGAGAAACATGCAAATTGACCATACCTCTGCCACGCCCACCAACCAATCAGGAGCGAGTATGCAAATTAACCCAACAAATATGGTGACAGCCACGGAGCTGATGCAAGCAGGAGGCTTGGGTTGCCCCCAGCGATGATGGAAGCCAAGCTTCCTGCCTGCCCTGGCCTCCGCTCAAGGCTACAAAGTTTCAATTACAGAAGATAAATAAATCCCAGATACCAGGGCCTCTGGTTGGATCATGCGGGGGGGGGGGGGGGGGGTGTCAGCCTGCAAACTATCACAGGCCCCTCACCCCAAGGGAAACTCCATCCTGATCCAGGGCAAACCAGCTAGCTCCTACCTGTGCACCAGGCCTCTATCCTATATAATAAAAGAGTAATATGCAAATTGACCATCACTCCAACACACAAGATGGCTGCCCCCATGTGGTCAAAGATGGTTGCCACAAGGTCAGCAGTAGAGGACCAGGCCTGAAAGGGAGTGCAGTTGTAGGTGACCAGGCCGTCAAGTGGAGGGCAGTTAGGGCAATCAGGCTGGCAGGGGAGTAGTTAGGGGGTGATCAGGCTGGCAGGCAGAAGTGGTTAGGGGCAATCAGGATCAGGAAGGCAGGCAGGTGAGCAGTTGGGAGCTAGCAGTCCTGGATTGTGAGAGGGATATCCGATTGCCCATTTAGGCCTGATCCTACTAAATGGGCAATCGGACATCCCTTAAGGGGTCCCATATTGGAGGGTCTAGGCTGGGCTGAAGGACACACACCCTTGTGCATGAATTTCGTGCACCGGCCCTCTAATCTTCTATATATATAAAAAGCTAAGCAACTAGCTGACCGGTGAGTAGGTATGACATGCACTGACCACCAGGGGACAGATGCTTAATGCAGGAGTTGCTGAGTGGCAGAACTCTCGCATTCCAGGACCCCTCAGGGGTTGTTGGACTACTGGTTTCAGCCTGATCCCCACAGGCCAGGCCAAGGGACCCACCTGTCGGAGGGACCCCGTTCACTCTGCAGATACCCTTTGAGCCCTGGCGCTGCCCCAGGTGCAGCTGGCTGGGGAGGGACCATGGGAGGTTGGCTTCAGGGCATGTCTGGCTTATCTTGCCCAGTCCTGTCCCGCTGGCCACCTTCTAATTAATTTCCTTTCAATGTGCACGAATCTGTGCACCAGGCCTATAGTACTATAATAATAGGCTAGACATGAGAAAACATTTATTTCATAAGAATATAAGTGAAAGTCAAATTTTATAGAAGAACATTCTGAAACAAATGAAGAACGACTTAAAAGTGGAAGACAGAAATTGAAGATAGTTTAACAAAATTTAAAAATTTTGATACTAATACGTAAGATAAACACCAAAGGAAGCATTTTTTCCAAGAAGTAGGTCATACACAAAATCATAAGAGAGCTGAAATGACCTTCACTTCCACAGGTCACATACTCAGGGTTTCGGTAGAGCTGTTCTCTGAAGCAGTGGTCACCAGCCTTTTGGACCTTGCAGATACCACCAGTTGGTGATCCCTGTTCTAAAGTATCTCACGATTTGGGGATAGGGTATCAGATAAGGACTGCCAAATCAGAAAAAACTAGTAGTTTGTCTAATTCAGATTTCCACAGCAAATTACAACCACTTATTCATGAAAACCTTCATTGCCAAATTGTAGGGATGAAAATAACTTATTACCAAGAGTGAAAGTTATTTCCTATTTGCTATTGCTATACTTCTGTTTAAAGGCACATAGCATTTGCTTCTATTTTATAAAAAGGCACCTAAATAAAGGTCTACTTTAGCCAACAAACTGGATAGCCAACACTTCAAAGTATATAAATTTATGTCAGAGAAAAAGCTGCTTAAATACCCTGAGGAGTGCTTTTCAACAAAAAGGCCAATTCATTATCTAAAAACAGTTCAGAAATATTCCCTGTTCATCTTCATTAGAAAGAAATTTCAACCCTAGATGGTTGGGCTAAGTGGCTAGAGCACTGGCCTGTGGACCAAAGGGCACCGAGTTTGATTCCAGTTAAGGCACACACCTTGGTTGCAGACTCCTCCCTGGCCCAGAGCCTGGTCTGGGCGTATGCAACCAATAGATGTGTTTCTCTCATATCGATATTTCTCTGTCTTTCATTCTGACATCAATGGAAAAATATCCTTGGGTGAGAATTAAAAACAAAATAAACCCACAAAAAAATAAAGTCCCCTACTATGAAAGAAAGGGAGGGAGGGAGGGAGGGAGGGAGGGAGGGAGGGAGGGATGAACGGAGGGAGGGAGGAAAGAAATGAATTTAAATAAAATAATTATGCAACACCGTTGAAGGCTAAAATTACTGAATACAAAGTGCCATGCTCGAGGAATGAGTTCAGCTTTTCCACATCACTTTCCTGATTGGTATGGCATGCCACGTCAAGTCTAGCAGTTTTTATTTCTGTTTAAACCAGAAACCCAAACTCAACTGAGACACTCCAGTTAATAGAACTAATGCAAAAAGAAAAGGTCTTACCTTAAGGCTTTTCTCAGTGTCTCTATGCAGGCCACTATAATCTTGGGGTTCTTATTGTCCAGGCCTTTTAGGAGCTCTTCTTGCACAGTCTCTCCTTTCTCAATCTCTATGTACATCAGACAAATCTCGATACCTAGCTCCTTGGCTTTGGCTTTGGGTTGGTTGAACACTTTACTTACAACACCTGATACAACTTCTCCTGTAGTTCTGTAATACAGATGATAAACAACAATCACACACACAAAAACACACTTCAGTAGGAAGAGCTAGAAAAGGTCATGTAAGGCAGTGTGTGTGTGTGTGTGTGTGTGTGTGTGTGTGGAGAGGGGGGAGGGGGATACACAGTTACTTTTTAAAATGCTTAAACGAGTCTCTAATTTTTAAATTTATGTTTGAAAATTATTAAAAAACTAGAATTGAATATTTGGTATCAAGGTTCTATTACAAAAGAGTAAAGTGCAAAGGTTTAAGACATTCATATCAGACAATAACACAGAACCATAGACTGTTTATAAATGTAGGAAATTCAAACAAGAAAACAAAAATCCCTTGAAATTCCACAACTTCCAGATATTTCTATAAACACACAGATATATTATACAAATATAGGGTTATCAAGTTCTCAATTTTGTGAAATTAAAAATAATAATAATTTTAAACACTCCTTAAGGGAACTTCTTCATAGAAGGAATGGATATACATCTTTAGTAATAAAAGGCTGTTCCCAACTCCTTGCTAAGATACAGTAACTTTATTGCTTTGAGTCTCTTCTAAATTAAATAAAACTTGTACTATTGGAAGTTGGAGGAATTGAATGGGCTGGAATTACATGTAGCACTCGTCAAAAAAGTTTCTGGTATCAGAAGAAAAATGAAATTATAAAAAGAATGACTTCACTAATGACAAGAAAAACTTGGTGATGTTAACAAACTCAGATTATGATTGTTTTTATTAGTATAATCTTCGAAGTAAGTTAAGTATACATTTCTTGTGCAATTAAATCAATGGCCCCCATTTGTGGGTGTATGTGTGTAAGTATATGGGGGGGGCTCCTTTCAAATAAAGATTAGAGTTAGAAAAACCAGGTTTAAGAGGTATGAGAGAGAGGAGTCACTGGAAAGATCTATCCCTTGAGCTATGGCTCAAGTCAAACAGGCTGAGAGTCACAGAGGTTGTTTAGTTAGCATTGCCTTTCCTAAGATAAAAATGCCTAATGGCTACAGGAAGAAAGATGTGATTCTAAGATCACGTAGCTGGGATCTTAGAAAAAGTTTCCTGTAATACCCAATATTTTCAGTGTAATTCTGATCATTCCTTTGCTAACAATCTCTCAGTTTCTTCCAGAAGTTACTGATGATTTTCCTTCTTAGTCTATTTTCCCTTATGAAAGGCTCAAAAGGAGAAAACATTGCTTGTTCATCAAAACTTAAGGTAGAAACTCAAGATCTGATTTCTAATTTGTTCCCCTTTAGAGATCTCAGGTACTTCTGAGAACAGATAAAGACTGAAAACAAAACACCAAAAGCCCCACAAGTATCAAGAAACTATGAAAGTAAGAAAATGAATATATTCTAAAAGTGCTAATAACTAAGAACAGTAATCCATAAATATACATAGATTAATCCAGGTAGCACCAGATAGGGTTTTTTAATAGAACAGGTGAAAAGAAACTACTTACTTTCCCGCTACATGGGCATTTTCGACATAAACAAGTGCAGCTTCTAATCCTTTCAACTGAACCACTGCATTGGAATCAGTCACAAATTTTTTGATCAATCCTAAAAATTTTGACCATTCTGGGCTCTTTTCATCTCTTATTTTCTGGAAGATCTTCAGGGCCTCTTCATACCCATTTAACCTTGCTTTCCACAGCTAAAAGAAACGTATTTTGAAAAACAAAACTTAGTAAAAGAAACGTTGTATTTTGAAAAACAAAACTTAGTAAAAGAAACGTATTTTGAAAAACAAAACTTAGTAATACTGTTACTATTTATTGATAATTAAGGGGAAGGGAAAAATAATTACCCTATACCAGGTGATCTGAACAAAAGACCCATGAGTGGAAACAAAAAAAGGAGTAAGGAAATTCAGATTCTTTTTAAAAAATGAGCTAATAAACTTTTTCTTGTAAATATTTAGTATTTATGACATTCTACTAGGGTCATCTAAAATTCATAACAGGCCATTATAAATGTATTTCAATTGGATACAAAGTATTCAAGTATTATTACTTCTTTAGAATATGGCATTGAAGATGTGACAGTTCAAACATGAATTAACCTGATGAAACTGCCCAATCTCCAGAAGTACGCTGTTTTCAGTTGTACTGTGTAATCATTGGGCAGGTTTTTACTACACTACATGGTATAGCTGCAGACAAAACAAGTCAATATACTGAAATTTGAGTTCCAGAAAAGTCTCACCTTGTGTTCACATTTCTGATCAACTGGCAGTTTCAACCACTCACTGTCATCTCCCATTGTGCTTCCAGTTTCTCCTTAGAATTAAGAGTAATTCCTGGCCAAATAAAAATCGATACCTATTAATTCTAGCATCCAGCAGTCTCTTAAGACACAATGATTTTTCTCAAATTTTTATTTCATCATGATGCACCAATAGAATTTAAAACCCATTCTTTGTTTATATACCCATTTAATTACATTAATAGAGCATTAACACACAAGAAAAGTCAATAAAAAACTCTAAATAAATCTAGAAAGGACAGATATCTGTTTTAAAAAAAAGATGCTTAAATATTTTCCCAGTGGGAACTTCTTAGATACAAGACAAAGTAGAATGAAACAGAAGAGCTGAGCTACTTGGCCTCTTAAAAGGACAAGATAAGATGGGCCCGGCCAGGTCAAGTCGGGAGCTCAGTTGGTTGGAGCCTCATCTCGATATGCCAAGGTTTGGGTTTGATCCCTGGTCAGGGCACACACATAAGCAACCAATGAATGGATTAATAAATGGAACAACAAATCAATGTTTCTCTCTCTCTCTCTCGCTCTCGCTCTCTTTCTCTTCCCCCGTAGCCCTCTCTTTCACCTTCCCCTCTTTCTCTCAAATCAATTTTTTTTAAAAAGGGCAAGAGTTTGAAAGAATATCATACTTTCAACTGTTAACTTAAAATTCCTTATAGAAAGTAATCAATATGGAAAAATCTCAATGCTACGCAGCTCTCTAATTATGGCAAATATGACCTTAGTCAATGTTTATGTAAACTAGTAAAAAATTAAATCTCTGAATAAACTATTCCTTTATAAACTCTATATTTAAACAATTTTTAGAGAGGTTTATAGTCAACATTTATTTAATAACTTTATGCTATTTATTTTTTTAAAATATATTTTATTGATTTTCTACAGAGAGGAAGGGAGAGGGAGAGTTAGAAACATCGATGAGAGAGAAACATCGATCAGCCGCCTCCTGCACACCCCGCACCGGGGATGTGCCCGCAGCCAAGGTACATGCCCTTGACCGGAATCGAACCTGGGACCCTTCAGTCCACAGGCCAACGCTCTATCCACTGAGCCAAACCAGCCAGAGCAACTTTATGCTATTTAGATAACATTTATTTTTGCTTATAAAAGTCATTTATGCTAACTGTAGAAAATCTGGAAAGTACAGGAAATATTAAAGAAGAAAAGTATTAAAATGTAATTTCACCACTTTGAACACTAACGTGTGTGTCCACTTGAATCCTTCCAGACTTTTTTCAATGTATATCTATAAAACTCTAATATGAAAACAGACCAAACGGCAGAACAACTGGTCACTATGATGTGTGCTGACCACCAGGGGGCACGAGTGGAACACGGCGGATGTTGGCAGCAGGCGGCAGAGCGTAGAACATGGCCATGCCAGGAAGGTGGAGCAGGTGAGTGGGGGCACCAGACCAAGGCAGGGTGCCAGTAGCTGTCATAGGTGTGAGCCTTTGGTGGTTACTGAAAATTCTTTGCTCCTGCGTGCCACAGTCACACCTGGCACTTGCACCTGCTGCTGGTGCCCGCCTCACTCACACCCATTGACAGCGCTGGCCCCACTCGGCGCTGTCAGTGGACTCGAGCTGTGGCTGCCACCCCTGGGGGCTTATCCACTTCCTCCTAGTCCTGGGGGGCAATCAGGGCAGCAGCTGCTGCTTACACCTGCTGCTGGTGCTAGCCCCAATTGCTTTGCACTGTCAGCAGGTGTGAGAAGGGCAGGTGCTGTCAGTGTGGGAGCTGCGGTGGCAGGAGCAGGGTTGCCCACAGAGAGAGGTCTGGGGGCCGTGGTGGGAAGGGCTGGGCGGGGGCACTGAGGATGGGCTGAGATCCACCCCTGTGCCCACTGCAGCCTCTCGGCTCACAATTCCTCTCAAGGTGCACAATTTCATGCATTGGGCCCCTACTACAATATATAAAATACATGAAAAAAAGAGGAATAATCCTCTTGCAATCTTTTTATTTTTTAAAAGTATTTTTTAGTTTCTTCATTAAAATAATTTTTAGAGTTTTTGTTTGTTTGTTAACATTTTTAGGATGTAAGAAGAGATTAACCAAAGATCTTATATGCATATATGCATTACCCATGGACACAGACAATAAGTGGTAAAAGCCTTGGGCAGGGTGGGAACTGGGTGGAAGGGAGCAAGGAGAGGAATATGGGGGACATCTGTAATACTCTCAATGATAAAGATTTTTGAAAATGTTTTTATTGATTTCTGAGAGAGAAAGTGAGAAGGATAGAAACAGAAACATGGGTGAGAAACGTCAATATGTTGCCTCCTGCATAGTACGGAGCCCTACTGGGGATCAAGCCTACAATCCTGCATGTACCCTGACTGGGAATTGAACCAGCAACCTCCTGGTACATGGGACAATAACCAACTGAGCCACAACGGTTGGATGCAATCTTTTTATACAGTCACAAACACTGTCCCATATATGAAAACAGGATGTTTATCACTTCATTTTTATCAATCCTATTGTTGGAATTTAAATTGTTTCCCATTTTTTTATAGGAATTTTTCAGCTCCTGTATTCTATTTTTAATATTTTTTATTGATTTTTTTTTACAGAGTGGAAGGGAGAGGGACAGAAAGTCAGAAACTTCGATGAGAGACATCGATCAGCTGCCTCTTGCACGCCCCCTATCGGGGATGTGCCTGCAGCCAAGGTACATGCCCCTGCCGGAATCGAACCTGGGACCCTTCAGTCTGCAGTCCAACGCTCTATCCACTGAGCCAAACCGGTCTCGGCTGTTCCCCATTTTTTAATATTATAAACTAGAGGCCCAATGCACAGATTTGTGCACTAGTGGAGTCCCTCAGCCTGACCTGTGGCATCATACAATCCAGGACACCACAGGGGATGTTGAACTGCCAGTTTCAGCCTGATCATTGCAGGCCGGCCTGCGGGATTGGGCCAAAACCAGCAGTCTGACATCCCCAAGGGATGTAGTAGTGTGCAAAGCAGCAGGCAGCTGGGGAGGAGTTCAAGCCTGGGCCAGGCATCATGCCACTCACACTCATACCAGGCCCACAGCATCTGCCCTGGGCTCGCGCCCAGTTAGTCCCTATCAGGAGAGGCTTGTGCCCCTGAGGTGGCACTTGCTGGCTGTAAGCCCTGTGTCTGATGACCATCAGTCAGCTGAGCAGTGCTCCCACTATGTGGGTGCACTGAACACCAGGGACAGCTCCAGCATTGAGCATCTGGCCCCTGGTGGTCAGTGTGTGTCATAGTGACCAGTCAACTGATTGTTCGGACATTTAGGCTTTTAAGTATGTAGATAAGACTAGAAGGCCTGGTGCAGAAATTCATGCATGGATGGAGTCCGGCTGGCCAGCCCCAATTGGGGCCGATCAGGATGGGCCACCTTGGGGGAGGGACTGCAGGCAGTTGGAGGGCTGGCCCTGCCCCCTGATCAAACTCCCAGTTGAACTCCTGGTCAAACAGAAAATTTGCATACAGTAGGTCCTCAGGTTACACAGGAGATCCATTCCTATGGTGCAACGTAACATGATTTTCAACACGATTTTCACTGTAAGTTGGAACCCACCTACATAAGCACTTACTTCACTTACAAGGAGCATATACACAGCAGTAATGAAATGAAACAGTAAAAAAAAAAAATTTAAAAGAAAGATAATTCCTGACCTCTACTTGTGGTAAATAAATAATAAAAAACATAAAGCACATATGTACATACATCAAAATGACAAAACTTTTTGTTTTTAATAAATAAATGGGCTGAAGCCGGTTTGGCTCAGTGGATAGAGCGTCAGCCTGCGGACTGAAAGGTCCCAGGTTCGATTCCAGCAAAGGGCATGTACAGTGGCTGTGAGCACATCCCCAGCAGGGGGTGTGCAAGAGGCAGCTGATCGATGTTTCTTTCTCATCGATGTTTCTTACTTTCTATCCCTCTCTTTTCCTCTCTGTGAAAAATCAATAAAATATATTTAAAATAAATAAATAAATAAATAAATAAATAAATAAATGGGAGATGGTGACATAACACAAAACGACATATGTCGAGTCTAGTGTAACCTGAGGACTGCCTATATTTGTCTTTTATGATACAGGATAGAAAGGATTCTGCTTATGTCTCCTCTCCATCCCCAGTCCTGGTCTGACATAAAATACATCATTAAAAAAAAAAGAAAAAAAGAATATATACCTTGATAATGTCTACTATGAATCAGGCATTGTATAAAGTACTTGTTAAACATGTTGATCCACTTTGTACTTAGAACAACTACATGAAAGAAAGCTACTCTGCCCATTTTAGACATTTAGACATTACAAAGATTAAGTAACCTGCCAGAAACAACAAAATTGATAGGCTGTGAGATCACATTGATATGCAAAGTTTATGCCTCTTCCTTTACAACTTGTTTCCTCCATGAAAATGTAGGAAATATTCTAGGGAAAGTTAAATACTCAAAGATTAAGTTGTACAAGTTTATTAGAGCAAGTGGAACTTTCATTAATAACTCCCTCTAAAATCCCCAGGACCCTGTGAAACAGCAGCAAATTTTAGAGAAGAAGTTAGGTCTTAATAGAGAACAGAAACTCTAATACAGAAATGGCAGGAGATAAAATAGTACATCAGTTTGGCAAACAGTATGGCATTATTTAAATTGAAGATGCACATACCTTACTATCCAACAACTCCATTTCTAAGTATTTACCTTAGACATTGATGCCAACTGCACAGGAAGACCTATACAAGGCTATTCAAAACACTGTTGTTTGTGAA
The DNA here is from genome assembly GCA_027563665.1 of Antrozous pallidus. NCBI lineage: Eukaryota > Metazoa > Chordata > Mammalia > Chiroptera > Vespertilionidae > Antrozous > Antrozous pallidus. The sequence goes on from CM050520.1 coordinate 17,144,884, forward strand.
AGTCAAAAGTTTCCCACATTTCACAAGTTCATAAAAAAATAATGAATAAATGATGGTATATTCACTCAGTGTAATATTATACAGCAACAACAATAAATGAACTATGTAGTGCTTCTCAAGCTCTATAGTGAAGGACCAGTCTTTTTTGTTGCTAATCTTTACCAGAGAGAGTAGAAGGGAGGGAGTTAAGGGGGGCAGGGGGAGAGGGAGGGAAAGAGAGAGAAAGAGAGAGAGAGAGAGAGAGAGAAAATGATTTGAGAGAACCACATTGATTGGTTGCCTCCCGTATGTACCCTCCTGGGGCCAGGAATGAATCTGCAACCCAGGTATGTGCCCTTGATAGGGAAACAAACCTACAACTCTTTGGTGCATGGGTGGGTTCTAACTACTGAGTCACCAATACTCTAACCACTGAGAAACACCATCCAGGGCATCCTATCCTAGTTTTATATACAAAAGAACAGAAAACAGGTACTCCAATAGGTACACATACATGCATGTCCATAGCATCACTATTCACAATAGCTATTTCACCCACTGATGAACAATCCGGTTCATCAATGGACGGAATAAACAAATTGTGGTATGTACATACAATGGACTATATAACTTGGCCATAAAAGGGAATGAAGTAAAGTACTGATACATGCTACAACTAGATGAGGTTCACAAATATGATGCTAAGCGAAAGAAGCCAAACACAAAAGGTCCCATATTGTATGATTCCATTATATGCAAACTAGAGACCCAATGCATGAAATTTGTGCAAAAGTAGGCCTTCCTTCCCTGGCTGCCAGCACTGGCTTCCCTCTGGCATCCGGGTCCCAGGCTCCCCTCCGGTCACCAGCATTCGGGACCTGGGCTTGCCTCTGGCCACTGGCAGGTATCCAGGCTTCCCTCACAGCCCCAGCTTCATCTGGAAGGAGGTCTGGTCCAATTAGCATAGTATACTTTTATTATTACAGATGTTTAGAATTATAATAGCTTAATCTATAGAGATAGAACACAAAATGGTGGTTGCCAGGGATTGGGGAAAGAGGCAATTGGGCAGAAACTGCTTAATGGATAAGGAGTTTTATTGTAGAGTGATGGAAATGTTTTGGAACTAGATAAAGATGGTGGCTGCATAATATTGTAAATGTATAAAATGCCATTTGAATTGTTCATGTTACAATGCTTAAGTTTTATATTATGTGAATTTCACTTCAATAAATTATTTTTTTAAATCCCAAGGTGATTCTATTGTGCAGCCTGGGTTGAAAACCTTTAACATTACTTACCTGGCCCAAGTTTGAGCTGCAAAAGCAATCAATCTTTGCCATCTAATTAAAAAACAACAACACCAACAACACTCCATGAATCTTTTAAAACATTTTCCAACCAAAGAGAATGTTAACAACCAAGAGAATGAGAATATTCAATTGTTGGTATTCTATGAGTTTACTACAACACTTATCTTTTTTTCCTATTGGTTACTTTTGGAAACATGAAGAAACAGGTTATCCAACTTAAGTGCCTTGTAGAAAATTTAGATGCCATTTTATTATTCTTTCTGAAATGGCTTCTAATATGTTATAGTCTGAGTTTTTAAAAGTTGGTATTTATGATCTTTCTATTAAAAAGAAAGGCTTGCTTCAGACCCAAACCTCCCCAGACATTGATATAATGGATACAGTATTTGTGTATGCATGTGACAAGGACTTTTGCTCTGTCTTTGTCTTCTTCCATGATTGATATACTAAAGAAAAAAGCACTTCTCTACTAATTCCCTTCCACAATTATGTCAGTTATAAAATTAATTTAGACTTTAATCCTATATAATAAGAGAGGACTATGCTAATTATCCATTACACTGTGAGGCATAATGACTGACCACGTTAATGACCAGATCACGGATCTGCAGGAGGATGGACCATCGAACTACAAGCGGGCAGCAGAGCTACAGGAAGAGGCAGGTCAGCAAGCTATGATGAGGGAGGGGATAGAAAAGAAGGGGGAGCTACAGGAGGGCACAGCGATCTACTGGCACACGGATTCATGTACAGGGCTACTAGTTTTTATGTAAACAACATGAGTTATGAAGCATTATCATAAAATTGCCCTACCACCCAATCTGAAAATGAGAGCACTACCACTATTAGTGCACTTGTGCATTTCTCTCCTACTCTACCCTTCTCCCCACAGAAGCACTTTTTTAAAGTTTGCTTAGTTCTATGCCATAGTCACAGGTATATATCCCTAAATAACAAAAGTAACTGCATTTGATTTTGCACTTTAGATACATGTTATACTATTTGTAATCCTCAATAACTTGCTTTTTTTCATTCAAAATTTCATTTGTAGCCCTGGCTGGGTAGCTCAGTTGGTTAGAGTGTTGTCTCAATATGAAAAGGCTTCAGGTTTGATCCCTGGTTAAGGCACATACAAGAATCAACCAATGAAAGCATAAAGAAGTGAAACAACAAATCTTTCTCTCTCTCTCCCCCCTCCTTTCCTCTCTCTCTCTCAATTCAATAAATAAATTCTTTTTAAATTTCATTTGTAAAATTCATCCATGTGGTTGTAATACCATCCAAGACTACTCATAGGTAAATACCTAAACTGCCGCCTTGCACAACAATTTCAAAACTACAACTAAAAGACAAAACGTCTATCACCCAGAACCATGAAAAAGCTGGCCAACTAGAAATTCTGCAACTAGAAGGAAAGAGAAAAGAGCATTGAGACGTGTACAAGTGCTGAAAAGCTGAGGTACAGAGGCGTGTGAATCGGGCTGGCGGCGGGCAACGGGCTGCTGCTTTTTTCAACCCAAAGGGAAACAAGATCCTGATTACTCTGAACTCCAGTTTCTGGGGAGACGCTGGCAACTCCTACAGGGAGAAGCTGGACGGACGGTCTGCCATTGGGTCGGAAAGTGAGGGTGGCTCCCTTGCAGAGGACGCGTGGGGAACTTGGAAACTCCGAGATGCAATAAATGGCTGAGTGGCAGCCATCGCTGTTTGTCACACCCTAGCCTAGTGTCTCCCCGAGATCCCACTCTGCACAATCTGCAAACCCGCCTGAGCTGTGCAGTTGCATTTGCATATAAATGGCCTGCACTATCACAGCTTAACCTAAACTGCAGCTTTGGTCAGACCAGCAGAAATATGCAGATCTTGCTGTAGCTCCTGCTGGGTCGCCTCAGACATTAGCTGACCTGCACCCCACTGGAGATACAGAAGCTAGTATATCTAGAGGTCAATGTGAGACGACACCAGAATTCAACTACTCACATCCATAAGTGACACATTCAAGAGGCAGACGCAGTGAGCACCAAAGCCCCACTGAAGCAAGTCCTGCCCCATAGGCGTGTCTCCAGTACATCAGTTCTTCCATTCCATCAGCACAGGAAAGCAGCAAAATGCAGAGACAAAGAAACATGTCACGAATGAAAGAAATGGAGGACATAGAGTTAAGGACCACATTTATACGGTTACTCAAGAATCTTTTAAAAACCGCCGAGAAACTTGATGAGACCTTCAAGGAGCTTAATGAGAATGCCAAGAAAATGGAAAGGACCAGTCAGAAATTAAGCATATACTATCTGAAATAAAGAATATACAGAAATCCAATGGTAGATCAAAAGACTCAAAGAATCAAACCAAAGATCTGAAATATGAGGAGACAAAAAACACCCAACCAGAAAAACAAAATGAAAATAGAATCCAAAAATATGAAGATAGTGTAAGGAGCCTCTGGGACAACTTCAAGTGTATCAACATCTGAATTATTGGGGTGCCAGAAGAAGAGAGAGAGCAAAATATTGAAAACCTATTAGAAGAAATAATGTCAGAAAAGTTTCCCTACCTGGTGAAAGAAATAGACTTACAAGTCCAGGAAGCGCAGAGAACCCCAAACAAGAGGAATCCAAAGAGGACCACACCAAGACACATCATAATTAAAAATGCCAAGGGCAAAAGACAAAGAGAGAATCTTGAAAGCAGCAAGAGAAAAACAGTTGGTTACCTACAAGGGAGTACCCATAAAACTGTCAACTGATTTCTCAACAAAAACTATGCAGGCCACCTGGGAGTGGCAAGAAATATTCAAAGTGATGAACAGCAAGAACCTATAACCAAGATTATTCTACCCAGCAAGGCTATCATTCAGAATTGAAGGTCAGATAGCTTCACAGACAAGAAAAAGCTAAAGGAGTTCATCACCACCAAACCAGGATTACATAAAATGCTGAACGGTATTTTTTAAGAAGAGGAAGAAGAGGAAGAAGAAGAAAAAGTTAAAAATAAAAACTATGAACAACCAAATGACAACAAATACATACCTACCAACAAGGGAGAAAAGATCAAGTGAATGAAAAATCTGATGAACAGAATGGACTGATGAATATAATAGAAGCAGGGACTTAGAAAGGGAGTGGACTGACAATTCTCAGGGGGAAGAGGGTGTGAGGGGTATGGGAAGAGATTGGACAAAAATGTTATACCTATGGATGAAGACAGTGGCGGGGGGTAAGGGCATGGGGTGGGTGGGGTGGGGGATCGGGTGGAGGGGAGCTGGGGGGAAGAGGAACACCTGTAATAATTTGAACAATAAAGATTTATTTTTAAAATTTTTAAAAAACTACTCATAGTGTGGTCAGAAGACTTGTGCTGGTTCACAAACTTATGCAGAGATTAGTACAGAAATGGAGACAAGAGTTTAAAAATAGACATAGTACCTATACTAATTTTTTTTTATTATGGTGATCTGAGAAACTGAAACAAGTTAAGTGAAAGCAATGTATAAAAATGCAACAAGGAAAGTAAGGGAGTGCAAAGTCAGGCTGGAAAGTAAAGATCACAACCTAGAGGGTCTTATTAACAATGTTACAGAATTTGGACTTTATCCCAAAGGTAAAAGGAGACTCTGAAGGATTACTAAGTAGAAAAAATTACATATACCATCAAACTTGCATTTTTTGAAGATCATGTAATGCAAAAGTAAAGCAATGTAAAGAATAGCTTGGGGCTCTAGCCGGTTTGGTTCAGTGGATAGAGCATCAGCCTATGGACTGAAGGGTCCTCGGTTTGATTCTGGCTAAGAGCACATGCCTGGGTTACGGCTCAATCCCTGTAGGGGGGTATGCAAGAGGCAGCCGATCAATGATTGTCTCTCATCACTGATGTTTCTCTCTCTCTCCTTCTCCCTTCCTCTCTGAAATCAATAAAGAAGAAGAAGAAGAAAAGAATAGCTTGGAAGGCAGTAACAACGGAGGGAAATAAGTTAGAAGGCTATAGTCTAAATTAAAAATGATGGTAGCTTGGACCTAAGGGTAGTAGCAGTGCAGGTGGAAAAGAGAGGATGAATTTTAGAGATATAAGGAATGTCAAAGAATGTCCTTACTGAGTAAATGTAGAATGGGTAGAAGAGATTGATAAAGATGAGTTTTGGACAAACTGAGTTTGAGATGCATGCCAGACAAGTGTAGATGTGTGCAGGAGTCACTGAAGTAGGAGATTGATCTACCACACCGGCTGGGCTACAAGAGATTTCTTGATTCCTAGTTTGGTGAAATTCCTACAGTTTATTTGCATCTGGTTTCTAGCTCATGTACAGTGAAAACTATTCATATTTTATAAATAATAAGATTTATTTTGCTGATTACCTAACTCAATGAAAATATAAAGAGCAAATTAAAGTATAAAAGACAAGTCTATTTGCCTCCAAAAGACACATTTTAATTTAGAAAATTTTAAATGCAGTTAGTTGGTAAAAGAAATCATCTCTAATCAGCAGCTGCCTAATAATCAAGCCTAACTACCCAATTGTGCCTTAAAACACTGTTACCTGTGCTTGGTTAAGAGAGGGATGACCACAGTTAATTCTAATTTGGGATTACCCAAGCTGTCCAACCCTGCCTCCTACTGTTATTTCATTGAGAGCTCACTCTACCAGTTGTAAAGGAAAACTTTCTTTGAGATTAACAAAAGCATAAAATAAATATTAAAGGTTTCATTTTATACTTGAACAATATGAACTTCAAGTGGTTAGAAATGTGGCACCAGGATGAACAGGGGGATCTGGATTTTATGAACATAGACACTGAAAATCAAGTTTTAGTTACAAAGCAAGGTTTGATGCTCTAAGAATGAATAAAATTGCCAACAAAGAGAATCATTAATTAATTTGAATACACACACACACACATATCTCCTATATAATAAACTCCCAATATACAAATCGATTAAACAGTGGAAGGGCCAGTCACGATGATGTGCACTGACCACCAGGGTGCAGATGCACAACACAGGTAATCAGGGGGAGTGCCTGCCACTCAGCCAGATGCTGGGCTCACAGCTGGTGAGCACAGTGGTGGTGGTGGGAGCTTCTCCTGCCTCCATGGCAGTGCTAAGGCCTCCTAGGGGGATGTCCAACAGCTGGCTTAGGCAGTCCCCCCAACTCACACTCACCAACCTTCAGCAGGGAGTGAGCCTAAGCCAGCAGACGGACATGCCCCGAGGGGTCCTTGACTACAAGAGGGCCCAGGTCAAGCTGAGGGACCCTCCCAACCCCCCCTGAGCATGAATGTCATGCACTGGGCCTCTAAAATATATATATTTTTGCACAGGTGTGTGTGTGTGTGTGTGTGTGTGTGTGTGTGTCCCTCAGCCCAGCCTGCACCCTCTCCAATCTGGGACCCCTCTCAACTGCTCGCCTGCCTGCCTGCCTGATTGCCTCTAACTGCTTCTGTCTGCCAGCTTGATTTAGAAAGTCCCTAATCACTCCCCTGCCAGCCTGATTGATGTCTAACTGCTCACCTGCCAACCTGATTGCCCCTAATGGCCCTCCCCTGCTGGCCCAGTCTCCCCCAACTGCCCTTCCCTGCAGGCCTGGTCTCCCCAAACTGCCCTCCCCTGCAGGCCTTGTCCCCCCCAATTGTCCTCCCCTACAGGCCTGGTCACCCCTAACTGTCCTCCTCTGCTGGCCCAGTCTCCCCTAACTGCCCTCTCCTACAGGCCTGATTGCTCCCAACTGCCCTCCCCTGCTGGCCCAGTCTTCCCCAACTGCCCTCCCTCTGCCAGCCTGGTCACCCCTAACTCCCCTCCCCTGAAGGCCTGATCACTCACAACTGCCCTCTCCTGCCAGCCAACTCGTGGTAGCCATCTTGAGGCCACATGCGAGCAGCAGCCATCTTTGGCCACATGGGGGCAGTCATCTTGTGTTGGAGTGATGGTTAATTTGTATATTACTCTTTTATTAGATCGTATATGTATATATACTAATAAAAGGGTAATACGCAAATTGGTCATAACCCCCTCACAGTAACAACCAAACAGCAGGCTGTATGGGGCAACCAGGCTATCAGGGGGGTTAGCAAGGGATGACCAAACAACTGACCAGCAGGCTGTGTGGGGAGACCAGGCCAGCAGGAGGTTAGCAAGGGATGACCAAACAACTGACCAGCAGGCTGTGTGGGGAGACCAGGCCAGCAGGAGGTTAGCAAGGGATGACCAAACAACTGACCAGCAGGCTGCATGGGGTGACCAGGCCAGCAGAGGGGGCAGTGAAGGGTGACCAGGCCAGGAGGGGGGCAGTGAGGGGTGATTAAACTGGCAGATGGGGGGAAGTGAGGGGCAACCAGGCCAGCAGAGGGGGCAGTGGGGGCAACCAGTTTGGCAGGGGGGGACAGTGAGGGGCAACTAGGCCAGTGGGGTGGGGGGCAGTGAGGAGCAACCAGGCCAGCAGTGGGGGCAGTTAGGGGTGACCAAGCCAGCAGAAGAGAGGCAGAGAGGAGAGACCAAGCTGGTGGGGGGGGGGGGGGGCAGTTGGGGGTGACCAGGCCGGCAGGGTGGGCAGTTAGGGGCAATCAGGCTAGCAGGTAGAGGTGGTTAGGGGTGATCAGGCTGGCAGGCAGGTGAGCAGTTGGGAGCCAGTGGTCCTGGATTGTGAGAGGAATGTCCAACTGCCGGTTTCAGCTGAAAATGGCAGTCAGACATCCCTCAAGGGGTCCCAGATTGGAGAGGATCCAGGCTGGGCTGAGGGGACCCGGCCCCCATGCACAAATTTCGTGTACCAGGCCTCTCTAGTGTGTGTATGGTTCATTCAATCTAGCCCATACTACAAATATTCAGAAACTTCAAATTATTCAGAGCTCTCAGGTTCTACTCTAACCTAAAACAGAGGCAAAGGTAAGAAGGCCAGCTATAAAAAAAATGTTCTACAGAAATATTGTAATCTTATACCATTGATGTATCCAAAGAGCTAAAATACCATATAGTCCACACTACTGCAAAAAAAATTTCAGATATAATTGTTTATTTTTAGGCCAGTGGTTAAGAAATGTTTCTAAGGTTATACATAAAGACAGAACTTAGAATAAATTTCAAAATATCTGATTTTTCAGTTTTGTATTCAATTAAATAACAAATTGCCTATTAAATATGCATTATATACTATCATAACATATAGACTCAAGACACTTATGAATTTTCTGATGCATCAATCAGCTTAAAGTGGAGAGAGATTAAGTCATGAGTAATGTTAGAGCTGGGTCTAGCACCTATGTCTATCTCTCAGTCCACTACTCTTCCCCACCACCCAAGGATCTTGTCCTTTCTTATATCTTAACAGTCTGTAAGAATAATTATACGGCTACTAAATAAATTGTTTTAGCTTTCTACCTGGGAAGGAGCTTATAGCAGCAAAACTATTTTATGGCTAATTTCCAAGTCCTTGACCTACAAAAGCTCTTCACTATTACAATACAAGAGATTTGGATCTGATTACCATTCCTAGACTCTCACTTCTGGTCACTGCAGAAGCACAGACTGAGTCCAAGAGAAGTTTAAGGAAAAATTTTGCCCACTCAAAATATTAACCCTTTTGAATGACCAATGAGGTATGATGATAGTCTCACTACAAAAAAGAAAACAGTTTCAAAAACAAGGACAAAACAGAATACACAAAGATGCCCAGGAATCTTTACTCAAACCATGTCTAGAAATAAATAACTGGATTAAAGAAGCATAACAATTATGTAATTGGCATAAAAATTTAAGCTTTTTATTATTTGGCCAAGCCAAACAAAATCTCTAAGTAGCCAGTAACAAAGTAGCAAGACTTTCCTTTAATATAAAAACATCACTGCCTCCAGGTAATTCCCATTAACAAGGACAAGTATTATTCTCTTGCTGGAGTATTCTGCATTATTAGGGGCCAGAAATCTAAATGGCTTTTCTAAGAAGGTTTTCTGAACAAACTTGGGATGTCCTTTTTATGGTGGCTTCCCATAAATTCCTTAAGAGAGAAGAAAGGGTAAAGAATTATCTCTTTCACACTATGCTACGCATCAGCAGAAAAGAAAGTTAACTGGACTCTCCCTAAACAGATGATCACTGTCAATATCTCCAAAAGGCTGACAACAACACAGGCCTCTGGGGAGGCTGAAATCTAAACCTGGCTGTGAACTGGGTCAACTTTGAGAGTTACTGCTCAGTTGTACCAAGGCAGGTGTAAACCTAACGCTTACTCATCCTGAAGCTATTCAGATCTCCAAATCCTGGGTAAGGATCCAAGGCACAAAGGCACTGGATTCAGTTGTACCCATCCAATTTGATAAGGCTGTACTCGGGTACAAATAATCCTCTCTCTAAGTAGGAACCAGGGGAGGTAAGCCAGGTTGTGCTCACCATTCAATCACTGCACATCCGAACAAGCACTCTAGGGCCACTGTCGACACCCAGAAGTAAAGCAGATGCCCCAATTTGCTCACTGAAGCTGGCATTGTTTACGTTCTTTCACCGCCTCAGCCTCTGATAGGCCAGAAAAGTCCCCTGTTCTGTCCATCAGGGCTTCCGGCATGGACAAGGGATGCTAGACCCTCACCGCAGTTTGACACTTACGCTCCCCAGGCAGGGAGAGGTCAGGGCCCTAATGTTCCAGCAGAATCAGTAGGAATACCGGGGCAGGCGACAGGCATTGGTGCGGCTGGCCCGCTGGGCAACACCTCCTCCAGGGGCGGGGCCCAGAACGCGCTGTCAGAGTGCCCGCCCCTTCCTGGACCCCGCCCCGCAAACGCCAACTGCTTAAAGGGACCGTCTCTCTTTGCCCACAGGGTTTCTAAGGCAAGAGGCAAATTAAGGACCAACCAGGAAGCGTCCAGCACAACTGGGAAGACATCCTTTTCGGTGGCAACACAAGTAATGTTCCAGAAACAAAGGGGATGATCAGTTCCTAGTATCACAATCCTAATCCCTCTCCAGGAGTGAAAAAAAACTGTAGGAGACAGCCAAAGCATCAGGATGTACAAATATATAGCCCCCATTATGTAATCTGCTTACTTCATTAACTTGAGCAGTCAGTGTTCTTCAAATGGCAACTCAAAGACCCAATAAAGATTTCTGGCAGCCTGTGCTGCTTCACTCACTCTTCCACTGACTTCCTTTTTCTCTACAATCAGAGGAATCCTAGACAATGATATAAAATATGGAAGGTAACAGCAGGACAAATGGAAAAATAGCACTCTTCTTGTGAGTAAAATGTATTCTTTCAAAAACTGGCAACAATTCATTACAAGTCTATGAAGTCTTGCATGGTCCTGGCTGTGTGGCTCAGTTGGTTGAGCGTCATTCCAGTGCACCAAAAGGTGGGTGGGTGGGGAGGTTCGATTGGGCAAATGATCAATGTTTCTCTCTCCCCCTTCCTCTCTCTGAAATTAAAAATATATATACCTTGCATGCAAATACAATTGTTCATTCATCTAATTTAATATGAAGAATTCCTGAGAAAATTTAAGGAGAAACTGGATTAGTAATATTTCAGAAAGTTAAATAGTGGCTTCTGAGCTCTCCGTAGGTTATCAATGAGTTTTAATTTTTCTTTTCATAGGAGTAATTTTTCCTCAATCTCAGCTTACAACATTTGACTATATTTTGTATCTCCTTCATATGTCAAGAAAGATATTTGTGTTCTTAAAATTAATTTATTGAAAAAAATAAAATTAAATTAATTTATTGATTTGGGGGGCGGGGAGAAACATCAACTTGTTGTTTCATCCATTTACAATTCTCTTGTTGATTCTTGTATGCGCCCTGAACTTGGATTGAGGCAAGAGGCAACCTTGTATCTGGAACCTTGTTGTATTAGGCAATACTCTGAACAAATGTCTGGTGTGTGTGTGTGTGTGTGTGTGTGTGTGTGTGTGTGTGTTAAGCCTATATTCATCCACCTAGACTACATAAAAAAACACTCCTTACTAAAGCCTTAAATCACCACCAGACCAGTCTAGGACTCAAGTTAATGGAACCAAAGGCAATTAGTAAGTGCCATAACATCTTCCATCCCAAATAGGGATAACAAGTGGAAATTTTAGATTCCAAAGAATAGGCATAAAGCTCTCCTAGGGAACAGACCCAGGTTACCCTTATTTAGATGGTCTTAGAGACTTCAAGGCTAAGTAAATGATACTTTTGAGTTAGGTAATTAAGATATTACTTCATTATATCCCCATTAAGTTTTTCACACTATTCCATTAGATTGTGAACACCTCAAGGACAGGGGCTGGAATGTATCTTACTCATGCTTTTTCTTCAGAGTATGATACAAAATGAATACTGAATAAGTATCATAAAAGATATGACCAACACTTTCTTTGACATAGGAATACAGATAATCTCAATAAGCATAGTATAGTGCATACACACAAATGAGTAATATCCAATACAATGCTTATTACTGAATAAAAAATTCAGAGAGGAAAAAAAAATCAATTGATTGTATAGCCCAGTCTCTGACATCAGAACTCAAGATTATTATAATGGGGGCTTCTTTCTTTTGTCATAAATGCATAGACTATTTCTGAAAAACTCTTAGATCTCTTACCGAATATCACAGTCTACACATAGTTCATCTTATTTTGGTTATTGCTTCTTTTCTTTACTATAGCATGAAGAGACAACTGGACATGTAAAAACTTCATTAATTCAACAAATTAAGGTAGTAATATTCTCCTAACAAGGCAAAATGGAAACTGTACAGAAAATGATTTACTAAATATTACCTATGCATATGAGTAAAACAGAAGAGAATCTGCATGTTTGATTCCTGGTCAGAGCACATACAAGAATCACCAATGAATGCATAAATAAGTGGAACAACAAATCAATGTTTCTCTTTTTCTCTCTCCCCCTTCCTCTCTCTTTAAAAGCAATAAAAAAAAATTTGTGATATCCGCTAAAATATTTTATTTATTTATTTCTTGGTGGTTGACTTTCAGAAAAATAAAATGCTACCCTTAAGCCTTATTATTGAAAAGAGAAAAATGACATCCACATTAAACAAATGAATTTCATTTAAAAAAAATACTTGAAACTACTCAACTTTTTCTCACCTTTATAGAAAGAATCTGTTACTTTACCAACAAACCTCTGAGAAATATAATCAAGTTATCAAAAAAAGTAGGTTTCTTATCTCAATAAAATAAATCATGCTTGAAGAGACATAAAGTCACCATGGCTTATCTGACATCATATCTATGCAAAAATGTCTGACCATTTCAACTGAGTCAGAATTATGCTTTGAATGCCTCTCATATCCCAGGAATAAACAACATGGAAAACAATATTTTCTGTGACAATAAGTGTTATCGGGGGGAAAAGTTAGATCTCAGCAAAAACTAAATTATAAAAAGAACTTATGTTTGAGATATAAATTTCCACTGGAAGTTGGAGAGAACTGTATAAATTGATGTTTGACTTAATATAAACAAAGGTGGAAAAACATAGAGCCCACCCCATGTGGCTCAGGGGCTGAGCATGGACTTATGAAGCAGGAGGTCAGGGTTCGATTCCTGGTGAGGGCACATGCCCGGGTTGCAGGCTCAATCCCCAGTGTGGGGTTATAGGAGGCAGCTGATCAATGGTCCTTTCTCATCATTGATGTCTCTCTCTCTCTCTCACCATATGATACAGAAACCACACACTTAGGTATTTACCCAAATGAATTTATATGCACAAAAACCTGCACACAAATGTGTAGAGCAGCTTTTTCATAACTGTCAAAAACTAGAAGTGCCCAAGATATTCTTCAATAGGTGAATGGTAAACAAACTGTGGTACATCCATACAATGGACTATTATCCTACCTAATAAAGAAGGAATATGCTAATTGACCATCACTCTATCACAAGATGGCTGCACCCACAGCTGAAGCCAAGTTTCCATAAGGAGCCTTAACAAGCAATTAGCAGGGACCTGAGGCTACACCCTTTCCCCCTGCCCCTGGAAGGGTGACAGGGGACCTCAGGCCTTGTCACCCCCCCCTGGTGTCAGGCTGGGGGACCTCAGGCTGCTCCGCCCCCCCCCCCCCCCCCAGTGCCAGGCTGGGGGACCTCAGGCCTCGCCCACCCCCCACCAGGTGGGGCTTGACAGGGGACTTCAGGCTGTGCCCCTTACCCCAGCACCAGGCCAGGGGACCTCAGACTTCACCCCCTGCCCCGTGGGTCTTGATAGAGGACCTCAGGCTGTGCCCCCACCCCAGTACTGGGCCAGGGGACCTGAAGCTGCCCCCCCTCCCGCCCGCCTGGCTGGGCGATAAGGGACCTCAGGCTGTGACCCCCACCCAGTGAGGCTTGACAGAGAACCTCAAGGTGCAACCCCAGTGCTGAGTTGGGGGAACTCAGACTGTGCCCCCCCCCACCCCCCAGCCCCATCCCAGCACCAGGCTAGGGGACCTGAGGCTACAAACCCTGCCTGATGGGGCTTGACAATGGTGGGATTGGCCAGGTCTGGATCTAGCCCAATGGAGGTGGGGGCCAGCCAGGTCTGGGTCTCACGTGATTTTGAGGCACATGTGGGTGGGCAGGGACTTGACTCTGGGTCCCATGATGCGCCCCAGACTCTAACAGGAGGAAGATTTTCATATACATTTTACTAATTTTCTTTCATCTCTGATACTTCTATTATAGAGAAAGGGTAAATAGCAATATTAAATTATTTCCTCTAATTAATCCCCTTTTAATGTGCACGAAATTTCGTGCACCAGGCCACTAGTCTATAATAATAAAAGCATAATACGCAAATCGACCAAATGGCAAAACGATCATCCAGACTACCTTCCGGATGACCATGCTATGACACCAACTGGCGCCAGGCCAGTCAAGGCGGATGCAATGTGATTGGTCGGGGGCCCAGCCATTGCCCCATGATACACCCTGCAGAGGAAGGCCCAGGCTACCCCATGGTGATGCTGCAGCAGATGGGCAGGGCTTCTGTCTGTGGGGGCGATTCATCACGGAGCCCCGGTTGGGTGGACAGGTCCTACCTGTTTGAGGCGATCAATGGCGGAACCCCATGATCCATCATCCTAAAGAGGGAGGCCCAGGCTACTTGTCAGTGCTGTAGTGGGTGAGTGGGGCCTCCCTCTGCAGGGCAATCCATCCGGAGCTCTAGCAGGGTGGGCAGGGCCACCTCTTTGGGGCGATTGATCATGGGGCTCCAAGACTGTGAGAAGACACAGGCTGGACTGAAGGGATATCCCCTGCCGTTCAAGTGGACAAATTTTATGCACTGGGCCTCTAGTCTTCCATAATAAATCTATAGTAATAAAAACATAATATGCTAATTAGACCACACATCCTTCTGGACAAAGCTGAGGCTATGAGGGACAAAGCTGAGCCCTGGTCCCGGTGCCAGAGGGAAGCCGGTGCCAGCAGCCAGGGGGAAGGCCTACTCTTGCACAAATTTCATGCATCAGGCCTCTAGTTCAGCAATTAAAAAGGAATGAGCTATTAGGCCACAAAAATACATGGAAAAACCTTAAAGAGATGTTGCTAAGTGAAAGAAGCATTTGAAAGGGTACATATTGTATACTCCTAATTACATGACATTCTGGAAAGGACAAAACTATGGAAACAAAAAATCACCAGTGGTTACCCTGGGACAGGGGAGAAAGAATAAGAAAATTATGAAGTACAGAGAATTTTTAGGGCAGTGAAACTATCCTTATAATATCCTAAAAGCGCAAAAATGACATTATGCATTTGTTGAAACCTTTAGTAGTTTACAACATAAAAAAATGAACTTTAACCCTAGCTGGTTTGGCTCAGTGGATAGAGCGTCAGCCTGTGGTCCAAAGGGCCCCGGGTTTGATTCCGGTCAAGGTTATGTACCTTGGTGGCTCAGGCCCTGATCAAGGCTTGTGCAAGAGGCAACCAATCGATGTGTTTCTCTCTGTCTTTCCCTCTCTCAGTCTAAGCGTGAGAAAATATCAGATAAATTCTAATAGAGGGAAATCCTACAATGTACTTGACCAGTACCCCTAAAAACTTCCTTAGACTTGAAAGTTTCTAAAAATTGAAAAAAATAAAAGTAGGGAGCCAGATCTACTTTCCCTCTCAGTAGATACAAACATTAAAACGATCATTTTTCCAGTTTCCTTATAGCTGAAGACTTTTCAAATTTGTCTACTGAGACATTGCTTACATTCAAAGACATGGTAACACAGCCAGCTTTAGTTATATACTGTCTTCATCACTTGAGCACAGAGAAGACTATCATGGTTTTGGCCAATTTTGTTCAACAAATATTTTTGACCACCTTTTTTGTTCCAAGCATTGTTTGAGGCATCAAGGTAACCTTACAGCTAGGAGGGGCGGGGGGGGGGGGGGGGGGGGGGGGAGAGCAGAAATCTATGCTTTGCTTTAATTTCTGTAAGGAAACCAGACAATATACAAATAAACAATAAATGACCTATCAGGTAGCAATCATGCTACTAAGTAAATAAAAAAGAAAAGTAAGGTAAAAGTGATCAAGAAGGCTAGTCTAATTGGGAGCTGAGAAAATGCCTCTTTAAAGAGATGACATTTGAGTTGAGATCTGAGTGGAGCCTGTATACAAAGACTGGTTTGAGGTAGGGGTAGTTCCAGGAAGAGAACAGCAAACAAAGGCCAAAAAGAATAAGCTTAATGTGTTTGAGATCCATCAAGTAAACAGGGCAACTGCCCTGACTGGAATAAACTAAGTAACTTGTTCTGAACTTTAGAGGTAAAACTATGAAAATCATGTAAGAATTTCAAAACTCTTCAACAATGACCACCAGGAATCCATTAATGATCATTAGATTTTATGCTCCCTCTTAGTGCACTCCCCCCACTGTCACAGCTGTCCATCTCCAATATGATAAATACTGTATTTTAAACTGCTCCATCTTTCCTGAAAACTACCATGCCTATCCCCCATATTTCATCATGTCTCTGACAGAAGTATTAACAAGAAAGACCTACCCAGAAATTGTTCCGGAATTCTCCCTAACAAATCTTATAACTTCATATAGTACAACAATAGTTAAAAGCAAAGACCCTGGAGAAAGACTAACTCAGGTTCAAATTCAAGTTCTACCTGTAGTGTGATCTTGAACAAGTTACAAAATCTTTCTAAGAGTTTTCCTCATCTGTAAAAAGTTGTATTAAAAATGATAAAATGTAGAATCCAATGAATATTCCTTCAGTAAATGTTAGCCATTGCTAGTAAAAGTATTTGAGCATTTATTTTGTTCAAGAACCAGAGGAATTATAGAAGCAAATTGTGTGAGAGAGAAAACTATCAAACTCCCTTAGGTTACTGGCTTTTTCTGGTTCACTAGTGTACTCCTAAAATCTAGAACAATGTTTAACACATGTTAGGCATCAATCTCAATATTTGTTGAATGAACCAATGAGACTCCATTAAGTCAAAAGAAGAACCTGGCTTTACTCGAATATAAAGAAAAGCTTTCATTCCCATCAAGGTATTAAACTATATCCTAAGGCACTGTTAAAGATGTTTATTATTTTTAATTGTCTCCTCAAAACCTAGAACAGTGTTCATAACAGTAAGGTACTCAAATTGCAATTAAAACTCGGCTGTCAGCTGTAGAAGTTCATAACTTACTTGATTATCAAAACCTTAAAAGTAATAAAGTATAAGGTATATTGTTATGGACTATCTTTGCTTGTCATTGCCTGAACATTCTTTAAATACTTGTATAAATTTTTTTCTCATGAGTTTACCAAGTAAGTTTAATTTATATTGGCAAAATAAAGCAATTTCAGCTTTTCTCATCATCATGTTCTACAAAAACATTAGTTTGTCCAGTCACTTAAGAAAAGTCCAAGTCTTTAAAAAAAATATTTTATTGATTTTTTTACATAGAGGAAGGGAGAGGATGATAGAAAGTCAGAAACATCGATCAGCTACCTCATGCACACCCCCTACTGGGGATGTGCCTGCAGCCAAGGTATATGCATGCCCTTGACCAAAATCAGTCCGCAGGCCGACGCTCTATCCACTGAGCCAAACCGGTTTCGGCAAGTCCAAATCTTTTAAACTTCTTAAAATTTTCAAAAGATTGGTAGCTTAATTTATTGGCTCTTCAGGTCAAAGAAGGACTTTTCAGGGTGATGAAAATGGAGATAGGAGGCGTTCACCTCTCCAAAAATGAGTTTTCAATGACTATAATTATGTATAAAATAACACAGGAAGACTTTCTGGGTCAAGATTTGATGCCTTGGTTCCCATGAGAATTAAATTAGAGCCATGCATCAATTTGGGGCAAGTTCTGCAAAAACTACTTCAACCTCTATTGATGTTGAATGAAAAAAAAAAACTTATTTGGGGAGATTTATCAACGCGAATATGTTTTCTAACACACACTAGCCACCCTGGCGACATCACTTTCATAATCTTCTATCCCAGATACAAAATGGGATACATTTAAATCCTGCCTGACAATTACCACGATTGCAGGGTGACTTTGGCAACAGCCAAAGACTGTTAGCAGCTAAAAAGCAAGACTCTACCGAGCCCCCACCTTGAAGTACGAAGGCCAGCTTAAAATCTAAACTGCTGCCTATTGTATTGCCTCCCCTCCTCCGCCTCCTCCCACTCCAACCTTCAGAGCTGGAAAGATACCTGAACTCTACCGACACCTTTTGCGAGAGAGAGAGCAGGCGTAAGGACTGAGCGCTATGATCAGAATTGTTAAAATCCCAGCCAGCCGGTAGGAGCACGGTTGCACAGGCTGTCCTTGTCAGGCCGTGAGGCGCCCAGGCCCTTCACAACCACTAAGGCCCTCACAGGCTCTTATTCACTCACTCACTCATTCATTCATTCATTCACTCACTCACTCATTCATGTATTCATTCATTCATTCAACCATTACACGATGGGCACTCTAGCAAGGCCATTTCGCAGGGCCCCCGCCCCAGTCCCGGAACACCCTCAGCAGCCAGGCGCGGCCAGGCGCGGCCCAGCGCTTCCCGCATCCCTCGGACGCTGTCATCTGCATCTCTCCGCGGCGCGCTCCGGTAACCCGGAGCCCAGCCTCGGCCTGGGCCGCACCGCAGCGCCCACGCCCCCCGCCCTGCCAGCCGCGGGTCTCGGGCCTCCGCCCCGATTCGCCGCGTCAGACCTGCCGGGATCGTGGAGCGACGGAGCGCGCGTCCATGGAGACACCCCCGCCCAGGGTTCAGCGACCTTCCGCGCGCGCGACGCCCGGACACGGGGGCCTGGGAGGGTGGGTCGGGACCACCGGCCACTCACCTCCTTCGGGTCAGATCTGAGGGGCCTGTTCTAAGCCGTTTGAAACCGCTTAGGCCGCCGCACACCCCGCAGTGTCCTCGTTGTTTATTGGTTCTCGATAGACCGCCCATCGCTCTGTTATTGGTCCATTTGAAGGGACTGTGGGGACGCGCCGCCCGCAGCCTTAAAGGGGCCGTGCGCAACAGCGTTTCCTTGGGGACCCGCGCTGCTTTCTCGCGTGGAGAGAGGGAGGGTCACTGGAGCGAAAGCTGCCCATCACCCGGCAAAGAAGCGCATAAAAGGTGTGTGGCAAGCTGTGCATCCCCAGCAGTCAGCATGTTTGTTTTATTTGACATCTAGCGATGTTTAAAAAATGGAATGTCATTCACCAAATATTGTTTGTGCAGCTGAGTTCGTGAGGGAAATGAGAAGCAGATGGAATATAGTGGAAGGAGCAATGAATGGAGCATGATGCTGTTGTCCTTGGACCAGCTCTGAGTAAACCACTTTTGTCAGGAAATCATCTGGAACTTAGTTTCCTCATCTGTAAAACAGGATAACTATGTTTTCCTTACAAGCTTAATGTGAAAATTTAATAGAACTAATTGAATGTCTAGGGAAGAACTTTGAACAGTAGTGTATACTCCTGTTATTTATAAAAATGAGAGACTTAGCCCTGCAGGGGTGCTCAGTGGTTGAGGGTTGACCTATGAACCTGGAGTTCAAGGTTCAATTCCTGTCAGAGCACATGCCTGGGTCCCCAGTAGGGTGCAGGAGGCAGCCAATAGATGATTCTCTATTATCATTGATGTTTCTAGCTCTTTCTTTCCCTTCCTCTCTGAAATAAATTTAAATATATTTTAAAAATAAAAGAAAGGAATGATTCTTGAAGGATCTTGAATACTAAAGGAAGGAATTTGTACTTTAAGTAGGAAATGGGGAGCTAGTGAAAGTTTCTGATCAATCAGAATTGCACTTTATGAGAACTAATTAATTTTGTTTAAAATGGTTTAGAGTTGGAATTCTGATATGAGGTAATAGACCTGGAGATGACGAGAACAGATTCAAGAAAGAGTGAAAGATTTGGCAACCAGCTAGATTAGGTCCAAAGGTGAGGTGAGGCCCACTGAGGGAGATGAGTCAGAATATGCCAGGATTTGAGTGTAGGGACAGAGAGGTGGTGATTGCCCAAATGACAGTAGAAAGTCAGGAGAAGCCAGTCTCAGAGAGATGATGAAGTATGGTAGCAATCATTCCAGGTAGAAACTGCTGTTTGGGTTCTGTACTTATTTGTTTGCTAAAACAATAGAAAGTTATTTTGATTTTCTGAACTTATGTATGCTATCCAATACTCCATTGACGATGGTTTGAATATCCCATTGACTGTGATCTCATTGGTCATTGAAGCACATTTCTCTGGGAATTAGGACAGGACAATTATCCTAAATTGTATCAGTAGCTACAGATAGTGCATTCCTGTTGACTCAGTGATCCCAGAATCTGAATAGCGCAATTATTCTAAATTGCCCAGGTGATCTCAGATAATGTGTTTCTGTTGATGTAGTGATTCTTAGATACTAACTTGCTCAATTTTTGCTTCTGTAAAAATGCTTTTTCATAAAGCAGGTTCCTCATTGCAGACCCAGAAATGTAATCAATACTTTTGTGATATTCTGCCAATATAAGCCAGATGTGTTGAGCTGTTCAGGGCTGCGAAGTCTGGAGCGCTTTTGCTCCAGACCTCGTATGCCACCGGCTTTTAATAAATGACTTTATAATTCGACTTTTGAGGCGTTCTTTGTAAGATGGGGGTACATCACAACAAAGACAAGGAGTTTGCTTTTAAACCTGTTTACTTTTATGTACCAATGAGACATTCAAATGGAATAATCTAAGTAGCCCTAGAAAATATAGAATGCAAGCTGGGAGAAGAGACTAGGCTCAAGTGATCTAGATTTGGGAATCACCTCTGTAGAGTGAAAGAAAGAAATGAGACCAGATGAGACAGTGGAGAGAATGAAAATGGGAGATGATGACAGATCCATAGGTAGGGGAAGGAGAGAGGAACCAAAGCAAAAAAAGTCACAGTAATCTTTGAGAAGTCAGTTATGAATATATAGAAATAGTCTTCTTCAGTCATTGGTCATTGGCATGTTTACTTTATTTAAATATTATTGGAAATAAACGGAAGATTACATTTAAGGAGAAAGTGAAGGTAACCTCAAATTTGCTCAATAAAATTCATGTGGAGTCTGGCGCCAAGAGAGTTTTAGAACAAGATATCAAAGTCCCTTTTTGTTTTACACGGTTTGGGTGAAGCCATACTGGACAATGGGCAATATATATGACTTCATTAATCTTTTTGCTCATTCATGCAACAAATTTTTATTGAGCACTTAGTATGTGCAGGGACTGTCCTAGGCACTTGGGATAATCAGTGAGTAAAATAGAAAAATCAACAAAATCTCTCCTCTTGTGGAGCTCACATTATAGTGAGGAGACATAATCAACACATAAATATATGGTATCAGACAATATGTGCAAGGGGAAAAGAAAAAAATAATACAAGGTAAAAGGGTTTGGGAAGTAGAGTTGGAAAGACTATGATTTTGTAAAGGGTGTTTTTAGTAGGTTTCATTGAGAAGATTACATTTGAGCAAAGACTTGAAGAAGGGGAAGGAGTTAGCCCTGAGTACACCTAGAGGAAGAACGTGCCAACAGGATCAGCTGTGATGGTCCTAAGCTGGGAGCATAACTGGCAGGAGTAAGAAACAGGGAGGCCAAATAGTTAGCTGGAGCAGCGTATATACTTGGCAGTTGGAGGGTAGGAGATGAGGTCTGATGGAAAATGGATGAGGAGTGGCAGATCCTGTAGGGCCTTATAGAAACCTAATACAGTACCTTGCCATAATAGGTGTTCAAAAATGTTTGGCCAGTCATCATTTGCAGTCCAAGATTATTATCCAGTAACATTTATCTGTGTATTCATTGGCATGATGTGTCTCTACTTTATTTCAGGGGCCTCTCAATAGTTCTATATAAGGAAAGTATTAATAGAACAGTGTAACACTACTGGGTATTAGAGATCTAAGCGAACACTGTATCATTGCAACTGGAAGCAGGAAACAAATGCCAAACATTGTGGCTTCTGAATAACTGCTGTGTATTTCTGAAAAGCCTGCTAGGGTTCGGGCAGTGCTCATTATATCATAACTACACACTGCATTCTGCTCCCTACAATGGGACACGGATCCATATTTCCAGACTAAGAGGAGTAGCTTCAATGATTAACTTCTTTTTTCAACTTTCAGTCCAGGTACCTCCTGCATTATTCTCTGGAGATAGCAGAGGCTTGACTTGCTTCCAAGTTTGACAGGCCTATCCCAGCTTGCACTTGATTGCATTTAATAGGTGCTGTTTGTTTAATTGCTTTTTTTCTTTTCACAGCCCATTTCTCCATAACCCCCTCAAATACAGGCTCTTCAAGAATTTTGACCACCGAAGCACCATTTTCACCAAAGAGGAAGGAGGCTGAAGGGAAAGATAGGGACCTTGTGAGCGGGGGGGCATGGAGGGCTTGAGGGGAAAAAACACTGAGAAGGGCAAGATAAGTGAGTTCTTGGCTCTTTGTATCTTGCAAAATAAAATAAGCACACTGTGTAGCGTGGAGCTAACTTCAGCCTGAGGTTTACACTCAGATCCTTAATTAGGCTGCCTGGATCTTTTAAAAAAAAATATTTTATTGATTTTTTACAGAGAGGAAGGAAGAGGGATAGAAAGTTAGAAACACTGATGAGAGAAACATCAATCAGCTGCCTCCTGCACACCCCCCACTAAGGATGTGCCCGCAACCAAGGTACATGCCCTTGACAGGAATCGAACCTAGGACCCCTTCAGTCCGCAGGCCGAAGCTCTATCCACTGAGACAAACCGATTTTGGCTGCCTGGATCTGTTTTAACATCACATCATGTCAGGGAGTCTAAAATTGTGAGTTGGAACCTTGGTTAGATATAAAACTCTTGTTCCCTATTGCTGAGCCTCTGCCAGCTGGTTAATGGGAGAAGGATCTGGAGAGAAAATAAATGGGTGAGTGAGGGAATGTTTGAAAACAAAGGCTGGGACACATCCCCAAACACACATCCTAGTAAATGGTTTAGTTGAGTCATCTTTACATATGAAGAAAAGACAAACTTATCGATTATTTCTTAAGCATAATAAAGGGCTTAAGAAATATTCTTTAAGTGCCCAAAGTAGGAATAACTATGCTTACTAATGCCCTTGAATGTCTTCTTAGAACCTTGTGTACCCTTAGCTCTTGTACATGCTTTTTTTTAAGTTTCTCTGAAGCAATTACTTTGTTTTCTGCAGACCTAGGTTTGGTGAAAGCTTCAGTTCATGGAGACCTCTCTATGGGCCACAGAGGATCTTTCCATCTTAGTTCCCACATTTGCTCATATAATATAGAAAGAAGGGCAGTGACTATATTGTGAATGTAATTAGTTTGCAAAAAATATAATCCAATTTGTTAGGATTTGACTCATCATCATCTATAAATCAGTTTCAGGTTTTATATCCAGAGAACAGACGAGGAGTTTCCAACTTTTGTTTCATCTCCAAGGTTCCCTGGAACGAACATAATACAAGTTTCAGGCTAGAAATGACCTTAGTAGTCATCTGTTTCAACCTTTGAATTGACCGGTCAGGAAGGGAAACTAAAAGTCAGTGCATTTTTATCACCTGAAAATGGGGTGCTAGTCCTTGACACTGTTTCTAAATTCTCATTTGCCAGTGGCCAACTTCTTGTCAAGACCTGAGCCATTAGACCAGCCCTGTTCTTTCTCATCTCCTGCTGAAGTGACAGGACAAAGGTTAGCAGGACCTCTAAGGCTGCAAAGTGCTGAATGCCTGATTAAACTAGCTGACATGTCCCAAGGTAGCAAAATGCAAATTTTGTTCTCCCAGAAACATCTCCAGTTTACCAAGAAAAGGTGTGTATTCAATGCCATTTTCTCCTTCCATTTGAACTGTTCTTCCCGAGTTTCCAACTGTTTATTGCCCTGGCTATAACACTGATGTTTTGGGAGGGGGCACTTCCTACAGGTATATAAAGCTTGTGCTTTAGACTGATTTCATTGTTTTCAAAAACCCTTTGAGTTTTTTCTTTCTTTCTTTCTTTCTTTCTTTCTTTTTCTTCAAAAAAGAATGGTGGAGTGGGAGGATGGTTGTCCTTGAGCTATTACACTTGTTTTTGTTTTAACACACCTATCCCCCACCCGGTTGGAAGAATTGTACATTATAATTTATACTCTAGTCTGTCTTTTTTCTTTCTTCCTTTTTGCTGTTGTCAGACTTGAAGCTCTGATCAGGCATGGGCTGTGCTTGACCCATAGTATGAGATGAGTGAATGGGAGCATTATTCTGTACATGGTTTATGGTTTAGAATATCAACCAGTGAGCCTCGACATCAAACTTTATAACTGGCATTGAGACTTTCATGATTTCCAGTCTTCCACTGAGAGAACCTGAGGATTCCCCAATTCCTTGTTCTAGCCTTAAGATGTAGTGGATGAGCTATGAGAAGACAGCTTTTAAAAAAATAAACTGGCCCAGCTGGTTTGGCTCAGTGGTTGGGTGGCAACCCAGGAACCAAGAGGTCACAGCTTGATTCCTAGTCAAGACACATGCCTGGGTTTCGGGCTTGATCCCCAGAAGGGGGGTTGCAGGAGGCAGCCGTTTGATGATGTTTCTCTCTCATCAATGTTTCTATCTCTTTATCCCTCTCCCTTCCTCTCTCTCTAAAAATCAATAAAATATTTTAAAAACTAAAAATAAATGAAATCTTAGTGTTTGTGTGATCCATTACTGGAGTAACTATGAAACTTGACTAAGATCAAATAGAACTAATGGTAGATCTGGGACTGGAATTTGCCGCCTTGTTCCTATTCCAGCACTTTCCTTACATCAGATAGTCTTGCCAGTGATCATCACTGCAAGGCAAAGTCAAGTTCTGTGACACTAAAGTTTTCACAGGCCTAGAACTGAAATAGAAGATACATGGGATAAAAGCCACGACACTTTTTTCCAGTGCCTGAATGATATGTCACTAAAGATCATGACACTTTTCCCACTGAGTCTGGACAGGATCTCAGGCAGCTATTACCAACCAATCAGAGTTGGTACTCATGATGAAACCTATCTGCGATCCTTCCTCCACAGGAAATTAGGATTTCAGAAGCCAATGAAGTCTGGTCTTGGCCTGTTTTCTCAAGATGAGCTGAACTTCCAGCCAGGAACCTAACACCCTTTATTGCTCTTCACCATCTCCATATCCCCAAAGGACTTTGAGATGATATCTGCAAGCAGGTTCCCCCTGGCATAGGTCTGCCAGACAACAGGTGCGGTTATTAGTCATGACTCCAAGCCAGGCAAGGTGATTAAGAAAAGCTAAATTTATATTAAATTACCATAAAGTCCTAAAATACTGAACATAGTGGTTAAATAACTCCAGAAAGTCCAATCTCTCCAGTGAGTAACGTTAAAACCATTACACATGAACGCGGGACAATCACTCCCATTAGTTTAGGACAGAGAAATTTTGCTTTTTACATAGTAAATCAGTGCTCAAATAGATATTTCTTCAAATATGTCCTTTCTACATTCCGAACAGCCCAAGTGCAATAAGATCCTTCCCCCTTTCATCCGTCCCCAACTGTGAATCTGAGGACCCAAAGTGCTCCTTCTTTTACTTCCCCATCAAGCGTGAAATATCCCCCTTTCCTCCTGGAAGTGGCATCTTGCCTTTCCATCGCTGTGCACTGGAAAAGCCTTCTTGGCCTGGCCTGACTGCCCTATATAGGCCTAGACCTAGGGCTGCCTGCTCAGAGCAGGGCCAAGGGCTTGTCACCTGTTTTAAGCAGTCTTAGTACTGACCAGAAAAGGTTTGCTCTTACTTTCCTTTTTCACTTGCATTTGACAGCTGGCTTCTCAATACCAATAACCATAGGAGATGTTTCAAATCAGGAAACTTCCCCTAGAAGCCCTCCACTCCATTCTCAGCCCTTGTCCTCTCCTGTCATTTCTAATTCCTGGGTGGGAGGGGTCTGGATTTGCCCTGGGTTGAGAGGGCTTCATCAGTGGTTTTCTCTACCTTTTTAGTCCTTGTAATTTTTATTTAGCCCTGTTCACCATAGGCTAAGTCAGAAAAAGTCAATTAGGGAGGGAGGGATGGAGGGTGGGAGAGACGAGGAGAGGGAGAGGGGAATGGAGGGGGGAGGGAGGAAAGGAGGAAGGAGGGGGAGAGAGAGAGAGAGAGAATGAGAACTAGGTAGAAAACTTAGGACAGAAAAATAGTCTCAACTCCCTGGTTACGGACATGAGACACATGCTCTTTGTATGAATAAGCATCTCAGCCTGGAAAGTAAGTCACTCAGCTGGGAAGAAAGTTAGAATGGAAACTTCCCCACCCACAGCCACAGGCTCTCTGTTCACTTAGATCCCTGAGCACCTAAGAGAGAACACAGGAAGTTCAATCTCATGGATACTTCCTTTAGGCCCTGGTGGCCGCAAGTCTCTAACCCAATTGCTCCTCCTGTCCACTTATGAACACTTCTGGCCCTCCTTTGAAAGGTTGTTTTGGATTTCTGTGCTCAAAATCCCAAAGAATGAGGAGAGAGAGATTGACAGAACATTAAGGGTGATATGCTATGTTTGGTCTAGGCAGTGCTTCTTAGATTTTGCAGAGTCAGCCCGCCTGGCCCCACATTCACTCAAGCCATTGGTTCACAACCTGGTTGCTTAAAGCCAAAGACTTAGGGAGGTACTGGCCAATGGTGGTATCAGGGGGGAATTCATATTAGCCAGCTGCCATGCTGGGGCCTCCAGTCATCTGAAGGTAGAAAGGCTCTAGGCTTTTTAGCAGGAGGAAGAATAGCTTGTGTCACACCCAGATCTCACCCATTGAAACACAGCAACTCTTTGAGAATAATATCCATTGCCAGCAATGGACAGGACACCCAGGCCCAACCACCCCTAAAAGCTTTTTCATATTACCAGTGCACTTGAGGCTAGAGGTTTCCCAGATGCCCATACCAGCTGGGCTGACTCCTCCTCCTCCTCCTCTCAGGCTCTATCCTTCATATCTCTCTTTACCCATGATCCCCTGCTCAGCCCTTGGTGAGCCAGTTCTCTCAGAGAAGCGGTCAGGCCAGCTCTAATGGAGAGTGCAGTCTTATATCATCAGCTCTTGTGGGTAGGCACTGAGAGCACCAGAGGAAGGGGAGGTGGAGCTCTGTACCGATGAGGAATCATTACTGAGCCTTGTTTTGGGGAGGCTCAGAATGGAGTGCAAGAAGCGAGGTTCACAGTAAGGTCCAGGTCTAAGTTCTTGGATGTGCCATCATTTCTTGCGTCATCATTTCTTGTGTAGTTATGGACTCAGATAGAAGCAGCTCCTGTGCAGGGCTCGGGAGCAGACCGGGGGTGGGATGAGGAAGAGTGGGACAAGCACACAGGAAGGGGGCCTGTTGTATAAGTGAGCACAAGGACTGGATGCCCATAAAGAGAAGGAGCAGGCAGGGAGGGAGGGGTACGTGGGCACTTAGACCTGGCTCTCGGAGGAGAGCTTGCGTTTGTGTTTCCAGCCCGTGTCTGGCAGAGAGCCCCGTCTTTCAGGAGTGGCTGCGGTATGGACACTGCTACACTCAGACTGCTCTTCCTGCAACAGCTGCTCTGTCTCCGTGTCATCTAGGGAGCCAGAGCTGGCCTGGATGGACACTGTGTCTGTCTTCATGCAAACATGATCACGAAGAAGGCCTCCCCGTGTGCTGCGCAGTTGCTTCAGGTCATCCCACTCAGCATCGTCCCCAGACAGAAGGCAGATTCCCTCTACAATCTTGATTTTCTCCTTGGTGTAGTTATGGTCAGGTCCACCCTAGGGTGGAGAGTGGGGAGACATGATCAGTTGGTTGGCTCTCTATAAAGGATCTCATGGTGAACTGAAAGAGGAAGTGGATGGGGTAAGAGTGGGCATGAAGAGCATAAAGATCCCACAAACAAATGGGGAAACTTGGTCAGAGCAAATAATGAGGTTTAGCCTAAAAGGAGAGGAGCATGAAGACTGTT
Organism: Antrozous pallidus; assembly: GCA_027563665.1. Classification (NCBI taxonomy): domain Eukaryota; kingdom Metazoa; phylum Chordata; class Mammalia; order Chiroptera; family Vespertilionidae; genus Antrozous; species Antrozous pallidus. Next base: position 17,172,538 of record CM050520.1, read on the forward strand.
AGCGTTAGCACATAGGGATGAGGGAGAACCATGGCTTCCAGTCCTACATCAGACAGACGCTCACGGGCTATGTTACTTTGGCAAATTACTTAGTATCTCTAAAACTCAGTCTCCACACCTGCAGTTTGGGAGAATAACAGTGTCCATACCTCATAACCAATTACTGTGAGGGTTAAAGCAGGCGATACATGGAATGCAGTTAGTAGGTGCTTGACACAGAAGATGCACTAAATCATGTTAGCTATTATTACATTGTTATTGTGATTTATTAATGGGACACAATGCTGATATACCTGTTCAGAAGCAATTGACAAAAACATGTGTACATTTACTCAGGACTTTAAGCTATTTTATTCTTAATTCTAATTTTGTTAAGGAGAAAAGTTTTGGGAGATAAGATAGGAGGAGTCTAAAAAATCCTGTTACTTGGGTTCTAAGTCAGTCTACTCAGGTCCTGTAACATAAAAGCTTCTGTAGGAAGTTATTCTGGCTCTGCCATCTGAGGTGATTCCAGGGATAGTCTTACATTTAACTTGGGCTTCTCCTTTTATGGGTTCCTCAAAGGGTAGCCTTACTCCTGGTTTCTGGGGAATACCAACCAATATGCTGCCAGTGCCAGGAAAAGATGGGCCATGGCTTGGGTTCCTGGGACAGTGTGCCTCCCAAGAGCCCTGCATCTGCTGCCCTATTTTAGTAACAATTCAACCCCACAGGTACTTACCGAGAGCCTACATTAAGAAGGATACTTGGATGATTACACAATATAAAATGGTCCCTACCCTCTGGGAGTGACAAGTCCTGGAGGAAGCAGAGAGACACACGGCATACAAGCACACATGCACGCACACATGTGCCCAGTCACCCCGCACACCCTTCAAGCTGAAATTAGTGTTGAAGATGCACGCCACTCAGTCTTCATCACAGAGACATGTGGGTTGGGGCAAGTTAGAGAGAGGTAGGGGATATGGCACTAGCAATTTGGGGGACACCACTCCTTCTGCAAACACACAGGTACCTGAAATCAAGAGGAAATCAGAAGAGAAAGGGTGAGAGACTATCAGAGGGATGAAAAAGCTGCTGAGGAAAAAGCATACAACAGAAGAAAGAGGTCATGTGATTTAAATTTATAACCTCTGGCCTTAATTGGGGTTGTTCTCTGGGATATCAGACACTCCAGGGACCCAAGAATCTTTAAGTCTTTCTCTCAAAGATGTTAATTGAGAAGGAGTCTTCTGTCCCTAGAATTGCACACTATCCTGCAGGTTCTGTTTGGCTTATAGTGGAAGCTTCTTAAGTAGGGGAATTCAGGGATCCAGAAAGTACCGAATTATTATGTAAAGTGTATTCATTATGCATGGGAGCCCTTTAGGTATGAAGGCAGGTTTGGTCTGCTAGACAGATCAAGAGAGTAGACTGATTAGGGTCTCATAAGGGATAACTTTTGATGAAGGGTTACAGGAGTTTAGAAAAACAAGGATCATATCAGACTAGATAAATATGAAACCTCAGGCTATAGTTTCCTAGCGGAAATGGGACTATTTTCATCCAGCCTAAACATCCAGCAAATTTTTTTTTTTTTTTTTTTTTTTTTTTTTTTTTTTTTTACTGGAGCAACAAAGGAGTTAAAAGAACAAAAGCTCATAAACCATCCGAATTCTAGAGAAATCCCTTAAGACTCTGGGGGAAGAATAGCAAATCACCAGCCATTCACAGCCACAGGTGCCAGAGGTTAGAAAAGGAAGAGTCAGCAACCCTTGGGCTTTTGTGGGTGCTATATAGGAGTTGTGGGATTGCTTCTGGGGAGCACAGCCTCACTGCAGGGGAATGACAACTCCAGAAGGGAAAGAAGCTATGAACCTAGCAAAACATCTCCTGTGCACACTCTCATATGCTTTCATTCCTAAACCTCTGGATCTGTTTTCTAACCTTGCTCTCACTAGGGTTCTTGAGAAATCCAACAGATCTATGATTCTAGATCAGGGGTGGGAACCTTATTTCTGCCAAGAGCCATTTGGATATGTATAACATCGCTCGCAGGCCATACAAAATTATCAACTTAAAAATCAGCCTGCTATATTTGATCAAACATTTAATTAACTCACCCCTAATGCCTTGGTAGGACCAGACCTTATATGGCGCATGGGCCAAACATTCCCCACCCCTGTTCTAGATCTAGAAACCCAAATCCCGTTCAGTTCTTTTGTTCACTGTAACTTCCCAAGTGGTAGGTGGGACTACCCAACATCCATTACTGACTTATTCAGGCAATTGGAAATATCACCCCACCACCATCACCACCACACAAAATACCCCTTCAATAGAAATTTTAATTTTTACCTCTTTCTTATAGCACAGTTGATTGTACATGGCTGGTTTCGGGATTGCTTCAATTTTCACTTCCTGAGTGGAAGTTCGGTAGGAGGGGTTGCTGTAGGTTAGGTTCCCCATTCCAGGATCAGTTAACTTGGATCTTTTGTGTCTTTAGGAGGAAAGGTGATGAGGAATTAGTTCAGATCTTTTAAAAAAATATATATATTTTATTGATTTTTTAACAGAGAGGAAGGGAGAGGGATAGAGATTTAGAAACATCGATGAGAGAAACATCTATCAGCTGCCTCCTGCACACTCCCCACTGGGTATGTGCCCGCGACCAAGGTACATGCCCTCGACCGGAATCGAACCTGAGACCCTTGAGTCCTCAGGCTGACGCTCTATCCATTGAGCCAAACCGGTTAGGACTAGTTCAGATCTTTATGAGGGTGCTTCCAGGGAAGTTGTAACTCAAGTGTGGTAGGCAGCCTCTAAGATGGCCCCTTGATCCCGCCTCTTGGTACTCACACCTTCTGAATCCCTACCCCTTGAGTGTGGGCTGAATCTGGTGACTCACATCTGATGAACAGATAATGCAAAAGTGATGGATACCAGATTAGGTTACAAAGAAACATATGGCTGGCATCTGACATTGCCTTCCCTTCCTCACTCTCTCATACTCTTGTTCTGAGGGAAGCAGGCTGCCAGGTTGTAAATTGTCCTCTGAAAAGGCCTGTAAGGAATGGAACTGATGAGGGAGTCTCCAGCCAACAGCCAGCAAGGAACTGAGAGCCTCAGGCTAACAGCCTGTGAAGCACAGAACCCTGCCCACACCTCTATGAGTGCTCTTGAAAGGGGATGCTTCCCCAGTTAAGCCCAGAGACAGGACTGTAATTCTGGCTAATACCTGCACTGCCACCCTATAAGAGACCTTAAAGCAGAGACACCCAGCTAAGCTGCATCCGGATTTCAGACGCACAGACATTGTGAGATGATAAATGGTGGCCATCTTAACTTGCTAAATTTGGTAGTAATTTGTCATCCAGCACTAGGCAACTAATACACCGAGCTTTAGAGTCAAGACAGATCTATGTCTCAGCCAACCTCTGTTACTTACTAGCTGGACATAATCTAAACTTTCTGAACCTCATCTGTAAAGTAAGGAATAATATCTGTGTTATAAGGTTGTTGTGGCTATTGATACACATTCATCAAATGGCAACCGTTGTTGCCAGAAGGGGCAGCAGCACAAAATCCTGACATTTTTGCTGCAAGCTGTGTTTAAAATATTTGGGGGATATATATACATATACGTATATATGTACACACACACACACACACACAGATATATGGTCATAAAGAGATTATAAATTGATAATGACACACTCAATCTTCTTAGGAAGATCCCTACTGAGCAATGATATATCACCCAATATTGTAGTAAAGGGCTGTGTTTGTGTGAAGAGAAAATCACTTCAACTTCAATGGTTCGAAGTACTGTGGGGTCATGGAAAAGCTGATGCTAGAGTCAGTCCCAGCTTCACCTCTTCCTGTGTGCCCTCAGCATCCTAGTTTATAAAGAAAATCCCAAGGACTGCTGTGGTCATGAAATGAGGGCTTGGGCAGTGACTACAGACGAAGATTCAGAATTCAGATTTCTGACCAGGGACCCAACCTTGAAATGAAGCGGGTCAGAGGTCGAATTAGCAAACTACAGAGCTTTGGGAGATCCCAGATGTGCGCTAATGAGGACCAACAAGCAGGTGGTTCCCCCTGCAGAGAGGCTGAGGTTACCTGTATAGCATCAAGGCTGCAATCACCACCAGAATCAGCAGGATGCTGAGGAGTCCACCGATGACATAGCTGGCATGAAGTCCTTCCCCTAGGAAGAACAGAGAGACACTAGGGGACCACTGACAATCTTCTAGCGGGCGTGAGGGATGGGACAAGGAAGGGCTACTTTTGTAGGTGTTGGGCCCCACATCATCTGAGGATGGCCAGGGGCCTCCTTCTCAGAGGAGAGGGCACAGGGGTAGATGGCTGAGAAGAAACCTATCATTCCATTGGCATCACTTATCCTAATTCCACCACTTACTGGCTGTGTCATGGAAGGCAAGATGCTTAACTTCTAAGCTTATGTTTTTTCATCAGTTAAATGTAAACAATAAATTGCTCATAGGGCTGGTGGAGGTTAAATGTGTGTGCATACAAACACACACACACACACACACACACACACACACACACACACACACACTTTAACAAATGCCTGGCATGTGGAAAGTACTCCATAAGTGGTGGCTATTATGACTATTCTCTCTATGGATTTAGTCCACCTCAAAGAGTCCCTACGAGGGTTCTGGAAGATGTCAGTAGAGACAGATGTTCCTTACATCTTCTTCAAAAACAGTTGGGCACTTGGAGCTTACCTGGAGCAGCAGGTACGGCCTCATTGGAATGTGCACAGAGGCCCAGCTGGGCATCCTTTTCAGAGCATCTGTGGGAGACAGAACACCGAGTGTGAAGACTACTGGTGTTTGATAAAGATCTTGCCCTTCTCCAGGGAAGAAGGGAAAGTCCTGTGAATGGGGCTTTCAGATATCAAAGCTGTACCAGATGGGAGATAGAAGTATAGAGAGGGCAGGACCAGGAAAATACAGAGAAAGCCATGTGAATCACAGTCTTCAAGATGCTATATCATGTGTAAATGTTTTTAAAAACATGCCCCCCCACTAAAAGGATTCCTTTAAAAGGAGAAGCAGGTTTCAGATGAGCTGGAAGCTGCTGAAAGAATACTAAGTACATCAATAGAAGGCTTTATTAAATGACCAGGATGAGTTGAAAGAAGCTATCAGTCAAGCAAAACTGATTAAAGATCATCACAAGGTCTAAATAGACTTGCAAATGACAAACAACAGTTTTTTTCCGCCTCTTCATTCTTTCACAAAGGAATATGCAAGGCATTCAGTGGGAGAGGTCAGGTAACTAACTTGAATGCTAAAAGGTAACTTCCTGTGGCACAACGTGAGCAGCCAATCACAGGCATCTCCTAAAAGCCAGAGAAAAAGTGCTTGTAAGAACATCTGAAACCAAGATGCACTGAATCTTCAAGTGGAACTGACAGAAAATATCTGAATAAACCCAAAGAAAATCAGAGCTTAATAATGATTGATAGTACTTAAAAGTTAGTGAGAAAGGTACATGTTTATATCTGCATGTTTGCTTTTCTACATAAACACTTCTCTTTTTTAAAAATACGTTTTATTGATTTTTTACAGAGAAGAAGAGAGAGGGATAGAAAGTCAGAAACATCGGTGAGGGAGAAAAATCAATCAGCTGCGCCAAGGTACATGCCCTTGATCAGAATCAAACCCAGGACTTTTCAGTCCAAAGGCCTACGCTCTATCCACTGAGCCAAACCAGTTTCGGCCATAAACACTTCTAAAAAGAGAAAATGGGCCCTGACCAGTTTGGCTCAGTGGATAGAGCATCGGCCTGTGGACTGAAAGATCCAAGGTTCAATTCCGGTCAAGGGCATGTACCTGATCGACTCTCATCGATGTTTCCAGCTCTCTATCCCTCTCCCTACCTCTCTGTAAAAAACAAACAATAAAATATATTAAATAAAAAATGAAAAGAGAAAATGGGATATATAGAATTAATTTGATCATATGCAAATCTTACAATTTTAGGGACATGAATCTAGAGTTCTTAATTGGAATTATTATGTTTCTGTTTTCAGAATTGAAGTCAAGTGTTGGCTATCTTTTAAGCTACAGTTGATATTAAAAATAAAGAGATTGGTATGTATTACATGGGGGAAAAAACTGTTCTAATAGAAAAATGTTGGAAACAGTAAGAGTGGGAAATGAAATTACTATCTTGAAAGGTATCTGCACCCCCATGTTCAATGCAGCATTATTTACAACAGCCAAGACAGAAACAGCTAAGTGTCCATCAGCAAATGAAAATGTGATTACTTACACACACACACACACACACACACACACACACACACCCATTCCCCCCCCCCCCACACACACAGAGGAACATTATCCAGCCATTAAAAAAAAGGAAATCCTGCCATTTGTAACAATATGAATGGAACTCGAGGGCATTAGGCTAAGTGAAATAAGTCAGATAGAGAAAGACAAATATCATATGATATCACTTATATGTGAAATAAAAGAAAGAAATCAAACTCAGACACTGAATACAGATTGGTGATTGTCAGAGGTGGAAAGTGGAGGAGAAAAATGAGTAAAGGTGGTCAAAAGGAACAAACTTCCAATTATAAGATAAATAAATCATGGGGATATAATAAACCCCTAATATGTAAATTGACCAAATGGTGGAACCACTGGTTTCTGACTCTCACTGAAGACCAGGGAGCAGATGCTCAATGCAGGAGCTGCCCCCTAGTGGTCAGTGCACTCCCACAGAGGGAGCACTGCTCAGGCAGAAGCTGGGTTCAGGCAGCTGTGGTGGCAGGAGCCTCTCCTGTGTTGGCTGAAGGCAGGAGGTAAGGAGCGAGGGAGCGAGGGATCTCGGATTGCGAGAGCCCCGGACTGCTAGAGGGATGTCCGACTGCCAGGGATGGGGCCTAAGCCAGTAGTCAGATATCCCTCAGGGGTCCTAGACTGGGAGAGGTTACAGGTGGGCTGAGGGCCCCCCCCACCAGTGCATAAATCTTGTGCACTGGGCCTCTAGTAGTTAATAATATAGTATTGCATATTTGAAAGTTGCAAAGAGAGTAGATAAAAAAAAGTTCTCAACATAAGAAAAAAATGTATATATGTGGTGATGGATGCTAATTAAACTTATTCTAATCATTTTACAATATATATGTATGTATATCAAATTTAAAACTACTAAGAGTAATTACAAATGGGTATTAATTTCTTTTTTATTTCTATCTTCATTTTCAGATTATTTTTATAAACTATACATAAAAATTACACTTTGAAAAAAATAATTTCTCTAAATTGAAAAATAAAAAACAAATAATTTCTTTAAATTGAGTAACATTTTTATCAATTTTAAGATGTGTATATTTTCTATATTCTGATATTACTGAAATAGGAATGTGTGTTACAGTCCATGGCATCTCATGGTTTGGTTTAATCTTTTAAATGAGGATGCATCTTAAATTGATAGCACCTTCAGTTTAATAAAATACAATCCTATAAAATATCCTATATAATAAAAGCCTAATATGCTAAGTGTCCGGTCAGCCAGTAAGCTGTTCAACCAATCAAAGCATAACATGCTAATGATATGCTAAGGCCACTCAACCACTCACTATGACATGCACTGACCACCAGGAGCCAAACACTCTGATGGGTAGTTTAGCTTACTGCTGGGATCTGGCCGATCAGTGGGATCCCTCAGCCTGGCCTGTGCTCTCTCATAATCTGGGACCCCTTGGGGGTATGTCAGAAAGCCAGTTTTGGCCCAGTCCCTCAGGCCAACCCGAGGGACCCCACTGGTGTACAAATTCACGCACTGGACCTCTAGTCTTTTATACTTCATAGAAGACCTGTACATGGGTATGCTTGCTTACTTAATAACGATGTGTACGTGGGCACATGCATGCATGGGTATTTGAACGTTATAGGCATTATAAGCTAAGGCCATAGCATGTTCCAAGTCATAAATCTGCAATAGAGAGACCTCTGTGGTTTATTGGTGTCTAAATAAACTGTAGGATCAGACCATATACTAAACCTGTGATGTAAGAGCAAATGTCACAGAAAGAAAGGGAACTGTCTGAGTGATTTCTCCATTAAACTGCTCTAACGCTTCTCGCCCTCAAATCACCTGCAACAATCTATAGGTCTAAATACCATCTCCTGAACCAAATAGCAGGGACTTGTGGCAAATGATGTGATCTACCTCCCAAATGCCATAATCTAGCTGGGATTATATGGTTTTCTGCTGGCAGGAGATGGTGATTTGAATCAAAGGGCCCTCAATCATATGTGAACCCACTTACCTTCCTTCCATCTCCTCCAGAGATGTGCGGGTCCGAGTGGTAGAAGAACGCAAGGTGGTAGGTAGTGTGTTGGTTAGCACTGGATTCCTTTCACTTATGCTGGTAACCCTGGGAGCTGGGGGCACTAGGCCCGGTACTGCAGAGAAAAAGAAGACTGGAATAGGTCGCTGAAGCCCCAAATCTCTACATGTGTTCCAAGGGCAGCATCAGGAGAACTTGACAAAACAATCATTTAGCTACACTGATCTTGGGCACCCTCATTAGTGGCTCTTCTCAATACTGTAACTAAAAAGGATTTGATTTCCAATATCAATAGCTCTGGATGGGCTAGCTGACTCACAAAGGCCAGGAAGAGCCTGGCAGGGGTGGCTCAGTGGTTGAGCACCAACCCCTGAACCAAGAGGTCACCAGTTCTATTCCCGTTCAGGGCACATGTGTGGGTTACAGACTTGATCCCTAGTAGGGTCATGGAGGAGGAGGCAGCCGATCTATGTTTCTCTCTTTCTCTCTTTTTTTAATACTAATTCATTAAAAAACAACAACAAAAACACACATATTTTTATTGATTTCAGAGAGGAAGGGAGAAGAGAGATAGAAACATCAACAATGAGAGGGAATCATTGATCGGCTGCCTCCTGTACTTTGGAACGAGTCTGCAACCCAGGTATGTGCTCTATGACCAGAATCGAACCCTAGACCCTTCCATCTGCAGGCCGACACTCTATCTACTGAGCCAAATGGCTAGGGCTATGTTTCTTTCTTATCATTGATGTTTCTATCTCTCTCTCCCTCTCCCTTCCTTTGTCTATGAAATCAATAAAACATACTTAAAAAACAAAACACAAAAAGCCCTAGCTGGTTTGGCTCAGTAGATAGAGCATTGGCTTGCAGACCGAAGGGCCCAGGGTTCGATTCTGGTCAAAGGCACATACCTTGGTTGCAGGCTCCTCCTTAGTCTCAGCCCTGGTCAGGGATCATGCAAGAGGCAACCAATGGATGTTCCTCGCACATTGATATTTCTCTCTGTCTTTCTTTCTGCCTCTCTCTCTCTCTAAATCAATGGAAAAAATATCTTTGGGTGAGGATTTTACAAAAAGACACAACCCCCCCCCCCAAAAAAAAAAACCAAAACAAAAAACACAACAAAACAAAGGCCAGGAAAAGAGAGTAATACTTGGGCCAATTTACCAGACAACCTTATTACTCCCAGTCACTACTCGCCCTCTGAGGGCGATCCCACCCAGAAAGACAAAGCTGATCCTCTACCCCTCCAAGGGCTTTGCTGTTTCAAGGGGCCATTCAGTCCAACTTACCAAGGGAACAGGGCTGGCTGTCGGGCTCATCAGGACAGGCACACACAAAGTCTGAGGCTCTGGCAAAGCAGAGGTGAGTGCAGCCTCCATTGTTCACACCACAGGCATTGGTCCCTGGGGACAAAGCAGAATGTCTGTCCTGGTACAGGATTAAGTCTCCCAATTTGACACATCTCTAAAAGGAGGAAATGCAAGTCTACCTCGTTCCCAGGAGGGGTATAACCACAGAGGACTAAAAAGGTCTAGGAACCAAAAGCCTCTGCTGTGGCTCTAATTGTCTTGGTCATGAACAGTCCTTGAGGTGATCCCCCTACACTGATGGTAAGGAAGTAGGCTTAGGACCCAGGAGCTCACCTGTCTGCCGCTGAGGGGAAACCACAATGATATCCATGAGTCCCTCCACATTCGCCAACACTGTCTCCTTGTTCCGGCCTGAGTACTTGTCAACACGCTGGATTGACTTGGTCTGCCAGTCTGTCCAGTAGATCCACCTGTCCTGCTACTCGATAGGGAATTCCAAAAAAGAGGAAATATTATTCAACAGTCAGACTCCAGCCCAGCTTCTGTGCTGCAGCACGTCCATTCCCTCTGCTGAAATGCTCTCATTTCAAATCCACCAGGTCAGCTTCTGTGCATCCTCAGATATGACACTGTCCAGGAAATCTCCCCCCAATCTATGCAGCATTTACCGTTCTCTCCTCCATGCTGTCCTGGGCCTTGTCCTCACTTCTACAAGTGAGTGTTGACGCTCTCTAGTCAGTTGTTTACATGTTTGTCTGTCTTGTCAGGTCACATTCTTCAAGGACAAGAATGTTTCATTCATCTCAGTTTCTAACACCTCACCCTTACTTAGTACTTGGCCCCTGCTCAACGAATGAGTGGGTTCCAGTACCTAGCATATAGGAGTAAATTGGAGGGTCTTTCTAAGGTCCCTGCTCTTCTGGGCCTTTCACTCAGAGCCCTGGGAAATCCTCTGGCTACTTCTGTGGTCAGCTGCCTTCTAATGCAATGATCCTGATAATCTCAAGTAGGGGTGGGGAGGGGTAATGAAGTGGGTTCCCTTCCTGCCTGTGGGGCATATATTAGAAACCCTCATGGGAAGCTTGCAGATTGAAAAGCCATAGTTAATATTATCTTGTAGTTTTACATTTGGAGTATGGGGTCAGGGGTGGTAGCTTATAATAAGTAAAGCCAGACAAAATCTTATTGGCTGGTAAGTTATAATGTAGAATACATACATACATAATGTAGAATACATGCTTGTCAAAAAGGGACAAAGATTTTTAAATGATTGAGAATCCCTGTTTTGGTCCCAGGCTTCGTAGAACTCCTTTTTTTCTTCCCTGAATTATTTTACAGGGTTAGAACTCTCAAAACTGACAGCCAGTAATAATTAAAATGATTAGAAATAATAAGCATTGAGTGCCAGAGACTAATGCTTTGTGCATATTTGAGGAGGAAACTGTTATTAAAATCATTTATTGAACTATAGATAAGTAAGTGAAGCTTAGAGAAGTTCAATATCGTGTTCACAGTTGCACAAGTTGCACAGTTACTTAATGACACAGAAGCACTTGAATCTACACAGCTGGCATGCAGGAGGTACTCAATGAACATTTACTGTTAGCTGCCTCAACACTCTGGCTCTTGGCCACTCTATCCTCCTATCACTATATGGGTTGCCTGAGCTCAGATGTTGGGGCCATTCAACTGGGGGATTTGTTAAAATGCATATTTCTGGGCCCAACCCTCATGAAGCCAATTCTTTATATCCAGAAACATGCATTTTAACAAGCTCCACAGCTGATTTCTGCACACCACCATTTATGAGCCACTCTTTCGAGTGCTGGGACATGGGAGTGGTGGGGCAGGCCTAGCAGGACACATGGTGGTGGCAAGGATTCAGTGTATAGGAAACACCCCTAAAATGAGCTTCCATAGCACACCTGTTCAGTAGCATCTAGGGTTGAGGCTGCCAACTTAGAACCCCAAGGAAATATCCCTGTCAACGAGATTTAGCTAACTTTCTTGAGCTAGTACCTGAGTGAGGGCAAAGGGGTGGGACACGTGGCTGACCAAGACCTGCCGTAGCTTCCCATTGAGGTCGGCACTCTCAATCCGGTCCAGGTGTGCGTCTACCCAGTAGATTCTGTGAAGGAAAGGAGATAAGAGTGGCTGCTCAAAATGCTTGCCAAGGAGCCCAGTGGCTCTCCCCCCTCTCCCCGCCTCTTCCAGAGAGCTGCCTATCCCTTCCTGAGCTGAGCTGGCGAGAGCTGTGCGCAGTCAAGAAGCACCGTTGATGAGAGGTCACCGAGTCCCAAAGCTGAAGAGGAGAAGTCGGTGACTCCTAAGCGGGGAGGCCAGTGCTGTTTTAAGGCGGGTAGGGGAGCATGCCCTCTAATGACCTCCGAGGAGCCACCACCAAGTCTCATCTTCCTACCTAAGAATCTAAGTCAAAACTCCTATAAACGCCCTTCAAGAAGAGACTAGGTCTACAAAAACGTCACTGAGGTTAAAGAGGCAGTTCTCTTCTCCATCCCAACTCCTGGGTGACTTTCCCTACTTCTGAGGACAGAAAGGGGAACTGACTACTTAAGAGCTCCTTTCACTCTCTTCTCTAGCTCTTCAACATTTTTTTTTTTTGAAAATCTAGACCAGGAGTTGCAAATTCCAATATCTGAAGTGATCAGGAGAACAAGGAATGTGAAGTTCTATGCCCTTAAATTGGGGGGAGGGATAGTGGGACCAGGGGTCCAGCCAGAGAACATGCTCTGCTAACCACTCAAAACCAGGTAAACCAGATAAATAAAATGCACATCAGAGATGAGGGCTGGGTTCAGCAGCCGCTGCTCTACGTTTGCGTGGCTTTCTCACTGCTTTCTCTTCCCCACCCACCAAAAGCTTTCTATCTTTCTGTTTTCACTAGTTCAATATCAAGCATCGTTTTCTCTGCCCACCCTATTTCCAGGAGGCTGTTTAGGACACGATTCCCACCTGCGGGTGTCATAGTCCAGGGTAAGGCCATTGGGCCAACCCAGGTCTGTATTGATGAGGACCTTCCTCTCAGAGCCGTCCAGGTTCGCCCGCTCAATCTTGGCAATGTGGCCCCAGTCTGTCCAGAAGAGGTACCTGAGATACAGCAGTGACATGATCATCGAGGCACAGGAAGATGGCACGTAGAGCTTGAGAGGATATAAAGGCTACACCGATACCATCCTCCATTGGCCTCTTCACCAGGCCCTTCTCCCCTGGGTCTCTTTTCTGCAGGCCAAAAACTTACCCCTTCCTGGGGAAAACGGCAATGGCCCGAGGCTCATCCAGGCTGTGGTTGACCAGCACTTTGCGGCAGGAACCGTCTAGCCTTGACGCTTCAATGGTATTTCGGCCTGTATCTGTCCAATATAGATTTCTGGCCACCCAGTCCACAGCCAGCCCATCGGTGGTCTTCAGTCCTTGCCCGATCACTGTCTCCATGTTGCTGCCATTCAGATCTGCTCGCCTTTGGGGAGAGTCCAGGGTTGGATGACTGACCAGACTGAAACCCCTTTAATCCATGTTCCCATAATTGTATTCCCCTATATTGTAAGCTCCATAGAGGCAGAGACCAAGCATCTATAAGTGCATTATTCCTCAGCATCTAGCACAGTAGGTACTCAAAATATTTTCAGAATAAATACTTAGGAGTATAGAGTATTTCCTGCTGTAAACAGGGGGGCTTTTAGGTCCATGTCTTGCCAGAAGAAGGGTTAATAATTCCCAATATACCTTAGGGAAGAGATAAGGATTGCTAGGGAGCCACTATTTAAAAAAAAAAAAAAGGCCAATTTGGCAAAACCTACATGTGTATTTATTACAGAAGCCCTACGCCAGGGGATTCAGGATAGGGGAGCATATCACAAACATGTGGGGACTTCTCTAAACATATGCCCATCTTCCCCCAGCATGAGATTCTCCAGGAGAACGAAGGAGAGTGCACTTGTCTCTGCACATGAGAATCTCTGCATGGTAAACCCCTCTTACTGATGGCAGAACACCATTTTCCTCAGCTGTGTTGGGTAAAAATAAAACAAAACAAAACAAAACAAAACAAAAACCTAGTAAACAACCACAAGCCTTGGTATTGGCCAGTGCTCCTGTTTCACTATACAGATATATGGTTTAGCTACATGGCCGATTCTTCAATGAATCTTAGAAGATCCCGAGAGCAATTCGAGGGCCCGGTAGCAGGGATTAAAGGCTCCAGGTCCCCAGCCTGACATTATCTGATCTTTTCATTTGCTTTACAAACTGAGCTTCTATTAATTTTTAAATCAACAACAATAACAAAAAACCCAAAAGGCTCTGTCCAGTATGGCTAAGTGGTTACAGCATCAGCAGGCACACCAAAGGGTAGCGGGTTCAATTCCTGATAAAGGGCACAAACTTGGATTGCAGGTTCGATCCCAGTGCCTAGTCTGGGCGTGTAAAGGAGGCAACCAATCAATGTGTCCTCTCACATTGATGTTTCTCCCTCCCTTCCACTCTAAAATCAATGGAAAAATATCCTCATCTTCAGATGAGGATTAGCAAAAACAACAACACACAAAACCCCAAAAGTTTGGAACTCTGTTATAAGTGATAACACTACACAGTGAACAAGTCAGGATCTGAACTCACTATCTAAGTTGTCAACTCGCTGAGTCCATTTAGCGGTCAACACAGACCCTAACCTCATCCATGAGGGACTGGAAGGAGGCCTGTGGCCTCTGGAGGTTTCAGGGATACTCATACCTGATAACATCCAGGAACACATCTGTGTAATAGACTTTTCCATCCACACTGTCATAGTCCAGAGAGATGACATTGTTGAGTTCAGGGACAGGGACATGCACATCTGTGTGGTCGCTGGTGTCCAGTGAGATACGCCGGATGGAGCCACGGCTGGAGAAGAGCAGGTAGGTCTCGGGAGAGGAGTCACAGGTCTTCCCATCTCCCTTCAGCTGGATGCCAGTGGGGCAGGCACAGGAGAAGCCAGAGGGCCGAGGCAAGCAGAGGTGGGAGCAGCCACCATTTCTCGAGCCACACTTGTTAAGACCTGGTGATGAGAGAGAGAGAGAGAGAGAAGCATGAGTTTGGACACCCTGCCTGGAGTATTGTCTGAATCTTACAGTGTTTCTTGTGTCGGATTTTTGGTTGTTCTAAAAAACAGGATTTGCCTGGCAGGGATGAGGTAGAAGGGGCAGGAGTGTCTCCAGGAGTTCTTTGAAAGTGACAGCATGCTGGAGTTATAGTACCAGCCATACCAGAAGGGAACACAGCCTGATCCTGGAAGGGGCTTAGATAGATCCCTGTTTCCATGATTATAAAGAAATCGATGTGCTTTTTAATGTTGTGTGCTTTTATACCCCAGGAAAGCCACAAGCTCTGGTTCACAGACCTAGGGGGTCTTCTCACCCAGTGGCTGGGCCCGGTCCACAGCCTGGATGTCCATGAGGCCTGGCAGGTTGGACCTCACCAGGATGACATTGTTGCCAGTACCCTTGTCAGCACGGTGGATGCTCCGAGTCTGCCAGTCGGTCCAGTAGATATAGGAGCCGAGCAAGGTGAGGCCATATGGGTGCTGCACAGGGGACACCAGTGTGTGACGACTGGCACCATTTAGGTCAGCGACCTCAATTCGCTGGAGGGGAAGGAGAGGGTAGGACTGGTTATCAGTAAACTAGGAGCTCTCGGTGCAGATGACAAACAGACATCTCCCATTTTCCCAGGTTCCTGGGAAGCAGCAGGAGCAGGACTCTCACCTCGGTGTGGGCATCAGCCCAAAGCAGTTGGGAGCTGCCCTTGTCCACAGTCAGGCCATTGGGCCACCCCAGGTTGTTGTTGATGAGCACTGTCCGGTCTGAGCCATCCATCCCGGACCGCTCTAACTTGGCGTTCTCTCCCCAGTCTGTCCAGTACATGTACCTGGGCAAAGAAGAATACTAGCTGGTTATTCCCTCAGCGCCTGGATATTGTAGGTATTTATAATATGCCAAAGCCTGTGAAAAAATGTCGCATGCAAAAAGGGGAGTTGTTGCTTAATGGGTATATTGCAAGATGAAAAAGTCCCTGATATCTGCTTTGCAATAATGTGAATTAAGTTCACACAATTGCACTGTACACTTAAAAATAGTGAAGATGGTAACTTAATATATTTTGACCACTATTAAAGAAAAAGTACTATCCATATATTATCTCACTTGATCCTCACAAGAGTCACAAGGTGTGACTCATCTCCATTTACAGATAAGGAAAATCAGAGAGGTTAAACACTGAACTTAAAGTGACAGATGCAGCTAATAAATGGTGAAGGAATTAGAATCGCAGACTTCTGAGTCCAAGGCTCATGCTTTTAACCTCTACACCATGCTGCCACTCTGAAAGGAGTCACAGAGAGTGAAACAGCTGCTGCAGAAGGTCGCTCTCAGTATCCCTCTTCGTTGCCCATGTTCACCCCATCCCTAGCCCCAGCCAAGCTGACCCATCCTGTGACCAGTCACAGAGCCAGCTCTCACCCCATCTCATGGTACAGTACAATGGCTCGGGGGCTGTCAAGATTCTGCCACACCAACACTTTCCGCATGGACCCGTCCAGGTTGCCCACTTCAATCCGGTTGGTTCCGGTGTCTGTCCAGTATACTTTCCGGCCAATGGCATCCACTGCGAGCCCATCTGTGGTTTGCAGGCCTGCAGGAAGTCAAGAGAGCATACTGGCTCCTGCCTTAAAACAGATGGGCTATTTTCCCAGCTCTGTAGCCAGACAGGCGGTCCCTGGGCTGGGAGCAAGGCCCACCTGTGGTGATGATGTCCTCGTGCTGTGAGCCATCCAGATTGGCACGGCTGATCCTGTGTAGCGTGCTGTCTGACCAGTACACTTTTCCTGGAAAGGGAAGGCTTGGCTTGCCTGGACCCTCTACCCCCACAAAGGGACATGCACAGCTGACTCAGGCCCTGAGACACCAGTGCATGTCAGAGAGCCCTGTAACCTATAGCAAGGAAATCAACAGAAATGTAGCCCTAGCTAATTTGGCTTAGTGGATAGAGCATCGGCCTGCAGACTGAAGGGCCCATACCCCAGTTGCTGGCTCCCCCCTGGCCCAGGGCCCTCATCAGGCACATGCAGAAGGCAACCAATTGATGTGTTTCTCTCACATCGATAATTTCTCTGTCTTTCCCTCTCTCTTCCACTTTCTCTAAAAATCAATAAAAAATATCATTGGGTGAGGATTAAAAAACAAAAAGAATGTAGAAATGTCATAGCTCTTGGTAGAGAGGGAGAAAAGGGCCAGAAATCTTGCCCTCATAACCAAAGAGAAAGTTCTATAGAGACAGGGCTGACACTGTGCCAGAAGGAATGGTGAGCCCCCAGGTTCTTAGCAGAAGGCAGAGGGGGTAAGGAAAGCAAGGATAGCCGTTGCTGTAGGGCAGGGACAGAAGGCCAGGGGAAAGGAGGGCTACACAGACCTTCTTGGGGATCCACTCCAATGGCAATCGTGTTCTTCATGGTAATGTTGATTGGTACCACCACGTCGGCAAAATAAGGGATGTCCAAGGACACCATGCGTATGTCTATCCTCCTGGCGAAGACGAGGAAACTATTCATGCCTGCCCAGGTGGGGAGAGAAGGAAAAGACAGTCATCCTAGCATAGCCATGAAGAGGATT
Organism: Antrozous pallidus; assembly: GCA_027563665.1. Classification (NCBI taxonomy): domain Eukaryota; kingdom Metazoa; phylum Chordata; class Mammalia; order Chiroptera; family Vespertilionidae; genus Antrozous; species Antrozous pallidus. The sequence goes on from CM050520.1 coordinate 17,189,838, forward strand.
CGGAGTGAGGCAAACAGAAGCTCATGCTCTGGCTCTGTCGGATTCTAGTTGAGTGACCCTGGACAACTTGTTTAAACTGTGTATCAGAATGAATATCTGGGCCCTGGGGACCATACCTGGGTGGCTGTGGGACTAAAAAAGATCATGTACAGACAGCACTGCATAGCGAGTCTGATACAGTCATAAATGATAGCTCTTTATTAATATTATAGAAGGACTCCCTTTGAAGGACCCTTTACCACGAAATTTTGAGAACTTCATGTTAAGTTCAAGAGGGCTTTTGCCCCCAGCCTGGGAGGCACAATTCACAGTTCCTTTCTAACTAAATATCCTGGGAAGTTAGAATTCCAACGCAGCCCACCATGCAGCGTCCCTTAGGGAGAAACATTGACTTCCAAAACCTGGGCAGCCAGGTCCTGCTTCTCACAAAAGCACCTCACCTATGGGGAGCACCATTACATTGTAGATATCATACATTTTAATATTTATTATGAGCGATTTAGAGCAGCTGGGACTAAAGTAACTTATTCTAATCAAATCAGGATATAATGACAATTTTCCAACAGATGTAAATAAAGTAAGTCTGAGAGAGGAGCATCTTTTATGAATATGCATGAAGACACATTAAGAACCAGTTGGGGCCTGCCTCCAATCCTGTCTATCTGCTCCCCGGCCGCTGTCCTGGACCTCTCCTCTTTTCTAAAAGCTCTGACTCTCCCCTAAAACTCTAGAAGCACCAGGACTCACGGTTTCTCAGATCACATTGGAGTCCATGTATAGGGAAGGAAGAGAGCCACTGCCCCTCCCTAAGAGGCTCCCTCCAGGTTTCTGATGCGTAAGACTCACCTGGTGAACATAACTTGCCATCAGGCATCAGATTGATGCCCGTGGGGCAGGTACAGCTGAAGCCACTGGGATTCGGGGACCGAAGACACAAGTGGCTGCAGCCACCATTCTCCATAGCGCATGGTGTGGTCACTGGGAAGGGAGGAGGAAAGGGGTCAATAATGAGGACTAAAGCACAAGGAGGCCAAGTAGAGCCTGGTATGGGCTAAGGGCTGCTCACCTGGGGGCCGCTGGCGGTGGAAGACGTGGATGTCCATGAGGTTCTCCAAATTCTCCTGCAGGGTCTCCCGGTCCAGCCCCGTCAGCCGGTCAGCACTCTGGATACTCTTGGTCTGCCAGTCGGTCCAATAGATGCGCTCTTCATAGAGGGTCAGTCCAAACGGGTGGGGGAGCTGGCTTCCAATCAGCACCTACCAGGGACCCAGCACGTGTGTCATCCCCCAGCAAGGTCCCCCAGTACTCAGCAGTGCCTGTGCACTCAGGCAAGGAGCCGGAATGCAGCTTGGCCACTACTGCCTGCTGTGTGACCTTGTGCAAGAGTTGATTATCAAATCTCTCTGCGCCTTAGTCTGCCAATTTGTGATGGGATTGTGATACTGCCTGGTTCCAAGGATCGTGTGATGATTGTAAAAGGTCATGTATTATTTATATAATCTCAAAGTGTCTGCACAGATTGTTTATTAATTACAAAAGAACAAGCAGCAACTTTACAATGGACATCCTCTTAACGATTCAATTAAAGTTAATATCACAATAATGTGATGAGTCAAGATCTGTGCCTTACTGACGAGACCCACTGAGAACTCAGGACTTGACTTCACTTAATGTAGTATGACTGTCCCCAACACATAATCTGAATCTAATCACATGGAAGTAGCAGACAAATTGAGGAATATTCTAACAAAAGTAACTGGCATTTCCTCTGTAAAAATACTAAGGTCAAGCAAGACACAAAGCCCAGCCTGCATGGCTCAGTAGTTGAGTGTCGACCTATGAACCAGGTCGTGGTACAATCCTGGGTCAGGGCACATGCCCAGGTTGCGTGCTTGATCCCCAGTGTGGGGTGTGCAGGAGGCAGCCGATCAATGATTCTCTCTCATCACTGATGTCTCTCTCTCTCTCCCTTCCTCTCTGAAACAAAAATATATTTAAAAAAAGAAAGACATAAAAAGGTTGAGGAGGTATTCTGATCAGAGACTGAAGAGGTTGATATTAAACACAATTTTGATTCGGGTTGTATCCTGAACTAAAAAAGAAAAAGAAAAGCTATAAAGGACATCATTGGGGCAATTGGCAGTGAACTTCAATATTGATGTGATTAGACAGTACCATTATATGAATGTTAAATTTCCTGATTTTGACCTTTGTACTGTGATTATGTAAGGCAACGTCTTTATTCTTGAGAAATATGCATTGAAATATTTTGGGGTCAAGGACAGGATGTCTCCAGTGTAATATCTGATTGCTCAGAAAAGTAATAATGTGTGTGTGTATGTGTTGTAGATAGAAACAGAGACTGAGACTCATACAACCATATGGCAAAATGTTAGTTATTGGTTCTTTTCACTGTTCTTGCAACTTTTCTGTAAATTTGATATACCAAAATAAATATTAACAAAAACAAATAGAAAGAGATCATGGTGCAACTGGTGGTTAATTAGTCTTTGTTGTTATGTTTCTTAGGAAATCACTTATATCTCCAGCCCATGATCTACATGGACTCACAGATTCCTTTTATCAGGAAGCACAGAAGGGCTCCCTGGGCTCTGAAGGGCAGTCACAGCCTTAGAGAAATATCATACATCCCAGACTGGGTCCCCTTGAGGTTCCCTTAGCTCCTGTCAGCTGCCAGCCAGGAGTGATGCCCTAAAGGCAGTCTGGGCTGTGGGAGGATGGCTTAGTGCCACCCTTACCTTCCTCTTGCTGCCATCCAGTCCAGCAAATTCAATTGTCTTCATGCCGGCATCAGCCCAGTACAGCCGCTGAGACCCGTAGTCAATGGCTAGTCCATTAGGCCAGGTCAGATTGGAAGAGATGATGACCTGGCGGCCTGAGGCATCCATGCCAGCTCGTTCAATCTTGGGGCTTGCACCCCAGTCAGTCCAATACATGTACCTGGGCACAGACAAAGGAGGTCTCACAAGCCTTCCAGTTAACACCCAGTGCGGATTCAGAGTACCGAGGGTTCCTGTCTGCAATAGCTTCTTAGCCTCCTGTCTCAGTCTCCAGCCTGCCCTGGGCTCAGAATTGTCTGAAGATTTTATATCTTTTATCACTATCATAGAGTCTTAATAAAGGCAGAGCCCATGGCTCAAGGAGTGCTCAGAAAATAAGGCCTATTTGGGAATAAAGAAAGAGGGGAAATGAGGATTTAGTACCTTTAGTACCTCATTTAGTACCTTTAATGAAGTACTAAATTAAATAATTATAGTATGTAAATTTAACAGAATTCTATATAATCATTAAGAAGAACAATATATAGATCTATATCATCACGTGGAAAGATCTATATCATATACACAAGCAAATGGAAAGATATCCAAGATATATATAATAGCCATGTGAAAACACCAAGTTACAAACCAAAACCACTACCACCACCACCACCAAATATATATATATATATATATATATATATATATATATATACACACACACACACACACACACACACACACACATACACACATACACACACACACGTAGAAAAAAGCCTGGGAAAAATACCCTTAGCTGTTAATGGTTACTGCTGGAGAGTGAGATTATAGGGAATCTTTACTTTTCATAGATTTATTTATCTATTTTTTTAAACAACAAGTTACTTTTATAAGCAGACCAAAAATAAAAAATAAAAATAAAACAATAGAATTATCTAAAGGTTTCTTTGTCCACTGAGGAGACAGAGTTGTCACTGTTCTGTGGTTTCTACAGCTGCCTTTGCTTCCTGGTGTTCCCATAGAACTGGCCACTCTTGCTACCTCCAGCCTCCCCTCTAGCACTCAGGTCTGGAAAGTGGGTAGGGCTCACTCCAAAGAAGCAGGTGCTCACCCGCCCATAGGTTCCACCACAATGTCTCGGGGACGATCAAGGTTCTCCCAGATGAGTACTGTTCTCATGCTTCCATCTGTGTTGGCCACTTCAATCCGGTCTGTCCCTACCAAGAAGTAGGGGGCAAAGACATTAACTCGGGTCTTGGGCATTCACCCTCTTACCTTCCATGCCCAAGAGTGGAGCCTGGCATGTAGTAGACGCTCAAGAAATACTTTGTGGTAGATGTACAATGGGTTGTTAGTGAATTGAATTTCGAGAAGAAGTTCAAGGAAATGACCAGTTCCATTTCTTTGAAGAGCAATGCTTCCTCAACACAAGCAACCCACTCTGCTCTATAATTTAAGGCAATGCTCCTCAAACTCTAGTGTGCTTACGAATCAGGAAAGCTTGTTAAAATACAGGTGCCTGAACCAACCCCAAAGATTCTGACTTAGCAAGTCCAGGGTAGGGTCCGAGAATTTGCATTTCTAACAAGTTCCCAGGTAATGCTGACGCTGTGGGGCCAGGGACCACACGTTGAGTGGCTCTAGTTAAGGCATTCCCCTTGCCTCCCAAACTTCCCTGGATAATAGAAAATCCCCATTTTATCTACATAGTGACTGGAGAAATCAAAGGGCACAGTTGCCTTATCTGAAATGCTACAAAACATTCTCAGGCATCAGCTAGCTACCTAGCTGAAGTAGCTGCCATTTGATTGGCAAATGTCAAACCATAAATGTGAGCTTCTAGCTTTTAGCTCTGCAGCAGCCTAATCACTCTTGACCTTCTAAGGACTTCAGGTCAAGATAGAAGTGGTCGAGGAGGGGCACTGGGCTCCTTCTACCTTAGGGCAGGATTTTAATTTAAGTAAGAGGAGTCCCAGAGAGCCAGGCCATGGCTACCCAGTACATACCTGCATCTGTCCAGTACAGCTTGTTGGTAACCCAATCAATGGCCAGGCCTGCTGGACTCTCCAAACTGGTATCCACTACCACCTGGGAAGGAAGCAAAGCTATATCACCAACTCGACTTGCATCCCAGCTCTGGGGCCTAAACATCACCCATTCTCAGACTGGGGGAAGTATGGGAAGCCCTTACCCAGGAGAGGGAGGATTCTACCCCTTAATCTCTGTCCTGCCCGAGGGCCTGGGCCCACATTGGGCCCTACCTCCTGTCCTGTTCCATCCCACTTGGCCCTGCTGATGGTGTCAGTGCTGACATCTGTCCAGTACACGTGGTCATCCCGGGAGTCCCAGTCAAGGGCCACAGCACTGCGCACGTCAGCCAGTGGGATGACATCGTCGGACAGGTCCTCTGTGTCGAAGCTGATCCGACGGATGTCCATCCTTCGGGCAAAAAGCAGGAACTTGTCAAGACCTGATCAAAGGCCGAAAGGGGTCTTCTTTTAATGCTCTAAATCCAATAACAGTGACAGACATAGACGCTCACCTGTGTGACATCTGGTTCAATCACACTTCCTGGGACCTGGTGCCCTTTGTCCCCTATGCTTCACAACTCAGGCCCCCTTTGAGCACTAGGCAGCCCATGCTGGCAGATTCAGACTTTAGGATTAAATGGAAATAGACTCTCGCCAGGGCGTAGCAGTGCATCCTGTTTAAGTGTCTGTCAGCTTCATCTCAACTTTTCTCGCCTCTTTGCTCCATCTCTTCCAGTGCATTGGCTATATGGCCGCTGACTCTAAACCCTACCCCTATAACTTCTATGTCTGCTCTGGGTTTTGGCTGATGCACTCCATCTTCTAGATCCCTTCCTCTTGCTCTTCTCTTCACTTGAGTCAATAGTGATTGTTCACTGGGCTCTCACTCCACGCCAGGCATTGAGCTTGGTGCTTTTCTTGCCTTGTCTCCTCCACCCTCATAGCAACTCTTTGTGGTTTGTGTTATTCTTATTCTCATTTTCTAGACAGTAACACTGAGACTAGGAGAAGTCAAGTAGCCTGTGTAGGATCCCCTGGCTACAAAGCACCAGAGCTGGGACTTAATTAAGGTCTGACTCCAGAGCAGCAGCCCTGGCTACTCCCTTACACAGCTTCTCCCTATCTTGCTCTTTCCCACTCCCGCCTCTATTCTGTACTGTCTGAATGTTTCCCAGTATACATTTCTGCCTGGAAAGGCACTTCCTGCCTAACTTTACTGTTTTCCTTTAAGATCTGGGTAATCCCTAAGGGAAAATACTAGGGAAACCTCTTACACTTCACTAAGACAATATGGGAAGAGCTGGGCACAAAAGAAAGCAGGGAAACTAGGTTCTCAACCAGTGTGCACTGGATAAGTATCACCCCTGTTCCTCTGAATAGTATCCCTAATTCCTGGAAAGGACCCAGATCCCACGAGCAATTTGATTTTAGCCAGAGATAAGGGGGTCAATGGGTACAGGGTGGTAAGTAAGGGAAGCTGCTGATGTGTAAAGAGTTCTCCCAGGCCCCTTGCTGGTGATGCCACATGCCCGCATCACTCCTCTCTGGGCTATTCTTAGGAAAAGTCACCTGTGGCTCTGAGCTAGGCAGGTCTACCTTCTCAAGACAAGGCCCCTGCAAGAGCTTAAAGAAGACAAAGTAGCAGTTCAGGGAGTGGCCAGGGAGTCCCATTGTCTTTCTCTGTTAGGCACATATTTACGTAGGGCCTGTGTATACTAGGCATCATCAGAGCCCTAACCTTGGCTCTCTGGTTTAGGGGCTGAAAAAAAACACCTCTTCAACCGAGTGAGGCTAAAGGAAAAGAGATAGGAAACCATTCACCTGCTTTCTAGAATGACCTGGAACCTTCTTGCTGCCATACTTGTACAGAACAAGTATCCTACCCGGTGAGATGATACAGAAGCCTGAGTACAGGTATTCATACTTGACTAGGTGGTGTCACTGAAACTTTAGCAACTACTACTGGGTCCTCAGCTTTATCTCAGGAGCCCTTGGCCTCTTATATTCTTCCTCTTCAGGGACTACATGAGGAGCCTAGCTCCTCCCCATAACAGGCAATCCTTTAAACTCGTATCCTTGTTCCTTCCAACCCCCTCACATGGTACATCCAATGAGGTAGGTGCCCCAGACCCACTTACTCTGGGCACAGGCATGGCTGCTGATCTTGCGGAAGCCAGTGGGGCAGGCACAGGTATAGTTCTGGCCACTGGGTAGACACAGGTGGGTGCAGCCTCCATTGTTGTCCCCACAGCGGTTTTTCCCTGTTCAAAAAGCCCAAACAAGAGGGTCAGGTAAGACTAAAGGTGGGCCCAAGACTAGGGGTTTGGCTATGGTGTGTGTTCCCTGGAGGGAGGAACTATGTCTTATTATTTTTTATGTTGGCTTCAGCTGTGAGCTGTGAACCCCTGACACACAGGAGATGCTTTATAAATGTTTGCATGAATCGCTTCTCGGCCTTTTGGCTAAGATCAAGTGTAGTATCTGTTCTTATCAGTTTAATAAGTGTTTGCATGAATTAGATAGGGACAGGGAAACGGAATGAGTCTTTTATGAATCTTGGTGTTGTACCACCTTAAATGTCCAGCAGAGGGAGGAATTAGCCCACGTCAGTGCCAACCTCAAATTTCCTGGCCAGAAACCATGGCAACTGTGACAGGTGCAGGGAAGGTTCTCAGAGGCACCACCTCTGAGTTTTTTACCTGCAGGCTGGCGCTGGGGGTGCAAGGTGTGGATGTCCATGGGGAAGTGGAGTTTGTTGCGGATGATCTCCTGGTTCTTGCCAGTAAATTTGTTAGCACTGTTGATGCTCTTGGTGTGCCAGTCTGTCCAATACAGGCTGTCTTCAAACACGGTGATGGCAAAGGGGTGCGGGAGGCCTGGGGAAAGTCCAAGAGAACCTCAGTCCAGACATGGCCTGCCTGGCCCCTGCACAAATCTCACCCGCTGCCAAGGCTCCGGGCAGTCAGGATGGGGAAAGGAGGATGAGAGATGAAGAAGAGGGAGGAAGGACCTCACCTTGGCTAATGACCGCTTTGCGGTGACTCCCATCCAGATTGGCCCTCTCGATGACGTGGTGCTTAGCATCCACCCAGTACATACGATGCCCGGCATAGTCAATGGTGAGGCCATTGGGCCAGAAGAGATGGGTATCGGCGATGATGCGGCGTCCAGACCCATCCATGCTAGAGGCTTCGATGCGGGGGGTGTTACCCCAATCTGTCCAGTATATGGTACTAGGAAGAGAGAATGGGACATTGAGAAACAGGCAGTGGAGATTGGGTAGTTAACTGGGATAGTAATAGGCAAGTGGCTTTTTATTCAGTAAACACAAGGGACCCCAACTGGCAGGAGATACATTTTGTTTGGTCCACAGAGTATTTTTTAACTGTTTTAATTTAAATGTCTCTAGACGGCATTTATTCATTAAGCAAATTTTTTGTTTGCAATATCTGCTATGGGGAGGGCACTATCTTAGGCACTGGGAGTGCAGCAGTGAACAACAGACAAAAATTCCAACCCTCATGGAATTGGCCACCTAATGTAGTATTAGACAGGAACTTCCCTGTCACATTCTCCACAACTCTCTTTTGTGTTTTACACACATATACACACATAGTTTCTAAAATAACCGACCCACAACTACAGGATCTTAGAAGACACTATCCTCTATTGACTGCATTGAATTTTCAAAAGCCAGAGGCTAACAACTTCCATTTCAGAAGACTTTTCTTCTAATAATAAAGTTATTATTAATTAGCTGAACCTTATGAGCTCATAATAAAAAAATAACACCTGTAACTTAATTAATGTGTTATGTTATTTAAAATTCATCATCTCATTTAATCTCCACACAGCTAAGAGGGAGGTATGCTTCTTCTCACCAATGTAGACATGAGTAAATGGAGGCCGCGAGAGAGAGAGATTAACTATCCTAAGGCCATACAGCCAGCTACTGCAGAGCCAGGACTCAAACCCAGGTATGCTTGGGTGCAGAGCCCATGCTCCTAACACCCAATAAAGTCTGGCCCAAGTGGCCTGGAAACTGTCCCTAGAGGTTGCAAGAGGGATTTAGGAACTGAGACACAACTCACTCACCCCTCCATGGGGTGCAAGGCAATGGCCCGAGGCTTCTCAAGGTTCTGCCAAAGCAGCACCTTCCGGTGGGCCCCGTCCAGGTTGGCCACCTCTATCCTTGATGTCCCTGAGTCGGTCCAGTAGAGTTTGTCGTGGACCCAATCCACAGCCAGGCCTCCTAGTAGAAAGAGGTAGTGGGAAATTGCCAGGGATCCAGTCCAGGTTATCTGTGCCAGAGTAACAAGAGTAAACTCTGGCACAAAACAGTTTCTTGGCAGTGTATTAACCATTTTTTTACATACAGTTACATACATTTAATCAGCATAGCAAGTCTGTGAGCTGGCTGCTATAACCTATGAAGATGAAGAAAGTGAGGCACAGGAAAGTCAAGCAACTGCTCCAGATCATGCATTTCCTCCTCTATGCTAACCCTATTCCACTTCCTGAATTCTGGCTCCCTGAACCACACCGAGGGTCCTACACTGCACTGGCTCAGCAATTTGCAAGTTTAGCTTAGGTAGTTCAGAAGATCCATCACGAGTCAACTGTGCTCAATACTGAATTCCAATCCACTTCACCTACTTGTACAATGGCCCAAAACTGCCAAATAAGTTGTGATTTTTTTTTCACCTGTAGACATTTGGATATAAACTGAGTTGCCAGATTATTAAAATCTCTGAACACATAATAACCTGGCCACTCAGTGTATATCCTATACAATAAAAGGCTAATATGCAAATTGTCCCCTCAACCAGGAGTTCAATCAGCAGGCAGGCTGGCCAACCACCCATGTCCCCTCCCCCTGGCCAGGCTGGCCGGACCCCACCCATGTACAGAATTCATTCAATGGGCCTCTAACATATATATGGCCCAGCGCACAAAGTTATGCATGGGGGGTGGGTTGTTCCTCAGCCTGGCCTGCATCCTCTCCAATCTGTGACCCCTTGAAGGATATTCTACTTCTGGTTTACAGGGAACGGGCCTAAACCGGCAGTCAGACATCCCTCTCACAATCCGGGACTGCTGGCTCCAGCCACTCACCTGCCTGCCTGACTGATTGCCCCCAACTGCTCCCTGTACCAGCCTGCTCACCCCCATCCTCCCTCCCCACTGGCCTGCTCACCCCCAACTTCCCTCCTGCTGGCCTGCTCACTACAAATAAGACCCCCTAACCCGCTGTCCTGATCACTTCCAACTGACCCCTGCTGACAGCCTGCTCACCCCTAACTGGCCCTCCTGCTGGTCTGCTTACCCCCCAACGGCCCCTGCCGTCCCATCCTGGCCTGATCACCTGGTGACCCAAGGTCCCAGCCTCTCCTTTTTTTTTTTTTCAACACTTCCCTGAGTGGAGGCCAGGGCTGGCTGGACACAAGTATCTAGGATTTATTTATCTTCTATAATTGAAACTTTGCAGCTTTGAGGGGAGGCTAGAGTCGGCCAGGGTGGGTGGGAAGCTTGGCTTCCTCCATTGCTGGGGCAACCCAAGCCTCCTGCTTGCTCTGTGGCCACTGCCATCTTGGTTGGGTTAATTTGCATACTCACTCCTGATTGGTTGGTGGGCATAGCAGAGGTATGGTCAATTTGCATGTTTCTCTTTTATTAGTGTAGATATATATACATTGAGTGACCAAATTATTATGCATTCAGAGATCATAATAATCTGGCCACTCAGTGTATTTATCTGGTTCAATCAGAATATCTGGCTTCAAAGTCATGCAGACCTGGGCTAGAATCCCAACTACTCACCAGCTCTGTGGCCTTCAGTGAGTTACTTAACCTCTTTAAAAAAAAAAAAAAATATATATATATATATATATATACACACACATATATATTTTTTTATGATTTCGGAGAGAAAGGGAGAGGCAGAGAGAGACGTAGAAATATCAATAATGAGAGAGAATCATTGATCGGTTGCCTCCTGCACACCCTCCACTGGGAATTGAAACAGCAACCTTGGCATCTGCTTTGACTGGGAATTGAACTGTGACCTCCTGGTTCATAAGTCGATGCCAAACCACTAAGCCATGCCACCCAGGCAATCAGAATACTCTTAATATCAAGCAATCAAAACAAATTTCAGAATTAAGCTGGATACAAAGCTGACATAGAAATTTAACTGTCACCCATAAAGCTCTGATTTCAAATGATTGCATTCATCATTATGATCTCATTATTCTAACTCATTGACCTCAACAAGCAAATGACAAAAATTCTGAACCTATAAAATTAAAGTATACTAACAAATGTTATCAATATCAGTTCCATGCAAAATGTCACTGGAAGAAAAAGATGTTCTACGCCCAAGGTTTACAAGTCTGTAGCCTGATCTATCCATGGCTACTTCCCACATGGTGTGGCCCTGCCCCACCCCACAGAGCCTGGTTTCCTACCTGGGCTCTCGAGCCCTGTAGACACAACCTCCTCCACGTTGCTACCATTGAGGTTGGCCCGCAGGATCCGGTCCAGGGTGACATCTGACCAGAAGACGAGCTCGCGCCGGTGATGGAAGTCAAGGGCAATGGCATTCTCCAGGTTGTTGAGCAGCAGTGTGTACTCAGAGCGGTGCGGCAGCACCTGCCGGATGTCGATGCGATTGGCGAACAGTAGCACAGGCTCCGGCCCTGGGACATGGCATAGAAATGGGGCCCCCACTGGCCTCCAGAGCTGCACCCTCAGCATGCACCCCAGCTTCTGGGCTGACAGATGGCACCCCTGGTCCATTAGGGCATATCCCAAGCTGCCAGCCGGCACCAATACTCAAAATCTGGGAGCTTCTAAAGTGTACTCCCCCAGCCCAGCCCATCGTATTCCACCCCAGCAAAGCTTTTTGGAGGGCCCAATATGCACCTCAGAGCTCCATTTTCCTGAATTGAAAATATTTCTAGCTCTCAGCAAATTGCTGAGCACTGGAGCAGCTGGCTGTCTCCAAACTTGGGCTTCTACCCACCCAGCCAAACGCCATACACCCCTTACCCAGAGCCTTGCAGCTGCGCCGGTCAGGCCGGAGTTCGTAGCCTGCCTCGCACCAGCACTGGAAAGCCCCTTCGCTGTTGGTGCAGCCCTGGCTGCAGTACCCTTCCTCGGCACATTCATTCACATCTGTGGGGATCGGGCAGGTCAGGAGCTCTTTTTTCTGCCATCCTTACACTCCCACCCTCTGGCTGACTAGTTGCTTCCCTGCCCACATGCCCATCTCTTTTCTAGATCTAGTGGGAAGGCTAGATAACAAGTGGTTAAGGGCTTCAAAGTCATGCAGATCTGGGCTAGAATCCCAACTACTCACCAGCTCTGTGCCTTCAGTGAGTTACTTAACCTCTCTGAACTTCAGTTTCCCCATGTGTGAAATGGAAGGGACAATCCCTACCTCTTATGGTTATTGTTATGGTAAAAGGAGGTGATGTCCGTCAAATACCTGACCCACGGGAAATACAGCTGCCTGTCTGCCACCCCTGCCCAGCATCCTGGCCCTGCTCCAAACCAGTTCCAGCTCACCCTGGCACATGCGCCCGTCCTCTGTGAGCCGGTAGCCTGTGTGGCAGGTACACTGCACTGCCCCCCGCACCATCTGGCACTTCTGGGAGCAGCCACCGTTGTTCACATTGCAGTTCTCCTCGCCTGTCCGGGGCCCTGTGCCAGCCAAGCCAGAGATGGGAGTTGAGCCCAGAATCCTCCCCCAGAGAGCCAACTTGGCATTCCACCTGGACCAAGAAGAACAGCTCCCGAGGCTGCTGGAGTCTTTAGGGAGGATCCTCTTTGAACTGTATGGGTGGGGTTCAGCCACAAACCATGGGCCAGGCCCGCCCACTGGGGACACTCACGGCAATTCTGCTGTGGGCTTTCGTCGCTGTTGTCACCACAGTCATTCACCCCATTACACAGCTTCCTCTGGCCAATGCAGCGCCCGTTCCAACACAGGAACTGGTCTGAGGCACACTGGGGGCTTCCTAGAGAAGAAGGGAGAGAAGGCCGGAGGGAGGGGCAGGTCACAGCAGGGCAGGGCTTGGGTCAACAAAAGGATGGGAGCCTGTCATTTTCTAAGCGAGCGGCAGACAGATGAGACTCAAGGTGGGAGGGTCGGGGTCCCAGGCAGGAAACAGCTCAGACAGGGCTGGCTAAATGTCTGCATTCGTTTTCTCCTCAGGACACCACAGTGGATGGTGAGGATGTGGGACAGAATGAGAGTGTATCTGTGTGCCCTGCACCCGGTGTGGCTAGGAAGTGGGGGTGGGAATCTCAGCCACAGAAAACAGTCCTTGCTCATCAGGCCAGAGCATCAGACACTGGCTGAGAGGCAATTGAAACCCATAGCCCTGATATTGTGTTACAGGCCATAAGGCTGCAGGTCAACAAATGCACTTGGATTTGACACTGGTAACTGAGAGAGGCAGGAAAAATCCTGGCTGTGAGCAAGATTGATTAAAGCATCACCTTGGCCCAACTGGAATTGCAGCTGTAACACCCTCTTTCCGCCTGTCCTTCACCCCAACTATAGGCTAAGAGGTTTGGGGGACCCCTATGGGATTCTACCTGTGTTCTCACAGTTCTCTTCATCACTGTTGTCTGCACAGTCATCCTCCCCATCACAGCGCCAGGACAGGCGGACGCAGCGGCCTGACCGACAGCGGAACTGTTCGGCTGTACACATGGAGGTGGCTGGCAAAGCAAAGGCCTAGTGAAAGGCTGGCCCCATTTCAGCCCAACGCACCACCCTGCCACCCAAAATTGCACTTTTCTAAAAAACAAAACAAAAACTGATTTCAGAGAAGAAGGGAGAGGGAGAGGGAGAAGCATCAATGATGATAGAGAATCACTGATACGCTGCCTCCTGCACGCCCCCTTGGGATTGAGCCCACAACCCCAGCATGTGCCCTTGACCAGAATCAAACCTGGGACCCTTCAGTCCATAGGCCAACGCTCTATGCACTGAGCCCAACCAGCTAGGGCCATGCCACTCTTCCTGACACCAGTGTCCTAGTTGGCCCATGGGGCATCTTGGTATGAATTAGAAAACGGTGCCCTTTTCTCAAGACACTTTACTGCCATCGGCTGGAAAACAGCCAGGATGAATATGTAAATCTATATAAGTATGAAACATATGTCTATGATGTGACTGGCATCCATTTGGACAAGGCGCCTCTGTGCAGTGCACAGCCTACAAAATTGTTCCTGGTGGTTATGTCTAATTTGTCTCCGTGCTTTGTTGGTGGTGGATTCTTTGGCTCCACGACCCCTCTCCCTGCTTCTAGCTCAGACCTTCAGCACCGTCCCCCACTCACTGCAATTGCGCTCGTCAGATTGGTCATCACAGTCTGCGTCGCCATCACAGCGCCAGCCTGCGTTGATGCACAGGCCACTGTCACACATGAACTCCCCAGAACGGCAGGGCTGGTGGGAGGCTGGGGAAACACATCGAGCCTGCGGCTCTAGCCGGTCTGTGCAGTGTCCCGCAGCAGACCAGAAAGCCACAGCCCTAGCATTCAAGCTCCTCCATCTCTGCTCAAGAGGAACCAGGGAATCCAGAAAGTCTCCCCGCCCCCATTGTGCTGCTGCCCCAGCTGGCACCTGTGCCTTGCCAACCCAGCCTGGCCTCCTCCCTTCCTCCACCCAGCTGGCTAGAGCACTCACAGCAGTCAGACTCGTCAGACCAGTCTCCGCAGTCATCATCGCCATCACAGTGGTAAATGTCGAGGATGCAGCGGCCGTAGGCACACTGGAACTCTTCCAGGTTGCAGGGGGGTGCTGGCACTGCTGAGGCTGGAAGGAAGGAAGGCAGGGGTGGGGAGGGGCACACACTCAGGTCTGGGCAGAGGAGGGGGCAGGATGTGCAGGCAGAGTGCCTCCCTCAAGTGACATGTAACCAGGCTTCAATGAAGATGGCCCTTGTAGACTTCCATATTCAGGTGGACCAAAAGGAGACCTCCCTTCCCATCTGGGGAACCTGCTTCCACCCAAGCTCAGTCTAGGAGGAGCTGCTTCTTAAGAACCCATTCTCCTTGCCCACTATTCATGCACCCCTCAGCCTAGCCCTCAGCCCATGTGACGGAGGCCTCTGCCCATCCCAGCCCAACAGCTGAAGGTCTGGGGTCACTCACGACAGCTCTCCTCGTCAGAGCCATCTTTGCAGTCGGTGTCACCGTCACAGTACCAGTGTTCAGCAATACAGCTTCCATCGCTGCAGCGGAATTCCTTGTCAGAGCACTTGCGCATATCTAGGAGATGCAATGGGACAGCAATCCTGAGGGAGCCCTACAAGCACCCCTCTTAACCTTCTCCCTGACTGTCACCCTCACTGATCCTGGGGAGGTCTGACTTAGCCCGCAAGACACCACGGATTCAGTGCAGACTCTCTGGGGAAAGCTGAGGCCCTGAAGAGACTGGGCCTCAGGCTCCTGCTCCATGATTGCTGGGGGTGTGGAATGCTCTGCCACTCCCCCCTACCCCCTCACCTCACAGCCTCCCCTGCCTTCCTCCAGCTACTCCAGACTCATAGATGATACCTGGGCAGTTCAAGGTTGGGGCAGTACTTGACTCATTGCTATGCTCTCCTCCCATGGCCAGGCCATCCACCACCACTGGTCTGCCTCACAGATTACCACTCACCACACTGTTCATCGCTGTTGTCCCCGCAGTCATTGTCACCATCACAGTGCCACAGGCTCCGGATGCAGTAGCCGTTCTGGCAGGGGAACTCGTCCTCCTCACACTCCCGGGGGGCTGTGGGCAGAGCAGTCAGGCTGCTACAGGCAGTGTGTGTGTGGGGGGGCAGTGCCTGGGAGCCCAACAGATAGCTTTGCAGAGCAGAGCAGTCAGGCAGCTCCAAGGCTGCCCCGAGGGATCAGGAGCAGGTGGCTGTCTTGTGGAGGGTGGGGAGAGGACCTCCTCTGACCTCTAGAGGGGGTGGAGGTCTGGAACGCTCTGAGAAATGATCGGGACCAAAAGCTGAAGACCCAAAGGCTGACATGGGCCTGGGGACATCACTTTCTGATTGGAAATCCCCTCCCAACAGAGCCTGATGGAGCCCGCCTGGCCAACACTCACGGCAGTCCTGTTCGTCTGAGTCGTCCTCACAGTCGTTGTCCCCATCGCACACCCAGGAGCGGCGGATGCACTTGCCGTTGTCACAGTGGAAGTCAAGAGGGGAGCAGGTGGGCAGCACTGAGTCCCAAGGAAAAAGAATAGACAAAGGAATCAGTGTGGTGTACTTATTCAGACGGACTCCACAGGGCTGTCTGCATCACAGTCCTTTTCCAGAATCCTATGCCTGCCCCCAGCCGATGGAGAAGCTGAGCAGAGACTATAGCAAAGAAGTGGGATAATTAGCAGGGCATGGAGGCGAGGGGTTCACGAGGCAGAATAGCCCAAGGAACTCAAGACACTAAGAAAGCAGTAAGAAGAACACAAGCAAGAGAAAGAAGCATATGTGTTTTTTTCTTTCCTCTTGCTAAACGATGGCTGACACATCTGGGCTCAATTTCCAGTTCTAGAACTCATTACTTATCACACTGAGCAAGTCGAGTCCTCTCTCTGAGCTGCAGGTTCTTCGACTGCACAACGGGGATAATTATACTCTGCTCACAGAGGGCTCATGTGAAAGTGCTACATGAAAGTGAGCCATTTACCATTATCACAATTAGCTGAAATGGTTAGTGGTAATAAGGTCCAGATTGTAGCTTCATTCTTATTAGACTAATTAGCCACCTGCAGACGTAGCTGCCGCAGGTTGCACCCCTGAACCCAGACAACTGACTCAGCAGTGCCTTTCTGTGCATCCAAGACAGGGCCCTCTAGCCTGTTGCGCGTATGTTATTACACTAGAGGAAAAGAGAGGCTTAAAGAGAATATATTTCTCACAAAGTTTATGTTATTGAAAAAGATGTGATCATACAGGATATTAAATAAGAAATGAATAATCTATGTTAGTATATCGTCTGCACATAAAAGTGCACAAACATGCAGTACACATACACATGTTCCCATACAAAGAGATCTATTTAAAGAGACTCCCTGTAGTTCAAGGGTCTCTTCCTCTATACTTATTTCAAAGTTTGTTTGCTTGTTTTTAAAATACACTTTTCTTGATTTCAGAGCGGAAGGGAGAGGGAAATAGAGATAGAAACATCAATGATGAGAGAGAACCATTGATCAGTTGCCTCCTACACACCGCATGTGGGATCGAGCCTGCAACCTGGGCATGTGCCCTGACTGTGAATCGGACCGTCACCTCCTGGTTCATAGGTGGATGCTCAACCCCGGAGCCAGGCGGGCCTGGCTCAAAGTTTGTTTTATTGGATGTATATTCATGGAAACTAGGGAAAACAAGGCTTGGATCCATATATATTGTTAGGAAACCACCCATCTGTCATTTCTATCACCCTCACAAGAATCCAAAGATCTGAGCCTCATGCAGCTGATGGACAGAAAACACCATCAGGCTTGTCCTAGTGCCTCTCCCCAGGTCCCTCTTCAACCACTTCCCACTGTCCGGTGGGAGATTCTTACTGCATCCATCCTCATCGCTGTGGTCCCCGCAGTCGTTGTCTCCGTCACACTGCCACTGGGCGGGGATGCAGGTGCACTCGCCAAGGGCACTCACTGCGCAGGTGAAGTGGCTCCGGCCACAAGCACACTCGGGGCTGCTGGCTAGGCCTGGGCAGAGAGAAAAGGAAGCAATGAAGGCTCAGTTCTCACCCAACCAAAGCCCATCCCAGGGAAGAAGAGAGAGGAGCCAAGTCTAGGACCACTGTCTCCCAGGTGGACACGGTGACACTGAAGACAGATGCAGACCACGGAATGGTGACTTCCTTTTCTCCGAGCAAAAATGGACAAGAAGATACCCTCTGACCCTGGGCTTACAAAGAGTCCAGATACCCTCTTGCATGACAGGCTTTCTTTTTTGAAATATATTTTATTGACTTTTACAGAGAGGAAGGGAGAGGAATAGAGAGTTAGAAACATCAATGAGAGAGAAACATCGATCAGCTGCCTCCTGCACACGCCCTACTGGGAATATGCCCGCAACCAAGGTACATGCCCTTGACCGGAATCGAACCTGGGACCCTTCAGTCCACAATGCTCTATCCACAGAGCCAAACCTGTTAGGGCATGACAGGCTTTCTTATGTGGCACCCACAAAGACTCAGAGACAAATGATGTCACCTGGAGAATTGGTGCTTTAGGGACAGAGGAACAGGAGTGAGGCAGATGAGACCTCCATGTCCTTCCCTTCCAAACAAGGTTGAAATATAGACGCTTTTGCCTCTGAGCAGCATCAGGCCCTTGGTGTGGGCCAGGGAATGCAAGAAATAAGAGTGGAATTAAAATGCTGGACCCCTTGTGGGACAGGGAATCCATAGGGAAACTGCTGTGAGTCCCCCTGCCAGAGCTCACTTTTTGAGACGGAAAACTACTTTTGAAAAGGAGGATTGGGGCCCAAGGAGAAGGGGACCAGGCCACCTCAGGACACAGTGAGTGGAACCACTTAGAGCTTTCCTGTCTGTGGCATAAGCTACAGCCTGGAGGAAGGATAGCAGAAGCAGCCCCTCCCCCAGCCTCAGCAGCACGCAGCTGGGCTTCCCCTATTGAGCCTTGAGCTATCTGCCTGGCCAAGTCCCATGACCGGCTACTGTGCCCCCTCCCCAGAATGCCCAGCAGGATGCCCTCGGATGGCGTGTGAATGGCTCAGTGCCCCCTGCTCCAGCCTTAGCTGGAACAAAGGGTTCTGCCAGGGTCACTCTCCCCCTCCCAGCATTCATCTACCCGCTGGGCTGCTGCAGCTGGGAAAGAAGAGGGCCACCCCTCATTGCTCATTTCTCCCCCTTGCTTTCTTCTCCCCTTCCTCCCCTCAGACCGGGCTGGAGCAGGAAAGGAGTCAGCTCTTAAATTGCCACCCCTCTTCCCTTCCTATTTACCTAGCTAGCCTCTCTATCTTGGCTCATCTCCTTGATGTACACCCTCGCTGCACATTACACTTACTCAGTCTAGCTTAGAGCTTAGGATCTGGAATAAAAGAGTGTATTGCTACATCCTCCAAAAGCAAGGAGAGAGCCCTAGGTCCCTGCCTCTCCACTGCAACCCCAAGGGTGAGTGAGCATAAGGCAGGGCTCCTAACCCAGATGAACATATGGATGGATGGATGGATGGATAGATGGATGGATGGATGGATGGATGGATGGATGGATGGATGGCATGGGCATCAGTGAAGCCCTGAAATTACAGGCAAAATGTACATTTCTACAGTAAGGAACCACAGCTCTCATCAGATCCTCAACTGAGACCTTGACCTCCTCCCTCCACATGCTGCGAGTCAGCTGCCTGGGAAAGATGCAGGATTTCCTGTGGAAACAAAGAATCCATTTGAGACCTGCAGCATCTCCACATCTCACAGGAAAACCTTGTTCCAAGCCCAGTATCCCTGTCTCTCCAGGTCTCTCTGCAAGTGCACCACACACAGGGAAGCCAAAGACCCAGCTGCCCAGCCCCGTAGGCTTGGACCTATTCTGAGAAGGGAGGGATGGGGGCTTTTTTCACTCAGATCCTGAGCCCCACAGCCTGAGCAACTTTTGTCGTGTGACCAGCTCATCAAAGCTATAGGCACGACTTCAGGGGACTTTGGCTGGATGAAACAGCAAAGGCTAAGGATTCCAGAGGACTCCATGTGGCAGGGCTCTCCAACATGCTGACCCGCTTCTTCATGGGGAGGAATGGAGGGAAAATCAGGGACATCTGGCAATGCATGATGACATTTCTGGTTGTGATTGGCGGTATTTCTGGCATTTAGTGGATAAAAGCCAGGATGCTGCTAACTATCCTACGATGTAAAGGACAGGCTCCGCAACAAAGAAATTATCTAGCCCAAAATGTCAATAGAGGTTAAGAAATGCTGCTAGCTACACACAGCAGGAAGTGGGGCTGTACCAACAAGGAATTCAGGGTGAGGCGGTGACAAGAACAGAGGAGGAGGGAGAAATTGGGGGGAGGGGAGAGTGGAAAAGCACTGGACCTGGAGCAGACAGACCTGGGTTCCCCTGACCAGTGTGTGACCTTGTCCAGATCACTTAGCTTCCTAAGCCTGTTTCCTCGTTTGTAAAAAACAAAACCCCCACAAGGATTGGACAAGAAGATAAATGTGAAAGAAGCATGTGACCTCATGCCTTGGAGCATCAAAGATGCTCAGTAAATGCATGTATGGGGGAGCAGAGGCTAAATTTTCCCAAAAGGCCTGGATTTTGAGAACAGAGAGAGCAAGAACAGCAGTATCCTGGTGCTGCAGGCAAGTCACGGGAATACTGAAAGAAAAGAGGAGCCTTAGGCGCTCCCCCGTCCCTGCTTCTTTTTAGGGCCCCACCCCCACCTTTGTCTGAATAATAGCAAAAGTCCTGATTTCCCGTGCAAACTTCAGGAACAAAGCATTCCATCGGGTGGGCATCCAGTTAGTTGCAGGCGGCTGAAGAGTGGCGACTTCCTGCATGTCAGAGCAACATCTGAACGGCAGCATGTGAAGGCCAGGCAGCCACTAACCAGGCAAATCCTTGGCTTGGGCATTCATATAGTAAACAGACATATTATACTGCAAAATGTCAGCTCTTCTGGACAACTGCTACCCCTCTGGGATCCCCGGAGGTGGAATTCCGCCTTTTCACTCAAGTCCTGGCTGTGATTATAAAGGACAGCTTTTAACCCCTTTCAGCTGAAAGAATGGTGAGTGGAAAAAGGAAACAAATGGCTGCGGGTGGCAAAACGCAGTGCTCATTTTAAGAAGTGTTAAGTTAGAAAACTCAGCTATGCTTCTGGCCTTGAAAGCTATTGGCCAGCCACACTGCAAACTCCCACTGTCGTCCAGGGTGTGGGGTCCTTCCATCTCATTCAACTAGATCTCTCCCCAGAGTGTGCACTATCCCTATCATCAAAACATTCCGTTTTAGGAATACAATGTGCTCCTAGGACCTACCTGAAAGCGCAGCTGAAATCTCAGCCATCTTACCAACTTCGCACTGTATTGTTTTGTAGGAAAGAAGGGACACTTCCCTCTGGTATACCAGACTGTGTGCAATGTGAGAGAGCACGGATTCTGGAGTCAGAAAGACTAGAGTTCAAACTCTGGTTCTACCATGAACTGTAACACTTTGAGGAGGTTAATTATTGCCTCTGAGCCACAGTTTTCTCATCCATAAGATAAGAATGATAAGAGTTCTACTGTAAAAGGTTTTACAGAGATTAAATAACTCATGTAAACTGCCTTGCACGGGGCTGGCACACCTCAAAAGCCTCAGAACATTACAACCAGCATTTGCTGAGTACTTACCAGGTGCCCTAAGTACTTTCCTAAGTGCTTTTCATATGCTATGTCACTGAAAGCTTTCAATAACCCAGGGAGGTGGCACTGTTGCTATTATCACCCTTGACAGTCGAGGACACAGCCTCAGAGGGGTGGAGTCCGTCAATAAATCTCACAGGCACTAAAGGTGGGAGCCAGCATTCACACCCAGGCAGGTCAGTTACAGAGCCTCTGCTCTCAATCTCTTCATTAGACTGCCTTCCAATAATGGTTTGGCTATTATAAGATTTAAAAAGAAAACAACCCTTAGGTTAAAAAAGGGGATTTACAACACTGACACTTCTGGGTCCCTCTCCTCTATGCATTCTTGCTTAGCAAATAGGCCATGCAAGTATGGACCTCAAGCAGTGACCTCTCCTGGTTACTTTTAAGACCAAAAATCAATTTCCCTTACCCTGAGGGTAAAAAAGTGGAACAGAGACAGCCTGGAGCTCCTGGACCTCCATTGTAGGTCCTTTGAAGCAGTGCTTCAGCGTTGTGTTGATCCAGAAAGGAACAGGGCTCTGATAACAAATACGTACATTTTGTTGTTTTTCTTTACAGCTTACAAGCAATTTTTGCATACTCACTTGCATTCTTGTGTCATCATTACAACAGCCCTGGGTTCGTTACTGTAGTGCCCATTTAATAGATAAGGCCACCTGCTTTGGCCAAGGTTATGGGGCGAGTAGGACAGCCAGGATGCCAGCCCCATTCTGACCCCTAGACAAGCATTCGTCTTTTCATATGATCTCATAATCTGGACTTTCTATAAGCTTCCGGACTTACACTGATGCACAGTCAAGTTGGAAAGGCCCTGCTCTCCACCATCCCACAGAGTGCTCGGCTGAAGGGGGACCACACCTGTCACTTGTACAGTGACTACACAGCCACAGAACAGCTTTTTCAAGTTGAACTGGAGATGAGAGACTCAAGGAGTGTCCTGTGAATGCTGGAATGTGACAGCTACCCCGGTGTAGAAGGGATGTCAGTGGGAAAGGGAGGAATCATTACTCATATAAGTGAAGGATGTTTTTCTTTTTCTTTTGTTGTAGTTGTTAGTCCTCACTGGAGGATATTTCTTGCATTGATTTTAAAGAGGGTGGGACGCAGGGGGGAGGGAGAGAGAGGAGAAAGAGAGAAACATTGATGTGAGAGAGCCACATCTATCAGTTGCCTCCTCTACACACCCCCAATTGGGTTGAGGAATCTGCAACCCAGGTATGTGCCCCTTTGGAATTGAAGGAATTGAACCGGGGGCCGTTCGGTTCTCAGGCTGAAGCTCTAACCACTGAAAATGCCGCCCAGCGCATTTCTTATAACACGAAGCTCTCCTCCCTTCTCCTGTTCACTAGTGGCAATAGTGAGGATATAAACCTTATTTGATGAAGATAAGTTATAGGAAATGACCCTAAACTATATCCAGGCCAGTTGAGGGACCAATTCACTGATTTTGGCTCTTTGGTAGCTAAATCAATAAGCTACCCATCACTAAAAGGGATACCCATGTAGCAAGACAAAACTGACAACTGAAAGAAATGACAGCAAAGAACCACATGGAAATGGATCTAACCTTGTCCAAGGGATACATGGAATTGGAGAAAGCTGGTGCCTATGAACAGCACCTTTTTGAAAGGACAGAGCCTGCACAGAAAATATCAGAAGAAACAGAAAAAAAAAAAAAGTAAATGTAATTGGTCCTTGTCATAAGAAATAAGAAAGCTAAAAAGAGTAGAAAACATCAGAAACAACACCAAAAAAGGAAGGAGGTCAGGCAATTAACCCTTTCCTGATGCTGTCCCCCCTGGACTCACGTGCCCCTGCCACATTAAAAGCCCCTACTCTGCGAGCCAGGGGCCCTTTGTGCCTCCTCCGATGGTAGCACTTAGCATCCTGATAGGATCATTGTTCACTTACTAGACCATAAGCCTCTTGGCAGTTAGAATTATTGTGTGGTCTAGAGTTTTGTACTTGTATACCCAGTGCATAGTTCAATGTTTGGTATATAGTAGACGATCAATGTAAGTGTGTAAAATGAATAAATTTATCAATAATACATTCCTCTAGAGTGTTGTGAGAGTTGGAATCAAAGGAAAAGAGGCCTACAATATCAGAAATCAAAGTAGTTATTTCTTACCCAACCTGTAGAGAAAATAGAAATCTTTTTCAGATGGCTTCCTAGTCTGATCCAATTCACTCCCTTGCAAGAGTTCCTTTGACTCACTGTACTATCAGACTGGGATACCACCATGCTATGACTCTATTTTTGTCTTTAGATCCCTATCTGGTTGGTTTGAAAATCTACCTGGCGAAATATTTCCTAATAGGCCCTCTCAAAAGGGCCACGCCATCAGATACCATCAGACACATGGTTACTGGTCCAAGCAAGTTCAATCCTCTCTTGCCACTCAAACACAGAAAAGAAGTTCTTAATGGTCAATCTCTGCCAAAGTTATGGGGCAGAAGAGCATAATATTAAGTGCATAGGAACAAAACTAAGCAAATCCCTGGCTATCTAAGCCCTAGGCACATTTTAAAATCTCTTTATACCTTATTGTCTCATCAGGAAAATTGGGTTAACAAGAATCCCTACCTCATATGAATGTTATGAGAATTAAATTTGTTAATTCATGAAAACCACTTAGCACAATGTTTGGCACATTCTAAGCCCTCAATAAATGATAGCTCTTGCTATTACTAATTTAGAATACTAGTGAACGGGTTCATGCACATTGAAAGGAAATTAAATAGAAGATGGCCAGTGGGGTGGGACAGGGCAAGATGGGCTGGACACACCTTGGAGCCAACCTCCCATGATCCCTCCCTGGCATCTGTGGAGTGAGCAGGGGTCCCTCTGGCAGGCGGGGTTCCTCGGCCTGCAGGGATCAGGCCAAAACTGGTTCTCTGAGGGGTCCCAGAGTGCAAAAAGGCACTCTGCAAAGTTGCTGTTGTACAGGGTGTGGAATGCAAATACCAGATTCAGGGCTGACAGTATCCCAACAATAAGATAACCCACAGCCAAAGGTAGAATCGTCCAGCCTAGCGAGGAATTGCACTCCTTCCTCTCTGGTTTTGGAGTGCGTTACCCGAGAACCACTGCTGCCAAATCACTGCAGCTTGGCAGCTTCTGCATTGAACGTCTGCCCCCTGGTGGTCAGTGTGCATTATAGTGACCAATCAGATGGACACTTAGCATATTAGCCTTTTATATATATAGATGACTCAGAACTGTCTTATTTGCCACACTTTAACGTCAGGGCTGGAGATGTCTAAAAACCCTACTGTGTGTCACCTCAATGAGTTAAGTTGGTGGTATGACCAACTATTGGAAGAGGTGGAAGATGGTGGCAAGAGTTCTGCTTTATTGCCTTTCTCTGGAGGAGCTCTCAGCACCTGGTGTTCCTTCATCCTTGACTAATTTATCATCAACCAATCCCTGGGAGGCAGGTATAGAAAAGAGCAACCTACATTTAGAACCCATAAGTTACAGAGCAATTAAAAAATGGATTAGTTTCCTCTTTTGTAAAATGGGGATAATAATGGTACCTATTTCATAGGGTTGTTGGGAGGTTTAAATGAGATAATACATGTGAAGTACACAGTAAGCAGCTATTTTTGTTGTTATTGCAGTAGTCCCTCCTTATCTGCTGTTTCGCAGTCAACAGTAGCCTGAAAATATTAACTGGAAAATTCCATAAATAAACAATTCATAAGTTTTAAATTGCATGCCATTCTGAGTAGTGTGATAAAATCTCACGCCATCCGCTGCATCTGTCCAGATATGAATCATCCTTTTGGCCAGCATATCTACGCTGTACATACAATATAATTAGATATTTTGAGAAAGAGACCATATTCACCAAACTTTTATTATAGTGTATTGTTACCATTATTCTATTGGTAATGGTTGTTAACCTCTCACTATGCCTAACTTACAGATTAAACTTTATCATAAATATGTAGGTATAGGAAAAACCATAGTATATATAGGGTTTGGTACTATCCGTGGTTTCAGTGGATAACTGGGGATCTTCGAACATATTCCTTGTATCCTTTGAGAATAAGAGGGGACTTCCCCATTATTATTAGCCCCAACATCTCCATACAGGTCCTCAAAAGTCTATTCACCCTGCCCATGAGTTCAGTCAACAGATTTCACAAGTCCAGTAGGACTTGAATGGGGCTGTGCTCTGTGAGGGCTATTCAAAATATTGCTTTTCTCTCCCTCCCTCCCATATCTCAAAACACAAGTAACACCTGGCTTCAGGGAATAACAAATCACATATTCCTTCCTGGGAGCCTTTAAAAGCCTCCGTCTACCCAAAGTAATACTTTATGCTTTAGGATTCCCTGGGAAGGGAGGTCTGAAAACAAAGAGGCGAGGTCAATTTAAGATAAAATGTGGATATTCCCCATCTATACCTTCTGAGATAGCTTTGCTATAAAATATTCTAAGTATAGGTTAAAGGGTTAACAATTTAGGCTCTGGATTCAAATCCTGTTACTCAGCAGCTGTGTGACAGCAAATGGCTCTGAGCCTCAGTTTCCCATCTGCCAGACACCTAACAGTGCCTGCCTCGTAAGTGTACTATGAGGAGTAAACGTGGTAACACATGCTATACATTTACCACAATGTCAAGGCTATAGCAAAAGGCTGAAAAATATTAACTACCACAGAAGCACATTTGTATTTTTCAGAGCACATGTCCCAGTTTGTGGTGAAAACTGGTCACCAGAGGAGATCATTCCCAGAAAAGGAAAAATTCTCATTTCGGGGAGATACACTTTAGAGCCATTCACTCTTACTGCCTCTCTGAACCTGCGCTGAAACTTCTTGTCTAACCGGCCCAGGGCGAGGGGGCAGGGAGCAGAAAAAAGAGAAGGAAGCTCCCCTTTCTTATTTGCTAGACTTATGGATATTATAACCAGATATCTGTGTTTGGTTTCCAGACAGAGAAACTGTCTCTCGTCTTCATCCGTGCCCAAAAGGTGGTGGCAGTCAGACTCCCAAGGTGGGGGCCAATGTAGGGGACATTGGGGGTACTTCCTCCACCCCCACTGCAGGCCTGCCTGGCAGGAAGTTGAGCTACTGAGCTTGGAGAGATCCCTGGAGGCCTTGGCCACTTCAAAGCGAGGTGTCTCTCCCAATGCCCTACTCTGTACCTGTCTGACCCTATCCCCAGACAGGGGGAGGGTCCCTCTCCCCCCAAAAGGCTCTGCCTGGAGCCAGGAGCTTCCCAGCCCCAGAAAACTTCCAGTGATAAATTATGCAGCAGCACCTTTGTGTCTCAGCCTCTCAGCCAGATGGGTTCGCTCCCAGTCTTTTGTTTGCGACTCTGCTTGCAGCCCTGATCCTCTGCTCTGCACAGAGGTGAGCCAAGGAGCGCCCTTAGGCCAAGTTGGGGCTTGTAGCAAGTCCCAGCAAGGCTTTCTCAGCTGGGTCTCAGGCAGCACCTTCCCGTCTTCACTCTAACCTGAGTGAGCAGGGACCAGGGAGTTAGGGACGCTTACAGTTAGTCCATTCAGCTGTGAGCAAGGATGGAAATGTCTACGCGCAGTGAAAGAATGAGGTTCGCTCCGAAGGGCAGAAGAGGCGCCCAGGGGCACCTAGCATGTTTGCTTCCTGCTAAATCAAAAACGCAGAACAGAAAATGGAGTCAAATGACTGCCAGGGAAGTGAGAGAATCGGCTCTTTTTCGCAGCTGCTCTTGGTTACAGTCAACTTTCCACAACCCCCAGGAACATCACATCACTGGCACCAAGTTAAAAGGAAGAAACAAAGAGACAACAGGGGTCAAACTTTGGGGTGGAGGAGATGGGGGGGGGGGTGAGTCGAGGACTTGAGATCCACATCAATTATCCCTTGAACACTGACAAGATTCCTGATTGAAGATGGTAGTCACGAAGGAGGGCGGCTCCACAACAGCCCAGCCCCCAAATTGGGGCAATTACTACCTTATGAGAGCTGGGGGGCCTGACTCCTTTCCCAGGCCAGTGGGAGGGACAGCTTGGAATTCTAAACTGTTCCAGCTACAAGAGACCTCAGCCAGCACCTCTCACCCCAGATCACAGCAAACTCAAGAGTGAGGTGCCTGGCTGCACACACACCCCCACCCTCCTCGACCTCTGGGCTTCAACAGGGAAGCTCACAGAGGAAAGCCCCATCTCCCAGGGGCCCTCCCAAGACAATCAAGGCAGATCGGGCTCCTAGACTCACTGTGCAGTTTAATGGGCCTCTTTTCTGAAAGTGCGCACAGGAGGGAACTATGCTTAGGTTTCATTATGTTTTCAAGGGGGGAAAGAAGGAGCAAGATCTTTAAAAGAATCAATCAAACAAACAAACAAAAAAAATCCCATGCATAAAAACACACACAGCTGAAATGAATTAAGGGCTAAGCCTCATTTTAGCACATGACACAAGAATAATGATTTGTTTACCTGGCTCCTACAGTCAAAGGCAAGAACCACCTCTAATCCACTTATGCAAGCTTGCTAACAAACAGCTAATATTTATTCAGGTCTATAGTAACGCAGTAGTTGTCAGGCTCTCTATTGAATGGTTTGAATATACTATTATCTTATTTAATTTTTACAATAATTGCATGTGATAATTTGTTACTGATCTCCCCCCCCCGCC
This sequence comes from Antrozous pallidus, assembly GCA_027563665.1. Taxonomy (NCBI): domain Eukaryota; kingdom Metazoa; phylum Chordata; class Mammalia; order Chiroptera; family Vespertilionidae; genus Antrozous; species Antrozous pallidus. The sequence continues at coordinate 17,217,678 of CM050520.1, forward strand.
CCCCATTTATAGATAAGAACCCTGAAGTTCAAGGATAGTAAGTGTTTTGCACAGCCTTACCAGGAAGTACCAAGATTCAAACCCAGGTCTGCCTGTGCTTCTTAATCACTGTGTTCTGCATGCAGTGATTAGATTAGTGCTTGACAAATGTGCACTTGCAGAATGAATGAACAAATGAATGGGTATAAAGTTCAGTTTGAAGAATGCCCCATGAGTGTACTGGCGAGAAAGAACCCCACCCTGCCAGCTCTAAGCTGGCGGAAGAACAGCAAGCCCAGGCATTCATCAGAGCTATTTATAGGGCTAAACCCAGGCTCTGCCAACCAACCAGTCAGCAAGAAGTCTTCCTTGGGACACTGAGTCCCACCAGGCTGAGTAGGGGAGAAAGGCTTCTGATGGTGAAGATGAAATGGCGATCCAGTCCCAAACTGGGGCCCAGATGCCCCATGCCTACACAACTACAACAAAACTCAGGGCTAAGCTGCATCAAGGAATGCAGAAACTGTGGTCCGAACAAGCTTAAGAGACATAGTCAACCAAGGGTGTGGAACTGTCTCGTAATTATGAGATGTGCCCAATCATATTAAAAGATAAGACTACTTCTTAAAGCAGTCCCCAAAATGCTGTCCCTGAACAGGAAACCCCTAGGATTAATCTTCTCTTCAACACAAAGCAGTATAGCCAATCCTTCCCATTATCCTTCTTCTTGGGGCTCAAGGTTAGCAGTCAATCAGTAGAAAGAGTGAGCAAAGACCCATAAAACACACCCTGTCCTCTGTGACCTCCTGTGTACTTTGCTGATCCAGAAGATGGACATGCCCAGCGTGCTCTGTATCAGACATGGCCAGACTTGGTTCCCTTGCACCTGTCATTCTTAATACCATATGCTAGCCCCAAAGATGTTATCTGATATTCAACAGGGACAGAAGAGGAAATCCAAAATCAGTGACAAGCCAAGCATCTTTTACAAGGCCAGCAAAATCAAGGACAAGGTCAACTACTAATAAGCACCATGACAACAGCCAGATGGGAAGGAGACAGGTTTGAACTCCACTCTATTGCACTCATCCTCAGAAGCAACCCTCTCCCTACCTAGTTACTCCTAAGCAGAACTTTCAACTTTTCACTTAGCTGCAAGAAACCTCCAAAATAAACATGGTTTCCACTCTTCAAATGGTAGTGGAGGGTTTCTACCCCAACCCTCAGGAGAAAAAATACCTGGGACCATTATCAGCACTCAAGTTTGCTTCCAAAATTTTTGAGGTTGGAGTGTTACACAGGATCAAGCCAAACCCACAGGTTATAGGAAAAGCCCAGAGGACTAGCAGCACCCAACTAGAACCTTAAACTTCAGGGTCTTGGATTCAGTCCGAGCTAAGGTCATGCCTGCCTAACTGACCTACTATGACACACTGACTTCTCCCTGAGCCCTTGGAACAGGGTTAGGGATCTTGGTGGTGGTAGTTTTGGTTGAGCAACCGCTCACTCTCACTGGTGAAGCAATGAATCTGTCCCCTCCAGGCCTCCAAGGATGGCTCATTATCAAGCCAGGTGAAGTTTACATCTTCATGCCATTGACTGCACTTACACATGTGCACAGAAAGCCTCCCATGCTTAGAGGTTTCCATTAAACTTTTTGTCCTTAAAAATAACCCAAAAGACTTACAAAGAGTCATCCCATCCACTACTGCAGGGAGGTGCTGCAGTTGTGTGTGTGTGTGTGTGTGTGTGTGTGTGTGTGTGTGTGTAGCATTAAATACACACACTTCTTCTCTACCCCATCTCAATGGAGATGTAGTGTGTGCAGTTTTGACAGCTCTGGAGCAGTAAAATCCTCTTGGCCAGTCTCAGCCCGGAACCTTCCAGCTCCCCTTTCCCCAGGGCAGAAGGCGACAATCTCCTCTCTGGCTTTGTTGGTATCCGTTTTAGCCACCCCCCAGTATCCCCACACACACACCTTTTTTTCCCCCGGTGCTCTGCCATTTCCCTTGATCTTTTTCAAAACTTCCTCCAGGGGGCCGAAAGGAAAGTTCCATCCCCTTCCCTTGTAGCGGAAGGGGGAAACCCCCCAAAAAGCATAGCTGTCCCTTTAAGGGGCCCATGTGGTGGGAAGAGCAGCTACATTCCTACCCCAGGAGGGCCGCTGTCCCGACACGCCACAGAGGCTACAAATAAACCTTCGCTGAGGGAGCCCGGGAGGGGAGCGCACAGCGCCAAGAGGAACGTGGGTCGCCCAGGCTGCCGCTCGGGGAGTCGGCGTGAGAGAGGGCATGGAAAAAGCCGTTTAAGACCCACGGGTGGTTTAAGTAACACCTTAGAACTCCGTGTCGGATGAGAAGGTAAGACAATCTTTAAGACAAGTGCCCAGGCATCCCCATGCCCTGCCAGGCAAGTCCCGAAATCTGCACTGATTATTTGCACACGAGCTCCCCTCCCTTAAAGAGAGAACCCGCGCAAGGGCGGGGTCTACGGACCCTCCACGCCCACCCCCACCCCCACCCCCACCCGGGCTGCAAGGAGGATGGGAAGATTCGGGTCTCCCTGTCTTTGAAGAGTGGCGGGTCAATAGAGTTGGGGTTCAAAGATCAAAGAACTAGAGGCAGTTGCTAAACCACGGGGTGCACCCACGGTCCCAGGCGGTTGAGGAGAAATAAATCCCATCGGAGAACCTCATCACACACAGCAGTTGCGTTCGGGCACCGCACACGTTATTAATGAGGAGCAGATGCAGCTGCAACCCCGCTGCCATCCGTCCGGCTCCCCGGAGGATCAGCGCGCGGGCCGGCCGGCAGGCTGCCCTCGGAAGTTCGGGACACCCGCCCCCGACCCCCGGCCAGGACTGATCTGCAGGAGTCTTCCAGCAGTTTCTTCCCAGAGTCCCTACTCTGCCCCCTTTTCAACCCTGTCCCCCTCTCCGCCCCTCCGGGAAGGATCTAGGGCAGCGAGCTGATTGGTTGCAGCCAGGAGAGGGAACCCAAAAATACTACTGCAGGGAGGTGCTGCAAGCAAGCAGTGTCCAAAGACCCTCGGAGGGAGCGAGGTCTGCAGTCCGAGAAACTGTCCCCCTGGTAGGGGAATCCCCGGAACTCACGTACAGATTATCCCTCCTTCCAGGGGGCCCCTCTCCACGATCCGCCGAGACCCCGGCCCCCTGGAAGGAGGGATATTTAGAATTGACTGTCCAGCGACTATCCTCCCCCGCGCCCCTTTCTTCGAACACTTCCATTCGCACCAAGGACACAGAGACTCCACCTTAACCTGGAAGGAAAGCAGCCCCCAGCTCTTCAAAGAGCGGCGAGGGCAGGCGCACGAGCGCCTCGGATCTGCCCCAGCCCGGCCCAGCCCCGGCCCCAGCCCCAGCCCGGGCCCCGGGAGCTCGTCCACCACTCCCCATCCAGGACTTAGGAGCTGGGGGAGCTCGTGCTCCCCTCCCCGGCGCGCAATCTCTGGGCTTGGACAGAGGGCGAGGGGGGTCTCAGGCCCAGCCTGCGCCGTCCCGCTCCCGGGGTCTGAGTTCTGCAGCGGCTGCCTCTGGGACAAACTTTTCCCCGGGGGCCGGTCGGCGCGGGCGCGGCGGCGCCGCTTACCGTGTGCGCAGAGCAGGGCGCCAAGCAGCAGCGCGCCCCACGGCCGCCTCATGGTGCCGCCGCGGCCGCCGGCGCTCCCTGCCGCCCGGGGGTCCCGCTGGCTCCCGCGGGACGCGTGGCGGAGGGTCCCCGAGGGGAAGCGTCCCGATCCGCCGTGGTGGGCGCACCCCGCAAGTCGCTCTCCGGCCTCTGCTGCCTCCGGTGCAGCCGGAGTCGAAGCCGCTCCGCCAGGGGACCGGGAGGGGGTGTCCCAGGCCCAGCAACCCCGCCCCCCGCGCCGCAGCCCCCGCCACCGCCACCGCGCCTGGTCCCGCCCCTAGCCAGCCCGGCCCCTTCCCGCCCTCGGCCCCCGCCCCCGGGTCCCCGGATCCCACCCGCCGGCGCCTCCCGCGCGGGCCCCGCTCCCCTGCAGGCCGTCCCCACATTCCTAGCCTTCGAGAGAGCCCCCTTCCTATTCCCATTGCTACTGCTCGAATGTCCCTAACTTTAAAAAGTCACCCTAGCGGCAACTCTCGAATCCCGATCACTCTAGCTCCATGACGGAGGACCACTCTAGCTGACCTAAGTCTCCTGGACGTGACCCCAGCCCCCCTACCGGCCCCAAGTCCAGACTTTATTGATGTCTCAAATACGCAAGGCTTGCATAATCCTCTCGGGCTTTATGGACATCAAACAAGGGACATCAGGGGGCCCGGCGCGCTGTCTTAAATAGCATTCTCACCGTCAAAATTCCTTTTCTGAGATTTTCTCTTTGCCCCGCCCCCCACCCCCGTCTGGGCAGCCTTGTTCCAGGGCTAAATAATTCCACGACCTCCCCTTTGCATTTACTCATTTCCTGAGGTGGCTGTCTGGGTCTGTCGCCCCAGTTCAGATGTCCAGAATTGGCCCGGACAGAGTTAGTTCCTCCTCACAGTCTTTGTAAATCAGCATTGTTAGCCTACTTCGCCTTCCTTTGACTTTCTGGTCCTGGCAAGGGAGGAATGGGGTAAGGAAGTAAGTCCTTACTTGAAATCTTACTCTCCCAAAGACCTCAGCCTCCTCCCAGCTTGAGTCTGTAGAGCTTCCAGCCATGTTTTACAACACAAAGTTATAAATTCCACCCCTGTCTTAGCTTTGTGGCCCCTGCCTCTCCCCAGTACATATGACTCACATGGGTTAATTTTGTTACCATTTTCCATTTTATAGATCGACTCTTATCTTGTTACCTTTGCCTAACTTCCTCAGATTGTTCTATGTATCACTTCTCCCTCCAAGCTGGTATGCCAACATTTTTGGCTTTGAAACATTCTGTCATTTTTTGTAAACCACTGTCCTCTCACTAGTAAATAGAGTCAGGAAGATCCAAATGTTCCATATTTGCTGGGGGGCGGGGGGGATGATTTGGTGTAGTGCAAAGCAAATATTAGATTTCTCCAGTGGTAGGCATTTCATCCTTGCTTGTTTTCAATTTTTCAAACCATTTCACTTCAAATTACCACCTTTGACCAAAGCTAATATTAACTTTGCAACGGCATCCAAAACACATGGAGTGTTAACTCCTCAGCAAGTACTTCTCTATACTGTTTTCCTTGAAATTTTTACACAGATGAAATGTGGTTGAACTAGCATCACCATGGTAACTTACACTGAGGCATTTTCTGTGTGTGTAGTTCTTCTTGTGGACTGAAGGCGGCAGCCGAGTCAGGTCAGCTTTACAGTCTCTCATTGCTAGGAAAGATATGACCTATGTCACCCTAGTCTAAAATCAAAAGGAGAAAAAAAGTGAAAATGTGATTCTTAGCACATACACTCTCCTTCTCCCTGCAAAACCCATTTCCCACTTTTTTTTTTTTAATGCAGCCTTGGTTGGCCTCAGGATTTCAGCATGTGTTGCTTACGTGGACTTGCTTTTCAATCTGTTGAGAAAGATCTTATGATTCTGGAGACCATATTTCTTTCCACATGAAAACTAAGGACATGTGGTATAATGAATACATTTGCCCCCCCCCCCAAAAAAAAAATCCAAGACAGGCGGTCACCATACTTTCGATGTCAGGGGTTTAAGGACTTATAAACAGTTTCCACTCTGTGTGCAAAGGATAGGTTCCTTCCCAGAAGGCATGATATGTGTTGTTTTTCTGGGATTGAGGAGGAAGGGGGAGGCTGGCTATCCATGTCCGACTCAGGCGCAGGAAACTGAGTTTTCTGTGTGCATCCCAAGTGCTCCTCTTCCATGGTTCAGCACAGTCCTGGTGCACAGAGCCTTCCTGGCTGCTGTTAGTCACTGGGAATATCAATGGGTAGAAACGGACTTTGTGCATAGTCCCTGCCTGGGTCACCCCCTAGGGTGAGTTAAGTCTTGGCTGTCAGAAGCTGCTCTTGTGCCAGGAGTGCTAAGCCATATTTATTTTTACCAGGCCTCTCAGACTTTCTTGTTTGGAGTGAGAGATCCTGAAAAGCATGCCAGAATGAACTGTTTGTCTCCCTTTTATTGTCCTCTGGGACATGCCCCCTGAAAAGTTGTAGGGAATTGCCAATTCCAGAGGGGTCCCAGAGGCATTCGTTTCCTCAGAAACACTACCCCTTTCCTTCATCTCCTTCTAGGACAGACCAGGGAACTGAATTTCCAAGATCAGAATATTGCCCTGAATTAGATCAATCACTAATGGCCTTTTCAAAGAAAACACAGGGAATGCTAGATGGTGTTGGCATGATTTTGATCCAGTTGAGTTGGTAGAATCTATAATAATCCTATCTAATAAAAGAGTAATATGCAAATTGACCATACCTTCAATCAAGCCATGCCCATCAGCCAATCAGGAGCTGGGGTGGAGCCAGCCAGGGCTAAGGCTGGGGCTGGAGGGGGAGCGCAGAGCCGAGGCAGGCAGTTGCCAGCAGCAGGAGCTAAGGCTGGGGCCGAGATAAGCAGGCAGATGGCTGGGTGCCCAAGGCCTAAAGCTGTGGCCAGAGGCTTTAGGCCTTCAGCAGGCAGGGGGTTGAGTGGTCAGTAGGACATCCCCTGAGGGCTCCCAGTATGTGTGAGGTGGCAGGTTGGGCTGAGGGATCACCCACCCCCAGTGCACGAATTTTGTGCACCGGGCCCTTAGTCTAAATAATAAAAGCACAGTGTGTTAATTAGACCAGACAGCCAAACATCTTTCCAGGTGTCTTCCTGGACAAAGCCTCAGAGGCTGTGAGGGTCAAGGGCAGGAAGCCGTGGCAGGGTGATGGAGGCAGTGCTCTCCACAGAGGGGGGCCAGGGAGGCCAGTAGGACATCCCCTGAGGGCTCTTGGACTGTGAGAGAGGGCAGGCTGGGCTGAGGGGAACCGCGCCTCCAGTGCACAAATTTTTGCACACCGGGCCTCTAGTTCTCTTATAACAGAGGCATTGTGCAACAATCTGAATTTCTAAACATACTTCTTCAAAGAGAGTAAAAGATTTGAAATTTCACACTTTATTTAAAATATACATATTTTAAATATATATATTTATACTAGAGGCCTGGTGCATGAAATTTGTGCATAGGGGTGTGTATCCCTCAGCCCAGCCTGCACCCTCTCCAATCTGGGACCCCTCGAGGGATGTCCGACTGCTCATTTAGGCCTGATCCCAGTAGGATCCAAGTAGGATCGGCCTAAATGGGCAGTCAGACATCCCTCTCACAATCCAGGAATGCTGGCTCTCAACTGCTCACCTGTCTGCCTTCCTGATTGCCACTAACTGCTTCTGTCTGCCAGCCTGATCACCCCCTAACCACTCCCCTGCCAGCCTGATTGATGCCTAACTGCTCCCCTGCCAGCCCCGATTGCCCCTAACTGCCCTCCCCTCCCAGCCTGGTTCCCCCCATCTGCCCTACTCTGCAGGCCTGGTCACCCCTAACTGCCCTCCCCTGCCAGCCTGGTCCCTCCCCCCCAACTGCCCTTCCCTGTCCTCCCCTGCCGACTCAGTCATCCCAAACTACCTAACTGTCCTCCCCTGCCAGCCTCATTGCCCCTAACTGCTCTCCCCTGCTGGTCTGGACCTCCTCCAACTGCCATCCCCTGCAGGCCTGGGTCCCCCCAAACTGCCCTCCTCTGAAGGCCTGGTCCCTCCTAACTGCCCTCCCCTACAGGCCTGCGTTCCCTGCAACCGCTCTCCCCTGCAGGCCTGGGTCCCCCGCAACTGTCCTTCTCTGCAGGCCTGGTCGCCCCCAACTGCCATCCTCTGCCAACCTGGTCACTCCTAACTGCCCTCTCCTGCAGGCTTGATTGCCTCCCTTGCAGGCCTGGTCCCTTCCAACTGCCCTCCCCTGCAGGCCTTGTCCCTCTAAACTGCCCTCCCCTGCTGGCCTGGTTCCTCCTAACTTATTAGATAAGATATAAATTTAAAAAATATATAAACCCCAGTAGAGGGTGTGCTGACTCCTGCACATCCTATATTGGGGTTCAAGCCCACAACCCAGGCATGTGCCCTTGACCAGAATCAAACCCAGGACCTTCAGTCCACAGGCTAATGCTCTATTTACTGACCCTAACCAGCTAGGGCTGAAGTTTCACACTTTAAAACAGTGGTTCTCAATTAAGAGTGATTTTGCATACAGGGGCAATACCTGAAGACATTTTTGGGAGTATTACTGACAAATTAATGAATAGAGGCCAGGGTTCCTGCTAAATAGCCTACAATGAGCAGGACATCCCTCTCACAAAAACTTATCCAGCCCCACATTTTAATAGTGCTGAGCTGGAGAGACCATGATTTAAAAGATTAAGAACGTGAATCTGCAAAAAAATTGCTGCATCTTCTCTCTAGAATTTGCTTTCTGTGAATAGAGGGCCGGATTCTTAAAGCTATAGACGGGAAAACAAGAGAAAGCTCAGCCAAAGGAGCTAACAGCATCCGATTTGCCTTGGGAAACCTATTTCTGGTATTCATTCACTTAGTAAGTATTTATTATAGTGTATTATGTGCCAGGCACTGTATAAACAGTGGTAAACAGATATATTGGGTCTCTGGAACTTACAGTCTGATGGGTGTGGAGGCTACACATATACAGAGGCATTAAAAGAATGATCTTCCAAATGAATGTAAAGCTACAAATGATAGGGGGTTCAAGGAAAAGTACAGGGCCTATTAAAGGAGAGACTTGATTTAAATTTGGGGTTTTGAGCAAGGCCTGTCAGAGGCACGGACACTTAAGTTGATTAAGAGTCATCAGGATAAGAATAGGTAGGGAGGGTCTTCCAGGCAAAAGGAACAATATGTGCAAAGGCTGTGAGCCAGGAAATATGTCCATCATATTTATGAAAAAGTGTCATTAACTTTTGGCAATGCTTTTCTCTAGGTGTGTGTGGGGATGTTACTGCCGGAGACCAGGAAACAAATGAAAGTATAAGGGAATAGTCTGATTTACATTTCTGTGCTTTCTTTCCTTGCAAATCTACCATACCACCATTTCTAATATCAACACTTCTCATGTTTCAGCTCAGTAGTGGTACTCATGCCAGAATCTGGGTTACAATGACTGATTCAGGTCCCTGGCCTAACTCGGGGCACCTTCTGAATAATAACACTTTCTAGCACATTTTTATCTCCTGAAAGCTTTGTATTCATTCACCTGGAAAATATACTAAGTAGAACCCTTTGCAGCAAATATTTCAGTATGTCTTATTTCTGAAGCAAAGATAAATTTAGAATGATGCATACACAAGTGTATCAATGAATAAACATTTGGTTTAATAACAAACATGAATCAAGCATCTATGTTAAATGGTCTCTCTGTTCCCATACTTACCCCTTTATAATTCATTCTGTACAAAGCAACCTGGATGACTTCTTACAAAACATAAATCAGATCATGTCATTTCCTGGCATAAAACCTTCCAATGGCTTCCTGATACACTTAGAATAAAACCATACTTCTGCCTTGGCCTTCCTGATCTGGCCTTTGCCTACTTCTTTGACCATGTTTCCCCTTATTCATCCTGCTCCAGCCATACTGGCTTTCTTTCTGCTCAGTAACATGCTGTCATTTCCTTTTTCCACCCTTTACATGAGCTGTCTGTCTCATCGACTTAGAATGCTGTTTCCCCAGACCTGTCCATGGTTAGTCTCAGCCCAATGTCACAGCCTGGGAGAAGGTTCACCTTACCACCCTCAATTTGCCTTGTTCTCACGCACTGAGAGATAAATAAATAAATAAATTTACTTATTTTTTCTAGGAGTTTGGATACCATTTCATAGAGGGGGTGGCATTTAGCCTAAGTCTCATAGGCAGCAAATGTGGGAGAGACACATTCTTAGTGAAGAGAAGAGCTTATGCCCAAACAGGAGGATGTGAAAAAGCTCAGTTTGTTTAGGAACAAGGGGTAGGAAAGTATGGCTGGAGTGTTAAGTATGTAGGGAAGAGTAAATGGCAAAGTGGCTAGAAAGGTAGGTTGGGACGGGACTGCGAAGATATATATATGTCTGCAGGTTAAGAAATTTTACTTCGTCCTCACAATGGTGAGTCAGCAATGCTTGTTAAGTAAAGAAGTAACATGGTCAAATTTGAATATTAGAACAATAAACTCTTCATAGCTTGGCAGAGAAAAAATAGACACAGATTGCAGCTTTTCATCCTGAAAAGAGTCTGAAATTTGGGACCTCCTAAGTTTATTTAATGATTCCTAGTACATTCCCTTTCATCTCCCCATTCCCCCTCAAATTAATTCTCTTGACTTGTCTACATTGTAGCATTTTCTCTATGCTTTTTATTGAGATTGTTATTTTTTGGGGGGGCATTTCTTAAGATACGATGATCTGTCACATACAGTATTTAGGTGTAGGAAGGATATGCCAATGATTTATTTTTTAATACTGTAGTTTTTAAAATTTTATTAATTTATTTAGAGAGAAAGAAAGAGAGAGAAATATTTATTCATTGTTCCACTTATTTGTGTATTCATTGGCTGCTTCTTGTATGTGCCCTGACCTGAGATCAAACTCGCAATGTTTGCGTAGAGGGACAACAGTCTAACCAACTGAGCTACCTGGCCCGGGCTGCCAATGCTTTCTCGTTCATTTTTAATGCCCTTTTCAATGATGTCTTACATTTTTCTGGATTTTTTATATAATACATTGGTTCATATGAGGCAACTGTAAGTCCTCTGGGTTGGATTAACTTTGCTTTTTAGACTTTGAATTTACCGGAGGAAAAATCTACTTATGGCACTTAAGCATTTATTTTACAAGGCCCTATGCATGATCCTAGAAATATAAAGATGAATGAAGACTCTCTCTGTCCTCAAGGAATTCATAATCTAGTAGAATTTAAAGAATTTTTTAAAAATGACATAAGTGCTTATTAAAATGTATCATCTAGGACAAGGAAGGCATAGCTAATTTTTGTAGGCTACCAAGAAGAACCAGAAAAATCTTCCTCCCTTTAAAATTATAAGAAAGTGTAATTTCCAGCTCTTTTTGCAGCGTTTGGAAATATAACAAGAAGGGGCAAGTCTGTAGTTTGCCTTTCAGCTTCTAGTTCAATTTAAGCCGTGTCTTCTTAATCATTTTCTTGTAATGCATTAGTTATTTTAATTGATTTCAGAGAGGAAGGGAGAGGGAGAGAGAGATAGAAACATCAATGATGAGAGAGAATCATTGATTGGCTGCCTCCTGCATGCCCCACACTGGGAATCAAGTCCACAACCTGGGCATGTACCCTGACTGGGAATTGAACCATGACCTCCTGGTTCATAAATTGATGCTTAACCACTGAGCCACGTCACCGGGCACATTAGTTATTTTTAACTGTGCCAGAGTTTGTGGACATTTTCTTTGCAAATTCTCCCAAAACTGGTCTTTGACCCACGGTAGTCCAAAATAGCTTGTTGGTAAATAGAATTTTTAGTTTAAACATGTTACTTCCATATGGTGGTATCAAGTTTCTGCTTTGTTCCTAAGGAGGATAAATCTTTTAAGAGCAAGAGCCTGGTAGGTCAACATGAGTTTCGTGACCTGCATTTCTTAGTAGCTACTTTGCCTGTAGCATCTTTTCTGCTTGATGAGTTGATAAAAGCTTGTCCTAGTTTCTTGAACCTGTTGTGTAGCAGTAATTAAGCCTGAATTTTCTCTTTCCTTATTGTTTCCTTGAGGATTAAAACTAGCACATTGATTTTTTTCCCTTGAAGTTTTCAATTCCAGGGAAGATTTTCTTTCCTATTAACCTCTTCATAGGTCCTTGGCAGAACCAGTGATGTCTATTAATTTTCTCTATATAATTATAATCTGATAAATTGGCATCTCAACATATGCTCTCTCTTGTGGGTGTTTCTTCTATTGTTTTGCGTTTGATGTTTCCATTCCTTATGCTATAATACTTTAATATCTCATGCCCTCTCTATGTTATAATCAATTTTATAATGCCTGCTTATTTTCAGGATCGTGAAGTTGTCTTCTGATTTAGTGGATGACTATTTGTTTGGGTAAACTTTTCAGAAGCATGCTATGATAATTTAAGAACTTGAAAAGCCCATCTAAATAGAAGAATGACTTTTTTCCCTTTCCTTAATATTCAACAGAGTCACAAAAATACACTTGGCTTTAACAACTCTTATGTATTTCCACTTTTCTTAAGACTAACGTTTTGTATGTTTCACTGAAATATTTCCTCTACCACTGAAGTATTGCCACAATCTATTATTGTGTAATCTATGGCAGAAAATAAATCTAAAAGTGGTGGCTCTTTATTAGGAAAACCAAACACTAGTTGAAAGATCATCACTTCTGTTTAAAGAATATTGTAAAGATCTTCAAGCTACTCATTTATTATCTTCGTTTTCAGGATATAATACATGCCTATTATAGAAAACTTTTGTGAATATAGAAAAATATAAAGAAAACTGTCAACAGTCAGTATTTCCACCAGCAATAGAGTTTACCTGTTACTTCTGCAACCCCAAATTTTCTTGAAGCCTTAGTCTAGCAACCACCTACCCTTTTCTAAGCCTTCACAGACTGTTCAGGACATTAAGAATAGGGACTGACTTTAAATGTAAGGATCCTTAGGATTTTTATGGAAGGAATGGAGCTGTAGGAAAAACCTACAAATTGCTCCACAGATGACATCTTGTTCTTATTTAGTTTTCTTTGAGTCATTAACAGTCAGGCGCCACTGGTGCTGAAACTTATCATTATTATAACCGCAAATGGGTTAATGCCCAAACAAAGCTATATTCTTGGGGCTGGTTCCCAGCTCCACCACACAGACCTCACTCAGCAGCAGCACCCTCCAAGCCCCAGGATAATGCTCCACAAATAAGAGGATGTCAAATGTTCAGCCTGGACTGAAAATTCACTTCTTTTATCTTGTAGCTTCCAGTTGCTGGAAGGGCAGAGCAAAAGAAGAAGAAGAAAAAAAACAACAACAAGCCAATAAACCCTAAAAAAAGAGGTTGTGTGGTTTAGTGGTCAGACCACTAGCCTGGGGGCTGGGATAGTGAGATCCAGTTTCAGGTCACCCACTATTGGCTGGATGATGATAGACAATTTATTTTCCTATATTCCGCAGGTTTCCTACTTAGAAAAAGAGAAGTGCCTTAGAAAGCTTTTAGGACAAATAAAATGATCTGCAAATAGCTTCAAGTTGCTTGGAAGTAAAATGAAATTGTAACCCTTAATAATTACTATCCTTTTATTTTATTAATGATAGTAATAAGCCACAGGTGTGAAAGTTATAAATGCCCATACCCTTAAGTTGCATTGGTAAGGAGAATGGGGGAGGGTGGAGGGTGGAGGAAGAAGACAAATATTTTCATCATATTTGTAGGACTTCACATCAAATATCAAGTTAGTAAATTCATTACCTCAAAATAATAAAATCCTAGTTTGGGTCTGTCCCTTTATTCTTACCGCATCTAAACTCAGAGTGACTCACAGGAACCTAGAAATGAGGCACATATACAATTTTAAGGGAAAGGGAGAATTAGGAGGTTTGAAGCTCCTGGTAGAGGAGGCTAAGAATAGACCACTCAGAACACAAAGAGAAGAACCTCCTTTTTCTTTTTCCTCTCAATGTAGGTGGTCCACTGGTTCCCAGTCATTCTTTTGATAGCATGATTTTTGTTTTCTTTCTTTTTACAAAACCTCATCTTCTCTTGGGGGGGGTACAAACTAAAAAAGTGAGAGGAGAGTGGCTTTTTTCTAATGGGTTTCAACTGTGACAAGTGCTACAGACCACTTATCTGCTTCTGGGAGTGAAGGGGAGCAAAAAGAGAAATATCGGGATCTCTGAAAACTTATAAAGCAATGAATGTTCTCCTCTCTTAAAGAAGTGAGCAATGAGGCATATGAGGAAAGAAATCCAATAGATGTCTTGGTTTGTGCATCTTATCCCTTCAAGAAGTGAAGTGTTGCTCTGGCTCAGTGGCTAGAGTGTCTTCCTATGGACTGAAGGGTCCCATGTTCCATTCCAGTCAGGAGCACATGCCCGGGTTTTGGGCTCGAGCCCCAGTAAGGGGCATGCATGAGACAGTCTATCAATGATTCTCATCATTGCTGTTTCTCTCTCTCTCTCCCTTCCTCTCTGAATTAAATAAGAGTGATCCTCTTAAAAAAAGAAAATAGACAAGTGAAGTGTCTTGGTAGGAAAAAAGAAAAACACTTGGGAAGGGTTCCAAACAGTAAGGGATAGAAGTAGAAGGAGGGACTAAAATAGAGGATTTTGGGAGGAAATGTTAATGAACTATTAGAGGATTTAATGAGCACCTTCTGTTATGATGTATGTACACAAATTTTAATGAGCAGTCTTGTTATAGGAGCAGCCAAGATATAAGCACTTGAAAGCATTTTGTAGCAAATAAAGATAGTAGATAATAGATAAAAATAGGTAATGAGATATTTACGGAAATTTAGGGGCGGGAACTATTGTGAGGATAACAGCTGTATAAAGCAGGAATAGTTATGAAATTCAGAAATTGAAAATATAGGAGGCTGGCAATGATCACCCCCCCCCCCCGCCCCCTCAAATTCCTCTAAAACCAACTCCTCGAGAATTTTTGAGTCCTAAGAAGACTGGACCGTCGTGAAGCGACCCGGAACTCGTGTGGGCAGCTTTGCGTTGCGGTACGGAAACTGTTTGCGTGACACCCCCTCAGCCTCCTTCCTCTCCTCCGGCTGCGTAGGTGCCATGGCAACGGAGAGTGCTGGTGACCTGGCTTCCGGAAGCCGGAGAGTTACAGCTCGGAAGCTATCCTTGTCAAAGGATGCTGAGTCCGGAGCGCCTAGCCTTACCAGACTACGAGTATCTGGGTATGAACCCTGGGGAAGGAAAGAAGTGCAGACAAATTAGGCGGGGGCGGGGTCTGTGTGGGAACCAGTCGAGCTGGGATGGGGAGGGGCGGGAAAGGGGGCGCGTTCGGGTCCTGTGCCCAGCGAGGCGGAAAACAGAATCTGGGGAGTAAAGAATGTCTGAAGGGTACGGGCTGTAGCTCAGGCTGTGAGGATTGTGTTCAAAGTGGGATAGGTTGGAGTTGAGAATTTGGGGCCCTTATTGATATGCTGGTAGTGGAGTAACCATGACACTTGAAGTGCCAAATCAGGCATTCTGTGAATAATCATTTTACCATTACATAGCGGCAACTAACAATTGTGAGCGTTTATTTTACATGACGGACCCTACTAAGCATATTACATGCATTCTTTATTGAGTCGTCACAACACCCCTGGAGGAAACACTATTTTTCCTTCCATTTTGCAGCCGGAGAAACTGAGGCTGAAGGGGTAACTTACACACATGAGGCCACACAGCTAGGAAATCGTAGAGCTCTTGACCACTAAGGCTGTAGCTAGTACTTGATTGAGCACCGTCAGTGTGTAAGGCATTTACTGGATGAAAAAAGGATGATAGAGTTTATTTTTTAGAGCAGTTTCAAGTTTACAGAAAATTGAGCAGATATTATACAGAGTTCCCATAATATTCCCTCTCTCCCCTACTCAGAGTTTCCCTTACTATTAACACCTGGCATTAGTATAGTACCTTTGTTATAATTGATGAGCCAGTGCTGATACATAATTATTAACTAAAGTCCATAGCTTACATTGGGGTTCATTCTTTGTGTTGTCAGTTCTATGGGTTTTAATAAATATATAATGTCATGTAACTGTCATTATAGTATCATGCAGAATAGTTTCACTACTCTAATAATTCTTTGTGTTCTACCTCTTCATCCTTACCCTCACCCCAACCCTTGGCAACCACTAATCTTTTTACTGTCTGTAAAGTTTTACTTTTCCAGAATGTCATAGAGTTGGAGTCAGCCAATAAAGTGACTTCTTTCACTTAAGCAATATGTATTTAAGGTCCCTGAATGTCTTTTCCTGGCTCAATAGCTCATTTCTTTTTATCATTGAATAATATTCAATTGTTTAGGTGTACTACCCACATTTTTTATGAAAAACAGTTCTAGTTTAAATTTTTTCAATTGGTAATACAGAAACTGGATTTAAAATATAAAGAAGTTTAAAAAAAGAAAATATAAAGAAGTTTATAGCAAAAAGTCTTCTGTCACCCTTCCCCCGCCCCCTCTTGCCAATAACTACTATTACCCGTTTCCTGAGTATTCTCCCAGAGTTTATTTTATTATATACATAAAAGAGAATACAAGTGCATACTTTTTTCATTTAATCTATCAGTAATTTATCAGAATAGAGCCTCCTCATTCTTTTTTTTAACTGTATAGTATTTAAATAATTTATTTAACCAGTTCCCCATTGGTAGACAGTAAGTTGTTTTTAGCCTTTTGCTACTACTAAAAATACTGCACTGAATAACTATAACCTGCAGTTTTGTTCCCTTACTAGTATATCTGCAAGGATCAATTCCACAAAGTAGAATCGCAGGTCAGGGTATATGCATTTAAAATGTTGATAGATATTGCCAAATTGCCCTTCCTAGGGGTTGTATCGGCAATGTAAGAGCATGCCTGTTTCTCCATAGTCTTTCCAATAAAATAGATCAAGCTTTTGGATATTTTCAACCTGTTAAATGACAAATAGCACCAGGAAGATGAAATCTGCATTTTTAAAATGAAGTTGACCTTCTTTTCACCAAGTTTAAGGACTACTTGGTTTTTGGAAAGACATATATAGCCCTGGCTGGTACAGTTCAGTGACTGGGCTTCATCAAGGGCTTGCTGATTCGATTGCTGGTGGGGGCATATGCCCAGGTTGAGAGCTCCATTTCCATGTGGGGGGGTTGCAGGAAATAGTCAATGATTTGTCCCTCTCACATCAATGTTTCTCTTTTTCTCTCTCCCTCTCTTTAAAAATCAGTTTAAAAAATCTTTTTAAAAAAGGCATACATTTGACTCAGTGATCTCACTTCTAAGAATATATCCTAAGAAGCCAGAAACACCAGTCAGAAAGAATTATATGCACCCCTATGTTTATAGCAATGTGTTTACAATAGCTAAGATGTGGAAACAGACCAAATTCCCATCAGTAGATGAATGGAATAAAAACAACTGTGGTACATTTACACAATGGGATACTACACAGCTGTAAAAATGAAGGCTCTCTTCCAGACCCATATGGCTCAGTTGTTGAGTGTTGACCTATAAACCAGGAGGTCATGATTAGATTGCTGGTCAGGACATATGCCTGAGTTGTGGGCTCAATCTCCAGTAGGGGGCGTGCAGGAAGCAGCTGATCAGTGATTCTCTCTCATCATTGTTGTTTCTATCTTTCCCTCTCCCTTCCTCTTGGAAATCAATCAATATATATACTAGAAGCTTGGTGCACAAAATTCATTCACTCAGGGGATCCCTCAGCCCCTTCTGTGCCCTCTCACAGTCCGGGAGCCCTCAGGGAATGTCCTCCTGACAGCTTGAGAGCAGGCCTAAGCTGGCAGTCAGACATCTTTAGCGTAGCCATGGAGGCAGAAGAGGCTTCTGCCACTGCCACTGTGTTTGCCAGCTGTGAGCCCAGCTTCTGGCTGAGTGGCGCTTCCCCTGTGGGAGCACACTGACCACCAGGAGGCAGCTCCTGCATTGAGCATCTGCCCCCTGGTGGTCAGTGCACATCATAGCAACCAGTTGTTCTGCTGTTCGGTCGGTTTGCATATTGGCCTTTTATTATATAGGGATTTTAAAAGAAGAATCTCATCCTGGCCGGTTGTTCAGTTGTTAGAGCATCAGCTTGCAGGTTCAATTCCAGATCAAGGGCATATACCTTGATTGCAGGTTCATCCCTGCCCAGGTTGGGGTAATTGTGGGAGGCAACGTGTATGACTCTCATGTTGATGTTTCTCTCTCCTTCTCTCCCCCCCCTCCCCCATCCCTACTCTCTCTAAAAGTCAGTGAGAAAAATATTCTTGGGTGAGGATTTAAAAAAAATAATCTCTCTATATTTTTCTATATATATAAAAGGTTAATATGCTAAGTGTTCGACCATCCGACCAGTCACTATCTATGTGCACTGACCACCAGGGGGCAGACATTCAATGCAGGAGCTGCCGTGATGCGCACTGGCCGTTTACAAGGAAATGGCACTGAGGACCTGGTGCTGACAAAGCAACAGTCAGCCTCCCAAGTGGGGCACAGGCTCCGCCACCGCCCCAGAGTAACATCACACCAAATCACAGCCAACGCTGCCAAGACCTTATGGTGCAAAATGCGGCCCACAGCCCAGCCCAGGCCAGAAAGGGTCACTGTGGGCGCCAGGTAATGACGTCACATAGCAACACCCAGTTTTCTTTTCCTAGCAACTAGCCTTCTTGGAGTTTCTTTTCTTTTTCTTTTTACTTTTTCAATACAAGGCTTTTATTGCACATCTTTATAGTTTCATAAACAAGTGTGACAAATCATTTGGCATCTTGGTGTTTCTATAGCTGGACAACTTAGATTTTATTCATCAGCCTGCTGAACTGTTCCTTTTTCAGAAACATAGACATCATCCAAAAATTTTCTGATATCCTGTTTTTAACTGTTGTGGCTTGCTGAATCAAAGCAGCTGAATTTGATACAAGTTCAATGTCATTTCCTTCAAGAATCAACTCATCTTTCGAAGCTTGAGATACTGAACAAGCAACGATCTCATCTGAACTCCGCAAATGTATTTTTTACCCAAGATATTTCTAATTTCTTTTTTTATATCCCAATTTATCTTACTCTAATTTCTTTTAAAAAACATATTTTATTGATTTATACAGAGAGGAGGGGAGAGGGATAGAGAGTTAGAAACATCATTGAGAAACATTGATCATCTGCCTCCTGCACACCCCCACACTGGAGATGTGCCCGCAACCAAGTCACATGCCCTTGACTGGAATCGAACCTGGGACCCTTCAGTCCACAGACTGACGCTCTATCCACTGAGCCAAACTGGTCAGGGCAAGAAATTTCTAATTTCAACAAGAGAACCATTCTCCTGAATAACGATGCTAATGGGGAAGTGAGTGTACACAGATCTCATCTTGTAAAGGAAGCCCAGTGTAACACCCTTGGTCATGATTTGTTACTAGTGGCCTAGTGCACAGATTTGTGCACATTGAAAGTAAATTAATTAGAATATTTTAATATCACTATTCATCCTTTCTTTATAATGAAAGTGTCAACCAAATTCACGATTGACAATGACAGATAGAAACACATGCATGCAATTGGCGCCAATGAGAGCTTTATATGTATTATGCATTTGCAAATCAACTTAGCCTTTTTTATGTATGAAGGGTCCCAGGTTCGATTCCAGACTGTAGATAGTGTGAACTGTGGCCAGTTCCTTTCTATTTCCCCATCATTTGTCAACCGAAGCCTCTTCTTTTTCTTTCCTTCCAAGAAGACTGAGCTCTACATTGATGTGGTTGGAGTCCCTCCACAGGGTGCTTCTTGGGCCCTTCACAATAATTGTGCGTTCCTTCAGAGTGATGTTCACATTTTCTGGGATGTCCACAGTCTAATTGCTTAGAATGGTCTTTATCCTCGCAATAGATGCAGCAAAGAGCCTCCTTGGAGTGTCTTCAGCCCAGGAACACAGCTTGCTTTATAGCCAAGTGCAAACATTTAACCAAATGTCTGTGGAGCATTTTCCTATGCCTCATCTCATTTGATCCTCACAGAAGTCCTGGACTAGATAGATAAGAGACTCAGTAGAATCCTATTTTCTTTTCATTAGCCAGAAAATGGAGATTTAGAAAGTTTAGAAACTTGACCCAACTGACAAGAAGAAATGGTGGACCTTGAAAAGATTTTTTTTTCTCACTGGGCAGAATATAGTCAAACACTGCTGCAGCTAAATATTTTACCCTTCATTCTCCCTGTGTGATCTATAATAATAATCTGCTTCATGTTGATATTTACTGCTATATTGCTGACAATTACCTGAAAGAGAAGTTGGGGTGCTTCATTGGACTAGAAAAAGTTTAGCTAAATCAGAAAGCAGGTCTAATTAAGCAAGTTTATTCTATACATAAAAAAGGCTAAGTTGATTTGCAAATGCATAATACATATAAAGCTCTCATTGGCGCCAATTGCATGCCTGTGTTTCTATCTGTCATTGTCAATCGTGAATTTGGTTGACACTTTTATTATAAAGAAAGGATGAATAGTGATATTAAAATATTCTAATTAATTTACTTTCAATGTGCACAAATCTGTGCACTAGGCCACTAGTAATAATAATAAAAGAAGGCTCTCTTATCCTTTGAGACAGCATGGAAGGGTCTGGAGAGTATTATGCTAAGTGAAATGAGCCAGTCAGAGAAAAACAAGTATCACATGATTCCACTTATATGTGGAATCTAATGAGCAAAATAAACTAATCAGGGACTTGGGTTTCTTTCCTTTTCCTGATGATCCATGAGGACTGGAGGAGCTCTGTGTTATCCTCTGGGGTAAATAAAACACAGCTTCCAGTAGAATCAGTTCTATTTAAACACTTTCTACAAGACCCACACAATATTGTGTTTAGATTTTATAGCTTAATCACATGACTAATACTTAGCTGCAAGAGAAGCTGAGAAATATGGTCTTCATGCCAATAGCCATGAATCTAGGAAAAATTGGAGTATGTTTCTAAGGAGGAAGAGGCTGTTGGAACTGGCAAAATAAACTAATGAACAAAAAGATCCAGACACATTGAAACATGAAACAGAGTGACTTATTTCAGTGGGAAGGGGGTGGGGAGGGGAGAGACTAACCAATGAACTTATATGCATATATGCATAGCTCATGGACAGATAATAATGCAAGGAAGGCCTAGGGTGGGAGTGGAAGCAGGGTGAAGGGCATCAATGGGGGAAAAATGGGGACATCTGTAATACTTTCAACAATAAAGATAACTTTTTAAAACAGGCATGGGGGGGGGAGAGAGAGAGAGAGAGAGAGAGAGAGAGGGAGAGAAAGAAAGAAATTGTAGTCATCCAAAAGGGCATAGTTATATCACAGATAAATTTGCATCTAATAATAATATCAATGTCTAGTAATACCTAGACTTTTGCTAAGGATTTTACATATTTTATTTATCCAATACTCAATCTATGAAGTATTTGAAAAGCCTAGCCCATTATTTATTTTCTTGGGTGTTTACTGTTTAAATTACATGTCTCAAAGCCTTGGCATATTTAATATACAATCTAAGTGAAAAGAGGTCAGTGCCCCTGACTGAATAATCAGGTATTGCATGTTATAAAAATTCTGTGGCACACCAGTTGAAAATCTCTGGCCTAAGCCATTCCAGGCCATGATTACAAGTTCCTAATCCACAAAGTCAGTGGGGAGTAGATCAGGTTATACAATATGATGAGAGGTTGTTTTCTTCACTAATAGTTGAAAAGGCAAATATAAGCCCTGGCTAGCAGATAGAAAGAGGAACCTATAGATAGTTGGTGGTCCCTCTATAAGTGGCTTTTTCAGGAAGACCAATTTGTGTCAATGTGATAATGAATCTACAAACAAATCAAAGTCTCAGGTTGGTTGAAAAGCTTCAGTGTCCAACCATCTACCTAATCCTTGAACCCTGAACAAGTGCTCCTTAAGGCTCTGTAACATTTAAGTATCTTTTAAAAAATATATGTTTTATTGATTTTTTTATAGAGAGGAAGGGAGAAGGATAGAAAGTTAGAAACATCGATGAGAGAGAAACATTGATCAGCTGCATCCTGCACACCACCTACTGGGGATGTGCCCACAACCAAGGTACATGCCCTTGACCCGAATCGAACCTTGGACCTTTCAGTCCGCAGGCTGACACTCTATCCACCGAACCAAACTGGTTTCAGCAGCATTTAAGTATTTTAACTCCCTGTCTTAATCACCATCTGGACATTTATATTGCTCATACTACTTACTGTTTTCCTTATGGTTCATCAAACCATACAACTCTGCTGAAATACATTTACCTTTGGTTGAGAACAACCCTTGCCCATTTAAATTTGGTCTCTTTTAGAGGCATGCTGTTTTGAAGCATTCACCTTCAATTTAATGACCATTTAATGACTACTCCTTATATATTAATTTAATACAATATTTCCTGGTTTAAATTTTTAAATACCCGTGGAGGGTTTTGTTTTTGTTTTCATTCTTTTTTCTTTTTTAATAATTATAGTCACTTACATGTATAAGCCTAAAGAAGAAAATACATATGGAGAAAAGAAAATTGCAGAGACTAGAAAGCTCTAACCATTCAGTGAAAAAAAAGCCAAAGCTGGGTCCCCCTTGGTAAGTGTGTCAAGGACCTCTTTTTAGTATTCTGGTGTAAATTACAGGGATACCTATGAATATCTATAGGTTTCCCTTTCTATCTGCTAGCCAGGGCTTCTATTTGCCTTTTCAACTGTTAGTGAAGAAAATCTTCATGTTGTGTAAACTGATCTATTCCCTACTGACTTTGTGGATTAGGAACCTGTAATCATGGCCTGGAATGGCTTAGGCCAGAGATTTTCAACTGGTGTGCCATAAAAATTTTAAAACATGCAATACCTGATTATTCATTCAGGGACACTGACCTCTTTTCACTTAGATTATCAAATAAAAAAATGACAACAGCCAGCACACCAATAGCTTTCAGGTGTAAATGCCCTGTCTTGAATCATAAATGTATAGGTCATAAAATAGAGTTGTATCTTATTGGTCACATTGCATAATAAGGTTGTGTCTCATTGATTACCAGAAATCTTTGGATACAGATATAGGCACCTGATTTTTTAAAAATGCACTTTGGTCCTAGCCAGTTTCTCAGTGTTTAGAGCGTCAGCCCTTGTATTGAAGGGCCCCAGTTTTGATTCTGGTCAAGGGCAAATACCTTGATTGCAGTCTCCACCCCTGACTCTGGTAGGGGCACGTGGAGGAGGCAACCACATTGATGTTTTTGCCTCTCCCCCTCCCTTCCACTCTTTCTAAAAATCAATGGAAAAATATCCTTGGGTGAGGATTAACAATAACAAAAAGTCACTTTGGAGCAAAAAGGGCAATTACTATTATTTTAAAAAAATAAATCAATTATATCTTTTTGTCAGATTGGCAAAAAATAAAATATATTTTTTAGTGTGCTGCAGAATTTTAGTAATTAGATTATGTGTGCCATGAGATGGAAAAGTTTGAAAATCACTGGCTTAGGATTTTTTTTTAAATATATTTTTTATTGATTTTTTTGGCAGTATAACTTATATTTAATAGTAGTACATAAGTTTTCCTTTTTCCACCCCAATATCCTCCCCCCAGCCTCCCTTACCCCCCAGCACATGTCCCCACCTGCCCCCCTTTCCACCCCAGTGTCTTTCATTCATTGGTTATGCTCATATGCATAAGATCATTATATAATCAGCTCAATGATGTTTATGCCTGCAACTGTCAGAATGTAGTGATAGAAATTATGTTAATGCTCGGGCCTAAATAGAGAGATGAGAGTCTGGAAAGGAGATGAAATAAGTATAGAACCCTTGAAAGAGTTCCAGCCTTATACATACTTATTGGAAGCTTTTGCCAGAGGCTGAGGTGTGTCTGTGTATCTGATTGGGTGTGAGGAGCTCTCTAGAGCCCCAGGGCAGCCTGTTTTGGTCCCAGGTGTACAAAACACACCTCCTACGTGCTGACTTGAGTATAAGCTTGAGGATGTGAGGTTTACTTTTTACCCCACCTACTTTGGTGAGGTACATGCTTTCAGTCATGCTCAAAGTTGTCTCTTCTGTTTCCATGGAAACTGCTTGTTCTCACTAAGGTTGGTAGTGGGTTGGCATGATAGATAACTCTTGGAAAACAGAAATGGTCTTTCTTCTTTGTCAGCTATACTTTCAGAGGAATCACAATAATTAAGCACGTCATATATGCTTAGCACTGTGTTTATCTTATTTAATCTTGCCAACCACCCTTAGAAGAAGGTTTTGTTATTAATCCCATTTTGTAGTTATTAATATCTCCTCATTTTACAAAGAAGGAAATTGAGGCTTAGGAAGGCTAATTGATTTTACAAAGTCACATAGGTGCTGATGCATAGCAAAGCAGGGTTTCAAGCTCAGATTTATTGGATTCCATAGCCTGTTTTTTACTCTCTACTGTGAAGATAAAAACAAACCAAAACACATATTGCTTGCAAAGGGCAATGATCCTTGCTTCCCTCTTAGGATGGAACTCTTAAACAGTTTATTAGTTGCAAATAAGTTTCTTGAAAACAGGAATTGTATCTTACTCATCTTGTATACCTACCTGCCTTTCACAATGTAGATAATATATATATATATATATGTTAAATTGATGCCCTCCATTTGGCTCAGTGGATAGAGTGTCAGCCTGGGGATTGAAGGTCCCAGGTTTTGATTCTGGTCAAAGGCACATGCCCAGGTAACATGCTCAACCCCCTGTAGGGGGCGTGCAGGAGGCAGCTGATCAATGATTCTCATCATTGATGTTACTATCTTTCTCTTCCTTCCTCTCTGAAATCAAGAAATATATATTTTTTAAATTTGAAGATAAATAATCTTCAAACACATTAGGGTACCCCAAATGTGAGAAGCTAAACAACTAAGGTTTATTAAAGATTTAGTATGTATCAGATAATATTATTAAGTATTTAATTTATATTAATACATATAAAGTTAGTTTCTGCCCTGGCTGGTTTGGCTTAGTGGATAGAGCATCAGCTTGCGGAATGCCGGTTCGATTCTGGTCAGGACACATGCCCAGGTTGTGGGCTCGATCTCCAGTAGGGGGCGTGCAGGAGGCAGCCAGCCAGTCAATGATTCTCTCTCATCATTCATGTTTCTGTATCTCTCCCTCTCCCTTCCTCTCTGAAATCAATAAAAATATATTTTAAAAAATGATATTGTCTATTGTTATCTTCAGTTCACAGATGAGGAAACTACAGCACAAAGATACTAAATAACTGGTTAAGAAATCATGAAGGAATAATTCCAATCCAGCAGTCTGACTCCAGAGTTCACATTGTTAAACTCCACATTATAAATACCTTGAGCAACTCCAAAATGAAGCTCCAGCTATTGAGTAGACTTATGCCTGGACCCTGGAGTAAGATCAGTGGCTCAAAGGGCTTAATTTAGCATTTCTGCCAGGAGGGGGCATCCTAGGAATCGGGATGGGTCAGGGAACGGTAAAATTCCAGTTTCTTTCTTGCTACTGGGCTCATGTCCTAGAGGCAGACAATGAGGAAGATAACTTCTAAAAAGAAACCATTTGATAGAGTTTTATTGACAGTAATCTATGTACTTTGAGCTGTGTGACCTTTAAGAAGTTACTCAGCCTCTCTGTGCCTTAGTTATCTGCAAAATGTAGCTAATAATAGTATTTACCTCATACCTCCTATGTGTAAACTTTTATTTTTTTAAAAATATATTTTATTCATTTTTTTTTTTTACAGAGCGGAAGGGAGAGAGATAGAAAGTCAGAAACATCGATGAGAGAGAGACATCGATCAGCTGCCTCTTGCACGCCCCCTACTGGGGATATGCCCGCAGCCAAGGTACATGCCCTTGCCGGAATCGAACTCGGGACCCTTCAGTCCACAGTCCAACGCTCTATCCACTGAACCAAACCGGTCTCGGCACTATGTGTAAACTTTTAAAGCAGTGCCTGGCTGCTCTATTGGATTTACATTGTGAAAAGAGGGTGTACAAAATGAGTAAGATATATATATATATATTTTTTAAATATATTTTATTGATTTTTTACAGAGAGGAAGGGAGAGGGATAGAAAGTCAGAAACAATGATGAGAGAGAAACATGGGTCAGCTGCCTCTTGCACACCCCCTACTGGGGATTTTTCCCACAGCCAAGATACATGCCTTTGACCGGAATCGAACCTGGGACCGTTCAGTCTGCAGGCCAACACTCTATTCACTGAGCCAAACCTGTTTCGGCTAGATATATTTCCTTTTAGAGTACCTGGGTAGGAGTTCAATAAATATTAGCTACTATTAGTATTACCATTATAAAAATATGTAAAACATGTAATTGGCATCCATGAAAATGTGCCTCTATGATCTCTTACTTTGGGGAGGGTAATTGACTCCCAACCCAGCTCTGAATCCAACACCTTGTTCACACTGAAGTCACACTTCCCATGGGGTGCTCCCAGTCAATGAGGGCATAGGAGAGAGACATTTCTAGGAGATGGGTGACTCTTCCAGTGGTGACTTTGGCTTGAGGACTCACACTGCAGTTCTTTTCTTTCTCTCTCTTCATGCTCCTCTTCTTTGGCCCTTCCCCATCCCGGTCAAACCTGCATTGTGTTCTGTAGGTTCTCCCAGCTTCCTTCTGCTTTCTCCACAGTTTCCCCATGGACATTGCCCCTAGTTTACCTCCTGCAAGTCTGCTCCGGTCTTGGTCTCTGCTTCTCAGAATACCCGGACTAAGACAGCATCCAGCAGTCACTGATACAGTCCTTCAAGCCATGGGTCAATACAGTTTCTTCAAGTCTTGGCAAAAGTTCTCATATGATTCTTTCCATGTAGAAGACTTAAGTGTTACCAATTTTTTTTTGTATTTGCTGATATGCATGCATATGATATTTACTTGTCTTACTGCCAGACACTTTTTTTTTTTTTTTGCTTTTGAATGAATCCTGATAAGCACATTTATTTTGAGTATAAGTAGGGGACCTTCCAAATCCAACCCTATGCCAGGAAACAGTGCTGTTTATAATAAGTTAGCAGAAATACTCTTAGGCTTTCAAGTGCTTGGGTTATTGCAAAAAGGAAATGAAATAAAATATTACAGATATTACACTGACTTCCTAAATATTTGGAAACTAGGGCACTTCAAAATAGTAATGAACATATTCATTCACAAAATCATCTGTCCCTCTTCTTCCTTTCCTTTCTTCCTTCCTTCTCTCCCTTCCTCCCTCCCTTCCTTCTTCATGCTCTAGATAATTCAAGGAATGAAATAAATGTCCTCCTCTCCTTCTCCCCAGGCAACTTATGCCATAGATGGGAGATGGAACGTACTCAGAAACTGTAACAAAATGACAGTGTAGTAAGTGCTGTTGTAGAGTGGGTGAGCTGTCTGCATGCAGCTGTGTTGGTGCTTTCCCAGTTTGGTCAGCAGCTTTTCAGTCATGGCAGGGACAGCAGTTCCCTGGTGGCCTACTTCTGGGATGTGCCTTTGGGAGTTGTTCCTGGAAGTTCAACCAAGACTGTTCCTTCTGCCTTTTCAAGGAGTCTGTAAGCTATTTAATAAATGTAATATCCTTTTGTTTGGGAGAAAAAGAGCAAGTGAGTTCTAAGGCATGTTGTTCCTGACCTTCACCCATCCCCATTTCTCCAAGGTAACTAAATTGCAGGCTAGTTCAAGGTTATTCTGGTGTTTTAAAATAGTTGTGTAAAATTTTGACCTGGCTTATCGTTTATACATACAAGTAAATTAAAATCTTCCAAATGCTGTCTAAAAGTTGGGGATCACAAATACCATGTTTGCAGATTGAGTAATCTTAGGAGGCTGAGTACGTAATTAAAGTATTAAAAAGTAATAATATAAATCAGAAGAGACAAATGATCCATTATCTTATTTCTAGTTCATCATCCTGTTTCTATCCTTTTTAGCAGTTATCACAGTCACCTTATCTATTTGTATACCTGGTTATTGTTGGTTTCTAGTAGAACAGGAAGACATAAGATCTAGTACAATGCTAGGCCCAAGTTAAATGAATGCTCTGCTTTAAGTGGAATAAAAACATTTTTTTTTTAAAACTGGGAGAATGGAATTTGGTTCTATCATGTGAGAGACACTAGAATTTTTTTTTCCCTTTTCATGGATGAAAAAAAGGGATGACTGATTAATATCTCCCCTGGATCCTTCTGGTTTTGAACTCTGATAATATCTAAGGTTAATTTCTTGATTGATACCATAGTTTCTATGTTTTGTACACAACAGTGAGATTTAATCAATTTTCTAAAAATGCTATTTTAAGAAGGAGGGAAATTTTATACTATTTGGCGGCATCTCCATGAGACCCTGTCCTTTAGTTGGACAGTCATATGCTTTAAGACAGGAATTACCCTGACAAACTAATCCCTGGTCCTCTTTGTTGGGGTCACCCTTGCACTACTTTCCTAGGGACCATAGGAAATAGCTCATTCTATCATTGGAATTTCAAGTCAAAACACATTTATCTGAGCAGAATTTTAATGATTTTTCAAAGAGAAGAGGGATTTTCCCAAACACATCTGAATTTACCAAATTACTGATCCCATTAGCTATGTTTTCTTTTAAGCACCTTTCTTTAAACAAAGCAATTATTGCTGAAATCATAAAGTGTATTTTCAAAAAAGCTTTTGACTAAGTTTTGTTTGATTAGCAGGAACCCAGTAAAAGTAAATATTGTCTGAGAAGGCACTTTCAGGGCCCCTTTTTTTTTTCTTCATTGAATTAGCTTTTTAAAGCACTGTTCTTTGGATAAGAGCTTTTTCCCAGCTGTCCTATTATTGTGTAGCTCAAGGTCTTGCTCTTAGATTACAGGTAATTGTGATAAAACACAAGCTTCAGTTTCTGTAATCTCAGGCAGAAATCTGTTTGTACCACAGGCCTTCATATCAGGTGTTTGTTAAATTCAGACTTCTCTCACCTGGGGTAGCCCCACTGGTCCCCAGTAAACAGAGACATGTGGCAGGGATAGGGCTGCATTTGGGCCAGTGCTCTCTATTTCTCTTTCAAAATCATGTGGCAGAACTCTTGTGGCCAACTTACATACAGCATGCACAAAATGGGAAAATTATGTATTTTAAAATAGGCATGTTTGAAACAATAACACTTTGAATATGACTAAAGGCCACATGTCTTTGGCTTTGCTTCTCGGATAGGCTGCCAGAACCACTCTGCTCCATGGTTCTCATGCCCCAAAGTCCTGCAAATTGACACGTAAGTAGGCAACACACAAAGAAGCTCAGCCCATTGAGAAAGTGAGTTTGGGCACTTGGGCTGGCCTCCTTTTCTCTCTATGTGCAGTTCTTTCCAACTTCAGTTCTTCTGTCCTATCTTAGTTGTGTGTGTGTGTGTGTGTGTGTGTGTGTGTGTGTGTGTGTGTGTGTGTGTGTCTGGTATTTCAGCATGTTAACTGCACAGGCAACATGAGGCTAGCACTCAGGCCAGTGTTCAGCTTATCATATGGAATAAATTGCCTTCAGGAGAGATTATAATTGTGTATGTAGCCACACAAATGCACATTCTTCCTGGTGGAAAATGCATAGAAGAGGAGGCCTCATGCTGCCACTCAGGCTTCTTTGTGGAAGGCTGCATAAGAAGCCCTTATTGGCATAGTCAACTCTTTTGGGTTTAATGAGTCACGTTTTTTGTTTTTGTCTTTTGGGGGTTTTTTGAAGAAGAAGTTATGCACTCTTCCTCAAATGATTTGCTCTGCTTTTATTGGCGCTCTACAGCTTTGTCTAAGAGTTTTGTACATTTCGGATGACATCATTTTTAATGCTAGTGCACAGACAGTAAACAAAAAATAATTTAGCTTTCAGGCATCTAGACAAAACTTAAATAGCCCAATTTAGAAAAATGATAATAAACTTGATAAACAGTGAGCACACGAGCTTAAAAAACAAGCGTGACCTCAGTCCTTTTTGGAATGTGAAGCTTTGAAAGATGGTTGTAAAGTAGAAGCTTAGACACTCTTGAATTGTGTGCAGTTGAGACTTGAGTCCATGGCCTAATGCCAAGCAGTATGTTCTAGTTACTGGATAAGATACAAGTTACCATGTGAGTAAGTCATTAAGCTCCTTGTCCATAGCATTTCACCTTTAAGAAAGGACACGATATTATTGCCACCTACCTCACAGGAATGTTAGAAGATTGAAAAGATAAGCATGTGGCACTCTTTATAAGAAAGGTGTTTTGTAAATAGATAAAACTATTATTATTCTCCTTGATCAAGTTTCCCAACAAATGGAGTTGATAAAAGCTACCTCACAGAGGGTTGAGAGGATAAATTAATTAATACATGCCAACTATTTTAAAGTAAACTATTTAATGAGTCCTAAAATTGGTTAGTTTTTTAGATAGTTTGTAAACCACCAAACCTGATGTTTAGACACATAATTAACTTATAGTTTTACATGTGCAGTGCAGCCAATCTTTGGCCTTGTCTTCAAGAGTTGGCATGGTAGAGAATGGTGAATACATAGTTACAAGAAAATGGGTTAGTTCTTCAGGCGGATTGGCTGGGCCTTTTTCCTCTTCAAGGTTGTCTACAAATAGCCACTGGAGTCTTGCTAATCTTTGTTGCCATGTCTAGACATAGGGACTGTTTTGATCTTTGCTCTTCCAGTACATATTTATTTTTGATCTCATAGTTCTAAAGGAGAAACAAACTTTAAGGAAAAGAAGTGGTTGATTTGTCTCACATTGTGAACTTTTTATTATTTTATTAGAGGCCCAGTGCATGGATTTGTGCACTGGTGAGTGTCCCTTGGCTCTCAGCCTGGCCTGCAGGGATCAGGCCAAAATTGGCAGTCTGACATTTGCCAAGGGGTCCTGGATTGCGAGAGGGCACAGGCCAAGCTGAGTGACCTCACCAGTGCACAAATCCGTGCACTGGGCCTCTAGTATGCATATATGATCTTTGGTTAATCTCTTCTCACTTTTCCCTCCTCTCCACTTCCCTCTAGATTCATCAATCTGTTCCATGTTTCCATGTCTGTGGTTTCTGCTCCTTTGTTGAGCATCTTCCCCCTGGTGGCCAGTGCATGTCATAGCAGCCAGATAATCAGCCAGTAGGACTGTCAGCCAGTTGGCTGGTCAGCTGGTCACTTAGGCTTTTATATATATAAATTTTCTAGTAACTAAGAAAAAATAACTGTTGTTGAAGTGGTAGGGGCAGAAATAGAATATTGGGAACCAGGTATAATTGGAAAAAATATTAATCATGCTCTGCTAACTGTAATTGTTTTGTTCTAATTAAAAAGGCACATTCTAACCTGACTGGGAGTTGCACATGAGACCTGGGAGCTCATCTGGAAATGCAGCCATCCTCTCGATCCTAGAGTTGCCTATTATCATGGAAAGATTAACAACCTTGTTGCAGAAACCAGGGCTGCCAGCCCTTTGAAGACCCCCAGCCTTTGTATGCCCATAGGCCTTTGCAAATCTCCAACCTGCATTACCTGTTAACTGCCCATTTGGCATACCCTTTGCCTATTCCCTATGACAGTGGTCGGCAAACCACAGCTCTGTTGACTAATGAGTTTTCCGACCACTGCCCTATGTAATCTTTGTCATTCTACCCAATATAAGCAGCTGGCTTATGGTGGGGTGCAGAACAGATTTTTGTGGATGACCTGCTGCTCTCCCATACTGCTAGCAGTATTGGAACAAACACTCATATATGATTCAATCCTGTCTCTGCTTAATTGACTCAAGTTGACAGGCATCAGGGACCCATTGATTGTCCAGTTACAGAAGGATCTGACATTGGTTTCCCAGCTGAAAGTTCTTAAACTCAGCTAATAAAAACAGCTTTGGTTGTTATCTTTACAGAGGAAGAGACACCAGAAAATTATATGCTAGAATCCCAGTGCATGAGGTTCGTACACTGGGTGGTGGGGGGTGGGCGGTCCCTCAGCCTGGCCTGCACCCTCTCTCAGTCTGGGACCCCTAGGGGATGTCCGCCTGCCGGCTTGGGCCCGATCCCCCCAGGATATAGGAGGTAGGATCTGCTGTAGGAAGTCATCATAGAATTTCAGGCTAACTGGGCATGATTTCTGGAGGTGCCTCATTGTAGCCATTTCCAGCCAATAGAAAGGGAAAAGAGAAGGAGTGAATCCAGGGCAAACATCTTTTAAGCAATTAGACAAAATTTGTAAACATCACTTCTGCTCACATTTCATTAGTGAGAACTTAATATAAGGCCCCTGCTAATTGTAAAGGAGCCTTGGGATTGAATCCAACAGTACGATCATGTGTGCAAGAAGAAAAGGAGCATAAGTTTTAAGGGACGCAAACAATAATCTGCCACACCTAGAATGTAGAGTGAAGATGTCTCTCCCACTTAAGGTGAGGTATATTGTTGGTGTTGCTTGTCCTTATTCATAGGCAAAGCATGAACATACCTGCACATATCCATCTTGGGAATCAAGCCTGCAGCCGGGGCATGTGCTCTGTCCAGGAATCGAACCTATGACCTCTTGGTACCGGGGTTGATGCTCAACCACTGAGCCACACTGGTCATGCCAGAATTTTCTTAATCCCTCTGATATGCTGCCATCTTCAACTATTTGTTTTTATTAGTCTGTATATTCTTTTATTGCGCTATAATTTTATATAATACCCTAAAATTCACTCTTTTAAAGTACACAATTCAGTGTTTTTTAATTTATTCAGAAGATTTTGCAACCACCACCACAATCTAATTCCAGAACATTTTCATCACCTTAAAAAAAGAAAATCCATCTCAATTAGCAGACACTCCTATTTCCCTGTATATCCAACCCCTGGCAAGCACTAATCTATATTCTGTCTCTATGGATTTGCCTATTCTGGACATTTTATATAAAAGTTCTTGCTGTGCCCTAGCCAACTTGGCTCAGTGGATAGAGCGTCAGCCTGTGGACTGAAGGGTCCCAGGTTCAATTCTAGTCAAGGCCACATGCCCAGGTTGTGGGCTCAATTCCCTGTAGAGGGCATGCAGGAAGCAGCCAATTAGCAATTCTCATCATTGGTGTTTCTATCTCTCCCTCTCCTTTCCTCTCTGAAATAAAAAAAAAAAAAAAATATATATATATATATTTCTTGCCACAACAAGGGAATTGGTAAATTATAGTATAGTCAACAATGGAATATTATGCTGCAACGAGGACTAGTGAACAATTGCTCATAGCTATATGGATCAACCTCACAAACATGATGCTGAATGAAAGAAGCCAGATACAAAAGACTGCATCCTGTATGATTTCATATACATCTCAGAAACAGGATAAACTAGTCTGAGTTTAGCTTTGGGGAGGTGATTATAGCTGGAAGGAAGTTCTAGGTGATGCACTGATTAGAAGGTCAAATTTATAATTTTTTGTATTTATTATACTTTAGAAAGTTTAAAAAATATAGGGTAATTAGTTATTAACTTAAAAATAAGCAAATAAATTAGAATTAAAATCCTGGAAATAGATGCAAAGCACAGATCCATTTAATTTGTGATAAACTAAGTGTAACAAGATAATTTGAAAAATTTATTAGTTGAGATAATTGGAAGGAATAAGAAAGGAATAAATTTATATTCACACCTCATACCATAGGGTGAAATGAATTTTAGTTGAATTAAAATGTTAGAATATTCTTATAACTAGGAGAAAATAATAAAGTATATTTACCCCTGAGATAGTTTTATGACATAAGTCAATAGTAGATATTTGAGGGCAGCTGCATGTATAGATAGAATTTGTTTTTTAAGTTTCTGTAGGACAAATAACGAAGATAAAAGTGACAGGATAAGGAAAGTCATGATGAATATGATAAAAGTTATCATATGACATGTTAAGAGAATAAATGGTACAAGTATATCTCACAGGCTAAGCCCCTTTAGGAGAAGTTGTCAAAGGAAATGATAAAGAGTTTATGCATGTGTGCCCTGGCTGGCGTAGCTCAGTTGATTTAGTGTCATCCCGTGCATCAAAAGGTTGCTCATTCAATTCCTCATCATGGCATACTCCCAGGTTCCATGCTTGATTCCAGTAGGGGGCGTGCAGGAGGCAGCCAATGATGTTTCTCTCTTCCCCGCTCTCTAAAAATCAATAAAAAATACTTTAAAAAAAAGTTTATGCATGTGCATGTGTAATATTCTTTTGAAGGTGAAAACTTAGAGGCAATCTGTATGCTCAGCAGTAAGGGAATGGTTAATAAATTACAGTATTTCTATAATATTACTATATAGCCATTAAATAGAATTAGTTATTAAGCACTGGCTCAGTAGCTTAGTTGGTTAGAGGATGTCCTGATATGCCAAGGTTGAGGGTTCCATCCCTGGTCAGGACACATACAAGAATCAACCAATGAAAGCATAAGTAAGTGGAACAACAAATTGATGTTTCTCTTTTTCTCTCCCTTACTCTCTGTCTAAAATCAGCTTAAAAAAGAATGTTATTACTGTGTAGCCATTAAAAAGAATGGAAAAAAGTAAGTTACATAATACATACAGTATAATTATATTTTTGTATAAAAAGTTAATGAACATTTGCAAATATATGTAGGATCACACATAGAAAGCATTCTGGAAGGATGTAGAACAATCTGTTAACAGTGAAGACTCTCGGAAGTTGAATTAAGACAATGCTTGTAGGTGAGAAAGCTTCACTTTTTTACTTTATACCCTTGTGTATTGTTTTATTACATTCACTAGTGGCCCAGTGCACAAAATTCATGCACATTAAAAGTGGGACACACACACACACAAAGGGGGACCCAGAGTCAAGTCCCCACCCACTCACATGCACCTCAAAATTGTGTAAGACCCAGACTCGGCTGCCCCCCGCCCCCGCATTGGGCTAGATCCAGACCTGGCCAGTACCACCCTTATCAAGCCCCACTAGGCAGGGGGCATAGCCTCAGGTCCCCTGGCCCAGCACCAGGATGGGGGGGCGTGGCCTGAGGTCCTTTGGGTGGGGCAGGGGCCATGCCTTCAGATCCCCTGTCAAGCTCTTCCAGGTGGGAGACACGGCCTGAGATTCCCTGTCAAGCCCCATTGGGTGGGGAATGCAGCCTCAGGTCCCCCGTCAAGCCTCATTGGGCAGGAGGGGTGCGGCCTGAGTTCCCCCAACCCAGCACAGGGGGTGCACCTTGAGGTCCCCCATCAAGCCTCAGCAGACAGGAGGGTGCAGTCACAGGTCTCCTGGCCCAGTGCTGGGGTGGGGGTGTGTGGTTTGAGATCTCCTGGCCTGGTGCAGGGGTGGGGGGCACAGCCTGAAGTCCCCTGTCAAGCCCCCTGTTGGGGGGAGCAGCCTGAGGTCCCAGCACCAGGACGGAAAGCTTCCCTTGAGGTCCCTCATCAAGCCCCACTGGGCAGGGGGGCATGGCCTCAGGTCCCCTGGCCTGGCCCCGGGCAGGGGGCGAGACCTGAAGTCCCTATCAAGCCCCGCTGGGTAGGAGTATATGGCCTGAGGTCCCCCGGCCTGGTGCTAGGCAGGAGGCACAGCCTGAGGTCCCCCAGCTTAATGCCAGGGCCAGGGCACGGCCTGAAGTCTGTCAAGTCCTGCCTTGTGGAAGGCATGGCTTGAGGTCCCCTGTCAAGCCCCACTGGGGCGGGGAAGAGCATAGCCCCAGGTCCTTTCTGATTGCTCATTAAGGCTCCTTAAAGGAACTTGACCTCAGCTATGGGTGCAGCCATCTTTGTGACAGAATGATGGTCAATTAGCATATTCCCTCTTTATTAGATAGAATGAGTTGCTTTTACAATTAAAATTTTAAGTCCACATAAGGGGAAAGATAACCTAATTAAATATTGTATTCAGGCTCACCAATAAGGTAAGCTGTGTAAATTAAGATACTTCTGAGGTGCCCTAGCTGGTTTGGCTCAGTGGATAGAGCATCAGCCTGTGGACTGAGGGGTCCCAGGTTTGATTCCATTCTGGGTCATGTACCTTGGTTGCAGGCTCCTTCCTGGCCCTGGAGGCAACCAATTGATGTGTCTCTCTCACATCAAAGTTTCTCTTTCTTTATTTCTCTCCTTCCTTTCCACTCTCTAAAAATATCAGTGGAAAAATATCCTCTGGTGAGGATTAACAACAAGACACTTCTGAGTCAGTTAAAACAAGAAGTTTTATATTGATATGTTTGTAAAATTGGTCTTCTTTTCTTGGAAGTGATACAATCTTTTAGGAGAGCAATTTAACAATACCTAACAGGAGCTATAAAAATGAGCATCTCTTGATTCTAAAGCCCTACCTGGGAATATAGCCTAAGAAATAAAAACAAAAATAAATTGTTTGCATAAAAATATTTGTAGCCACATTATTTTTTGATGAAAAACTGGAAATAATTCAGAGGTAGATAAATACAGTGAAATACCACTAAATAATTCATAAGAAGGCTATGTATATATGAATGAATTTTTTTTAAAAAAAGTAGAATTCAAGGATTAAAAAACTTTGGTACATCTATACAATGAAATACTACACTACTGTAAAAAAGAAGGAACTCTTACCATTTGCAACAGCATGGATGGACCTGGAGGTCATTATGCTAAGCAAAAGAAGCCAGACCAAGAAAGATAAATATCACTCATTTGTGGAATATAATGAACCACGTAAACTGATGAACCAAAATAGAGCCAGAGGGGAAGAATATTTTAGAATATATATATATATTTTAAAAAGTAGAACTCAAACCCTGGCCAGGTAGCTCAACTGGTTAGGTCAGTGGTTGGCAAACTCATTAGTCAACAGAGTGGCAAACTGCATGTGGCTCGCGAGCCGCAGTTTGCCGACCACTGGGTTTAGGTCATCATCCTGATGTGCCAAGGTTGTGGATTCAATCCCCAGTCAGGGCACATATGAGAAGAAACTAACGAATGCATAAATAAGTGGAAGACGTTGATGTTTCTCTTTCTCTCTCTTCCTCCCTCCCTAAAATCAGTTTTTAGAAAAAGTAGAACTTCAATATAAACCAATTTACACATTGATGAAAATGAGAGGGGACCATAAAGATATGTAAATTCTTGCTATTTTAAGATAAAGGAAGTCTATATTTAAGTAATGTTTTAAAATGCAGTAATAATATTGATCTTCTAACTTTAAAATAGTAAATTAGATGACCTAATAAAGATTGTTTTCAGTTCCATGCTTATAAAATATCAAGAAAATGGAATTGAAAGTAAAGTTTAAAAAATTTTTTTCTTCTCCTTCTAGCACAGTGGTTCTCAACCTTTCTAATGCCGAGACCCTTTAATACAGTTCCTCATGTTGTGGTGACCCCCAACCATAAAATTATTTTTGTTGCTACTTCATAACTGTAATTTTGCTACTGTTAATGAATCGTAATGTAAATATTTGTGTTTTCCGATGGTCTTAGGCAACTCTGCTAGTGGTTCTCAACTTGTGGTTCTCAACCTGTAGAGTCTTACACCATTCAAATTCTTCTCAGTTTAACGTTTTTCTTAAGCTAGGTCCATTAATAAGGCTTTATACTAGGTTAATTTGTTTTGGAAAGAGAAAGTATAAATTCAGAGAAGTAGAAGAGAATGCAGTAATTTCATTTTCTGTAACTGTTTGTATTATCTATAATAATAAAAGCATTATAGGTTGATTACACTGGACAGCTGAACGACCTTCTGGACATCCTTCCGATGAAGCCTCTGTGGTGGGAGCTGAGGCAGAGGTGGTTAAGGGTGATCAAGCTGGCAGGCAGACTGGTTAGGGGCTATCAGGCAGGCAAGCAGGTGAGCAGTTAGGAGCTAGCAGTCCCAGATTGCAAGAGGGTGCAGGCTGGGTTGAGAGGCCCTCCCTCCCTTTGCACGAATTTCATGCACTGGGCCTCTAGTACATTATAAAAGCAAAGTTGCTCACTTCAACTTAACGAGGCTTCCAAACACTTTTGGAGAGTAAAGTATCCTTTTCTTCTATGATCTACTGAGGAATTTAAGTTGGGGGATAAATAACTTGCAAATGCCCCAAAGAGTCATTGAGAGGGCAAAGATTAGAAACTAGGTCTCATATAAAAGACCTCCTTGTTTAGATTGTTGAGCATGTGGGTCTTTCTGTGTGATGACAATGCACAGAGATCAATTCACTGTATAAGATCTGGACTGGCTGAGACCAGTTTGGCTCAGTGGATAGAGCGTCGGACTGGGGACTGAAGGGTCCCAGGTTCGATTCCTGTCAAGGGCATGTACCTTGGCTGTGGGCACATCCCCAGTAGGGGGCATGCAAGAAGCAGCTGATCGATGTTTCTCTCTCATCCATGTTTCTGACTTTCTATCCCTCTCCCTTCCGCTCTGTAAAAAATCAATAAAATATATTAAAAAAAAAAAAAGATCTGGACTGGAGGTCACTTCACCTTTCCTTGATGAGGTAGATTAGTTGAGCTGTGTAAGTTTTTTGAAAAAGGATTTCTAGAATCAATTGTAGAAGTGTCTTGTACCACCAACAGGATACCAACAGGAAGTGGGTAGAATCTGGCTAAGATTGTCCAGAGAGAAGTGGCTAATAGAGAGTTGCTACGTCTTTATGTGCTGCCCTTAACTGTTCATTTTCCTGTCTAGTGCAACGTAGGATCTGAGAAGGAAATTGTGCTGTCATCAGTGCTAAAATTAATCAGAATGTTGCCTCAGTTAGTAAATGAAAAATTAATTTTCAAACATTTTAATGTAAATCCTGTGGAATATGAAGACATTGATTTTGTGGTCTAGTTTGCAATTTTTTATATTAATTATGCTCATTTTAAACTTGTGAAATGTCTCTAAGAATTTCCCTAATCCTATGATTCAGTGTAAAATATTTATACTCATGAGATTAAAGTTCAAGTTTACAAGCTGTATGACCTTGAGCAGTTTCCTCATTTGTAAAATGGAGATATTAACCCCAACCTTATCTGACTCTTAGGTTGATTGCAAGGTTCAATGAGATAGTGTATGTGAAAGTACAGGAGTAAGCTATTGTTCAAGTTATGAAAGTCATTAAGACCTTAACCTTGTTTACAACAATGGTAAACATTGAAGATAATAGTACACCTCTTTAGATTCTTGGATAATGTCTGGAAACACTCTATCCTACTCTAGGATCCTACCCAGATCCATGAATAGGCTCATGAGCATTCTGATTGGTACATTAGTTTGACTTCTTTATTTGTAATACTGGGAAACTGTATAGATGTTTTTGGTTAACATTAGGTTTGTCTGCATATAACAGAAAACCCTAAAATAACTTGATTTTAAAAAGTTAGAAGATTATTTCACTTTTGTGGAAAAGAAGCCTGAAGATCGTCAGTCCATGGTTAGTATAGTATTTTCCATGGTGTAATCATGGACTCAGGTTTCTTTTTTTTTCTCATGATCCATGAGGACTGAAGGGGCTCTCTGTTATCCTCTGGGACAGTGGTCGCCAAACTCATTAGTCAGCAGAGCCAAATATCAATAATACAATTGAAGTTTTTTTTGAGAGCCAAATTTTTTAAGATCCTGAAGTCTTTTTTTTAAAAAACTTTTTTTCTTTCTTTATTGTTCAGTTTATTAATTACATTGTTTCCCCTTTTTTATCCCCCTATATCTCCCCTCCACCCTGTATCCATCCCACCCTCCACCCTCACCTCCCCCTCCCCAATGTCCTCTCCCATTGTTGCAAGATTTTTGTCCAATCTCTTGCTGTACTTCCCACAACCCTTTTCTCCCCAAGAATTGTCAGTCCATTCCCTCTCTATGTCCATGTTTCTGTTGTATTCACCAGTTTATCTTGTTCATCAGCCTATCAATTAACTTGATTTTTATGTTCATTTGTTGATAGATGTGTATTTGTTGTTCATAATTTATATTTTTACCTTTTTCTTCTTCCTCTTCTTAAAGAATATCTTTCAGCATTTCATATAATACTGGTTTGGTGGTGATGAACTCCTTTAGCTTTTTCTTATCTGCGAAGCACTTTATCTGATCTTCAATTTTGAATGATAGCTTTGCTGGGTAGAGTAATCTTGGTTGTAGATTCTTGCTATTCATTATTTTGAATATTTCTTGCCACTCCTGTCTGGCCTGCATTGTTTCTGTTGAGAAATCTGCTGACAATCGTATGGGTGCTCCCCTGTAGGTAACCAACTGTTTTTCTCTTGCTGCTTTTAATATTCTCTCTTTATCTTTTGCTCTTGGCATTTTAATTATGATGTGTCTTGGTGTGGTCCTCTTTAGATTCCTATATTTTGGGGTCCTGTGTACTTCTTGGGCTTTTAAGTCATTTTCTTTCACTAGGTGGGGGAAGTTTTCAGTCACTATTTCTTCAAATAGGTTTTCATTACCTTGCTCTCTCTCTTTTCCTGGCACCCCAATAATTCAGATGTTGGCATGCCTGAGGTTGTCCCAGAGGCCCCTTACGCTATCTTCAATTATCTGAATTCTTTTTGTTTCTTGCTTTTCCAGCTGAGTGGATTTTGCTTCTTTGTATTTCAAATTTTTGACTTGGTTCTTGTGGCCCTCTGGACTGCTTTTAGGACTTTGTGTAATATTTTTTATTTCAGTCTGTGTAAGCTTGATTTCTAGGTGGTCCTTTTTTTTATCCGTGAGGGTCTGGTTCGTATCCTCAGAGGCCTTGTTCATTTCCTTGAGGGTCTCATTCATTTGCTTGAGGTTCTCATTCATTTCCTTGTAATTCTCATTCATTTGCTGGTTGGTCTTGTTTATTTCCTGGTAATTCTCATTAAGTTGATCGGTCTTTTGTAGGAGCCTCTTGAAAAGCCTTATAACTGTGGTTTTGAACTCTATGTCTTGTCGTCTTTTCTCCTCCATTTCTTTCACACCTGATTTCTTTCCATGTCTCTGCATGGTGGCTGCTTTATGTGGTAGATATCCTCAAAGGGACAGTGGCTCAGCCTCCCCAGTTACCCGAGGTGGGTACTCTTACTGCAATTCTTTATGGGTTGTATTCAGTATTTTTGAATTTAAACCCAGCTTGTTGTTGTTAGCCCTAGGAGGGTTAGACCTCCAGGCCAATTGGCTGTGAAGGGAGACTGTGTTCAGGTTGGATGGGCGGAGTCTCTGAGCTGCACAGGCAGCGTCAGTGTCAGCTGCGTCCTATGCAGCGCTCGCGCGCGCGGGTCTCTGTTGGATGGGGATGACTGCAGACACCTCCAAGAGAAAGCCACTAGTCTCTTCCCCTTGCCAGACCACTCCGCCTTTCCCCAAATGTGCCTGCACACCAAAAGTCTAGCCCAGGATTGTAAAAATAAATGGTTTCCAGAACCAGGAGACAAGTTTCCAGGGGGCAAGTCGCGGGTTTGCACGACCCTTTCGTGGAAATTCGCAGTTCAGGAGCCTCTGCCACGCCCCGCTTCCAAGGTTCGTCCCCCGGACCTCGCCTGGCGCTGGGGCCTGGGGGATCCGGGCTGGGGGACCAGGCAGTGGGACGGACCTCGGCTGGACTTCGCCTGGTGCTGGGAAATCCGGGCAGTGGGACGGGCGTTGCTGCTCCAGCCCCAACCCGTGCGCGCACGACCAGGATGGCTCCTAACCTGTTTCCGTCTGAAAGACTGCGCTCCCGCCGCTTCTGAGTCTCAGTGTCCCACCTCCACTCCAGTTAGTGGAGTTTTCATTCAGCCAGCTTTCTGGCGATTCTGGGTGCTGTCTGTTCTGCTGTTATGTTGTAGTTCCTAAATCGTTGCGCGGGGCAGAACAATAGGTGTTCACCTATGCCGCCATCTTTGCTTCTCCCTCTTGACTATTCCATTTTAAAAATTATGTGCAGTCAGGGAGCATGAAAAAATATTTGAAAATAATTCAGATGTTGCCATGGTTTATTTTGCTTGCTTTGTTTATTTATTTATATTTTTAATATGTTTGTATTGATTTTACAGAGAGAGTAATAAAGAGAAAAAAACATCGATGAAAAATCATGGATTGGCTGCCTCCTCTGCGCTGCTTACTGGGGATCCCACAACCCAGGCATGTGCTCTGACTAGGAATTGAACTGTGACCTCTTGGTTGAAGCTTCACCACTGAACCACACTGGCCAGGTTGTTTAAAGGAGAAATTTGGCAATATGGTTATAGAGAGAAATGTGGAGAATTTTAGGGCTTCATTGAGCAAGCTCAAGAATTTCCCCTCACTGAATCAAGAGGGAAAAATATAAGGAAAGTCTTCAGTTTCTTAATCTGTAAAATGATGAGAGTTGTGTGATATGATCTTCAAGTCCTACTCCTTAAGCTTTTCTAATTTAGGAGCAGTGGTAAGAATAGTAATGAAGTGATTGGCTATTGGTTTCAAGTTAAGTATAACCAAGAAAGGCCAATGGAACAGTCTGTGGGAAACAGTAATTTCAAGTCCTAGAGAAGAGGAATAGTTTGTTCAGTGGAAATTGAGAACAAGAATTTTCAGATCAGGGATTTAATGGGTCATTATTGTAAAAGGACACTGATTAGGTGCTTCTAGGAAGGAAGATGTGAATTCTGGGTTTGGGGCTTTATAAAAATCATGTAGGCCAGGAACTCTCAGGGAAATTATAGATAAACTTAGGAGGTTCCTGAAAGCTCTAAAATTATACACAACTTATTCAATTATATCTGTTTATAACTTTAATTACATTCTTATCATGATCTAACAAAAGAACCACTTTTAAAAATGAATGATGCGGGGGAGGAACCAAGATGGCGGCATAGGCAAACACCTATCTTGCTGCTCCACACAGCAATTTCAAAACTACAACTTAACAACAGAACAAACATCATCCAGAATCACCGGAAAGCTGGCTGAGTGAAAATTCCGCAAATAAAAGTAAAGATAGGACATTGTGACTCAGAGGAGCGGTGGAGGGCAGCGTTGAAGATACGCGTGGAGTCAGAGGTTTGGAGCCCTGCGCATGCGTGAGTGAGCGAAGAGGGCGGGTGGCTGCAAAGACAAAGGCATCCCACTCCACTGATCCCCCAGTTCTGGGTGAGGTCCGGGGAACCCACACTCATACGGAGTGAAACTGGACAATAGGGAAGCACACTGAAACTTGGGTGCTGCAAATATCTGCGAGCTTGTGGAGAGGGTGCGTAAACTTGGGAACAGCAGGGGTGCACAGGTGTGCAGAGAGGACTTGTGACTTGCTCTCTCATTCAGGAACCCACCGGACTGCATTGTTTTCCAACCCTGGGTGAGACTTTGGGTGTGCAGACTAATTTGGGGAGCGGCTGAATTGTCCGGCAGCGGGTAGAGCTCAGCGGCAGCTTCCTCTCACCAGACTGAAATAAAAAATAATATACAGAGATCCAACAGCAGACTAGGGCAGTGGTTGGCACATGTGGCTCACGAGCTGCGGTTTGCCGCTCTGTTGACTAATGAGTTTGCCGACCACTGACCTAAACTCTTGATTTTAATAATTACAGGCTGTTGTTGTTCCTTGTGATTAAACCCCTATCCCAGTGGTTGGCAAACTCATTAGTCAACAGAGCGGCAAATCGCAGCTCATGAGTCGCATGTGGCTTGAGCCACAGTTTGCCAACCACTGGACTAGAAGATTGCAAGAATCAAGTCAAAGATTTGAAATACAAAGAAGCAAAAGTACCCAACTGGAAAAGAAAAAAGAATCCAAAAATATGAAGATAGTGTAAGGAGCCTCTGGGACAACTTCAAGTGTACCAACATCAGAATTATGGCGGTGCCAGAAGAAGAGAGAGAGCAAGATATTGAAAACCTATTTGAAGAAATAATGACAGAAAACTTACCCCACCTGATGAAAGAAATAGACTTACAAGTCCAGGAAGTGCAGAGAACCCTAAAAAGGAGGAATCTAAAGAGGACCACACCAAGACACATCATAATTAAAATGCCAAGAGCAAAAAGAGAGAATATTAAAAGTTGCAAGAGAAAAGCCCTTAGTTACCTACAAGGGAATACCCATACGATTGTCAGCTGATTTCTCAACAGAAACTATGCAGGCCAAATGGGGGTGGCAAGAAATATTCAAAGTGATAAATAGCAAGAATCTACAACCAAGATTACTCTACCCAGCACAGCTATCATTCAGAATTGAAGGGCAGATAAAAAGCTTCACGGATAAGAAAAAGCAAAAGGATTTCATCACCACCAAACCAGTATTATATGAAATGCTGATAGGTATTATTTAAGAAGAGGAAGGAAAAATGTAAAGATAAAAACTATGAACAACAAATACATAGCTATCAACAAGTGAATCCAAAAATCAAGTGAATAAAAAATCTGACTGAAACTGGTGTAGCTCAGTGGCTAGAGTGTCAGGTCCTGGGTTTGATTATGGTCAAGGGCATGTACCTGGGTTGTGGGCACATCCCCAGTAGGTGGCGTGCAGGAGGCAGCTGATCAATGTTTCTTTTTCATCGATGTTTCTGATTATCCCTCTCCCTTCCTCTCTGTAAAAATCAATAAAATATATTTTAAAAACTCTGATGAACAGAATAATCTGGTAAATATAATAGAATCAGGGGCATAGAAAGGGAGTGGACTGACAATTCTCGGGGGGGGGGGAAGGGGTGTGGGGAGAGTGGGAAGAGACTGGACAAAAATCCTACACCTATGGATGAGGACAGTGCAGGAGGTAAGGGTTTGAGGTGGGGTGGGAACCCGGTGGAGGAGAGTTATGG
This sequence comes from Antrozous pallidus, assembly GCA_027563665.1. Classification (NCBI taxonomy): domain Eukaryota; kingdom Metazoa; phylum Chordata; class Mammalia; order Chiroptera; family Vespertilionidae; genus Antrozous; species Antrozous pallidus. The sequence continues at coordinate 17,261,924 of CM050520.1, forward strand.
GGAAAAAAAGAGGAGCAACTGTAATAATCTAAACAAAGATTTATTTTAAAAATAAAAATGAATTATACCCTGTCCATTATTACTCAGTGGTTAGAGCATTGCCCTGTGCACCAAAGGGTTGAGGGTTCGATTCCTAGTCAAGGGCATGTACCTGAGTTACAGGGTTGCTCCCTGCCCCAGGTGGGGGCACATTTGGGAGACAACCAGTCGATGTGTCTCTCTCACACGATGTTTCTCTCTCTCTCTTCATCCCTCCGTGCCTCCCTTGCACTCTCTTTGGTAAAGCAATGGAAAAGATATTCTCAGATGAGTGAGGATTAACAAGTACAAAGAATGATAAAGACTCCAAATTATTAAAATGAGGAAAAAGAATCCTTCAGTGAGTATACGTAGTTATTGTGATATTTTCAGAGTAAATTAGGTTTCAATCACAACACAGAAATAAGGAGTGAGAAAAATGTATAGAATGGAGAGGAATTTGCCACCAGATAGTTTTGAGTCTTAGTTTGCCATTATTGGCTCTGTAACCTTGGCAAGTTAATAAGCTCCCTAGGCCTCAATGTACTCAGCTGTGAAATGGGAATAATAAGTATCTACCTTAAATGGTGGTTGTGAAGATTAAATGAGATAATGCAGGTTGAGCATTTTAATACAGTGCTTGGCACATAGTAAGTGTTAGGTAAACCTCTCCCCTCACAAGGTTTTAAATTTTCTATATTTATTTTAAGGCCTTTATTGTATACTTCACTTTGAAAGACTGGTCCTCAGTAAGTCCATCTTGAGAGAATTATTCAGTGATGCTCACACTCAAGGTGATATATCTTATTAAGTGGTTAGTTTAGAGGTTCTTTCCTGTGCAGACTTGTAAGCCGGTGTGTAATAATCACACATGGGACTTGTTGCCTGGCAGCACGTGTCCCTGAGTGGTAGTACATGGCTTGCATTGTAATGCCATCAGTGCGAGGGCCAGCTGGCTGGACATGTACTGCCACATGGGCCAGGGACTCCATTCCTCAACAAAACAGCAGCTAGCACTAGGGCTAACAGAAAATGACAAACCAGGCGTGGATGAGGGAGGCGCCAGCAGAGCAGCGGGATGTCCTTTGATTTGCTTCTATTATTTGCATGTCTTTCTTGTGATGCCTGTGAAATGTTCAGAATGACAGTTTTTAAAAGACCTGCTGACTCTGCCTGAAAAATGTGAAAAACCTCCCGTTTAGAGCCTATTATGTCCAGCTCGCCTGCATTTTCTATATCTTTCTCTTCATTTTTTATTAATGCAAACATTTGCATGAAGACAGAACCTTTGTTTCTTAAAGAGTTCATCTGCTCCTGCTGCTTACTGGCCCTGCCATGCAAGAGCACAACAGAACCTTTGTTACGCTTAGAGCAAAGCTGTTTATGAACGGTGGCTTACTGAGGACTGCTTCCTGTGCTGTGTCCTTCCATTTTGTCTCAAAAGGAAAAAAGAAAATAGTTCTTACAAGTGAAAAGGATTTGGACTTTCTTTTATTCAAGTCCTCAATGTTGAAATGACAAAAAGCCCCCAAATTTGTGAGGAACTGGTAATTGCATCAAATGCATTTTTTCACTTTTCCTTGAACATAATGAGACTCTTAGTAACAATGGAAGGAACAAGTGCTTTCTCATTGGAATAGAGAGAAGGAACAGTAAAAAGGCAACAGAAAGAGGTTCTTCCTGTAAGAACCCTAATATTGTACCAGAATGTGTTTTGGTACTTAGTGTTTCCCACCTGAGAGGCACAGTGCTAAAATGGTTGAGCTGAATAAAGAATAGTATCAGGGTGTATAAGTAGGGATACAGTTTATGTGTTCATTTAGTAAGTATTTGACTGCACTGTGGAAGACACTGAATGGTCCTGAGTGTCAAAGGGTATAGCAAATAAACGAGTCATGGTTCCTCTCTGCATTTAAGGAGTAGGATTATATTGGAAAAATTGAAATAGGTGTTTAGGGAGTTCAGGAAAAGGAAGATTGCTTCTGGCTGGGAGAGAATCAGGGAACTCTTCATGAAGAAGGTGGGACTCCAATTGAGCCTGGCATGAAAGGTAGGCTTGGACAATGCCACATTCCTAAGAATGATGAATCAGAAATGATGTCAGCCTGTAAAAATAAAGTCCAAAATACATTTTATAGGATACTTAGGAGTTTTACACCATTAATTTAGATATGTTCAGCTAAATGAATATGTTGGCATGCGTTTTCTATGTAAACTAAACTAGGGACTCTGTCTATCCTGTGCTCTTCACCCAATATGACACCTGTGCACTTTGGCCTAGGCTTCTGGGGCATCTATAAATATCTACACTAGAAATACTTAACTTCTGTAACAAAAATAGAAACTTGAAGGGATTATTGAGCATTATTATGAGCCACATTTTATAAGTAGAGTGTAAACACAGTTCTGAGTGGGGACTGACGTATGAGACTGTCATTTGAAAAAGAATCCCCACCTTCATACAGAGGCAGTATCAACCAGAAGAGAGAGGAATTCTAAGCCCATGAATTTTCAGTGGCCTTAAGTTAGAACTCTTTTATATCTTTCTGCCTTTAGATAAAATGAGATCCTGTTACTGTGTTGTGAATTGTGAGTGCCAACTAATTTTAATGGAAAAGTTTGAATGCAAAATGCCAAGTAATAGTGTTATTACATTAGTACCAAATGTAGGTGCAGTAATATCACTAATCCATAGAGTCATAGTTAAATTTCATATTACCAAATCTAATTGCTAATAATCTATAAATGCATGTTTGCCTCAAAGGCTAACCATGACTATCTAGCACAATTAATTTTCACCCTGTAACTAATTTTTTTTAGCCTGACATGACATAAGTGGTACAGGGTTTATTCCATGTTTGTCAATGTATAGGTATTGTTGTTTTTTAAAACTTGGCTCTGGGAAATCATTTTGTGAATGTTTATGGAGTTGATTTGGTAACTATACTGCTCTTTGAGTAACTATTTTGCAAAGCTATTGTGATGACAATTTTACCTGGGTTCTTCATGTGTCCCATAGATTACAACTGTGGGAAACTTTAAATTTCCCTGACATTCAGGTAGTACATTTTGTTATGGTGAGCTAGCTAAGGCTTTACGTTTGGACCTCTGTAAAAGCCTCCTTAAAAAACTGCAAAACTCCAACCTACTAATTCTGCATTATGAGATTTAGTCGGGAAATATGGAAGCAATCTGATTTAAGCACTTAGCCTTAATTGACGTCCCCAAAATATTAACAATCATCAGTGTTAGGAAGGAGGAGGGAGGAGGGAAGGATTATGGTTGACTAGGAACTGTTTGAATGTCAAAGCACTCAGCTTTGCACAGCTGTTAACTTATCTATTGGTTGAGGTAAGTAAACTTTAGCTTTCCATCCCCTACTTTACATAAAGATCTTTAGACACCTCTAGTTTCTGGTTGTCACAGGTGATGTTAACACATGTGTAATGCTTTGCTTGTCCCTGGCTTATCTTTTAGTATTGGTATTTGACTAGCTGTATAGCAGAGGTTTGGATGCCCAAAAGTGATGTATTAGTTTTGTCTGTTTTTAATTAACTACTAATGTAAAAAGTCTTGCCTTAATTTTTAAATTTGTTCTTAGAAAAGTCCATTTGATATAAGTCATGTTGCATAACTCTTGAAAAGCTGCAATAGCCCTGGCTGGTTTGGTTCAGTGGATAGATCGTCGGCCTGCGGACTGAGGGGTCCCAGGTTCAATTCTGGTCAAGGGCACATGCCTGGGTTGTGGGCTCAATCCCCAGTAGGGGGCATGAAGGAGGCAGCCGATTGATGATTCTCTCTCATTGATGTTTCTATCTCCCCCTCTCCCTTCCTCTCTGAAATCAATAACAACATATTAAAGAAAAAAAAAAAAGGCTGCAGTATAATGTTGTGCAGATCAAAGACATGGATTCAAATCCTGTCTCTGCTGCTCACTCTTTAGATAAATTACATATATGAATCTTCCTTTTTGAAAAAAACATTTTATTGGTTTTTTACAGAGAGGAAGGGAGAAGAACAGAAAGTTAGAAACATCGATGAGAGAGAAACATCAATCAGCTGCCTCCTGCACACCCCATACTGGGGACATGTCCACAACCAAGGTACATGCCCTTGACCAGAATTGAACTCAGGACCCTTCAGTCTACAGGCCGACGCTCTATCCACTGAGCCAAACTGGTTTTGGCTGAATCTTCTTATTTTATCTATAAAATTGAGATGAAATAAAGTACCCATTTCATAGTATTAAAAATTAAATACATTAATACCCATAAAATGCTTAGAATGCTATTATTTTGTAGGAAATGGGTTTGGTTTTTAACTTGTCTGGATTATTTGAACCTTTGAAAATAATTACATATGTAATTAGAAATAAACATTTTTTAAAAAATGTAAAAGATCATGCCAGTACTTCAATTGTCTGGTTTCCCAATTTAAGCTACTTTTCTAGTATTAACAATGGAAAGCCAGCAATATCTAGATAATATAGTGTTAAATGGGATACATTAAAAGTATTTAGATTTTCTTGTTTTTGTTTTTTTTTAAATATGGAATGCTTCACAAATTTGCATGTCATCCTTATGCAGGGGCCATGCTAATCTCTGTATCATTCCAATTTTAGTATATGTGCTGCTGAAGTGAACACTCTTGTTTTTATTTTTGCTTTTGAGAGTTAGGGAATAGGCTTTATAATCAAATCTAAATTTGAATCCTAGCTCAGCCATTTATTAAGACTTTGAGCAGGTTCCTTAACCTTTCTGAGCTTCAAAAACAGTTTACTACCTACATCATTGAGTTGTATAAGGATTGCATGTGCTAGTTTTCCTCATTTCCCCATCTCCTTTGATTAAAGGAAATTGGTCGAGTGTGGTCTAAGATCAAAGATGGTCATGTATGGGTGATAAAATATTTCCCCAGAACATTCTATATCCCTAGATCAGGACATACCAGTAAAGGCAGAGGATGTAAGTAATTAATTTTAAGGGCCTATTAATTTTTAAACCATTAAGCTAAGTTTTTGTATTTAACAAGATCAGTACTGTATCATATTAGTGATTTATAAATGATATTGAACTTGAATTTTTTAAGTTTACGTGACGGGTTGTTGGTTAATAGCAATAACTTTTTTAATCTCAGAGGACTGCCTTAATTTAATTCAACTTTATTTGTGCCAACCAGCATCTGAAGCTCAGAGGCTTCAAAAACTAAAATGTCTCTCAAAAGCAAGGGAGGAAAAAAATCGTATTTAAATTGAATATATATATTCTGCTTTTCTCTTACACTGCTATTGCTGTTGTGTATATTTATTAATATTACATTTAATTCATGTGAATATTTTTCCAGTGAGACTTGTTTATTCTAGTATAGGAACTTTATGTTAATAATAAGAGTGGTCTAACTGATGTTGTGGGTGGAAATTCTAGGCCCCTCAAGCAAAAATTTCCAAATGGGACCCCTTATCATTTTATTGCAAAACAAACAACTAATACTTTGATGGTATTTAAGCCTTGGAAAGGAGTAAAAAGAAATAGTTTTGGACTTTCCCCACATAAATTAGAGTCTTCTGAGCAGCAGTTAATAAGTGAATGCTTCCCACATGTTTAAAGGCTACAATTGAAATGGGAATATGATTATGTGTATTATTATACAGGGGTGGGCAAAAGTAGGTTGCACTGTGACATTCTTTTGAGTTAATCAAGTTATTGTAATCATCATAACCTACATGTCTTTTTCCATATGAACAAATATAAACCTACTTCTGTCTGCCCTGTCTGTGTACAGTTTTATATAGCCTAGGAATTTTTGAAGATAATCTATAAATATATTTGGTTGAATGAACAGAATTATAAGTAAGTGAGTAGAAGGCTATAGAAGGTTGGTCTCTTGGTGTGCATTAGTATTGAAACCCTATGGTCTTGTGAGTTTTGCAGTGTTGTGGAGGGGTACATAGTAACAACTAATAACAATAGTGAAAATAGCTTATATTTATAGCACACAGATTATGTGTCAAGCAATATGCTAAGACTATTACATACATTATTCTATTTACTCCTCACTACAACCTTAAATGGTAGCTACTATTCACCAATTTTATAGAACAGGGCAGGCAGAGAAATTAGGTAACTTGTTTAAAGGCACATAGTTAATAATTGCCAGAGCTAGTAATCAAATTGAGGTCAGCCTGATTCCAGAAACCTTTTATAACAGGAGCGTCTCTGGTATAGAGATTAATAGATCAGCAGGAGGTGACTCAACAGAACCAAGAAATTTCTGATCCACAATTTCCTTCACTTGAGAGGTTCATGTAAAGATCATACCGTGTTTACTCATATTTCACTTGGATTTTTTAGGGCAGCATGTTCAAGTTATAAGTGTTTATCTTAGACAAAGCTCCTATCTAAGCGAGAAATGGATGCTTGAGGCTCAGTGTGGATTTCAAAACAATAGAGCCTTAGTGGTATATGTTAGAAAACATACTCAATTCTGGTCTTGTGGAAGTCCCAGCAAAGCAAAGGAGAAAATGGCAATCTGAAATGATTTTTCTTTTCCGTAAGGACAGCTAAGGTGCCCGTATATCTTTGCCCTGCGGGGGTGCAGGTGTGCAGTTTGTATTCTTTAATCATTCACACAAATTAAAGCATATTCCTTTTCATTTAAAAAGTAATGTAAAATGACATTCTTCATGTTTTATTGCCAGGCAAGAGCTTTGAACTTCTGTTTCATTGAAGTTTGATAAACTGCAAGGGTTTTCCAGGATTGGGTGGTGCACTTAACCACAAAGGGAGCATTGGACTGATAAGAGCTGCAGGTGAAGGAAACCGCCAGAGAATAGCAATTAGAGTTCTTCACACTGTCTTGTGTGAAATTCTCAGAACAGAGGAAACTTTTCCTGCCTCTGCTGGCTCTTCTTAGCTGCTTCTCTTCTCCCACTGATAAAAAGAGCACCAGGGCTTTCTGTTTCCACTTTGTGAACTAGGGTGGGTAGGGTGGGATGATTCTTAAGGTCTAACTTCATACAAATGTTGATTGCCCCTCCACCACAAACATATGAGTTCATATAGACACAGATTGTCATATCTCAGGTAATTTTATCATCAACATACACCCCTGCCTTTGTCTATGTGTGAAAATCATATTTACTTCCAAACTATTAGAAAATGTCAATGGTGAGTCAGTATGGATAGTGTGAAGAGCAGGGGTTCTTGGTAAGAGGCGAACTTTGGTTTGAATCTTGGCCTCTCTTTTACTAACTGCATGATCTTGAGCAAGTTACTTTGATTTTCTAAATCTCAGTTCTTTCATTTGTAAAATGGAAATAATCAAAACACCTATCATAGGATTGTTGTGAAGACTAAATAAAATAATGCATGTAAAATAATTAGCCCAGTATCTGGCACATTGTTGTTCAATAAATTTCACAGGTGCTCAAAATTGGTAGCTGTTATTGTTATCATTATTATATTAAACTCTAAACATCTGATTGGTAGAGTAAGCAGATATAGTCCTTCGTTTTTCTTTCTTTCTCTCATCCTCTCTCTCTTTTAAATAGTTTGTTTTCTAGAAAATTCCTTTTGTCTTTCTAGGAGGATAAAAGTACTTTAATTCAAACATCCTTCCTTTAAAGGGCTTTCACATTTACTTGTGCCCGTGGAGCTAGGGAGAAGTAGCATGATTTTCTGCTAAGTATGGCAGACACTTTCATTTCTACCATTTAAAAAATCCTGTACTTGCCTTAGGTAGATCTAAGTCATAGAGGCCCATATAGACAAAGGAAGAAATATTTTTGTAGGGTAAGGATAACTGGGTAGAAGAAGGGAAAGAGAATACAGAAGTGAAAATATAGCTGAGTTTAATGTTAGCTTGGCTGTTTCTTCTCTCAATTTAATATGTACTTAATTATAAAACAATTAATACCAGAAATTGGCATGTATTATCTCACAGCTTCATTCTCCTTTCTTAGAGGAGTTTTCCACTTGGGAACTGTTGATAAAGCACTGATTTTGTCTTCACATCTTTTGGGGGTGGGGGACTGGAGAACTTTTGCAATGATTGATGGTTGTTAGTTGTGGGAAGCACTCAAATGAACAGAATGAGTAACAGAATGTAAACATGTCGTTCATGTGGACTTTAGGCTGGTGGACATGTGGTGGAGCCCTAGGTCACTATTGTTAAATGAAGACTGTCAGAGTAGAGCTGGGGTAGATAAACTTGTTTGCTTCATAAGTGTTACTGGACCACCAGGATTTTAGGAATGGTTTTGTGAAATACTCATTTTTATTAATTTTAGGTAATTTATCCATATTTTCTTGAAGGATAAAACTATGAAAGAGACAGATGTCCATCTTGGCAGCAACTTTGTGGAATTATGTTTTGTCAGGATATTCATCACTTTGGGGTTTTTTATTCTCATTACTCCAAAAGAAAATTGTGATTAAAAAAACATGGTTTTGGATGGTAAGTGGAAAACACTGAGTTGGAAGTTTTTATGTGAGCGTGCCTTTGGTACCATTGTCATACCTCTAAAGTTACAATTTAGGAAGAGGAACAGTCATTTGTTGAGCACCAGCTATATCCGAAGCTCTGGCCTTTGTTGTTTACTGAAGTAGACACTCAATAGTCCTTTGAGGTGGGCTTTTAAGAAAATACATTATATAGCAAGCCAAGAATTCTGGTGTTTTACATGCATTACCTTATTTAATTCTTATAAACCTATGGTGTGTAGGTACTAATAATATTGTCATTACTAACAATAATAGTATTATTATCCACTTTTTACGTGAGGAAATAGGCTTGGAGAGTAATTTGCTCAACGTCATACAACTAGGAATTGGTAGGGCCGAAAATGGAACTCAGGTCTCTCTAAACTCCAAAGCCCATGTTTTTAACTAGTGATTCTTTAAAAAATATATATATTTTTATTGATTTCAGAGAAGAAGGGAGAGGGAGAGGGAGAAACATCAGTGATGAGGGAGGGCCATTGATCGGCTGCTTCCTACACGCTCCACACTGGGAGCCTGCAACCCAGGCATGTGACCTGATTGAGAATGGAACTGTGACCTTCTGGTTCATAGGTTGATGCTCAACCACTGACCCACGCTTAACCAGGGGTTCTTAAACTTCACGATATATAAGAAGTATCATGGGTACTTATTAAAAATTACTGGGCTTCAGTTGGAAGTTTAAGGTCACTAAGTCTGGGACGGTGCCAGCTTATAAATCTGCATTTAACAGGGTATCTCAGATGTTTCAGATCAACAAGTTGATTGACCATATTTTGAGAAAAAGTTAAATTTCTTTCCAAATAGGTGCAGATTAAATAACTAAGATTAATCTACCAAATACAGAACCATGAATCAAAACACATTTCTTTCTAATTTTAATACTCAGACCTTTTCTGAGAAGCCCATGATTAATCTGCATATTTAAGTCACAATAAATGCAGAAAAATAACTTCTGATAAATTGAGTCACACAGATTTCATTTATTATCTTCCAAGGTTAATAGTTTATAACACTAGTTTTCACGATCCTTAAACTTTTATAATATTTTATTAAAGAATTGAGTTTTCTTGCCCTAGCCAGTTTTTCTCATTGGATAGAGCATCGGTCTATGGACCAAAGGGTCCCAAGTCTGGGGCAAGCACCGCAACTGCAAGCTCTGCTACCTTCTGGGTCCTGGTCAGGGCGCGTGCAGGAGGCAACCAATCGATGTGTTTCTCTCACATCGATATTTCTCTCTGTCTTTCTCTCTTCCACTCTCTCTAAAAAAATCAATGGAAAAATATCATCAGGTGAGGAGAAAAGAAGAGAAGAGAAGGAAGAGAAGACAAAAGAAAAGAAATGGAGTTTTCTTTGCAATCAGATCATTTAAGCTTTAGGCATTCTTCCCTGGAATAAGTTTTGAGACATGCAGAAAATGAAATAGGGTTGAAGGAAATGGGAAGAAAAGAACTTCAAGATATATCTGCTTAATGGTGCTAAAGCTCCTCTATAGATCTCCCTCATCACTGAAATGAAGTATTGATGCTAATAGTAACAACCAACCAGATGGCAGTAAGTCGTGTGCTACGTCATGTCCAATTCTACCCTTTGGGATCATAGGTCCGTTAGGGCCAGCAAATTTGGTTGGCCTATTTCAGTCCATTTACTAGGGTAGAGGCAATGACCTTGACTGACTTTCATGGCCTCCTATTGGAATTGGGAGGACTTTTATTTTTTACTTTTCTCTCTCACTTTTTTTTCTTTCTCTCTCTTTTTTTGGCAGCTCAGCGACATGTCCTCACGTACATGGAGGATGCAGTGTGCCAACTGCTAGAAAATAAGGAAGATGTTAGCCAATATGGTATTGCCAGGTTCTTCACTGAATAGTAAGTATGTGAATGCTTTGCCAATAGGGTGAGCCCATAAAAAGGCCCTTGGAAGCAGGCAAGGTACATGAAGAATAGAGCAGGACAAGGCTGATTCTGAGGTGCAGTGAATGCTTAGTTTTGGTCGGCTGGTCCAGAGCTGCCCAAATATGTTTTGGAACATGCCCTCGGAGCAACTAGTTTTGTCCAGTGATAAGTTTCATGATGGTCATAATTACAGAAGCTCAGCAACTGCTTGTTTGATTTATTAGACGTGTTTCTTCAGGTCCTTCTTATAACTTTTAACCTTCTACGTAATTCAAAATATTCACTCTGATTTCCTTTAATAAGTGTACCTTTAGCCTGTGTTTTTCATGGCTGGTTTTTTCATTGAAATGTTTAGGATGATGTTCCCTTGCAGTTTTCTTTCTGTAGGATGCTGTGTCAATCATGTAATGCTTTAAGAGTATTTCTAAAGGCAGGACATCATAGATTATATCTTTGAAGGGTTATACTTCCTTGTATAGTGTGCTTGGAGTGTTTAAAAGTCAAAATGATTGCTATTTTTTTTTTTTAGCATCACTAATGTTTTTAGGCTGAATCAGATAATTACTTTAAAAGTCTTTGGTCATCATGAGGGGATTTGCTAAAGAAATACAAAGCATTATTTTTATTACTGATATGACATTATATATTTACTAGAGACTCGATGCACAAAATTTGTGCAAGAGTAGGCCTTTCTTCCCCCTGCTGCCAGCACTGGCCTCCCTCTGGCACCTGGGACCCAAGCCACCAGCAGGCACCTGGGACCTGGGCTTCCCTTGAAGCGCAGGCATCATCCGGAAGGTCATCAGGAAGGTCAACCAGAAGGACTTCTGGTCTAATTAGCATATTATGCTTTTATTATTATAGATATAATAATTTGAAATCTCTTTCCTTTTGTTCTAATTTTTTGGGAGCATTCTAAAAAAGGAAGAATCACCTCTTACAGGTTTCTACTTAACATGAATCATGAACTCCTCCTTGAAAACAGATTTTTTTTCTTTATATTTTCCAGAGGTTCCTTGGAGATCAGACAGCTATTCTAATGGGTTGTTGTTAGGCGAATTCTTTTTTTTCTTTTAATCCTCATCTGAGAAGTGGCTTGGAGAGAGGAAGTGGAGAGGAGGGAAGGAGAGAGAGAGAGAGATTGATTGGTTGCCTTATGTATGTGCCCTGACTGGGGATTGAACCAGCAACCCTGCAGTGCACAGCACGATGCACAATCAACTGAGCCACTTCAGTCAGGCTAGGGTAGTGGTCGGCAAACCTCGGCTCTTGAGCTACATGTGGCCCTTTGGCCCCTTGAGTGTGGCTCTTCCACAAAATACCACGTGCGGGCACGCACGTACAGTGCGACTGAAACTTCGTGGCCCATGCGCAGAAGTTAGTTTTCAGCTCTCAAAAGAAATTTCAATCGTTGTGCTGTTAATATATGGCTCTGTTGACTAGTGAGTTTGCCAACCACTGGGCTAGGGAAATTCTTGACTCTCCCAAACTCTTTTGCTGAACAATAGGTCTCACAAGCAAAATCTGGATTTTTTTATGGATTGGAATTTCCTTTCTGGGGAAAAAAACAGGCTTTCCAGGAGCAGATCCAGTCCCTTTCCCAGTCTTCTAAGGAGGTAAAATAGAAAAAGGAATCTCAATTGTTCTCATGATGTGGTAAGAAAAGAGGTGGGCAGGGAATAAAGACTGAGATTGAAAAGTCTGCTTGCTTTTACAGAACTGACAAGCCCAGGAGTTAAGTTTCTAGGCCATTTAATCTGTACCAGCACCCTTGAGGCTCTTGCCAAATGAAATATGATTCTTCTGGGGCAATGCTTCTTCTTTTTTTTTTAATTTACTCCCCCATCCTCATCTCCTTTATAAGTCTTTTCCCTATTATACTGATTCCTTGAGGGTACGTATCATTTTTTCTTTATCTTTGTATTCCTAGTGACTACCACAATGCTTAGCAACTAATAGATATTGGTACATGTTGAATCAACAGCTATATCTATATTTTGTTATTGCATATTATACTCTTATTCTTGATCTTGTTAAAAATAAAGAATATCTCTTATTTTTCTTTTTTGTTGATTCTTTTTATTTTTAAATATATATATTTACAGAACTGATAAGCTATATCTATATTTTGTTATTGCATATTATACTCTTATTCTTGATCTTGTTAAAATTTTTTATATATATATATATATATATATATATGTATAAAATTCTTTCAGAGAGGGAGTAAGAGAGAGAAACATCAATGATGAGAGAGAATTATTGATAAACTGCCTCCTGCACATTTCATACTAGGGATCAAAACTGCAACTTGGGCATGGCCCTGACTGGGAATCGAATTGCCATCTCCTGGTCCATAGATTGATGCTCAACCATCAAGCCATGCCAGCTGGGCTGTTGATTGTTTTTTATAAAGCTCTATATTTGTCATTTAAGAAGCTATATACCATGTGTATAGCACTCAAAAGTGAACCCCACTGGTCTGTGTAACTGATACTGAACTCTAGTGAGTCAGTGGTAAAACATAACCCTCAGAATGCTATTGATTGTAGCTTTTACCTACCAATACACTGTGAAACACTCAAGATTTTCCACAGCGTGATAGAAATCTAGTTGCCGAGTGATCTGTTTCTTGTCTTCAGGAAACTAAAACTACATAATGTATGTGAATGGTACTACCTGAGACTTTTATAACTCTGAGATGCCATATTGGCCTGAGGCAAGTTATTCTGGGAAGTGAACAAGCATCAGAGCTCCAAAATCCTTAAAAAAACACACATACACAAATTTGAAAGATGTGGAAGCCTGCTGGAATAAGAATTAGTATTTTGAGGACAAGGCTTGGATCAGTAGAGGCTACTGATTTTGCTTTGATTTGTGGATTTTGTTTAGTGAAAAGCCTTATTTTTTAGGCCTCTTTATTATATTGATTCATAGGAACATGATGAAGTGAAAAGAACACTGACCTAGGAAGCAGAGATCCTTATTCTTATGAGTCCTCACTTTATAATCTTGATCAAATTTCTGAATTTTCCTGATCTTCAGCTACCTCATCTATGAAATGAAATGTAATTATATTTTATAATAAAGAATTTTTTTATTAAACTCATGCTATGTTTCAGCCACTATAATTCTTTGAACTATTATTATCTCTATTTTATAGATGAGGAAACAGACTCAGGAAGGTTAAAATAGCTTTTTTAAGTTCACAAGTGAGTAAGAGACAGAGTTAGGAATTAAGTCCAGTTTGTGGTATTATAAAAGGAGTATTCTCTACTGTCTCCCATCACTATACTCCCTAATCTTGCTGGAAGCCCAACTAGGTAATATTTTGAGGTCTCTTCTAGCTATACTTTCTAAATTATTTTAATTTTCCCACATGAACTATTACATAGTCTTATCTGGTGACTTCATTTCATTGCTATTTTAATATTTAATATTGGGGAATACAACTGGAGCTGGTTCTAAACAAGAGAAAACACTTTTTAAAATATGTTAACCAAACACTTCCATCTTTCAGGTTCAAGTTCATACATTGAGATTTTCATACTCTTTTTTTCTTTTGTTAATCCTCACCCGAGGATATTTTTCCATTGATTTTTAGGGAGAGTGGAAGAGAGAAGAAAAGACAGAGAGAAATATCAATATGAGAGAAACACATCGATTGGTTGCTTCCTACACAAGCCCTCATCTGGTCCTGGGGTAGGGAGGAGCCTGCCAAGGTACATGCTCTTGATGGGAATTGAACTTGGGACCCTTTAGTTAGCAGGCCAACCTTTTATCCACTAAGCCAAACTGGCTAGAGTAATACTTTTTATTTTTTAAATCCTCACCTGAGGATATCTGAGGATATGTTTTTTATTGAGAAGAGAGAGAGAAGACATCAGTGGGAGAGAGAAACATTGATCATTTGCCTCCCACATACACTCCAGACCCGAAAACTGGATATGTACCCTCATTGGGAATCAAACCTGAGACCCTTTGGTGCACGGCATGATGCTCCCACCAACTGACCCATATCAACTGGGGAAAGATTTTCATATATTTAATGATGGATGATTTACCTTTAAACAATGATAGAGGTACTCTTGTTTGTAGAAGGCTTTTCTGTTGATTTTCTCTTCTGGGTCTGCTTGCCCTCTCACCTGTGCTGTCACTCCTTCGCTGTTAGTGTTTTCCAACAAATCTATGATTGTTCCAGCAAATCTGGATAAGCTGTAAAACATGAGTAGCTAAGCTGTACTATGCATGTGTGTCTGTAAGACTGTGAGCTCTTTAGATCATATTTCTCTGGATACTCTTAAAAGAAGGATTCTAAATCCCAGAGGATTTTCTTTTATGTTGTATGCAACCTCTACTTCTGAATGTGTCTTTCAACCAGTGGAAGGTAATAGGAATTAATATTTAGAGGTGCCACTCTAAGAATAGACCAGTGTCAGCACCAGGTCAGGACCTCTGAAGAAGTACATCCAGGAAAATGAGGCTGGAGTAGCTGTAACTTAGAAACCACAGCAGAGTGTTACCAGGTTTTGTGGTAAAGAGAAAATGAGAAATGTGGTTTTTTTAAGACATTGGAAAATAATGATGAGAGAAAAACAAGCTGAAATCTGAGAATTCCTATCAGGATTGGGAACCATTCTTTACAGGCTAAATTGATAGTTACAACGCTGTGGTATAAGGGAGCTTGACCTCCACCTACTAATGTAGAAAGGAATGATAATCTGTGGTCTTGGTTGGTGGGCCCAGGAGGGCTCTTTCTTATGATCGAGTGTCTTTGTTTTGTTTTTAAAAATGATGATTTTAGGTTCTTGGGGAAGTTTTTGTGATGACTGTTTTGGTCACAAGTACACAAATTACCTTCATTGATTGAGGTTTATTCTAAGGATATGTGAGAATATAAGACAACATTCATTCAGTAATTATTTTTGAGCCAGCCCCTACTCTAGGCCCGTGTGTACTAGGCAATGGAGATATAGTGGTGAATAAGACAAATGGATCTAAAGTTTTAGTGAGGGAAGCCCTGGCTGGGTAGCTCAGTTGGTTAGAGTATTATCCTGGTACACCAAGATTGTGGGTTTGATCCCCAGTCAGGACACATGAGTGGAACAACAAATTGATGTTTCTTTCTCTGCTCTTCCCCTTTCCCCCCCAATCTAAAATCAATAAAAAATAAATACGTAAAGTTTTAGTGAGGGAGATAGTCAATAAAGAATTAAACTAATGATGATGACGGGAGCTAATAGTTAATAAATACTTGCTATATGCGAGGCACTGTTCTAAGCTTATAATGTGTTATTTCATTTAAGTCTCATAATACTGTGATGTGAGGTGTTAGTATTACCTTCATTTTACCCATTAGGAAATTCAAGAACCCAAAAGTAATATTCCTAAGGTTACACAGCTAATGACTGTGGCAAAATAAATAACAAGGACATAATTGGAATAATGTGATATATAGCATGGCCAGGAAGGCCTCTTGGAGGAGATGGCATTTCAGGGCTTATCCCATGGAATGACTGGCTCAGCCCATCAGAGAGCCAGTAAGTGATCTCAGCTGAGGTGATTCACCTTCTTTTTGTCCACCTTTATTACCTAGGCTTATTTGCATACAACAAGTGGAGAATTTTATCTTTTAGGTTGCATACAACCTAAAACATAATTTGATTTTATTTGCTGCTACTCAGAATAGAATACCCTTAATAGGGTCACAGAAAGCTACGTTATAGGTAATTGGCCTCCCTCATGCACTACTCATCTATCCTATCTAATAAAACAGTAACATGCAAATGTGACCGTACCTTGGCTCCTGATTGGCTATGCTACCAGCCAATCAGGAGCGGAGGGCAGGGCCAAGTGACGCAAGCCCCCGCCCTTGGGGGCAGAGACAAGGCGGCAGCAGCATGGCACTCCAACCAGAGCAGAGAAGATTGAAGGGTCCGGCTGGAGTGAAGCCTCCAGCTGGCCAAAGCAAAAACGGAAGGCAACAGCCAGAGGGAAGGCCTGGGTCCCAGGTTCCAGAGGAAAACTGGTCTTGGCAGCCAGGGGGAGGAAAGCCTATTGCATGAATCTTCATGCAATGGGCCTCTAGTATATATATAAAAGCCCAGTGACAAGTACAGCAGAATGAACAGAATGACTGGTGGTTATGATGTGCACTGTGGCAGGCAACCAGCCTAATCTGGGCTCTGATCAGCCCCCAATACCCTAATCGGAGGCGGGGCCAACCGTCCATGGCCCGTCCCCTCCGCTAGTGTGCCCCAGTGGACTCCAATCAGGGCAGGCCAGGCAGACCCCCACCCGTGCACAAATTAGTGTACCGGGCGTCTCATATATAATATGTGAAAGTAAAATAATTAGTCATCAAAATTGTTATCTAATACTAGTGGCCCAGTGCACGACATTTGTGCACTTGGGGGGGTCCCTAAGTTCTGCCCGCCTCCTCTCGCAGTCTGGGACCCCTTGGAGGATGTCTGCCTAAGCTGGCAGTCAGACATCCCCCAAAGGGTCCTTAGCGCTGCTGTGGAGGTGGGAGAGGTTCCCGCCACTGCCGCTGCACTCGCCAGTGAGCCTGGCTTTTGGCTGAGTGGTGCTCCCCTTGTGGGAGTGCACTGACCACTAGGGGGCAGCTCCTGTGATGAGTGTCTGCCCCCTGGTGGTCAGTGCATGTCATAGCAACCAGTTGTTCTGCCATTTGGTCAATTTGCATATTAGCCTTTTATTATATACTAGAAGCCCAATGCATGAAATTCATGCAAGGGGCTCAGCTCTTGCAGCCCTTCACAGCCTTGGCCAGCCCTCGCAGCCCTGGCTTTGTCTGGAAGGTTGTTCTGCTGTTTGGTCTAATTAGCATATTAGCTCTTTTTAAAAATATATATTTTATTGATTTTTTACAGAGAGGAAGGGAGAGGGATAGAAAGTCAGAAACATCAATGAGAGAGAAAAGTCGATCAGCTGCCTCCTGCACACCACCTACTGGGGACGTGCCCGCAGCCAAGGTACATGCCCTTGACCGGAATCGAACCCAGGACCTTTCAGTCCGTAGGCTGACGCTCTATCCACTGAGCCAAACCGGTTTTGGCAGCATATTAGCTTTTTATTATATAGGATGATAGCCTATCTAATAAAGGAGCAAATATGCAATTTGACTGCACCTCTGCTACGCCCACAAGCCACGCCCACCAGCCAATCAGAGCAAGTATGCAAATTAACCCAACCAAGATGGCGGTTAATTTGCATACCCTGGCACAGAAGACAGTGTATAGGAAAGCCAAGCACTGCAGAAGGGATCAGAGCTGCAGAGAAGCAAGCAAGTGGGGCAGAGGAGAAGGAAGGGAAGCAGGCATGCAGGGAAGAAGGGAGGGAGCGAGGCAGAGGAAATGAGAGGGAGCAAGGCAGAGGAGATGGGAGTGAGCAAGGCAGCAGAGAAGGAAGAGAGCAAGGCAACAGAGACAGGAGGAAGTGAGGCAGAGGAGAAGGGAGTGAGGCAGCGGAGATGAGTGAGCAAGGCAGTGGAGATGGGAGAGAGCGAGGCAGTGGAAAAGGGAGAGAGTGAAGCAGCAGAGATGGGAGGGAGCTTTGCTCAGGCTGCAGGAAACCCTATTCTTGCAGGAATCTTCCTGCAACAGGTTTCTAGTATGGTATAAATATGGAGATGGAAATATTTGCCAGTTCTTAGAAAAGTCCATTTGATACATATTAATCATCAGAATTCAGTGAGAAGTTGTATACCTGTTTATGTATATACTAGAGGCCGGTGCATAAAATTTGTACACGGGGGAAGGGCGCCCCTCAGCCCAGCCTGCACCCTCTCCAATATGGGATCCCCCCGAGGGCCGTTGGACATTCCTCTCACAATCCAGGACTGCTGGCTCCCAACTGCTTGCCATCCTGCCTTCCTGATTGCCCCTAACTGCTTCTGCCTGCTAGCCTGATCACCCCATAACCACTCCCCTGGCAGCCTGATTGATAACTAACTGCTCTTCTACCAGCCTGTTTGCCCTCAACTTCTCTCCTCTGCTGGCTTAGTCACCCCTAACTGCCCTCCCCTGCAGGATTGATCACCCAGATCTACCCTTCCTTGCAGGCCTGGCCCCTCTCAACTGCCCTCCCCTGATGGCCATCTTGTGGTGGCCATCTTATGTCCATATGGGGGCAGGATCTTTGACCACATGGGGGCATTTGTCTTGTGTGTTGGAGTGATGGTCAATCTGCAAATTACTCTTTTATTATATAGGATAGAGACCTGTTGCATGGGTGGTGGCCAGCTGGTTTGCCCTGAAGGGTATTCCGGATCAGGATGGGGGTTCCCTTAGGGCGTGGGGCGGCCTGGGTGAGGGATCTGTGGTACTGTGCAGGCTGGCCATGCCCCCCAGCGACCCAAGCAGAGGCCCTGGTATCTGTGATTTATTTATGATCTACAGTTGAAACTTTGTAGCCTGGAGCGGAGCCAAGCCTTCTGCTTGCTCCGTGGCAGGCAGCCATTTCTGTTGGGACATTTACCTTCTAAATTGAAACTTTGTAGCCTAGAGTGGAAGCCTAGCCTGGCTAGAGCTGCAGAAACTTGGCTTCCTCCATTGCTGGGGCAACCCTAGTGTCTGCTTTCTCCAGCTCCATGGCTGCCACCATTTCTGCTGAGTTTTATGTATCTTCTATAATTGAAACTTTGTAGCATTGAGTGGAGGCCTAGGCCAGCAAGGGCAGGTGGAAATCTTGGCTTCCTCCATCGCCAGGGAAACCCAAGCTTCCCTCCTGCTCTCAGTGGCCACAGCCATCTTGGTTTGGGTTTATTTGCATATGTGCTCTGGATTGGCTTATGGGCGTGGCTTGTGGGTATAGCAGAGGTATAGTTCATTTGCATATTACTCTTTTATTAGGTAGGATACTCCTGTAAAAGATACCAGCATCAAATTCCTTTTTTATTATTTTGATTAGAATAAATCCATGAAATGTGAACTTCATTAACTCATTCTCAGATATAAAAAAGAGGTGTGCATGTTCCTAAATCACTCAAAATGTAGTTGAAAACAATTCATGATTTTAAAATAGGAATTCTTTCTCTTTGTTTTTAAACAGGTGCTCTAAGTCCTATGAAAAAATGACCTACTTCTTTCCTAAGTAATCTAGAACAATCAGGGCATAAACTTTTAAAGTTGGCAGATTTTTTTTAGGATTATTTACCATCCAACATTTAAGTAATGTTGTTTTGGGTTCTTCTTGTGCTCATGGTAACAGAGGAGCGGAGATTTAGAGCAATAAGAAACACATCAGGACAAATTAGACGTCAGTGATTTCCAGGTTCATAGCTTTGAATGAGAGATGGACTTGAGATGTTTCTGGGCCATTTCTATTCCATGTTTTTCCTACTTATTTTTGTCAAACTGTGCCAAAATGTGGTGTGCTGAAGTAATGGTGACTAATCCTATTGTAAGCTTCTTCTAAAAGGGTAATGCTTCTCCCCGGTCCCACCCCATCTTTTTTCCATAGTTTAGTTCTTAGCTGGAGTTGTCACATTATAACAGAAAATTCCCCATTTGTCATCTGGATTCTCACAGACTCAGACAATTGCCAGGAATAGATTTTGCCTTGAGCTAACGCAATCCTATCCTCACCGTATTGGCCCAGCCACTTCTGTTAAGCCGTCTTTTGTGAGATCTTAGAGCATTCAGTTCTTTTCTATATTACTAGAAGTTCCCACAGCAAAAGGACTCCGAGAGGATGTAGTAGTGAGTTTAGAGTCACCAAAATCTATTTTGAAGCTCAAAAATCCAGCTACATTGAGGCTACAAGAAGCTATTTATTATTAGAATTCATCCCTCGTCTTCAGTACCTTCATGTTTTGATTACAGGGTGACTGAGGAAGCCATTTCACAGCCCACTGGTCCCTTGACTCATTTAGAAGTCAGAGTCAAAGGTTATGGAAGTAATAATTGGGCCCAGATTCTCCCCATAAGGAAAGAACTTACTTCCCCACCCCCTCCCTTTTTACAAGTTAAGAGAAACTTAGCTGTCGTGAAACCATTCAGTAAGAGGAAATCTAGGCACTCCATCCTTGACTGAAGTATTCTCAAGACCCAGTGATATTATTTCTGTTTTCATGGGAGCTGCTTTTATATGGGAGCTAGTATAAAATGTAGGTGTAACTCTCCACACTAGATATTTTCCCTTAAAGAAGCTATTTGATTTATTTTAATCTATAAAGAATATAAAGAATCTTTATTTGGTCCATTCCAAGTCCTGATATTCCTTCTCATACCACCCTCTGACAGTTTGAAACTTTGCTTCATCAACAATAGAGCAATTTATCAGTGCTTTCAACCTCTTCCATGATTTTCTCAGAACTCTAGATCTGTGGTGCTGGCGGCACAGGCCTGGCGCAAGAGCAGGAAAGAATGACACAATCTGGCACCTTCAACCAGAAGGTTTTAATGAACTGGGATGGGGGTGGAAGGGATAGAGTGGAAGGAGGAGGGACAGTTAGGATTTTGGCAGCCACATAAAGGCTCTTCTTCCCTGAGAAAAGTGAAATGAAAGTCAAATGAATCTTCTCTCTGATACTATGATCTGCTAAGATGTTTGTCTGTCTCTGACCTTCCAGCCCCGTGGCAGGTGCATCTTTACAGTCGGCGACTTCCCCACAAAACAACTTGTTTCTCAGGATCCCTCAAGAGGGGTCATGTTCAACCAATTTCCTGTCTGAGGCCATAGCTGCGATTCCTTTCTTCGACTCTCAGATGTAATTCTGAACAGCACAATGGGAACGAACTATCTTATCAGAAAAATGTCATGAGCACGTAAATTTATTTTAGGACACAGTGATCCAGGATTGCTGAGTTCTTGGGCTGCAACAGTAGGCATTGTTTCTGGGGTGGCCATAGAAACAGACTTAAATGCATCCCTTTGTCACTAAATAACATTAACAACAAATGTATTTGTTAATGTTTTTATGTTATATTTTTCAAGGCAAGATCATAGCTAGGGATGACGATACCTATCTCATAAGGTGGTTAAATTGAGTGAAATGACATGTGTAGAATATCTGGATAGGTATAATTCATTTCCATTATGTTTCATTCCTCTTTGGCTCCAGTTTTTGAGATTTTTGCTTCTCTCTTCATGGATGTCTTAGAAAAGGACAGTCTTCCTCTTCTGTCTCTTTAAATGGTATTGGAGTTAAAGATCTTGAAGATTTTTTAGTGTCTCATGTTTTTGGTAACATCTTTTGCTTACCTTGCATTTTGTACACTTTTTTTTTAAAGATTAAAAGCATTTGATGATTTTCTGCACATCTGTGAGCTTTTTAGTGTCACTCATGTCATTCATCATTTAGCTTATTCAGAGAATAGCCTAAAAACGCTTTTCTACACCCCCCCTCACCCACCTATTACCCATTTCCTCATTTTACCCTCTTTCCTCTGGCTGCCAGCATTAAAAAATTCAAGGAGTAATGGGAGACTTGAGCCAATCAAGTCTAACTAACTTGTGTTGTTCCTATTCTTAGTTTTAGTGGTACAGTGATGTGCTCAGGGTAATGAAAAGCAGACATTCTCTGCTGAGGTCATTGCTTCTCATACTGGCAACCTGCTCCAGGAAGCTGTTTATCTGTGCTTGCCGAGCCAAGCTCCAGCCGCCAAACAGTTGGAATGTATTGAGAAACCACAGAGCCCAAAGAGAGAATGTTACACAGGCAGTTCCAAGCAGGGAGATATATTTACACACACAAGCTGCAGTTTACATGTGTGGGGATAATTGTTCATCTGCACACTCTAGTACTTCACCTTCTATGCAACATATATGCTATGCCAAATAGCCCTGAACTTGCCATAAGGAAAAAAGGATATTAGAACAAATTTTATATGCAAAGAACAGTTTTTTTTAAAGTAGTATTTTTCCGAGTCAAATTTAACGTTTAGAATCTTAAACTATATAGGCCTGGTCTGTAAAGTATTCCCAATCCCCACTCCTTGTATAGTTTTTATAAATAAATATTTCTTAATCTCTTTAACATAATATCAAGTATTGTTACAGAGCTTCAAATGTGGCCTATACCAATGGTCGACAAACTGCGGCTCGCAAGCTGTGGTTTGCAGCTCTGTTGACTAATGAATTTGCTGACCACTGGCCTATACCAATAGGAATATAAATTATGGTCACTTGACTATAAAGTGAAGTAATCTAGTTTAGAAGATAATGCTTATTTTTTTCTTGTCTTTTAAAAAATTTAATAAATCTTGTTCAGATTATTACAATTGTTCCTCTTTTTTCCCCCAAAGCTCCCTTCCACCCGGTTCCCACCCCACCCTCTGCCCTTACCCCCCACATCCTCATTCATAGGTGTACAATTTTTGTCCAGTCTGTTCCCACATCCCCTATTCCTCTTTCCCCCCTGAGAATTGTCAGTCAACTCCCTTTATATGCCACTGATTCTATTATATTCACCAGTTTGTTCTGTTCATCAGATTTTTTTTATTCACTTGATTTTTAGGTTCACTTGCTGATAAATATGTATTTGTTGTTCATAATTTTTATCTTTACCTTTTTCTTCTTCTTCCTCTTCTTAAAGAATACCTTTCAGCATTTCATATAATACTAGTTTGGTGGTGATGAACTTCGTTTAGCTTTTTCTTATCTGTGAAACTCTTTATCTGACCTTTAATTCTGAATGATAGCTGTGTTGGGTAGAGTAATCTTGGTTGTAGGTTCTTGCTATTTATCACTTTGAATATTTCTTGCCACTCCCTTCTGGCCTGTATAGTTTCTGTTGAGAAATCAGCTGACAGTCATATGGATACTCCCTTGTAGGTAACTAACTGTTTTTCTTTTGCTGCTTTTAATATTCTCTCTTTGTCTTTTGCTCTTGGCATTTTAATTATGATGTGTCTTGGTATGGTCCTCTTTGGATTTCTTTTATTTGGGATTCTCTGCGCTTCCTGGAATTGTAAGTCTATTTCTTTCACCAGGTGGGGGAAGTTTTCCGTCATTATTTCTTCAAATAGGTTTTCAGTATCTTGCTCTCTCTCTTCTTCTGGCACCCCATAATTCTGATGTTGGTACGCTTGAAGTTGTCCCAGAGGCTCCTTACACTATCTTCATATGTTTTTATTCTTTTTCCCTTTTGCTTTTCTGACTGAGTGTTTTTTGCTTCTTTGTATTTCAAATCTTTGACTTGATTCTTGGCAATCTTCTAGACTGCTATTAGATCTCTGTATAATATTTTTTATTTCAGTCAGTGTATGCTTAATTTCTAGTTGGTCCTTTTTCATATCTTTGAGGGTCTTGCTAAATTTATCGGCCTTTTCTAGAAAATTCTTGAAAAACCTTATAACAGTGATTTTGAATTCTATATCCAGTTGTTTGTTTTCCTTCATTTCTTTCGTTACTGATCTGTTTCTTTGTCTCTGCATTTTCACTGCTTTCCTGAGTTGATAGAGTGGCTTTGTGTGCTAGGTGTCCTATAGGGCCCAGTGGCTCAGCCTTCCCAGTTACCTGAGGTGGACACTCTTGGTGCACCCCTTTGTGGGCTGTGTGCACAGTCTTGTTGTAGTTAAGCCTTGACTATTGTTGGTATTACTAGGAGAAATTGACTTCCAGGCCAATTGGCTGTGAGGATCAGCTGTGTCTACACTCAGAGAACTTCTGTGCTAGAGACACCCTTATGAGACAAGACTTGCAAAAAAAAGCTTCTGTGCTCAGCTTGGACGGGGCACAGTCTCAGGGCGGAGCAGACAGCATTGGTTTCCTATCAGCCCTGCCCTAATAGGCCCCTGTGTCTCAGTGTCCCATTGTAATCACTGCAAACACCTCTGAGAGAAAGCTGCCCTCGAGTTCTGACTGCTGCCAGACAGTCCAGTTTCTCCCCAAATGATTCTGGGTTCCCAGAGTCTTGCCCGGAACTGGAGTTCAGTGAAGTTGGGAGCTTTTGTCTCCCTCCCACTTGAGAAAGCCAGCCATGCACTCAGTTGCCTGCCCTCTCTGTGTGCATGCCTTGGTATCTCTGCCTTCCACGGTTGCTCTGAGTCTCAGTGTGCTTTTCTCTTTCCTGACAGTCCAGTTTCATCCCTTCTGAGTCTGGGTCCCCAGAGTCTGGAGTTCAGTGCAGTCAGGAGCTTTTGTCTCCCTCCCGCTTGAGAAAGCCTGCCGCGCACTCAGTTGCCAGTCCTCTCCATGCGCCTCCATACCTCTGCCTCCTGCAACTCCTCTGAGTCTGTGTGCTTTTCTCTCTCCTTCTAGTTGTAGCATTTCCACTCAGTCAGCCTTCCTGTGGTTCTGGATGATGTCTGTTTTGTCTTTTAGTTGTAGTTTTGAAATTGTTGTGCGAGGAAGCAGTTTAGGTGTTTACCTATGCGGCCATCTTGGTTTCTCCTTTTTTTTTAAAAAAAAAGATGAAGGCACTTGATTAAAGGCATATTTGCAAATATAAAAGATAATTGCATCCTAGGTTCAATAAAGCCAATTGGTAAACAAGCTCTAAGGTCTTTTAGTAAGAGGAAGGACTTACAACATCATTTGAAACAAACATTTTTTTTTAAATACAGTTCAAAATCCCATTACAATGAGCTTCAAACAAGTATTTCAATGATAAAATAAGTATTTTAAAATAGTTATTTATCGTGGGACGGGGCAAAGTAGTCAACATTATTGATGCCCATCCATAATTCCTTATTGCTGTCAGCTGTCCCTTCTCCAGAAAATTGGTCTTAGCCAAACAGGAGTTCTTAACACTTCCCCACCACCATGAGGGCATCACACAGCCAATAACTGACGGACACAGGCATGAGAAGGCTGGTCTCCTTGCCTCAAAATGGGACTTGTGCTGAGTTGCAATTTTTGCTCCAGAGATCATACTGAACCTGGATTCTCCTCCGACCCCATCACTTTCTCTTCTTAGAGCACTCCGTCAATGAGCCATGGGCACCGGAATTCTTGTCTCAGGCACTGCTTTCAGGAAACCTGATCTGTGTTGCCTGTTGTCAGTTTAGAAATAGTAATGTTGGTAATGAAATTACTAGAGTATTGATAGTGGAAACTTAAGCAAAAGGGTATTTGTTTAAGGACATAACGGTCATGCGCTTCATGATAATGACATTTTGGTCAACAGTGATACACATGTACATTGGTGGTCCATAAGATTATACTGCATAGCCTAGGTGTATAGCAGGCTGTGCTATCTCGTTGTAGGATAATGCTTATTGGGAACAATTTAAGACCTTCTATAATGGCATTAGGTTGTGCTCTGAGAGTAAAGAGAAATAATTGGCACTAAAGTAGTTGAAGAAGGCATCATAGAGGAGTTTGTTTTGACATGTGTGATGATTAATTTTGTGTCAACTTGACCAGGCTAAGTTGTGCCAGATAACTGGTAGGACATAATTTCTGTGTGTGTCTGTGGGAGTGTTTTCAGAAGAGATGAGCATTTGAATTGGTAGATTGAGTAGAGAAGATTGCCCTCACCATTGTGGGTGAACATCATCCAATTCATCAGGAGCCTGACTAGAGCAAAAAGATGGAGGAAGGGTGAATTTGCTCTTTTTTGTTTGAGCTGGGATATCAATTTTTTTTTCTATTTTTGGGACCTCAGCACTCCTGGTTCTTGTGTCTTTGAACTCATGCCATTGGCCCTCTTTCCACATCCATTCTTGGGCTTTTGGACTTGAACTGGGGCTTACACCATTAGCTCCCCTGGCCTTCAGACTGAGATTGAATAACATCACCAACTTTCCTATTCTCTACATTGCAGATGGCAGATAATGGGACTTCTTGCTCTTCATAATCACAAAAGCCAATTCCATAATCACATAAGCTAAATCTCCTCTTATATATCCACCCAGTGCATGGATTTGTGTACATTGAAAGGAAATTAATTAAAATAAATATTTTACTATCACCATTTGCCCTTTCTCTATAATAGAAGTGTCAGAGATGAAAGAAAATTAGTAAAATGTATATGAAAATAATATATAAATTGATTAATTAATAAACAATAACAACATGATATAACAACAACAAAGACATGATATAAAAACAAAGGTATGATATCAAAACAAAAACATGATTAAAGATAACATTGATAAAAGCAATGACTGATAAATTGATTAAATTTATTCTAATATTTCCCTATATACCACATTAAGAGTAAAAACACTTTCAGAATGCTTGACTAATTTCCCTTGTGATTAAATATTTACAACTTTAACTTTAACGTCACACCCTCTTTGAACTCAAGAGAAAATATATAACTGACCATGGCCAAAAACAGGTTCAGGTAGGAATATTCCTATTCTGTCTAGAGTTTGTCCTTGTGATTTATTAATAGTTATCGCAAATGCTGGCAGCATGGGAAACTGTCTTTGAATTAATTTAAATGGGAGGCCAGTGTCAGACTGGGACAAATCAATTCTTGGAATCAGAACAACCTCTCCTTCCACAGCTCCTGTTAATACTTCAGCTTCAATTATGTTAGGTCGCAATCTTTTGATAATAAATCTAGTACCATTACAAAGACCCATTTACTATTAAGATTCCTCAGTAGCATGATGATTGCACCTAATTTCAATTTTAATTTACGACATAGTATACTCGAAGGAGTAATATTAGTAAGAAATTCGATGGGAAATTTTTCCTTTTTGGCATTATCTGTTGAATCAATGGAATCATCACTTGAATAGGTGTGAAAATCTCCATCAAGTATATCCAAAATTTCTTCATTTAATTTATAAATGTGTTCATTTTTAGGACAAAGAACCGCATGTTTAGATATATTTTTAATATTGCCTATAGATATACTATTTCCAAAGGTAGCTTCAATAATAGATCCATTACAAATCATATCATGGGGAATTTTAATAATATCCATTCCAAGAGCTTCATATGTATCACACATGCATTAGTTAACATTTATTTTTAAATTGTCAGTGTGCATCATATATGCCTGCTGGATGGTTGGTCAGATGGATGGACAGATGGTCGGTCACTTAGCCTTTTATATATATAGATATTTTGGTTCTGTTTCTCTGGAGAATATTGATTAATGCTGCCTGGAAAGGTGAGTCAAATTTGGATAAGCAAAAAGGAAAGGAGAATTTTTTGTGTGAATGAAAACACTATAGAATAGTGGTTAAGAACACAGATCTGTGTTTGAGGGCCTGCCACATACTAGTATGTGGTCTTGTTGAGTAGGTTGCATAGCCTCATTTATAAAATAGGGAGAGTCAGCCCTAGATGATTTGCTCAGTAGATAGAGCATAGGCCCATAAACTGAAGGGTCATAGATTTGATTTCTATTAAGATCATGTACCTCAGTTGTAGGTTCATCCCTGCCCTGGTCTGAGCATGTGTGGGAGGTAGTTAATTGATGTGTCTCTCTCATCAATGTTTCTCTCTCTCTCTCTCTCTCTCTCTCTCTCTCTCTCTCTCTCTCTCTCTCTCTCCCCCTCTCCCCTTTTGCTCTCTCTAAAAAAATCAATGGGAAAAATATCCTTGGGTAAGGATTAATAAAACAAAACAAAAAAATAATAGGGAGGGTCATGTATAAAATTTTATGTTACCTGACTGTTGGAAGGATTCAATGAGATAATGAAAGTAAAGTGCTTAGCATTCTACCTAAGTTATATTAAGTGTTGAATTAATGACAGTTATTGCTACTGTTGTACATTCTGGGTTTGGAAAATGTCTTAATGATGTATTCATCATTGTAGTATCAAATAGAGTATTTTCACTGATCCAAAAATGCTCTATGCTCTGCCTGTTTATCCTCCACCCCATTCCAACCTCCATAGTCTTCACAATTTTGCCTTTTTCAGGATGTTATATAGTTTTACTTATACAATATGTAGCCTATTCCAATCGCTGTATTTTTTCTAAATCTTTATTGTACAGATTATTACATATATTGCTCTTTTTTACCCCCATACCTCCCCTCCATCTGGTTCCTACCCTACCCCAGGCCCTCACCACCCCCACTGTCCTCGTCCATAGGTATAAGCTCTTTGTCCAATCTCTTCCTGCACCCCCACAGCACCTTTCCCCTCTCAAGAATTCTCAGTCCACTCTTTCCATGAGCCTGATTCTATTACATTCACCAGTTTGTTTTGTTCATCAGATTTTTTATTCATTTGATTTTTAGATTCACTTGTTGATAGATATGTATTTATAGTCACTTTGTTGTTCATAATTTTTTATCTTTACCTTTTTCTTCTTCTTCCTCTTCTTAAAGAATACCTTTCAGCATTTCATATAATACTGGTTTGGTGGTGATAGCTCCTTTAGCTTCTTCTTATCTTTGAAGTTTATCTGCCCTTCAATTCTAAATGATAGCTTTGCTGGGTAGAGTAATCTTGGTTGTAGATTCTTGCTATTCATAACTTTGAATATTTCTGGCCTGCATAATTTCTGTTGAGAAATCAGCTGACAGTCTTATGGGTGCTCCCTTGTAGGTAACTGTTTTTTCTCTTGCTGCTTTTAAGATTCTGTCTTTGTCTTTTGCCCTTGGCATTTTAATTATGATGTGTCTTAGTATGGTCCTCTTTGGATTCTTCTTGTTTGGGGTTCTTTGCACTTCCTGGACTATTAAGTCTATTTCTTTCAGCAGGTAGGGGAAGTTTTCTGTCATTATTTTTTCAAATATGTTTTCAATATCTTGCTCTCTCTCTTCTTCTGGCACTCCCATAACTCAGATGTTGTTACACTTGAAGTTGTCCCAGAGGCTTCTTACACTATCTTCATATTTTTGGATTCTTTTTGATTTTTGCTTTTCTGGTTGAGTGTTTTTTGCTTCCTCATATTTCAAATCTTTGACTTGATCCTTGGGATCCTTTAGTCTACTGTTGAATCTCTGAATATTACTCTTTATTTCAATCAGTGTGTGCTTAATTTCTGACTGGTCCTTTTCCATTTTTTTGGCATTCTCACTAAGATCCTTAAAGGTCTCACTAAGTTCTTCAGAGGTTTCTAGAAGATCCTTGAGTAACCTTATAACTATGGTTTTGAACTCTATATCCAGTATTTCGCTTTCATCCATTTCTTTCATTTGTGACCTGTTTCTTTGTCTCCACA
The DNA here is from genome assembly GCA_027563665.1 of Antrozous pallidus. Classification (NCBI taxonomy): domain Eukaryota; kingdom Metazoa; phylum Chordata; class Mammalia; order Chiroptera; family Vespertilionidae; genus Antrozous; species Antrozous pallidus. The sequence goes on from CM050520.1 coordinate 17,291,382, forward strand.
TTTTGGCTGCTTCTCTGTGTTTGTTTCTATGTATTGGGTAACTGCTAAGTCTCCTTGAGTTGATAAAGTGGCCTTGTGTGGTAGGTGTCCTATAGAGCCCAGTGACTCATCCTCCCCATTTACTTGAGGTGGACACTCTTGGTGCACCCCTTTGTGCACAGTGTTCACAGTCTTATTGCAGTTAAGCCTTGATTACTGTTGGTATCACTGGGAGGAATTGACCTCCAGGCCAAGTGGCTATGAGGACCAGCTGTGTCTACAATGGAAGCACTGTTGTACAGGAGACACTCATATGGGGCAGGAGTTGCTTCAGTGGGGCTTTGGTGCTTACTGAGTCTGCCCCTGAGTGTGTCACTTATGGATGTAAAGAGTTGTAATGTGGTATGGTCTCACACTGATCACTGGGTATACTGGCTCTTGTATTTCCAAGGAGATGCAAAGTCAGCACTGCCTGGGGTCATGCAGCAAGAGCTGCAGAGAGATCTTCAGATTCTTCCTCTTTGTATCAGGTTTGGAAGTGCCCAGACAAGGCTCAGCTGTGTAGCAAGGCAGACTGCTGCTCCTGGATTGATTGCTTTGGGGCTTCCTGACCCAGCTGCTGCCTGTTTGACAGGTTTTAGGCCGAGAAAGGACAGGCCATTCATATGCAAAAGTGCTGTGTACAGCTTGGGTGGGGTTGTAAATTGGGTGGGACGGGGTCTCAGGGAATCACCAAGGCTAAGCAAACAGCAATGGCTGCCAGTCACTCCTGCACCAGAGAGTTTCCTGCACAGGAGCAATGACCACTGTGCGCACCTCCATCTGAAAGAAAGCCACCCTTTTGTTCCTGTCCCAATGCCAGACAGTCCAGTTTCTCCCTGTATATGTGTGGGTCTCCCTGAATCTCGCCCAGAATTGGAGTTCAGAGCAAGTGGGAGTTTGTATTTCCCTCCCAATTAAAAAAGCCGCACACCCAGGTGCCAGCCCATTCTGTGCCTCCACACCTCCTACCAGTCTCAATGCACTTTCTCTTTACCTCTTTAGTTGTAGAACTTCCACTCAGCCAGCTTTCCCATGGTTCTGGATGATAGTTGTTCTGTCTTTTAGTTGTAATTTTGATGTGGTTGTGAGAGGCAGCAAGTACGGGTGTTTACCTATGCCACCATCTTGGTTCCTCCCTCGCTGTATTTTTTAGTTCAAGAATTGCCATTCAGTTATTCTTTTTTGGTTTCTTTACTAGGTCTTATCTTTCATTTGCTTGAATGTACTAAAGCATAATTATTAAAAAGTCTGTAATTCATTATTTGGATTCTCTGTGGGTCTGTGTCTATTATATATTCTAGCTCTTGTTTTTTATTCCATTGTCTTATCTTATAATATACTTTTTCTCCCTGTAGTTGAGAGCTGTACATTGTATATGAAAAATTGTAGAAATAATGTGAGGCCTAGAGCAATGTAATCTTCCTTCAAAGAAGATTTACATTTTTTTTTCAAATGATTTCAATCCAGTCAAGTGTTGAAATCATTTGAAGTTAGGCTAACCCTCCTGGAGGGCTAGGTATAGCTTTTCAGAAGGCCAACTAGAACCTTAAGGATTCACCAGAGTCCCTCCCTATCTCTAGCCTGAACTCATTTTTTTGTTTGTTTATTTTTATCAGCAAGCATCAAGAATCATTTGAAACTCAGGAACTTAATTTTAATTCAAAATTATTACCTGCTCAATCTATCAGCTCCCTCTTTTATGACTGGCAGAGGCTCCTGGAACTACTAGTGGGTATAATAATACATTGTTTTTGAAGTGGTGATGAGTATAAATGGTATTGTGAGAGACCTGGAACAATTTTAATGTGATATGAAAATATCTAAGATTTCTACTTTTTAAAAAAATCACAAATATTGCTAATTCATTGTTTACATTCATAATTAAAGGGAATGCTAAATTCCAATTAGAGGTTAGCAGATTTGCTTTTTTCATATCCAATTTTATGGAATCCCTTGAATTCATACATGGACCTTCTGTTTAGAATTCCTGCCTGTGGGGAAAAGTGGCTCCAAATGCTGGGCTCACCTATTTGTGTTTTTTCCTCCTCTTATAACTTGGCCTTGTCATTCTTCATTTGCCTTGGTGGCTTCAAACATATGTTTTTAATAATTTACCCAGTTTTTCCCAGCCAGGGGGGTTAGTCTAAATTACCTAATCTATTTTTATTATAAGAGAAATAATTTGGGAACTTTCATTCTAGTGGAATATAATTATATTAGCAGAAGTAGAAAATATCACTGCAAGGGGTCATAAAGAAGTCTAATTTGACTTGTGGAAGACAAGTTCATGTTGAAAAGCAACAAACAGGATATATATAATCAGGATAGGGCCATTTTGGGAAAGGTTCAATTATGTTGAGATAAGAAAGGCAAAGTAAAAGACAGTATCTTGTAAACTCTGAGAAATAAAATTTATTGCCTGGTCTTCTTTTAATTTTTAAAATTCGCTAACTATTAAGTACTTACTATATGCTAATCCCTCTGCCAGGCATGGTCAGGAATTCACTTTCATTCTCATGGGAAATAATGGCAGCTTACATCCCCCCAAAATACTGTTATACTATCATGTGGACCTATTATGTGCTAGACATCATGCTAGTGAAGGATATGAGATGAATAAGCCAATTGAGGAATTTATGAACTCAGGGAGAAAATCAGATGTAAGCATAGTTATTAAGATGCTATTAAATGAATGCTATATAAAATTTTAGGCAACATGTTTTGGTATAAGTGGAAGGATAGATTGATTTCGAGGCAAGCTTCACAAAAGAGGTAGTACTTGAAGTGTTCCCTGAAAGATGAATAGGGCATCTCTAGCCAGGGAACGCATGAGCAAGGACTCAGAGGCTTGGTATATTTAGAGAATGACAAAAGATCTATGGTCAGTCCTTTAGTCTATTCAAGCTGCTGTAACAAACTGTTGTAAACTGGGTAGCTTAAAAAGAACAGAAATTTATTTCTCACTGTTAGGAAGACTGGAAGTTCAAGATCAAGGCTATTACAGATTCCATTGAGACCATCTTCCTAGTTCATAGATGGCTGCTCTTTTACTGTTTATTTTCATGGCAGAAGAGGCGAGGGACCTCTCTCTGGACTATTTTATAAAGGCACTAATCCACTCAGGAGGGTCCACTTTCATGACCTAATTACCTCCCGAAGGCCCCACCTCCAGATACTCTCACTTTGGGCATTAGGTTTCAACATATGAATTTTCAGGGGAACACAAATATTTAGTCTATAACAGTGAGGTAATAGAGTCCAGGAGGACATGGAGGGATTAGAAAGATAGTTTGGTTACAAAGATAGTTTGGTCCTAGAAATGGTCTATCCTATGTTATTATTGGTAGGATGTTGGTGCCATTGACTGAGATCATTCAATTCAGAAAATATTTCTTATATACCCCTTATATGCCTAGGTTTTATGACAGGTGCTGAGGAAACAATGATTAATAAGGCATGGTACCTACCTTGAGGGTACTCACAGTTAAATTAGCCAATAATTAAATTACTTGTGATTTGAGCTAGCTAGAGATTCAAGTGCTAAGAATAAGAATGTCCAGAGGAAGGATATCTTAATTAAGTTTGAGGGGTCAAAGAAGGTGTCACAGAGCAGGTGGCCCTCTAAGCTGAGTATTCTTTTTCTGATTTTAAAAAAAATCAAAGTTATACACGCATACAGTTTAAAGTGTAAAAAGGTTCTATAAGAATTGTTTTTGTTTTTTTAAATAGCATTCCTCAAACTTCATCTATACCTGAACTTGATTTATTTGACAAAATCTTGGACCTTGGGCTGATGCTGAAATGAAATTAGACTTTGGGGCTTTAGGGGGTCAGGGTATATTTTACATGTGGAAGGAATGTAAATTGTTGTGGCCAGAGGGCAACTGTGACAGATTATATTTTCCAAAGATAGCTGCACCAATATTTTCTATCCTACATGCTCTTCTACAAAGTGACCTTGCCACACCCCCAATAAAAGGTATAGGCTAATTTTTTACAATAACATGTCTTGATGTGCATCTACATTCATGGTGCTAGGCTTTAACAGATCCTTTCAATCTGGAAACTCGTCTTTCAGTTCTGAGAAATTTTCTTCAATTTCTTTTCCTTCCTCCAGTTTCTCTGTTCTTTCAAACATGTTGTCTGTTCATATATACACCCCTAAGTATGTTTCCAACACCACCACCCACCCACCAGAGAGAGGAAGGAAAAGAGAGAGAGATAGAAATATCAATGATGAGAGAGAATCATTTATCGGCTGCCTCCTGCAGCTGATTTATCGGCTGATCCCCTACTGGGGATCCTGCAACCCCAGGCATGTGGCTCTGACCGGTAATTGAACCGTGATCTCTTGGTTCATGGGTCGATGCTCAACCACTGAGCACACTGGCTGGGCTAGATATGTAGTTTTATATAAATGGTGTCATACTACAGATACTGTTCTGTTTAATGAATTTTTATATTACATAAACAGTGTATCTCTAAAGATTTATCAAATAATATGGCATTTAATATTTATCAGTTAATATGGCATTTATGAATACCCAGTCATTTTATATTTGTAATCTTTAGCTTGTTTCTCAAACCTGGAAGTGGCCCACCATAAACCAAATAAAGCCTTTGTAGACTATATGTCCCAGTTTGAACTTCTGAAAATATGGTCACCATATGCTAGGGCATGAATTGGGAAATGAGCTTGGTGTTTGGTGCTCTCCATTGCACTTTATTTCTCATCCCTCCCTTCCTACATGATGACACCATGTGAAATGAAACAGAGTCTACGTACTGGAGAGTAGCTTAGAATTGTAATATTATATGGAAACAATTATCTCGAATAACTTGTTATAAAAATAATATATTTATTTTGGAGTCTTAAGCCCCATGGTGATGAAACGTTTTTTTCTTGTGAATCCAGGTCTTCTCTTTAATCATCAGCAAGACACTTTGATTTGCCTTGCGTCCTGTTGAGCACTTAGTAGAACAAGCAAATGTTAGAAATCTATTGTATTTTTCTATAGCTGTGAATTCCATCAAACTAACCCGTTAATTGCAGTGGATGGGAACTGGAGAACTGTCATTTGGCAATTAGCAAATGGTGGTGGAGGAAAGAAAAATATCTTTTAGATATGTTTTGCTAAGGAATTTGGGGATTTAGAATTTAGTTATAAACAACTAGATTAATGTGTTTAAAAATGTTGAATCTTTCTTAAATCACTCCTTGTTTTGTAACATACTAACAAGATCTTACAGATAGCTAAAACAGTGGTTGGGAAATTCAGTTGTGGATTTAAAATTCCCCAAAGCATCATTCACTAATGGGTAGAGTGTTCGGTGATAGATAAGTAAACATGAGTTAACTAGTAAACAAGGCTTAGCTAATAGAGTAAGAAGTTCTGTATCCTGTGGTTACCGCTCTCTGTCTGAAGAGGGGTGTAGATTGTAGACAAGAGGTTAATTTTTTGGAGTCTGCTGTCTCTGTTATGCAAGGCTTTTAGAAAACGGTAAGAACATTTAGCAGCACTAGGTGGTGTTCATCTGGAGTTTAGGATGCTCATATGTTAGGTTGTTTAAAACAAGGCAGAAAGGATTACTTTTTGCCAGCTATATCATTCCTGGCAAGAGCTTACTATTTTGTTGCTTGTTTTGTTGTTGTTGTCAACCCATTCGAGAAACTAACCTTGCATTGATTGGTTCCCGCCAAATCTTTGTCATCACTGGCCCTAAAAAGCTTGCACCTGGCCATTCAGAAAGCCTCTGTCCTCAGTGATTGATGCTCATCTCTGCAGTCTCCCCAAAACCCTCCTCTCTTTCTCCTGAAGCACCTTCAAGCATTTCTGCATGGCTACCCACTCTCTTCCATTATACCTCCTCCTCCTGCCCTTCTGAATACTGGATTTCTCAGTTCACAACTCTTAAGAAGGAGCTTTATTTCAGAGTAGAAAGGGGCCCCCATATGTGGCCTATTATATCCATATCAACTTGCTTACTCTTTTCAAACAGCTATTGTCTTTTAATAGGGTCCTGCCTGGCAGGGGGAGTCCTTAATTCCTGCCATATAAGAATGGGCAGCTTGAGTTACAGCAAACTGCAGTTTGGTGCTCTGATCAAAAGGCCTCTGTTGTTTTTAGTGGGTTTTTCCCCCTCCCTCTCTCTCTCTTTCTACATCCTGGGCTAATAATTCAGCACAGCAAGGTCATTACAGGCTTTGAATTGAGAGCTGAGAGTGTTAAATTACTGACCTAGAATAAAAGAGATCTGGGGTGCTCTCAAGAAAGATAAAGGGATTCCGGATAGTAAAGTGCAAGCCCAGCAGCCTCATTTCTTAACAATATTATTTTGTTAATCCTCTCTGTCTCCAAAAGTCTTTTCTAGGACAAGGAAAGATCTCCTGGCAGAGAAATTAGGTTAGGAACTCAACATCTTCTGAGAGCTGTGGTCCAGGTGCTAGCAGTTCATGGCTGCCAGTGTAGCTGTCTGTTTTGTCTCTTCTCTTGTCAATATTTCCCCTTCTTTCCCTTTGCTCCCTGAGACAAATATTTGGTCCTTTGTCACCTAAGTCAAATATGCTTGTGATATTTCAGCTGAAAAGTTATATCCTACATGAGGATTTCAGACATGTGAAAAATATACCATTTGACCATGAAAATATCTTTAAAATATGATATTGTTTCATTAAAAACTGCTTCCATTCCACGTATACTTTGTAAATAATATTAGTCTGGTCCTCCCCTACTTTACCAAGAAAAAAAACTGTCCTACTGTGAATGAATTTGACCTCTATTGGGTTTTCTGAAGAAAGTATTTCCATGTTTTTCCTTTGCCAAAACTATTATATCCCATATATTCTTTTTTTACAATTATCTCTTAAAGCCAGGCACTATTCTTATCCTTTGGAAAATATTGACTTCCTTAGAAAAGTTTCCAAAATCAACTTTCACCGAACTTCTGCACAACAAAGTAATAATAATAGCTAATAGTCCCTAAATGTGCCAACATTATACAATGTGCATTATTATCACATTTAACCTTTGGCAACCTTATGTAGTAAGTATTCCTATTACATCTATCTATCTATCTATCTATCTATCTATCTAAAACCCTAATATGCAAATACACTGAATGGCAGAACAGCCGAACAACTGGTCACTATGATGTGTGCTGACCACTAGGGGGTACGCAGAACATGGCAGGCGTCGGCTGTGGCAGGATGGTGGAGCAGGTGAGCGGGGGCACCAGACAAAGGCAGGGCGCCGGTCACTGTCATTGGGTGAGTCTCTCGTGGTTACTGAAAATTCTTTGCTCCCATGTACTGCAGTCCCGCCCAGCACTCACACCTCCTGCCAGCACCAGCCCCACTCACACCCATTGCTGGTGCCTGGTGCCAGCCCCGATCACTTAGAAGCCTGAAGTCTTCTCCACCTCCCCTGCTCCTGAGGGGTGATTGGGGCAGCAGCTGCAGCTGGCACCCACTGACAGCACTGGCCCTGCTCACACCTGTTGCTTGTGCCAGCCCAAATCACTCCACGCTGTCAGTGGTGTGAGCAGGCCTGGTGTCATTAGCATTTGGGAGTGGTGGTGGTGGGAGCAGGGCTGCTGGCAGACAGGGCACCAGGGAATAGGGGTGGAGTGGGCCGTGGTGAGAGGGGCCAGGCAGGGGCATGGAGGATGGGCCAAGACCTGCCCCAGTGCCCACCGCAGCCTTGCAGCCCACAGTTCCTTTCAAAGTGCATGAATTCGTGCACTGGACCCCTAGTTTTATTGATAAAAAACTAGAGGCCCGGAGCATGAAATTCGTGCACGGGGGTGGGGGATGTTCCTTAGCCCAGCCTGCATCCTCTCCAATTTGGGACCCCTGGAGGTATGTCCGACTGCCTGTCTAGGCCCAATTCTGGTAGGATCAGGCCTAAACGGGCAACCGGACATCCTTCTCACAATCCAGGACTGCTGGCTCCAAACTGCTCACCTGCCTGCCTCCCTGATTGCCCCTAACCACTTATGCCTGCCAGCCTGATCACCTGCTAACCACTACCCTGCCATCCTAATTGATTTTTAACTGCTTCCCTGCCAGCCTGTTTGCCCCCAACTTCCCTCCTCTGCCGGCCTGGTCACCCCTAACTGCCCTCCCCTGCTAGCCTGATCACCTACAACTGCCCTCCCTTTCAGGCCCTAGAACCTCCAACGGCCTTCCCTTGCTGGCCATCTTGTGGTGACCATCTTGTGTCCACTTGGGGGCAGGATCTTTGACCACATGGAGGCAGCCCTCTTGTGTGTTGGAGTGATGGTCAATCTGCAAATTACTCTTCTATTAGATAGGATAACTGAGGCACAAGGTGGTTAAGTACCTGGCCCAAAGTCACACAGCTAGGAAGAGGTTAGATTTGCCCCAAACTAGTGCTTCTCAAATTTTAATATGCATGTGAATCATCTAGGGATCTTGTTGAAATGCAGAATCAGATTTAGTAGGTCTGGAATGTGCCCTGAAATTCTGATTTCAACAGGCTTGTCAGTGATACCAAAGCTGCTATCCTTGATCCAGACTTTAAGTAGTAATGCTGCAGTCATTCCTGCTTCAGAACTACTCTGAAAAATGTTTTGGTTATAACTTCCAATTTCTCATTTCATCAGGCAATTCTATAAATATACATACTGGGTATTTGACACCAATAACTTACTTTCTTTCATTTTTATTGTGCTAAAATATGCATAACAAAATTTTAACCATTTCTAAGTACATAGTTCTGCAACATTAAGTACATTCACATTCTTCTTCAGCCATCATGACCATCCATCTTTGGAACTTTTTCATCTTCTCAAAATGAAACCGTATACCCATTAAACACTAATTTCCTGTTCCCTCATCTCCCCAATTCCTGATAAACCACCATTCTACTTTCTCTCTCTATGAATTTAACTACTGTAGGTATCTCATATAAGATATTTCTTTTTGTGACTGATTTATTTCATTTAGCATAATGTGTTCAAAGTCTATCTATGTAGGATGTGTTACAATTTCCTTTCTTGGTCAGGCTCAATAATATTTCATTGTATGCATGTGTCACATTAAAAAAAAATATTTTATTGATTTTTTACAGAGAGGAAGGGAGAGGGATAGAAAGTCAGAAACATCAATGAGAGAGAAACATCGATCAGCTGCCTCTTGCACACTCCCTACTGGGATTGTGCCCGCAGCCAAGGTACATGCCCTTGACCGGAATCCAACCTGGGACCTTCCAGTCCTCAGGCTGAGCCAAAGCAGTTTCAGCAACATTTTGTTTCTCTGTTTATTCATTGATAGAAACTTGGGTTACTTTCATCTTTTTGCCATTGTGAATAATAATGCCATCACCATGGGTATACAGATACCTAAATAAATCTCTATTTTCGTTTCTTTTTATTATAAACCCAGAAGTAGAATTGCTGGAACGTATGGTAATTCTACAATACCTTACTGTCTAAGATACAAGTTTATTTCCAAGTTATTGTTTGTACTCCACTTTCTCCCCTTTTATTTTTTCTTTTTCTTTTCTTTTATCTTTTAATCTTTATTGTTCAGTTTATTAATTACATTGTTTTCCCTTTTTTATCCCCTTATATCTCCCCTCCACCCTGTACCTATCCCACCTTCCACCCTCGCCTCCCCCTCCCCACTGTCCTCTCCCATTGTTGCAAGATTTTTGTCCAATCTCTTGCTGTACTTCCCACAACCCTTTTCTCCCCAAGAATTGTCAGTCCATTCCTTCTCTATGTCCATGTTTCTGTTATATTCACCAGTTTATCCTGTTCATCAGCCTATCAATTCACTTGATTTTTATGTTCATTTGTTGATAGATGTGTATTTGGTGTTCATAATTTATATTTTTACCTTTTTCTTCTTCCTCTTCTTAAAGAATATCTTTCAGCATTTCATATAATATTGGTTTGGTGGTGATGAACTCCTTTAGCTTTTTCTTATCTGCGAAGCACTTTATCTGACCTTCAATTCTGAATGATAGCTTTGCTGGATAGAGTAATCTTGGTTGTAGATTCTTGCTATTCATTTTTTTGAATATTTCTTGCCACTCCCGTCTGGTCTGCATCGTTTCTGTTGAGAAATCCAATGACAATCGTATGGGTGCTCCCCTGTAGGTAACCAACCGTTTTTCTCTTGCTGCTTTTAATATTCTCTCTTTATCTTTTGCTCTTGGCATTTTAATTATGATGTGTCTTGGTGTGGTCCTCTTTAGATTTCTATATTTTGGGGTTCTGTGTACTTCTTGGGCTTTTAAGTCATTTTCTTTCACCAGGTGGGGGAAGTTTTCAGTCACTATTTCTTCAAGTAGGTTTTCATTAACTTGCTCTCTCTCTTTTTCTGGCACCCCAATAATTCGGATGTTGGCATGCTTGAGGTTGTCCCAGAGGCCCCTTACACTGTCTTCAATTTTCTGAATTCTTTTTGTTTCTTGCTTTTCCAGCCGAGTGGATTTTGGTTCTTTGTATTTCAAATCTTTGACTTGGTTCTTGTGGTCCTCTGGACTGCTTTTAGGACTTTGTGTAATATTTTTTATTTCAGTCTGTGTATGCTTGATTTCTAGTTGGTCCTTTTTCATATCCGTGAGGGTCTGGTTCATATCCTCAGAGGTCTTGTTCATTTCCCTGAGGGTCTCATTCATTTCCTTGTAAGTCTCATTCATTTCCTGGTTGGTCTTGTTTATTTGCTTGTAATTCTCATTAAGTTCATCGGCCTTTTCTAGGAGCCTCTTGAAAAGCCTTATAACAGTGGTTTTGAACTCTATGTCTTGTCGTCTTTTCTCCTCCATTTCTTTCACATCTGATTTCTTTCCATATCTCTGCATAGTGGCTGCTTTATGTGGTAGATATCCTCTAAGGGTCAGTGGCACAGCCTCCCCAGTTATTTGAGATGGGTACTCTTACTGCAATCCTTTATGGGTTGTACAGTATTTTTTAATTTAAACCCAGCTTGTTGTTGTTAGCCCTAGGAGGCTTTGACCTCCAGGCCAATTGGCTGTGAAGGGAGACTGTGTTCAGGTTGGATGGGCGGAGTCTCTGAGCTGCACAGGCAGCCTCAGTGTCAGCTATGTCCTATGCGGCGCTCGCGCGCCGGACTCTGTTGGATGGGGATGGTTGCAGACACCTCCAAGAGAAAGCCACTAGTCTCTTCCCCTTGCCAGACAACTCTGCCTCTCCCCAAATGTGTCTGCACCCCCAAAGTCTAGCCCAGGGTTGTAAAATAGATGATTTCCGGGACCTGGAGACAAGTTTCCAGGGGGCAAGTTGCAGGTTTGTGCGACCCTTGTGCCCAAACTTCTTTTCCCAGCCTCCGGGTTTCTTGCAGACTAGGAGCCTCTGCCGCGCCCTGCTTCCAGGGTGCGTCCCCCGGACCTCGGACCTCGCCTGGCACTGGGGAATCTGTGCAGTGGGATGTCTCCACATACCCCAGATCTCGGACCTTGCCTGGCGCTGGGGAATCCATGTAGTGGGACATCTCCGCCCTCCCTGTTGTCAAAATCCGGCCGGGGTTGCTGCTCCAGCCCCAGCCCGCGCGTGCACGCGCGACCAGGACGGCTCCTAACCTGTTTCCGTCTTCAAGGCTGCACTCCTGCTGCTCCTCTGAGTCTCAGTGTCCCACCTTTACTCTTATTTGTGGTGTTTTCACTCAGCCAGCTTTCTGGCGATTCTGGGTGATTTTTGTTTTGTTATTATGTTGTAGTTCTTAAATCATTGCGTGGGGCAGAACAATAGGTGTTTACCTATGCCGCCATTTTAGTTCCTCCTCACTTTCTCCTCTTTTAAAAAACATTTCTTACTTAAAGGAAATCTTTCAAAGTTTGGCAGAAAAAGTCAATTTTCATTTTCTGTCATCTATAGCTGCTTTTTGATTTGTAGTCAGTCACAAAAGATTATTGAGAAATGTCCTTGGGTTTTCAGGAGATTGGTAGTTGGTTAAATAGTACCAAGTAGAGAACAGAGAGTGCTGGTGTTATAAAATAAATAAATATTAAGATTTATGCTACAGAGAAAGTTTTGTATGAATGAATTCACAACTTCACCTGACAAACAGGTGTTTAGGGAATAGGAAGCCCTTATTAAACTTTTATTTTTTTCCTTTAAGACTTCCAGCTATACCAGGATCTTCAGAAACATTTTGGCACCTCTTTCTCTGAGGTCTTTAACCAAATACAAAATTAGAGTCTCATCTGTTTACCAGAGTTTGTTGTACAATTCTGCCTACTAGCTAGAGTTATTCCCCTTTTACATCTTTAGAAATAAAATTCTTTGTTGGAAATAAGAAAACAAATAGAAGTAACATTGAAATCTGGTGAGTTAATAAGAAAGAGATTTTAATAAAGGTATTAGGAATTTTTCCCATCATAGACTACTTCATTATTAAGGCTTAATTAATCATGTAGTTCTAGAGCTCTCTTATTTTAGGAGTTCCTAACTAATGCAAAAAGTTGGGAAGAATGAACTTGAATGTGGAAAGTAAAATAACACAAAATAGCTTTCAACAAAAGCCAGGAAAATGAGTACTTTAAATATATATAGCTGAAACCGGTTTGGCTCAGTGGATAGAGCATTGGTCTGCAGACTGAAGGGTCCCAGGTTCCATTCCGGTCAAGAGCATGTGTATCTTGGCTGCGGGCACATCCCCAGTAGGGGTGTGCAAGAGGCAGATGATCAATGTTTCTCTTTCATCAATGTTTCTGACTTTCTATCCCTTTCCTTTTCTCTCTGTAAAAAAATCAATAAAAAACATCATCCAGAATCACCAGAAAGCTGGCTGAGTGGAAATTCCACAAATAAAAGTAAAGATAGGACACTGTGACTCAGAGGAGCGGTGGAGGGCAGAGTTGAGGATATGTGCGGAGTCAGAGGTTTGCAGCCATGTGCGTGTGAGCGGATAGGGCGGGCGGCTGGATACCCGGCTGGTTTTCTTGAACGGGAAGGGAGACAAAGGTGTCCCACTGCACTGATTCCCCAGTTCTGGGCGAGGTCCGGGGAACCCACACTCATACGGGGTGAAACTGGACAGTAAGAAGGAAGCACGCTGAAACTCGGGCGCTGCAGAGGTCTGCGAGCTTGTGGAGAGGGTGCGTAAACTTGAGAACTGCAGACGCACACAAGCACACAGAGAGGACCAGTGACTTGCTCTCTTGTTCAGGAGAAAAAAAAGAAAGAAGGGAAACCACTGGACTGCATTGTTTTACAACCCTGGGTGAGACTTTGGGTGTGCAGACTCATTTGGGGAGAGGCTGAATTGTCCGGCAGCTTTCTCTCAGAGGTGCGTGCAGCCATTACCACCAGGCACAGAGACCCAGGTGCTACATAGGGCGGAGCTGATGGGAAATTAAGGCTGCTTGCTCAGCCTGGAGACTCCACCCATCCAACCTGAGCACAGCTGATCCTCACAGCCAATTGGCCTGGAGGTCAAACCCTCCTAATGCTAACAACAATAATCTAGGCTTAACTTCAACAAGACTGTGCAACCCATAAAGGGCTGCACCAAGAGTATCCACCTCAGGTAACTGGGGAGGCTGAGCCACTGTCCCTTAGAGGACATCTACCACACAAACCTAATCGACCAACTCAGGGAAGCAGCCAAAATGCAGAGACATGGAAAGAAATCAGATGTGAAAGAAATGGAGGGGGAAAAAATGACTGGACATAGAGTTCAAAACCATGATTATAAGGTTTTTCAGGAGGCTCCTAGGAAAGGCCGATGAACTTAACGAGACCTTCAAGGATATGAACGAGACCCTCGAGAATATGAAGGAGACTCTCGAGGATATGAACGAGATCCTCAAGGATTTGAAAAAGGACCAACTAGAAATTAAGCATACACTGACTGAAATAAAAAAAATATTATACAAAGACTTAAAAGCAGTCTAGAGGACTGCAAGAATCAAGTCAAAGATTTGAAATACAAAGAAGTAAAATTCACTCAGCCAGAAAAGCAAGAAGCAAAAAGAATCCAAAAAATTGAAGATAGTGTAAGGGGCCTCTGGGACAACTCAAGCATACCAAGATCCAAATTATAGGGGTGCCAGAAAAAAAGAGAGAGCAAGACAATGAAAACCTATTTGAAGAAATAGTGACTGAAAACTTCCCCCACCTGGTGAAAGAAATTGACTTAACGGTCCAAGAAGCACACAGAACCCCAAACTACAGGAATCCAAAGGACTACACCAAGACACATCATAATTAAAATGCCAAGAGCAAAAGACAGAGAGAATATTAAAAGTAGCAAGAGAAAAACAGTTAGTTACCTGTAAGGGAGTACCTATACCATTGTCAGCGGATTTCTCACCAGAAATGATGCAGGGCAGACGGGAGTGGCAGCAAATATTCAAAGTGATGAATAGCAAGAATCTACAACCAAGATTACTCTATCCAGCAAAGCTATCATTCAGAATTGAAGGTCAGTCAGATAAAGTGCTTCTCAGATAAGAAAAAGCTAAAGGAGTTCATCACTGCCAAACCAATATTATATGAAATGCTGAAAGATATTCTTTAAGAAGAAGAAGAAAACGGTAAAAATAAAAATTATGAACAACAAATACACATCTATCAACAAATGAATCTAAAAATCAAGTGAATTAAAAATCTGATGAACAGAATAAACTGGTGAATATAACAGAATCATGGGCATAGAGAGGGAATGGACTGACAATTCTTGGGGAGAAAAGGGGTATGGGAGCTGCAGCAAGAGACTGGACAAAAATAATACACCTATGGAGGAAGTCAGTAGTGGGGAGGTAAGGCCAGAGGGTGGGATTGGTTCTGGGTGTAGGGGAGCTATAGGGGGAAAAAAAGGGAGAACAATGTAACTAATAAACTGAACAATAAAGATTAAAATATTTTAAAAATCAATAAAAATATATTTAAAAAGAAAAGTGCTAATCTTTAATATATATATATAATTTACCAGTAGCTTTCAACGGTAAAGTGTACTTGAGTACTGAAAGAAACTGCACTTATTTTCTAAAAAGTGAGGCCAGCTATGGAAATAAAACAAAAAATAACAAAAAGGAGGTGACTCTGGAAATAATGATAGTAACATAAGACATGATAAACAATGAAGATGGAGCATGTAATCGGCAACCACAAGTCTGGTGTATGTGGCTCTAAAAGTACAAGTCCTGCATTCCAACCACCCTTCAATTTTATAATCATTTTAAATTATGATTGAATGAAAGAAGCCCTGGCCTGTGTAGTTCAGTTTGTTGAGCATCATTCCATGCACTGAAGGTTCAATCCTTGATGCCAGGTTGCAGGTTCGATCCCTGATACCAGCGGGAGTGCATGCAGGAGGCAACCAATTGATGATTTCTCTCTCTCCCTCACTCTCATTCCTCTTTCTCTAAAATCAATAAAAATATTTTTTTTAAAAAAAGAAGAAGACTTGGCCTATGACTAAAGCATTTATATGAAGAATTTTTTTAACCTAACTCATAGCATCTTGAATAAGAACAAAGGGTGGAGGTTTAAGAATTGCTCGCTGGACTTTGAACCGAGAGGGTTGATAGATACTGTATAATACCTCCAGCTCTTAAATGGGGTTGTTTAGAGGAAGGAATTTGTTATATTTCAGGGATTCATAAAATAATGTTGTGTTTTAAATGAATCCTGCTGGTGATACTAATGGGAACATTTTGGAGATTCTAGTGAGAAAAAAGAATGACATAAAAGTACTTAAAAGTTATAACTATAGGCAGAAAATAGGATAGAATTTACACAAAAATTTTGTCTGGTGCTGTATGAAGCACACATATGCAATGGGTGGGAAAACTTGGAAGGAAATGAGTTGAAAAAAACTAATGAAAACTGATAAGAAATTAGATGAGAATATGATATGTAATCTGGCAGTAAAAAAGATATAAACTTTTTGTTTTTGAGATCTGGAGGTAGAGAGGAATCATGTTGTGGAGAAGGAATCGCAGGATCTGTCTGCAGATAACTAAAGATAGAGCTGAAGAGGAAGGAAGAAAGAACAGATGACAGGCTTACTAGTAGAGATCACAGATGAATGAACATGAGATGTAACATGTAGCAGGATACAGAAATATTGCAACATTCTAAAGGAATATTCTTTGTCCAGAAACTTCCTATAAGACCAGGGATGTTTCCCCAGAGAATCCATGAAAACACAGCTACTCTGGATTTCGAGTGAAATTTCAGAACACTCCTAGAAGTTCTGTTATCAAGAGCTCTGTTAGAAGGCCTTGTAGAAATAAGACAAAGATTTATGGTATGTTGTTTTTAAAAAATATATTACAAAAATTTAACTTAACATTGCTGAATATTTGGAATACAGAGGAAGAAATCAATTATAAGCCAAAAACTTTAATACAATTAATAAGTACAGTTGTCTTTTACATTTTTAATATTTTCCTTATGCAGACCTACTTCAATGTAGCTAAAATTATAATGTAAACACACTTTTTCCTGTTTTCATGGTGTATGAAAAGTGTTTTCTAAATTGCTACATTCTTTTTATAATTTAAATTTCTAACATGCTATAAAGAGTATGTATGTACTAACCTTCTCCCAGTGCTCTATGCATTGATTTCACATCCTGAGGTATTTATTTGCCTGTTTCTTTCTATTGGCATGAGTAAACAACCCTATCTGGAGATATTCCTTAACCCTTAAAATTGCAAGGGGAAACAGATGTTAATGAATCATCTTGCTTCTCCACCGACCCTGTGGGTAAGGAAATTACATGCAATTTGGAGTTGACCATAGCATGCCAGGTCTTCAGCAATAAGTTCTGAAATGTGAAGGCATGAAAAGGGATTTTGAAACATTTTTCAACTCTGGCAGGGAGCCAACTGAATTCTAAAAACAAAGATGCAATGGGGAGCAGTTTACTTTCAGGAAACAGTCTGTGACAACTAAGTCCTTTGGTTAGCCTTCTTGGTGAGAATTTGCTCGGAGATCACCCTATCTGGAAACCATCTCTTCCCCTTTAGCAACAGCATAGGGTGGGACAAGAGCTTTAAGAAGATTCTTCCTGGGATTTGGTGACAAAAGAGCACTTGGTGAAGTAACCGAGGAGAGAAAACTCAGGATTGCTAATGCTGAGCATTGTAGAAGCTTTCCACAGCTTTCAGGACCTGTCTCGTGAGTTTTTCTCTTCAAAATGAAGTCAAATACAATCTAACTGATGTCATAGTCTGAAAACTAGCTCTGCTACTAAGGATTACTCAGTCAGGCAGAAAAAAAAAATCTTGGTATGAAATTCCAGTGCTTAAAACTTTATTTTAAAAAAATATATATTTTACTGATTTTTTACAGAGCGGAAGGGGGAAGGATAGAAAGTCAGAAACATCCATGAGAGAGAAACATCGATCAGCTGCCTCTTGCACGCCCCCTACTGGGGATGTGCCCACAGCCAAGGTACATGCCCTTGACCGGAATCAAACCCGGGACCTTTCAGTCCACAGTCCGACGCTTTATCCACTGAGCCAAACTGGTTTGGGCTCCAGTGCTTAAAACTTTAAAGTGAATCGATAAGCCTCTGATGCAGTTGTTTTGCAATATAGAAATTATGAATCCTGTTCACAACAGTGGCAACTCAGGTCTCACAAATTGGTTCATCTTTCCTAGAAAGTGACTGAGGATTAATTAATCCCTGTTGGATTTCTTCCTAAATTTGGGACTTTTTTTTAGAAGCCAAGGTCTTGGACATTCTACTTCTAATTTAGCCAATACTGGGAATGAATGACAAGATGAGGACCTGAGTACTCATCTGCAATGTGGTCGGTTTCTATTTTCTATACTCTTAAGAGACCCTACAATTGCTTCACCTGATGCATATGACAGAACCTTCTTTGAAATGTACCATATTTTAAAGCCACACTTTGTCAAATTTCTCCTTAGATGTAAGACTATATTATTCACTCACTTTTCCCTTTAATAGGTGTATTGGAACTATAGATAACAACAGCCCAATAGCCAGAAGTTCTTAGAAATTGAGCATTAAACGTTTGTACAGAAACTTCTTTGTAACACTATAAGCAAGAACTTGGTGTAAGGCAATTCTGTCCAAGTATGCTGTCCAAACTACTTTGGCCTTCTGCAGCATAGACCAAGCTGACATGTTCTGCTGATTTCTTTCATCAAGTTAGCATTACCAAGTTCTGTGGCAGATAGGCAATGGAAAGAAAACATTTAAGGACTTAGATTTCATCTGCTTTTTACAAATAAAAAGAACAAATCCAGGGATGGTGAGTTCGGAGGACTAATCATGCCACAGGAATATATCTTTAGGGTTTGGCGACTTTCTGCAAAACAAAACTCCAGTCTGCTTATTTTGCCAATGTGTTCGAGGGGAATATGCCACAGAAGTTTTCTTTTTCTCCTACACAGAATATCTTTTCCCCTTCTGTTTATAGAAGCAACAGAAGCTTACTTTAAATCATGACTCTTCCTAAGATGTTCTGGATCTTTGATCTTACTTATTTTCCAAAGGCTGATCCATGTTCTATATTTGTATCACCTTTGATATAGCCAGTTTGTGCTACATAATTAGATATGATTTGTTCCCACATTTTGCTTCTTTGTAGATTTGTTTAGGATTCCTTGCAAATAAAGCTCATCTCAAATAGCAGAAAACAAGCCCTGGCCAGGTAGCTCAGGTGGTTAGAGTGTCATCCCAATACGCCAAGGTTTGGGGTTCATTCCCTGGTCAGGGCACATATAAGACTCAATCACTGATTGCATAACTACGTGGAATGACAAATCGATGTTTCTTTCTTCTCTCCTCTTTCCCTTCCCTTCTCTCTCAAGTCGATTAAAAATATAAAAAGAAAAGAAATCTATAAAATACAAAACAGCAGAAGACAACCCCGATGAGAAAATGAAGTTGTATCAAGAGTTCACACTAGTGCTTGTCTAGCTTGTTTCAGTGGTTGAGCCTTGACCTATAAACCAGGAGGTCATGGTTCAATTCCTGGTCAGGGCAAGTGTAGAAGGAAAGTGACACTTACTTTTGGAACTGTCTTAATATTTCACATAGGCTAGAAATCTATGTTTATAATTAACAAGGATGAGGGGCCCTAAAAAGGAATACTGACAGAAACAAATTAAGCAAACTGTACTTCAAATGAATAAAATAAACATACTGAAGGGAATTGAGGAGATTAAGTAATTTTTGTTTTGTTTTTTGTTTAATCCTCATCCAAGATATTTTTTTCCATTGCTTTTTAGAGAGTGGGAGGGAGGGAGGAAGGGGCAGAGAGAGAGGAAAACATTAATATGAGAGACACATAGATTGGTTGCCTCCTGCATGCATCTCCACCACAGCCAGCCAGGAATCAAACCTTCGACCTCTCAGTGAGCAGGCCAACACTAAACACTGAGCACACTGGCCAGGGTGAGACTGAGTACCCTTTGAACACTGTATTTGGACTCTTTGCCCTCCCTTAGGCGGAAAACAAAACGTGCTCGAATAAGTGTTTATAAATCAGGAGGTTGCGTTTATACAGAGGCATGGATTAGCAATTTCTGTACATTTTAGGATTGAGCAAATAAATATATATAATGGATAATAGGAGCTAGATTTCTCTGTGAGAAGAGGAAGCTTCATATATAAAAGGGAAAGAATAGAGGGTACCTTGTAGCAATATATTGGAATTGAATCAGTGTGAACTCATGGGTTTTAATATGTATAGATAGCTAGATACATAGAAATGAAAATAAGTATCTGTATGTTCGTGTACATGTGCACATTTGTATAGAATGTGTATGTATAGACCTTTGTCTATTTCTTAACTGTCTTCTGAGAGAGCCTAGAAGCAATGACACATTTGGAGCAAAAAGCACACCCAGCACCTACCTAGATCTTATTTTTTAAACACTGTTTTTTACTAAAAGCAACTTGGGCTTCTTGGATAAGTGATTGGTGCCAAGATGGGTTAGAGAAAGAACAAGATGGTCCTTAAACATCTATTCTATCAAAAAGAAAGCAAGTGAGAGGAATCAAGATGGCGGCATAGGTAAAACACCTATCTTGCCATCATACTCAACAATTTTAATACTACAACAACGAAAGAACAAACACCTTCCAGAATCACCAAAAAGCTCGCCGAGTGAAAATTCCACAAATAAAAGTGAAGATAAGACACTGTGACTCGGAGGAGCAGCGGCGTGCGCAGAGAGAGGTTTGGAGTGCGCGCCGCGGAGAGGGCGGGCGGCTGAAAACCGGCCAGTTTTCTCGAACGGGGAGACATAGATGTCCCACTGGACTGAATCTCCAGATCTGGCGAAGTCCAGGGAACCCACTATCATACGAAGTGAAAACTGGACAGAGGGAGGGCACACCGAAGCTCGGGCGCTGCCGGGTCTCCCGGCTTGTGGAGAAGGCAGCTTGCACGAACAGCTCGGCTGCGTGACTGCACAGAGAGCGCTCTGCGACTTGCTTTCTCATTCGGAAAACCGTCAGACTGCTTTGTTTTACAACCCTGGGTGAGACATTGGGAGTGTAGATTCATTTGGGGAGAGTCTGAATTCCCCGGCAGCCAGTGGAGTTCCACAGCAGCTCTCTCTCAGAGGTGCTGGCAGCCATTGCCCCAGGCACAGAGTCCCTGGGGCTGCAGAGGGCGGAGCTGTCGCTGTCTGCTTGGCCCGGAGACTCCGCCCATCCAACCTGAGCCCAGCTGAGCTTCACAGACAATTGGCCTGGAGGTCAACCCCTCCAAGTGCTAGCAACGATTAACTGAGCTTAACTTCAACAAGACTGTGCAATCCATATCCACCTCAGGTAACCGGGGAGGCTGAGCCACTGTCCCTAGTAGGAAGTCTACCACACAAAGCTAATTGACCAACTCAGGGAAGCAGCCACTATGCAGAGACATGGAAAGAAATCAGATGTGAAAGAAATGGAGGAAAAAAAGCGACTGGACATGGAATTCAAAACCACGATTATAGGGTTTTTCAAGAGGCTCCAACAAAAGGTCGAGGCCTATAAGGAAATAAGCGAGACCACAAAGGAAATGATCAAGACCAACGTGAAAATCAATGAGTCCTACAAGGAAATGAACAAGACCCTCAAGGATATGAATGAGACCTGCAAGAAAATGATCAAGACCAACGTGGAAATGAAGGAGACTCTCATGGATATAAAGGAGACTCTCAAGGATATGAAAAAGGACCAACCAGAAATTAAGCATACACTGACTGAAATAAAAAATATTATACAAAGACCTAAAAGTGCTCTGGAGCACCCCAAGAACCAAGTTAAAGATTTGAAATACAAAGAAGCAAAATCCACTCAGCTGAAAAAGCAAGTAACCAAAAGAATCCAAAAAATTGAAGATAGTGTAAGGGGCCTCTGGGACAACCTCAAGCATACCAACATCCAAATTATAGGGGTGCCAGAAAAAGAGAGAGACCAAGACAATGAAAACCTATTTGAAGAAATAGTGACCGAAAACTTCCCACACCTGGTGAAAGAAATTGACTTAGGAGTCCAAGAAGCGCACGGAACCCCAATATATAGGAACCCTAAGAGGATCACACCAAGGCACATCATAATTAAAATGCCAAGAGCAAAAGACAAAGAGAGAATATTAAAAGCAGCAAGAGAGAAACAGTTGGTTACCTATAAGGGAGCACCCATACGATTGTCAGCGGATTTCTCAACAGAAACGATGCAGGCCAGACGGGAGTGGCAAGAAATATTCAAAGTGATGAACAGCAAGAATCTACAACCAAGATTACTCTATCCAGCAAAGCTATCATTCAGAATTGAAGGCCAGATAAAGTGCTTTGCAGATAAGAAAAAGCTAAAGGAGTTCATCACCACCAAACCAATATTATATGAAATGCTGAAAGATATTTTTTAAGAAGAGGAAGAAGAAAAAGATAAAAGTGCAAACTAGGAACAACAAATACACATCTATCAACAAATGAATCTAAAAAATCAAGTGAATTAATAAGCTGATGAACGGGATAAACTGGTGAATGTAACAGAATCACGGACATAGAGAGGGAATGGACTGACAACTCTTGGGGAGAAAGGGGGTGTGTGAAGTGCAGCAAGAGACTGGACAAAAGTCATGCAACTATGGGAGAGGACAGTGGAGGGGGGTGAGGGCGGAGGGTGGGATGGGTACCAGGTGGAGGGGAACTATAGGGGGGAAAAAAAGGGAACAATGTAATTAATAAACTGAACAATGAAGATTAAAAAAAAAAAAAGAAAGCAAGTAACCAAAGAATTCTGTAGGCATGTCAAAAGGACAGAAGTCAGCTTGAAGGAGCTCCCACAGCCAAATCTGGGACAATTTGAGCAACAAAATAAATAATGATAATAAAGGATCATAACCTGTTGAATAAAGTAACAATCTATGAATCCAGACTAATGTAAATAAATAAATAATGAATGGATGAGAAAGGTAAGCTCTGTTTTTTTGTTTGTTTGTTTGTTTGTTTTTACCATAGAAGGTAAAATTTTAAATATAGGTTGAAATTATATAATTAGGGGGAAATAGCCATCTGGCAAACCCATCATAATTGTTATTTCTTCTAGCAAGAATTATTAGATACAGAATCAACAGATACTGAGACTACTAAATGAAAGTTTTGAGAGTTGACAGTATAATTCCACTGCCTCAAAATATTTCCCTACAAGATACTTATTAAATACAACCTAATTGCTTACTCTACAGAATTTATAATCTAGTAGGGGAAATAAGTTTAATATCTTTAAAACAAGGCAGCAAATTGTGAGTTCCATTACAGAGTTAAAAGTGAGATATGCTGGGAATTGAGCATGGGGATGGAATCATGAGAAGACTTTATGTAAAATATGGCAGATGGTCTGGGAATATTAGAGTTTTAACAGATGGAGATAAAAAAAAAAAGATACTTCAGATTGAAGAGAGCCAGTAAAGTTTTAAGCAATATTGTATTTTCTGCTCTTTCCTTAGAGCCATCTTATCTAAAAGAATTTTCACTCATCATATTGATAATCTATTCTTTAGGTAAAGTGATTATGATTCCCATACTGACCAGTTTCCACCCTATTCAAATGTTTCTAATTATTTTTAATTTTAGTTAAATGTGAATTTTATCAGTATGGATTACCTAAAGGCAGTAGTGTAAATAAAATTATAAATCTTTTCATATTCAATATGATAAGCCCTTGCCCTATCAATTTGTTTTATAAAATTTCTATGTTATAATTTTGTGTAAATTTGTACTTACCTGTATAATGAGGCTCAGCCAGATTCTTTAATTTTTTAAAATATTTTTATTGATTTTTTTACAGACTGGAAGGGAGAGGGATAGAAAGTTAGAAACGTTGATGAGAGAGAAACTTAGATCAGCTGTCTCCTGCACACCCCCTACTGGGTTTGTGCCCGTAACCAAGGTACATGCCCTTGACTGGAACCGAACCTGGGACCCTGCAGGCTGACACTCTATCCACTGAGCCAAACCGGTCGGGGCTCAGCCAGATTCTTCTTCTTTTTTTTTTAATCTTTATTGTTCAGTTTATTAATTACATTGTTCCCCTTTTTTATCCCCCTATAACTTCCCTCCACCCTGTACCCATCCCACCCTCTGCCCTCACCTCCCCCTTCCCACTGTCCTCTCCCATTGTTGAAAGATTTTTGTCCAGTCTCTTGCTGCATTTCCCACACCCCTTTTCTCCCCAAGAATTGTCAGTCCATTCTCTCTCTATGTCCATGTTTCTGTTATATTCACCAGTTTATCCTGTTCATCAGATTATTAATTCATTTGGTTTTTAGGTTCATTTGTTAATAGGTGTGTATTTGTTGTTCATAATTTTTATTTTTACCTTTTTCTTCTTCCTCTTCTTAAAGAATATCTTTCAACATTTCATATAATACTGGTTTGGTGGTGATGAACTCCTTTAGCTTTTTCTTATCTGTGAAGCACTTTATCTGATCCTCAATTCTGAATGATAGCTTTGCTGGATAGAGTAATCTTGGTTGTAAATTCTTGCTATTCATCACTTTGAATATTTCTTGCCACTCCCATCTGGCTTGCATAATTTCTGTTGAGAAATCTGACAATCGTATGGGTGCTCCCCTGTAGGTGACCAACTGTTTTTCTCTTGCTGCTTTTAATATTCTCTCTTTATCTTTTGCTCTTGGCATTTTAATTATGATGTGTCTTTAGATTCCTATATTTTGGGGTTCTGTGTACTTCTTGGGCTTTTAAGTCAGTTTCTTTCACCAGGTGGGGGAAGTTTTCAGTCACTATTTCTTCAAGTAGGTTTTCATTACTTTGCTCTCTCTCTTTTTCTGGCACCCCCATAATTCAGATGTTGGCATGCTTGAGGTTGTCCCAGAGGCCCCTTACACTATCTTCAATCATTTGGATTCTTTTTGTTTCTTGCTTTTCCAGCCAAGTGGATTTTGCTTCTTTGTATTTCAAATCTTTGACTTGGTTCTTGTGGCCCTCTTCAGCCATATTCTTTAATGCATAAATTACTCTCTAGTTTTTAAAAATATATATTCTTTAAAGTCACATTAAGGATATAATTTCACTGTAATTAGTTCCTTTATAACCAAGATCATGATCTAGACACCAGCATTTTACCCTTGTGGGTTATGAAGCACACTTGGGGACTAAGTGTTTGCTGGATAGCTTCGTAAATTTAGTCTAGAATGTTATCATTTTAGACTTCATTTGCTAGAAATGTGGCCTACTCCATTTATCTGTAACAGCTCATTTGCTTTCTTCTTCATTTTCCTTTGCTCAAGACAATAAATAGCACTGCCACAAACTGTATGGTTAGTTTAACACTTTCATTGCTTTTAAAACATCTCTCATCTAACCTAATTCTTTGCTGGGTATTGTCCTCATACTTTCTCATAATGTCTTAGAATTAGATTTCTGTGCTACTTTTCTAAGAGGGAAGCAGAGTGTGTAATTAACTTTTTTATATAGCACTGTTAATAGTAACAGGAAGAGGTTTACTTTATCCTATAACATACTGTACCTTAAAGACAGGTTAGACACTTCCCTCTGAACTTGGTCAGGGAAAAGAAAAATGGAATAGATGGCTCCTGACATTTTTTTCCTGTTCAATTCAGAAGTTCAGAATTTTTTTCTTTTGTTAGTCAACAAATGAAAAATGGCATTTGGAATTACCATTGTCCCTCTATTACTTGCCATCTTCATTTTAATGTCTGCTTCTCTATAGCATTAACACAATTCATTCATGATTTACTTGTCAGGGAATTTAGGCATTTTCTGGAACCTAAAGTCTGCCCTAGGTAGTGTTGATTACTGGATAACTGCCTATTCTTTGGTGGAATTTCAGTTTTTAGGTTGCCAGGCTCTACAGCCTTTACTTCTTTGGCAAAAGAACCCAAAGGCAATTGAGTATATTGTTTCCCCTTCCCCAGCCCAGCTTAAACAATGACTCACTTGGACTCTGGGGTTTTGCTTCACACTTTAATTCAGGGGCCACTTTCTACCCTTGTTCTTCTTACTTGCTTTTAGTGTTCTGTTTGGAATCTTTTGTATCCTTTGGCACATGGATTTTCCTCTGAGGTTATTGTCAGAGAAGTATGCAACACAACCCCTAAACTGGAACAGATAAGCTGGTTATGTCCCATAAGCTATGTTGTTCATATGGCAGCTGATAGAGGTCAGAGAGTACAGAAAGTATATCTTTAAGGAAACATAATTCCAAAAAAGGTAGAGAGAGGAGTATTTTTCAGAAAATATGGAGTGCCAATGTCAGCCAATTAAAGACTGAGAGATGCTCCAGTGACTGCTATATTTCCTCAGGGTGTGTATGTGCGAAGGGGGGAAGTGCTCAGAGGAACTGGACTGAAACAACTTTCAGAGGGATATGGTTATGTGAAGAGACTTCCTTCTAGAAGGACTTGTCTAATTTATAGTTCAGAGTCTTACTGGAGGAAAAAATCCTTTTTCCCTTTTTGGCAATGCTTCTGTCTGATTTTTCATTCTGATTTCAACCTTCCATAACTACCCGTCTAATGATGAGTTCTTGATTGTTCTCTTTGCAGCTTTACCAGTGTATGTCAAGGAACTCACATTCTCTTTCGGGAATTCAGCTTCATCCAAGCCACCCCTCACAATAGGGCATCATTCCTACGGGCCTTCTGGAGATGCTTCCGAACTGTGGGCAAAAATGGCGGTAAGTCTTCCCAAATATTTTCTTGCTTTCTTTTCTTCCTACCAAACTTTCATCTTTCTTTGTTCCTATAAATACTGTTTGGGTACTAGCCAGTTTGGCTCAGTGGATAGAGTGCGGATCCAAATGGGATCAGGGGCATATGCCCAGGTTTCGGGCTTGATCCCTAGTAAGGGGTGTGCGGGAGGCAACTGATCGATGATTCTCTCTCATCATTGATGTTTCTATCTCTTTCTTCCTCTTCCATCCTCTGAAATCAATAAAAATATATTTTTAAAAAATACTGTTTGGTCTCATGCTATTCAAGGTTATAAGCACACCTTAATTTTGAGGAGCTGTTCCTCTTGTGTCAGAAATACTATCTCCATTACTACCACCATCCCTAATGAGTGTATTAAGAGCCAAGTGAAGCTCTGCTCACTTGACATGCAGTAATTCACTTACTCTTCACCACATCTCTCTGTGGTGGATACTTTAAACTCCATTTTATAACTAAAGAAACTGAGGATCAGAGGGGTTAAGTAACTTGGCAAGGTTAAGCAGTAAATGCTAGGGCTGGATTCATACCCAGGCCATCTGGCTCCAGAGCCTTTGCTCTTGACAAATATTAAAATACCATGCAGTAGCCCTGGCCAATTTGGCTCAGTGGATAGAGCATTGGCCCAAAGACTGAAGGGTCCTGGGTTCGATTCCAATCAAGGGCATGTACCTCGGTTTCAGGCTCAATTGAGGCCCTGGTCAGAGTGCGTGTGGGAGGCAACCAATCAATGTGTCTCTCTCACATTTGATGTTTCTCTCTGTCTCTCCCCCTCCCTTCCACTCTCTCTAAAAATCAGTGGAAAAATATCCTTTGGATTAACAACAACAAAACAATGCCATGTAGTAAATTCAAGGAATGATGTGACTGCAAAGAAATAAACTCCTGGGAAGGGGAAGGGATGGGGATACTATTGTTAGAGAACAGAGAGAGAGTGGATTAGAGAAGGTTCTCCTGAGAACTGGCTGTTAGATCTCGGTTGGGAAGGAAGAGTGAATAGAAGTTGTACACATGGATAAAGAGAGAAAGGCATTCTACTAGTAGGTAGAGCATGTGCTGTGGTATAGAAGCATAAATGGAAAAAAAGACAGACTCAGGTGCTGAAAGACATTTTTTGCCATAAAAAGTTGTATTTCATTCCGTAGGCACTAGATGAAGGATTGTAGAAGAGTGATGTGGTGAGATCTGAGTTCTAGAAAGGCCATTCTAGAGATAGTATGGACATGGCTTCGACGGTGAGACCAGAAACCAGGAGCATAGCTGGCAGACTTGCAGTAGGTGAGGTGCGAGAAAACAAGAGCCAAGGCAGCAGCCATAGAGATAGAATCCACAGGACTTGGTGATTTGGTTTGGCATGTAAGATGAGTGGGAAAACCAGTTATAAATTTCCGGGTAAGTGTATAGTTCTGAAGCATTAAGTGCACTCATATAGTTCTGACACCATCCTGACCATCCATCTCCACAATTCTTTCATCTTCCCAAACGGAACCTTTCTACACATTAAGCACTAACTCTCCATTTTCCCCTTCCCCTCACCCCTGGCAGCGACTATTCTACTTGCTATCTCTATGAATTGGACTACACTAGGTTTCTCATATTAATGGAATCATATTATATTTATCCTCTTGTGAATGACTTATTTCATTTAATATAACATCCTCAGAGTTCATGCATGTAGTGACAAGTGTCAGAATTTCCTTCCTTTTTAGGGTTAAGTAATATTCCATTGTATGTGTATACATTTTGTTTATTTATTCATCCATTGATGGATATTTGGGTTGCTTTCACATTTTGTCTAATGTGAATAATGTGATGTAAGTTTTTTAAAAGTTTATATTTCTTTGGGACACAGTTTTAAAACTTCAGTAAGCAACATGAAATATAGATCAGGTTCCATAAATGTAGATTTTTGGAAATAGAATAAAGTTGACTAAAGTAAATTTTTCATTTCACCTTACAAATCCTTGAGAGAAGAGCTATGTACATGGGAAAATGCAAGTCATTTTTGTATTTGCTACTGTTGGTTTGGCATATTAATATTTCTAAAGAAAATATTAAGGAAAACACTGATTGAAAATTTCTTTATTGAAATTTTTTTTTCTTTTTCTTTTTTTTTATTGATTTTTTGCAGTATAATAGTAGTACATGTTTTCCTTCCCCCTCCCCCTTATCCTCCCCCCAGTCTCCCCCACCCCCCAGCACATATCCCCAGCTTCCCCCCCTCCCCGCCCCAGTGTCTTTCATTCATTGGTTATGTTCATATGCATGCATACAAGTCCTTCAGTTGATCTCCCCCCCGCATCTGCCTCCCATCCACCCAAGCCTCCCCCTGTAGCTTGACAGCCTGTTCAAGGCCATCCTGCCTCTATATCAATCACTCTCCCCTGTTTCTTTTCTTCAAAAATATCTTGCCTCTGCATACTAGAAATAAATGTATAAGAACAAAAAATGTTTCAGTCTCAGTTTCAATATCCAACTGTTCTGAGTCCCAGTTTCAGTGTCAAATAATTCTTTATGTGTATAAGTCAGCAATGGTATCCAGATGGTGGACACATCGTGTCAATGCAAGATCCATCCTCTCTGGTTTGGTCCTGGGCTGCCTGCAGACATGCACAGCTGCCGACTGCTAGCATGGCAAGGTGTCGTCAGTGTCCCCCCATCTCTGGACCATCCTCGTGACTGAAACAGATCCATCAGTTCCTCACCGTCGCAGGAACCCACATGGTCTTGGAGTTGTTCTCTGAAAACACACAAACACATTCTCGGCCAAAAGTTAACAAAGGGATCCTCTATGCAAAATAGACTTGGGATTCTTTTTAATTTTTGCCTAAATGATTTTCCTTTGGCTTATTTTGACACCATGTGTGTTTTTTCATGGGTGTCCTGCAATTGTTTTTACAAATGGAATTTACTTTACTGGAGTAAGAATTTTCTAGATGTATTTTACTTACTCGATATTTTTTTTTCCCTTACATGATATTACCCCGCTGTCCCCTCCCCTTTTTTGATTAATGGGGACTTTTGGAAATTTTATATTGCAGTCTTGGTAATTTTAAGTTTTAATTTTTGCACACAAATATGACTGCTTTAGGTTCTTTGGATGTTAGGCAATTTTACAGTGAGATGAACTATTAATAGATTTTTTAGTTAATGTTTTAGGAAAAGCTTTTTGTCCAGTACACTATAATTTTCTTGAGTATTCACATATTTCACTTGGCCAATTTAAATTAATCTGAAAACTTGATTACTATTTTACTGTCAATTTTAATACTCAAGCAGAAATCTTAGTTTACCCTGTAAATACTAGTGGAAAGGAATATTTTCAATTTTGAGTAGGTCCTGAGCATTCCTGGTAATAGACTGAATTTAGATATAGAGCAGCTATTGCTGGCCGAGTCTCTGTCTGCCACCTGGGTCCCCGAATGAGTCGTGTGTGGGAGGCGAAGCAGCCGTGGGGGTAGGAGACCTCCCTCAGGAGGGGTGAGAATTCAAACCCCTGCAAGGTTTGTGGGTGAGGGTCTGTGCCCCACCTCTGTTGACCTTTTAGTTCTCTCCTGTTGGCCCCTCTACGACTGTGCCTGTCTTAGGTTGTTCCTTCCCTGAGGAATCTTACCTGTCTCTGGATAACCAGCCATCCTCCGGGGCCAAACAGGGTGATGTGAGGTTCAGTTCTGTCTCCTTTGTAGTCTATGCCCCCCAGTGGCCTCCACGTCCAGTACCTGCCTTCGGGTCCCCTCGCCTGCTGGCGGGGTCCCGGTACTGATCACTCTTTATTGAAATTTTAAAGATCTTGGTGAGATGAAAGGCAAAAGGTATCCACTGACAGCTTCTTTTTAAAAATGGAATTAGATTCTTACATTCAGAACATTGAAACATTAAATTGCTCCAAATTTTTCTGATTTAGCATCTCTACATCAAAATCTTGGTTAATATCTGTTTTTAACCATTTGTATGGCAGAAGCGTCTATTTTAAATTAAATTCAAAATATTGTGGCAGTTAACTGGTTAAGGGCCTGTTTGTATCCTCACCTTCATATTGTGTGTTATTTAAAATTACTATTGAATACTTTAGCACAGTTTCTTTAATGATTGTAACTTAAAAGTAGAGGAAGGCCTAAACTCTCTCCTCATTCATTCAGTGAATTATTTCTGGTAGACTTACCATGTGACTGGCACTGGGGTGAGAGAGTAAGTGAACATGTACACTCCCTGCTTCCATTGACTATATAAGATCCCACCATCCTGCTCTAATAGATACTACTGCTACTTTATATTTAGCTATTGAAATTTTTTTTTCTAAAACTCCTTCTACTTCGTGTCTTATTAGACCATTTCTACTATCCTAAGAAATAAGTAAGACCAGTATTATTGTGCCCATTTTATAAACAATGAAATTATGTAATTTGTATAATCGCACAGTGGATTAGTACAAAGTTGGATATAGAACTCAGATTTACTAATTTGCTAATGTGCTATTTCTACTATTTCTGCTATTCCAATCATACATGGCTTCTAGGACATGCACCCTCTAGAAACCATCCAACTCAATTACATTCTTGTGCAAACAATCTTAATGTGCTGAAAATAGCATCATCTCCCTTACAGAATATGTGCTCGTGGGCAAAAATCAGTGTGACCCAATTTTAAGTGAACTACCTCAGAAAAGCTAACTTGTTGGTCTCAAAATAAACAAAACTGGGAGCTGTGAATGTACAGGTGGAGTTTGTACTATTTCAACAGAACTTGTCTTTCCCAATCCTTTCCAATCCCTTAATCTGTTAGCAAATATGTATTGAATGCTCTATATATTGAAGAATGGTGCATATAAGACAGCTGGTTTCTGTGAAATAGCACATGGAGATAACTATGGAAAACGGTCTTTAAATGTCCTCAATTCTCTTCCCGCTTTAGAAGTGGAGCCTCTTCAAGAATTTATTTATTATCACAAGGGATCCATATAGTATGTGGACTCTAAGCAGATGTGGGTTTCTTTATCTTTCTTATAGCAGCTGCCATTGATTCATCCAGCTGTTGAGAGGGAGTACCTCCAAGTTCTCCTCTGTGCCATAAACATGACCTAGATTTTATGCTGGATATTTCTTGCTATGCTTCTTAATCAGACAGTTTCTGATTTCTTAAAGACCAAATGCAACATTTGTGTCTAGGTGATACTAAAATATTTGGTTAAATAGCTTTAATATATTCTCAGTTCCTTCCAGGAAACTTCAGAATATTTTTCTGTTCCAGAATGTGTCATTCCCCAATTTTAATCCAAAATGAGCAAAAACATTCAGAGGCAGGGTTCCAAAAGTAAGTATTAAGCCCCATTTTTTCAAGTACAATGCCAAGTACCAGACTCCTATTCAGTGGAACCTCTACTATATTATTCTCCTGCAGACAACTTCCTTAGAACATCATGTACATATTATAGCATTATCAAGAGGAAATAACTCTTTTGGGAGGTTGCAAAGAAGAGCAGAGTTCCAGCAAAATATATCTAAAACTGAAGTAACTTTGTGAAAAAGTAACTTCCCTTCTGAAACAGTTTATCCAAGTTTTTAGCAAGTACAGGGATGCAATGTCATTTCTGCATATCTGAGTAGTGAATAATGTTAATTTTCCTATGTCTGAATTTCAAATAACCTCATGAAGACTATAGCGAATCTCTTGCTATTAGGCAACTTTAAATTCTTGGAAGCAAAAATGTCTATTCAGCCCTAGCTGGTTTTGCTCAGTGGTTAGAATGTTGACCTGAGGACAGAAGGATTGATTTTGGTCAAGGGCACATACCTGTTTCAGTCTCTATCCCAGCCCCTGGTTGGGGTGCGTGTTGGAGGCAACCAATCAATGTGTCTTTCTGACATTGATGTTTCTCTCTCTCTGTTTCTCCCTCTCCCTTCCACTCTCTCTTTTTTTTAAATCAATGGGGAAAAAATATCCTTGGGCAAAGATTTTTTTTTTTAAAGTCTTTTCAAGGGAGGAACCAAGATGGTGGCATAGGTAAACACCTATTTTGCTGCACCACACAACAATTCCAAGACTACAACTTAACAACAAAACAAACATCATCCAGAATCACTGGAAAGCTGGCTGAGTGAAAATTCCACAGATAAAAGTAAAGATAGGACACTGTGACTCAGAGGAGCGGCGGAGTGCTGCCATGAAGATACGTGTGGAGAGAGGTTTGGAGCCATGCGTGCACGAGCGGTAAAGGGCAGGCGGCAGCAAACCCAGCTGGTTTTCTCCAACGGGGAGAGTGGAGGCGTCCCACTGCACTGATTCCCCAGTTCCAGGCGAGGTCTGAGGTCCGGGGAAGGCACGCTAAAATCTGGGTGCAGCAGAGGTCTGTGAGTTTGAGGAGAGTGCGTGTAAACTTGGAACAGCGGTTTGTGTGTAAAGTGTGGGACTGCGAAGAGAGGACTCGTGACTTGCTCCCTTGTTCGGGAAACCACCGGACTGCTTTGTTTTACAACCCTGGGAGAAACTTTGGGTGTGCAGACTCATTTGGGGAGAGGCAGAGTTGTCTGGCAGCGGGTGGAGACCGGCGGCAGCTTTCTCCCGGAGGTGCGTGCAGCCATTACCACCCGGCACAGAGACCCACGCGCTGCATAGGGCGGAGCTGATGCTGCCTGCTCAGCCCGGAGACTCTGCCCATCCAACCTGAACACAGCTTACCTTCACAGCCAATTAGTACTAACAACAATAAGCTGGGCTTAACTTCAACAATACTGTACAACCCATAAAGGATTGCAATAAGATTATCCACCTCAGGTAACTGGGAAGGCTGAGTCACTGTCCCTTAGAGGACATCTACCACACACAGCTAATGGACCAACTCAGGAAAGCAGCCACAATGCAGAGAAATTGGAAGAAATCAGGTGTGAAAGAAATGGAGGAAAAAAGACGACTAGACATAGAGTTCAAAACCACAGTAATAAGGTTTTTCAAGAGGCTCCTAGAAAAGGCTGGTGAACTTAATGAGAACTACAAGGAAATGAACAAGACCTATGAGGAAATGAACAACACCTATGAGGATATAAAAAAGGACCAACTAGAAATTAAGCATACACTGACTGAAATAAAAAATATTATACAAAGACCTAAAAGCAGTCCAGACGACCGCAAGAACCAAGTCAAAGATTTGAAATACAAAGAAGCAAAATTCACTCAGCCAGAAAAGCAAGAAGCAAAAAGAATCCAAATAGTTGAAGATAGTGTAGGGGCCTCTGGGACAACCTCAAGCATACCAACATCCGAATTATGGGGTGCCAGAAAAAGAGAGAGAGCAAGATAATGAAAACCTACTTGAAGAAATAGTGACCAAAAATTTCCCCCACCTAGTGAAAGAAATTGACTTAAAATCCCAAGAAGTGCAGAGAACCCCAAAATATAGGAATCTAAAGAGGACCACACCAAGACACATCATAATTAAAATACCAAGAGCAAAAGATAAAGAGAGAATATTAAAAGCAGCAAGAGAAAAACAGTTACCTATAAGGGAGCACCCATACGATTGTCAGCAGATTTCTCAACAGAAATGATGCAGGCCAGACGGGAGTGGCAAGAAATATTCAAAGTGATGAATAGCAAGAATCTACAACTAAGATTACTCTATCCAGCAAAACTATCATTCAGAGTTGAAGGTCAGATAAAGTGCTAAGCAGATAAGAAAAAGCTAAAGAAGTTCATCACCGCCAAACCAATATTATATGAAATGCTGAAAGATATTCTTTAAGAAGAGGAAGAAGAAAAAGGTAAAAATAAAAATTATGAACAACAAATACACATCTATCAACAAATGAATCTAAAAATCAAGTGAATTAATAATCTGATGAACAGGATAAACTGGTGAATATAACAGAATCATGGACATAGAGAGGGAATGGACAGACAATTCTTGGGGAGAAAAGGGGTGTGGAAGTACAGCAAGAGACTGGACAAAAATCATGCAACTATGGGAGAGGACATTGGGGGGGGGAGGGTGGGATGAGTACCGGGTGGGGGGGACCTAAAGGGGGAAAAAGGGGAACAATAAAAAAAGTCTATTCAAACAACTTTAAAATTCTACTTCTTGCTTTGGAATTTCTTTCAATGTAGAAAGATTAATATGAATTTTTCAAGTCTGACAAATATTGAAATTCCCTTGTAGTAAATCTCCACTTCTGTAGGAATATTGGTTCAAAAGTTTTTGTCCATATTTATTTTCATAGTTTATTAGAATTTTATTTTGAACTTTGTCTTTTTACCAATGAATACATATTTTCATTTAATAAAATGATGATAGGTACCTCCTCTTTGGCCCATGAAGAAGGACCTACTAAGGGAGTTGTCCACCTGCCATAAACAACTAGAAATCAGACAATGTCCAATGTATGAAACAGGATTATGGTCCCTGACTGACAATTGCCAGGTACAGAAAGGAAGATCATCATGTTGAGGAGTTGAGTTGAGGAGTCAGCGACTGGGGTTTAGAGAAACCAAGGTGGCCAGAATTTGCAGGACAGAGTATCAGAGAGGAGGGAGTAAGTAGCTCAGTCAGTTCTGGATAGCTTCAAGCAGATATTTGAGTCTTTGGCTATAAATTCTGCACGTGTGTGGGTTGGAAAAAGAACCATCAGAAAACAGTTCCTGAAGTATACACAGGATAAGAGGTAGTTCACATTCTGCCAGCCAGAGTTGAGAAACCTCAAAATACATAGGACATTGGCATTAAATAGAATCCTCATCAGCTTACAAGCAAAACTATTCAATTTATAGGCATGTCATTTAACTATATACCTAAACAAAATTAATACTCCTTAAAGGAATTCAGTAAAATCCAGCACTCAACAACATACAATTTACAAAGCCTGGCATCCAATTAAAAATTACCAGACCTTAAACAGGGCAGGAAATATGACCCATAATCAGGAGGAAAAAAATCAATCAATAGGAACACAGACCCAGAAATGACAGATGATAGAATTAGCTAACAAGAACCTTTGAACAGTTATTTTAAATCATATAAGTATGACCAAATATGTAAAGGAAAACATGAATCTATTAGAAAGGTACAAATGGAATTTCTAAACACAAAAAAGACAGTATCAGAAATGAAATAATGGCAATAATAGCATTAACATTTATTAAGTACTCCCTATATAGATTATCTCATTTTTCTTCACAGCAATCCTATGTGGTAGGTAGATACTTTTAATATAGTTATTGTATAGAAAATGAAACAGATTTAGAAACTCAGTAACGTGTTCTAGGTCCCATGCCTAATAAGTGAAAAAAAGCTAGTGGGGAAGAAGCCAGAAAGCTGACCAACAGAGAGTATCACTTTTTAAATGTGTTACCATCAGATAGTGTACGAGATGCATGAAATATGAATGAGTAAATGGCAATATTTGCCCTCAAGGAACTCACATTCCAAAAGAAGAAACAGAGTATTCTACAAATAGTTTCCATAGAGTGTAAGTGATTATTAGAGCCATGTGTAGGATTCAGTGACAGTGCAGAGAGGAAGTAGTTTTTCCTGCAGAAGCCGGTGAAGGCTATAAAGGAGTGAAGGCAGTTGGAATGGATTTTGGAGTAGTAAAAGCTATTAAGCAAATAAAAAGTACGTTCTAAAAAGAAAAAGCAAGAGTTTTAAAAGTATTATGACATAAAACAACATGGTTCCTTTGGGAAACACTAATAGGTTCATTTTAGCTAGCGCTTAACATGTAAGAAGGAAATTAGTAGAACCTTAGGAATTTGTGTGGTATTCTCGCATATGACACTGGTAAAGTATGAAAAGTAGTAGTAAGACTGAGGACAAAAACCAGTTAGAAGCCAATTACAGTAAAACAATAAGTGGCATGAAAATGTGGAGCTATTTCAGGATCTGGTATGACAGGATTTGCCCATTGACAGGGTGTGAGGTGTGGGAGAGAACAGTCAAAAATAAGTGACAGAATCTAAATATTGCCACTTTCATCCCTCCCTTTCTCCTTTCCTTTCCTTTTTTTTTTTTCTTTCACTTTTTGTTTTACGCTGAATTCACTGTGGTTTTGTCTTCATAGTATTGGTATATGCATCCATTCAACAAAATTTATGTATCAGTGGCTATGATGAAGCAGTGTATTGCCATTTACTCATTCATATTTCGAGTTAGGCAGAAATTCCTGCTCTCATGGAGTTGTAGTCTAATAATCTGAGATTTGAAAACAAAAAATTTCTTTCCTGTGTTTTTCAAAGGAGCTTATATTCTAGGAATCAGGAAATTGCAGTGGGTCTGAATGATCATATGATAAAAACGTTACTTTTTCCTAAAGATATCTAATATTATAGTGGGTGACATGATCTCAGGGGAAAATGCAGAAATTTAGGCTGAAATAAAGCATTTGGTCTGATTTCTCTCTGTAATTGCCTCAAACTTCCACTTGACTTTGCTTGTCACTAATCCTCATTTTCACCCCTAAAAACCATTCTGTGAGGATTAACAGTGTTTACTTCAGGAATGGGTGGCTGCCTGGTTTGAAATATTAAAGAATATTTGTTACTTTTGTAATTTTTAAAATAAACAAATGAAAATCCTTTCATGTAATCTCTTCACATTTATGGGTTCCTCGGGCCGGTCATCTTCACCTGCTCCCACCAGTGCTACACTTGCCTCATTTTCCCCAGAAACCGGATGTGGCCAGTAAACAATTTATTCAACCTCAAATTCCTGTTTCCTATCTCCCATTTCACTTATTTCTCCTCAGTTCCTGATTTTCTTTTTTTAATTTTTACCTCCTTCTTCAGAATGTTTTCTCCAGGAAGAACATTGACATTTAATGTCCCCTCAAAGCTTTCACCTCACTATCTCCAATAACTTGACTTTCTCCCTCTATTTAACTTCCCATTTTTTCTATGTCGATTATTTGGGCCTGTCACACTTGTCACACAAGCATTCCTGGAATGCTTTTGTCACCACCTCCTCTTCTACCCAACCCTCCTCATGCTGCATACATAATATCCTTAGGTTGCTAACCTCTCTTTGTCCTTTTAGGTCTTAATTTAAAGGTTGGCTCCTTAAATGAGCCTTCTCTATGACTCCTTTCTCATCTGAATTAGACTCTTTCATTATCCTTTTCACATCATACTGTAATATTTAGTCATATCATTTATTATAGTTTCGAACTAAATATTTTTGGATGCCTTTATGTAATGTTCATTTCCCTTAATAAATTGTAAATGTTATGAGGGAAAGAACCTTGTTTGTTATGCCAATAACCATATTCCTAGCATCTAAGATATATAAATGATTTATTTTGTCATTTAATATGAAGGCTCACCATTTTCCAACTACTATATAGAGGATAAATTATTGAATACATTATATTATCTCTTTTTTTAGAGGGTAGTGTTGGTTTTGAAAATCTGGTTTATACTAACTTTTCAAATTGATTAGGAGTCTTGATTTAAAATAATAACTACCAGTTATTTGCCACCTACTATGTGCGAGGCACTTGCATGTTTGAACTTCATGTTCAGAGTGCCCCACTAAAAACTGGCCAATTAAAAGCTATACTATTTTAAAGAACACCTAATTGAAATATGTAGTACCCACTAAACATTTAACAAGGATTAGAAAGATTTAGGTCATGATCTGTATGCTAACTTAAAACATTGGCAAGGATCTGACTAATAGTAACTATTTTCCTTCTTTTGTGTTCTGGATCCAGCCTTTAAGCTATGAAAGATATCACAAGCTAGTAGTCAGCTGAGTACGTGTCTTGAACTGCAGATGTTTTCTTTGGTTCGCAATGTTAAAAATAGTTTTTTAAAAATTAGATGCCAACATACAACATAAAAATCTCAATTCAGTTTCACTTACAGAATGGAAAATCCAATACCATGCCCACATTCCAACAGGAAGACAGTCCGCCAGGGCAGAGGTGCAGCTGCTCCCTTCAGACTGGGCATGTGGCCCCAGATTTACCACCGCCCCCAGCTGCCTTGCTTCGTCTGCTTATGTTTCCTGCCTGACCTCTATAGGCATTTGAGTTTGCTCCCATTGCTGGAACTTCTTAGTCCATTTATAATCACTCGAAAGGTTGAGTTACACTCTTAATTCAGAATAAGGAGTCAGGAGCTTATTCCTTAACTAGATTCTCTTGCTCTTTTCTCCTTATTATCATGATGTCTTAAAGAATTTTAGAATTAATTTTCAAAGTTAACAAGTTCGAGTCCTCCAATTTTTTTCCCCCAAGATGATGCTGGCTATTTGGGGCTCCTTGCAATGCTTTATAAATGTGAGGATTGGCTGTTCTATTTCTGGGGGAAAAGTCCATTATATTTTGTTGGGACTTTGTTGAATCTGTAGATTGCTTTGGATATTATTGATGCCTTAACAATGTCAAATCTTCCTATTCATGCACATAGGATGTCTTTCCATTTTATTTATGAAATCTTTAATTTCATTTAGCAGTTTTCAGTGTGCAAGTCTTATACCTCCTTGCTTAGATTTATTCCTAAGTATTTATTGTCTTCATGCAGTGTAAGTGGAACTGTTTTTCTTAATTTCCTTTTTGCATTTTTATTTCTACTTTATAGAAATGTAATTGATTTTTGTACATTGATTTGTATCTTGCATCTTTGCAGAATTCATTTATTAGCTATAACAAAACTATTATGTGGGTGTGTAATCTTTAGTGTTTTTTACATAGAGGATCATATCAACTATATATATAAAAGTCTAAGCAGCCAGCTGATGGGCCGACTGGCTGTAGCTGTGACACACAATGACCGCCGAGCTTAGTGATTTGGCAACTGCGGTTTTCAGGTGACACATCTGGAACCAGAGAGGAGGGAGCCTGATTCCTGGGTGCATCACCTGAGAACCACCTTCTCACAATCCTGGACCCCTCAGGGGATGTCAGAGAGTCAGTTTCAGCCTGATCCCCTTAGGCCAGGTGGAGGGACCCCACGGTGCATGAATCCAGTTTTTAAATAAAGATATTTTTACCTTTTTCTTTCTAATTTGGATGTTTTTTATTTATTTTTCTTGCTTAATTACTCTAGTAGAACTTCCTATACTATGTTGAGTAGAATTGGCAAAAACAGACATCCTTGTCTTGTTCTTTAAAAAAATTTTTTTTTCACTGATCTCAGAGAAAAGGAGAGGGAAAGAGAGATAGAAACATCAGTGACGATAGAGGATCATTGATTGGCTACCTCCTACATACCCCACCCTGGGATTCTAGCCCACAATCTGGGCATGTCCCCTGACTAGGAATCAAACCATGACCTTCTGGTTCATATGTCGCTGCTCAACCACGGAGCTACGCTGGCTGGACTGTCCTGTTCTTTTTGTTGGGAGAAAGCTCTCCAGCATTTGGCTTTAAAATAAAAGTATGTCAAGAAAAATTGTGATTTTAAAAGAAGAAGAAAAGAAAATTGTGATTCACACAGATAAGTAGCTGCAAATACTAACATTTTTAAAAAATCTTAAAATAGTTACTTGATTTTAGTTATAAAGATCCACATATTTAAAAGAAGAGTGATAGTAAATTTTTGTGTCAAAGCTGAGTTACTAACATACCTGACAATTATTCACCTCCCTAAATGATGAATAATCTTTGGAGAAATCTATTATCTTCTCATCTGATTTAAAAACTTTAACTCATTTGAAGAAAAATAAATGTATCTTATAACCTTAAATATGAGTTAGTCGATGGTGTTGTTTCTTAAAAAGTTCAGATACCTCAGAGGATGATATAAATCGAATTGTGTCTTCCTAAATTCATATGTTAAAGCTCCAACCCCAAATGTGACTATTTTTGGAGGTAGGGTCTATAATGATGTAATTATGGTTAAATAAAGTCTTAAGGGTAGGCCTCTGATCCAGTAGGATTAGTGTCCTTATAAGAAGAGACACAGTGAGAAGGCAGCCATCTGCAACCAAGGAGAGATTCCTTACCAGATGCTGACCATGCTGGCTCCTTGATCTTGGAGTTCCAGTCTTCAGAACTTTGAGAAAATAAATTTATGTTGTTTCAGCTACCCAGTCTATGGTATTTTGTTATGGCATCCCAAACAGTCTAATATGGAGGTCATGTTTTTACCCACAGTCTCAGCACAGAAAAAAATTAATTTTGTTTTGCACATGGAGTCCAAATTCTGTTTTGATTCATCACTAACATCTTTTAAAAATCTTCACACAAGGATATGCTTTTGTTTTTTAATTGATTTTTAAGAGAGAGTGGAAGGGGGAAGAAAGAGGGAGAGTGAGGAGGGAGAGAGAAAAAAAGAGAGAGAGGGAGAGAGAAATATCAATCAGCTGCCTCCTGTACATACTCTAGCTGAGGATTGAACCTTTTAGTGTATGGGACAATGATGCTCTAACCAACTGAGTCACCCAGGCAGGGCAGTCACTAACATTTTATCTGAAGCTGTAAATATGGCTGTATTATAAGCCTAAATTTAGCTATGAAATTTATCTAAAATATCAATAATATTTCCAAGTTAATAACCCTACTTTAAGGTATAAATATTAGTAATTTATCATTTTATTTAACTACTAGAGGCCTGGTGCATGGATTTGTGCATTGGTGGGGTCCCTCAGCCTGGCCTGCAGGGATCGGGCCAAAACCAGCTCTCCAACATCCACTGAGGGGTCCCGGATTGCAAGAGGGCAGGTTTCAGGTAAAGCACCCCAGAATCAGGTTCCCTCCTTTCTGGTTCTGGGTGCATCACTGGAGAACTGTAGCTGCCAAGTAACTGCAGCTTGGCAGCTCCCGTGTTGAGCATCTGCCCCCTGGTGGTCAGTGAGCATCATAGCTACCAGCCAATCAGCCAGTCCTCCAGTCACTTAGGCTTTTATATATATATAGATTTTCTGACAACTGTCAGTTTTCTGTCAGGAAAATTTAGTATAAAAGAATAAATTCTGGTATCATTACTAATATCTTTGCAAGTACAGAAAGGTCTGCAATTTAAAGGTCATCTTAATAAAACTAATAGTCTGTATCAATTTGTATATTATTATCCAATAGTGTTTTGGAAAATGCTTGCATAATTTTAACTGCTAATGCTTACACATCTGATGACATTTTAAGTCCTTGTATTTTATATGATCCACTACATAAATTTTTCATGCCATTGCTTTTCTAATCCCAATACAAAACAACTACATTTTTACCACTTTATTTGTTAGTGTATCAACACTTAAATACTTCTAATTTTTAATTATCAATTTTAGGGAAATCTTTGTTTGGTTCCATAACTGTATATAGAAACAAGTAATAGGAGAGTTTGATAACATCTGTACTCTCACCCAGTAGAATTTAAAGATTTAATGTAGTCTCAGCCTTTATGCCAACAAGGTGGTGCAAAAGTAGTTTTACAGTTGTTGGTATGGAAAAAGACATTTAAGTTAAGATTATTATAATAGTTTTATTAACTCTGTGTTTTGCATATTCA
Source organism: Antrozous pallidus (assembly GCA_027563665.1). Classification (NCBI taxonomy): domain Eukaryota; kingdom Metazoa; phylum Chordata; class Mammalia; order Chiroptera; family Vespertilionidae; genus Antrozous; species Antrozous pallidus. Next base: position 17,333,009 of record CM050520.1, read on the forward strand.
TAACTGTAAGCTTTTGCCCCACCTTGTACTCCTGTATTAAAAAGACCAGAGCAGATAAAAAGTTTCCTAATCAGTGACACATTTACCAATTGAAATGTATTTATTTGTGGAGCAGGAGAAACTCCATAATGAGTTAAACTGAGAACACAGGTTGATAACATCAATATATTAAAATTTAATATGCAACATTTACAGTGCACTTTCTTAATTTTAGTGAAAGGTGTGGAGATTTTTGTTTGTTTTTAATCCTCACCCGAGGCTGTTTTTCTATTGATTTTTAGAAAGAGGGAAGAAAGAGGGAAAGACAGAAATATCAATATGAGAGAAACACATTGATTGGTTGCCTTCTGCGCAAGCCCTGACCAGAGCCAGGGCTGGGGAGGAGCCTGCAACCAAAGTACATGCCCTTGACCGAAATCAAACCTGGGATCCTTGGGTCCTCAGGCCGACACTCTATCCATTGAGCCAAAACAGCTAGGGCTAAAAGTGTGTTTTTAATAAGAAAAGTATTAAAATTAAACGTTTGTAGAGCCTTACAAATGCCTTTGAAAAATTCTAGGATTCTGTTTTGAAAACTAAGGCACTTCAACCCCATACCCTTTGTATAGATACTGGATAAAAATGAAGCACAAGATCTCTCAGTTAGTTGGTAAGTTCACTTCTGACTCTTAGTCAAGTGCTCTAGCCCCGATACTAAATTTACACAAATATATTTTTGTCATTTCATCTCTGAGATCAATGTATAATTTCCTAGTGTGTAATCAATGTAGTTAAAGCAGAGGAATGTATTGCAGTTGTTTTTGATTTTATATCTTCTTTCATTGCTTACAAGTTTTTTAAGTTTTATTTTACCTGTCTTCAAGATTTGGTATACAGTTATTCCATCTTTTACTAAAAATTTTAAATCTTGATTCTTATTATTGAGGGGAATAGAATACTTGCTTTACTGCATATTCTATAATTTGAAGAACATAAACAGAATTTGGAAAGTCTTTAAAAATACAACTGAGGGTTTTTAAAAATTAGGTTGAATGAGCCTTTACCATGAAATGTGTCAATGTAAGAAACATCTAAACCTGTAGAGAATTTTTATGAGTTTATTTAGGCCATTTGCTGAGAAGCAAAATCTCAATGGATAGACAAAATGTTTCAGAGAGCCCTAACCGGTTTGGCTCAGTGGATAGAGCGTCGGCCTGCGGACTGAAAGGTCCCAGGTTCGATTCCGGTCAAGGGGATGTACCTTGGTTGCGCCACATCCCCAGTAGGGGGTGGGCAGGAGGCAGCTGATTGATGTTTCTCTCTCATCGATGTTTCTGACTTTCTATCCCTCTCCCTTCCTCTCTGTAAAAAACAAAACAAAACAAAAAAAAAAAAAACAACAACAATAAGATATTTTTTAAAAAAAACAAAAAACAAGTTTTGCAGCTTGTTTTATACATTAGAATCAGAGGAGGAAGCATAAGGAAGGTTACATGAAACTCACTGGTGGTAGATTAAGGAAGGGGGTGGGAAAAAGCAAATTTGGGGAAATTTCTGGGAATGGATAAAAAGGCAAATTTTACCTTGGCAGGTACAGGATAGTTAATAACATTTACTGCTCATAGAGGTGTGATATTTGGAGGAACAAGGTAACTAACAATGGATTCTGTGGCCTTGCCTTCTGGTGTGGTGAGTGTGCTCTGAGGGGTCTGGAAAAGATTACTCTGACATTCCAAGGGTATGTTATCTTAGATCCAAAAGACAATAGACAGCCTCACTTTCAGTAAAGATTGACCTTTGTCAGGGAATCTGACTACTCGCCATGACCTGCTTCTGGTTAGGAATTTGTGTGTTCAGACCATCCTATATGGCTACTTTCAGTCTCGGGCCCACTATGTTGCCTCCCCTGAACTTATCGGTTTTAGTGTGTGGCCCCCTTTTTATCCACAGACGTTATTAAATCTGGTCTGTAATGTACATTTGCCAGAAAAGAAAATGGCATCTCTTAGGCTTCAGAAATCCCTTACTTTCGTGGTTCTGTTAGAAAAGAAAGTAAATGACTGAATTAAAGTTTACACACCGTGAACCAAAACAAAACCACCTTAGGTTAAAGATGTCAATTAAATAAACCATGCTCTAATTTGGTTGTTTTGGTGGGTTTTAAGCTGGAAGTGTATGAAAGCAAGTATAAGTAGTGTTGAAAATTTAATCTTTTCCAGTTTTATTTTGCTTGGCATAACCTGCTCGTCATTCCCACTGCCGCCACCTGACCCTAATTTAGAGCTCTAATTAAACACATCGGAGAGGTTGTCAAAATGACAGATTTCTTGATCCCATCTCCAATCCTCTGGATCAGAATCAGCAGGGGAGGGGCCTGGAAATTTATTTTTCAACAAGCATTTCAGGTGATTCTTATTATCGCTCAAATGTAGGAAACATTGAATAACTTAATGTTTTTCTTTGCTCCGGTCCTTGCTCTACAAGGGTGGTTTCAACCCTGGTTGCATATCAAGCTCATTTAGGGAGCTTTTAAAAATACTAATGCTCAGACCACTTCATCAGACTAATCAGAATTTTTTGGGTTGGGGCCTATGCAATCTTTTTTAAATGTTTTAAATAAAATAAAAATTTTATTGCAGTACAACATATGTAGAGAAATGTGCAAAATAATAAATGTACAGCTCAATGGATTTCTATAAAATAAACGTACTCCTGTAATGTCCATCCAGGTAAAAATAGAGAACATTACTAGCATCCTGGATGCCTCTCCCAGGCCTCCTCCCAGTTATTAATCACCTCTCGGGTAACCACCAATCTAATTTTCATCACCATAAACAAGATTTTGAACTTTGGGTAGTCAGAACAATAGAGCATACACTCTTTGGTGTCTGGCTTCTTTTGTTCAACATTGTTTTTCTGGTTTGTTGTTGGGTTTAGCTACAGTGTTTTTTGTTTTTTTATTGTTGTACAGAATTCTATTTTATGTAATCTACAGTTTATTCATTCTGTAGTAGGTCTTATTTGGGTTGTTCTTAGTTTTGGACTACTACCCACAATATTGCTATAAACATACTTTTTACATGTCTCTTGGTGTATAGATTTCTGTTAGGTATGTACTTAATAGTGGAATAGTTGGAAATGTGTATGTTCAGCTTTAGCACATACTTCCAGATTTCCAATGTGATTGTACCATTTTCCACATTTAACTGCAGTTATGAGAGTTCCTGTTACTCTGCAGCTTTTTGTGGGGCCCACACATTTTAAAAGCTCTGCAGGTGATTTCAATACACATTGAAGCTTGAGAACTACTGCAAGACCTTTTATAAATATAATTCTATAAAGCACAGGCCTGGGCTTGTCACCCCTGCTTATAACATCAATGGTTTTGTATTGCCTACTAGTAAAATAGGAATTCCATTACTTTACATTTTAGGCCACTAATGATCTAACCCCAGCTTTTCCAACCCCTACTCTCCTATTCATTGCCTGCATTCTCACCATACTCTCTCTTTTCCCCTAACACTCCTTAAGCATTCCCCCTTGCACACCTTTGTTTATGCTTTTCTGGGTTGAATTTTCTCAAATGTCTGTCACATTCCTGCCCATCCTCAAGTAGACCCAGCTCAAGTAGTACATCTTCTAAAAATTCTTATGATTCCCACTTCCTCCCTTCCTTGCCCTCCCTTACTGCTATTCAAAAGTGAGATCTCTTATTGCACTTATTTTTAACTAGAGGCCCAGGGCATGAAATTCATGCACAGGTAGGGTCTCTAGGCCTGGCCAGCAATCAGGGCTGATCAGGTTCTCTGCCTCCCTGCCTCCCCGCCTCCTCTTTCCCTCTCTCCCTCAGTGCCCTGCTGATGCTGCTGGTTGCCTGCCATGTTCTGCCACAGCCCCTGATGGTCAGTGCATGTCATAGCAAGTGATCAAACTCCCGGTCTAGTTGAACTCCCAAGAGGACACTTTGCATATTAGTTAGTCTTTTATATATATAGATTTCTTATATTAAATGGTATGTTTACTGGCAAACATGTAATCTTTATACTAAAATATTGCATTGGATTAAAAATAAATCAGTGTTTATGTCTTTGCTACCTTGCTATCTAGATTTTAAATTTGTATTTGGCCAAAACCGGTTTGGCTCAGTGGATAGAGCATCAGCCTGCAGACTAAAGGGTCCCAGGTTCAATTCTGGTCAAGGGCATGTACCTTGGTTGCAGGCACATCCCCAGTAGGGAGTGTGCAGGAGGCAGCTGATCCATGTTTCTCTCTCATCGATGTTCCTAACTCTCTATCCCTCTCCCTTCCTCTCTGTAAAAAATCAATAAAATAAATAAATTTGTATTTATATTATCAAACTTCATGGAAAGCTCTAGAGAGAAAGACTACTAGGGGCCCGGGTGCATGAAATTCATGCACAGGGGTGGGAATTTCCTTAGCCCAGCCTGCACCCTCTCCAATCAGGGACCCCTTGGGGGATGTCTGACTGCCTGTTTGGCAGCAGTCGGACATCCCTCTTGCAATCTGGGACTGCTGGCTTCTAACGGCTTACCTGCCTGCCTGTCTGATCACCCCTAACTGCCTCTGCCTGCTTGCCTAATCTCCCCTAACTGCCCTTCCCTGCCAGCTGATCTCACCCCCAACTGCCCTCTTTTGCCAGCCTGATCACCCCTAGTTGCCTCTGCCTTGGCCCCCACCATTATGGCTTTGTCTGGAAGGAAGTTGGACACCCAGAAGATGGCCAATTGACCCAATCTAATTAGCATATTACCCTTTTAGTTATATAGATAGATTATATAGGATAGGATTGCTTACGTGGGGTGGGGGAAAGTCTTTTTCAACAAGAGGAGATGCTCTTGGCAGACAAAAACACACAATCCCTATATCTGGATTGACAGCCAGCCATATGCACTATATTACCAAACTGGTCATGAAAAAATTGAACTGCTTTCTTACACCTTACACCAAATAGCTGTTGCCCTTAAAACCCCTCCTCAGCCCCCACCTTAGGTTCTGCCTTTGCAGTCCACCCAGATTAAGTTCTGATTTGTCGGTTTCTATGCCAGTCAGCATTAAAAGCTCCATCTCCTCAGCAGCCATTGGCTCACAGTTCACCCAGATTTGGTTCTAATTAGTCAGTTTCTATGCCAGTCAGTGGATTCAACCCTGATCAAAGAGGCAGGACTGATCAGCAGCCACTGAGGAGGCCCACAGAGAAATAGAGGCCTGGCTACTGGTGAAGCCGGGAGAGAAAGAGAGAGGCAACAGCTGCCACGGAGGCTAGGGATCAGACCCTGCCTCTCTTTCTGCATGCTTCTCTCTGGGCCTGATCCACAGCCCCCTCGGCAGTCAGTGCTGAGTCAATGCACTGGCACTGGCTGCAGTCAGTGCTGGGTCTCAACAGCAACCCAGCACTGCTATTCAAAAGTGTTCAGTCGAGCCTTGGTCATTATGGACCCTGGCTCTTTATATATATACTAGAGACCTGTTGCAGGAAGATTCCTGCAAGAATAGAGCTTCCTGCAGCCTGAGCAAAGCTCCCTTCCTTCTCTGCTGCCTCGCTTCCTTCTCCACTACTTCACTCTCTCCTGTCTCTGTTGCCTTGCTCTCTCCCTTCTCCTCTGCCTCGCTCTGGTCTCCTCTGCCTTGCTCCTTCCCTTCTCCCCCGCCCCGCTTGCTTACTTCTCCGCAGCTTTGCTCCCTTCCACAGTGCTTGGCTTTCTTCTACGCCGTCTTTTGCATGCAGATATGCAAATTAACCACCATCTTGGTTGGATTAATTCGAATAGTCATTCTGATTGGCTTGTGGGTGTGACTTGATTGGAGGTACAGTCAATTTGCATATTACTCTTTTATTAGATAGGATATATATAGATAGCTATGTGACAGTCAAGTTACTTTTTCTAGACCTTACTTTTCTCATCTGTAATGTGGGTCATATTCTACTTAAATGTTATAAGAATAAAATAATGGACTAAAACATTTAGTAATTTTGGCACTTCATGGCTGCTCCATTGATGCCAGTTGCTTTTGTCATTGTTAGCTTCCTTGAGGGCTGCGACATCATATTTTATTTCTGAATCTCTGGTCAGTGCCATTGTTTGTGGTAGGTGCTCAATAAATTCTGGGTAAATAAGTTAATAAATGCCTGCTGGATGATTGGATAAGCCATGCTTATTTATAGTCCATTTCCAATAAGTGCAGCCTGTGTTGGAAGGAGCAGTTTAAATTCCAATTTAAGCATCAGGTAGAGACAGAAAGTAGGGCTTCTATTACAAACTTTAAAAACTATATTTAAAAGCCCAAATCCCAGTTTAACCATGCAAGAAAACCTCCAAGAGCTATTTGCTGTTTGTTTGTTCATCTTCTGATAAACATGCCATGACTTGGGGAGAGCATACACTTGCCTTGCAGGCAAGCATGGGTGTGGGAAGTTGTAGCAGCAATAGGAAGAAATCCCCCATTCTGAGGCAGAGATTCTTACAGGGACTTAGCTAAAAACCATTTGCAGTTTTGCTGAGTTATTTACTAAGATGAAGGGACTGGGTGTGGTAGGTCTGAGATTCCTCATGGGAAGTCACTTCAAGAATCTCCTTAATTTCCTCGCCCTTCATCTTTGTTCTCTGGCTTCAGTGCAAGGGTGCAGTCAGTCGCACCCAGTTGGCTGCTGTTCCCAGCACTGAATTCTTTGAAGCCGGCTGTTGCAGCCAAGGATTCTCTACCCTGTTCTTTTCCTCTTGCCCCGATTTAAAAAACAGTTCTGGAAATTCTCATCTGGCATGGAGATTGATGAGAAGGAATTTTGTGGTTTGCAAGCTGTTTTTCTAGATACATGGGACCAAAAAGAACCTTTAGAACTTTAAATTATCATTTCTCAAAAACCCAATATTGATGGATTTTACATGCACAAATTATACAAAGTAAGCTCTGCCATCACCACTATTATTTAAAAGTATTTTAGTGCTAGGATGGTGATACAAATGAGATGAAACTGATACCAGAGAGCATTTATCACCACCTACAGCACTCACAGGAAGAATGTATTAGCTGATTAAAACTTCAGAAAAGATATGCAACAAAACATACAAAGATTAATGGGTAGTCATGAAAATGTTTACCAGTTGATCATATTTTAAAAAAATATGAACAAATGAAGTTAACCATGTTACAATCACAGTGGACAGGATGACAAAAGAATTGGTAATCTGAAAAATATATAATTTCAGTGTTCACAACCTTATTTGTCATGCTAATCAGCCAATAATTCCTTGGAAGTATATATCTATTTATAAAATAAATTTAGGAGGCAATGATGGACAAGAAAGTGATAAAATTTTAGGCAGACAGTACAAATCTATATTTATTGTCTCAAGTTGCAGAACAGCATGATATGGTATACCATATACATAAAATTACATATATTTATGTCCCTGTAGGTTTACATGCATACAAATATGTTTGAAAAGAGGTTTACCAAAATGTTATTAGTGGTTTCCTCTGTGTTGAGGTTTTACTTTTTCTCTTCACACTTTTCTATATGGTTTGAATTTTAAAATAATGACCTTGTAACATGTTTATAATCACACACAAAATAAAGTTATGGTTATTTTGAAAGAAAAAAAAAGTTGACCATTAGCTGTGTGCCCAAAATGGTACTAGAAGTTATGAGGTATAGAAAAGGAGGCCACATCTAGTTGGTCTGGTGTAGAATTTAATCAGGTGTCAGGGTATGTCATTCGAAGAAGTGCTGTAGGCCACCAGGAAGAGGAGAGGTCACAGGAAGCTTTCATTGAAGAGAGGAGGTTGGGGCCAGACCTGGAAAATGGGCAGAGTTTCACTAGGAGGAAGGAAGAGGGCATTTTAGACAGCTGGAGCACTGAGTGATAATAATAATGATAATAATGGTATTCGAAAAGATAGCGAGGAAACCAGCTTATCCTATCTAATAATAGAGTGATATGCAAATTTGACCCTACCTTCGCTATACCACAAGCCACGCCCACCAGCCAATCAGGGGTAGGGGGCGGGGCCGAGGTGACGAGCCACAGCGCTGAGGTGGCGACAGCGTGGAGCCAGTGTGGGGTGCCTCTGGGGCTGGGTGGTCACTGCTGGGGCTAAGGCTGGGCTGGGGGAGCGGGGCTGAAGTGTCTGGCAAGTGCGGGACCCCTGGGGCCAGGTGGTGGCCTGGCGGTGGCCAGTGGCCCGGGCCGTGGAGGCGGGGCCAAGGTGGCCAGGGCAGAGCCAGTCATTGGCCCCATTGAGGGGGCAGGTTGGGCTGAGGTATCACCCACTGGGGCCCCCAGTCTAGAATAATAAGCAAAAATGATTTGTGGTAGAGAAATGTGCATTATTGCCAAGTTTATTTCATATCGTTATTTTGATATATTGTAAACTATGTTTTAGTAAACCTGAGCATTTTAAAAAGGAGAGCCTAGAAAAACAAATATAATTATTCTATATAACTCTAAAGGGGCGTAAAAACTATGACTGTTTACATGTCATTATTTTAGTGTATAGAGGATGGAAGACTTCAGTTCATGTGCTCTATAATCTTGTCACCTCTGTCCATAAGCTTGTTCTTCATTCAGCCAATAACTTTTTGTATAGTCTTTTAATTTGTAATTAATATATTCCTACATCTTTATCCTTCTATTAAAACATAGAAAATTTTTATAAAAGAAATGTAATAATAATATACCTTGTGCCTTGACTGTGAATAATATTTACATAGTCAAAAAATATAAGTACTGAATATTTTAAAGCTAAAACTGATACTATATCTATACTGAAAATAGGGGATGGGAAGTGTCTGAGCGTAGTGAAAAAAAATCATTTGTCATCTTCAACTAAGATTCCAAAGATAATGTCTAAAATTTAAAAATCAAGAAATACAGCATAAACATATTATTAAAAAATGCAAAGTGAAAAACAGAAGACCTGGTGAGTTTGTTATGTGGAGTTGGTTAAAAGAGTTGTTAGCATAGTTTGGTTTGGAGTTAGCTGAGTTTGAAAAGCTAGTAAATCTCTCAAATGAACTTGTCCAGTAGATATTCAAGACTGATACAGAAATTGGAAGTGGAAATATCATCAGTAGTTAAATCATATGAATGGATGAGGAATGAAAGTGTGTGTGAGAGAGGGATAAGGGTAGAATTTTGGGGAGTGCTGATATTTCAAGATAAGAGAAGGAAGATGAATCAGGGAAGAAACTATCAGAATGTAGAAAGAGGAAGAGAAATAGCATAATATGACAATACAGAAGCCAAGAGAGTCTCAACAGTATCATTGTCTCAGGTGGAGAACTAAGAAAAGGTGTTTTGAATATATGGTTATTGGGAGATCATCCATCACTTTCAAGAGAACAAACCAGTTTACTTGAGTGATAGAAGCAACATTGAAGGGGCTGCTGAATGAATGAATGGGTGGTAAGAGAAAATCATGAATATAGCACACTCTTCTAAACAATTAGGCTTTGAAAACCAAAGGGAGAAAAAAGTAGCTTTAGTGAGGAGTTTATGAAATATTTTTTTAGATTAATAGAAAAGGCAAGATTAAAGATGCAAGTGTAGGTAGATAATTGATAGAGCACCGTCTAGAGAAACTGAGACAATATCAATTCAAGGACACTGAGGCCTCATAGTAGATGAGCTAGCTGAACCTCTCTGCTGGCAGTCTTGAGAACACAGATGGAGAAATTATTCCCAGGAAGAGAAGGGAAAGATTTCTTTCTCTGAGTGAGGGAAGGAAGAAGTGAGGATAAGTGAAGATGCAGAGAAGTATTAAGGTATAGAGGAAGGAAATTGAAGGATTAACAAATCAGATGTCTTCGATATTCTCAATAAAATAGTTTGCTTAGAGTTGGGAGTTGGGCAAAGGGTTAGTTTGGAAATTTGAGAAGGAAACTGTCTGGGGCAGCTGCTATAAGGAATTTAATACAAAGTTAAAAGGAGATGACTAAAGGGATTACCCAGTAGCCATGCATGTTCAGTTGAGGTTATATGGTATGATTTTGTAGTAAAGCCAATCAATATGGTTTCTGGACTTGCTCCAAGCATGCTGTATCTCCAAAAGCTGTATTAGTCATAATCTTGGCTAGGAAGGGGTTTCCTTGGAGTGTCCTAGGAGATAACCCAGGATCCAAAAATTTTAGAAAAATTCTTGCCCAAGAGGGTTAATGCTCAGGAGAACCGAAGAGCCGGTTTGCTTGTGAGATACCTCCATCAGGGTCATTCAGAGATCTTGTGGGGAGCTGCATGGGCAATGGAAAATATATATACTTAAGAGACATAAGGGAAGCAAAGCAGTTTGGTATCAAAAAGATGTATAGCTGCAGGGATAGACACAAATCAGAGGCGGGAGCATGTTAGAGAACATCTGGATTCAGATAAAAGAAGAGCAGAAGTGACATCATAGTGGGATTATGTAAACTACCTAGCCAGATGGAAAAAATAGATAAAGTATTTTTGATGTGGATCCCAAAACTGCCCTGAGTCAGGAGAGCATGGTGATAGGGATTTTAAACATCGAGACATGAGGTTCAAGGCGCATTCAGCCAAAAAGCAGCGTACTTGATTAATTCTTTTTTTCCTGTTTATGTTTTTCCAATCATTGAAGAAACACGTACATATTATAGAAATGTAGTAGTACAGACAAGTATCATGAACCAGGAAAACAATTATCTATAAACCCCACTACTGACAGCAACCATTTATATAGTTGCTTATTATTGCTAGTTTTGTTTTGTTTTTGGCTTAAACAACAGAAATTAATTTTTTTAGTTTAGAAGCAAGAAGCCCAAATGAAGGTATCAGCAGGTTTAGTTTCTTCTGAGGTCTCTCTTCTTGGTATAATATTTTTTAGATATTGTGTTGTTTTTTGTTTTGTTTTGTTTTTACATAGTAGAGATTATACTGAAAACATATTTGTATAACTTGGGGTTTTATAACATAAATTTTTTTCTCAGGTATATTTTTCATATATATCATATGTATTCATATATATCTGAAATTCTTTTTCAATTTTAAATATTTAGTTTACTTTCATATTATACTTATCTCGCAGAAGAAGGCAATATGAGATAAGAGTTCTAGGTATAGTTATGAAAACAATTTCAATATTTACTGTTTGCTACCATTGTTTATATTTTTCTGAAGATATCAGTCAATACTATTAGGAAGAAGAAAGAAATAAGAGATAAAAATTTTAAAGGAGAAGGAAAAATTACATGATTTTCAGGTTATACAATTATTTACCTGGAAAGCCCAAAGTAATCAAACTGAAATCTTTATAAACATTATGAAAATTCAATAAGGTGGTTGGTCAAAATATACTAAAATCAATCCTATATAATAAAAGGCCATGGACCATAACCATGACGACCAGAATGATTGCTTGACTAGTCGCCGTGAGCTGCGTTGGCCACCTCTAGGTCCCTCCCCTCCCCCACCTTCCCCACCCACTTACCCCCACCCACAGGTGAGCGGGGAACCTTGGGAAAGCAGATGGGTGGCCGCGGGGTGGGACTGGGGACTGGTAAGCTGGTGGAACAGCTGACCTCTTGGTCCCTCCCCCCTGTCTGCAGGTTCCCATGGATCAAAGATGGTGAACGGGGAACCAGGGTGGGTGGTGGGAGGATTGGGCTGGCTATAAGACACTTGGGATCCCCAGCTAATCCCCGGCTGCTCAGGGGCTCTGGCCAGTGGAAAAGTGAGCGCTGGCAACTTCACCTCCATGCACGTGCACTGGGCTGGCTGCTGATGGAAAGCGCTGCCTGCTTGGTCTGCTCACGTGGGCGCCTCTGCTGCTGGGGCTTGCGGCACTTACAGAAGCTGCAAGATGCGCCTGAAACCTACCGGACCCCGTGGAGGCGGTGTTTGGCCTGGGACTGGCGAACAGGCAGAAGATGTTCCTGATTGCAGGCTAGGCCTAGAGACCCTGCCCTCACGATTTCATGCGCTGGGCCTCTAGTAACATATAAAAACAGAGGTCTTGCCCTGGCTGGATAGCTCATTTGGTTAAAGCTAAGTTCCTTGGTCGAATTTATATTCCAGGGTGCTGAGGCGTAGTAGTAGATGAGCTGGCTGAATCTCTCTGTGGACAGTCTTTGATAAGTGTTGTCATGGGGAGGGGGTAAAGAAGTGAAGACAGCAGAGTGTTAGATGACTGAATAAAGGAACTAACATTATGAAGGTCATTTCAGCAGAGTGAAGTTTGGTGACCTTGACATTCATCTTGGGTGATTATTTATTAAAAAGAATAAATTGTGTAAATATTCAGAAAAGGATGTTGTAATCACTGTAAGGCTGTCAGAATTTATTGAAGAAGAGGTTGGGGTGGAAGAGGAGAGAAGACAAGGGAGAAAGAAGAAAAGGAAAAAGAGCCCAGGCTTGGTAGGTAAGGAAGGCCTGATTTCAGCCCCAGTTCTTTCACTTTTTAGTCAAGTGACATTGGGCACATTACTTAATCTCTATAAGCCAAATTCCTTATTGGTAAAATAGAAATAATAGCTTTGGCTGGTGTAGCTCAGGTGTTAAGAGTGTCGGTCTACATACCGCAGAATTGCAGGTTTAATCCCCAGTCAAGGGCACATACCTGGTCGCAGGTTTGATCGGTCCAGGCCTGGTCAGGGCTGTGTAAGAGGCAACCAATGGATATGTTTCTCTCTCATGGATGTTTCTCTCCCCCCTTGCCTCCCCCATTCCTTCACTCCCTCTAAAAATCAATGGAAAAAATATCCTTGGGTGGGGATTAACAACAACAAAAAGAAGTAATGAAAGAATTTACTTCACAGGGTAGTCCTGAGAGTTAAATCAAATAATGAACTTATTTTGTTGTAAGTTATTGAATGAGATACAAGACGCCTTAATGAGCCAGTTCATTAGGAGTCAGAGGAAGGTGTCTCTTTCCAAATCTCTGAGCCCTGAAATAGAAGAAGTATCTTGTATTTACACTGAGTGGCCAGATTATTATGATCTCTGAACGCATAATAATCTGGCCACTCAGTGTATATCCTATATAACAAAAGGCTAATATGCAAATTTTCCCCTTGACCAGGAGTTTGGCCAGCAGGCAGGTGGACCAACCACCCATGTCCCCTCCCCCTGACCAGGCTGGCCAGACCCCACTCATGCATGAATTCATGCACCAGGCCTCTAATACACACACACACACACACACACACACACACACACACACTGAGTGGCCAGATTATTATGTGTTCAGAGATAAAATAATCTGGCCACTCAGTGTATACTTTTCGAGCCTCTTTGTTTGCAGATATTACAAAGGGCTCTGTGTGAGTTATCGTTACAGACAGTTCTAACCTTGAATGCATAATGAGTTTGTACTTGGCATAAGAATATGGGAATTATCTATCACATTGGATGGCTAGCTTGCAAAGTATGACAGTTAAGTTTGTCTTTGTCTATTATTTAGACTAAACTAAATTTAAACTAAAATACACAGTCATTTTACAGAACAACAGACTGCCTTAAAGTGACAGAGTATATAATGACAGTTTACAGAACAAGGGATTATCTAACAATAGCAGAGATAATAAACAGCAGTTTTCTATACAAGATGGAAGTTACTATGCTTCAGTTTATCTATTGAAATCAGTGGTAATTGTGAAGGGAATGATAATGATGAATGCTGGTAATGGCAATATACTAGAGCAGTGGTTGGCAAACTCATTAGTCAACAGAGCCAAATATCAAGAGTACAACGATTGAAATTTGTGAGCCAAATTTTTTAAACTTAAACTTCTTCTAATGCCACTTCTTCAAAAGACTCGCCCTGGCCATGGTATTTTGTGGAAGAGCCACACTCAAGGTGCCAAAGAGCCGCACTGGCTCTCGGGGCACAGTTTGCCAACCTTGGTACTAGAGGAAGAGGAAGTAAAATAGTCCATGCAAACTTACTGCCTTTTTTAAGGGATCACTAGACTATTTAATTGGGAGAGAGCTGTATTTAGCATAGCTATGCTTATATTTGTTTAGTTTAGTTGGATCTCACCAAGACCTTGACAACATCTCCATGATATCCTTGTGAGCAAGCAGAAGGAATATAGATTGGAGGATATAGAACTGATTGAACAATCATACCAAAATGTGCTAATAAATGGGTTCATGTCATTCTGGAGGAAAGTCTCCAGAAGTATAATTCTGGACTATGTACTTAGCCAATCTTTTTTTCCTAATCCATTATTTCCGTGAGAGCATAGATAGCAAGCTAATCAAAGTTGGGAAAGAGAGCCAATAGCTAACTGAAAGAAACAGGACCTGAAAAAGGTAGTGCTAATGCAAAGGCTATAGCCTTGATGTCATAGATCTACTACTACTAAGCTATGTAGCTTTTGAGTAAATTATTTAACTATTTAAACACCTGAGTCTTTGCTTCCTTATTTGCAAGGAAATAATACAAATTATTCCATGGTCATAACATGTGTGTTATCTATTGCTGTGTAATAGCCCAGACCTGGAGGTCTAAAATAATAAACATTTATTCATTCACACAGTTTCCAAGGGTCAGGAACACAAGAGCAGCTTACGTGGGTGGTTCTGGCTCCAGGCCCCTCATAAGGTTGGAATCAAGAGTTGGGCTGGGGAGTCATCTGAAAGCTTGAATAGGACATGTCACTGTTGGCAGAAAGCCCAGTTTTTCACCACATGTTCTTAATGATATGGTAGTGGCTTCCCCAAAAAAAGTAATCTAAGGGAGAGGGGGGTGGGGAGCGAGAGAAAGAGAGAGAGAGAGAGAGAAGGAAGCCACAGTGCCTTTTATGACCTAGTCTCTAAAGTCACCTACTGTCACTTTCATTATTCTCTTCATTAGAAGTGAATAACTAAGTTTAGTCCCATATTCAAGAGGAAGGGAATTCAGGTCCACCTTTTGAATGGATGGGAGTATCATAGAATTTTGTGGACATATCTTAAAACCACCACAATACAAAAAGTAATCTTTACAGTGCTTAGCAAACAATAGGTAATCCACAAATGGCTTGTTATTATGCTGTTATTAATATATACCTAACACATCTGATTCTTAACTATAAAGCCATTGTGGTTAAGACAAGAAAAACTCATGGTTTTTCAAATTCCTGAAAAATGCAGGGACAGAAACACCATGTATCACTATATTCATTACATCTGTTTTGTAAACTGAAATGAATGGGCTATTTTTGTACTGCATGCATTGCATCAGAGCAGTGACATTTAATAGGCGTACCTAAAATGTATAGTCAGCCTGCAAATACCAGTGACATGGATAATTCGAGTGACAGTTAATCCAAAAATTGATTTTGTTTGGTTTTGTTAAAAGTTTTATATTGTATTAAAATACCTATGGGTATTGCTCATCTGGGAATTCATTGACATTTTAATTGTGTAACATACCAGCTTGTCTTTCTGAGGGTGCTGCTCTCCTTTCCGTTAAAAAAGGACCACAGCTAAGACTGACAGAAAGAAAGGCCCTGGCCTGCAGCAAAGATAAGACTTGCCATTTACACAACTTCACTGAGGGCAAGGAATAATGAGGGGGGGCGAAGCGGGTGGGGCGTGCAAGTAAACCAACAAACAAAAGGTATAATAGCAACAAAGAGCTCAATTAAGCAGGAGAGTTGATGTTGACAGTAAAAATTTAGAAGCAAGAATTAATATGGCTAAGTCACTGGATAATCTAGATTTCCTCTGTTTATGTATACATAGGGGTACATAATGTCCATTATTAGCCTCAAGGATTGTCTCATGTTCATTGTAAACAAAAACATAAGCCTGAAACCCCAGATGGACAGAGTTGTTTACTGGGCCACTTTGGTAAGATATGATCATTACATTCAAGCTATTGTCACACTTTAAACTGGTTAATTTATTAGTGTTTTGATTTGCATTAAACATTAGATCCTCAGGCTAGTGTCTGACATGGTTGAACTCTCCTTAGTATTTTACCAACATAAGCAACCAGACTTCTAAGGTTTCAGAACATAGTCACCGATTTGAAAATAGGTAAAAATGGTCTCTAAGGATCCAGAGTTGCCGGAGTTTATATGTGTCTTTGCAGGCAAGGCAGTAAGCCTCCTAGGAGTTTCACAGGGAGCCTCCTCACTTACAAATGCAACAACCTCAAGTACTGATCAGGTCAGCGACAGAAGATAAAAAGTAGTGAGGGGGATCTAAAATGTTGCTAGCTTTAGCCCCTGGCAGTTGTAATAATGATATCAGAAAAGAGAGTCACTAGATATCCAAACAGTGAAGAAAAAATCCATATTAAAAATCAGTAAACAGTAAAAATTGATTTTGTTTGGTTTTGTTAAAAGTTTTATATTGTATTAAAATACCTATGGGTATTGCTCATCTGGGAATTCATTGCCATTTTAATTGTGTCATTTACCATGAAAAAGACAAATAAATAGCTTTACCAATCTTTTTGTTCTTTGATGATACCTTTCTATTATAGTCTAGTATAATAAGCAATACTGTATTTATAATGTTGAGCCAGAGTTCATAAACGAAAAGATAACTATCATCTTAGTAAGTCAAGAAAGTTTATGATACAGTTTAGATATATTTGTATCACATATGCTTAAATTTTTTTAAAGTTTTGACACCTAAGGAAGGTTTATTTATTGCTATATATAATGTACATTCAAGAAGAGGTCAGTAGAGGCCTCTGAAAATACCATGTTCAATCCAGCATTATGAATGTTGTACAGCCTGTTCTGTGAATATAAAATCATTACAAGAGCTAGCATTTAATGAGCACTTATCATGTGACAAGAACTGTGTTAAATCTTTACATGTGTTATAGTACTAAATCTTCACAATCACCATTTGAGACATGTTATTATTGTCTCCATTTTAAAGATTTGGAAATTGAGGCACAGCAGTTAAATCATTTGCCTGACATTGTTCATATAGTAAGTGACAGAGCCCAAAATCAAACTCAGGTTTAAGTACCTCCATCCAGCTTTACTATTTGAGGCTGTTTTATGTTAATGAAGCTTACCCTTTCTGAGGAGGAATGATATTGTATCTTCTAACTTATTTTCAAAGAATGAATGAGGATTCTCCTCCTTTATTTCTCTTATTCATATGACCCTTTTCCTATCAAATGGGAAAATCTGCACTAATAAAAGAGAAAGATGCAAATTGACCATACCTTCACAATACTCACCAGCCAATCAGGAGTAAGTATGCAAATCAACCCAACAAAGATGGTGGGTTAATTTGCATACACAGGCACCCAGCGGCTGGGGGGGGGGGCAGGACGCTTGTGTCATATCCATGGCAATGATGCAGGCATTCTGCACCCCTCTCCCCCCAGCTGCTCTGGGCCTCTGGGCAACATGGGAAGGCTGAAAGGCAGCTCTGGCCTGAGCAAAGGCAGTGCCGGCAGCCAGGGGAAGGAAGGCCCATTCTTGCACAAATCTTCTTGCATCGGGCCTCTACTATAACTATAAAAAGTTATCATTTGTCTCATCCTGTGGATGAATAATGGTACCCAGAGATATCTAGGTCCTAATTCCTAGAACCTGTGAATGTTACCTTATGTGACAACAAACAAACAAAAAACCCCACAACCCTTTGCAGATAGGATTAAGGATCTTGAAATGGAGGAGATTGTTCTGATTATCTAGGTGGACCCTAAATGTGATCACAAGTGTCCCTGTAAGAGGCAGACTGGCCTATCCAGGTGTGGCTCAGTGGTTGAGCATCAACCAGGAACCAAGAGGTCACTGGTTTGATTCCCCATCAGGGCACATGCCCAGGTTGTAGACTTGATCCCCAGTCAGAGGTGGGAGCGAGGAGGGGGAGATGCAGGAGGCAGCTGATCAATGATGTTTCTCTCTCATCAGTGATGTTTCTATCCCTCTCTCCCTCTCCCTTCTTCTCTCTCTAAAATCAATAAAACCAATCAATATTTTAAAAAGAAAAAGAGATGTGTCCACCATCTGGATACCATTAGTGACATGTACACATAAAGAACTATTTGACATTGAAACTGGGACTCAGAACAGTTGGACATTGAAACTGAGACTCAAACATTTTTTGTTCTTATACATTTATTTCTAGTATGCAGAGGCAAGATATTTTTGAAGAAAAGAAACAGGAGAGAGTGATTGATATAGAGGCAGGGAGGCATTGAACGGGCTGTCAAGCTACAGGGGGAAGGCTGGGGTGGATGGGAGGCAGATGCTGGGGGAAATCAACCGAAGGACTTGTATGCATGTATACGAGCATAACCAATGAATGAAAGACACTGAGGCGGGGAGGGGGACAGGTGGGGACAAGTGCTGGGGGATAGGGGAAGCTGGGGAGACGGTAAGGGGGGGGAAAGGAGAACATATGTACTACTATTAAATATAAGTTATACTGCAAAAAAATAATAATAAATTAATTAAAAAATTAAAAAAGAAAAAGAGAGGCAGACTGAGGAAGATTTGATGACAGAAGAAAAAGGCAATATGAAAGCTGGTGGAGGAGGTGGGGAAAGATGATATGTTACAGGGGCCAAAACAGGTGTGCACAGCTCTAGACAATGGAAAAGACTAGGAAACATTCTCCCCTAGAGCCTTTCAGAAGGAATCACCCCTACTGACACCTTGATGTTAGCCTTGTAAGACTCATTTTGGATTTCTGGCCTCCAGAGAATAAATTTTAGTTGTTTCAAGCCACCAAATTTTAGTAATTTGTTACAGCAAGTCATTGGAATTTAATAGTTCATATTACTGGTTTCACGGTTTATTTGCTTCATACTTTGTCCTTGTACTTTTCCAGGTTCATTTTACATATCAAATGGGAAAATATAGACATAAAAATTAAAATTAAGTTTAGCCGAAACTGGTTTGGCTCAGTGAATAAAGCATTTGCCTGCGGACTGAAGAGTCCCAGGTTCGATTCCGGTCAAGAGCATGTACCTTGATTGCGGGCACATTCCCAATAGGGGGTGTGCAAGAGGCAGGTGATTGATGTTTCTCTCTCATCGATGTTTCTGACTTTCTATCCCTCTCTCTTCCTCTCTGTAAAAAGTCAATAAAATATATTTTAAAAAATAATAATAATAAAATAAAATTAAGTTTAAAAAACACCAGCTAAGGCTGCCCTCTCTAAGGAGCATGCCCTTGCCTTTCCTCATCCCCTCTCCCCAGGGGATTTTCCTTGCTCCTCTCTCTCTCCTAAACTCCAAGGGCCCTTCTTTTTTTATTTGTTTATTATTTTTTAAAAATATATATATTTTTTATTTTTTACAGAGCGGAAGGGAGAGAGATAGAAAGTCGGAAACATCGATGAGAGAGAGACATCGATCAGCTGCCTCTTGCACGCCCCCTACTGGGGATGTGCCCGCAGCCACGGTACATGCCCTTGCTGGAATCGAACCCGGGACCATTTAGTCCGAAGTCCAACGCTCTATCCACTGAGCCAAACCAGTCTCGGCGGGCCCTTCTTTTTTAAAAAAAAAACTTTTTATTGATTTCATAGAGGAAAGGAGAGAGAGAGAGAGAGAAACATGATGAGAGGGAATCATTGATCCAATGCCTCCTGCACACCCTCTACTGCGGATCAAGCCTGCAACCTAGGCATGTGCCCTTGACTGGAATTGAACCTGCCATCCTTCAGTCTACTGGCTGATGCTCTATCTAGTGAACCAAACCAGCTAGAGCTCCAGGGGCCCTCCTTTTGCCTCTTCTTCAGCTCAGTTCTTTTGCCTTTGTGACTTTCTGAATGAACTTTCTCTTATAATCCTATCTAATAAAAGAGAAACATGCAAATTGACCATACCTTTGCTATGCTACTAGCCAATAGGAGCATATGCAAATTAACCCCAAGCAAGATGGCGGTTGGGCCCCCTCTACCCAGAGCCGACCATGGCAGTGCTGCAGGCAGAGGGGGTCCCCATCGCAGCCCCGGACCCAGGAGGGCATCTGGACTCCTGCCGCCACCCAAGCCCAGCCATGGTAGTCGCCTTGGGCGGTGGCAGGGGTCCCAGGCGGCAGAGGGGTTCCCATCGCAGCCCTGGACCCAGCAGGGCATCCGGACCCTGGCCATCCCCCTAAGCCCGGCCTTGGCAAACCTGGGGCTGCGGAGTGGGAGTGATGGATTGAAGACAAAAACCTGCAGGCCTGGCACCCAGCAGCCCCAGGGCCTGAGGCGGAGGCACTTGGGTTGCTGAGGGGTGTGGGTTGGGGCAGCAGAGACACAAACCCGCAAGAAACCTGTGGAAAGGGAGATAAACTATCATAACTTTATCCCCCTTTCCATAAGATGAGAAAACTGCCCCTGGGTTACTTAGTGCAGTGGCCAACACCTTTTGACAAACACAGGGTAATGTGATGATCACTCCCAGGAAGGTCTGGTCAGAATACTGGCTCCAGGGAATAATGCTACTGTGGCAAATCATCTAAGAGGGAAACAAGCTTTTGTTGATTTTATTCTGAAGGTCAGAGAACATGCCACCCCAACATATTCTGTGTTGTTATATTAATGATCTTGAGCTGTAGATGCTTGAAAAACAGCAAATGCACATGGAGGATTTCATTGAAGGTTCCTGATCTCCCTAAAATCAGACCCCCCTAAAGGAACTTAAATGTCATAGGTCGGTCCCCTTGATGGGAGAAGTGTCATCAGGCAGAGAAGACTGACTCCTGTCACAGAACAGGAGAGTAGAATTTGACATCACACCCAAACTTTGTTACAAACTATTTCCCCCCACCCCATTCATTTTTCCTAAATATCATTTACTCTCCTATAAGAGGCCTATATCTCCCATCTGCTTTACCTAGGAAGAAGGTATTTAAATCTGTATTCTAAGCCACCTTGGGGAGTTACTCATTTTTCCCTGGGATCTCCCACATATACACGAGGTGCACATGTTAATGACCTTTTGGTTTTCTCTTGGTGATCCATCTTTCATTACAAGGGCCTCCGCTAAGAACTCAGAAAGGTAGAGGAAAACTATTTTTTCTCCTCCATAATTCTATCTCAGGAAATTAAGTCCCCAGCTGAACAATGAGGTTGGCTCCAGTACCAAGCAGTCCCAGCTGACAGGAGGGAAGCTTCTAAGGAGAAATCAATGATATTGGCATCAAAGTGGGATGGAGGGAACACCCATGGTTGCTGGTGGGAGTTTAAAGTGGTTCAACATTTTTGGAGGATGATTTGGCAAATGTTCAAGGTACATCCAAGAGTCTTCTTCTAGGAATCACATCTGCTGAGATAAAGCACAAGCACATAAGCCTTGCTCAGAACCCAGAATGCTACTGCGGGCTTCCCTTCCACGATAGGAAAACCTGGGAACAACCTGCATTTTTAGGACAAGGTGGCATCTATACTCATAAAAGGGTAATATGCTCATTAGACTGAACATCTTCCAGATGACCTTCCAGATGTCCTTCCAGATGTCCTTCCTGACAAAGCCATGTTGGCGATGCCAAGACAGAGGAGGTTAGAGGCAATCAGGCAGGCAGGGGAGAGCAGTTAAGGGGGACCAGGTCAGCAGGGGAGATCAGTTAGGGCAAATAGGCTGTCAGGAGAGAGCAGTTAGGGGGATCAGGCTGGCAGGCAGGTGAGTGGTTAGGAGCCAGAGGTCCCAGATTGGAGAGAGTGTAGGTCAAGCTGAGGTGACCCCCCTTCCCGTCCACGAATTTCATGCACTGAGCCTCTAGTAACAAAATAAAATAAATAAAGACACCCAATTGAAAAAGTTGGTCAAGAAAAAGAGGCATGACAACATGTACCTTAACAGTAAACCTACATGAGAATGAAACTGAGTATTGGGCAATCAGGTGATGTGACTGTCAATAAGCTAAATTAGCCTTAGCTTAATGCAAAAAGAACTGAGGCCAAAAGGAGGTGATTGTTTTGCCCTATTTATTCATTCTTTCATTCAACAAATATTTACTTTTTATAGATTCTTCAAGGTTATCTTTTTAAACTAACCATGTAATAGTAGAGAGCCACAGTTTCATTTTGGAATAAAGAAAGATAATGATCACAGAAAAAAAACAATTATATTATTTGGAGATGTTTTTATGTTATTGATTAACTTTAAAATTGCTCATTTTCAGCTCATCGCTCTAATTAGAAAAATAGTTTTCTGAGGGGAAATGGCCTACATGGCATGACCGAGGTCAAGTGTAGTCATCACTGCATTTTTCTCCTGAAAGACTTTTCCATCATTGTTAGCTCAGCCTTAAGAGCCTTTTATGACACTTCAAAATCACTGGGTCAGTTTTTTACAGGAGTAAGGGGTGAGTTTCATTTCAGTTGCCAAAATTTGATAGGATTTCATTTGTGAACTTTGTTCTCTTGTTTCCACTTTCCTTTGCTCTCTAGTCAAAAAGAAAAATACTCACATGATTATTAGAAATACTAATAATCAGTACAGTAAATTGTTTGAGGGACTTGAAGCACCCTTTTTTCTCTCCCTTCAAAGCCCTAAATGATACTTGCGTTATTGAAACTTATACAGCATTAACATCAGTTCTGCCAGGATGATGTAATACATGTACAGCTTTAGTAGAAAAAAATCTCTGCCAAACTAATCTTTGAGTCATACAGATTTCTCTCTCTCTAATTTTAGTGTTTTGGGCATTCCAGGACTTTTTCAACACCTGCCATGTAAAACTTCCATATCTTTCTTGAGCCCAAAATGGGACCTGGTGTCACTTAGCAACTATGAATTCCTAGTCCTTTTCTTTAAAAAATTAATACATTGATGAGAGATAGATAGATAGTTAGATAGACAGACATTAATTTGTTGTTACATTTATTTATGCATCTGTTGGTTGATTCTAGCATGTACCCTGACCAGGGATTGAACCCACAACCTTGACATATGGCTCTAGAGATGATGTTCTAACCAACTAAACTACTGGGCCAGAGCTAGAGAAGAGATTATAAATTGATCCTGTTTGGCTTCAAAGTTATACCTTTTCCACTACCTCTTTCTTCCTACATCTCTGACCAGTTCTCCTCTGTGTCTTTCCCAAGTTACTCCTCCTCTACCCTTGTCTTAAATAGTGGTATTTCCCAGGGTTCCATACTTGGCTCAAGATTGCTTTCACTATACATAGTTACTGAGCAGTCTTGTCTCTTGATTTTTCTTAAACAAATGACTTCTAAATTTGTATTTTTAGCCCTGAATCCCCCTGAACACTAGACCCATACATCCAGAGTCCTCATGTTTCTCTGCTTGTGTGTCTGACAGTCACCTTATTTTCAGCATGTCAGAAACATATCTCCTTAGCCTCCACCCTTGAACTGGAATGACCAGCAAAGCAAATTATGGTATATACATATATTATTCAGCCTTAAGAAAGAAAGAAAACTCTAACATGCTACATGTTATTTAGCATGCAACTAAATATTCTCCGGTGAGGATTAACAAAAAGTAAATTAAAATAAAATCATTTTTAAAAATTTATTGCTAAAATTCTAACATCATGCTGAGTGAAATAAGCCAGTCACAAAAGGTCAGACAGACACTATGTAATTCAATTTATAAGAGGTACTTACAGTAGTCAAAATCATAAAGAGATAAAGTAGAAGGTCAGTTGCCAGGGGCTCCAGGAAGACTGGGATGGGAGGTTGTCATTTAATGGGTAGAGAGTGTCAGCCTTGCAAGAGGAGATGGTAGTGATGGTTTCATGACAGTGTGAATGTACTTAATAACATCAAACTATACACTTAAATATGGTAAAAAATGATAAATTTTTCTTATATGTATTCTACCACAATAAAAAAATTGAAAAAAGAAAAAAACAGGACAGGGGGAGAAATCTAAGGGTTGGTAAGTAAGCTTCTTGAATTGGCACCACTGTGCCCCAATACAGACAACATTCAACTATTTCTTCACCATCCTATCTTAGGACCCAGTATTTCCCAAATAGCAAGTCTGCGGCATGGCCAGAGAATCTGGAGTTTTAATGAACACCTCCAGTGATTTTGATGAACAGACAAATTTGGGAAACTGCTTACGCTACATTATTATAAAAGAGTGATTGAAGAACCTCTTATCAGGATATTTTTTAAAACTAGAGGCCTGTGCATGAAAATTCATGCACTGGGAGTGGGTGTTCCCTCAACCCAACCTGCCCCCTCTCATATACTGGGAGTCCTCAGGGGATGTTCAACTGATGGCTCACCCCCAGCCTGCCCTGCTCAGCTCATCCCCGTCTGCATGCGAACACCCAGCCCTGGGGTCTGGGCACTCACCGCCACGTCCGCTCACAGTTCCTGAGGGCCGGGCGCTCTCTGCCATCTCCATCACCACCACCACCACCACTGCTGTTGCTGCTGCTTCCCCTCACAGCACCTGGGCGCTGGGTGCTCCCCACCACCGCTGTTTCATCTCCAGCAGCTGGGCCTGGTGCTCGCACCACTTGGCCCTGTCCCCCCTCCTGATTGGCTGGTAGCATAGCCAATCAGGAGCCAAGGTACAGTTACATTTGCATGTTACTCTTTTATTAGATAGGATAACATCGTTTTTCCCTGGCCAATGTGACTGAGTAGTTAGAGCTTCAGCCTGCAGACTGAAGGGTCCCAGTCAAGGGCATGTACCTGGGTTGAAGGTTCAGTCCCCGGCCCGGTGGTCAGGGCACATGCAGGAGGCAACCAATTGACATGTCTCTCTCACATCGATGTTTGACTCTCTTTCACTCTCTCCCCTTCCCTTCCTCCCTCCCTCTCTCTAAAAATCAATCGGGGGAAATATCCTCCAGTGAGGATTAACAAAAGTAAATTAAAAAAATAAAGAAATAAACTAAGATTATTTTTATTGTGGTGAATGTGCATAATAAATTTATCATTTTAACCATGGATGTGTATAATTAAGTGGCATTAAGTATATTCACAATGTTGCATAGCCATCACCACTATCCATTTCCAGAACTTTTTCATCATCGGAAACTGAAACTCTACTCTGTTAAACAATAACTCTTCATTTCCCCCTGCTCCACCCCCAGCCTTGGTAACCTTTCTACTTTCTGTCTCTGTGAATTTGCCTAGTGTAGATACTTCATAATGTGGATAGATAATTGATTTTTAATGAAAATTTAATTGCTTTCTTGCCTACAGGTATAAGCCTGGCTGAAGGGGAGCAATCATTAATTGAGTATCTTGACATGGCAAGCCAAGGTCACATTCAGATTTCCTGGGTTTATCTCAAGCAATCGAAAATTGCATTTATA
Source organism: Antrozous pallidus (assembly GCA_027563665.1). Lineage (NCBI taxonomy): Eukaryota > Metazoa > Chordata > Mammalia > Chiroptera > Vespertilionidae > Antrozous > Antrozous pallidus. The sequence continues at coordinate 17,358,171 of CM050520.1, forward strand.
AACTTTGGTTTCATGGAATCATAAAGATTCCTTTCATCCTAATTATTTTTATCATGACCTATGTATTCATAAATGGTAACGGATTAGTTGGTGATATTCAATCTGGTTTTCTTATAAAAAATAAGCATCTTTTTAGCATATATACAAAAGTTGTCTTTTTTAAATAATTTTTTGTTTTTTACTTATAGTTGACATACAATATTATAGTAGTTTTAGATATACAATATAATGGTTTAAACATTTATATAACTGATGAAGTGACCACCCAATAATAACATTATAAAAGTTATTACAATATTACTGGCTATATCCCTATGTTACTTTACATCTCTGTGACTTTTTATAACTAACAATTTGTACATAATAAGCAACTTTTTAAAAATCCCATCTCAGAGACCTCCCAGGGGAGGGGGAGGGGGAGAGATCCCCCATGAACAGAGAGACCCGGGGGCATGGGAGACATCTGCAACACCTTCAACATTAAAATACATTTCATTTAAAAATATAACACAGGGGAGAATCAAGATGGCGGCATAGGTAAAACACCTATCTTGCCCTCATACTCAACAATTTTAATACTACAACTTAACGAAAGAACAAACACCTTCCAGAATCACCAAAAAGCTTGCCGAGTGAAAATTCCACAAATGAAAGTGAAGATAAGACACTGACTCGGAGGAGCAGCAGCGGACAGCATTGAAAGATTCGCGCGGAGAGAGGTTTGAAGCGCCCCGCGGAGAGGGCGGGCGGCTGAAAGCCGGCCAGTTTTCTTGAACGGGGAGACAAAGATGTCCCGCTGGACTGAATCTCCAGCTCTGGGCGAAGTCCAGGGAACCCACTATCATACGGGGTGAAAACTGGACAGTGGGAGGGCACCCCGAAGCTCGGGTGCTGCCGGGTCTCCCAGCTTGTGGAGAAGGCAGCTTGCACGAACAGCTCGGCTGCGTGATGGCGCAGAGAGCGCTCTGCTACTTGCTTTCTCATTCGGAAAACCGTCAGTCTGCTTTGTTTTACGAGCCTGCGTGAGACATTGGGAGTGTAGATTCATTTGGGGAGAGTCTGAATTCCCCGGCAGCTGGTGGAGCTCCACAGCAGCTCTCTCTCAGAGGTGCTGGCAGCCATTGCCCCCGGCACAAAGTCCCTGGGGCTGAATAGGGCGGAGCTAATGCTGTCTGCTTGGCCCGGAGACTCCGCCCATCCAACCTGAGCACAGCTGAGCTTCACAGACAATTGGCCTGAGGTCAACCCCTCCAAGTGCTAACAACGATTAACTGAGCTTAACTTCAGCAAGACTGTGCAATCCATATCCACCTCTGGTAACTGGGGAGGCTGAGCCACTGTCCCTAGTAGTGGGACTCACAAAGCTACCACACAAAGCTAATTGACCAACTCAGGGAAGCAGCCACCATGCAGAGACATGGAAAGAAATCAGATGTGAAAGAAATGGAGGAAAAAAAACGACTGGACATGGAATTCAAAACCACAGTTATAGGGTTCTTCAAGAGACTCCAACAAAAGGTCGAGGCCTATAAGGAAATAAGCAAGACCGACCAGGAAATCAATGAGTCCTACAAGGAAATGAACTAGACCTGCAAGGAAATGATCAAGACCAACGTGGAAATCAATGAGTCCTACAAGGAAATGAACAAGACCCTCAAGGATATGAATGAGACCTGCAAGGAAATTATCAAGACCAACGTGGAAATGAAGGAGACTCTCAAGGATATAAAGGAGACTCTCAAGGATATGAAAAAGGACCAACCAGAAATTAAGCATACACTGACTGAAATAAAAAATATTATACAAAGACCTAAAAGTGCTCTGGAGCACCCCAAGAACCAAGTTAAAGATTTGAAATACAAAGAGGGAAAATCCACTCAGCTGAAAAAGCAAGTAACCAAAAGAATCCAAAAAATTGAAGATAGTGTAAGGGGCCTCTGGGACAACCTCAAGCATGCCAACATCCGAATTATAGGGGTGCCACAAAAAGAGAGACACCAAGACAATGAAAACCTATTTGAAGAAATAGTGACCGAAAACTTCCCACACCTGGTGAAAGAAATAGACTTAGGAGTCCAAGAAGCACACCGAACCCCAATATATAGGAACCCTAAGAGGACCATACCAAGGCACATCATAATTAAAATGCCAAGAGCAAAAGACAAAGAGAGAATATTAAAAGCAGCAAGAGAGAAACAGTTGGTTACCTATAAGGGAGCACCCATATGATTGTCAGCGGATTTCTCAACAGAAATGATGCAGGCCAGACGAGAGTGGCAAGAAATATTCAAAGTAATGAACAGCAAGAATCTACAACCAAGATTACTCTATCCAGCAAAGCTATCATTCAGAATTGAAGGCCAGATAAAGTGCTTCGCAGATAAGAAAAAGCTAAAGGAGTTCATCACCACCAAACCAATATTATATGAAATGCTGAAAGATATTCTTTAAGAAGAGGAAGAAGAAAAAGATAAAAGTGTAAATTATGAACAACAAATACACATCTATCAACAAATGAATCTAAAAATCAAGTGAATTAATAAACTGATGAACGGGATAAACTGGTGAATGTAACAGAATCATGGACATAGAGAGGGAATGGACTGACAACTCTTGGGGAGAAAGGGGGTGTGTGAAGTGCAGCAAGAGACTGGACAAAAATCATGCAACTATGGGAGAGGACAGTGGAGGGGGGTGAGGGCGGAGGGTGGGATGGGTACCAGGTGGAGGGGAACTATACGGGGAAAAAAAGGGAACAATGTAATTAATAAACTGAACAATAAAGATTTTTAAAAAATCCCATCTCAGTTATATCATTTTAAAGTTTTTCTGCAATATCAGGGCTTAGCAGAAAAAAATAAAGAGAAGATTACTATTTAAATGGTTCCAAAATTCAAGCACAGAGTACTTAAGGCTTTATAGTTTCTCTTTATAAAAGGCATCTACTTTAAGCCATTGCAAGTTTGAAATTTCAAATCATCCTGTCCACAATATTTAGTGCAGCCCTTTTGGCTTCTTCTAGAAGCCCCCAGTGAAGCAAGGAACTTCTTCAGTGCCCAGCATACCACTCTGGGAAGAAAGTCTCTTTGTCTAGTCTAGAACAGGACTTTAGACATCTGTGCCAGATGCCCAGAAAACGCCACCACTTGGAATACAGAGCAAAGAAAATAATTGTTTTATTTTAACCATATTCCTCAAACATCAGGCCAACAATCTGTGACATACTCACTACCTTTATTGCCTGACTGTCTAACCACCCATCAGGAATATAGTATGACAGTATGTAATTATGTGTTTTGTATAAAACTATGGAACAAATAGAACTACCCACACTTAACTTTGCATTGTAAAATTTTTTACTTATTATTTGTTGATCCTCACCTGAAGATATTTTTTCCATTGCTTTTCAGAGAGGGAGAGATGGAGGAGGGAAGGAAGGAGGGAGGAAGAGAAACATTGATATGACAGAGACATATCAACCACTTGTCTCCTGATCTCACCCAACAGGGGAGCAAATTGCAACCCAGGTAAATGCCCTTGACTGGAAATTGAACCCCTGACCCTTCATGCACAGGCCAATGCTCTAAACCACTGGGAAACACTGGCCAAGACTATAAAATTGTTTTTGATATCTGTTCCCCTGAGTTTGGACCACTGTATTGTTATAAATCATTGGCCAATTAGGTCTTCCTATTCATTTATACTCTCTGTTAATACACACACACACACACACACACACACACACACACACATACACACACACACACACCAGGAGCCCAGTGCATGAATTTGTGCACCTTGAAAGGAACTGTGGCCGAAACTGGTTTGACTCAGTGGATAGAGCGTCGGCCTGCAGACTGAAGGGTCCCGGGTTCGATTCCGGTCAAGGGCATGTACCTTGGCTGCGGGAACATCCCCAGTGGGAGGTGTGCAGGAGGCGGCTGGTCAATGTTTCTCTCTCATCGATGTTTCTGACTTTCTATCCCTCTCCCTTCCTCTCTGTAAAAAATCAATAAAAAATATTTTTTTAAGAAAGAAGAAAGAAAGAAAGAAAGAAAGAAAGAAAGAAAGAAAGAAAGAAAGAAAGAAAGAAAGAAAGAGAGAAAGAGAGAAAGAAAGAAAGGAACTGTGTACCATGAGGCTGCAGTGGGTACAGGGGTGGGTCTCAGCCCATCATCTGCATCCCCATCTGGCCCTTCCCTGTGCGGCCCCTGGTCCCCTGTCTGCCAGCAGCCCTGCTCCCGCCACCGCTCCCACATGCTGATGGCATTGGCCCTGCTCACACCCACTGATCTCACAGAGTGATTGGGGCCAGCACCAGCAGCAGGCGTGAGTGGGGACGGCACCGTCAGTGGGTGCAAGCAGTGGCTGCTGCCCCAATCACCCCTCAGGAGCAAGGGAAGGTGGAGAAGCCCTCAGGGGCAATCAGGCCATCAGCTGCTACTCATATCCGCTGATGGTGCCAAGCAATCCAGACTGATGCTGGGGACCGGTGCCAGGCACTGGCAGTGGGTGTTGAGTGGCAGCTCTGGCACCCACAGTGGATGCAAGTGGGGCAGGCACCAGCAGTAGGTGTGAGTGCCGGGCTGGACTGCGGTGCACAGGAGCAAAGAATTTTCAGTAATCACCAGAGACTTGCCCCGATGACAGCGACCAATGCCACCCCATGGTCTGGCACCCCCGCTCACCTGTTCCACCATCCCACCATGGAGGATGCCCACCATGTTTCGCACATGCCCCCCTAGTGGTCAGCGCATGTCATAGTGACCGGTTGTTTGTTTGTTCTGCCGTTCATTCTCTTTGCATATTAGCCTTTTATTATACAGGATATATTTTTTTTTCTAGCTTCCAATTCTACAACCTCTAAGGACTTTTCTGATAACGCACATCAATCTCTATTTGAAATTAACCCCTGGATGCTATAACTCTGTCACAGACTTTCTTTGTAACTTTGCATTATTTATCTCAAAAACTTAATTTTCTGTACTACTGTTCATTGAGCTTAAAACCAGGATAATAATACCACCTGTAGAAAAAAGAAATAGTGAGTTAGTGGATGTGTTTCCTTACATATATCTGGGTGGGAAAATGTCTTCTTACTCTCCCTTCTGAATTCTCCCTTTTGGTTCCTGGCCCAAATGAAGAATTGCTATTCTTGGTAGCATCCATGTCTGCCAAGAGGAATCCTACTGCAATGCCTTTGAAGTGATGGAAAATGGTCTTTACCGGTGTGCTTGGAGGATCTGGCTCCCTGGAAAATCCCAGGGGTCCCCACCCACACATTTGGAAAGTTCTTTTCCTAAAGTTGTCCTCAGACTTATATCAATATGCAAAGGAGACATCCTTCCTACAAAAAGCCTATTTTTCCTCCCACAGTTGTGGGGAAGGTTGTGAAGAGGAAGTAGGAACTAAGTATAATGTTGGCAAAAATGTTTTGAGCACCTTAGGTAAAAATGTTTGGTAAGTATAGTCTTATTGCTTCATTATACTGCTCATTGGAGAATGTGTTTCTTTTGGTCACCTGCCAATGAGAAAGATTAGCCTCTTGCTGAATCTAGAATTGTTTCTTTAACTAGTTATGTTGCTAGAATAAGAGACAAATGCTGCTGAAATTAACAAATCAAGATTGGAATATGGCAATGCTCACTTCTACTTCACTGTCCTTTCCAATTCATTGACAGCTGCTGCAACCAATATGAGCAAGGTTTAGGTGGGGCTCTCTTTCCTCACCTAGTCTAAGCTGGAGTATTTTCAATTTAGTTCTTTCTGATGTCCAAGACTTTAAAGGATTCGCCCCCTCCCTCCACCCCATTTGTTTCTGTTTTGTGGCATCTAATAGGAAATGATTTTCCATTTAAGTAACTCTTCTTTAATGAAGAGTGATTTTTGAAATTTTCATACCTTGTATCTTCTAGTTTCTATTTTAGTCCAGAATAGTTATAGTTTCCTTTTCTTTGAGGCTAAATGTCAAATTTTGTTTCTTTGTGGGTGTTGGTTTTTTTGGGGGGGGCGTTCCCCTCTCTCAAATTTGTTCCCAGTTTACAGCAAAAGAAGCTGCTAGCATAATATTTCTGTATCAGTAGCTAGTTGAGCTCAATGTGTATAGTACTTTGATCTTTGCCTTAATGTGTTTGTGTTGATTTAGGGTGTATCTTTTGGCTCTGGGAATTCTGAATTAAAGTTAAAGCCTTTAACCCATCATTAGCTCATCTCCATCGCTTCAAACAAAAAGGAAACAAACTTTGATTGCAGTATGAAGGACTGAGGTCACACATGAAGGCAAATTTATTAGAGATGATGCATTTTAATGTCATACTGAGTTCCTGAGCAGTATTTCAGAATGTCCTTCCCTGAAGTTACTTGTTTTTAACAAAATAGAGTCTGGCTATGAGGAATGAATTACATACACATCTGTTTGAAAGCATGAGATGAACAAGTTATCTCTTGAAGTCACTTATTCTTTAGAACAAATAAGTTGCATTTTGTTCTGAGGGAATTTTAACACTGGTTTAATTGGGAGAATTAAATGAGCCCAAGGCTATCTACAGAGAAAAGCCCTTTTAGATAGTACTTTTTATTGAGTTTGCCAACCTTTAATCCCCACTCACTTATGGTAAGTTTCAAGTATGGATAGGCCTAAGATGTGGTCAGTTTCCATGACTGCTAAATAGAATATGAATTTCTCATGTTACTTGAAGACTGATTGTGGGAGGTCTTTTTTGGGATTTTGCATCTTCTGAAGAGCAACTCATGGTTTAATATGTCTCATCTGAACCCTACAAAAATGGTGGTGCTCATCTTACAAAAGAAAACATTTGCGTACCTCCCCACATGGTATTCTGTGCTACCTAAGCCATTTCCTTGTGAAACTGTAAACTCTAGGACAGTAGCCTGGTTCTCTTCCTCTTTCCCCATCAGTCGATTCTTATTTGTTAGTGTCTTCTTTGCTTGCCTGCTGTCGGACAGAGAAGGGGCTCAGCAGGGGCAGAAAAGCCTTTATAAATTTTTCTTTAGAGGATACCATGATCCTAGATTAAAGTAGGAACCAGAAAACATAAGGTATAGAAGTCCCCACAGTGACCTTGTAGGACAGATAAAAATTTTATATGAAGAAACATCAGCCCCTGTGACCTAAATTAAGCTAACTAATCTCTCAGTGTCATTATTTCTCTGGTTGTAAAAGGGGAATAACAATACCAATCACTCTCTTCCTCTGGACTTTGGGGGAAATTTAATGAGATAATGAACTTAATTGTACTCTTACAAGAGAATATATTGTTGACTTTTAGGAGATTGAACTATTTGGGGGTCCCTAAGGGACCTGAAAATCTATTAACTCTTCCAGCACTAAAATAGAACTATTGTAAAAAGCTAAACCATTGCCAAAAAGTAAGCTATTAATCCTGGGGCTAGATCAGGTCCAATGTGAGAACAAGGGTCTTGATATCTTCTTGGGAAGAACTATCGCTAGATAGGCACAAAGATGGCAGTTTTTCTTTATTTTAAATCAGAACAGAAGTATAATTGTGCTTGATGGTTCACTTTGGGAGAATGTTAGAGTCAACCCTGAAATACATTAAATAAGATGATATGCTTTTTAAAAGTCTCTAGAACATGCATTCTAAATGGGAGCAATATTGTCCCTCCCCCCCCCCAAAAAAAATTAGGTATTATAATGGTTTGTGGCCCCCAGAACAACACACACACACACACACACACACACATACACTCACTCACACAGTATTAAATTTTCGTGGGGTTGGGCATTTAGAAAAATGTCTAAAAAGGTAGGGGTAAGGGTAATAATGAAAGGAAAAAAATGGTTAAGAAGCATTGGTCTAGGACAAGAATGTGGTTGTCAATTATTCTTCCAGATATGTTGTCTGTAAGCATCGGTGAGCTGAAGATTGTCAGGCTGAATACACATTGCTATTGATTCCTCCAGTCCAACAGGAACTGAGTTCATAGAAAACTTGAAAGAGATTAAGTTCATACCCTAAGGGATGATGATCTCAGACAGACAACTCAAACATAAAATCTACCCGTTAGAACCAATACTTTGTACTTAAATAAATGTGGTTAAATCTTTAAGGTAAGAGATTCCTTTTTTCTCCTGCCTATTTAGCCCTACAGAGAGGCACATCAAGGGTAGGCCTGATCTTCAAAGTACTTCACAGAAAAAGCCAGATTGGGAGAAAGGAGAGGGTGTGGACCCTGCAGGCAGGAAGGGAATAATTACCTAAATAATAAAGTGCAAAGCAACAAAGACAAGAAATCGTGGGAATTGATATTTAAATATGTAAGAAATTTTAAGTTTGATGTTGCTGTTGATATTCATAAACATTTGTATATCCAAAGTATTTTTTCTTCCATCTTTTTCATATGTCTTACATAGTGTTTCATACCTTTTGAATGGGTGGGATGACCCAAAATTGGCTTACTCTGTACTATGAAATTGGGAAAAGGCTCTGTATTCTGTTGGGCCTAGAAGCCCTAAAATAATAGAATGACCATCTTTTTTAAATATATAGTTTTTCCTCCGTCTCTGGCTCTTTGTTGCTTAATCATCCTATTCTTTGATATTCATAACCATAACATGAAGGAAGAGAAACTGATTATTCATGTCTGCTTATCCATTTCATAGTGATGCCCTGGACAAGTACTTTTTCTCTAAGCCAAGCATTTGCTAAGAATTAGTTGCTGTGGGCATTTAACTGCCTTATAGAAATCTACACCACTCTCCTGATAATTGATTTCTTAAAATCATAGAAGAAAATGAAATGGATTGGAGAGAGGCCTTCAATCCCCTGATACCCTTGGGGCCCACTCATTTCCACCCCAGTTCCAAAATCTAACATATTGTCTCTTTCTTAGTTCCTCAGATCCCCACCCCTCAGCCTGTCTTTGTTACCCACTGGCCGGGTGTGACCAAACCTCAGTCACACCTCGGCCCCAGCAGCTGGGCCTCTCTCTCTCCCCCATCACATTGCAGACATTCTTTTCACATCATTTTGTCCCTTCTGCTGCATTCCCTCCACTTGGCATCATTCCCTCTGTGCAACCTTCTGTTTCAAGGGACAGGAGTTTGCCAAGGAGATGCTGGCAGAGAGGGTCCAGTACTCTCCTTTCTATCTGAAGAGCCCAGTGTCACTCATTAGCATATGAGAAGAATGGTTGTAAATAAACATCAAATGAGGTTAAGGAGCTGCAGCTCATTAATATTAATGAAGTCCACCTCACAGTCTTGGAGCAAAGTACTGATGGCTCTAATCACAAGAAGCAGTTTCATAAGGCCCCTAGTTACAGGGAAGGAAGGGTTAGATTCAGTCTTCAGATGAATGTTCGTCACCTTCCAACCCCAGCTATGCTGCAGAAAAAGGCTGTCTGATACCAGATCTGTGCTTGCAGGGCCCCTCTTGTTTTCTGATTACATCTGTTTGTCTAAACAGGTGGAAGGCTAGAGGAAGAAGGCTGTATCTGCTAAACCAGCCTCAGGGGTGGGAAAATTCCAGGTCAATCTGCGGTTCCCAAATCAAAAATGAGGTCTCAGAGTACTAGGATTTGATCTGTCATTGCCCCTTTCATCAGTAACCCCATAGAACTCAAACTCTTGTTTCCAATGCACGTAGAAGATCTGGAGAGCTTCTAAGCCCAACCTAATAAGGGGATGAAAAAACTTCTGTCTCAAGGAGCTCATGTGCCAATTCCCAGGTAGGCCTCTCCACAGAGCCATGTTTGATTCATGGGCCTATATCCAGAAGAGTAATAAGTATAGCTGTCATTTATTGAGCACTTACTGAGTCCCAGGCACTGTACTAAGTATTTTTGAAGTTATATAGTCCTTACAGTAATTTTTGTGAGGCTGATTCACAGGTGAGGAAAGTGACACAGAATTTATGTGACATGTCTAAGGTCACACATGTAACAAGTAGCATCTAGATTTAACTTAGAGCCCAGCTGGTATGGCTCAGTGGTTAAGCATTGACCCATGAATCAGGAGGTCACAGTTCAATTCTCGGTCAGGGCATAAGTCTGGATCGTGAGCTCTATCCTCAGTAAGGGGTGTGCAGGAGGCAGCTGATCAATAATTCTCTCTCATCATTGATGTTTCTATCTCCCCGTCTCCCTTCCTCTTTCTGAAATAAATAAAAATATATTATTTTTAAAAAGAAAGGTATATCTAACTTAGACGCCCATGCTCTTGATCACTGCACTCTATGGCATCTGAATCAATCACGAACAAAATGTGAGCTCTTCCTTCTCTTTGTAAGATTAACACCCTTTCTTCTCCATACATAAAGTGGTTCTCTGAAAGTAGAACCAGACGACTTTAGAATTAATTTTTAAAAAATCAGCCCTAGCTGGTTTGGTGCAGTGGATAGAATGTCAGCCTGGGGACTGAAGGATCCTCAATTTGATTCTGGTCCAGGGCACATGCCAGGTTTCAGACTCAATCCCCAGTAGGGGACGTGCAGGAGGCAGCCAGACAGTGATTCTCTCTCATCATTGATGTTTCCATCTCCCTCTCCCTCTCCCTGGTCTCTGAAATCAATTTAAAAATAAATTATTTTTTATTCAAAGCACCTGTTTGAAAGCATTTTTAGCAAGTAAACTTTCACTAGGTATATTTTTCTTTGGATATAAATTTGAGACAGTGGTTATGTGCTTTAAATGTGTGTGTGTGTGTGTGTGTGTGTGTGTGTGTGTGTGTTAAGTAACAATGATTTATCCACCTTACCAGGCCAGTTTCTTTTATGATGCACATACCTTGCATGAGGTCAATGACTATGGAATACAAAGAAGCCGCCTGGCTCTCATGGCTGCTTTGAGCCTATGATCCTAGCCTCAATTACACCGTTTCAACAGTTGAACCTTGGTTTATTGCCTAAAGTTCATACTATCAGCTTCTTTATCTATGATTTCCTGGGGGGTGGGAAGGAGAACCTGATGCTGCATCAAATGGTTATCGCAAAAGCTACACCTGACTGTTTTTAAAGAGTAAGGCTTAGTGAAAGGATCTGCTAGTGAAACAGCCACTTATCTTTCCTCTCCTTTCCTCCTTGAAAACTCAGGGACCTTACTTGGTAATTTTTACTTAGGCAAAGCGCCCAGGAATGTTTCCACAGAATAGCACCCAAAGCCCACCCATGCAGGAGCCCTTCCTGCCACCAAGGTAACCAAGGCTGGGAAGCAATTGAAACTGGGCCTTCCTTTCCCAGGCCTGTGGCTGTCAGCTTGGCTCAGAAAGAGGCAGACTGATGACTTTGTCTCCTCACCCAGTCACACTACCACACAGTTCTCATTTGGCCTCCAGTCACATGGTCATGCTGCTTATGGCCAAACAAGGATGCGCTGTTTCCAGTTCTTTGCACCCTGGGCTTGGCCTGGGCATCCTTAGTTGAAACCATCAGGGCCCCAAACCCTGAAGCTTTTCCAGGGACAAATTGCATGCAGTGGTGGAGAGGAGGAGCTGGGCTGTGCAGTGAAGCAGTGGATGGTGTGCAGTCAGGATGTTTGTAAGAGCCAAGGGGTTAGTTCATTGCTGCTTTGTATATTCAGGCGCACCAGAAAACTCAGATTAATAGGCTGTTTATTCTTCAGCGTGTTCCTTGAATCAAAGGCTCTGGATGGTATTATTAAAGAGTGTTTGTGAGAGCGCCCTGGAACACTCCTCCTGGGCTCCGCTCACTGAAGAGGAACGATTGAGTCCTTTCATTTCCTGGGCAGCACCCCTCACGCTCATTGCTCACTATAGTATAAAGGTCTGCAGAACCTTTGTTAAAGGCAGAATCTTTTGTTCTGTCTTTATGAGGTCCCATTACCCATAGCACCTTGGTCTGTTGGAGTCTAATTATTTAATGTTCCTGCCTTTGAGCTACCTGCACCTGATGAATGCAGTCCCCTCTCCCTCACAGAGTTTTTGTTTGGGGTCTTGGAGGGTTTTTTGTGTTATTTTGTTTCGTTGGCTCTATTTAGTACTAGTTCTCTGTTTGGTTATTTAAAGGAATTTTTCCAGGAAAGAAGAAACATCCACCTGAATCCTATTCTATGAAGCCAATGAAGTTGTTGTTGTTGTTGTTGTTTTGTTTTTTGGCTATTAGAAGATTTCCCTGAAATGTAATGAAGCATCTTCAAATCTTAGAATTGAAGTATATTGAATCATGAAAGAATTACTTCCTCCACTACCACCCCCTGCAGTAGAGATTTATATTGAGGAAAGTAAAAAAAAAAAAAAATCAGGAGGGAAACTGCTTCTCCACTTCCCTTCCAATTCCCTTTCAGCAGCAGCATGCTATCACATGATATTCACTGTACCCTGTTCCCTCTGGCAGTTATACTTTTCCTGTGGCCTGAGAAATATTCTGTTTCAGGCCTTCCACAACGTGTGTGTGTGTGTGTGTGTGTGTGTGTGTGTGTGTGCGCGCGCGCGCACATACCACACAACCACACCCCTCATGGACATGCCTTTGACGCAGCGGCATCCAGTTTATGGCAGAGGTGCTGGGAGCTCACTGGTCACTATAGACAATGCAAACACTCAGCACATTGTGGGCACCGGTATATATTAGACAAATGAGTACAAATCATAAGCAATAGTTCTGAATCTGGCACAGCCCTTAATTACCACAGCCAGAGGCCAGAAAATGAAATCGAGGTCGTATATCTGGGGTTAGAACTCTAGAAACCATCTGGCATCCCACAGCCCAAGGTTCCCCCAAGGAGGTGCACCTTGGAGCAGTAAGAGTCCTCTCATCCAGAAGATACTGTCCCCTCACGTCCCTCCAAAAGCAGCACAGCTGTGTGGATGAGGACTATTCGCCATATATACACTGAGACCAAGATATATATACACACCCTGGCGTTTCGCCTAGATCCTTCTGTGAAGTCCATCTGTTTATCCAGTTCCAAATCCCAGAAGGCAGTCACCAAAACGTAAATAGTGAGGAGGGACGGGTTTTTTTTCCCTTTCTTTCTAGATAAACATGTTCCAATGAACAAAACAGATTTTACAAACGCATTCCATCTAGTAAATCTCACCTAACAGCTGTGTGAGAATGGCTTGGAGGAGAACAGGACGAGGCGTGGGGGGTCTCAGGACTTGATCAGGAGAATTAAAAAGTTCAGAAATCCACAAGGCATGGGCAGTTCTTGCTAGATGGAACTCAGTCACTTTCCTTCTTTCTACCCCCTCATGCCAAACCTGGGATCTGTGGGGGGCTTGCCAAAGATAAAAGTCTGGCTGCAAATGTCAGCTTCTTTAGCAACATGCCCCGCATTTGTGAGTGTGCCCTCCTCTCCCATTCTAACGTGCTAACGCTCCCCTGGAGTCAGACAATGGAATACTGCCATCCACCCATCTCTGCTTCACACTACTCCTATGGCTAAGACAGTGAAAGACTGAGCATAGAGCAAGAACATGGATTCTGCAGATCAGGGACAAGCACAAGAAATTGACCTTGTGCCTCAGAGGTGGCTGGATATTTGTGTGTCTCAGTTTGATGTCAGATTGGCTCACTATACCATTCAGGAGTTGTTTTTAAAAATGTTCTCCTCGCTCCTCGTTTTCGGGTCAGATGCTTTGGATAATCCAGTGGAATTCTGTCTGCTTGACTGCTGGTTGCTGCCAGACACAGAGTGCTAAATCCTGTCATTGGTGACTTTGAAACGGTGATGTGTGAAACAGTGCTGCAATTTGGACATCCTGCATTCATTCACACAGACTGCTTTGCCAATTAACCATAGTAGTGAAATGCAGCAATGGAGCCGGGGGGGGGGGGGGGGGGGGTGGGGGGGGGTGGAGAAGCAGTTTCTACAGCCCTGGCTTATCTTCACCCTGGGATCAGAGTGCCTATGTTCCCACCCTCCCCCAAAGCCACTATGTGTCTCCAGTAATCAATCAGCCTTGGCATTATGTTTTGTTCAATATTATTCCTTTCTCATACCACAATTTTTTAAAATATATTTTATTGATTTATTACAGAGAGGGAGGGAGAGGGACAGAAAGTCAGAAACATCGATGAGAGAGAAACATCGATCAGCTGCCTTTTGCGCGCACACACACACACACACACACCCGGGGATGTGCCCGCAGCCAAGGTACATGCCTTGACCAGAATCGAACCCGGGACCTTTCAGTCCGCAGACTGACGCTCTATCCACTGAGCCAAACTGGTCTCGGCCTCATACCACAATTTTTTAACAGATTGTAGCATGCCTGAGACGGAGAAATGGCATGTATGTGAGAATAGGGAAGTGAGAAACAAACACTCTTGCTGCTGGTTCCCATCGCCAGTCTTTGCATTTGCTATTCCCTTTTACCCCACATGGTGTGCCTGGCTCCTCCTTATCTGGCTAGGTCTCAGCTCAAAGAGCTTATCGTTGCCTCCCATTTGATGTCCCACCCTCTGTCATTTTATATCACACCACCCTGTTTTACTTATGTCATTGCCTTGTCACTTTCTACTAGTATTTTATTTTTGTCTACTTGTTTATTGTTTATCTATCCACACTCCCCCCACACACACTAGAATGTAAGTTCAATATAAATAGGGATTTTTCTCTGCCATATTCACTGCTATTTCCACAGAACCTAGCATTTAATATGTATTACTTGAATAGTTAGGTATGTAGCAATTAAGAACTCCCAAAGCAAATCTATGGTTATTATCAGGAGTTGAAAAGGCAAACAGACAAGTAGTTTAAAGAATGAAATAAAAATACCAGGTTTCCCATACTCATTTTTATAATTTTTTTAAAATTTATTTTTTATTACTGATTTTTCATTACTGATGGGAGGGAGGGAGAAAGGAAGGGAGACGGGGGCAGGGGGGCCGAGAGACAGAGACAGAGAGAGAGATTTGTTGTTCCATGTATTCATGCATTCATTGGTTGCTTCTGGTATGTGTCCTGACCAGAGATGAAACTCACACCCTTGGCATATCGGGATGATGAACTAATCAGCTGACCTATCTGGCCAGGGCCTCATAATAGTTTTAATTACAAGTTGAACGTGTTGAGTCAAAGATCATATACATTGAGTAGCTCTTCATTTCTTCTGATTCAGACTAAACTTCTTGGTATTGAATAGGTTAAGTCAGGGTCATGGAGACCAAGTACAACACTCTTCCTTGCCAGGCTGGCATACTGAGGCCACAAAGGATGCCCAGCTCCAGATTTCCACTGGAAAGTGCCTAGCTTTGCTTTCTTCAGGGCAGGTGCCAGAGGAAACTAGCACAACAATGAAAAACAGTGGCAAGCCCAGCCTTTCTTACATTCTTGTCTGCTTCTGGTTCCCAAAGAGAGCACAGTCTCCTTGAAGCTCAGGGGCCCTGCAGCTCTTTCTGATGTGAGAGATGGAGGGTGGGTGGGTGTGTCTTAGCTTTGACCTGCCCAGTTGTGACACTGTATGACTGAGAGAGCTTGTTTAGCCTCACAGACACATGACACTCACTCCTCAGAAGTCCTTCACCCAAATGAGGAGTATTAGCTTCTCAGAAGTTATCCTTTGTCTTGTTGGGGCAAGATCAGTGCCTAGTGTCAAGAGAGAGATATTAAAGATTAAAGAGCCTCCCCCAGGAAAGGGGATAGTTTTGCCTGAATCTCTTAAGTTGTTTTTCCTCCATACAAGTGCATTCATGTTGCTGGGTTCCCTGACTTACTCCCTGGCAGTTTGTAGTTATTATTCTCATGACTTTGTGGTCTCATTGATATCAGAATGTGTTTCAACAGCTGTAGGTGATGCTTCCACGCTCCACTGCTTTTTCTGTTACTTGCTAATGACTCTTCTGTTGGTTTCAGCCTTTAGCCATGCCCACCTCATCCACACCCCACTCCTTGCCCTGTCTTTTATTGATGCTGTGTTGACTTTGTGTGTCTCTGTTAGTTCAGTTTTCCGAGCACCTGCAGGGAATTAGCCATCTCTGCTTGCTGCTGGGGATCACCCAGGCCTTTGATCTATTTGATTTCTATACTTTTGGAAATGTTGAAGGACTCTTTAGCTTCACCAAAATACATAAAAGGTGCTGTAGTTTCTGTAGCGTGACCTTCCAGACTAGCTCTGCTTAGGGATCAGAAGATAGTAATGTAAATAACAGATGTAGATACCATTCATTAAATGTTTACTATGTATCAAATACTGTTATAGTCATTTAACATGACTATGTAATTTAATTCTTACTTATAGGCCTACAGGCCATACATTAACTAACACCAGTTATTTCTCTAACCTCAACTCTTATTCCTTCCCTCCTGGTTCTCTTAGCTCCAGCCATCCTACTTCTGTGCTGTTCCTCTGACCCAATAGGCATGCTCCCTCCTAAAAGCCTTTGCAGTGGCTGTACCCTCTGTCTGGAATGCTCTTCCCTCAGATGTCTGCCTGGGTTACTTCTTAATCCTCAAATCTTTACTTGGGTGTCACCGTCTCCATGAAACTTACCTAGACTACTCTGTATAAAATTGTACCGCCACTACTCACTCACATTCCCCCTCCAACTTGCTCTCTTATATTTTTTTCTTACCATCTATTATTTTAACTTACTATATAGTTTATTTACTTAGTTAATCATTTATCACCTGTCTTCTTCAGTATAAGGTAAACTTCATGAGGGCAAGAAGCTTGTCTAGTTCCTAATGTATTCTAAGCACCTAAAAACAATATCTGGCACATGGTAGATGTTCCATAATTCCTGATGCATGAATGAAGTTTGCCCCTCAAAAACCCTGTCTCCCTCTCTCTTCCTTTTTCTCTAAAATCAATAAGAACATATCCTCGGGTGAAGATTAAATATATATGTATATATGGAGATTAACAGGGGGTAAGGCAAGAGTTGCTGTTTTAAATACTATCGCCAGGGGAGGCCTTACTCGTGTGATGGTATTTGAGCAGAAACCTGAAGGAGGTAAGATAAGCAGGTATCTAGAGACAAAGGGGATAGCAGGTACAATAGCATGTTTGACCTATTCAAGGAACAGCAAGCCATGTGGCTGGAATGGTCTGAGAGAGGGGTGATTAGAAGGAGAGGCAGTTAGGGCAGTAATAGGGCCCCTCATGGTGTAGAGTCTGAGAAGGAAGAAGTATCCCTCTTTAGAAATGAGAAAAACTAGGGCTCAAAGAATTTTATCCATTCCAGGAAAAAACAGAGACATTTTGAACCTTGTCTTAATTCCAAACTTCATATTCTTAGCTGGTATGTGTGCTACACTAGAAAGCAATAACATGGGTTTCATAACATACCCACTCTTCTACCAGGTTATATGCTACCTGTTCTTTATGCTGCTACCTCACCACAGAGAATTACAATGAAAGAATCCCAGAATGTTAGAGCCAAATAGAATCCTGAGGATTATCGAAACAAAAAGTTCACACATTTTTAATAGTTCTGAGTGGTATTGCTTTTTTCAGACCCTTTGATGTCTTCCCACTGCTTATACTTTTGTTTGTTTTCCTAATTATTTAAATAGGTTATATATGAATGTGACAACATTTAAAAGGTCAAAACGGTACACAATCTATTTTAAAATAAATTTAACTTTGTCTAATTGTCCCTGATTATTTACATGTGAAGTTGACAGAGGAAGAAACTGAGGCATAAAGAGTAGGTGCCCGGTTGAAGGCCACCTACCGATGGGGAAACCAGCTACCTTATCCAAACCCCAATGAGTAAGACTAGACTTTGTTTTTCAGAAGACTTGTGCATAAAAGAAATTGGGTGGGTTCATCCTTTGATGTCACTTGGGTTATTTTTAATCTTTTTCTTTTCTTTTTGTTTGCTTGCCAATCCCACTGAAAGATAAGGATCAAGGTTCAAAAACCCTAACCACTGTGTCATTTCCCAGGATGGAGAGCCACTTTCATTTGGTTCACATTTTGATAAAAATAAGATGAGTGATTTACTCACATTATAGGCGAAGCTCTTTTACCAGGAAAAACCATATTTTGAAAAACAAAGCTGATGGCTTTAAGGAACAGTAACTGCTAACATCAGTTTCCTTTCCCATCCTGTCCCAAAACAGTCAGACACTCTTCTGTCTTTAGCTGCCTCTTTCTCTTACCCACATGTACATATAATTATAGACACGATACAGTATATATGCCCACAAAAGACAGAACACAGCAGGAAAGACAACGGTAGATTCTTCTGGAGAGATGTGTTTATCTGTATCCAGTCTTCTTTTCGGGTTCCTGATGTTTTTGTTTTCCTAAGTCTGTTTTTTTTTTAGTTGATAGGTAGCCATAAATCCATCATCATTGGTGGAAGTTAGTGGATTCTGACGAGGGAACAGGCTGTGGTCTTTATAAATACGCCTACATGCTGGCGACAGCCTTTTGCTACTCACACAATCATCGAGAACCAGGGACTTTAGATTGGTTTTTTATTTTTAGTCTGTCTTGGTTCAGCTCAACCTGAGTGAGTAACTCTGTTAGCCACTGCTTCTTTTTATATTTATTTAGAAAATAAGGAAAATGCATTTTAAGCGAATCAAATGCATAATCTGTTCCACTTTTTATTTATTCTGTGGCTACTTTGGGCAGGGGAAAGCCCAAAAAAATAATAACTTTTATTGGTTTTTGTTTTCTGTGCCTTGCTTTCTCAGACAAGTCCTCATTAGACAGTTCTGCTGATAGCTTATAAAATTTCAGCCTGATTTTAAATTGGAAAGGAAAGAGGGGAGAACCAAGATGGCGGCGTAGGTAAACAACTATTGTTCTGCCCCGCACAACGATTCAAAAACTACAACATAACAACAAAACAAACATCACCCAGAATCACCAGAAAGCTGGCTGAGTGAAAACTCCACAAATAAAAGTAAAGGTGGGACACTGAGACTCAGAAGAGCGGCAGGAGCACAGCCTTGAAGACGGAAACAGGTTAGGAGCCGTCCTGGTCACGCGCGCGGGCTGTAGGGCTGGAGCAGCAACCCCGGCTGGATTTCCCCAATGGGGAGAGCAGAGACGTCCCACTACACGGATCCCCAGCGCCAGGCGAGGTCCAAGATCCGGGGTACGTGGAGACGTCCCACTGCACAGATTCCCCAGTGCCAGGTGAGGTCCAAGGTCCAGGGGATGCACTCTGGAAGCAGGGCGCGGCAGAGTTCTCCTGGTCTGCGGAGAAGCCAGATAGCTGGGAAAAGAAGTTTGCGCACAAGTGTCGCACAAACACGCGACTTGCTCCCTGGAAACTGATCTCCTGGTCCCGGAAACCACCTATTTTACAACCCTGGGCGAGACTTTGGGTGTGCAGACTCATTTGGGGAGAGGCAGAGTTGTCTGGCAAGGGGAAGAGACTAGCGGCTTTCTCTTGGAGGTACCTGCAGCCATCCCCATCCAACAGAGACCTGCACGCGTGCGCCAGCGCCGCATAGGATGTAGCTGACACTGAGGCTGCCTGCGCAGCTCAGAGACTCCGCCCATCCAACCTGAACACAGTCTCCCTTCACAGCCAATTGGCCTGGAAGTCAAAGCCTCCTAGGGCTAACAACAAAAAGCTGGGTTTAAATTCAAAAATACTGTACAACCCATAAAGGATTGCAGTAAGAGTACCCATCTCAAATAACTGGGGAGGCTGTGCCACAGACCCTTAGAGCACATCTACCACATAAAGCTGCCACTATGCAGAGATATGGAAAGAAATCAGATGTGAAAGAAATGGAGGAGAAAAGACGACAAGACATAGAGTTCAAAACCACTGTTATAAGGCTTTTCAAGAGGCTCCTAGAAAAGGCCGATGAACTTAATGAGAACTATAAGGAAATAAACAAGACCAACCAGGAAATGAATGAGACTTACAAGGAAATGAATGAGACCCTCAAGGAAATGAACAAGACCTCTGAGGATATGAACCAGACCCTCATGGATATAAAAAAGGACCAACTAGAAATCAAGCATACACAGACTGAAATAAAAAATATTACACAAAGTCCTAAAAGCAGTCCAGAGGGCCATAAGAACCAAGTCAAAGATTTGAAATACAAAGAAGCAAAATCCACTCGGCTGGAAAAGCAAGAAACAAAAAGAATTCAGAAAATTGAAGAGAGTGTAAGGGGCCTCTGGGACAACCTCAAGCATGCCAACATCCGAATTATTGGGGTGCCAGAAAAAGAGAGAGAGCAAGTTAATGAAAACCTACTTGAAGAAATAGTGACTGAAAACTTCCCCCACCTGGTGAAAGAAAATGACTTAAAAGCCCAAGAAGTACACAGAACCCCAAAATATAGGAATCTAAAGAGGACCACACCAAGACACATCATAATTAAAATGCCAAGAGCAAAAGATAGAGAATATTAAAAGCAGCAAGAGAAAAACAGTTGGTTACCTACAGGGGAGCACCCATACGATTGTCAGCAGATTTCTCAACAGAAACGATGCAGGCCAGACAGGAGTGGCAAGAAATATTCAAAATAATGAATAGCAAGAATCTACAACCAAGATTACTCTACCCAGCAAAGCTATCATTCAGAATTGAAGATCAGATAAAGTGCTTCGCAGATAAGAAGAAGCTAAAGGATTTCATCACCACCAAACCAACATTATATGAAATGCTGAAAGATATTCTTTAAGAAGAGGAAGAAGAAAAAGGTAAAAATATAAATTATGAACAACAAATACACATCTATCAACAAATGAACATAAAAATCAAGTGAATTGATAGGCTGATGAACAGGATAAACTGGTGAATATAACAGAAACATGGACATAGAGAGGGAATGGACTGACAACTCTTGGGGAGAAAAGGGGTGTGGGAAGTACAGCAAGAGACTGGACAAAAATCTTGCAACAATGGGAGAGGACAGTGGGGAGGGGGAGGGGAGGGTGGAGGGGAGCTATAGGGGGATAAAAAAGGGGAAACAATGTAATTAATAAACTGAACAATAAAGATTAAAAAAATAAAAAAATAAAAAAAATAAATTGGAAAGGAAAGAGTAGTTGGGAATTTTTTATGTATATTAAATACACTCTTCTCTTGCCAATCTGTGTCTAGTCCTATTAAAATTGCAGCTACAGGTTTATAGTGACTTAAAAATGTTTATTTTTGTTATTCCTTCTCTATGAAGATTAGCAGAAAGTCGCCTAAACTAGAAAGGGTCTGTGTCAGTTTGTTTGGAGGGAACAAGAAAGCTGGGAGCCAGATTGACTACATCTGACCCTGGAGCCAGCGTAAGAGGGATGATGGAGATGAAATAGCTGGTGGCAGGTTTAAATATTAACAGTGATACTAGAAATAGCACTTGCAGCTAGCACTGCATTCTCATTTTGGAATTCACTCTGCTAGGTGTTTTCCATTCATAAGAGATAAAAGCTGCTGAGTCTCCAGGGCTCCAGGTAACAAAAAGGACATAGGGAGCTTGTGTAGTAGAAAGAGGCCTTGCCCTGGAATGAGAAGGCTTGATTTGATCATGGCTCTGCCATTTACTGGGTGATTTTGTCCCTTGCTGAGTCTCCTTCTCCTTGTCTATAAAAAGAGGAATTATACTATTATCCTCTCCCTCCCCCACAAGGTTCTTAATGGGAATCAAAAGTGATCATGAATATGAAAATGGTTTGCATAATTATATAGTCTCTCTACCAATATGACTCAACAGCACTTTTAATGGTGAGATGATAGAGGATTGGCAGTGCATTAACTACCAAGAAAAATGGTGTGTACCTGCCTCAGGCAAGAAGACGATTTATTCACTCATCAACGAAGAACAAAGGCAAGATAGAGTAGTCGTGAGATAAGAAATAAGATTGCTTTAGCCACCCACTGGCTTGAGCTGGAGATCTCCATGAACTGTGCCTTCTGTTATGCAGATGCCATCCCACCTCTGTGCCTCTAATGGAGGAGAGTGGTAACAAGGCAGGTGCTGTTATTGAGTGCTTCCCCTGTGTCATATGCCAGCACTTTCAGTTTACTGTCTCTCTCTTTTTCAATCATCTCTTTTAATCCTCTCAAGAACTCTTTATGGGGGTAAGAGATCAACCAAGGGATTTGTATGCATGCATATGAGCATAACCAATGGGCACAGACCAGGTTGGGGGTGGGTGGTGAGGGCATGTGCTGGGGGTTAGGGGTGGCCAGGGAAGACTTATGTAATACTTTAAACAATAAAGAATTTAAATTTTTTAAAAAGCTCCCCCCCACCAAAAAAAAAGAACTCTTCATAATTAGTATTGTAGTATCATTATTCCTATTAGTATTGTTGGTGTTATTATTCACTATTATTTCCAGTTGGCTTGCTCAATGGCATATGACCAACTAGCTAAAGAACCAAGATTGGGATCCTCGTTAGCTGATTCAGGAGCCTTCACTCTTAAGCATCTATATATATAAAAGCCTAAGTGACCATCACAACTGAAACAACCAAATGGATGACCAAACAGGCTGCATGGGGCAACCAGGCCAGCAGGGGGGGTTAGTGAAGGGTGACCACATAACTGAGCAGCAGGCTGTGTGGGATGACCAGGCCAGCAGAGTGGGCAGTAAGAGGCGACCAGGCCAGTAGGGAAGGGCAGTTGGGGGAAACCAGGCCAACGGGGGGGGGGGGGCAGTTAGGGGCAATCAGGCAGGTGAGCAGTTAGGAGCCAGTCAGTGGTCCCGGATTGTGAGAGGGATGTCCCACCTGCCCCAAGGGGTCCTGGATTGCAGAGGGTACAGGCTGGACTAAGGGGACCACCCCCACTCCTGTGCATGATTTTGTGTACCAGGCTTCTAGTGTGTTATATAAGCCTCAGAGGGTTAGAGCCAGGGGGTTTTAACTGTTCTCCACAGAGCCCGAGAGTTTCAAAGCAGTACCTCAGGCCTTCTCTTCCCTCCACCGCATTCTTTGCACTTTTAGCCTGGGTGAGGGCTATTGAGGAGAAAGTTGGACAAAAAAGACTCTTTTAATCTGTTACACATTGAGGTTCCTTATAAGATTCCCATTGGGGGAAAAAGTATATCTGTTTAAAAATTTTTTCAACCCTCACATGCCATAACTTCCTTATTTTACAGGTGAGAAAATGGAGGTCCAGAAAAATGTAATTAGTTCTGTGCAGAACTCAGATCACGTATTTTTCTTTATGTATTATGTCTTTGTGGTAGAATAGAATATTCCCCCTAAAACAACATGAAAACCCTCACTGTGGCCATAAAGACCCATGTAAGGAAATTCAAAACACTGCCCCTCTTTCAAAGGTTGTGAGGTATTCCAGATATACCACCATAAGAGGGAATGTTTCTTCTGACCTTTAGTTACCATGAGGAAGGATGGAGTTCATTTCCACCCTAGCACTCATGCCTGTTGAACCATTTCTTTTCAAGTAAGAGTGGGTCACACAAGAGTTTGCCACAGCACCTGCTTCTTCCTGGATAAGAATTACATCTTGGCTCTGAGGTCTCTGTTTCAAAGGACACACCCTGTCCTCTTATTTCCTAAGGAAAACGGGAAGCAACAACAACTGGTAAGCTGGGCTAGTTGGTCTCTGGATTAGGATGTATGGTGGTACAAATGCTAGGCTTGAAATAACTTGCCTGATGGGATGCTGGCCCTTTGGGAGCTTATGGTGCCAAGATCCTGCTTCATATTTTGATGTCCAAAGCTGCCTGCCATTTCCTCAATAAATGGTCAGGAGACTATGCCTGTGCCAGAGTAACTAGCCCTGTTGCTGCTGGCACTGGTGCCTCCTTTCATAATGCCATAGGCTGCCCTCCTAGGCCTATGCACGCCTGTTCGGTTTCATTTCATCAAAGCTGTCGAGGAGAGTGACACTCTACCCCAGATCCAAGTCTTGCCTTGGTCCTCTAACTCTCAACAGCCCCATCATGATGGACAGAAGGCAGGGAAACACCCCAACTGGGTTTCACACAATCTTGGGGTTCTTCTCATATCAGAGCAGGCCTCTAGTTCAATCCCACGGTAGTGAGTAGGGATGGCCATGGTGAGCCTAAAGACCTGATCAGATTGCCATAATGTGCCATACACGATCACAGATTAGAATTGCTCACATTTTTTTTTATTTCTTGCATCTTTGTGTGTGTGTGTGTGTGTGTGCGTGTGTGTGTGTGTGTGTGTGTGTGTGTGTGTTTGTGTGTGTATTTCAGAGAGTAAAGGATAGGGAAAGATATAGAAAGATCAATGATGAGAGAAAATCGTTGATTGGCTGCCTCCTGCATACCCCCCACTGAGGATCAAGTCCCCAACCCAGGCATGTGTCCTTGACCAGAATCGAACCCGGGATCCTTCAGTCTGCAGGCTGATGCTCTGTCCACTGAACCAAACCAACTAGTGCTGCTCACATTTCTTTAAATCTTTGTGTAATATAAACAGTTCCTGGTGAGTTGCTTTTGTTCATTCTAAAAACTGCCATGCAAGTGTTACTATGTCTGATTTAATACTTTGACTAGAACATATATACTGGTCAAAAAGAAATAGCCACTTGATGTTGGGCTTAGTCATAATAAAATATAAAACTAAAGAGTCTGATCTTATACCCCTATTTGAATACACTAAACATGCTCTGGGGAGGAGTGAGTTGGCAAAGGATAGTATTAATAATGGCCCAAGTACTTTACCCCACAGGTGTCATTGGAAGCCATTGCTTCTCATTCCTTTTGTAAGATCATTTTCCTTTCAGTAAACTCATGATCATTTCCCTCCATTTAATGTAAAACAACTGTGCTACCAAAGAAGATAAAATTGAAGAACACAGCCTGCTATTCTCTGGGGCTTTGCTTGACAGGAACATGGCCCTAGAATTTAGATTCTTCCTGTGATTTGTGGTACCCAAGTGCTATATGGCCTACCACATGTTTTGCCCCTTCCTCTCTCTGCCCCCACTCTCCCTCACTCATATCCCCATTCTTACAGAGTAGCACTGAGGAGTATTTACTCAGTTGTGGGCTGGTACCAAGGCTAAGTGCCCTGGGGATTGGAAGGAGTGGTATGGTCATGCCCTGAACTATCCATATCCTTCCGAGCATCTCTTGGCACAGCAGCTTGGCTGAGGGTGATTGTCATTTAAAATGCATAAAAGAACATAAAAACAATTGCAGCTGAAAATTGGAGAGTCCACTCATGGGCTGTGGTATTCTTTGGCCTTTGTGGTCATTCCTATTGAGAACATGCAGCCAACTAACTAGAAGTTGTCCAGTCGTCTGAGATTGCCCAGGGCTTGGTAGCATTTCATTATCTCCAGTTCTTGTCCCAGCACTAGCTCACCCAGCCATCACTATGTAGACACTCATACAAATGAGTTCAGACTGAACCCCATTTCAACCCTCATACCTTCGGTGCTAAGAAACCTTGATTTGGACTTTGGAGAGGCTTTTTCTGATTAAGGGACAAAGATATGGCCCTATTCCTTCCACTCGTCCACTGATCTCCTTTAATGCCACTACTCTTACCCTGGAAAAGGAACCATTTCCCAGGAAGAGCAGAGGCATCTGAGTCTATAACCACACACCGCCTCAGCTCCTCTGAGCAAATGTTGTGGACACACGTGGTAGTCTGTGAGGAGTTTGTGGAGATGACTAAGCTGCCCCCAGGAGCTTCAGAGGCAGGAATTTCCACAGCAAGAAGGCAAACCAGATGTAGAAAAGACAAGAGAACATCTTCATGCTTCATTTCCAAGAAGGGAGTTAGCCCTGGGATATATTGGGCATCAGTAATTTCTGACTAGATTAATTTTCTAGCCAAAATAACCTCATCTATCACTCTCTAGGATTAAAGATGACTAATAAAAGAATGTTTTTGAGTCAGAGGCTGCTTATCTTTAAAACTACAGGATTCATGCTAGAGTTGTAACACTGGTAAACTGAATTATTAGGAAGTAAACCCTAGGCTTCCTCTGATTTTCAAGGTAAAATCAGTGCTATATTTCTATGAAAACAAATATCCAAGCTGATTGAGTTGAGCACTTGATGTAAAGGTATTAGGAGTCAGCAAAGCCCAGGAAAGAAGTACACCTACAATGATTTATTGTTTCCTGAGATTATAGTATCTGCCAAATAGGGCATCTTCCATTTTTAGCACTTTACAGCTCCTGGCATCTCCTCACGTCCCTCCCCCACTAAGATATGCCTCCTGTGCCCAGAGAGTCCCCATCTCTGTGTTCACACAGTGGCCAGAACTTTGCCCCGCTGAATTTTCATGAGTCACTCTGCAAATTTTTTTTCTGAATGTTTGTTTTGAATTTTGAGAGAAAAAAGGAAGGAAGGAGGATAGAGATAGAAACGTTGATGAGAGAAACACCAATCAGCTGCTTCCCACAAACCCCCTACTGGGATCAAGCCTGCAACATGCACCCACCTGGAATCAAACCAGCAACTTTTTGGTTCATGGCTTGACACTCAATCCCTGAACTACACTGGCAAGGCTACAAAGTGTGTTTTCATTCATTAATTCCTTCAACAGATGTTTATTAGGATGTGCCACACATTGTGCTAAGGACTTTAGTTAGGTCCAAGTATTTCTCAACTTCAGGACTTCAACTATTAATTGGTTAATAATTATAAAATACTATTACCATTTAATGAGCTCTTTGCTAATTTTCCAGAAAAGTGTCATATATAAGTGACCTCGTTTGATTTTTACAACAATCTTATTGGGTAGATACTGTGGTTATTCACATTTTTAAGATGAGGAAACCAAGGTTTAGAGAAGGTGTATAACTTGTCAAAGTCACACCAGTGGTCAGTAGTGGAGCTGGGTCATCTGACTGCAAAGTCTGGGCTCTACACTCATACTACTACCCGGCACAACTACTCTGCCCTGTTTAATGGGGCCACCTGGAGGGTATCTATATGTCTCACTTTGATATAAAGTCTGTAAGTCACCCACCCTGAAGTGTTCTATCATTAGAAGTCAAGACCTTCACTAACCAGCCAGATCCCACCTACTAAAATAGAATTCGCAGACCTTTGCAGCTAGGCAGGCTTAGGTCTGAATCTCAGTCCTTCCTCTACTCACTAGCTGTTTTCTTGAGAAAGTAATTAACTTGAGTTAAGGAAACCCTAGTTTCTTTATTTCTAAAATAATAGCAAATACTACAGCAGAAGATGTATGATGGGCCATTAATGTAATGTAAGTACATTAACTCACAGCAACTGTATGATGTTGGTATTATCATCATCTCCATTTTATAGATGGGAAAACTGAGGCATCAAGAGCTTAAAGATCAAGTTATTTGAAATCAGTGGCAAAGCTCAGATTTGGACCCAGACAGTCTAACTTTTGAAGTTCATGCTCTTAGCCACAATACTACACTGTGTTGCCTCTAGAGATGATAGGATCAATGGTGTAAAACCCTCTGGTCTGGAGCCAGGCACAGAGTTGATAGGACGATTATAAGGTTTAGAGGAAGAAAGTTTAACAGCTCTGACCACCCACAAAAAAGAGGAGCACCAATTTGTGGAGAGTGTTCTGATTTTGATCTTATACCAAGACTTCTTATGTCTTTGCCTTTGAACTTTCAGGTCTTGCTGGCTGAAGCTTTCCTAATTGTGGGGATTCCTGTTGGTACACACCACCTACCTTCCCTGCACCTGCCGGTGTGCAGAGCGGCTGGGATGAGAAATGGTGGAGTGGCCACCAGCACAGGTGTACTCTTCCCCACCCTCCCGTGGCCTCCGGCCCAGCACAAGCTGCTGTACTGGAGTTGCAGTCTTTCCTGTTGACAGTAATTAGAACCTTTCAGACTCAATTTCTTACATGAGAAAAATCCCAATTCGCTTGACTTGTCTCCTTGATCCAATTCACCTGAAGCTATTTAGTTTCTGCAGTTTGTTTGTAGGAGAAAGCAAGCTCTTAAGCCTTCACACATTAGTGGTTGATAAGATCAAGGGCCTGAAAATGTTAGTTGGGTAAACTTTGCAGCCAGCCGCCTGCGTTTGGATTCCAGTTCTGCCTCTTAGTAAGCATGCACCATCTGAGTTTGTGTCTGTGCAATGGGGATAACAATAGTGAAGATTAGATGAGCTAAGACATGTAAAACCCTTGGCAGGATAGTGCCTCGCCCTCAGCAAGTGCTCAATGAATATTAGTGGTCAGTATTATCAATATTAAGCCCATCCAGCCCTCAGTCATCCTTCTTTCCCCCTCAGTCCTGAATCTTCCTCTGGAAAGCTAGTTCCCCTCTCTGTTCCCCAAGCTCTAGAATCTTCTCTCCTCACTCAACAGAGTATTTCATCTCTCTACGCCTCCATGAATATATCTGTGAAATGGAACTGAGAATAATGGAGTCTACTTCATGAGATTGTTGTGAAGGTTAAGTGAGCTAATTCAAGTCCTGAGCAAAGACCTTAATGACTATTCAGTCTCATTACTGTTAATCCCATAGCACAAAGGGCTGCTGGGAAAGGCCTTTGAGATCTTGGAGAGTTCTAAAAGCCGGGGGCCCAAAGTGGACTGGAGCATTTAGGATTAACTAATGCCTGAGTGTGAGCCTTGGGAACTAGGGAGACTGCTCGTTTGCTCATTTCTGTAACATAGTGCCTGGACCCCAGGAGGCACATGGTAATATCAAATTAGTGAATATTCTAAAACAGGTTTGGCTCAGGCAACCTGACAGAGAATTTTCTAGGCAAAACACTCCTAGGTGTTTAAGCATTTAAACTTGGCAAGAAACTGGGGGGTGGGGGAGGCTGGGGGGAGGATAAGGGGGAGGGGGAAAGGAAAACATGTACTACTATTATACTGCAAAAAATCAATAAAAAATTATAAAAAAAAATAAACTTGGCAAGAAACACCTTCCTCCTCTCCTCTCCTGTCTTTGCTTCCAGGATTTAAAAACAAAACCAAAATGACTGATTGTTTGGAGTTACTATGCTCTAGACCAGTGGTCGGCAAACCACGGCTCAAGAGCCTGTGGCTCTTTGGCCCCTTAAGTGTGGCTTTTCCACAAAATACCACAGCCTGGGCGAGTCTGTTTTGAAGAAGTGGCATTAGAAGAAGTTTAAGTTTTAAAAATTTGGCTCTCAAAAGAAATTTCAATTGTTGTACTGTTGATATTTGACTCTGTTGACTAATGAGTTTGCCGACCCCTGCTCTAGACATCCTGCTAAGTACTTTATAGACATCATCTTTTTTCATCTTGGCTTCAGCACTGAAAGGTAGGTATCATCATTTTCATTTTACAGATGGGAAACTAATACTTACAGAAGTTGAGCAATTTCCCCAAGGTTGCATACCTGGTTAATTGCAAAGCCAAGATTTGACCCCAGCCTGTGGGACGGGAAGGGGACAGCTCCCATTTGCTCATCAATGTTCTGATTTTGAAACAAATACCATTCACTATTTTCCACTTACCGTTCTCCCAAATACCCACCATACAACCCAGGAGTGTCGCCAAGTGACAGATGCCTCTGCATGGAAGACATCTAAACTTGACATTATTTAACCACCGCTTGATAGACATAGAGCCTCCCACAATTACTGGTCAAGTGGTAAAAGTTGTTCGTTTGCCTGACTTTCATTTATCTCTTTATCTGACTATCTTCCTTACTTCACATTTGGGAAAGTCAAGTTCCAGAAGTGTCTGACAAGATGTATTCTGATTTTCTGATGTTTTTAGTATTCCCGTGAGACACTGCATTAGAGAAGTACAAAGTTGTTTTCATACATCATTAGTTTTCTGCTTTTGAGAAGCAAGTACTAGTATTGGAAACCAGGGCGCTAACATCAATTCCCAGCATTCATATTCTCTCTCTCTCTCTCTCTCTCTCTCTCTCTCTCTCTCTCTCCCTCCCTCCCCCCCCCCCCCTCATTTCCCTTCATCCTATTTATCTTCCCAAGGATATTTTGGGGATAAATGTGAATTTCTCTGTGAGACACTTTCACCCCTATCTCCAAGAATGGTATCATGTATATCCACCAGTTTACTCTAGAAAAGCACTGATAATTCAAAGATAGAACTCTCTTTTATTTCCTTCCTGCCACCATACTTCTTTCTACACCATTTATAGGGAGTTCTGGAGTAAGATTAAAGTGGGAGCACATTAGATTCAGTGGCTTTTCTCCCTTTCCTTTGCCTTTCCTGTCCCTCACCCCAAATCTATGAGATCATGAATGGCTATTACTCCTTCCCTTGACAAATAAAACCTCCTACCAGGCTGTGCCCGAGGTCAGGCAAGTGAGGAAAGTACACACCCTATTGTGGTAAGATGAAGGCCACAAAAGCCATCTTGATCCTTTGACCTACATTGACGCTGATTCTGTTCCTTAGTGTCCCTGACTTTGGCAGTGTGGTTTGGTTAACTCTGTGCCCCCGTTTTGAATTGAGCTTTAATGAAAAAGTAGTAGGAACTCAGGCCTGTCCCTGGGGATTTGGGGTTTTGTCTTGGAAAGGCATCAACCGAACTAGCAGGGGCAGGAGAGCTGAATTCCTGTGGCTTGGGCTAACTTAGGTCCAAAGAAACCAAGTGCTTATGATCATCTTCATTCCCCAAATGTGGCCATGCCCTTTGGATTCCCTTCTCTCACTCATGCTCCCAGTTAGGAAGGCTTCCAGGTTGCTTACCCTTGCTTTACCGTTAGCATGTCTTTTCATATTTGAAATGCTTTAGCCTATGGAACACGTGTGGATTGCTGCTGCCTGGCTGATCTAGAATCTTTTGGATTAGTACACACAGTACCAAAACAACTTTTAAGCATCAGCGTCTTTCCTCTCCTTTGGGGTCCTATATACCTCCCTGAGATTTACCTCTGTGGGTCTTCTGCTGTGCCACAGAAGACTGGCTCATCTCTCCCACAGCACTGCTTCTGTATATCAAAAATTTGTTTGCCTTGACTGTATACCTTGGACAGCTAACTTGGTTTACTATAATATGACCAGATTTGTGTGCAGACAGACATAAAAAAAAAAAAAAACCAGCCTGTGTAATACTGGATGACAGAGTAATAAGGTCTGCGAGTTGCTATACTGTACTCTTCTCCTCCATACGTTGCAAGATGAAATGTGCCTTAGTCCTGCTTCCAGATGTTCTGTGGATGGTCTTTAGGCATGTTGTAGTGAATGTTACCATGCCAGAGAATTTCAGCAGATTTAACTAGCTTTTAAATGGCTCATTCTTGCAAATTATTATACACAAGGAAAACCAAACTAAGAAGGCTGATAAAAGTATCCCTTGTTCCTTCTTTTCCATCCCATTTTTCAAACCAGTGGAGCTCCTTTGGCTAAAATGTTATAGCTGGGTGCCTCCCATCCAGGAAACACTTTGTATAAATATGGATCTTAAAATCTCACCCCTGGAGGTTAGTGGCTAGCACACCCTTAACTCTTACTTTTAAAAAGAGCAGCTCTACTGCCCTGGCCAGTGTTCTCAATGGTTAGAGCACTGGCCCACACACTGAGGGATCATGGGTTTGATTCCTGATCAAGGGCATGTACCTAGGTTGCAGGTTTCATCCCCAGCCCTGATTGGGTTGTATGCTAGAAGCAACTAATCAATGTGTCTTTCTCATCTCACCTCTCTCTCTCTCTCTCTCTCTCTCTCTCTCTCTCTCTCTCTCTCTCTCTCTCTCTCTCTCTCTTCCTCTCGTCCCCCTCTACTCTCTCTAAAAACCAATGAGAAAAATATCCTTGGATGAGAATAGCAAAAAATACAAAAGCAGCTCTACTGAAACTAGGTTTGAAACCCATAAAATGACCAAAAAGAAAGCAACAAGTTCACATGCAGAGACCTAACATATTGTTCTCCATTTCCACTTCAGATTTGCTGACCATGAAGGAATATCACTGTTTGCTGCAGTTACTGTGCCCGGATTTCCCGCTGGAGCTTACTCAGAAAGCAGCCAGGTATGTCTTCTGAGTTCTTGAAGCCAACTCAGCCCATTGTGGGGCAGAGCTTCTTAGAGAAACCTGACATGTATACAAACAAACAAACAAACCATTAGGGAAGAATAAAACCATTAGAAAAGAAACTGGCATTTGGAGAGAGGTTTATTTGGGAATTGCCCAAAAACATAATACTTAGTTTCTGTGTTTCCAAACGGAAGCCAAATGATCCTTTGTGGTTTCTGTGGGGAGCCTTCGGGTCTGCAGATAGAGTTGGAGGGTGGTGAGATGAAGAGGCAAACACACACACACACACACACACACACACACACACACACAGGAAGAGGTAAGAGTTAGCAACAGTTTGTGGGAAAGGGGATGAGGTTGGAGACTGGATAAAGCACACTAGAGGGAAGGATAAATTGTATTATTTATGATTTTAAAAAAAAGGTTTTCAGGATTATTCCAGAATAGTTAGGACCTCCTAATTTCTGTGTTTGGTTTCAGTCATTCACATTTTTTTTTAAAGTTAGGTAGTTGGACTATGCATTTAGTTAACTTGTAACATAAAACCCGAGCTAAGGTAGCAAATGGAAGTATAACAAAAAAAATCTTGTTTTCTGAAAGGAGTCATATTGGAATTTTTAGGAAAATACTCTGTACAGACACAACTCATTTTATTGCTCCTTGCAAATGTTGTGTGTTTTTTACAGGTTGAAAGTTTATGGCTACCTGGGTTGAGCAAGTCTATTGGCACCATTTTTCCAACATTTGTTCACATTGTATCTGTGTCACATTTTGGTAATTCTCACAATATTTCAAACATTTTCATTATCATTATATTTGTTATGGTGATCTGTGATCAGTGATCTTGAAGGTTACTATTGTTTTGGGGCACCATATACTATGCCCATGTAGGTTAGCTTAATCTACAAATGTGTGTGTTCTGACTACTCACTAGCCATTACTCCATCTCTCTTCCTCTCCTTGGGCCTCCCTATTCCCTGAGACACAACAGTATTGAAATTTGGCCAGTTAATAACCCTACTGTGGCTTCTAAGTTTCAGGTAAAAGGAAGAGTTGTACATCTCTCACCTTAAATCAAAAGCTAGAATAGAAATGATTAAGCTTAGTGAGGAAGGCATGTTGAAGGCCAAGATAGAGCAAAAAGTAGGTGTCTTACATCAAAGAGTTAGCCAAGTTGTGAATTCAAAGGAAACATTTTTAAAAGAAATTAGAAGCGCTATTCCAGTAAATACACGATTGATAATAAGGCAGAACAGCCTGATCGCTGATGTGGAAAAAGTTTTAGTGGTCTGGCTAGAATATCAAACCAATCACAGTATTTCCTTAAGCCAAAGCCTGATTCAGAGCAAGGTCCTAACTCTTCAGTTTTATAAAAGCTGAGGGGGAGGAAGCTGCAGAAGAAAATTTTGAAGAAGTTGTCTCAGGAGGTTCAAGGAAAGAAGCAAGTTACCCAGAAGCTTTAGCTGGGACACTAAATGAATAACTACATTAATGAACAAGCTACATCAAACAACAGATTGTTAATGTAGACAAAACGGCCTCATATTGGAAGAAGATACCATCCAGAACTTTCATGGCCAAGAGAAGTTGATACCTGACTTCAAAGCTTCAAAGGATAGGTTGACTCTCTTGTTTAGGTCTTCTGTAGCTGGTGACTTTAAGTTGAAGCCAGTGCTCATTTATCATTCTTAAAATCCTAGGGCCCTTAAGAATTATGCTAAATCTACTTTTCCTGTGCTCTGTAAATGGAACAACAAAACCAGCACATCTATTTACAACATGGTTTATTGAACACTTTAAGCCCTCTATTGAGACCTACAGCTCAGAGAAAAAGATTCCTTTCAAAATATTACTGTTCATCGACAATGCACCTGATCACCCAAGAACTATGATGGAGAAGTACAAGATTAGCTCTAGCCAGGCAGCTCAGTTGGTTAGAGCATCATCCGATATGCCAAGGTTGTGGATTCAGTCCAGGTCAGGGCACATACAGAAAACAACCAATGAACGCATTAGTAAGTGGGACAACAAATCAACATTTCTCTCTTTCAGACTTGCTCAACCCAGGTAGCCATAAACCTTCAATAAATAAACGTTTTTTAAAATGAAGTACAAGATTAAGGTTGTTTTCATGCCTGCTAACATAATATCCATTCTCCAGCCCATGGGTCAAGGAGCAGTGCTGAATAGTATTTCAAATAGTATTATTTAAGACTGTCATAGATAGTGATTCCTCTGGTGCAGTGGTTGGCGAACTCATTAGTCAACAGAGCCAAATATCAACAGTACAACGATTGAAATTTCTTTTGAGAGCCAAATTTTTTAAACTTCTAACACCACTTCTTCAAAATAGACTCGCCCAGGCCATGGTATTTTTTGGAAGAGCCACATTCAAGGGGCCAAAGAACCGCATGTGGCTCTCAAGCCGCAGTTTGCTGACCACCGCTCTGGTGTATCTGGGCAAAGTAAATTGAAAACTCCTGGAAAAGATTCACCATTCTAGTTGCAATTAAGAACATTCATGGTTCAAGAGAAGAGATAAAAATATCAACATTAACAGGAGTTTGGGAGAAGTTGATTCCAACCCTCCTGGGTGACTTTGAGGGGTTCAAGACTTCAGTGGATGAAGTAACTGTAGATGTGGAAACAGCAAGAAAACTAGAATTGGAAGTGGAGTCTGAAGGTGTGACTGAGTTGCTGCAGTCTCATGATAAAACTTGAACCAATGCGAGTGGCTTCTTATGGATGAACAAAGAGAGTGGTTTCTTGTGATGGAATCTACTCCTAATAAAGATGCTGTGAAGATTGTTGAAATGACAACAAAGGATGTAGAATATTACCTAAACCTACTTGATAAAGCAGCAGCAGGGTTTGAGAGGATTTATTCCAATTTTGAAAGAAGTTCTACTGTGGGTAAAATCATTCATGAAAGGAAGAGTCAAATGATGTGGCAAACTTTATTATCTTATTTTAAGAGATTGCCACAGCCACCCTAGCATTCAGCAGCTACCACCCTGATCAGTCAGCAGCCATCAACATCATGGCAAGACCCTCCAACAGCAAAAAGATTATGACTCGCTGAAGACCCAAGTGATAGTTATCATTTTTTAGTAATAAAGTGCTTTTAAATTAAGATATGTACCTTGTTTTTTTAGACATAATGCTTTACACACTTAATAGACTACAGTATAGTGTACTAGTAAGCATAACTTTTATATGTACTACTTGGGGCCTGGTGCACAAAATTCGTGCACTGGGGGTGGGTGGTCACTCAACCCAACCTGCCCCCTCTCACATACTGGGAGCCCTGAGGGGATGTCCAACTGATGGCTCACCCCCAGCCTGCCCAAGGCCTAAAGCCTCTGCTCAGCTCAACCCCGGCTACCTGCGACCACCTGGCCCTGGGGCTGGGCGCTCACTGCCACTTCTGCTCACAGCACCCGGAGGCCGGGCGCATAGCCAATCAGGAGTGAAGGTACGGTCAAATTTGCATGTTTCTCTTTTATTGTATAGAATGAAACTAAAAAGTTCATGTGACATGCTTTATTACAATATCCACTTTCCTGAAATGGTCTGGAACTGAACCCACAATGTCTCCAAGTTATGCCTCTATTACAACATACATGACAGATACATGTCATGACACGTTTATCCAAATCCATACAATGTGTAATACCAAGAATGAACCATTATGTATACTATGGACTTTAGGTGATGATGTATCATATTAGTGAAGGTTGCTCAGTTGTAACAAGTGTACCATTCTGGTGGGTTGTCAATAATGGGGCAGGCCATACATGTATAGGAGAAGGAGTTATATCAGAAATCTCTGTACCTTCCCTTCAATTTTGCTATGAACCTAAAACTGCTCTAAAAAGGTAAAGTCTTGCCCTAGCAAGTTTGGCTCAGTGGATAGAGTGTGGGCCACGGACTAAAGGGACCTGGGTTTGATTCTGGTCAGGGGCACATATCTAAGTTGCAAGCTCGATCCTGAAGCAACCAATCGATGTATCTCCCATCAATGTTTCTCTCTTTCTAACCCCCCCCCACTCTCTCTAAAAATCAATGGAAAAATATTCTCAGGTGATGATTAACAAATAAATAAATAAAGCCTTAATAATTTTTGAAATGCCCAGCTATCCTAAATCATAATGCATTTACCTTTATCATTTCATTTAATTAAATTCATTTACTTAATTATTTATTAATCCTTGTAAAAAGTATTACTTCCCATTTTACAGAAAAGTAAACTGATATATCTCAAAAAAAAAAGGAAACTGAACTCAAAGAGGTTAAGTATGTTGCCTGAACTTATTGATAGCTTGTAAGTAGCAGAGGCATGACTTAAACACAGATTCGCCTGAATCCAGAGACTGTTTTCAACCTCCTCCTGCTCCTGACTGCCTGTGCCAGGATATTGTTTCTTCTTGGTGGTTTGACCTACTGAAACCAAAGCTGCATAGGCCACACTGCACCATGAACCCCCTCACTCCTAAAACGAGCCCTGCTGACGAGGAAAATGGGAAACCCACTGCTGCCAACCACAGACAGTGGCACTGTGGCAGGCTGTTCTGCAGTTCACAGCTCAGGATGATTTTGCTGATCATGTGCAAAACCTGCTTAGTGATCACACACCCAGAATTGTGTAGGTTTTCCCCCCTCATTGTTCAGTGGATACTTACCTTTTGCGGTGGCAACTAGTCACTGATAAAAGCTACAGTTCAGGTTTTATAATTTTAACTTATTCTGCAATCCAAGAGAGATTCAGATTTTTTTCTCTTTGGCTGAAAAGGGTGTAGGAGATTATCTCTTGCTAGAAGGCCAGTGCATGACAATTGTGCACTTGGGAGGCGGGGTCCCCTTAGCCCGGCCTGTGCCCTCTAAGCTGGCAGGCCGACATTCCCCAAGGTGTCCTTAGCGTTGCCGCAGAGGAAGGAGAGGCTCCGGCCACCTCCTCTGCACTCACCAGCCATGAGCCCGGCTTCTGGCGAGTGGCACACCCCTGTGGGAGCGTACTGATCACCAGAGGGCAGCTCCTGGCTTGAGCATCTGCCCCCTGGTGGTCAGTGCACATCATAGCAACCAATCGGTCTGCCTTTTGGTCGATTTGCATATTAGCCTTTTATTATATAGGAATAATGTAAAAGCAGCCAAAGAAGTTAGCTTCAGATTTCCAATGATAGTTCCTTCTCTGGAGTCAGATCATTTTAAGGAAGATTCAACTCTACATTTCTGGGGGGAGGGAAACTCAGCATTCTTAAAGACTGGGCTTAATAATAAAAATCAGTTAGTTTCTACATGTCTGAATGATGGACATCAGCTCTGGTCTCTTAACTAGAAAATTCCTAAAGAAAAGGAACCATGGGTGTGAGTGTGTGTACTCACCAGGGCAGGCAGGATCACACCAGTCTTGTTTGCCACAGGATCAGTCCTGCCTGGCGCAGCACGACAAGTGTTCTAGACACCGCGCAGGTGTCTCCTGAGTGAACGAACACATGAGTGAAGATTCCTTGTCTGGCCGTTTACATGGTTCTAATAGCTCATGGTTCCGAGGAACTCCAAGGACAAAGGTCAGAAACTACATCCTATATTCATTTACTCATTCATTGATATATTCACCAAATATTTATTTTTTTAACAGTGTTTTGGGATACCATATAATTCACCCATTTAAAGTATTAAATTCAGTGGCTTTTAATATATTCACAAAATATATTCACACTTATTACCTATTTTAAAACATTTTAATTATACCAAAAAGAAATCCTGCACCATTTAAGCCATTACTTCCCAAGCCCCTTCCCCTCCCCAGCCGGAGGCAACCACTGATCTACTTTCTGCCTCTATAAATTTTTCTATTCTGGACATTTAAAATAAATGGGCTCGTATATCATATGGTCTTTAGTGACTGATTTCTTTCACTGAGCATGTTTTTGGGGTTCACCATGTTGATGAACATGAAATATTTCAGTGCTCCATGAAATATTTCCTGAGTGCCAGGTTTGTGCCGGGAGCTGTTCT
This sequence comes from Antrozous pallidus, assembly GCA_027563665.1. NCBI lineage: Eukaryota > Metazoa > Chordata > Mammalia > Chiroptera > Vespertilionidae > Antrozous > Antrozous pallidus. Next base: position 17,395,948 of record CM050520.1, read on the forward strand.
ACACACTGGGGGTAATGTAGTGATGAGTAAGTTACAGTTGCTGCCATTTAGAAGAGGACCATCTGGGTACCAGTTCCTGCCTGCCCCCACTTTGTGACAGGCCACCTTGGTTTCTGTCCCTCAGAGCCACTGCCTTCCTTTCCCACTCCAAAAGGTAGATGTGAGTTCAGGAGGGCGAGCCCTCTGTGGGATTTTTAGCTCTAGCAGCCCCAACTTTGCATCTGCCCAGCCATCTCCCAGATCCTTCCGAACAATCTGATAACGTAAGCACTGCAAGGGTAGAGAGAAGCAACAGAATCCTCTAACTCCACAGAGTCTTACCATCAGTGATACCCAAGGCTTCTGGAGTGATATTTCCCTTATTATCCCCTTCCCACCAGGAAGCCTACTGTTTGGTAGTAACTTTAGACCTTTCAGTTTGAAGAGGTAGCCAGTCCATGCCAATAGCAGTGAGAGGGAATTATGGGAATTCAAGTGTAAACAACAGAAGGCCTAGGGTAATGCTCAGGATACTGACTGCAAAATTAGAGATGAATTCAGAATGAGGGAGAAGTTTGTTTTCTTCCTGTGTATGAGCGTCAGGCTTCTGTGTCGGCCCTACCTCCCAGGGCCATTCTTTGCCCAATGCCACTCCAGCTGGTGTGCATGTAGAAAAGTTGTGTATATCCCAGAAAGCGCACCGGTTCTGTAAGCTCTTCTCATTTTGTCTAGGATCTCAACTTCACCACAAACCCAGCCTGCTGACCAGCATGGCAAATGGGGGGTTAGGCCTTCAAGGCCGTTCCCACTGCCAGAAGAGGCACTGCCCTGCCCCATCTCACTGCTGGGCTCACTTCACTCGGGCCGCAGAGGGAGGCTCCGGTCTGTGATGATGTGTGTGTGAAAGAATGTAATCCACAGGCAGCTGTCCACCAGAGCCTGTTCAGGGCCATGGCATCCCCACATGTGCCTGACTTATATGCTGTGAGCACCGTGGCCAGGCCCTGGGGCTGCAGGTGTGAGCTGGAAACACAGGAAGGGAAAGAAGGAACAGACTCCACGGCCATGCCCACCCAGAGACCCTCTCCACCTCAGACACTCCTGCAGCAGCAGGAGGCGCTAAATAATTTTATTCTCAAATGGTCACCTAGCATCTCTGTCTCCATCCCTCATGGACGAGGGGGCTTTCTTAATGGTTCAGACCATGCCATTAGAGCCAGACTTCTTTGTTGTTGTTGTTATCTTTTTTATTGAGTTATAATTGGCATGTAACATTATATTAGCTTTAGGTATACAGTATCCTGATTGAATATTTGTATATATTGCAAAGTGATCACCACAGTAGGTCTAGTTAAGATCTGTCACCACATATAGTTACAAAATTGTTTTTTTCTTATGGTGAGAACTTTTAAGATTTACTCACTGAGCAACTTTCAAATAGATAATACAATATTATTAACTATAGTCACCATGCTGTACATCACATCCTCATGATTTATGTATTTTATTTATTTATTTTTTTAAAAATATTTTTTTATTGATTTTTTACAGAGCAGAAGGGAGAGGAATAGAAAGTCAGAAACATCAATGAGAGAGAGACATCGATCAGCTGCCTCTTGCACGCCCCCTACTGGGGATGTACCCGCAGCCAAGGTACATGCCCTTGCCGGAATCGAACCCGGGACCCTTCAGTCCGCAGTCCGACACTCTATCCACTGAGCCAAACCGGTCTCGGCGTGATTTATGTATTTTAAAACTAGAAGTTTATACCTTTTGACCCCTTTCACACACACACATTCAACTTTCACCTCTGACAACTACCAATCTGTCCTCTGTATAAGCTTGCTTTTGTGTGTTTTTATTCCACATATAAGTGAGATCATATATGTCTTTCTCTGTCTGACATTTCATTCAGCATGATAATCACAAAGTCCATCCATGTTGTTGCAAATGACAAGATTTGATTCTTTTTCATGGATGAATAATATTCTATTGTGGATATATTACACACATACATATATATAATATCACATTTTTTTAAAATGTATTTTATTGACTTTTTTACAGAGAGGGAGCTGGGATAGAGAGTTAGAAACATCAATGAGAGAGAAACATTGATCAGCTGCCTCCTGCATGTCCCCCATTGGGGATATGCCTACAACCAAGGTACATGCCCTTGACCGGAACTGAACCTGGGACCCTTCAGTCCACAGGCCGACGCTCTATCCACTAAGCCAAACTGGTTAGGGCCACATTTTCTTTATCCATTTACCCATCAATGGATAAATTACTTGGCTAATTGTTGTTTCCATTACTTGGCTATCTATATAATAAAAACCCAGTGGTCATAACACCGTAATGATCAAAGACCAGTCACCAGGAGGTGCATTTATGGGTCCTGCAGTGCAAGCAGGACTAGACAGTGGGTCCCATGGCATGCCGGGTCTGGGTCTCGCGAGATTTCGCATGCTGGGCCTCTAGTTATAAATAATGCTGCAGTGGACATAGAGATGCATATATCCTTTTGAGTTCATGTGTGTGTTTTTTTAATATATTTTTATTGATTTCAGAGAGGAAGAGAGAGATAGAAACATCAGTGATGAGAGGAAATCATTGATTGGCCGCCTCCTGCACGTTGGACTAAACCCTCAACCCAGGCATGTGCCCTTGACCGGAATTGAACCTGGGATCCTTCGGTCCACATGCTGACACTCTATCCACTGAGCCAAACTGGCCAGGGCTCGAGTTCATGTTTTTGTTTTCTTTAGATAATTACCCAGAGGTGGAATTGTTGGATCATATGATAGTTCTAGTTTTCATTTCTTGAGGAAACACCATGTTGTTTTCCATAGTGGCTGTAAGAACTAAACTTCTTGTGTTCAAATCCTGGTTCATCTGTGCCCTTGGAAAGTTCTTTAATTTCTCTGAGCCTCAGTTTCCTCATTTGTAAATTTGGAATAATGATAATAAGAGCTTTAATCATTGAAGAAATATGTAATATGCTTGAAAGAATGCCTGGGACAGAATAAACTTTCAGCCTGCCCTACAAGAGCCCTGGCACACAGGTTAGAAAGACCCATGTCTAGCACTGCCTGTGCCTATTAACTGGATCACATGAGGCTCTAGCTAAGCCCTGTTTTCATATCTGTAAAATGGAGATAATAATAGTATGTAAGCCATAAGGTGATTGTAAGATTTCAAAAAATATATAGATATAAATTATTCAGCATGTTATAGACATTCTATAAGTTTATTGCTGTTAAAATAATGTTGGCATTATTATTATGATAAGACTTTTGAAAAATAAAGAGAGTCCTAGCCAGTTTGTCTTCGTGGATAGAGCATTGGCTTGTGGGCTGGAAGGTTCCTGGATTCTATTCTACTCAAGGGCATATTCCGTGGTTGCAGGCTCCTGGCCCTGGTCAGGGGTGTGTGGAAGGCAACCAATTAATGTGTCTCTCTCACATTTCTCTCTGTCTCTCCCTCTCCTCTCCATTCTCTCTAAAAATATTCTCATGCGAGGATTAAATAATAAATAAATCCTATATAATAAATGGGTAATATGCAAATTAACCCTCACACCATCACAAGATGGCTGTGCCCACGACGGAGGCAGAGTTCCCATAACAAGGAGTTCCTGTAACAACCAATCAGCAGGGACCTGAGGCTGCATGGTGCCAGGCCGGAGTGGGGAAATCTGAGGCTGTGCCCCCCTTCACCATTCCCCCCGCCCATCAGGGCTTGACAGGGGACCTCAGACTGAACCCTCCAGCCAGTGGGGCTTGAAGGTTGACCTCAGGCCATGCGTCCCACCTAGAGCTGGGTTGGGGAACCTGAGGCTGTGCCCTCTGCTTGGTGCCAGGCCAGAGGTCCTGAGGCTGTGCCCCCCATCCAGTGGGGTTTGACAGGGGTGGGCCAGCCTGGTCTGGATCTCACCTAATGGGAGTGGGGCCGGCCGGGTCTGAGTCTTGCACTATTTGAAGCAAGTGCCGGTGACTCTGGCCCCACAGTATGCCCCAGACTCTGACAGGAAGAAGATTTTCATATACATTTTACTAGTTTTCTTTCATCTCTGAGACTTATATTATAGAGAAAGGGCAAGTAGGAATATTAAAATATTTCCTCTAATTAATTCCCTTTTAATGTGCACGAATTTCATGCATTAGGCCACTAGTAACTAAATAAGTAAGACATTCCTGGATTTCCTAAGGCAATACTTTCTGGCCTTTTTTCACCTCACAAAACTCAGAAAATCCTATATAATGAAAGAGTAATATGCAAATTGATCATACCTCTGCTACACCTACAAGCCAATCAGAGAGAGTATGTAAATTAACCCAACCAAAATGGTGGTTGATGGAAGTCAATCACTGCAAAAGGGAGCAAAGCTGCAGAGAAGCAAGCAAGCAGGGTGGGAGAGAAGCGAGGGAACAAGGCAGAGGAAAAGGGAGGGAGCAAAGCAGTGGAGATGGGAGGGAGCGAGGTAGTGGAGAAGGGAGGGAGCAAGGCAGCAGAAAAGGGAGGGAGTTTTGCTCAGGCCGCAGGAAGCCCTATTTTTGCAGGAATCTTCCTGCAATGGGTCTCTAGTAATATATAACAAAATGTTATATATTTTGGTATGATGGTCCCCTGGGTCCAGCTGGGAAGAGGCGAGAACCTGCAGGCTAATTGCAAGACAAGACAGCCTGCAATTAGCCTGCAGGTTCTCGCCTCCTCCCAGCTGGACCCAGGGGACCATCATACCTATAATCCACTCAAGCCCCAATGACACAGAGAATGAAGCTCTACTCCAAGGGTGAATATTTAAAGCAGTGTGTCAGAATTTCCTGCAGAGCTTACTGAACCACTGATTTGACTCACTTCTCCCTCACTGAAGGCCTGACATCCCAGCGAGTAATATATGTTTAATAGGAAAACCTCCTTTATTATGGTTATATGCTGGATACATACAGTGCTTCAAACACACATGAACTCCTAAGGAATCTAGTTTTAGATATAGCAACTCACCCCCATTGAAGAGAGTCACTCAGCTGGTCCCTATGGTGAAGGACTCTGGCCCTGGAACAGACAGCCCTGCAGCCAAATCCCAGGACCTTCACTTACTGGGTTGTGACTCTGAGCCACTTCTGTAAGCATCAATTTCTTCATCTGTAAAATGGAAATAAAAATAGCACCTGTGAGCCCTGGTCAGTTTGGCTCAGTCAATAGAGCATCGGCCTACAGACTGAAGGGTCCCAGGTTCAATTCTAGTTCAGAGCACATACCTTGGTTTCAGGCTCCTCCCTGCCCAGGTTCCGGCCTGGGCCCGTGCAGTAGGCAACTAATTGATGTGTTTCTCTCACGTAGATATTTCTCTCTGTCTTTCCCTCTCTTCTACTCTCTCTAAAAATCAATAGAAAAGCCGAGACCGGTTTGGCTCAGTGGATAGAGCGTCAGACTGCGGACTGAAGGGTCCCGGGTTCGATTCCGGCAAGGGCATGTACCTTGGCTGCGGGCACATCCCCAGTAGGGGGCGTGCAAGAGGCAGCTGATCGATGTCTCTCTCTCAGCGATGTTTCTGACTTTCTATCCCTCTCCCTTCTGCTCTGTAAAAAAATCAATAAAAATATATATTTTTTAAAAATCAATAGAAAAATGTGCTTGGGTTAGGATTAAAAATGTATATATATATACTAGTATAGCACCTGTGTCTTAGAGTTGTTTTTAGGATTTAGGAGATCATGCATGTAAAATATGTCATGTAGCCCTCAAAATATATTATTTATTTTTTAAATGTATTTTTATTGATTTCAGAGAGGAAGAGAGAGAGAGAGAAACATCAATGATGAGAAGGAATCATTGATTGGCTGCCTTCTATACACTGAGCCAAACCAGCTAGGGCTATATTACCTATTTTAAAAAATCATAATTAGTGAGTGGGGAGTGTGTTTAATTCCTGTAATTTATTTTTCAAATGTTTACTGGGCATCTGCTATATGCCAACCCGCAGGCCATGCACCGAGGACACATTTTTATGCTCCTTTAATGTCTTTCTTTATGCCTCTTCCCTGCAATACCTTTCTGTATAGTTTTCCTCCCAAATCTGACTTGTCATCCAACAATATCTCTGGTGTCCCGAAAGGTCTTTCTCCAAACAGGCTAGCCTTTCTTTTCCCATTCTTCCATCACCAAATGCCTGTCATGTGCCAGTCAGTGTGCTTGTGGAGGGGCTATGACAGTGAGCAAAACAGATGTTGTCCCAGCCCTCAAGGAACTTACAGCTGACAGAGCAGCAGACATTAAATTAGTGACATGCCAAGTGCTATTGGAACATAGAAACAGGAGACCCAGCCTAACCTGGAGAACCATGAAAGGCTTTTCCATGGAGAAAGACATGTCAAATTTGGGGCTTAAAGGATTAGTAATAGGTGAACATGCCCTCTCAGCTATCAAGACTTATTATAAGACCATGATAATTAAGATAGTATATTACTAGAGTAAGAATATATACCAGTGGATCATACTAGATGGCCAGCCTGATCCCTACCTTTGTAAAAATTTAATCTATAAAAGGGCAGCATTGCAGAGCAGTGGGGAGAGGGCTGACTCAACAAGTAGTGGGGGGGAGGGGGTCATCGTTTTATCCACAAAGGATGTAATAGATCCCTACTTCATACATATTCACAAGTCAGTTTCACATAGACTACAGACCTAGTGTGAAATACAAAACCGTAAAGCTCTTTAAAAGAGAATAGAGGAAATATTTTTATGGTTACCAGGTAGTTAAAGAATTCTTCAACAAGATACAAAAAGCCCCAAGCCCAATGAACAAGATTGATAAACTTGACCACAAACAAAATTGCATTCTTTTCCTCAGTCATTGTTCATTGAAAATGCCTGTGATGTGCCAGGCACACTTCCAGGTGCTGAGGATAGAAGAGTGGACAAAACAAGTCCGTGCCCTCATAAAGCTGGCATTCGAAGAGAGAAGGGTCAGGAAGCAAGAATTCCCTGGCAGCAAATGGAACCCTGGCCACAGCAGTACAAGTACCACACACTAACCACTGACTTATCAAGGAACCTTGCCCTGTTGGTAATAGCTGCCATGAAACAGGCTGCAGGCCCCCTGCAGTGGAAAGGACAGAGTGTGGTACCTCAGAGTGGGATTCTGTACAGCAGCTACTAGTAAATTGAACACAGGGACACATGTATGCATTAAAAAGACTCATAATGTCACATTACCAACTGATACACAGAATTTGAAAACAAGCACACACACACAAAAAAAAAACCCAACAACACCTACCTAATATTTTAAGACTATAGGCAGGGAACCAAACCCATAACATCTCTGAGGTCTCCCGGTACCCAGATCCGTGTGGATTACTACAGTATAAAAACATGGAGAAGGAAGGGTGCTTAGCCACCACGTTTCAGTGATCAAGTTTCAGAGGCGATCTCTGAGGAAGAGGGTAGAAGAATGGAATGAGAGATGGGTACACAGGTGCCTTGAACAGTATGTGTAATATTTTACAAAGCTTTTAAAAATAGAAGCAAGGATGAAAAATGTTAAGTTGATCAAGTTGGCTAGTGGGTACACGGATGTTTGTTATGTTACTCTCTGTCATTTCCCAAAGTTTTAAATATTTCATTTAAAACAAAGGGATGGGTAGGGTTTAGGTGGGGAGCAATGAGAGGAAAGCACCGTCTCTGGAAAGTAAGCCGCCTGGAAAGAAGCCAGGCTCTCACCAGTGCCAACCCAGAGGAACGCGAGAAGCCGGTGGGCCCAGAGTTGGAGGAGCGTGCAGCCATGCTTTGGATCTGGGTACCGGGATACCTCAGAAATGTGGGTTTGGTTCCAGGCCATTGCAATCAAGTGAGTTTTGCAGTAAAGCAAGTCATAATCCTTTTACTAGTGGAGGAGCTGGCCTACAATTTGTACAAAATGCAACATCTGCGAAGTGCAGTGGAGCGGCGTATGCCTGGATTTACCAAGAGTCCTCTAGCTGTGAGGCTTCCCAGGAGAGACCAAGATAAGGGGTTTAATGGCTGAGCTGGGTCCTTCAAGCTGAAGCAAAGTCACTGGGACCTAAGCTTCCAGCCCCCTGGGGCAGTTGCTAGACACTGATTACAAATACCAAGAGTGCAAGGAAGGACAACTCCAGCTGCAGGAAGGTGTTACAGCCACCAGGGAGCACAGAGCCCAGTGTTCATCCCAGGTGCAGTGGCCCAGGAGCTGACTGCAGTCAGAGGGCCTGTGTTGAATATAGAAGCTCTTTCACTTCTAGCTGGTGACTTTAATCAGGCTTCTTAGCCTCTCTGAGTCTCAGTAAAGATACTCACTGAGCTTGCCTCACAGGACTGATGTGTACAGTGCTTCAGAGTGAGCGATGAAGAGCGACGATCGTCACTGCTACTCTTATTGCCCATGCTCTGCACTGAGCTTCTGAGGCACCACAGGGCAGGCGGCATTGGGAGGACCCTGGAGGTGCGGGCTGGAGCCAGAGCAGAGCAGTGACTAGGACATCCCACGCTGCTTTGAGGGCCTGGATTTGTGGCAGTTTGTGCAGCACGTGGGTGCCTCCAACCCAGCCCAGAAGGGGGCAGCCCTGAGGGAGTGTCCCAGTAGGCCTGGACAGCAGCCTTTCCCTCCCACTTGGAGCAGAGAGCCAGAGTGCAGTTCATTCTCACCATGGCCCTGACACTGAAACGCAGACTGCAGAACCCAGACAGACGTGGGATACGCTTCAGTTGCACTCGTGAAGGACACTAGTCATGTGGCCCCCACAAAGCAGCTAAGTCATGGAAGGTGGCTTTCTTTCTGGACCTGGCTGGAGGCTGGCTTCCCCCAACCGTGGACTCGAAACCAGAGAGCTTCCGCCCGAGAGCCTCCGTCCGGCTGGGTGTTGGCAGCACCTACTTCCTCCGTGCTGTTTTTCTTTGCCGTCCTGACCGCTTCCAGCACCTTAAGCCGGCTAGAATACACTTGTTTTGAATGCTCATCGTATACTAAATACAGTGCATCATCACACTGACTCTTCACAGAATTCCTGTGAAAGAGGAATCACGGTTATCTCCTCTTTACACATGAGGAAACACAGGCTCAGAGAGAAGAAGTCATTTTGCCAGTGAGCACTGGAGCTGGGATCCAATCCCAGGGCTGCAAACCCAGAACCCCAAGAAAATGGGTGCAGCTCGAGCCACTAGACCAGGAACACTGACCGTAGGGGTGAATAGAACATTGGCAAGTCAGGAAGTTCAGACTAAAGCTGTTTGCTTCCTTGACACTCATTTATCTCCCAGCCAGCCCATTCCAGCTGCTGGAAGTCAGCCCCCAGGATCAGCTCGGACCCTGCCATCTGCTCTTTCTCCATTCTGGTCACCCGTGCTGGACTCCACCCTTCGCATGGCTGTGCTCGGCGCTAGCCTGCACTGCAGTGCCTTCACTTCTCCCCAGAGCCCCTCTCTCGGGCCGGAGGCATGGCCTGCAAGGTTCCCTCTGCAACCCAGTAGATTTGCACAGATTTCTGTTGGCAACAGCTCCCCGTTGGCTCCACTTCAAAGCAGGGGCAGCCGGCTCCTCCAGGTGTCAGCAGCAGCTGGCACGTTAGCTGAAGGCCTCTGGCAGGAAGGGGTGTTGAGCCAACTGCCATCAACAGGAAAACAGCACATGTGGATGAGCTCCTCTCCAAGAGATTCCTCTTAGAGGCCTCAGGGCTGGGGACAAGTTCAAGTTCAGGGTGAAGGAGCTCACTGTGGGGTAGGGTCCATGTCTCAAAGGCCAAGACAGACCTGTAGAGCCTCCTTCCTGCTTTTCCCACAGTTCTGCCAAGATCCCAGTCTAAGACCTTCATGGTTCAGAGCACTGGTTTGGAGATGGACATCACAGCATATGATGTTTCTATAAGCCTCTCAGACCTCTCTGCCTCCAGTCCTCCAGAGAGCGACCTCTTCCCCAGCAGAACCAGCACTAACAGGAGCAGCTGTCATTCTGTCTGCCCTTGGAATGACACTGTGAGCTGCAGCAGCTCTTTCATACTTGTGAAGAGTGCAACCTTGTCAGGCTTCTGCTTGAATTTCTCCAGCAACAAGAAGCTCACTCCTCCACAAAGCAGCCATACTCCCAGAGCTAAGAGACTTAAAAAAGTCTTCTAGAGCCAAGCTCCAGGTCACTGGGGCCTGCCCCTCAGAGGCAGTCCTTCACAGGTCAGGTCTCAGCCCTCACTCCTCCTCGTCCTTCTCTCCCAAGCACAGGGTCTCAGTGCAGTCATTGTCTGATACCGTGGTCTGCAGATGCTAGTTTATTCCTCCTAAGTGGACTGCACTGTCCACAACTGGATATAGTGTCCACGTGTCACCCGGCCAGGGGAGAAGAGAGTTAGTTCTATGGCCTCTCTTACTCATTTTTTCATGCTTTTCTTCATTCAACAAATATTTATTGAGTGACTGCTATGTCCCCTGTGCCATTCTGGACCCTGGAGCCAAGAGACAAAGACAGTGGTGTTGCCTGGTGAACAGTGAGGAGGAAGCAAAGAACTAGAGAGGCCTACCCAGTCAGGCATAGGAAGGCTCCCCAGAGAGGTGCTGTGTAGGTTGCAACCTGAAGAATGGGTAGGCGGCAGGTAGGTGAGGAGAGGGGCCTGCCTGGAGGGCGGGAGCATTATAGGTGAAGGCACTGGCTGATCTGAAGGGCCTGAGGAAGGAGGAAGCATTGGGAAGAACTGAAGGAAGGATCAGTGTCGCTGGAGGGCAGTGAGGGTCACTGCCAGTGACCTCCAGGAGCCTAGAGAGGAGAGGAGAGGCAAAGGGTAGAACATGTGGAGAAGAATGGGGGACTCTGTTCTAAGGTTGATGGGAAGCCCAGGAAGGGTTTTGAACAGAGCTGTAAAATAGTCAAATTTGCATCTTAAAAAAGATCTTTCTGACCCCAGTATGGATACTCAGTTAGAAGGAGGCAAGAATGATTGTGGGAAATGGGGGTAGGGGGTTATTCAGGTGTCCAGGAAAAAGAGGTGGTGGTGGATGTCAGACGGTCACCGTGGAGGAAGATAGATGGATGCTAGAGAAATGTCAGGGAGGACTGACAGGGCTGATTGATTGATTGATGTGGGTGGGCAAAGCAGGCAGTTTCCAGGACTCCTGGCTTTTGGCTGACCAGGATAGTGGGTGGTATTGCTGTTAATAAAAGCTGAGATCCAGTTGGCTTTTCTGGCAGCCAGTCTCATTGCTTGCAATCAAGAAAACCCCTTCAGTCATAGCAGGTCTGGCTCTGTGGATAGAGCATTGGCCTGAAGACCAAAGGATCCATGGTTTGATTCCAGACAGTCAAGGGCACATGCCCAGTTGTCAGCTCAATCCCCAGTATGGAGAGTGCAGGAGGCAGCCAATTCCCTCTCATCACTGATGTTTCTTTCTCTCCCTCTCTCTTCCTCTCTCAAATCAATCTATATATATAAAAGCCTAATATGCAAATTGTCTCCATGGGAGTTTGACCAAGAGACTGGAAGTTCAATCACTTGTTATGATGTGTGCTCACCATCAGGGGGCAGTACAGAATGAAGGACAGCCCCAGCCAGCAGCCATCATCCAAGGGAGGCCCCAGCTGGCAACCAGAAGGCCCTGATCAGCCCTGATAGCCAGCCAGGCCAATTTCGTGCACCAGGCCTCTAGTAAAAATATAAAAAAGAGAGAAGAAAAGAAAACCCCTTCATCCTTTTCACACACACTGCTGGGACCCAGCTACATGTCCCTAAGACGTTGCTGCTATCACCTTCCCAGTTAGCCTGCTGGTCCCACCTGTTGTCAGTTTCAGCCCACCAAGGACCAAGGGTCAAGACCCCTTCTCAGAGAGACTGCCACCATTCCTGGTGGGTCTCCTGCCCCCTGCCAGCTGTGCATCTTGTTCATCCCCAGCTGCCCATCTTAAAGGAAAGTGCTAATGTTCCAGACAAGAACAGCCCCTCACAGAAGCTTCACACCAGTTCTGAGCTGGAAAGGCAGGCCCTGTTTGCAGCTTCTAGTCCCATTTGTGGCTGAGAGAGAAAGATGCTATGGTAATTGCCTTAGAAGACCTGGTGTGGCAGGGCTTATCCCAGGAGCATGCTGGTTAGTGAGAACTACCACTTCTGGAGTTAGACCGTGGTGATGGTTGCACAACTTTGTGAATATACTAAAACCCAATGTATACTTTTAAAGGGTGAGCCTTATGGTATTTGAGTTATATCACAATAGAAATAAATGAACAAATGGACAAAGTAGGAAGCAGCAAACGGAGATCAATGCTATAAACAGGAGCACTGGGTCCAGGTTGATGATAAACAAGGGAAGCCAAGGAACATCTTCAAAGGCTTTGGCTCCCCTTCGCGGTTTCCTGCTTGGGGATGTTCTCAGCCTGGCGCTCTTCCTTAGTAATTAACTTCAGGCCATCGGGTTCTCAGCTGTCCTGGGAATAGGGCAGGAAGGAAAGGTCACGGACTCTCTCCTCTGGGACTTTTCTTCTCTGCTGAGCCAGGGAAGGAAAAGCTTTGAGGTGCTCCTGGCTCTTCCTTCCTCTGAAGTGTGGGAGACTCCGCTGACCCCAGTCCACCCTATCTGCCCTCTACCTCTCTTGCCTCTCCCTCCCCATCCACTTGGAATCTGGGTTATCCGCAGGTTATGAGAAATGGGGTGACTACTGGTACTTGGCTATGGCTCAGGACTTGTCCCAGAAGCCACTGATGGAGGGATCAGGGTGCCCTCATGTGGCCATCAGCAGCATTGCTTCTTCCCACCTGGCCTTGAATTTTTTCCAGCTAGAATTTGAATGTTCAACTCTGGTAGTTGGGGCAGTTTTTTTTCTTCCCAAAGAGATACATGAAAAACAGTTTGGCCTTCACTTGTAGGTGAAAAGAAGTCAAATTAACCACAGAAACTAAGAAGTAAAGGTTAGTGTTTATACTCCATGTTAAAGAGGCAATGTGACTACTGGTAATGGAAAGTGCATGGCCTGTGGAGTCGAGCAAACTCAGAGCTCTATGACTTAGCAGGTGAACTTCTCTGAGACTTAGTCTGTTCACCTGTAAAGTGGAAATAACAACACCTTCCTCACTGTAATAAGATGTAATTACTACAGTGCCTGCCATGAAGTAAGTGGGATACGGGTTTCTATTGTTATTATTACAACTACAGACCAGGTGTAGGAACCATTTTCACTCTTCAGAGAGATCTGAAACCAGAACCACCTGCCTTGAAAGACTCCACGGGCACCTCTCACATTACCTTCTCTCTAAAGCCCCTTCCCCAGAGGTCAGCAGTGCTGGCTCTCTCTACAGCTGATGCAGATGCCAGTTTGGGGACCCTCTGACCGTGGGAGGTGCAGAGAGATCCAGAAAAATACACGAGCCCAGCCAGTGTTGCTCAGTGGTTGAACATCAACCTATGAAGCAGAAGGTCGAGGCTTGATTTCTGGTCAGGGAACATGCCCAGGTTTCGAGTTCAGTTCCCAGGAGAGGGTGTGCAGGAGGCAGCTGATCAATGATTCTCTCTCATTGATGTTTCTATCTTTCTCTCCCTCTCCCTTCCTCTCTGAAATCAATAAAATGTTTTAAAACAAACAAATATACACAAGAGATCAAAATAAAAAAATTTTAATGTAAAGATAAAGCCAGAGGGGCCCAGTCAGAAACAGGTTGGGGTCCCAGCTCCCTTGCAGTAGATGAGTCTTGCACCCTGCCTGGCACAGGGAAGGAGCCCAGCGAATGCTCATATCCTTCCTGTCCTGTCCTCTCTGGGGCCCTGAGCAGAGTCTGCATATGTCCTGGGTCTGAGCCCGTTAGCAGCCAAGTGTTTTTTTCCCCAGGGAGGTGGGTGTGCAGTGGGAGGGACTTGAGAGAGAAAGCACAGGAGGTGGTCCACCTGTGAGAGTGGACAGCAAAAGGAGCAGTGGCCACCACGTCACGAGACAGGTTGTGCTCTTTGACCCTCTCAAGTGAGGCTACTTCCTGTCCCAGGATGGAGGTTTGGGGGCTCTCTGGCCCTGAGGAGCTTATTAAATATCAGCACCACTTGCCAAGACCCCTTTAAACCTCTTGGCTGTTCTTTTTGCCTTTTCCAATCAGCTGTATTTATTCTGACTAAATGGTCCTCACTGCAGGATGAAAGGATTTACTGCTCAAGTATATGAAAAGAAATCTTGGCTGCAGTACAATTGCACCCTCTCCTGGCTGCCCCCCTCCCCCTCCCTCCTCCCTCCACTAGCTGGTGCCACAGAGACTGAACTGGGAGCCTGCCCTTGATAGCGTGGTCAGCTCAGTTTGGTGGCAGAGCCCAACTGATGAAGAACAAGTGAGATGATTGGAAGGAGCTTGTTTTGGGGAGCCCTCTCCAAAACCCTCTCTTATTGCCCCAAGGGAGAGACTAGAGCCCCAGGAATAGTTCGTTCTCTCTCTCTCTCTCTCTCTCTCTCTCTCTCTCTCCCTCCCTCTGTCTCTCTCTCTCACACACACTCACACACACACTCACACATTTCTCTCTCTTTTCCCCTCAGGATTGTGCTCATGGATGATGCCATGGACTGCTTGATGTCTTTTTCCGATTTCCTCTTGGCCTTCCAGATCCAGTTTTACTACTCAGGTGGGAGTCTCCCAGGACCCCTGTGCCTGGACCTCTCTCCTCTCCTGCCTGGCTGCCCACTCCATCACTCCAGTGCATGCCCAGCACACACATTTCTCTGCTACGCTTCCTTTGTGTATGCTTCACCCGGTCACTACAGGATATCTAGTTCTTGTCACGGGGGGTCACAGGTGTCCCTATGCAAAACCTGCTTCCTCAGCGTCCTTAAGACACAGACACCACAGTCAGCAGTGCAATGACAGTGCTGAAAAGGACAGTGATAACAACACACACCATAGTGACAATGCCTGGTAAATTCACTGCTTATAAAAATCTTACTGTGCCAGGCATGGCACTAAGGACTTGAACCCTTATGACAGCCCTAAGAGAGAGGTCTTTGAAGAGCCAAGGTCACAGAGGCCAGTAGCCAAAGCTGCAGAGCTACTAAGTGCTGCCGCCCACACTTGGACAGCAGCTCACTCCCCGCCGGCGCACTCAGACACTCGCTGGACCATGGCCATGGCAGGGCCACCCCTGGGCCCTGACCCCTATGTGTGGGCACACAGTTCCTATCCAGCTTTAAATAAGTGCACACCAGCTCTGTGTCCCACGTGCTCCCCAGACGTACCAGCTGTGCCCTTAAATCCCTTCTGGAATCAGGTGGAATAAAAATAGACCCACAAATAGAAAAACACAGCAGCTCACACAGAACATCAGATGGAACGTTGGGTTTAGAAAATGCTGACTATGCCCATAAACAAATTTATTTAAAACGAGCTCTTCCAGTAAACAGAAGGCTGTCTTTGGAGCCTGGACATGGCCTTCCTGCCAATGGCGGGGGGGGGGGGGGGGGTGGCTGCCAGTCCTGCCCTCATTCGGCATCACCTTCTGTCAGGCAGGGTCTGGAGCCTGGGGTCTCCCCACCTGCTCCTCACAGCTCCAGGCATTTACTCCCCTTTTCTCTAAAGCAATTGGGCCCTGGAGGGGGGAGGAGCAGCCATGCTGGGGAGACCTTTTCCCCTTGCTGCCTGCCGGGCCCTCTGCTCGCAACATCAGTACTGCACAGCGCATGCGTCAGTTGGCGGTGCGATGGGCTTAAGTCACTGCTCACTGACTGTGGCTTGATTACTAAAATTCAAAATCAGCTTCAAATGTTGAACAAACTCAGTTCGCAGGCTTTCCCTCCCACTATGGCATTCCAACGTGCATTCCTGAGTCAGAGGCAGGAGGCCTCAGAAGGCGGGGCTTACCAGTAGGAGCGTGCACACCTTCACTTTTTACAGAAACATTTATAGCCATTCAATATGGCCAGGCCCAGAGCCAGGTGCTGGGACAGGGGTTGACAAGGCATGGTCCCTGCCTTTGTTTGAGGAGCCCCATGCCAGCAAGGAGACAAGAGTCCACAAGCAATTACTCAGAAAATCCATCACGGATAATGCTACGAGGAACACAGGGTATGCAGTATGTGATGGGGGAACCTCACCTGGTCTAGGGACAGCTGCCCAAAAAAGGGGATATTTGAACTGAAACACACACAGTGTCACCTCGCATGTGTGTGGTGGTCACGCCGTGCCATGAGCACTGACACTCGTGTGGAGCTAACAGAAGGGGACACAGTGATGGGATGAGGGATGACCTCCCTGCCTGACTTATGCCTCCTCCATGCATGCTACCCAGAATTCCTGGAGAGTGTGGCTGCCATCTACCAGGACCTACTGTCAGGCAAGAACCCCAACACAGTGATTGTGCCAACATCGTCCAGTGGGCAGCACCGCCAGCGGCCCGCCTTGGGTGAGGCCAGCACGCTGGAGGGGGTCGAGGCGTCACTCTTCTACCAGCGCCTGGAGAACCTGTGTGACCGGCACAAGTACAGGTAGAAATGTCCAGGTAGACACCCCCACCACCGCTGGTGCCAGGGAATGTAGGCCACTGGCCCTGGGACAGATCTCCGGCAGGCTGTTCCATCGGCCCAGGGCTCCCAGGTCCTGGTGGTCAGCGTGTAAGCTAGAACAGTGCCATCGGCCCCCACACCAGGTTGCTGTCTTGGGAGGATTGCTTTCAATTGGGCAAGACCACCACAGACGACCAGCCTGGTCCCCTTCTCCTTCCTGGGACACAGACTGGCCTTGACGTTTCAGAGAGAAGGAAAACATGCGCTGTGTAACAAATTCACTGTACAGGAAAGGAGGGTAAAGCTGTCCTTTGTGATTCAAAGTCCACTGGAGACAGCATAGCCACTTTTGATTTCTTTCTAGAAGAGGCTATTGTTACCTATTGCCATGTCTCCCCCTTCTCTCCTCCCCTAGTAAAAGCACCAACTGGTGAACATGCTAGCCCTTCGTGTTCACAGTCAAGGCCTTGCTCCCTGCTCCTGGACATCTGCCAGGCTCCCCCAGGGTCTTAGGACCCCCAGGACACTCGGGTCCCTTCGTCTCGGCTTTGGGCACCCTCCCACGCCTGAAGATGTGAAGAGATGACACACAGACTGGGCCGTCTTTGAATATGGCATGTATTTCCTCTTCCAGCTGCCCACCCCCAACACTTGTCAAAGAAGTCCTAAGCAACGTTCAGAGGCTGACCTTCTACGGATTCCTTGTGGCTCTCTCCAAGCATCATGGGATCAGCCAAGCCCTCGGTAAGCCGGCGCTGGCTGTGGCCAGCCTCTTCTGGCTGCACAACACAAAGCCCCATAGAAACGCCCTCCACTGGCAAACTGGTCCCATGGGGGGGGGCATCACCATCTCTGCCCTGACTTCTCGGGGCCAGACTCTGAGGCTCAGGGATCCAGAATGTGCACAACACAAGACTGTGCCCTCCCCCACCTCTCCTGCTCCCATGGGGAGGGACGGCCTTCCCTGCCCGCAGCCTTGCCCCAACATGAAGCACCTCTCCATGGCAGCCCCTCCCCAGAGAACCCCCAGTTCTATTTTAGGGAGTGGCCTGGCAGACACATGGCTGTTTACTCAGGAGCTCTGGATGATTACATATCAAGGAGACTTGAATCCCATTTGTAAACAGGGCAAAGGTGTGTTTGGGGAGGCCTTTTTCCCAGTTAGGAAAAGAAATCTGATTAATCTGAAAGAGAGCAAAGGGGGGGGGGGGGGGCGCGGGGAGAGGCCTGCACTGGCCCAGTTTTTTCTGTCCACCATTTAATTCTCACTGGTTGGCCTTCTCAGCACTCTGCCCCGCTCCCCCTCTCCCCACTCCCCCTAGTCCTTTCCCACAGCCTTTGCCCTCCTAGGGAAAGGGAGCCTTCAGGTCACCATCCAGCGGAGCTTGAGGGGTTTTCTTTATATTTTATGTTTTTAATATACTTTATTAATTTTTAGAGGGGGGAGGGAGAGAGATAGAAGCATCAATGATGAGAATCATTGATCGGCTGCCTCCTGCACACCCCCTACTAGGGGTCAAGCCCGCAACCCTGGCATGTGCCCTGACCAGGAATCGAACCATGACCTCCTGCTTCCTAGATTGACATTCAACCCCTGAGCCATGCTAGCCAGACAAAGGGTTTTTGTCTCTCCCTGAGAGGTACCCTGGTGCGCTGGGAATCCCCCGTTCCTGAGGCTCAAAGAAGAGACACTCCACTTCCAATTCCCCTTCCTTCTGCCAGTTGAGGGGACGGGGTCAAGGGAAGGAAATTGAACATTCGTTTAATGCCAGCCACAGCAGACCATACTGGGCTAGATGCTTTAGATCTTATACAACCTAGATCCTGCTAGAGTGCTCTGGGGGTACATGGGAGTACACACCCCAGCAGGACTGACTGAGGGCCCACTCAGCCATGATGCCACCTGGCAGCCATTATTCTGAGTCAGTGCGTGGGGCATGCACAGGTCTGGGGACACCTCAGCCCAGTGAGGCTGTTAGCCAAGGTCGCCAGCTGGAAGTGCCTGGTGGGGGTTTGCTTAGGCCTCTCACACTCCTGGGTAACAAACCACCCTCCTGGCCCCTCCACCAATAACAGCCACTGGGAAGGAAAAGGAAAAGCTAAGGAGCAGCTGAGCACAGCTTGGACCAACCACATGCCCTATTTCTAGGGCCTTTAAAAGGACAGTCATTCAACCTCTCCTACAGAGTACCAGTGCTGGAGAGGGAGATGGAAAGAAGCATGTAGCCTCTGCCCTCACCTGCTTCTCTCATGCTGCTTCTCCCAGTGGTCAGCCTGCTTGTTCCCTTGGTCGTCAAGGCACCCCACCACACCACAAAATGAGGGTTCCATGGGACAGTTTGAAAACCACTAACTTAGAGCAAAAAGGAACCCAGAGGCATCATTTGAAAGGCTTTGGAAAAGATGGGAACTGAAGGGGAGCCAGATAGGTAATTTTAAGATTGAGGCTTTCTACAGACCTGCATTGTTTATTGCCAGACCTGGGTTCTGACTACCAATCAGCTCTTTTCCCTCAACAATTGGCTGGTGAGAGTCCTTTTATCTGCAAACTTCAGCTCCACCTTCCTTCCCATGTTAACAGCTCTGGGGAGCATCCAAAACCCTCTTCTCACCTTTCCCCAAGATCAAAGAATTGGTTTCCTTAGTTTATAGCTGTGGAAACCAGCTGAGAGTGATGGGTGACAGCGGAGATGGGACAGCTCTCCTGTTGGCTCCAGCCATGCCAGAGTTTGATCTGCTCATGACCCGTGGGAACACCCCCCCACCTTGAGGTGCTGAGGCGGTGTATTTCACCAGTCTTCAAAGTGGGGTCACCCTGATTTGGGGGCACAAATCTAATTTCTGGTCTTTGTGGTTAGTCTGAACCACATCCTGTATCCCTGGTTTCTTAACCAAATACTAGGGGCCCTCGAAGGAGGCAGCCAGTTCACAACCCACCATCCCATCTTGGAAAGGGATCGCTATTTGTGCAGTGACCCGAGGTTTGGGAATGTCTCCTTAGCTGTAGTCACTGCCCCAAGGTTGAGGGGGGGAGCAGGCAGCAGGGCTATTAAATGTTATAAACATTAAATTTATCCATCAATACCCAAGATTCTCTGCCCTGATAGCAGTCCTCTTAAACTTCTCTGTAAAGCTCTTTCCCGTATCTTAGATCAGCCAAATAGGCAGATATGAAGGTGGGGCACAGGGGCATCTGACAGGAGCCTGACTGAAGGACCCACAGATTGTTTTGTGATTCCCCCTGCCCCCATTATTTCCTAGGAGCTTTGCCTGACAAAGGAGACCTGATGCATGACCCAGCCATGGATGAGGAGCTGGACCGACTGTAAGTGTCAGATGGGAAGCAAACCTCAGTCGGACATGGCAGTGCCCCATCGTGGGTCACAGTGTTCATCCTTAACATCCCATCAGTCAGGGAAGGGCTTAGGGGCCAACAGAAGCCTGAGGTAGCCTCTCCTTGAATCCCTTGGGAATACAGCCCCCTGATTTCATTCAAATGCAACTATGGAGGTCCTGGTCTCTGGACAGGAGGCACCTTGCTGCCCTCTGGGCTTCTTTCCTCTTCAGGCTGGCTCAGATCCCAGACCTGGTCACCTCGGTCAGTGCCAGTCCAGAGGCCAGCTGCCTGCCTTCCCGGACCCCTCAACGGGCTGGCTATTCCTGGAGACCCCTCCATCACGCCCGCAAAGTGGATGCAGAGAGCGATGGCTCCACTGAAGAGACAGACGAGTCCGAGATTTAAGGAGTCTGAAGGGTCCTGTATACAACACCCTGTACCCAAATCCACCCCCACCCAACTCCTCCTGACCATGTGCCATGCTGCCCTCTGCTGGCAGAAAGGCCAAATAACAGCCCCAGTCCAAGACCTGCCAGGGGTTGTGATAGCAGCCAACCCAAGCAGTGATTCAAGAAAGGTAGCTTACTCTCCCTGTCCCAGGCACCAGGCTAATGGCAGATTGAACTGAGGTCACCAGGAAGGAACTTGGCCCCATAGCAGGTTCATCTTACAGCAACTCCAGGAAAGGAGAAGACCATGAATAGCCACAGGGCCTTGCATGGACAGGGGTGGCACGGGTGATGCAAATATGGGAGGACAGAATCACAGTGGCCTTCTACTGGAGAAAGAGCCACTAGCATAGCATGATGGGACCATTTCACTTTCAAACACTGCTTCAAGCCTCTGTGTCTATTAGCTAAATATGAAATGAATAAATTCCCTTGTGTCTGCTAAGTGGTGAGTCTAAACTCACTAGACTGGAGGGGATGAAGGGAAGGGGTGAGTTTGGGGTTTTGGTGCCAGCATCTCAGCTTTTCTGGAAGGTGGTGGCCAAGGACCATTCAGCCTGGAGACCTGCCTCAGATAATGAGCGAGGGGCTTACCTCTTGTACATGACCGCCTTTCAAAGGAAAGGTACTCATAGCCCGAATGGGTCTCCAGGAAACAAGCTCTGAGGGTTCAAGGCCAGGTTCCCATAATGTTCAAGGCCCTGGCCATCAAGGGTCAGCACTGCAGAGTCTTTTAGCCAGAGTCTCATTAAACATTTGCCAAGCACCTGCTCAGGATTAGAGCAATGGGGGTGAAGCCGTGGCTCTGGACACAGGCCTGAGTACAATCCTCCAGCCAAGGCTGAAGGGCAGAGGTCCTCCCGAAAGCAAAACCCACCCAGGGACCTGAGCAGAGCAGATGCCTCCTCTGAAACGAAGCCAAAGGTCCCACCACTGGGCACACATTTTCCTGAGCACATACTGGAATTACAGGAACGGGCCCCTAAAGCCCGGGAGGGCCAGGCCAGGATTGGAGGTTCCAGAGCTACTGAAGCTCCAGGACCCTGAGAGCTCGCCAGGCCCCCAACCGTATCTGGCCTCCAACTAGTTCAAAGCAGCTGGAAAGTCCTGTGTGCATGGGAATCACCTGGGGAGTTTGTTTACAATGCAAATTACTCCAGCTTGGGATGGGGCACAAGTCTGTGATTATGAACACTCCAGACCATTCCAAAGCTCAAAGTCCCAGATCCATGCTTTGGAAATCACTGGCTTAGTAGAGATCCCAATGCTCCCTCCATCCATCCTTTCTAACAGTCCATCTTCCAGAATGGTGGTTTAACTGTACTTTGGAGACCCCCAAGGCAGCAGAGATGTTCTGAGCCCCTATAGAGGAAAAGCGTTACTAAGCCAGGGGTTTATACACACATCTTCCTTCCTGGATTTAAAAGGATTCCATTAAGGTTTGTGTATTTTATTAAACTCCATTGAGAAACACCTCAAGCCTACTGTTGGGATGAGGTGCAAGGCTGCTGAGGTTGCTCGCCTGCCCCCAGCCATGGGGCCAACTAACATCAGCTCTTTCCTCCGCGTGCAACAGGGTGGTGAGGTCGAGGCTGCACCGGACCTCGAGGCAGCACAGGGCCGAGAAGCCAGGGGACTTTGGCTTTCAGAGAAGAGACAAGCTGGAGGCCCTGGAGAAAGTGCCCTCAGCTTCCGCACGGACGCCCTACCCGTATCGGTGGGAGCCCAGACAGTGAGGCGAGGGGCCGACACTGGGCAGGGGGGCAGGATCAGCGAGGACACCACTCCACTCAGACCAACAGGGGCCCAGGGCCCTGCCGGGGCTTTATTTGACACCACGATGTTTCAATACAAACAGTCCAGAAGGAAACTCCAGTCCCATTGGGGGAAAGGGGTGGTGGGAAGAGTGGTCTGTGTTGCTTGGGAGCCTTACCCTCAACCCACAGGGGGTGGGGTGGGCCTACACTGCCAGCATGGCAAGGGAAGATGGCACCAAGAATGATATAGTGCATGGCCCAGTGACCAGGGGGGAGGCTTACAGCTCTGTAGGCACTCGAGCTCTCAATAGTGGGGTGCTGTCCTGGCCCCCCTAAGCCCAGGATGATGCAGAGGAAGAGAGCTGAGCCCCAGCAGCCTGCTTCTATCCCTCAAGTCCTGTGCATCCAAAGCAGGACACCACAGGGCAGACGAGACTCACCGTGGCCACCAAGCGGGGAAAAAGAACAGAGTCTCGAGGGGAGAGGGGTCCTGTAGTCCACATGGACAATAAAGGACTCCGAGACACCCAGGAAAAGTAACCTTCCAAATGAGCACGGTAGAAAGGAGTGGTGACAGATCATCACTCTGGCCTCCAGTCTGATCCCAAATGAAACCTTTAGGTACCAGGTGACGTTTCTAGCCCTTAGTAAGGCCCAGATGAAGGTCCTTTGCCTCCCCTGCCGTCTCCTGTGGCCCTAAAGAGCCAATGCAGCAGCAAGTCCAGAGCCTCCCTCCTCTGGGGGCCGGTCTATAGCAGAACTCTTCCTAGACCTCCCCTGCCGGTTCCAGAGGTCAGGGACAAAACCCTCAGACAACCTGGAAGGATCCTAGAGCCAGCCAAAAAGCCTTCAACTTTTCACTTTCCCTATCGGAGAAGGGCTGGGCCCAGAATAAGCCATCCTGAGGAGATGCCCTCCGTCACTCCCAGTGTGGCAGGACAAATGAGCAGCAGCTTTGGGAGCAGGACTGGAAGGACAAAAATCTAGCACACAGGAGAGAGGGTGTGAGGGAGAAGGAAAAAGGGTTCCATCTATAGGCAGAGGCCAAGGGCTGGTACTGCCCATTCCCTCACCAGAGATCCTCAAAGGCCACCCCACTCACATACCACACATAAAGTAACAATTCCTCCCAACTTCCACAAGGCAAGCAGCCCTGGCCTGATAATCATGGGGGTTTTGCTGCTGTCACCACCATATGCCTGAGCCATGGAGCTTGGATCAGTAGGAACCATAGCGATCCTGGAAATAGGGGAAGAAAAAACTAGGTCAGCACCTCCAACCCAGCACGCACACCCTCCCCCAGCACACCCAACCGGACTGGGATTTGGGGCGCGGGAGAAACGGGCACCAATCTCCCCACGGCTGAGATTGTTTCGTCTTTTGTGACTCGGAAAAGGGGTTGTGGCCAGACCCAGGGGAAAGCCCTGCCCAATCTCATAGAAGCTGAGAAGGGAGGAAGAGTAGTACAGGTGATAAGACTGGGGCAGAATCGGTGCACAGTCTACACAGGGAGAGCTCAAAGGAAGGAAGCTGCCCTCCAGGAAAAGGAAAAGCTCTCCCTCAGGCTGAGGGCTACCCGGTGGCAGTGTCAGGATGTGGTGAAGGCCAGCCTCCAACACTACTCTTCCGGCCTCTCCCACTCCAAGTCAAGGAGCCCCCGCCTCACCTGCAAAGAATTCATCACGCCATTAGCCAGCACAGCCATCTTTCCGGCCACAGACTTGACACCCTGCTTAAACTGGGCAATGTCAGCTGTGGGGAGCACATTCCCCAGAGATACGCTGCCTGTAAAAGCAAGGAAAGGGGTGACCCAGAGGCCTGCAGGAAGCCCTGCCCCTTGGGCCTTCCCCCTCTACTCACAGGCCCAGTGGTACCCACACCTCTGGTCCCTACCTGTTCCATGAGCTCCATCCATGTCCCCAAAGAGGTCTGAAGAGCTGATGGCACTACTGCCCGAGAGCTGCTGTAGCCGAGACCTGGCTTCATACTGTGGTGAAGAAAAGGCTGGGGACCTTTTTGCCGATGTCCCAAGACAATACAGGCCAACCACCCTAGTGCTAAAGCCCAAACTAGTGACAGGGAGGAAGGTCTTGCTTCTACCCGCTGCCCCCGCCTCTAGCCTCAGGTGGACACCTCTACTCACCTCAGTATCCACCTCCCGCCCAAAGAACATGTCAGATGAGATGGCTTTGGCTCCTGCGAATTTCTGCCGTGCTTCACTGGACTCGAGGCCTGAGCTCCGGCTCTCCACTTCCTTCCGGTTTGAGACTCTGAGAGTGGATGTGCAACACCATCTCTGACCCTTCCCATTACTGTCAGGGGATAGTGTTACTAACCCATTACGATCAGAGGCAGACCTGGGATTCTTACCCAGACCCTATCTGACTGGCTCTGGAACTGAGGGCCCTCTCCCCTGAACGCCCCTCCCCTCTCCACACTGAAGCCAAGGCACAGAGAGCTTCTCTTACCTTAACTAGGTGACATGGAAATGTGGTTTGGAAGGGACAAGGCTTCTGCCCCAACCACGACAGCTTCAAGTTCTAGGGGGTCGTAACGTCACTACTGCCACTCTACTCTGAGGTACAACTGGCCCAACACTGGTGACCATGTTTCGGTTTGCTGGGTTTACACTTACTCTCCTGGCATAACTATTAATAGCACCCCCTCTTACTCTCAAAAAGCATCCCAGTGTAGATGACAAGGTGGATGGTCGCTCCTACTCAGCACTGACATGCAGATGCTGGATAGGTGTTTCAAGTTTCATTACATTTAATCCTTCCAGCAGCCCTGTGAAGTCATTACTTGCAGATAATTTATCAATTAAACATACTGCCCAGATTAAGGTGGAATAAGCTTTTAAGAAAATAAAATAAGATGGGGGCCAAGCACACATAACCCTTGAGAGGTCAGGATTGAAGCATAAAATCAGAGACCCCTCCTGCCAGAGAAAGGATTGTGGACAAGAGGCTGCTTGGCCTTCTGTGATGACAAGCACAGCTCAAACCAAAGCCTGATCCTGCACTGTTTGACCGGTAGCCACTAGCCACATATGACTAAACTTAAACGTAAAATTTGGCTCCTTAGTGGCACTAGCCACGTTTTAAGGGCTCAGTAGCCACATACCTAGTGGCTACAGCATCGGACAATACAGGTACAGAACTTTTCCATCATGCAGTTCTACTGAACAGTGCTGTCCTAGACCACCCACCTTTCAGAAACAGGCCGGATGCTCGAGATGGTCACTTCTGGCTCCTTCTCCTCCATCTTGTCCATACCCCACGTGGCATCTGTATCCCAACGGGAAGCAAAACTTTCCCCCAAGGAAAAGGGGTTGTCCTTGTACCTAGGGAGACAGAAGAGTGACTCAGAGAACCTGATGAGACTAGAATGGCCAAGTCTTCACCCCAACAAGTCTTACTTTGGGGGTCCAGAGGCGAAAGTACCAACATCGTCAAATAAGTCCAACTGTGAGCGAGAGGATTTTGCACTCACTGGAGTTTCCTGCTCAATCACCTGCATCTCAGACAGCACCGAGTGGGAGACGGAGCTGCGGAGGAAAGCAGAGCCGGGGGTGAGAGCAGTGGTGAACACTCATGTCACCGCCCAAGAGAAGGGACCCAGCTGCTGGCATAAGCATGGGTTCTCCCTCACACCCAGAACTTTCTACCGCTCCCTGTGCACAGAACTGTGCTGAACTGGAGAGCACACCCTCGACTTGCTACACCTGCTCTGTTTTCTCGGAATAAGTTTTCCCTGCCAAACAACTCTCTGCCCGTAATAATTAATAACGTGCACCAAGTGACAGTACTAGCAGACTTGCTGTACTATGAGCCACATCCTTCACCAAAATGGACACGTGCACACAAAAGAAAAACGCCCCAGAACCAGGGAAATGAGCCGAATGGTAACAAAGGATGAGTTATTAATTATCCCACCTGTTTTGTTTTCTTTTAAACATATTTTATTGATTTTTTACGGAGAGGAAGGGAGAGGGATAGAAAGAAACATCGATGAGAGAAGAACATCGATCAGCTGTGTCTCCTGCACACCCCCTACTGGGGATGTGCCTGCAACCAAGATACATGCCCTTGACCGGAATCGAACCTGGGACCTTTCAGTCTGCAGGCCAACCGACGCTCTATCCACTGAGCCAAACCGGTTTTGGTCCCACCTGTTTTCTTAAGAGGAGAGCACTTGCAAGTACAGAGCCCGGCCCTATGCTCTAAGAACTGGATTTGCTGTCGGGTTTCCAGTAAGAAGAGGCAGAGCTGGGCAGGCAGTACCAACTCCTGATGCCTCACTTTCTTCCTGTGTTCTGCTCCACACAGGCTTTTTAGGGATTAATTTCATTCAAATAAATTCACAAAAAATATCTATAAGGAGTGAATTAGGGCTTTAAATAGGGTGGGCTGGCTTTAAAGAAGATTCTCTTGCACTACAAAGAGGAAGGAAAAAAACTGAAAAATTGTTCACATCCTTTAACCCATTAATTCCTGGGATCAAAACAGGGCAGGGGACGAAGCCTAAAGTTCTTTTCGGGATTAGAAATTTGTTTCCCTAATTAACTGTGTTACATGAGTAGCACACAAACTGAACGGGAATAACTGGAATCCAACCAGCATGGGACCCAACCAGCACATATTCTGACAAATCATCTTCTCCCAGAGAAGTAGAGCATGATGGCCAAATATACTGAATTTGGAATCAAATAGTTCTGTGTTTATAACCTATTTGTGTCAATTACCAGGTTTGTGGGCTATGGCAAGTTGCTTAAATGCTCCGAGTGCCAATTTCCTCATCTGTAAAACGGGGTCACAACACCTTCTGCACAGGACTGCTGTGTTTGCGTACATAAGGCCAATGGCAGAGCTCACGCCCCCTCGAAGGAGCAGCCACCACTCCACACAAGCTAACTGTAGACAGGATTGCTGGCCCCAGCGTTGTCAGACTTTCTGATTTTTAAGAGATAAAAAAACCTAGTATTACTGAAATCTCCAGATATTAACTCTTAGTGGAGAGCCAACAAAATGCATACCAGAACAGGTTTGCAGCCCTTGTTTTTAAGAAACCATAGCAGCACAACCTCACAAAACGGAACGCTTACTGTCCACCCCGAGAACATCTGAGTGTCTGGGGTTATTGCCAGGTGTTGGTGTCTGGCAGCACCACTGGCTTAGGGGGCAAGAATCAGGGATGCTAAAAGCCCTGCAATTCTGAGAGTTCTTGAAAAATAAAGAATTGCCCCCCCCCCCCCCCCCCCCCCCGTCCCCAAAGTGCCATCAGCACTCCCATTAAGAAACATGGGAAAAAAAGAAGAGCGCCGAGACCTGTTTGGCTCAGTGGATACAGCGTTGGCCTGCGAACTGAAAGGTCCAGGGTTCGATTTCGGTCAAGGGCATGATCTTGGCTGCGGGTACATCCCAAGTGGTGGGTGTGCAGGAGGCAACTGATCAACGTTTCTCTCTCATTGATGTTTCTGACTTTCTATCCCTCTTCCTTCTTCTCTGTAAAAAAATCAATAAAATATTTTTTTTAAAAGAAAAAAAAAAAAATCCAACATTGTCCCAGTCTCTTGAATCTATTGCAAGAGCACCTGATCCTGAGTTTCATTCATTCAACAAATAGTGAGCACATACCTACTCTATCCCAAGTACTGTACTAGATGCTTTAAGATAATAAACAGAACTATCTATTCAGCCTCAAAGGAAGACTAACCCTAGAACCCCAAACTGCTGGGAAGAACCTGCAGTGATTCCCAGAACAATGGTATTTCTATGCCACACCCAGAGCTGAGTCTTACCTTCGGGACACCAAGCCCATGCCCAACCTCTCTGCCTGCTCTCGCTTCTTCCCTTCCAGATTCTGTAGCTTCTTCTCCTCCTTCTTGCGGTCAATCTGGAGCTCCTGGTAGGCCAGACGCATGGAGGCAACCCTTGGAGGGAATAAACACGTGAGAGGCCAGCACCCATCCTGACCTGTCCTGCCTGCCTGCCCAACCCCACCGGAAAAAGGTGCCCTCTGGCAAACACTCACATAGACTCCTCGGCCTGCTTCTTGGCATCAGCCACCTGCTGCTCACGGAGCTTCTCTGCCACCTGGGCCTGCCGCTCAATCTCGCTGAAGCTCTGGCTGCTCACCTTCTGGGCCCCTAGGCCTTTCTTGGCACCCAGCTGGAAAGAGAATCATGTGATGGGGGCCTTGCCAACCACAATGTCCCCTGCTCCCTCCCATGCACTCTAGCACACCCACACAGTTCCTTTTTAAAGTTCAGGGTAAAAATAGGAGTCCAGTCAGCATGGTTGAGAGGAAGAACAGAGGCTCTGCTAGAGCTGGGCATGAGGTGGCTCACACAGTCCCAGCAGAGGCCTCAGGGCCTGATGACCAGGAGCTAATGTTTACCAGACCAGCATGTCCCAAGCACACTATGTGCACAATCCTGGGCTCCTCCAGGAGCCCCTTGAAGATAGGCATCTTAACAGGCCTTGCACAGATAAGGTTCTGAGAAGTTGAGTACCTTTGCCAAAGTCACTTAGCCAATGACCGGTAGGGCCAAGGGGTGAACCCAGGCAGTCTGACTCTGGCTCCTGACCACTCTCCCATACTGCCTCTCCCCACCTACCCCTTTCTTGGTGGCTGCTGGCTTCTTCTTGCCAATGAGGGAGGTTTTCATTTCTGCATGAGAAAGAAGGTGAGACATGAATAAAGACAAAGGGAGGTCAGAGGCAGCAGCTCAGTCCACACCATGCACTTTCCTGGAAAGAGCTTCTAAAAGAATAGCTTCAGGCAGGGGAAGGCAAAGCTGTCCCCACCAGGTCCAATTAATGGTGTCAGGATAGTCTAAGCCAAAGACAAACAAGATTAAGGGGTTCCCAGCAGACTGAGACAAGAACTAGACCTGAAGCAGCAGAGACAAAGTCCCTGAGCAAATATGAGGACCACTTGGCAGGGGCCAGATGCCAAACATCAGCCTCAGTTCCTAAAGCAGGGAGCTGCGTGCAAGGGGCTAGGCTCCCAAAGTGGCTGTTGGTTACCTCTGGCAGGAAGGGCCCCTTTAGGTGACAGATACATGGACTCTGGAGAGAAACAGACTGTGGCTAACAAGGACACCCCCTGCCCCCACCCCCCCCAGAGTCTCCATGTAGTTCCCAAGCCCAGAGGCCTCTACAGAACCTTGCTTTAAACCAGGTCATGCCAGCCTTCTCCCGGGATCAGTGTGACAGTCATTCTGCTGGCTGAATGACTGTCATTCCCCAAAGGTCAACAAAACAAACTGAGGTCAGCAACTGGACTGCTCACCCTGAACCAGAAGGACACTAAAGAGTAGAAAAGAGCTAAAAGGCCTCCCTGGCTAAGAAAGGACAATGTCACCTCTAGCCTCGAGCAGCTCAGAGCTGTCCTCCTATCCCATGAAATAGACCAGAAGGCCAACCCTGCTTCAGACCTCAGGGTTAGATGTCCAGTCTCGTGCTGGCCTTTCCACACTTTGGCTAGAACCAGCCCCACACCCAGAGGCCGACGCAGGCCTTACACACCAGCCCACCCAGGTTCATCAATTCAAAGGCCTGGCTCTCAAGCCCTTGCAGTTGATGTTGAAGCCATGAATTCAACACCAGTCCCAGTCTGGAGAGTTAAGTGCTCAGTCCGTATGACTAGGCACCAGCACCCCACCCTGCCAGCTGTCATACTGACCCAGAGAAGCTTTGGGTGAGGTGCCAAGCAGGTCCGTGTTAGGGCCATGCTCCGGCTCTGTGGATGCAATGATGAGAGTTAGGTATAAGGCTCAAAGATTCCTGTGACTTCCCCTTTAGAGAGATGACGGAACAAGAGTAGGAGGCACTGGCTTTCCTCAGCTGAGGCCACCAAAAGATAAAGGAATGCCCATCATTCTCTCCAAGGGATTAAAATGCATCCCAGCCCACCCAGAGATATAGGACACCCCCCTACTTCTATTCCCTTGACCAGATGTCTCAATTCCAAGGCCTTTGGCAGGACCGGGGCTCCTGGTTGGAATCTGGGCTGAACTCACGTGCCGTTCCACTGCTTTCTGTAGACGGGGCTGGCTGTTGGGGCTCTGCTGGGTCGGTGGCTGGTGCATCCCAGGCAGGGGGCTGAAAAGGAAGCCAGATCACAGACACCTTAATGAGCTTGCAGGGAACACAAAGAACCTACAAGTACCTTATGGATACAAGGACCTACTCCAAGCCCATGAGGAAAGGTGACAAACAGTGAGTACAATTATAGTTACTATTCACTACGGAACAAAGAAGTAGGAAACTAGCAGCCACTTCCATCCCTCCACTATTTACTTAGACCAGTGGTCGGCAAACTCATTAATCAACCGAGCCAAATATCAACAGTACAACGACTGAAATTTCTTTTGAGAGCCAAATTTTTTAAACTTAAAACTTCTTCTAACACCCCTTCTTCAAAACAGACTCGCCCAGGCTGTGGTATTTTGTGGAAGAGCCATACTCAAGGGGCCAAAGAGCAGCATGTGGCTCGAAAGCCGCAGTTTGCCGACCACTGACCATTCCCCTAATTTTTTAAATGTTTTTATTGATTTCAGGAGGGAGAAAGAGATAGAAACATCCATGATGAGAGAGAATCATGAATCAGCAGCCTCCTGCAAGTTCCCCACTGGGGATTGGGCCCACAACCCAGGCATGTGCCCTCGAGCAGATTCAAATCTAGGACCTTTCAGTTCACAGAATGACACTCTACCCACTGAGCCAAACCAAGTAGGGCCCATTCCCCTAATTTAATAACTAGTGGGCACTTGCCATGTGCCAGGCACAAGTTTAACAGCTTTTCACATGTAAAAACGTTAACTATCACCACAAACCCTGTAAAGTGGATACATCTCTACGGCAAAGACTGTGTTTTGACAGGTGAAGTGATTTAGCCACATCCGGGAAATGCCAAGTAGAGGAGCTGGGATTCAAACTGTGAGTCTAACTTCAGCCCTAGTGCCAGCAGGGGGGAAACCTCCTCCTAGGGGGGGGCTTCCAGGAGGTTCCTTTCATTGTCCCCAGGCACAAGTGCCTCTCTTATAGGGGGAGAATCCAAGAAAAGTTGTTGGAGGCTCCTAACACCTCTTGAGCCTTCAAGAAGCTTCTCCTTCTCCCTAACACCCATTTACAGACAGGGGTCCATTCCTAAGGAGGGCCACGTTGCACACCTACTCCTGGGAGGAGGAAACACCTGGGCCTGCCTAGCAATGAGCCCCAGACGTTCTCTGTCTGAGGAATCACACGAAGGCGAATGGGATCCGTGCCCAGGATCACAGACGGCCTTGGCCAGTTAACCACTGTCAGCAGCAACCATAGGAAACAGTCCTTGTGGATACTCACTTGAGTATGTTCCATGAAGAAATCAGAATCCTTCCTCTCCGGAGAGTGACTGGGAGCACTACTCATACTGTCTATCCAAAGCTAGAAAGGACAAGACACCCTTGAAACAGGGCTCTGAATGTTCCTACTCATCCCACCACCCCAGCCCGGGACAGGCACTTACATCGGTGCCATGCCTAGCCAGGGCCGCACTTCCCAGCTGCCGGATCTTTTCCCGGTACATCCGGGCAGCTCGGCTATCATACTTGGTGTTGGCATCACTGGCTGTGCATCCATGTTGGCGGAAGAAAGCTGTCTGGAGAATAAAGAGAGGAGAGCATGCTACAGGTGATTCTCTCCAGAGCAAAAAAAAAAAAGGCAGTCCCTTATAACAGCCTAGTTACAGGATAGATATAAGGATATAGATATATACATATATATATGATACTATACTCTTTTATTATCCTGTGTAAATAATAGACGTAAAGTTCTTCATAGAGGTAAAGATTCTCAGAAATTCCTGCGGGAAACAGCTTCCCATCCATGACTGACTGAAGCCCAGCCCTCACTCAACCCCACCCGAGGACAGCATGGCATACCCGCCGTGCCCATCCTTCACCAGTCCAGGCCAAGACCTAGATAGCTGTGGAGGCCCCAACTCCCTTGGCCTTTCCCCAGGAACACCTGTCCACTTTAGTTTTAATCAAGTCCCTTTCAGAAGAACGGTGACCAATTTCCAAGTTTAGAGAACAATGTACAGTGTTGCTATGACCAAAGAATCCTCTGAACAGAGAAACTGAGAGGGCCTCCTAGGAGGGCACGGTAAAGGCAGCCCCAGGCAGAATGAGGGCAGAGAGGATGGTAAGGAGGAGCTTTACCGCATTGGCGTTCCCGCCGACCTGCATACACCTCAGCTGGAACCAGCTCCAGTTGGAATCCAACTCTGTGGACCTGTGTGCAAGGGCTGCGTGTCACCCACCAGCAGACACCAGGAGACACTTCCCTGGCAGACTCACCTGTCATTTGGCAGGTGCCCAGAAACATTAATCAGCCACCACCCGATTTCCTCAACTCTTCCCTGTCCATGAAAGTTTTGCTGTTCGGTCTCATAGTCAAAAGGGCATTAATTATTTTCTGGATCAGGGGGAGGTTGAATTCTCAGGCACTTAAGCTTGGATTTGACTTTCTACTTGAGGACGGCCAGTCTCACTTCAGACGTACTCGACAATATGTCAGCAACGACAAGGCCAATGCAGCTAATTTTTCTCCAAACCTAACGTTCAGAGGGTCGAGTTTGACCGCCAGGAAAGAAGGGAGCTTGACCCAAACGCGGAAACGAACTATGTGGGAAGGGGTCACACAGGCGATTCCCTCCCGTGGGAGGCTACCGGACCCCGGCCGGGAAGTTTCCGAACACGGATTTCAGGACGGTACAAGTCGCCACTCTGCCCTGCTGAGCACACAGCCTTGGCCGGGTAGAAACACAGCAGCCATAAGGAGACCCCCACCTGATGAAGCTGAGATGGACACCCAGAGAGCGGTGCACCCCGGAGCAGTCAATGCACAAGAAAACACCGTACGTGATGCTGGCCCAACTCGGATTCTTGGCGCCACAGTCGAAGCAGGCCTGGATGGAGGAAATGATGAGTGAATGATCAGGGACCCCAAGCGGAGGCCGGGCACTGACACCCAGGAAAACTGCCCACGTCCGCCCCCTCTCCTTCCCTCGGGCCCCAGGGGAGCCGGGAGAGTCCCTCTCGGCCGGCGCTGGACCCCGCGCGCCTCCTGCTCAGGCACCTTGTTGGTCGGAATTGCGCGAAGCCTCTTAAAAATGGTTTGGATTTCGGTCTTGCTCGGCTCCGACGCCATTTTCTCTCCTTCCCAGACGCCAGCGCGACAGACGGGCTCCGTCCCGGGCCAATCCGCGGCCGAGAAGGCGGGGCACGAGGTCGGCCTCCGACGCGCGAGGTGCCGGCGAGGGGTGGGGCGATTTGTCCCGAGTTGGGCCAATGAGCGCCGGAGGGGCGGGCGCAGACACGTCACAGCCCCGCCTCCTCAAACCACGCCGAATCCACGCTGCGCCCGCCGGGGCCAATCCGCAGCCAGGGCGGTGCGACGGCGCCCTGCTGGGCCGGCCGGCGGGGCGAGCGGAGCGCTCCCCTCGGAAGGTGGAGTCACCTCCCAGAGGCTTGAGCTGCGAGTCCGGGGATCCGAGCCTTAGCTGGGGTCGGTTCCCGGTGGATGAGTAATGATTAACAGCCCTAGCAAGCGCTCCAGGTGCCACTGGCCTGAAAGGGAAGACAAACTGGCTGGGCCGCCCCCGCCAAGCTCAGAACTCAGCACCCGGCCTCTGGCTTTGGCCACCTCACACCAACCCAGCCTGGTGGCCAGTCTCTTCCATCTGGCGAATCTTTGCCCAACCCCCGGCCCCATAACATTCTCTGTGCCCTCGGACCTCCCCTCAGTGCCTCTCTCTCTCCAGGAGACTTCTGCAGCCTGGCAAGGGTGGAGTATTATAAAAAGATGAAGAAGGAAAAAAAAGTGCACACAAACCTGAAAATGCTTTTTTATTTTTTTTCAAGTTTAATACACACTAGAACAAGCCACAAGAGTGTGTTGCTAGCTCAGAACGACACTCCCCTCAAGCCCACCCCAGGAACCCCAAAACACAGAGACCAGGAATTGGGTCCGTGGCTCCTGGGGAGACCAAACACATCTGGGGAGGCCTAGGTACCCTGAACCCTTCTAGGACCTCCTAACCTCCCCTTTACCCACAGCCTAGACTTGGTCAGCCCCTCCCTTCCCTGACCCCCCAGGACTTCCTCCTCAAGGGACAGAGGGACAGCAGGGGCACTGGTCAGGCCCTCGGGTCCAGCTGTCCAGAAGCTGGGCTCTGGCTCAGGGTGAAGAAACATTGCAGAAGGGCTGCCAGGGCTGTCAGGCCCCCACACACTCCACGTAATTGGCAGGATACAGGCCAATGCGGCCACTCTGCAGCTGGCCCTGACACCAGCCCTGCTCGTCCTCCTCGCTCATCTTCAGCAGCTCCTCCCCTGCGGGAAAGGGAGTTGGTCATTGCCAACTGCCCTGGCCCATGCCCGTTCCTGCAATCGGGTCAAGGACTGAGGGGAGCAGGCAGTAACCCAGAGAATCCAGCTAGGGGAAGAGACCTGGCTCAGGCAGAGGGAGGTCCAAGTCAGCAAGCTACCCCACCCCAAACCCTGACTGCAGTAATCAGACCCCAGCTGGAGGTTGTGAGAGGCAGACACTCTGACTCCTGCAGTCTGGACCCAGAGAACCCTGAGAGTCAGAGAACTGACCCTAAAAAAGTAGGTGTCTGGCTTCCCTTTACCACCCCCCTGTTCAAGACAATAAAGGGGGGAGGGCGGAGGGTGAGATGGGTATCAGGTGGAGGGGAGCTATGGGGGGGGGGGGAACAATGTAATTAATAAACTGAACAATAAAGATAAATAAATAAATAAATAAATAAATAAATAAATAGGGAGGGAAGGCTGAAGCCTGGAACAGAACAGGAAAGGGGTCCCAGGGTACCTGCTCGGAAGCTCAGCTCATCAGCTTCCTGGCCAGCGTAGTCATAGAGCGCCCGCACCCGCACCCCAGTGGCAGCCTTCCGGGGACTCTCCTCATCTGACCACTCCTCATCCTGCCCACTGCTGGAGGGGGGGGGGGTGGCAGAAGGGGCAGGCTCAGGGCACGAGGAACACCTTGACCGAGAGAGCCTGGAACCCACAGTCAAGCCCCCCCCCCCCCCCCCCCCCCAGAGGAACCCTGGAGAGGCAGGTGGGGAAGAACTGAAAGAGTCTGGCCTGATCTCTGCCACACCCACCTGTGAGCTCAGGTGCCTTCCTCCCACACGGTGCTGACATGACCAGTAAATGAGGGAATGTGGGAAACACCTGGCAAATCTAAACCACCACGAAAACTGGCATTACAGTCACTCAGTAGGTCCTAGGTCCCTGACACTCCATTTTCTTTGTTTGTTTTGTTAATCCTCACCCGAAGATATTTTTCCATTGATTTATAGAGAGAGTAGAAGAGAGAGGGAAAGACATTGAGAAACAGCGATTGATTGTCTCCTGCACCAGGGCCCGGGCCGGGGAGCAGCCTGCAACCAAGGTACGTGCCCTTATCCGGAATCGAACCCAGGACCCTTTGGTCCATAGGCCAACGCTCTATCCACTGAGCCAAACTGGCTATGGCCCTGATACCCATGTTCAACCCACTTTAGGTGTGAAGGAAATGAAGGAAAGGAGGGCAGGGCAGCGGCCAGAGCTAAACAACCAAGTTCCTGGCTCTCACCCTGGGGATCCGGGGGACTGAGGTGGGGGCACAGCGCCATCTCTTGTGGGCCCGATGCTGGTCAGAGTAACCTCATCAGGGCTCCGGCCACCCTTCTCCTTCCGGTTTATTGTCCTCTGTGTGTCCAAGGACCACTCCTGTGGGGACAGTGCTTAGAGTCAGGCTTATGCTGCAGTGGCATCCAGGACCATCCAAATCACCTCCACCTCTTCATCCCAAGTCCTAGCCTCCCTCCTAAGGTCCAGGCTGAGCCCAGTGGGAGCCCATCCCATCTCCCCGCCCCACCTGGAACGCGTACCTCAAACTGTGGCCAGTGCGTAGCCATGCCCGGCCCGTGGGTGCTGCGCCACCAGCGCAGATCCTGCTCATCACTGGCTGCCTCGATGCCCTGATGCAGGTCTCTGTGGAGCTCATGGAACCTGTGGCCCGAGGCACAGCCCTCAAACTAGGAAGCCTTGGGCCCTTGCACCCCCTTAATTTCTTTCAGCCCAGCCAGAGCCCAAGGGAGTGGAAGAGACCCAGCAGTTCCCCAGACCGCCATGCCCACGCAGGCCATACCTCTCACTGCTGGAGAGGTCGAGGTGCTGGTGTAAGGTGAGCAGCATATCCTTAAAGAAGAGAAGCCGCTGGCGCTCGGCAGCCTGGCAGGTCTCGAAGGCCTGTTCCATGTCTTCCATGTAGCGTGGGGTGTAGCGATGCAGCTCTGCCAGCGTCTGCTCATACTGGGTTTTTGCCTGGGTGGGAGAGGAGGGGACCTGGTCAGCATGAGACCTCCTTCCACTCATGATTCCGCTAGTATTCACTGAGTCCCTGCCATTGGCAAGAGTCACAAGATCTGGCTCCTGCTCCTAACAGCCTAATAGGAGAGGTGACACTTGGGCACAGCAGCTTTTCGAGTCTGGTGAGTGAAGACTTAAAGGGAGAGTAAGATGAGATGGAGAGTGAAGAGTGAGATGAGGGCCACCCACAAGGGGTGGGAGAAGTCAGGGAAGGCTTCATGGAGGAGGTGGAAACTGAGCAGCCCCTCGGGGGATGGGACGATCTGAACAGGCAGAGCTATAGGAAAAGGCACGCTGTCAAAGCAACCAACATGAAAGGTGGTCCCAGGCGGACCACGGGACAGGAAAGGAGCTAGGAAAGTCTCAACTGCTAAAATTATCCCAATGCCTGAACTTGTCTTTTCTCAGGTTCCTCCTTTAAATGGTAATCCGGAGAGAGGGTGCAGGTGAGGATGAGAGCAGGCAGAGCGTCGGGGCCTGGGAAAGGCATTCGGGAAGCCCTGAGCTGGGCCAGCCCGTGCCATGGCGGTACCTTCTCGGCCTCCTTGGTGCAGCGGTCCAGCCGAGCCTGTAGCTTGCGCAGCTGGTCCTGGGAGACCGTGCTGTCTGCCTTCGCGTGGCTCTCCCGAGTCTGGGCTGTCTTCTCCTCCTTCCGGGCTCCGTGGTAACTCTTCTTGGAAGCCTCGACCTGGCACACACACAGGGGCAGTTCCGGACCCAGCACACCACACCCCGGGCCTGAGGACTCCGCGAGGGGCGTGCCGCTGACGCGCATCCCTCCCGGGCTCACCTCCTTCAGCCTCTTCAGCCAGGGCTTCTGGGCCTTGCGGAAACTGTCCTCCGCAGCCCGGCTCTCTCGGAAGCCACCCAGCACCGGCCGGTGGAAGGCCCCCCGCTGCCAGGCACGCACCCGATCGCTGTCCGGCCCGTGAAGCTTCTCCCGAACCTCCAGGTGCAGCGCGCTCAGCCGCTCGGCCGCCGTGAAGAAGGCGTGCCAGGCCTTCTCCAGCGTGCCGTACTGGGGGCCTGCAGCGAGGCCTGGGGCTTAGGCCGGGCCAGGAAAGCCACCAGAAAGGAGCCCACCCCCTCCCCCGGGGCGCTATTCCAGGTGCCAAGCATGCAGTGGGGATGCAAAGAACAACGATGCCAGCTGCTGCTTACTGAATACCCTCTCCCGTGCCTTGACATACCAGATCTCACTAAGCCCTTGCCTCACCCACCACCATGAAGACAGTGCCCTGATCTACAGTTCACAAGTGAAAAAAACGGCGGCCCACATTAGTGAAGTTTGCCGGCCCAGAGCATGACAGCTGCGAGTGGAATGGAGATTCAGATCTAGGCCTGTGGCAGAAACCACTATACTCTGTTGCCTCAAAAGGAGGAGCCAGCGTCTGTTCCCAAGGAAGGCAGACAGGTAGGGTGAAAAGGTCCCATATCAGAAGGCCTGGCTCCAGCTTAAGCTCTTCCTAGGTGTGTGGCTTCAGGCAAGTCTTAGCTTCTCTGAACTTCTGAACGTCCTCTAGAACACGTGCAGATCAGGACTGTCTCCATCACAGGGTTGTGGGAAACATCAGCATAACCCGTGACTGTACTCTGCAAACGCTAACAGCACTGCCGTGAGTACCAGGAGGATCTTTCCTTTAAGGGGAAGGCGGACATGAGAGCCTCAACCTTCCACCACAGGTGCAAAAAAGCTGCCCCAGCCCTCGCTGGTTCGCTCAATGGTTAGAGACCTGCCTTGGCACCGGAGTGCCTCGGATTCGATTCCCTGTCAAAGGCACATACCTGGGTTGCAAGTCTGTTCCCCACCCCCTCCCCATCCCATCGCAGTGTATGGGAGGCAACCAATCGATGCCTCTCTCTCCCTCTCTCTCTCTCTCTCTCTCTCTCTCTCTCTCTCTCTTTCTTTCTTTCCCTCTCCCATACACTCTCTCTAAAAACCAATGGAAAAATAACCTCATGTCTTGGTTGATGATTAAAAAAAAGAAGAAGAAGCTGCCCGGCCTGATCTCCCCACATCAGTAGCACTCTGCTAGGCCCATATGCTGGCTGCTCACCCTTCTCCACGGCACCCCTCCACTTTCGGGCCCAGTCAGCCAACTGCTGGGCATAGGCCTTCTCGATGCGGGCACGCTCCTGGAAGCAGCTGACCAGGTCCCCGCACAGCCGATGCCCGTCTTCCACCCGCTGCACCGTCCGCCTGTAGTTACCAGCCTGGGGTGTACAAGGGAAGGGCGGAGTGGCCAGGGAGAAGCGCCCTCCGGAGCTGGTGCTGACAGCTAGCCAACTCCCCCAGACAGGTGGCTGGGCCCAGAGGGGTGGGCATTACAGTGCCACGCCCAAATCCGTCTGCTCACCTCCCAGAAACTGCCCTCTACGGCCTCCCCTCCAGTGCCTTCCTCTGGAGCCATGGTGTCCCTGCAGCATGGAATGGTGGCAGTCTGGGGCTGTGGAGGACAGAAGTAAGCAGAGAAGCTGGGCACATGCTTTTGGGGATTGGAAGAGACCCTCCCCTGTCCCTGGGCTTCACCCCCACTGCCATCCCACCACCCAAGGAGCCGTTGTATCCAGGACTTAGCAGGCAGGGGTCCCCAAGAGGGTCCAGGATAGGGGCAAAGATGGCCGTTTCAAAGCTCCTTCTCTTACCCCGGCTCTGCCCTCCCCCATCTCATCCCATGTACCTGGAGCCTAGAGATTACTGCAGGGACCTGGCTGTCCGACTCTCAAAGCTTCTGCTGTGACTCTGCCTTGAAGCTAACGAGAGCAAAGCAGGGGGTGAGGGCGGGGACCCAGACCGCCCAGGGCGGTGCCCAGCTCCCCCAATATAGCAACTGCTGTCAGAAGAGCCATATTCCAGCCAGGAGAATGCCAGGCAGGTCATCCGATCCAGCTGGGGATTAGAGGGCAGGCGGGGGTGGGTGGTGGGCAGAGGGCCCCACGGCCCTGACTGCAGATGAGAGAGAGGACGCCTGCCCCAGCCAGGATCCTGCTACCTTTCCTTGAGCAACAAGGAGACCCTTTTCCAGACGAGGCCAAGTCAGAGGGCGGGGGCCACTCTTCCCTGTGCTGGGAAGGGCTGGAGCTCAGAGGCCTGAGTCCTATCTTGGCCAAGAAGCTTGAACAAGTGCATTTTACTGTCCCCCTCGTAAGGGAGTCTCAGATCCCTCCTCAGTTGGAGATTCTGCCCCCTGGTCTGTTTCTGAGCCAGGGAAGGTATAACACTCAAACCAAGCAGTGAACAGCAGTGTGAGGGGCCTGACAATCACAAGGAGACACTCATTCCGGTCACAGCATCTGAGGTCCCACAGGGCTCTGTGGGTAATGCGCAACGCAGCCCCACCCTCAAAAAGCTCAGAGTCTGAGGCAGCATGAGGGAGTCAGACAGGTGACTGGCCAGTCATAAGAGTCTTCTCCAGAATCACAGAGCAGGGCAAGGCGGATTCCAACCCACAGCCACCACCCCGGGGGCTACAGGACCCAGTGGCACGCGGCCACTCCCTTCCTGCCTCTACGCAGGGTCTCAGCTGTCCGCAGCGGCGACTCTGGCTCCCAGAAGGAAATCGCATCCTCCTCCGAGCAAGCCCAGGGGACTCGGCTAGGCCCACTGAGGACGGAATGTGCCCTTTGCCCCCAAGCAAGGCTCCATCACAGTGCCCCCTCCACATTGATAAACCTTTACCCGTTCTTCCAAATTCAAATCGAGGCACTTATCCCCCGCCCCACTCGCCAGCCCCATTCCCACAGCCCCTCTGACCCCTCAGTCAGGGTATAAATCCCACAGGATCTGGCCGCAGTCATTGCCAGACTTCCTGAGGATTCAATTTGTGTTCCTCCAGGCGCTGGAGTTAGTAGTTGAATGAAAACACAAATGTCATTCCCCTGAAGACCAGGAAACCCACAGCTACAGCAGCTGTGGGAAAGGTTGGCCTCTGTGGGCTTCTACCCCTAAGCTAAGGGGAGAGCTCAGGCCTGCAATGGAGGTGCCGGGGCACAGAGCAGAGCAGCTAACCCCACCGGGCTCCTCAGCACTGTCCCTTGCTTCCTCTTGAGTCTGTCCCATTTGCCCAGAAAGGACTTGCCAAGCAGATGGAGGGAACCAGAGCTGCAGCTGTAAATCACCGCCTTTGGTGCTGTCCCCGTGAGGCATCCTGGGGCCCCAGCCCCCTGCTCCCAGCTCCCTGGAGAGCTGCTCCCGACCCATCCCCTCTCTGTGGCCCCAGAACAGAGCAAGCTGTGTGCAGGGCTGGCACTGCTCACTCCGCCCTCCCTCAGCAAACACAAGACCAAGCCCCAGGCACAGCCAGGCCCCACAGCCCCGGCTGGATCTAGGGGTGAGCCTGGCACCTCGGCCCCCCGCTGAGGAGGGCCAGCACCCTGTACCTCCCGATCTCAGCAGAGACCCAGAACAGTCCTCAGAACACTCTGCCACAGGCAAGAGCTCAGAAAGCAGATAATGGACGCTTCCCGGCCGAGGGAGTCAGCAACTACTGGACCCTGAGAAGTCTGCTGGGGCTTGGCAGGGTCTCCTCAGAGCTGTCTGGGCCAAGGCAAGAAATCCTGGGGTTCAGGGAAGAACCCACTCTCCCTACGTGAGGCAGGTAGGTAACCCCTGCCCAGACCTGCCCTCCCCCTTCCCAGAAGCTGGGGGCAAGCCCCTGGGAGGAAGCTCTGCCATCCTGCCCTGCCCAACCATCCTGTCCTGAGTCACAGGCTGCACCCAGAGCCTCTTCTTCCAGCTGCCCCTCCCGCGGGGCCGGGGCCCTGCTGTGAAGGCACGGAGGGGGGCAGACTGGTCCAATAGGGACACCTAGGATACAGCGGCCTGAATCAGTGGCCAGGGAGGCTGGGGAAAGGGGTGGCGCGGGGAAAGGGGAGGAGGCAGGGCCTGGGAGGGGCATAACAAAGGGGAGCTTTGGGAAACCCGACCTGCCGGCCGAGGTGCCTGCTCCCCGATGACGCACTCCAAACCTCGGAGCCCAGGCCCTGGCGGGCTCCGCTCTCAACTCTCTGGACGTCGCCCTTCGACCGGGCCCTCTCGCCAGCCGGCTGCCGCACCACTCGGAGCCGGGAAGCCCAGGCGGAGCTGCCGGGCCGGGCCTCGCCATGGAGGCTCTCGGACTCCTTGGCCAAACTAGTGGCACTCGGTCTCGGCGGGGGTGGGGCCGGCCGATCACTGCTGCGGGGAGGGGGCCCCGCCGTGGACTCGAGACGATGGCCCGGGCGGCGGCCCCGGGAACTGGAGCTCTTGGCAGAGGGCAAAAGGGTCGCCGGGGGGCGAAGGCCCTTTCTGGGGCCCCGGGACGAACCGCAGCCCTGCAGAGGCCCCAGGAGCTGGTGGGGCCCTCCAGGCCCGAAGCCCCCTCCCCCCGGCCGGCCTGGGACGATTCAGGGTGCGCGACGCCGCCGCAGAGGAGCCACCCCCTCGGTTCGGCGGCAACTCTCTCCGTCCTCGCGCCTAGCGGGGTGGCCGGGGCCTCCGGGGGCTCCGGGGGCGGGAGTCGGTCCCCCCGCAAACTTGGGGAGTGGGAGGGAAGAGGAAGGCAGGCTCGAGCCGGCGCTCCCGCCGCCGCCTTCCCGCGGCCCCGCGCTGCAGCACTCACCGCGTCCTCCCCGCGCGCTTCGGCGAGTTGGGGTCCGGCCACGCTCCCGCCGGAGTCCTGACGCTGCGGGGCCCTGACCGCCGCCTCCCGGAGCGCTGCGGGCCCTCCCCCGGGAAGCCCGGCCCCCGGCCCCGCCCTCTCCTCGCTGCCGCGGCCCCAACCCCACGGTCCCTTTGCAGGCGCCGGGGCCGCTGGCATCGCGGCTCCCGGGGTCGCGGGCCGTGAGTCGCGGCTCCCGCGTGGGAAGCGCAGGGCCGACTCCCCAGGGTGGCGCCGAGCCGCTGCAGGGCGTCCGATGTCAGCTTTGCCCCTCCCCGGCTTTTGCAGCGGCTGGGAAACCGGTGGAGGCGGGAACGGATCGGCGCACGGACACCTTTGGAGGGAGGTCTGGGGGTACACTGCCTTACTTTTTTTTGCAGATCACAGACTTCTTGGAAGCTAGCTCCGGCGTAGCTCACAGCCCTGCCCCTGTGAGCGCGAGGCTTTCCATTGTGCAGATGCAGAAACTGAGGTCAGGCTCCCTGGGCTGCCGGCAGGAGCCCTGCGGAGGGGCGGGGCCGGGACTCCAGCCGGGCCTGCCAATCAGGCGAATTCCAGAGCCCCGGACCCGCACGCGGGCGGGGGGGGCGGGGGGCAGAAAAGCAAGAGCTCCGCCCCCTCCGTGTTCTTAGTCCCAGATTTTGCGTCGCTATTTACTTTTGAGCCCCTTCGCCGCCTTTGTCGGTCCCCAGCCTGAGTGGATTTTTCCAGGTCCCCACGATGCCACCCCACCCTAAATAAATCCCTTCTTTCTCGCCCGCGTATCCCCACCCCGGCATTTTTTTTTTTTTCGGAGCCTGCCCTCTGTTATTTATATCCACTGGAGCGGCCCCAGAGTGTTCCGAAGCTGACCTAATCGCCACCTGCTCGGCCTCCCCTCCCCTCCCCTCCCGCTCGCTCGTGCGCGGGGGACTTGTGCGCCGGGGACTCGGCGGCCGCGTCCTCCGCCTGGCAAGCGAGAGGGGGCTCAGGCCGGCGAGGTCGGACGCCCGGGCGCCCCGAGGACCCAGACCGCGCAAATTCGCTCGGGGTCGGAGAGCCCGGGTGCCCTCCCAGCTGTGCGCCCTCGAGGGGGAGGACGCCGAGCTCTGGGAAGCCCAGGGTCATGCGTTCTCTCTTTTTACGCATCTCCCCCACACACACACTCCCAGAGGAGTGTGAGTACGTGTGTGCGGATCTTTAAACGGTAGCTTTAAAAATAGCGAAATTATGTTTCTAAATCGGAAATTACTGACGCGTTCTTTGTGCAGATAAATCCGCTCGTGAAAATGGAAAGGGCCAGAAGGGAATGAATGAGGGTAATTGCAGGTGGTAGTATGAGCTGCTGAGGGTGCACTTGCTCCGTAGTCCTGGTGAGTGGGCGAAACGGCCTCCCCAAGACCCGGTGAGGCACCCAACACCTTGGGTCTGAGGCCTCCAGCCGCTTGGCAAATGGCACCTGAGGAGTGGTGGGCCCTTGCCTGGCTCACACAAGGGTGTGTACCCAGCAGGATGGACTTCTGGAACCAGGCTCAGCACCCACTCTCTGCTGAGTCTTGGACAAGTCCCTTTTCTCCGTGTCTGTTCCTACCTCTGCAAAACATGACCGGTGACCGGCTGACTTCCCAAATGGGCCGTGTGCCCCGGCTAATTACAGATTGCAAAAACACTGCAAATGAGAGGAGCTGGGGTAGTGTCTAACGACAGTCACAGCGCGTGTTATTTAAAATCTGTTAACATCCCACCTAGTGCCTGAGGGCCTTCAGGCACCTTCACAGAAAGTGTGAAAACATAAGAATGAAATTAATTACAG
Organism: Antrozous pallidus; assembly: GCA_027563665.1. Taxonomy (NCBI): domain Eukaryota; kingdom Metazoa; phylum Chordata; class Mammalia; order Chiroptera; family Vespertilionidae; genus Antrozous; species Antrozous pallidus. The sequence goes on from CM050520.1 coordinate 17,439,788, forward strand.
GAGCCACTTATTAAAACCCCATTAAAAAACAAAGGCTGCAAGCCAGGCCCTGGGATCTGGGGAAGCCAGGTCGCAGAGACTCAGAAGACAGGGAGGTTAATGAGATCACCAGGAGTGGGTGCCTGGTGTAAAACATCTGGCTCCCCTTGGGTTCAATCTGGAAGCAGCAAGCAGAAATGCAGCTGATCTTAATTGCCCCGAAGGTACCACAGGGAGAAAAAATAAACCCAAACCTAGAGCATACCAAGCTGCTTCAAAAGGGAAAAAGACAGAGCTGCCCTTGAAAAACAACCCCCTGTTAGTGCTGCCCCCAGGGCTCCGATTTCCATGCTCATAGCCAGAGTCCCTGCACACTCACACTGCTCTCTCCGTGGAGTGCCCAGCCCAAACAGACTTCAAGATGAGATGCCTAAGGTCAGAGGGCTGGATAGACAGAAACCTAGAGACGTGGTTTGGCTTGAGGCACCAGGTGGTAGGTTGGTCCAAAGCCCAAGTTCAAAACATTCACAGACTCACTCACCTTGAGCATCTGGAATGTCCTAACCCCTGTGCCTTCCCTTGTTTATTTATTTAGTCATTCATTTATCCAGCCAAGAAAACATTTGAATTTTTGCTCTATGCTAAGCCCTATGCTAGGGAATGCAAAGATAAATAAGGCAGAGCTCTAAGTGTACAATAATGATTCACTGTGGAAATACTATGGGAGAAGAGAGACTGCCTTTCACAGGGCCTTTGATGGGTCTTGATGAGCAGGAATTAGTCATGTGGAGAGGCATTCTAGGCGGGAGTACCAGGGTGTGCCAAGCCCCAGGGGTGTTAGCATATGACCCAGCAATTCCATTTTTTGGTGTCTACCCTAGACAAACGTGTACAAGTGCAGGAAGACATAGAAAGATGTTTGCATAGAGCATTGTTTGCAATAAGGGAAAACAGAAAATGAATGTCCATAGGAGTGCCACGGTTAAATAACCTAACCTAAAGTTCATTCATGCTTTGGATTACTCTGCAGTACCTAAAATACATGGCGTCTAGAGATGTGTTGTTATATGAAGATCTCTAAGGCACTCTTGAGTGAAAAAAGCGAAGTGCTATGCACACAAAATATTCAGACAGAATTTACACCAAATTTATGTCTGTGATTAACTCTAGTGAGAGTTATAGAATTGGTAAAGGAGACTTTTATAAGGTTGGAACATTAAGAGTGAGAATGTACTTATGTGTAAATTGTATAATTAAGATAAAGAATCTTATAGGAGCTGGTGAGTGGGTCTCATTGTCTAAAGCAGTGCTGTCCAAATAGAATCTTTGGCAGCGATGGAAACATTCTATAGCCTTGCTGTCCAATGCTGCAGCCACTGAAGTGTGATTAGTGTGACTAAGGAACTGAATTTTAATTTTAATGAGCTGAAAATTTAATAGCCACAAGAGGCTAGTGGCAACTGAATTGAACAGTTCTGATCTAGAATGTTTAGAATATTGAGTTGAGGATTGGGTGGAGGCAAACGGGAGATGAGGCTGGAAAGACAGGTTGGGATGGAATGAATGGTGAAGCTTTGCGAGGTGGGCTGAAGAATGTGGACTTTATCCTACAGGCAGTGGGCAGTGTGGGTGAGAGTGACTAGCTAGAAGGTGACTCCGGCAGCCCTGCAGAGGGTAGGTTAGAGTGGGCAGAGGGCTGAAGGCTGCTGTGTTTCTCTGGGTGGCATTGCCCCAGCATTCCTGGCTGGCAGCTGAATAAAGTATCCTGATTCAACAGCTATGTTTTTTAAGATCTCAGGCAACTCCGGAGTTATTGAGAAGGGTTAAGCCCCGTGGGGCAGACTGTTTCTGTGTTGGAACGCAGGAAGAACAGCAGATGGATGACATTAGAGTGAAAATGCATAGCAGGTTTCAGAATGGGGCCTTTCATGAAAGCTTCTCCAGGGTCAGGAATTTGCCTGGAGCAGATTTCGTTGGAAGGGCAACTCGGAAATGCCTCTGCGTAGCCCAGGTGTACAGGAGGGTTCTGCTCAGGAAGCCTGCCCTGGCTCCTGTGGGCCCTTCCCTGGAGTCCACAGGGTCCTCCACGAAGGCGAAAGTATGCTAATGGGAAATCAGTTGTCGGCCGTTCATGGAACGCGCACTGTGCCAGACACCATGCCTGGTGCTTGGTCTGCAAAGCAAACAAGGCAGACAGGTTCCCTGACTTCATGGAGTTTTCCACTAAAACCCAATGAAGGCCCAAATATATAATTACCCTTTGTGCTAAGTGCTTTAAGGGAACCAGAAACATTCAAAGGACATGGTACTGAGAGAATAATAGAGGGAGCATTAAGAATATGGGAGGATCAGAGAAGACCTTTCTGGAAGTTTAAGCCTCCCTACCCACAAAAGCCCCAAAACCCAGAAGACAAGTATAAGTCATCTAGGTGAAGAGGGAACCTAAGAGAGGAGATTCTAGTTAGAAGGACTGATGTGTGCAAAGGCCACGGCATGGAGGTGACCTTCTCGAGAGAAGGATAGAGTGGGTAAGGCATGGTGAATGAGGGGGGCAGGGAGAAGGGCCGGGCAGTAACCGAGACACCGCAGGCAGTGTCTTATTCTGAGTGCAGAAGTGAAGAAGAGAGACCTCGGTGTGTTTCTGTGGCCTGGGCCACCTATAAGCTAAGGATCAGTTTTATATTTTTAAACAGTTGAACAATATCAAAAGGAGAATAATATTTTGTGATATGTGAGGGTTACAGGAAATTCAAATGCCAGTGTCCCCAAATAAAGTTTTCTTGGGACGCTGCCTCGCTTATTTGTTTACAAAGTGCCTGTGGCTGCTTTTGCATGTCGAATAGTTACAGCAGAGACTGTGTGGCCCGCAAAGCCTAAAATATTTCCTGTCAGGCCCTTTACCCTGAGCTATGCCGATCCCTGGATTAGAGGGAGACAAATAGCAGGGAGACCAATGAGGAGGTTGCCTCAGTCAAAGGTGCAAGAACCAAGTGGCTTTTTCAAGAGTGGTAGCTGTGGAGGTACTCCATGCAGGGATTGAAGAAGTATGTGGGGGAAATCAACAGAACTTGCTGCTGTGTTAAATGTGGATGCTAAGGGGGGAGAGATATTTCAAAGTGGCTCCCAAGCTGAGGTCTTGGAGTGGACTCTGGACCAAAGTAAGACATTAGTGGGGCACTTGGCAAAATTGGCATAAAGTTTGTAGATTAGATATTAGTGTTATTAGTGTTCATTTCCTTGCCTTGATAATTGTATTATGCTTGTGTGAGATGTTACATTTGTGGAATTATGGAAGAGTATATTGAAATTCTTTGTAAGTTTTATGCAACTCTTTGTAAGTCTGAGATTATTTCAAAATGAAAAGTTAAAAAATAAAAATAAATGAAAACAAAGGAAAAATAGGACTCCCTGGTTTTTAGCTTGACCTGCCATTTACTGAGATGGGGGGAATGTGGAAGAGGCAGGAGGAGAAAGGAAGATCAAAACTTCACTCTTGGACACATTAGGTTTGAGATACTGAGAAGATGTCCAAATGATTGTGTCAAGAAGGCGGGGCCAGGTACTATTCTGGACATCATGGATGAGCTCTGAGACCTGGGGGAAAGTGGAGAAACCATGCAACTCAACCTCAGAAAAGCAACTCTGTGCCTGGGGGGAGGGAGGGCTGGGGTGGTGAAGGGAGAGTCCATGTGTTTGCGGAGTCTGGGGTACACAGGCGTTCCACTCAGCACTTGGTCACCGGAGCCTCTCAACAACCCAGTCCAGTAGGACGTATTCTTCCCAGTTTACAAAGAAGACAACAGGCTCAGGAAGGTGCTAAGATCAGCTCAAACCCGCAACTAGGAAATGGGAATGTGAGGGCTGTCTGACCCCAACTCAGTGTGAGATTTCCCCACTCGGTGAGGATGAGCATCCAGGGGCATGGGTTTATTAGTGTCCTAGGGCTGTCGAAACAGGTGAGCACAAACTGGGTGGCGTAAAACAACAGAAATACCTTCTCTTACAGTTCTGGAGGTCAGAAATCCAAAAATCAAACTGGCCCTAACCAGTTTGGCTCATTGGATAGAGCATCGGCCTGGGGATTGAAGGGTCCCAGGTTTGATTCTGGTCAAGGCCATGTACCTTGGTTGCAGGCACATCCCCAGTAGGGGGTGTGCAGGAGGCAGCTGATTGATGCTTCTCTCTCATTGATGTTCTAACTCTCTGTCCCTCTCCCTTCCTCTCTGTAAAAAAATCAATAAAATGTTGTTTGTTTGTTTGTTTGTTTGTTTTTTAAAGTGTTGGCAGAGCCATACTCCCTCCCCAAGTCTTTCTTTGTCCTTCTAGCTTCTGGTGGCTCCTGGCAGTCTGATGATCTTGGGTATCTCCTGGCTTATAGCCATATCACTCCAATCTCTGCCTCTGTCTTCAGGTCATCTTCATGTCAGTCTGTCTCTTTGTATCTGCGTCTCATCTTCTTCTGTCTCACTCTTACAAGGACACTTAGCCACTGGATGTAGGGCCTGCTCTGAAAATGGCAGCTCTGTGCCTGGGGGGAAGCAGGACCCAAGGTGGCAAAGTGGGAGTGCAGGTGTTCGCAGAGTCTGTGGTACACAGGCATTCTGGTCAGCGCTCGGTCACGTGAGCCTTCCAACAACCGGATCCAGTAGGACTTATTCTTCCCAGTTTACAAAGAAGACAACAGGCTCCCATCTTAAAATCCCTAACTGTATCTGCGAAGATCTTTCCTAAATAAAGTAACATTCACAGGTTCTGGAGATCAGGAGGTAGCTACAACTTTTCAGGGACCGCCATTCAACTCCCAGCACTGGACTGGAGAAGGCTACAGCGGTCAGCCTTGGAAATCTAGTAAAATACTTCCTGAACTTGAAAAGCAGGCGGACTTTCAGAGTTTCACAAATGCGCCTCTTTGCAGAACGGATCAGCAGCCTACATGCTGCCAGCACCAATGTGGCTTGGACTTCTAGACGACCTATAATTATGACAAAACTCTCAGACTCTGAGGCCTAATGACACGGGGATAGTCAAGCACAAAGGGCAGCCTACAGTAAATGTGTCTGGGGGGATGTCCATTCAGAGTTTTGAGTATTGAAGAGGAGGCACGTGGATTGTAACAAGATTACCCCGCCCCCCTCCCTGCACCACCACCACCAAGGCTATTGGCTTCACCAGTAAGAACCGCAATTACCCAGGCAGCTCACTGCCTTCCTCTACAGCAGCAGTTCTCAACCTGTGGGTCTTAACCCACAGGTTGAAAACCGCTGGCAGGGTCGCCTAAGACCATTGGAAAACACAGATATTTACATTACGATTCATTAACAGTAGCAAAATTACAGTTATGAAGTAGCAACAAAAATAATTTTATGGTTGGGGGTCACCGCAACATGAGGAATTGTATTAAAGGGTGGCGGCATTAGAAAAGTTGAGAACCACTGCTCTACAGGGACAAACTTAGCTGGGGTTCCCTGGGCAAGTGTTTTTTTTTGTTTTTTTTTTGTCACAGGCTTTTAGAGTTAACATGTCATAGTAGGCACAGGAGCCAGGACGGCAGTGAAGCAGGGAGTGGGAAGAGGGGAGTGGGAAGGAATGCAAATGTAGTTCTCCCAGTCCACAGGCACATGACCCACCCACAAGTAGGGAACTAACTGGCTTGGCTGTCACACAGAGGGAACCATATTTTACTTCTGTCACTTGGGACTCCTGCAGACCTGGAACAGCCCTCTGGCATCAGAAGAGTGAGGAGAAGGCACTGCCAGAGCTCAAACCCCGGTTTCTGACTCTTTGGTTCCTGATTCTCTGGTCTCTGTACTTTCCCTGATGGTTATCTGACTGGCGAGGACAGCGAAGAGCTGCTTTACTTACCTTTATTAGACCTTATCAGTAAATAACGTTTCACAAGGAGATAATATGACTTCTATTTGGGGAACACTTTACAGTTTGCAGAGCACGTTCACGTCTAGTGTTTCAGCACTCTGGCAGGTGCCCTGAAAATCCGGCTGCCTGGAGAAGTTTCCTGGCATCCTGGACCTGCAGTATTCCAGGACAGGATGCTGATTTAGTGTGGAGATGTGTCTCTTCCCCCACGGTAGACAGAAGGCAGGTTCTTTGGTGATTACACAGCTGTCTGACACTTCCAAAGCTACCCACAATTGTATTTTTGAAAATCAGTGCCATTCCCAGAGGGTGGGAGCCATGCCCTCATTTAGCATTATTGCAAATGTGTTTATACTTGGGCACTTAAATATGTATTGGCAATGCCAAGCAGCAAGGACTCTGGATGCTGTATTCAGTCTGTTTTCAATCCTTTAGGAGGAATTTCAACTTCAGTTCCCTGCAAGCTCTGCAGAATCCTTGAGGCTGTCATTTGCAAACCACTGGATGCAGACTACTCTGTGTGGGCAGCCTGCACACACCATCCACGTGGATTACAGGTGGCTTTGCAGCCTCAGCAGAACTGGATCCACAGACAGCTTGGTCAGAATCAGAGTCCGGTAGCCGCCTGCTCCAGGAAAATGGTTCCTACTAGGTGGAAATTTCCCGCAGGGAGGCCAGAGCTCAAAGCAGTCACTGGTTTCTGTCGCTTTAACAGCAAGTCACAGGATCGCAGATTTTAAAGCTGAAAGAGATCTGAGCCACCTCGTCCCTCTCCAGGATTTTATGATGAGGGAACTCGGGCATAGAAAAGTGAAATAATGAACCCAAGATCACATGGTCTAAGAACAATGCTCTTACACCACCTTGTTATACCATTTGTTCCAGATAAAACACCTAAGCCACATACTGTTTTGCTGATCAAAAAACCCGGCATTGTTTAGTGTCACGCTCATGGCCTTCCCAGCTCCCAGGGTGAACACGAGACCTTTATTTGCTATCACCAGCAACTTTTGAATGAGTTGCCTTGTGATGCCTTATGTTAAAGGTTGTGGCACAGACAGAACCAAAACATCTACAAATGGGGTTACATGGCACAGCCTCCCAATGGCATGAAACCAGAGCAACGCTGCAGCATTCACCTCATTATCTGATTAGCAGCATAAAAAATTGTATGAAATGTTTTTGTCCACCCTGCACCTGATGGCTCACCAGATGGAAATGAATGACATCAAGTCCCTAAACAGTTATTTTCTGCGGGAAGCAAAGCAAAACCCAGGGTAAGAAAGCCCCAAAGCACAACCTGAAACAAAGGTCTTTCCTAGCAGGTGAGGAAGGTTTCCACTGGCCTCCTGTAGTTTGCTTAGTCCACCAGGGAAAACTCCCCAATCCTAAAAACAGATTTTGGGGAAACCCAGCATTAAGCAGGGCATTTCCTTTGCTCAAGAGTCCATCATGGCTAACTATTGCCTCCATGCCTTTCCATTTCTCCTTCCCCTCTCTCCTTCATCAATCTCTCAAGATTCAGTTTAAGTGTTGCCCACTCTGGGAAGACTTCCTTGACACTGTCCCTTCTTTACATTACTCCAAGCTTAAAGAGACTTTTCTCTCTGCCCCCCCATGAGCAGAGTAGGAGCAATAGGCCAATTACAGAAAGTCACCAGGGCTGAAAGCCCCCAGGTGCCTAGCAACTGACAATTGCATATCATTGATCAAGCAATTTGTCTCCCTGACTGTTCATATCGATGGTCATGAGGTTCAGATCGTCCCTTAACTTTTCCTATCCTGGCATGATACATGTCCTAGAGTCCCTCAGAGAAGGAAGTAGGGGGCTAGAAAATAGGACTCCCATACAAGCCCTTGCATGACCACTTCCTTAAGCATTAATCCCTCAGTACAACGAGGTTCTGACCTGCATCAAAAAATCTTAAGAACGAAGCCTCGGGTGTGTTGACGACAGAAAGAGTTTTGGTCAAACTAGAGATAACATCGGGGCCTCACTTGTGTCTCAGCTCCAGGCCCAGAAAAGCAGCAAGGCCAGCCAGGGTGACGCCATGGCTGACATCAGGACCAGCTGTGATGACTATCAGTGCAGACTATGACCTTGAGGGGACACACCTGAAAAGTTGATGAATATTTTATTGAGATCCTCCCCTGAAATCCCCACCTTTGGAAAGCAGATAAAAATCCTTTTAAGAATTCGGTGTTCTCCCTCCCAAGCCCTGAGGAAGGCCTCACTTTTTCCTCCTCTCTTTCCCCCAGATGGGTTTTCTTTGCCTTTTTCTTCTAAGCTCCAAGAGCCCTTCTTTTACCTCTGTGAGTTGTTTTCTGAGCCCACACAGCACGGCTGGCTCACTTCTTCCACAGCTCACTTGTTCTACCTCTGTGACTTTCCAAATAAATTTTGCTGGTATTTGAGTCTTGGCTCTGAATTCTTTCTCAGCTAAAATTCAAGGACCATGGTCTAACATCTGGTGCCATTCATCATTAGTAATTGTAGGTTTGTCTGGTAAAAGGCACACTCCATGGGTGCAAATAGCATTTTTCATTTCAGCATTCTCTTTGACTGACAGTGTCAGGAACAGAGTAGGTTTTTTAAAATATATTTTATTGATTTTATTTTTACAGAGAGGAAGGGAGAGGGATAGAGAGTCAGAAACATCGATGAGAGAGAAATATCAATCAGATGCCTCCTGGTACACAACCAAGGTACATGCCCTTGACCGGAATCAAACCTGGGACCTTTCAGTCTGCAGTTCGACGCTCTATCCACTGAGCCAAACTGGTTTTGGCTAGAGTAGGTTTTTGATGTCAGTAGAATGAATGAAATTTGAATTCTTCTGCCTGCCATTCAACTTCCCCTTTTATTGACCTTTGTTACTTGGCACAGATTCTCAATGTGATCAATTTTCTCCTCTACAGGCTGTCTCCAACCCTACTCATAAATACCAATGTCCTCAAGCCAAACACCATTAGGGACACTCCTGTACACAGTTGAACTTAGAATTTACTGCTTGGTGAAACAGAGGATGGGGATTCTCTTCTCCTTCCCCCAGCCAACTCCTTGAAATTCCAATTTCCCTGAGACTTTCTTAAATACTTCTTTCTCCATTCGATTACTTTCTGATTGCATCTAAAAAGTCTTGGTTGGCATGCCACAATTTAGTACTCAACTGTATTGCCTTGAATTGTTTGACTTGTTTCACAAGTATTTGTCTTCTCTTATCCATATGTTGTAAACCTTTTAGGGGCCTAGTGATCTCTTATGTTTCAGTATCTCCCCGAAAAGAACACCTTACTGAGGTGAAACTAAAGGCTGATCTGAGTAAAGGGGGCCATGTTGCTTTGTAACAAAGCTCTGAAAACACAGCTACAAGCCAGCAGGGGAGAGGAAACCAACTTGCCCTGCTGGTGGTTTATCTTCCCATCAAAACAGCACTTTCGAAGTTTTCTTCTGGAGCATTCATTTCTTTCCAAAAGTAATATGTTGAAATGTCTTTCATCCCTACTTGTCCTTCACTGCAGGCTCTACCGTTAATGCATTTGTCTCCTCTCACCTTACCAAAGCGCCTGGCACCAGGCTTCGCGGGTGGAAGGAAAGGTCCAGCAGTCCCAGACTAACCCCAGCTCCAACCTGGCTCGTCGCAGAAAGCGGGGTGCATCCAAAGTGTCTCCTCTCGGGCCAGGCGGGACACCTCTAAGGCTCACCGCCTCGGCATTTGGCTGAAGTCAGGACATAAGACCTCTAAGCCGGGTTGGCCAGCGCGCCCGCCAGCGCGCCCTCCAGCGCATCATTGCCTCAGCTGCTCCCTAGGCGGACACTCCGCAGGTGGGAGGAAAGCTCCGCATTTCAGCCACTCTCCACAGGGAAACGGCTCCCTCTCAGCTGGAGGAGTGTAAGTCCGCCACATCGCTCCGCCGCGAGGTCGCCAGTTTTCTACAAAGCCGCCTCTCTCATGTACAGATCAGCCAATAGAAAAGCCCGAGAGGCGTGCCCACCAATGAAAAGATAGAGAAGGCGGGGCCTAATCTTTGATTGACATGTGGTCGTCTGAGGACCCACGGAGGCCGGGCAGCGTCGCGTCCGAAGAGGCTTCAAGTTGAGTGGCCTCGCCCTGGCGGCCATCTTTATTTCTGGGAAGTCGGCGGGCTGGAATAGATCAGAGCCAAAACGTAGGCGATATCCCATTTCTTTAGGGAGCCCAAGAGCCCCACCCCTCACACGCTTCCCATCTCTCCGCGCGCGCGCGCGCGCCCACCTTCCCGGGAGAGGCCGAGAGGGGCGGGGCCGGAACTAGAAGGTAGTTGGAAGCCGGGAGCCAGTTAGGCGGGAAGTTGGCTTGTTTGGCGGGAAGTTGGATCAGTTCCTTGGTCCCCACCCTTTTTCTCCCCAGAGGCTTCTCTGTCTTCCCTCCTTAATCTCTGCGCACGGCATAGTACCGCTGGGCACGGAGGACGCGATGGCCCCCAAGAAACGCCCAGAAACCCGGAAGCCCTTCGAGATGGTAGCGTGCCCCAAGAGCAAGAAGAGCAGAAGCCCCCGAGAGCCGGAGCCCGAGGCCAAGAAGCTCTGTGTGAAGGGCCCCGGTACCGCGCGCCTGCTGCTTTAATCATTCCGCCGTTTGGGGTTCTCCCGCAGGAGGCTGGAGCGGGGGATGGGGGCTTCTAGGCCGCCGAGGCTGTCCAAAACTTCAGACGCCTCAAGCTGTGTGCATCGGCAGATCCTTTGACACCATAGAGTTTGGGCTTAACCTCCCTCCGGTGGCAGAAAGAGGCAGATGAGTTCCATTACATAAGACACACAGGTTTTTCAAATTCCTTCTTTATACCAGGACTTAAAAAAAATTATTGATTTTTTTTTACAGAGAGGAAGGCAGAGGGATAGTTAGAAACATCTAGCAGCTGCCTCTTGCACACCCCCTACTGGGGATGTGCCGGCAACCAGGGTACATGCTCTTGACCAGAATCGAACCTGGGACCTTTCAGTTCGCAGGCTGGTGCTCTACCCACTGAGCCAAACCGATTAGGGCTGTACCAGGATTTTTACACACTGAGGACTGCTTAAAATAATCTCCCCTTGCCTGGTGGTATGTGTAGCTGTAGGTCCTTAGTTTTAGCTGTGAGAGCCCTCAGTTTCCTTACAAAGCACTTTGTGAGGTTTGTTGGGGATTGACCCTAGGGACACAAGGAGAGTGGGGGAAACTCAAAAACTGGAGCAGGGTTTTTTGTTGTTGTTATTTATTTATTTTTGTCCACAAGAAAAAAAAAGAATTGGTTGTCAAGAGACAGGATTCATAGAGATCAGATTTTCAAATACATCTTGATAATCCAGGGTTGCTTTGTTCCTGGGCTCGGTGGATCTGCCTCTCCCAAAGTAGCCTAGTTCCTTTAGAGCCATGTCAGAGGTGCTAGATCCTGTTGGTTTCCAGAACAGATTGGACTTGGGCCAACAACTGGTTCCCTCTACATTATTTTTTTAATATATTTTATTGATTTTTTTTACAGAGAGGAAGGGAGAGGGATAGAGAGTTAGAAACATCAATGAGAGAGAAACATTGATCAGCTGCCTCCTGCACACCCCCTACTGGGGATGTGCCCGCAACCAAGGTACATGCGCTTGACTGGAATCGAACCTGGGACCCTTCAGTTTGCAGGCCACCACTCTATCCACTGAGCCAAACTGGTCAAGGCCCTTCTACATTATTTTAATATAGGATTTCAAGATAACTTCTTTCCCTAAATAGTCATTTCTGTGCTGTACAAAAATTATTACATAATTTCTTTATTATGTAATATATGTGATTTTAAAATTGTCACCCAACCTTATCACAAGTTTTCCAAACCAAGCTAGGAAGAGTTCTGCATATACTTTATTTTTGTTTCTTTGGTTCAGCTCTCAGAAACCCTGCAAAATCACATTTAGTTTCATTTCGGAATTACTATTCTGGGGAAGGGGGCAAATCCCTATTCACTATTTCCTGTGCTGGGTTGAGACTGAGCAGACCATGGAAAGGCCTTAGGAAGTGATGGGAGAGATTGGCTATGCCAAATGAAGCAAGGGGGTTTCAGCAAAAAAAAACCTTTCTTCATTAAGATTGGAGAGGAAAATATCTATGTTATACTTGGCAGGTTGTAGCAGAAGATTTGACTCAGGCTGCCTTCGGGAGAAGTCTAGTAGCTTGCAGGTCCCACCACAATGCAGGAGCATCATCAGGGTTCTCCACCACCATAAGCTGGGCAGAACTGCCTGGCCATCACTACAGAAGGTGAGGCGTTTCCTGGCTGAATGAAGTGCACAAGGGTTTGCATGGTGCTTTGTTATAACTGGTTGCTTCAAAAGTAGATGCTGAGTTGGTTCACCGGGAGGTCATATCACCCCTACCTTGGTGTCTGGCCTGTGGGCACTCATTCCAGCTATACGTAAAGGTCCCAGCTGGAATGCACTCTGCCTTTTGCTTTCCAAGATTAGTTCATGTATATTTCAAATATTTTCATGCACAGAGCCAGGCAGTTAGTTTTCCTTTGGTGGGAAGACTTGGCCCTAGGGCTCATCTATGGAGGCAGAGATTGGCAGCTTACATAGGACTTGACTTTTAATTCAACTTAATTCTTTTCTCTCTGTCTCAGGGTCTCCAGCAGTCCTTTTTGCACTCTCTGGCTTCTTACCGGATATTCCAAAAGGCTGCCCCTTTTGATAGGAGGGCCACATCCTTGACATGGCACCCAACTCACCCGAGCACCCTGGCTGTGGGTTCCAAAGGGGGCGATGTCATGCTCTGGAACTTGGGCATGAAGGACAAACCCACCTTCATTAAAGGGGTGAGCAGTCCCTGTGCCAGATAACTGTGCTGAAGAAGTGTTGAAGGAATGAAAAGTCAACCAGTGAAAAAGGAAATGATTGGGATCAAAAGTAACTGTGGGTATTTTCAAACAAGTAAATGATGACACTCAAATTTTTATTAAGTACCTGCCCTTAAAATATTAGAAGATATAAAATACTGATCACCCTCTAGTAAGTCATCACATAGAATAGAATCTAAGCCTCTTAATAATGCTTGACTTCATCTTGTACTGCTGTATTTCCTCACTTCCTATACTCTAGCCATACTGGCTATTTTTATTCCTGAAACTGGGTCTTGCCATTTGCTGTTCCCACTGGCTGGAGTACACTTTCTCAGGGTCTTCTCCTGACTAGTTCTCCCTTATTATTCAGGTCTGAACTCAACACACTTCTTGAAAGAGTACTCTGTCTAAAGAAGCCTCCATGCCACCCAATTACTCCATATCTCCCTGCTTCAGTTTCCCCCCATGATATTTATTAACATCTGAAATATGTTACCTATTTAGTAACTTTGTCTGCTGGAAAGTAAGTTCCACAGTGGCAGGGATCTTGTCTTTCTGGTGCACTTCTTTGTCCCCAGTGCTTAAAACGATGTTTGGCCTAGAGTAGCTGCTTTATATTTGTTGAATGAATGAGGGGCTTGACATGTAGCTGGGTAGATAGGATGTAGACATACACAATAATTAGCACGACAGCTGCTAAATGCTATAGAACATGAGAGAAGGAAGAACCTCTTTCAAATTAGGCTCTGTAGAGAAGGCTTCATGGTTGAGTGAAGAGTGAGGAAGAACAATATTTACATAAATGGAGATGAAAGGAGGAAAGGCAGAGTGTGTTTGGGACAAGGTTTAGGATAGAGATTTTCAGGGGTGGTCTTAATCATGCTGGTATTTGTCATGTCACTGAGAGGTGGAGGTATTGGCCCTTCCACCAAAGAGAAGGCCCTTAGCTTGCACAGCTGGATTCTGGGCTGCACTGTGAAAGGTGATGCTCTGGTTTAGAGCAAAAACCACAAGCTCACATGACTAAAGAAGCTAAATAGATCAGAGAATGATGTTCGGTGGTAGGGTCAGGGATAAACTGGAAATGGTTGACGTAAGAATCTAGGTCCCATGGCAATCAGGTCTGATTTTTTTCAGGAGCCTGAAGTCCTGGTTATTTACATGAAATGTTCTGATATTTTTAAATTGTGCTGAAATACATACAACAATATTTAGCAATATTAGTTTAGTGGCACTAAGTACATTCACTTTCTCCAGAACTTTTCATCTTTAAATCTGAAACTCTATACCCATTAAACACTCTCCATTCTTCCATCCTCCAGTCCCTGGCAACCAGCATTCTACTTTCTGTCTCTATGATTTTGATTATTCTGAGTATGTCATATAAGTGAAATCATACACTATTTATCCTTTTGTGACTGGCTTACTTAACTAGCATGATATCCTCAAGGTTCGGCCATGTTGCAATATATGTCAGCATTTCCTCCCTTTTTAAGACTGAATAATATTCTACTGTATGTGTTTACCACATTTAGCTTATCTGTTCATCTGTCAATGGACACTTGGATTGCTCCCACATTTTAGCTATTGTGAATAATGCAACTATGCATGGGGTGTACAAATACCTCTTTCGAGTCCTTGCTTTCAGTTCTTTTGGGTATATACTCAGGAATGGAATGACTGAATCATATAGTTACTCTATTTTTAATTTTTTGAGGAACTGCCTTACTGTTAAAAATTATGACAGCACCATTTTATATTCCCACCAATAGTACACAAGGGTTTCAATTTAAAACATCCTGATTTTTCATGTTAGAAACCAAATAAAATTAAGCATGCTCTGTTGCTAAACAAAACACATCTGTGAACTGAATTCCTCTTCAGCTCACCATTTTCCATCTCTGATTTGGAGATAGAAGAGGCCAAGGATAAATCCAGAATGAATTCTCTTAAGTGAAGAGATAAAACAGTCCGTCAGAAACAGCCAGGTTAGACAGGCTTGGGAGATTAGGATGCAAGGTATGAGCTGGATGTTGAAGAAAACGGGTGTCCAAAGTCAGTAGTCTTCCTGCCCAGCTGGTGAGATAGGACTGGGAAGGGCAGCTTTAAAATGAAGTCAGAACCAAAGCTCAGGAAGAGATTTATATTTTTATAGAAATCCAGGGAATAGAGAATATTAATATGTAGCCTAACAGTATTCTAGGCGAAGAGCCTCCCCACCAAAACGGAATGACGACTGTCTTGAACTTGCCAAGGCGTTTGGCATTATACATCACCCTTTATTATAATGTGCCTTTAAGTCAAGTTTGCTCACCATTGTGGAGATTGTTCGGGACATTTGAACTTTAACTAGCAGGTTGGCACAGAAGGATATGGTGGTCTGGAAAACTGTCTGTTTTTATTCCCAGATACTGGCAACAGAAAGTTGATCTGAGACCAGTGGCTGCGAGAACTGTAGTGCCTCATTTTGTCACTTTTTTAGTCATCTGACCTTGACTTCTATCTTTACATCTTTCAGACCCTTGGGAAGGGAACATGTATTATACTTTCAAAATGAAGATAAATTTTATTCTCATTATAAAAATGATTTATGTTCATCATAAGAAATTCAGAGGAAATACAAAGGAAAGGATAAAGAATCAAGTAATTATTATCTGAAATTCCCACTTTGTACATCTTGCTGTGTAGGTATACATTCATATTTCTACTTACATTATTGCATATCCATCACTCCTAAAGTTTTCTTTTTTTAAAATATATTTTTATTGATTTCAAGATGGAGAGAGAGAAACATCAATGATGAGAGAGAATCATGAATCAGCTGCCTCCTGCACTCCCCTCACGGGATCGAGCCTGAAACCTGGGCATTTGTCCTGACCAGGAATCAAACCGGGACCTCCTGGTTCATAGATCCACAGTCCACCACTGAGCCATGCCAGCCAAACTCCTAAAATTTTCTTATTCCCCTTTGTAATCTTTTTTCCTTCTGTCCTGTCCCCTAAAAACCATTGATCTGCTTTCTATCCCTATTGATTAATTTGCATTTTCTAGACTTTTATATAAATGGCATTATACAATATATATTCTTTCTTTTGGCTTCTTTTTTAATGATTTTTTTTTTCCCAGAGAGGAAGGGAGAAGAAGAGAGAAATAGGAATATCAATTGCAAGACAAAATCATTGATGGGCTGCCTCCTGCGTGCCCCACACTGGGGATCGAGCCTGCAACCCAGGCATGTGCCCTGACCAGGAATCAGCCATGACCTCCTGGTTCACAGGTTGATGCTCAACCACTGAGCCATGCTGGCCGGCTAGGCATGGATTCTTCACTTAGTATAATTATTCAAGATTCATTTACATTTTTGTGGGTATCAATAGTTTTTTTTTTCTTTTTCTTTCTGAGTAGTATTTCATTGTATTAATATATCAATTTATTTATTAATTTACCTGCTGAAGGACATTTGAATTTTTTCCAGTTATTTTTATTTTTTTTTAATATATTTTATTGATTTTTCACAGAGAGGAAGGGAGAGGGATAGAAAGTCAGAAACATCGATGGGAGAAACATCGATCAGCTGCCTCTTGAGAGGTAGCTGAATTTTTTCCAGTTATTGATAGTTGCAAAAAATAAAAAAGCTGCTATGAACATTCAAGTTCAAATCTTTGGGTGGATATATATTTTCATTTTAAGAGTAAATGCCTATTCATGGCTGGGTTATAGAGTAGATAGCTTTTAAAGATAGTTTTAAAACAAGAAAAGAAACCAGATAAAATCCCACATATTTGCCATTTCCAGTGCTTTTCATCCCATTGTGTGATCCAGATGGCCTTTTGGTAACATTTCCTTCTGCCTTTAACATTTATTTTATATATATATATATAAAATATATGTGTGTATAGGGTCAATCAGGAAAGGCAGTTCCTGATATTTAAAAAAATAGCCGAGACCGGTTTGGCTCAGTGGATAGAGCGTCGGACTGCCGACTGAAGGGACCCGGGTTCGATTCCGGCAAGGGCATGTACTTTGGCTGCGGGCACATCCCCGGTGGGGGGCGTGCAAGAGGCAGCTGATCGATGTCTCTCTCTCTCATCGATGTTTCCAACTTTCTATCCCTCTCCCTTCCTCTCTGTAAAAAATCAATAAAATATATTTAAAAATATATATATATATATTTTTAATTGATATTTTTACAGAGAGGAAGGGAGGTACCTGAAACCAAGGTACATGCCCTTGACCGAAATCGAACCTGGGACCTTTCAGTTTGCAGGCCGACGCTCTATCCACTGAGCCAAACTGGTTTCAGCGCCTTTAACATTTCTTATTTTGTAGGTTGGTTGGTGATATATATTTTTTCTTTTGTTTATCTTAAAAAGTCAGTGTTTTTCTTTGGGATGGGCTGATATTTTTGCTGGATATAGAGTTCTAGGTTTATAGGTTTTGAGGGGCCTTTTTTTTTTAGACTTTAAATGATGTCTGTTCTCATTCTTATGTTTTTCTTTTCATAAGTTTTCCCTTTTCTGGCTGCTTTAAAAATGATTATGATTTTCTTAGTGTCTTTTTCTTTTGCCTGTGGTTCACTGGGCTTCTTGGATCTGTTAGTTTATAACTGCCATCAAATTTAGAAAACTTTGGGCCACTATTTCTTCAAATATTTTTTCCCTCTTTTTATTCTAGAACTCCAATTACCCATATGTTAGGCTACTAGTATTATCCTACATGTCACCAATGTGCTGTTCGTGATTGGAAGCATAAATCCACATTCTTAATTTTTTAAAAATAAATTTTATTGATTTTTTTTACAGAGCAGAAGGGAGAGGGATAGAAAGTCAGAAACATGGATGAGAGAGATATCGATCAGCTGCCTCTTGCACGCCCCCTACTTGTGCCCGCAGCCAAGGTACATGCCCTTGCTGGAATCGAACCCGGGACCCTTCAGTCCGCAGTCCAACGCTCTATCCACTGAACCAAACCGGTCTCGGCACACATTCTTAATTTTAATATATAGTTTATTTAAGGCTTGAAAATTTTTTTGTACATAATCTTTTCCCCTGCAAATAATGAGTTTAATTTTTTTTCTTTTGCCATTGTTATACTTCTTTTTTGTCTAATTCCATTGACAAAGACATGTAATATGTTGTTGAATATTGGCGATAGCAGACATCTTTGTCTTGTTCTTTTTTTTTTTTTTTTTACTATGAGGATGCATTTATTAAAGCTGGGGACACTGAAACAGGAAGGACTTAGCATTGAAGAAACTGGGCTGCCTTGACTCTTTGGGAAGTCAGAGAACACGGGGCCTTAGGACAGGTTCAAGAGATTAGCCTGGGACAAGTTGCTGCTGCCCATTACTCCCTGGTTGTAAGTCTTGTGGAGACCCTTAGAGTTTAGGAGATACATGCCTGTGAAAGAAGAAGATGGGGAAGGAAATGGCACCAGTTGCTCCCCAAAGGGAGAGCGTGCACCGGGTGCTTTGTCTGGAGGCTTTTATCTTTGTCTTCTTCTTAATCATAGAAGGCTTTTATATTTTACTAGAGGCCCAGTGCATGAAATTTGTGCACAGGGGTGTGTATCCCTCAGCCCAGCCTGCACCTTCTCCAATCTGGGACCCCTCAAAGGATGTCCGACTGCCCGTTTAGGCCCGATCCCAGTGGGATCGGTGGGATTGGGCCAAAACGGCTAGTCAAACATCCCTCTCACAATCCAGGACTGCTGGCTCCCAACTGCTCACTTGCCTGTCTTCCTGATTGACCCTAACCACTTCTGCCTGCCAGCCTGATCACTCCCTAACCACTCCCCTGCCAGCCTGATTCATCTTTAACTGCCCTCCCCTGCAGGCTGGTCCCCCCCCCCCCGCCCAACTACTTTCCCCTGCAGGCCTTGGTTCCCCCCCAACTGCCCTTCCCTGCAGGCCCAGTCGCCCCCAACTTCTCTCCTCTGCTGGCCTGGTCACCCCTAACTGCCCTCCCTTGCAGGCTTGATCGCCCCCAACTGCCCTCCCTTGCAGGCCTGATCCCTCCCAACTGCCCTCCCCTGCTGCCCACTTGGGGCAGCCATTTTGTGTCCACTTGGGGGCAGGATCTTTGACCACATGAGGGCAGCCATCTTGTGTGTTGGAGTGATGGTCAATTTGCATATTACTCTTTTATTAGATAGGATCATTACATATAATTTCTGCTAGTTTTTATTGTGGTAAAATATACATAACAAAGTTTATTATTTTAAACATTGTAAGTGTATCAAGTACTTTCATATTGTTGTGCAATCATTCTGCTATTCATTTCCAGAACTTTTTCATCATTCCAAAATTAAACCCTGTACTCATTAAACAGTGACTTTCTATTACCCTTTCCCCAGCCCACTAATCTGCTTTCTGACTCCATGAGTTTAACTATTCTAGGTACCTCATATAAATGGAGTCATACAATATTTGTCCTTTTGGGTCTGGCTTCACTTAACATAATGTTTTCAAGGTTCATCTATGCTATAATTACACCTTTATATAGCTAAGTATTATTCCATCATGTAGATATACCACATTTTATTTTTCCATTCATCTGTTGATGGACGTTTAGGTTGTACCCACCTTTTGCTATTTTTTTTTTTACTACCTTTTGCTATTAATACAAATGCTACGAATGTTTCTTCTAAGTTTTTGTTTGAACATGTTTTCAGTTGTTTTGTATATATACCTAGGAGCTTGTTTGTTTTTTTAAATATCCATTATCATATTAAATTCCTTTTTTTTCCTAGTTTGCCAAAAGTTCTTACTATGAATGATAATTGAATTTCATCAAATACTTTTCTGTATCAATTGATGTCAGTAAGCATATGATTTTTCCCCTTTATTCTGTTAATGTGGTAAACTATACTAATTGGTTTTTTATTTATTTGTTTTGATTTATTAGTTATACCAGAGGCCTGATGCATAAAATTGGTGCAAGAATGGGCCTTCCTTCCCCCAGCTGTCGGCACCAGCTTCCCTCTGGCACTCAGGACCCAGGCTTTCCTCAGGCTGCCGACAGGCATCTGGGACCCAGCTTCCCTCGCAGTCCTGGCTTTGTCTGAAAGGTTGTCCAGAAGGACGCCTAGAAGGACGTCTGGTCTAATTAGCATATTAGCATTATAGATTTCTTTTTTCCACTTAAATTATTTTATTTTTTACTTTTTTACAATTACAGTTATATCTGTAACAAGTAATACTGCTCCTTTTAAAAACTCATAAAAGCACGTAACCTAAAATTTATCATATGAATCATTCTGAAGTATACAGTTCAGTAGTGTTAACTATATTGACATTATTGTGCAAGAAATCTCTAGAACTTTTCATCTAGTAAAACTGAAACTGTATACTCATTTAAAAACCATTTCCCACTTCCCCTGCTCCCTAGCCCTTGACAACCGCAGTTTTTTCTGTTTCTATGAGTTTGAGCTACTTAAGAAACCTCTAAGTTTTGATGGTCTTATTGTGGTTATGTAGGAGAATGTTCTTGTGGGAAATACAGAGTGTGCCAAAAGTAAGTTTATAGTTGTGAGTATGCAAAACACAGAGTTTGACCACATGAGGGCAGCCATCTTGTATGTTGGAGTGATGATGAATTTGCATATTATTAAATTATTATTTCTTAACTAGAGACCCGTGCATGAAATTCGTTAATGGGAGAGGGGCAGTGTCCCTCAGTTCAGTCTGCATCCTCTCCGATCTGGAACCCCTAAATGGGCAGTTGGATGTCCCTCAAGGGGTCCCACATTGGATAGGGTGCAGGCTGGGTTGAGGGACACTCCACCCCCCCGACACACACACACTCTTGTGCACGAATTTTGTGCACCGGGCCTCTAGTTCAATATAAGTTCATAGAAATAACAATGGTCTTTCTTTTGCATGTACTTCATTAGTTTAATTAAATTACATGTTTAATTGAATGTTTAAATGTTTAGTTTAAATATTTAATTAAATGTTTAATAAATTATATGTGATTAAATTATATGTTTAATTGCATTATATCATTATAATAAAAAGTAAAACTGGCATATACAGGCTTAAGAACAAACACAACTAGCCCATGTAAGTACTGGCCTCATCTGGTGGTAGCAGAAGATTATCTTACTAGCAGCAAGGGTTTGTCAGCCCATGGGCATCAGTCAGAATGTTTACAGGGGGAATGGCAAGTGCCAGTTAGCATGTTGAGTGAGTGGAGTGGTTGTTGTGTAAGAGGTCCAGGAGGCTGGAATAGTAGCACAAGGAAGAAGTGGAAAAGATGTTTTTCACCTTGGGGATGTAAAATTCTTAAAACAGGGCCAAATGCATAATAAGAACTTAATAACATTAAGTTATTGATGTTTACATGATTGTTTTCATCATCATTATCTGGAATGCGTGGAAAAAACAGGAAGGAGCTCAGATCTGTCTCCTGTTCTCCTAACCCAGCCGCTCTTCTGGGCAGAAGTTCTTCTAAAAAGAGCACTGTGGTAAACTGTGGTACCTCCATACAGTGGAGTACTCAGCAGTAAGACAGAACTGGCTAGAGATACACACAGCAACCTGGATGAATCTCGGGGCATCGTGCTGATGAAATGAAAGCAGCTGGTCTCAAAAGGCTGCATGCTATGTGGTCAGTTACATGACAGTCTATCAAAGGCAGAAACAGTGAGGGAGAACAGCAGTGGTTGTCGGGTTAGAGATGGGGGAGGTCTGACTGCAAAGGATGAACATGAGGGGGTTTTGGAGCATGACGCAACTGTTCTGCATCCTGATTTTGGCAGATTATTCAAGTCTATACACGTGTTAAAATTCATACAACTGTATACCCCAAACTACCAAATTTACTGTATGTTAATTTTAAAAATAAAATTAAAACAAAAACTTGCCTAGCTGATTTGGCTCAGTGGATAGTGTCAGCCCTCGGACTGAAGGTTCCAGGGTTTGATTCCCATCAAGGGCACATGTCCAGGCTCAGGCTCAGGCTCAGTCCCCAGGAGGGGGTGTACAGGAGGCAGCTGATCAGTGATTCTCTTTCATCATTGATGTTTCTATCTCTCCTCCCTTCCTCTGAAATCAATAAAAATATATTTTAAAAACAACAAAAACCAAAACTTCAAGAAACAAAAGAGCTCTATCGAGAGCGTCCCAGGGTCTAGGCACGTAAACTGGCCTGCCCCCAAGTGCTGCCTGCCTGGCACTGTCTTGGGCAGAGTATGTGCGCCAGGCCTCCTCCTCCTCATGGGCCATAGTCACTCACTGGCTTTTCTCTTCCTGTGTTAGATTGGAGCTGGAGGCAGCATCACTGGGCTGAAGTTTAACCCTCTCAATTCCAACCAGTTTTTCACCTCCTCAATGGAGGGAACAACTAGGCTGCAAGACTTTAAAGGCAACACTCTCCGAGTTTATACCAACTATGACACCTGCAAGTGAGTAGTTTAACAAGGGGAACGGGCTTTTAGGCTCTCAGTGTGGTTCTGGTGAGAGCATCCAGGTCCCAGTTCTTCTACCACAGGGAAGTAAGCCACTCTCCACCGTTCGGTCTCTTTCTCAAACTCTTTCTTTAGCTGCTTACTCTGGACCAGGTGGGTTACTAATTGGGGAGTTCCGGAGCCTCACTCTTCGCCACAAGGGAAGGGCTTCAGCTAGTCTGTAAGTTGTTCCTGTATCGGGTGGGACTTTGATTCTCACTGGACAAGTCAAAATGGCATTGCCCTAGAATAAGCCACTTAAAGCCTGGAGCAGGAAATAAGAACTTAAATTTTATTCCCTACATCCACTGGGGTATGATGACCTGACAGTTCCATGAAGCTTAAACAGATAGAATCATGTCCATAAAGCACTTTGGACTCTCCAAGAGCAAGTGGTAGAAACTACAGAATATTTGTGACTTTGATTTCTGGCCAGAGATGTGATCCTCCTCCCTGAAGAACTGAGGGTGTGTGTTGAGGGATGGGGGGTGGGGGGTCTAACTAGCGCTGGATGTTATCCTGGACTGCCCCACAGGGGTAAGAATTCTATGAGTTATCAGGATAGGGGACAGGATAGAACAGCTCTAGGTTTCTCTTCCACAAGAAACTCTTCCTCTGGAAGAGATTTACAGGGAATGCAAAAGGCGATAGAGCAGAGATGTGAAGGTGTGAGAGAAAAGACAAAAATCTGAGCTCTCCTGGCTATCAGGATCCCTGAAGCACCCCCAGCCCCATCCCCTTCGTCTTCAAGAAGTCTGAGGGACAAGAGCCAGACAACTTCTGGCTTTTGTGTGCTTTTTCCCCCTAAATGCTCAGAAGGGGGCAGAAGTTCCCTTCCAGACAGCTCTGAGGAACGGAGCTAGACAGTCTGTTTGGTTTGTCACCTCCTTTGACTCAACAGGCGGAGAGTAAAGGGAGAGAATTACAAAGGAGTCTTCTGCAGAACCCAGGCTGTGTGGGGCAGGCTAACCTGGGGGTTTGTCAGAGAGCCCTGAGGTTGGCTGCTTCAGGGACTCATACTAGCTGAGGATCCTGTGCCCATCAGACAGATTTCATGGAGTCTCATCAACCCCATAACCTCTGTCTGGATGGTAGACAAGTCTGTTCCTCACTGGAAGTTCATGGCAAGATAGTATTCATTCATTCAACTAATATTTATTGAATATCTCTATGTGTTAGACGCTGGAGCTACACCATGAATAAATGGACCTTGCACCTGGCTGGCATGGCTCAGTGGTTGAGTGTCGACCTATGAACCAGAAGGTCACAGGTTCGATTCCCAGTCAGGGCATGTGGCTGGGTTGCAGGCTCACCGATCAATGATTCTCTCTCATCACTGATGCTTTTATCTTCCTCTCCCTTCTCCTTTCTCTCTGAAATCAATAAAAATATTTTTTAAAAATATAAATCAATGGACCTTGCCTCTGTCCCCAAGAACCTTACAGCAAGGTCTCTCCCTCCAGCTTCTGGTTTTGCAGCCTGGATGTGTCTGGGAAAAGCCGAGTGGTGGTCACAGGAGACAATGTGGGGAACGTGTTTCTGCTGAACATGGACGGCAAGGAGGTGCGTTCTCAGAGCCTGGCCTCCCTCTCTCCCTTGTATCTGCCCCCACCTGAACCGCTTTTCTCTGCAGCTTTGGAATCTGAGACTGCACAAAAAGAAAGTGACCCATGCGGCCCTGAACCCATGCTGTGATTGGTTCCTGGCCACGGCCTCTGTAGATCAAACAGTGAAAATCTGGGACCTGCGCCAGGTTAAAGGGAAATCCAGCTTCCTCTACTCACTGCCACACAATTTTCCTGTCAACGCAGGTGTGATATACCCCATCCCTCCTGTAGACCTACCTACCCCACCACTTCTGGGCTTTGCCCTCAAAGTTTAGAAAACGCTAGGTCAAACCTTTATCCCTGACAGCAAACCTTTCTGGCTCCAGCTGCCCTCATCAGCTGCTGAGTTCTAGAATCAGAGCCCAGATGCACCTCCCCCCTTCCAGGGGAGTGGGAGGGAGAGGGGTCCCTGCAAGAGAAGGCCCTTAGCTCAGGGACTTGTCACTTGCCAGCTCATTTCAGTCCTGATGGAGCCCAGCTCCTGACGACCGACCAGAAGAGTGAGATCCGGGTTTACTCTGCCTCCCAGTGGGACAGCCCCCCACGCCTGATCCCACATCCTCATCGCCACTTCCAGCACCTGACACCCATCAAGGTAAGTGATGGTAGTAAAGCACTGTGATCATGGAGACAGATCAGGTCTGCCCAAGGCGGGGGGCGGGGGGGGAGCGGGGGGGGGGGGGGGGGGGGGGTGGGGACGGGTAGGACAGATTACAGCCTTTCCTCCCAGATCTCTTCCCGCCCTGACCACAAAGTAGTCTCTCACTCCCTGGCTCTCTCTGCGCCTTTTGTCCCACTTCTGCAATCCCCTTTTGCTAGGTTTTCTTGTCTCTGATTAGCTATTTTTCCCTAAGTTTTCTCAACCCAGCCCTGATCTCAGACGGCATTTTCTAAAATCTTGACCTTCTGTTCTGCCTTCAGTTTGTTCCGTTGTGTATGGTTGATCTACAAGCTATCCTTAGCTTTTTTGTTAGCGGCTTCTCTCGCTTCATACTCATGGCTTACAGTCTTCAAGTCCTGTGATTCCTTCTGCCCAAGCCTCTCTTCAAATCTCCAGGTTTCATGCCTGTACTGGTCAATGGTGAGGGGCACCAGCTTCTGGCAGGCAGACCCCTCTGGGCTAGAATCTTGGGAAAATTACTTCCATTTTAGATTCCAGTTTTCTTGTCTATAAAGGGAAAAATGGTTTCTAACTGACGGTGCTGCTGTGAGACTGAATCAGTACACTTCGAGCGTATGGCACCATGCTTACTCAGTAAACAATGATGATTTAGTATTAGAGTCCCCCCACGTACCTCAGATCAAATCCAAAGTCTAATAGCATCAAGATCCTTCACCCGTTTGTGTGCCCATTATCATCTTCACTTGTATCCAGTGAAGCCAACTACAGCTTTCCAGGGGTGACTGGTTTGTGACTTATTTCTAAGCCTTTGCATGTACCCCCTTCTTCCTTCCTGCTTACCATGTCTTTCCTCCTTCAAAACTTCTGAGAGAAGTTTCTTAGGAAAATCCCATCCAATCTGTCATTCCAGTAACTATTAGATTTGTTTTGAGAGGAGTAATCTGTGGAGCAACAGGTTTCCTCCTCTTTTCAGACGCTAGCATTTTCTACTCGATTCTTTGTCATTCAAGGTGATAGAGGAGATAGTACTGTGGTTACTTCAGAACATGTGTCCGATTTGGTTTTGGTTTCCAGAAGCTTGTTCCTTTGTTGTAGCTTTACTCTTTGGTTAATGTCTGCATCAGGCTGATGTTGAAACATTGGTCAGTTGGTATGATCTGAGCAAATGCGAGAGAAAAGGCCTGAAGGCATCCTAAGGGCCAGGGGGGCCCGCTGGGAGTTTAAAATTGACATTGGTAGATGTATATGCAATAGAAAACTATTCTTGTAGTTTCATATAGGTCTTATCTCCATTATTAAATCATTGACAACGGTATTAACAATTGTTAATGGCAAAGAATACTTATGAGAACTCTTGATAGCATTCTGCATTTGCTCTCATGACCAGCCTTTCCATCTCCTAGGCATCCTGGCATCCACGGTACAACCTCATTGTTGTGGGCAGATACCCAGATCCTAATTTCAAAAGTTGTTCCCCCCCTGAATTAAGGACAATCGATCTGTTTGATGGAAGCTCAGGGAAGTTGATGTATCAGCTCCATGATCCAGAATCTTCTGGTATCATTTCGGTAAGGCTTGGGCCCTCAAATAATGATGGGAGGAAGCAGGGATTCAACCTACCTTATTGACCAAAAACAACCAGAAATAATACCTTCACCCCCTCCTCATGCTCATTCCCTTGTTTCTGCAGCTCAATGAGTTCAATCCTATGGGGGACACACTGGCCTCTGTAATGGGTGAGTGAAGTAGGTTGTATCTCAAGCCTGACACTACTTGCCAAGATTCAGTGCATGCTAACCTCAGCTTAGCCCTGCCACATTCACCTAAAGTAGCAGTCATTGAAGAAAATAACCATGAGACAGTGGTCTATTTGGACTGGGCCCTCCAACCTTGTTTGGTCTTGGTTTGGTAATGCCTGACTGTTGTCCAATTCTCTAGTATTTCCTTACCAAGTTCTAGGCTCCCTGGGCCAGCCCCGAGCTCTGAGAAACTGACAACAGAAGGTAAGTCAGACTGGTGTTATTCATCCTAGGTTATCACATTCTCATTTGGAGCCAGGAGAAAGCTGGGATGTGTAAATGAGACAATAATGGAGGTGTGGACCAAGCAAGGACTTTGAGCCACATGAGGACAAGTCCTGTGAGAAGAGGCAGCTATGTGTTAAAGGACCAAAGTATCCGAGTCTTAGGGTTGGAGCAGGATGCTGTGGCATGGGATACTGTGGGGCTGGGACACTGGCCATGTTGTTGCTCTGGACTTAGCCCTGAAACTTCCCGAGAGTTGGCAACAGCTCTCCCAGGCTCCCTGATATATTGAGCCTGGAACCAAGCTCCTCCTGGAGCCAAGGGGTTTTTCTCCTCCCTGACATGTGGTGGCAGAGTGATCAGGTGGTGGTTTTTTATTTGTGCTCACTATTGACATGGACAATAAAAGTATACCCCACTGAGCTTCTGAGTGAATCTTCCAACGCTGACCTGGTCAAAGCACTCCTGGGTCTCCAAAACGAAGCACAGGCACAGAAATAGCACTAAGAATCCAAAATTTTCCTTATCCTCAAGCTGCCTCAGCCCTATTGTGGACCATAGTCAACAGCTGTGCAGCTTACAACCTGCTTTTACCTCACATCCCTGGAGCCCCGAGCCCAGGAGAAGGGGTAGTAGTTTCATGACTGTACCACCACTCACTCTCCTCCCACCTCCCTCGACTCCCTCCCAAGCACAAACACCCTTGGGACCTACTCAAGCTACAGGCGTACGCAGGATACCTGAGGCAGTATGTCTGACTAATGGTAGCTTCAGCTGGAGAAGGGAACTTGGCTGGCTGGCTGTTGGGTGATTTGGTTCCTTGGTGGCCAGTGTTCATGTCCCCAGTGTTATACAGTTCTTCCCAGTAAAACAAGCACTGACAGCAAGACTGTATCTTCTGAGCCATTTGCCAAAGACTCCGGGCTGGAGGAGAGAGCAGGTCTTGTCTGGGGGGCAAGGCAGATGAAGCACCAAGTTCTTCAGTTTTTTACCCCAGGTCCTGAGTGAAACTTTAAACCTTGTCTACATATTGGGTCCTTAGGGAGCATGGAGGAGGCAGGTCCTATTTGGAGAGAGCCAACATCCAACACAGTTCTTGGGAAACATGGGGCAGGTGCCATGGGCCAAGCTGAGTCCCACTTGTTCGTCTAGATTGGGGGGTCATCGGGAAGGCCCAACCCAGGGCCGCCTGCCCATGGGCTAGGGAGCAGCAACAGTCAGGAGTGAGGGCCACGCCCACCTCCCCTAAGAGGCAGAGGGAAGGGGGCTGAGTGGTTGTCAGGCGTGATCCTCCACATCTGCAACGTGGCGGTAGCCGGGAGGCTGGGCCTGCATCCGGAAGAGGACGGTGAGGAGCAGCACTATGAGAAGAAAGAGGATGGAGCCACATACAGCCAAGGCCACGATCACCTCTGGGCACAGGGGTAGGGAGAGAAAAGACATGTCAGTGTTCATTCAATATGTGACGGCCTACCATATGCCAGGAGCTATTCTTACAATGGGGATATCCACAGTTAGTGACAAATACCATAAAGCAAAGCCAGGGAAGGGAAAAGATGGAGAAGTCAGTCAGGAAAGGTATCACTGAGGATAATGGGAACAGAGACACACGAGATCTGAGAGGAGAGAGGCGTATGCTGAGGGCGGAGAGTAGAGAGTAAGCAAGCACAAACGGCCCTGATGTGCAACTAGCTTGGCATGTTCTAGAACCATCAAAAAGGTATCCTAGGCCCTGGCCAGTTTGGCTCAGTGAATAGAGCATAGGCCTGCAGACTGAAGGGTCCGGGTTCAATTCCGGTCAAGGGCATGTGTACCTTGGTTGCGGGCACATCTCCAGTAGGGGGCGTGCAGGAGGCAGCTGATCAATGTTTTTCTCATCTGATGTTTCTAACTCTCTTCCTTACTCTCCGTAAAAGAAAAATCAATAAAATATATTAAAAAAAAAAAAAAGGTATCAGAGCAGAGTTAGTGATGGGCAGGTAGGATGTGCGAGTGGAGGGGAGGGCCAGGCCAAGTGGTCGAGAACTTGGATTTTATTCCAAATGTGATGGGAACCCCCTGGAAAAATCTGAGAAGTGTAGTAATGTGAACTGACCAACTTTTTTATTATTAATCCTCAACCAAGGATATTTTTCCATTTTTTAGAGAAAGTGGAAAATAGAGAAACAGCAATGTGAGAGAGACAAAAGTGCCCTTGACTGGAATTGAACCCAGGACCTTTTAGTCTGAAGGTCAGTGCTCTATCCACTGAGCCAAACCAGCTATGGCCTAACTTATTCTTTTTTTATATAATATATTTTTATTGATTTCAGAGAGGAAGAGGGAAAGATAAAAATACCAATGACAGAGAATCATTGATTAGCTGCCTCCTGCACACCCCCTACTGGGGATTGAACCCACAACCCAGGCATGTGTCCTTGACAGGAATCAAACCAGAGATCCTTCAGTCCACAGTATGATGCTCTACCCACTGAACAAAACCAGCTAGGGCCTAACTTTTTAAAGAAATTAACTCTGCTGCACTAAGAGACTGATAGGGACAAGAATAGACTCAGAATGTTAAGAAGCTCATCAGTAGTTCAGGCAAGAGATGATGGTAGATTGGACTAGGGAGCAAGAGCATGTTTTGTGTGTGTTTTTTTCCCAAGGTAGACCTTTTATTATAATTGATAAAATGAAAGTTCTGAAAGAGGTTAAACAATCTGCCGAAAGTCTGATGACAAAAAGGCAGGCAGGAGTCAAAACAAGGTCTCACAACATTTGTGCTCTTAGCCACAAAGTTACACTACCCAGATTTCTAGTCATGGAGTCATGCTGCCTTCCCCAACATGTGAAAAGCTTCAGGTCCAAAAGACAGCTCTACAGACACAAGAGTGCTAGGTCTGCCTGGGCGGAGAATTCCTGACCGTCTCCTACAGAGAGCCAGAGCCAAATCCAAGTGGGCCTCACAGGCTGGTGTTCCATTTTAGAAGTAAACGCAATGAACAAAGAGGAATCAGATAGTGAGTTAATACTATGTATTTTTAAAGGTTGGCACACTAGAATCTAGTGGATTGGTTGGGGGCGGGGGTCTAAGAAAGTATTCAAGATACATCATAGGATTATACTGTGTTGACTAGGTAACTAGTGTGGCATTTACTTAGATGGGGAAGCCTGGAGGGAGAACAAATTTCGGGGGAAGAGCATTTGGTTTCAGATATCGACTTTGAGATGTCACATCCATGTAGAGACCTCACGGTTGCAGCTGGCTGGCTATATCAGTCTAGCTCAGAGAAGAGGTTATGACTCTGCGAATCACAAAAAGACAGAACTTAGCATTGGTGCATACAGCCATGGGTTGGAAGAGATCACCTTGGGAGGGGGCAGAGATGGGAAAAGGGCCAAGACGAGTCCTGAACCATGCACTGTTGAGTGGGGAGAAGCCAGTAAGGAAGGACCTATAAGTTAGGAGAAAAAGCAGAGAAGCCAAGGAAGGGTTTAAGGAAGGGGTGACCAGTTATATAATGCTGCTGAGAGGCAAGAGAAGCTGACTAAGAACTGGTCACCGGCTTTGGTCAGAGGTCACGGATCTTTAACAAAAGTTACTGGAGAGAAAGGAGACACCAGACTGTCCAGTGTGCACTTGAGAGAATGGACGTGAGGAAGTGACAGCCGGATCTAGGCAACTCTGAAGGATTGCACCATAACAGGGAACAGAGAAAGATGGGGGTCTGAGAGGTTTTTATTAGGCCTTTGAGATGGGACTGATCCAGCAGAGAGGAAACACTGAGACATCAGAGGTCCTTGTGGATAACAGATGAGCCCAGAGTATAACTGGAGGGGCAGGACCTTAAGTAGCAGCTTGCACCAGTGAGTAGCCGGAAGATGTGGTGGTGGGAAAATGGAACGATTCTCTCCTGATTGCTTTTATTTTCTCAGTGCTATAAGAAGTGAGGGCATCCCCTGAGCGTGTTAGGAAAAAGGTGAAACGGTCTCACTTCGGTAATAAACTATCTAGGGAAATGCAATAAGATGGCTGGGAGCGTGAGTGCTCTCTCAAGACTTGTGGATATGAAGTACAAGTTGTTCTGGGGCATGTCTAGCTCAGAGGCAGGCAGCAGCTCACCTGTGTCTGCAGGACCGGTTGCCAGCTGGCACTCCTGCTGCCAGTCCTTGGGCACAACAGGCTCTGTGAGACGCAGGAAGTCCTGCAGTGGGCAGCGGTGAAGGCAGCCAGGCAGGCTCAGTGGCCAGGGGGCCTTGTTACTCTCATTCCGGAAGTACATCTCCACTGAGAAATTCCTGAGGGAATGATGGGAGACAAGGTGGAAGCTGCCCACCAGGCCTGTTATGGAGTCCTTAGGATGCCCGTAGCACCATGCGACTGCCCTTCCAGAGGGCAGACTAGGAGCTCCACTCACCCATTATCTTCCTGGTACAGTTCAAATATATGGCAAGAGGCGTAGGGGGCTTGTTCACCATTGTAGACAAACAATGCCATTTGCAGAGCAACCAGGGTGGTATCATGCTGTAAGGAAGAAGGGCTCCCTATTAGCATGCCCTCCTGCACCCCCCCACCCCAGCACTGAATAGAGAAGAAATCCAGCTCCTGTTTGACGTTAGCATGCTGGGGACTAAGGGAGCTCACCGCGGAGTACACCAGCAGCTTAGGGAGGTGGGAGGAGGAGGTGGCCATCAGTGTCAGGTTCTTCCGTATCTGAGCCAGCAGGACTCCTGAAGGAGAAAAATCCCCGGTGTCAGTGGCTACAGCTATCGCTGTCTCCTGCTCAACTCTATCTGTGGTCCTGTCACTCTCTGCTAGTCTTGGGTCTGATCACTGATACAGAGAACTCTTTAGGTGCTTGGGAGCCACAGAGGAACGCCCTGCTCTCTGACAACTTTCAGATTTACAGAGGGAAGCAAGATAAACATGAGCTACGAGGCCCTGCCCATGTTTGAAGAAGTCCTCTAAGTCAGAACAAATGCAAACTTAAGGCTGCTTCAGGACACATAGGGCAGTGGCTCCAGGCAGGGGGAACTCTGCCATATGCAGGCTCTGAGAACCCTGAGATGTCAGAAAGGCTTCACAGCTCTCCCCGGGGTGCTCCTTGGCATTCTTCTCTGCCTCCTTTTGAAGGGGCACCCAGTGGTTCTCTGGAGAGGGGGGTTCCTTTCAGAGGGAAGGGTCTTCTGACATGAGTGAAAGGTAAGAATATGAATGGCAGCAAAGAAGCATGTGGACCTGATTGTGGTCATTCGCCCAGTGCCAATGTGCTAAGCATTTGGCGAATTAGAGACTTTGATGACTCACGGGATGACGAGGGAGATCCAAGGGGTTTTGAAAGAGCAGATAACATTTCAGGTGGAGAAGCGTGTGAGAAGCCCCCAATAGCAGGTCTTTAATGAGGCAGGGTCCTGAGGAAGGGAGTGACATGCTGCTCTGGTCACTCACCCCCCTGAAGCCGGGCCTTCTCTGTCTGCTCGTAGATCCCGAAGAGGAAGCGGAAGCTGAGGTCCTTTAGCCGGCTCAGGCGCTGCATGGTTTGGGGTGAGGCCCAGGGCGGCAGGACCAGGCCATGTGTTTTCTGCGTGTGGCAGCGGGCAGGTTAGCTCCCCGGCCTAGGCCAGAGCCTCTCCCGGGGCATCGCTCTTCCCCAGTGAGAAGGTGCCTGTGTGTGTGTGAGAGGGGAGGGAGAGGAGAGGAGAGCTGAGGCAGAGGGACTAGAACCAGGAGACATGGCGGACCGTGTTGAGGATGCAGGGCACGGGGAAGGAGGCTCGGGCACAAAAACTGTGACTCAGCAGAACAGAGTCAGATACCACCAGCGCTCTGGGTGGAGAAGGGCAGGAACTGCTGACAATCAGTAAGCTATTTCCCACTCTGGGGTTCTTTTTCACCCTTGAGGGAAGTTCCCTTGTTTCACAAGAAGCAGGCGGCTGGCCTGGACCTCCCCAGTGGGACTGGTAGCCAGGCATTGTGCTCTCCAGGTTCTGGTCACCTGAGCCTGCTGAGTACAAGAGGAAAGGGTCACACTGGGGACCCCAGGCAGGCTCACCTCACAGAAGAGTGTGTCATAGACATTCCACGCGGTCTCCAGTGTCAAATCCGTAAGCCCTGTCTCATTGGCCACCATATCCAGAAATTGCTATGAAAAATGGATCAGGGCATCAATCCTGCCCTAGGATAAAGGACAGTGTGACGACCGCCACCTCAGCCCCACTCACTGCATTCTGAATACTCTCGTTCTGATACTCTGGTGTCTGCCGGGTCTCGTTCTGCAGCTGCTCGTAACGGGGACATGGGCCCAATGGGAACTTCAGCAGCTGCAGACCGAAAGGGAGAAGCAGAGGCAGAGAGGGAATCGGTGGTTAGCAGGCCCATGGCCAGAGCTGCCCCTCTCATGGCCTTCAGTGAAGGGCTGGCCAGTCTTACCCTGTCCTCAGCAATGGGCACAGTGTGGACAGGAATAGGCTGCCAAGAGATGTTTGGATTGAAACGCTGCATCCCATTGGGAGGGAAAAGTCCAGCCAGGTTGGCCTCAGCACTCATGAGCGTACGGTCAAAGTCAGTGCTTCGCACATAAACCTGCAGAGATGACAACACGAGTCTCTTCCTGTGGGGGTGGGGTGAGGAGCTTTGACTCCTCAGTGGGGTCTTAAGGGGAGAACCTATTCTTGATGGTTACTGAACAAACTGTAATCCCACCATGCATCTGGCCCTTGCACCCTCTCTGGCCTTCCCCATTCTTCTTCCTAGCAAAGGTCCAAACACTCACTGGGGGCTAGCTATCACTACTCTGAGAATGGCTCTAGTTCAAATGTCCCCCCGACCCACCCCCAGTCCAAAGTGCTAACTCAGTAAGGCTCACTGGTCTGTCTGTCTTCTGTCTGTCTGTCTGTCTGTCTAGTTTTATCCTGTCTCCCTATTTAGGCCAGGATCCTTGAGGGCAGAAACTATCTCCATTCACACCCCCTTTTATAAATTGGCTTGGAGGCCAGGGAGAGGAAATAAGACAAGGAACAGTTAATTGCTTGTGGGAAAAGGAGGAAGCTGTGGGGATAGGCAAGATCAAGACAGAGCTGGCCCTCAATGGAACAATAACATCTAGGGACTCAAGACAGCTGTGGCTGACAGCAGTAACCAAAGGAACAGCTATGGGCTCAAGGAGCCAAAAACACTTGCCAATATTCCATTCTAAGTTCCACAAAGACAGAGATCATATGTGTGTAGTTTACCATTATGTGCAAAATGCTAGCCCATTGTAGGTACTCTTGAATGGAAAACCTGAGTTATTTAACAAAGCCAGACACTACTCTTCCAGACCCTTCCTTCAGTCTGAACTTGGATGCTTGATAAATTTTGCCTCTTCCCACCCAAGCAGGGGCAACTCAGCCTCTAGGGCTTTGTTCTAGATAGCCCCTGGGTGTCTTGTCCTGTAGTTGTAACCAAACATGCATGGAGGGGGGCCAATGCCCAGCCTCACCCTTAGGCTCCCTGAGGGCAGAGGGTGAGGACAGCAGATGCCATTCTCCTTGCATCTGGAGCTCCCAGCCTTACCTCTTGTGGGTGGTAGGAAGTGTTGAGAAAGCCGCGGTAGCGCTGCCGCAGGGCCTGGCCCAGCTCCCAGTGCTGTAACATCCCCTCCTATGGGCAAACCCAACGATTAGGGATGGCTCACAAATCCCAGAGCTTAGGCACTTTTGCTTTTCAGTTTACTCCTGGCTGGAAATAGGGGTGTGTTAATGGGATCCCAGAAGTCACTGTATTAAGTAGCCAGTTGTGTGTGGCATTATCTTTGGCAAGAAATCTAGTCAAAGCACCCACAATGGACATGGCAGTTTGTTGGGCCCCGAGTTCTGTAGCCTGCTCTAGAGGTCACTCATTGCACAGTTCATACTGAGGAAGGGCTGCCTTCTGACCCACCTTGGTGAGCTGACCAAACCCTTGGGGCCATTCATCTTCCTGATAGGGGTCCTTGGGAAATGTCTTCACTGGTGTCCGGTCTCCATGTCGGTACAGCTGACAAAAGAAAATGGTTTGCCTGGAGGTCAGAAAGGTCTCCTTGATGGGGACACCTCTGCCTCATATTGGAGAGGGAAGCCTCAATCCCTCTGGGAAGCCTTAACGCTTCCCATTGCAAAAGACCCCAGTTCAAAAGTCAGTAACTTCTTCCAGGTTCCAGAGAGTCTAACATGGCTAAGCAATGACCACGGAGATCACACGCAACGCCAAAGGAACAGATGGGAAAGGAAAAGAGAAATAAAAGCAAGGCAGATGGTGGGAGGACTGGAAAGATCACCAAAGATTTCTGTAGAGGGTGGGTCTCTTAATCATTTACATCCTAATCACCCGACCTATGCCCTGATACAGAACTCCTTGCAGCTCATCCACTCCCATCCCCTGCAGCTCCACATCACCTCCGAACCCGGGCCCCAACCCTGAGCCCCCCAAACCGCAGGCCAGTAGTCTCCTAATCCAGCTCCTCCTCCAGTCCCGCACTCCCCAGCACAAACCCCGCCCTCCCTCCACCAGCGAGCCCGTGCCCTTCGAGCTCTGGCGACCCTTGGGCGACCCTGTCTCTCATTACCAAGGTAACGAAGCGCAGAGTCCGGGCCTGGATGGGGGGCATCACCAACAGGTTCACGCCAAGAAGGAGCTGGAGAAGAGCCGCCCGGCTCCAGCCAAACAGCGCGCCCGCCATCACCGTTATCATCTATGCAGCAAAGAGGGTGGAACCCGATGGGCGGCACCTGCAGCAGCCGCCCGGACGCGCCCTGGAGGACACTCGCCGGAAGTGCACTCGCCACCATCTTGCTAAAGGAGGGCTTGGGAGGGAATGTTTGGAGGAGGAATCTGGGAAGGAATGCTTGGAGGAGCCTCCCGACCCGGCCAGGGCAGAGAGCATGAGCATGTAGCGCGGCAGAAAGGGCTTGAAGACCCTGTCTTGGTAAAGAGAGCCCTGAGCTCGGGTTTGCCTTGGCCGGCGGAGAAGCCGGCCCAAGTGGCGCTTGCCCTGGGCGGGCCAGTGGCTGGGAGAACGAGGCCCCCTCTCCCCATCCCCGACCCCCTGACGGGGGGCCGCCAGGCTTGACCGCAGAGCCGCAGCGGATGCGGATTGGGACGAGGGGTAGTAAAGGGCGCCCCCTCCACACCACTCACTGCCTTCGGGTGGAATTTGAGCCTTGGTCCGGTTCTGTTCCTCTGTTCCCCGGAAGAGGTCTTGTTTAAGGTGCAGGGCACAGCGTGTAAACAGCCCTTTGAACTCCTAAGCCCTTGAAGTCGGTCCCAGTCTGTCCTACTGCTCATGCCCTGAGCAAAGCTCAGGAGCCTTCTGACTTCACCTTCCAGTCGTTTCCCCGTCCTTTTACCATTCCTAGTTTGAGTTCATTAGAATCAGAATGTCATGCCTCTTCCTGAAGGAGCTGGATTGCACAGTGTTCAGGCTTGGCAGTACCAAAGCAGTGAATCCCTAAGGGAGGAATTTCAGACCAGTGGGAAGATGTATAGGGGGGAGGGGGAAGGAACTTACCAAGTGGGAGTAGGTGGAGTTTTGGCAGAGTCAGGGGCCCTCTTGACGTTGGCCATTAGGGTCCCAGTGCAGCCAGTTTGGTCTCAAGATTTTGTGACTCTCGAGGTGGGAGTGATTCACAGCTCTAGGAGGTCAGATCATAGGCCCTTGGGATGCTTTGATCTAAACTGCTCACGAGAAGCAAAATACTTCAGCGCATCACAAAAATAAAATCAAACCTGATCAGAACTACATGGGAGAAAGCAGGGTCACGATCTTGCCATAGGACTCCAGATTAAATGAGTTACTAGTATATATACCTCAGGATCTAAATTTTGCTTCCCGAGTTGTTGTGGAATAGTGAATAAAATATGAGAGCTGAAGCCTGGTAGCCAAGCAGTTATTATTAAGTCATAAGCTCCGTTATGAATCAGATGGGATTTTAGTCCCCTCATTTAAAAAAATGTCCACACACACAAACATAAGGGAGATTTTGAAAATAATCCCAAGTGGCTCACCAAAACCACCGAGAAGGTTCATAAATCTGCATCTTTGAATTCCTGATTCAATCTAGTTCTCTGTACAGATAAGAAAACAAACCTAGAGAGGGAGTGATTGGCCATGGTCACACAGTTAAGAGAATGAATTAAAACTCAAGTTTTCAGATTCACAGTCTTTATAATGGGGTGTTTCTCACAGGCTATTCAAACTACATTGCTAAACTGTACTCATTGGTCCCAAATACCTTCAATAAAGAGATTTCTAATCTTTTCATATTGGTGGGTTGAATGGGCATGGCTAACTGCTAAGGTACTGGGTATTCGAGTTTTTGAGTATTTTATTTTTTAAAAAATATATATTTTATTGATTTTTACAGAGAGGAAGGGAGAGGGATAGAGAGTTAGAAACATCGATGCAAGAGAAATATCAATCAGCTGCCTCCTGCACACTCCCCACTGGATATGTGCCTGCAACCAAGATGCATGCCCTTGACCAAATCGAACTTGGGACTCTTAAGTCTGCAGGCCAACGCGCTATCCACTGAGCAAAACTGAGCAGGGCGAGTATTTTCTTTTACTATGCCTCTACTCTCCTAGCAAACTAGCCAAACCATTTTTATTTCAGAATGTAAATGTTGGCAAGTAGAATGAAAATCCCTCAAATTCATCTTTTGCTTTTCATCCCACTTGCTCAAGTATGTCTATATCCTTTGTGCCTGAAAGTATCCCATGTTAGGAGGGATTGATAGAGCAGATATTCAGTTTTTATAGTGAGAAATCCAGGAAGAGTGAGGGTCACCCCAGAAGTACATGGTAGAGCCAATAGCTGAGCCCTGGTTTCTGGACCCCTAGCTTCTGCATATTTTGTACCAGGTGATTCTGTGGTCCCCATACCTTGGTTCCTAACTACAGATGCACACACACAATGTAGATGGGTAGATACATAGGCCACCCCAAACCAATACGTCAGAATCTCTGAAAGTGAGGCCAGGTTTGGAAATCACTGCTCTACCCTGTGTTGGCGGAAGAGAACCTAAATCCAGGTGAGTTAACCACTTTTCCCATCTAGGGAAGTAGTTTATGTAATGGAGTAAGGAAGTTTTTTGTGTTTGAATTTGATCTTTGAATCAGCTATACTTATATCCAAATTTGATATTTACCCCCTTGCTAGTAACTATCTCCTAGGCCTGTGATGGCGAACCTATGACACGCGTGTCAGCACTGACATGCATAGCTATTTTCGATGACACGCAGCCACATGTGGTCGCATACAGAGAAGTATGGGGCCATGTGCCGAGGATGAAACATTTGCTGTAGTGCAGTGTAGACACTGTGCAGAGGTCTGTAGGCCAAAACAACAGAACTCCGGCACAGAGTGTCTAGTTCTGCGACTTCCAGTTAGGCCGTTAGGGGATCTTTGACCTCACTTCCGGCCGGTGGAGCAGGGAGCAGCACATAACCACAGCAACCATGATCCAATCTACTGTTCTGGGGTGTCGTGGATTTCTTTTTTTTTTTTAATCTTTATTGTTCAGTTTATTAATTACATTGTTCCCTTTTTTCCCCCCTATAGTTCCCCTCCACCTGGTACCCATCCCACCCTCCGCCCTCACCCCCCTCCACTGTCCTCTCCCATAGTTGCATGATTTTTGTCCAGTCTCTTGCTGCACTTCACACACACCCTTTCTCTCCAAGAGTTGTCAGTCCATTCCCTCTCTATGTCCGTGATTCTGTTACATTCACCAGTTTATCCTGTTCATCAGCTTATTAATTCACTTGATTTTTAGATTCATTTGTTGATAGATGTGTATTTGTTGTTCCTAATTTACACTTTTATCTTTTTCTTCTTCCTCTTCTTAAAGAATATCTTTCAGCATTTCATATAATATTGGTTTGGTGGTGATGAACTCCTTTAGCTTTTTCTTATCTGCGAAGCACTTTATCTGGCCTTCAATTCTGAATGATAGCTTTGCTGGATAGAGTAATCTTGGTTGTAGATTCTTGCTGTTCATCACTTTGAATATTTCTTGCCATTTCCATCTGGCCTGCATCGTTTCTGTTGAGAAATCCGCTGACAATTGTATGGGTGCTCCCTTATAGGTAACCAACTGTTTCTCTCTTGCTGCTTTTAATATTCTCTCTTTGTCTTTTGCTCTTGGCATTTTAATTATGATGTGCTTTGGTGTGGTCCTCTCAGGGTTCCTATATATTGGGGTTCGATGCGCTTCTTGGACTCCTAAGTCAATTTCTTTCACCAGGTGTGGCAAGTTTTCGGTCACTATTTCTTCAAATAGGTTTTCATTGTCTTGCTCTCTCTCTTTTTCTGGCAACCCTATAATTCGGATGTTGGTATGCTTGAGGTTGTCCCAGAGGCCCCTTACACTATCTTCAATTTTTTGGATTCTTTTGGTTTCTTGCTTTTTAAAAAAAAATATATTTTATTGATTTTTTACAGAGCAGAAGGGAGAGAGATAGAAAGTCAGAAACATCGATGAGAGAGAGACATCGATCAGCTGCCTCTTGCACGCTCCCTACTGGGGATGTGCCCACAGCCAAGGTACATGCCCTTGCCGGAATAGAACCCAGGACCCTTCAGTCCACAGTCCAACGCTCTATCCACTGAGCCAAACCGGTCTCAGCTGGTTTCTTGCTTTTTCAGCTGAGTGGATTTTACCTCTTTGTATTTCAAATCTTTAACTTGGTTCTTGGGGTGCTCCAGAGCACTTTTAGGTCTTTGTATAATATTTTTTATTTCAGTCAGTGTATGCTTAATTTCTGGTTGGTCCTTTTTCATATCCTTGAGAGTCTCCTTTATATCCCTGAGGGTCTCCTTCATTTCCACATTGGTCTTGATCATTTCCTTGCAGGTCTCATTCATATCCATGAGGGTCTCGTTCATTTCCTTGTAGGACTCATTCATTTCCTTTGCGGTCTCGCTTATTTCCTTATAGGCCTTGACCTTTTGTTGGAGCCTCTTGAGAAGCCCTATAACCGTGGTTTTGAATTCCATGTCCAGTCGGGTTTTTTTCCTCCATTTCTTTCACATCTGATTTCTTTCCATGTCTCTGCATGGTGGCTGCTTCCCTGAGTTGGTCAATTAGCTTTGTGTGGTAGACTTCCTACTAGGGACAGTGGCTCAACCTCCCCAGTTACCTGAGGTGGATATGGGTTGCACAGTCTTGCTGAAGTTAAGCTCAGGTTAATCCTTGTTAGCACTAGGAGGGGTTGACCTCCAGGCCAATTGTCTGTGAAGTTCAGCTGTGCTCAGGTTGGATGGGCGGAGTCTCCGGGCCAAGCAGACAGTGTTAGCTCTGCCCTATGCGGCCCCAGGGACTCTGTGCCTGGGGCAATGGCTGCCAGCACCTCTGAGATAGAGCCGTTGTGGAGCTCCACCGGCTGCCGGGGAATTCAGACTCTCCCCAAATGAGTCTGCACGTCCAATGTCTCACCCAGGGTCGTAAAACAAAGCAGTCTGACGATTTTCCGAATGAGAGAGCGAGTCGCAGAGCGCTCTCTGCGTGGTCACGCAGCTGAGCTGTTCGCGCGCAAGCTGCCTTCTTCACAAGCCGGGAGACCCCTGCAGCGCCCGAGTTTCGGCGTGCCCTCCTCTGTCCAGTTTTCACCCCGTATGATAGTGGGTTCCCTGGACTTCGCCCAAAGCTGGAGAATCACTCCAGTGGGACGTTTTTGTCTCCCTGTTCGAGAAAACTGGCCGGTTTTTAGCTGCCCGCCCTCTCCACTGGCGCGCGCTCCAAACCCCACTCCATGCGAATCTTTCAACGCTGTCCACCGCCGCTCCTCCGAGTCACAGTGTCTTATCTTCACTTTTATTTGTGGAATTTTCACTCGGCGAGCTTTCTGGTGATTCTGGAAGGTGTTTGTTCTTTCGTTAAGTTGTAGTATTAAAATTGTTGAGTATGACGGCAAGATAGGTGTTTTACCTATGCCGCCATCTTGGTTCTCCTCCTTATTCTCGTGTTGTGGATTTCTAATTGACCATCATTACTGAGATAAGTGAGGGGGAGGCTGGGAGAGGCAAGGGCCTGTGCTATGGGTGCCGTTTCCGCCATTAAAGCCATCTTAATTTATAAAAGGAACGTCATTTTGCAGCATAGTGCAGACTCCATTTCACCACTGTTACTGTTGTGCATCCTTATTAATCCCTATTTCTGCTTATTAACCCTACCCTTTCCTAAAGGATAGTTACATGTGTCATCTTGTGGTCAGTTAGGCTAATTAATCCCTAATTGGCTGCAGGGCTAACAAGCTATCTATAATTCTATCTTCTGTCACTTCTCTCTCCCCGCCCCCCACCCCATGGAGAACCCAAAAAATAAAAAACCAAGGTTAAGTAAAGGTAGTGGTAGCAGCAGTAGCTGACCCTTTCAAGAGACATGGACTGAGATGTATGGCATTATAGAAAAAAATGACATCATTTTGCGCTATACATACTGAAACAGTAGTAAGCAGAACGTGGAATATAAATAGACATTTTGAAACTAATCATTCCCAGTTCTTGAAAAAAAGTGAGGATGAAAGGAAGGAATACATTTCCAGGCAGCTACACCTTTATAAGAGCCAATCTAATTCCATCCTTAAATTTATAAAAGGCTCTACAAATTTAACATCTGCAAGTACGAACATGGCTCAGTCCATAGCTCAGCATGGAAAAGCACTCAGTGAGGGAGAATTTATTAAAGAAACTCTCCTAAGATGTGCACAAGTTCTATTTCACGAAATGCAGAATAAAGATGCAATTATTAAGAGAATATCTGAGTTACCATCCAGTGGAAATATCATAAAAGACTGAATAATGAGACTGAACACAAACGTACAACATTAATTAAAGAGACATAAGTAATTGTAATTATTTTTTGACCTCTCTTGATGAAACTACTGATGTCATATTACATGCTCAGTTGGCCATTATTGGTCGATATTCTGATGGTCTCACAATGAGAGAAGAGTTGATAAAGTTAGTATCAGTGCCAACAAGTACATCAGGAAGCGAAATATGTAAGGTTGTTACACAAACATTCCATTACCTAAGCACTGATATCTCTAAAGTTGTGTCAGTGACGACAGACGGGGCACCAAACATGGTGGGGGAAAAAGTCGGATTTGTCAAATTGTTTACGGAAGCAATTGGACATCCGATTGTGCCTTTTCATTGTTTTATCCATCAGGAGGTTTTATGTGCCAAAGCAGGATTCACTGACTTAAACGACTTAATGTCAGTTGTTACAAAAATAGTTAATAGCTGCTCGCTCCCTTCACAAGCGAGAATTTTCTGCACTTTTCCTGGAGGTTGATTCCACCTACAGTGGACTGCTAATGTACAATAATGTAAGATGGCTGAGCCGAGGCAAAGTTCTTGAGCGCTTTGTGAAGTGCTTTGAAGAAATTAAAGTATTTCTTGAGGATAAGGATCTGGGAAACTTTTCTCAGTTCAATGATGATAAGTGGATCAACTCCCTGATGTTTTTACAGATCCCTCTGTTCATATTAATGAACTGAACTTAAAGTTACAAGGTTTTGGCAAAAGTATTGACGTTATGTTTGGATACATAAAAGCTTTTGAAAGTAAACTTAAAATTTTCAAGCGAGATTTAGAAACTAAAAC
Source organism: Antrozous pallidus (assembly GCA_027563665.1). Lineage (NCBI taxonomy): Eukaryota > Metazoa > Chordata > Mammalia > Chiroptera > Vespertilionidae > Antrozous > Antrozous pallidus. Next base: position 17,481,792 of record CM050520.1, read on the forward strand.
TTGTGAGTATTTTCCTCGAGTGACAAAGTATTTTGAGAAGGCCAGTTCAGCTATACAAAATGAAATGGAACCCTTGCATATAAAGTACCAGTATGTTTTAGACTCATTACTTGACCAGTTCAGTGATAGATTTAATCAATTTAGAAGCCTAGAACAGACCATAAAAATAATTAAGTATCCTGATGTAGTAGTCTGCAGTAGTTTGGAATTAAATGGTTTCCAGTGGATGCAAATTGATGATTTGGAGATGCAACTTGCAGAATTTCAAAACAGCATCTGGGCTCAGGTGTTTGTCGATTTGAAGTCAAAGCTTGAATGCTCGGGACCTACTCAAAATTGCAAATATTCCTTTCCACTAGTATTCACAGGGTAAACTAAGATTTCTGCTTGAGTATTAAAATTGACAGGAAAATAGTAATTAAGTTTTCAGATTAATTTAAATTGGCCAAGTGAAATACGAGAATACTCAAGAAAATTATAGTGTACTGGACAAAAAGCTTTTCCTAAAACATTAACTGAAAAATCTATCAGTAGTTCATCTCTCTGTAAAATTGCCTAACATCCAAAGAACCTAAAGCAGTCACTTTGTGTACAAAAATTAAAATTTAAAATTATCAAGACTGCAATAGAAAATTTCCAAAAGTCCCCATTAATCAAAAAAGGGGAGGGGACAGCGGGGTAATATCATGAAAGGGACAAAAAAAAAATATTGAGTAAGTAAAATACATCTAGAAAATTCTTACTCCAGTAAAGTAAATTCCATTTGTAAAAACAATAGCAGGACACCCATGAAAAAACACACATGGTGTCAAAATAAGCCAAAGGAAAATCATTTAGGCAAAAATTAAAAAGAATCCCAAGTCTATTTTGCATAGAGGATCCCTTTGTTAACTTTTGGTCGAGAATGTGTTTGTGTGTTTTCAGAGAACAACTCCAAGACCATGTGGGTTCCTGCGACGGTGAGGAACTGATGGATCTGTTCCAGCCATGAGGACGGTCCAGAGATGGGGGACACTGACGACACCTTGCCATACTAGCAGTCAGCAGCTGTGCATGTCTGCAGGCAGCCCAGGACCAAACCAGAGAGGATGGATCATGCATTGACACGATATATCCACCATCTGGATACCATTGCTGACTTATACACATAATGAATTATTTGACACTGAAACTGGGACTCAGAAAAGTTGGACATTGAAACCGAGAATGAAACACTTTTTGTTCTTATACATTTATTTCTAGTATGCAGAGGCAAGATATTTTTGAAGAAAAGAAACAGGGGAGAGTGATTGATATAGAGGCAGGATGGCCTTGAACAGGCTGTCAAGCTACAGGGGGAGGCTTGGGTGGATGGGAGGCAGATGCGGGGGGAGATCAACGGAAGGACTTGTATGCATGCATATGAACATAACCAATGAATGAAAGACACTGGGGCGGGGAGGGGGGAAGCTGGGGATATGTGCTGGGGGGTGGGGGAGGCTGGGGGGGGATAAGGGGGAGGGGGAAAGGAAAACATGTACTACTATTATACTGCAAAAAATCAATAAAAAATAATTGAAAAAAATAAAAAATAAAAAAAAAAATCAAAAATCAAAAAAAAAAAAAAAATGAAGTCAAAGCTTGAGAATCTGGAAAGGTGCTGCTTGGAGAATCAAGAGGAGTGCCACTATGAACAGGAAATTTAGAGTGCCTGGAACCAATTACCAGACACTTTTAGCACCCTGAAAAATATAGCAATGGCTTTATTCACAATAAGTGAGATCTTATTCTCAGCATTAAATAACATCAAAACCAACAAAAGAAACAGATTGACAGATGAAGTTAGTAGCGCTTGCTTGGGCTTGAAGTGTACAAAATACCAACCTTCAATTGAAGGTTTAGCCAATGAAATACTCAGCAACAAAAAAGTCACCAATAGGCAGGTTATTTAAAGAATTCCCCCTCCCCCTCACTTATCTTAGTTCACAGCACCCCACACAAGTTAAATAATATCAAGACCAACAACAGAAACCAACTGATAGATGAACAAAGAAGTCACTAAGCAGGTAAGTTAAATAATTAGTTTTTGGTTTATTAAATATTTGTTATATATTACAATTACACATTTTTGTTATTTAAACTATAAATGTCATGAAATTAGGTGTTTTTTCTTGAAGTAACACACAACCCAAGTTATGCTCGGTTTTTTGGCGAATTTTGACACACCAAGCTCAAAAGGTTGCCCATCACTGTCCTAGGCCATATATGAGGATAAGTAATATATATAGCGGGGCCTGTGTGACTTCTTCTGTCTTCTATATCATCTCTAAACTTATTGGTCTGGGAAGCAGGAATTCTTGGGTTCAATCTTGTGATTGGGAGGTTGGGTAGAAGTCATCTGAGGGACTTGCAAGATGCTCCCACACTTTTCACCTCAGAATGGTGAAGGAGAGAGAAAGAAACAGTTGCCCTAGTCCAGTGGAAGGCAAGCTCATTAATCAACAGAGCCAAATATCAACAGTACAACGATTGAAATTTCTTTTGAGAGCTAACTTTTTTAAACTTAAACTTCTTCTAATGCCACTTCTTCAAAACAGACTCCCCCAGGCCGTGGTATTTTGTGAAAAGCCACACTCAAGAGGCCAAAGAGCTGCATGTGGCTCACAAGCCACGGTTTGCTGACCACTGCTCTAAACCATACCTCGTGGCCTGCTTTACGGGAGTTTTAGTGCTTCAGGGAGTTATTCGGTAGGACATAAGACTGGTAAATGCTCCTATTTTTGCTTCAAGGTTCCCCTTGCTCCAATGAGAAGACTTTGGAGGTCCTGGGAGTCAGAAATGGGACTTGGAAGATCACTGAAGGTGTTCCTAGGCATGGTGCCTCCTCTAGGAGCTAAGGAAAGATAGGAAAGGCACTATGGGACTGGGAGGTTTTGTACCTGACATCTGTGGGCTGGTAGGACATGTGATTCCAGCTGCTGATCACCTGACTACTTGCCCTGGCCTGCGGGAGAAATCCAGTGGTTGGTCTCTGGAAACTCTTTGGAGGTATTGACTACAGGTTTGGGTCTTCTCTCATTTTTCTCCCCAATCCCCTCTAGGTGGGTGCTCCCAAGCCCCTGTAATTTGAAGGGGTAGCTCTTTGCATAGCACTAGTAATAGTCCCTCCTCTACCTGAGACAAGGCTGAGGCTGACATGGCACGGGAGCGATGGCGCCCTGAACTGCATGGTCAGCAACTGCCTGTAGCCTGGGTCAGAAGGCTCCAGATGGGGCTTGGGTGTGGTCCTGGGCTCTGGGGAGTCTAGGGAGTTGAGGATTAGGAATGGACGAGAGAAGGTAAGTCTTCAGGCCTCAGAGCAGTGTTCCATTCCTAGTTCCTTGCAAGCAGGCGTTTCAGTGACATCTCTGATTATGCCCCTGTGCTGGAGCTGCCGGCTGTGGGGAAAGGGGAGAAAGGAGCTGGGTGGATGATGTGGTTTCTGGGGCAGAACAGTTCCAGTTTCCCAGGAGCTTGAGTCCTGGTTTCTACTTCCACAGGACAGCTGGAGCCTTGTGAAAATCAGGGAGGGAACACACCAGAGGAATGGAGAGCCTTGTGCTCATGACTCAGAGATGCCCAGACCAGGGTGGGAGCCTTGCGAGAAGATGACCTTGTGGTCAAAGGGAACAAGAGCAAAAGCTGGAGGCAGAACTTTGAGATGTGGGAGTCAGAGGGGCTTTTCTGAGATGTGAAAATAAGCACATGGGCAGATTTTGCAACACCACCCAGCCTGCGTCATGTCAAGCTTGTCCTCCCCACCCCCCACCTATTCCCCTTGCCCCACCCTGTGTGCTTCCTCCCATCTTTCACCAGGCTCCCGTTCTATTTCTGCTTTCCCTGTCCTCCAAGCCTGCTCTCCCCCCTGCCCCCACCCACTCTTTCCCTGTTCACTGTCCTCTCTCTTGGTGCCCTGTTCATTTGCTTCTGTCCCTCTGGCTGCCTGCCCTGGCCCCCTGTCCTGTGCTTTAATGGGGAGCCCATGGGAACTGGAGTTCACAGCAAAACAGGAAGGGCCTGTGAGCAGGAAGCTGGGAGTGGGGCAGGGGGTGATCAGCCAGCAGGAACCTCAGCTCTTCCCCGGCCACATCTGGACTGAAGCATCCCCAGAGCTCCCTGCCTCTTCTATTGCAGTCCTCTCCCCCCCACACAACCCCCAGCTTCTTCCATCTCAACATTTCACTTGATCCAGCAGACCTGAAGGGCTACAAGATAAGACTCTCCTGGATTCCGATGCAGGAGAAAGAGTGCAGAGACTGGAGTGAGGACATCTGGATTTTGATCTCAGCTTGGCCACTGTGTGTGGTCTTCACTTAGTATTCTTTGAAAAAATGGAACTTGTGTTATTTACCCTCCTTCCTGGGGCTGCTCTGAGAACCAAAAGAGAGAGTGAGGGGTTTGTGTATGGAAACAAGCACTGGAAGGTTAACAACATACAGATACAAGGTGTTGGGAAGTTCCATAGCTGAAAGGCTTGGAAATTTAGTGATAACTGCTGCCATCTCTTGAACACTTACTATGGGCTACACATTGTGCTATGACAGATTGTTTAATTCTCATGACAACCTTAGGTGGCAAAAACCGTTATTATTATCCTAATTTTAAAGATAGGGAAATCGAGGATCAGAGATATTAAGTAACTTGCTTAATTAAGATCACACAGCTAATAAGAGGCAAGGCCAGAATTTGAACCTGAAATCTGAACCTAGGACCCCAAAACTAAATATGCTGAAAATGAAATTGACTAGAGCTAACACGTATAAAATAGAAGGGGAGCATATATTTTTCCTTGCTCGCTTATTCATTTAACGAACAGGAATACAGTGTCTACTTTGTTGCCTAAACTATGCCAGGCCCTGATGCATGGGCTACAAGGGAGATAAAATCAAACATGGCATCTACCTTCAGGGACGGATCTCATATTCAGGCAACAAGGAAGGAAGGCTCAATAGCTGCTGGGCAGAACCTGTCATCATTTCATAAGGAACTGTTCCCCAGGTGAGCGAACTTGCATACCTTCCCAGATCTAAACTGGGCTAGCACCTGGGTCACCTGCCATCTCTCCACCCCCACCTTGGCACTGGCTGTTGCTCCTCTCTCTCTCCTGGCCTCTCCCCTGCTGGTAGCCCTCACAGGGCACCCCATTCAGAGACCTCCAGGAAGGCTCAGCACCTGCTTTCTCCATCCGGGGAGTTCTACCAGCGTGGCTGAGGTTGGGCCGGTGGGGAGAGTTTCTTGGCCCCTTCCCAGAGGCAGGGGAGGAGGAGGGAGGCTGGGAAAGCAGGCTGGGGCTCCGTGTTGCAATTCCAGGCTGTGCTGGGACCTTTGCTCCACGAAATGTCTATGGAGGGGAGGGGACACCAACTCTGGAGGCTGCCGGGATTGGGGTGGGGGGGCCTAGGAAGCAGTCCTGTAAGAGCAGCCTGGGTGAGCAGAGGAAGGGGAGAACTGGGCTGGTCTCAGGGAAATGTGACTTGTTGTGGTTAGGGGTAGGAGAGCCAGGATGGCGCTAGGCTGAGGGGGTGGCTAGCTGGGGAGGAGTCAGCGTGGTGGGGAAGCTGGCGGCCCGGTGGGCGGGGGTGAGGAGGCCAAGGCTCCAGTCGGCTCAGTTGGCGCCAGCTCTGACTCCGGCTCTGCCTGGCTAGAAAGAGCAGTGGCCCGACCCCTTGGCAGTCCCTCCCTCTCCTCAGCTTCCCCCCATATTACTTCCCTGGGGCTCCGGGCCCCTGTCCAGTTCAGCGACGGCTGCCCAGCCACAGCGGAGGCCTCTGGACAGAGCCTGCACCGTCCTCCTCTCTCAGCAAGGGGGCTCCAGAGACTGCCCCGCCAGGAAGTCTGCCGGCCCAGGCACTCGGTGGGTCAGCCCCTCAGCGCTTGCCTGGGGCCCGCGTGTGTGTGTGTGTGTGTGTGTGTGTGTGTGTGTGTGTGTTTGGTGTGTGGGAGTGAGTGGGAGTCCTATGGATCTTAGAAAGGGGTCTCTTTGGGGAAAAGTGAAGGATGGCAATAGTGATGGAAGCTTGGACAGGATTCCATTTAGTCCCGAAATAACTCCTGAGGCGCTGTGAGGGAGGAGGTCCTGTCTTGGAGGCAACAGGCTTGCCCTGGGATCCCGGGAAGTGGCAGGAGCGAGAGTATTTAACAAGCAGCACGTTGTACTGGGTGGAGCCTCCATCCCATGTCTTGGTCCTGCTCAACTTTGTCTGTCTCCAGTGCTCGAGTGAGCGGGAAGGGACTTTAACAGAAACAGAGCAGATGTGCCCAAATATTCCCTGATGGCCAGGGGACGGGCCCTGGGGAGAAAGAGTGTCAGATTCTGGAACCAGAGAGACCAGAGGTGGAGTCTTTGCTGCCTACCTGTGTGGCCAAAGGCGATTTCTTAATCTCTTTGAAACTCAGTTTTCTCATCTGTAAAATGGGCCGGAGAATAGTCCTGACCTCAGAGGGACACTGTGAGCAAGGCATGGAAAGCCTTAGCATGGGCTGGTGTATATTAAGCAAATGTTAGCTAATATGCTGTACTGATAAAGGAGCCAGGTTCTGGGCCTAACCGATTTGGCTCAGTGAATAGGGCGTTGGCCTGCGGACTAAAAGGTTACAGGTTCGATTCCGGTCAAGGGCATGTACCTTGGTTGCAGGCACATCCCCAGTGGGGGGCGTGCAAGAGGTAGCTAATGTTTCTCTCTCATCGATGTTTCTAACTCTCTATCCTCCCTTCCTCTCTGTGAAAAAAATCAATAAAATATATTTTTAAAAAGGAGCCAGGTTCTGGAAGAGTGTAACCTGAGTTGTTCCCGCAGGACAGTCCCTTGGTGATGTCCAGGTCTCCGGAAAGAGAAAGAGATGTCCTTGTGGCTGGAGGCCCCTGTGCCTAATGTTTCTCCTGGTAAGCTTCTTTACTGCAGCCCTGTCCCCTCAGTCAGGGTCTCTTCACTACCCGCCCCCTGCCTGTCCCCGGAGAGCAGTCTAGAGCCATCCTTGCCTCCTTCTGCCCAGACTGCCTTCATCCTGCTTCCTGTGCCTGGCCCCTGCAGGCACCTGCCGATCCTTCTCTCCGGATTGCTGCTGGGGAGAGGGCATGTACAGTGCTTATCCAGTTTGATTTTTATTATTTTTTTTAATATATATTTTATTGATTATTTACAGAGCGGAAGGGAGAGGGATAGAAAGTCAGAAACATCGATGAGAGAGAGACATCTATCAGCTGCCTCTTGCACACCCCCTACTGGGGATGTGCCCGCAGCCAAGGTACATGCCCTTGACCGGAATTGAACCCGGGACCCTTAAGTCCGCAGTCCGACGCTCTATCCACTGAGCCAAACCGGTCTCGGCCAGTTTGATTTTTAATTAAGAGTTCTGTCGGATCCCTGAAAGAGATGCACGCCAGCCCCCAAGGGCACAAAGGTTAACATCCTCATATGAAGTATTGAGGTGCAGGGAATTGCAAAACTAGCCCTGGAGCCCACACAAACTCCAAGGGTCTGAAGCCTGAGCTGATGTTTTGCTGCCCTCTGTGGGTGGAGATAAGTTTGCAGTTTCCCAGCCAGGATGCAGTGGAAGTGGAGGGGGAGGACCTGAGACTTCCCCCCCCCTCATCCTCCCCTCGTTCCTCTTTCCTGGCTCAGACTCTGCAGCGGAGCTGTGGGAACCAGATGCGCAAGATGCGAACAGCCAGGCGCTGAGAGGCAGAAACTGCATCTTCAGAGAGGAAGCCAGCATGCCCCAATCAGTGGGGGGCACCTCGGGGGCAGGGCTGGAGGTGGCAGATTCCACAGCCCTGCTCCCAGGAGTGGAGGCCCCTCCAGAGTCCACAGGTGAGGAGCTGCTGGATTTGGAGGATGTAGGGGCTCCCTGGATCTGGAAGGGGCATCTTGGGGCTCTTTACCATATAAAATCATGTTTAAGTACCAAAGCTTTAGTGTCAGCTAGACCTGAGTGATCTGGGAGTTTTGTCTCGACCTTAGGCCTTTCGGAGCCTCAGTTTCCTTATTCATCAAATGGAAATGATAATAGTAGCTATCTCTTTTGGTTGTCATCAGGATCAATGCATGTAAAGGGCTGAGACAGTACGTGGGATGTAATAAATAGCACTTGGCACATGAGAGGTACTTTCTTATGATAGAGAGACTAGACTGCGTGTTGAAAAGGGCATGAAGGCCACTGGGTGCTCAAGGCAGTGGCCAGCTGGGCACCAGGCTTGTTTCTTGGAGAACATTAAGGCACTTCCCTGTATCCAGAGCTCCGTCCACAAAAGCGGAAAAAGGGGCCAGCCCCCAAAATGCTGGGGAATGAGCTGTGCAGTGTGTGTGGGGACAAGGCCTCTGGCTTCCACTACAACGTGCTGAGCTGTGAGGGCTGCAAGGGATTCTTCCGCCGCAGTGTCATCAAAGGGGCGCACTACATCTGCCACAGCGGGGGCCACTGCCCCATGGACACCTACATGCGTCGCAAGTGCCAGGAGTGTCGCCTTCGCAAATGCCGCCAGGCTGGCATGCGGGAGGAGTGTGAGTACCTGGGGACAGGAATGGGGAAGGGGCTGGTGGAAAAGAGGGGGCATGTGGGTGCCAGGGTGTGAGGGCAGACAGGCAGCTGAGCCTACAGGGCCTTCTTATATGGTCCCTAAATATGGATTGAAGTTGCTTCCTTGCCTATACCCTGTGATCTCTGCTTTTCTGGAGCCTTAAACTCCACCTCTGGCCCTTCCATGCTTCTCATCTCCCCCTTCTCGTCCCTCCTCTCATCCGGCCGGTCCTTAGGTGTCCTGTCAGAAGAACAGATCCGACTGAAGAAACTGAAGCGGCAAGAGGAGGAACAAGCTCAGACCACATCCGTGCCCCCAAGAGCATCTTCACCTCCCCAAGTCCTGCCCCAGCTCAGCCCAGAGCAACTGGTTATGATTGAGAAGCTGGTGGCTGCCCAACAACAGTGCAACAGACGCTCCTTTTCTGACCAGCTGCGTGTCACGGTACCTGAGGGACCTGGGGAGAGGTGGCTATCCCCAGAGCGCCAGCTGGTTCTCGATGTGTGACTCAGAGCGGTCTGTTTTTCCCCTCCTTGCCATTCTGGGTAGCCTTGGCCCATGGCACCAGATCCCCAGAGCTGGGAGACCCGTCAACAGCGCTTTGCCCACTTCACTGAGCTGGCCATCGTCTCCGTGCAGGAGATCGTTGATTTTGCCAAACAGCTGCCCGGCTTCCTGCAGCTCAGCCGGGAGGACCAGATCGCTCTGCTGAAGACTTCCGCTATTGAGGTGGCTGGCAGGGCTGCGGGGCGCAGGGAGAGCCCGAGCGGGACTGTCCGTGGGAAGGGCCTCTAGACAGCCATCTGGGAAGCCAGACCCACCACTGGGAAGTAGAGACCTTCAATCGAAGGCACCCCATTGCCAGGACCAGCCCACCACATCCCTGTCTGAGGTCTGCTACTTGTGTGCAGGTGATGCTTCTGGAGACATCTCGGAGGTACAACCCTGAGAGTGAGAGTATCACCTTCCTCAAGGATTTCAGTTACAACCGGGAGGACTTTGCTAAAGCAGGTGAGAGCTGAGAGACCAGAGGGAGTTGTTTGGATGGGTAGACATTTTTTTTTGGTCCCGGAGCCCATAGTGACTCCAGAGTCGCAGGCCCAAGGTTTGGGTGTCTGTAAAGGGAAGGCTTCACTTGTTTTTCCAAGACAGAAAGTAGGAATGCTTATAGGCCTCTTTCAACCGTCTCAGATGGACTCCTGTCTTCCGTTGCCTTAGGCCAGTGTTTCTTGAACTGTGTTCCAAGGAACCCGAGGGAGGGGTTCCATAGAAGTGTCACTTTAGAGAAGAAACAAGCAGGCACAGGAATGTCTTTCATTCTTACTTTAAGTGGAACCAAATGAGAAGCTCCATTTAAATCTGCATTTTATATCACCCTTCTACATAGTGTGCTTCAAGAGAAGATTTTGTAACTAGGAAAAAGGCTTGAAAACAACCATACCCAGCCATCCATTTAGTACTCAATAATGAGCAAGCCTTTCTCAGATGTGCTCTTTAAGGATCACCTGGACCTACTTCCCCCTACTCTTCTTCACTTTTCTTTCTGAAGAGCCATGGGACTGGAGCTGATACATAACAGACATGTCCAGATTATGCAGCTAAGATCAGAGTGGATGCTTCTGTCCCCATCCTGCACTTGAAGTGTTTTCTCCAAGAATTTGTTCCCATTGCTGCTCTCTGCCTCATACTTGCTTGCAGGCTAAGCAGTGTTGGTTTCCTCATACTCAATTGCTGGTAATATTTGTGTTATGGGAGCAGAGTTAGGAAAGGATGAAATGCTAAGGGTGGTTTGGAAGGACTGGGGCTAAAGCTCATAGAAGAGCTAGTAGTCTAACAATGGAGTGAGTGAGTCTGTAAAATATGGCTGATGCTGTCTGGTGACTCGGTTCATGTGCCTCTTATCCCAACCCAGGCTATCCAGTGACACTCCTAGGAAGTCCTCTCTTAACTATAGGGCACGGCAGGGCTGTGTTAGCTCCTTTGCCTTCTGTGTGTTGCCAGAATGTCTGGGAAATTTCATGATTTTTTCCATCTTTAAGACCCAGCCCTACCCCCTTTTTCTAGCAAACCACCTTTTCCCAAGTGATTCTTATCCCAGTCCTTCTTAACCATGGCCTTCTCCTTCATAGCATCCTCCTTTCTGAACCCTTTCCAGTTCTCTGAGATATATATATATATATATATATATATATATATATATATATATATATTACATAGAGGAAGGGAGAGGGATAGAAAGTCAGAAACATCGATGAGAGAGAAACATCAATCAGCTGCCTCTTGCACACTCTCTACTGGGGATGTGCCCGCAGCCAAGGTACATGTCCTTGACTGGAATCGAACCTGGGACCTTTCAGTCTGCAAGCCAACGCTCTATCCACTGAGCCAAACCAGTTTCAGCCCTTTCCAGTTCTTATGTGTGTATTTCTTCAGCACTTTCAGGCTTATGTCATCTGGATCTGTACCTATTTATAAATCCATTTATATAAGCAGTTTTTATATCATCTTTGCCTTTTGTCATTTTGTCAATGAGGTCTCAGGGAGAGGGAACAGGGGCTCTCTTCTTGCCTGATCTCCGTCCCTCTCTACATAACTATTGATGTGGACTGGTGCCATTGGAGGCATTCATTCAGCGAGCAGTAGCAGACAGACCCCTTCAGGGTGCATAACCCAACTCTGAAACCTGCCTGTCTTCTCTGTACAGACTGCTTAGCACAGTTCAAGGTTCACTCAATACCTCAGCAACAAATACTTTATAAAATGGGGCTTGTCCATTAAATGTATCAACACACACTTGATAAATATCAGGGTGAAAATACAGGAAATGACTAATCAAGAAACCTCGAATGGAAAAGTTAGCAGATGGTTGCTAAAAGAAGTCTGAGAAAGCCTAGAGGAGGGGGTGGGGTGGGGAGACTTTGACAGTGTGTATGGGAGAAGTGTTTTTTAGATGTCATGACTTTAGGTCAGGGTTTGTTGAACTTCAGTCTCCTCATCAAAGATTGGTTCTATATTTATAAATTTATTATTTATTTGACAAACACTTTATATAATGGTTACTATATGTGCCACACATTAGTCTAAGGACCCATTATGGTAGGTTATCTCCATTTTACAGATGGGAAAACCAAGGCTCAGCCTAGCAATGGTAGAGCCAGGACTCAAACCCAGGCAGTCTGGCACGACAGTCTATACCCTCAACCACATTGCTAAGTTCCCCCGAGATACGAAACATGAAATGTATCTCTAGTATTCAAATAAGTAAGGTCAATTGCCAGTGAAGTTTCTTTATAAACAAAAATGAGTTGCTTCTATATCTAGTAATGGGGCCCTCAATGATTTTAATAAGAATAACAGAATTATTGCCGAGACCGGTTTGGCTCAGTGGATAGAGCGTTGGACTGCGGACTGAAGGGTCCTGGGTTCGATTCCGGCAAGGGCATGTACCGTGGCTGCGGGCACATCCCCAGTAGGGGGCATGCAAGAGGCAGCTGATCGATGTCTCTCTCTCATCGATGTTTCTGACTTTCTATCTCTCTCCCTTCCGCTCTGTAAAAAATCAATAAAATATGTTTAAAAAAAAAAAAGAATAACAGAATTATTATCATTTAATTCACACATCCTGTGTTCCAGGCATAGTGCTAAGTGCTGTGCATGCTTTATCATTTAACTATCACAGTAGTCTTATACATTCAGATATGATTCCCATGTCACAGATGAGTCTTGGCGAGGTTAATAATCTTGCCCAAGGTTACAGAACAGAGCCCTGGCTACTTCTTAACTGAGTTCCTAGAAGTTCTCTAAGTTGAGGAGTTGGAGGAGAGAAGGAAGTTCTTGCCACGCATGCCACACACTCAGCCTCCCTCCTTCTTCCCCAGGACTGCAAGTGGAGTTCATCAACCCCATCTTTGAGTTTTCCAGGGCCATGAATGAGCTGCAGCTCAATGATGCCGAGTTTGCTTTGCTCATTGCCATCAGCATCTTTTCTGCAGGTGTGGAGGAGGGGCAAGAGGGAAAATGAGCACGCGATTTGAAAATGAGCAAGCCCTAAGCAGGGCTGCAGGCCCCATAGGGGAGGCATTGTAGGGGTGGAGGCCCTTGCTGGGATGGGAGAGGCTGGGTGGGACAGGTTCCTTTTTTTGGTTGTGATTTGGGGTATGAAACTGACCCTGGCCAGACTTGCTCCTCAACTGTGTTTGTGAATATAGACCGGCCCAACGTGCAGGATCAGCTCCAGGTAGAGAGGCTGCAACACACATATGTGGAGGCCCTGCATGCTTATGTCTGCATCCACCACCCCCATGTGAGTCTCCCCTAGGTGCCCTTTCTCCTCAACACAGGCTCATTCCTTGACACACCTACTTTCCCTTCAAGAATCCCTCTCTGATTATACCTCTCCCACAATTCCCCTACCCTTGCCCTCTTCCCCTGGGAGAGACAAAGTCTGAACTTGTCCTTCTCCTTCCCCAGGACCGACTAATGTTCCCACGGATGCTAATGAAGCTGGTGAGCCTCCGGACACTGAGCAGCGTCCACTCAGAGCAAGTGTTTGCGCTGCGCCTGCAGGACAAAAAGCTTCCCCCGCTGCTTTCTGAGATCTGGGATGTGCACGAATGACTGTCCGGCTGGCTGAGGCCTTGCTGGTGGCTTCCTAGAGGTGGAACAGACTGAGAAGGGCAAATATTCCTGGGCGCTGTGCAAAAGAGATCCTCACGTGGCATTAAAGGAGAGACAAAGGGAGTTTTGTGACTGTTGGGCACTGAGGGCCCTGCCAAAGCTGTGCTCCATTTGAACACTGTACGGACCTGATCGAATGGATGAACCTGGGGGCCACTTTGCACAAGGCTCTCCAGGCCCTGCCTCTCCTGCCTCCACCACTTCCTGTTTTCCCCACAGGGCCTCTAGAGAAATCCTCTACTGTCACTCTGCGGCTTGACCATAAATGCCTCGGGGCTGCCTCCCTCATAGGCGGCCTGGTACCGTTTGTACAAGACAAAAATGAATACAGAATGAGAGAAACAATTTCTGGATTGGGGTGGAGGAGCGGGAACAGAGGAGGGAAGCCTGCGTCTTTTAAGGATCTCCCCCAGAATTGAAGGGAGACAAGTCACAAGTGCCAGCCTCATTTCTCTAGCCCCGTTGCGCCCTAAGGGTAACTGAAGTGCTGATACCACTTCCCCTGTCCGGATGGGAAGGGGGAGGGGATCATGTTGTCCTTCTGTAGGCGAAGGGGTGTTGAATTTTCACAACTAGCTAGGCACCTGTGTTCTTGTGGGCGCGGGCACATCAATCCCTCCTCTGGGCTCCCACATTGTGGGACAGGAAGGAAGGTCCCCTGAGGCCAGGGGGAGGCTGCTCAGCCTGGGGTTGCTCCTCTCTGGACTGGACTCCATTTCCCAGCGGGCATCGCGGCACTGCGCACGCCCCCTTCCCTTGGCGCTCACCGGTGTAGGTGGCACGGCGCCTTCCGGCCTCAGTCCCCCCCCCCCCCCGCCGCCCCTGCAGTGGTAGGTTCCACCGCCGCGCTGCCGGCTTTCCAGCCTGGGCGGCTGGGCACTTCCAAGCCGAGTGCAGGGGGAGAAAGGTGAGGGCGGGGGAGGGGACGGTCAGAAAGTATCAGGAGCAGTTATCTTGACAAGTAGCTTCCCGATGAATCCACATTTCGTCGGAATGCGCTCTGTTACCATGTGGAATTAAAATCTCTGCGCAATTTACACAAAAGGTATTTCTGTGGGTCCTCCCCTTGGCAGTCCGTGGCGCTAGGCTGGCCCTGCGCTCCCCATCACGTTTCCACTCCCACTGGCATAGGTGTGTGCGCGTAGCCGTCTTCTCCCGAGGTCGGGCCCGCCCTTCTGCGCTTGGCTCGGTGCTGCCCTGTCCCCCCGCGGGGGTGAATGGTCGGGCCCCACCCACTTCGGTCTCCCCTCCCTTACGCGGAACTGGCGCCGGGGAGCGACTGACGCTCTGCTGCCGGGGGACGTCCAGGCAGACCGGCCCGTCCCCCGAAGCTCGGGAGGTAGGAGGTCGGCGCCAACTGGAGGCCCTGGAAGGGTAGTTGGGACCGGCTCTGAGAGGAGCAGGGGAGGGAAAGGGGTCTCGGGCGGCCCTTAAAGGGACGCCAGGGCGCGTGGGGTCTCGAGAGCGAGTAAGGGGTCCGCACAGAAAGGGCCGGGCTTGACGTGGGGGCGCTTCGAGCCTCCGAGGGGGTGCGGGCTGCTGGGCTCCATTCTTTCCCGACTGGCGGGTGGCGCTGGTTCCGGGCGGAGGCGGGGAGAGCTGTCCAGCAGGTGAGGGGGCTGTCCAGCCCGAGGCCGACCCGGGATTGGCACCTGGCGCGCGTGTGTGCGCGCGCGTGTGTGTACATGTGTGCCTGTGTGTGCGTGTGTGGTGTGTGTGTGTGTGTGTGTGTGTGTGAGCGCGTTTGCTGTGCGCCTTATTTTTTTGTTAGGGTTTGAAGAACCACATTCGGTTCTTTACCATTTTTTTTTTAAATTTAGTGTTTTCAAAATTGGCTTACTAGAGAATGGAGACACCATTTAATTTTTCCTGCAACTGCTTCCCTCCCCATCCTGGTGCTTCCTAAATTCTTCCTCCTTTCTCTGCTCTCTCCTCCTCCCCAACCCTGCCTATCGCCGGCCTCATTGCTCTGTTCTCCCTCATGCTGGACCAGTCTGTGTTGATGTGCTTGCAAGGTCACTTCCTGGGGAGGAGGAGGAGGAGATGAGAGAGCCTCTTGTGCTCACGTCAGCAAAGATGTCATATCGCTCTCCGGTTCCTGTGGTTTTACTATGATATTTACCCCCGAAGAGGGACGAATCCACAGCGTTGGTTAACGAGGCCGTTTGCTGAAAAGACATCAGTAACCTGAAGAAAGGTCTGTGGGTTTAAATCTGGTTCTGGATGGAGTGGATGGTGCTGTTGGTCTTCAGCAGATGGGTATGCATTTTGAGCTTGATGCCTTCGGGATATAGGACCTAGGAACCAGGGGCTCCCTGTTAGTAAATATGGTTGAGGCAGGAGGCGGAGGCTGAGCTTGGGTGGATGTGAAGACAGAGTGTGAGTTCTCGGTGGTAGAGGATTTGTGAGGAGGGGTGAGAATGGGAAGAAAAGCCTTTGTTTTCTCTGCAGTCCGAATAACCGAAAGCAGTGGCTGTTGAGAGAGGAGTCTGTCCTATTGCTAGAGACTAGAATAGTCACAAGAGTCCTTGTGGCTCTGGATGGAGGTGAGCACTGTAGAGTATGATCATGACCTGCTTTTTAGCAAGTGCTGCTCAGTGGCGAGGGGCTGGGATCCCACTAAGCCTAGATGCCTAATATTTTAGTAGAAGATGCGTCAGGTGTGATCTGTGGGATTTGGGCAGGAAAGGGTTCCTAGTTTTTAATGTAAATATAGATTCCAAGGCCTATCCTTGGGATCTGGTCCTATAAATTCCGTTTTATTTTAAGACACAGCAGGTCCTCCAATAATGTCATTTTGTTCCGCATTGTTTAATTATAATGTTGATGAGGTGCCATAGGAACTTAACTCTTGTTTATGTCAATGAGCCTATGGCAAAA
This sequence comes from Antrozous pallidus, assembly GCA_027563665.1. Taxonomy (NCBI): domain Eukaryota; kingdom Metazoa; phylum Chordata; class Mammalia; order Chiroptera; family Vespertilionidae; genus Antrozous; species Antrozous pallidus. The sequence continues at coordinate 17,497,885 of CM050520.1, forward strand.
TTGGTTTTGTTATGTACGTGTCACTTAAAGTTGCAGAACCTGGTGGCATTAAGCAAAGACTTACTATACTTTGGCTCTCACCCCAGGCATTATCCACATAATCCTTCTAGAATGAATTATGCTTTTACACATCTCCCATTTCGTTTGTTTCTCTCCCCTTCTCATTCTGGTTGGGAGGAGCTCGATGAAGCTGTGTAACAGCGCCCCACCTTCTGCAGTGGGTCATGGCTCCATAGCAGAGGAGAGAAACAGAGGACTTTCTGGGTGACAGTGTTGCCTAGATAGGCGTGTAGGGCATGCATGGAAACTTGGTTGTGGTTGTGTGGAAAGGAGATAGCTCTATCAAACTCCAGAATTAGGACAAAGTGCAAACAAAAGGAGATAACGTAATAATTGGCAGGTGCTATCAGTGGAAGAGGTGTCTCCAAATTAAAGGAGAGTGAATTGTGTGTGCCCTGGCCGATTCTGGAGCAGCAGCTGCTAGCACTGTGAGGTCACCAGGCAGGGGAGGGGCTGTGGCTCCGCTATAAATAGTCCTGGGAGTCAGTCACTATGGAGATAAAACTGAATCCTATTACCTGCTGGTCTTCTATTGGGAGCAAGGGAAAGGAGGGAGCAATATTTTGAGGATTTGATACATGTTGCAAATAGGTCTCTTTATTTTTTTAAAATAAATTTTTATTTATTTTAAAAAATTTTTTATTCATTTCAAAGAGGAAGGGAGAGGGAGAGAAAGAAACATCAGTGATGAGTGAGAATCATTAATCCACTGCCTCCTGCATGCCCCCTACTGGGGATCAAGCCCACAATAGAGCATGTGCCCTTGACCGGAATCAAACCCAGGACCCTTCAGTCCACAGGCCAACTCTCTATCCACTGAGCCAAACCAGCTAGGGTGGTCTTTCTTATTATTAAGTAAGGGGGAAGGGAGAACTTCTCATTACCTGTATCAAGAGCACCTTAAGCATACAGGAAGTGTGGATGTCTGTGTGTATGGTAGTGCATGCAGCCGCAAAACAGGGACTGTGTGTGAGTGTGTGAAGTATAATGAGATTCTCTGTGTGTGTGTGTGTGTGTAGTGAACAAGGTCTTAGTGTGGCTATGTACAGAGGACAGAGATGGAATTCCGGAAGCACTGAAAATAATCTTGAGGTAGAGTGAAACATTTTATTGCAGTAGTGTATGGAGACCCAGTAGGAAATAAATTGTAATTAAGACCCTGTAAGCTTTCCCTGACTTTTGGACTATGGTTTAGAAATTCATCTGAGCACCTCTCCCTGTCCTTGCAGAAATTCTGTTATTTCTGCACCTAATTCCTAGTCTCTGTAAGATACAGGACAAGGTCTCATCTGTGTGGATTGTATTACTGATTCCAGTCCTAGGACCAAAATAGAGTAGAAAGACTATGATTCAGCACCAAGGGCAGAGCCAGTAGCTATAGCCACTGGGTCCCTTTTTCGCTTGAAGAGGGAAGAAAACTGGTTTAGACAGGAATGTAGATATTCTTCCTTTGAAATTGCCCAGGATAGAATACCCAGCTCTTGTTATTGTGTGAGAGCAATTAACTATACTCTATTTATGCTAGTTTCACATCAAACTGAATGCAGAATATTGGAACAGAATAAATCGATTTTCATCTAGAGCTAGGAGTACAGAGGAGTGTTGATTAGAAAGTCTGGTTTGATTCTGGATCCCCCCTAGAGCAATGCTGAAAGTGACTTAATTTTTGTTATCATAACGATTGAGTCCGGATTAGACCAACTGGTTCTGTTTTTCAAAAACAGAGCACCAGGGGCAAGGCTGAGAATGAACTTGTTTGTAGGGATGGGAAGATGGGCCGTTATTTATCCTTCTCATTTGATTCCGTGAGCTCATAAGCCTAGGCTGAAAGCTAGGTGGGAAAAGTGTCAGGCTCTTTTATCTGAATGGAAAACCTTCTGACTTATGCCTCTGGCTGGGATGAAGCTAGCAGAGCTGTGTTCCTCAGGCACAGCAACGGATCTTACCAATACTTTCTTCCTTTTAGCCTTGGATTTTCAGACAATAACAGAATTCCTCCTGGGAATGCCGACTCCTTGCTTGGTGCCTTGAAGTTCCTCCGAGATGAACTGATGAATTGGAACCATGTTGCCAAAGAAGAAGTTCTGTCCTCGGTTACTTGACTACCTAGTGATTGTAGGCGCCAGGTAACCAAAAAGAGAATAATTTTTGTCTTGTCATCTGGGATAGCCACAAAATTCTTCTCTTTTCCATTTCCATGTTGATTTGCATATCTTATCCTTCCCCCACTGTTTTACTCTGATGCGGGCATTGATGCCTCTGAGAAAACAACACAGTCAGGTGGCTTGAGAGTGGAGGCATAGAGGAACAGAGTTGGAGCACAACTCCTCTTAACTAGCATCTTTCTTTTTTTTTAAATTTATTTTTATTGATTTTTTTATAGAGAGAAAGGGAGAGGGAGAGTTAGAAACATCGACGAGAGAGAAACATCAATCACCTGCCTCCTGCACCCCCCCCCCCCCCCCCACTGGGGATGTGCCTGCAACCAAGATACATGCCCTGACCAGAATCGAACCTGGGACCCTTGAGTCCACAGGCCGATGCTCTATCCACTGAGCCAAACCCATCAGGGCTTAACTAGCATCTTTCTGTTCTTGAGCAAATGCACTCTGTGTACCCACTTTCCTTTGTCTCGTAAAAAGGGACAGTACATTGTGCTCCTTCTCTATTTATGTGCTCTGTCGTTGGCTAATATGCCTTGAAAAGGTGAGTGATCATTTAATTATTGAAATTTCTCTCTAAGTTCAAGATAGGTGTCTTCATGACAGTGCCGGCCTCATTCGGCCTACCTGCTAATTGCCGCAAGCAGCACCCTGTTTCCCAAGGTCTTGCAGTTAGTGACTTGGTCCGGTATCGCATTATGAACGTCACTTGTTGACCGTGGTAAAATCGGGTAGCGCTTCCTATTCCTCAGGCTGCTGAATTGGTCTTTCTGTCCCTCAGGCACCCCAGCAGTGACAGTGTGGCCCAGACGCCTGAACTGTTGCGGCGATACCCGCTAGAGGACCACACTGAGTTTCCCCTACCCCCAGATGTGGTGTTCTTCTGCCAGCCGGAGGGCTGTCTGAGCGTGCGGCAGCGGCGCATGAGCCTGCGGGATGACATCTCCTTTGTCTTCACCCTCACCGACAAGGACACTGGGATTACGCGTTATGGCATCTGTGTTAACTTCTACCGCTCCTTCCAGAAGCGAATGCCTAAGGAAAAGGGGGAAGCTGGGGCAGGGCCCCGTGGGAAGGAAGGACCCCGGCCCGCCGGTGCCTCAGAAGAGGTTGGCACTGAGAGTTCGGAGAGTGGCTCGTCCCTGCAGCCTCCCAGCGCCGACTCCACCCCCGATGTGAACCAGTCTCCTCGTGGAAAACGCCGGGCCAAGGCGGGGAGCCGGTCCCGCAACAGTACTCTGACATCCCTCTGTGTGATCAGCCACTACCCCTTCTTCTCCACCTTCCGAGAGTGTCTGTACACCCTCAAACGTCTGGTGGACTGCTGTAGTGAGCGACTGCTGGGCAAGAAACTGGGCATCCCCCGAGGCATACAAAGGTATGGTTTGCCATTGGTGCTCAGAGAGGTGGAGCGTTTTAGGGACGAGGTATAATTGGTCTGCGAGGGGCATAGGAAATTTCTCTAAGGCCTGAAGTCCATCAGACCTTAGTCCTCACTAAGCTAAAACTGCTGCTGAGTTAGGCCTCCCATCATAATTGTGTTTGGATTGGTGTGGAGGAATTTGATATTTCATGGTGGGCAGGAAAATGAGTCCCGCCATGTGTGCACTTTTAAAAAATATATTTTATTGATTTTTTTTTACAGAGAGGAAGGGAAAGGGATAGAAAGTCAGAAACATCGATGAGAGAGAAACATTGATCAGCTGCCTCCTGCATACCCCCTACCGGGGATGTGCCCGCAACTAAGGTACATGCCCTTGACCGGAGTCGAACCTGGGACTCCTCAGTCTGCAGGCTGACGCTCTGTCCACCGAGCCAAACCGGTTTCGGCCATGTGTGCACTTTTATACTTGGTCCCACTCTTGTCCCCACCCTGTGGTCCTAGCTGAACTCAGAGGGTGGGCTTTTCCAGCAGTCATCATCATCCCCTTTCTGATTACAGTGGGTTGCAGTGGAGTATCAGCCCGTGGTACAAATGTGTCTGTTTCCTGCTCTCTGCCCCTAGGGACACCATGTGGCGCATCTTCACTGGGTCATTGCTAGTGGAGGAGAAGTCAAGCGCCCTTCTGCATGACCTCCGAGAGATTGAGGCCTGGATCTATCGATTGCTGCGCTCCCCCGTGCCTGTCTCTGGGCAGAAGCGAGTAGACATTGAGGTCCTACCCCAGGAGCTCCAGCAAGCTCTGACCTTTGCTCTTCCAGACCCCTCTCGATTCACCCTGGTGGATTTCCCACTGCACCTTCCCTTGGAACTTCTGGGTGTGGATGCCTGCCTTCAGGTGCTAACCTGCATCCTGTTAGAGCACAAGGTGAGAGGGCCAGCTTTCTAGACCTTGGAAATATGGCAGAGGCTAAACCAGGAGCTCTTTGAGGACAGGCACTATACTCTTTTCATCTCTTTATCTCCAGGGGATAATAAGAGGCCAGGTAGCTACTGAGCAGGTACTCAGTAGATGTGGGTTGAATTAAGGTGCTTGTATCGTGTGGGATGTATTCAGAGGACTTGCCACTCAACTGAATTAACTTTAACTATACTGACTTAATTCAGTAGTACTATTCCAAAGAGTGGTCCTGGGATTGGGGGTACAAGAACTAGGAACATGAGTGACTCGAGAGAAGACTACTACAGTGCTTGGATTGCGAGGTGCAAGGTGGGGTACAGAGCAGTGTAACTGTGGAAGCTATGCTCCTGGAGCCATGGGCATGGTGAAACAAACTGTAGTGTTGGAAGCTGTATTCTCATAAACGTTATTTAACGCTGTCGAGTGATCCCTGTGACGTGTGGCAGGTGGTGCTACAGTCTCGCGACTACAACGCACTCTCCATGTCTGTGATGGCATTTGTGGCAATGATCTACCCGCTGGAGTATATGTTTCCTGTCATCCCACTGCTGCCCACCTGCATGGGGTCGGCAGAGCAGGTGAGTCTTCTGTCTTTGTCACCTCTGTGTGCCGGCTCTGCCCAGCCCTGGGGGAGAAGGCTCAATGCCCAGGGAAGTTGTAAATCAGTACTGGTCTGCACTCCCTTATCACAGCTTAGGTCTGCAAAGTCTGACCTGACTTGCGCTGGTCTGGTGGTAGAAGCTGTGCTGTTTATGTTTTTATCTGTCACAGCTAAAGGATAACGATGAGAGTCTGCCGGCTACCCCAGTGCAGGCATCGCTTAACATGCAGGACAGGCACTGGTGCATTTCTAAAGTCTCAAAAATCCTGAACTTTGAAACTCATCTACCCTCAAGGGTTTTGGAAAAGGGATTGTTTCCTTATCTAGAAAAATCCTGACTTGATAAATGATCACAATAGGTTTTGTAGTGTTTTGTGTTTTTTTTTTCTTATCCTCTTTATCTTTTCCACAGCTGCTGTTGGCCCCAACCCCATACATCATTGGGGTCCCTGCCAGCTTCTTCCTCTACAAACCGGACTTCAAAATGCCTGATGATGTGTGGCTAGTGGATCTGGACAGCAGTAGGGTGAGGTTCTTGGCTGAGGCCTTGTAGCATCCACAATAGGGCGGTGTCCTGTTTTTGTAGATTACTCCCAGGAGGGTCCTGAGTTGGTGGGTGATTTCTATTGTGTGACTCATTGAAACAATTTTTTTTAAAAATCCCACTTTTATTTTATTGGTTTAATAGACTCTTTTTAGGACTCAAGTAATTAAAAGATTTAGTGTTGCCAGAATTAAGTGCTCCCCCACATTTCAGATCAGTAGGGCATTTGTGGTTGCTGGCCAGTTACATATGGCATGGATCAGCTCATTGTTTTCTTGGGGGGTATAGAGTTTCTATTGGGAAACTGTCTTTCAGTACAGACTTTTAAAAACGCACATTAACATTCTGTAGCGTGAATACAAACTTGGGTGGAAGCCCTTATGTATTCATTGTGAAAACTTTGGAAAATACCAATAAGTATAAAGAAGTAAATAAAAACCATAATCCTATTATCTAGAGATAGTCACCAATAACATTTAGGTATATTTCCTTTCAGATGTGTATGTGTATCATATACATACGCATATGGATATCTCATGTATGTTGGTATATAATGTATGTATTCACATATATATGATATATGTACAACTTCCTATTTTTGCTTGTCCTTATGTGAGAGAAACTCCTCAGCAGTTAATGTTATCTTTTTTTCTGGTGCAGGTGATTGCCCCCACCAATGCAGAAGTGCTGCCTGTCCTGCCAGAACCAGAGTCAATAGAGTTGAAAAAACATTTGAAGCAGGTACGTGAAGAATGAAGAAAAGGAGGGGGAGTGATGGCTGCTGCAGGACTGCTGTAGGCAGACAGCTATTGTAGGAGCCAATTTCCCCGCAGACGGCGAGTAGATAATTCTTCACCTCGAGGGGGCTTAAGAGGAAGTGTAACCCATTTCTGGGCAGGAGGGCAGGGTGAACCTCAAAAATGGCTTTTCAGATTCCTTCTAATTCATTGTATGGCCTCCCACCCTCTGATACTTATAATGCTGTAAAAAACAACCCTTCACTTCCAGTTTCTTGTCATGTCTGCTGTTCTTCTTTTTTTTTTTAATCCCTACTCAAGGGTATGTTTTTTTATTGATTTTTAGAGAGAGAGGAAGGGACAAAGAGAGAGAAACATCGGTGTGAGCACGGAACAGTGATTGGTCGCCTCTCTTACACACCCTGTCTGGGGGCCAAACTGGCAGCCTTGGTGGGTGTGACCTGCAGCCAGCTGAGCCATTCGACCAGGGCACACCTGCTCTTCTTTATGGCCTCAGAGTGCTGTCTCTCAGGCTTGTAAGGAGGGAGTTAGGACAGAATGGATTTTTAAATGTTTTCTTCTTAAATTGATCTTTAGGTCCTTATAGAACCCTTTTTTCAAAAATTCCCTTTTTTTTTTTTTTGAGTAATCCCTTAAATGCCTTTTTCATTGATTGACTTTCTCCTTCTTCTGCATGCTGAACACAGTTTATGAAGGTAAAAGCTGACAAAGCCCATTCCTCTGCCTGCTGTGTGTTCTGTGGGGCCAGTAGATAGCTCTGTCTTAGGAATACCTGCTCTCATTTGAAGGACTCTCTCTCTAGTTGCTGTCTGAGTTGCTTAGCAGTACCTCTAGATGATACCTGCTTGGACTTAAATGGCTCATTTTGTGTCATCCCCCTCACTTGCCTCATCACTGCTGGTGTAACATGACACCTTGTTACTGCAGCCTAGTCTGGTGAGGGTTGCAAGTTCAGAAAGTCCTTGAGCTATATTCCTTTGCTGTTTGCCTTCTCGGTGATTGCTGTAGTATGCCTAATAAGAAGCAGAGGTTGTGAGTGGACCTGGACTCACCATGTCTGCGGGAGCTGAGATCCTTGGGCTTGTTGATCCTGTGTCCGGGCCTCTGCTGCTCAAAGGGTAGTCCGTGGCCAGCAGCGCCAGCCTCCGCTGGGCTTGTAGAAGTCAGAATCTGCATTTTAACAGTGTGCCCGAGTGAAACCTATGCTCATTAACCAGTGGTTTCAAACCGCCCTGTGGAGTCTACTAGGGGTTGATTTAGATTGCCGGTGCTGAGCTTGTGAGGCTCTGGGTTCCTTATGTTCTTCAAAGAACCTGAAGTTTCAGTTGTTTTTATTTCCACAGTAAAATATAAACTGGTACTCCCCTCAGTGAGATTTCCATTGGAGAAAAAAAAAAAAAAGCTTTCATAGCTAAAATAAATTTGAAAGCTATTGCCCTGAATTTGATTGAGTTGCCTTGAGCCAGGTTGGCTTAAGCTGTAGATCTGTAGAATTCACATTATTTTCTAAAGGTTAAAATATTTTCTAACAGTTATTTCAAAAACTAAAGGCCTAATGCACAAGATTTGTGCACTGGAGGGGGGAGTCCCTCAGCCCAGGCTGCGCCCTAAGTCCGGATCCCCTTAGGGGACATCCCCCTAGGGGTCCTTAGCCAGGGAGGCTCCCGCCACCTCCTCTGTGCTCACCAGCCATGAGCCCAGCTTTTGGCCAAGGGATGCTCCCCCTGTGGGAACACACTGACCACCAGGGGGCAGCTCCTGTGTTGAGTGTCTGCCCCCTGGTGGTCAGTGTGTGTCACAGCAACCAGTCATTCCTTCATTCGGTTGATTTGCATATTACACTTTTATTATATAGGATTCTATAGGATGAAGGTTTGTTCCTAGGAGATGGGATTGGCCAGCTGCCCAGGATTCTGCCTTCACTGAGGAATTTCTTCTTGTTCCACAGGCCCTTGCCAGCATGAGCCTCAACACCCAGCCAATCCTCAATCTGGAAAAATTCCATGAGGGCCAGGAGATGCCCCTGCTCTTTGGAAAGCCTACTAATGACCTGCAGTCCACACCTTCCACGGAATTCAACCCACTCATCTATGGCAATGATGTGGATTCTGTGGATGTCGCAACCAGGTACCGACTGAGCAGACTAGACCAGTGGTCGGCAAACTCGTTAGTCAGCAGAGCCAAATATCAACAGTGCAACGATTGAAATTTCTTTTGAGAGCCAGTTTTTTTTAAACTTAAACTTCTTCAAATACCACTTCTTCAAAATAAATTTGCCCAGGCCTTGGTATTTTGTGGAAGAGCCACACTCAAGGGCCCAAAGAGCCTCATGTGGCTCACGAGCCGCAGTTTGCCTACCACGGGACTAGACCATCGTGACTCTAAAACCGGTCTCTGCTTACATAGTAACCTTGGGGCAGGGCACTCCCCTCAGCGCGAGTTTCTTTGTTTATAAAACGTGTAATACTGGGTTATATTTGCCACCTTACTAAAAGCAAAGAGAAGAGTTCATCATTCTGTCGGGCATTTTAGATGAAAAAGAGGATTGATGCTTCTTTAAAGTATTTCCCCCCTTGATGTTGGAAGTCTGTTAACTGATGACTTTGAGAGGCGATCGGAGACTTTGGGTCGTAGGAATCATCACCCTGGAAGGTGTGGGACTCGGACATCTTGCCTCCCTTTTTCCCCAGAGTGGCCATGGTCCGTTTCTTCAACTCCCCCAACGTGCTGCAGGGCTTTCAGATGCACACACGCATCCTGCGCCTCTTCCCGCGGCCCGTGGTAGCTTTTCAGGCTGGCTCCTTCCTAGCCTCGCGCCCCCGGCAGACTCCGTTTGCTGAGAAACTGGCCAGGACGCAGGCTGTGGAGTACTTTGGGGAATGGATCCTTAACCCCACCAACTATGCCTTTCAGCGAATTCACAACAGTGAGTCCCCCCACCCCCACCCCCCCACCCCATGCGGCCCCACCTTCGGCATCTGTCCTCACAATGGCTCTTCCCTTGGCTTTCCCTTTCTTGGGCCTGCCCCTTCCATTCCTGTTTTGCTGCAGACTTGCTCCTACCCTTCTTTCATGTTTTGCTAAGGCTCTTCTTTCTCCTCTTCGGGTAGACATGTTTGATCCGGCCCTGATTGGTGACAAGCCAAAGTGGTACGCTCATCAGCTGCAGCCTATCCACTATCGCGTCTACGACAGCAGCTCCCAGCTGGCCGAAGCGCTGAGTGTGCCACCGGAGCGTGACTCCGACTCCGACCCCACCGACAACAGGTGCGCAGCCCCCATGGCAGCAGCACGGCGTGAGGCCAGGAGGCTCTCCCTAGCCCCTATGTAGTACCATGGCAAAACCTCATGGAAGTGAGCAGCATTTGAAGCCTTGGGTTATATTTTGGTTGAGTGGTGATGAGTTTTTTAATAGGTTTTTATTGATTTCAGAGAGAGAGGAAGTGAGAGAGAGAGACAGAGAGACAGAAACATCGATGAGAAACATCGACATGATTAGCTGCCTCCTGCACGCCCATTGCTGGGGGTTGCACCCGAAACCCAGGCGTGTGCCCTGACCGGGAATCTAACCAGCAGCCTCCTGATGCATGGGATGTGCTCCACCGCCGGGCCACACCAGCCAGGCTTGCTTGTTTTGTGTCAGCTTCCTTATTTCCTGTTGTTCCCTGGTCTTGAGTTAAGGGTGCTCCTCTTTCTATTTATCCAAACGCTGACGGTTGAATCCTTTCTGTTTTATTTTTATCGGTATGCTCTCCACTCTGCAGCGGCAGTGATAGCATGGACTACGGTGACTCCAGCTCTTCTTACTCCTCCCTCGGTGACTTTGTTAGTGAAATGATGAAGTGTGACATCAATGGCGATACGCCTAGTAAGTGTACTTGGCGAGCGTGGCCAGCTCCAGGCAGGGTTTGGTTTCTGGGATGGTGTGGTCTGTACCGGCACCCTTGGGTTTTGGCAGGTGTGGATCCTCTAACGCATGCAGCGCTGGGGGATGCCAGTGAGGTGGAGATTGATGAGCTGCCAAGCCAGAAGGAAGCCGGGGAGCCTGGCCCCCACAGAGAGAATGCTCAGGAACACCCTCAGCCGCACTCCAGCTCCAGCACCATGGCCAGCAGTGGCCCCAGCACAGTCGCCCACGGAGCCAGTGCTGTAAGTGAGGACTCGGGGTGGAGAAGTGAGGACTGCACGGCATGGGCCTCACCTCTCTTAGAAAAGCTGGGGTGAAGCTATGGATTTAATTTGCTTCTTCCTTCATGATCTTCCTATCTCCCTGACCATAGGCCCTATAGCTTGGAGCCTATAAGACACAGTTGTGATCCCAGAAGGAGGTCACTGGGCTTTGTTTAGGTATTAACTAAGATCCCTCTTGCACAGTGTGTAGGGACAGAGAGCAGGGATGTCACAGGGATCTTTTCTCACACATTTCTTAGGGTAGGAATCTGACAGGCCTGGCTTGGCCCTGCCAAACGGAGACCATGGCACGGCATCACCGGGCACCAGGTGATACTTTTCATTTGATATGGCCTGTAGGAGCCTGCTGACTCAGCAGAGATGGATGATAAGGCAGCAGGAGCCATCTCCAAGCCCCTCCCGCCCGGGCCTCCCAGCATCAGCAGATCGGTCGTGGACAGGCGCCAGACAGAAACCGGAGAGGGGTCAGCGTGCCGGCGGACCTACGACAGCCCATTCTTCGAGCCCCAGTACGGCCTTCCCCCTGAGGAAGAGGACGACGACCAGGGGGAAAGTTACACTCCCCGATTCGGCCAACATGGCAGTGGCAGTCGGTGAGAGCCTGGGAGTCCTGAATGGGCGCCTTCAGGACCCCCCTGCAGCGGGGCCGGGTGAGGGTTGAGCGGCCTGAGAGGTCTCAGTGCCCTCGTGGTCCTGCCGTGTCCAGAGGGTGGTGCTGTGACCTCAGCATTTAGGAATCAGGGAGGGAAGAGCGACTGCAGGGTAGCATCAGGCTCACACACCCAAGGTCCCCTTGGGGCTCATAGGTGCCCCTGTGCATTCAAGGGCTCAAAAGCTGCTGCGGCCCAACAGCTTGAAACTGGCAAGCGACTCAGACGCAGAGTCAGACTCCCGAGCAAGCTCTCCCACCTCCACCATCTCCAACAACAGCACCGAGAGTTTTGGGGGCATCATGTCTTTTGCCAGTAAGTGCTTTCCGCTCTGTTTTGTCTCTGTCCCATTTTCTTCCCAGGAGGGCTTGGCCACGGCAGGAGCTGCTTGGTACTTCAAATATAGGGCTGGGTTGCATTAGCAAGCCCCAGTTCAGGTTGTTTGGTGATGCTCAATAGCTATTTTCAGGGGAGGTCAGTAAAGAACAGGGACCGGTTAATTGTTGTCTTTATGTCTGAGGGTTCAGCCTGTTTCAGATAAGATAGTGGATCCACTGAAAAATAATCATTAGATTAAAAATTATACACTTGTACATACATTTTGTGGAAATATTCTGGTCTGATATCTCCTCTGTCTGGTGAAGGGCTTTTTCGTGAACATGTTTTGAAATCTCTATGAGGTTGACTTCCTGCATAGAGATTATTTCCAGAAATGAGAGGTGGTGTCAGAGAAGGCTGGAAGACTGACTCGGGACCAGAGAAAGCCAAAATAGGGGGTCACTGTGATTGTGAGTTTTGTCAGAAGCCGGGAAGGGGCAGCACCAGCTTCAGACCAGAAGCACATTAACTGCCGCTTTTGTGCCAGATTGGCAGTTGGTAAGAGACTTGGATATTGTCATGGGAGGTAGTCGGAGCGAGTTGTTCCTGGGTTTTGAGCAGTCTTGGCGGTGGCCCCTAAGTTAGCCTTGGTCCTTTCCAATGTAGAGTGGAGTCACTGGTCTGTTGGGAAAAGAGGAAGGTGAAGGTGATGAACTAGTTCTGAGTGTGAAGCTTTGATTCTTTATCCCCGTAACGCATTGCCCTCCCTCTCCCGACACTTTGATAGGCAGCCTGTATCGGAACCACAGTACAAGCTTCAGTCTTTCGAACCTCACACTGCCCACCAAAGGGGCCCGGGAGAAGACCACGCCCTTCCCCAGTCTGAAAGGTAACTGCATCCCTCCTTTTGCCAAGCCCGTGTTCTCCGAGAACCGTCCCGGCCCATGAGTGCTCGTCAGGCGCCCTGTGTGTGATGAGTCCCTCATCTCGCTTCTCACGGCTTTCACTGCACATCGTGGGCTCTTGCTGGTTTTCAGGTGGAGACTGACTTTGTAGCTAAAGAGAAGGCCCTGCATAACCTTTAGGATAATGGCAGCAGTGAGATGGCTGCTGCTTCCGGGGAAACATTGCCAGAGGTCCATCGTTAACTTGGGGACCGCCCAGGGCTACCAGTTACCTGCCAGGTTCCTGCTGTGCGAACTCAGGATGAACCCCCTTCCCAGAGAGATGGCCCAGCAGGGGGTTGTGGAGAGAGAGCCTGGCACTGAGGAGTCGTTTCCTGTTTTGAGCCTGGCAGCGTTACTTTGGCTTCACATCAACTTAGGGCCAATTCACGGACCAGGTGGTATCGGCCGGCTTCTAGGGGCAGTTGAGACCTCATTTGGTTTTCATTGGTGATCTCTGACAGGGTGAGGGCCCTTCGGGATTTACTCTTGACTTTCGTTTGTTTCCTCTGGTTATTGTGCTGATCTTCAGTCATAGAGGAAAGCACAGGGAGAAGCAGCTACGTGTATTTTTTTTTTTTCAACTGACCTCTCTTCCAAGTGATTAAAATTGTCAGAAATCTGAGGAATGTTCTTTGGGCAAGGGATGGGAACATAGGCCAGATGGGCAAAAGGACATCAAAGCTGGTGGTGTAGGGAGCTCCTGAGCGGACTCGGCCATGCTCGGCAGGTGAGGGAAGGAAAGGTGTTTCATCTGGTGCAGTTGGAGAGAGCAGTGGAGATGCTTTCATTGCATGCGGCGCTTCACTTCATTTGCTGCACTTATCACTCCCCTCCTCACTCCTCCACCCCACGTCCTATGACAGCATCTGCAAAGGGGGTCTCTGCCCTCTGCAGGCCTTCTGGACCCCTGTGCTAGATGTTTCATGACCACCAGCATGTGCCTGTTTGGTATCCTGTGTCATTTACCCTGCCTCTGGCTTTGAGAGGCCATAGTCTTAGGGATGGTCTTTCCTAGAGCTTGGTCGTCACTTGGCTTCTAGCTCTGAGGTGCCCGAGAACCGAGGTTCTGTGCACCAAGCTCAGTTTATCTGACCGACAGCTCCACTGAGGGTTACGGGGTTGTGGTATCGTGGTGCACCTACTAATTGTGTATTTTGTGTCCCAGTATTTGGGCTAAATACTCTAATGGAGATTGTTACTGAAGCCGGCCCCGGGAGTGGTGAAGGTGGGTCTTGCCTGTGAGCTGTGCATGATCATTTTTTCCCTAGCATCTCCTGTGCCTGTCCGAGGCCATCCTCCTCCTGGAGCAGGCAGATCACACGATGACCTGCCTGCCCTGGCCCCCTTGATGCCCGTGCTTGCCCCTGGGTGTGCTGCTGGTGCATGCGGAGTGGCCGGAGTTTCCATCCCCACCTCCTCGACATTGCCATGGATGGTCACTGCCCCTGTGTGGCGCCCTGGTGCCGTCCTCACCCAGCCTTCGGGGGAGTGGGTGTGGACCACGGCGACCAGGGCTGTGCCGACACTGGCTCCTGGACTGCACTCCTGGACTGCACTAGTGATGTCTCTCATTGCTCCTCCCCGGCTGCAGGAAACAGGAGGGCCTTGGTGGACCAGAAGTCATCTGTCATTAAACACAGCCCAACAGTGAAGCGAGAACCCCCGTCACCCCAGGGCCGATCCAGCAATTCTAGGTACTGAATGGCAGAGCGGCTTTAAGGTTCTTGGGGAGAGGTAGCGATTCCTGTATCGAATTTTACAGATGCTCAAGAGTGGGAGAGAAACTCTCAGCTGGGTAGATGAGAGTATTGCTAGCACTTCCCATTCTGACTCCATCCCCATGCGGCAGGAACAGTTCATGGTGCTGAAGAGAGTGAGGCAGTGGTGGTGGGTACTTGGGCAAAGCAGGCTGTCTGGGGAGGTGGGGGATGCAGTGGACTTGGACATCCGGACACCTGGCGGGTGGAAGGGGGCACGCTCTGCAAAGGAGCTACTGACCACAGAAGTGGTCTGTGGAACCCGCAGTGAGAACCAGCAGTTCCTGAAGGAGGTGGTGCACAGCGTGCTGGATGGCCAGGGCGTCGGCTGGCTCAACATGAAGAAGGTGCGACGGCTGCTGGAGAGCGAGCAGCTGCGGGTCTTCGTCCTGAGCAAGCTGAACCGCACGGTGCAGTCCGAGGACGATGCCCGGCAAGATCTCATCCCCGACGTGGTCAGTGTGGGCCGGGAGTTGGGATCACCTGGGAAGAGGGATGCGGACACCACAGGCAGCTTTTGCCAACTCTAGCCCCTGGATTCTTGTTGCAGGAGATCAGTCGAAAGGTGTACAAGGGAATGCTAGACCTGCTCAAGTGCACGGTGCTCAGCCTGGAGCACTCCTATGCCCACGCAGGTCTGGGTGGCATGGCCAGCATCTTTGGGCTTCTGGAGATCGCTCAGACCCACTACTACAGCAAAGGTAGGGACGTGCCAGCCGGGCAGCGTGCCGTCCACCGCGCTTCCACTCGTCTCCGAGGAAAAGGAACTTGTCCCTAGACAAACTTCCCAGAGCCACGCTGTTTCCCAAAGGCTTTGGGATTTTATTTTCTAGGGCATGTGTATATGCAGCCGGTGTCTTGCTGTCATGAAAAATAAGATGCTGTGTTTCTTTCCTTGCACTTCATCCATTCCACATCCTCCTGTATTCCTGCTTCCCCCAACACACTTCCCTGCCCTGGTCGGCACTCACTTTCTCTTTTGACCTCTTCCTATGTTCAATCTTTTCCTCAGAACCAGACAAGCGTAAGAGAAGTCCAACAGAGAGTGTGATCACACCAGTTGGCAAGGATCCTGGCCTGGCTGGTCGGGGGGACCCAAAGGCTGCGGCGCAGCTGAGAGTTCCCCAGCTGGGGCCTCGGGCACCAAGTGCTACAGGAAAGGGTCCTAAGGAAGTAGATACCAGAAGTTTAAAGGAAGAGAATTTTGTAGCATCTATTGGTATGTATCACTGCGTTTGGTGTATTGGAGGGGTTCTGGTGTCTTAAATATCCCTCCCTCCTTTCAGTTCATCCAGAATCCTGCCTTTCTCTTTCCCATGCTTTGCTTTCTAGAGAGGGAGGTAGATCTGTGTCCATTTCTAATGTTACTTCCTTATACTTCTCTGTCCTTTATGCTTCATTTGCAGCCACTCCCTCCACATCTTCACGTGGGAGATTTTCTTAGGGGGCCCAGGGAGGCCTCCTGCAGGGAGTCTGAGCTGTGCCCTGGTCCCTGTGTGTGTTTGCTTCTGGATTTCTTCACATGGTGAAGAGGCCACGTGGAAGCTGTAAGGACGGTTACAGGTGCATCTTGAGGCTATGGAATTATGATCATCTGAGTCCCTAAAGCCAGTTTTCCTCCATCCAACCATTACACTGCCCTCAAATTGGCTCCTCTGGGGTGTGTCTGGCAACCCCATTTTCCTGGGTTCTGGACCTCAGGATATAGGTTTTTGAGGCAGCTTTTCTTCAAAACTTTCCTCACTGGAACTTGTTTACATTCCGTGTTTCTTAGTTCCCACTGAGGCAGAGCCTAGGAAGCTCTCTGGGTATCACCTCGGTTTGGCTCACTTCCCTCCTTGACCTTGAGTCATGTAGGTTCTAGGTTCTTTTTCCAGTTCTAGGTCCCTGGGCAGTGTGCTTCTAACGGATGCCTCTTTGCCACAACCATTAGCAGTTGCCTTAGGCTTTCATAAATGCTCATGAGGAACCAGTTTCCTTTTTAGGGTGTTACGCCTCTCTAGCCAGCAAAGTATTGTCTTAAGGGCAATCAGTCCTTTCTCCTGCCTGAAGTGATGTTTCAGGAAAAGTAATGACCCGCCCTCAGCCAGGAATGTGACTTTGGGCAAATCACTCTCCCTCTCAGGTCTCTGTCTCCTCCTCTGGGAAACGAGGGGACTGGACTAAGTGGACTCTTAACGTTCTTCCAGGAAGAGAATCGCTCTCTCTTTACCCCTGCTAAGATGCTATACTTGACATTTAATAGTCTCTGTTACCGCTCCTGGATTCCAGATATCTGGCTAAGAATGGCTCTCTTATCAGGACAGGCCCTGATTCTGAGGGTGAGTTGGGTTTTTTGGTAGCAATAAGGAGAGATGCCCACTGCTTGCATGAGTGACCTCTGTCCATGCCAGTGAATCAAGCAGATTGGTGTTCCTGCCTCTGAAATCCCTGTGGCTGCTCGAGGTGATCATCTGTCTCATCTGAAATCTTTAAAATTTGCCTTTGCCCAGCTCTTCTGGCAGAGAGAGTGTGGTGTGGTGGAAGTTTAACCTCATCCCAAGTCACATGATCTTGAGGGACTGCTCAGCCTCTTTAGGGTCAGTTTCCTCTGGCCAAAACCAAAGGAAAAGGCCCTCCAAGCTCTAACCCTCTGCAGGCTCTTTACTGCCACCTTGAGGTTGTGGTTAGACATTTGGAGTCTTGATTTCATGGGTTTAATCCCCACAAATGAGGATCTCTCTTTATCTCTTGGTTTGTAATCTTATGCCTGAGACTGAACCAACTTGGGTGGGTGGGTTTCCATTTCGTCTGTCTGACCAGCCTCTGACTCTGTCTGTCTTTCTCTCCTGCTTACATTGCATCTGGGGTAGAATTGTGGAACAAGCACCAGGAAGTGAAAAAGCAAAAAGCTATGGAAAAACAGAGTAAGGAACAAATGCCCCTTTCCCATTCCCAAGTCTCCCATACCTGCCAACTCCCCAGGCCCAGTTGGGGCAGGCCCCCTTTGTCAGCCCCACCCCAAATTTGCTCTAGGGGGGTGTCTGGAAGGACAGCAGGCATCTGGCACGTGACTCAGGTATGTGGCTCATAGGGTGCACCCCCCGCCCCTCCCCGCAGCACTCAGGCTGTAACTGAGGCGTCTACTGAGTAAAGCCCCTTAGAATGTGATTCTCTATTGCTTCCGAGTCGTCGGTGGGGAGAACACTTGCTCATTTCAGTGCCCCTCATTGGCTGATACCTCCCTCGCCCATTAGAAGGCCTGTGGGCACAGTTGGCAGAGATGGTTGCTGTCCCTCCGTGTGAGTCTGTAGCTTCCCAACTCTCTGGTGGCTTGCCTAGGCACGCTTTCTTGCTTTCTGTCATTCTGTCCTTCTGCCATATCATTGTGGGTGGGTGGGGAGAGGGGAGCGGGTTTTTTCTAAAATGTGGGAGTTGTAGAGTGGGGCGAGCAGTGTCCCTGGGAACAGCTGGTGTTCCTTGATCTCATTGGGCCCATCCTTTCTCGCCCCTTTGGCCACCTTGGTTTGGGAAGCACTGAGTGACCTGGAGGCCCAGGAGAAGCCCCACCTGGGCGCAGGGGGGTGTGGTTCAGATGTTTGTTTGTGGAGCTTTTCTGTTTTGGGGTGATCTGCGCAGAATGGCCTCAGGTTGAGAAGACGGTTGCAGAACCCCTTGAGACCAAGTCTCGTTTTTTCTGGTCGGGTCGTAAGGCACCTGGAGACTGTTCTGTCAGCGGGGCCCGAGCGGGCAGTCCCTGGAAAGGTGACGGGGTCCAGGCCGCGCTGCTGTCCCACTCCCTTCCCAGCCTGCCCCTGGCCTTTGTGTACGAGTAACAGAAGTCTTCCCCTACTCAGGGCCTGAAGTACTCAAACCTGCCTTTGACCTTGGTGAGACAGAGGAGAAAAAGTCTCAGATCAGCGCAGATAGTGGTGTGAGCCTAACATCTGGTTCCCAGGTTTGTGACCCTTATTGATAACAATGAGTGTTAAATGTGCTATCTCAAAATACTTCTTTAAGTTGAAAACAAAAGACAAGAAACCTTGAAACAACATAAATAGTCAATAATAGGGGAATGATGACATAAGTATAGTATATCCACTAATACAATATTAGTATCCATTAAACATTTTATTTTATTTTTTAAAATATATTTTATTGATTTCTTTTTACAGACAGGAAGGGAGAGGGATAGAAAGCTAGAAACATCGGTGAGAGAGAAACATCGATCAGCTGCCTCCTGCACCTCCTACTGGAGATGTGCCTGCATCCAAGGTACATGCCCTTGACCGGAATCAAACCCAGGACCCTTCAGTCCGCAAGCCAACGCTCTATCCACCAAGCCAAACTGGGCATATTTTAATTATCACCCAAGGATGTGTTTATTGACTCTAGAAAGAGAGAGGAAGGGGGAGAGAGAGAGAGAGACATCAATCGGCTGCCTCCCCTACACATAATGCACCCTGACCAGGGATTGAACCCACAACCCTTTGGTGCATGGGACGACACTCCAATCAACTGCACTAGCCAGCCAGAGCTCTGTTAACTGTATTTTTTAAAAAAAAATTAGTGACATGGGGAAATGCTGACAAAGGTATATACAGTATGACTCCCATTTTACTTTTAAAATGTATATAGAAAAGACTGAAAAGAAGTATACTAAAGACTTGACAGTGATTAACGTAAGGGGTCAATTCATGGCTTATTTTTGTTTCCTTATTCTTTCATGTATTTTCTGTAGAGAGCAGTGCTACTTTAGTGTTTATTACTGTTCTTATTATATAAGTCACATATAGTTTATGTTTTTAAAAAAGGGATAGTGGAAGGGTGGGGATGGGGAGAAGGAAGAAGATACAGTATTCCTTAGGGAAACAGAGTAGGTTGGACACCTCCCTCGTGTGTCTGAGGCCCTGTGTCTTGTTTCAGAGGACGGACCCAGACTCTGTCATCGGTGTGAGCCCAGCTGTCATGATCCGAAGCTCCAGTCAGGATTCTGAAGTTAGCACCGTGGTAGGGGAACACCACACTGGCATCTGGGTGGGTGGGGGTGGGCTCCCGTGGAGGCTGCGGTTAGTCTCAGGCCAGCTTGGTTCTCACCGTGGAGATGCATACCCGTCAGAGGTCTGTACGCCGAGGTTTCACCCAGGGCTTCCCCTCCTCGTGCAAAGAAGGAACTTGCAGAGGCGCTGGCTCACCTTTGAAAGGGGCACTTCTTGACGCCAGCAGGGAGCTCTCAGTTTGGCATTTCTGGGACCCTTCCCTCACTGCCTTGTTTCCTTTCCAGGTGAGTAATAGTTCTGGAGAGACCCTCGGAGCAGACAGCGACCTGAGCAGCAATGCAGGCGATGGGCCAGGTGGCGAGGGAAGTGCCCGTTTGACAAGCTCTCGGGGCACTTTGTCCGATAGTGAAATTGAGACCAACTCTGCCACCAGCGCCATCTTTGTAAGCTTTATTGACAAACAGAAGGAGTCTGTTTTTAAATGGGGAGGGGGGGAGGGGGGTTGTAGAAAAGAATGAAAAGTCAATCAGAAGTAAAAGAGGAAGAAAGAAATGGATAGGCTCATATATTTTGCTTTAAAGAAAAGGGTTCTTAAGGCTTTAATAGTCATTCGACTCCTTGATCTGGGACTTTTAGAACCCTCTCCTGAATCATGGATGAGTTAGATAAGGGCCTGGACTCCTATGTAGCAATAAACCCTATGCTTAAAATAGCAAAGTGATACTTTTGTGGCAACGTCTGTTACAGTTCTCATCTAGTATCAGTCTGCCTATTTCGTGGACTAATCTAGCTTTATATTCTGGTCACCGCTCTATTTACATAGCACCTTAAAATGGCATTTCTTTTCTTGTATTCCTAACAGTTGTTTGAGGTATTTTTCATTAATAACATCTATTAAGTGATTAACTCAATGCCAAATTCTGTACTGAAAAAAACAAACAGATAAATAAGGCATGACGTTCACTCAAGAAATTTGCAATTCAGTGTATTGCTGTGCCCGATCTCTCCTAACAGGTCCAGGGGTATGGGGGGCTTAGGGAAAGAAGAACTTACCCCGATCACACAGTAAGCTATGATCGGTTGGAATTAAATTATTTTAGTTCTTGTCTTTAGACACATTGCTTTTCTTTTTTAAAATGTGTTTTTATTGATTATAGAGAGAGATAGAGACATCGATGATTGATCAATCAGCTGCCTCCTGCCCACCCTCTTCTGGGGATTAGCCCATAGTCTGGGCATGTGCCCTGACCAGGAGTCAAACCAGTGACCTCCTTGTGCCTGGGTCGACGCTCTACCACTGAGCCACACAGCCAGGCCAGATACACTGCTTTTCAGTATGTACCTGCTACTGCAGGCGGCGAATGTTAGACACTCGTATACACTTACCACTTTCTCTGCGAGAGTTCACAGGGCCTTATCTTTGGTCTGTGAGGAGAATGGAAATGATCATTCCCACCCCCATGGCTCCTGTATAAGTGTTTCTAATAGAGCAAGTGACATCCTGGGATGAGCATAAGGAATAGGACCTAGAGTCAGCAGAGCCACTCAGGTTCATGGACCTTAAGTCTCCCTGAATCTAAACAGAGCCTGTTAACAAGAGTGTTTTAAATCTGTCTAGTGTGCCTCTCTCTGTTCTGGAGGCTAAGCTAGGTGTTATGGAGTGGCAGTCTTGCAAGAAGCCATTCATCTGGCACCTTCCTGGGACACATTCCTGTTCTGTGCTGGTTGGCAAGGATTTTTCATACAGTTGAATAGCTCAGAGCAGTTACCTAAATTTCTTGGCTCAAAAATGGCCGTCTTAGCAGGAAATAAATTACAGTCAGTTGGTATGGCCCACTGAACAAGGAGTTGCTCTGTGAACCAGGAAGCTGGCATTTAGACAACTAATCAGATTTACCTGATAACTGTTATCAGTGGCATCTCTGCTGATGCTGTTGTACGCTTTGTGAAATGGGCACAAAACCTACCTCTTACCCAGTTGAAAATCTTTTTTGAATGAATAAAAAGTCTAATATAGCAGAAGTGGCAGATAAAAGTGAGTGGTATATCTAAGGGGCAGACATTTCTATGATGGTAGGAAAAAGAAAACGAACATTTATCCAATAGCAACCATGTGCCAGGCACTATTAAGTGCTTTCTATGTATTTTCTGATTTAATTCCTATAATAGTTCCCTGAGGTAAGTATTATAACCTCCCTTTTTCAGGTGTAAAATGAGACTCAGAGAAGCCACAGTTCATGCCTAAGGTCACACAGCCAGTAAGAGGCAGAGCTGTGAACCTTGCTCAGGCTGGCTTCAAAGCCAGGGTTTCTCTCTCCCGCGTCGCGCTGCTACAGAGAATCCGCATGGTTTGGTTCTGTTTTCAGAGCAGAGTCTTAAGAGTGAGATAAGTCAGAGTGAAAACTTGATTGCATGTCTAGGGGGCAGTAACAGAAAGCAGGATTAAGAAGTCAACTTCTGGTCCAATCCAGAGCAGCAAAAGGAGGGCTATCGGAGAATATGTTGTCGATGGTGGTGACTGGTGTGTGTGGGCCTCTTACTGAGCTGCTTGGTTTACTTTGCCCTTGTTCGTTAGTACGTTCGGTGGCTGACCTATTACCTCTTCTCTGCAGGGCAAAGCCCACAGCTTGAAGCCGGGCGTAAGGGAGAAGCTGGCGGGCAGCCCGGTTCGCTCTTACGAAGACGTAAGCCAGCGCGTCTATCTCTACGAGGGACTCATAGGTGAGAAACAGACCGGAAGAGAGCTGGACTCAGCCGGGGGAGAGGGTGGCACTGAACAAGTAGCTGCTTGGCTCTTTGCTGACCTCAGTGCTAACGTTAGAGGGCATGTTTACATCTGAAGCAGGTGACTTACTGGGTCTGGAAGAAGCGGTGGGTGAAACTTTCTAGAAGAGACCGGATTTTGGTATTAATCATTAGCCTCTGTTTCTGTCTTCCTTTCTTTCCTTTCGTGCTACCATGGTCCTTCCTGCTTGCAAACTGGCAGGAAGGGACAAAGGATCGATGTGGGACCAGTTAGAGGATGCTGCTATGGAGACCTTTTCTATGAGTAACCACCTTTCTTTGTGTGCTGTGTGCATCCCTCCTGCTCAGGGGATCGGGCCTCACTTGGAGGCTGTTGGGCTCTAGATCTGGGGTGGAAAGGCTCAAGTTTCCTTAGCTTTGGAATTTGCAATGACTGCCTTGTACTGAGTTTACTCTATTTTGGTTGCCAACTATATCCTTTACATGTTGTATAAGCACCTAAAACCTCTATCCTACACAGGCAAGGAGCGTTCTACTTTATGGGACCAAATGCAGTTCTGGGAAGATGCATTCTTAGATGCTGTGATGTTGGAGAGAGAAGGGATGGGTATGGACCAGGGTCCCCAGGAGATGATCGACAGGTATGAGGCTTAGGAAATCCTTGGGAAAATTCAACCTTTTCGTAGTTAGTTCTGTGGTCTTCCACCTGAGGGCTGACTTGTCCCTGGTCTCCTGCTTAGGTACCTGTCACTGGGAGAGCATGACCGGAAGCGCCTCGAGGATGATGAAGATCGTTTGCTGGCCACGCTTTTGCACAACCTGATCTCCTATATGCTGCTGATGAAGGTAGCGTCGATTTGCTTATGCCTAGCTGCTGCTGAAGGGCAAGGCTCATGCCCATCATGTAAATTCTGGGGCAGTTGGGGAGTTGACAGGACAGATCAGTAGGGCTCTCTTTCTGATTGAAAGGCTCAGGCCTTTCTGCAGCTCACACGCACTCCATTTATCTGAAGCTGGCAGGCTGTTGTGCTAAGAAAGATTGAAAGATGATTGATGGTTCCAACCCATTTATTTACTTTGAATTTTATTTTATTTTATTTTTTAATTTGGGAAATGGGGGCCAGACAGTAGTCCAACTCTAGTGGCAGAACTACTGCTCGCTCTAGGCATTACCATCCCTTTTATTAAGATTAAGATCATAAGACACACCTGTCTCCCCCAGGCAGGAAACACCAATAAAAGCCAATCAGTGAATCTACTTAACAGATGGGGGCTGCTCCAACCACCAGTAATTAGCTCCCACCCTTCAGAGCAATTAAGGTTGACCAGCCCTCCGGATTCCCTGTCCACAGCTCTCCCTCATTAAAACCATGATCAGCTTCCAGCACCTCCAGGGAGCAGCCCCGTGCCAGTCGGGCCCACTGCGTTCGCCGTGGCATCTGCACCCACCCACCCACCCACCAGCCTCGTCCAGAGGGAAAGGCAGGGCAGAGCTGAGGGTCCCGCCCGAGGTCCCCAAGTACAAGCCTGGCACAGGTCCCAGGGCCGCACACACGGACCCCAAATGCCAGCTGGCCGCCGTACTGGGCATGTCAGGCCACAAACCATTCTTAGTGCCCACTGTCCTGGGCACTGAGCATAGAAATAGCCACTCCTCTGTGCCCTGGCGTCACAGGTGCAGCACCCGCAGGGCAGGTACTTTGAATTTTAAATGGGGTTTCTTTGCCAAGTGGTTTTAGGATTCCAGTAGTGCTTCCCACAGAATACAATGAATTAAAAATTTTTAAGTAGTAGGTTCTAAAAAGTTTAAAAAGGATTTTCAGGATTCACTTTTAAGCACTAGTCCTTTATCATAGATTTTTCCATAGATATGAAAAGGGTTACTTATTTAAAAAGCAATTGTAGGCTCTAGTTTGACATGGTTGTACTTGGTATTTATAGCTGTGGGGGGAGTATGTTACCAAGTAGAAGGTTAAGGGACTTAGTAAGTAGAAGAGAGTTATTTTGACAACGAGCCCCTGGGTTTCTCCTCCTGTTCTCCCAGCCTCTAACTGTGCAGGGATTGGCTGATCAAATACAGAGCATGCCCTCCAGGCAGGCTCTCAGTCTGTTTCATTTTCCTGTAAGTCTCACTCTACTCTGTTGAACTGGAAGGGTTCCAGTTACCTCTGGTTGGGAAGGTGCTGACCCTAAGGTGTCTTGGCTATGAGTGAGTACACAATGTTGTGAATTATACTCTAAGGAACCCGGAGGGGGGGGGGCTTTTAGGGCCCCATCAGGAAGGAATGTTACAGTATTGGTTGGGGAAAGGGAAGAAGTGTTCCCTGAAGCCCCAGCCACTTAAACCAGAACTGCTCTGAAAGCCACTTCTCTACGGAAGCCACCGAGAGACAGAACCAGGGTTTTCCCGGCAGAACACACAGTGGAATGTTCCCTCCCCTGCTCAGTGATACGGTCTCTTAGAGATACACTTTTCTCAGACAGCCGGGAACTTACCTGTGCATTCCCGCTCCCTAAGCTGAGAGCAGAGCAGGTCCCCTATTCAGATCCTCTTGGCTTTCCAGGTCCAGAAGAATGACATCCGGAAGAAGGTGAGGCGCCTGATGGGAAAGTCCCATATTGGGCTTGTGTACAGCCAGCAAATCAATGAATTACTTGATCAGCTGGTCAACCTGGTAAGCATATCTGGGCTGTTCCTTAGGCTCCTTTCCACGGCACTAGTCAGCCTCCTAGACGTGGCCTGGTGGCCTAATGCAGAGGCTTCCCACTGGCCATTTCTAGGTGTGCATGTTTTCAAAGTCCCCAATTTTGAAAATAGAATTACTCTACGTGAGGCCTTAGCCTTTCTGTTCTGTGATAGGATTCTCTGTACTAAATGGCCAGTGTAACCATTTAACACGTGGTCCGTGGACTCCTGAGGGTACACCAGGGGAAAACTATTTTCACAAGAACACTGAAATGTTATTTTCCTTTTTTACTGGTTGTCATTTGCACTGATGTGGGTGAAACCACTGGTGCCTTAACACAGTGAAGGCAGTGGCACCAAACCATGCTAGTGGCCACTGTCACCCTCACTTCTGTGCATTGCTTTCTCAGTTAAAACAAAAGATGTCCTTGATGAAAGCAGTTAAAATTAATTTTATTGCATCTGATCCTTGATTATATATCTTTGTAATATTCCATGTGACAAAATGAGAAATTTGCATAAAGCATTTCTACTGTAAAGCAAAATATGATCGTTTCAAGGAAAAGCAGTTGTGACCATTTGAGTTGCCAGGTGAACTGGCAGCCTCGTCCATGGGATATCATCTTACTCGGAAGAATGACTAACAAACTATGGTTATTCATTGTTGGGTCTGGCACTTAAATGTGAAGCTTCCTGATATTTAAACACTTTTCTAATGTGATTTACGATGATATTAATAAGTGTGGATATTTCATATTATGAAATATGTCAACATTCCGAAGAACTGCATAACTTGATGAACCAGTATTTTACAAATGACTAATGTGTGATGTTACAAACTCAAGTATAGGTAAAAGAGCAACTCAAAATGTGAGGCCAAAAAATGGATTTTAACAAAGTACAGAATGTTTACTGATGTTTTTTCAATTCAACATTGCAACCAACTTTTTTAGAAATTGCTACTTCTCGAGTTTTGGTACAGTATTGAAAAAGAATGTGCATATTTATCTGGAAAGGCTATTAAAATACTCTTCCCCTTTCCAAATATATATCTGAGAGGCCAGGTTTTCTCGGTACTAATATATTTTCACCTAAGCAATATATCACAACAGGTTGAATGCAGAAGCAGATATGAGGATCCAGCTATTTTTTATTAAACCAAAATTTAAAGAGATTTGCAAAAAATTAAAGCAGTGGCATTCTTCTAATTTTTGTTTTGGGAAATATAGTTGTTTTACCAAAAATATATTATTTATATTACTCCTAGAGGCCCAATGCACGAATGTGTGCACCAGTAGGGTCCCTTGGCCTGGCCTGCGAGATCAGGCCGAAACCAGCTCTCTGACACCCCCCGAGGGGTTCCGGATTGCGAGAGGGCATAGGCCAGGCCGAGGGACTCCACTGATGCATGATCGATAAGGGCCAGGGAGGGACACAGGAGGTTGGCAAGCAGAAGAGGAACCACAGGAGGGTTCCAGGCGGTGTCCAGCCCGTCTCACTCAGTCCAGATTAGCCAGACCCCAGCAGCAAGCTCACCTACCAGTTGGAGCGGCTGCCCCCTGGTGGTCAGTGCGTGTCATAGCAAGAGATTGAGCAGCCTTAGCATATCATCATTAGTATATTACGCTTTGATTGGTTGAACAGACGGAGAACGGAGACCTAGGATATTAGGCTTTTATTATGTAGGATGCTTCAATTTATTATTCATAAGCATTTGGGAGTTGTCAGTGATTTTTAAGGTATAGGAGTGCTGAGACCAAAAAATTTGAGAACACTTTCTGGTAGCCAATGGCCAGCAGATAGGATGCTGCTAAGAAAGCTGAATGGATTTAATTGCTGAGTGGGGGATTCTTGGCACTCTGTGAGAGGGATGTATGGATGTCCCTAAAAGATCTCTCTTTCCTCAGAATGGCCGTGATCTCTCTGTCCGGTCCAGTGGTAGCAGGCACATGAAGAAGCAGACATTTGTGGTACACGCAGGGACAGACACAAATGGAGATATCTTTTTTATGGAGGTAGGTGCTGGTTCATGCTAGAGACCCAAAGGAACATTTGAACGTCACCAGGACCTCCTAGAACTGACTGATGCCAAGATATTTTACCATTTATCTCATTCATGATACACTTAGCATTAAATTGTCAGGCTCTTGTACAAATAATATAATAGTTATTCCCCATCATTTCTTTTATATATATTTATGTTTATATAATAGACTAGAGGCCCAGTGCATGAAAATTCATGTACTGGAACTGGGGGGTCCCTCAGCCTTGCCTGCCCCCTCTCACAGTCCGGGATCCCTCAGGGGCGGGAGGTGACATGGCAATCTGGGGAATGCAATGCCTCATCACACCTCTGCTGCTGCCACTGCCAGCAGCGCAAGCCTTGGCCCACCCTGGTTACCTGAGCCTCGGGAGGCCCTGGGTGGCTGGGCAGCCACCATCCAAGGCTGGCCTGCACCTCGAGCTGGCCCTGGGCGGCTGGGGCCTGAGGGGACTGGTGGACTCTGGAGGCAGGTGCACGGAAGGGCCCCACGCCTGCTACCCTGGTGGGGCTGAGGGGACTGGGCACTGCCATCTTGTGGCTGTGGGTGCCACCATATTTGAGGGCGGGACAGCCAATTAGCATATTCCCTTCTTATTGGCTGTGGGTGCTGCCATCTTTTAGGGTGGGGCAGTCAATTAGCATATTCCCTCTTTATTAGATAGGATGATATAGTCACATTATCCATAAGTCAGAACAACATAAAATGATACATACATTGGGAAGCCTTGCTCTCATTCTTGTCTACGTCCACCTCCCCCTTCCTCTTAAAAGTAACCACTTTTATTGGTTCCCTTTGTATCTTCCAGTTTTTTTTACACAAACACAATAAAATCTGAGCATAAATTCTTATTTTTCTCCTTTCTTAGCATATTGTATCCCCTGATCTGTATCCCCTTTTTCATTAAACATTTCTTGGAAACCTTCAACATCAGTTAAAAAAAAAAGAGCTTTTTCATTCTTTTCATAGCTGCATACTATTTCACTGTGTGGCTGCACCATATTTATTTAGCCAGTTGGTATATGTGTACCCTTGGTTTTCTTCCAGATTTTTGCTGTTGCTAATAACCTACTATGAATGATGCTATGCCTGCTTCATTTCGTACATGTGTAGGTTTGCCTAAGACTTCCCAGAACTTTGTGATGTGCTGGACAATGCTCCAACCAACCGAGCCACGCCAGCCGGGGCTCCACCTAATGCTCCATTGAATATCCTTGAACATGTATCTCTGCACGCTCACGTGAGGATTTCTATAGGCCAGCCCTGGCCAGTGGCTCAGTTGATTGGGTGTCATCCCAATTGGTTCAGTTCCCGGTCCGGGCACATGCCTGGGTTGTGGGCTTGGTCCCTGATAGGGGCATGTGGGAGGCAGCTGACCGATGCTGTGCTCTCACATAGCTGTTTCTCTCTTCTCCATTCCTTTCTCGCTAAGAATCAAACTATTCTTTTAAAAAGATAATTCCTATAAGATCAATTCTTAGTGTGAAATTTCTGAATCAAGATTATATACATTTAAAATCTTGATAGATTCTGCCAAGTTGCCATTCCTAGAACTATGCCAGTTTACACCTACACCAGCAGCATAGGCAAGTATGACATATTATTACCCTCATTTCCCTAGGCTAGAAATTAGGTGTTCTCTTAAATACTTGCCCCTCTCCTTTACGAGATGTTCTTCAAGGATTATGGAGAGTGGAATAGTATTTTCCGTTTTCCACATGGAAAAAAACCCAGAGTTAGACTGGGGTAGAACCCAGGTTTCTAACTCTTCCTCAGCTACTTTGGATCTTTTCTTCATCATGCTTTTAGGACCCCCGTAAACTCCTAGGTAGCAATCAGTTCAGTCTGGCCGTCTTGTGTGCTCCTTATGTATTCACCTCATGTTTATGGAGCACACATTATATGGTGGGCCTCTGCTGGACTTGGAGTTTCAGCAGTGAATAAGGGAGACATGGCTTCTGCTGCCCTTGCAGAGTTGACAAACCCTGTTGGATGTCAGATAATTAAATAAGCAGTGTTGTAAAGTACAGTGAACATTGTGAGGGATGTTCAAGGCAGGTGTTATGGGAATGCATAGCGGAGGGCCTAGGAGTCCTGGAGGACCCCTCAGAAATGACCTTTGAGCTTAGACCTGAGGAGTAGGGCTTAATGGTTGGAGTGGGGGAGTGGAGGAGTGTGCCAGGTACATTTGAGGTCGAATGGAACGGGACTCAGTGATGTAGAGAGAGGCAAAGGAAGGAGCCTTGCCTGACTCCTGCACATCTGGCTTGGGCGCTGGGTGGATGGTGATGCATTACTCATACAGGGGACTTAGAAGGAGGATCTGCCCAGGTGGAGATGTTGAGGTGAGATGGGAGATGAATTTGAGGTGCCCCCTGTGAGACATCCAGATGGAGGTCAGGAACTCAGGAAGACAGGTCTCAAATGAAGAAAGATTTGAGAGCCATCCATATGGTCATAATTATTATATTGCTTGTATCACAATTGTTATAGCAGCTAACACTAGAGTACTTTCTAGGTGACTGGGTTTGTTCTAAGCAGTTGATGCGCATTAATTTATTTAATCTTCACAATAACTCCCTGGAGTTATTATTATTACTCTCCTTGTCTCACATGGGAGGAAAAGTAGATGCAGACTTATTTGATGAAAGTGGCCTAGCTGTGTAAGAGGACAGCTGGAACCTAACGCAGCAGTCTGCGCTTAGCTCTGCTCTCAACCATTGTGCTGTGATGTCTCCCATAACCCTTCACCCAAAGGAGACTATTGAGCAAGAAGAGGATGTGAAGGAAGACTTTGCTTTTTAATTTTTGTCATCCTGTATGTATGATTTTTTTGCAATAAGTATTGTCCATGTGTCACTTGTGTAGTTAATTTTTTTTATCGTAGGTCTCTCTTTTTTTTTAAAAAAAAATATATTTTATTGATTTTTTACAGAGCAGAAGGGAGAGGGATAGAAAGTCAGAAACATCAATGGGAGAGAGACATCAATCAGCTGCCTCTTGCACGTCCCCTACTGGGGATGTGCCTGTAGCCAAGGCACATGCCCCTGCCGAATCGAACCCGGGACCCTTCAGTCCGCAGTCCGACGCTCTACCCACTGAGCCAAACCGGTCTCGGCGTGTAGTTAATTTTTTTTTAAAGACTCCTGCAGAGCCCTGGCCGGTGTAGCTCAGTTGATTGAATGTCATCCCAGGCACCCAAAGGTTGCCAGTTCGATTACGGGTCAGGGCACATGCCCAGGTTGTGCGCTTGATCCCTGCTAGGGGGCATGCAGGAGGCAGCCAATCAATGTCTCACTCTCTCATCAATGTTTCTCTCTTTCCCTCTTCCTTCCTCTCTCCCTCTAAAAATAAAAAAATAGGTATTTTTTTAAGATTTATGCACAACTAGGGCCAAGCCAAGATTAGAAATGTGTTAGTTCTATTTTTTTCTCCTTGATTAAGGCTGCCATGATCCCCTGCCTTTGTGCTTATCAACAGAGGTGACTCCTGAGGTTGTAAGGTGGAGGCATGAGCTGTCCTCTGAGTACTTTAAATCCAGAACATGTAAGAGGTAATGAACATTGGTGGAAATGAAAAGTGAGCCCGGCTGGCATAACTCAGTGGTTGAGTGTCGTCCTATGAACCAAGAGGTCACGGCTCGCTTCTCGGTCAGAGCACACAGGCCCGGGTTGCGGACTCCATCCCCAGTTGGGGGTGCAAGGCAGCTGATCAATGATTCATTATTGATGTCTCTCTCTCTCTCTCTCTCTCTCTCTCTCTCTCTCTCTCTCTCTCCCCCCACCCTTTTCCCACCCTTCCTCTCTGAAATAAAGAAATACATATTTTAAAAAAGAAAAGTGAACATCCTTCCTGCTTACAGATTCCTTCTCTTTCATTTTTTAAAAATATATTTTATTGACTTTTACAGAGAGGAAGGGAGAGGGATAGAGAGTTAGAAACATTGATGAGAGAGGAACACCAATCAGCTGCCTCTTGCACAGCTCTTACTGGGGATGTGCCCGCAACTAAGGTACATGCCCTTGACTGGAATTGAACCTGGGACCCTTCGGTCTGCAGGTCGACGCTCTATCCACTGAGCCAAACCAGTTAGGGCCACATTCCTTCTCTTTCAATAAACCTTCCGGTGTACAGTGTCCATCAGTTCAGAGTTTGTGTCTCCATCTAAGGAAGACGATGAGCATAAGTCAGGGACCCTGACCCTGGGAAGCCCCCAGACCCAGCTGTCCCCACAGTGTCGTGTGGCCCGGGCTGGGAGGGCCCCGCGGGCCCGGGATGGCTGACCGCTGTCTGCGCCCCGCCAGGTGTGTGACGACTGCGTGGTGCTGCGCAGCAACATCGGGACGGTGTACGAGCGCTGGTGGTACGAGAAGCTCATCAACATGACCTACTGCCCCAAGACCAAGGTGCTGTGCTTGTGGCGCAGAAACGGCTCGGAGACCCAGCTCAACAAGTTCTACACGAAGAAGGTGCCCGTGGGCTCTGCGTGGGCTGGGGGCGGGCATTGAGGGCAAAGCGTCGAGTTTCTTGTGCGGGAGCTAAAGTTCCAAAATCCACGTCTGGAGCCCCACTTTTGCCTCCGGCTGTCGTGTGGGACTCGTGAAGCTGCCCTGGGTCCGGGCAGTGGCCCAGGCCCCCAGCGGCCCTGGAAGGCTTGAGTGACACGGCTCTCTCTCCCTCCGGGTGCCGCAGTGTCGGGAGCTGTACTACTGTGTGAAGGACAGCATGGAGCGCGCCGCCGCCCGGCAGCAAAGCATCAAACCCGGTAAGGAGAGCGGTCCCTGAGCACCTGCCCCCGTTTATGCTCATCGGCCTTCGTTGGTGTCAGAGGCCCGGCAAGGAAGTCAGGCTACGGACTCCCTGTCTCCCAGCGAGCTGACCGCCTGCTCCCTCGCTGCAGGGCCTGAACTGGGCGGCGAGTTCCCCGTGCAGGACATGAAGACTGGTGAGGGCGGCCTGCTGCAGGTCACCCTAGAAGGGATCAATCTCAAGTTCATGCACAGTCAGGTAGGTGCAAGTGGCAGCCCACGGCTTCCTGGCCCCGTTGTTCCATCTGCAATAGGATGAGTGTCAGGGTCCCCAGGGCTTTCCCAGTGAGCGTGAGGGAGGGCCTCTGAGGCCAGTGGGAGAGCCGGAGCAGCTGGACCGGGGACAGAGCAGAGAGGAGGGCACGGGACGCTGACGGCCCCTTGGAGGTGCGGCAGGGCGGTCCGTGGGAGCCCCGGGAAGAGAGGGCGCCTCGTCGTCACTCACGAGACAGCACAGTGTGAGTGGGAGCGTCTCACTTGGCCCTTCGCAGCGTCTGCCTTCCCTGTGCCCAGGGTACGCTTTTGCTTGGTGGTTTTGCTTTGAGAGTCTAGACCAGCTGATCTCGCTCAGATGTGTCTGGTGTGTGTAGTTTGTGTGTGTGAGTGTGTGAGTAGCTTGTCTCTATCCTACTGGAGTGTGTGTTTGCTTTTTCTCCTGCTGATTCTTCTTCCTACTCTTTTCCTCCCTCCAAGAGCCCGCGCTGCCCCCGCCTCCCAGGCCCACCCCCTTCTTTTGGCGGGACGCCTCAGGATCCGTCTCTCCCTCACTGTGATTCCACAGGAGGAGCTGACTTGCTTCTTTCTCTGGTCCTTAACACAGTGTTACTTTTTCTCTCCATGGACATCCCTTAAGCTAATTCCTTTCTGAGGCCAGCACATCATCCCAGGTCCGTTCCCAGTTCTGACTCTTCACCAAGTGCCTCCACTCCCCCTTCCCTGTTCCTCTCCTGAGGCTCAGAGCCAGGTCTG
This sequence comes from Antrozous pallidus, assembly GCA_027563665.1. Classification (NCBI taxonomy): domain Eukaryota; kingdom Metazoa; phylum Chordata; class Mammalia; order Chiroptera; family Vespertilionidae; genus Antrozous; species Antrozous pallidus. The sequence goes on from CM050520.1 coordinate 17,530,444, forward strand.
CCTGGGGGAGCCACAGCCCTGGCCAGGCAGCAGATACCGGGGAGGTGGGCATCTGGAGTCTGCCTTCTCCCTCCACTTGCCATGCTAGTTCTCCCTCAGGACTCCGGCTGGGCAGCTTTGGTGCAGTGTGTTCTCCTTAGTGTGTCGATTAGTAATAGTAATATTGTCAGTGGAACCTAGTACTTGTCTGGACCCCGAAGCTGCCAACACTTCTTGGGGAGCAGGCGTCTTAACCACATTTTCGTGCTGTGGCCTCCACTGACGCCTCGCCTTCTGAAGACAGAATCTCAGCACCCAGATGCCCTCGCCGGGTCCCCCCCTCGGCACACGGCCCCTTCGGACGGACCTAACGGCTAACTGTTACAAAGCACGTCTGAGCTGGCCTGGAGCTTAGGGCTTGTCCCAGAAGAGAGAGATCCGACAGAGAGGGGAAATCAGACCCTCACTGACAGTGAGAGAGGGCCGCGGGCCCACCCTCTGCCACAGAGCCCTCAGTGGGGTTGAGGAAGCCTGGGACCCTCCGGCGGAGTGACGTAGTTGGGGTAACAAGTGGTATAAGCATGGTCTTTGGAGTCAGGACTGGCTTGGATTCGGAGCCCATCCTTGCTATGTGTGGGCAAGTACACTTTGTGATCCCCAGGGTCCTCTGTAAAGTGAGGTGGACCTCTGTGCTGTGCCTCACAGGTGGGAGGGTGCACGTAGCACTGGCAGAGCTCCCGGTAGGCGCTCCTGGGCGGTAGCTGTTGTTTTCATCACCGCGTGCTTCTCGGGAGGGCCTGGACCCTGTTTCGAGGAAGACAGCAGCGCCTCACCCCGAGGACAGTCCGAGGGGAGCTTTGCGCCCGTGCCAGCCCTCTGCGCCGGAGGAGGATGCATGGAAGGGTAGAGAGCTGATGAGCTAAGTGGGGGGACCCCGGGGCACAGTGTCCCACAAACGCTGCCCTGGACACAGGGTCCGGGCGGGCAGCCCAAACCAGCAGAGGGCCCTTCGGGTGGGTTGGACCATTAAAACTAACGCCTTCATTTCTCTCCCATGCTTTCTCCTCCGGCCAGGAGCGGAAGGTACATGCCCTTTCTGCTATCTTCGCTTCTTAGCGCTTTTGAGTCGTGTGTGCGTGTTTGTGTGTGCGTGTTTGTGTATGCGTGTTTGTGTGTGTTTGTGTGTGCGTGTTTGTGTGTGTGCGTATGTGTGTGTGTGTGTGTGTGTGTGTGTGTGTGTGTTCCTCTGTCCTCCCTTTGGGAACTAGGCTTTCTGTGTGGGGTGGGCTGTAGCGGTGAGAGGGGCTTGTGGGTGGGGAGCCTTTGGGCCTCACCCCCCCTCCCTCTCTTTCAGGTTTTCATAGAGCTGAATCACATTAAAAAGTGCAATACAGTCCGAGGCGTCTTTGTCCTGGAGGAATTTGGTAATTACACTCTTTTGCTCTTAGGCCTGGACTCACATGGCAGTAACTCAAACCCCGGAGCTCCGGAGGAGGGCTCGAGGCAGAGAGCCTCCGCAGAGAGGCAGAGGGCAGGCGTGACAGGGAAGAGGAGAGCCCCGAGCTGACGGCAGGGCAGAAGGAAGGGGGCAGTGGCAGCTAGCAAGCGGGTTCCAGAGAGCATGTGGCCATCGCCGGTTAGCGTTTGGAGGTGGCCCTGCAAGGGCTCAGTGAGCTGGCACCAGGTTCCCTCGGCTGGCCAGCCAGTGGCCAGAAAGTTCCGGGGCAGAGCAGTTGGGCCATCCCCGCGCCTGCGAGGCCATGCCGCCCGCTGCGAGCCTCCTGGTAGCCCAGTGTGCCACCCACGCGCCCAGGGCCCCTCTGGCATCTGCCCAGCCCGTGCTGGAGGAGGGGCGGGTGGCGACCCAGGCGGACTCACTCTAGGGGGCAGAGAAGCCTAGTGGACCCCAGAGGCAGACTGGAGCTGGGAGCTGGAGCCAGCCTCCCCCGAGCCGAGTGGATCTGTAGTGCAGGGGGTCTCACCCTGGGGCTTTGTGTTCCTGCTGTGTCTGTGCTTCATTCTTTTGTGCCCCTCATCGCTGCTATGAAAACCTTCGTTCTCCAGCAGGTAAAGTGGCCCCGGCTCTGCTGCCGCCCCCAGGCTCCACGTCGGGCCCTGCGCTGGGGGGGGGGGGGGCTCCCTTCACCCCAGGCAGCTGCTCGCATCGCCAGTGGGTCTTCTCTCCCCGCCCTCTTCCTTCCCAGCCTCCCTCTGCCCGGGCTGGCTCCCTGGTTCTGAGGTTCTCCCCTGTGCACTCCCTCTCTTCTGCCAGAGAGATTTGGGGGGAATCTTCCGACTCAGGAGAGGACCTGCGCTTTCTTGCTCCACCTTTGATGAGTCGAATCCCTGGTAACCCTGGGTCCCTGAGTTCACTTCCCGGGGTCAGGAGCTGTGGCCAACTCTCATCCTACCTTTCTGGTCCCCAGGGGACGTCATGCCCGGCTTCTCCCAACCTCAGGGGCCATGATGATGGCCGAGCCTGTGCCTCACTCCTTCCCCTGGCCAGGCAGAACCCCTGCATGGCTGGGGCAGGGGCGACTCTGAGTCTGGCACTTGGGGCCGTGGACATGTGCGCACCTTGCCTGACGCTCCCTGTCACCTCCCTCCCGGGTGCTGTGCTCGCCTGCCTCCTGCTCCGTGTGTCTGCTCCAGAGCCCTCCGACGCTCCCCCTCACACAGGCGGGCCGGGCCGCTCCTGCCACTCAGGAAAGGAAGCGCACACGTCTGGTGGGTTTAGTGTCACGCCACGTCTTCATCCAGCCTCCGGACGCGCGGTGTCGGGGCTGGGAGTGCAGGGGACCGTGTGCAACAGGACCCGCGTTTCGGGCTGGGGACAGGGATGCAGCTCTCCTCTCTCACCCGGCGGGGGCTACTTCACCCTCCTGTGCTTCTCGGGGGCCCTGGACAGCAGCCGGGACCAGGCTGGCGAAAGATTAACCCGCTGCCATGCCGGGGCTCCCAGAGAAGTGGGCGGAGTCACGGCCACCGGCAAGGAGCCACACAGACCGCAGGACAGTGTCCGGGCACTGGCCGCTCCTCCTGCGGGGGCTGGGCAGACGCTGCCGTGGCCTGAGCTGCGGCCCCAGAGCGGCCGGAGGGAAGGGCTCTGCCGGGCGCCGCCGCCTGGGGGAGCACCGCTCCGCTCTTAGTTTTGAACTTTCTGTTTTGTCTCTTGCCCGTCCGGTTTCAGTTCCTGAAGTTAAAGAAGTGGTGAGCCACAAGTACAAGACACCCATGGTGAGTGCCGCCCGCCCCGGCCGGCCGGCCGGCCTGCACGGCTTCGGACAGAAGGGGGGCTCCGCGAGCACAGGGCCGGGGGTGACAGGAGTGGTCTGAGAGGCGAGTTTGGCCCAGATGCCAGAGACTCCGCCGAGGCCGACACAGGTCTGCGGCCCTGGGGGAGAGGCGCCCCCGACCCCCTCTCCCGCCGGCCAGGGCGCGGGCGCGTTTCCCGCGCGGCAGAGCTCCACGTGTGAGGACGCGCGGCCTCGGGGGTGCTGACTGCCCGCTTTTCTCCCCACCTAGGCCCACGAGATCTGCTACTCTGTGTTGTGTCTCTTCTCGTATGTGGCCGCGGTCCGCAGCAGCGAGGAAGACCTCAGAACCCCGCCCCGGCCCGTCTCCAGCTGATGGAGGGGTTCAGGCCGCCCCAGCCCGGGGGACACCCCTTGCCTTGCTGTTCCCAAGTGCACGATGCCGCTGAGACAGACGCGGATGGCGCTGTGCTCTGCCAGCCCCTCGCCGTGGCTTAGTTGGTTCCCAGTGTGTGTCTCTGTTGGTGTGTCTTAGTGTGTTCATCACAGGGCTGAGCTAGTCTCTCCCACCTTCTCCCTCCTCACGCCCAGACCAGCCTGCAGTTCCCTCAGGGTTCGTGTGTGTGTGTGTGTGTGTGTGTGTGTTGGTCCAATGGCTTCTAAGAACTCTTTGGCACAGGCCAGTGTGAATTCACGCCTGCATGTCCATGGGACGTTGGTGTGGCTCCGTGTCCTCGGCATTATGGCCTCCCAGTGCAGGACTCCGGCTCTTGTCCTCTGTGGTCCCGCACAGCCGGGCGCCTGCAACAGCCCCCCTCCGGGGAGTGAGGGAAGCTTGAGGCTTCCTGAGAGGGGTGGGCAGCGAGAGGAGGGAGAGTCCCGGGGCGGCAGAGTGAGTGGCACCCTCCCTGCTTCCTGGCGCCTTTCCTAAGCTGGCAGCTACACCCCTGGGGGCCACGGTCTTGCTGCTGTCACTGTGCCCACCACCCCCCCCCCCGCCCCGCTCAGCGGAGCAGCTCTTCCCGAGGTCTGGCTGGCCTTAGAGGAGAGCAGACTGCTTGGGGCCGGGAGGCTCGAGGAGCCCGAAGGGGTGGGCAGAGGCCAAGTTGGGCGTACACACCCGGGTCTGCAGGCAGCGTCTCCTGGCACTGGGTGCCGGAAGGCAGAGAGGGCCTGGGAGTGGGCAAGAGATGACTGTACATATTTATTTCCGCTCCACATTATTTATAGAAAATGTACAGACGTGTGACTGTGGAATAAATGTCCTTAACTCTCCGTGGGCTGCTGGCCCTGCACGGTGCTTTCCCTCACCTGGGCCCGAGGAAGGCCGACCTAGACTCCACTCTGCAGAGGCGCCTCCGGTCTGAAGGGAGCGGGGGCTGAGATCACCCCATCTGAGCTTTGGCGCCCCCCCCGCCCCCCCATGAGCCCCGAGCTCCCAGCGCCTATGGGAGAGCCGCCTCCCCTGGGTCCCGTTAGGGCCCACAGAGGGCCGCCGTGCTCTGAATCGGCCACTAGAGGGGGCAGCCAAACCGCTGACACCTGAGCAGAGAGGCGCTGGGCTGTGAAGGAAAACCCACCCTGGGGCTCCCAGCTCTCCGTGTTCCTGCCAGGTGTGACCCCCAGTGCTGTGACTCAGCCAGGCCCCCGAGCTGCACACTCACACTGGGGTCGGGGCCAGGAGTGTCTTGGTTGGGGGAACTCGGAGAAGCCGCCCTGGGCCCGGCGTCAGGGAGTTGTTTTTCTCTGCCGCGGGAAGACCTCGCACTGCCTGGCGGGAAGACCTCGCACTGCCTGGCGGGAAGACCTCGCACTGCCTGGCGGGAAGACCTCGCGCTGCACCATCAGGGCCCCCGACCCGCTGCCTTCCTCCTCCGCGGGGTTCGGGTGCGCGCAGGCCTGGGCTCGGTGCCCACTGAGACCCCACAGAGCCCCCGGGCCGTATGGGCACTGCGTTCCCCACCTCGGGGCCGCCTCGGGCGGCACAGCAGAGGGGAGCGTTGTGGTGAGGAGCGCTGCCCCAGGTCCCGGCGGCCGGGACCGTGAGTGCCGGCCTGCGGTGAGGCCTGTTCTCCGTCACGGGTCTTCCGGCTCCTCCTCTGAGGAGTGAGCGTGGGGGACACCGCCTCCGCCCAGGGTTGGTGTTTTCTGAGTTTAGGGCTCCGCTCTGGGCCTCATGTAACCGCCTGCCTTCAGGTTGCTCTGAGGACCAACTCAAGTCTGCCTGTGCCTGTGTGAAACGGGGGGGACGGGACAGGAAGGGCCAGGACTCTGCTGCACTGATCTTTATTGCCCACACCCCCGAGCGCGGCCGGCCAGAGAGACGTCCGCAGCCGTCGTTTCCTGAGCTCACTCGCTCTTCGCCCCCACGATGCGAGAGCTCCCAGCGGGAGCCCAGGGGTCAGTCTGCACAGTCCCCACGCCCGCTCCTCGCCGCTCTGCAGCCTGCGGTGCCCAGCCGGCCCCGGTCACACCGCACGCGTGGCCAGCCGCGGAGGAGGCCTGTCCGGCTTCCCTCCGGCTCCTGGCACAGGTTCCCTCGTGAGTGAGCCGGACTGAGCCACCTGCACCCCGTTTCCGATGGCCGTGCCCCTGCCCCCGGGGCTAAGGCTGACGTGGGCCCGGGTGGTCCGGAGTACGTACCTGGCGGTCCCTGGGGAGGCAGCCTGGTCACTGAGGCACTGCAGAGGAGAAGGGGGCCGTGAGGGGCCGCACTCCCGGCACCGCAGCGGGCGCGGCGGCCATCGCTCTGCTAGCCAGAGGGCTGCGTGGGCCGGGATGGCCGCCCGGGCCGGCCGGCCGGCGCCCGCCTGCTCCCCTCCCAGGCCCTGGCCCGGGGGGCTCCTCACCTCGCACCTCCAGGCGGCACTCACACTGGGCCTCGCCCTGCAGGTTGGTGGCCCTGCAGACATAGACGCCCCCATCGTAGGGGCAGGGCTTCCTGATCTCCAGGGTCAGCACGCCCTGCTTGCTGAACATGCGGAAGCGGGCGTCCTCTCCCAGGTCCAGGCCGTTCTTGAGCCAGGAGACCTTGGGCTGTAAGTCAGATGGGGAGGCTGAGGGGACCTGGCAGGCCTGCGGGGAGCCTGGCATTTGCGTTTCTACTCCGAGGGCTCCCGCGGGAGTCCCTAACTATGTCCAAGGCTGGGAACAGAGAGCCGGTGGGGAGTGCCAGGCCCTGCTCGGGGAGAGGCAGAGAGAAGGGGACGGCTGGCTCGGGGCCGGAGCTCCGCCTGGGCCTGCCCACCCCGGGGCCTCGTTCCCCACCTTGGGGCTGCCTCGGACGGCGCAGCAGAGAGTAGCGTTGTAGCCGGCGATGACTGAGCGGTTCACCAGCGGGTGGGTGAAGCTTGGGGCCTCGGAGAAGTCCATGGCCTTGTAGTCGGGCGGCTCGTACGCGATGCCTGGCGGGGACACGGTTTGTACCGAGAGGGCTGCCCCCAGCCAGGCTCCCTCCCTGTGCCCGCCGGCTGCCTGCCCCAGCGCCCCCGGGGGTGGGAGTGAGGGCCCGGCACCTGGTCTGGGGATGAAGACAGGCTCCTTGGTGGTGGCGGCTCTGTCACTGGGCCCCACCATGTTGTGGCTGAAGACCCGGAAGTAGTAGCCGTTGCCGATGATGAGCTCGGACACCACGCAGTGGGTGCGGCGGTAATGCTCCAGGACCGTGAACCACTCCTGGGGGGGTGGAGAGGGGGTCTGTGGGGCTGGGGGAAGGCCCTGCTTCCTCCAGGGGCCTCTCTGGGTACCCCTGGTGTCTGCACCCCGACTGCGCAGGAGCCAGATGGGGAGGGTGAGAGGTGGGCACGTCCTCGGGGCAGCGCAGCCTGCCGGGCCCTAGGAGGGGAGCGTGGGGGGCCCCGGGCTCACCATGGTCTTCTGGTCTGCTTTCTGCACCGTGTACCCCGAGATCTCTGTGTTGCCGTCGTCTTGGGGGGGCTTCCACTCCAGAGCCACATTGAAGCCCCACGCCTCCGTGACCCGAATGTCCTGGGGAGGGCTGGGCTTGTCTGCGGGAGACAGACCCAGTGGGACCCCGCACCCTGCTCCAGGGCCCGTCCCCCGCCAGCCGGGGCCCGGCAGCCCACGGGCCAGAGGGCGGCCCGGGGCCACGCACCCACGATCTGCAGGACCAGGGCCGCCTTGTCCTCCATGTTCTCGATGCGCAGCGCCACCTGGTAGGTGCCGGAGTGGGCGCGGCGAGCGGCCCGGATGAAGAGGATGGTGTCCGTGGGGCTGTTGCGGATGCTTACCTCCTCTCCCGCCAACGGCTGCCCCTCTTTGGTCCAGGCCACCTGAGGCCGGGGCTTGCCCTGTGGGGGAGGGACAGCTCACCCCCAGGCCTGGCTGTCCCCGAGAGCCACCCACCCCCAGCCTCACCGGCCCAGGTGAGGTCTCGGGTGAGCCCCGAGGCGCATTTGTCTGCGAGGCATGAGCGACACACGGCAGGACAGAGAAGGGGCCAGCCCTACCTGGAAAGGAATGAGGAGGTTCACGGGCTCCCCAACCCTCCTCTGGATGGTCTGGCGTAGGTGCCTGGGCAGCTGGAGCCGTGGCCGCTCTGTGGGTGCAGGGCGGGCAGCTCAGCGGGAGCCACCCCCAGCCCAAGGCCTGAGGAGGCCGGACCGAGCGGTCCATTCCCTCTTGAGGCAGGGCCCCAGGAGCTGCAGCTAAAAAAATGCTGCTCCCTGGGCCTCCCTTCCTTCGGCTCCCCTAACCCAGCCCCAAAGGCTTCACAGAGCACCTGCTTCCCCCTGAGCCTCCACGCCGCTGCAGGAGGCAGGGATCAGAGAGGGTGTGCAACTCGCTTGAGGTCACACAGGCCAGGATGCACAGCTGGGCTTTTGGGCCCTGTTACCACCCAGTCTGCCGTCTTTCCACCTGAGAACCAGTCCTCACCCACAGCTGACCCTGTTAGGAAGGGAGGCCCAGATGGGTCAGTTTGACCCCAAGTGGCATCACTGCCCAGTCCTGAGCACAAGGACAAGATCTACCTGCTGGATCACTGCCCAGTCCTGAGCACAAGGACAAGATCTACCTGCTGGAGCCGAGCCTCGCAGGACAGAGGACAGCACAATGGCCTGCGCCTTCCTGCCCCAGACTGGGGCCGACGGGAAACCAAGGGGACACTCCGCACAGGTTTGCCCGGGGCCTGGATGAAGGCTCCTGCCCCTCCTGGCCCTGCCCAGCGTGCAGCTCCTCCCGTCCCCTCCAGGGGCCCAGGGCCAGGCGGCAGTGGCCACAGGGGCACTCACGCAGGATCTCCTGCACCGTCACCGGCTCCTTGGTGGTGGCCGGGGCTCCGGGGCCGGCCACATTGTGTGCCCGCACCCGGAAGAGCAGCCGGGCCCCCGTGGGCAGGTCCTTCACCAGCATCGAGGTGCGCTCCGTCAGCCCCTGCAGGGCGGCCACCCACTCGGAGCCTGAAGGTGCGGGTGGGAGGCAGAACCACAGGCAGTGTCGGCATGGACACGCCACCCTGCTGCCCCGCCTCTGGGGCGCCCGGCGGGGGGCTGTTCAGAGAGGGGCCCAGGCTGCAGGCCCCGGGGGGCGGGGGGGACACTCACAGCCCTCCTGGCAGTACTCCACGCTGTAGCCATCCAGGCCGCCGGCTCCCTCGCGCTCCGGGGGCCTCCACTTGAGGGACACGGTGGTGTCGGAGACGTCCTCCACCGCCAGGTGGGTGGGCTCGCTGGGGGGGCCTGGGCAGAGGAGGGCAGAGCGGGGCCCGAGTCACACGGGGGCTGCCCCCCCGGCGGGCTTTCAAGAAACATTTCGGCGCCGTTAAAAGGCGTGTCGCCAGACAGGCTGAGAAACGAGTCCCAAAGGGCTCTCAGCCGGGAAAGTTCCCAGAGGCCTCGGAGAGCTTAGAAGGAGCCACTTCGTCCAACAGCGGCGGTGAGGGGAGCCAGCCCCAAACCCGGCGTCTCCTTCCCTGTGCTCAGGTGAGCCAAGAGCCGTGCAAACTGGAAGTCAGGCCTAAAGAAGGAGGCCTGGACCCCTCTCCCCACACCACCCCCCTCCCGCCGCCTCCCCCGGGGCTGCAGGGGGCGCCTCCCCCTGCCCCAGACAGCTGCCCCCAAAGGTCCACACGTCTGCGGGACAGGTGTCCTGGACAGCCTGCCACGCTCGTGTCCGCACTGCCCTTTAACCCCCGTTCTGCAGACGGGGAACTGAGGCTTCGGGAGACCGCCGCTCAGCTGGGCCTCCCGGGACGGTGGAGCCGACTTGGCAAACACCACGTGCCCCTCCCGGTCCGGGGCCTTCCCACAGACAGACGTCCCCGGGCCTTAGACATCCACGGCCTCCCCCGTTTCATACATGACAGCCCGGCTTGGAGGGAGCAGAGGACAGGGGACAATGGCCTTTCCTGAGCAGCTGCTGTATACCAGACGCTCTGCTGGCACTAGCTCCTGTCGCCCCAACACCGATGACCTATGAAGTCGATGTCCTCACCCCCCTCTACAGAGGTGAAAGGTGAAAGGTGAGCCTCACGAAGGTGCAACAAGGGTCAGGCGGTGTGAGCCCCCGCTCCAGCCCTACCAGCCGGGGGCGTGGAGCAAGTCGTTAACTTCTCCAGCCTCGCTTGTCTCCCCTCTGAGATGAGGGCGTGCCCCGATTCCAGACGACAGGCCTGGGGTGTAAACGCCCCGTGTGGCGCCCACACAGAGCAGCCGCCGTCCTCGAGCCCCCTGGCCGGGGATGGCACGGCAGCGCCAGGCGGGGCAGGCTCACCCACGGGCATGAAGGGCTGGGAGGCAGGGCTGGGCCTGGACATGCCGATGGCGTTGACCGCGTAGACTCGCATCTCGTACACCACGCCCTCGATCATGCGCCGCGCCTCGTGCTGCAGGCCCCGCAGCAGGTCGAAGTTCAGCCGCATCCACCGGTAGCTCTTCTTCTTCTTGCGCTCCAGGATGTAGCCTGCCGAGGGGAAGCGGGAGCTGTGGGCTGGGGCCCAGGCGCCCCGCCCCTGCCCGAGGGTCCGCCCCGGCGCCCTCCGCTCACCCAGGATCGGCTGCCCGCCGTCGTAGGCAGGCGGCTCCCACTGCACCGTGCAGGAGTCCTCGCCCACGTTGCTGATCTTGGGGGCCGCAGGGGCATCCGGCACATCTGGGGGGAGTTGGGGACCCACATCAGCCCTTCCCGGGCCCACGGTCAGTGTTGCTCATCCCCTTAACCCCCAAGCGTCCCCTGAGCCAGAGCAACCCTTCCGGAAGGCAGTTCTGGTCCCGTCGCCGGCCCAGGACCTACCCTCATGGCTCCCACCGCCCATGTTCATCCGTGTCCCCGTCCCCATCCCCTTCACAGGCCTGAGAGCCTGACCTGCCACTGGGCTGAGGGACTAAATGCCCCAGTGGGTGGGGTGGCCCCACCCCGCCCCACCCCGGCCGCCCTCTTTCTTCCCTGCCCGGAATCCAGCCCCTGCCTCACCGATGACCTTGACGGTCAGGTTGACCTGGTCCTCGCCCACAGGGTTCTTCACGGTGACCGTGTAGACACCCTCGTCTTCCTTCTCCGCCCCCTCGACGGTGAAGATGCTGCGGTCCTTGGTGGTCTCCACTCGGACCCGGCCCTCGGTCTCACACAGCAGCTGGCGAGGGGGACGTGGCGGGGGGGGGGGGGGGGGAGCGGGAAGGGACCACGTTGGGCTCCAGAAGCTTCTGCAGCCTCTGGGGTGGCCAACAGCCCCGAGGTGGGAAAGGAGCTCAGCACAGGTCTGGGGGAGGCACAGCCTGAGTGGAGCCTGTGCCCACGTGAGCCCCAGGTCCAGAGGCCCTTACTGAGCGCCTGCCACGGACAGGGCCCCAGGGCAAGGGGCCGGGCTCTCTTTGTCAGGGACCTTCAGGGAAGCCCGTGCCCTCTGTGCCGCCGTTTCCGTCTGCTGAATGGGAACAGCATGAGCTCACAGCCCCTGTGAGGAGCCTTCATGGCTGCTGGCAGAGGACCCAGCGACGTGTGTGGGGTGTGCGTGGGGGCCCTGCCCGGGGGCACCGCGGACCACGTGTGGCACCCTGTGCAGACAAGCCTCACTCACCTTCTTTTCAAACACCCACTCGTCACTGGCCCCTGCGTCCCCTGGGGCATCAGGCGCTGGCCCCGCTAGGACCCTTTTCCCCTGGGGACAGAACCGAAGGGAAGGGGGGAAGGCGGCCGACTCAGCCTGGGGGACGGGCGGGGGAGACCCTGCCCAGCGGCCCCTCTGTTTCTCCTCTGCCCGCCTCCTCTGCTGCCCATCACCTAGCCCAGTGGTTGGCAAACTGCGGCTCTCGAGCCACATGCGGCTCTTTGGCCCCTTGAGTGTGGCTCTTCCACAAAATACCACACAGCCAGGGTGAGTCTATTTTGAAGAAGTGGCATTAGAAGAAGTTGAAGTTTAAAATATTTGATTCTCGCTGAAACCGGTTTGGCTCAGTGGATAAAGCATCGGCCTGCGGACTGAAGGGTCCCAGGTTCGATTCTGGTCAAGGGCATGTACCTTGGTTGGGGGCGCATCCCCAGTAGGGGGTGTGCAGGAGGCGGCTGGTTGATGTTTCTCTCCCATCAACGTTTCTGACTTTCTATCCCTCTCCTTTCCCCTCTGCAAAAAAATCAATACAATATATATTTTCTTAAAAATTGGGCTCTCACAAGAAATGTCAGTCGTCGTACTGTTGTTATTTGGCTCTGTTGACTAATGAGCTTGCCGACCACTGACCAAGGCGGCTGCATCGACACCCCCAGCCAAGGGCACCGGAGGGTACACCCTGTGGGGAGCAGGTCCAGCACTCACTGGTCCCCACACGCTGTACAGCTGGGAAGCGGAGGGGGTCCCGGTACCTGTGTCACGGTCTTCTGCCAGATGACCGTGGGCGCGGGGTCCCCGGAGATGGGCACGTCCAGGCGCAGCTTGTTCCCGGCCACCACCACGATGGTGTCCGGCTTGCGGCCAGGGCAGTCCAGGTGGATCTTGGGAGGTTCTGGGGTGGGGACCCAGCACGGGTCAGAGACAGAGGGGACACCGGAGGGGCAGGCGTCCCCGCTGTTTTATTCCTGAGGCTTAACCCACACACCGCGAGATGCCGAGATCTGGGCACACAGGTTGCGGAGTTTTGACCGATGTATACACTGGTGTAACCACCACCCACCAGTCAAGATCTAGAATATTCTATCACTCCGGGAAGTTCCGGGGAAGTTGTGGTGAAGGATGCCTAGTGTAGCATTCCCTAAACTGTGCTGGTGGGGGTGGGGGTGGTGGTTGGGGGGGAGGCAGGAACATCCATGTATGGCCAGAAAAACAAACAAACAAATAGTTTAGGAAACCCTGGGTTAAACAACGTTAAGCACATTTCTTAACTGTGCAAGAGGGGGGCATGGGGCCAATACTGGTTTGGCTCAGTGGATAGAGAGTTGGCCTGCGGACTGAAAGGTCCCAGGTTCGATTCCGGTCAAGGGCATGTATCTTGGTTGCGGGCATATCCCCAGTAGGTGGTGTGCAGGAGGCAACTGATCGATGTTTCTCTCTTATTGATGTTTCTAACTTTCTATCCCCTCTCTCTTCCTCTCTGTAAAAAAAAAAAAAAAAAAAAAGAGGGGGCGTGGGGGCACGTGTTTGGTATTCCCCAAAGTGACTTCACCACAGGACCCTCCTAAACGGAGTGTCTGGTTTCAGTGAGCCCAGTGTGGAAGGTGCTACGCTAGAGCATGCCTCAGCCTGGACTATTCTCCTGGTTAAAGTTTCATCTGAAAGGAGGAGAGACACTAAAAGCAGGAAAAAAATAGTAAAATGTCACATCTGTGCTGCCATCGGATGCCTCACACACCATCTCCTCTCACGTTTCCCAGCACCCTATGGAGGAGACAGTATCAGGATCCCCATTTCAGGGATGAGGAAACTGAGGCTGAGAGATTATCATTGGCCCTGAGTAGTCCTGAGCTGGGGCTGGGGCTGGAGCTCAAGGTCCCTCTCCCAGATTTCTGTTCTTCTCTGTGAGTGGAGAGGAGACGTGGCGGGGGGGGGGGGGGGGGGGGGAGACACAGAATGTGGGGAGGTGGCACACAGGGGCCCTGAGACTCACCCTGCCTGGGCACGAAGTCAATCTTGACCTCTGCAAGAGAAGGAAGAGCAGCTGGCACCAGGGCAAAGGCAGGGCCCAGCGACAGGGCCCCACCCCGGCCCGGGCGCCACTCACCCATGAAGTGGAGCTTGGCGGACAGATTGCAGGCGAAGCCCTCAGGCACGAAGCTGTAGTCAGCCTCGTCCGCGGGCGTGACGTCATCGATGGTCAGTTTGTGGACCCTGCGGGCAGCAGTGGCTCAGAGGGTCGCATTGGGCACCCCCTCCCCTGGCCTCCCCGGACACCCAGCCAGAGCTCCAGGAGCTCTAGCCCCTCCTAGCTTACTGGGTCCTGGTGTTTTAAGTGCTTGCTTTGTTTTTGACCTTTCCAGCGCCCTCACGGGTAGACAGGGCAGAAGTGCCCCCTTGGCTGGGCCCTTGGAGACGGGACAGAGGCCGGTCTCATTAATCTCCATGACCTTGGGCCCTGCACGGGCCGGCCCAGATGCTCGGGGCATGAGAGAGAGAGTGGGAGAGAGTGAGGGCCCCCCGCCAGGGCTGGCCTCCCCTGTGGCCTCCTGCCCGGTCACCACTGGGGGAGGGGGCTGGGCCCGGGGCAAGCCCCTCTGCCTCTCTCCCTGCTTCTCTCCAGCTCTGACAGACTCTCCTCTGCACGCTTGTTCCTCCACAGCTTTCTGTCTTTTCGTCTCTTATTCTTACCTTCCATTTCAGCCTGGGTCCTGCCTGTCTGCGTATCTCTCTCTTTGTCCACCTCTGTCTGTCCATCTCTGTCTGTCTCCGTCTCTATCTCTTCTCTGTCCCTCTGTCTGTTTCTTTCTGTCTCTCTGGGCGTCTCTATGTCCGTCTCTGTCTCTCTGTCTGCCTCTGAATCCAGTGTGTCCGTCTGTCTCTCTGTTGTGTCTGTCTCAGTCTCTGCTGTCCCATCGGCCGCCGTCTGCGCCGGGGCCGGCCGCACACTCACCGCCCAATGTGGGACACCTTTATGCGGCTGTCAGGCACCAGCTCCTTCCCGTTCTTCAGCCACACGCCCCGCACGTTCTCGTCCGACACCTCGCACTTGAACACGGCCTGGTCCTTGGCCCCCACCGTCAAGTCCGCGATGCTCTGATACACCTCCAGCTTTTTCTCTGGGGGGCAGGGTGCGTGCGGGTGTGCACGTGAATCCCGCGGAGAGCACGTGGGCATGTGCGAGCACACGTGTGCGTGAGTGAGATGCGTGTGTGCCTGTGGGGGAGCCTCCAGTGTGTGTGTGTGTGTGGCACTGCCCAGGCCCGCCAGACCCTCCCACTGCCCTCTGAGGCGGCAACCCCAGCCCGCCCCCCCCCACCCGCCCCCCCGTGTCCCAGAGGAGGAAGGTGCAGCTCATGGTCGTGACTTGCTCAAGGTCGCACAGGCTCCGACCCCGGGCTGGCAGGACCCCTGAACTGGGCTGTGGGGCCCGTGTGCTCCCGCCCCCGCAGCGGGCCGCACCCTGCACGATGAGCTCGGCCAGCGCCTGGCCCCCGCTGGTGCGCAGCGCGTAGTGCCCCGCGTCCTCCAGGGTCGCCTCGTTGATGATCAGGTGGTGTTTCCGGCCGTCCTTCTTGAACCGGTACTTGAAGGTCTCTTCCCGGGTCAGCTCCACCCCGTCCTTCAGCCTGGCCGGCGGGTGGGCAGCAAGTGCTGTGGCCTCCTCCAGGGGTGCCCAGGCCTCCCTGCCCCGTCCCAGGCCCCAGGCCCCAGGCCCCAGGCCCCCGGGCCCCTGGCACTCACCATTTCACCTGGGCCCCCTCCTCAGACACCTCGCACTCAAACTCCACCCGCTGCCCCACCATCACCAGCTGGTCCTCCAGGGGCCTCGTGATCAGCACGGGGGGCTCTGCGGGGCAGGGAGATCGTGAGGGACGGGTCCCTCGGGGCCCTCCTCTGCCTGGGGTCCCAGGCCCCCGGGCCAGGGCCCACCTTTGACGAAGAGCTCGGTGCTGCACTTCTCGCCGCCCACCACGCACTGGTAGGCCGCGTCGTCCGCCAGCGAGCACTGGCTGATGGTCAGGGTGCGCTTGGCGCCGTGGGACTCGAAGATGTACCTGGGCGGGGGCCGCGGAGAAGGGCGGAAGCTGTGGCCTCACCTCCCGGCACCCCCTCCCCGCCCCCCACGCCGTGACCCTGGCCCCATCCCAAGCCCCCCGGGAGGCGGGCCTTACTTGCTGTGGAACAGAAGGGGCCACAGGTGTGTTGCCGACGGGAGGAAGTGAGACCAAGAGAAAAAGAGCGAGGAACAAAGATGGATAAAAGAGAAAAATGGGACGTTAGACCCAGAGAGAGCAAGAGGCGGAGAGACGGACGGAGGTAGAGAATACGATGGAGAGGCGGCCCCAGCCCACCCCCCGCCCCCCGGCCTTGCCGGAAGCCAATCACTGTTTTAATAATAGAAAGACATGGACAGGGAGTCTGGAGGGCTGGTCAACCTGGATTGTTCTGAGGGGTTGGAGCTGATTACTGGGATGTTGGTGGTTGAAGCAGCCCCTACCTGTTATTTTTTTTTTTTTTAAATATATTTTATTGATTTTTTACAGAGCGGAGGGGAGAGGGATAGAAAGTCAGAAACATGGATGAGAGAGAAACATCGATCAGCTGCCTCTTGCACGCCCCCTACTGGGGATGTGCCCGCAGCCAAGGTACATGCCCTTGACCGGAATCGAACCTGGGACGCTTCAGTCTGCAGGCCGACGCTCTATCCACTGAGCCAAACGGTCTCGGCCCCACCTGTTAGTCCTAAGATCTACTGATTGACTCTTACTGGTGGTTCCGGCCTGGGGGATACGGCTGTTATCTTATGATTTTAATCTTAATAAAAGGAGCGGTGAAGCCAGAGCGAGGGGGAGTTCTGCCACTAGAGCTGAACTACCGCCTGGCCCCCATTTTCCAAATTAGTATTTTTCTGAGTCTCTTTATTCATTTGTATGCGGCCTCCTCCAGAACCCCGAGCCCTGAACCGGGGACCCTGAATCGCGAAAAGGGGTTCCCACACCCCGGCCCATCGAGGGTCCCCTCCCCTCCCCCCAGCCCCAGAGCCTGCTCCGGCCCGGGCGCACCTGCCGCTCATCTGGATCTCCTGTCCGTTCTTCAGCCACTTGACCTCGGCATCGGGGTCGGCCAGCTCCACCGTCAGCCGGATCTTGTGGCCCTTGTTCACCTGGTAGGCCGGCTGCAGCTTCTTCTGGAAGGCTGAGCAGCACCCTCAGGCCTGCACCCGCCGCCCGCCCCCAGGCCGCCCGCAGGAGGCTCACGCCCACAGCCCCACAGCCAGTGGCAGAGGGCCCGGTGCCCCCCACCCCCGTCTCTCTGGTCCCCACGGTGACTTTGTCTCTCTGTTCCCCTGTCTTCCTTGGGGTCCTCTGTCCCTGCTCGGCTCAGGGGTAAGGTCAGGGCTTCCAGAAAGACAGAGCCTTGGCGAGGAGGCAGATGGCGGGAGGAACGGCCTTCTCTGCCCCGGACCCCGTGTCAACAGCGACCTCCGGTGCCCAGGGGGCGGGTGAGGGCCCTGCTTTCCCGGCTCCCCCTCAGGGGCTGACCTGCTGCCGGCCTTGCCGGGGAAGGGCCAGGAGCCCTCTCCTGACCTGCCTTGGGGCGAGGGGGTGGGCCTAGCCTGCGCCCCTTCTGTTTCTGTTGTTCTGTTTGCCTGAGAGGAAGAGGCACAGGCCTGCCCGATTTTCATTTGGAGTGGGGGGCTCACCTGGGCCCTGGCCCTGGGCACGGAGCGGGGGGCTCACCTGGGCCCTGGCCCTGGGCACGGAGCGGGGGGCTCACCTGTGCTCTTCTTCTCGTCGCGCTTTATGCCCTTGAGCCGCTTGAGCATGCCCCGCAGGTCGGTGACCCCGTGCTGGAAGGCGATGCGCTCGTACTCGGACGGCGGCGCCTGCCGCAGGATCTCCCACACGTCCTCCTCGGCCGGGGCCTCCAGCTTCGCGTCCCTGTGTCCGCGGCCACGCACGGCGGCCTCAGGGGATGTCCACGGCCAGGGCCGGATTGCAGCCCCCCTCCCCCCATCCTCCCCTTCCCCCATCCCGGAGCCGGGCTTGAAGGAGCCAGGCCGGAGGAGCTGGAGCTGCCCGCCCTCTGCCCCTTTCCTTCGGGGGGGGGGGGGGGGGGGCGCTTGAGCCAGCGTGGGTTCTCAGCCAGCTCCCGGGTTGCAGGGGCTTACGGCTCAGTATGGGGGCGGGGGCAGGGAGGGGTGCCTGGGGTAACGGAGGTGACCGGGTGCTGGGCTTTGCAGCGCACTCACCGTGGGGTCCGGAAACTGCTGCTCCAGGTGGGGCAGAAAGGCGGGGACACATTAGGGCGTGGGCCATCTCTCCACAGAGACCTGGGCCCCCATGAGCCCCCCTCCTCCCTCCTCCCGGCACTCACGCCCCTCCATTTGCGGGGCACTTAGGACGCACCACAGGCGGGCCAGGCTCTCCTGCGCCTCACAGCTGGGCATCAGGAGAGCCAGCTCAGGGCTCAGAGACTCCCGTCACTGGGGTTCTCACTCAGGTCTGCCCGGCTACCAGCCCCTCCCCTCTCTCACCACCGTGGGGCGCCCTCTGCCCCACAGCACCAGGCCCCCTGCTTACTCTCTGGGCCACAGCAGCACCGCCAGGACGCAGGGTGGGGGAGAGAGGAAAGGGGATGAGTCAGTTGGTTTGGGCTGGACGGGCAACCCCTGCAGCTCAGGGGCCTCTCCCAGCGGGTCCCTGGCCCCCAGAGCTATCGCAGACTGCAGTGTGCGGCTCTCGGGGCGCTTGTGCAGGACCTAGCATCCGCAGAGCCCTGCGCACTCCTCCCAACAGCAGGGCTGTCCAGGGGGCGGGCAGGAAATCAGCTCAGAGGTTCGGCGCCTGCTGTGGCCGCCCCGTCTGAGCCCGGCCTCCCACAGCCCCGGAGCCTGTCCCCGGCTCACCTCTTCTTCAGCAGCGAGCTGAAGTCCAGGACCCCAGCGTCCTCGCTGCTGTCACTGTGGAGAAGGACCCAGTGAGGACCCAGGGGAGCTGCCCAGAGGGGCCTGGGAGTGGGAAGGCTGGGGGTGGAGTAGAGGGAGAGAGGGGGACACTGGCCAGGTGGGGGCTTTCTGCCCATCGCAGACCCCGGGGTCTGTGTACCAGCAAGTGGGGCTGGGGGGAGGGGTACCTGGTCCGACGGCCACCGCCAGCCAGGCTCCTGTGGGAATTAGACCCAGTGGCTCACCTGTCCAGGGGGCTTGCTTCCCCCCAGGGCCATCAACTGCAGCCCTGAGCCTCCACGTGACTCCCAGCCATGGCCCCACCCCGAGACCCTCCCACCTCATCCCCAGCCCAGACCCCCACAGCACCCCCAGCCCAGACCCCCCACATCCCCCTAGCCCAGACCCCCAGTGGCCTCCCAGGCCCTGAGGAGAGACGGCCACTCACGTGCGGCGGAAAGCTGACCGGAGGTCCAGGTCTCCGGGGCCGATGGCCTCTGGGTGTGAAGAGGGAGACAAGTCAGGGAAGGGGGCTCCCGAGGGGGCCATCCCCATCACAGCCTTGCCCACCCATGGCCCATTGAGAGGGGGCACCTGCCCCCGGGCCCCCATCCTGAGCCTTGCCAGGAGCCGAGGCACAGGGAGGGGTTGAGGATCCCCAAACCCTCAGCACAAGTGGTGGAGCTCCTACTCCTCTCAGTTCGCCTGTTCACCTGCTCACCTGTTCACCTGTTCACCCAGACCAGACCCTCCACCTGCCGGCCCCCAGCCCAGCCTGGAAGCCCCCGGGGACGTCTCCCGGGCCGCTGCATGAGCCTGAGGTCAGGACGGCGCCCGAGCTCACCATGGACAGTGAGGTTGAAGTTGCAGCTGTCAAATTTGTCCTTGGTGGACACCTCACAGCGGTAGCCGCCGGCAGACGTGGCCTGGGCATCGGTGAAGTGCAGCTCAAACAGGTAGATCTGTGCGGAGAGGTGTCGGGGAGATGGCCATCAAAGACGAGGCCCTCACCCCTAAGGGAGACTGGGGGTGGCTAGTGGCCACCAACCTCCTCACCCTTCAAGTTAAGTGAACCCCTACAGCTGTGTATAAAGAGCAAAAGCAGCCCCTTCTCAAGACTGACACTGCCATCTGCTGGCACGGGATGGTAAGAGGACAGAATCTGTGATGGCCACAGGCCAGTGCCATTCGCTGACGATGAGGTACCTTTGTGTGCTGCACAGCCACACAACCAAACGGCACACACACACAACCACACGGCACAGACACACAACCGAACGGCACAAACACACAACCAAACGGCACACACACACAACCACACGGCACAGACACACAACCGAACGGCACAGACACACAACCGAACATGTGGGCCTGTCTGCCGGAGGCCCCCCCGGCCAGTTCACAGGAGGGAGCAGAGGCTGGGAGCCTAGGGCGGGCTCTAGGCCCACTCTGAGTGACCTCAGACCGGCACCACCCTCTCAAGCTTTGGGGTGCTTGTCTGTGATGAACTGATCTTGTTGGCCACTGGAAGCCCCATGAGCTCTGATGCCTCTCCATCCAGGGGCTTTCTGCCCTCGCTGGCTGTTGCCCCCTGGGCTTTATGATGCCCCTGGGCCTTCCTGAGCTGGGCCCCCCCCCAAGCCTTATTATGCCCCTTGAGCCTATCATGGCCTCCAAGTTCCCCATGTCCCATTGGTCCCTGTGCCTCCCCACAACCCGCCTCTGAGCCTGCCCATGCTCTCCATGTTCCTCTGGCCCCCAATTTGCTCCCAGGCTCCCCATGCCCCTTCTTCATACCGCTGTGCCCCCCAGGGCTCCCCATGTCCCGCTCCGTGGTCCCCACAGCCCAGGGCCCAGGCCGTGCCCACCTTGCTGGCCCGGTCGTAGCTGTCATGCAGCTGCAGGTGCTGGCCCACCTTGCTGCTCAGGTCCACCCACTTGCCCTTGAACCACTTGACGACGGGCGGTTTCAGGAGGCTGGCCCCGGCCACACGGGCTGAGAAGGTGATGCTGCCACCTGGAAGAGACGGGTGGCAGTGTGCGTGTGCCCTCTGCTGCCGCCCACCGTCCCCACCCGGGCTGCGGTGGGCCCACACTCACCCACGGTCACCTCGCCATCCTGAGGCCGCGTCACAAAGAGGCCGATGGGGTCGTCAGGGGCAGCGGAGCCATTGGGGACTGCTGACCCTGACCCTGTGGGCAGAGGCCTTTGAGACCTGCACCGGGACACCCCACACTGGCCCGGACCCTCCCTGCCCAGCCCTCTCACCTTTGGGACTTGGGGAGCCTCCTTCCACCTCAGGGGCTGAGGCCGGGGCTTCTCCGGGAACGCCGGGGGCTTCCGCAGCGGCAGGGGCAGGGGCAGGGGCTGGGGCAGGGGCAGGGGCTGGCACCGGCTCTGCTCGTTCTGCAGGGGATCAGGTGGGGGCTGAGGAGCAGCTTCCAACCAGACCCCTCCTGCCCCAGGTCTCACCTCCATCTTTGTAGCTGCATTAAATACTGCGGTGTGTGCACAGCTCACCTGGTCCCTCCCTTTTCCTCACCCGCCATGACCCTGTCTCTCTAAATTCTCTCCCTTTCTACCCACCACCTCTGTGAGCTCCTGGCCCCTCCTCGGCCCCGTCTCTCCTGAGCGTCAGGCCCAAGAACCAGGGCAGCCGCTTGGCTGAGCCTCTGGGGGGCGCACACTGGGCAGGAGCCAGCCGGCACCGGCTTCCCGCGCTCACACCCTCTGCGCTCACGTCCAGTGGGTCCGCTCCGTCCATCCCTCCTTTCCTTCCCCAGGCTCTGCCCTGGCCCAGCCCCCCCCCCGGGGGGGCTTCCCTGGGGCGCACAACCTCGGGCATGTGTGGGTGTCCAGCCGGAGGGCAGCCTTGCACGTTGTTCATTTCTGAATTTCCCCGCCTCCACAATGGCTGGCTGGATAGGCCAGGGAGCCGCAGGGGGCACTCAGAGAGGACCTGCTCTCTCAGCAAAGGGGGGCTTTCCTGGCAGAGGGTACCGCCGCCGAAGCCAATGCGAGAGATGGGAAAGCACCTCCTAGGCCCCGGGCAATGGAGAGGTGGCGGGGCTGCCCCCGCCCCAACCCCCAGAAGTTCAAACCTCAGGGAAGACTGGCCAGCGCCTTACCTGCCTCTGTGACCTTGAGGTCAAATTTGACTTTGGAGGAGCCCGCAATGACTGCGTAAGACCCCTGGTCCGCGGGGCCCACGTCCCTCACGGTCAGCGTGTGCCGCGTGCCCTCGGCCGCCAGCCCGAACTTGTCACTGGCGCTGATGTCGCTGCCTCCTCGCTGCCAGCGCACCTTCACTCCCGCCCGCTCTGTCTCGGCCTCGAACACGGCAGGGCTGCCGGCGGCCACCTCCGCGGACCGTGGCTTCTTGCTGAAGGCTGAGCCTGAGGGCCCGACAGAGGCTGCAGGGGCCCTGGCTTCCCGGTGCACCCCGCCCCTGTGGCCCCTCTTGTTCAATACGGGGATAAGCGCCCTAACCGGTGTGGCTCAGTGGATAGAGCGTCGGCCTGCAGACTGAAGGGTCCCAGGTCCGATTCCGGTCAAGGGCATGTACCTTGGTTGCGGGCACATCCCCAGTGGAGGGTGTGCAGGAGGCAGCTGATGGATGTTCCTCTCTCAGTGATGTTTCTAACTCTCTATCCCTCTCCCTTCCTCTCTGTGAAACAATCAATAACATATACTTTAAAAATAATAACAGAATAAGTAAATACTTTGACGCATTGCCTCATTTCCTGCTCCAAGGAAGGTGTCGTTATGCCCATTTCTCAGACGAGGGCACCGGGACTCAGAGAGGTTAAGCGACTTACCAGCACCACACAGCCAGTAGGCAGAAAGGCCAGGGCTGTGGTCCCCATCACCAGACTTTGGCTAAGTGCAGCCCGAGTAACCTTCCCAGGGAACCCGTGAGCTCACCTCCCCCCACCCTCTGGGGTCTTGGCGAGGGCGGTCACTCTGCCTGCGTGGATGTGGCTAAATTTGTCCTCTAAGGGCCTTCGGCTGAGCATCAGCCGCTGCGATAAAGCTGGCCTGGGAGGGGGCTGGGGCTGGGGGCCTGGATCTCTGCCCTGGACACCTCCCCGAGGACACAGGCCAGGCCCAGGGCCCCGTGGTCCAGCCAAAGGCTGTGACTTTCCCTGCCCTTGGCCGGGCCCCGGCCTCCTGGCTGTCCTCTCCCGGAGCGGAGAGTCTGCGTAGCCTCAGCGCGGGGCGTGCCCGGGGTTGGGGTACAGGCTCCTAAAGCAGAGCCTCTCACAGGTGGAAAGAAGCACCCCAACCGCTCCTTGTGGAGACGGGGAAACTGAGGCCCAGAGAGGGGAAGGCCTTGTCCATGCGCGTTCGGCGAGCGAGTGCGCGCGTCCAGACTCGACCTGGCGCCCGCCCGCAGGGCCTTTTCCCAGGAGGCAGGCCAGGCTATCCTTGCTGCAGAAGGAGAGGGGAGTTCAGGGACGGTCCCCAGCATCTGAGTGGGCCACCTGGGGACCTCCTGCCTTGGCTCTCTGCCCTCTGTGCCCCTGACCCTGGTTTCCCCTCACTCCCATCACCAGGAAGAGGGAGAAACTGCGAGTCAGAGAAGGGCCCAGAAAGACAGGGAGTGCCCACCTCACGGCTCCAGCCCCCGATCGTCAGGCCCCCGATCGATGGTCAGGCCCCCAGCCCGCCCCCAGCCCACCCCACTCCGCCCAACCCCAGCCTGAGCTACCTGGCTTCTTCCCCGGCTCAGGCATCTTGAGAGAAGTCAAACCGAGAACCGAGCAGTAATGGGCCACCCGAAGAGGCTCTGGGCTGGGACCCGTCCCCCACTATATAAGGGGCCCTCCCCCTCCCCAGGCCCCCCTTATCTGCCTCCTTCCCGGCTACCTGCTAAATATAGACAAATTCCGAGAGCAAGGCTCTCAGGAGAAGGTGGGGCCATGTTGCTCCTGGCTGTCCCTGCCCCCAGCAGCCCAATACGATGGCTCTGCCCCAGCCCCCCATTCTCAGTGGACCTCAGGGGGACTCCAAACCCTGCCTGTGCGTCCATCGGCTGGGCACGCCGTGCGTGGGAGTGAGCTGGGCGCACGGCCCTGAGGGGGGTGGATCGAACGCGCGTCCTCGCTGGGCGGTATAGGGGGTGGTCACCCCCACAGACCCTGCGGCTGCCCTGAGTCCCGCCACGGCCACTCCCTTCACCTCCCGGGGCCTTCGTCTCCCGTCAGTAAAGAGGGGCCGGGGGCCAGCACCCGCCGCCCGGGCTTGCTCCGTGCGCGCAGCGGGCTCACTGCGGGACAGGGACCGGGAGCAGGGCCGGGCGGGGCGAGAGGCTGGGGGAACGGGGCTCTTATTACTGACCCCAGCCGTCACCGCGTCCAGGGCCTGGCCGGCTTCCTGCCCGGGGACCCTGGTGCCCTCACAGGGCCCCCCTGCTGCTTCTGCGTGTCCGAATCTGCACACACCTGAGAGAAGCAGGCTGCACGGGACGCCCTCTAAGCGAGGCTGACGGCAAGGCCAGGCGAGGCCATGGGCCCCCCCGAACCCCCGTGGGCGGGAGGAAGCCTTTCTCCACACAAGCGAGGTCTGTGTGGCTGGAACTCGCGTCCCTGCAGACACAGACGTCCCTTCCCCTCTGCCCCGTTAGCCACTTCCCCCGCCTCGCAGGCCTGCACCCCCGACCCTCTCGCAGGGCCTGGAGACGCGGAGGAGGTGTCACCGTTGGGCTTCCGGGACCCCCGGGTGCGGAGGCATGCGGGTGTCTGCCCACACAGACGGCCCAGAGTCTGGGCTCTCTGCGGTCTGCAGGCCGCTTCGGCAGTCACCTCCCCCCCGCTGTGGGCCGCGCTTCTGCTGCTGGGCCGTCGGGAGCCAGACGCTCAGAGGCTCCCGGCCCTCTGCTGCTCCTCCCTGCTGTGGCCTGGGAGCCAGAGCCCCAGACTGGGGCCCACCCAGGCGGCCCGCTCCCACGGATCCCCGGCAGACACTCCCTGTCCCACTGGGCACGCGGGGTCACCCTCCCGAACTGCGCCCCGATCCGGACACGGGAAGCCTCCTCCTCACACTGTCGGGCGGCTCCCCTGGAGCCCGCGGCCTGCGGCCCTTGCCAGCTGTGTGACCTTGAACAAATGATCGGAGCTCCCTGAGCTCCGTGTCCCAGTCCACCCCGGGGGTGCTGTCAGACCCCGCTTCTCAAGGCTGCGTGTTCTCACTTCCACGACCGCCACCACCACCACTTCACCCCCAGGATCAGGCGCGTAAGCCTCACCGAGGATTTCCCAAAAAACCACGGGCCAGGCGCGGAGGGCTTTGTAACGATTTATTTCCCTAATGAAGACAGGACTCATTCTGTCCGCAGCGCTAACTCCGGTCGACCCCTGCGTCCTCGTGCCCAGCCTCTAAGCCCTGGGCGTCCTCAGTAGATGCCCGATACATACGTGGGGAAAGGGGAGACCGTGGAGGGGGACGGGAGGGGAGGGGCGGACAATCCATTTTGAAAGAGACTCTCTGTGCTGCGAGAGTTTCTTAGGAAGCTGGTAGGACGGAGGTGTGAGAAGGGAGAGGTGCTTACAGGGGGTCATGTACACAGGTCTGATGGCTTCGACTCCCCAGGAAGCACCTGGGGGCACTAAGCCGGGCTGACCCTCTCCAGGGGTCAGACCCCAGGTGCCTTTTGGAGCCAGGGCTGGAGCCTGGTGGGAGGCGAAGCGGGGGTGAGGGTTGGGGCTGGAGGAGGCGGGAGTGAGTGGTGAGGCGGGCCGGCCCACCACAGTCCTGGCCTGGCCCCCGAGAGCATCCCTCCCTGTGTCCGGGCCGGCGAGGGGTTAATGCTATGGCCAGCAGGGAGGCCGGTGGGCCCAGCGGGGCGCTGGCCGGGGCTCAGTGGGGCGGGTGGCGCCGCTCGGCCAGGGCCCCTCGGCCCAGCACCTCCCCGCTGAACTGGTAGGTGAGCTTCTTCTTGACCTTCTTGACCTCGCCCGTTTTGCCGTAGTTGCGCAGGGCCCGGGCCATCTTCTGGTACGTCATCTTCTTCCGGTTGCCCTTCTGGATGCCCCAGCGGTGTGCCAGCGCCTCCTTGTGCTTGGACGAGAACTGGAAGGTGCCCTTGTCCTTGTCCACCCACCAGATGCTGTCCTTCATGTCCCCGCTGCGGAGCAGGTCGAGCAGGAACTGGTACAGGCGGATCTTCTTCTTGCTGCCTGTGGGCGGGGCGAGGGTCAGCGCCCGGCATGGGACCCGCGTCCATCACCCAGAAAGGGGGCCCTGGGAGTTCCCTGTGGGGAAGGGCGGGATTCGGGGAGGTCCACGGGGGGACCAGCTCCCCCACCCTATGCCTGGCACACACATTCCCACTCACACCTACTCACACACAGCACAGAGGGGCGCAGATACACACACACCCGTCCACCCCCAGGCACAGAGCGTGCGTACACTCAGCTCCCATGCACATGTGCTCTCACACACACACACATACACACACACGTATAGAAGGCCATAGATGCTCCCACAAAGAACACATGAACACACACACTGGCAAACGTTCACACACTCAGCTCTGTGATATCACTGCTACATCAGCCGGCCTTGGCTGGAGTGGGCATGGGGCACAGATATGGCCAGAATGGGGTCTGGGACTGGGCACCCGCCCCTTACCTGTTTCCCCATGCAGGAGGCCCGGTCCTGGCTCCAGGCCATCGGCCTCTCCATCGGACACCTCCAGTGGGGGGCTGTGCCGCTCGCCCTCCTCCTCATCCGTGCTGGGCTGGGCCGGGGACAGGGAGGGGTACGGGAGGCACATGCGGGGCAGGTAGGAGACCTGGAAAGAGAGCTGAGGTCAGGGAGGGGCAGTGGGGGCTCAGGCTGCAAGGCAGGGCCTGGGTGAGACAAATGTTGAGGGCAGGAGGTCAGCAGAGCCAGAAAGATCTGGAAGAAGGCTGGGACATTGGAGGTCAATCAGGTTACAGGCAGGGTCCCCACACACCGGGTGCAGGTCATGAAATCCCGTCAAGCTGGACCCCCTGGTTCAAGGCTAAGTGGCCAGGAAGGGGCCCTTTTTTCTCTCACACACGAAGGGACCATATGGACGAGCAGTGGCTGTGTAAGAAGGGGGTGCAGAGTACCCGAGTGAAGGATGATGAGTGAGTGAAAGGGCAGTGAGGTCATGAGGGGTGGCAGAGGTCAGTGGAGGTCACTGATGGGGATTAGGGTGGTGAGCTGAGGAGGGTCGGTAAACTGGGTCGGTAGGAGAGGGAGGGGCCAGCAGGGGTCAGGTCAGGTCAGTGCTCAGTGACCTGGATGCCGGATCCCTCAGGGCCCCGTGAACAAGCATTGCAGCCCATGATGAGGTCAGGAGGCCTCTGACAAGGCCGTTAGTGTCGGGCGGATTGGTGTGTGGTGGGGGGGTTATCTGGACTCTGTCCGTCGTGGGGAGAGAGGAGAGAAGGGGCATGGGGTCATGAGGTCAGCCAGAGGGCCGGGAGGAGCCGTTGGGGCTCCGGCCGCCGTTGGTGCTGGGGGTCAGGAAGCCGGGTTGAGTAAGAGCCTGTGTCAGCTTCCTGTGGAGCTGGGCCTCCCCGCCGGCCGGCCGCGGGCTCCGAGGGCCGGGCCGGGCCGGGCCGCACGCACCTGGTGGCCCAGGCCAGCGTGGGCGGGCGCCATGGGGGTGTCCAGCACGTGCATCTGCTCCAGCTCCATGTGGCGGTAGAGCTGCTGCAGCTGCGGGGGCTGCACGCTCTGCAGCTCTGTGAAGTGGTTCTCCGCGAAGCTCTCGAACTCGCTGTGCACGTGGGGCGGGTGGAAGTCCCAGTAGTGGTCTGCAGGGCACAGCCGGGCGGCGGGCGGGAGCCCGGGGCCCGGCAGGAAAAGGTCAGAATGGTTTAGACAATAAGAACGCCAGGCCAGCCTGGCTGGGTAGCTCAGCTAGTTAGAGCATCATCCCCATCCCCCCCCCCCCCCCCCGCCCCACAGTTGTGGGTTCAATCCCCAGTCAGGGCACATACAAGAAGCAACCAATCCTATCTAATATAAGAGTAATATGCAGATTGACCATCACTCCAACACACCAGAGGGCTGCCCCCATGTGGGCAAAGATCCTGCCCCCATGTGGACACAAGATGGCCACCACAAGATGGCCAGCAGGGAAGGGCAGTTGGGAGGGACTAGGCCTGCAAGAAAGGGCAGTTGGAGGGTGATCAAGCCTGCAGGGGAGGGCAGTTAAGGGTTACCAGGCCGGCAGAGGAGGGAAGTTGGAGGTGACTGGGCCTGCAGGGAAGGGCAGTTGGGGGGACCCAGGCCTGCAGGGAAGAGTAGTTAGGGTTGACCAGGCCTACAGGGGAGGGCTGTTGGTGGGGATCAGGCCTACAGGGGAGGACAGTTAGGGGTGAACAGGCCAGCAGAGGAGAGAAGTTGGAATCAAACAGGCTGACAGGAGAGCAGTTAGACACCAATCAAGTTGGCAGGGGAGTGGTTAGGGGGTGATCAAGCTGGCAGGCAGAAGTGGTTAGGGGCAATCAGGAAGGCAGCAAGTGAGCAGTTGGGAGCCAGCAGTCCTAGATTGTGAGAGGGATGTCCGACTGCCAAGATCGAGCCTAAATGAGGACTTGGACATCCCTTGAGGTGGCATTGGGCCTAAACAGGCAGTTGGACATCTCTCGAGTGGTCCCAGATTGGAGAGGGTGGGTGCAGGCTGGGTTGAGGGACACCCCCTCCCCATGCACAAATTTCGTGCACCGGGCCTCTAGTGAATTCATAAATAAGTGGGACAACAAATCAATATCCCCCCTCCCTTTCTTTCTCTCCCTAAAAATAATCAATATTCCTGGCCAGTGGGGCTCAACTGGCTGAACATCGTCCCGTGTACCCAAAGGTAGCTGGTCTGATTCCTGGTCAGGGCACAAGCCAGCTGTGGGTCCAGTCTCTGGTCAGGGTGTGTGGGAGGTAACCAATCGATGTTTCTCTCTCTCTCTCTCTCACTCTCTCTCACTCTCTCTCTCTCTCCCCTTCTCCCTTCCGCTCAAAAACAAATAAATAAATCAATAAAGAAAATGTTAATCAATAAAAAGAATGCCAGGTCTTATGGGACAATCACCACGGGCCAGGCTGAGCTACTAGTGGCGTCAGCCATCACCGGCGAGCTTGGTATCTGACAATTCCACTTTACTGACGAGGACCCTGAGGCTTGGAGGGGCTGTACACGTCGTGTGCCCACGGCCAAAAGCTTGGTCCCTGCAGAGCCAGGACCCGGGGCTGCAGCAAAGTCTGCGCCCTCAACCCCGCTCCCGTCCTGCCTCCCACACGGCCACAGGACACGGCTTTTCGCCAGCCCCCCCCCCCGCCCCCGCCCGGCATCTGCTCTGACATTATCCACACTCAGCCGCTCACCTCCGAAACGGGGTGATAGCTCTCAGGAGATTACCAACGAGTGGGCATTTGTAAAACCCCTGCTCCAGAGGAGGCGAGGAGTCAAGACCTCCCAGGGGTTCCCGCGCGGCCTGGCTGCCCACAGTCACAGGCACATGGCCTGTCAGCGGCCCAGGTGTGACTGCAGTCACAGGCTGACGTGCTTCACTCACAGGGCGGCTCCCGCGAGGCCAGGCCCTGGGGCAGCTGTCTGTGTTCCTCCGAGGTTGCCAGGACCCAAGGCTTCCTGGAAACCCCCCCACGGGTGCTTTCAGCCTGCGGTGGGGTGGACTCGAGTGTGGGGAACGGTCACATGCCGCCGGCAGCCCCGGCTGGGGACTCGGCAGGTCCTCACCGTGGTTCCTCTGGGCACCTTTTCCAGGAACGAAAACTGCCCCGTGTCTGAGGGCTTCCTGGGTACATTTTGGGATCCAGGGAAGGTGTGGTGATAAAGGGACGAGAGGGGCCCGGACACAGAGTGTATGGGATGCTAGGCCGGGCAGCGTCTCTGGGGCAAACCCGAGGCCCTGCGAGGGGACCAGCGCCGGCCCGTGTGCGCGTGTGTCTGAGGTGTGCCTGTCTGTCTCCTTTCTTTTTTAAAAAATATATTTTATTGATTTTCTACAGAGAGGAAGGGAGGATAGAGTTAGAAACATTGATCTGCTGCCTCTTGCACGCCCCCTACTGGGGATGTGCCCACAACCAAGGTACATGCCCTTGACTGGAATCGAACCCAGGACCTTTCAGTCCGCAGAGCCAAACTAGTCAGGGCTGTCTCCCTCTTTCTTGTTCTCTCTCGCACAAGCATATACGCACTCACACACCCCCGAGAAATGACATGTGTTTTGGGGGCTCTGTGGCGGCTTTGCCATGTGACCCCGAGCCTCTCATTCCCATGCTGAAAGCGGGAGGCCTGGCTGGGTGAGCGAACTGACGTCCCACTCACGTGTGAATCAATCCTCAGTCCAGACTCGCACCTCTGGGAGGCCGCACGGCAGAGAGGGGAGAGATACACGACCTGGGAGTCAGGCAGCCCTGGGTTCAGATTCTGGCTCTGCCATTTACCGCCTGTGACACGGGCAGGTCGCTGTGCCTCCCCAGCCTGTGTCCTTGCCTGTGAGCTGGGGCTAATCATGACACCCATCTCCAGGGCTTGCGGTGAGGGTTCAGTGAGCCTGCAAAGTGCTTCGACTAGAACCTGGCACAAACAGGCCTGTATTATTACTATTACCACTGTTACAAGGTTAGTGAAAGAGCCCAGATTAGCACTTGAGCAAAAGGCAAATGCTTTGATAAATACGTATTTCCTCCTCTTCCCTCTGCTCCTGTCTCCTTAGTCCATGGCCCTGAGAAACAGCTTTAGGGGCCGCGCCGTTATGCTCCCCCGGAGGCTGGAGTGGGGTCCCAGTGCGAACCAGGGTGGCAGTGATTATTTATTCAGTTCTGTATTCCCAGGGCCCGGACCAGCAGGCACTCAGCAAACACTTCCTGAATGTGTGAATGCGTCCTGTTCTCCTAAGCACCCTCCGACTCTCCTTCACAAAATCACCGAGCCCAAAAGGAAGACAAAGCAACCCTTCATTTGTACGTTCATCTTGCCGTGAGTTAGTGAGATCCCGAAGCTCCCCCTGTGCTGGCTTTGTCCTCAGAGACAGGCCCTTTGGGGGATCGGGGTTCAGTGAGCAGACCCAGGTTCTTTGTTAGCTGTAAATTCACCCTCTGGCCCCACTCCTGGCCCTCCCCAGTTCTGCCTTCTGCTGCCTGAGTTGAAGATGCATTCATCCCCATAGAATGCCCCTTCAGTCCTGCCCACCAACCCCCACTCCACTTTGGGGTTGGGGGCACCCTGAGTACATGCAGCTCTTTAGGTGTGGGGGAGGGCCCTGGCTGCTCTGGCCCTCCTGGCCCCACCTCTGTTCCAGCCCCACCTGAGCCATGGCTCACTCTGGTGGTCCCAGCCGGAGGCCAGCATTTCCCAAAGCAGGTCCCAGGCGTCCAAACCTCCCTGTGTGTGACTCCATGGGACTGAACTCCTACCACTCTATCACACCACCTCTGAGGAGCAAGACTGTTAATGGACGCTTTAGGTAAGACCCATGGGGACAGACTTTACTGACTGCTGGTCTACTATCATCCATTCTTCATCCAACCATTATCTATCCATGATCCAGCCACCTCCAAACATCCATCCATCTGTCCTTCAGACGTCCATGCATCCATCCATTCATCCATCTATCATCCATCCAATCAGCAATGACCCATTCATCTAAATCTTTCATTTCCTCCTTCTCAACCCGCTCCCAATCTGGGACCAAAGTCTTATCCACACATCCCTATTCTTACTCAGGTTTTTGGTTTCACGAATACCTGTATGTAACCAAGACACATACACATACACAAAGAAAGAAAATTCAGAACAACCCCACTCACAAAAATCCAAGCTTTAGTGTCATTTAGTTGACCTTATCTCCTCAGAAGAGAAATCCCAGCCTGAAGCCAGGGCTCCCCCCAGGAGAGCAGAAGTAAGAACAAGACAGAGCAGGGAGATGAGGAATTAAGAAAGAGCTGAGAAGAAACCTTCTCAGTACATCACAGACCACTGGGCTCCTGAAGACCAGCCTCCTGCAAATTCTTCAGCGATGGCTGAGAGTAGAAGGCTCCAGGCCTTGGTGCTTGTTACTCTCTCCCTGGGATCTTAGTTATTAGGCTTTAGTTATTTCCCTTGTTGCAAAGACAAATCTGGAAGGACCTGAGCTGTGTTCATCCCACAGCACCTAGCAATGTGCTTGAGATTTAAAGATGCTTACATATAGTTATTGGATGGATATATCAGTGGGAGATGGATGGAGGGTTTGGTAGGTGGAAGGAAGGACAATTGGAAAGGTGAATGAATGGATGATTAAATTGATGCACGGATAAACAAGTTGATGGTTAGTATTATGAAAGATGGATGGATGAATGGAGAGAAGGAGTCATACTTTGGACCTCTATTTCCTTTACCAATCCCACCACAAATAGCAAATCCTATCAAACCTAGCAGGGCAGCTATTATCCAAAAACAGAAAAGGATTAGTTGTGAGGATGTAGAGAAGCTGGAGCACTGGTGCACTGCTGGTGGGAATGTGCAATGATACAGCCACTATTGGAAACAGTATGAGGGTTCCTCAAAAGATAAAAATACAATGACCACGTGATCCAGAAATTCTACTTCTGCATATTAGTCCGAAAGAACTTGGAAGCAGGGATTGGAGGAGATATTTGTACGCCCATGTTCACAGCAGCATTATCCACAATAACTAAAGCCACCCAGGTGCCCCACGACAGAGGAACGGATAAACAAAATGCAGTATGTGTAGACAGCGGAATAGTATTCAGCCCTGGAAAGGAAAGAAATTCCTGCACTGGCCGCAACATGGACATTGAGGACGTTATGCTGAGTGAAATAAGCCAGACATGAGAGGAGAAGTACTGTCTGATTTCACTCGTACGTGGTACCTCATGGAGAGAAACAGACAGTAGACTGGTGGTTAGCAAGGGCTGAGGGGAGGGGAAGATGGGGAGTTAGCGTTTAATGGGGGCAGAGTTCCAGCCTTACAAGATGGAAGAGCTCTGGAGATGGGTGATGGTGGTCACCCAGCAATGTGAGTGTGCGTGGTGCTACTGAACTGCATTAAATGTGATCATGATGAAAAATTTCCTATTGTGTGTATTTCACCACAATTAAAAATAACCATAACAAACAGCAAAGTCTATGAGCCCTGCCTTCAAAAATCTATCCTGAATCTATCCACTCCTGCCTGTCTCTACAGCCAGCACCCTCGTCCGAGCCCCCGTCATCTCTTGCCTGCATTATTCCAACACTTTCCTGCCTGTGCCTGCCGCCTCTCCATCTAGTCTCCACACAGCAGCCAAATAAATCTTTTTTGGGGGGTGGGGGGAAGGGATGGAAATGGAGGGGGTGTGGGAGGGAAAGGTGCTGGGCCTGCGTCAAAGAACTCTTTTTAAAAGCTTATTCAGTGGATCCACTAGATGTTGGGAGAAGATACTATAAACTTCAAAAAAAAAAAAAACTAAACAAAAAATAAACAAACAAGAGGTTACATTTAAAAAAAGAGGATGTGGAAAGGCTTCTGGCTTCCTAAGAAAACTCTGGTAACCAAAGACAGTAGAGAAACACTTTCAAATTTCTTTTTAAAATACATATATTTTTTAATTGATTTTGGAGAGGAAGGGAGAGAAAGATAGAAACATCAATGAAGAGAGAAACATTGATTGGCTGCCTCCTGCACGCCCCCTACTGGGGGGACTGCACTTACGACCTGGGCATGTGCCCTTGGCCAAAATCAAACCTGGGACCATTCCTTTTTCTTCTTCTTCTTCTTTTTTAATACATTTTATTGATTTTTTACAGAGAGGAAGGGAGAGGGATAGAAAGTCAGAAACATCAATGAGAGAGGAACATCGATCAGCTGCCTCTTGCACACCCCCTCCTGGGGATGTGCCCGCAGCCAAGGTACATGCCCTTGCTCGGAATTGAACCCGGAACCTTTCAGTCCTCAGGCCGACCCTCTATCCACTGAGCCAAACCAGTTTCAGCAAACCTGGGACCATTTCATCCACAGGCTAGCTCTCTATCCACTGAGCCATACTGGCCAGGGCACGCTTTCAAATCTCTAAGGAGAAAAAATGATTTTTAACCCAGGTTTCTATACACAGCCACGCTGCCATTAATCAAGTGAAAGCATAAAGACACGAGGTAAAACAAACAACCGCAAACCCTTACCCACACCCTTTTCAGGAAACTAGATTGACAAGATTAACAAATCCTTATAGTATAACATTCATTGTTCTAAGCATTTTACGTACAATTACTCAATCTTCACAGCAATCCCATGAAGTAGAAGAGAAAGTTGAGGCACAGAGAGGTGAAATGTCTTGCCCAGGGTCACCCCAGATAGTGATGGGAGAGGTGGGGTGTGCCCCCAGCAACCTGGTCCCAGAATGAGGACTCTTCTCTCCTCGCTACACTGCCCCTGAGAAACGCAGGGACGAGAACCTATAGGTAAAGTGCACCAGGGGGCTCAGCTGTAATAGTCACCTGGTCATAATAGTGGAAAATTCAGATACATTTAACAAAAGTTACTGCACAGGGAAAGGCAAATACTGTATGATTTCACTTATACGTGGAATTAAAAAAAAAAAAACCCTACAAAACTTGCCCTACCTGGTTTGACTCAATGGCTAGAGTGTCGACCTGTGGACTGAAGGGTCCCAGGTTTGATTCCAGTCCGGGGCATATGCCTGGGTTGTGGGCTTGATCCCCAGTAGGGAATGTGCAAGAGGCAGCCGATCAATGGTTCTCTCTCATCACTGATGTTTTTATCTCTCCCTCTTCCTTCCTCTATGAAATTAATGAAAATATATATTTTTTATAAAAAACACAAAACGCATAGAAACAGAGATCAGATTTGTGGTTGCCAGAGACAGGGGATCGAGTGGAGGGTGGGGAATTGATGGAAGGTGGTCAAAGGCATACATTTCCAGGTTTAAGATAAGTAGGTCCTGGGATGCAATGTACAACATAATGACTACGGTTAACACTGCTGTGTGGTACGTTGGAAAGTTGCTAGAAGTTCTCATCACAAGGAAAAAGAATTTTGTGACTGTACAAGGTGATGGATGCTAATTAAACTTGTGATGGTCAAGTTTACACACACATAAATAATATATACACATAAGTATGCATGAGGTCATTATGCTGTATACCTTAATGTATACAGTGTTATATGTCAATTAATTAATTAAACTAGAAAAAAAGAAAAAGGTTGCTATACACTTACGTTGGTGTGTGTGGAGAAATGTGTGAGTGTGTGTGTATTGTGAATGACTAGAGAGCCAAATTCTCAGCTTTTATAGTACAGGTGTATAGATCAAGCTAGATTCAGCTCCACCTAACATATAGATTATTTTCTATCTATCTCTGATATGCTACGGATGTCATGAAGAAATGTCTGTAAGTTTAAGTAAGAAAAATGGTAAATAGCAGAGCAGTGTGATAGCACACTTTCATTTTTGAATAGACTCCACACATGTATAGCAAATATTTACAAACATACAGAATTATGTATGTAGAATAAAACGTCTGTGAGTATAGACTGAGAACGCTATCAGTGGGGAGTAAGGTTGGAAAGAGAAATACTTTACTTGATTTCCTGTTAGATTTTTCATTTTTTTAAGATTTTTGCAATGAGTAATTGTTATTTTAATAATTCAAAAGTTAAAATTTATTTAGAACTCCACCACACACACACACACACACACACACACACACACACACAGAAGGTTATTCAGATCACCTGATTGTCCTGGCTGCTATTGTTTGTGGGATAAAATTCAAACTTCCACCCGGCGCGCAGGCCCTGTGCAGTCTGCCCCCGCAGACCCTGCCTACCTTTCACCACCACCCCCCACCTCGTGCTCCCGGCCACTCTGGCCCTTTACCCAGGATGCCCAGCCCCCACTGCCTTTGCACCCACATTCCTTCTCTCCATTCAGGTGTCATTCAACAGTCACTTCCTCAGGGCCCTCCCTGACCACCCACGTTACAGTAGCCCCCACATCGACCAGCCACCTTGCATCGCTCTGCTTTCTATGGAACTTAGGGTTACATGTCTGCTTATCTGCTTATTTACTGTCCCCCTCACTGGATACAGCCCCCTGGGAGGCGGGGCCTTGTCCATCTTACTCCCCTAGAGCCTCCAGTGCCTAGAGCAGTGTCTGGTGTGTGGCGTGTCATCAGAGGCTATTTGGTGGGTGTGCGGACAAGGGGGTGGGACAGTAAGTGTTGGGTGGCTGGCCGGCTGGTTGATCTGTCCCAGGGCTCCCTGTATTCCTCCCGCTCTCCAGCTGCTGGGGGGGACCCAGCAAAGCTACCCCACCGTGTCCTGAAAGCTTACTGGCCTGGGTCTCAGTCATTAGCTCATATAATACCTGCATCACCTCATGTAATCGTCACAACTGGATGCGGTATTTTCATGCTCCTAGTTTTATAAATGAGGAAGCAGGGCTCAGAGAGATGAAGTCACTTTCTCCAAGGTTACACGCTGAGTGATGGGTCCGGGACTGCACTCGAGTCCTGTCCTGTGCCTTTTCACTAAGCCTCACTGCCTAACACCTCGACCAAGGAACATGCAGGAACTGGAGGGAGGTTGTGGGGTGTCTCTGCTCTTGAGCCTTCAGACAAGAACTCGCCACAGTATTAGGAAGGCCAGCTCAGACGCCTGGAGGAGTGGGAACGTGGAGGAGTCTCTGAAGACGCTGGACCTTCATGACCCAAAGAGGCTGCGCAGGCATCTAACTGGGAGTCTCTTGCCAGAGATACGGGAGCAGGCTGGGCACCAAGCCGGGTAAGAACAGGCTTTTTCTCTAAAGCACTCCCTCCATCAGCCAGCCCCAGGCCTAGCTCATTTCCAAATATATGAGCAACACCCCCATATTACATATTAAAGGAGGGGAAACTGATGCTTCAGTAGACCCAAAGGAAATGCGCCCAAACCTGGTGAAATGGAGATGGGGTCAGGCCTGAGGCAAAAGGATCCCCAATGCTGGGAAGCAGCCACAGGCAACCCTGAGCTAGCCTGTACCCGAGCCGTCCTGCGGCCTGGAGCCACCAGGGGGCGCCAGTCCTCAAACCCAGAGGAACCTTCTCAGGTCCTGACTCACAGAGACCCGATCCTGGCTGGGGGAGTTGAATGAAGGAGACGTTCTCTCCAAATTGCCTGGCTTTTCCACAGGGAGGCTGCATGTCTTACAGAACTATACATAAGTTTAAAAGAATGAAGAAGGATACTTTAAAACCTTTCCAGCCCTGGGGTTCTGAAAGAAGCCCGTGAGTCCCCTGAAGTGGCCTTGAGACTCATCCACCAGCTCCTCCCCAGACACGGCTTCCAGGGACGGTCTTTCTAACAGTTTCCAGGTGTGGGTTCCGGGCGAGCTGTTCACCGCATTTGGCATCAGCTACAAGAGCCCTAAGTAAGGACTGGCCTCGTGTGGCAGCCCTGGGTGTGGCCGTCAGGTTAAGACTGCCTTGGATGTGCCTGCAGAATGGAGCTACCCGTGTGACTGGACCCTACATGTGAAACCTTGCTCAGCTGTGACACCCAGTGGCCTCTGCCTCTGGGGTTGCAGACACCCCAGTGTCTGGCCTGCCCAGGTCTCAGAACCCCAATGAGGACCCATTAACTAGGATATGTCACCTTTGGTCCAGGGGTGTCCCCACCAATACGCCAAGACCCACTCATTCCCCAGCATCTAATGCCTCTCTCTCCTCCCCTGAATTTGCTCCAGGATCAAGGCTGGGTCTCGGGGAGGAG
The DNA here is from genome assembly GCA_027563665.1 of Antrozous pallidus. Lineage (NCBI taxonomy): Eukaryota > Metazoa > Chordata > Mammalia > Chiroptera > Vespertilionidae > Antrozous > Antrozous pallidus. The sequence goes on from CM050520.1 coordinate 17,567,441, forward strand.
GGGGCAGGTACATCCTGACAGAAGGACATCCTAGCCCAGGCTCCATTCTCACCCCTGCTGAATAAGGGGACCCTCAGAGCCTCCTTTAGCCCAGCAATTGTTAAATGGGGGTTATTCGGTCCCTCGGGGAACATTCCACAATGTGTGGAGACACTGTTGGTTGCTGTGATTGGTGGCCCTACTGGTCTCTATGGGTAGAAGCGAGGGACACCACTCACGATCCCACCGCGAACAAGTCAGGCCTCACCACAGAGCATTATCCGGTCCCAAGTGCCATAGGGGTTAAGAAACACTGCTGGCTCCACACCGCAGGGCGTGGGCCTGCACCCGCAGCTCAGGGTGAGGGGGTGACGAGAACAGAGGAGGAGGGAGAAACTGGGGAGAGAAGGGAATGGAAAAGCGCTGGACCTGGAGCAGACAGACCTGGGTTCCCCTGACCAGCTGTGCGGCCTTGTCCCGATCACTTAGCTTCCTAAGCCTGTTTCCTCGTTTGTAAAAAGGCCACAGGATTGGACAGGAAGACAAACCTGGAAGAGGCTGGCCTGGTGCCCGGGCACCAAAGGTGCTCAGTAAAGGCAGGCTGGTGTGGGTGTGGGTGTGGGTGTGGAGTGGGGATTTTAGGAGTGTGCGTGTGGAGTGTGGGTGTGGAGTGGTCCGATTCTCAGAATTCCAAAGAGGTCCTGGGAGCCATTTCTTCTTTTTCTCTCTCCAGACTCCAGGGGTCACTCAGGCGCCAGGCGAGGCTGGGGAAGTGGGCAGAGGCCCTGTACTCACCACTGTGGCTCTCGCCATCACTGCTGAGATAGGGGTAATATTCATGCGTCTGGCGCTGGTACAGCTCTGTGTCGTAGGGCACCAGGTCTTCCGATGGCTGCTGGGAAAGGAGGGGGTCAGGACTCAGGCAGGTGGGGAGACCCCGCCAGGCATGCAGCCCCCCCAGCATGTAGGGTCCACACTGTCCTCCCAGAATGAGCAGCTCATCGGACCGCTCTCTGCTTGGGCCTGGGAGAGGCCACAGAGAGTGGGAGCAGGGACCCAGGAGTGACAGGGACCCTGAAGATCAGAGATCAAAAGAGGACAAGGACTGAGGGAAGAGGACTGCTTCCCTGTACCCCCAGTCCCTTCTCTTCACAAGCACCACACACTCACACTGCACTCACCCACACTCACACACACACCGCACTCATACTCACACCCACACCCGCACTCACACCCGCACTCACACCCGCACCCACATTCACACCCAACTCACACTCGCACCCGACTCATACTCACACCCACACCCGCACCCACACTGCACTCACACCCACACTCACACCCACACCCACACCCACACTCACACTCACACCCGACTCACACTCGCACGCGCACTCACACCCACACCCACACCCGACTTACACTCGCACTGGCACCCACACTCGCACCTACGTGCCCCAGTCTCACAGACCCGCCCTCTCATTCACACTGATACACCTACAGCCCCCAAACATACTCGCAGTCTCTATGACACACTCACACACAGCAACTCATGCCCACAGGTCCCCTCGCCCTCGCCCTCACACTCACTCTGAAGGTCACTCACGGTCACACGCACTGTGGTCATGCACACACATACACACGTACACTCACCCTGGAGGCCCGCACAGTCACTGGATTCACACACGTAGCCACATACTTGCCTTCAAGCACCTTAAACTCATCTTCATACCTATGTCCTCCCACGATCACTCACATGCCACTTGCCCACTCATCCTCACCACACACGCTTGTCCTCCTGCCACCCCCACAGCCCCAGCCAGCCCCCAGCCTCTCACTGCCGTGCCCAGGCCCCAGGCAGCGTGCTCAGGGCCACTGTGGTCTCAGCGGCTGCCCACCTGATGGATTTCAGTCTCATCCGGGCAGGCCCTGGGGACCACAGGATGGCCAAGCCCTGATCTTCTTACTGCCCCTCATCCATGCTCCTCCCACACCCTCCCTGGGATCTTCCTTCTCTCCCTTCTCCCCCTCCCCCTCTCCCTCCCCCTTACATTCCCCCCATCTTCCCCCTCCTCGCCCCCACTCTGGCACAGGCACAGGGACATGCACACCCACAGTCTTCCCAGCAGTCACCAGGCCTCTCCCCACCCTGAAGCGTGTGCCCAGGATTGCACAACAGTTACTCTGGCCCTCAGGGCTCGGGCTGGGGTCAGGGCTGCCTTGGGAGCCCGCCTCCCCTCCCAGGAGCACTCAGTAGCCCCTGGACGGGGAGAGGGATGAAGGTATGGGAGTCCCAGATGTGCCTCTAGCCCTTCTATCTGGAGTTTAGGGACTGGAGGTCAAGGGTCAGAGACAGGGTGGCCAACCCCCTGAGCCTATCACCTTCTTGAGACAGAGCTGACTCTTCCAGGGACCACCTCCATCCTCCCCTGCTTCCCCCCACCTCCTTGGTCCCAGCGGGGGAGGGAGGGACAGGGCCAGGTCAGGGAGCTAGCGGGCTGGTGCTGTCAGGACAGGCCGAGTGAGGAGCCTGGAGCCCAGCTCTGGGTCTTCAGGCCGGGCAGCCGGGCAGCCGGGCACAGGTGTCAGGGCTGTGGAGCCTCCCTGGGGCTCTGAGGCCCCGCTGGGGTGGGCGGCTGGGGTAGGCGAGGGAAGGGAGCTGCGTCTAGGCCGGGAAAGCTGAGTCAGGTGGGCAGGCCCTTCCCCGGGGCTCCCCACCCTTGCTGTGTGGAGATGGAGTGAGAAAAAGAAAAGGGACCCTTTCGGAGGAGCCCAAGTCTGACACCCTCCTGAAGCCACCACTGTCCCCCAGAGCAGGAGCAGTGGGGTGGCCCAGCCTGCTGCCCGGAACTTCCTGGGGTCCCCTGGTCCTGTTATTTCACCTCGTCTCCGTCCTCCCCAGCCTCGGCCCCTGCCCTAACTCCAATCCCACACTCCACCAGGTCCTACCCAGCCCCACTCTCAGCCCCAGGATGTCTCCAGCCCCAGCCTAGCCCCAGCCCTTACTGCAGCCCTCGCCTCTGCCCCACCCCTGGCCCTGCCTCTGCCCCGGCCTCTTGTGGACCTTCGGGCCCTGGGCCCACACCCTTCGGTCAACAACCATGTCCTCTGTGCCAGGCCATAGACCGGGCGCTGGGGACCCGAACTCCCAGCAGCCTTCGTCCCCAGGAGCTCCCAGGCCGTGGGCGAGACCCCTGGCCCATTGCCTCCTGCTCTCCAGGCTTTACCATCCCAGGGACCGCTCCCCCCATGCCAGCCTCCCCATCTCCTTCCCCACCACCTCTCTGCCGCCCTCCCCGTCCTCAGCCCAGTACCCTGCCCTGGAGCTCAGGCCCCATCTATAAATAACCTTTCAGGCCCCACCGATCACAGCCCCACACGGCCCGGCCTCAGCCGCCAGGGCACGCTCTGAGGACCCCATGGCCCCCCGCTGGTTCTCAGGCCAGAGCTCCAAGGAGGAAACACCGACTTCCCACTGATAGCAAGGCAGGAGGGCAGCCTGCGGGCGGGCGCCCGAGGGCCACAGGCTGGGCTGGCAGAGGAGTCCCGGTACTCACAGGGGGGACGAGGGGAAACCCTTCCATTTTGCACGCCTGTAACATCCAGCCGAGCTGCGGTCCGGTCCCCTGACTCGGTGGGGGCCAGTGCGGAGCCCCTTGGGATGGGAAGCCCCGTCAGGGGCTGGACTCACTCTCGGGCGCAGGGCTTGGGCCTGCCCCTGAGCTACAGGCACCCTGCGTGAGCCCCCTCCCTTGACATTGCAGGGCCAGCGCAAGTTCCTGATTTTATCGAAGGGCCTGCCACTGGAAGATAGTCCCCTTGGGGTGACATCACCACCCCAGCCCGTTTGCATAAATCTCTTGCGCTACAGGAAGTCTCTGGCCGCTGGGGCAGGTGGTGCTGCAGGGGCCGGCCTGGAAGGCTGTGGGGGCCAGGCCCCTGCCCGGAGGAAGCTGGGACTGTGAGGGGCGGCCTTGGGGGCTGGGGTGGGGAGGAAGAATGGGAGAGAGGAAGGCTAGCTCTACCACAGGGAGGCCTTGGCTGCCCCAGCCGGGGCTGTGCTGAGTGAGGCTCTAACCCCTAACCCCACAAATGCGTCCTTCTCTTGAGACCCCCCACGTGGCCAACAGTCACTTCCCTGGGGTCAGGGCTGGTGGGGTGGCCTCTTGGGACCTCCACTTTCTAGGGTCAGCCTGGCTGGCGAGGGCTGATCCCGTAGATGCCAGGCCTGGCTCTTCCGAGGCCTGGAGCCCCCAGGCCCTGGGTCCCACACAGCCTGGTGCTGGGCTCTGGGACAGGGTCCTTAGCACAGTGTGACTCCCACTTCCCCCATCCCAGATCCTTCCCAGCGGCCCTCCTTCCACCAAAGGTGGGCCCTGGTTCCTACACCAGCCCTCCCAGTTTCCTGAATATTGCCACTTCTTCCATATCCCTGGGGGCTCTATTCCCAGCCCAGATTTCTGTGTCCTCACCCCTTGCCAATGCCTGAAGATCAAATCCAGTCTTTCTAATTTACTAACCTTTCTTGTCTGTCCATTCAGCTGTTTTCCCACCCATTTGTTTATCTACCTGTTCGTCCAACCACCTATCACCCATCAAGTCAGTCATACATTCATTTATCTATCAGTTTATCCAACTGTCCATTCATTCATTTGTCTGTTAGTCCACTCACCTATTTATCTACTTGTCCATCTAGCCATCTATATGTTCATAGATCAGCCCATTCGTGTGTTATTAATCCATTAGTCTTTCTACTGTACATCCAGCTATCAATCTGTCCAACCATTAGTCCATTTATCTACATACTCATATCCATCCATCAATCTATTCATCTCTCCACCCACTCATTCATCTATCTTATCACCGGTTCACATACCCATCACCCATCCATCCATCTACCCACCTGCTCATCACTTCATCCATCCATCCTTTTATCTGTGCATCCTGCCAATATTAATTGAGTTCTAGGCTCTATGCCGAGTGCTGGGAAAACAGAAATGTAATGGACAAGATTCCTGCCTTCAGAGAGCTCCTGATCTGGTCTGGAGGGCGGAGGGTGAATAAAGACACATTTTGACCCATTGAGGTCTAGGGAGTCCAATTTCCTCCCATGTGTAGTCTAACTCCTTGCTTTATATCCCCTCCCTACTACTCCTTCCAGTCAGTAGAATCCCAGAACCCCAAGTGTTTCTTCGCTAGCAGCAAAGACCAGGGATCCCTGGTTCACTATTAGATTGCTTCCATCTTCACCAGTGTTTTGCATCCACACTTGGGATTCTCCAGGGGGTTCCAAGTCGAAAGTCCCCAGGACACCCTAGGAACTTGACCCAGGACCCTCCCCAAGAGGAGGGGAGAGGCAGGCAGACTTGACATCAGCTCCATCTTGCTCTCAGCTTTCCTGTGGAGAAGGCAGAGTCCCAGCTAACTGGATGTGTGTGAGGGTGGGTCTACTCCATGAGAACCAGGTCCTGCTTGCTGTCTCCATTCATTCACTCATTCATTCATTCCTTACTCTCTTGGTTTGGTTTGTTGAATGCTTGTTTATCCACTAACTCATTCATTTAATCACTAACTTTCCATGTGCTGAACACAGACATGAATGAGGCATTTCCTGGGCTTCCAGCTCACAAGCTACAGATAACAGACATGCAAACATGTGTCTAGGGAGTGGGGGCACAAGAGGGAGATGCTAGGTACACGGAGGAACAGCTAATTTGGTCAGGACCTCAGGGAGGAAAGCATGCAAGGGAAAGGGCGTTGTCTGGCTGAGGAGCCAGCCTGAGCAAAGGCCAGGAGGAAGAAAAGAACAGGGAGCAGGAGCCACCATCCCTGTGGCTGGAAGCCAGGCAGGATAGGAAGGCAAAGGGCCTTGCAAGTCCAGCGGAGGAGCCGGGGCTGCATGCAGGGGCGGCTGTGGGGCCTCTGCTGGTCGTAGGCAGGGAATGTGTGCTCTCTGTGCTGCAGGCAGCACACCAGGTCGGCCCTGTGTTTCTGGGGCCTAAGTCTCAGGAGACCCAGGAAAAAAGAGATTCCATTGTCCCAAGTCTGGCCAAGCCCAAGAGCCATGAGTAAGGAAGCCCCCCCCCAAAAGATCTAAAGCCCAAACCTCTGGAAATGGGCAGAATGACTCTCACTGTCTGCACAACTCGAGCCTCCCTTTCTATTCACACACCAAGTCCTCCCCATCTTTCCTCCCATGCTCCTCCCCCGGAGCCTACCAGAGGCCTCTTCCCCAGACCTCACACACCCAGGGACCTGCTGTCATTCAGCGCCTTTGGAAAAGTGGGACCCAGATTCTGAGCAATTCCAAGCGGAGCAGGAAGGGTCTGACCATCCACAACCCCAGGGCTACCAGCTTCTTTAAGAGGAGGGACATTCTTTTCTGAGTGGCCAGCAGTGTGCTGGCTGCTTCCACCTGTGACCTCACGTGACCCAAGGGGTCAGTGACTCGCCAGATCAGCCAGGTTGTGTGGAGAGCTGGAGCACGGAATCTGCCTTCTGGGACTCTACGGAAGGCTGGGTCCTGGAAGGGAGGGGAAGGCAAGGAAGGGGAGAGGAGGGGAGGGGAGGGAAGAAGAGAGGAAGGGAGGGGGAATGGCTGAGAAGCCACTTGCACAAAGAGGGCAGGAAGGGCAGAGAGAGGGAGAGGCAGCAGGATCAGAAGGGAGGAAAAGAGAAACAAGCACTAGCTGGTTTGGCTCAGTAGGTAGAGCATTGGCCTGTGGACCAAAGGGTCCGGGGTTCGATTCCAGTCAAGGGCATGTACCTCAGTTGCAGGCTCCTCCCCGGCTTGGGGTCCTTGTCAGAGCTCATGCAGGGGGCAGCCAATTGATATTTCTCTCTGTCTTTCCCTCTCTCTAAAAATAAAAACCAATGGAAAAATATCCTCGGGTGAATATTTTTTAAAAAAGAAAGAGAAACAAAATAGAAGAACGTGTCAAAGGAGGGAAGTGAAGCAGCAAGAGCCTAAAGCGAGGAGAGAAGAGGGTGCTGATGGCAGAAGAAGAGGACAGAGGTATGGGGGAGGGGGGGGAGACAAGGCATGGGAAGCAGGTGGCGACCTGGCCCCCTTCCTCTGCAGGGGAAGAAATGGGGACCAGAGAGGGTCCCCGATTTGCTGAAGGTCACCAGGTACCTCATGCCTGGGCTGTGACTCTCGTTCTTCTTGGCAAGAAATTCAAACATCTCGGGGGTTCCATAGAATGAGAGACAGAATTGTTTTGATTATTTTATTTTTTGAATAGATAATATACGCACATGATACAACACTCAAAATGTACAAAGAGTGAAACAGCTGCCCAGTTCCTCTTCCACAGGCTCCTGCCAGCTACCTGGTCCCTGTGTATTTCTAGAGCTAATGTAAGCATACAAAGCACACAGGCAGACATGTCCTCTTGTGACATTTACCCAAAAGGGAGCATAAGAACACATTGTTCTGCCCTCCCTCCCCCCACAATCCACCCCACGCCCGTGCACACAGGTTTGTCTTGTTCTTTGGAATGACTGTAGAGTATTCCACTATTTGGATAGACTGCAACATTTGTGAATCATGAGAGACCTCATTCATATTAACGAGTGCACAAAACACACACAGTGTAAAGAATAACTATGCCAGGTAAAGCTGGCACTTACATAGCCACCATCCCGGCCAAGAAATAGAGCATTTCCGGCCCTCCAGAAACATCCACAAAGTCCCCTACAGGCCCCTCCCTCTCTCTAGAAGCAACGCCATCCTGATGCTTTCGGTATGACTTCCTTCCTTTTCTCCATGGTTTTACCACTCGTGTAAACATCCCCAACACATAGCTTAGTTTCCATCTTAACAGATTTCAGTCTTTATGTAAAGAGAATCGTAATGCAAATACTAAGGGGATCCTGCTTCTTTTCCCACTATGTTGTTGCATGTAGCTGCGGTCCCTTTTCGTGGCTGTATAGTATTCCAATTGCTACAATTTTCCTAAATCGGTCTCTTAGGAATGGCCATTCAGGTTTTTTCCAGTCTTGTTATTATAAACAATACAATAATCGATAAAACTTGTTAATGTACACATATGCAAGTGTATGTCTAGGATAAATTTCGAAAAGTTGAAATGTTGGGTGGGTCAAAGGGCAGGGGTGTGAGAGGTGTGTGTGTGTAAGCAGGGGAGTTAGAAGTGTGGTGTGTGTGTGTGTGTGTGTGTGTGTGTAAACAGGGGAGTTAGAGGTGTGTGTGTGTGTGTGTAAACAGGGGAGTTAGAGGGGTGTGTGTGTGTGTGTGTGTGTAAACAGGGGAGTTAGAGGTGTGTGTGTGTGTGTGTAAGCAGGGGAGTTAGAGGTGTGTGTGTGTGTGTGTAAACAGGGGAGTTAGAGGGGTGTGTGTGTGTGTGTGTGTGTAAACAGGGGAGTTAGAGGGGTGTGTGTGTGTGTGTGTGTGTGTGTGTGTGTGTAAACAGGGGAGTTAGAGGTGTGATGTGTGTGTGTGTGCGTGTGTGTAAACAGGGGAGTTAGAGGGGGGTGTGTGTGTGTGTAATCAGGGGAGTTAGAAGTGCAGTGTGTGTGTGTGTGTGTGTGTGTGTGTAAACAGGGGAGTTAGAGGTGTGATATGTGTGTGTGTGTGTGTGTGTGTGTAAACAGGGGAGTTAGAGGTGTGATGTGTGTGTGTGTATGTGATGTGTGTGTGTGTGTGTGTGTGTGTGTGTGTAAACAGGGGAGTTAGAGGTGTGATGTGTGTGTGTGTGTGTGTGTGTAAACAGGGGAGTTAGAGGTGTGTATGTGTGTGTGTGTGTGTGTGTGTGTAAACAGGGGAGTGTCCACAGAACAGTTGTCAGGGACGAAGCCTGGAGTTAGACACTATGTGCTGGGCTGGATGGACTGGAGCAGCGGTCTCCAGCCTTTCGGAACTCGGACCAACTGTGGTCCATGGACCACCGGTTGGGACCGCCAGACTGGAGCACTGCGTGGGGGGGTGATCCTTATGCTTTTACATTCTCTTGTCTGTTAAAGGGGATCCTTTGGCGGGGCCGGCGGGGCTCAGTGGGTTGGGTGTCATCCCCTGCAGCTAACGGTTGCATGTTTGATCCCCGAGGGGGGCGTGCAGGAGGCAGTGGACTCTCATGTCCATGTTTCTCTCTCGCTTCCTCTCTCTCTACAAAAAAGCACACCTTGCAGGAGCAAAGAACAAAGCAGAGTTTTCTGTCTTCGATGAAAACAATGCAGGAGAAGGACCTACTACTTCTGTGGAAGTATATGTTTGAAGGGAAACTAAAATTCCTATCAATTCTCCTTTTCCTGTATTTAATTCTCCAAGGTTAAGCTTGATAGTTAAGAGACCAACACTGTAAAGAAAATCACCACAACCAAATACAGGCCGAGGCAGCAACCCTGGGCACAACTGTAACTTTGCTACTGTTAATGAATCGTAATGTGAATATCTGTCTTTTCCGATGGTCTTAGGCGACCCTGCCAGCGGTTCTCACCCTGTCGGTCACTGCTGTAGAGCCGAAGACCATCGGGAAACAGATATTTACACAGATATTACAGTTGTGAAGTAGCAACGAAAATAATTGTGTGGTTGGGGGTCACCACAACAGGAGGAGCTGTGTTAAGGGGTGGCGGCGTTAGGAAGGTTGAGAACCACTGCCGTAGACACTAACCCCTCATGTCAGAAATTACTTAAACAGAAATAGAAAGCCCTTAAGTCATAATATTGAAAACGACATTATCTTTCTTAACTCATTGGAACTGAGATGACTTATTTAGATTTTGCAACATAGGTGTACAGGGATTTTTGACTCACCTCTTCTGATGTCGAAGGAGATGTATCTTTGAAATATATTTTTATTGATTTCAAAGGGGAAGAGAGAGATGGAAACATCAATGGTGAGAGAGAAACCATTGATTGGCTGCCTCTTGCACACCTCCCACTGGAGATCGAGCCCACAGTATGGGGACGGGCCCTGACCAGGAATCGACTCATCACCTCCTGGTTCATGGGTTGACCATGAAGCCATACTGGCTGGACTATTTGATGAGAGAGAGAGAGAGAGAGAGAGAGAGAGAGAGAGAGAGAGAGAGGGAGAGAGAGAGAGAGAGAGAAACATTGATGTCAGAGAGAAACATCGATGGGTTGCCTCCCATATGTGTCCTGATGGGAATCGAACCCCTCACTTTCTGGTGTAAAGGATGACACTCCAACCAACTGAGCCACTTTGGCCAGGGCAAGGTGTATTTTTTTAATTGATACATAATTGACATGTAATATTGTATTAGTCTGAGATAGATGAGAGAGAGAGACACAGAGAGAGGGAGGAGAGAGGGAGATTGTCACATTGCCCTTGGTAAAAGTTGGACCCACTTACCCTCCCACCAGCAGCACATGACTGCGTTTCCGCCATCACGGGGGACAAGTGGGCGGCCCCGCCGAGCTGAGCCCTGCAGAGGGGCAGGGTGGCCGGGCAGGCCTGGGCGAGGGAGGGCTGGCTGGGCTGCCCTTTGCACCCACCGGGCTGGTGGCTGGTGGGGGTAGGCTGGGTGCTATTGCAATCACAAAGTACTCGGACAACAGGAAACGGGGGTGCTCTGTCCTCGGAGCTGAGTCCACAAAGGGGACACAACCCCTGAGCTTGCAGACGCCTCAGCCTCAACCCCAAAGAGCTCTAGCATGAGGGAACGAAGCCCCCTCCCCCTTTCCCAGCACCAGTGTCATGGGGGTGGGGCGGGGGACAGGGCATGTGAAAACCCAGGCCTCGACCGCGAGCTGGGAAAGTTGACAAACAGAGCTGAGCCATGTACAGAAATGGCCGTCTTGCAACTTCCTCTCATGGTTGAGACACTGGGAGCGGCTCCTTGAGCCCCAGCTTCGGTCACCCGGGCCCCTCAGAGCTCCTGGCGCTGGGCAGGGCCCCGCAGGCTCTTTAGTGCATTAGGACATCCATCAAATGTTTACTCAGGGCCCTGTGGGCCCCCCCCAAACACAGCTCCCCGCCTGGGGAGCTGGTCTGGAGCAGGGGACAGGGATGAGCAGAGTGTCACCACATGTCAGAAAGTGCTGCGGGGGGGGCCTCCCTGAGACAGACCCCGAGAGCAGGTGAGGGAGCGAGCCAAACAGGGGGCTGGGTGAAGTCCAGGGGGAGCAGCCAGTCCCACACCAGGCCAGGCAGGGGTCCTGTGGGCTGAGGGGAGACGGGAGGGCTGAGGGGAGAGGGGAGGGCTGTGTCAGGGGGGCCTTGGGGAGCACTGTGTGGAGCTGGGTTTTGACTCCAGATGGAAGGGAGGCATCGTAGTGGGGCCCAGATTCTTCAAAGCTAAAGTTAGCACCGTCATCACCCCCGGAGGACGGGTGAGGAAGCTGAGGCTCAGAAGTGGCTGGAGACTTGCACAGTGTGGCTCAGGGGAGGGTCAGCCTGAGACCCGGCTCGTACCCACAGCCAGGGGGCTCGTACCCACGGCCAGGGGGCTCGTACCCACGGCCAGGGGGCTCATACCCACGGCCAGGGGGCTCGTACCCACGGCCAGGGGGCTCGTACCCACGGCCAGGGGGCTCATACCCACGGCCAGGGGGCTCGTACCCACGGCCAGGGGGCTCGTACCCATGGCCAGGGGGCTCATACCCATGGCCAGGGATGCCAGGGAGGCCAGGGCGGCCGGGGCGTAAAGAGCCTGTGGCCCCGACAAAGGCGAGGGAAGGAAGCCGGCACCTGTAGGGGCCCCGCTGCCCACCTGCAGGCGCTCTCCCGCCCTCACACAGCCCGCGGCGGGCATGTCACCCTCAGTGAGGGGGCAGGACTGGCCGGGACGGGCCTCAGGGCCGGATGTGCGAGGACCCGAGGCTGCAGAGCCGCGGAGGGAGCGGGCTGCAGTTCCGAGGGCCCGGGGCCGGCTGCCGTGGTCCCCATCTCCCTTCTCCCAAAGGTGTTTCCCAACCCAGCCATCTTCCTCAGCTCTCACTTGTCCACAGGCCACGTGCAAACCCCTGAGGCCTGTGCTGGGGGCCCCAGCACCCCGAGTCTGCTGGCCTTTCCACCCTCCTGCACCCCAAGTGGGCCAGCCCCACCCCCACTTCCAGCCCGAAGATACTCTCAACATTCCTAGAACCTCTTTCTCAACCTGCTCACGGCCTTGGCTCACAGGCCCCCCCGCCCCGCTCCCCCCCACCATCGGGCTGCGTCTCTCCAGGGCGCGCTCCTCCAGGCTGCCCTCCAGACGCCCTCCTCCCTGTCTGCCTCCTTCTCTCCCAGTGCCCCCCAGGCTCCCATCTGTGCCAACCCCGGTCCCCTGCTGCCAGTCACGGCCACAGGAGGCACAGACCTCCAGCGCTGGCCGACCGCCCTGGGCCCTGAATCACGGCCACCCCACCACACCCTCGTCTCCTGCTGACCAGGCCTACAGACCGGGAGCTCACCTCCTGGCCACATCACTCAGCCTCCGGCACCTCAAACCCACCGCCACCCACAGCGACTTCCTTCTGCTCACCGCGGGCAGCACCCCCGCGCTGCTGGCTCGCTGAGGACAGGAGCTGCTTCCCCTCGGGACCCCTCGTCTGTAGAGCCCCTCTCTCCGTCCTCTGCTCCCCCATCCCCTCCTCTCTGGATAGCCCCGGATCCCAGATTGGAAGTGTTGGCCTCAGGGCAAGTCCCTTCCCCTCGCCGAAGCTCAGAGGCATCTACAGAGAGGTCGGGGAGACCTGCGTCCCAGCATTTGTTCAAAGGGCTGGGGAAGATGGTCGCCTTTACCTGGACACAGTAGGGGTCCGGTTAGTGCGTGTCTCGCTCATTAGCCTCCACAGATGTTTACTGAGCCTGTGCAGACACACCTTGACTGGAATCCTGTCCCTGTCCTCTGTGTGCTGTGTAGCTGAGGGCAAGTCACTTGGGGCCTCAGCGTCCTCGCCTGTGAAATGGGGTGATAAAGGATGCTTCCCACAGGGCTGTGAGCCTGAGACCAGGCAGCACGTGTGCTGCTGGGGAGTGAGGCGCAAGCCCAGAATCGCGGGGCGGAGGACGGCACTGCTTTGTCTCCGAGGCTCAGGCTCTCTCTCTGCAGCCTCCGCCTCTCGGAGCTCCCACCCAGACCTCCACTGTCTCCTGGGGAAGCTGAGAAGTGCAGGGGCCGGAGAGCCCTGAGGCAGCAGCCCCCCACACCCCCACCCACCCACATACTTCTCTCTCACCCTGTCTGAGCAACCAGCTCTCGGCAGGGGCAAGCCCGGCTAAAAAAAGGCCTCAGGTCTGGAGTGGGGACCTTGTGAAGGGGTAAGGAGGGGCCCTTTGGAAAGAAGAAGGAAAAGTAGTCATCACTGCACTCCCTTCCTGGACCCAGCGCATTGCACCGGGCCGCAGGACAGGAATTTTCTCCGTTTTACAGATGAGCGACGTGGCCCAGAGCCGGGCCCGTACTTACAGGGCTCCGGGCCACAGAGCAGACAGGGCCGGAATCGGGACAGACCCAGGCTGATGTCACTGCAAAACCTGTCACTGCCAAGCCTGTCACTGCCAAGCCTGTCACTGCCAAGCCTGTCACTGTCAAACCTGAGCTCAGCTCGCTGCCCTGTGTGGGGGCATGAGCCCTTGGGGCAGGGGTCTCTGTGTATGGGGTAGGAGTGAGAGGGCCCTGAGGGGGCCAGGGACTGAGAGGCTGACCCCCACTTCCACGCTGTGGGGCCCAAGGCCAGGCTGAGGCTGCCCAGGAGCCCCAGGCGGGTGAGGGCAGCCCGGGGTGCGGGAGCAGGAGGCGCAGGCCCGGAAGGAGTTAACTGCGTGAGGGACCTGAGTGAATCAGAGGCTCCGCAGGCTGCGATGGAAATTCCCTGTGCATGGCGTGTGGTCACCCAGAAAAGGGAAACGGTGCTTTTCGGAGCAGAGGACAGCGGGGGCTGGAGCTCGGAGCAGATGCCGGCCTGGGTGGGGCCGGCGCGGGTGCTGTGGCCAAAGGGGCCGGCCTCCGGGTCTGCTCAGACTCCGGGTGGGAAAGGGGCCGTCAGGGGCTGCCAGGCCAAGCCGGGCAGCTCGAGTGTGTCCAGGGGCCCTGACGGATGGATAGGAGTTCACCAAACACAGAGGCAGGAAGGGCACTCAGACCGTGGGAAAGGCTGAAGCCCAGACACAGGGACGTGACTCAGAGTGGAGAGCCTGCTCCCACCTGCGTTTGTTGGGGAACCCGCTGCTGTCGTGCAGGGCCCATCCCAAGTGGGAACTCTCCCACCCCAAGTACCCACCACTCCTTCCTGGTGTCTCCCAGGACTTTGTAACGCACCGGCCTTCTCCACAGACCTGGCGGGGGGCGGGCCCTGGCTTTAGAGATAGCTTGCCCTCCGCTCGGGGTTTGTGAAATGACCATTTCACAGAAAAGGATTCAGAGGCTCAGAGAGGCGGGGCGACCATCAGCCAGCTGGCTGGCAGGAACTGCACCCCTCGCCTGGCCATGGCGGGCAGGAAGGAACGGGGCAGCTAGATTCTTCCCTGCAGGCCGGGCGGAGGGTCCGGAGCATGGGTGGCCTGGCCAGGGACGGCCGCCGGACAACTCCGCTGTCCAAGGCCTGCTTCCCCTCAAGCTTCAGGTCACAGCGCTGGGCGACTCTGTCCTCCCAGCGGGGAGCCTGAGGTTCGCGCTGAAGCCAGGGGGCAATCGGCTGGGGAGGAAAGGGGGTCGGGTGTCTGGAAACCTGGACACGTCCCAGCTGCGAGGTCTCAGGCACGCAGTTTCCCCTCTGGCCTCAGTGTCCTCTCACGGTGGCGATTGGAGGACAGGCTTGGTCCAGAAAGAACTGGCTGGTGGTGGCTGCACGCCCACCGGGAGGGCGTGTGTCTCGCGTTACCCAGGAGTCTGCGTGCTGCCCTGCTCGCTCTCCTCGGAGCAGTCCCTGCTTCGGCACCACCCTGCCTGCCATTTCCTAAGCGGGGTGTGCTGTGGCCTTGGCCCGGTGTCCGTCTGTCCCGCCCGTTCCGCACCGTGAGAGAGGCCTGGGACCCACACCAGCCCCGAGAGAGTAGTGGCTGGGACCTCCTACCCAGAAACGGGGCCCCTACGGTCCCCACGTGCCTCGGGTTGAGGGCACCCAGAGAAGCCACCCTCAGGCAAGGCCAGGCCGCGTGGTGGCGGCCATTGGTGTTGGAGCTTTTCCAAGCACGAAGGGGAACTGAGACTGTGGGAATGGGCCTCGGGCAGGCAGGGTGGGCTGGGCCCCGTGGGAAGGGGCTGCTGCTCTCAGGAGCCCAGACGAATGGGGTCCTGGGGCCGAGGAGAGAAGGGGCCTGTAGACAGGCCGCCGTGGGGCTGAGGGTCACTGTTAGGGGCCTCCAGGTCTTCCCGAGAGAGCTGGCCAGGCAGTGGGAGGTTGGGGGGCTGTGTGGGGAAGGAAAGAGGAAGCCATGGGGAGAGGGGGGATGGGGCTGCTGGGGATGGAGTGGGAGCGGGGGCTGGGGGCCTGGAGCCACTTTGGCCGCAGCCACTCACTCCTCCCCTTTCGGTTTGTAAATAGCTGCAGGCTCCGTGCGGGCGGGACGGCCCTGCCCGTCTGTGGCCTGTGTCCAGGGAGGCCCAGGTCTGAGTCGCTGCAGATGCACAAACCCTGGATTTGGGGACCCCCACAGACATCAAGGCCGGTCCGGCCTTTGGCCCGGGTGGGCAGGTTCTGATGGGCCCAGCTCTGGGCAGCCCCACGCTGTGGTCACTGAGGTAACGCAGCTGAGACAGAACTTGATGACTCGGCCACACGGGGCTTATTTATAACTGGGCCTCCACAGCAGGAGCAGCTGCGGAGCCGCCAACTCAGCACTTGGGCTGGCCCAGGGCACCAAGGTGGCACAGCATGGTGGGGCCCAGGCCTGCCTGGTGGCCCCTCAGCCTGGGCCTCCGGGTCCCGGGGTCCCCAAGGCCTCTCTGGCTGAAGCAGGTCCTGTGCTCTGCGACGGGCAGGCCTGGAGCGGCAGGGGGAGCTGCTTTGAGTGGGCATCTCAGGACCTCCTGGACCAAGCGGGTGGCTGGACTCAGTCAGTGGACTGGTCAGTCCCCGGGGGGCTCAGGCCTCACCCTTCCTGCAAAGGAAACTTCCTCTAGAGGTCAGACGCTGTCAGCAAACTTAACAAGAAGCAAGTCATCTCCCCTCCTGTTCTTGCAATAGCAGCTTAAAAACAAAACACATTTGGGAAGAGGGCAGTGCCGAACCAGAAGGCCGGGCCCTAAGGGTGGAACTCCAGGCCCCTGGCAGATGGGAAAAGGCTGGGTTTCCCCCCACCCTCCTCAGGGCTCCCCCATCACAGCCCATGGCACTCATCTCCTTGGGGGACTGGCGGCTGACCCTGCCCCCACCCTCCAGGCAACCGCTTGCCTTTCTTCTGAGGGAGAATGCGAGGAAGGTGTCACACCCTTCCCTAAGGTTTGCAGGAATACGGAGGTTCTTAAAGTCTTTCCCCCACTTCTGAACCGTCCGGGTCAACCCTGTCACCGTCCACTGTCTCTGCCCCATCAACGCCCTGCCTCCCAAACGCGGGCCTGGCCTTCCCACCTCCTCGCCTTCTTCCAGTCCGGCCCCGCCTGGCACGCCCTTTCCACCCCCCAGTCTCTCCAAGCCCCCCTCTGTCAGGGCCTCTGCTGAGCCCCACGGCCTCAGCCCCAAAGCTGAGGCTCTTGGGATGTAAAAATTAAGGCAAGCCCTGGCCAGTGTGACTCAGTGGCTAGAACAGCAGCCCGCAAATCGAAGGATCTCGGGTTCAGTTCCGGGCAAGGGCACCTCCTGAGTTGCAGGTTCCCCGCCTGGTTGGGCACATCCGGGAGGCAACCAATTGGTGCGGCTCTCTCACATCGATGTTTCTCTCTCTTTCTCTCTCCTCTCTCCCCTTTCCCCCTCCCTTTCATTCTTTCTAAAATCAATGGGGGGGTGGGGGGAGCATCCTCCTATGAGGATTAACAAAAAAAAAAAAAATCAAGGCAAAATTGGGGCCGAAGTGGATGAAGGCTTTTGGAGCCCAGGTGCCACCATCCCTGCACGAAGGAGAAACTCTCGGCCTCGAGTGGGTCAGGGGGGCCCAGCCATTCAGGGAACGGAGGAGAGCTGACACCAAACTACGTGCCCTGACCCCGGCAGCTCTCACCCCCTGGGCCTCTGACCCCTTGGGCCACCTGCTCCGCCTTGACCTTGAATGACAGCACTGCTGGCCCCTTCCTCTTGGCGGAAGCTGGTGGGGATGAGAAAGACAGAGATCTGGGGTCTGGGGTAACTCAGGCCATCTAAGCCTGGCTTGGGGCCTGGGCCTGGCCTGGGGTCTGGGGCCTGGGGCCTGGGGTGGCAGGCCCACTTGGGCTCCTCTGGGCAGAGTTGGGGGGCGACACTCAGGGTACCCATCTTGGCCCTGGGCTGGAGCCGCCCAGGCTGCAGCTGCCCTGTTTCCACATCGGCAGTAGCAAGTCCGGCGCCTGAGAAAACAGGAAACGCCCCGTCACCACAGGAAGCATGTGTGCGCAGCCTCCCCACCCCGGCCCATTGCAAAACGCCAACAGCCCCGTTACCACAGGCACGGCACAGCGGCGGCAGAAACGCTCCGGCCGACCCTCTGGCCCAGCAGCAGACAGACAGACTCCGGCCCTCCCCAGCCGGCGGCCACGGGGTGGTGTCCGGCAGTGGCCTGGAGCAGCGGGAGGTTCCCAGGCTCCGAGCCTCATGCCTTCCTCTGGGGTCTCAGCCCAGTCCTCAAACCGGCCTGAGCCAGGCCTGCTTTGGCCACTGTTAAATCAGAATATGGGGTCAGGGGTCACAGAGAAGCCATTTCGCTGCCCTGGTGGTTGGCAGTTGAAAACTCCGGGCCTGGCCTTCAAATCCTGACAGGACCCAATCCCCCAGCCTCACTGCGGCCGTTGGCCCAGAGTCTGCCACCCCCACGACCCCAGGGAGCCATCTGCTTTCAAGCCCACACCTGCCTGCCACACCCTCTGCCCAGCCCCACGCCTTCCCAGCCGAGACTGTGCCAGCCCCTGGGTCCTACCCAGGCTAGCCTTGGGGAGGCCGGGCCCTCCCCATCCCGCCCTGGCTGCGCCAACTCACCGCTCTTTTCTGGCTCCCGGCTCAACCCTCTGAAGGAGACAGGAGGCCAACGGGGCCAAGACCCAGTTCCCGGGGAGGCCCGTGCTCCTCCAGGCCCGGGGACAGCAAGGAAAAGAGAAGAGAGCAGAGCATTTCATGGCTATAATAAATCAAAGGGGGAAGTCAAGCAGGAGAAATAAGAAACTTCCCTACCCAGGGCACGGGGACCTGCCAGGCAGCAGCCCCCGGTGCCCCACGGCCTTCCCTCCTCCCTCCTGCCTCGCTGGCCGGGGCCCAGATCTGGTGCCCTCTTCCCAGGCCTAGGCACCTGGGCACCCAATCCTTCTTGGTAGGCGTTTTCCAAATGGGGAGACCGAGGCCGGAGAGGTGAGGTCACTTGCCCAGGTTCACACCCTGGATCTGTCTGGCTCGGCAGTCTGGGGCTGGGCACCTCGTCTCTGGGTCCCAGTTTCCCCTTAATGGGCACAGAGAGCTGAGAGTCGGGAGCTGGCCGCCCCCAGAGAGGGCTGCAGATGGACAAGGCCCCTCGGGGATGAAGGGAGGATGAGGGATCCTGAGAATTCCTAGTGGGAGAGCTGGGCTGGGCTGGGCTGGGCTGGGCTGGGCTGGGCTGGGCTATGAGAGGAGAATCGGGCCCAAAGCGGGAGGCAGGAGCACGGAACAGAGGCGGGAAGAGCCGGGGCTCTGAGCGAGAACGGGCAGGGCTTGGCCTCAGCGCTGTCCCTGCCACACTCTCTAAGCCGGACCCCGGGGCCCAGGGGCCGGGCACCACTGTGTAGGCACCAGGGCACCAGGGCCTGTCTTCCACGCAGGCACAGACTTTTTTTTAAGGAGAGGAAAGCTGACATATTCAACAGAAAGATGCACATCTGTATACCTTTTCAGGATAAAATGAGGAACCTCAGGGACGTTTCGTCTAGTTTGGGGGCCGCTCTGAGCCTTGCCCTCAGGTGCCCGGCAGCCCCTCCTCCAGCCGCTCTTCGGCCATCGGGAGACATTGGCGGAGACTCAGGAGCCTCTACTTGAAGCCCTCCTGAGACGGTGTGCTCCCTCCCCTGCTCCAGGGGCCTATGCCCTCACGGGGCACAGCCCCTCCTGAGCGCCAGCCCTGGGCTCGTCTGCTGGGCAGCTGTCAGCCGGGGCAGGGATGCAGGAGAGAGCGAGGATCACGCTGCTTCACTCCCAACCTGTCAGGCACATAAGATAAGAAAGTGGCGTGACTGTGGGAGTCCAGACTGCCGAGCCGGACAGATCCAGGGTGTGAGCCTGGGCAAGGGATCTCACCTCTCGGGCCTCGGTTTCCCCATTTGGAAAAATGCCCACCTTGAAAATGTGCCAAGAGACAAAGGAGGCCATGGCATGGGGTGTTCGTGTGGCCAGCATCACACAACAGAGGTCCCTCCCATCAGCACTCGGGAGCCCCACTTCCTCCCTCCTCTCCCCTTCACCAGCCTGAGGAGGGTGAGAACCTTGGCTCCCAGTTCTTCTCTGCACCCCCAGGGCCCTGGCCTCGCTCTGACCTGTCATGTCTGGGAGAACGCTGTCGCTGTGGTTCCCAGCCCTACCCCCAAGATGCTCCCTCCCTGGGACGGACACCTGGAGGCCCAAACTCCTGCCCTGGCAGGACTCCCCACCTCTGCTCACACTCCGCCTGCCCTCGCGAGGTGCCCCTTTCATCCTCAGACAACCACGCCTGTTCCAACCCCTGGTGCCACTCATCGAGCACTTCTCATACACAATGTCTTGTAACCCTCGAAGCTGCAGGCATTCTGGTCCCCATTTCATAGTCGAGGACACTGAGGCTCAGAGGGGAGGAGTGACTGGTACAAGATCAGCTGCCCAGAAAGGTGCAGTTCTGAGACGAGGGCTCGGTTCTGACCGCCGACCCAGTGGAAACCCTATGCAAACCAGGATGCAAAGCAGCACCTCTTCCTTTGAGCTTTTCGGGGCGTCACTGCAGCCCAGGCCCACGGCCTCTCCGGGTCCCCGGCTCTCTCCCCATCACCAGAGCTCCCGCTTCTCCTGATCCAGGTGGCAGGATAGCAGTTGGAAATTTTCCCGCCTCCGGTGCCCGAGAGAGCAGAGAGATGATAAAACCCAGAAAGGTGAGCAGACCCGAGTCAAGGGCTCCCTGGGCCCCCTGGCCTGGTGCGCACACCTAGCAGTGAGACGTAACTCCCCGGAGAGACTCCCCAAGGGGGCGTCCTTCCCTGGTGGCTAGAACCAGGGCATTGGTGCCAGACATTCACAGCTTTAGATCTCAACTCTGGACCTGAGGCAGCACCCCTGGGCAGTGACTTCACCCTAAAATGGACAGGGAAGGCCTCTCCTGGCCTGGAGGTGGCACTGGAGGGAAATGTGTTTCTAAGGGTCAGGCCTTCGTGGTGCATGGTCTCCTTTAAGCCTCATCACAGCTCTGACAAGTAGGGACTATCGTTACCCCCATTTTACAGAAGAAGACACGGGTAAAGGAGTCTTTCCAAGGTCAGAAACACACAGCCTTTCGGGACCTGGAACCCCAATTCCCTGTGCCTCCAAGTCAGATGCACTTACACTGCCCCAAAGAGGTCCCCCTTTCTTTTCTCCTGGAAAGTGTTCCCCACCTCCTCCGCCCGCAGGGTCAGAGCCCCTAAGTGGCAAGCTGAACCAGAACCGGTTGGAACTGGGGGGCTTGGCCCTGCCTAGCGCCGGTGCAGCCCCCAAATGCCTGACTGCCCTTGCTCTTGGCTTGGGCTTGCTGACAGCTGCTGGGCACGCAAGGTGCAAGGTGTGGGGACCAGCTGCAGCAGGGCCTCTCCCAGCAGTTCTCCTCGGTGTTGGCCACCCTACCCGGAACCCCGGAACCCTGTAACCGTGGTGGTGTCTGCTCTCTCCCCTAAGAGGGGTGTGAGCCCTGTGAGCCCTTTGAGGAGGCCTGTGGACTGGGGCCAGAAAACCAAGAGGCTGGACTTGAGCTTCTCACTTGCTTGGGTTCCTTCCAAGGTCCAGGGAGAGAGGCCTCAGGAAATTCGATTTTGTGATTTTGTCACTTATTCTTGAAGAGCCCCCCCCAATTAAGTGTCTGGCTCTACAAAACCTAGCTCAGTCCCCAGACTGGGAGCAGTGGACAGAGTCCCATCCTCCTCCCCTCTCCTCCGTGCTGGCTCTGTGACTTCAGGTGAGACCCCCACCCTCCCACCTATACAATGGGGGTGACACCGGGAGAGTCAAGGGGTGCAGCAGGGGAATGAGAGGCGCTCAGAGTCCCCATCTTCCACAAAAGGCCCAGATCCAGAGGCCCTTCACCAGCCCGGAGTGGTTTCACCTGCAACAGCCCTGTGGGATAAGGGGGGCCGCTACCCCCATTTTCCAGCTGAAATAACAACTTTGGAACTGAAGGTGCCGCCCGCCGAAGCCCCAGGCGGCCCAGTCCTGAGCTGGGAGGAGGGGCCGCGGGTCCCGCGGGTCAGACCTGGGCTCCGGAGCGGGACTGGGGGTGCGGAGGCGGCTCGGCGGAGGGGAGGGGAGGGGGAGGCAGCGTCCCGCACTGTCTCGCCGCAGAACAGACCTCGGCCCTTATCTGCTCGGGCAGCTTCCGCCGCCCACCCCTCCGGGCCGCAGGCCTGGCCCCCGCCCCCGCCTCCGGAGGGCCGGCCCAGCGCCCCTCCCCCTGCCGCCAGCCCCCAGGGAGCCCGCCCGCCGCGGGCTGTGCCCTGTGCCCAGCGGAGCAGAGCAGGGCCCCCACACCTCCAGGAGGGGGGCCGGAAGTGATAAATAACTCCGTGGGGGAAGCGGGGGCACCTTCGCCATGAGGCCTTCCCTGCCCCAGCTTGTCCACCCCGATCAGAGAGGGGCTCCCCCAACCAGGCCGCTCCAGCGAAAGCTGGGAGGAGGTTTGGGGTTCCTTAACCCCCGGGGGGGGGGGGGCGCAGGAGGAGCAGGGGGCCGGTCTCCACGGGATGGACACGAGACCCCCGATCCCTCCTGCGCGCGCGCGCACACACACACACACACACCCCCCGCCATGGGGTCCTGGCGCAGGTGTGGGAGGGAAGAGAGATGAGCAGACACCTTAGAGAAAGTGAAAAGCAAGCCACAGCTGGAGGAGATCTGCCTCGGAAGATCTAAAGGGTAAGCATCAAAAACACATCAAGAACTTGCCAATCCACAGGAAGAAGAAAAAAACACACACACACAAGCGATCCCAGAGAAAAACAGACACAAGATGCGAATGGGCATTTTTACCGAGAAGGAAACCCATTTGTCCCACCCGCGCCTAAGGGATGCTCATGCTCATTGGTGCTGAGGGAGATGCAAATGAAGACCACGATGAGATGCTATTTTATACCGTTCGGGGAGCAAAAATAACAGGCCTGCAGCACCCAGTCTGGAGGAGAGGTGGAGCCCCGGGATCTCCAGGGCTTGCTCCTCGGAAGGCAACTGATATGACCGCTGGCCAGCGGCAGGCGCACACAATCTAGCCTTATCTCAGAGAGCGGAGGCCCAGCACATCCCCCTCCGGCCTCAAATCAAGAGAAACCCTGGCAAGGGCTCCCAGAGACATGGACAAGAACGTTCAAAGCTGCCCTGTTCTTAACAGCAAAAATCCTGATGTAACTCACGTGCCCACCCACCAGAGAAGGGCTAAGTTAATGACAGTGGCTTTGTTCACACAGTGGCACACCACTCCACAGTGCCAGCATGTAAACCAGGTCCACACGACATCGTGAATGAATCTTGGCACAGTGATGCTGAATGAAAACACCAGTCCCAGAAGACAGGTGCTTCCTGTGAGGTCTCCACAGATAACCCTGCTGGCTCCTTCCTCCTAATACCTGTGTGTGTAGGGAGTGGCAGGATTACCCACCCAAAGGACTCCGGGGCAATGCTGAGAAATTATTAAAATCAGGAAGAAAATGCTGTTGACCCCAGTGCCCTATCAACAAGTACTTCAAAATGTAGCCGGAAATATCCTATTCAAAATAGCCGCAAAAATGTAAAATACCTAGAAGTGAGCTTATTATGCAGAAGTAAACAGTTGTGCAGGACCTATGCGAACACAATTATTAAAAAAAATCACTAATATAAAAGAGAACCTTAGAACAGCTTTTTTCCCTTATTAAAAAAAAAAGCCAAATCAATTAGAATATAGTCTAGGCATATATGTATGTATGCAGGTAGGTAGATAAATGAAAACTCTATTAAAACTCTATTTTGTGTTCAACACAAAACTCAGATGGATGGGGGAGGCATAACCAAGTAAGCAAATCCTATCTAATAAAAGAGTAATATGCAAATTGACCGTACCTTCGCTATACCTACAAGCCACACCCACAACACAATCAGAGCACGTATGCAAATTAACCCAACCAAGATGGTGGTTGATTTGCATATCCGCATGCAGAAGATGGCATAGAAGAAAGCCAAGCACTGTGGAAGGGAGCAAAACTGTGGAGAAGTAAGCAAGTGGGGAGGGGGAGAAGGGAGGGAGCGAGACAGAGGAGACTGGAGGGAGTGAGGCAGCAGAAATGGAAGGGGGCTTTGCTCCGGCTGCAGGAAGCTCTATTCTTGCAGGAATCTTCCTGCAACGGGTCTCTAGTGTATCAATAAACACCAGTGAAATAAAAGTGGGCCCTGCAGAGGCTCAAATGCACTGGATTTTGCACCAATTTGCCCTTCTGAGGTTGGAGAGAGGAAAAAGAAGACATTAGATTCATCTGGACAGACTTTATTCCAGATCTAGGCAAGTTTACCTCTCTTTTCAGAAGCCCAAGGCTTAGGGTCAGGGGTTTCAGAGGGGCAGGTCCAGCTTGGAGATATGGAGCCTGCGGTCTCTGTAGGAGCGGCGGGCCCTGGGTGAGCACCCGACTCTGCCCCTTCCCATCTGAGACCATGGGCAAGGTGTTCACCACCCTGAGCCTCATGCCTTTCCACAGGAGGTCGCTGCCTGCCTGCCTGCAGCCCCCTGGGAAAGCTCTGAGAAGGTAAAGGCCACACTCGGGAAGCAGAAGAACTGTGCATGTCACCCCAGGCCGGAGCCTCCAGCCCTGCACTGCATCTCGCAGCCACTGCCTGGTCAGCAGGCCTGGCAGTCCCACCTCCTGGGAATAGAAAGCTGAGGCTGAGTTGCTGAGAAAGGCCCCCCTAAAGGTATCAGAGCCAGTAGCAATGTGTTAAAGACAGACGCGAAGTTAGAGAACGAGGTCTGCATTCCCTCAACCCCTTCTGGTCACTCAGACCCAAGCAGTGTCCACGCCCTCCTGCCCTGCTGAAGTTCGTCCGTCCCTGAGACCTCTAGACTAGTCAAAAACTCATCCGTGCTCTCGAGAGAGGATGCCCCCCGTGTCTTTATCTGTTCTTTTCATTGCTGTGATATCTTTTTTATACCCATGTACAAACATAAACAACAAACAGCTAACCCTTAAACAGAACTCCCATACACCAGATGTAGTGCTAAGTGCTTTAGACGTATTCATTCATTTAATCCTCACAACAATCCGATATAGTAATCCCTTTTACAGATGAGGAAACTAAGGCATAAGAGTTAAGTAATTTGCCTCAGAAAATCTAATACCAGAATCTGGTTGTCTTAACCTTAACCATCAAACTAGGAGACCATTACAGATATATATATATGCACACACACACAATACACATATATACACACACATATATCTTCACACACACATAAATATATACATGCTGTCATGTACAGCATAACATTTCAGTCAACAAGGTCCACATATATGATAGTGGTATACCACCTGTGTATATATAAAATTATATTTTATATATAATTTTAATATAATTACATGTGATTGTACATATGTTTTAACATGTTTTTAGATTTCCCTTTTTTATATATTTTTCAAATTTTTAATCCTCATCCAAGGATATGTGTTTGTTTGTTTTTTTTAGAAAGAGAAGGAAGAGAGAGCGAAACATCCAAGTGAGAGAGAGAGACATCCATCAGTTGCCTCCTGTACATGCCCTGACTGGAGCACAAACCTGAAACCTAGGTCTGTGCCCTGACCAGGAGTCAAACCCACAACCCTTTGGTGCACAGGACAACATTCCAACCCACTGAGCCACACCAGCCAGGGCCCTTTTATATTTTCACAGTTTTTCTTTTCCCCACCATAGAATTCATGTTATCACCTTACTGTGTGATCAAATGTATTTTTTACTTACAATTATACATGGACTTTTAGATACCGACTCTCAGGATCACATGCACGTATATATAAGGTCCCTTTTGCGGTTATTTTAAAATAGTGGATTATGTTAAATATTTATTTAATGTCTCTTTTCTCATTTGGTTATTCCTGGAAGCCCCTGGGAGATCTAAGTCACTGCTTTTAACAATCACACATTAGTTTACCCACCGTGTCCCTCCACCGGCCCTCCCGCTTGTTGCCATCTTCCGTGTCCCATCCCCAGTGCCCGTGTTGCTTTAATCCGTTAAGAAGTCTGATCACAGGAATTCCAAGCCCGGGAGAGGAAAAGGCCAGTGAGAAGGCAGCAAATAGCGGCTCTTGCCCCTCCTCTTGCTGATAGCCAGCAGCCTTCAGCCCCCAGAGGCAGGAATGCCGACTGCACTATTGTGAAATCATTTGTATATTGTGAAGTGTTTTGCATATGGTGGAGTGATTTGCATATGGGGAGGCATCTTAGAGATCCCAGAGCAGCATCCCTGAGTATCTTCCTCCCCTTGCAAAGAAACCAACCCAGGGTTTCCACTTCAGAACTCAAGGAGGGGCACAAGAGGGCATCCTGTCTACCTCTCAGATCTGACTGGTGGGGTGAGGCAGCCAGCGGGCTTTCGGAGGAAAGCTGACCCCACCTGGAAGGAGCTGGGAGTCTAGACATTGGAGTGGAAGGTGGTACAGGGCATCACGTGTGCCCTCAGAGCCCCCAGGAGGAGAGATCAACTCATGAAGGGAGCCATCATGGGATGCACATGAGGGTCAGAGGCTTGGAGAACCCCACCCCATCACAATTTCTGCCCAAGTAAGTACCCACATACCCCCTCCTGTATAGTCCTGGCTGATTCCCAGAGAAGCTTGCAAAGTGGAAACACCAAGCCAGACTCAGACACTCTAGAAACGAGAGGTGCTGTCGCAGGCACACCCAGAGGTTTGTTTGAATCCTGGCTCTGCCATCCGTTCCATTGTGTCACCCTGGGCTAATGGTACCCACCTCAATGGGATAGAATGAAGATTCAATGAGAATGCGAGTGAATGGCACATAGTAGGTGTTTGGTGAATTGCAGTAATAATAATAATGCTATTGTTTGCTGCCCTAGTCTAAGAAGTCAGGCCAACTTCCTCTAGGTGAGGGGAGCACAGAGCCCTTGCTTCCTCAGGTTTGGGGTTCAGAGCAGCAGTGTCAAGCCACCATACACTGGACCCCAAAGGGTTACACGCTCTGGAGACAAAGGCCTGAGGTTCTCAGTGAGAAACCAAAGCATAAAAATAATTCGATGAGTAAGAATAAAATTCCCTCTTCTGAGGTTCCCGGGGCTAGGCCCCTCCCTGCGGCAGGCACTTCCCCTTTCCCGTGTTCATGGAGGAGCCAGGCCAGGCTGACTCAGAACTGGAGCGCTGCAGCCATCCTCCCCCCGCCCCGCGGGAGCCGGGCCGCCGGCCGAAGGCTGCGAGTCCGGCAGTCGAGCACGCCCCCGTGCGGCCGCGCGGGAGACTGCAGCCCGAGAGAAGAAGCGGCGCCCGACCCGCACTGCCCGCCGCTCGCGGTCCCCGCGGAGCCACCCCGGGCCCTGCCCAGCCTGCTGAGCGCGGTACCCAAGGTCCTCCCACTTCCGCCCGGCCCTCCTCGCTGCCCCTAGTCCGGCCCGAGCGGAAGTGCGCTGGCCGCCCGGGTCCCCCATGGCCGCGGAGCGGAAGCGCTCCGGGACAGCCACCCCCACGACACCGTGGCGCGCGGCGCCTCTGGTTCCGGACAGGTCCCGAGTGACGTGGCCGCGCTGGGGGCGGCTCCGGGCCGGGGGCCGGGCTGCGGGGCCGGGCGGGGCAGGCCCGGGGCGGGGCGCCGCGCCGCAGCTGGATGGCCGGGCCCGCCCGGAGCGCTGCCGCCGCCGCCGCAGCACGGTGAGTGACCGCCCGGCCTCAGGGCCCGCGCCTGGGCGGGATGGACCCGGCGATCCCCGCGACCCCGGCCCGGGGCCGCCCTGCGCCTCTCGCCCGGGGCCTGGAGTTAAACTTCCCTGGGCTCCTCTGCCGCCCACACGTCGCTCCGCATCTCTCCCTTGCTCTCCCCTCCTCGCCCGTCTCACCCACTATCTCTGATTTCTCCCTCTCCACTCTCTTGCTTTCTTTTTCCCTTCTCCTCTCAGACTCCGCACCCCCTTCCCCTTTCCCAAACCTCATCTCCGCGTGACCCCCTCATCCCTACGTGACCCGCCTCGGCCTCCAAGCCCGACCTGGCCCTGGCCTGCCTCTGGTCCCCAGGGGAGCCCCGCGGGGTTCATCAGGGTCTCCCGTTCGGGCCATCTCTTCCAGAGCAGCTGCTTTCCCCCCTCCCACCTCTAACGGCAGAGGGGGAAACTGAGGCAGGGACTGCCCAGTCAAGGTCACAGCCAGCACGAGGCAGGGCAGACGCATCTACACCCCATGCCTGAGTTTCCAGGCTGAACCTCTCTCTCCGTTGACTCACATTTGAGTTCTGTGACCCCGGCTGGTACATTCCTGCAGCCCAGAACCGAGGCCTCCACGGCGTAAGGAGGGCGCTGTGCTTCCTCCCCGCCAGGCACCTTTTACCTGCAATTATCGAGCTCATCTAACGGGCACGACCATGCGAGGGAGGCAGTACTTATCTTCATCCTATAGACAAGGAGACTGGGGGGGGGGGGGGGGGGGGGTGTCTAGGGACTTGCCCACAAGCAGCTGTAAGTTTCGGAGCACCAAGTTAACCGTGGTTGCTCTGAGCATCTGTGAGGCAACTCCCATCTGCAGGATCCTGTCTCTTCAGCCCCACCTCCTCTCCGTCTCTGTGCCCCAGGGACATGGGGCTCATTTCCTAGGAAGAAGCTCTCATGGTCCCGTCCTAGCTCAGTTGCTTGGTTTCCCAACCTGCACCTCCTAATGTCACCGCATCGAGCTAGATAGTGCCAGCCTCAGTCCCTGGGGTGTCCTCGCCAGGGCACATCCTGGTAGCAAAACCTCCCCTGGCAGCCAAAGGCACCCGGCTGGGCCGGGCCTGCCCTGCCGGTGGCTGAGGGGAACCAGCCAGCGCCTCACCCTGTCATTAGGAAAAGTTTAGCCTCGGGCAGACACGCTCACACGCAGTCAGAAGCCGGAAGCCGGCTCAGAAGGAAAAAATGTGGTCCTTGGAGTGTGGAAGAGCAGAGCCCTTTGCTCTGTGCACCCACTATCTGGAGCCCCAGAAGCCGTGGGTCAGGCAAGCAGGGGGGTTAAGATGCCATGTTTCATACGCAGGTGTTCAGCCCACGGTGGCAGCTCCTGTGAGTGGCCGTTGTGTTTTTCAGCACCTGGCATGCCTGGATGTCCCTGCTCTGGCTGCGGCATGGCAGGCCGAAGGCTCCTCTTCTTCACCGCTGCTGCCCTGCAGCTCCTAGCAGGGGCTTGGGGTTCCCAGCAGGCCCCCCGGAACCGGGGGGCTGCAGCAGCCTGTCGCCTCGATAACAAGGAAAGTGAGTCCTGGGCAGCCCTGCTGAGCGGGGAGAGGCTGGACACCTGGATCTGCTCCCTCCTGGGCTCTCTCCTGGTGGGACTCAGCGGGGTCTTCCCACTGCTGGTCATTCCCCTGGAGATGGGGGCCAGCCTGCGCTCAGAAGGTGGGTGACCCTCCTCTGGCACCCTGGGGCAGCCAGCAGCGTGGGAAACGTGCTGCTCTTCCCCAGAGAGCGGGGTCTCGCGTCCTGGGTTCCGGTGCGTCTGAGGTGGAGGGCGAGGACAGAATGCAATTTCTCACCTGCGAGCCCAGGCTCACCATGCTCATTTGTTCATTCATTTCTGCAAGAATAACAACTAGCAAACGGTCACCGAGAAGCAATGTAGATAGTGGTGAGAAATATGGATGTCAGCCCGCCTGGGTTCAAATCTCGGCTCTGCCACTTACCAGCTGGGTACCACTGGGCAAGTTACTTCACTTCCCTCTACCTCAGGCTCCCAGCCTTAAAAGGGGGTGACAGTGGTGTCTACCTCATAGGCACTATTGTGACCATGGAGTGAGCTCAAATCACTAAGGCACCTGGTGCAGGGAGAAGGCTGCGTGTGTGCGGGCCCGGGCTGGGTGTACCGCGGCCAGCAAAGCACTGCCTCTCCCTTTCGTCTCTGCTCATCATGCAAAAGAGCTCTCCGACTCCAAGGCCCTGGGTCAGCCTTCCCCGGGAACATGAGAGAGGTTGGTCGCAGGCCTGTCTCCGGGGAGGGGGTCTGGGAGAGGAGGGACCCGCACGGGTGGGGGCTTTCCTTGTCTGCCCTTTCGTAGGGTGTGCATGTACCGCCCGTCCACAATGGCATGTTGTTATGAAAAATCCACGTGATCAGGTGGGGAGGTGCCACAAACACAGATGCCTTGTGCCCCCCACCCCAGTGTGGGACACAGAAAGTCTGGAGCAGGGCCCCAGGCGCTGTGCTCCCCTGTTCGTTCTGTCCGTGGGCCTCGGCTGGGAGTGAAGCCCTGCTGTCATGCTTGTTCCTCAGCTCAGGGTCGAGAGGACTTAGATTATTAGCTCCATTTTACAAATAGGGAAATCACGGGCACAGAGAGGTACTCAAACCAGCCTGAGGTCACACAGCCTAGAAGCAGCAGCT
This sequence comes from Antrozous pallidus, assembly GCA_027563665.1. NCBI lineage: Eukaryota > Metazoa > Chordata > Mammalia > Chiroptera > Vespertilionidae > Antrozous > Antrozous pallidus. The sequence continues at coordinate 17,597,204 of CM050520.1, forward strand.
TCCCCTGGGGTAGTTGCTCCCTAGAAGCAGCAGCTTCCCCTGGGGTAGTTGCTCCCCCGCCCCCAAGGTGCCTCTGCCCTCTCGGCCCAGTTTCTTTCAAATCAAGGGTTTGGACACAGCCCCCCTCAGGCACTTCCAGCTCTGGATGTGCTGCAAATTGGCAAAAGCCCCCACAACTCTGTCACTTTTCTGCGAGTAACGGTGGCTGAGAAAAGAAAATTCCCGCGAAGTGAGTCCTCACTATGTGAATTGTTACTGAATTCCCACAGGATCCCTGTCAGATACGTACACTTATCCCCAGTTTACAGAAGGAGAAACTGAGTCCCGGGGCAATCTGCCAAGGGCACCAGCTGGTGGGTTGGAGAGCTGAGCCCTTAACCATGAGGCAGCAGCTGCACAGTCCTTCATCAGGCTGAGGGGTTCGGCCCAGGAAGGTGGTGCGCGCATCCGTCCTCTCAGAGGCTGACCCTCTGGTTGGGACAACACAAAGAGCCTAGTAATCTGGGGGGGCAGAGGCCGAGCCAGGGTCCCTGGTGGGTCAGCCCCCAAGCCCTGCCTCTCTGCCTTGCAGCTGGGGCCCTTCGCCTGAAGCAGCTGCTCAGCTTTGCCCTGGGGGGCCTCTTGGGCAATGTGTTTCTCCACCTGCTGCCGGAGGCCTGGGCCTACACATGCAGCTCCAGCCTTGGTGAGTGAGCTCACAACCTGGGGGCAGGCAGGGGAGGGTTGGAGGGGGGCTGGTACCCATGCCCAGGGAAGGCCTAGGCCCCGCCTGCTCTGCCAGATGGCTGGCAGAGGGATTCTGGGTATCAGGCTGGGAACTTGCCCTGGCCTCTGTGGGACTCCCCTGGGGCACCGCTCCCCCACCAGCCAGTCCTGGCCCCCTGCCTCTGCCCCTACCCTGGACAAGGTCCCATTCCAAATGGCCCCTCTTCTCTGGCCTTGGCTTGGCCTGGTCTGTCAGTGCTGCCCCCTGCAGGTGGTGAGAGGCAGAGCCTGCAGCAGCAACAACAACTGGGGCTGTGGGTCATTGCTGGCTTTCTGACCTTCCTGGCTTTGGAAAAGATGTTCCTGGACAGCAAGGAGCAGGAGGGGACCAACCAGGTGAGCCCCAAACCCCAGAACCTGGGGCACCTCAGTCTGTTCTGTGGTAGTTCCAGGGCCTGGAGGCCCAGGTTCTGAGTTGAACTCTGAAATGGGGGTCTCTTGGCCTTTTCTTGGGGCCTCTGGGATGCTTGGCCAGCTTGTTTGGGGATCTGGGGAGTGACAGCAACAGCCCCTGCCGTGGCTTATTCTCTGACTGATAGTGACGGCAGTGCAGGAGGCAGACAATCTTTTGAGTTTGAGGGCATCTGGCGGATCAAGCAGCAGAGAAGTCTAGACAGAGAAAAGAGGTGTTCCCTGTCTGTCTGTCCATCCTGGCCAAGCAGGGGGCGAGGGGAGGGCATCTAATGTCACCTCTCCCTCCTTCTCCTGGCCCTAGACCCCCCGCAAAGACCCTGCTGCTGCCGCCGCCGTGCTCAGTGGAGGCCGCTATGTGGCCCAGCCGGCTGCAGAGCCCGGCCTGAGCGCCGTGGGCCAGAGCATCAAAGTGAGTGTCCACTTAGGGTCCCCTCCTCCTGCAGCTGCCCCCCCTCCCGAGTGGCCAGCCCAGCTCTGCCCTGCCTGCCCTGTTCAGCTGGCTTTCTCTCCCCTCACCCAGGTCCGTGGCTATCTCAACCTGCTGGCCAACACCATAGACAACTTCACCCACGGGCTGGCTGTGGCTGCCAGCTTCCTGGTGAGCAAGAAGGTGAGTGGGGGTTGGGGCAGGTGGGCCCAGGCAATTTCAGTGGGAATGGTGGTGCTTGTGTTGACCAGTTGGCTCTGCCTCCAAAATAGGTCTCCAGTCCATCACTTCTTGCTCCCTGCATCAGCAACACCCTCATCCGAGCCCCAGTCCTCCCTGTCGCTCTCCTGGACACAGCCTTCCTTTGTCCCGAGACACTGGTCTGTTCTCCTGGCTGCAGACACTCCTTTTGGGATCCATGCATCTGCCTGCCTGCTTCCAGATGCTCCCCCACCTTCCTCTGCCCTCTGACTGCCGACTTGAGAACACCATGCTTTCCCCTCCTCATGGCCTCCACCTCACACTGTTCCACCTGCCTGAACGCTCCCCCCCGCACCCCAACACTGGCTCCTCTGCCATTAGGCCTGGGCTAAATGTACTTCCTCAGACAGGCCATTGCTGACTCCTCGTCTGATTAGGCCCCATTACCCGCCCATGTCACCCAGTCCTCCTCGCCCCCAGCAGCTGTCAGTGACACGCGGCTCATGTGTTTACTCAGTCCTGGCCTCCCTCCTCTAGACTGTGAGCTTCATGAGGTCAGCTTCCTTGTCTGTCTGATTGGCTGCTGTGTTCCTGGTCACCAGTGGCCAGGCAAGGTGCTCAGAGCACAGCAGACACTGGTAGACTGAGTGGACACGGGGTGCCCTGGCCCTCGGCACAGACCCCTACAGACTCCCCTTCCTGCAGATTGGGCTCCTGACCACCATGGCCATCCTCCTGCATGAGATCCCCCATGAGGTGAGTTCCAGAGGGTCTGGGAGCCCAGTGAGGGGGTGCGGGCTGGGGCCCAGTGAGGGGGTGCGGGCTGGGGGCCCAGTGAGGGGGTGCGGGCTGAGGCCCAGTGAGGGGGTGCGGGCTGGGGCCCAGCGAGGGGGTGTGGGCTGAGGCCCAGTGAGGGGGTGCGGGCTGAGGCCCAGCGAGGGGGTGCGGGCTGGGGGCCCAGTGAGGGGGTGCGGGCTGGGGCCCAGCGAGGGGGTGCGGGCTGGGGGCCCAGTGAGGGGGTGCGGGCTGGGGGCCCAGTGAGGGGGTGCGGGCTGGGGGCCCAGTGAGGGGGTGCGGGCTGGGGCCCAGTGAGGGGGTGCGGGCTGGGGGCCCAGTGGGGGGTGCGGGCTGAGGCCCAGCGAGGGGGTGCGGGCTGGAGCTCAGCGAGGGGGTGCGGGCTGAGGCCCAGCGAGGGGGGTGCGGGCTGGGGCCCCTTGATGCGGGCTGGGGGCTCAGAGAGGGGGTGTGGGCTGGGGCCCAGCAAAGGGATGCGGGCTGGGGGCCCAGTGAGGGGGTGCCAGCTGGGGCCAGCAGCAGGGCGGGTGCAGGGGCTCGTGTGCGTGACTTGAGGTGCTCAGGGGGGTCTGGTCCTACTGGGGCCCAGAATGACCCTCCGGACCTTCCCTCAGGTGGGCGACTTTGCCATCCTGCTCCGGGCTGGCTTTGACCGATGGAGCGCAGCCAAGCTACAGCTCTCCACGGCGCTGGGGGGCCTGCTGGGCGCCTGCTTCGCCATCTGTACACAGTCCCCCAAGGGAGTAGGTACGGACGGGGTGTGTGGTGGTGGCAGGTGGCCATCAGCAGAGGGGTCCCAGCCAAGGGCATACCTGCCCCACCCCGATATTGAGACCGAGTCCTGCCCTCGATCCCCACTGCGGGATGGGTGAGGAACCCGTGGGCTCCCAGCCAGTCGGGCCTTCTCCCACCACAGAGGAGACTGTGGCCTGGATCCTGCCCTTCACCTCTGGCGGCTTTCTCTACATCGCCCTGGTGAACGTGCTGCCCGACATCCTGGAGGAAGATGACCCGTGGTGAGTGACTCACTGCACTGCCACTCACCACCCCTAGAGGCTGGAGGAGGCACTTTCCCGGCCTCTTCCCTGCCCCTCACCCTCCAACCCCTGAGCCCCAGCCCCTCTCCCCACAGGCACTCCTTGCAGCAAGTGCTTCTGCTCTGCACGGGGATCGTGGTGATGGTGCTGTTCTCGCTCTTGGTGGAGTAGCCGTCCCTGACGCCCGCCCCCCACACCAATAAGAGACTGGGATTTACTCTGGCTGTGTGTGAAGGCAGAGAGGGCGAGTGTCTGAGCCAGTGAGCCTCCCACCAGACACGAGGATGACACGCGTGCGTGTGCATATGTGTGCGTGTGGTGTGTGTGTGTGTGTGTGTGTGTGTGTGCATGCATATGTGGCCGGAGATGTGTGAGACCGACACTGTGATCCCTCGTGCCCAGGGCCCAATGCCCACGCCTGCCCCAGCCACGCTGTGGTCCTCTCTCCTTGCCACCCTGTCATCATGCACCTCCCAGAGAGAGCAGTGAGGAAACCAGCGTTGGTCCCAAGCAGAGGCCTCTCCCCATGACCCCCAAGGGAGTGAAGGGCAGCCCCAGCAGCCCCTGGCTGCAAGGAACCCCAAAGCTGTCTCCCACTGGGCCTCATAGGTCCCTGGCTAAGAGAGTAAACCCCTCTGCTCATGCATCCAGCCCTGGGCAGCCTAGGGGCGAGGCTGGGGTGAACTCTGCTGCATCCGTGGTCATGGCCCTTCCTTCGCCATCTCTAAAGCCAAAGAAAGGAGAGGCAGGTGCTCTCGCAGCCCCCAGCCCCACTCAGCGCTGACAGTCCTTCCCTCCCAGCCGGAAGCCGAGAGATGCTTTCTCAGAGCTGGGCCAGCTCCCGTCCCCCAGCGAACGCTTCGTGGCAGCACCAGCAGCTCTTGCCACCGCCAGCTGCCAAACAGCAGCCTGCAGGGCAGCCAGCAGCCCTGAGCCAGGGAGACCTCCTCCAGCTCAGGGTAGCTTGTGCCAGCACAGGGGCCAGGCAGACATCCCGGGGGCAGGAAGAGAGTGGTTCGGGACTGCCCTCCCTGCTCAGGCCCCTTTGGGGTGGGGGTGATGAGGGCTCCATGTAGTCAGCACTCAGGAATGTGCTCTGGGAGAATGCTGAAGCCGTAATCCCCAGCTGTGTCCCGTGGCTGACGCCCAGGGACTCAGCTGGCCCGCTCCACAGCCAGGCCCAGCCCTGCTGCTCGACCCCGGGCATTCTCAGAAGTGGCCATTAAGAGGGTCTGAATGGTTCCACAGCGGTTTTGCTGATTCCATTTGTATCTGTAAATACTTGTTCTATATATAAGACGCAAATAAATATTATACACAGACTGGCTGCCTCTGTTCTGGGCACCGTCCAGCCGAACTGGGCTTTTCCGGGCCGGCCGCTCCACAGCCCCGTGCGCTGGCCGCCGGCCGGTCTCGTCCCCACCTCCCACTCCTCTGCTTTGTGCCGTCTCTGAGCTGTTACCCTTGCAGTGCTTCTCGGAACGGGATAGCATTTCAGTTTCCTGGCTCGTCTTGCTCGTTTTTTGTCCCAACAAAACAAGCCTGGCACTGTGTTGTAGCCCACACCCCCCCAAGGGTGGTGGCCTCAGACAGACCTAGGAACCGGCGGCTCTTTCCCAGCCTGCCTCTGAGTCATTTAATCCCGGAAGGGAGCTCCATCCATAAAGGTTTAGTCTCAATGGAATGATTATTTTTTCATTAAAAAGAAAAACGTCTGAATGTGCTGAGTGTAAGGACAGGACCAGGCACCGGGGGGCACTGCTTCCCTACGCTGCTGTCCATCCGGCCGAGCAGCACAGCCTCCGGAAGTTAGCAGAGAGCGTGTCTGCCCAGCATCACCGAGTGCTCAGGGGCTGCGAAGCCCGGATTGCTGTACCCGGATTCAGCTTGGCTCTGAATCCCTTTCAGCAAAAAGGGACTCGCTGCTCCTGACTGACACCCCAGGACCTGGTGGACCGGCGCCTGATGTCAAGGAAGGAACTCAGGTTCCAGCAAGCACCCCCTCCCCTGAGCAGGACTGGGGCTCATGTTGAGCCTCGGGTGGTGCGTGCAGGTTTACTAGGTGGTGTGGCCAGGTGACTGCTCCAGCCGGTCAGAAGAGGGAAGGGGGAATGCGGGAATGGGAACAGCCGAGCCGGGCAGGGGACAGAACCGTCCTCAGAGGCCATGCGGGGTCAGGCAGGCGTGGGAACTCAGTGATTAGGTGCATCTCAGGGCACCGGAGCAGGAGGGTGGGCCTGGAGGTGGTGGGACCGACCACAGGGGAGGGATCAGAGCTGGTCAGGAGCCTGACCTCCAGAAAGGCTCAGGTCCAGTCTGTAGCCCAATTAGGCGTGTTCCTCCAGAGGGGACCGGGGACCAGGAGGGCGTGGGGCTTTTGTCAGAGGGCAGGTGAGAGCTGCTGAGTTCTGTAGAGCGGCTGCTTTCAAAGGCCATTCAGGGGCGCTTTCGAAGCCTGTGGACCAGGATCCTGCTGAGGGCTCACTTCCAGCCGGAGGAGGCGGAGCAGGAGAGCTCAGGGCCCGACCGGGCGGGGCTCAGTGGTGCGTGCTGACCGATGAGCCAGACCACGGCTCGATCCTCAGTCGGCACCCGCCCGGGTTGTAGTCCGATCCCGGGGGGGGGGGGGGGCACGCAGGAGAGGCCAATCAATGATTCCAATCACTGATGTTTCTCTTCCCTCTCCCTTCCTCTCTGAAATCAAGAATAATTTTTTAAAAGAACAACAGCTAACGGGACATGTGGAAAAACAAGAGGCTTTGAGGCCAGGAAACAAGGCGTTTCAAGGGTGAAAGACCCAGAGCCTGGCTCTGCAAAAAAGCGAGGCCAAGGCCGGAACACCAAAATGGGGAAAAAGGAAAGGCTGGCTCCACTTAGGGCCTTCTTCCAGGGCTTCAGCACCACCTTGAAAGCTCAGAGGCGGGGCAGGGAGTGGGCAGGGGTGTGGAGGGACCCGTGGGACAGGCCTGAGGGCCTCGCCCTGACAACTGGATTGAGGCCACGGCTGTCTGAGTTCCAGGCAGGAGCATGTGGGGAAGGGGACTCGTGCGAGCACCCCGCCTTCTACTAAGCAGCGAGACAGACAGGTGTCAGAGACCTGAAACCATCTTTTATTACGAATTTTAACCAGCAAGAGAGCAGGGGACGGTGTGGTGGGCGACGCCCTAGGCATAGTACTGCAAGTTGGCTTTCTTCTTGGCCTGCACCTCCAGGATGCCCTCCATGTAGTCCTCGTGGGTGAGCTCCGTGGCACCCCTGCGGAGTGCGATCATGCCCTGCACCCAGGACACACAAGCTTCAGGGTGCCTCCCCACACCCCTGCCCTGGCTCCTGGGGGGCCAAAGCCTTCTCAGCCTCTCCCCCTCAGCAGTCCATCGGCCAAGTAACGCTGCCCCTCACCCACTGCACCCCACCACTCACCGCCTCCACACACACAGCCTTGCACTGCGCCCCGTTGAAGTCATCCGTGCAGCGGGCCAGCTCCTCGTAGTTCACATCGGGACTGTGGGAGGACAGATGCCACAGGCTCAGTTACTCATGGGGGCGGGGCAGGGGGAGCACATGTGCTTCCCCACTGCCCCATCCAGTCAGCTCACACCGTGCCTCGTTCTCTACATGGCACAAGCTGGGGGAAGAGGGACAGTCAAAGCAGGTTAGTTAGACAAGGTGATTTCTGTCTCCAGCTCCAGCCTTCTAGAAATCTGTACCTGAGGCCCCAGGGACCTACTCAGGCTGCAGCGGGGGAGCAGGAGGCTGTGGAGACAAGGATGGCCACCTGCCCTCCTGAGTAGCACAGGCCGTGTCGGTATGCTGCTGCCACTTAAAAATCTCACATGCTGAGCCCTGTGCTTGATGTTGCCACAACCCCATAAGGTTGGTGCCATTACCCCCCGACCCCCAAGTCCCAGATAAGAAAGCTGAGGCTTAGAGAGGTTTGTCACCTGCGGAAGGTCACAGAGATCCGAACCTAGGTCCATCTGGCCCCTGGCTGGATTCCCCCGGACCATGTTGGGCTGTGCCCATGTGCTGAAGTCATGGAGGGGGGAAACTGAGGCTCTCTGGCCTGCAGACCTTCCTGTCACGGGGGAGGGGGAGGCAGGTGGAGCCTAAGGAGTAGAGCAGCCACAATTGGAGTCTTGGCCCCCCCAAGGCTACCTCAGGCACGTGGGGACAAGTGGAGGTTAGAAAATGGTATTCGAAGACGCAGAGTGTGAAGGGGCTGCGGAAATGGGCGGGGATGGGCGGAGGCCTGGGGAGGCTCAGCACAGAGAAGCAGGCTGCCCTGCTGCTGCCCCTCCGGGCTCCGCGCCCTGCTCCCGTGAGCGTGCCCACCTGACGTTCATCTTCCGGGAGTGGATCTGCATGATTCTGGCCCGGGCCTCCTCGTTGGGCATCGGGAACTCAATCTTTCGGTCCAGGCGGCCAGAGCGGAGCAGGGCAGGGTCCAGGATGTCCACCCGGTTGGTGGCTGCGATTACCTGAACGAGGGAAGCAGCAGCAACTTGAACTGAGGAGAGAGGGCTTCACTGGCAGCAGCCATGGCCACAACAGGCAGAGAGAGGGCCAGGGGCCGGGCGAAAGGGCAGATGTCCCAGACAGACCCCACTGCCTGCTGTGGCTGCCACAGCGAGGTAACGAGACGGTCCTGGCCTCTAAGCCCCGTGTTTTTCACCTTCAACAATACTCACCTTGACCTGGGTGTTGGGCTGAAACCCGTCCAGCTGATTCAGAAGCTCCAGCATCGTCCTCTGCACCTCCCGGTCCCCGGCCTTCTCGCTGTCAAAGCTGAGGCCCGTAGGAGGCCCAAGACACTGGTGAGGCCACTGACCGGGCAGAGCCCTCCCCTCCTCCCCACCCACCAGAAGCCGGACCCAGCCCGTCCAGGGGAGGGAAATGTCTCACTCAACTTGGGGCCCCGAGCCAAGGATTAGCACAGAAGAGGTGTCAGTAACTGTAGATTGCAGCATCCAAAGACTGGGGAGGCTCTGGGACCAGGTGTGGAGCTGAGAGCAAAACCACCCACTGCCTGGGCCAGCACCCTGATGAACATCCACTGCAAACTGAGCTAAGCTTAGAAGCACAGGGACCCAGCCCAGACTTGGAGGCTAAGGGGAACCTGGGCAGGTATTCCTGAGCAAGTGTCCCTCGGCTGAGAGCTAAAGGCTAAAAGCACATCAGTCGGGCAACCAATCACTGAAGAGGGAAAAAGGTAAAGCACATTCCAGAGAGGAAACAGCAGGTGCACAATCTCTCCCACTGCAGAGCCAGAGTGGGCCTGCAGGCCTGGGGGGCTGTGGAGAGTCCCAAGGGGGGGGACGCAGGGGCAGAACCAGCACGAGGCCGAAGGGGAGCAGGGACAGCCACTGAAGGGGCCTTGCAGGTCCTGGCAGGCCCAAGCATTACCCCACGGAGCAACGGGGGGCCCAGGAAGGGTTTTAAGTAGAATCCATACATGTGAGGGGCTGTGGGTGAGGGGCTGTGGGTGAGGGGCTGTGGGTGAGGGGCTGTGGGTGAGGGGCTGTGGGTGAGGGGCTGTGGGTGAGGGGCTGTAGGTGAGGGACTGTGGGTGAGGGGCTGTGAGTGAGGGGCTGTGGGTGAGGGGCTGTGGGTGCATCAGTGATGTGAAAAGGCTTTTGTAGGGAACGCAGCCAGCTGTGAAAACGGATAGTCAGGGGAAAAGATAAGGAGCAGGGAGCTAGTTAGAAAAGCATTTAGGAAGTACAACGAAAAGTAAAGCTACCATCACCCCAGGAAAGGGAACAGGGTGGGATAGTAGGAATTTAGAACCATCTCCTTGGTGTTACCCAGCACCCCCTTACCGCTTGGTGCCGATGGCATCCAGCTCATCAATAAAGATGATGGATGGAGCTTTCTCCTTGGCGAGGGCAAAGGCATCCCGGACCAACTTGGCACCATCCCCGATGAACATCTGCACCAGCTGAGGGCCAGCCAGCTTCAGGAAGGTGGCCTGGGTGTGGTGGGAATGGGGGTTGCCGCAATCAGGCCAAAAGCACCGTGACAGGTCCCTTCAGGCCCCGAGTGCCCAGTCCTGCCCATTTCTCTTCATCCTTCCCAAAGCACTCACCTTGGTCTGCGCAGCACAGGCCCGGGCCAGCAGAGTCTTCCCTGTACCTGGGGGCCCGTACATCAGCACCCCCTTTGGAGGCTGGATCCCCAAGTTCTCAAACTTCTCCTTGTGGTTCATTGGCAGGACAATGGCCTCCACCAGCTGCCAGGGAGAAGTCCTGGGTGAGGAGAGTGAAGCCCTGAGGGCTCCTACACCCCAACTTTTAATGGTTTCAACCCCAATCTGAAACCCTCCTTTTCAATTCCGGGACACTGCCCTCCCCTTCCCCCACATCAGGAGAACGCAAAACCCCACTCCCATCAAGGCTGACTATGGTCTCTCCAGAGAGCAGCTCATGGTGGGAACACTGAACCTGAGGGCCAGGCCTGGCTCTGGCCTTAACCTTCCAAGACCCTAAGCAAATCGTTCAATCTCTCTGGGCCTCCGTCCCCTAAACTGTCACATGGCATCCTTCTTGCCTCCCCAGGATGCTATGAGGATAAGAGGCACATTAGGGGAAGTGTTCTGGTCAATGAGGCAGAGAAACACAAAAGGCCGGCAGGCTGCTAGTAGCTGCCACCCCCCCGCCCCTCACCTCCTGAATCTGCTTGTCCAAGCCCCCGATGTCGCTGTATTGTTCTGTGGGCCTCTCGTCCACCTCCATAGCCTTCACCCGTGAGTCGTACTCTGTGGGCAGAGTCTCCAGGATCAAATAGGAGTCTTTGTTCACACCCTGGGGACACAGCACAAAGCCTTCAGATTTGTCCTAGCTCAAGGCCTAATTAATTGGCTGAGTGACAGGTATCTAAAGAGTGAAAAGAATGATATGGAGCCCTGGCTGGTATGGCTCAGTGGATACAGCACTAGCCTGAGGACTGAAGGGTCCCAGGTTCAATTCCGGTCCAGGGCACATGCCCGGGCTGCAGATTCGATCCCCAGTATGGGGTGTGCAGGAAGCAGCTGATCAGTGATTCTCTCTGATCATTGATGTTTCTTTCTCTCTCTCCTCCTCTCTCTTCCTCTCTGATATATATATATACATTTCACAGGGCAGGAAGACAGGGTCTGACTCTTCAGGCTGCTCTGCTGAGAGACTCAGGGCCAACAGTGACCTGGGCCGGGGTCAGGGCTCAGCTGCTCAGTGAGAGGTAGAAATTCACTGGAAAAGCTCTGCTGGGCTCAGGGGCACCACTTACCACCAAGTCTCCAGGCTTCAGTTTCTCAGCATCCACCAACCCAATCACAGGCAGGAAGTATGTCTGTCAGAAAAATTCCAGAAGCAGCCTCAGTTGCCGCCCTCAGTAAGGCTCCCCAGTCCTTTCCCACATCCACCCCTCCCCCTCCTCCGTTCTCCTTCCATTGAGCCAGCCTCACCTGCCGTGTGGAGGTTTTGATCACGGCACACTTGCCCTTCCTCTGGGAGTCCAGGTCAATGTTGGCACCATCCTCCTCTTGGTCATTGGGATCAACGTCCAAAAGCTGGAAAAGGGAAGAGCTTAGATGAAGGGGCCCTGCTCGGGTCGCTGAACTCCCCAGAGCCGGGTGCTCCCTGGGCTGAGCCAGTCCCAGCGCTGGCAGGGCTGACCATCCCCATCTCACTGAGCACACTGGCCCTGCGCTCAGCAAGTGTGGCTGATAACCATGGGATTGGTAAGATCTCTGTTTAGATGATGCACAAACAGAGAATCTGCACAAACAGAGCTCATCTACCCCCCAAGGAAAAAGAACCAGTGGAAAATTAGACAGGTGAGGCTTCTGAGGCCTTTTCCAGCCCTATTTATAGACCTAGAAATGCACACTAGGAAGGAGACCCTCGGAAGGGGACCCCGACATGCAATTTGGGCCTCAAAACTTCCCCACTCTTTCCCAATGGCCCATCACAGGCCGTCCCCAAGCCCCACTAGCCCATCTCTTCCCCTCCACATACACACACACCTCGATGACGTTGGAGACAAGGTAGGGCAGGGTCTTGTTCACTTTGATCTTCTCGCTGTTCTCTTTGATCTTGTCCTTCATGGCTTGGAGTTCGTGGGTAACTCGTAACACTTCGCTCTTCATAATCTGGGATGAAGACAAGTGGGAGCAAATGTTGGGCCTTGGCTGTTTATTCCAAGGCCTTGTAATGAGTGACGTCATTACAGGGGGCCTCCGCTTCTGCTCACTTGGCTCTTAGGCCTCTGAGCGCCGAGCCCCTCGGAAGACCTCCTGGTGAAGGAGTTGGAGTAGAGGGAAAAGAGTAGGACTTTGGGTCAAATACACCTTTAATAAGGGTTGGGTAGTTCAAAATAAAAACCTTCTGAGCCTCAGTTTCCTCTCTGTAAAATGATTTCCTAAAAGAAGGATTTTTGAGAGGAATACTTAGAGCTCGTTGGGAATGGCAGTCTGATTCCTACTTCCAGGCCTGATCTCCCAACATCCTGTCCCTCTTCTGGTCCCTCTTAAGGCTTAGTTTTCTTTTCTCTTTTTGAGGAAACAGGTTCCCATGCTCCCCCAGGGAGGCAGCTGGGCCCACCGGGCCTGCCCTGGATGCCCACCTTGATTTCACTGTCCAGCAGCCGTGTGCGCTGGATAATCTCTTCCGTGGACATCTTGAGCACCTCTTCCCCGATTCCATCTTGCTGTTAAAATATATATATATTATTATTTTTTTTTTAATTAAGGGCACGTGCCCGCTTTCTCCAAGCCCACTCAGCCTCAGTTTCCCCGTTCACACGACTAGAATGAAAGAATCAGGATGCTTGCCCAAACCCCAAGCGGTCCAGACCCCGGAACCGGGCCAGAGCTCGACCCCCGACATCTCCTCCCCTCCCGCCAAGGTGGTCTCCCCGCTGGTGCGGCTCTAGGACCCCCGAGCTGTCCCAGAGCAGACCTCAGCCTCGTCCCACACGGTAGCCATCTTCTCCTGCCGAGTCACTGAACTCTCGAGTTTCGGCAGCAGATTCATTTCCTGGAGGAAAAGATCGAAGATCGGACTGGGCAGTAACTGTGGCAGAAAATTAGTACTGTCTTTCTTAACACAAGCCTTAACTAGTAGCAGACCTCTTTCTTCAGGTCCCGTCTCTAGCCGATTTTTCTCCGGCCGCGAATCTGCTCCTCCGGTTCAAAAGACCACGCGCGGGCCCCAGGACCCACCCCCGTGTCTCCTGAGAAGTTTCCGGCCCTGTCTTGTTTATGCTGTGCTACTGGCCGACGCGGGCAGTGGGCGGGGCCTGGATGTATAAACGGAAGGGGCGAGAGAAAGGACAAGAGCCGCAAAGCCCCTTGGGAAATGTAGTCTTATTTTGTCCCATAACCAAAAGGGCGCTTTGGCAGGAGTGATTGAACCTCAGAGTCTGGCCCAGTTAGGAATTAGGGAACTTGCACAATGGCTCTGCCTCCCAAACTATAAACAACATACGCCAGCCGTGTGCAAAGGAGGGAAAAAAAGAGGGGGGGGGGGGGTGGATAATACCTCAGGCAGCATTTTTATAATTATTATTTATTAAAGTTGGCCACCAAGGGTTACCTGAGAGAATCCTTAACCAGTTTTAAAGAATGATCACTGCTGCTACTAAGTTCAGAGCAGGGGCCACAGTAATCCCCCTGTGGGAAGAGCTCAGTTTGCAATGAGCCTCTGCAATTAAAAATAAAAAAGTAAACAGTGCGTCTGTAATCTTTTGTTTTGTTTTTTGCAACAAAACATGTTATACGCTTAATTATTTATAAACTATGTGTTGTGCATCCTTTATATCAGCAAAATTTATTTTATATATATTTACTAATGTATCTTTTTTTCTAGCAAGCTGGTTGTTAAAGATTTATCAGCATACCAATGCTCAGATCCTACTGTAATTGTTTCTTTTCATTTCACTGAGTAAGATAGGTCTCTTAGGAACAAATGAGACTCATTTTTTGCACCTGTGTCCTCTGCTCTGCATTAGGGTTTCAACATATAAACTTTGGGGAACACAATTCAGTCCATAACATCTTTCTAACAGACTCTCTCTCTCTCTCTCTCTCTCTCTCTCTCTCTCTCTCTCTCTCTCTCTGTCAATATATATATTGATTTCAGAGAGAGAGAGAGAGAGAGAGAGAGAGAGAGAGAGAGAGAAAGAGAGAGAGAGGGAGGCATCAGTGATGAGAGAGGATCATTGATCAGCTGCCTCCTGCACACCTACACTGGGGATCCAGCCCAAAACCCAGGCATGTGCCCTGATTGGGAATTGAACTGTGACCTCCTGGTTCATAGGTTGATGCTCAACCACTGGGCCATGCCAGCTAGGCCCTAACAGACTTTCTATGTTGCTTATTATCATTACTGTCTATTGCACCCTCCCGCCCACCCCTGCGTGCCAGCAGCTCCTTCCCACAGAGATCTTTGTCTCTGGCTCACTGGCATCCCAAGAACCTGGAAGGGCAGCTGGAGGCACTCACACGTTTGTGCGGAGGGATGCTTATGTCTGAGGAAGCTCACATGGGCAGGGAAAGTCAGAATCACTGGGACCACGTACAAACAGTTTATTTTTCTATAAACAACAAAGTACAAAGAGGTGGGTGATGGCAGTGGGGTCTTGAGGAGCAGCTGTTGGCAGGCCTCAGACCCTGGTGGATGCCAGAGGAGGCCTGGTGGTTGCTCCAGGAGTAAACAGGTGTCCAAAACATGGCCAATCAGGGTGGAGGAGCACAGGTGAGGTGACATGACGACGTCACACAAAACCAGGCTTCATGGAGGAGCGGCGGCAGTTGGGGCAGCTCCGGGTCCCATTGTTCTGCAGGCACCTTGGGAGGCAAAGGGTTCTGTCCACTCACTGAGCCCGTCCTTCCATCCCGGGCCAGGGCCTGTCTCTCCTCCCCTCTCCCCTGCAGGGGCTCGGAAGGTGTCCAGGGAAGAGGATGGCCCTCAGTTCCCTGCCTGCAGCCCTGCTTGCCCATCGCCCTGGCCTGGAAGGAGTCACTTCCAGGTGTGTGAATGCCATGACCTTTCAGAGGCCTCTCGGAATTCTCTTTGCAGAGAATGATGGTAAGAATGACCACCTCATAGGGCTGCTGGGAGGATCCAATGAGTTTACATTTGGGAAGCTTTTAGGAACACCTGGGACACAGAAAGCCCGCGGGAGCCCTCACCGGAGGTGGAAGATGTGGGAGCAGGGCAGGGCCTGCAGCCGGCTGTTCCTCTCGCCGATGGACTCCCCGCACAGGCCGCAGTAGAGCTCCGTCTCCTCCACGCACTCGTGGAAACGCACCACGTGGGCACGCAGCTCCCGCTGCAGCCCCTTGCTGCGGTAGATGCTCTCGCTCAGACAGTGCAGCTTCAGCTGGCTCAGCTGGGCAGCGGGGACGGGAGGGCAGGCGGCGGGGACGAGACCAGGTCAGTGTTGGTGAGCAGCTGTCCCGCCTCCCCTTGCCCAGCCCCAGGAGCTGTCCGGAGGGGTCGCCACAGTCAGGCCACACAGGGGCCGGTCCTGGGCACGCTCCTGCCTGGCTGATGGGCCTAGAAAAAATGTCCTGCCCTCTCTGGGCCTTGGTGTCCCCTCAGGCAGAATGAGGAGGTAGTGAGCTCAGTAGTCTTCACCCCTAGAACCAGCTGGGACCCCATGTTCTGGAAGGGTTTTATTGACCAAACCTGTTGCATTGGCTCCATCGTTGGTCTCCTGTCCTCGTTAGTTAAATATAAACAACAACTTGTTAGCATTTCTGACCAGACCAAGATGCTCGGGGTAAGCTTGTGTGGCTATAAGCGAGCGTTTGGGGACTATTACCCATTCTCAGAGAAATGCACATCTGTTAGAAGATTTTGAGGAACACTGAGCAGTGTCCACTGTTTAGAGGTTTGGACACAATCACTGGGTGTAGCGGCCGTAGAGCTGAGCGGTGCAGACGGGCCAGTCGCCAGGCAGTGGGCTCTTGAGCAGCCCCATGGGCCTCGCCTTTCTCCTCTGTAACATGGGGCTCACCAGGCCCGGCTTTGCAGAGAGACAGTGAGAACTGGGAGCGATACTTACAAGAACCTGTCTCAGTGAGTGGAGGCCACTGTCAGGAGTTTTGATGACCATCAAGGAAGTTCTGGCCAAAACCGGTTTGGCTCAGTGGATAGAGTGTCAGCCTGTGGACTGAAGGGTCCCAGGTTCGATTCTGGTCAAGGGCATGTGCCTTAGTTGTGGGATGTGCCATCCCCAGTGTGGGGTGTGCATGAGGCAGCTGATGGATGTTTCTCTCTCATCGATTTTCTGACTTTCTATCCCTCTCCATTCCTCTCTATAGAAAATCAATAAAATAGATTTTTTAAAAGTTCTGAGGAATTCTGTTACCCTCTGGCCTGCGGAACCTCGCCCAGCCCTCGAAGCGCTCTCTGGGCGGAAGAGAAACAGCGGGGGCTGGGGGCGGCTGGGGCAACTCCTGGACATTAGGAAGGGCTCAGGGCATGAGCGGACTCAGGGGGCCCTCTCCACCCACCCACAATCCCACCTTGGGCTCTTCACTCCAGCCCCAGGAGCCGGAATCGGGTCTGACCTTGTTCCCCACCTCCTCGGCCAGGTCCTGGGCTCTCTCGATGGCATCCAGAGCCTGGAAGGCAAGCACCGCTCTGAGGACAGGGTTGTCTGACTGAGGCCTTGGCTTATAGGCCAGGAGGGGGGTAGGGAGATGTGGGCACGGGGAGGGTGACACGGCCGGGCAGCCGCCCTGTGTGTGAAGATAGCAGGGAGAGACGGAGGTGCAGCTACAAGAGCTCTGTGGGTGCTGCCTCCTCCTTCGGTTTACTCGGATACAGAAGGGGGAAATGTTTCTGTCTGGTGGGGTGTTGTGTGCACGCACATGAAGCAGCTAAGGTATTCTGAGTTCAGACCCCAGCTCTGGCCCTTCACTAGCCTAGCTGTGTGACTGGGCAATGGATGGGCCTTCCCTGAGCCTGGCAAACGGCCTGGAATGCCTAGATCGGGGGGAAGCTGATGTTAGACAACGTGGGTGAAGTCCTGCTGAGGCCCAGACCCGCAGACTGTTGGCTGGAGCCCGGGAGAGCTGGGGGCCGTAGGGCCGGGCCTGACCTCACCTTGTCCAGCGCCTTCCGGGCCACCCAGCACTTGGCCACACCCAGCAGCACCTGCACCTGCCCCAGGCGGTTGCCGATCTCTGTCATGATGCTCATGGCGGAGTCGTACCTGGGGAAGGCTGTCTGCACAGCCAGGTGGGGATGGGTCAGGCTGGGCCAAGCCTGCACCCCCTGCCCCACATCCCGGTGACCTCACCTCCAGGTCCCCGCGGCTCCGGTGGATGTCGGCAAAGCAGAGCAGGCAGAGGGCCTGCAGTGGCCGGTCCCCATGCTGCAGGGCGATCTTCATCGACTCCTGTGAGGGAGGCCGGGCACTCAGGGCTGCTCGTCTGCCCCCACCACGGGGGCGCCCCGGGATCACCAACTTCCTCAGAGCCCTACACACCAGTCATGGTTCTCAGGCCCCAGAGCACCCAGCAAAGTGGAAACTGAGGCTCAGAGAGCAGAAATGACCCCATCAGGCCACCTGGCTGGTAAAGGACAAAGCTGGGATCTGAACCAGGTCGGTGGAACTTCAGAGATGGCTCTCTTCCACCCTAAAGTGTCCCCCAGAAGATGTGGGAGAATGGACTGGAGGGAGTGAGGTTGGGGATGGGAGAAACATGCATCCTTCAGGGCTCAGCTATAGAAAGGCTGGACCAGGAGCAAGACACGGGCTGATTTGGAGGGAGGAGACCCACCCGCTCTGGGCTCCAGACCCTGGCCCACACCACCACCTGCGCGCTTGCCTGCTGCCCCACCTCGCAACACTCCATGGCACTGCCCAGGTGGCCCAGCAGGCGATAGGCCACAGCCATGTGGTACTGGCTCATGGCCCGGTACTTGAGGCTCCAGCCTTTGCCATAGTCGTTGACGAGTTCTGCGGCCTTGCAGGGGAAGAACAGAGCTTTCTCGTAGTCCTGCAGGGACACAGGGAGGGAGTGGGGTACAGGGGGCACGCTGAGTGTCAGGAGCTGCCTCTAAGTTGAAGGCTGTAGGCCTGGCCTCTCTGGGGTGTTCAGTCATCCTTTCTGGATTCCAAGGGGAGTGATCCCAGCAGGGGCAGCAGGGGCAGCAGGGGCAGGGCGAAGGTGCGGGCTCCATGAACACAGGGATTTGCACCTGGTTTGCTGACATTGGATTATAAGCCACTGCTCGATTCTTGGCATTTAGCAGATGCACAATAAATATTTGTTGAATGGCCCCGGCCGGTTTGGCTCAGTGGACAGAGCATCAGACTATGGACTGAAGGAGAGTCTTGGGTTGGATTCTGGTCAAGGGCACAAGCCTGGGTTGCCGGCTCAATCCCCAGGAGGGGGACTGGGGGAGGCAGCCAATCAATGATTCTCTCTCATCATTGATACTTCTATGTCCCTCTCCCTCCCCACTCCTCTCTGAAATCAATAAAAATATTTAAAATATATATTTGTTGAATGAATGAATGAATGAATGAATGAAAAAGCAAGAAAAGGTTTCTCGCCCTAACTGGTTTGGCTCAGTGGATAGAACGTTGGCTTGCAGACTCAAGGGTACCAGGTTCGATTCCGATCAAGGGCATGCACCTTGGTTGCAGGCACATCTCCTGTGGGGGGCGTGCAGGGGGCAGCTGATCGATGTTTCTCTCTCATCGATGTTTCTAATTCTCTATTCCTCTCCCTTCCGCTCTGTAAAAAATCAATAAAATATATATTTTTTAAAAAAGAAAAGGAAAAGGTTTCTCTTCTCACCCAGTCCTTGGTGGCCCCTCAGCTTCAGAGACACACAGAAGGGTGGGGGTGGGGCTCTGGTATCCTCCCCACCCCCACCCGTGAGGTTGCCTCCTGGACCCGCAGCAGCTGCTCCCTGAAAGCTCCATGACTGACTCACTGAAGAAGGAAACAGTGGGACTGAGGCAATGAAATCATTCTCTCATTCTTCCTTTCTCCTCAAACCTCCCAACGCCCTTTCCACCAGTAAGAGCCGACAACCTCACCTCACCCAGTTTGGAAAACAAGAAAAGTCAGAGAGGGCAGCTCCTCCACCAACCCCACCGGAGGGCCCTCTGCTTCCCTCCTGCTAATGTGCAGGAGGCCTCCCCACCGCTGTCAAATGTGAGCCACTCCTGGGACTCGGGAGCCAATCCCATCAGCCTCTCGCACCTCATTTAAATGAAAAAAACAAAAATAAAAGTCCAACAATCTTCTTTTAACTCATGTCTCCTTCAGCTACAGCCCCGTTCTCTGTTCGTGCTCACAGAAACCCATTTGCTCTTTCGCTGCAGAGCTAGCAGACATCTCTGAGTTAATATGCCCAAAAGAACTCTCAGTAACCCCAACAGAAACTGTTCCTAACAGTGTACTTTTAATTTGAAGTCATGTAAATGTTCTAGTTTCAAAAAATTTTTAAAATCTTAAAAACCCTAAAGACAGCTCTAGCCGGTTTGGCTCAGTGGTCCCGGGTTCGATTCCGGTCAAGGGCACGTACCTTGGTGGCAGGCTCCTCCTTAGCCTGAGCCCTGGTCAGGGCTTGTACAGGAGGCAACCAATCAATGTGTTTCCCTCATATTGATATTTCTTCCCTTTCTCTTCCACTTTCTCTAAAAATCAATGGAAAAATATCCTCAGGTGAGGAAGAAAAAAAAAACCAAAAAAATAAAAAATAAAAATAAATCACCCTAACTGCATATCATCCTTACTATCTAATATAAGAGTAATATGCAAATTGACCGTACCTTTGCTACACCCACAAGCCACGCCCACCAGCCAATCAGGAGCTGGGTGGGGCCAAAGAGGCCGTGCAGTGGGGGGGGGGGGGGGTGGGCTGAGCCAGCCAGGGCCTAGGGGAATGGGGTTGAGGTGGCCAGCACATGCTGGCCAGGGAGAAGGCCTGGGCTGGGGGGTGGGGCCAAGGCTTGTGCTAGCAGGGCGTGAGCTGGCTGGGGCAAAGGCCTAGGCCGGGGAGGGGAGCACCTGGCTGGGATGGAGCCAGCCATCAGCCCCATTTCAGGGCCTTGGGCAGGCTGGGGGTGAGTGGTCATAGGACATCCCCTGAGGGATCCCAGTATGTGTGAGGTGGCTGGTTGGGCTGAGGGATCACCCACCCCCAGTGCATGAATTTCATGCACGGGGCCCCTAGTATTATTATATTATAATTAATTATGATAACTATAATTATCCTATCTAATAAAGAGGGAATATGCTAATTGACTGCCATGCCCTCAAAGATGACAGACCCACAGCCACAAAGATGGCGGTCCCCAGTCCCCTCAGCCCCACTGGGGTGGAAGGCCTGGCAACTCCGCATGCCTGCCTCCAGAGTCCTCCAGTCCCCTCAGCCCCTCAGCTACCCAGGGCTGGGCTGAGGCATAGGCAAGACTCAGATGTCAGCTACCCAGCCATTCAGGGCCAGCCCAAGACACAGGTAAGCCTCAGATGGCAGATGCCTAGCTGCCCAGGGCCACCCAAGGCTCAGGTAACCAGGGCCGGCCGAGGCTTACACTGCCAGCAGTGGCAGCAGCAGAGGTGTGATGGGGCATTGCCTTCCCCGATCACCATGTTGCCTCCTGCCCCTGAGGGCTCCCAGACTGTGAGAGGGGGCAGACCGAGCTGAGGGAAACCCCCCTCCAGTGCATGGATTTTCATGCACAAGGCCTCTAGTCTATACATAAAAGCCTAAGTGACCAGTCGACCAGTTGATCGGTAGCTATGATGTGCACTGACCACTGCAGGATGCTCAACACGGGAGCTACCCCCTGGTGGCCGGTGCACTCCCACAGTAGCAGCACTGCTCAGCTGACCGACAGGCGCTGGGCTCATGGCTCCCAGTCCTGGCACTGGGACTGACTGGGCATGAGCCCACAGCTGCTTCTCCACGTCACGTGAGGAGCGAGGCTGCTATGACGAGTGGTATCTGCATGGTCATGGCTGCGCCAGTCACCCTAGGACAGGAGCGCAGAGACTGCAGCACAGCGGAATGGCAGCAAGCCTACCGAGCGAGTGGAGTGGCAGCAGGCACAGTGGGGCCTGGATGAGCAGAGTGGGATGGCGCAGCACCTGGCCCGGGCACAGGCTCCTCCCAGGCCACCTGCCACTTTGGGCACTACTTTGTGCTGTGTAAGATTGAAGCAGACAGCGGGCTGGATCCGATGAGCTGGCGGGTAAGACCGGGCTGCAACAGCGTGGAGGTCCACTGATCCCCGCAGGCCAGGCCGAGGGACCCCACCGTGCACAAATCCGTGCACCGGAACTCTACCCTGGTGGTCAATGGGCATTATGGCTACCAGTCGAACGGTCAGACGGTCACTTAGGCTTTTACATATAGATTGTTATAATAAGTCCATTAATGTTACATATCCTATCTAATAAAAGAGTAATATGCAAATTGACCATACCTCCAATCAAGCCACACCCACAGCCATGCCCACCATCCAATCAGGAGCAAATGATGCAAATAAACCCCAACCAAGATGGCTGCCACCACTGAGAGCAGGAGGGAGGCTTGGTTTTCCCTGGCAATGGAGGAAGCCAAGCTTTCCGCCTGCCATTGCTGGCCTAAGCCTCCACTCAATGCTGCAAAGTTTCAATTATAAAAGATACATAATCCAAACAGAAATGGCAGCAGCCATGGAGCTGGAGAAAGCAAAGGCTAGGGTTGCCCAGGCGACGGAAGAAGCCAAACTTCTGCAGCCCTGGCTGGCCTGGGCCTCCACTGTAGGCTACAAAGTTTCAATTTAGAAGGTAAATGTCCCAACAGAAATGGCTGTCGCCACAAAGCGAGCAGAAGGCTTGGCTCCACTCTAGGCTACAAAGTTTCAATTGTAGAACATAAATTAATCCCAGGTCCCAGGGCCTCTCCTTGGGTTGCTGGGGTCGTGGCGGGCCTGCAAACCACCACAGGCCCCTCGCCCAGGCCACCCCACACCCCAAGGGAACCCCCACCCTGATCTAAGACACTCTTCAGGTCAAACCAGCTGGCCCCCACCCATGCACCAGACATCTATCCTATCTAATAAAGAGTAATTTGCAGATTGACCATCACTCCAACACACAAGAGGACTGCCCTTATGTGGTCAAAGATCCTGCCTCCATGTGGACACAAGATGGCCACCACAAGATGGCCAGCAGGGGAGGGCCACTGGGAGGTTCCAGACCTGCAAGGGAGGGCAGTTGTGGGCAATCAGGCCAACAAGGGAGGGCAGTTGGGGGCAATCAAGCCTTCAGGTGAGGGCTGTTAGGGGTGACCAGGCCAACAGAGGAGGGAAGTTGGGGGCAAACAAGTTGGCAGGGGAGCAGTTAGACATCAATTAGGCTGGCAGGGTAGTGGTTAGGGGGTGATCAGGCTGGCAGGCATAAGGGTTAGGAGAAATCAGGGAGGCAGGCAGGTGAGCAGTTTGGAGCCAGCAGTCCTGGGTTGTGAGAAGAATGTCCGACTGCCCGTTCAGGCCCGATCCCCTAGGTTCGGGCCTGAATGGGCAGTCGGACATCCCTCAAGGGGTCCCAGATTGGAGAGGGCGCAGGCTGAGCTGAGGGACATCCCCCATCTCCCGTGCACAAATTTCATGCACCGGGCCTCTAGCATATATTATAATACTATATATAACATACCAGGTAATGCTATATAATACAGTTGCATCATAAAACATCATATTATATTATACTACATTAGTATAACAGCAGAGAAAAAAATTTTTCAAATGAATTACAACATATACTTGGACAGTTCATCCATAGTGGGATGTATTATAAAGACCAAAAAAAAAAAGCAAAGAAATCTTAAATTTCCTTCAGTTGTCTTTTTTTTAAAGTAATATTGGTACTGTTGTTGAAACTATTTTATATATCTTGTAGGATAAAGTAAATATTTAATTGTGTTGTTAGAAACCAAGATTTTTAGTCTAAGAGAAAAGAGCATTGAGTTTAAAATAAGTTAAGGGAAATCCAGAAATAATAGACTTGAACTGGAAGCATCGCTAGAAAACGCCCTGGCAACTGAAAAGATTTAGAAGCAATGACAACCCGGTAACCACGAGCACCCTGAGAGCCCACATTTTGCCTTTAAAAACCATTTTCTACTAAAAAGAACCCAGAGAAATGGCTGATCCCAGGTCTGAGACAAAGGAATACAGAAAACGAGCTTGAGACCGCTTCCTGTGCCAGAAAGGAAAACGCTTTCCAAGACTAAATTAATCTCGTCCAAGGACACAGGAGCTTGCTGAAGGGAATTCCACGGACCAGGGGTAAGGTAATACGGACATCACAAAGAGCAATGATTGCCATCGACCCAAGAACACTGACCATAAAGAAAACCCACGACTTCATAACGACACTCCCAACAGAGGAAGCAAAACGAACCTGTCGGCGTGACCACTGAAGGCAGCCATCGCCTGCACGCCTCATTCTGAAAAGTGGTAACTAAAGAAGGAAAAGGTATTTATTCTGCCTTTCCTTTAGGAACTGTGTTTCAAAGCAACCGCCTCGCCCCAATAGATGAGAGAAAGGTCTTCCACTTAGAAAACTCTCAGCTAATAATTGTAGCAGGAATAAGAGTACTTGGAAATGGCCCTTTTATTAGAATAAATATGAATGCGTGGATCCAGGCAACAAACATCAACGGATGCTAAAACCATTACACTGAATGTCCTGGCAGAACTGAATGTTCCCGGCATCATGAAAGGAAAAACACAAGTCCTAAAACTGAGGGATCAGGCGGTCACTCCCTCAGCAACCCCGTATGATGTCACATGGAGAACACAGAGTGAGCTAGAACCGGTTTGGCTCGGTGGAGAGAGCGTCAGCCTGCGACTGAAGGGTCCCGGGTTTGATTCCGGTCAAGGGCATGGAGCTTGGTTGCGGGCACATCCTCAGTGGGAGGTGTGCAGGAGGTGGTTGATCGATGTTTCTAACTTTCTATCCCTCTCCTTTCTTCTCTGTCAAAAATCAATAAAATATATCAAAAAGAAAAAAAAGAAAAGAACAGTGTGGACGCAAAAGGGCCACATTCTAAATGTGACAAGTGCAGGGGAAGCCTGCGTGGCCTTACAAACTGAGGCTTAAAATACCCACAAAGAATGGCCTGAAATTAAAGCTTTTAAACTACAAATTGTTTATAGTGGGTAGTCCCGCCCTAGCCCGGCATCTTTCCGGTCAAAGGTTAATCTTGACCTTAACTGAGCCTGTCTGTTGTCCTTTTGCATCTACAATAACAGTCCGTTGGAATGTGAAAGTAATTTTCCTTTTGCCGGACCCCTCAAAGCACAAGCACCTCTCTACGGAGACCACACACCCCCTCATTGTTACGAGGTCATTGTTGACTGTTAGCTATCCTACACCCATCTAGAAAAAGAAGTCTGCAATTTTACATTTTACCCACTCCCCGAGGTTTCCCCTCTGCTTCCTCCTGCCTCCCTCATCTATCACCAATGGATGTCATGTAACCTACACATGTCCCCTCTTTTGACTGTAATGCATAAAATAAGGTGCAAAACGGCCCTTCTTGCCAAAACGGGTTTGGCTCAGTGGATAGAGCGTCAGCCTGTGGACTCCAGGGTCCCAGGTTTGATTCTGGTCAAGGGCATGTACCTTGGTTGTAGGCACATTCCCAGTAGGGGGTATGCAGGAGGCAGCTGATCGATGTTTCTGACTTTCTATCCCTCTCCCTTCCTCTCTGTAAAATATCAATAAAGTATATTAAAAAAAACAAAAACAAAAAAACGGCCCTTCTCCAGAGCATTATCTCAATCCCTTGATGTTTTGCTTCCCAGCAATTGTCAACAGTTTGGCTCAAATAAACTCACAAAAGCTCTCTATGGGTTTGAACGTTTCTGACGTTGCCAACAGCATGCCCATATAACAGTCTTACCAAAGTGGGCCACCTACTCTATCCACTCCTTGTTCAATAGCAGTTCATAGGGAAGAAAAAGAGATAAGGGAACAATTATGTGACTCCTTGAGGAAGCAATGAGACAATAAGATGGAACATTCCACAAGGCAGATAATAGGGCTTCTTCAGGAAATGATGGAAAATAAAAGGGAAGAGTAGGAATTTTCTACCAAAAGAGGCTTCAGAGACACTCTAACCACTGCAAGGTCTGACTCTCCTTTCTATTCCAATTCAGAGGAACCGAGGGCACAGGGGTCTTTCCAGGACAAGCACAGAAAGTTAAGATAAATAAAGTTACTCATTATGGCGTGTGTGGTAATAGTTCTGTGACTATGTATGGAAGTGTCCTTATATAAGAAGATGTCCCCCCCCTCCCCCAGATGCACACTAAACTACTTTGGGGTAAAAATATCACGATGTCTATAATTTTACATCATGACACTTCAGGGACTAAGAAGCACAAATTAGCAGTTACAAAATAGTCATAGGAATGTAAATCGCAGCACAGGGAACATAGTCAATAATACTGTAATAAGTATATATGGTGCCAGGTGGGTACTAGACTTTTCGGGGGGATCCCTTCGTAAGGTATGTGAATGCTGTACACCTGAAACTGTTATAATATTAAATGTCAACCATAACTGAAATTTTTTAGCCCAGCCGGCATGACTCAGTGGTTGAGCATCGACCTATGAACCAAGAGGTCATGGTTTGATGCCCATTCAGGGTACATGCCTGGGTTACATGCTCCATCCCCAGTGAGGGGTGTATAGGAAGTAACCAGTGATTCTCATCATTGATGTTTCTATCTCTCTCCCTCTCCCTTCTTCTCTGAAGTCAATTAAAAATATGTTTTTTAAATAAAAATTTTAAATGAAAATAGAAAAAGTATGTAAATCAAATAAGGCCAAATACTATCTAATAAAAGAGTAATATGCAAATTGACTGTACTTCAGATCAAGCCACGCCCACCAGCCAATCAGGAGCAAATAAACCCCAACCAAGATGGCTGCAGCTACTGAGAGGATTGGCTGGCCGGGACAGCAAGCTCAGCATCCGCACCCCACTGGCCCGCCTGTTGGGAGGGAGGAAAGGGGCCGGCCAGGGCCTCGAGTGCAGCATCCACGCCCCACCAGCCCAGCTGCACAGGCGCGGAGAGAGGGAACAGGCCAGCTGTGCAGAGGGAGGGGAAGAACCAGAAAAATGGGTCTTTCCAGTTCCTGATGCTGATGGAGCCCCATGGATGCTGGGCTCCTCCATCTGCAGCCCCCAGTTGCAGCCCAGCAGACCCCTGCCTGCAGTCCAGACACGACCTGCATGGCCTGCAGCAGGGGGGTATCTGGCAGGCACACTACAGGCATCAAATCACTGCTGCCAAAGCCATCCTCCTCCCCCCCACCCCTCCCCCCACGCGCGCGTACACACACACATACACACACACACACACACACAATCGCAAGTAGTATCATCCAAGGGGGCGACTCCTGAGGCGCCGCTCCCTTGGCAGCAAACGCGCATGATGCCAGGCGGGGAAGCCAGACCCGAAAGCCCAAGCCCCCGAGTACCCGACAGGGCGTCGTGTGCCGAGACCCTGAAGAGGCCCCAGGACAGGCATCTCCCCAGAGGCTGTGTGGAAGGAGGAGAGGAACCTCTGGCTAGAGGCCGGGGTGAAGGATGCTGGCATCTTTGCAGGCCGGGCTGAGGGACACCAGCCCACTCCGTACCCCCCACCCCTGTGCACGAATTTCATGCACCGGGCCTCTAGTAATTAATAATTGTTAAATCTAAGTGAATATATGGAAATTCATTACATCATTCTCTTGACTTCCCTGTATGGTTAATTTTCTTCATAACAAAGAAAGGTTTGAAAACACCCCTATTCCTCTCCAATCCTATTGCATCTCATTGGATGGCTTCCCTGTCCATCTAGTTGCTGAAAACAAAATCCTCTGTCATCCTGGACGACTCTCATTTCCGCCCAACCCACCTCTGAACTATCTGCACGCTCACCAAACCTTTGATTTATTGAACATCAGTACGTGCCAGGCATTAGCATCTGCCATGGGCCAAGGTCAGCCTGGCTGCCTGGAGAAAGAACAGCTGCCAGGACCAGAAGCCTGCAGTCACTGGTCCCGTCAGTTCATTCATAGTCTGCCTTCTCCCCTCCCTTTACCCTCTGACCCCCACCTCCCTTCTCCTTCTCCCCTTCCTGGCCTCCATCCTGCCTAGAACATGCCAGGTATGCCCCCCAACTTCCAGGACAGAGCTTTCCGTTAGCCGTTCCATTGTTTCCACTCTTTCTCAGGTCCCTGCGTGGCTCACACTCTCATTGCCTTCAAGTCATCGACACCACCTCTATGAGCCCTGCAACATCCAATTGTTTGAAATGGCAGCATCGCGTACCCCTTTCTCTGCTTTCCTTCTCCCTAAGAAGCACTTTCTAGCACTTTTTGTTGTTGTTGTTTGTTTTTTAAATATATTTTATTGATTTTTTACAGAGAGGAAGGGAGAGGGACAGAAAGTTAAAAACATCGATGAGAGAGGAACATCCATCAGCTGCCTCTTGCACACCCCCTCCTGGGGATGTGCCTGCAACCAAGGTACATGCCCTTGACCGGAATCGAACCTGGGGCCTTTCAGTCTGCAGGCCAACGCTCTATCCACTGAGCCAAACCGGTTTTGGCACATGCGGTGTAGTTTACTTACTCATTGTGTTCATCCTCTTCCTCCCCACAACTAGAGGGCAGGCTTCATGAGGCTGGGGATTTGGCTATAGCTGTCACTGCTGCACCACAGGCCTACAGTGCCTGGGATACAGTAAATGCTCAATAAATACATGATGAGTGAATCCTTACTCTCATTACATAGATACTAGAGGCCCAGTGCACAAAATTCATGCACTGGGGGTGTGATGCCCCAGCCTGACCTGTGCCCTCTCGCAGTGTGGGAGCCCTCAGGGGTGTCCAGCTGGCAGTTGAACACCCTTAGTGCTGCCACAGAGGTGAGAGAGGCTCCCACCACCACCTCTGCTATGCTCGCATCTGTGAGCCGGGCTCAGGGCTTCCGGCTGAGCAGCGTTCCCCCTACGGGAGTGCACTGACCACCAGGGGGCAGCTCCTGCATTGAGTCTCTGACCCCTGGTGGTCAATGCATGTCATAGCCATTTGCATATTAGAGTTTGGAGTATTCTGCCATTTGGTCAGTTTACATATTAGCCTTTTATTATATAGGACAGCCACCAAGGTTCAGAGAGGAGAAGGCCATGTCCGGGCTCACACAGCAGGTGCATGGCAGGGCCGCTCCATGGCCCCTCCTCCCCCAGGAGCCTCCCATTCCCCCCATAGTAAGACAGATCAAGGGCTGGTTTCCGGCTGTGCCCTTCCTGCCCCGGTCTTTACCTTCCTGGGTAAGGGTTACCCCTCTTGGACTCTCGTCCACCTTGTCCCTACCCAAACGGGAGGACGGAACGAGGGAATGCAAGGGGCACCTGAGCCCCCGCTGCCCTCCCCGCCCAGCCCACCTTGACCTGGGCGTAGAAGCTGCCCAGGCTGCAGCAGACGCGGCACTCGAGCATGGTGTCGTCGTTGTTGTGGGCGTAGCGCAGGGCCTTCTCGAAGCTCTCCAGGGCCTTCTGGAAGAGGCTGAGGCCCAGGAAGGCGTTGCCCATGCTCAGGCTGACCTGGCCGCCCAGCTGGGCACCTGCCCTGGTGCCAGGCAGGCCGAGGCAGGTCTTGCAGTAGGAGATGGTCTTGTGAAACTCGCACAGCTTCTCGTTGCTGCGCGCCAGGTTCAGGTAGCTCTCCAGGAGGAAGCTGGCATCCTCCAGCTCCCGCGCGGTGTCGATCTGCACCACAGCAAACTGCACGGGGGGCGGGGGGCATTGGCTGTCAGCCTGCGCCTCGGACGGGAGCCTCCACCCCCCAAGCCTCACAGCCCGAAGCTTTGGAGCCAGAGCTGCCACGCCAGCCGCGGGCACCCTCTGCTCCCCGCCACGGACCACCGGCCACGGGCCACGGACCAGACCCTCAGCCCTGAGCCTCCAGCTCCCAAGCGCAGACCCAGAGCCCTGCCTTTCCTGCCCCAGCCTAGATCGTCAGCCCCACACCCACCCAGCCCCAGCCTGAAACCTGGAGCCAGCGCCCCACAGACTCAGGCTCAAACCCCAACCGGGGAGGCTGGAACCTAGACTCCTGGCTCGAGAGTCCCAACCCCTGCAGTTCAAAGCCACAGGCCCAAACCCCAAGCCCAGACGCAGCATCTAAGACCCAGGCCTCCGATGCGGGTTCAGAGCATGGCAGCTAGCTTGTGGGGCACAGGGGGGCCTGAGGAGCGGGAGGGGGGCCGGGGAGCCCGAGGAGCGGGGTCTGGCCCCACCCCCTCAGGCCAGGGCCGGGCGCACCCACCTTCAGCATCTCCTTGTAGCGGCCCATCTCCGAGTGGGCCGTAACCAGGCAGCCCAGCACGCGGAAGCGCCCCACAAGGTCCGAGCTCTTTTCCAGCAGTTTCATCCACACCTGCAGCGCCTTCTCGGTCTGGTTAGACTGGTACAGCTGGAGCCCCTTCTCGATCTGCTGCTTTGTCTGGTCCTGCCCCATCCCCAGAGCCCCGTGCCCCACCCGGGCGGACCTTGACCTTGGTGGCTCCCTGCCTCTAGGCACTCATGGCGGGGGACCCTCAGTGCCAGCCGCCCTCTGAGCCCCGGAAGGAGAGCAGCTCCAGGCAGGAGCGGAGCAGGGCCTGATGGAGAACGGTGGCGCTCCGGGAACAAAGCTGCTCTGGCCTCGTCTGCAGCTGTCCCTGCCAGTTGGGGCCACGTGGCCGTTGAGGAATGTCAGCCGCAAGGTCACGCGGGCCTCTGTGGCGCCCGCCCCCAAGCTGGGAGGTGGCTTCCCAGGGATACAGGCACCCTGCCCCCCCGCCCGGGGCAGCCCCTGGGGTGTCTCTCTGGCACCTCTGACACTGGCCGGGCAGGCCCTCCTGCAGCCTTGCCAAGGAGCCGCCTGCCTCCAGGGATGGGCGGGGAACCGGGAGGAAGCAGGAGTGAGCCTGGGCACAGGGGTGTGGGAGGCAGGGGCAGGGCACAGCCTCCCCCAGGGCTTGCTCCTGTGGTTTCCCGGGCACCAAGATCACTTACCCACATGAACCTGCCCACACCGTCCCCAGCATCCTAACCCCAGCCCAGCCACTGACCGCTCTGGGCCTCAGTGCCCTCATCTGGACCAGGAGGGCAGCCGGAGGCTGGTGAACGGTCGCTCACACACAGGCCTGTTCTGAAGCAGCAGAGTCGTGGGTGACAGCATGG
The DNA here is from genome assembly GCA_027563665.1 of Antrozous pallidus. Taxonomy (NCBI): domain Eukaryota; kingdom Metazoa; phylum Chordata; class Mammalia; order Chiroptera; family Vespertilionidae; genus Antrozous; species Antrozous pallidus. The sequence continues at coordinate 17,627,075 of CM050520.1, forward strand.
GCCCAGCAGCCAAGCCGCAGGGTTGGGTTCGGGCTGCCACTGGTGAGCTGTGTGGGCAGCGTGACTCTGGGCACGGGGGATGGTGCCCATGCCGCTGGCGTGCTGGCTGACCAGGCCTGAGGACAGTGCCCGGCCCGCAGGAATGCTCCAGGTGTCGACAAGCAAGAGGCCATCTGAGCCAGCTCTCTCCGCGGCCAGCGGCCCTCCAGGACAGAGTTGACCCCGGGAGGTTTACTTTTATTTTTATTTTATATTTTTTTATGTTTTTATTGATTTTTTTCAGAGAGGAAGGGAGAGAGATAAAGAGTTAGAAACATCGATGAGAGAGAAACACCTCCCACTGGGGATGTGCCCGCAATCAAGGCACATGCCCTTGACCGGAATCGAACCTGGGGCCTTTCAGTCCGCAGGCTGATGCTCTATCCACTGAGCCAAACCGGTTAGGCCTATTTATTTTTATTTTTTTAATATACTTTTTTTTTAAATTGATTCAGAAAGGAAGGGAGAGGGAGAGAGAGAGAAACATGCTGAGAGAGAATCGCTGATCGGCTGCCTCTTGCACGCAACCCGGGCATTGGACCCTTCAGTCCACAGCCCGACGCGCTAGCCACTGAGCCAAACCAGCTCGGGCGGCTCTGGGAGGTTTAAAAAGTTTTCTAATTCCAGTCCCAGAGTGAAAGGGTCCCTGATCACCAGCTTTCGTGCCAGACGTTGAGGGCAGAGTGCATGCAGGGAGCAGACACTTGGTGTGCGGGGGACCCTGGGGTTGAGTGAGGCCCTTGGTAACGGGGCCCCCGCCAACCCGCCAGCACCCCACTTTTCTCCTCCTTCTCTGCAAACCAGGCTCCTTCTCCCGCCGGGGCCAACTTCACCCCCTCAGAGTTAAGAGTGGTTTTCAGCATATTCACAATTCTGTGTGTCAATCATTGCTAATTCCAGAACCTTTTCATCACCCCATCTCCATTCCCAGTCACTCCCCACTCCCCCCAATGAACTGTGCCCCCAAACCCACATTCTTATGTTGAAGGTTTAACCACCCCCCACCCTCCCCCAAGTACATCAGAATGTGACTGATTTGGAAACACCGTCTTTAAAGAGGCCAAGGGAGGTCATTAGAGCGGGCCATCATCCGTGTGGCCTGTGTCATGAGGAGAGAGGACACAGACATGGGAGGAGAAGGGGAGACAGCCATCAGCACCCAGGGAGGGCAGCCTTGGGGTGACGCCACCCCTTCCAGCACCTTCATCACTCACTCTGACTTTTCTGTCCAAGCCCCAGGCTGTGTCGCTCTATTACAGCAGCCGGAGCAGACTCATGCAGCTGTGACCAGTGTGCTTTCCAGCCCTCGTCCGCTCTGGACGGTCCGTCCGAACGGTCCCGCAGGATGCGGCGTTTTCCGGCCGGCGTCTCTCGCTTCGCACAGTGTTTTCAGGGAGCATCCGTGCTGCAGCACCGATCAGTACTTCGTACCTTGTTATGGCTGATGGTACCCATCGTACGGATACACCAGTGGTTGGCAAACTGCGGCTCGCGAGCCACATGCGGCTCTGTTGACTAATGAGCTGCTGACCCCTGGGATATACTATTCTGTCCATCAGTCAGTGGACGTTCCGGTTGTTTCACTTTTTGGCTGCTATGATCGTGATGCTATAAACATTCATGCGTGTTTTCACCTGGGTGTCTTCATTTTTCTCGAAAACACACACACACACACACACACACACACACACACACCTGCGAGCAGAATTGCTGGCGCATGTGGTAACTGTGTTCAGCTTTTGAGGAACCACCAACCTGCTTGCCCCAGGGCCTTGGTACCTCTTGATCCCTTTCCTCCTCTCGCCCCTGGCAGCTCAGTTAGGGTGAATCAAGTTATTATACTCTCAGAGAACTATATTTCATTCTGATAAAAGAGTTATCTCTGTAGTTTTTTTTTTTTAAATATATTTTTATTTTTTACAGAAAGGAAGGGAGAGGGATAGAAAGCCAGAAACATCGATGAAAGAGAAACATCGATCAGCTGCCTCTTGCACACCCCCCACTGGAGATGTGCCCACAGCCAAGGTACATGCCCTTGCCTGGAATCGAACCCGGGACCCTTTAGTCTGCAGGCCGACGCTCTATCCACTTGAGCCAAACCGGTTTTGGCTCTCTCTGTAGTTTTATATTCATTATTGAGGTTATTTGCTTAATGTCTGCTTCCCCCACTCAAATGTGTGGGTAGGAACGTCGTCTCATTCATCACTGACTGTACCCTCTGAGCAAGGCCTGACAAACAGCGGTTGCTCACTAAGCACATTGAACGAAGGAATGGTAAGAAGGGAGAGGAATGAAATTCAAAGCAACTGCTGCAGGCTCAGTAGCTGACCTGCCATGCTTTGCTCCATCACAGGCAGAGATGACCCCATCCATTTACTGCGAGCACAATGGGTCCAGACAGGGGCAATCTGGGAGTGGGGCGCACCCAGCTCAGGGCTCCATGCCGCAGGATTGTGGCTCAGCAGAGGCAGAGAGGGCGGAGGAGCTAGGCCCATGGACCGGACAAGGCCACGGGGACTCTCCAAGGGGGAGCTGCACTTGAACCTGGCCCACAGGAAGTTGGGGCAGAGGGGAGCCTCTGGCGGGGGAGATGGCTGGGATCTTCCTCTCATCTGGAAGGGGACCTCTGGGTTGAAGTGAACCCCAAAGGAGAGGAAGCTGGCCCCAGAGGGAAGGGGCTGAAGAGGAAGCAGATTCCCTCCCCCTTGCTGCAGACACAAGGGCACCTTGAGTCTTCGGCAGGAAGGAAAGGAGGCGGCAGCCCGCAGCTGTGCCCCAAAGCAGTCAGGGACCCCAGCCTTCCCGGCGCCTGGGAACTCCAATGATTTCAAAACTTGAGAACTTGACCCAAGAAAGACGTCCTCTGGCCCAGAGTCAGCTTTCTGCTGACGGCTGCGCACGGTCAGGTCAGGGCCAGGCTCCTTGAGGGCCAGGGCTGGGCTTGTCTTCGCAGCGCTAGCCCCCGCACAGCCGCCGGCAGGGGGCGTGGTGGCCAGCAGAGGAGTCACTCCCAGCATTTCCTCCAGTGTACGGATGAGGACACGAGGCACAGGTGGTGAGGTGACCTGCCCGAGACCACCCTGCTACCCAGCGACAGAGGCCAGACCCCGAGAGGCGTGTCTTTTGAGGTCCCCTCTTAACCATGATGCTGACCCAGGAAGGCGAGGGGGAGGGAGAGCGTGAAGGGGAGTTGGACACCGTTCCTGGGAGTCATAGCGCTCGTTGCCTGACACGCGAGGTCGCGCACTGGCCGGGACGGGCGGAAGACATGCACACAGAGGTGAGGTGCAAGTCAGCCTGGCTCCCCCAGGGCCCAGCAACGAGGGTGGTCAAGAGGCTCCCGGAAGTGGAGAGAATGAGCCACAGAATAGCCTGGTTTGTCTGGGCCAGGGTGGTGGCAGGGCGTGGGGGTGACTGCTGTGTCAGGGACCAGCTGCCATGCCTCACTCACATTTATAATCAAAAGTAGAAAATGAAGCCGAAACCGGTTAGGCTCAGTGGATGGAGCATCGGCCTGTGGACTGAAAGGTCCCAGGTTTGATTCCGGTCAAGGGCATGCACATTGGTTGCGGGCACATCCCCAGTAGGGGGTGTGCAAGAGGCAGCTGATAGATGTTTCTGACTTTCTATCCCTCTCCCTTCCTCTCTGTAAAAAAATCAATAAAATATCATTTTAAAAAGTAGAAAATGAAGTTAGGGCGTCAGCAGGGGTCACATTCTGGCGGATAAGGGCAGGTTTCTGAGTTGGCTACACTTGTGTCTGGGAGATTTGAGAAAAATCTGCATTCTCTGTGTCTCTTGGAGACTGAAGCTCAAGCATCCGGACTTGTGACTGTGTCAGTCAGTCATGTGGTCGGTGACCAAGAATGTCTCTTACCCATAACCCCCGCACTCCCTATTCTGACGCTGACACTGAGGCCTGGTGTCCCCTATTCTCACCCTGACACTGAGGCCTGGTCCCCTATTCTCACCCTGACACTCAGGCCTGGTGTCCCCTATTCTCACCCTGACACTCAGGCCTGGTGTCCCCTATTCTCACCCTGACACTGAAGCCTGGTGTCCCCTATTCTCACCCTGACACTGAGGCCTGGTGTCCCCTATTCTCACCCTGACACTCAGGCCTGGTGTCCCCTATTCTCACCCTGACACTCAGGCCTGGTGTCCCCTATTCTCACCCTGACACTCAGGCCTGGTGTCCCCTATTCTCACCCTGACACTCAGGCCTGGTGTCCCCTATTCTCACCCTGACACTGAGGCCTGGTGTCCCCTATTCTCACCCTGACACTGAGGCCTGGTGTCCCCTATTCTCACCCTGACACTCAGGCCTGGTGTCCCCTATTCTGACCCTGACACTGAGGCCTGGTGTCCCCTATTCTCACCCTGACACTCAGGCCTGGTGTCCCCTATTCTCACCCTGACACTCAGGCCTGGTGTCCCCTATTCTCACCCTGACACTGAGGCCTGGTGTCCCCTATTCTCACCCTGACACTGAGGCCTGGTGTCCCCTATTCTCACCCTGACACTCAGGCCTGGTGTCCCCTATTCTCACCCTGACACTGAGGCCTGGTGTCCCCTATTCTCACCCTGACACTCAGGCCTGGTGTCCCTATTCTGACCCTGACACTCAGGCCTGGTGTCCCCTATTCTCACCCTGACACTGAGGCCTGGTGTCCCCTATTCTCACCCTGACACTCAGGCCTGGTGTCCCCTATTCTCACCCTGACACTCAGGCCTGGTGTCCCCTATTCTCACCCTGACACTGAGGCCTGGTGTCCCCTATTCTCACCCTGACACTCAGGCCTGGTGTCCCCTATTCTCACCCTGACACTGAGGCCTGGTGTCCCCTATTCTCACCCTGACACTCAGGCCTGGTGTCCCCTATTCTCACCCTGACACTGAGGCCTGGTGTCCCCTATTCTCACCCTGAGGCCTGGTGTCCTCTATTCTCACCCTGACACTCAGGCCTGGTGTCCCCTATTCTCACCCTGACACTCAGGCCTGGTGTCCCCTATTCTCACCCTGACACTCAGGCCTGGTGTCCCCTATTCTCACCCTGACACTGAGGCCTGGTGTCCCCTATTCTCACCGACACTGAAGCCATGCGTCACCTGTTATCTTAGATTGGCCTTTCCCACGCTGTGTACCTGCCTGGCCCCTGCACACACCTGCATTTGCAGCCCTGCTCCAGAAGCACAACAAATGTCAATGGAGGGGGCAGTCTTGGGCCCCCTCTGCCACACATTTGTTTCCCAAGTCATAAATGGGGTATCACCTCTCTGGTAAGGTTTCTGGGAAAGCAGCAGAAGAGATCAAATAAGAACTGGCTTTGAGCCCTGGCCAGTTTGCTCAGTGGACAGAGTGTCGGCCTGGGGACTGGTGATCCGGGTTTAATTCCAGTCAAGGACATGTACTTTGGTTGTGGGCACATCCCCAGTAGAAGGTGTGCAGGAGTCCGCTGATCAATGTTTCTCTCTATCCCTCTCCTTTCCTCTATAAAAAATCAATAAAAAAAAAAATATATATATATATATATAAAAACTTGCTTTGAAAACCAGACGTTGAACAAATGCCCCGATGAACCTCCCGAACCTTCCCTGAATTGTAACAGCGAACAAACGGGAATGACCGAGCCCCACAGCGTGGCTGAGCCGGGGATGCTCCGCAGCCTCTCAGTGGAAGTGCGGGATCCCAGGTGGAAGGTGCCCGGGACGGAGCGACTGAGAAAATTCAAGCTGCAGAACATCCTGTACTGGCATGATCTCCTTTTTATTAACAAATTACATATGTACATATTTTTGTATATAGAGAGAAAAATTCTGGAAGCATGCCTATTCCATCTGCTTATCAATGAGCTGTGGGATGGGGAAACATTTTTTTTTTAATCCTCACCCAAGTATATTTTTCCATTCCTTTTCAGAGAATGGAAGGGAGGGGAAAAAGGGGTGGGGGGGGAGAGAGAGACCATTGATGTGAGACACATGGACTGGTTGACCCTTACACATGCCCTGACCGGGAGCAGGGAGCAAACCTGCAACCCAGGTTCCTGCCCTTGACTGGGAATGGAACCCGAGACTCCTGGGTAGGAAGGGGGACGCTCTAACCACTGAGATCACCAGTCAAGAGTGGGGAAACACTTTTCACTTACATGTATGTAGGGTTGTTAGCAACGTGGGTGAGCATTTGCCAAGCGTTTGGGACACTCTCTCGTCTTCCCAACCCCATGGAGCAGGTATTTTCACTGCCACTGAGTGAACTGGGAATCTGAGCAGGAGAATCAAGTCACCTGCCCGAGGTCACAGAGGCGGTGTTAAAACCAAGATTCCTAGACACAAGCTTTCCCCACCACACTCCAAGGCCGCCTCCGTAACTACAGGAATGTTTTGCAATAAAAAATCCTAAAATGACTTTTGAAAAAGGCCATTGTGCTGCATAAGCCGCAGGCCTCAGGCTCCACAGCAGGGTGAGCAGGGTGGTGTCGGGAGGCAAGTTCTCCCTCCTTCCTCCTCTGCCTGCCAGAGGCCCCTCCTGCAGCACGGACCCCGCCCCACATCCTCCAGGACAGACGGGGGTGGAGGGGGTAGGGGGTGGGGGTGGTGGTGGTGGTGGTGGTGCTGCTTCAGAGGCTGTTTCCAGGATCTCACCCTCCCTCCCTCCCCCCCTTGTCAACTGGCTCTAAGGGACTAGCTGTCACCTGTCCCCGGGGCACTGAGGGCCTATGAAGACTCTGGCTACAAGCTGGTAGCTCATCTATAAACCTGGATGGAAAGTAAGTGTGTCCTTCCTTCTGGAGTGGATGGAGATTTCAAAATAAAACTCCAGTGTAGGGGCGGGGGGAAGGAGGTCCCTTTGGGGAAACTCTTGGACGAAAGTAACTGTCATCTCTGGTATCTGTTCATTTACTCACTCATTAATATTCTGGGCTCCAGGGAGACAGACCGATGCGGGCCCTGCCTTCATGCAGCTCATGCTCACAGTGGAATTTCAACCAGCGCCCCGCGTCCATCAGACACTCCCCCGGAGTGTGCTCTGCAGGGACTTGGTCTGATCAGGTTGACCTGGTTAAAATCCAACTTAGAACTTGGAGCCACCTGACGGAGGGGCGCATCTTCTCTGTGCTCCTTCCTACCCTCTCACATCGCTGGTGGACTAGTATAGTGACCACAATTTTTAAGTGGTAGTTATTGTGTACTCTTTTTAAAAATATATATTTTATTTATTTTTTTTACAGAAAGGAAGGGAGAGGGAAAGTCAGAAACATCCATCAGCTGCTTCTTGCACACCCCCTACTAGGGATGTGAACGCAACCAAGGTACATCACGCCCTTGACCGGAACCGAACCCGGGACCCTTCAGTCCACAGGCCGACGCTCTATCCACCGAGCCAAAAACAGTTTTGGCTGTGTATTCTTTTATTTATGTATTAAATATATTTTATTGAGTCCCTGCAGGGAGGAAGAGAGAATTAACAGAGTCAGAAACATCGATGAGAGAGAAACATCAATCAGCTGCCTCCTACACACCTCCCACAGGGGATGCGCCCGCAACCAAGGCACAAGCCCCTGACCGGAATCGAACCTGGGACCCCTTCAGTCTGCAGGCCGATGCTCTATCCACTGAGCCCCAAACCGGTTAGGGCTATTGTGCATTCTTTTAAATATATATATTTTTTATTTCAGAGGGGAAGAGAGATGGAGATAGAAACATCAATGATGAGAATCATCCATCAGTTGCCTCCTGCACCCGGGCATGTGCCCTGACGAGGAATCGAACCCGTGATCTCCTGGCTCATAGGTCGACGCTCAGCCATGGAGCCCCGCCAGTCGGTTTGGTATTCTCAAAAGCAGAGTGACTGTCTAGAACAGTCCGACAGTAACTGCCTGGGATCACGTAAATGTTCTCTGTCCAACACGGTAGCACATGTGGCTGCACAGTGAGACCGAGGAATGAAATCTATGTAACAGCTCGAGTGGCTAGGCGGCAATCGCAGTGGACAATGCAGGCAGGTCTGGATCGCTGGACCCAGGGTGCGCCAGGTGGCGTAGCAGGTACACAGGAGCTGGGAGACATGGAAGGGACAGGTGGCTGCGGACACATGGCGGGATGGCAAGGAGACAGGCTCCGAAGAGCCAGGACTGGCAGGAGCAGGTGGAGCACGGGCCGCTGCTGTGAGCAGTTTCCAGTAGGGGAGGGAAGGACATGCCTCAGGAGGTAGGCGAAGTGAAAGCCAGACCCGGGAAGGCACATGCTGTCTGACTGCGCTGGCACGGTCCGTCCAGAACAGGCACATCTACAGAGCAGAAAGATCAGTGATTGTGGGGGGCTGGGAATGGGGGTGGGGGGAGGGGAGTGACTGCTAATGAGAACGGGAGGTGATGAAATTAGGCTGCGGTGATGGCTGCACCACTAATGACTATGCTTCAAGTAGAATTAAACCAGTGTAGTGCGTGAATCTATCTCCAAGCTGGTTCACAACAGGAAGCCTCAGGCCTCAGGTCAATTTCCCACCAAAGGCTCTGACTTTGATTTAAAAAACAAAGAGCCCTCCGCCCTGACCGGTGTGGCTCAGTGGATAGAGCATCGGCCTGCGGACAGAAGGATCCCCAGTTCGATTCCTGTCAAGGGCGTGTACCTTGGCTGCGGGCACATCCCCAGGGAGAGGAGTGCAGGAGGCAGCTGATCGATGTTTCTAACTCTCTATCCCTCTCCCTTCCTCTCTGTAAAAAATCAATAATAATAATAAAAATAAACAAAAAACAAGAGGCCTCCCTATGGCGGGAGCCTTTGCCAGTAGGAGAAAGTTAATGCACACAGAAGAAACTGAACACTGGCTGACGGGGGTTTGAAAGGACTGCTGAACTGCTGAGACAGAAGGAAAATGCTCGAAAAACACAAAAGGTCCAAGAAAAAGCCATCTCTGATCTCTCCTGGAAAGGCTGTTATCGGACGTTAATTTGACATTCCCACAGGTGAGGGGACATTCCTTCCTGGTGGCTTTTCTTCATTCGGGACCTGGATGCTCAGGTGGGCACAGCATGTGCAGAGCCTGTGCGCTGAGGAAGCTGGGCACAGGCTCGCCCTGCGGCAAGATAAGCCAGGAACCAGGACGGGGGCAAAATCTCCGTGCTGAGGAGTCCATTCACAAGTAAAAGGTGATTGTCCATTTTAAAAGGAATACAGTCTAAAACCCAGTTATAAAGATGCACAAGTCTAAATTTTAAAAGCTTAAAAACAGTACTTTCAGTGCAGTCCTGTTTGTGAATTTTAAAGAGAAACAAATTTTAAGTACGTTGTTAAATAGGAAGACATTCAAGCTGTACTTAACATTCAGTTTTTCTACCAAGCTCCGCATCACGAGTTCTAAGGCAGACTTGGATCTAGATCACCTTGATCTTGAGTCAGAGAAAAATCGGCGCTAGCTGGGGATGCAATGAGCAGCCTGGAGAACAGCCAAGAATGCTGTAATAGCTTCGGCGTGGAGGGAAAAGGCTTATCTGTGATCACTGCACTATGTATTTAATACAGAGTCACTATGCTGTACACCTGAAACTAACATAATATTGGAAGTCAATTGTACTTCAATTTTAAAAGGAAAGAAACTTCAAGTTCACCCTCTAATGACAGAGGAAACAGCTTGGGAAGGAAGTCCATGCAGAGAGGCCTGACGCTCCACCTGGTCCATTTCCCACAGTGTGAGACACAGACCTGCCACGAACACGTCACCTATCGGTGGCTACGCAGCTTAACGTGTATTTTAAAACACAGAACAGAGAAATTTTACAAATACTGATGTGTAGAGGGCCGGCCCCCAGGGAAGGCACCTGAGCATTCTTTAAATCAGTGTCAGCTGAATCCGAGGCTCCAGGCAGAGCCACATCTTGGACATACATCCACCAAAAAGGCTGAATGAGTTATCAGTACTGACTTTTAACTTGCTTCAGGTGTGTGTGTGTGTGTGTTGAGGGGGGTTGAAATGTAGATTCAGCCAAGCCCTGGGAATGAGGGAATGAGTGGGACCTGGGCCTACTTAAGCACCTTTGATTTTAAATCTTTTCATGTGAAGCCCCTTTCTATTTTAGTATAAATAAACATGATGCCTTTGGGTTGGAATTCCCTGTCTCTCCATCAGAGCAGCAATTCCACCCAGCCCCAGCTTTATTTCTACTTCTGTGTTGTCTATTCTTTTCTATTATTTCTCAATCCCCAGCCCCTCTACTCGGTAACTGGATCCTACTCTTCTCTCCACACTGGATGTGGAGAAGAGAGGAAACCCCTCCCCCCAACACTGATGGTGAGAACGAGTTCAAGTGGAAAAGGGTGCATTTCAAGTTGCTTTAAAACATTAGTGGTGACACCCTGGCTGGTACGGCTCAGCTGGCTGGACATTGTCCCGGGCATCAAAAGGCTGCCGGTTCAACTCCCAGCCAAGGCACATGCCTGAGCCTTGTGGGCTCAATCCACAGTATGGAGCATGCAGGAGGCAGCTAATCAATGTTTCTCTCTCCCTTCTCTAAAAATCAATCAAAAATCTAAAAATAACGCCCCCCCCCAAAAAAAAAACACAAAACATTAGGTGGTTTGTATGACATTGTGAATGCACTGAATTGTCCACTTAAAAATAGTTAAAGGAAAAAGTTTGTTTTTTACCATAAAAAAATGAAAATCACCGTATTTTCCAGCGTATAAGACGACTTAAAAAAAATATATATATATTATTGATTTTTTACAGAGCGGAAGGGAGAGGAATAGTCAGAAACATCGATGAGAGAGAAACATCAATCAGCTGCCTCTTGCACGCCCCGCACTGGGGATGTGCCCGCAGCCAAGGTACATGCCCTTGACCGAAATCGAACCCGGGACCCTTCAGTCCGCAGTCCGACGCTCTATCTACTGAGCCAAACTGGTCTCGGCTATAAGACGACTTTTTAACCCAGGAAAATCTTCTCAAAAGTTGGGGGGTCGTCTTATACGGCAGGTGTAAAAATACCGTAGCTTGCTGTTATGATGGGCGTTGCTAACTCACCAGAGACTTGCCCGGCACTTGCTCTCTATTGTTTGTTATCTTCCTCCCATCATCATCAGTTCCAGTTGTCTTATATGCCGGAAAATACGGTAAGATAAACATTAGGTAGGTAAATACTTTAGGTGGTACTAGATCTAGGAAAGAAACACGTAGTAGGACTGACGTTCTGGTCATCTCAGGAAATGGCCTCATAGGAGCACACTGACTGACTATTTCGGAACAGAGCTACCAATGAACACTAAGACAGCTGCTCGCAGGAGGGCGAAGCTGTCATGATTTGCCACCTGAGGGAGTCACAGGAGTGGAAGGGCCCCAAGTTCCTTTCACTGAAGCCGAGAGGACAGTGTGGTCACGTGGTGAGACAGCACAGGTTAACTAGAGCAATTCACTGCCTTTGGACTGACTTCGCTTCAGTAGTGGTTATAAGAAAGGGCTTGGAGTCAGGCAGACCTGGTTTTTAAATATACGCAGTATACACACACACATTTTATTGATGCCAGAGAGGGAGAAGAGAAATATTAATGATGAGAATCACTGGTTGGCTGCCTCCTGCACACCCCCTACTGGGGATTGAGCTGATAAACCCCTGGCTCATAGTTGGATGCTCGGCCAGGGCAGCACGGTCTGGGCAAACCTGGGTTGACTCCCACTGCACGCCGAACACCAAGCAGGCAGCCCAACTTCTAACCGGTTTGATCACCTGCAAAATGGGGAGAACAGCAGCTCCCTCCCAGAGATGTCAGAAAGAATGGAACACGCGAGGAGTATTTTTTACCATGTGAAGCCTTTACCTAGCTCGGCCATCACCAGTCAACTAAGTCGAAGTGTATTTGAATCAAGGACTGTAATGTTTTAAATGGATCTCAGTAGCCGAAACCGGTTTGGTTCAGTGGACAGAGCGTCAGCCTGCGGACTGAAGGGTCCCAGGTTCGATTCCGGTCAAGGACATGTACCTTGGCTGCGGGCACATCCCCAGTGGGGGGTGTGCAAGAGGCAGCTGATCGATATTTCTCTCTCATCGATGTTTCTGACTTTCTATCCCTCTCCCTTCCTCTCTGTAAAAAATCAATATATATATATATATATATATATATATATATATATATATATATATATTTTAAAAATGGATCTCAGTAAATGATCTTCTTTGGGGAAAAAAGCCTAAAACATACAACGTGTATCCGGTGTCTCCCACAGTACTTGGACTGTGGTCAGTGAACATTAGCTAGAATAATTACTGCCTATTAATACAAAGTTCAGACTTTCAGTTAAACACATTTTTGGTTAATACAATTGAAAAGGCTATTGTGCCAAGTTCATTAGTATTTCATAGGCGAGTCTTCAGTGCAGCCTCCACTGGGAAACGCTACCCCAGACAAGCCTCTGAGACGGCCTGTGAGGAGGTCGAGGCTTGGCCTCTCCCAGGCCTCAAGCACCGGCTGCTCAATGACTGGCCTCCGGTGGAGTGAGGGCGGCAGTGAAGGCGCAGGGAAGGTAGACTTCAGCCAGAGGGCCCGAGCCTCCCAGCCCCATGGCTGACTGAGCCTGGCATTCCAGCACTGAGGAGGCGCAGGTGTGGGGCCTTACTTGGAGAGAGACCTGAAATTCACAGTAGCCACTGCTGGTTTGGTCCCATGCGGAGTGAAGGGTCCTGGATGTGTTGCAGGCTGGATCCCCAGTAGGGAGCGTGCAGGAGGCAGCCAATCAATAATCCCCTCATCACTGATGTTTCTCCCTCTCTCTCTCCTTCTCCCGTCCTCTCTGAAAACAATAAAAATGTATTTTAAAAATAAAAAATAGAATAAACAAATAGAAATGTCCTTCTGTGACCTTGCTCTGAGGTCAGAATGAGGGGGAGGGAGCTGGCCCACTTGGGGCTGCAGCGGTGAAGGCCTAGCGGAAAAACCGCATGCCCTGAACCCCACGCTGGCCGGCCGCTTCCCCGGGCACAGGACTCCACAGCCCCGGGAAGAGGCTTGCACTCACGGGGGCAGGCCCGTTCTTCAGTGTGGCAGCACTACTGGGAATGGAAAAGCACAAAAATTAAGGATGCCCCCAAAATTTTAAGGCACTTTCATATCAACAGGGATGTTGCCAAAAAAGAGAGGGTGGTGGAGAAGGCAGTTTTCTGGACAGATGACCTCCTTTCAGGAGCTTTGGTGGGTTTGGTAGAATACTGGTACATCAAAATGAAACCTTATTAGGGTACCCAACCCCTCCCCAGGAATGCCAACCCCCTAAACCCACCACCCGCCCCAACAATCAATAACTCTGAAGACAACACCAGTTCTTCTCAAACAGTTTAATAGCAAATAAACAAAGGAAGGTACCACACTTGGCAGATACAAAATGACTTTTTGTCCGTGTGTCTGTGCAATTAAAACAGATTTAGGTTCCCCATTGGGACAAAAGAAAAAACACACAAAAAAAGGAGATTCCTTTAAACACATACTCCCTTGCTCCAAACTTTTAACAATTTTTTTTCTTTTTTAATCCACTACACAAACTGTGATCAGGTCAGAAAAGCGACAAGGGCTCTTCTTGCCTTTTATTTTTTAAACCATTAAAGTAAAATCCATAATTTTCTACATAGCACAACACAAGTTCACACAAAAAAGACATTTTCTTTCGCAAATCAAAACAGGGAAGAAAGGAAAAGCTCAAACAAGGTAAAGGAAAAGCATTTCTACGGCTGAATCACGACTTTGAGTTGATTGAATCCCGTTGTTGCTGCAGAACAGACTGTGCGTTTGGTCATAGTGGCAATTTTTTCTCTTCACATTGTGAAATCACTTTACATTGTTTTCTAGTAGAAAAGGCAAAAAACTGTACAAAACCCCTAGTGTTAAATACAACGTTTGTACCAATAAAAAACTCACACAGGTTTGTCTCCAAAATGTAAAGATTCTTTTTTTTTTTCTTTTTAAATTATTCACAAAAAGCAGCTGGAAATCAGAAAGGCAGCTGCCGCTCCAGGGTCTCAAATCCATTAAAACCACCACAGAACAATTAAAACAATCAGAGAGAAAAAGAAAAGGAAACGTCCAACGTTTGGCATTTGGTTTTATCCACAGGTTTTCCCAGAGCTCCTCTTGGAATTAAAAGCAAAATATATTGGCAAACACGGATTCCGAATACACAGGAAGGGGAGCCTCCGCGCCTTCTGCCAACAGAGGCGGCTCTGTGCAGTCAGACTGTAGGGGCACGGCAGTTTGCTCAGGCTGGGGTTCCTGGCCTCCTTCCATCCACTCGCCCTTCCAGGAGATTAAGTCTACCATACCCTGGGCCTCCACGTGGCCGCCCTGCCCTTCGAGTAAGAATGGCCTCGAGCATAATACTGGGCAACCCGCTGGGTCCCAGAGCAGAAATTCTGCTGGGATCCCTTCCTTCATCGACCCCAGCATGGATGAAGCTAACAGTGCTTCTACCTTCCCTCCCCCCTCCCCCATCCCTCGGCTAGCCCTCCCTCTCCACCGTCCCCGGGCACTCCTGCTGCCCAGCTCTCCCGCCCACCAGCAGCTTAGTTCTTCTCTGGGTGGGATCTATTGCAAACTCCTCTCTCTGCGACCTCTTACCTCCACAGATCATCCTGTGACCCCTCACCTCCCCTGGCTCTTCCTCCGCCATTCACATTCTTACTCAAGCCCCTAAGACCCTGAGGCTGATGGTGCCACAGAGAGGAGGGCAAGTTCCCTTCAGGGCACCAAGGAGCTGGTTTGCCTGGCACCCAGGGACAGTAGCTATTTGGCTCTTCACCCAATTTTAAGAAACAAACCCCTGCCCTTGCCCCATCTCACTAGCTAATAAACAAGAGCAGACTGTGGTGAAGAGCCAGTGTGGGTGGCTGGTGGCCAGGGCTGTAAACAGTGTGAAGACTGTAATATTGTGCTTGTCGCCTAGGAAAAGCGCTGGCAGGTGTATTGCCGCTCAGTACACAGATGGCCTCCTGAGTGGTCAAGAGCACCTCCTTTCTCTGGGCTGAGAGATGCCCACTACCCCTAATGTGCTAAGCCTCCTGCCCACCTGCAGCCACCTTCTGGATTCTACCTCTGTTCCCGTGCCTCTCGGGCACCCCCCTAACCCATCTGAGCAGAGCAGCCAGCCTCGGGGGCCCTGCTGAGGCCCGGAGGCCACGTGAGGCGACAGTCTAAGTGCACAGGCAATCGCTCTAAGGGCAATAGAGGAGAAAGTTGCCACTTCAAAACAAAACAATACAATCTTGAAAAAAATAATCAACCCCACAACAACTTAAAACTGCTTCTTTGAAACCCTTTTAAATCGGTCAGTTTTTGCACAAACTATAGAAAACAGAGGTGAGGGTGATATATAAGAAGGTGTGAAGAAACAGCAGGAAACATGCAAAACTTGTTTTTTCTGGGCAAATCTTAGTAGGAAAGGAAAAAATTCCAAACAAAAGCACAAAAACAATACAAAAACCAAAACAAAAAAAATATATCAAAGCATCACATTTTGCTGTGGAGACTGTAGGAACAGGCATGGGCAGGGACAGCGGCCGGGGAGGGGCCAGAGGGTCCGAAGGCTCCCTGCGGCTACAGGAAGAGCCCCAGAGCCCCGAGGAAGAGGGCCGGCGGGGCTGCAGCCTGCTGTCAAAAAGGAAAGGGGTTCGGGGGTTTTCTGCAGTGAGAACTTAGAAAACAAAAATAAACACATGCGGTCTCCTCAAGCCCCACAAACTGGATCAGCAAAATGTGCTCAGGAGCCTCAAAGGTTTCAGTGACATCTTTTATTTCATTGTTTACTTCAAAGTTGTCTTTAAAACTAAGCACACAGAAACAAAGCCTAGAAACGGACCGGCTGTGTGTCCACAGAAACACAAACACCACGCGGTATGTGCTAGTAGGGCTGCTCTGAAGACAATTACAAAGAATTGGAATCACAAAATCAAGTGGTTATCTTATGAAGTTCTAGAAAAATAGATTTTTTTATATTCAAATGCAAGTTTAAATATTTCCCCTTCAGCAGTCGTTCTAGCAAAACCAATTTGGCAGCACAAAAGAAAAAAAAGGAAAGAAAAAAGAAAAAACAAAGAAAAGAAACAAACATAATAAAAATACACATCAGCATCAAAGGTCAAACACAAGGTCAAAGGTGAGAGTTCAAGCATCAGAGAAGCTGAAGAGACAGGGATTTGGACGATGTACTTGACGCCACATCGACATGCTTTAGGCACAACGATGAACAAACGGCAGGAATCTAGAAAAAAAACAAACCAGAAAGAGGGAGACCCACTAAGTTACACAGAGCAATACATCCAAACAGAGAGAGAACAGGACACTCACTGTGTACGCCCTGAAATGAGGCGGCGGGCGGGGCAGGGCTGGCGATGACAGGGAACTTTTGCACATGCTAACAATGGACACAGGGAAAGGTCAAAGGGACATGGAGGACATCAAGAAAACATCCAATTGCCAGAGACAGAAGGGAAACTAAGGCTTGGATTTCCCCACGTCTGAGATCCCTGGTGGAGGAGAGCCTCGGCCTCTCCAGCCCCGGTGAAGACCCAGGGAGAAAGAAGCCTGGGGTGGGAGCATTCTTTCGGGGCGGGGCCAGGATTTCTCCTCAATCCTATAGGGATGGCCCTTTGTTCCCAGAAATCCAAGCTCTTAGCTTCCATGCAGGCCCTGGCCACTCATGTGGGACCCAGGGAACAGTGTCTGGATGTATTCAAGGCAAATCAATTTCATGATGAAACCCAAGTAGGAAACAAAACTACATGATAAAACATTTATGTGAGTGAAACCCCCACACAACAGCAAAAGATTGCTTAAGACTTGACTGTGAGTCTCCACTCTCTGAGCTGAACCCTTCCACACTTGCAGGGGAGCAGCTTCTTCACAAAACCATCTTTGGCCTGGGGAGAAAACTGTGCTCGAGGGCAGTGCTGCTGCGCTAACTCACTGGGCAGGAGAGAAGAGAACGGACAGAAGTGCCCAGTCTCACCCGCTGGCCCCCATGGCAGCCCAGGACCCTCCTAGGGCAAGCACTCCTTTTAGAAAAGAACACCCACAAGCAGGTCGGAAACCTCAGGATGTGGTGTCAAAGGCAGGCTGGTCACACCTTTGCCTTTCATGTTGTTTGGAAAGGGGTTTCCAACTGTCTCAAGAGCCCAGGACAAATCTGTGGACAATAATGGTGAAATGGGGCAGGAGAGAGAGGTGGGGAAAAGTGGGAACGGAGTGGACTTCTGGGATTTGGAAAACCCCACAATGGCCAAGGAGGCAGACAGAACAGAAGGTTAGTGATCACAGCACCACAGCACCCGGAGAGCACAGCTCTCTCCTCCGCCAATTCACAGCATTAATTCCTCCCCCCGCCCCCCGGCAGACTAGCTGGGCTGCAAACAGGCTACAGAAAGTCAGTAGTTTCAATCATACACAGCACCCTGTGTGTATAACAATCACATTCTGGATTCTACAAAATCCTGGCCTTTTCCAGAGATATAATTTAGGTAATAAATATTCTCCACCCCGGAGCTGTATAAAACTTCTATAAAAATAGAAACAACATTCTTAATTCTGGCCGGTTGGGATTCAGAACAGCGCCTCCCCAACCTAGCATTTTTTTTTCTTTTTTATTATTATTTTTTGCATTTATTTAAAAAATCCCATCGTGACCCTGGAAGCCTTTGGAACAGTTTTATCCTTGAAACACAGGACACATTTCACCCAGTGCACAGA